>JANFOE010000193.1:2265000-5245000 GCA_025667525.1 Glebionis coronaria
TTGAATGACCTGGGTAACGATCCAAGGAGCTTTCGAATTTGTACTCAAATCATGAAAACATGGGATATATTCATATTCGTTGATGTTTTCGTCTTTATCTGATTTGAAATTCTCTCGCGTAAATCATGCGTTGACCTTACTCTTTTAATGGTAGTTTTCTCTCCAGATATCCTTGAATTTGTGAAGGATTATGAGTTATTAATAGTCTTTTGAGAAGTTCACATCTTATCAACGGTAATGAAACTGGAAAGTTGGTAGTGCCAGTAGAATGGATTGATTGATTATGACATAATATCATTGTCTTAATTGATGGGAACCCATGTAGAAATCCCCTAAAAGATGAGATGTTGATTATCAAAGGTGATCTAAATAATTGCCGATGGATGACCGTATCCTACATTTGGGCTTGAAATTATACCATGAATAATTATGAACTAGTCATAGATCTTGTAATCTAGAATGAACTTAAAGGGTAAATTTATTAAAAGATGTTCCTGTTATTTGAAACTTCTGAGGTATTTGTTGATGAAATACCTAGACTTTCGCCATTAAGGCAAGTTGAATTTGGAGTTGATTATATTCTCGGTGTTGTACATGTATCATGTGCACTGTACGTCAGCAACATCTGAATCAAAAGAATTACCATACAACTGAGAGAGTTGTCGGAGAAAGCTTTTATTCTACCGAGCTCGTCATCATGAAGAGCTATGGTGTTATTATTCCTTATATTTGTTGATTACCGTGAATTAGGTAAATTGACGATCAAAATTTATATCCATTACCCAAGATGGAAAATTTGTTCGATCATTTACAAGGTTCTAGCGTATATTCAAAAATTTGATCCGCGGCATGGTTATCATCAACTTCGCGTCCGCGAAAAAGATTATCTATTTCAATCACTACATCCATAACTCGTAATGAACATTATGAGTTTCATGTTATATCGTTTGGATTGACCAATGCACATGTAGCATCCATAAATTTTGTGAATCACGTGTGTAGGCTGTAATTTGATAAATTCATGCTTGTGATCATTAAGGACCATCAGTTGATTTCTAAGAATAAGAAGGAGTTAGTAATCATTTATAGACTGCCCTGAGTTGGCCGAGCAGTGAAGACCTGTAATATTTAACATGTGATTTAAGGCTTAATCCTTTACATTACTCTTCAAAGATTAGAGCCATTAAGGCTTTGGGTTATACCAAAAAGAAAGTGCAAAAAAAAATGTTTTGACAAATATTTATCAAAGGATTTTTAAGTAATCATTCCCTTATACCCAGATCATTTAACTAAACTCCCTTAAGAGTAGATGTTTGTGTATACCTCAAGACAACCTAAGAAGGATTGAGGAAAAAATTTAAACCATGACTTGGAATTTGGAACGACAATTTTTGTTCTTCAACTAAGAAAACTTTGACCAAAGTATAAACAAAGATTTTCCGAACATTTACAAATCTTATTAACTATTCTCGATAAATCAACAAAAATCGTGTTAATTAAATTCAAATTTATTTTGAACATTTTTCTATAATTAAACGAACTGAGAAATTTTAAAAAAAATTACGTTTACGCTTCATAAAAATTAAATATTTATTATTTAATTACTAGTAATATTTATCGACGCTTTAGACGTCGGATTAAGCAAAACTAGTAAAGATGATAGTTGAGAAGAAACTAAAACATAGAAAATATGAAGAAAGAATTTCTGAATGATTATGGGCATGATATTTATTTCATCGGGGAAGGTGAATGTAGTTGCTGACATATTATGTAGAAAGAATAAAGAACCAATTAGGATGTGTTCCTTGATAATGACCGTACTAAATAATTTTCCCGAGCAATTTAGAAATAATTGATGCTTGTAAGAAGGAAAATATAGATAATAAAAAGGGGTTCGCGGCAAATGTGAACCATTAAAAATGAGAGCCGATGGTGTTAAATGTATAAAAGGCCGCTTGTGGTTGCCTAAATATGGAGGATTTTGAGATTTAGTCATGTTGGAATCTCGTAAGTTTAAGTATTCTATTCATGCCATTTTTGATTAAATATATCTTTATCTGAAGAAGTTGTACTGATGGCCAAATACGAAGGCAGACATCGCCTCATACATTAGTAAACATCTAACTCTTGGAAAGGTCAAGGCTGAACGCTAAAATCCATAAGGATTGCTTCTATAGCTTATAATTCTTGTTTGGAAGTGAGATAGAACCACCATGGATTTTTATCATAAATATTCCAAGGTCATCGTCTGAATTTGATTCGATTTGGGACTTCGTCGACAGACTGACCAAATCTGCTAATATCATTCCCGTTAATGATAGATTCTCGATGAAGAAATTGACTCTTTTATATATAAAGGAGTTGTGTAAGCATGGTGTGCATGTATCGATCATCTCTATCAGTATCCTCGCTTCGCATCGAGTTTCTAGAGATTTGCTCAGAAGTCATTGGGAACGAATCTTGATGAGAGTACTGTTTACCACCCCAATCGAAGGGGCGAGGTAAAGTAACGATATAAACACTAAAAGTCTTGTTTTATGTTTGAATAATTGACCTTTGGTAATGAACGGGATAATCATTTTCCTTTGGAGAGATTATCATTGATAATTATCGTATTAGGATCGAGATCGAATCTTGTGAGGATCTAAGTCTAAGAGCACCTATAGGTGGGAGTTGGGATGAAGATACCCGAAATACACCCATTGTGAGTTGGACATGTCTTTTAGGTTTAAGGTTGCCTATGATGACAAACCTAACCTTACAAAATACACCCATTGTGAGATGTAGGTCTTGTAGTGCAGGATGGGTAGCGAAGTTATGCCAAAAAATTTCACCATGGAAAAGTGAATTGATGATCTGAAAGATCATGGGAAATAAGTCCTCATTGTATGGGACCATTGAGATAATGTAAAAAGTTGGTTTGAAAGGCATATAAGCTGGATCTACCCTAGGACTTCAAGGGCTGCGTGAATTATGTTTCGTATATCGAACTTGATAAAATGTTTATCTAGTGAAAATATGATTATTTCTTAATGAAGTGTGGATCGGCGAAAGGTTGCATTCATCAAAAACCCATGAACATCATGGATAGAGAAAGTAAGTCAACTTAAGCCTGATCGTATTTATGTAGTTATGTTTGATGAAACTCGCGTATTGTAATGAATTACACCTGAGAGAAAAGACCGAATGTGGAGGAAATACCCACGTGTCTCTAACTCTATAAGAAGCGAGTAGTAAGATAAATCGATCTTTGATGACAAAGATCCTCTTTAGGGGTAACTGATGTGACAATCCGTCAATTTGAGGTTGTTATTTTATTCTCAAGTATTATTTTAAAATCATTATTTTATTATTAATTTATGAACTCACTCACTTTTGGGAAGAAATAAGGGTTTACGTCTTAAAGTAGCATCGACTACGTCTAAACCGGAGAACTCTACGTTACGTGCTTACGTTTATATACACCGTTTTTGTGACAGTCCGACATTTCAGGAAATAAATTTATTCTCGAATATTATTTTGGAGTTTTAATTTGTGTTTCATAAACTCACAAATTTACGAGAAGAGATTAGGACTTACGTGCATAATTTGACGTCCTTTACGATTAAACTGGAAACCCTAGGTTTATGTATTTACGCTTTTGTGCTCCGTTTTTTATGAGACAATTTTTATTATATTCGCTTTGTGCCGTTGATTCATAATTTATAAAAACATTTTTCGTAAAAGGACCTGAAGGCACGCAAATCAAGGAAACTAGAATCGAGCAGTACCCGTAAATTAGTGTGGATGAGACAAGTTAAAACTTGCCCCACCCCCACTAAGGGGCGGCCATGCTTAGCCAACACACCCCTTGATGTGTCAACTTAACATTAAAACTAAGGACACTAGTCCTTAGTTTTCACTGAAAACCACCTAACGGTTAAAACTAGCTACCACATACCACTTACCCTCATTTTTACATGCAAACAACTCCATAAACTCTCTCTAGCCTCCCCCATTTCCGTCCCATTCACCACCACAAAACACCACATTTGATCAAAAATTCTACCATGAATCTTGTGTTTAACTTGCACAAGATGAAAACCTTTTGAAGACTTGTTGATTTGAGGTGATCCTAACATCTACAAAGAAGTTTTGCTTGGATTCTAGGGCTGATTTTTCTCAAGGTGTTCATATATTTGGTGATCTTGAAGGTGGTCTTGATATTCCATAAGATTGGTTATCAAAAACCAAGTCTTGTTCTCAACCTTTTCATCACTTTGGTGGTATAAAGATTGTTTCTTCCTATCCTCTTGTTATTCTGTAAATGTAATCTTGTATTTTATTTATGAATGTATATGTATATGATGATGAATGACGATCAAAGTATTATGTGTGGATTTTGTGTTAATAGATTTGGTTAAAAAGATTAGAATCTACAAGTTAAAATGTTAAAATCTTGATTAGATTTATGGGCTGTATAAAACACAATGTAACCATATGATTACTTGGTAAAATGGCTTGGATTATTAAATATACAGTTAGATATATGATTTTTACATATGTGGTGAGTTGGACACTCAATGGAATCAATAAAATGAGCAAGATATTATCAAAATACTATTAAGGTATAAATCTGTATAGTCTGTTTTGGACGAATTATTAGTGATACTTGGAGGATGATTGAGCAGTAGCTATAAGGAGTTATTTGTAGCACATATTATGTAGTTTGTGTTGCCCGAATTTGAGCTTCTATCTCCTTGTAAAACTCAAGATATGGCAAAAATGATGAAAGTGACTTTGATAATCAGATTTGTAAATAAAAGTATATAATATAAAATGAGCACTCAAGTAATATTATTATAAAATACATATATAAAACCCACTAACTAATGATAATATTTATAAAATGAGTTGTATACTATGATAAATAAGTATGACATTTTTATAAAAGTACAAACTCAAATGTTTTCTAAAGTTATAAAACTATATATAAGTTTTACGTCTTTTCGGCTAAAACCGAAAGATTAATGTTTTCGCCAAATAAAACTTAGACGGTCGGACCCGTCTAATGTAACCTTTTCATAACTAATATACTGATATGTAAGTACATTTAACAAGTAAAAACCGATAAACCCGAGTTTTATAACTTATGGACATTAACGGGCCAAAGTAGCCTTATTGGACCACTAGCCCAACTAGCTTGGCTAAACACTAACGGACTTACTCATGGGCTTAACCCACTTGATCCAACATATGAGTATAGGCCTCGTATTAAAATTATAAATGGGCTAATATAATGTATTGGACTTTTAATGGGCTTATTGGGCCTTAATATATAAATAAGTTGAAACTAGTGTAACTAGTCTAAAATTTGACTAACACATAACACTATAATGTGTATGAAGAGGTAAAATCCCACTTGATCATCATCATACTTATAATGTCATCATATATATGAATAGCCATTGTTTTTATAAAGTCATTGGACAAGAGTCTAAGACGAGTATTATTTGTCTAGGTTTCCGTGATTGAAGCACGTACTGTACATCCAAATCGCCGATAACCCGCCTTTCCGAATCAACGTGAGTTCATAGCCTCACACTCTTTAATATGTTCTATGAAATCTTTTATAAACCCGCGAGGGAGATAACATGTTAGTTTTAATAACATAGGACACTAGTTGTCCCAATTGTTTGCTTATTGATATGGACCCGAATGATTATATGACCCGATGAATGATTATATGACCCGTTGAATGAAATGAAATGGATTATTATTAGTTAGGTTATATCACTAAAAGTCCCATTAGCATGAATTGTGAACTACCGGGATTTGGTAGACGCTTATGCATATAATAGTACTATTTGGGCAAGATTACCCCAGTTCGCGCCTTGACGGTTGATCCCCGTCGTGCCACATCGATTGGTAAGCGAATTTATGTATGAGAAGATTTATATAAGCGTGATTATTGTGACGACACGCTGTTTTAGATGGGCAAAGGAAATTACGGGTTAGCTACCCGTTGTTTGTTATAGTAAGGTAGCAATGTCATGCGGCTTACAATAATCCAATAATGAGAATACTGTTATACGCATTGTATTATAATATATTGTCTGACTACCAATACGGGGTCTTGTTACTGATATTATGTTCATGTTTTGGTTTTACATAACCATTTTCATATAACGGTTTTTATTTAACTCTATACAACGTTATAAAACGTTTTGTATGATATTTTTGCGACAATGGTTCGTATAATGGTTTTGAAGACAAAAGCCTATATTATGATTTTTGACAAGATTTGTATAAAATGTCTTTAGCCTATTTTATAGCCTACGACAAAGATTTGTACAAAATGATTTTCGGTAATAAATATATACCGATGATATATTAATGGTTTTTATTAAACTCTACGAATTCACTCGGTGATTCGCTGACTTTTAACATGTTTTATCTCAGGTACTTGAAGGTAATTCTCGGGAAGACGACAAGAATTTATGGCCCGCATTCATATAAAAATTTCCATTCAAATGTTTTGTAAATTGTATGATATATTATGACCTAAGGACCTATGTAATTTGATATTCATGAATGGAAAATTCCTTATTATTAACCATGCAATTTTTAAGCGTTGTCTAAGATTGGAGTAATGTGCTATCCCGTAACACCAACGACTCTTCCGCTGAATTAAATTATGAATATTTGGGGGTGTTACATAATATGTTATAATTGATATGAGATTTCACTCATATCACCCACCTAGTACCAATTACTCTTTTTCTAGAAGGGAGATCCACAAGAATCCAAACATTTTGTAGTTAAAATTGCATAAGTTCTTCTAGCATGGCATCTACCCAACTTTCTTCATCAAGAGCTTGAGAAGTATTCTTAGGCTCTACTTGTGATAAGAAACAAGCAAATAAACAATGTTGAGTATCTTTATGATTTGTTCTCTGTTTTGCTTGACATACCTCACAAGTGCATGAGTTTCATCATTAGCTCTAACTTGTCTCCTGTTTTGCACAGTAGACTTTGGGTCTCCAATGATTTGAGCTATAGGATGATTGTTGTAGACTCTATGAGTGGGAATAGGACTGACTGGTATATCAGTTTCCAAATTATTAAAATCGGTCACTACACCCTGCTCATCATAGGAAGCATTTGCGAAGATTCCTTCCTTTGGACTAGTATAATCTTCTTCATTATCCATAGCTTGAAGAATGTAGTCTATTGAATCAACAGTCTTTGAAGAATATGTGTCAACAGTACTTGTAGATGAAGTACTGTTGGTTTGCAAATGTACTGCTAAGCTTTGTGATTCCAAGGGTTCTTCTCTTGAGTGCTTAGCATTTGCTATAAGATTCTTTTCTTGATCCATAAGCCTCTGAAGTTTATCATGTGAGGCTTGATCATCATTTGGTATCACTGGTTGCTTCTATTGTGGACTTACAAATGTAGGTGAGACAATAGGCAGATTTGGTACATAGATATGTGCATCATCATCATCTTGAGTGTTTGATGAAGAAGGACTCTCTTTTTGAGTACTTGTTCTTGTTGTACTTGTCTCTTTACCTGCATTGTTAGTTTGACAGTCTTGTTGCACAGAATAGTAATTCATGGAGTTAGTTAAATAATCCAAATCAAACATCCAAGCATAATCTATTTCTGGGACATTGGGCTTATTCTCTAAATTTCCTCAACCCTACATGATGCCAAATTAAAAACCCCATATGCTTTGCTTTGCAAAGAATATCCTACCAAATATCCTGGATCAGACTTTCAATCAAACTTTCCCAACTGATCAAGAGTGTTTAGTATAGAAAGATGACACCCAAAAGGTCTTAAGTGACATATGGTTGGCTTAATGCCAATCAAAAGTTCATAAGGTGTTTTGTTATGAGGCTTAGTTACCAAAACTCTATTAAGCACATAACATGCATTATTGATTGCTTCTGCCCAAAAGGTGTTTGGCAAAAAGGGAATCAGCCACCCTAGTCCGAGCAGCCTCAATTGGTGTCCTATTTTTCCTCTCAACTACTCTATTTTGTTGTGGAGTCCTAGGATTAGTAAATTGTCTCTTCATTCTTTTAGACCTACAGAATTCATCAATCATAGCATTTTTAAATTTTGTCCCATTATCTGTCCAAATGATTAAGATTTTTTTAGTTAAGTGCATCTCAACTAAGGTGATAAAGTATTTAAGTAATTCCTTGGTTTCGTTCTTATGCAACAAAAAGAAAACCCAGCTAAATCTACTAATCATCAGTTATAACTAGGAAAAAGTTCTTGTGACTAATACTCCTAAAAGAAACTTGACCAAACAAGTATATATGTAAGAGTTACAAAGGCTTAGTCACTAAATTGACAGTCTTTTTCTTACAAAAGGTTCTATGTTGTTTACCTTTTTGACAAGCAGTACATGTGAGATCATTTTGAAAAGATTTGGTGGGTAACCCTCTAACCAAATTTCCCTTAACAATTTTGTTTAGGTTCTTAAAGTTCACATGACCTAAACTTTAATGCCATAAATTAGACTCATCATTAGAATCTCTAGCTAACAAACATGCAATACCACCTGTATGAAGATTAAAGGTATACATATTCTCTTGCCTGGGTACTTTAAGAAGCACTTGAGATTCCTTAGGCATCTCAAAATATTTAGAGAGCACCAAGCAATCTGTATTACCGAAGAGTGCCTTGTTCTTTTTATCGCACATTTGTGATACTAAGAAAAGATTGAATTCATTCAATTATTTAACAAAGAACACATCTTCAAACTCCAACCTTCCTGTGTTGATTTTTCCTTTGCTAGTAATCCTGCCTTTACTTCCACCAAAGGCTACTGGTTCACCCCTAAATTCTTCAAATTCAGTAAAGAAATCTTTGTTCCCTGTCATGTGCCTTGAGCATCCACTATCTAATATACCTTTGTCTTTCAGTTCATTAATCAGATGCTCCTGCACATACACAAAACACATTAGTTTTTAACAGGGACCCAAGCCACATTTGGTTCGGATCTTGTGGGACCTACATACTTAAATGTTGTGTAAGTAGTTTTACCAGTAAGACTACAAACATTCTTAAATTTCATGGTTCTAGGTATATAGTAAAAAACATACGGTGACTCTATGTTTCTAGGCTTTCTTGACTTAAGTACTGTTTTAGCAGTACTTAACTGAACACATGATTTTTGTCCTTTAGGAACCCACATTTGCACTGGCTTTACATAAGGCACATTTCTAGGTGACTTAACAATATCAAATAGACTCCTAGAAGGATTGTGGGACTGTGGTTTTCTGGATTTTTGTCCAGCAATACTTGTTTTAGTTCTAGTAGTACCTGTAGGTTTTCGTCTGTCGGTACTTGAAGAACTTGACTTTAAAGGCACTAGACCTTGTTTCATAAGTATTGCTCTAGTACAAAGTCTTTGTTGGTTTGAGGGTGACTAACTTTATTGGTCTTATTTTTCTTATTTACCCTCTGAGCATGACTCCACTTAGGTTTATCATCTCTTTGTCCCATTTGCCTTTTACCTTGTGCATTCTTCTCATAACCTTTCTCTGTGATCCTATTTGCCGCCTTTGGTTTAGCAATTTTATCTTCATGCATAGTACAATATTTTATAAAATGACTTATGCTACCACACACATAACATCCTCTTTTTTCAAAAATATCCAAAAGGTAAATCTGACTTAGTGGTTTTAAAACTTAGCCCACCCTTTTGATACTACCATGATGTTTTACATTGGTATCCATTGCCTTAGTAGGAGGTTTCACCTGCTTGGGAGTAGAACTAGTTGTAGGCACATGTCCCTCAGGCATAAAAGTGCTCATCAGAGGTGGACAGACAACCTTTTGGTCACAACAGGTTCATCATGGGTCAAAGTACTAGAGTTTGACTCTAAATCATTAGACTTTTTACCATAAACAGGTTTTAACTCATCTAACTCTATACTTTTATCATTATTTGAGGGCATGTAAATTCCTGATAAAGGTGGAGTGACTACCTTCACTCCTTTAGCATACCTATCATTTTCAGGAGTATCTTTTGGATCACAAGAACTATAAAAAATCTCCTTTGATATGTCCTTGTTAGTCAGAGTTATCCCAGGTTGGTCTTTTATGTAACCTAGGCTTGTTTTATCATAATACCCCATCTGTGAATTTATCAACTTACCAATGTCTTTAAAAGATTTTTGCTAGTGATTAATTACTTCTCTTTCATTATACAAACTAGCTTTAAAAACTTCATTTTCTGTTGTATCTTTCACAAGATGTTTTTCAAATGCTTTGATAGTTACGTATTTTTCTATCATTTGAAGAGTC
The DNA here is from genome assembly GCA_025667525.1 of Glebionis coronaria. Classification (NCBI taxonomy): domain Eukaryota; kingdom Viridiplantae; phylum Streptophyta; class Magnoliopsida; order Asterales; family Asteraceae; genus Glebionis; species Glebionis coronaria. The sequence continues at coordinate 2,275,309 of JANFOE010000193.1, forward strand.
AAAATCCTAATTTTCTCTTCATAGTTTTGCTGACCCTTTTGATACAAAACTATATTTGCTTCTAACTTAGCAACACCTTGTTTAAAATCATTTACTTCTACAGTACACGTGTTTACTTTCTGATATTGTTCTTCTAGTTGTAAAACCCGCATTAAAATACCATGAATAGTAATTACATGAAAATACGAATAAAATAAAACTTTCCATTTATAATATATAACACATATCACGACATTAAATAACAAGTATTTAAGTATATTATAAATGTGACATGATCACGACAATTAAACACGACATTACAAGAATAATAGTTAACTTATAAAAAACTAAGGTTTTACCTTGTGGGCTTAGTTTGGCCGCGACTAGGAGAAGAGACACAAGGAAGAAGGGTCTTTTGGCCCATGACCCAATTACAATCCTAAACTAACAAAAACTACAGAGGATTTATCATAATTGTTATTTTACCAAAACAAGGAAAACCCTAGTCTTCCCCTCTCTCTCTCTCTCTCTCTCTCTCTCTCTCTCTCTCTCACTCTCTTGCCGCCGGGTTTCAAAAACACCAAGGGGTGTGTGGTTGATTTGATCCTCAAATTTTGTAGCTACGTGTTCGTGTTCATTAACATTTTCACTCACGCATTCGGTAACCTTGAAACTCTATTCTTTTTATCAATCTTTTATTTAATTATGTTCATTTTAATTCTATGTTAAAAACATAATTAAAACATGTTGGATTAATCAAGAAACAAGATTTAAGGTTTGGTTTGTTTGGGTTTTGGCTTGAACGACGCATCAACCTAAAGCCCAGGGCTCTCGGCTTATTTTGTTCGCACCACCAACCGAGACATCAAGTCTCGGTGTGGTTTGGTTCGTTCGACCGCAAGGAAAAAGGGACCCAGGCGGATGTCGGGGTGTGTTTTGGTTTGATTCGAGTGTCAGCTGAGATCACTAGGATCTCGGTGGGACTTAGTTTGAAAACAGTGGGAACCGGCTTAAGCCTGGGGGTAATTTGGCTCGGGGAGGGGTAGCCGAGACACAAGCAGGGGGAAACGATGGCCAGGCAGTGGCAACCGGCGAGCCGGGTAGTCATTGGCTGTAGGTTAGCCGTCGGCTATGTGGTGTCGGCTAGGTGCTTTTCGGGCTCAGGATTATTTTAGAACACGGGTTCGACATCGGGACTTAATAAAATCAGTTTATTTTATTTATTTGACAAGACTTAGGTTTTAAATATTAAAATTTATATTTCATGATTTAACCTAAGTATTTAATTAGTCTAATTTAATTAAACATGTTATTTTAATTAAATTCATATAATCTATAGTTTATTAAATTGACCATGTTAATTATTTAATAAGCTATAACATTTAATCCATGACTTGTATTTTTACTAATAAGCTTAAACTTATATTTGGACTTATTAATCAGCTTATTCTATTTTTAGAAACTTACTATTTTGGAAACTTAATATTTTAGAAAACCTGCTATTTTTAGAAAGTCACTTAGTATTACAATACAAGTATAGTTATAACTTAATATATGAATAATAAACAACAGAATACATGAAATAACTATAGATAACACATTAAATAGTAAAACATGACAGAACATGAATAATCAACTAAGAACACACAGAACCAGTAAAATACATGTCAGACAACTCATACACGTCCCTATTCTTATGTAGTATTATCTGTCAAGGCGGAGTAGTTTCTTCAGCGTTTCCGTTAGCTTCTGCTGGACACGAGGTACGGATTTTCCGTCCTTCAGTTAGGACACTCTTCCTTTATTAGGTTTTCCCGTACACAGCCAACTGTTTTCCCAATAGTTACAGACTTAAATGCTTATGTTTTATTAGTTACCTTAGCCATATACATGCATGCCAGTTTCACCTAGTTATGGAGGTACCATAACCATAACACTGGAGGCACCAGTGTTATGACTTCACCACGGTAGTGTGATAGCTCGTGGCGTCCCTTCAGTTTATTTTGACTTTATTGTTATTATATTATCATGTGGGGCGTATGGGTGCATCATAGTTACAGTTTCAGTCAGGATTTACATGGTGAATGTGGTGTGTACCTTGCATCCTTCACAAGGAGTTGATCCCTCTTACCCAAACCATATTAATTAGAGGCATCCCCTCTAATTGCATGACGAGGTCACCCCTCTAAGTATTCATGCACGGTGTTGACCTCATGACCTATATTGGCTTTTGGTATATTAAACTAATACAGATTTTCATAAGTAAACATAAGCTATATTTTCATAACTAAAATCAGTAAACATGTTATATGTCTAGGTTTCCGAGGACTCATTCATTTCTGCTGCTATTCATGCTCATTATGCTCTTTAGATGTTTTCATTATTCTATGTCTTCATGTTATGCTATATATCCGTTCACTGGGCATTATGCTCAGCCGTTACTTTCTTTCCATGTCCCAAAATGGCAGGTACCCAAGATCATACTTGAGCATTTTGAAGGACGTGCATAGTATGGAAGCTACCTTAGGTTTCATCTCCTTTGCCTTCATATATTTATGGTTGTTTAGTTCTTCCTTATTTCATTTACTTTATTTATGTTTTGGGCTTATATTTGGGAATCGATGTTTGATTCTGGTTTTCCATTGGTTATGTATAATTCAGTACATTTACCTTACATGCTTTGATGACACGCCATAATTATCCTGTGATATTCCATTTATCTAAATGGGGTGTTACAATTATGGTATCAGAGCCAAGGTTTCGACCTGTAGGCTCTCAACTTGACCTATGACTAGTGGGTAGTCACCAGGATCTTTCCAAGCCGACGTCTCATTTCCACGTATTGATATTTACAGAACCTCGTTGTTGTAACCAAGATGTTTTCTTCGGAATTGTTTTACTAATATGGATTGAACAACCGTCATCCATACTTAGTTGCATGTCATTGTTTTATGCATGATGCTTCTTGTGAATATAGACTAGTATGAACTGAATCACAATAGTTCATACTTAGTCACACGTTTCTATTAGGTTTAGACAATTGATTTTAATGCATTCAATTCATTTTCTGTTCATGTATTCATTTCATGCATTCATCTCATTGTCGCAGGAATTATGACTAAATAGTGGTTGGTACAGGACTGGCCCTATTTAGTCGCATGTGCTTTTATCGAAACTTTTTCTCTGTTTAGTGGACCGACCCATAGGCGTCCACACTGCCTTTTTGTTTTGTTAACCGATCCATAGGCGTTCACCCATGTACATATCATCATATTTATTAACCATGTGTTGGGAATAAAATGAGCCAAGTTACTCAAACGCTGACAATAGTAAATTGGACGTTGATATGAAGAAATCAAGCGCTGATAGATCAAGCGTTGACAAGAGATATCCAAGATCTGACAAGAAGAAGTCCAACCACTGATAGGAAAACATAGTCAACACGTTTATTAATTGAAGAAAAGATATACTCAATATTGTATTTTCTATATTTATCTTTTCCTAGAATAGTTGATAGGTTATCCATTGTACACGATTCCTTATGTTATAAAAGGAGGTTGTAGGGTTTGTAGTTTACACATATTAGTTTTGTATTCGACTTTCATTATAACCAAGTTCGATTATCAATCAAAAGTGAAAGTTTGGTTTATTTGTTTTACTTTTTCTTTGATCTAAGTGTTAATTCTGCATAACCCTTAGATTGTTCATACAACAACAAAGTTTCTCTACGTGTTAAACTTGATTCAATCTCGTTAACACAAAGCTAATCGATCTAAGTTTGGGATCAACAAGTGGTATTAGAGCTTGTTGAGGAACTTTGATCTAGAAGAACAGTAAAGCCTAAAAACACCAAAACCCTAAAACCAGAAAAGATGTCTGCTACAGAATCTTCTTCCTCATCAAACCACAACCTAAAAATCCGCATGCTCGACCCTTACAACTTTGAACAATGGAAGTTAAATTTTGAACAATACCTTTAAATTCATGATCATACTCTCTAGGAAATAATTTAATATGGAAATCAATTCGATAAAGCAGCCAAGATTGGTGCTGCTATTGCAGCAAGGACTACCAATGGTTCTACTACTGAAGAGCGTAGATAAAGACCTGAGGATGGAAGAGTTGTCTCAACTATTGATATAGCTAAATGAAGGAATGGCATTAAGACCTTAAGCATTCTCAAAGTCTCTTTGGGTCCAAACAATCAGCGTAAGTACAAAAGCTTTGAGTCTGCCAAAGAACTTTGGCCAGCTCTTCAAGTCAACTATGGTGGTAATGATGACACTACCAAAGAAAAGAAGAAGCAACTCTTGCATGAAGATGCTATATTTAAAGCTCTTCCCAGTGAGAAGCTAAGTTAGGTAAAAAGCAGGCTTCTAGATATCACTAGCAAGTTGACCTTTATGGGAACAGAATATGATGATAAAGACATCATTACTACTTTCCTTAAGAGTCTTGGTGAGGCATGGAAAATTGAAGCTAGGTCTATAATTGCTACCAATGCCCATAGGAGTTCTACTTTTGATGACGTCTATAATAAGCTAAAGATTGTAGAGAATGAAATCTTATTGGATCATGGAAGCAATTCGACACATAGTGAAGCTCAAGTCAATGAGAGAGAGTCATATATGCGTCCTGTTACTAGATCACCTTATGTCAGTGGTGGATCAACCTTTGTCAGCGCCTCACATTCAGACGCTGACACATACAATGTTGACTCACCAAGGCTTAAACCTGCTGGTATTGATCTGGATACAGTATGTGCATACATTGCTGCATTACCCAATCGTTCCTTGATTACATATGAGGATCTTGAGCAGATCAGTGATGATAATTTGTAAGAGATGGATATTAAATGGAATATGGCACTTGCAATCATAAGGGCCAACAGATGGAATAGGAGATTTAGAAAAAAGATGACCTTCAATGCTAAAGACACTGCTGGATTTGATAAATCCAAGGTTGAGTGTTACAACTGCCATAGGATGGGTCACTTTATGAGGGAATGCAGAGCTCCAAGAAGATCTGATGCTAGAAAGGCTTAAAGCCAAGTCATCAAGGTTGAAGAGACAAAGGTTATAGTTTCCATGCAAGACATTGATGGTGTTGGATGGGACTGGAGCTTTTTAGCAAAGGATGTGGAAGAAAATAAAGCTTCGATTGTTGAGAAGGAAGAAGAAGAGCATGCTCACTTTGCTTTTATGACACATTCCTTGTCTTTATCAGATAATGAGGTATATGATGATGCTTACTGTAGTAAGGGCTGTCGTTTAAACACTGAAAAGCTTAAGAAAGAAATCTTAAAGTTAAACTCAGATGTTTTTGATGAAAAATGCAAGTTATCAAATTATCAAATGGCACTTGTTCATACTAAAAAGACTGTCAAGGAATATAAGAAAATAGAATTTGACCTAAAAGATCAAATTATGTTTTGTCTTATGATCTTAAAGTTAGTGTTGAACTTAGGGACACTCTGATGAAATCTAGAGAAGAAGTACAACTTAAGTTAGATGAGGCCATTAAGGATAAAGAAAATGTAGGGCTTAAAATTAAAATTTTTGATAAAGCCAGCCAATCCCTAGAAAAATGTGTTAGTGAACAAAGAAACCCTAAGGATATGTCTGGGATTAGGATGAATGAATGTGTTGTTGTTCCTCCACATGTTGAGAACTTTTATGGTGTTCAGAGAAAGGATCTCTCTTGGACTGGTATTCCAGAACTCCAAGAAGAGGAATTTATTCCTCCACCTAGAGTGCTCACCCCAGTTGAGGAATATCAACAAAAGGTGACTGACCTTTAGAAGTGGAAAACAGACAACCCTTTTCTCTTTGTTAAGGGCGGAATGTTTAGTGAAATTCCGTTTGAGCCAACCACCCATTACTGTGACCAACCCTACCACTAGAAAACCTGTTGACCTTGGCTCATCTATTAATAGAAAACCTAGTGTTAAATATGCTGATATGTATAGAAAACCTAGGTCACCACAAAGCCAAGCTAGCGTTAATAGGACAGGGTTCTTTCAATCTAGACCTAAGGTTATGTATAGCAAAGCTTGTTATACATGTGGGAGTTTTTCTCACTTGGCCTATAAATGTGTCGGTGCCTCAAAAGTCAACACTGACAATAAGTCAACCATGGTCAAAGCCAGACCTTATGTCCAACCAAGTCCACAAGTTACCAGACCATCTCCCTTCTTTACTAAAGGGACAAATACTCATGGACAAAGACCCTTTCAAAATACCAACACATGGTCTAACAGGCAATGGGTTCCTTTAGCAAACCCTAATTTGGGCGCTGACAAGAACAAGTTCAGCACTGACAAGAACAAATTCAACGCTGACAGGAACAATTCTAACGCTGACTGCTCTAGGTATGGTGTGCAAATGCCACAACAAGCTGGTGTTGGATCTTGTGTTAGACCAGGTAATAGTAGGTACCTACAGCCTAAAGGGAAGGGGTCTAAAGCTTCATCTAGTTTGACTTGGAGACCTAAACAAGACCAAAACCCTAACTCTAGTGGATTTCTATGACCTGTAACAGATTTCATTATATTTCGAAGGTCATTACTAAACCAATTAGGGTCAACTGGGTGTTCAGGCCACAAAGGGATGAACAAGGGGTTGTTATAAGGACTAAATTTATTCTTGTTAAACAACCAAATGAATCCAAATCTGCTCAGGCTTGGGTTCCCAAAGAAAACTAATTTGTTTTCCTTATGTGAAGGGCATTCAAAAGCAGGTCAATGATCATGGATATTGGGACAGTGGATGCTCTAGGCACATGGCGGGGAAGGAAGATTATTTGACTAACTTTACCCCCATTAAAGATGGTGACAAAGTGTACTTTGGAGGAGGATATGGTACAATTCTGGCAAAGGCACTCTTATCACCAATAATTTATGTTTTGAACGTATTTCTGGTAAAAGAACTTGACTATAATTTGTTTAGTGTGTCACAAGTGTGTGATAACAAAAATAAGGTTCTTTTCACTGATACTGAATGCTTGGTGTTGAGTAAAGATTTTAAGATGTCTGATGAGAATTTTATTGATTATAGAACACCTAGGCATAAGCACATTTATAATGTTAATCATAATGGAATTAGGATGAACAACAATTTTTCATGTCTGTATGCTAAAGCTTCAATAGATGAAAGTAATCTATGGCACAGAAGATTAGGGCACATAAACTTTAAGAATATCAATTGACTTGTGAGACATGATTTAGTTTATGGTTTGCCTTCAAAAGCTTTCCAAAATGACCGTTCTTGTGTTGCAAGTCTTAAAGGCAAACAACACAAAGTCTCATTTAAGTCTAAACTTGTGCGTTCTAGTTCTAAACCACTTCACTTGCTACATATGGACTTATTTGGCCCAACTAATATAGAAAGTTTGAATGATAAATCTTATTGTTTTGTTATAACTGATGATTTTTCTAGATTTACTTGGACTTTCTTTTTGGCCTTAAAAAGTGATACTGCCACTATTTTGATTAACTTTATTACCCAAATTGAAAAGAAGACAGGGAATGAGGTTAAAATACTTAGAAGTGATAATGGTGGTGAGTTTAGAAACAAGTTGTTAGATGCCTTCTGTGTTAATAAAGGGATTACTAGGCAGTTTAGCATAGCTAGAACTCCACAACAGAATGGTGTGGCTGAAAGAAAGAATAGAACACTCATAGAAGCAGTTAGGACAATGTTGGCTGATGCTAAGTTTCCCATTACTTTTTGGGCTGAGGCTATGAATACAGCCTGCTATGTTTAGAATAGACCATTGGTCAACAAAATCCATAATAAGACACCTTATGAGCTATTTTGGAATAGGAAACCCAACATTGGTTTTCTTAAACCCTTTGAATGTCATGTAGTGATCCTTGACACTAGTGATGCGTTAGGGAAGTTCAGTGTAAAAGGTGATGAAGGCTACTTTATAGGTTATTCTGTACTGAGCAAAGGATATAGGGTTTACAATAAGAAAGAAAAACGTATTCTTGAAAAAGTACATGTTAAGTTTTTAGAAAGTAAACCTAGTGATCCTGAAAGTGGACCATATTGGTTCTTTAATTTAGAACCATTATCTAGAACATTGAATTATATGCCTGTTACTAATCCAGACATTATGAAAAGGTATTCAAATATTGTGAAGAGCCTATTGTTGAAAATACAAGTAAACAGGTTTCTAAGGAAGAAGGATCACATGCAATCAAATCAGACCCCATACTTGAGTATGTTACCATTCCTATATGGACTGATGGGTTTGCACAAGCTTCTGTTGCTGCTGCTGAAAAGGAGGAAGTAGGGCCACAAGAAAGGCCAGATGATGAAAACATGCATGAATCTTCAAGCGTTGACAAAGGCAAATCATACGCTGACAGGTTAAATTCAGACGTTGATAGCTCAAACGCTGAAAACCTATTTGGACATTTATTCTCTTCCAATACCTTTGAACAAGGTGAACCTTTCATACTTAATCAAGAGGCTCGTTCAAGTGAGTATGGGAGTGGATATGAAGATGATATTGGCAACATGGAAACTGAAATAGAAGACAACATACTACTTGGGGGAGGAACACTTACAACTACTGTCAAAAATCATCCTCCTTCCCTAATCATTGGTGATGTTTTGTCACCTGTTCAAACAAGAAGGTCTCATCAGACTCATGGAGGTTTCATTGCCAATATCCACAAGAAGGTTGATACCCCTCTTGTACATGCATGTTTGTTTGCTTGTTTTCTGTCACAACAGGAACCCAAGAAGATTTTTGATGCTCTCAAAGAACCAAGTTGGGTGGAAGCAATGCAGGGTGAGCTTAACCAGTTTGTCATTCAAGATGTGTGGGAGCTAGTGGATTGTCCAAGGTATATTAGCCCTATTGGGACACGTTGGGTTCTTAGAAACAAGAAAGATGAAAGAGGTATTGTGGTCAGAAACAAGGCACATTTAGTTGCTCAAGGCTATACACAAGAAAAGGGAATAGACTATGAAGAGGTTTTTGCACCTGTTGCAAGGATTGAAGCAATAAGGATTTTCCTAGCCTATGCTTCTTGCATGGGTTTCACATTTTATCAGATGGATGTGAAGAGTGCTTTTCTATATGGCACAATTGAAGAGGATGTTTATGTAACGCAACCTCCTGGTTTTGAAGATCCGGAGCATCTAGACAAAGTGTATAGAGTCAAGAAAGCAATGTATGGACTTCATCAAGCCCCAAGAGCATGGTATGGAACATTGTCCACCTATCTGGTGGAAAATGGATTTAAGAGGGGCACCATAAACCAGACCTTATTTACCAAGAAGATTGGTAAGGATTTTCTGCTTGTTCAGGTCTATGTGGATGATATTATCTTTGGTTCATCAAATCCAAAGATGAGTGAAGACTTTTCCAAGCTCATGACAGACAAGTTCAAGATGAGTGCAATGGGAGAGATGAACTTCTTTCTAGGTTTACAAGTCCAACAAAAAGAATATGGTATCTTTATCTCTCAAGATAAATATGTAGCAGAAATCTTGAAGATGTTTGGTTTTTCTCCATATGAAAAACGGGCTAGCACACCCATGGTGTGACAATCCGTCAATTTATGGTTGATATTTTATTCTCAAATATTATTTGAAAATACTATTTTAATGATACAATATGAACTCACTTATTTTTGGGAAGAAATTTGGATTTACGTCTTGGAGTAGCATCGACTACGTCTAAACCGGAGGAATTCAACGTTACGTGCTTACGTTTACATACACCGTCTTTGGTGACAGTCCGACATTTCAGAAAATAAATTTGTCCATGAATATTATTTTGGAGTTTTAAGTTTGTGTTGGTTCATAAACTCACAAATTTACGAGAAGAGATTAGGACTTGCGATTTTATTTTAACGTCCTTTACGACTAAACCGGAAACCTTAGGATTACGTATTTACGTTTTCGAACTCCGTTTTTGATGAGACAATTTTTATTAGATTCGTTTTGTGCCGTTGATTCATAATTTATAAAAACGTTTTTCGTAAAACGACCCGAGGGCACGCAAATCGAGGAAACTAGAATCGAGGAATACCCGTAAACTAGTGAGATGGGACAAAACACTTTGTCCCACCCCACTAGCTTACATGGGATGGCACAATGTGTACACCACACCACCTTTGGCTACTAGTTAGACACTTGTCTAACTAGCTTCACAATGAAGCTTTCTACTCCTCAAAACCATTAGCAAAACCACACACTCTCATTTACAACATGCAAAAACAACTCTCCTCTCTCTCTCACACTCATTTTGGCCGTCCCTCATCTCCACCAAAACACCCCTTTCATACAAATTTTAACCATAAACATATGTTATAATCAACATATGTTAATCTCCATTCAAAAAGATGAAGATTGGTGCAAGTTATAACATCCAAGGAGGAGTTTTCATGGAGTAGTAGGGCTGATTTTCCATAAGGTATTCATGAAGTATGGTGGTCATGAAGATGGTCTTGGCTATGCACAAGTTTCTCCATCAAAATCCATGTTTTGATCACAACTTACATCATCATGGTGGTATAAAGATTGTCCTCCTCAACTTCTTGTTATTTTGATTATGTAAACATGTATTTTATTTCCTATTGTATATATTTATGATGATTATATGATGATAAAAATGTTATGTGGGGATTTGTTGTTGATAATCATGGATAAAAAGGTGAAAAACCATAAGAAACAAGGTTAAAATCTTGGTTAAATTTGATGACTGTATAAAACAGTAAAGAACTATATGGTAATCTGATAAAATGATGAAGTAGAATGGATTTACAGTAAGCTATGGGTCTTTTACACATGTGAGAGTTGGCCATGCAATGGAATCATTGTAATGAGTGAGATATGATCAAAACAAGTTTAGGGTATAAATCTGAGGTTACTGTTTTGGACGATTTTTAGAAAATACTTAAAGGATGATTCAACAGTATCTATAGTAGAGTTAAATGTATAAAATATCTTGTAGTTTATGTGATAAAATTTTGAGCTTCTATCTCCATGTAGAACTCAAGATATGGCAGTTTTGGTGAAAGTGAAGATAAAAATCAGATTTTTGGAAATTAAAGAATAATACTATTATATAAGCACTCAAATTTTAATAGTATAAATTATAATTAAAACCCACTAACTCATGAATTTTATTTATAAAAATATGTAAAATGATAAATAAGTGGACATTTTATAAAAATGGTAACTTGTTATGTTTTATAAGATATAAAACTATAAACATGATTTTTACGACATTTTCGGCTATTGCCGTAAAATTAACGTTTTTGTTAAATAAAACTTAGATGGTTGGACCCGTCTAATGTAAACTTTATAAAACTTATATACTGATATATAGACATGTATAACAAGTAAAAACCAATAAAACCCGAACTATAGGGCATACGGACATTAACGAGCTAAGTAAACATATTGGACTAATAATACAACAAAAATGGACTAAAACATTTATAAACTTATTATTGGGCTTAACCCATTTAGGCCCAACTTGTAAAGTGTAGATACTGATAATGTAAGTATAACAAGGATTAATACAAGTTAAGAACTTATAATAGGCTTATTGGACCTAAAACACATAAATAGGTAAAACGAGAAAACTAGTATAAAAGTTATCGACACATAACTCTAAAATGAGTAAACGAGAATATGTAAACCCACTTGGTCATCATATATATACAATCATCATATGTATACATAATTGTTATTTTTATAAAGTCATTGGACAAACGTCTAAGACCGATTATTATTTGTCTAGGTTTCCGTGATTGAAGCACGTACCGTACGTCTGAATTGCCGATAACCCGCCTTCCCACATCAACGTGAGTTCATAGCCTCGCACTCTTTTAAATGTTTTTATAAATGTTTTATAAACTCGCGAGGGAGATAACATGTTAGTTTTTATAAAATAGGACACCATTTGTCCCGATTGTTTGTTTATTGATTTTGGACCCGAATGATTGAATGACCCGATTATATGACCCGATAAATGATTAATGGACCCGATAGATGAAATAAAATGGATTATTAAAGTTAGGTTATGTCACTAAAAGTCCCATTAGCATGAATTGTGAACTACCGGGATTTGGTAGACGCTTATGCATTTAATAGTACTATTTGGGGACGATCACCCCAGTTCGCGCCTTGACGGTTGATCCCCGTCGTGCCACATTGATTGGTAAGCGAATTTATGTATGAGAAGATTTCCATAGCGTGACCTTTGTGACGACACGCTACTTTAGATGGGCAAAATTGGTATCGGGTTAGCTACCCGTTGTTGGTTTAGTAAGGTAACAATGTCATGCGGCTTATAATAATCCGAAAATTAACGAAATACTAATAGACGCTTCGAATTACGATGTATTGCCTGACTAGCAATACTGGGTCATACTATTGATATTATATTCGTGTTTTGGTTTTCATAACCATATTCATATAACGGTTTTTATTTTCATACAACGTTATAAGACGTATTGTATGATTGTTTTTACGACATTGGCTCGTATAATGATTTTTAAGGCAAATGCCTATATTATGATTTTCGATAAGGATTTGTATAAAATGACTTTGGCTATTTTATGGCCTATCAAAATGATTTGTACAAAATGATTTTCAGTAATAATCTTATACTGATATTATATTGATGGATTTTATTAAACTCTATGAATTCACTCGGCGTTATCGCTGACCTTTTCTCTTAACATGTTTTATCTCAGGTACTTGAAGGTAATTCTCGGGAAGACGACAAGAATTCATGGCCCGCACTTAAACAATATTTTTCCATTCAAATACTTTGTAAAACTTTGTATGAAATATAATGACTTGGGACCGATGTAACTTTGATATTTATGAATGGAAATGATTTATTAATAAACGACGCGATTTTTATGTGTTGTCTATGATGTGAGTAATGTGCTAACCCGTAACACCAACTAGTCTTCCGCTGTACTGAGTTGCATAAATTTGGGGGTGTTACAGTTTGGTATCAGAGCTCTCGTTATAGAGAACGAAAGATTTTTAAAACCAAGGTTTTGAATAAAACTTTTCAAAATCTTTTAACTATAAACATTTTTCTAAAAATGTCTAAAAATCTTTTGACTATAACGGTGCCGAAGAATTCCCGAGTTACCGACAAGGCCATACTGAGAAGTGTTATTTTAATATATATATAACTTGGATTATATATATATATATATGATGTAATTTTATTACATGATTGTTCGATGATTATTTTGATTTTTATACGAGGTATTTATACGACGTAGATTGTCACAAGTAACCCTAATTCCCTTAGTAAATTAATCGAAGCTATTCTCGTAGGAATTCTAGCTATCCTAGATCTAAACCAAGTTGTGGATATTTGTGATCCCAACAAATGGTTGGTATTCGTAGAAATGTAGATATTAGTTGATTGTGATATTGAATAAGAATTGGCGAGATTAAATCTGATATCGATGTCATGACGATCTTTCCTTATAGAGTGGAGTTTTATAAAACGTTACCACCTGGAAAGATGTCATCTGATTCGTTGTCACCCAATTCTTAAATTGAAATCGAAAGGGTGAATGTTGCACTTGAGGCTGTCATTGGAACCATTACCCAAAAGCCTCATGCCACTAGTACCTTTCCGAGAAGTCTAGTTGAATGATCAAGTCATTTCATACTAGTGACTCATTTGATAATTATTGATAAAGGAGATATAGGATTGGAAATTAAGTGTTGTTCATATTGAACTATAATTGTCTTTACAAGGCCGAAGGATAAGGTTGTAAGTATTGGAGAATGAGGTAGGATATCGAATTGAGTATAAAATTGGTTGAAACTTGGATAAAGTAAAATTTAACCCATATGGAATATGAGATTGTTAAGAGGAAATTATTAAGTCATGTGATTGAATTATAAGGTTTTAATTGATTGTTAGTTTGTGTTAAGGGCTGTTCCTAGGCCATTGTCCACTAACGAGGATGCCCAGTGTCCAAGAAATAAATTGAAGAAATCTTCTTCTGAATTGAGACCAATGGATCTTCGGGGACATGTGGAACACCTAATGACTGTTGTAGATTAGTATTCATTGTGGTATCTTTTAAAAATCCCTAACTTAACTGAGATATCAGTTGGTAGGATGAGTTCTGATAATTGTATGACATAGTGACACGTAATGTGTTACGGTACAATTTTGACTTGTTTGTGATTAATGAAAAGACTACCTTTGATTGCTAAATTCTACATGTATCGATGTTATCTATCCTTTATTGCTTCATCCTAATGTTCGCATTAGTGATGCAACCATTGAACAAGTACTCATCTCGATTTGAGTTACGTTGTGGATTATTCTCTTTGTATTCCTGAGTGCCATCAAAGTCATGAACCTCATGATTATTTGGCTAAGCTCATTTCCTATCATATCGTAGTTAATTCTTGGTGAACAAGCTTTCATCACTCTTTTGCAGATCACACCTTGTTTTTATAAAGATAAAATCGTATCCATTGAGAAAAATTGAATTTTCATCACTATAAGGATTATTCAAAGAAAGGTTTATAAGTGATTGTTATCGGAATGAAGTTGTTTATAAAATACCTTAGAAAACCTAATTGTTTTCATAACAAGGAATATCTTTATAAATTTACTTTTGATTCTTATTTAAGAATTAAGCATGAAAATGTTTTTATTATAAACATGATGATAAAATTTTGACGAACTGAGTATTGCATCGTTAATCTTGAAATTGTATATAGTTGCGCGCCTACATACAATTTGGAATGGACTATGCAAGGCTGATTAGTAGTCACCATAAAACTGATTAATAAACGCTAAATTTTCTTTAAAGATTGTGAAAGATTAAATTTACGAGATTTGCAAGAAGTGAAAAATAGGGACATATTGTTAGAGACACCTACATATGTGCCTGTAGCATCTATTCTTCTGAGTTGAATTTACTCATCTGTGGAAATTGTCTTATTTGACAATTGACAATTCTTTCTTGTCCAATTCTCCCGTAGTGAGATTCTTAGGAAAAGTATCTGATTTCCGGGTGTTGATACCCGACTGGATGTATCGACGTTCCTATCATTTCTTATGATTTGATTTCATTTGAATGACCTGGGTAACGATCCGAGGAGCTTTCGAATGCATACTCAAATTATGAAAACATGGGATATATTCATATTCATTAAATGTTTTCGTCTGTATCTGATTTGATATTATCTCGCGTAGATTATGCGTTGACCTTACTCTTTTAAGGTAGTTATGTCTCCAGATATCCTTGAATTTGTGAAGGATTATGAGATATTATTAGACTTTTGAGAAGTTCACATCTTATCGACGGCAATAAAACTGGAAAGTTGATAGTGCCAGTAGAATGGATTGATTGATTATGACGTGACGACATTGTCTTAATTGATGGGAACTCGAGTAGAAATCCCCTAAAAGATAAGATGTTGATTATCAAAAGTGATCTAAATAATTCTTGGTGGATGACGATACCCTGTATTTAGACTTGAAATTATACCATGAATGGTTGTGAACTAGTTATAGATATTATAATCTAGAAAGAACTTAATGTGAATTTATTAAAAGATGTTTATGTTATCTGAAACTTTAGGAGGTATTTGTTGATGAATTACCTAGACTTTCGCCATTAAGGCAAGTTTAAACTGGTATTGATTATATTCTCGGTGCTGCACTTGTGGCTTGTGCACTGTACGTCAACACCATCTAAATTAAAGGAATTACCGTACAACTGAGAAAGTTGTCGGAGAAAGATATTATTATACCAAGCCTGTCATCCTGAAGAGCTATGGTGCTATCTTTCCTTATATTTATAGATTACTGTGACTGAGTAAATAGACAATCGAAAATGATATCCATAACTCGAAATGGAAGAATTGTTCGATCATTTACAAGGTTCTAGCAAATTTGATCCATAGCATGGTTATCATCAACTTCGCATCTGCGAAAGAGATTATCTATTCCAATCACTACATCCGGTGCTTGTAATGAACATTATGAGTTCCACGTGATGTCGTTGGGATTGACCAATGCACATGTAGCATTCATAAATTCGGTGAATCACGTGTGTAGGCTGTAATTTGATAAATTCATGCTTGCGATCATTAAGGACTATTTGTTTGTTAATACGAATAATAATGAGTTAATAATTAGTTATAAATTGCCCTGAATTGGCTAAACAATGAAAACCTGTATCTTAAATAATTAAACACGTGATTAAAGACTTAATCCTTTACATAAAATGATCGTTGGATTAATAATGGTAAAATGTATGCATATAGACTCTTCAAATTAAGAGCCCTTTTAAGACATTGGATTTTACCAAAAAGAAATGGAAATATGTTTTGACAAATGTTTTAAACAAAGGATTTTCAAAGGGATTATTCCCTTATACACAAACCATTTAACTAAACTTCTGTTTAGGGGTAAATGTTTGTGTATACCTCCAGATAACTTAAAAGGATTAAGGAAAACCATTTATACCATAACCTGAAAACTTAAAACGACAATTTTTGCTTTTCAACTAAGAAAACTTTGACCAAAGTATAAACAAAGGTTTTTCGAACATTTACGAAATCTTATTAAATATTTTCGATAAATCAACAAAAAAAATATCGTGTTAATTAAATTCAAATTCATTTTTGAACATTTTATATAATTGGTCGAACTAAGAAATTTAAAACTTTTACGTTTACGCTTCATAGAAGAAATTTAACCAATAATTATTTAATTAATTATAACAATTATCGACGCTTTAGACGATGGATTGAGTAAAACGGATAAAAATGATAGTAAAGACGAAACTAAAACATAGAAGATATGAAGAAAGAATTTTGAATAAATACGGTTTTGATGTTTATTTCATCATGAGAAAGTGAACGTAATTACTGACGCATAATATAGAAAGAATATCTGAGTGAATTGTGGACATGATAATTATATCATCATGAGAAGTGAATATAGATACCGATGCATTATGTAGAAAAGATAAAGAACCAGTTACGACATGTTCCTTATTAATGAAGGTATAAAATAATTTGCCGAACAATATAAAAATAAACAATGATTGTAAAAAGAGATAATATAGATAATAAAAAGGGGTTCGCGGCTAATATGAACCATTAAAATTTTTGAAGCCGATAGCGTTAAATGATTAAAAGACCACATGTGATTGTCTAAATATGGAGGATTGTAAGATATAGTTATGATGGAATTTGTAAGTATAAGTATTCTATTTATGTCATTTCTGACTAAAAATATCTTTGTCAGAAGAAGTTGTACTAATGGCAGATCATGAAGGCAGACATCGCCTCATACATTAGTTAACATCTAGCTATTGCAAAGGTCATCATCTGAATTTGATTCGATTTGGGTCATCGTCGACAGACTGACCAAATCTTCTAATATCATTCCCGTTAATGATAAATGCAAAAAGAGTTATGTAAACATAGTGTGCCTGTATCGAACATCTTTATCAAGATCCTCGCTTCGCATCGAATTTCTAGAGATTTGCTCAGAAATCATTGAGAACGAACCTTGATGAGAGTACTATGTACCACCCCAAATCGAAGGGACGAGGTAAAGTAACGATACAAAGTAATATAAGCGCTGCTCTATGTTTGAATGATTGACCTTTGGTAATAGACCGTATAATCGTTTTCATTTGGAGAGATTATCATTGATCATCATCGCATTAGGATTGAGAATGAATCTTGTTAGGATCTAAATCTTAGAGCATCTGTAAGCAAGAGTTGAGATAAAGACATCCGACATACACCCATTGTGAGTTGGACATGTCTCTTAGGTTTAAGGTTTCCTATGATGGCGAACCTATCCTTGCAAAATACCCGACCCGCGAGATCTGAAATGATTGTTGAAATTAGGATCCGATTATTGATAGCCGGTAGTGGGCAAGAGGTTATGTGAAAGTGAAATGTAGATCTTGAAGTGCCAAATGGGTAGCAAAGTTATGCCACAATTTTTAAACTTGGGAAAATGAATTCATGATCTGACAAATCATGGGATATAAGTCCCCGTTGTTTGGGACCATTGAGATGATGTAAAAGTTGGGATTGAAAGGCATATAAGCTGGATCTACCCTAGGACTTCAAGGACTGCGTGAATTATGTTTCGTAAATCGAACTTGATGGAATATCTATCAAGTGAAAATCTGATTGTTCTTAGTAAAGTTTAGATCGGCGAAAAGTTGCATTCATCAAAAACCCATGAACATCATGGATAGAGAAAGTAAGTCAACATTTAGCCTGATCTTATTCCCGTAGTTATGTTTGATGAAACTCGCGTATTGTAATGAATTAAACTTGTGAGAAAAGACCGAATGTGGAGGGAATACCCACATGGCTTTAACTCTATAAGAAGCGAGTAGTAAGGTAAGATGATCTTTGAGGACAAAGATCCTGTTTAGGGGTAAATGCTGTGACAATCCGTCAATTTATGGTTGATATTTTATTCTCAAATATTATTTGAAAATACTATTTTAATGATACAATATGAACTCACTTATTTTTGGGAAGAAATTTGGATTTACGTCTTGGAGTAGCATCGACTACGTCTAAACCGGAGGAATTCAACGTTACGTGCTTACGTTTACATACACCGTCTTTGGTGACAGTCCGACATTTCAGAAAATAAATTTGTCCATTAATATTATTTTGGAGTTTTAAATTTGTGTTGGTTCATAAACTCACAAATTTACGAGAAGAGATTAGGACTTACGATTTTATTTTAACGTCCTTTACGACTAAACCGGAAACCTTAGGATTACGTATTTACGTTTTCGAACTCCGTTTTTGATGAGACAATTTTTATTAGATTCGTTTTGTGCCGTTGATACATAATTTATAAAAACGTTTTTCGTAAAACGACCCGAGGGCACGCAAATCGAGGAAACTAGAATCGAGGAATACCCGTAAACTAGTGAGATGGGACAAAACACTTTGTCCCACCCCACTAGCTTACATGGGACGACACAATGTGTACACCACACCACCTTTGGCTACTAGTTAGACACTTGTCTAACTAGCTTCACAATGAAGCTTTCTACTCCTCAAAACCATTAGCAAAACCACACACTCTCATTTACAACATGCAAAAACAACTCTCCTCTCTCTCTCACACTCATTTTGGCCGTCCCTCATCTCCACCAAACACCCCTTTCATACAAATTTTAACCATAAATATATGTTATAATCAACATATGTTAATCTCCATTCAAAAAGATGAAGATTGGTGCAAGTTATAACATCCAAGGAGGAGTTTTCATGGAGTAGTAGGGCTGATTTTCCATAAGGTATTCATGAAGCATGGTGGTCATGAAGATGGTCTTGGCTATGCACAAGTTTCTCCATCAAAATCCATGTTTTGATCACAACTTACATCATCATGGTGGTATAAAGATTGTCCTCCTCAACTTTTTGTTATTTTGATTATGTAAACATGTATTTTATTTCCTATTGTATATATTTATGATGATTATATGATGATAAAAATGTTATGTGGGGATTTGTTGTTGATAATCATGGATAAAAAGGTGAAAAACCATAAGAAACAAGGTTAAAATCTTGGTTAAATTTGATGACTGTATAAAACAGTAAAGAACTATATGGTAATATGATAAAATGATGAAGTAGAATGGATTTACAGTAAGCTATGGGTCTTGTACACATGTGAGAGTTGGCCATGCAATGGAATCATTGTAATGAGTGAGATATGATCAAAACAAGTTTAGGGTATAAATCTGAGGTTACTGTTTTGGACGATTTTTAGAAAATACTTAAAGGATGATTCAACAGTAGCTATAGAAGAGTTAAATGTAGAAAATATCATGTAGTTTATGTGATAAATATTTGAGCTTCTATCTCCATGTAGAACTCAAGATATGGCAGTTTTGGTGAAAGTGAAGATAAAAATCAGATTTTTCGAAATTAAAGAATAATACTATTATATAAGCACTCAAATTTTAATAGTATAAATTATAATTAAAACCCACTAACTCATGAATTTTATTTATAAAAATATGTACAATGATAAATAAGTGGACATTTTATAAAAATGGTAACTTGTTATGTTTTATAAGATATAAAACTATAAACATGATTTTTACGACATTTTCGGCTATTGCCGTAAAATTAACGTTTTTGTTAAATAAAACTTAGATGGTTGGACCCGTCTAATTAAACTTTATAAAACTTATATACTGATATATAGACATGTATAACAAGTAAAAACCAATAAAACCCGAACTATAGGGCATACGGACATTAACGAGCTAAGTAAACATATTGGACTAATAATACAACAAAAATGGACTAAAACACTTATAAACTTATTATTGGGCTTAACCCATTTAGGCCCAACTTGTAAAGTGTAGATACTGATAATGTAAGTATAACAAGGATTAATACAAGTTAAGAACTTATAATAGGCTTATTGGACCTAAAACACATAAATAGGTAAAACGAGAAAACTAGTATAAAAGTTATCGACACATAACTCTAAAATGAGTAAACGAAAATATGTAAACCCACTTGATCATCATATATATACAATCATCATATGTATACATAATTGTTATTTTTATAAAGTCATTGGACAAACGTCTAAGACCGATTATTATTTGTCTAGGTTTACGTGATTGAAGCACGTACCGTACGTCCGAATTGCCGATAACCCACCTTCCCACATCAACGTGAGTTCATAGCCTCGCACTCTTTTAAATGTTTTTATAAATGTTTTATAAACCCGCGAGGGAGATAACATGTTAGTTTTTATAAAATAGGACACCATTTTTCCCGATTGTTTGTTTATTGATTTTGGACCCGAATGATTGAATGACCCGATTGTATAACTCGATAAATGATTAATGGACCCGATAGATGAAATAAAATGGATTATTAAAGTTAGGTTATGTCACTAAAAGTCCCATTAGCATGAACTGTGAACTACCGGGATTTGGTAGACGCTTATGCATTTAATAGTACTATTTGGGGACGATCACCCAGTTCGCGCCTTGACGGTTGATCCCCGTCGTGCCACATTGATTGGTAAGCGAATTTATGTATGAGAAGATTTCCATAGCGTGACCTTTGTGACGACACACTACTTTAGATGGGCAAAATTGGTATCGGGTTAGCTACCCGTTGTTGGTTTAGTAAGGTAACAATGTCATGCGGCTTATAATAATCCGAAAATTAACGAAATACTAATAAAAGCTTCGAATTACGATGTATTGCCTGACTAACAATACTGGGTCATACTATTGATATTATATTCGTGTTTTTATTTTCATAACCATATTCATATAACGGTTTTTATTTTCATACAACGTTGTAAGACGTATTGTATGATTGTTTTTACGACATTGGCTCGTATAATGATTTTTAAGTCAAATGCCTATATTATGATTTTCGATAAGGATTTGTATAAAATGACTTTGGCTATTTTATGGCCTATCAAAATGATTTGTACAAAATGATTTTCAGTAATAATCTTATACTGATATTATATTGATGGATTTTATTAACTCTATGAATTCACTCGGCGTTATCGCTGACCTTTTCTCTTAACATGTTTTATCTCAGGTACTTGAAGGTAATTCTCGGGAAGACGACAAGAATTCATGGCCCGCACTTAAACAATATTTTTCCATTCAAATACTTTGTAAAACTTTGTATGAAATATAATGACTTGGGACCGATGTAACTTTGATATTTATGAATGGAAATGATTTATTAATAAACGACGCGATTTTTATGCGTTGTCTATGATGTGAGTAATGTGCTAATCCGTAACACCAACTAGTCTTCCGCTGTACTGAGTTGCATAAATTTGGGGGTGTTACACATGGATAGGGAACACCCTTGGGGAAAGACTGGAGATGGAAAAGATGTGGATGTCAGGCATTATAGATCAATGATTGGGTCATTGATGTATCTTACATCTTCTAGACCTGACATCATGTTTGCTGTGTGTGCATGTGCACGCCATCAGGTGACTCCCAAAGAGTGTAATCTTCATACTATCAAAAGGATTTTTAGATACATTAGGTGCTATCCCACCTTGGGATTATGGTATCCAAAGGATTCTCCAGTGGAGCTTATTGGCTACTCAGACAGTGACTATGGAAGTGATAAGTTTGATAGGAAATCCACAACTGGTGGATGTCAATTTCTTGGGAGTAGATTGATATCTTGGCAATGCAAGAAACAAACAGTGGTGGCTAATTCTACAACTGAAGAAGAATATGTTGTTGCAGCTGCTTGTTGTGGACAAGTTCTATGGATACAAAACTAGTTGTTAGATTATGGGCATTATGAGCATTGTACAAATGGATACGGAGTTGCTTATGGATCTTTGGAGCTTACTAGGAATGTGTTAAAGCTTATGGATGATGGTTGGAATGTTTACATTCCTATCTTGACATAAATTTTTTATTACATACTTTTTATTTGGCAACCTTATATATCATGGTTAAAGGGGAGGTTTAGGAAACCATTAGGATTTTGAGTATTCTTAGAATACTCTTATCACAATTCTAGATTATGTCCACTAGTGAGTACGAGTTAATTTTCTAAATCGTGAGGCACTACAGCATGCAAAGTTGATATACTATGCACGTTGTCAAGACTTTTTGGCCTAGAATTGGATTTGGTCGGTTGGGAGACTTGGGAACGTTTTTATTGGGCTTACCGGGAAGTTACAAAGGGTTTATATGAGGTAACTTCATTGTTAAGAACTTTGGTTAGCAAGGGACACTTGAGGAAAAATATGTCTATCTTGCTTAAGCAAGTGTGCATGATTGGACAGTGCTTGCCACCCTATAGTCATTTTCAGTCTAAGAGTTATCTTCACTAGGGTAAACTACTTTGTTAAGGTCCTTTTTATTTTTAATTATTTTTATTTTTGGACACTGACATTTTTCATTCCAAACGCTGATAAGACCAATTTTAACGCTAACATGACAAATTTCTAACGCTGATAAGAATATAGCCGTTAGACGTTGATGTTTAATTTTTGACCGTTGACAAACATTGGGTCCTACCCAGATGTTATTTTTGACGAAAATATGTGTCGTAATTTTAGGAGTTGGTAACTTTTAGTTAATGTATTAGATAAGTTATATATTTTTCAAGATTCTAATCATTACTTTTTGAAAATAATTGCCTCATATTTTAACCAATCGTATGTTTTCACCTCTCCTGTAAATTTTGCGCATTTCTTTCAAACAGGGTAACTGTTATACTTGTCTAACTAAAAACTCTCAAACCTTCATATCTCCGTAACTTTTCTATCACAGTTTTCTTGCATCAATCTTCATGGAACCAAAGTTTAAACCTGCTCTATTGGAATTGGGGTTCAGAAGTCAACACAACATGGTGGCTTATTTGGAAGCTGATAATACTTTGTTTCCGCAATATACTCAGATGGTTGGGTATTTTAATGCCTCCCCATTAAGGTATGCACTTTCACATACTCCTCTTGTCCCTATCACACACATTAAACAGTTTTGGAACACTGTTAGTTCCTCAACAATTAATGGAGTGGTTACATTGACTGCTACTGTCCATGAGGTTCCATGGGTGGTTACTGAAGCTTTGATTCGCCAAGCTTTGCATCTTAATGATGTTGATGGTCTAACCACCCTTGCCCTTATAGAGCTAGAGAAAGGACTTCAAGCTTTGGGGGTATAATTTGCCCCTAGTGGGCCATTTAAATTAAGTATACAAAACAACAATTTCCCCCTGCTTGATGTCATCCTTCAATGTTTGAGTCCCAAATGCTCCTCACACAATGAAATCAACCGTTCAATTGGGAGTGCTATTGTGTGTGTTGCAACTGGGCAAAATTATAATTTTTCAAAAATGATTTTTGATGGCATGTGTCACAATAAGGGTAACAAGATAACTCTTGCTTACCCTAGGTTTTTACAAATGCTTTTTGACATGTAAGGATATTGCAATAGGGATCATGACAATTTTTATACAATCTCTGTTCAAAAGAAAACAGTCTTGGTAATATAAACACTGAACCATACAGAGACCTACCACTCACCCTAGCCATGCTTGCTGTCATTGAGGCAGCAGCAAACCCACGACCTCAACCAGACCCATTATCTTAACAACCTCCATCACCCAGCATATGGATATTGACCCACACCCATTCGACGCTAACACTAAAAATGTGGGCGTTGACACTACCAATCCAAACGCTGACACCCTTTTACCACAAACCCACACACCCCCTTATACCCAAACAGACCCTCAATCCACTTCCTCTTCTACACCCCCATATTATAGGTTGGAAAAACGCCAAAGGACTGCTGGAGTGTTCTCCCCTGGTGGTCCTATCCATGTAGCAGAGAGAACCACCACCACAAGTGTGGTTGGTGACATGGGTGGGGCTGGGACTATTGGTTCTAGCTTAGATGCAGGCCAAGGAAGTCCCAACATCATTAAGACCCTATCCATGCCCAATGAATCTCTTTTGGGAGGTCAAATTCCCATTATAGAGGAGGGCAGATTGGAACCTTATACTCTTTTGGAATTGACGGCGGTTTGCATTAGCTTACAAAAGCAAAATGCAGACCTTATACAGATTGTCAAATGTGAGGGCCTTGAACTCACTCAATTGAGGGAGAGGCTAGTTGTTTTGGAGACTGGCAATGCTAGGAGAAGGTAGGCAAGAGTCCTTTCATCAGGGGAGGATTCTTACAAAGGGGAGGAAGATGCACCAACAAAACCTTTCAACTTGAGTGACAAAGGCTCACAGGAAGAAGAAGGTGGTTCTTTTGGTACTAAACAGGTGAAAATTGCTGAAGCTTTAACTAGCATAAAGGAGAAGCCTATTATTGATGTCTCATTGATCACTCCAAAGAAGCTATCATTTGTGGAGATGATGGAACATGTTACAAAGTCAGCCGCTGACGTTCAAAGTTTGAGCGCTAACAAGAGCAAAGAAGGTGTTGACAAACCTACAGGTATGATTCGTGTATCTCAGTCACCAGTTATCATTAGGGAGGTTACAACACAGGTACCAAAAACTACTTTACCATCTATTAGAGAAAAAGACAAGGGTAAAGCAATTTTTGTGGAAGTTGAGGTGACAAAGAATGCAGCCCCGATACAATTTGATCAAGCTTTGGCTGCACAACTGCAAGAACAAGATTGGGCTACCACAGAGAAAGATAAAGATGGTAGTGATGATGATGAGAGCTTAGGATCCATTGTAATGATAATAGAGGATCCAGAAAGGTTAGATTATGGTGAGGATGAGTTAGCCAAGGAGAGGCTAAGAGAATTGAAAATCAAACTGGATTTTGATATGCCTGAAGTAAGAGATATGTACTTTGCATGGGAGAATAAGACTATAGAGAATCCAGAGATCATCACTGGACAAATTTGGGGATTCGAGATCTTATTGAGAGTGCATGAAGACTACAAAGTGATCTTGAAGCACAAGGCTAGCAAAGTGTTTTCTAATCTCAAAAGGGACAGAAGAGAACTATACTTTATGTTGCTTAAGTGTCATCAAGGTGGATGGGCCTATGACAAGTTGGAGAAGTTATCCTTTGATGAATTGGAGTTTCGGGCTTATCCAATTTGGTTAAGAGTTTGTGAAGAAAATACTATGAGACTTATCTCAGATGAAAGGAGAGAAGAGATTGAAGAAAATTTACAGATCCAAAGGGATTTTATTACACCAAGACAAGTGAAGAAGGTAGTTCCTATTGAGTTCCCAGTTCTTGATCAATTGGATCCTAGTGAAGCAGTTATCAGAAAGAGCATTAAGCTCTCACCATTGGAAGCTTCAGATGTTGTAGAGGTACCACCTTTAGATTTCAGAAACCCAATAGTAAACTATTATGAAGATGCAAGTGGGTTCTGGATGATCACCAGATATGGCAAGAAGGTACATACTTTACTTCTTTGATCTCATTATTTGCAAGCCTGGATAGAGAAGACTTGGTAGATCTTTGGACTTTGATGAAGACCAAGTATGAGGCTGAAGCACCTACTTCAGTCAATGGAATAAAGATCTAGACATCTTTCAAAAGGATGATTCAACCAGATGAAGCAGATCCAATATGGTTTGATCTGGATGATATCAGTGGACTACAATGGCGTCTACTTTCAGCAGCTAGTGTTTACCATCTAAGCACTATAAAGTTTTCAGAGTATCTTCTTATGGATGCTCAATATCCTATGTCCAAGGAAGTTTTGAAGAAGATTGTGTCTACACAGCTGGAAATGGATTACACTAGTGATGCTGGCAAAGACTTAATTAGATTTATTTATTATCTAACTAAAAGGTAATTTATATTTGTAAGAATCCTCCTTGTACTTAGTTTTTATTTAGAAACTTACTAGAGTAGATATCATGTTTAGGGGAGGATTGTTGGGAATAAAATGATCCCAGTCACTCAAACGCTGACAAGAGTAAATTGGACGCTGATATGAAGAAATCAAGCGTTGATAGATCAAGAGTTGACAAGAGATATCCAAGCGTTGACAAGAAGAAGTCCAACCACTGATAGGAAAACTTAGTCAACACGTTTATTATTTGAAGAAAATATATACTCAATATTCTATTTTCTATATTTATCTTTTCCTATAATAGTTGATAGGTTATCCATTGTACACGACTCCTTATGTTATAAAAGGAGGTCCTAGGGTTTGTAGTTTTCACTTATTATTTCTGTATTCGACTTTCATTATAACCAAGATCGATTATCAATCAAAAGTGAAATTTTGATTTATTTGTTTTACTTGTTCTTTGATCTAAGTGTTAATTCCGCATAACACTTGGATTGTTCATACAACAACAAAGTTTCTCTACGTGTTAAACTTGATTCAATCTCGTTAACACAAAGCTAATCGGTCTAAGTTTGGGATCAACACCATGCATTTTAAATTGTTTCATGCATTATAAATTGTTTCATGATTTATAAATTATTTCATGCATCGTTTATGTTTAGGTCATGTTATATTGTGCCAGACTTACCATTTATGTTTCATTATTTTGCATTGTGAAACGACTTATAGTCGTCCACACTATCGATTCTCAAAATTTATTTCATTACAGTCATAACTTTTCATGTACTCTCATTCATTGTTACGTTTTGTTGTGTTGATTATGCTGTCATAATATCATGGTTAGCTCTGTTTTCATGTTGATTATGTTTCATGCTCCATATGTTAATTTTGCCTCATGGTTCCTTGTGTTGTTTACGCTTTCATGCTAGACACGGATGGATTATATTTAATCATGTCCTCATGATATCCATGGTTGGTTTTCATTGATCATGTTTTCATGCTGGCAATCATTCGATTCCATTTAATCGTGTTTTGTGCCTCTTATTCAACTAGAATTATGTCTACGCTAAATTAGCTAGGCTATTATGTGTTCCTTGATTATGTTAGATGGTTGATACCGTATAAATATCTCATGTGATTCCCATGTGTACTCCATGTACCATGTTCCATGTTTACTTCATGTACCATACTCTAGACGTATTCCAGTTACCGTACTCCATGTGTGATACTAGACCATATTCAATTTTCTCAAACACTTCCTCACCAATGTTATTTAAAAGATGATACCGCTCTCAGCTTGGAGATTTTACAAAACAAGGACGAAGGCGATAGATCGGAGCAACCTGACTAGAATTATATTTAAACCACCATATGAACCGTTTCATTCCATATTCTTACCTGTTCAAATGGTATGTCACATGATTATTTAGTGGTATTTTCCAGCATATGAGTGGGAACCGGTACCAGCCGGCCACTCAGCTGGAAGGTTACATGAATCATAGTCATGATATTGACCGTCGTTAACTGGCAGTCAAAGAGGTAGTGACAACTACCGTGACAGCAAATACTCTGACAATGACGCTAGAAACTCCGGTTACGGACATGACCAGGAATACAAAGGATTTCCAGTCCAACCAATCCGCCAAATTCTGGCATGATGACCTAAGAATTTAAATTTCATTGTTTCACACCTCTAGACCCATGTCAAGACACCAGTCAAGACACATATCATACGCATATCTTCTCAATACACGAGTCAAGACACATGACTCACGTTTACCATCTAGAATAGCCCTACGTATTTCAGAATACCCTTCAAGGGGTATAACCATTCTGTTGTGTCATGAATAAATCAGACTAAAAAAACTTCAGCCTCATCACCGGAGTGTTGTTCACGTTTGAACACGTAGTGTTCGTTCTACGAGAGGCAGGCGAAGTGCATTCAGTAGAATCTACAACGTTTTACTTCATGCATTAGCATGGAATTTTCATTTTCTTCATCTCATATTTCATGTATCCATGACCATAAGAACGCCAATCGTATCATCCATGTATTTGAAGAAATTCATTCCAGTACGACGATAAGATCCAATTTGATAATGCACTTCCCTCAGACATATGTGAGTTAAATATGATTTCGTCTATTATGGTTTCCATCAGGAAAATCTGTACAAAGTATTTGTGCTTTAGAAACACGTGGTTGTCATTCCGTGGCTGTGAAAATTCTTCCAACTGTCAGTTATGACCCGACCTTTGAAGTTCCTTTTATTCATAGTCAATCGATCAGTTCAGGGATTTCCAGATATGCTTCAGGCAAACTCTGAGCATACTTCTATCCACAATGTCGAGTTTAATATCGAGCGTGTTAGGGAGCAGGACCAGTTCCAAGACTATTTATTGCATGGACTTCTTGAGTTAAAAGAGTGAAGGATCAGCTTCACAATATGCTTGAACAAAGTTTATTCGCCAGATGTATCACTATGGTGTGCACCAGTTCTGTTTAATGAGGACAAGGACGGTTACATGAGATTATGTGTCGATTACCGTCAATGTAAACAAATCACCATTTATGACCGTTAGTTCTCTCCGCGTATTGACGACATGTCTGATCGAGTACAGGGTGCTAAGCACTTCTCCAAGACCGATTTACGATCATGCTGCCAAAAGTGGCGAGTGAGAGATCAGACATTTCCATGACTGCTAATTGCACCCGATTTGGTCATGCTAAATTCATGATTTTTCTTTAGCCTCACGAATGTTTTAGCAGCATTAGGGACTTGATAAATTGAGTTTCCATGAACAAGTTCGTTAGTGTTTCCATCGATGACAACCTGATCTTCTCTAAGTCGGGAGAAGGGCATGAAGAACATATTCGCACTATGTTGTAAATTCTACGCCAGCAGAAAATTTCACCTGAAATTTTTTTAAGAATTATGGTTGATTTCAGCAACACGCTGAATCACCTTGATTCTCATGGTTAATCTTGCCATGACTCAGCTTACGTGTAAAGGAGAAAGTCCTACAATAAATTATGTGTTCCAGAGGATCCTACGTTAAGAGTAGTCTAAACTCAAAGACCTATGGTTTTCCGAATTTCTATGTATCCAAAATCTATGAAGCAAGATACAGTTAAGCTCATATCTAAGTATCTGCCATACCGGCAGGTTAAGATAGAACACCAACAGGTCAGGAGTTATTTCCACCCTTGGAAATTGTGAAACGGAGAAGGGACAAGACCTCCATGGAACTGTTACCAAACTATCGCAAGCTCAGAAGAAGCATGATGATATCTTGATTATTTTCAACCGTTTGACCAAGTCTACAAAATCCTTTCATTAGTAAGGATTTCACAGCTAGCAGATTATCAGACATTTTCCATCCAGAGATCGTACAATCACTGGACATCTTTCAGCCATCAGCTCAAATGAAGACTCGCGTACGCATTCATCATTACGTTCACGTCCTTGTTAAATTTTACGTTTTGATTTCGCATTTACGTTCACGTTACTATTATAGTTCATGATCATATTCTAGCTTACGGTTTAAGTTTTGCTTTTGTTCTGGAAAGTTTACAGCAAGCTTGGGAGACCAGACTCGAGTTTAATAACTTTTCATCTTTAGGCTGATGCTTCACGTTACATTCCGCGTCTTACCTCTAACCGGTTGACGTTACCACCTCAGTTGTTCCATGTTCACGATATGTTTCAGATGTCATGATCATTCCATGTTGCTCATATCACGTTCACGATATGTTGCACGTGTCACGTCCACCATAGTATGTCATGTTACATTTTCCATATCTCCACGTATCACGTTCACAATTGTTCACGTATCACGTTCACAATTGTTCACGTACTACGTTTCGGTATGTCTCGTACATCATTACTAAGAATTTTTTTGTGTCAATTATTCCAGAGTATTTGGCATCGTAACCCATTCGATCAATTCATGAGAACCCATCTCTCGTTGGGGAATCAAAAACGTTTTTGTATCATCAAGACAGAGTCATGAAGATCAAGATTACTATTTACATCAAGATCTGTAGAGGATCGTTTCGAGCGGGAAGCCACTTGGAAATGGAGGAGTCCATCTGGATCCTTAACCTCATTTCGGTCCATGAGTTAGTTATATATTTTTCAATTATGTCACGTTCCATGTCTTTACCAGTCATGTCATGTTCCATGTCCTTTCCAGTCATATCACATCCATGTCCTTTCAGCTTACATGTTCTTGTAGCTTTTGTGTACCTTCAGTTATTATAACTCCATTAGTTTATCTTGCCTCGAGTTCGAGGAAGTTCGATCCTTTTAGAGGGGAAGAATTGTAAAACCCTACAACACTATCACGACTGTAATTCGAGGATGAATTATTCTTTTAGAGGAGAAGAGTTGTAAAACCCGCATTAAAATACAATGAACAGTAATTACATGAAAATACGAATAAAATAAAACTTTCCATTTATAATATATAACACATATCACGACAATAAATAAAAAGTATTTAAGTATATTATATATGTGACATGATCACGATATTTAATTCACGACAATTAAACACGACATTACATGAATAATAGTTAACTTAGAAAAAAACTAAGGTTTTTGCCTTGTGGGCTTGGTTTGGCCGCGACTAGGAGAAGAGACACAAGGAAGAAGGTCCTTTTGACCCATGACCCAATTACAATCCTAAACTAACAAAAACTACAGAGGATTTATCATGATTGTTATTTTAACAAAACAAGAAAAACCCTAGTCTTCCTCTCTCTCTCTCTATCTCTTGCCGCCGGGTTTCAAGAACACCAAGGGGTGTTTGGTTGATTTGATACTTGAATTTTATAGCTACGTGTTCGTGTTCATTAACCTTTTCACTCCCGTATTCGGTAACCTTGAAACTCTAATCTTTTTATCAATCTTTTATTTAATTATGTTCATGTTAATTCTATGTTAAAAACATAATAAAAACATGTTGGATTAATCAAGAAACAAGATTTAGGGTTTGGTTTGTTTGGGTTTTGGCTCAACCGATGCATCAGCCGAGAGCCCAGGGCTCTCGGCTTGTTTGGTCCGCACCACCAACCGAGACATAAAGTCTCGGTGTGGTTTGATTCATTCGGTCGCAAGGAAAAAGGGACCCCGAGCATGTCGGGATGTGTTGGTTTGATTAGAGTGTCAACCGAGATCACTAGGATCTCGGTGGGACTTAGTTTGAAAAAAGTGGGAACCGGCTTAAGCCGGGGTGTACTTTGGCTCGGGCAGGGGTAGTCGAGACACAAGATGGGGGAAACGATGGCCAGGCAGTGGCAACCGGCAAGCCAGATAGTCACTGGTCATGGGTTAGCCACCGGTTGTATGGTGTCGGCTAGGTTTTTTTCGGGCTCGGGATTATTTTAGAACACAGGTTCGGGCTCGGGTTAATAAAATTAGTTTATTTTATTTATTTGACAAGACTTGGGTTTTAAATATTAAAATTCATATTTCATGATTTAACCTAAGTATTTAATTAATCTATTTTAATTAAACATGTTATTTTAATTAAATTCATATATTTTATAGTTTATTAAATTGACCATGTTAATTATTTAATAAGCTATAACATTTAATCCATGACTTGTATTTTTACTAATAAGCTTAAACTTATATTTTGGACTTATTAATCAGTTTATTCTATTTTTGGAAACTTACTATTTTGGAAACTTTCTATTTTAGGAAACCTACTATTTTTAGAAAGTCACTTAGTATTACAATACAAGTATAGTAATACCTTAATACACGAATAATAAACACCAGAATACATGAAATAACTACAGATAACACATTAAACAGTAAAACATGACAGAACATGAATAATCAACTAAGAACACACAGAACCAGTAAAATACACGTATCTCAAACAACTCATACACGTCCCTATTCTTATGTAGTATTATCTGTCAAGGCGAAGTAGGTTCTTCAGCGTTTCTGTTAGCTTCTACTGGACACGAGGTACGGATTTCTCATCCTTCAGTTAGGACACTGTCTTCCTTTATTAGGATTTCCCGTATGCAGCCAATTGTTTTCCCATTAGTTACAGACTTAAATGCTTATGTTTTATTAGTTACCTTAGCCATATACATGCATGCCAGTTTCACCTAGTTATGGGGGTACCATAACCATAACACTGGAGGCACCAGTGTTATGACTTCACCACAGCGGAGTGATAGCTCGTGGCGTCCCTTCAATTTCTTTGTACTTTATTATTATATTATCATGTGGGGCGTATGGGTACATCCTAGTTAAAATTTCAGTCAAAATTTACATGGTGAATGTGGTATGTGCCTTGCATCCTTCACAAGGAGATGATCCCTCCTACCCAAACCATATTAATTAGAGGCATCCCCTCTAATTACATGACGAGGTCACCCCTCCAAGTATTCATGCACGTTGTTGACCTCATGACCTATATTGGCTTTTGGTATAATAAACTAATACAGATTCTCATAAGTAAACATAAGCTATATTTTCATAACTAAAATCAGTAAACATGTTATACGCCTAGGTTTCCCAGGACTCATTCATTTCCACTGCTATTCATGCTCATTATGCTCTTTAGATGTTTTCATTATTCTATGTCTTCATGTTATGTTATATATCCGTTCACTGGGCGTTATGCTCAGCCGTTACTTTCTTTCCGTGTCCCAAAACGACAGGTACCCAAGATCAAACTTAAGCATTTTGAAGGACGTGCATAAGATGGAAGCTACCTCAGGCTTCATCTCCTTTGCCTTCATATATTTATGGTTGTTTAGTTCTTCCTTATTTCACTTACTTTATTTATGTTTTGGGCTTATGTTTGGGAACCGTTGTT
The DNA here is from genome assembly GCA_025667525.1 of Glebionis coronaria. Taxonomy (NCBI): domain Eukaryota; kingdom Viridiplantae; phylum Streptophyta; class Magnoliopsida; order Asterales; family Asteraceae; genus Glebionis; species Glebionis coronaria. The sequence goes on from JANFOE010000193.1 coordinate 2,308,482, forward strand.
TGATTCCGGTTTTCCCTTGGGCATGTATAATTCCGTACATTTACCTTACATGCTTTGATGACACGCCATAATTATCCTGTGATATTCCATTTATCTAAATGGGGTGTTACACTAGTTCTACCTTAAGACTATTAAACTTAAGAACACAGTGTTTAGAACAGGGATGTACCTCGATATCTTCATGAGAGAGAGCCATTAGACCATGCTCTTCTTCTTCTTCATGTGCTTGAGCCTAGTTGACCACTCCAACTACTATAACCAAAGCTTTAATTCCTTTTGGACTCCATGTATTTCTGCTATCTCCTTTTGGAAGACTTTCAGTAACTCTTGGTCTGGTCCTATTGCTGTTCTTGGACTTCTGACTACTAACTTCAGCCTTTTCTCTCTTGCATTCTCTAACAAAGTGCCCAAGCTTTCCACATTTTTAGCATTAAACTTTTGACTTGTCATATCCTAAAGGTTCATTAGCATCAGCATTCATCTTCCTTCTAGTTATTTTGTAGAGTCTATTGGATCTAATATAGACCATGGAAGCTTGCCATTTTAGCCATCTCTTCAATGTCAACATCATCCATTTGGAACTGATCATCAAGATTCAATCTTCGTAAAACCCGCAAGCTTTTACCATGAATAGTACACTTAGTAAACGTATTTACAAACTAAAACTTTCCTTTTATAGAACGAACATGTGTCACGAATATTAATTACAGAAATTACATACGTGTTATTACACGATAAGTATTAAATACATGATACTACACGATAATCAACAATAATAATAATTATAATCACGAACATGAAATCATGAACGTTAAATCACGGACATGTAATTACATATGTATTTATTATAATACGATTAATATCATTTATGTCCAAGTATTTATGTATAACATGAACAATTAAATATAACATAACACGGAAACACTAATGATGAACACATAATTTATTAAACATGAAAAATGTAAGGGTTTCCCTTGTGGGCCCCACATAGCCGCAGACACCAAGTCAAAGGGAGGGTCCAAGCCCACTTTTGGTTTTTACTAAATTAAACAAAAAGGGTTACACCCTTTTTAGTTTACAGAAGTTTGATAAAAAAAATAAACCCTAGCCCCTTTTGTCTCTCTATTGTCGTCGGCCTAAAGGACACCACAAAGGGTGGTCATTTGATCTTGGTGATTAAAAAGCAAGTGTTAGTGTTCGTGTTATTAATTCTCAATTGTTCACACATTCGATAAATCATTAAATCCTTTTTATTTTATTCTTTTAATTAAATCAAGAACATGTGAACTTGGGGTTTTATAAAAACAAGTAATTAAACAAGTTAATTAATCATGGGAGATAAAAGAATGGATTTTGGTTGGGTTTTGGTGTGGTCGACGCAAGAACCGAGAGCTCTAGGCTCTTGGTAGACTTTGTATCACCACCAATCGAGACATCATGTCTCGGTATGGTTGTGGGTGTCTCGGCCGTAAGAAATACGGGATCCCGACTTGAATCAGGGTACCGTTTGGTTTGTGTTGGGTCTCGGCAGCAGCAACAATACCACCGGCTAACTGTCGGTGGCTGTTTTGGTCAAGCAGTGGGAACACACAGCTCGGCAGGGGGAACCACCAGCTAACAACCGGTGGGAACCCTGTGTGGGCAGTGGCTAGCCGAGGTAGGCAGGGGCAAACCATCGGCTTAAGCCGGTGGCATTTTTGCACCAATAGTGGCAACCGGTTGAGCCGGTTCACCACTGTTAAGAGGATGTTTGTTTGGTCCAGTTCAAGGGGGAATTCGGTCGGGTTCACGATAGGTCTAAAGTAAAATCACGGGTCCGGTTCATGACTAATTTTTACAAGTTATTAGTTTTTACAAGTTATATTATCTTAACAAGAAAATTAAATTAATTAAAACATGACTAATAAATAATTTAATTAAGCATGGACTTAGGTTATTATTATTTATCAAATAATACATGTTTTAACCTAAGTATTTTATTTATTTAATTAGGCTATAGTATTAATTAATTATTTAAAACATGAAATATAATTAATTAATAAACATGACTTAGGTTATAATTAATAGAATATTAATACATGTTTAACCTAAGTATTTTATACACCTTAAATTTAATTAAATCATGCCTATATTTAATTAAATCGTATAACCTATAGTTTATCTAATTAACATGATATTATTAATAAACTATTTAAATAATTATATGACTTATGTTATTTAACCAGTAAACTTAAGCTTATATTATTAGCTTATTAATCCAGCTTATTTCTAATTATGGAAACTTTCTAATTCAAGAAACTTACTATTTTGGAAACTTTCTATTTTTAGAAGCTGATCTATTTTTAGAAGTTAATCTATTTTTAGAAACTTTCTATTTTTGAAAACTTTTTATTTTTGGAAACTTCCTATATTATGAAACCTGCTATTTTAGAAAGTTACTTATTATTACAAAACAAGTATAATAATACAAGAATACAAGTAATACTTAACTAGAATACATAGAATACATGATAAACACAACATAACATTAAAATCAGTAAAACAATACAAGGACATATAAAACAAGCTAAGAAAGATATAATCAGTTAGGTACGTAGTAAACGGAATACTTATACATGTCCCCTATTTATGTAGCATTAGCGAGATCGGAGTAGGACTTTCATTCTTACGTCTTCTTTGTTCATTGGACACAAGGTACGGATTTCCCGTCCCTTCAGTATAGACATTCTTTCCTTATTAGGATTCCCCATTTACAGCTAACTGTTTTCCGAGTATTGTTTTATATGTTTGATTACTTATGTTAGAATAATTGCCTAATCCATATACATGTATGACCAGTGTCACCTAGTTATGTAGGTACCATAACCATAACACTGAAGGCACCAGTATTATGACTTCCCCATGGCGTAGTGATTGCTCGTGGCATCCCTTTACATTTTTGGCCATTATATTATATTAGCATGTGGGTCGTATGGGTGTATCCTAGTTACATGTTTTACCAGTATTACCAGAGTGAATGCGATGTGTGCCTTGCATCTTTCACTAGGAGTTGATCCCTCCTATCAATACTATTTAGTTAGAGGCAACCCCTCTAATTGCATGACGATGTCTCCCCTCCAAGTATTCATGCACGGTGGAACCTCATGACCTACATGGGTTATTGGCTAATTAATACAAATTTTACATAAAAAAAATAAGTCTTTTCAAACTATAAAACCAGTTTTATGAACATGTTCCAGGTTACTTAGGACTTATACATTTCCGTTGTTATTAGTCTTTTATGCTTATGTTATTTCATGTTGTACTTGTATATCCGTTCACTGGGCGTTATGCTCAACCGCTTTCCTTTCACGTTCCCAAACCCCAGGTACTCAAGGGCGCTCGTAGACTTTTAGCGTACGTGCATATGGATTGGAAGCTATCTAGCTTTCTCTACTTTGTGCATTTCATCATACATATTGATACTTATTTATTTGGATATTGTTTAGTCCTTTTCCTTTACAGTACTTATGTTTGTGTGTGATGAGCTTATACTTGGACTACCGATGTTTGTTTCCGGTATTTCCATTCATGGTCATTTAATGTTTTTAAGGCATTTACCTTGTATGCTTTGATGACACGTCATAATCACGCGTGGCATTCCATTTACCAAAATGGGGTGTTACAATTATGGTATCAGAGCCAAGGCTTCGACCTGTAGGCTCTCAAAACATGATCTGTGATTAGTGGGTAGTCACTATGGTCTTCCTAGAACTGTTTTCCCATGACATTCTTTCCTTATTAGGATTCCCCGTTTGCAGCCAACTGTTTTCCCAGTATTGTTTTATATGTGTGGTTACTTATATTAGAATAATTGCCTAAGCCATATACATGCATGACCAGTTTCACCTAGTTATGGAGGTACCATAACCATAACACTGGAGGCACCAGTGTTATGACTTCCCCACGGCGGAGTGATTGCTCATGGCATCCCTTTACACTTTTGGCCATTATATTATATTATCATGTGGGGTGTATGGGTACATCCTAGTTACATGTTTTACCAGTATTACCAGAGTGAATGCGATGTGTGCCTTGCATTCTTTACTAGGACACCCAGACTATTTAATTAGAGGCAACCCCTCTAATTGTATGACGAGGTCTCCCCTCTAAGTATTCATACACGGTGGAACCTCATAACCTATATGGGCTATTAGCTAATTAATACTGATTTTACATAAAAACATAAGTCTTTACAAACTATAAAACCGGTTTTATGAACATGTTCCAGGTTACTTAGGACATATACATTTCCGCTGCTATTAGTCTTTTATGCTTATGTTATTTCATGTTGTACTTGTATACCCGTTCACTGGGCGTTATGCTCAGCCGTTTTCCTTTCATGTTCCCAAACGGCAGGTACTCAAGGTCGCTCGTAGACTTTAAGCGTACGTGCATATGGATTGGAAGCTATCTAGCCTTCTCTACTTTATGCATTTCATCATACATTTTTCTACTTATTTCTTTGGACATTGTTTAGTCCTTTTCCTTTACAGTACTTATTGTGTGTGATGATCTTATATTTGGACTACCGATGTTTGTTTCCGATATTTCCATTCATGGTTATTTAATGTTTTTAACACATTTACCTTGTATGCTTTGATGACACGCCATAATCACGCGTGACATTCCATTTACCAAAATAGGGTGTTACAATCTTGGTCTGTTGTCTTGCCCAACAAAGAATAAAAGTCGTCATTCTCATTGAATAATGATGGATACCTTCCTTGTGAATTATGGGTCATAGATGGACTGTATTCAGCAATTTGATGGTAAGTATAGTTAGATGGTCCACCAGCAGTACTTTGAAAGTAAATACCGCTACTTGTTCCACAAGTGGTACTTTGAGAGTGTGTACCGCTGCTTCCTTCTGACACAAAAGCCAAGTTAGGCTTAGGTACAGATGCTTTAGTTGGCTCAATACCTTTATAATCCATCTCATATAGTCTAAGTAGTTGTAAAGACGATCAAATGGAGTAACATCCAAATCATCTCTTTGTGATGAATTGCATAGCCATTACTTTCCACTCTGGTGGAACTCCTCTTAAGAACTTTTGATTAGCTTCTTCATGAGGGATTACTAGTCCATGAACTACCAGTTGAATGAGCAGCTTACTGAATCTTCCATATCCACTATGGATTCCTTTTGAACTAAAAATTGAGAAGTTATCAAATTCTTGTTTTAGAACAATCTTCTTCATCTTCTTAGACTTGTCATTACCTCCAAATCTAAGCTTGATATCCTCCCACATAACTTTTCCATCTTTGTAGTGATGAAAGCTAGGTATAATATCTTCTGAAAGTGCCATAGCTAATGTAGTTTTGGCCTTTCTTTCTCTGATCTCAGCGTGTACCTCTTCAGTAGTGACAGCAGGCAAAGCATAACATGTACCATCAGGCATCCAATGCAGCTTTTTGGGAGTATTCTCATTCTTAATGACTTGCCACAGAGTATGATCTATGTGATTCATGTAATGTTCCATCTGCATAGCCCAAATCTCATAGTTATCACTTCTGAGAATATGGAGTTTTACAGCAGACAAAGTATGGGGAGAAGGTGCAACTGATTGCATAGCTACAGCTTGTGTAGTTTGTGTAGCCGATGGAGGTGAAACCACTGGTGCAAGTTGCACAACTTGAGGTTGTTCCCGTGGTACTGGATCAAGGATTGGAATTTCTTCCAACTAAGGATTTTGATATGAGTGATTTTACTCATATCAATTATATCAAATAACAATGAATAAATGCATAAAACATATGAAAATGCCTTGTATATTTGTTGTTTGGTTGTTTCATGTGTGTAGGTGCCAAGTTCGTGAAAATCGGCAAAACCGGCACGAGTTTGAAGAAAAAGATCGAAGAAGCCAAAATCGAGCTTGTCTTTAGTGGATTTAATCTTTTATGAAGCTAATGGGCCAAGTGGGTCCCACATTTGGGTAAATGGGCCCAAAAGCCCATTTGAGGAAATAAACTTTTCACTTTTGGGTCAAGGACCAAATCAAGGCCCAAAACCAAAGTAATTGAGAGACGGATGAAGTTTATATGGGTTTAAGCCCATAACAATTCCAAAAGAAGTAACGTGGGAAGTTATAATGAGCCAAAGCCCATGTATTTACATTGGGACGAATTTAAGGCTATTTAAGCTTTAGGGTTTGGCAATTTTAAACAGACGACATGTGAGTTTATTTAACTCACAATCATTCAACTTTCCCATAACCAAACGCACTCACACATTTATTAAAAAAACCTTCGATAACTTCTATGTATCTCCTTCTCCCACCCGAAAAATAACCAGACGAAAATTCATTGTTTCAAAACCCTAGTTGATTAATTCACCCAAATAAAATGGGGCATTCGTTTCACAGGTTTAATTCACACGAGGGGATAATAAATCCCCAAGTTTTAAGGAAGAGGGTATGAGGGGAATCAATTGCGTGGCAGCTTTGGATTGGTTTAGCCACATCACGTCCCCTCAATCCTCCAATTAAATCCCTCCACCTCACCAAATTAGTGACAAGCTGGCAATCCATGGGCGAAATCAACGAATAAGAGATGGAATATGCTGATTAAATATTCGAATATGCTGATTAAGGATTCGAATATGCTCTCCAAGAAGCCTTTGGGATGGCTATAAAAACCTCCTATTTTCTGTAATTCAATCATTCCAATTTTACTTTAGTGTTATAATGTTGAAATAGAGGTAGGATTAATTGTATTTTCAATTTAATAGTTTTGTAACAATTTAATGATTTAATAAAAGTTTATTCGTGCATCATCTTTTAATTTCAAGTTTTACTGTTAAAGTTTTATACATTAACTTACTGTCTATTTAATATTATAAGAATAGTTATTTGATAAAGCTGAAATAGTAGCTTGAATTGAATAATATAAAAGTGAAATTGGGATACAACACTAAACCCACTGTTTAGTTTTAAATAAAAGCTACATGATGGTTGGTTCATTGACTGTTGGTTCGAGGGTCACATAAGTGGTGACGAATGGTGTATTGTTCGTTAGATGGTGATTAGTAATGGTGTCGATTCGGTTTGATAAGTAGGCTCAGCGCCTCACTTCTTCTCAAAGGTTACTTCAAAAGGTTTATTTTCTTTTTAATCTTCATGTTCAATAGATTAATCAGTGTTTGATGTTTATCTGTTTAATATGATTTCGTTTTGTCGAGTTTTATATGATTAGTTTAATCTGTTCTAATTTCCTTATAGTTGGAGTTTTTTATAGCTTTATGTTCATGAATCTGTCTACTTCGATGATGAATCTGACTTTTAAACTTTCTGCATAGAATAGTTTTGATATTATTGTTCAGATTATTTAGTATACTGCTAATGTTTGGGTAATACTGCTCAGATTATTGTTAATTTCGATTGTGAGTCGAACCTGATTGGTTAGCTTAAAGTTTTTAAAATCTGTTTTAATTAGGGTTTTAGTTTGAATCTGATATGTGAGCTTGTTTTATTGCAAGTTTTTCATCTGTTAAGTTTTTAGATCTGTTTTATTGCAAGTTGAAGATTATAGCTGAATCTTATATATTAGTTTAAGATAGTTTTTAATTGACTGCTATATTGATGAATCTGAATTGTGCAACCTGTTTTAAGTTTCCTTTTGTGGTTTAGCTTACTGATCTATCATCTTGTTCTTTAATCTATATTTAGCTTTGCTTGTTACTGTTTTATGGTATTAATTTAGTTGGTACTGATTTAGTTTAGTTGATTACTATACCCTTGCTTTAAGATTGTATGCTGAATTGGTGTTGGTCTGATTCTGGATGACTGTATTGCGGGGTTCTCTATGTAACTGAATTTAATTGCTGATATAGATTTTGAGTTAATTTCTACTTTTTTTTGTTACCTAAATTTGTTGTGTAGTTTTGGCTATCAGATCCTACTGGTCTGACAGCTTATTATTGTTCTAATAAGCTGAAAATAATAGCAGCTCCAAACAAGTCACCTCCTGTGACTTCTTTCTATTTTAACTGTCCAAAAAATCAATTACCAAAAAAAAGGTCCCTTGTGGGATTCGAACCCTTGACCTCAAGGGTGAACACCCAACGTGTTTACCAACTGAGCTACATGCTCTTTTGAGTTTAGTTTCAGTTAATTAATTAATATAGTTATATTGTTACTTGCAGATTTTGGTTTAAGCTTGGTTTTAATTGTATTCCCGTTTTAAATAGATTTTTTATTAAAGTAATTTTGCGTTTTTAATAATCAATAGTTTCAAATAAAATTAAAATGTTTTTATTAATCTTAAAATTTTAATTAGTTTTAAGTAAAATTAGATTTAATTAAATTTGTAAAAGTAAAATAGTTATCAATAGATTTTTAAATAGTTTAAAAGTTATTTTTATTAAATAGATTAATTTTTATAGATTTTTGAATAGTTTAATTTTTAAATAGTTTTAATTATATAAGTAATTGATTTACATTAAAATAATCGGGGTTTACGATTCATGCACTTTAGGATAACTTTAAGTTTTTAATTTGTAGGATTTAATTTTTAGTTAAAAACCGAAAACCAATTCGAATCAATTGTCCAAATCGATACTAAACGTCTCAAATTCATAAGATCTTCGTGTACAACGAACTTGGTTCATCCACGTGTTTAATTGAATCCGTCTTTGGTAATTTTAGTTTATTACTTTTTCCTAAAGGTAATCTACTAAATTACCCTATAATGTATCTAATTATCACTATACTATCACGATCACATCAAAAAATTTGGCGCCGCTGCCGGGGATCTTGTGTACGATTCGTTTTCGTTGAGATTTATTGATCGTTGATTTGAAGACCCTTTCCGTCCTCGGAAAGTTTTGTTATTTTTCTATTATATAGTATGTATCGTTTTTCTCGTTTTTTGTGATTAATATATTGTATTACGTAGAACAATAAATTTACATACTTTTCAAATAAGGCCTTAGTTGGCATTTCATCACCTAGCTATTGTATTCGAATCCAAAATAAAAAATAAAAGGCAAAATAGATAAATACTAATAAGAAGTTTGAACTCGATTTATACAAACTATAAGGTGGGTATAAGGCGACGTGCTATAAAAGGCCGTCTAAGGAAAAAGGTTTTTAAGTGCTTTGTGCCACCTCGTTTCCCCGCTTGCTTGTGCGTATATTGACAGGGACGACCTATTATTGGTTTGCCGACTCAAGTAGTAATAAATCTTATTTTTGTAGTTTACTTATTGAACCTCGAGACGTTTAGGTTTTCACCTATCGTTTCAAAGTCGACCGAGGGTAATTTACTTCCATAGTAGTTATCCTTATTCCTTGTTTTTTATAGATCATTTTTGATTGAGCAATACCAAATAAAAATACCAAAAATAATCTTCTTCTTGTCTAATTTCTTTTCTTCAATCCTCTAAATTCTCGTCTTTGTAGTGTATGCGGTTACGTTCTTCTCGTCTTGTGATTGATTTTAATAGGCTTGAAAATATTCCTCGTAGAAATAGAAATCGTCAACAACGAATAGTGGAACCCGAGCTTCCACCTATTGTTGTAGAGATGGCCGATAACCGAACAATGTAGGAATTGCTCAGTGCACCCACCGAAGGGTATGGGGAAGCAATCGTTGTGCCGGCTATTTTGGCGGATCATTATGAGATTAAGACGGGTCTTTTATCGCTCATTCGTGCCGACCAATTTCGTGGCAATGAGACCGATAACCCGCATTCTCACATTCGGAATTTTCTTCGAATTACCTCGACTCTCAAGTTTAGAGATGTGCTGAATGACGCGATTAAGCTCATGCTTTTTCTGTACTCGCTCGAGGGTAATGCAAAGATTTGGTATGAGAAAGAACCACCGGGTTCGATCTTAACATGGGATGATTTAGTGTCTAAGTTCATGAATTATTTCTTTCCACCATCCAAAATAACACACTTTAAAAATGAGATCACTAGATTTGAGCAAAAAGTGCATGAATCGTTTGGGGTTGCTTAGGAAATATTTAAAGATTTGTTGAGACAATGTCCACACCACGGTTTCTCGGAATTGCATCAAATCAATACTTTTTATAATGGGCTTAATATGATTGAACAAGATTTGTTAAATGCCGCCGCGGGTGGTAATCTTTTAAGAAAAACTCTGAGAGACGCGTGGTGCATAATTGAGAATAAGTCTAGAGCACAATATTCACGAAACACACCGAGTGTTTCCAATGTGAATTCGTCTAATATCAAGATTGCTAGATTGGACTCTAAGATTGATAATGGATTCGCGACTTTGTTGAATGAGATTAGAAAGAATCGTCATGGATCGATTAATATGGTTGAGAATGTTTGTGTATCATGTGGTGGAGCACATCCTAATTATGCTTGTTCAACCACGGGGTTTGATCAAGATAGTGCTTTTGCCGCGACGGGAACTTATGGCTCCAACGGTCAAGTTCCTCGTCAAAATCATGTTGCTCCACGGGGTTTTCCACCGGTTCAAAATAGGTACAACAATGGGAATAATGGGAATAATTTTAACCGTTGTAACCAAGGGAATTATAATCAAGGAAATGGGTTTAATGTTAATCAAAACAATCAAGGTTTTCACAATAACCAAAATGATTTGTCAAGCTACATCAAGTCAAATGAGGCAAATTTGAAGGCTTTTCAAAATAACATTCAAGGGAAAATTAATACTTTGAAACTCGATTTTCAAAATACGATTAAAGGGCAAAATAACAAGATTGAGCTTAATCAACAAAGGCTAGAGCAAAGTCAAAATCGTATGCAACAAAGTATGGAACAAAGTCAAACTAAATTGCTTTCGATGTTTGAATCGTTTATGAGTCAACCTTCCTCGTCTTCGGGTGGCTTACCTAGCAACACCATTCCAAACCCGAAGGGTGAGATGAAAGCTATAACCACACGTAGTGGGAAAGCTTTAGACGGACCTTTGCTTCCACATGTGAGTACCTCTCCGGTGAGGGAAGTGGAGCAAGAACCCGAGGTGGTGAAAGAAAAGGAAATTCCTATTCCACCAAAGGTTGACCAATTGCCTATTCCAGAACCCAAGCTTCCGAAGACTAAATCCACACTACCTACCCTTCGAGACTTAACCAAGAGAAGCTCCGCAAAAAGTCCAATGCTCAAATGGCTATTATCTTAGAGATGTTTAAGAATCTTCATATTAATCTTAGTTTCGCCGATGCATTGCTTCACATGCCTAAGTTTGCTTTGACTATTAAGAGATTGATGAACGATAAAGGGAAATTGGTTGAAATGTCTACATCTTTAGATGCTAATTGTTCCGCGGTTCTTACACAAAAGCTTCCCAAAAAGCATGGAGACCCGGGCAAGTTTTTGATACCATGTGAGTTCCCTAATATGGAAGAATGCTTAGCATTAGCCGATCATGGTGCTAGCATTAATTTGATGCCTCTTTCCGTGTGGAAAAGGTTATCACTTCCCGAGCTTACACCTACTAAGATGACTCTCGAGCTAGCAGATCGATCGACCACCTTTTCAAAAGGTATAGCCGAGGACGTGTTTGTCAAAGTAGGGAAACTCGTCTTTCCAACGGACTTTGTAGTTTGCGATTATCCCGAAGATTCTCGTGTACCACTTATTTTGGGAAGACCGTTTTTAATGACGGCTAGTTCTATAGTTGACATGAGAGCGGGGAAGTTGACTTTATGTTTTGATGATGAAAGTGTTACACTTGATGTTGGTGATAACACTAAATATTTTTCCAAGTATTACGAGGAATCAATTAATCAAATCGATGTGATTGATGTTACTTGTGAAGAATATTCTCAAGAGGTGTTTGGATTCTCGGCTAATTCCGAAAGTGGCAATCCTTCTTTATCGAATCCGATTATTTCCCTTTCGTCTCCACCCCTTACTCCATTTGGGGCTAGTGATTTTATCTTGGAGGAGGTGGATGCTTTTCTTAGCACACCGGATTTGCTATCTACATATGATGAGGATTATCATGATATGGAGGGAGATATCGATTTACTTGAAGTCTTTTTGAATGAAGATTCTTATGAATCGCTACCTATGGATTTAAAAGTTGTGAATGAAAATGAGACTAAAGTTAAAACATCTATTAAGGAAGCACCCAACCTAGAGCTTAAGGAACTTCCCACTCATTTGGAGTATGCTTTTCTTGAGTGAACGGATAAGTTACCGGTAATTATTGCTAAGGGATTAAAGGAAAATGAAAAGGATGCACTTATCAAAGTGCTTAAGAAACATAAACGGGCCATTGCATGGAAAATCTCCGACATTAAGGGTATAGATCCAAAATTTTGTACTCATAACATTCTAATGGAGGATGATTATAAACCCGCTATCCAAAATCAAAGAAGGGTCCATCCAAAGATTCATGAGGTGATCAAAAAGGAAGTCACTAAACTTCTAGACGCCGGAATGATCTACCCTATCTCGGATAGTCCATGGGTTAGCCCCGTGTTCCAAAGAAAGGAGGAATGACGGTTGTTACTAATGAGGATAATGAATTGATTCCTACTAGACTTGTGACCGGTTGGCGTGTTTGTATTGACTATAGGAAACTTAATGATGCCACAAGGATCATTTTCCATTACCTTTTATGGATCAAATGTTAGAGAGACTAGCGGGGAATGAATTCTATTGCTTTTTGGATGGATTTTCTTGCTATTTCCAAATCCCCATTGACCCTCGTGATCAAGAAAAAACCACATTCACTTGTCCCTATGGAACATTTGCTTATCGTCGAATGCCTTTTGGACTATGCAACGCTCCGGGGACGTTCCAAAGGTGTATGATGGCCATTTTCCATGATATGATCGAGAAAACCATGGAAGTATTCATGGATGACTTTTCGGTTTTTGGGGAATCTTTCACTTCATGTCTCTCTAAACTTGAAATAATGTTGCAACGTTGTGAGGAAACAGATCTTGTGCTTAATTATGAAAAATGTCACTTAATGTGCAAAGAGGGAATTGTGTTAGGACATAAGATCTCTAAGGCCGGTATTGAGGTTGATCGGGCTAAAATCGACGTGATTTCCAAATTACCTTCACCCACCACCGTTAAGGGAGTAAGGAGTTTTCTCGGCCATGCCGGCTTCTATTGACGTTTTATACAAGACTTCTCTAAGATAGCTCGGCCTATGACCCATCTTTTGGAAAAAGAGACTCCTTTCATCTTTTCGGATGAGTGTATTCAAGCCTTTGAGATGCTTAAAAAGAAATTAACCGAATCTCCAATCTTGGTTGCCCCGGATTGGGACCTACCTTTTGAAATTATGTGTGATGCTAGTGATTATGCGGTAGGTGTGGTTTTGGGGCAACGTAAGTCAAAACATTTCTTGCCTATACATTATGAAAGTAAGACTACGACGATGCTCAAACAAAGTATACTACAACGGAAAAGGAGTTTCTTGCTGTTGTGTATGCTTTTGAAAAGTTTAGACCATATCTCGTCTTGCCTCAAACCATATTGTATACGGACCACTCGGCTATCAAATATCTTCTTAATAAACAAGATGCTAAGCCGAGGTTGCTCCGGTGGATTCTCCTCCTTCAAGAATTTAATGTCAAAATTCTAGACAAAAAAGGAGCCGAGAATCTCGCGGCCGATCATTTATCTCGACTTGAGAATCCTCACCAAAGCGATCGAGAGAACAAGGAAATCAATGAAACATTTCCTCTCGAGACGCTTGGTATGATTGCCTTTGTGTAATCTGAATCTCAAAAAAGTTCACTAAAGACAAAAAGTCAAACAAGTCAAGCAGTGTAAAAAGTTTCCACTGCTCAACACCCAAAACTAGCCCCAAATGATAATTTGGATCAAAAGGAGTCAATAACAATAAAAAGATCACAAACACAATCACCCAATTGATAAAGTTTAATCAATAAAGTACCAGATCAAGAACATACATGAACAAATAAGCAGAACAGGTTCAATAAGCACTTAGAGCAATATTCAGCCAGCCAAACTCAACCAAATGCATACACAAGTTATTATAAACTCAAATGAATAAGTCTAAACAGGTTTCATGCAATGATTCAAAGAATTAAGCAAGATTCAAGCACCTTAAGTTACTGATGAACACAAGAACATGCAGTTTTACACTTTGCTGATGTATTTGACAAATAAGCTAGATTCAAACCTCAAGATCTATCTAATAAGTTATAATAATGATGTTTTAACAACTTTCAACCCTAAGCACGCACAAATACTAGATTTCACCAAAATCTTAGGTCAAAAACAGTTAAACTCATCAGGTTATAGCAGATTGTTTGATTTGGTGGTTTAAGTCCAAAAACTTGAAGCAAAACACTCTCAACCAAGCATATATCAGAAATAGAGCACAAACACAAACTTCCACAAACACAATAACAAGATTCAAGCTTAAACAGGTAGTCCCAAACACCCCTTTATCTTTTCAAATCTAATTTTAAACAAGAAAAAGTGTGATTCAGTTAACCCAATGATTAATCTAGCATATGAACAACATTATCATGCAAGACTAAGCAGATTTAAGCCAAGAAAACAACAAGAACATCAATAGAGCACAAATCAACAAAAAATCCAATTTTTATCAGATTTTCAAGGTTTCAAGACAAACCTCATGGATGTACATCCACACCCACGAATTTATAAGCTTATGTGCTAGCTAGAACAAGCACAAGCTTCCAATAATAACCCTTTTAAGATTCAACAAGGTAAGTAGCACAATATCAAAATCAGAAACTTAAAAAGCCTTGATTAATGCAACCTTGTTACCCCACACTTGATTATCCCCAAGTTATAAGCCTCACCACACCTTAATATCACAATTAGGATGCTATGATTAGCCCTATAACCCAAGAATTCCAAGGTTGAAACAAGAACTTAGCAATATATCAAGCTTGAAGGAAAAAATGCAAACTTTTGCACTCTCCTTAAAAACAGGTTTTGAGATTCAAATTCAGTGAACAAATAACATAAACAAGCATAAAAATAAGTGGCACTTGGTCTTTCTTCAACACACTTAACACAATTTCATTAAACTGAATAGAGGATTTACAAGTGTTTGAACTAGAAAAAAACAAAAGCAGGTAAATGAGAGACCCTATGTGCCTTTATATAGGCATACAATGTATCTAGAAAGCTGAAAAAGAAGTGAAACCCTAGCCTAGAACTTCCAAATTTGCCCTTGTCTTGTTTGAATTTTTTGAAGAATCATGTGACAAATTTTGTTGTGTTGTGATAGTTGGCAAGTAAAAAGAGTATCCAAGGGTTTGTATGAAGCTTAGGATGTAAGCACAATTGTGGGACGTTGGATGACTGGCACTCTTTGTCTTCTTCCTCTTTGACGTAGCAGGGGAGGTCAAATGCAGC
Source organism: Glebionis coronaria (assembly GCA_025667525.1). Lineage (NCBI taxonomy): Eukaryota > Viridiplantae > Streptophyta > Magnoliopsida > Asterales > Asteraceae > Glebionis > Glebionis coronaria. The sequence goes on from JANFOE010000193.1 coordinate 2,323,846, forward strand.
ATGTGGGTTGGTGGGGTGTCATGTTTAAGGTTTGGGATGTGATTATGATATCATAAATCATAAATCTGGATAATATTGGGGCTTAATTTTTGCTTAATCAAAAAGCCCTAATCCTTGTTCTTGAGTGAATAGTGTGACGTTTGATCCAGATTTAGGTTTAAAAATATGTTAAGCGCCAAATTATAAGTAATTTGTTAGGATTAGTTATTAATATAAATGAGTGGATAGCTGAGGTGGAGGATTGGTGGATTGTGATTGGTTGTGGAGTGGTAGTGGGACACATGTCACCATTTGGTTGGTCTAGGTAAGAATTATGTCGGCCAGAAACAAACCCCCATCTTTATTGAACTTGTCTTTTTACTTCCAAACCTTGTCAACGCCCATTTAAGCTATAACAACTTTTCATTCTTTACACTTTTACCCCAAAACATTTGCAAAGTAAATTCAGGGGTAATTCTTGCCATTTGGTGACTCTTAAGGGACTGATTTGGCATTTTATTCAATGGTAATGGTCTTGACTTGTATGATTGGCATTTTAGAGGACTGAAATTGCCAAGTCTTGTTTGATGAGGGACCATTCTTGCCAAATGTTGAAAGTCAAGGGTCCTTTTTGTAATTTTGGGATTTTCAAAGGACCAAACTTGTAATTTCTTGTACTTTGAAGGACTTCATGATATAATTGACTTTGTGGAGGATAATGGTTGACAATTTAGCTTTGTTGAGGGGCTAAACTTATCTATTCTTCAAAGTGGAGGGCCCTTTTTTGTAATTTTGACAAACTTTAGGGACCAAACTTGTAATTATGAAGATACAAGGGTATAAAGTGTCAATTCTTCCATATTGGAGGACCCTTCTTCATAATTCTTCAAATCTTCAAGGGTTTTCTTGGGAAAATTCTTCATTAGGGCTTGGTTCATTGTGCGGCTTCGTTTCCCGTGTTCGTTTTTGCATGATTCTTGTGATCTTTTGTCATTTTCTCAATATCCGTACCTAAAATACACAAGCAACAAACACAAGCATAGATATGGGTATTTTGATGATATTTAATGCATTTTAAGCCCTTTTTGGACGATGAGACTATGTATAAAAGCAGTCTCATCACTCCTCCATACTAAACCATTATCGTGCCCTCACGCAATGCTAGAATAAAGTATCGTAGCATCTCCAAAATTCATTTTTATTCACTTTATTGAACGATAAACTAGCTACACTACTACTATTGCTACTACTACTTGTGTTTTAGACATAATGTATGATTTTCATCGCAAAATGGGACGTTTAGGTTCATAGAATAAGAATACGTGAATGCTTCGTTAGAAATAATTTCATCGTCCTCGATTTTCACCCCAATTCCATGCCAAGCGTGCGACAAGATCAGTGTCATTATAAGTTAATAATGTTAATACTACTCATATGCCCTAATCACGTACTTATCCTCCCATTTTCCTAAGTTGTATCTCTTATATTTTATTTTGTCTTGAATGTTTCACGAGGATAAATTGTTTGACTTATGCGATAATAGAGATTTAGGTCTAAAAATAGAGTCCTAGCGGTGTAACCAAGACCATCAAATCAATAATCCCTCCCAATAGACAACGATGTCAAAAAATTAAGTCAACAAGAAGGATCGATAAACACGGTTTTATAACGGTTTTGAACATGAGACTTATTACCAAGACTTTTATACGCCCCCTAACAGAAGGGCCTTATTATCTTTGGTTTACCTCCATCTTTTATTCAACTTCGCCATGAAGCTTTTATTATGACTTTGGTCTTGCCTTGCCTTTTATTATCCACCTCATCGGTGGTTTTGTAACACCCCACTTGGATAAGTGGACCGTTACGTGTATTTATGGCGTGTCATCAAAGCATAAGGTAAATGTAATGAAACATTAAATGACCATAACGGAAATACCGGAATCAAACATCGGTAATCCAACCTAAGCTCAAAACATGAAAAATGAAATACTGAAAGAAAGGACTAAACAATGTCCAAATAAGCAGAATAATGTAAGTGCATAAAATAAGAAGTCTGTATAGCTTCCATTCCAAATGCACGTGCTCTCAGAATCCTAAGAGCGTCCCGGTGTACCTGCTGTTAGAACATGAAAGGAACTACAGCTGAGCATAACGCTCAGTGAACGGATATAAAACATGATAAGAATATATTGAATGAAACAAGCGATAGAATACTGAAGCTGTAAGACTGATATGTAACATGTGGTAGAACTCTGCATAAAATCTGAGAAACCTGGTTCATATATACTGATACTGAAATATAACTATTAATTCTGAAAACATGCATTTACTGTATTTTATTTGCCAAAGCTTATATAGGTCACGTGCTGTAACAACCGTGCATGAATAACTGGAGGGGTGACCTCATCATGCTATAGAGGGGTGACCTCTAAATAACTGTGCTGGGTGGAGGGATCAGCTCCAATGTGAAGGATGTAGAGCACACACCACATTCACCCTGATAACTTGTAACACATATAAGCCTAGGATGCATCCATACGCCCCACTAATAATACTGATAAAATGGCCAAGCTGAGCTGAGTGGGACGATGCAGGATATCACTCTCCTGCATGTGAGTCACGACACCGGTGCCTCTAGTGTCGTGGTTACGGTACCTCCGTAACTAGTACATAAACTGGTCGTGCTTGTATATAATGCTCAGGCAATTTATTTTATTATAAACGTGATTGCTGATAAACTTAAACATATACTGGGGAAAACATTTGGCTGCAGACGGGGAATCCTAATCATGCATAGGAAAGGAAGTCCTTACTGAAAGGACGGGAAATCCGTACCTCGTGTCCAGTACTGAAATAAGACTGAAAGCTGACGGATCGAATCTGACTTCACGGATACTACATAAATAAGGGACGCGAAAATAAGTTGTCTGATCCCTGTTTACAATTACTGACTCTTATTTGTTCTTAGTTTGATTCAAAACTGTCTTTGTATTATAATACTATAAAATCTGATAAATCTGAATGTTCTGTATTATTTCTGATATGTGTATTCTTGTAATTCTGATTACCGTATGATATGTATTTCTAATATTTACGATCTTACTAAAAATAGTAACCTGCCATAAATAGAACTACTAAAATCTGAAAGGTTTTCCAATTTAGTCTTTCTAAAATTTTAAATCATTAAAACAAGTCACATGTTTAAAGTAAATAAAAGGATTAATTTTGTTACTAATTAAGTAAGAACACAAAACAATTTATTAAATTTTATTTAATACAACTTATTTATAAAAGATTTAATTAAATAAAGTAAATCCTTGTATTTTAATATATTCCCACTGCTTTTGTTATGTTCCCACTGCTTTTATTTTATTCCTACAGTTATATATAATTCCCACTGTTTTTAATTAATTCCCACTGTTTTTATAAAAGTTCCCACTGTTATGTATATTTCCCACTGTCAATATTATGTTCCCACCGTTTTTGGCTTTGTGTTAAAATTCCCACTGCCTTTGTTTGGTTTACAATCCAAACACTCCTTTACAGAAGATAGTCCCAAACAACCCTGCTGTGGTAAAACTAAACCCCAAACGCCCCCTGCTGAAACCTGGTTGTGTCTGATCAAACGGGAGCACCACCGAGACTCGAAGTCTCGGATGGTCAGCCGCAAAATACCACCATGCACCCTTTCAGGGTTTGCGATTGGGTTCAGATCGACCACACCGAGACTCATGTTGGTCTCGGTTCGTGAATCACAACCAACCCGACACCCTTATACATACCCCATTTTGGGGTTACTGTCTTGGCCGGCCAGAAAAGAGGCACCACCGAGACTTAAAAGTCTCGGCTGGTGACAACCATAGACCCCCCAACGGATCAATTAAAAATCGGGACTGGGATACATACCGTTTGAAAATTAATAAGGATGGACGATACACACGCAGAAAACGAACAACCCGCAACACCCCTCTTTTTTTTATACACCGGCGGCCATTCTCCTTTTTTTTGTCTCTTGTGTCGGCAGCAGCAAAAACCCTAATCTTTGTTATTTTTTTTTTGTACGCTGTATTGAAAGAAGGGTGAGTCCCGTTTGGTTTATACCATATGGGTGGGCTTCCAAGCCCAATTTTCCTTTTCTTGTTTCTATGTTTCAAACGACCCAAAACAGCCCATCAATAAATTTTTATTATTTTTTTTTATTATTTTTTTTTTTCGATTCGCCTCGATTAAATTTATTTAACTTTCGTGTTCGTTTTTAAAACCTGTCATAAATATATATTTATCTGACTGAGATAATTATGAACGTAACGTGGAATAATTTTTTCTGAATTGTTTTCTAAACAAATAATTTCGTCACGATCTTAATTAAAACCGAGGCTGTGTAATCACTGTTAACGTTTAATTATTTCCGTATTATAAATAATACATACGTAGTATTTTTCTGAACTTAATAATTATTTCCTGAATAGTTATCTTATTGTAGCATTTAAATAAACTGAGATTGCGTATTATTTTTTTCTGCGTTTATATTTCTATCTAATAATTAATAATTATATAGTTTATTAAATTTAAAACTACGTATTTAAATATTCTGATTTTTAAATACGGGTATTACAATTCTTCCCCTCTAAAACAATAATTCGTCCCCGAATTAAAGATACGACCATACTGGGTTTTACAGGTTTTGTTAGCCAAAGACGTATATCCTCACGCTAAGGCGAATTTTGGATCTTTAAAGCTTCGAAGATTAAGGCTTTATTCACTTTCAGTTTTGCATAGATTTTTCGGCCTTGTGGGGCTTCAAATTGTTTGCTTGATTTAGGTGAGCACTTGAAATCTTATTATTGGGTGACGCTTTTGATTATTCGGGTGCCAATACTTCAAAACCGTGACGTTGGCGATACCTTAATGTCTTCCCAATTTAATTACACGGAAGCTACTAGAAAAGACTAGAAACCCAACAATCCCAACTAAACCGCTAAGTCAATATTTATTAAGCAAAAAATATTTACATGCGAAGGGAGAATAAAAAAACAACGAGAACACATGAGTTTTTGAAAGAATACGATTACTCTACGTTTAGCATAGTAACTTATAATTAACCCTATCATTTCTCGTCCTCATTTAAGAGACTTAGCCTAATGTGAAGTTAAGGAATCAAAGCTAAGTGCTCAACACGCACGGTCGAGTCAAAAAATACTCTTATTCTCGCCATCAGAAAACCTACATTCGTGTCTTCAAACACTTACAAAACATGAGAAAATTTTTTAAATTTGGCCATTTTTAGCCTTATTTTGCAATGAAACGATAAACGAAAAGATAAACTTTGGAAAGCGTGAAGGTTTAGCAAGGCAAGTATCTATTCACCCCCCCATACTAAAGCTAAACATTGTCCTCAATGTTTCGAGTCTAGGGGTGCACACACCCCCATACTAGAGACGTAGTCGAATGCTTAATCTAGCATGGAAAGGGTGTAACCATTAAATTTAAAGCCGTTTATGAAGTGTGCTAAAAACCTAAGGTTAGAACATCAAAAGGATATATCATGGATATTGAGAAAGTCTTCAAAGCAAACGATCGAGTGCTCCCATAAAACGAACACGAGAGGCTCCAATCATGAAGATCATGATCATCTAAAGTCCACAATTCACAAACAACCACGGAACAAAGGTTGGAAGGGCACAAATCCCCACACGTTACTACATTAGAAAGCGATAATATATACATAGGATAAGCATGGGACTCCCCCACAAGGCACCTCGTTTTTGATTACCGAGTCATGAGCTCGAGTCGATCCCTTCAATACTAATTATCATTGGGGAAAATGACTTGGTCGAGGTAGTTCAAGGATGGAACTTCCCCGCCAAAGTAGTGCTTCAACCTATGTCCATTCACCTTGAAATTAGGACCATCGTCTTGAGCTAGCTCGATGGTCCCATATGGAAAAATTGTTGATCCCAAACTTAGATCGATTAAGCTTTGTGTATACGAGATTAGATCAAGTAATACACATAGAGAAACCTTTGCTTATGAATAAAGTAACTAAGTGTTATGCGGAATTAACACCTAATCTAAAACACAAAGATGTTAAACAAACTTTCACTTGTATTAGAATGATCGAACTTGATTTCAATGAAAGAGGTTTAACTTGTGAAAACTTATGAAAACTGATGATTAACTTTAACCTAAAAGATCTTCTTTTATAGATTAAGAAGTCTTGTACAATAAGCTACGAATCAACTATTCTAGGTAAAGATAATAATAGAAAATACAATGTCGTGCTTATCTTTACCATACATAAATAAAGAAACAAATAAACAAAAAGATTTGTATGAAGATATTCGTATGAAGATATATTCCATCAGTGTTAATCTTCAAGGCTGTCAGCGTTGACTTCTTCAATGTCAACGCTTGGCTGTCAGCGTCCAATGTCATCCTATCAGCGCTTGAATTCTTCTTATCAGCGTCTAGTGAACTGACCCATAATTTATTCCCAACAATCCTCCCCTAAACTTGATATCTATTCCAATGATCAAGTTTCTGAATAAAAACTTAAGGCTTAGGAGGAATCTTGCAAAAACTTCTTATGTTGGTGATAAACATATCTAATCAAGTCCTTGGCCACATCACTAGTATAATCAATCTCCAAGGGTGTCTCCATCATCTTCTCCAACACTTCTTTGGACAAGAAATAGTCAGCATCCACAAGTAGATACTCTAAAAACTTTGTAGAGCTCAAATGAAATACACCACAAGTAGAATAAAGCCTCCAATGAAGATTACTGAGATCATCTTCAAGATCCTTCCATATGGCAGGATCTGCTTCCTTTGGACCACACAAAGTCAAAAATATGTTCCATAGTCTTATTCCATTTGCTGAAGTAGGTGCTTCAGCTGTATACTTGGCCTCTATCAATCTCCATAGATGCACCAAGTCTTCTCTGTCTATGCTTGCAAAGATAGAAATAACTAAAGTGAAAGTATGTACCTCCTTTCCAAACCTGCCAATCTTCCAAAATCCACACTCATCTTCATCAAAACTGATGATTGGATTTCTGTCATCTAGAGGTACTACATTAACCAAATCTGAAGCTTCCAATGGAGAAAGCTTGAGATGCTTCCTTATGACACCTTCAGTTGGATAATACACATCCATATCTTTGGGAAATTGAAGAGGATCTCCTTTCTTCACTGGTCTTTGAGCAATCCTCATCTCCTTTTGAATCTGCATTTCCTCAGCAAGCTCTTGTTTCCTTTCTTCTGAAAGAAACTGATAGACATTATTTTCTTGCACATTCCTCCAAATAGGATGTGCCCTATACTCTAGCTCCTCATAAGATAAAGCCAGCAACTTCTTGTATGTCCATCTAGGTTGATGACATCTAAGCAACTTGTAATACAACTGCCTTCTATCTCTTTTAAGCCAAGTCTTGACCTCTTGTGCATTAAACCTCAAAATCACCTTTATATCATCTTGTACCCTGAGAAGAACTTCCAACCCCCAAATTTGATCTGACAAACTCATTCATGGGTTGTCCATAACCTTGTCTTCCCAAGCATGGTACATTCTGGTGATTTCTGGAAGGTCCCAATCAATCTGATTCTTCAAATCACTCAATCTTTCCTTTGCTAACTCATCCCCATATTCAAGTCTTTCTGGATCTTCAATAATTTGAACACTTGAATCTGAGCTATCTTCTTCTTTTTCACCACCACTCTCTTCCTCACTCTCAGAAGTGGCAACAAATGGTGATCTACCACTCCTCTTCAAATCTCTTTCCAAAAGTTGTGCAGCCAACTGTTCATCAAATGCAATTTGTGCTGCATCTTTCTTTGGAACATCTTCTTCAACCAGAATCCCCTTACCCTTGTCTTTTGGATCAATAATAGGTAAGGTAGAAGAAGAAATCTGTGTGGACACATCTTTGATGATTGCTGATGACTGGAATACATCAACACCACCTGCAACTTTGTCAGCGTTCAAGTTACCTTTATCAGCGCCCCGATTACCTTTGTCAGCGCTTGATGTGTCAGCGTTCAAACCTGTATCAGCGCCCATTGTTTCTGTGAAAGATCCTTCCAAGTTTAATGGTGTCACCTTGGATGTATTAGTAACAGGATGCTGCTTCAGACTTGTAAGAGCTTCAGCAATACCTAAAGATTCACTAAATTGTGAACTCTTCTCACTGGTTGTATGAATCAGCTCATCCTCTTCATCCTCCCCTTTGGAAGATTCCTCCATCCTACTCCGGCTACTTGGATTCTCCAAAACAGTTACCCGCTCCCTCAATACTTGGAGTTCACGGCCCTGTTTGTTGACAATTTGTACAAGGCTGACATTTTGCTTTTGCAAGCTAATGACAGCAGCCGTCAATTCAGTCAATGTCATAGGTTCCAATCTGCCCTCAGATAGAATGGGGATTTGACCTCCCAAAATAGAATCATAGGGCATGGATGAGGTCTTAATGATGTTGGGACTGTCTTGACCAGCATCTAAGCTTGTGTCAATAGCCCCAGCCTCATCCATGGCACCAGCCACACTTGTGGAGGTGGTTCTCTCTGCAACAAGGCTAGGACCACTAGAGGAGAACACTCCAGTAGTCCTTTGGCGTTTATTCAACCTAGATTGTAATGGGGTGGAAGATGAGGTAGATTGTGTGGGTGTGGGTTGGTTAAGGGGTGTTTGGGATTGTTCAGGGATGTCATCAGTGTTGGGATTGGCTGTGTCAGCGCCAACATTTTGAGTGTCAGCGTTGACATTGGGTTGGTCAACGTCCATGTGGTCAGGTGAAGGTAATGGTTCATGAATAGGCTCAAGTTAAGGTGCAGGGTCTGGTTGTGGTTGAGCAGCCTGAATTACTTCAAGCATAGCTTGGGTGAGAGGGATAGATCTGTTTGTGGAGCTCATTTTATTAAAAATGGTTTTCTGTTGTTTAGGGATCTCATAAAAAGTGTCATGATCCCTAGTACAATATTCTTGTAAATCAAAGACCATTTGCAAAAATCTTGGGTAAGCCAAAGTCATTTTACTTCCCTTATTTTTACACATCCCTTCAAAAATCATTTTTGAAAAATTATACTTAAGCCCATGTGTTATACAAACCAAAGCACTTGCAATTGACCTGTTTATTTCATTAAAATAAGTACATTTTGGACTTAAGCATTGGAGAAGGACATGTATCAAATATTTCCAGTCAGAGGGAAATTCCTGCTTATGATATTTATTTAAAGTGACATCAGCAGGAATAGGATAACCCAATTCCCTAAGACCTTGTTCTATTGTTGCAATGGCAAGGGTAGTCACACCATCAGCGTCATCAAGACGCAAAGCTTGGCGAACCAAGGCTTCAGTGACCACCCATGTTCTTCCATGAACAGTAGATGTTAATGTGGTCACTCCATTAGCTGTTGTGGAACTAACATTATTCCAAAACTGTCTAATGTGTGCGACAGGGACTAATGGTGTATGAGAAAGTGCATACCTTAATGAGGATGCATTTAAAAATGCCACCATTTGTGAATACTGAGGGAACAAATCATTATCAGCAGTCAAGTAAGCTACCATATTATGTTGGCTCTTGAACTACAATGTTAATTTCTTTGAGTTGAACTTTGGTGCCATGTTGAAAGCTGTTTAGGTTATGTGATATGGGAAAAATCTAGGAGAAAAATGTTAGACAAGAAAATATGAATACCCAGAATAAAAAGATTAGCCAAATTTATAGGAGAGATGCATGATTTTGATTGTCAAAAATGAGGCAGTTATACTCAAAGAGTAATGATGAAAATATTGAATCAAATATAACTTATCTCATGCATTAATTAAAAGTAACAACTCCCCAAAATTACGGCCAAAGATTAGTCAAAAATAACAACTGGGTAGGGCCCACTAGGCGTCAACGGTCAAAAATAGCCCATCAGCGCCCAACGGCTATATTTTCTTGTCAGCGTTTGCCTAAAGCCTTGTCAGCGTCACGATTGGACGTAACAGCGTTTGGAGAAAAACTTGTCAGCGTCTAAAAATAAAAATAAAAATATTTAAAAAGAAAAAGACCTTAACAAAGTAATTTATCCTAAGGGAAATATCTTACAAGTTGATAATAATTACTGGGCGGCAAGCACTGTCCATTTATGCACACTTGCTTAAGCAAGATAGACACAAATGTCCTCTAGTGTCCCTTGCTAACCAAAATACTTACCAACAAAAACTTGAGTCACAGTGAATGGACCGGACCAACGGGATTTCAACTTACCGGAAAAGATTTTCAAGCGAGAATTAAAAAGCAAAACTTGATCCCCAATTTTAAAAACCCGGTTTTTAATTTTAGAATCATGCAACTTTTTAGTTTTTTCTTTATAAATCAATGAATTTTCATAAGCAATGTCCCTCAATTCATCCAATTCATTTAATTGCATTTTCCGGTGTTTTCCCGCGGTCTCCATATCATCATTACAATGCTTTAGGGCCCAAAAAGCCTTGTGTTCTAATTCAATTGGCAAATGAAAATTTTTCCCATACACAAGCTTATAGGGAGTGCACCCAATGGGCGTCTTATGAGCGGTCCTAAAGGCCCATAAAGCATCGTCCAACTTATCCGACCAAGATTGTCGGTTTTCCCCAACGGATCTCTCCAAGATCCTCTTCAACGCTCGGTTTGAAACCTCGACTTGCCCACTCGTTTGTGGGTGATAAGCCATAGAAAGCCGATGTGTAACCCCATATTTCCTTAGGACCCTTTCGAATTGGTCGTTACTAAAAATGGGTTCCACGATCGCTTATGATCGCACGATGGGTTCCAAACCGAGAAAAAAAACTTTTCAAAAACTTGACTACCACACGAGCATCATTGGTGGGCAAAGCCTTAGCTTTCACCCACTTAGATAGGTAGTCAACCGCAACGAGGATGTACTTATTACCACGAGATGATGGGAACAGCCCCATAAAGTCTATGCCCCAAACGTCAAAGATCTCACACACTTGGATGATATTTTGTGGCATTTCATCTTTTTGTGAGGCTTTTCCTTTTCGTTGGCATGAGTCACACGACTTCACAAGATATTGTGCATCTCGGTAAATAGTAGGCCAAAAGAAGCCGGCATCAAACACCTTCTTAGCCGTGAGATTAGCACCGTGGTGACCACCCGTGGGTCCCTCATGGCAAGCTCTAAGGATGTTAGAAGCTTCGGTGCCAAATACACAACGTCGGATGATTTGATCCGCACAAGTTCGAAACAAGTAAGGGTCGTTCCAAAAGTAGAACTTGACGTCACGAAAGAATTTTCGTTTTTCTTTAGTCGTCATACCCTTGATGATGAAGTTACCCGCATGGTAATTTGCAAAGTCCGCAAACCATGGGGTGGAAGAATCAAGCTTAGAATTCACTACACCAAGTGTCTCGAGCGGAAATGTTTCGGTGATTTCCTTGGGCTCGTAAACACTTTGGTGAGGATCTTCCAAACGAGAAAGATGATCGGCCGCTAGATTCTCGGCTCCTTTTTTGTCAACAATTTTGTGGTCAAATTCTTGAAGGAGGAGAATCCAACGAAGTAATCTCGGCTTTGCATCTTGTTTAGCCATAAGATACTTGATAGCCGAATGATCCGTATACACTATGCATTTCGTCAAGACAAGATAAGGTCGGAATTTCTCAAATGCATACACCACGGCAAGGAACTCCTTCTCCGTTGTAGTGTATTTTAGTTGAGCCTCGGTCATCGTCTTGCTAGCATAGTGAATAGGCAAGAAGTTCTTTTCATGACGTTTCCCCAATACGGCCCCAATAGCGTAATCACTAGCATCACACATGAGCTCAAAGGGGAGGTTCCAATTGGGAGCAACAAGAATGGGAGCTTCGGTAAGTTTCCTCTTAAGGATTTCAAAGGCTCGTACACAATCTTCGTCAAAGACAAAACGTGCCTCTTTTTCAAGAAGATGTGTAATGGGTCGAGAGATCTTTGAAAAATCCTTGATGAATCGACGATAAAAGCCCGCGTGGCCTAGGAAACTCCTAACTCCCTTAACTGTTTTGGGATGAGGTAATTTGGCGATGACGTCTACCTTAGCTTGATCTACCTCTATCCCCGCTTTCGAGACCTTGTGCCCTAAGACGATTCCACTCTTAACCATAAAATGACACTTTTCCCAATTGAGCACAAGGTTGGTTTCCTCACAACGTTTCAACATTCTCTCAAGATTCGACAAACACGAAGTGAACGAATTACCAAACATGGAAAAGTCATCCATGAAGACTTCCATCGTCTTCTCGATCATGTCATGAAAAATAGCCATCATGCACCTTTGAAAGGTTCCCGGTGCATTACAAAGTCATAATGGCATTCTAAAATAGGCAAACGTTCCATATGGACACGTAAACGTAATTTTTTCTTGATCACGAGGATCAATGGGAATTTGGAAGTAACCAGAAAAACCATCTAAAAAGCAATAGAAATCGTTTCCCGCAAGACGCTCCAACATTTGGTCCATGAAGGGCAAGGGAAAATGGTCTTTTCGAGTGGCTTCATTCAACTTACGATAGTCAATGCACACTCTCCATCTGGTCACGAGTCTAGTGGGAATTAACTCGTTGGCATCATTGGGCACAACGGTCATTCCTCCCTTCTTAGGGACACAATGAATAGGACCCACCCAAGGGCTATCAGAAATAGGGTAAATCATTCCCGCGTCAAGGAGTTTAAGGACCTCCTTTTTGATGACGTCGTGAACTTTGGGGTTCACCCTCCTTTGACATTGGATTGCGGGCTTGTAACCCTCCTCCATTAAGATTTTGTGGGTACAAAACTTGGGATCGATTCCCTTAATGTCGGATAACTTCCACGCAATTGCCCCTTTATGATCCTTTGGAACATCGACAAGTGCGGTTTTTTCATCATTCGAAAGTTCCTTTGCAATAATAACCGGCAACTTGTCGCCCTCCTCCAAATAGACATATTCGAGATGAGGAGGTAAATCTTTCAACTCGAGGATAGGTGGTTCTTCAAGTGAAGATTTGGGCTCGATACTCATAACCTCCTCGGGTGGAGGAAATGGGAAATCGTTGAGAAAATCCTTGATAATCGAGAAGCCCTCATCGTTGTCGAGGTCTTCGTTACAAGTACGTGGAACATCGAATTCTTCCAACGTAAAACCACCACCTTCAAATGGAGTGAAGGTTGGTGTCGAATTATCAAGAATTGGATCTAACATAGTGGGACTGCCACTAGTTTCTTCATCACCAAAACCTAGAACTTCTTGTAAAATTCCTCGCAAACCACGTTGATCATATCAACGAGGTTTATGGTTTCAACGGAATAAACATGAGAAATTTGAGAGTTTTGAGTTGCGTTTATAACAAGTTCCTCGTCGTTGAAACGTAAGGTGATCTTTCTAGCATGAACATCGATCAAAGCCATAGATGTATCTAAAAACGAATGACCTAAAATGAGAGGAACTTGAGGATCTGTGGGGATATCAACAACGATAAAGTCTACGGGATAGTAGAACTTCCCCACTTTCACAAAAACGTCTTCTTCCAAACCACATGCGGGAATCGTAGAATGGTCGGCCAACTCGATAGACATTAGTGAAGGAGTAAGATTAGGAAGATTGAGCGACTTGAAGATTGCAAGTGGCATCAAGTTAATGCTAGCACCAAGATCGGCAAGGCAAAGCATTCCTCCATATCTTGGATTGCACAAGGGGATCAAAAATTTACCGGGATCACCGACTTTTTGAGGTATGCGATTAAGATAAACCGACAAACAACTAGACAATTGGTGCAACTTCTCCTTGTTGTTCAACATACTCTTAAAGTTAGCGGCAAATCGAGGCATCATGACCAAAGCATCGGCGAAACTCACATTAAAGTGAAAATCACGAAACATTTTCATAAAAAGCTCAAATTGGTAATTGTCGCGCTCTTGACGTTTCTCCTTCCTAAGTCTCGATGGATAGGGCAAAGGTGGTGTGGGTTGAGGCATAGGCATAGCCTTTGGAATCTCGAGTTCCAATGTTGGTAAAGGGTCAACCGTAGGTGTGGCATGAGCGGTACTTCGTGGGATTGGGACATGCTCCTTTTGGACCACCACCTCGGGTTCTTCCTCAATTGCTTCCTCCGTAGGAGCAATTGTTTGAGGAGTCAGTTCCTTAAGTGTCTTACCACTACGTGTGGTAATCACTTTCATCTCACCCTTAGGGTTTGATACGGTGTTGCTAGGAAGACTACTCGAAGACGGTTTACACATTATTGCCTCAAACATAGATGAGATTTTATCTTTAAACTTGGATTGCCTCTTCTCGGCTTTAACCATTTCTTGTTTTATCTCATGTTGCCCTTGTTCCATTTGTTGTTGGTTTTGTTGTAACCTAGTTACGGTTCCTTCCAACTTGTTGGTATGGATCTTAAGTTCATTAGCTAACTTATTTTTCAACTCTTTCTTCAAGTCGTTCTTAAACTCGGATCTTAGGCTAATGATTTCTCTTTGAATATTGTCAAACCTAGCATCATTCCCATTAGCGTATTCAACAAATTCATTTGGGAGATCTTTCAACGTTTGCAAACCTTTGTTGTTGTTTTGAAAATCATTTTGATTTTTGTTTGATACTTGATTATTAGCCCCTTGATTACCATAGTTTCCCTTGTTGAAATTGTTTTTGAAACCAACTTGATTGTTGCGATAGTTGTTGTTAGCATTTTGATTTGAACCAAAACCCGGTGGAGTCAATTGGTTAGAGCGGGTAACTTGACCGTTTTGGTTGTAATTTCCCGTGGCCGCGTAGGCACTCGAAGTGTTACCACCGTTGGTAATGCACTCGGAGAAATCATGACCTCCACCACAATACATGCACGAAACCTCAACCGCTTTAGCCGTAGCGGGAGCACTTGGTTCACCAACTTTAAACTCAATCAAAAGTCCTTTTAGCTTATCAAAAATCTTGTTTTCCAAGTTTGCCTCAATTTGGCAAGCATCGATGGTAGTAGACAAAGAAGGTGAAGCCGAAGACGAAGCCTTACGAACACTAGACGTGCTACGAGGACTATACACCTTAGATCTATTCTCAATTATCACCAAAGCTTCCTCAACCGTTTTACACAAAAAATTACCACACGCGGCGGCATTCAAATAATCCCTTTCATGATCATTAAGTCCATTGTAAAACGTGTCAATTTGATGCAAGTCGGAAAAACCGTGATGAGGACATTCATGTAACATTTCCTTAAACCTATTCCAAGCCGTTGAAAAAATTTCATTAAACTCTTGTGAAAATTTTGAAATCTCGTTTTTCAAGTGCGTAGTCTTAGAGGGCGGAAAAAATTGGTTCACAAACTTAGACACGAGATCCTTCCACGTCAATATAGAATTGGGTGGCTCTTTCTCTAACCAAATTTTAGCGGGCCCCGCTAAGGAATACGGAAAAAGCATCATCTTAATCGAGTCATTCGAGACATCCTTAAACTTGCAAGTGGCGGTAAGACGATTGAATTGGCGGATATGGTTGTGTGGATTGTCCTTCTCATCACCACGGAATTTGTTGTTTTGGATCATTGACAACAAACCCGTTTTCACCTCAAAATTCTCCGCAAGGATAGCGGGAATCACAATAGCCTCTCCATAACCCTCGGTGGGTGCTTGAAGTAACTCCATCATAGTTCGATTCACCATGGTTGGTGCTTCTCTTACAATGGGTTCGTCAATAGGAGACTCCTCACTAGAGAGATTGGGAGTGGGATTTTTGGTCTTTCGTTTACGTGCACGTCTTGCTTGATTACGAGTTAGCATAAACGTCACGTACAAAGAGGGGACGAGCAAAGAAGATTCTTTTTAGTGTTTTTAAAATTTTGAAAAATACTTTTTAGCTTAATTAGGGTATTTTTGAGGTTTACAAACTTTAAAATCTTGTTTTGGACTTTGTTGTTTTGGATCATTGACAACAAACCCGTTTTCACCTCAAAATTCTCCGCAAGGATAGCGGGAAACACAATAGCCTCTCCATAACCCTCGGTGGGTGCTTGAAGTAACTCCATCATAGTTCGATTCGCCATGGTTGGTGCTTCTCTTACAATGGGTTCGTCAATAGGAGACTCCTCACTAGAAAGATTGGGAGTGGGAGTTTTGTTCTTTCGTTTACGTGCACGTCTTGCTTGATTACGAGTTAGCATAAACGTCACGTACAAAGAGGGGACGAGCAAAGAAGATTCTTTTTAGTGTTTTTAAAATTTTGAAAAATACTTTTTAGCTTAATTAGGGTATTTTTGAGGTTTACAAACTTTAAAATCTTGTTTTGGACTTTTTAATAGTTAATATTGATTTTTAGGGCTTTAATTAGCATTAAAAAGTCATTATTTAATTAATTAAAAGGTTTTGGCAAGTTTGAATTTTTTGTAAACTCTTGGAATATTTTTGTGGATTTTTAGTGATTTTTAGGAATTTTTAAGGTAAAATTTTTATTTTAGTGCTTTTTACGGTTTTACTTGTACACATTTTTCGTCTTAGTTTAATACGACATCGTAACCGTCATTCTCTTCTATTCCCCTTTCTATTTTTCTTATCAAAAATATAATCACAAAGATAATCAATTCATTACACACACACTAAGCCTCCTTGAGAACGATCCCCATTTTGGGTCATTAGTGCTTGGTTTTCCTAAACCGACACTTAACGCTTACCACTATTTTGCCTTCCTTTTCCTAAAGGGGTAAAACCACTACATAAATCGTGATGCCCAAGACTTGATCAAGACTTGTGATGCTTGTCAACGTCAAGGAAAGAACTCACAAAGGGATGAAATGCCTCAAAACATTATCCAAGTTTGTGAAATCTTTGACATGTGGGGGATCGATTTTATGGGGCCATTTCCATCTTTGAAAGGAAATAAGTATATTCTCGTAGCCGTGGACTATTTGTCTGAATGGGTTGAAGCTAAGGCTTTGCCTACGAATGATGCTCGAGTTGTGGTTGATGACGTATAGTCCCCAGCCGGGTCATTAACCCGGCCCGAGGGTACTACCCGTATCCGGCCCATCATGTATGGGTGGGATGATGTCAGTCAGGCTTATGGGCCTGAGTGAACAGTAACCGCGCACACGTGTGCGGCCCACGGCCCGGTACGGCCGATACGGCCGACATAGGGTTAGACAGAATAATATTCTGTCTAGGGATATCTTTACCCCAATAAGAGAGGATATTCACTACCAGAATTAGAAGATTACAATCATTCTAATTCTGGTGTTTATCTCTTCCTTGGGGCCGAAGGATCAGTGAAAGCCCACTAGGGTTTCACTGCCTATAAAAGGAACCCCCAAGGGTTCCACAAAGGTATCACAATTCTCTCTAAACTCACATATAACCCTAAATCGATTACTTACTCTCACGCCGGAGTCTAATCGTGGGAAATCCTCCCACGGTAAGCTTAACGCGTGTTGTTTAGTGTGCAGGATCCCAACCAGACTATTCACTTGGTGCAGGAGCCGGTACCCAGCCAACCCGAATTAAGCCTAATTCGGGTCTAGCAAGGATCAACCAACTTTTGCATCAACAAGTTGGCGCCATCCGTGGGACCTTAACACTAAGCTAGAACAAAACCTCATCTCGATTTTTTCAATGACGAAGGGGCATCCGCCAGTTAACCCCAGGAATGTGAATCCTGGGAATCGGAAGCCCCCAGGGGAAGGGATTCTTATTCCCAACCAATCACCTAGCCGCCTCGCAGGCGGTCCAGGTAACCGTAGCGGTCTTCAGTCCGCAGGGGTGACGAGCACGATCTCGGTGACACCCCCGCCCACTTCAACCCTGGACAACCCTGATCCGGGAAGTGCGCCAGCCCTTCCTAACAAGGAGCCACGTAGACCCTTAATGGAGGAGGAAGTGGAAGCTCAACCACTCAGCGAGGATGAGCTCACTCGAGTTCTCACTCAGAATTTTGAAAGGATCGTCCCAGGGATCGCATCAAGATTGAGCCTGGGGAGGAACCTCCAAGCCCGACTCAACTTTGGCGACAGTGGACCATCCACTCCTTCCCGAAATCGGATAAAAAGGAGGACTCAGCCTCGGGAGCAGGGAACCTTTGAGGAAGACCCTCAACCCCGGAATGTGTTTGAACGCATAGGGGATCGCATCATGCAAGAATTAACGCAGCCTCAAGATGGAGAAAGGTCGGATGGCTCACCCGAGCGGCCAGACCGAGAGCTGACTAGAACCACACGCCGCCCAAGTGTGTGGGATAGGATGAACACAGGGAGGAAGGCTCCTGGTTCGTCTCAAAAAAGTGGTCCCTACTCAAAAGGCGGGGCACCACCGCCGTCCCCAGATCCGTCTGGGGAGGACTCAGATGACCATCCGCCCAAACGCCGCCGGCCTAGGCGCACGCCACCACCACCAAGCAATGATGAGTATTATGGTGGCCCCTACTATAGGGATACGGAAGCAGAGGACCTCTCACGTCCGTGGTGTGAACCATGGGATGACCCTAGGCTCACGCGGCCATGGGCTGATCCCAGGGAAGATCCGTTTACCCTTCGCATACGGAACTATTCTGAGGACACCAAACGTCGCATGCCGGCATGTATCAAGACGTATGATGGGTCCGGTGATCCTGTCGATCACCTCAAAATATTTGATACTCAGGCTAAAATTGAGCGATGGCCCATGCCTATATGGTGCCAAATGTTCAATTCGACCTTAATTGGAAACGCTCGTGACTGGTTCGAGGCACTCCCCCCACGGAGCATTGATAGTTTCACGAAACTACGCACTGCGTTCAAGAACAATTATACTCAAAGGAAGAAGTATAATAGGGATCCGGTTTCATTGGCAACTGTTAAGCAACGGCCGGGGGAGTCCACAGAAGCCTTCACTGAGCGCTTCAATGATGAGTGCACACGCACGAGAACCATGCCAGAGCTCCTGAAAATCTCGGACAACATGCACGCCATAACAGACAGAGAACTGATAAGGCGTCTCAACGACAAGCGTCCAGAAAGATATGATGACCTCATGGAGAGAGTTAGGAATTTCATAGAGGGAGAAACAGCGGTTGCCGCAGCCTACCCATCCCGAGGAAATGGGTACCGCTCAAATGACCAGTCCCGGAGACAGTCGGGCGGTCAGGGCAACCAGAACAATAACAAGGGCTCGGACTATAAAAGCCAGAGCAAAGGCGGACGGTCGGACGACAAGTTCACCCCCCTAAAGATGTCCTACCGGGAGATCTTGTTGACTGAAGGGGCGAATTTTCCAAGACCTCCCCCAATGACCACACCCCCGGAACGTCGGCAGGGAAGTCGCTTCTGCGAATTCCATAATGACAAAGGACACGGCACGGAGGAGTGTATCCAGTTGAAGAAGCATATCGAGTCGCTAATCAAATCAGGCAAACTCAAGCACCTGGTTAAGGATTGGAAAGACGGAAAGGACAACAACAAGAAGTATGATAAGAAGGATCCCCAAAAGGACAAACCTTCTACCATATACATGATCCAATCCAGACAGCGCCGCACGAGGCAGAAAATTGGCCAAAAATTTTCCCGCGGCAAGGAAATCTCATTCCCTCTCATCACAGCAAGTGACGTGGTTGATGCGCCTCTCACCATTGAGATAAGCATTGGAACACACAATGTTCGCCGCATGTATGTAGATGGAGGGTCGTCAGCAGAGGTGTTTTATGAACACTGCTTTGTGCAGTTATGCCCAGAGATAAGAAGCCAATTAGTACCGGCCACGTCGCCGCTTACTAGCTTTAGTGGAGATACTATCTGGCCAATAGGGCAGTTACGTTTGCTTGTCACCATTGGGAATGAGGAACATTCCACTACAACGTGGATGAACTTCATGGTGATACGTTCACACTCTCCTTATAATGGAATCATAGGCAGACCAGGCATTTTGGCTATCCGGGCAGTACCCTCTACGGCACACGGAATGATTAAATTCCCCGTTGATGGGGGAATCGTTACTATTTATAACACAGTCGTGCCAACGTCCGAGTGTCACACTGTGACAACACCGGCACCACCCGTACCACCCAAGGATGGGGCACCACCACCCAATTGGAAGGTGGCCATTCACCCTGACTACCCGGAACAGGAGGTATCCATAGGAGGGGCGCTCTCAGATAGCGGCAAAAGGGCCATGTGTGCACTTCTAAGTGCAAACCTGGACATATTCGCATGGGAACCAAAACATATGACGGGTGTACCACGTGCGATAGCAGAGCATAAGCTCCAGATCCGCCAAGGGTACCAACCCATCAAGCAAAAGAAGCGCGGCCAGGCGCCCGAGAGAAGCCAAGTTATATTGGAGGAAGTGCGGAAACTGGTGGACGCAGGCATTATGCGCGAGGTATACTACCACGAGTGGTTATCCAATCCAGTCATGGTCAAGAAACATGACGGAAGTTGGCGCATGTGCGTGGACTTCACGGACCTTAACAAGGCCTGCCCACAAGACTGTTACCCGCTTCCAGAAATCGACTGGAAAGTAGAATCCTTGTGTGGATATCCTTTCAAATGCTTCTTGGATGCATATAAAGGGTATCACCAAATCCAGATGGCGGAGGAGGATGAAGAAAAAACGGCGTTCCACACAAGCCAGGGCGTATATTGCTATACGAAAATGCCGTTTGGATTAAAGAACGCCGGCGCTACGTATCAGCGGTTGGTGGACAAAGCTTTCGAATCACAAATAGGACGCAACTTGGAGGTATATGTTGATGACTTGGTGATAAAAAGCCACACAGAGGAGGCACTCCTCCGGGATGTCCAGGAGACATTCGACACGCTGAGAAGGATTAATATGAAGTTAAATCCAAAGAAATGTACGTTTGGTGCAACAGAAGGAATGTTCTTAGGATATTTGATTGACCCAAACGGCATCAAGCCTTGTCCAGAGAAGACGGACGCAGTGATACGGCTACCGTCCCCGCAGACACGGAAGGAGGTGCAGTCCCTGAATGGGAAGTTAGCCGGATTAAATAGATTTCTATCCAAATCCGCAGAGAAGTCATTACCCTTATTTAAGACGCTCAAGAAGTGTATTAGAAAGGAAGACTTCCGTTGGACGAAAGAAGCTGAGGAAGCCTTTGGCCAACTCAAACAGCATCTCGCATCTCTCCCCATGTTGGTAGCTCCCCGCCCAAAGGAGGAACTTGTCATGTATCTCTCGGCTACTCATGGCGCAATAAGCGCGGTACTTATGACGGATAGAGACACAATACAGACCCCGGTCTACTTTATAAGTAGAACATTACAAGGAGCGGAACTGAATTATTCCCCCATGGAAAAATTGGTGCTAGCACTGGTATTTGCTACAAAGCGGCTGCGCCGATACTTTCAGGCGCACCCGATTGTCGTGATTACGGATCAGCCAATCAAGCAGGTTATATCTAGACCAGACGTGGCAGGGAGACTAGAAAAATGGAGCATCCTACTGGGAGGGCATAATATATCTTACAGACCAAGGACGGCTGTTAAAGGCCAGATCTTGGCAGATTTCCTGATCGAAAAGCCGGATGAGGAAGAACCAGTCATTAAGCAAGAGGAGGTCCCAGCGGAACCTTGGGTGCTATTCACGGACGGATCCTCATGCACAGACGGGTCCGGGGCAGGCCTCATCCTTACAAATCCAGAAGGTATGGAATTCACGTACGCCCTCCGTTTTGAGTTCACGGCCACCAATAACGAAGCGGAATATGAAGCATTAATTGCGGGTTTAAAAATCGCCGCTATAATGGGAGTTCGCAACCTTGAGGCCTACGTGGACTCACGGCTTGTCGTGAACCATATTCTAGGTGGGTATGTGGCTAAGGAGGACAACATGGTCAGGTATTTGGAAAAAGTCAAGACGTTAATCGCAACTTTCAGTAAGTTTTCCATCAAGCAGGTACCAAGGGGCGAGAACAAGAAAGCGGACGCCCTCAGTAAAATCGCGTCCACAAGCTTCGCTCACTTGTCTAAACAGGTTTTGGTGGAAATACTCAAAGAAAAGTCTATTACGGAAGGGGAAGTGACTGCTATAGTTGAAGAGGAGGGACCTACGTGGATGACCCCAATCATCAACTATTTGGCTAGTGGAACACTCCCAGATGAGGAAAAAGCAGCAAGGCGCGTTAAAAGGAAGTCACAATATTTCGAACTCCGGGAAGGCATCCTTTATAAGCGCTCTTTCTTGCAGCCGTGGCTGCGGTGTGTTGGACCACGCCAGGCGGCCTATGTGATTAGTGACATACACGAAGGATTGTGCGGCATGCATGCAGGTCCATGATCCGTGGTAGCCCGAGCCTTACGAACAGGATACTATTGGCCCACTATGCACAGAGACGCGCGCGACATGATTCGCAGGTGCAATGATTGCCAAGTGCATAGGCCAGTACCGCGGCACCCGCAGCAGGAGCTTACACCTATCACGTCCCCATGGCCATTTTACAAGTGGGGAATTGACATTGCAGGACCATTTCCTGTAGCTGCGGGAGGGGTTAAATTCCTGATTGTTGCAATGGATTACTTTACACGATGGATAGAAGCCAAGGCAGTAAAATCTATCACGGGTAAGCAGGTCAAGAAGTTTGTGTGGGAACACATTGTATGCCGTTTCGGTCTACCTGGAGAAATTATATCGGACAACGGCAAACAGTTCACGGATAACCCATTCAAAGACTGGTGTGCATCGTTGAACATCAAGCGGCGCTTCGCGTCTGTTAAGCATCCACAGACGAACGGCCTTGTCGAACGAGCAAATAGGAGCTTGGGGAGTGGAATCAAGGCGCGGCTGGATGAACGACAGGGCAAATGGGTCAATGAATTGTCGCACGTGCTATGGGCACATAGAACCATGATAAAAACAGCCAACGGAGATACTCCGTTTGCATTGGCTTACGGCACTGAAGCCGTTATACCAGCAGAAATAGGGATGCCTACCATCCGCACGGCGGAGGTTAATGCCGTCACAAATGATGAACAGCTGCGAATCAACCTAGATCTGTTGGAGGAAAAAAGGGAAGTAGCAGCCATCAATGAAGCTAAGTCCAAGGCTAAGATGAAGGCTTATTACGACGCCAAGGTCAAAGGTGTTTCTTTTCGACCGGGAGACTATGTCTATCGTGCTAACGAAGCAAGTCGCGTGGAAAATACAGGAAAACTGGGCCCTAAATGGGAAGGACCGTATGAAGTCACTGAAGCCTTGGGACGAGGCGCGTACAAGTTACGCGATATGGATGGCCGCGACCTAGAGCGCACATGAAACATCGCCAATCTAAAAAGGTGCTATCTTTGAAAGCTACGGCTCCCGCATGGATACTTCGCTATAGGCGG
This sequence comes from Glebionis coronaria, assembly GCA_025667525.1. Classification (NCBI taxonomy): domain Eukaryota; kingdom Viridiplantae; phylum Streptophyta; class Magnoliopsida; order Asterales; family Asteraceae; genus Glebionis; species Glebionis coronaria. Next base: position 2,347,125 of record JANFOE010000193.1, read on the forward strand.
TCTTAATAAAGAACCATGCGGGTTATTTGTCTTATTTGTTTTTCTTATGTTTGTTTAAGTTTCCTTTATGGACTTTTTTAGGACTTGTCGTCATTGTTCAAACAAAAAATGTAAATGTTCTAATAAAATGCCGTGGTGCCTAGCTAGCTCCACGGCCTGTTTCGTGCAAATTATTGTCCTCTTTGTTAGGTTCTTTGTTAGCCGTATGAATTTTAATTGTATTATATTATGCCATGTTTCTTTCATATGCATTCTCTCGAAATACCGTACATGTACCATACGCCTCCAGGAGGGGTAAGAGGATTAAGTGAACCTACTAATTCAACTTGCCGCGTAAGAGGGATGCAACCCCAGCCGCACGGATCACGTATCCTTCCTAGACACCTTACTCACGAGACGTTGGGGTAAGTTTCATATGCTATAGCCATACCGTGCTCCGCATAATAAAGACGCACGTCGCACGTCTAGTAAACTGTAGACTTGAATGTATTTTCTTTGTGAGTAAGACGTGGTATATCACGCAGTATTAAACTACAATGTTTCGAACACAAGCACAAATACACAGGTTTCCAAAACAAATCAAAATCGCCGTGGTTACCCACGGACTTATATACAAAACATAAAATTGTTAGCCGTGTACATACACGGACGAATCGAAACAATACATATTCATAGATTACAAAACAAGTGTTTGATTATGGACAAAGGGGCATCCTAAATTGAGGGGAGAAACCTACCCATCTCTGCTTGTTCTTCCACCAGACGCGGCAACCATTCATCACGCTCTCCCCGCTTCTGGGCTTGGGCTGCGGTCCTTTCCAACACCACGTCTAAGGGTTCCTCGTCCAGTACGACCCTGGTTACGTCTTCATATACAGGAAGGGTTAGAGGAAAGTTAGCAGTGGAAGGCATGCTAGGATTGAGCTTCTCCATGATTTCAGTGTTCGGGGCATCTTTGGTGGCCTCTAGCTCATCCAGGAATGGGTAATGCAGATCTTGCATCGCGGCCATGGAGGCAGTCATCTTGCTGGCGGCTTCGGGCTTAAAGAAGGTGTGATGGGCGATGTCCCCACCTTTGGTGATCAGTTCAGCAGCCTCAACCATTCCTTCGTGCCGGCCATGGTCGATGCCATCAGATACAAGGTTGGCAAATTGTTGTACAAAGGATGGGGCCTCTAGCACCTTCGTCACGGCCAGGCGTGCTCCATGCCCAACCATCCACCTACGGCCCGCAATGGCTGTTAGCAGTTGAGGGCACAGTACATTGTCACGCTCAGCGGTCAGGGCATCCATCACCAATTCTTTTTGGGCAACTGCCTCTTTCAGCTCTTGGGTGATGGCCCTTTCCTCAGCAAGTTCTGTCTGCATTTTTTCCATGTTTTGGACGGCCAAATGCGCGTCCTTCAGCTTCTGGTTCAGATCATCTACTTGGCTGGCGTAAGAATGGGCAGAAGCTTCGGCCGTGGTCACCTATAGTAACAGACGTGTTAGTACATTCATTGTTTGGTATATATGGGTGGTGCGGTACGGATATGTACCTTGATGTTTGCAGCATCAAGTTGAGACTCAAGGTGGGCTACTTGCTGATCGTGTTCACTCGCACGGGCCGATTGTGTCTTGATAGTTGCCTCGGCATTCGCTAGTTTGGATTGGAGGTCAGCAATCATGGCTTCATTATCTTCAATCATCTTTTCTCTCCGTCCAACTTTTCTCTTCAAAGAGTCCACGTGCCCAAGCGCAGCTTCAAACCTGACCCTCATCGAGGTTCCCATCGCCATCTGATGCACTAGCGTCCCATTATATTCATCTGCCAAATCCGCGTGACTGAGCGAGTTTACCTCTTGCATCAGGCTTGGTGGTATACAGTTATTGAGGTACTCTCGGCACTCGTCAGCACTCCTCAATCGCGATGCCGTGGTAATAGTCCAAATAGGGTTGAAAGGTTGAGGAGCGCCGGATGAAGGGAAGTCTTGGGAAACCAGAGGTGAACCATCTTCAAAAACAGGGCCGGACTTTGTGGGGGCCGCGGGGTTTTCTTCGACAGCTTTTCCTTTCTCCTTATTCACCTGGGTGTCAGGAGGAGGCGCGGCACCAGCTTGGTCGTCCCTGCGACACGAGTATTATGGAATATATTAAGTATGGCTTAAAAAAAAAAAAAAAGAGATGGCGCGGAGATTCTTGCGTATTGAGATGGCTTCTTACCTATTGCTTCTTGCTCCTTCGGAGGCGGTTGCGGCAATTTGTGTAACGGGATCGACATGGGCGCCCCGGTTAGCCTCGGCACCCTGGGTAGTACTCCCAACAGATTGATACATGGGGTGGTCCTCTCGAAGCCTTTTGGCGGGGGCATTATGTTCACCAATCTCCACTGATGCAGTTCCTCTCGCACGGTTGCCTCTCTTTCGGGTGCGCCTGGTAAGGGGCTGCGTTGTGACTTCAGCAACTTCTTCTTCGGCTTCCTCCTCTTCGTCCAAGTTAACATGTTGCACTTCATCATCATCATCATCGCCCATCATTCGGCGGATGCTGGAGTCGGTTTGTTCAATGTTATCTCCCTGATGTTCTCTATGAGGTGAGGAGGGCCCGGCCCCTCCTTGGTTCATTTGGTTACCATCACCATGATCTCCGTGTTCTTCGTCAGAATGGGGATCCGGTACGGCTTCCAAGGCAACCGTCACTGGTCGGGTGTGCTCGAGGAGGGGCTGCTCATTTTCGCGAAGCGGACGGACACCTTCTGGCACAAGCTTTAGATCGCCCTGGCGCAACAGTCCAAAGAAGTTCATTTCTGTCCAGCACAACACAAAAGATGTTAGTTGTTATACAAACACATATACATTTTTATGGACGTACGGATGGTGAGCCTACCTTCACCCTGCCTTCTCCAAAACACAGGATACCTATTGGAGGGACCAAAGTAATTGCGGCTAATTCCTAGCAAGCATAAGAATGATTCCGGTAGGTTTCTGTGGAATCCAGTCCTATTTAGATCTAACTCTTGCGAGTGAAGGGGATTGTATGTACTGGCGTGCGGCTTAGGGTCGTGCGGTAGTCTGGTCCTAATGATGAAATCACCCGGCCATACAACTTCGTCAATGAAAAAATAATGGTCATACCAGTTTTTCAGTGAATCCATCGGTTTGTTGTGTGATTGTGGGCTGTTGGAGGCTCGTTTTTTGAAAGATACCCAACCGTTCACTAAGTTTGGGGTGTAAAACAACCTAAATAACTCTACGGTTGGGGGGATTCTCCTAGCACGGCAAAGGATTTCGAATTGGCTAATTTTACAGGCACCTATGCAGTGGAGCTGACTAATGTGTACATTGTAATATCCTAACAAATCTACGAGAAAGTGGGTGAAAGGAATACGGTAATTCGCCGCATCAAACAGGCGAGTATAGAGGCCTATCTTACCCGCTGGAGCCTCAGTTATAAGGTCCCCGACGCCAGGAAGTGAGGGGTGTAGGTTGGAAGGGATGAAGTAATTTGTACAAAAATGGTTTAACTGGTCTTGGGACATGACATTTAGCACGGATCCGATGGAAGGGCTGTTTCTATTGGCCATTACTAAAAAAGAGTGTAAGGACGTGGTATTCTAACCTGCGTGTGAAGGGATCCGTGCGTGCTTGGTTCAAGATAAAAGGAAAGCTTTAATGGCAGAAATGGAGGTTGTGAACTGTGTGTTTCACACAGCCGTAGGGGTGGCTTATTTATAGGGTTACCTTGAGGGTCACAGCCTGTTGGATGAGTGACACGTGTTGGCCACTATTCTTAATCGTGTGGCTAGGGGGCAACTGGCAAATGAAACGTCAGGTGGGACCTACGGGTCATATCTGACCCACACGTTTGCACTGCTCAATGTTCTGATTGTCTACACTTTTGTCAGTCAAACAAGTCAGATGAACAGTTGTTCATGTCGGGTTATGCGGCTTTAACGTAAGACTTGGCATTTAATGATATATTTAATTTGTCTCGGCTACTATGTATCGAGCATTATTGTCCTTTGTTATGAATTCCTTGGTACGTCCGGGAGCATCTTTGTAGTCTAGAGGTTCCACCTACGGGTGTAACAACTAGACTAGGGGGACATGATGACGTATAGTCCCCAGCCGGGTCATTAACCCGGCCCGAGGGTACTACCCGTATCCGGCCCATCATGTATGGGTGGGATGATGTCAGTCAGGCTTATGGGCCTGAGTGAACAGTAACCGCGCACACGTGTGCAGCCCACGGCCCGGTACGGCCGATACGGCCGACATAGGGTTAGACAGAATAATATTCTGTCTAGGGATATCTTTACCCCAATAAGAGAGGATATTCACTACCAGAATTAGAAGATTACAATCATTCTAATTCTGGTGTTTATCTCTTCCTTGGGGCCGAAGGATCAGTGAAAGCCCACTAGGGTTTCACTGCCTATAAAAGGAACCCCCAAGGGTTCCACAAAGGTATCACAATTCTCTCTAAACTCACATATAACCCTAAATCGATTACTTACTCTCACGCCGGAGTCTAATCGTGGGAAATCCTCCCACGGTAAGCTTAACGCGTGTTGTTTAGTGTGCAGGATCCCAACCAGACGATTCACTTGGTGCAGGAGCCGGTAACCAGCCAACCCGAATTAAGCCTAATTCGGGTCTAGCAAGGATCAACCAACTTTTGCATCAACAGTGGTGAACTTTTTGAAACAACTCTTTGCTAGGTTTGGAACTCCGCGGACTATTATTAGTGATCGTGGGACCCATTTTTGTAATGAACAATTTAAAAAGTTCTAAAGAAATATGGTGTCACTCATCGACTTTCGACGGCTTATCACCCTCAAACGAGTGGTCAAGTTGAGGTTTCAAACCGGGCTCTTAAAAGGATTTTGGAGCGTTCTATTGGAGAAAATCACACTTCATGGTCGGATAAATTGGACGATGCATTGTGGGCTTTCCGTACGGCTTACAAGACACCAATTGGTTGTACACCATTTAGGTTGGTCTATGGAAAAGCATGCCACTTGCCAATTGAACTAGAACATAAGGCGTATTGGGCTCTTAAGCATTGTAACTTTGATTTAAGGACCGCAGGTGATCATCGCAAGGTTCAATTGAATGAACTAAGTGAATTAAGGTATCAAGCTTATGAAAATTCTTTGATCTATAAAGAGAAGACTAAGAGGATTCATTACTCTAAGATCAAAAACCGCATTTTCAATGTTGGTGATCAAGTCCTCTTATTCAACTCTAGACTTAAGATTTTCTCGGGCAAGCTTAAATCCCGTTGGTCCGGACCATTCATTGTTTCACGAGTTTTCCCTTATGGCACCGTTGAGCTAGCTCAAAAAGACGGGCCTAACTTTCAGGTGAATGGTCATCGTGTGAAACATTACTTTGGAGGGGACATACCTACGGAGGTTGTCCCGGATCTTCAAACTTTCCCTAAGGACCAATGAATGCGGGGATCGAGTCGAGCTCATGACTCGGTGAACAAAAACGAGGTGCCTTGTGGTGGAGTCCCATACATTCTATCTTCTTTTCTATTTTCTAACACTAATAAAGCTTGATCTTTCAAGCTCGTGCTCGTGTTTTGTTGTGTTGTAAATCTTAGGTATGATCCTTATTTTTGAAGACTCTCGTGTTCGGTTTTTGCCGGTCCACTTGATCTTCCTATCTTTGATTGCCAAAAAGGGGCACACTCTTTATCCTTTGATTTTTATCTACTAACGTTTTATCTTGAGGCATAATTAATAAACGGCTTATAGATTTGCGTGCTCTTTCCATGCTAGGATTTTGCATTAGACTCTTCGTGTTTTAGCAAGGGGGTGTTACTCTTGAGCTAAGAAACATTGAGGACAATGTTTGGTTTTAGCAAGGGGGAGTCAATCGATATAATCGCTTGTAATTGCTTTTGTCGTGTCCAAACGTAATCTTTTTCTCATTTTTCATAAAAATTTTAAATTTTTAGTGTTATTTTTAAGTTTTAATAGATAAAATAAGTGCTTTTGACACAAATGTAGGCTTTCCGTTGGTGAAAATAAAAATAGTTTTTGACTCGACTTGGTTTTTATCTTAGTTTTTCCTTAACGTATTTGAATTAAGTTTTGCTAGGCTTTTATATAGGGAGCTTTAAAACGCGAAAGTCTTAATTCATACGGGATAAGAACAAGAACTTTTCGCAAGTTCCTATAATTGATCCTAGAAAGTCGTTTATCAAGGGAACTTTAAAACGCAAATTCTAAAACTTGAAAAAGTATAAGAAGATGCAAGATCCTATAGATGACTTGAAAACCCAAAACTTTGATTTAATAGGCTAAGTATCCATTAATTTCACATTTTTGAAATTTTACAATATGGAGAACAAGAAATGATAGAGTTTAATAATAAGTTTCTAAAATTAATTCTTCTTTGTGCAAGTATTTTTGTGTTTGATTTAATCTCCTCGTATTTACTTTTCACACTTGAATAATAATTGCTTAATAAATGAAGTTTTTAGCGGTTTAGGCTTGATATCTTAACTCGTAACTCCTTCTTTTTCTTCCCTTGTAATTAAAGTGAGAACACATTAAGGGTGTCAGCGTCATGGACTTTTGATCATGGGATTGCGGAAATTTGGCTTACTATAAATATCATATTAATAAAGAAGAATAAATAAAAACATGTTCTCTAGGAGCCTTCGGGTGGGAGTCATGTAGAACTAACCTTGTCATTAGAGCGTTAGGGTGTATGGCGAGGGGACGTGTTGAATAAAAATTTCTTCATCATCATGAGCCATAAGGTGGGATGGTGAATGTCAATTCCCTTATTTTTGTTCAAAGAGCCTTAGGGTGTGGATTTTAAATAAGGAGCACAATTACATCTTAAAGAGCCACAAGGTGTTATGATGTACTTGTTGCTAACTCCATTAATAAGTTCATAATTGACTATGGAGGTTTTTATTTTTGCTTTTAAGTAGTCCTATTAGCCAAGTTTCGGGTCCGGGGATTTATCCCTAAATCGTGTTAAGTTATCCTTGATGTGAGCTTTCTTTAGTGACAACGGTTTTTGAAGTCGAGGTTAGGTTTTGAGTGTTGAGTTTACACCGTTCTTGCCTCCATTTTTGGACTAATAAATATCAAATAAAGTCAAATGAGCCTTTGGGTGAATGAAAAATAAAATCTAGAGATACAATTAGGAATAATAGGAGATTGAGTTTAATTACTTGTATGAGTTGTCTTAATTTTGGCGCTTATGATTGACAATGATCTTGTTTTTGCACTTGGCTTGGAAAAGTGAAAAGTCGGGACGATGAATCTATTTGAGTTTTATGATCCTAAAAGTTATTTTTCAAATAATGAAAGCAATACATTATGTCTTTGTGAAATATAGAGTCAAAAGTTGAATAAAAGTATGGATAGTATTTTTATTTATGTCATTGCGTGAGGACACGGCAATTGCTTAGAAAGGGAGAGTTTGATATGAGTGATTTTACTCATATCAATTATAACAAATAACAATGAATAAATACATAAAACATATGAAAATGCCTTGTATATTTGTTGTTTTGTTGTTTCATGTGTGTAGGTGCCAAGTTCGCGAAAATCGGCAAAACCGGCACGAGTTTGAAGAAAAAGATTGAAGAAGCCAAAATCGAGTTTGTCTTTAGCGGATTTAATCTTTTATGAAGCTAATGGGCCAAGTGGGTCCTACATTTGGGTAAATGGGCCCAAAAGCCCATTTGAGGAAATAAACTTTTCACTTTTGGGTCAAGGACCAAATCAAAGCCCAAAACCAAAGTAATTGAGAGACGGATGAAGTTTATATGGGCTTAAAGCCCATAACAATTCCAAAAGAAGTAACGTGGGAAGTTATAATGAGCCAAAGCCCATGTATTTACATTGGGACGAATTTAAGGCTATTTGGGCTTTAGGGTTTGGCAATTTTAAACAGACGACATGTGAGTTTATTTAACTCACAATCATTCAACTTTCCCATAACCAAACGCACTCACACATTTATTAAAAAAACCTTCGATAACTTCTATGTATCTCCTTCTCCCACCCCAAAAATAACCAGACGAAAATTCACTGTTTCAAAACCCTAGTTGATTAATTCACCCAAATAAAATGTGGCTTTCATTTCACACGTTTATATCACACGAGGGGATAATAAATCCCCAAGTTTTAAGGAAGAGAGTATGAGGGGAATCAATTGTGTGGCAGCTTTGGATTGGTTTAGCCACATCACGTCCCCTCAATCCTCCAATTAAATCCCTCCACCTCACCAAATTAGTGACAAGCTGGCAATCCATGGGCGAAATCAACGAATAAGAGATGGAATATGCTGATTAAAGATTCGAATATGCTGATTAAAGATTCAAATATGCTCTTCAAGAAGCCTTTGGGATGGCTATAAAAACCCCCTATTTTCTGTAATTCAATCATTCCAATTTTACTTTAGTGTTATAATGTTGAAATAGAGGTAGGATTAATTGTATTTTCAATTTAACAGTTTTTTAACAGTTTACTGATTTAATAAAAGTTTATTCGTGCATCATCTTTTAATTTCAAGTTTTACTGTTAAAGTTTTGTACATTAACTTACTGTCTATTTAATATTATAAGAATAGTTATTTGATAAAGCTGAAATAGTAGCTTGAATTGAATAATATAAAAGTGAAATTGGGATACAACACTAAACCCACTGTTTAGTTTTAAATAAAAGTTACATGATGGTTGGTTCATTGAATGTTGGTTCGAGGGTCACATAAGTGGTGACGAATGGTTTATAGTTCGTTAGATGGTGATTAGTAATGGTGTCGATTCGTTTTGATAAGTAGGCTCAGCGCCTCACTTCTTCTCAAAGGTTACTTCAAAAGGTTTACTTTCTTTTTAATATTCATGTTCAATAGATTAATCAGTGTTTGATGTTTATCTGTTTAATATGATTTCGTTTTGTCGAGTTTTATATGATTAGTTTAATCTGTTCTATATTCCTTATAGTTGGAGTTTTTTATAGCTTTATGTTCATGAATCTGTCTACTTCGATGATGAATCTGACTTTTTAACTTTCTACATAGAATAGTTTTGGTATTATTGTTCAGATTATTTAGTATACTGCTAATGTTTGGGTAATACTGCTCAAATTATTGTTAATTTCGATTGTGAGTCGAATCTGATTGGTTAGCTTAAAGTTTTTTTAAATCTGTTTTAATTAGGGTTTTAGTTTGAATCTGATATGTGAGCTTGTTTTATTGCAAGTTTTTCATCTGTTAAGTTTTTAGATCTGTTTTATTGCAAGTTGAAGATTATAGCTGAATCTTATATATTAGTTTAAGATAGTTTTTAATTGACTGCTATATTGATGAATCTGAATTGTGCAACCTGTTTTAAGTTTCCTTTTGTGGTTTAGCTTACTGATCTATCATCTTGTTCTTTAATCTGTATTTAGCTTTGCTTGTTACTGTTTTATGGTATTAATTTAGCTGGTACTGATTTAGTTTAGTTGATTACTATACCCTTGCTTTAAGATTGTATGCTGAATTGGTGTTGGTCTGATTCTGGATGACTGTATTGCGGGGTTCTTGATGTAACTGAATTTAATTACTGATATAGATTTTGAGTTAAGTTCTACTGGTTTTTGCTGCCTAAATTTGTTGTGTAGTTTTGGCTATCAGATCCTACTGATCTGACAGCTTATTATTGTTCTAATAAGCTGAAAATAATAGCAGCTCCAAACAAGTCACCTCCTGTGACTTCTTTCTATTTTAAATGTCCAAAAAATCAATTACCAAAAAAAGGTCCCTTGTGGGATTCGAACCCTTGACCTCAAGGGTGAACACTCAACGTGTTTACCAACTGAGCTACATGCTCTTTTGAGTTTAGTTTCAGTTAATTAATTAATATAGTTATATTGTTACTGGCAGATTTTGGTTTAAGCTTGTATAACACCCCCAACAAATGCTATGCGCAGCGGAACTACAATATTTGGGTGCTACTTAGTTATCATCACACATAAGCTATATTAAACGACTCAAAGAGACGTAAAAGTTTAATCATAAATTTAAACATTATTAAAATCATACAAGTCTACAGTTTTCCAAATCCCAAGATGATACTTGACAGAGTTTGCGTTAGGTCCCCACTGAATCTCAACCCAAAAGTACATTTTTGCTCACATGACAGAATCATAAAAGAGTTTTAAGTTAACTAAGGGTGGAAAAACAAGTAGACCGCCAAGCCACAACAACTTCCATCCTCGCATGCTCCACTGTTATCAACCTTGGTTACCTGAAACACATGCTTAAAACTGTCAACACAAAGGTTGAGCGAATCTATAGGTTTATCAAATCATAAGTTGAACATAAGTACTAAAAACCAATCATGATCATTCAATAGCATTGTCGCGCAAACAATCTATTATTCAAGGATATGACAATTGTGTTTAAGCTCATGACACTAATCCGTTAACTCAATCACCCGCGTAATAATTACCGACGTGATTCAGATGAAACCAGTGCCCCTACTAAAGGCATTAGTTGCAATTATACCTTATCTCTTATCACAAATTATCCGTCCGCAGGGGGTATCAACGTACTAGCCCTCGTCTCGGATAGGGTAGTCAACCCCATAGTACTATCACTTTGTATAAGCGGCTATTTCCCCCTTCACAAGGGCAAGACAATAGTTAATAGTTCATGAAATTAGGGCCTTTTGCAACTAGGTACTCAACACATTTTCTAAGGCAACATTCGGGTCCAACAATCATTCATGACTTATGTTCATTTTCATTTAAATAGCATGTATCCCCCTCGCGGGTAAAAACATTTGAAATAAGTAAAGAGCGAGGCTATAGACTCACCTTGCGTAGTAGTAGTGGTTCTAGCGAAGACGTAACGAGAAATGTCACCGACGACGTGGATGCCCGGGAAAATCAAACACTTGACCTAAAAATCAAGGTACGTAAACCAAATCAATACTCCGCGTACATTATTGTACTAAACACACGCAAATGCAAACACACTCAATGCTTATGAAAACTCACGCCAAAGTCAAACAAGTAGTTGTTACTAGACTTATATCATTTATCAATGTTATTAAAGTTACTATCCATTTTACGATTTCGCCGATACTTACCAAAAGTATGGGCTATTTTCCTAAACTTATACCCTTTTATAAAATTTGGGAAAATTCTCAAAAATACCTTAAGACCTGTAGAAATCACATTTTTAATCCCCTTAAAAGTTTTCGCTTTAACGACCCGTTGCTCAACACATTACTAAGCCTACGTTTTTCGGACTGATTTTGCACATTGACCAAGTTGGACTTGTTTGACCCATTTAAAATGTACCATTGACCCATTTGACACCTAAGTCTTATGATAGACTCAAATATGCAGGTTTGAGACCAAAAATAAACCTTTGATCATTTACCAAACTAAACCTATGGTCCCCGGGATTTGACCCAAAACCAAACACAAATTCGGATTGTGTTGGTTCTCATCTCCCGGTACACGTATTTTCAAAGTAACATAACTTTTGACTCGTTTGGAGTCGTAAGCTCTACTTTATACCAAAACGAAGCTAAGACAAAGCTCTACAACTACATCCTAACCACAAGACCTGTTTACAAAATAATTTTTACGAAAACACCTCAAACTTTCTGCCTAAAATCACCCATACCAAAATCATCCCAACGCTCGTTTTCAAACCCATTTATCGACACTAGGCATCACCCTAAGCACTCCTAATCATACTCAAACACTCTAATCAGTCCTAACACCCTAATAATCAAAATCATCATAAAACCCAAACACAAATTCAAGCATGCAATATGTTTAAACCATTCAAACACACCCAAAACATCAATCTAGACACAAACCCATGACACATTTCATCAAACACCTTGAACACACGTAACACCCCCCACATTTCGTGGCTTTTAGGGGCTGTGGAAGACCAATAACATAAAACCCATCTTATTTTATGGATTAATTAGCATTATAAACACATGAATTAAACAATAAACGGGTTTAATTAGATTAAAACATGTTTTTGAAAAATCATAAATTTTTGAAAGATTTCATGGATGCATGTGTGTTTTTGTTAGTAGGATTTACTTACAAGGTGAATTGGAAGGTTGGTCTTTGCTTATTTTCTTCAAAATCAAGTTTAAAAAAAATGGTGGTGGTTTATGGTGGTGGTATGGCCGGCGGCTTCAAGGAGAGGGGAGAGAGAGAACTTTCAATTTTGGAAGTGAAAAAATGAAGTGTGTTTTTAGTTTCCTCCATTTTGTAAAGTTTGAGGGACCTCCTTTGCTATTTTGTTAATCGTTTGGCCTCATTTTTAAACGACACCAATATTTGCGGGAAACAACTTATTAGTCGACTTAAAAACTTTACAGAAGTCGGGGGTCGTCCCGAACACTCGAAAATACTTTTAAATGGTTCAAATGTACACAAAACGAATATTCATATGGTTCCGACTCGACTTAACACGTAACAAAAATAAAATCTCGAAAAACTCAAATATCGATCAATCGATAATAAAATGTAAGTTTTGGGCATCCGTCGGTATCGTAGTCGTTATCGGTTCTTCTTAAATCGTCAAACGTTAAATTACGACCGTAAACGTTGGTTTCAACTTAAACCGTCAAATATATAACAAACGAAATTTCTTAAAAATTTCAAAAATATCCGTAAAATAGGATTAAATAAATAACGTTGGGCTCGGGATATCACATCCTCAAGTGAGTCACAACTTAAGAGAGATGCTCATACTGAACAGCTCTTGAGACAATAACTTAGCATCATACGGCACTTTCACTGGTATTACATCCTCCCCTCCTTAAAGGAGCGACGTCTCGGCGCTCTCTGGTTCTTATACTCGCATTTCGTACTACTAAAAAGATGAGAGTACTACTTCCTAAAGAGGTCTTCACATTCCGATGTGGACTTCGGTTCACGTCTCGGATTCTATCACACCTTCACGATGAGTATTATACCTTGCTTTTATCTCTTAACATCTCGATCCATGGTCTCCACTTCAATTTCCCAATTTCTTCCTACGGTTATCGACACGTCTCTTCTCTCAGCCTCTCGCGGTCAACAAGTGATTCTTAGTCTACACCATCTCTTCCGTAGCCTCTCGAATCCTTCCAAGTCCATTCGACTGACTTTTCCCCACTGCATTCTATCCAACTGGCGATCTACATTTTCATCCACAAAATGCTTCCACTGGTGCAGCTTCCACACTAGCACGGTAAATGTTGTTGTACAAGAATTCTATCAAGGTCACATGTCGATCTCAACTACTACCAAAATCAAACACACACACTCGGAGCATGTCTTCCAACGTTCGAATCGTCCTTTCACTTGGTTCATCATCTCATAAAAACAACTACTCACAAAATAAAATCGCACAGGTCACACATAACCCCATCGAAAACGTTCAGAATATACAAGACGAAGTAATTAATACTAATCATACAAAATCACCTTAATCGCAATATTAGGTACATACAAACCTATTTCATCAAAAACAAATTCGTCGATACAAAAATCATCCGACGTATACATAACTCTCTCGAAGACATCACAATCCAATCAAACACAAAAGTCACTATGAAGCACAAACAACCACATTACAACACGTTTGCAACATAGCCAAACCATACCGAGTCAATTAGTTCAATCAAGTTAAATAATGCTTGCTAATCAGCCAAGCCATGGTAAAAATAAAAATATTGACATGATTCTCGGATGAGTCCAGTCAGAAAAAAAAGAAACAAAAATTGCAAGTTAAAGGAGGTTCATAAGCTTGCTAGCTAAGGATGCATATCCAAAAAGAAAATAAAATAAAATAAAATACATACATATGTCATCGTAGGGTGCTCACACACGGATCCATACCCAAAAGATATTACAAGAACACAATCTCACTTTCGTCCCAAACGTGGTCAAAATCTCAATAAGCATCATCGTTCACAGTATATATATAAAAAAAGTATACATATATATTTCATGGCACGTGTTCTCCATGACCGGACTTCATTGGACAACGTCGTCTCAAGTTCTCACAACTTACGATCACTTGACCAGATCACATACAACATAAACACATAAAAGACAAGGGTTCACCATAAAAACATTAACTATGTTTATCTATCGTTTAACCATCGATAATCAAGGATGGTTGAGTCAAGCAAAGAGGATTCCTCACTTGAATAAACGAAGACGGCTATGGAATTGTCTTCCAACTACCGATGCACAGTTGGTAAACTTCAACAGTTTATCGCATGTCGTTAAACATATCAAAAGAACGAGAAAAAAAAATAAATAAGGTACGATACGTTTGATGTAGGAGAAGTCTTCGTCCTTCCCCTCAGATTCACTTGAACTCTGATTTCCTCTACTTTGGCAGTCTTCTATTCTTGTTTAAAATTTCTTCTCAGTGTCGGTACGAGTCCCTTTGGTATTTCATCAACACCCTAACGATTCTGATAAATTTCACACGTTACACACAACACATTTCCAAAATTACTCGGTCACATTGACTTACTAAGTCAACGCCAAACAAAAAGAAAAGATTTCAAAGAACACAAGAAAATTCAAAAAAAAATTCTTTAGGAATCAAGGAGAATACGATTACTTGCATAAGGATCCACCATTTTTAAAAACGTTCTCACCCAAACATTTATCAAAACACTACAAGTTTCAAGATGACCGATTTGTTTGACACGATCGTGCCCTTCCTAAACTATGCATAATTAGCTAGATCATGCATACTTAAGGATCAAGCAACAACAACCAACAAAACAGGACTCTTCCCGAATTATGCATAGTTAGCTAAGCTGTGCATAATTGAGGATCGAGTGACGACACAAACATTATTATTACATACCAAATATGACTACGAAAGTTTTCGACCTAATCTTCAAAATAATTAAACCATTTGAAATGGAATTTGAAATGGGAAAATATTGTTACCATCGTTTTAAGAAACACATCAAACATTTTTCGTCCACTTTGGAAACATACTTTTGCTTGGCCTTTTTATGAGAAAATAAATAAATAAATAAATCGACACCATTCGCATTTGGTTGAACGAACCATTTGACACACTCATACATATTTTCAAAATAAACTACTCACAAAATAACGGTAAGGTGATTCATGATTAAAGATCATTGCAAGCACAACAAGTAATAAAATCAAAAATCAATGAGATCGAACGAGGTAATCGAGCAATATAATTGCCAGCTAAAATTAACTACATCAGAAACGAAAATACTTCAAATATATGACAAAAGTCTCGGGATAACAACAGCGATCTACGAATACATGGAGTAAAAATTGAATATCAACACAAGCGTCAAAAATAAAACAACGATCATAATTCCCATCGTCTCAAGTTGCACACACATTCCACCAAGGGTATACGGGGAGAGGAGAATAATCACGTGGTCGAATAGAAACAATTTACCTGGAAGGTCGAGTTCTTTCACCTCTACAATTTGGTAAAGCGGCTTCGCCTCCTCGCTTTTGTTCAATATAAATAAATAACCAATTTAATGAAGATTTATAGCATCATTCAAGTAAATACAGAATTTTAGGTTCCATTAACCGAAAGAAGAAAAGTTACAGCGTCCATTAACAGGACAAAAATACATCGGGTGACATACCCATATTTTCAAGTAATAGCGAAGTAGTAGTTTTAAAATAAATAACGGTTTCATACCATAGACAATATTAAAATAAACAATTACATGACTACTCAAGCTCAGATATAGACTCGCAAAGTCGAAGAAGAGATGTCGTACGATCGAACCATCATGACTCAAAACATTATATATACATCTTTATTAAATAATATACAAGTAGGCGTGTGTTGTATAATCCAGTTGCGTATAATAATTAGTGTTACCTTGTACATTGTAAAACCGAACATTTACACATTTTTAATTTGTGTTACACCATTAAAGAATTTATACCTTTCATTTTCCAATCTTTACAAAGTTTTTATTTCTGGAAAAATTTCAATCTCTCGGAAATTATTAACATTAGTAGATGCGGTGACTCGGTTATCATAATCGACAAATCATTAGGTTTGAAAATCTTCATACTTGTGTCAAAATCTCGTTAATGTTCATATCTTAAGTACCAAAACGTTTATAGTAAGAATTCTCAAAGTTTTACGTTATTGCGACATATCTTATTACGTATATATAAATATCCAAAATAACTCAATCTAGTCGAATTAACTCTTAAAAATCAATTCTTGACTTTTTATTATACATAAGTCTTCCTTAAAACTGGTTTGTTAAATCACATTCGCGCACTTCGACTCAAATGATAAAGAGGTTTCACGTAGTTTTATCTCAGATAATTTACTGATTTTAGTCGATACTTGAATCTCGATGATAATAATAAAATAATAAATAATTAAGATGCTTATTTCAATAATTCAAAGATATATAAAATTCAAATTTTAATCATTAGCCCATTATCAAGTGATTTTAAAATTAACACATCTCGCAGCGGAATAAAACAAAAGATTTTTCAAACGATTTTAAACAAGCATCATCGAATTATGCATAGTGATTCTCTATAACGACAATTTAATAAACAAATGATTTCCAATGACGTTCCATCAATGTTTAAAATTTTATTTCAAGCATTATAATTTCTTACTTAAGGTGTATATTCCGATTTTATCCCATTTTATTCACTACAACAAGTAACGTGTTCCAGTTTATACCAATGCATACATAACATAATCTTATGTTTAAAATAAAACAAATTTTACAAAGTTTTTATCTCCAAAATACGTGACCAATTCTTCTACTCATGTTTTATATTACAAGATACGCCAAAAGTTTGCTACATTGACCCGAAAATTAATTCATACTAAATCCAAGTTACATATACTCAACAGTCATATCGTAAATTTTATTATAAACTCCTTTTTCAAATTATATTAAATAAATTCTTAACAAGTCCATCACTAGCTTCTAGTATCAAATTATTAATATATAAAAACAAGGATTTTACGAGTAATAATAATTGCTTATTAAGATATACCAACCAAGGTTGAAGGAAAAACAATTTCACTTTGTCCATTTCTTCTCTACACTTATTTTTACTTGTTACAAGACACCTCATAAGTCATTTTTATCCAAAAGTTTCATTCGCCATTTATTTAATATGTAAAGCACTTTATGTTTAAATCATTCGATCAACAAAGTTCGATGCTTACTTAACTCGCACAAATGCCGGACCTCGTCATGTAAAATATTAACTTCAAAATAATGAAACAACAAAACAAAATGAAATAAATGGAACGAGAATACGTATGTCAACTAAATGTTGTTATCGGCCTCGGATGAGTCTCGAAATCGTACTCCATAAAATTAACACAAAAACCAACCAAATTCCAAGTTATCGCGATTGATCACAACGCTAGTCTATTTTAAAACACATCTTAAAATTCAAGTAGAATAGTAAACAATGATTAAATGGTGACACGCCTCAACCACGTTTTATAAAATACACATGTGATTCGTCGCTACGATGTACGCATCGTTGATTATACTTCGTCTATATTATAGTTACACCAACCAATATATCAAACCCATAAGGAATAAAGGAAATAAAGTAATACGTAAGTAAATTACGTTTCAAAAGAAAATGTCCAAAATGACACATCACGGTGCGATAACGACAATCGAGATCAATCTAGTCAATATACCATATGTTACGAAGTGTTATTTACGTATCTAGAGTATCAAACGAGGTTCATATTCGGTTATCCGAACAATAAATTAATTATCAAGATTGATAATTAGCGGTAAGGCCGAATTCTCAACAAAACCGCATTTTAATGTACGATAATTACCCAAGGACCATTGCTTCGCGTGCAATGCCTTTAAATACCATAGTATATACATACTTATACATACAACCATTCCTACATACACGTAGGATTACAACGCGGTGTTGCCATGTAATGCAATGTAGCCCGTTATGCCAAATACATGCAACATGTAAGATAATCTTAAGAGAATTTATAAATTACGATAATAAGTACTCAATGTACACAACAATATATCTCAATATATATCAAAGTAGTTACTTACTAAATACTAGGGAATTCATATCAATTTGAGGGATACATCTAAAATATAAAGTAATGCTAAAGAATTCTTACCGGAGCCATGCATGATAGTTGTGTGCTTGGACAATTTCTTACGACACCAAAAGTTATAGTTTAGGATTTTTCAAAATGACCTAGTTCTCTATAACTCATGGCTCTGATTACCAATCTATAACACCCCCAACAAATGCTATGCGCAGCGGAACTACAATATTTGGGAGCTACTTAGTTATCATCACACATAAGCTATATTAAACGACTCAAAGAGACGTAAAAGTTTAATCATAAATTTAAACATTATTAAAATCATACAAGTCTACAGTTTTCCAAATCCCAAGATGATACTAAACAGAGTTTGCGTTAGGTCCCCACTGAATCTCAACCCAAAAGTACATTTTTGCTCACATGACAGAATCATAAAAGAGTTTTAAGTTAACTAAGGGTGGAAAAACAAGTAGACCGCCAAGCCACAACAACTTCCATCCTCGCATGCTCCGCTGCTATCAACCTTGGTTACCTGAAACACATGCTTAAAACTGTCAACACAAAGGTTGAGCGAATCTATAGGTTTATTAAATCATAAGTTGAACATAAGTACTAAAAACCAATCATGATCATTCAATAGCATTGTCGCGCAAACAATCTATTATTCAAGGATATGACAATTGTGTTTAAGCTCATGACACTAATCCGTTAACTCAATCACCCGCGTAATAATTACCGACGTGATTCAGATGAAACCAGTGCCCCTACTAAAGGCATTAGTTGCAATTATACCTTATCTCTTATCATAAATTATCCGTCCGCAGGGGGTATCAACGTACTAGCCCTCATCTCGGATAGGGTAGTCAACCCCATAGTACTATCACTTTGTATAAGCGGCTATTTCCCCCTTCACAAGGGCAAGACAATAGTTAATAGTTCATGAAATTAGGGCCTTTTGCAACTAGGTACTCAACACAATTTCTAAGGCAACATTCGGGTCCAACAATCATTCATGACTTATGTTCATTTTCATTTAAATAGCATGTATCCCCCTCGCGGGTAAAAACATTTGAAATAAGTAAAGAGCGAGGCTATAGACTCACCTTGCGTAGTAGTAGTGGTTCTAGCGAAGACGTAACGAGAAATGTCACCGACGACGTGGATGCCCGGGAAAATCAAACACTTGACCTAAAAATCAAGGTACATAAACCAAATCAATACCCCGCGTACATTATTGTACTAAACACACGCAAATGCAAACACACTCAATGCTTATGAAAACTCACGCCAAAGTCAAACAAGTAGTTGTTACTAGACTTATATCATTTATCAATGTTATTAAAGTTACTATCCATTTTACGATTTCGCCGATACTTACCAAAAGTATGGGCTATTTTCCTAAACTTATACCCTTTTATAAAATTTGGGAAAATTCTCAAAAATACCTTAAGACCTGTAGAAATCACATTTTTAATCCCCTTAAAAGTTTTTGCTTTAACGACCCGTTGCTCAACACATTACTAAGCCTACGTTTTTCGGACTGATTTTGCACATTGACCAAGTTGGACTTGTTTGACCCATTTAAAATGTACCATTGACCCATTTGACACCTAAGTCTTATAATAGACTAAAATATGTAGGTTTGAGACAAAAAATCAACCTTTGACCATTTACCAAACTAAACCTATGGTCCCCGGGATTTGACCCAAAACCAAACACAAATTCGGATTGTGTTGGTTCTCATCTCCCGGTACACGTATTTTCAATGTAACATAACTTTTGACTCGTTTGGAGTCGTAAGCTCTACTTTATACCGAAACGAAGCTAAGACAAAGCTCTACAACTACATCCTAACCACAAGACCTGTTTACAAAATAATTTTTACGAAAACACCTCAAACTTTCTGCCTAAAATCACCCATACCAAAATCATCCCAACGCTCGTTTTCAAACCCATTTATCGACACTAGGCATCACCCTAAGCACTCCTAATCATACTCAAACACTCTAATCAGTCCTAACACCCTAATAATCAAAATCATCATAAAACCCAAACACAAATTCAAGCATGCAATATGTTTAAACCATTCAAACACACCCAAAACATCAATCTAGACACAAACCCATGACACATTTCATCAAACACCTTGAGCACACCCAACACCCCCCACATTTCGTGGCTTTTAGGGGCTGTGGAAGACCAATAACATAAAACCCATATTATTTTATGGATTAATTAGCATTATAAACACATGAATTAAACAATAAACGGGTTTAATTAGATTAAAACATGTTTTTGAAAAATCATAAATTTTTGAAAGATTTCATGGATGCATGTGTGTTTTTGTTAGTGGGATTTACTTACAAGGTGAATTGGAAGGTTGGTCTTTGCTTATTTTCTTCAAAATCAAGTTTAAAATAAATGGTGGTGGTTTATGGTGGTGGTATGGCCGGCGGCTTCAAGGAGAGGGGAGAGAGAGAACTTTCAATTTTGGAAGTGAAAAAATGAAGTGTGTTTTTAGTTTCCTCCATTTTGTAAAGTTTGAGGGACCTCCTTTGCTATTTTGTAAATCTTTTGGCCTCATTTTTAAACGACACCAATATTTACGGGAAACGACTTATTAGTCGACTTAAAAACTTTACGGAAGTCGGGGGTCGTCCCGAACACTCGAAAATACTTATAAATGGTTCAAACGCACACAAAACGAATATTCATATGGTTCCAACTCGACTTAACACGTAACAAAAATAAAATCTCGAAAAACTCAAATATTGATCAATCGATAATAAAATGTAAGTTTTGGGTATCCGTCGGTATCGTAGTCGTTATCGGTTCTTCTTAAATCGTCAAACGTTAAATTACGACCGTAAACGTTGGTTTCAACTTAAACCGTCAAATATATAACAAACGAAATTTCTTAAAAATTTCAAAAATATCCGTAAAATAGGATTAAATAAATAACGTTGGGCTCGGGATATCACATCCTCAAGTGAGTCACAACTTAAGAGAGATGCTCATACTAAACAGCTCTTGAGACAATAACTTAGTGATGAGACTGCTTTTATACATAGTCTCATCTTCCAAATAGGGCTTAAAATGCATTAAATATCATCAAAATACCCAAATATATGCTTGTGTTTGTTGCTTGTGTATTTTAGGTACGGATATTGAGAAAATGACATAAGATCACAAGAATCACGCAAAAACGAACACGGGAAACGAAGCCGCACGATGAACCAAGCCCTAATGAAGAATTTTCCAAAATCAACCCTTGAAGATTTGAAGAATCATGAAGAATTGTCCTCCAAGTTTGAAGAATTGACACTTTATACCCTTGTATCTTCATAATTACAAGTTTGGTCCCTAAAGTTTGTCAAAATTACAAAAAGGACCCTCAACTTTGAAGAATTGGAAAATTTAGTCCCTCAACAAAACTAAATTGTCAATAATGGTCCTCCAAGAAGTCAACAAACAAGTCAAGGCCTTGAAGTATGAAGACATGTCAAAATCAATCCTTGGAATATGAAGAAATTGCATTTTAAGTCCTTAAAACAAGTTTCAAAACTTGTTGTGCCAAATTTGACAACTTGCCAAAAGTTGTTAAAGGGAAATTGGGCGTTGATAGCCATTTATAACAAAGTGAATAAAGTTTGAAAACTAAGGGGGAAACCTCCAGACAAACAAACTTAAACCCTCCACTCAGAAACTGCCACCTCACCCACTCACACCCTTCCACCAATCAAATTCACCCTTTCCCCCACGTCACTCTCCACTCACTTAAACTGAATACTTAATTCAGTTTAACCCTTCCCTCCAAACACTTAATTTAAAAAAACCATTAAACCCAAAACGGATTAAAACCCCCTTAATCCACCCTTAAACCCTAATTTTTCACAGGAAGAACATCAATTAAAAGAAGGGGTTTTTGGTTAATTATTTCCAGATCATTGATTAAACACCTCTTAAACCCAAAACCACCCTTAAACTCCCATCACCATCACCTCACATGTCTCTCCAACCCTCCCCTGCCCCACTATTCACTCCCAAACAAAAATGGACAGCATGATCAACAACCCACAACCATTTTCGTGTTCCCAAAGACAAAATGGACGACCTAGATCACTCCAAAGCAGCTGGCATCCCACAAAATGCCAAGATCATCACATGGACTTCAAAATTCAAAATCGTCCAAGGGTAGCTTGGGAAGTTTATATCATTAGGGTTTCTAGTTTCCTTTCACTTCTAGAACAGTTGTAGCCTCTATATAAAGGCATTGTAGAGCTTAGCATAGTTCTTGTTCTTGATTTTTCTCCTTTTTCAAAAACTTTGTAAAGCCAGTTTATTAAGAAATATAAATGGTTTAAGTGTTGTTGATGAGAAATATTGAGTTCCCTTTACATTTCAGTTGATTTAAATTATAGTTGTTTGAGTTTGGTTTGATTTTCAGCAAAAGTTTTTAAGATTCAAAGTTTCTGTTTGTTTTTCAGTCTTTTCTCATATCTTAAATTTTCACACAAATCTGTTAAAATGGTGATTAATTGTGATGGTATGATGGTATCTGAGCTTGTGTATGTCCATAACACCATGGCTTGTTCTAGTGTAGTGGGTACCCAAGCTTGAATAGCCATTGGTTTGGTTCTTTCTTTCTTTTTTAAGCTTATTATTATCTGACCTATAAGCTAAGGTTTCCTTCTAGCTTAATCTATAAGCTAGGGGTAAGCTCTTAAGCTTTTACACATCTTGTTCCCTTTTCTCTTAGCAGATTCAAAAGGAACCAATCTTGTTCATTTCTGTTAAGTAAAACTCCATCAACCCATCAACAAAGTTCTGCATAGGCCCCAGCCTATATGGAGGTGGTTTTTCAACCACTAAGGGTCCTGGATGTAGGACCCTTGAGGTAGTCTCTTGTTTTCCATTTCATTTTTAGTTTTCTGAAATTTTATGTGCTTTATGTGATTCTGCTTGTTAAGTGTTTAAATGTATGTTTGAGTGCTTAAAACTGCTTAAATAGGACTTGTATGCATGCTTAGATATTATTCAATCAGTTTGGTTAAGTCTTGATAAGATTTGCTTTGTTGATTTTACATTTTCATAGTTAAAGGGGTGTTTGGATCTGCATATTTATCTGAGTTTCTTTGAAAGTTTGTGAGTTAAATCTGCTTTGAATCACTCATTAGGGTGGGATAGGGTATATGCTAGTTGTTTATTGCAGTTTGGTAAAGTTTTAAAACATTTTGCATGCTTAAAATTTTGAAAACATAGCCTTAATCATAAAACTGCCTTATCTGCCTGTTTTGTTGAATTTGATCCATCAAGTTTGATAATCTGCTAGGACATAGGTTGTTTAAGGGTTTGTGTTCTCTTGTAAGCCATTTAATACCATTGTGTGCTTTGTTTGAAGTGTTGAATCTCACTTGAGTGTCATTTGAACCAGCAACTTGTTCATTAAGCATATCAGTAACTTTCATTTGATATTTTGTGCTTAATCTTTGTGCTGCTTACTTGTTTGTGAGTTTGATTTGACTCCTTATACTCAAAAGGAGTATAAGGGTGCCTGTTATCCACCAAATACATCACCAAAATCCAAACCAAGTCCTCTTGGTCATCTTTGCACAAGTAAAGAACTCTTCCTTGTGTTCATCAGTCAACAAGCATAAACCTGGGCACGTTTTTTGATTTGTAGATCTTAATCTTGTTTAATTTTGGATTTTGTTTGAGTTTTTGTGAGTTATAAGGTCACTGGATTATGTTTTAAAAGTTAAAAAAAAAAGGGTTTTGCAAAAAGCACACCCTGCCTGGACTCGAACACGCGACCTTGCGTTCCAAGGAGTAACGTGTTAACCAGTGATCTAGATGGCTTTTTACGTTTAGTCTTCATTTCATTATCTATTTAAGTACTTTTGGTTTTGTAGCTTATTTAAGTAACAGCTTATAAATAAGCATTTCCTGGCTTATTTCTTTGAGGATTTAACTGTTTAGCATTTTTCTTAGGATTGTGTTAGGGTTTTTGATTTTTCTGAGCAAAAAGTAGATTTTCCCCATTATTATTTTATTTATTAGGATTATTTTAAGTTTAATTTTTAGAAAGTCATTTAAAAATAGTAAAAAGTAATTTAAAAATCTGGAAAAATAGTTTTTAGGTTTTTAATCATATTTTTGAGATTTACAGCTTATTAGGTTTTCAATTTAGCTTATTTTTGATTTTATTGCATTTTAGGGTTTTTAGCTAACTTTAAAATTTAATAGAAAATTATTAAATAGGTTTCAGAAAATTTGGTTTGCATTTTTGTTTTACATTATTTAGGATTTTTGGTAATTTTTTAGAATTTATTTACAAACTTTTTATTTTTTTGAATATTTTAATATTATTTTATTATTAAAAATTAAAGTTTTATTTTTTTTAGTTTTTATATTTTTCCTAGGATAAGGACACTTAATTAGGAACATTGTAACTTTCCAAATCTTTTTAGGACTTTTTAATTAATTTTTAGAATTAATTTAAGATTTAATAGATTTTAATAGTTTTTAAGTGTTTAAAAATAGTTTAATTTGGTTTTAAAATTTTTAAAAATAGTTTTTAGCTTAATTAGGATATTTTTGAGGTTTACAAACTATTAGATCTTGTTTAAGGCTTTTTAATAATTAAAAGTGATTTTTAGGGCTTTAATTAGCATTAAAAAGTCATTATCTAATTAATTAAAAGGTTTTAGCAAGTTTGGGTTTTTTGTAAACTCTTAGAATATTATTGGGGATTTTTAGTAATTTTTAGGAATTTTTAGGTTAAAATTTTAATTTTGGCACTATTTACGGTTTTACGTTTTCGCCTTTTTCGTCATAGTTTTAATCCGTTTTTGTAACCGTCTTTTCTTTCCTTTCTTATTCTCTTTTTTCTTGTTAATAATCACAAACATCATTAATCAACTCTTAACACAACGCACTTGCCTCCTCGAGAACGAACTCACTTAGGGTCATTCACACACGGTTTTCCTAAATCGTCGTGCACACTTGCCCTATTTTTACGCTCTTTTTCCTAAAAGACGTAGTTTTACAACCACCATTTTGGCGCCGCTGCCGGGGAGGCGTGTTGTGTTTTGGTTGAACCATTGTTGTTTTTATATATAGCCATAAAAGTAATTTTATTAGTAGTACTCTACTAATACGTAATATTGTGTTTTCGTTTTTTGTGAATACTATTACTATATTGTATACGTAGAACAATAAATTTACAAGTACTCCAAATACGTGAGAAATCACAACCTTGACTTGGGAGGTCATTACCCAATCATTGTATTCGAATCTCAAACCAAAGAAAAAGGCAAAAATAGATAAATACTTTCGTGAAGCTCGATTTTGAGAAATACAAACTATAAGGTGGGTATAAGGCGGTTGTATTTCACGACCTAAAGGAAAAAGGCTCTTAAGTGCTTCGCGCCGCCTCGTTTCCTCCGCTTGCTTGTGCGTATTTTGATTTTGAAAGCTAATCGAGGGTTTTGCCGCCCAAAGTATTACTTAAGTATCATATATATTTTCTTGGTTTCATTTGATTAAACCCTCTTGAACGATTTGGTGTTCCACCATCGTTCTAAAGTCATCGAAGCCGTTCACTTCACGTGATCGTTTTCATTCCTTGAGGCTTCTTTAATCGAGAGATTTGATTAAGGAGGAGATTTGTAGATTTGTGTCTACTAATACATTCCAAAAATCCAAAAAAAGTTAAAAACAATCAAAAACCACAAAAAAATTGAAAAATTAAAAACACCAAAAAGAATCTTCTTTGCTCGCCTTCTCGTTGTACGTGACGTTTATGCAAACTCGCTCTAAAGCAAGACGTGCTCGTAAACGAAGAAACAAATCCATCACTCCTTCTAGTGAGGAGTCTCCTATTGACGAACCCATTGTAGTGAAAGAAGCACCCATGGCTAATCGAACTATGATGGAGTTGCTTCAAGTACCCACCGAGGGTTATGGAGAAGCGATTGTGATTCCCGCTATCCTTGCGGAGAATTTTGAGGTTAAGACGGGTTTATTGTCCATGATTCAAAACAACAAGTTTCGAGGGGACGAAAAGGACAACCCTCATAACCACATTCGCCAATTTAATCGTCTCACCGCCACATGCAAGTTTAAGGATATTTCAAACGACTCGATTAAGATGATGCTTTTTCCGTATTCCTTAGCGGGGCCCGCAAAAATTTGGTTAGAGAAAGAGCCACCCAATTCTATATTGACGTGGAAGGATCTCGTTTCAAAATTCGTGAACCAATTTTTTCCGCCCTCTAAGACTACGCACTTGAAAAACGAGATTTCAAAGTTTTCACAAGAGTATAATGAGAGTTTTTCAACGGCTTGGAATAGGTTTAAGGAAATGTTGCACGAATGTCCTCATCATGGTTTTTCCGACTTGCATCAAATTGACACGTTTTACAATGGCTTGAACGATCATGAGCGTGATTATCTTAATGCCGCCGCGGGTGGTAATTTTTTGTGTAAGACGGTCGAGGAAGAATTGTTAATCATTGAAAATAGGTCTAAGGTGTATAGTCCTCGTAGCACATCGAGTATTCGTAAGACTTCGTCTTCGTCTTCGCCTTCATTGTCACACACCGTTGATGCTTGTCAAATCGAGGCTAATTTGGAGAACAAAATTTTTGACATAGTGAAAGGATTGTTAGTTGAGTTTAAAGTTGGTGAACAACCTGCTCCCGCTACGATTAAAGCGGTTGAGGTTTCTTGTATGTATTGTGGTGGAGCTCACGATTATTCCGAGTGCATTACCAACGGTGGTAACACTTCGAGTGCCTTCGCGGCCGCGGGAACTTATAACCAAAACGGTCAAGTTCCTCGCACTAATCAATTGACTCCACCGGGTTTTCCACCAAATCAAAATGCTAACAATTATCGAAACAATCAAGTTGGTTACCAAAGCAATCAAAGGAACAATTTTAAGGGTAATAACAACTATGGGAATCAAGGGAGTAGTAGTAGCCAATTGCAAAATCAAAATCAAAACCGTAATTTTCAAAACACAAGTCAAGGTCTTCAAAATGTTTACACTAAAGAACTTCCAATGGACTTTGTGAATTACGCCACGCCAAATGATAAGATTTTGGAAAACATTCAAGAGCAATTGGCTAATCAAGCTAGGGACACGGCTAAGAACACCAAGGAGTTAGCTAATTTTGTTAAAGAAAATCTTAGCATGAGGAATGAATTGAAAAATGATTTTGCTAACCAAATTCGAGGTCAAAACAACAAGATAGAGCAAAGTCATGCTAGGCTTGAACAAAGAATTGACCAAAAAGCCGCTAGTCAAGACTTGAAGTTTAATAGTTTTGATGCTAAGCTTAATGCCATTTTAGAAGCCGTCATGGGAAACAAAGCCTCTACTTCGAGTGGTCTACCTAGTAACACCGTTTCAAACCCGAAGCGAGAGATGAAAGTGATTACCACACGTAGTGGTAAGGCACTTAAGGAACCGACTCCTCAACCAATTACTCCAACGGTGGAGGAAATTGAGGAAGAACCCGAGGTGGTGGTCGAAGAGGAGCATATTTCAATCCCACAAAGTACCGCTCATGCCACACCTACGGTTGACCCATCACCCATATTGGAACCCGAGATTCCAAAGGCTATGCCTATGCCCCAACCCACACCACCCTTGCCTTACCCATCGAGACTTAGGAAGGAGAAACGACAAGAGCGCGATAACTACCAATTTGAGCTTTTTATGAAAATGTTTCGTGATTTGCATTTTAATGTGAGTTTCGCCGATGCTTTGGTCATGATGCCTCGATTTGCCGCTAACTTTAAGAGTATGTTGAACAACAAGGAGAAATTACACCAAATGTCTAGTTGTTCGTCGGTTTATCTTAATCGCATACCTCAAAAAGTCGGTGATCCCGGTAAATTTTTTATCCCTTGTGCAATTCAAGATATGGAAGAATGCTATGCCTTGGCCGATCTTGGTGCTAGCATTAACTTGATGCCACTTGCAATCTTCAAGTCGCTCAATCTTCCAAATCTTACTCCTTCACGAATGTCTATTGAGTTGGCCGACCATTCCACGATTCTTGCATGTGGTTTGGCGGAAGACGTTTTTGTGAAAGTGGGGAAGTTCTACTATCCCGTAGACTTAATTGTTGTTGACATCCCCACGGATCCTCAATTTCCTCTTATTTTAGGTCGTTCGTTTTTAGATACGTCTATGGCTTTAATTGATGTGCATGCTAGAAAGATCACCTTACGTTTCAACGAAGAGGAACTTGTTATAAACGCAACTCAAAATTCTCAACTTTCTCATGTTTATTCCGTTGCTACCATAAACCTCGTTGATATGATCGACGTGGTTTGCGAGGAATTTTCACAAGAAGTTTTAGGGTTTGGTGATGAAGAAACTAGTGGCAATCCCACTATGTTAGATCCAATTCTTGATAATTCGACACCAACCTTCACTCCTTTCGAAGGTGGTGGTTTTACGTTGGAAGAATGTAATGTTCCACGTACTTGTGACGAAGACCTCGACAACGATGAGGACTTCTCGATTATCAAGGATTTTCTCAACGATTTCCCATTTCCTCCACCCGAGGAGGTTATGAGTATCGAGCCCAAATCTTCACTTGAGGAACCACCTATTCTCGAGTTGAAAGATTTACCTCCTCACCTCGAATATGTCTATTTGGAGGAGGACGACAAGTTGCCGGTTATTATTGCGAAGGATCTTTCGAATGATGAAAAAACCGCACTTGTCGATGTTCTTAAGGACCACAAAGGGGCGATTGCGTGGAAGTTATCCGACATTAAGGGAATCGATCCTAAATTTTGTACCCACAAAATCTTAATGGAGGAGGATTTCAAGCCAACAATCCAAAGTCAAAGGAGGGTGAACCCCAAAATTCACGACGTCATCAAAAAGGAGGTCCTTAAACTCCTTGACGCGGGAATGATTTACCCTATTTCGATAGCCCTTGGGTGAGTCCTATTCATTGTGTCCCTAAAAAGGGAGGGATGACCGTTGTGCCAAACAATGCCAACGAGTTGATTCCCACTAGACTCGTGACTGGATGGAGAGTGTGCATTGACTATCGAAAGTTGAATGAAGCCACTCGAAAAGACCATTTTCCCTTGCCCTTCATGGACCAAATGTTGGAGCATCTTGCGGGAAACGATTTCTTTTGCTTTTTAGATGGTTTTTCCGGTTAATTCCAAATTCCCATCGATCCTCGTGATCAAGAAAAAACTACGTTTACGTGTCCATATGGAACGTTTGCCTATCGTAGAATGCCATTCGGACTTTGTAATGCACCGGGAACTTTTCAACGATGCATGATCGCTATTTTTCATGATATGATCGAGAAGACGATGGAAGTCTTCATGGATGACTTTTCCGTGTTTGGTGATTCTTTCACTTCGTGTTTGTCGAACCTAGAGAGAATGTTAAAACGTTGTGAAGTAACCAACCTTGTGCTCAATTGGGAAAAGTGTCATTTTATGGTTAAGAGTGGAATCGTCTTAGGGCACAAGGTCTCGAAAGCGGGGATTGAGGTAGATCAAGCTAAGGTAGACGTCATCGCCAAATTACCTCATCCCAAAACCGTCAAGGGGGTTAGGAGTTTCCTAGGCCACGCGGGCTTTTATCGACGATTCATCAAGGATTTCTCGAAGATTTCTCGACCCATTACACATCTTCTTGAAAAAGAGGCACGTTTTGTCTTTAACGAAGATTTTGTACGAGCCTTTGAGATCCTTAAGAGGAAACTTACCGAAGCTCCCATTCTTGTTGCTCCCAATTGGAACCTCCCCTTTGAGCTTATGTGTGATGCTAGTGATTACGTTATTGGGGCCGTTTTGGGGAAACGTCATGATAAGCACTTCTTGCCTATTCACTATGCTAGCAAGACGATGACCGAGGCTCAACTTAAATACACTACAACGGAAAAGGAGTTCCTTGCCGTGGTGTATGCATTTGAGAAATTTCAACCTTATCTCGTCTTGACGAAATGCATAGTGTATACGGACCACTCGGCTATTAAGTATCTCATGGCAAAGCAAGATGCTAAGCCTAGATTACTTCGTTGGATTCTCCTCCTTCAAGAATTTGATCACAAAATCGTTGACAAAAAAGGAGCCGAGAATCTAGCGGCCGATCATCTCTCTCGTTTGGAAGATCCTCACCAAAGTATTTACGAGCCCAAGGAAATCACCGAAACATTTCCGCTCGAGACACTTGGTGTAGTGAATTCTAAGCTTGATTCTTCTACCCCATGGTTTGCGGATTTTGCAAATTACCATGCGGGTAACTTCATCATTAAGGGTATGACGACTCAACAAAAAGGAAAATTCTTTCGTGACGTCAAGTTCTACTTTTGGAACGACCCTTACTTGTTTCGAACTTGTGCGGATCAAATCATCCGACGTTGTGTATTTGGCACCGAAGCTTCTAACATCCTTAGAGCTTGCCATGAGGGACCCCACGGGTGGTCACCACGGTGCTAATCTCACGGCTAAGAAGGTGTTTGATGACGGCTTCTTTTGGCCTACTATTTACCGAGATGCACAAGATCTTGTGAAGTCGTGTGATGCATGCCAACGACAAGGAAAAGCCTCACAAAAAGATGAAATGCCACAAAATATCATTCAAGTATGTGAGATCTTTGACATTTGGGGCATAGACTTTATGGGGCCGTTCCCATCATCTCGTGGTAATAAGTACATTCTCGTTGCGGTTGACTACCTATCTAAGTGGGTGGAGGCGAAGGCCTTGCCCACTAATGATGCTCGTGTGGTAGTCAAGTTTTTGAAGCAATTGTTTTCTCGGTTTGGAACCCCTCGTGCTATCATAAGCGATCGTGGAACCCATTTTTGTAATGACCAATTCGAAAGAGTCTTAAGGAAATATGGGGTTACACATCGTCTTTCTACGGCTTATCACCCACAAACGAGTGGGCAAGTCGAGGTTTCAAACCGAGCTTTGAAGAGGATCTTGGAGAGATCCGTAGGAGAAAACCGACAATCTTGGTCAGATAAGTTGGACGATGCTTTATGGGCCTTTAGGACCGCTCATAAGACGCCATTGGGTGCACTCCCTATAAGCTTGTGTATGGAAAGAATTGTCATTTTCCTATCGAGTTAGAACACAAGGTTTATTGGGCCCTAAAGCATTTTAATGATGACATGGAGACCGCGGGAAAACACCGGAAAATGCAATTGAATGAATTGGATGAATTGAGAGATATTGCTTATGAAAATTCATTGATTTATAAAGAGAAAACTAAAAAGTTGCATGATTCTAAAATTAAAAACCGGGTTTTTAATATTGGGGATCAAGTTTTGCTTTTTAATTCAAGATTGAAAATCTTTTCCGGTAAATTGAAATCCCGTTGGTCCGGTCCATTCACCGTGACTCAAGTGTTTCCATATGGGACCATCGAGCTAGCTCAAGATGATGGTCCTAACTTCAAGGTGAATGGACATAGGTTGAAGCACTACTTTGGCGGGGAAGTTCCATCCTTGAACTACCTCGACCAAGTCACCTTCCCCAATGATAATTAGTATTGAGGGGATCGAGTCGAGCTCATGACTCGGTAATCAAAAACGAGGTGCCTCGTGGGGGAGTCCCATGCTTATCCTATGTACATATTATCGCTTTCTAATGTAGCTTACGTGTGGGGATTTGTGCCCTTCCAACCTTTGTTCCGTGGTTGTTTGTGAATTGTGGTTTTTAGATCATGATCTTCACGATTGGAGCCTCTCGTGTTCGTTTTATGGGAGCACTCGATCGTTTGCTTTGGAGACGTTTCTCAATATCCATGATATATCCTTTTGATGTTCTAACCTTAGGTTTTTAGCACACTTCATAAACGGCTTTAAATTTATTGGTTACACCCTTTTCCATGCTAGATTAGGCATTCGACTACGTCTCCAGTATGGGGGTGTTTGCACCCCTAGATTCGAAACATTGAGGACAATGTTTAACTTTAGTATGGGGGGGTGAATAGATACTTGCCTTGCCAAACCTTCACGCTTTCCAAAGTTTATCTTTTTGTTTATCGTTTTGTTGCAAAATAAGGCTAAAAATGGCCAAATTTTAAAAAATTTCTCATGTTTCATAAGTGTTTGAAGACACGAATGTAGGTTTTCCGATGGCGAGAATAAGAGTAATTTTTGACTCGACCGTGCGTGTTGAGCACTTAGCTTTGATTCCTTAACTTCACATTAGGCTAAGTCTCTTAAATGAGGACGAGAAATGATAGAGTTAATTATAAGTTACTATGCTAAACGTAGAGTACTCGTATTCTTTCAAAAACTCATGTGTTCTCGTTGTTTGCTTATTCTCCCTTCGCTTGTAAATATTTTTTGCTTAATAAATATTGACTTAGCGGTTTAGTTAGGATTGTTGGGTTTCTAGTCTTTTCTAGTAGCTTCCGTGTAATTAAATTGGGAAGACATTAAGGTATCGCCAGCGTCACGGTTTTGAAGTATTGGCACCCGAATAATCAAAAGCTTCACCTAATAATAAGATTTCAAGTGCTCACCTAAATCTAGCAAACAATTTGAAGCCCCACAAGGCCTAAAATCTATGCAAAAATTAAAAGTGAATCAAGCCTTAATCTTCGAAGCTTTAAAGATCCAAAATTCGCTTTAGCGTGAGGATATACGTCTTTGGCTAATAAAACCACCGATGATGGCGGATAATAAAAGGCAAGGCAAGACCGAAGTCATAATAAAATCTTCATGGCGAAGGTGAATAAAAGATGCAGGTAAACCAAAGATAATAAGGCCCTTCCGTTAGGGGGCGTATAAAAGTCTTGGTAATAAGTCTCATGTTCAAAACCGTTATAAAACCGTGTTTATCGATTCTTTTTGTCAACTTAATTTTTTAACATCGTCGTCTATTAGGAGGGGTTATTGATTTGATGGTCTTAGTTACACCGTTAGGACTCTATTTTTAGACCTAAATCTCTATTATTGCATAAGTCAACAATGTATCCTCGTGAAACATTTAAGACAAAATAAAATATAAGAGATACAACTTAGGAATAATGGGAGGATAAGTAGGTGATTAGGGCATATGAGTAGTGTTAGCATTACTAACTTATAATGACAATGATCTCGTTGCACGCTTAGCATGGAATTGGAGTGAAAATCGAGGACGACGAAATTATTTCTAACGAAGCATTCACGTGTTCTTATTCTATGAACCTAAACGTCCCATTTTGTGATGAAAATCATACATTATGTCTATAACACAAGTAGTAGTAATAGTAGTAGTGTAGCTAGTTTATCATTCCAATAAAGTGAATAAAATGAATTTTGGAGATGCTATGATACTTTATTCTAGCATTGCGTGAGGGCACGGCAATGTTTTAGTATGGGGGAGTGATGAGACTGCTTTTATACATAGTCTCATCTTCCAAATAGGGCTTAAAATGCATTAAATATCATCAAAATACCCAAATATATGCTTGTGTTTGTTGCTTGTGTATTTTAGGTACGGATATTGAGAAAATGACAAAAGATCACAAGAATCACGCAAAAACGAACACGGGAAACGAAGCCGCACGATGAACCAAGCCCTAATGAAGAATTTTCCAAAATCAACCCTTGAAGATTTGAAGAATCATGAAGAATTGTCCTCCAAGTTTGAAGAATTGACACTTTATACCCTTGTATCTTCATAATTACAAGTTTGGTCCCTAAAGTTTGTCAAAATTACAAAAAGGACCCTCAACTTTGAAGAATTGGCAAATTTAGTCCCTCAACAAAACTAAATTATCAATAATGGTCCTCCAAGAAGTCAACAAACAAGTCAAGGCCTTGAAGTATGAAGACATGTCAAAATCAGTCCTTGGAATATGAAGAAATTGCATTTTAAGTCCTTAAAACAAGTTTCAAAACTTGTTGTGCCAAATTTGACAACTTGCCAAAAGTTGTTAAAGGGAAATTGGGCGTTGATAGCCATTTATAAAAAAGTGAATAAAGTTTTAAAACTAAGGGGGCAAACCTGCCAGACAAACAAACTTAAACCCTCCACTCAGAAACTACCACCTCACCCACTGACACCCTTCCACCAATCAAATTCACCCTTTCCCCCACGTCACTCTCCACTCACTTAAACTGAATACTTAATTCAGTTTAACCCTTCCCTCCAAACACTTAATTTAAAAAAACCATTAAACCCAAAACGGATTAAAACCCCCTTAATCCACCCTTAAACCCTAATTTTTCCCAGGAAGAACATCAATTAAAACAAGGGGTTTTTGGTTAATTATTTCCAGATCATTGATTAAACACCTCTTAAACCCAAAACCACCCTTAAACTCCCATCACCATCACCTCACATGTCTCTCCAACCCTCCCCTGCCCCACTATTCACTCCCAAACAAAAATGGACAGCATGATCAACAACCCACAACCATTTTCGTGTTCCCAAAGACAAAATGGACGACCTAGATCACTCCAAAGCAGCTGGCATCCCACAAAATGCCAAGATCATCACATGGACTTCAAAATTCAAAATCGTCCAAGGGTAGCTTGGGAAGTTTATATCATTAGGGTTTCTAGTTTCCTTTCACTTCTAGAACAGTTGTAGCCTCTATATAAAGGCATTGTAGAGCTTAGCATAGTTCTTGTTCTTGATTTTTCTCCTTTTTCACAAACTTTGTAAAGCCAGTTTATTAAGAAATATAAATGGTTTAAGTGTTGTTGATGAGAAATATTGAGTTCCCTTTACATTTCAGTTGATTTAAATTATAGTTGTTTGAGTTTGGTTTGATTTTCAGCAAAAGTTTTTAAGATTCAAAGTTTCTGTTTGTTTTTTAGTCTTTTCTCATATCTTAAATTTTCACACAAATCTGTTAAAATGGTGATTAATTGTGATGGTATGATGGTATCTGAGCTTGTGTATGTGCATAACACCATGGCTTGTTCTGGTGTAGTGGGTACCCAAGCTTGAATAGCCATTGGTTTGGTTCTTTCTTTCTTTTTTAAGCTTATTATTATCTGACCTATAAGCTAAGGTTTCCTTCTAGCTTAATCTATAAGCTAGGGGTAAGCTCTTAAGCTTTTACACAAGCTTATTCCCTTTTCTCTTAGCAGATTCAAAAGGAACCAATCTTGTTCATTTCTGTTAAGTAAAACTCCATCAACCCATCAACAAAGTTCTGCATAGGCCCCAGCCTATATGGAGGTGGTTTTTCAACCACTAAGGGTCCTGGATGTAGGACCTTTGAGGTAGTCTCTTGTTTTCCATTTCATTTTTAGTTTTTTGAAATTTTATGTGCTTTATGTGATTCTGCTTGTTAAGTGTTTAAATGTATGTTTGAGTGCTTAAAACTGCTTAAATAGGACTTGTATGCATGCTTAGATAGTATTCAATCAGTTTGGTTAAGTCTTGATAAGATTTGCTTTGTTGATTTTACATTTTCATAGTTAAAGGGGTGTTTGGATCTGCATATTTATCTGAGTTTCTTTGAAAGTTTGTGAGTTAAATCTGCTTTGAATCACTCATTAGGGTGGGATAGGGTATATGCTAGTTGTTTATTGCAGTTTGGTAAAGTTTTAAAACATTTTGCATGCTTAAAATTTTGAAAACATAGCCTTAATCATAAAATTGCCTTATCTGCCTGTTTTGTTGAATTTGATCCATCAAGTTTGATAATCTGCTAGGACATAGGTTGTTTAAGGGTTTGTGTTCTCTTGTAAGCCATTTAATACCATTGTGTGCTTTGTTTGAAGTGTTGAATCTCACTTGAGTGTCATTTGAACCAGCAACTTGTTCATTAAGCATATCAGTAACTTTCATTTGATATTTTGTGCTTGATCTTTGTGCTGCTTACTTGTTTGTGAGTTTGATTTGACTCCTTATACTCAAAAGGAGTATAAGGGTGCCTGTTATCCACCAAATACATCACCAAAATCCAAACCAAGTCCTCTTGGTCATCTTTGCACAAGTGAAGAACTCTTCCTTGTGTTCATCAGTCAACAAGCATAAACCTGGGCACGTTTTTTGATTTGTAGATCTTAATCTTGTTTAATTTTGGATTTTGTTTGAGTTTTTGTGAGTTATAAGGTCACTGGATTGTGTTTTAAAAGTTAAAAAAAAGGGTTTTGCAAAAAGCACACCCTGCCTGGACTCGAACACGCGACCTTGCGTTCCAAGGAGTAACGTGTTAACCAGTGATCTAGATGGCTTTTTACGTTTAGTCTTCATTTCATTATCTATTCAAGTACTTTTGGTTTTGTAGCTTATTTAAGTAACAGCTTATAAATAAGCATTTCCTGGCTTATTTCTTTGAGGATTTAACTGTTTAGCATTTTTCCTAAGATTGTGTTAGGGTTTTTGAGTTTTCTGAGCAAAAAGTAGATTTTTCCCATTATTATTTTATTTATTAGGATTATTTTAAGTTTAATTTTTAGAAAGTCATTTAAAAATAGTAAAAAGTAATTTAAAAATCTGGAAAAATATCTTTTAGGTTTTTAATCATATTTTTGAGGTTTACAACTTATTAGGTTTTCAATTTAGCTTATTTTTGATTTTATTGCATTTTAGGGTTTTTAGCTAACTTTAAAATTTAAAAATTTGGTTTGCATTTTTGTTTCGTTACATTATTTAGGATTTTTGGTAATTTTTTAGAATTTATTTACAAACTTTTTATTTTTTTTGAATATTTTAATATTATTTTATTATTAAAAATTAAAGTTTTATTTTTTTAGTTTTTATATTTTTCCTAGGTTAAGGACACTTAATTCGAAACATTGTAACTTCCAAATCTTTTTAGGACTTTTTAATTAATTTTTAGAATTAATTTAAGATTTAATAGATTTTAATAGTTTTTAAGTGTTTAAAAATAGTTTAATTTGGTTTTAAAATGTTTAAAAATAGTTTTTAGCTTAATTAGGATATTTTTGAGGTTTACAAACTATTAGATCTTGTTTAAGGCTTTTTAATAATTAAAAGTGATTTTTAGGGCTTTAATTAGCATTAAAAAGTCCTTATTTAATTAATTAAAAGGTTTTAGCAAGTTTGGATTTTTTGTAAACTCTTAGAATATTATTGGGGATTTTTAGTAATTTTTAGGAATTTTTAGGTTAAAATTTTAATTTTGGCACTATTTACGGTTTTACGTTTTCGCCTTTTTCGTCATAGTTTTAATCCGTTTTCGTAACTGTCTTTTCTTTCCTTTCTTATTCTCTTTTTTTCTTGTTAATAATCACAAACATCATTAATCAACTCTTAACACAACGCACTTGCTTCCTCGAGAACGAACTCACTTAGGGTCATTCACACACGGTTTTCCTAAATCGTCGTGCACGCTTGCCCTATTTTTACGCTCTTTTTCCTAAAAGACGTAATTTTACAACCACCACTTAGCATCATACGGCACTTTCACTGGTATTACAGCTTGGTTTTAATTGTATTTCCGTTTTAAATAGATGTTTTATTAAAGTAATTTTGCGTGGATTTTCACTAGTTTGAGATATTGTGTGAGTTTTCATGAGAGGGGGTATAGGGTTTTGTTCTTCTTATTCAGAGTTTCTCAACAGGCTCTGATACCACTTGTTGATCCCTTTGAATAGATCTATATCCTGTTAAAGATTGCACAATAGCTTGAAAAAACCTAGAGCACTTGAGAGACTCATACTAAAATCTAATAAGTTATACAGAATCTAACTTACAAAAGCAAAGAAGAACAACAGTATACTCTAACTATTCGATCTTCTATTAATCGACTGTGGCGAAGGTACATCTAAACTCATCGTACCTATGTTACTTTTATAGTGCAAGGAACCCTAGAATAATCTATTTAGATAAATATATCACATACGATATATTCTCAATATTCTACTATGATAAGTATATCACACGCGATATACTCTCTATATAATCAGAACATATCTTTACTAAAGATATACTCATACTTATCCTATTAGCAGTACATACATTAACACTAGTAGTACTTAGCATGTACCACGATAATACTAACAGTACTTACTATAACTAACGGTACTTGGTACTTGGTACTTGAACTAATGGTACTCGGTACATGGAAAAGCTTGAAAATATTTTATCAATGGAGGATGGTGGAGGAATGAAAACCAACAGTTTGTATATGTTATTTAGAGAGGATTTGACCAATTTACTTTGTTTCTAAACCAGAGCAAGCATGTCTCCATATTTTACACCATTTCCTTAATTAAGCAAACCTTTAAAATTAAAAGATTTTGTCTAAACCTTTTACTTCAATCCTAAAATATGTTTAGCTTTAAAAATAAAATATTTTTGTGTAAAAACACCCACATGGCCTAAAATTACATAAAATATACATATATATATATATATATATATATATATATATATATATATATATATATATATATATATATATATATATATATATATATATATATATATATATATATATATATATATATATATATATATATTATTTTTAAAACTATTACCTTATGTTATAATTCCATTATTTTCAAAAATTCATAACCTAAGGTTTAATTATTCAAAATTCATTAATAATTAATATGAAATGAAATAAAAAAATTCAAATTCTCAAAATTTGGGTTTTACAACTCTCCCCCTAAAAAAATGAAATTTCGGCCTCGAAAATATAATGGATTAAATGGTTTTATACTTCTTCCCCTCTAAAAAGAATTTCGACCACGAAATTGAAATTATAATATTAGACAAAACGAATATGAAACAATATGAATCTTATCTAACGAGTATGAATCACACAAATCCATGATAGATGAAACTCACACAAGCGATCTAATAAACACAATACGCACATAGGACAATTGTGGGAGAAACGCCAACCGATGGAAAGTTCAGGGATAAGATTTAAGATTTCAAACAGACCTATAAATCACGGACTCCAATACGTTGGACACCTCAAAATAATTAGGTCGCACTCAAACAGATTACAAGGAATTTAATATGTCAAATGAAAGAGAAACATTGAATGTGTCGTACAAACACCGAATCAAATAAATAGAAAGAAAATCACAATCGAACCGATAAAGAATTTCTTGAAATAGTACCTGATGCACTAACCGAATAATCACTTGTCATGTAGCAACTTGCGTGTCGTTCCCATTTGAGTAATCAAAAAACGAAAGAGCGAAGACGAATAAGAGTTACGATTAAAATATGAAAGTAACGATCTTAACAAAATACATACGGAAGCCTAATGTCTATCCAATCCACACAGGTCAAACCTCGGTAGAAGGTCTCCCATACCATAATGGTAACATCTGCTCCGATAAAGAGACAAGTATGGCACTATGAAGTCATATAAAAAACACATAAATTAAAAATGCAAACGGATGTTTTATTATTAAATATAAAATCGAACAAAGTATTCTCCAAAAGAATAAAATCCAAACATGAGGTTCCAAAATGTAAATTGCATAATTATAAAACTTCTTCAAAACATTTATTAAGACACAAGGGTGACTCTAAAGGTAGCTCTAACATTCCCACACTCTCATTTCCCAGTTTTCTTCATAATACCTACCGCATGAAAAGAAAATATGGCTGAGCTAACGCTATATAATGTAAAGGTAATAAAAGGAACAAAAGATGTAACAGTCCTACGTCTTAAATGTCATATGGAGTATACAGAAGCAAAGGAGTAAGAGATAATGATAGAGGCACAAGTATTGAAGAACGGGGCTACTCTGTTTTTTAATCTACATTACTTGGTATCAGAGTCGTCATCATCACCGTGATGGGGATGAAGATCTGGTAGAAAATCTGTTTGCTGATGGGTTGTCTTCTGATGAACAATCTATAGGGAGACCAAGGAGGAATCAAAGGGAGGATAATAATAGGCGTTGGGATCAAGAATGAGGACTCATGTTCCTGAGTTTAATGGGGATACTTTGAATTTCTAGGGGTTCATTGATTGGCTTGTTATTGTTGAAAGAGTATTCAAATTCAAGGAAGTTCCTGAAAACAAGAAGGTTTCATTGATCGCTACCAAGCTACGTGGTAGGGCATTTGCGTGGTGGCAACAATTGAAGCTAACAAGGGGAAGAGTTGGGAAGTCACACATCACGAGCTGGAATAAGATGAAGAAGGTCATGAGGGAGAAGTTTACTCCTCATAACTACGACGGTTGATGTACCAACGGTTACAAAATCTGAACCAAGGGTCTAAGTCTATTGAAGATTATACAACAGAATTCTATCAACTAATTGCGAGGACTGACATCCAAGAGACAAAAGAGTAGCTTGTCTCTCGACACATTCATGGTTTAAGATTCCAGATCATGGATTATGTTAACATGTTTGATTCGATAACACTTTTTGAAGCATATGAGTGTGCACTGACTTTTGAGAAGCAGAACCACGAGTGGGGAGTTCGTCTTCTCCTACAATAATAGGTGCTTTTCGTTCGAGTAATGTGGCATCTCATTTTGACCCAAGTCAGGCTAAAGAAGTTGGTGAGAATACTGGATCAGTTCTTAAAGCGACCGGTAGTGGTGGGTTCAAGTGCTTTAACTGTTATGAACCTGGTCACCGATAGTCGGAGTGTAAGAAGGCTGGGAAGAGACAGTTATTTGCTGAACCTGAGGAAGATGATGACTTGGTTTATGATGATTTTTAAGGAGGTGCAATTTATTATGAACAACTCGAATATGAAGAGGAATTTGTGTCCCGAGATGAAGGGTGAATTTGGTGGTAAGGCGTTCTTGGTTAACCCCTAAAGCGGATGGTGATGATTGGATCAAACACAACATCTTTCAGTCATATTTTATTATGCTGGGTAAGGTTTGCATTTTTGTATGTGATTCGGGTAGTTGTGATCATTTGATAGGTGAAGAAGCAGTCCAGAAATTAGGGTTGAAAACTAAAAATCTTCCCTAACCTTATAAGTTACAATGGCTTAAAAAGGGCAGGGAGATAACAGTTTCCAAGCGTGTACATGTTACGTTTTCTATAGGACCAACATATAAGGATACTGTTTTGTGTGATGTGGTGCCCATTGATGCTTGTCACTTGTTGTTGGGTAGACCTTGGGAGTATGATCGTAACATTACTCACAACAGTAGAACTAATACTTATAGTTTCCTATTTGAGGGTGTGAAGATTACTTTGATGTCGAATAAACCCAAGGAAGTAATTAATAAACCCACTGGTACCTTACTAACTCTTTCATAGTTTGAAGACAAGTTGGAGGTGGGGGATGATGTTTTTGTGCTAGTTGGGAAGGAGGTTGATGAAGAGAGTGAAATTCCGAAAGCCATGATTCCTTTGCTTGAGGAATTTTTTGATGTTTTCCTTGATGAATTACTCGATGGTTTTCCACCATTACGTGACATCCAACATCATATTGATCTAGAGCCTAGGTCACAATTTCCTAACAGGATACATTACAGGATGAGCTCGAGAGAGCATGAGGAGTTACGTAGGCAGGTGGAGAAGTTAGTTTCTAAGGGTCACATTCGTGAGAGCATGAGCCCATGCGTTGTTCCTTCCCTAATAACTCTAAAGAAGGATGGTACGTGGCGTATGTATGTTAATATTCGAGCCTTCAACAAGATTACAGTGAGGTACAGGTTTCCTATTCCTCGCTTTGATGATTTGACCAGATTAGTGGTGCTACCATTTTCACGAAGCTCGATTTGAAGAGTGGTTATTACCAGATTCGTGTTTGACCTGGTGATGAGTGGAAAACCGCTTTCAAGAATCGTGAAGGGTTTTATGAGTGGTTGGTGATGCCTTTTCGTTTATCTAACGCAGCAAGTACATTTATGTGTGTGATGAATCAACTACTTAGGCCTTTTATTGGCAATTTTTTGGTTGTTTATTTTGATGACATTTTTAATTTTAGTGCTTCTGTTGATGAGCATGTGAACCATGTGAGGTAGGTCTTGACCTTGCTTTATAAGGATAGTTTCTATGCAGCCACGAAGAAGTGTGTGTTCATGACCCTAAAGTTTTGTTCTTGGGATATGTTGTTTCTGGTGTGGCATACAGGTGATGAGTCTAAGGTAGCAGTTGTTCATGAGTGGCCAACTACAACTACCATTACTGAAGTTCCGAGTTTTCATGGTCTTGCTTCTTTCTATAGGCGTTTTATTCCTAACTTTAGTGTAATTATGGCCCTTTTGATAGATTGTATGAAGGGAAAGTCATTTGTGTTGACAGAGGAAGCCGAGCTAGCTTTTCAGGTAGTCAAGAAAAAGATTACTACAGCGCCAATCCTGTTATTGCTTGATTTTTCAAAAGTTTTTTAGCTTCATATTGATGCTTCTAAGGTTGCAATTGATGGAGTTCTTAGTCCAGGTAGGCGACCTGTTGCCTATTTTAGTGAAAAGTTGACAGGACCGAAGTTAAGGTACTCTACTTATGACTTAGAGTTTTATGTAGTGGTCCAAGCTGTGAAGCATTGGTGCCATTATTTTTTTCATAAGGAGTTTGTTTTGTTCACTAATCATGATTCCTTAAGGCATATTCGTACTCAAGATAAGGTATCTCATAGGCATGGGCGTCGGTTGGCTTTTCATGAGAAGTTTACTTTTGTGGTGAAACATAAAACTGGTGCTTCCAATCGTGCTGCTGATGCCTTAAGCAAGAGGAATAGTTTACTTGTAACCATGCAGGTTGATGTTCCAGGACTTGATGTGATTCGTGACATGGTGACAGTGGACCCATACTTTTCAGTTTTTTTCTAGGATTTGCAATATAGAAGACAGATTTTGTTATGCATGATGGGTTCCTCTTCAAAGGGAATCAAATTTGTATTCTTGATTCAAGTCTTCGCGTGCAAATTATTAAGGAGTTGCATGGTGAAGGACATGTTGGTCGTGATCACACTTTACCGTTGGTTCAAGCTTCTTATTTTTTTGCCTACTATGAGGAAGGAAGTGGATCGTTATGTCAAGAGGTGTCATATTTGTCAAGTTTCAAAGGTACGACTACTAATGCAGGACTTTATATGCCTTTGCCGGTTCCTTTGCAGCCTTAGGTTGATGTTAGCATGGATGTTGTGTTGGGGCTACCTCGTACTCAAAGGGGTAATGATTCAATATTTGTGGTTGTTGATTGTTTTTGTAAGATGGTTCATTTTATTCGTTGCAAGAAGACAGCATATGCAGTTAATGTAGCCCAGCTTTTCTTTCAGGATGTATACCGTTTACATGGTTTACCATCCTCTATTGTTTCTGATCGGGACACCAGGTTTTTGAGTCATTTTTGGTGTAGCTTGTGCAAGATGGTGAATACTCAACTCAATTTTAGTAGTGCTTATCATCCTCAAACTGATGGGCAAACAGAAGTTGTTAAAAGGTCCCATGGAAATCTATTAAGGTGTTAGGTGGGTGATCATGTGAAGGAATGGGATCAAAAATTGTGTCAAGCAGAGTTTGCTCATAATCATGCTCTTAATCAGAGCACTGGTTTTAGTCCATTCCAGGTGGTTTATTCTACTCAGCCATGTGGTCCTCTTGATCCTATGACTCCTTAGGTTTCTAGGTCTGTTCCAAAGAAAGTGCAGGATTTTGTTAAGGGGTTGCATGATGTTCATAAATCTGTTTGTGACAACTTGGTGCGCGCTAATTCGAAGTACAAGTAGGATGCAGATCAAAAGAGGAGACATGTTGACTTTAAAGTAGCAGACTTTGTGTGGGATGTTTTGACTACCGATCGTTTTCCAGTTAGTGAATATAATAAGTTGTCTGCTAAGAAGATTGGTCTAGTGTAAAATGTGGATAAGATGAAGTTAAATGCTTATCATTTGAAGTTGCCAAGCCATATTCGTTGTTCTGATATTTTTAATGTGATGCACTTATAGCCTTACCATGGTGATTCTTCAAATGAAGATACAACTGGGAATTTGAGGACGAATTTTTCCTATCCATGGGGGAATGATGGAGGCCCAAGTATTGAAGAACGGGCTGACTTGATTCTCGAGGCCCGAGATCGCGTGATGAAGAGGGGTTTAGTAAAACGGGCATAACTTTTGCATCCTAAGTCCGTTTTCAGCCTGTGACCTGTCAAAACGTCCGTAAAAAGGAGGCGGACAACGCTGTAACCACTATTTAGCTGGTTGCGGATTTCAAAACGCCAGAAAATCCTTTTTACTATCATTTTTTACATATTTATGCTTTTTTCACTTTCAGTTGGACTTTGTCTTTGGGCTACGGTCCAGCCCGTTGGATTTTTAGGGTTTTTCTTTATTTGCTGTCATTATATAATGAATTTTTTGTAACCCTAGCAAGACAGTTATTAGTTTAATAAAAGTTAAATCAGTGGCT
This sequence comes from Glebionis coronaria, assembly GCA_025667525.1. Lineage (NCBI taxonomy): Eukaryota > Viridiplantae > Streptophyta > Magnoliopsida > Asterales > Asteraceae > Glebionis > Glebionis coronaria. The sequence goes on from JANFOE010000193.1 coordinate 2,391,493, forward strand.
GTTGTTTGCCAAGTTTTTAACCTAATTTTCGGGTATTTTTCAAAATCAACGATTTTTAATCTACATCACATAACAATGGATAAAAACAAACACATCAAATTAAATGCATGCGAGCCTACACAATAGCTAAACGTGATACATGAATAGCCCTAACAAATATATCACATGCAGTTGCATGTGTAACACCTCACTTTAATAAGTAGACCGTTACATGATAATTATGGCGTGTCATCAAAGCGTGCAAGGTAATATGTAATAAAACATACATGACCATAAAGGAAAATCGGAATCAAACATCGGATCCCAAACATAAACTCAAAATTCTGCATAAAGTAAATGAAATGAAAAAGGAATAGAAGTATAATGTAGCTCCCATCCTATGCACGTCCGCTAAATGCTCAAGTCCGTCCTTGGGTACCTGCCGTATGAGTCATGGAAAGAAAATACGGATTAGCAATACGCTCAGTGAAAAGATATAATGACATGATAAGAATATCTAGAATATAAAGGAAAGATCCGGAATACTAAGCTGAATAGATAAAAGTACTGAAGCTGAAAGACTGATAAGTAACATGCAGCGGAAAACTGTGTATGTCCTAGAAAAAACCTGGTTTATACATTGTAAAACTGAACCGATAACTATTAAATTTGAAAACATGCATTTACTATATTTTAAGTGCAAAGAGCTTATATAAGTCATGTAATATAAAAACGTGTTCATGAATAACATAGAGGGGTGACATCGTCATGCTATAGAGGGGTGACCTCTAACTGATAACTGGGTGGAGGGATCAGCTCCAATGTGGAGGATGTAGAGCACACACCACATTCACCTGATAAACTGTAAACTGATAAACTAAGATGCACCCATATGCCCCACTAATAATATAACTGATAAATTGCCAACTGAAATAAAAGGGACGCTACGAGAAAACACTCCTTCGCAGAGGAGTCGTGACACTGGTGCCTTAAGTGTCATGGTTACGATACCTCCGTAACTAGATGAAACTGGTCATGCATGTATATAAAGCTCAGGCAATTAACATAGTTATCATGGCAAATCATATAAAGTTCTATACATATAACTGTGGAAAACAGATGGATGTAGACGGGGAATCCTAATCAAGCATAGAAAGGAAAGTCCATACTAAAGGGCGGGAAATCCGTACCTTGTGTCCAGTAACTGACTAAAGATGAACAGACAAAACTCCTACTCTGACTTCACGTGAACTATATGAATAAAGGGATATGAATGAGTTGTCTGATTACAGTATACTTTTACTGGTTCTTATTGTCCTTAACTTGTTTTACATGTTTTGATAGTGTTTTACTGTTTCGTGTAAAATCTTGTAACTCTGACTGTTTCCATGTGTTTCTGATTAGTGTATTTCCTGTATTTTTATATCATTATACTGTTGTATCAAAGTACGTAACTTTCTAAAAATAGCAGGTTTCCAAAATAGAACGTTTCCAAAATAGTTTCCATGAGAATTAAATCATATAAATAATATCATACGTTTTAATTAATAAAACTAGTTAAATCATCATTAATTTAATTTACGAATTAAATTAATAAAACATTTATAACATGGTTAGTTTAAGATATAAAAACTTAATTAACAAATTGATTTAATATTAACAAGACAGCCCTTGTAAATTCATTTCATACGTGTACTCGAAAACCCGAGCCAAGTCCTCCCCGAGACACCCTTGTCTCGGGTCAGCCCTGAACCAAAATCCCACCATAGCCGAAAGGCTGTGGCCTTGGTGCCGTGAATGCCAGCAGCCACCAGCTATGCCGGTTGACACTGCTACCTGTCATGATCCTACCGAGAGCCCCCAAGGCACTCGGTTCCCGCTGCACTACCAACCTAACCACTGCCATGTGTGTTATCCCACTGCTGAACCAAACGCAGTCCCTGTTGGGCATTTCTAAGACCCACCAAGACCTTAGTTGTCTCGGTTGCCACTGAAAACAAATCAAACGCCCGCTGTTGGGTCTTGGGGGTTACGGCCGACAAGCAAAACCAACCACCCTGCCATTTTGGGTTGCAGCTGGTCTAAAACAAACAACACCGAGAGTCCCTAGACTCTCGGTTTCCCTAAAAACCAACCAAACCCGGACACCTTTTGATTAATTTTGTACCATGTTCATGTTTAAACGTCAAAAGCTTAAATAAATAAAGTTTTGAATTAAAAGAGAAGGGATAAATTTAGGTACCGAAAGCTTGATTTAGACGAAGATCAAACACGAATACTAATCTAAATTCACAATCAAAACCGAAACTTCTTCCCCTTTTTCTTGTTAAAAATGCGGCGGCCACCCTTTTTCCCAAACCCTAGCTTTTACGTTTTTGTTTTCTTGAAAGTAAAAGAGTAACTAAACCCCTGGTGGTTAGTTTTTGCTAGATGGGCTGGGCTTTAAGCTCATTCTTTTTCCTCCTTAAGTGAGCCGAACCAAACAGCCCTTATATATATGTTTTTGGTTTTTCGACTTATTATATCTCGTAGCTTGCGTTCGTGTTTATCCTGACTTGTATTATTTTTTATACGTGAATAAATAATAATATACGTAATATTTACGTAATACTTGGATTTAACGTTAATTATTCCTGGAACATGTCGTGTATTAATTAATGTAACGTTTTAATTAAATCTGTAATTTCGTGTAATTAATGTTTCATAACTTTTCATGCGGGTTTTACAACTCTTCCCCTCTAAAAGAATAATTCGTCCTCGAAGACATGATAATGTTTCGGGTTTTACAATTCTTCCCCTCTAAAAGGAACATTCGTCCTCGAATAGAAACATGATTTTGCTGAAAGGACATGAATGTGACATGTCTGAAAAGAACATGGAACGTGACATGGCTGATGAGGACATAGAACTTGACATGGCTGGAGAGGACATGGAATGTGACATGGCTGGAACTGTTATACTTGGATCATAGGAAGGAATGAGGATAAGGATCCAGATAGATTCCTCCGTTTCCCAAATGGCTTCCCGCTCGGGGTGGTTCCTCCAAAGGATCTTGACAAAGGGAAAGACCTTGGTCTTCATAACCCTGTGTTGACGATACTGAAAGCTTTCTGGTTCCTCAACTAAGGATGGATCCTCATGGATCTGATCAGTAAATGAAATATACGTGCAAAACGTACATGAGACGATACGTACAAAGAAAATCATGAAAAAATGACATTTATATCTCTAAGCAATGATACTGAAGACATATAGGAACGTAATACGTGAAAATTGTGAACGTGATACGTAAGCAATTATGAACGTGATTCGCGAACACATGGTGTACGTGGTGCATGGAATATATCGTGAGCGAGATACGTAAACCATATCGTGAACGTGATACGTGGACATATCGTGAACGTATGCTAACTGAGGAGGGAATGCCAACGATACGACATGAGACGTGAAACGTCTGCCTGGGTACGGAAGAGTTGTGCTAAACTTGAGTCTGGATTCTCAAGCTTTCTATAGCCTATCCAGTACAAGACCTGAAACGTAGATCGTGAGGTGGACCATGAACCTGAACGTGGACAATGTCATAAATGCGAATGTGAACGTAAATCATGAGGTGGAACAGAATATGAACTGAAACAAAATCATACTGTGGACGTGGAACGTAATGTTAAAGTAACCGTAAACGTGAATATGAACATAAAGGTGAACGTGAATGTGAATGTAAATGTGATCGTGAACATGAATTTCTATCAGATATGATTGTTGATGGAATACCGTGAAATCATACGATCTCCTGTTAGATTTCTGTAGATATTCTAACTGTGTAATCCTTTCAGATGAAAGAAAACGTGTAAACTGGGTTAACTGGTCGACAACGACTTAGATAGTATCATGCTTCTTCTGAGTCTATGGTAATATGATAACAACTCCATGGGAATCTTGCCTCATTTCTGTTCATAAATTTTTAATGGTTGTGATAACACACTAGCATGTCCGCGTTATATCTTAAACCTGCTGGCATGTCAGGCATTTAGATATGAACATAGATGCATCAGTGTGTTATACTACTTCTATCAAACTCATGTGTGGGATCATGGTACATTATTGTAGAATCTGGATGAATAGTCATGGAAGAACTATGAGTCTTGGTAAATTAGACCGCTCCTAGTGTAGTATCTTCTTAAACAAATAATTTAGTGTAGGTTCTCTCCTCTACGTGTAAGCTTAGTCATGGTGAAATGTGTATAGTTGAAGTTCGTTTTTCTCAGTTCTTAACAAATTGAAAGGCCTAGCAAGATCGAGTTTTTAATTGTTTTTGGTTGGTAAAGTTTTTGTTGGGAATAAATTAAGGCCAGATCACTTGAGCGTTGTCAAGAACAAAACAAGCGTTGACAAGAACAAAACAAGCGCTGGCAGCTCAAGCTTTGACAAGTTAAAGTCAAGCGTTGACACATTGAAGACAAGCACTGATGGAAGATATATTCTACACGTTTATTATATTCTAGAATACTTCTAGTAAGGATAGAAACGACAATGTATTTTCTATATTTATCTTTACCTAGAATAGCTGATACGTAGATTATTGTACAAGGCTTCTTATGTCTATAAAAGAAGGCCTTTAGGTTAATGTTTAATATAAGTTTTTCATTCGTAAACATCTTTCATTGTAAGCAAGTTCGACATTAATAATCAAAGTGAAAGTTTATTTACATCTTGTGTGTTCTTGTTTAAGTGTTAGATTCCGCATAACACTTAGATTCATAAAGCATATACAAAGGTTTCTCTATGTGTATTACTTGATCTAATCTCGTATACACAAAGCTAATCGATCTAAGTTTGGGATCAACAAGTGGTATCAGAGCTTGTTGAGGAACTTTTGATCTTAAAGAACACCAGAACCCTATAATCACCAAAACCCTAATTTTCTCAGAAACCCTAATAACATCATGTCTGAAGCAATAACCTCCTCCTCCTCAGACTTACCAAACATCAAGATTCCCATGCTTGATGCAACTAACTTTGACTTATGGAAGTTCAGCTTTGAACAATATCTGGGGATCTATGACTATACACTCTGGGAGATTATTGAATATGGAAACACATTCAATAAAGCTCAAAAGATTCTTGATGCCATTACTCAAAGATCAGCTGTTGCTGGATGTTCTGAAGAGGATAAGAAAGAAAAACCTGGAGATGGTAGAGTTGTGGCTGTTGATGACATTTCAAAGAAAAGGGTTGACATGAAAGCCCTAAATATTCTGAAAGTCTCTTTGGGACAAGAAAACCAGCATAAATATAGAGGCTATGAATCTGCTAAGGATCTTTGGGAAGCTCTTGAAGTTGCATATGGTGGCAATGCAGACACTAAGGAGGAAAAGAAAAAGCAACTTCTGCATGACTATGCTGTCTTCAAAGCTCAACCCAATGAGAAACTGAGTAGTGTGAGAAGCAGATTGCTTGACATTACAAGCAAGTTGTCCTTCATGGGGACATAAGTTGGTGATGTTGACATCAATGCTACCTTTCTTAAAAGTCTTGGTGAGGCATGGAAGATTGAGGCAAGATCTCTTCTTGCCAACAATACTTACAAGAGCTCCTCGTTTGATGACATCTACAACAAACTAAGACTGTTGGAAGATGAAACTCTTTTAGAGCATGGAAGCAAATCTACCACCAGCAACATGGCCTTCTTCTCTCATAGTGAAGGTCAATTCAATCAGAAGGACTCTTATATGCATCCAGTTACTGGATCATCGTATGTCAGCGCTGGAACAAGTCCTGTCAACGTCTCCTATTCAGACGCTGACACATTCAAGAATGACTCCCCAAGAGTTAAACCTGCTGGTTTGGATTTGGATACTGTTTGTGCTTACATTGCTTCTTTTCCCAATGGTTCAGTGATTACATATGAGGACCTTGAGCAGATAAGTGATGAGCACTTGGAAGAGATGGACATCAAGTGGAACATGGCTCTTGCTAGTATAAGAGAAAATAGGTGGAACAGAAGGTTTAAAAAGAAGATGACCTTCAATGCTAAAGACACAGCTGGATTTGATAAATCCAAAGTTGAATGCTACAACTGTCATCGTATGGGGCACTTCATGAGGGAATGCAGATCTCCTAGAAGATCTGATGCTGGTAAACCCTCAAGTCAGGTTGTTAAAGCTCAGGATTCCAAAGCTATGGTTGCAGTTCAAGGAATTGATGGTACAGGATGGGATTGGAGCTATCTGGCTAAGAATGTTGAAGAGGATAAAGCTTTGGTTGCTAATATTGAAGAAGAGCATGTTGAATATGCTCTCATGGCACACTCCTCCTCTTCGTCTGATAATGAGGTATATGATGATGCTTTTTGTAGCAAAGGTTGTAGGTTAAATATTGAAAGACTTAACAAAGAGGTGTTAAAACTAAAAGATGATATGAGTACTGAAAGATGTAAATTGTCTAATTACCAACTAGCTCTTACTGAAACTGAGAAAACCGTTTCTGAATACAAGAAAATGGAATTTGACTTAAAAGATAAGATCAATATCTTAAAACATGAGTTAGAGGGTAGTATGGATATTAGAAAAATCATGGAAAGGGTTAATGGTGAATTACAGGCTAAGTTAGATGAGGCCATTAAGAATAAAGATAATGTTGGCCTTAAAATTCAAAGATTTGATAGAGCCACCCAAACCCTAGGAGACTGTGTAGCTAAACAAAGGGCTCCTAAGGACATGACAGGGATTGGGATGAATGATTACTCTTTGGTTCCACCACCAGCTGGTGACTTCTATGGTGTCCAACAAAGGGACTTATCTTGGACTGGTTTACCAGAGCTCCAAGAGGAGGAATTCATTCCTCCACCAAGAGTTGTCACTCCAGTGGAAGAGTATCAACAAAAATTGACTGACCTAAATGAGTGGAAGAAAGCTAACCCTACTTTATTTGTTAAGGGAGGTTTGCTATGTGAAAGTCCAAATGAATCTACACCCATTAAGGTTACTAACCCAATCACTGGTAAAGTTGTTGACCTAGGCTCAAACACTGTTAGAAGACCTAGCATTAAATATGCAGAGATGTATAGGAACACTAGATCACCCAAGAGTCAAGTTAGCAATCATGGAACAGGCTTCTTCTCCTCTAGACCTAAGGTTGTGTCTAGAAAAGCTTGTTACACGTATGGTAGTTTCTCACACTTGGCATACAAGTGTGTCAACGCTCACAAAGCCAGCGCTGACAGAAACAATTTCAGCGCTGACAGGAACAAAGTCAACGTTGTTAGGAAGTCAAACGTTGTCAGACCCAAACCTTGTGTGCAGCAAAGTCCACAAGTGATTAGACCTGCCCCATTCTTTTCTAGAAGGTCTAACACTCATGGACAAAGACCTTTTCAAAAGACAAACACCTGGTCAAATAGGCAATGGGTTTCTGTAGCAAACCCTAGGTTCAATGCTGACAAGGGTAATTTCAGCGTTGACAGGACAAATTCTAACGCTGACAAAAACGTGACCAGACCTAAATATTTGCAACCACAAGGTAGGAGGTCTAAAGCTTCTTCAAGCTTAACATGGAGACCCAAGAAAGATCAAAACCCTAATGATAATGGGATTTCAATGACTTGCAATAGATTTAATTACATTTCAAAGGTCATTATAAAACCTATTGGGGTTAACTGGGTACTTCATCCTAAAAAGGATGAGAATGGGGTTGTTGTGAGAACTAAGTCTGTTCTTATTGAACAACCAGATGAATCCAAGTCTTTTGAGACTTGGGTTCCCAAAGAAAACTAATTTGTTTTCTTTATGTGCAGGGCATTCAAAGACAGATCAATGATTATGGATATTGGGATAGTGGATGCTCAAGGCACATGACAGGGAAGGAAGACTATCTGACGAATTTCACTCCTATTAAAGATGGTGATAAGGTATACTTTGGAGGTGGATATGGAACTATCACAGGCAAAGGAACCCTTCTCACCAATAATCTGCGTTTTGAGAACGTCTTCCTGGTAAAAGAACTTGATTATAACTTGTTTAGTGTATCACAAGTTTGTGATAACAAAAAAAAAGTTCTTTTTACTGATACTGCGTGTTTGGTGTTAAGTAAGGATTTTAAGATCCCTGATGAGAAATATATTGAGTATAGAACACCTAGGCATAAGGACATATATAATGTGAATTTAAATGGGATTAAAATGAATACCAATATGTCTTGTTTTTATGCTAAGGCCTCAGTAGATGAGAGTAATTTGTGGCACAGGAGACTAGGGCACATAAATTTTAAAAATATAAATAGACTTGTGAGGCTTGGTTTAGTTGATGGTTTGCCTGAGAAGGCCTTCCACAATGACCACTCTTGTGTTGCATGTCTTAAAGGCAAGCAACACAAGGTCTCATTCAAGTCCAAACAGATGCATACTAGTTCCAGACCTCTTCATATGCTTCACATGGACCTCTTTGGTCCAACAAATATAGAAAGTTTGAATGGTAAGTCATATTGCTTTGTTATCACAGATGACTTTTCTAGGTTTACTTGGACATTCTTTCTAGCTATGAAGAGTGACACAGCTGATGTTCTTATTGATTTTATCACTCAGATTGAGAAAAGGTCTGGCAATGAGGTTAAAATGCTTAGGAGTGATAATGGTGGAGAATTTAGGAACAAGAAGCTAGATGATTTATGTGCCAGGAAAGGAATTACTAGGCAATTTAGCATTGCTAGAACCCCACAACAAAATGGGGTTGCTGAGAGGAAAAATAGAACCCTAATTGAAGCAGCCAGAACAATGTTGGCTGATGCTCACTTTCCAATAGCCTTTTGGGCTGAGGCTGTTAATACAGCATGCTATGTTCAAAATAGAGCATTGGTTAACAAAATTCAGAACAAAACACCTTATGAGTTACTTTGGGGAAGAAAACCTAATATTGGTTTTCTCAGACCTTTTGGTTGTCATGTAGTATTATTGGATACTAGTGATGCCTTAGGGAAAGTTAGTGCAAAAGGTGATGAGGGTTACTTCATGGGGTATTCAGTCTAGAGCAAGGGCTATAGGGTTTATCTTAAAGAGGACAAACGTATAGTTGAAAGAGTACATGTTAGGTTTTTAGAGAATAAACCTAGTGATCCTGAAAGTGGTCCTAATTGGTTGTTTGATTTGGAACCCTTATCTAGAACTTTAAATTATATGCCTGTCACTAATCCAGACATTGTGAAGGTAACTTCAAATGTTGTGGAGGAACAAGTTATTGACATTTCAGGTACACAGGTTAATGAGAGGGTTGGATCACAAGCAAAAAAGGCATCCCCTATATTAGAATATGTCACAATTCCCATTTGGACAGATGCTTTTGCTGCTGCTGGACAAGATAATGGTGGTTTCCAAATACCACCAGATACAAACATGCATGGTTCTTCAGGCGCTGACAAAGACAAATCTAGCACTGACAAGACCAATTCAGACGTTGATGGCTCAAACGTTGACAACAACATTTCAAGCGCTGTTAGCCCAGACGCTGACAACGAAGATTCAGACGTTGACAACACTTATGGGCATCTTTTCTCTTCCAGTTTTGAACAAGGTGGACCTTCCAATACACATGAAGAGGTTCACATTGATCAAAGAGAGTCTGATGAAGAAGATATTGGCAACATGGAGCGTGAGGTTGAGGACACCAGACTTTTTGAAGGAGGAGTTCTCACTTCCACAATGAAGAATCACCCCCATCCCAGATCATTGGTGATATTATGACTCCAGTTCAGACTAGAAGATCTCATCAAGGTCTTGGTGGGTTTATTGCCAATATACACAAGAAGGTTGATAACCCTCTTGTGCATGCATGTTTGTTTGCATGTTTTATGTCACAAGAAGAACCCAAGAAAATATTTGATGCTCTCAAAGAACCAAGTTGGGTGGAAGCAATGCAGGATGAGCTTCACCAATTTGCAATTCAAGATGTTTGGGAGCTGGTTGATTGTCCTAGATATGTCAGACCTATAGGGACAAGATGGGTTCTAAGGAACAAAAGAGATGAAAGAGGCATAGTGGTCAGACACAAGGCAAGGTTAGTGGCTCAAGGTTATACACAAGAGGAGGGGATAGACTATGAGGAGGTCTTTGCACCAGTTGCAAGGATTGAAGCTATTAGGATTTTTCTAGCCTATGCCTCCTGCATGGGCTTCACAGTCTATCAAATGGATTTCAAGAGTGCCTTTCTCTATGGCACCATTGTTGAGGAAGTATATGTAATGCAACCTCCTGGTTTTGAGGATCCAGAGCATCTAGATAAAGTGTATAGAGTCAAAAAGGCTATGTATGGCCTTCATCAAGCCCCTAGAGCATGGTATGGTACTTTGTCTACCTATTTGGTGGACAATGGATTCAAGAGGGGCACCATAGATCAGACACTGTTTACCAAGAAGAAAGGCAAGGATGTGTTGCTTGTGCAGGTCTATGTTGATGATATCATTTTTGGGTCTACTGATCCAAAGATGAGTGAGGATTTCTCCAAGCTTATGACAGACAAATTCAAGATGAGTGTTATGGGGGAGATGAACTTCTTTCTTGGTTTACAAGTTCAGCAGAAAGAGGATGGTATCTTCATCTCCCAGGACAAATATGTGGCTGAAATCTTGAAGAAGTTTGGCTTTTCTCCACATGAAAAGAGGGCTACTACTCCTATGGATAGAGAACACCCTTAGGGGAAGATTGGAGATGGGAAAGATGTTGATGTCAGGCACTATATATCCATGATTGGATCCTTAATGTATCTTACTGCCTCCAGACCTGACATTATGTTTGCTGTGTGTGCTTGTGCACGCCATCAAGTGACTCCCAAAGAATGTCACCTTTATGCTGTGAAGAGGATCTTTAGGTACCTAAGATGCTATCCTAGTCTTGGTTTGTGGTACCCAAAGGATTCACCATTGGAGCTGATTGCATATTCAGATAGTGATTATGGAGGTGATAAATTTGATAGGAAATCCACAACTGGTAGATGTCAGTTTCTTGGGAGCAGGTTGATATCTTGGCAATGCAAGAAACAAACAGTGGTGGCTAATTCTACAACTAAAGCAAAGTATGTGGCTGCAGCTGCATGTTGTTGCCAAGTTTTGTGTATTCAGAACCAGCTGTTGGACTATGGGTATAATTTCATGCATACTAAGATATTTGTTGATAATAATAGTACTTTATGCATCATTAAGAATCCTGTCCATCATTCTAAAACTAAACACATAGAAATTAGACACCATTTTATAAGAGATTGCTTTGAGAAAGGTTTAATACAACCAGATAGGGTTGACACTGAGGAAAATGTGTCAGATTTATTAACTAAACCTTTTGATGCTGGGAAATTTCAATACTTGGTAACAAGTATTGGGATGGTCAATCTCACATAATATGTGTTTTAGAGTCTTTTTGTAAAAGTATGTACAAGATGATGCATTATTATTGGTCTTATTAGATTTTCCACTATCTTTTCTAACACTAACAAAGGTTACTTGAACACTGATAATTGTTTTTGTAACGTTGTCAGCAATATAATTGTCTAACGCTGACAAAGCTTCCCTCAACGCTGTCATGTGTTATCGGGGCGTTGTCAGCAACAATGTTAGTTTTGTGGTTTTCAATCTAAATGTGCAGATGGTGTTAGCAGTATACCATTGGATACAGAGTTGCTTATGGATCAATGGAGAAGCATTTGGACAAGTTTTTATTTATGGATGATGGTTGGAATGTTTCATTCCTATCTTGACATAAATTTTTTATGTTCATGCATGATTTTAGCAAACTTTTTGTATCATAGTTTAAGGGGAGGTTTTAGGAACCTTTAGGATGTTTGGGTATCCATATGATACTCTTATCACAATTCTAGATTGTGTCCACAGGTGAGTATGAGTTAGTTTTACTAAATCATGAGGCACTGTAGCATGCAAAGTTGATATACTATGCATGCTGCCAAGACATTTTTGGCCTAGAATTGGTTGTGGTCTGTTGGGAGACTTGGGAATAATTTTGATATGGGATTTACCTGGGAGTAACAAGGATTTTATAAGGTAACTTAGTTGTTAAGAGTTTTGGTTAGCAAGGGACACTAGAGGACTGTTATGTCTATCTTGCTTATGCAAGTGTGCATAACTGGACAGTGCTTGCCGCCCTATAATAATTATCAGCTTTTGGTTATCTTCTCTAGGATAAATTACTTGTTAAGGTCATTTTTCACTTTTTAAAATATTTTTATTTTTGGACGCTGACAAGAATTTTCCAAGCGTTGTTGTGACCAAATTGGACGCTGACATGGCTATAGGCAAACGTTGACAAGATTATAGCCGTTGGGCGTTGATAGGTTATTTTTGACCGTTGACACTCAATGGGACCTACCCAGTTGTTACTTTTTGACATATTTTCAAGCCGTAATTTTAGGAGTTGTTACTTTCATTTAATGCATGAGATAACTTATAACTTTTTCAATATTTTCATGATTGATTTTTGAAAATCTTTGCCTATTTTTGGGCCAATCACATGCATTCTTTTTCTCCTATAAATTTGGCTCCTATTTTAAACAGGGTATCTATAATTCTTGTCTAACAATTTTCTCTTATCAACTTCATCTTCTTCACTTAAAATTAACAGCTTTCATCAATGGCACCAAAGTTTAAACCAACATAATTGGAATTGGGGTTCAGATCCCAACACAACATGATTGCTTATCTTGAAGCTGATGATGCTCTGCTTCCCCAATACACACAAATGGTGGCGTATTTGAACGCATCCCCATTAAGGTATGCTCTTTCTTATGCACCACTCATTCCAGTCACACACATTAAGCAGTTTTGGAACACTGTCAGTTCCTCAACAGTTAATGGAGTGACCACATTGACTTCTATTGTTCATGGGAGATCTTGGGTGGTTACTGAGGCCTTGGTACGCCAAGCCTTGCATCTTGATGATGCTGATGGTATAGCCACCCTTCCCATAAATGAAATAGAACAAAGGGCTTAGGGCTTTGGGATATCCTTTTCCTGATGAAGGTACTCTAAATAAGTATCATAAGCAGGAATTTCCCCCAGCCTGGAAGTACCTCATACATGTCCTCCTTCAATGTTTGAGTCCCAAATGTACTGCACACAATGAGATCAATAGATCCATTGCCAGTGCTATTGTGTGCATTGCAACAGGGCAAAAATATAACTATTCTAAAATGATTTTTGAGGGGATGTGTAAAAACAAGGGGACAAAAATGACTTTAGCTTATCCCCGTTTTCTGCAAATGGTTTTTGATGATCAAGGTTACTGCTCAAGGGATCACAATGATTTTTATAAGATCCCTGAGCAAAAGAAAGCTATTTTTATGAAGATGGACTCACCACCCCATAGAGACCTACCTTTAACCCAAGCCATGCTTGCTGTTATTGCAGCAGCACCACCTCAACCAGACCCCCAACCTCAAATTGACCCTCAACCACAACTTGAACCAATTCCTGAACCTTTACCTTCACCTGAACAAATGCAAATTGACTCAGAATCCTTCAACGCTGACACACTCAATGTTGGCGTTGATGTGCCTATTTCTAACGCTGACACACAACCTTCCCAATCCCAAACACCCCTTAATCAACCCACATCCACCCATTCTTCCACACCATCTTCCACACCCCCTGAATATAGGTTGATGAAACGCCAAAGGACTACTAGAGTGTTCTCCTCTGGTGGTCCTAGCCATGAAGCAGAGAGAACCAACACCACAAGTGTGGCTGGTGCCCTGGATGAGGCTGGGACTATTGGTTCTGGCTTAGAAGCTGGCCAAGGCAGTCCCACCATCATTAAGTCCTCATCCTTGCCCAATGAATTTGACTTGGGAGGTCAAATCCCCATTTCAGAAGAGGGCAGACTGGAACCAATGACTCTTTTGGAATTGACGGGAGTCTGCATAAGCTTGCAAAAGCAAAATGCAAACTTAGTACAAGTAGTCAGCTCACAAGGCCTTGAACTCAAGCAATTGAGGGAGAGGATTTTTGTTTTGGAAAGTGATCGTGCTAGGAGGGGTATGGAGGAATCTTCCAAAGGGGAGGAAGATCAAATAAATCTGAGTGATAAGGGCAGCCAGGATGGTCAATCAATGGATGTTGTTGAGGCCCTTACAACTTTGAAGAAACAAACAGGTTTTGATACGTCCTTAGTCTCTCCCACCAACTTAAATTTATCATTTACAGCTATGTTGAGAGAGGTTACACAAGGCGCTGAGGGAAGATATTTGAGCGTTGACAAGGAAAATTTGGACGCTGATAGAAGCATTTTGGGCGCTGATAGAACAAATTTGGGCGTTGACAGACCTGCACATGAAGGTGATGTATCCCAGTCATCATCTATCATCAAGGAGGTTTCTACTCAGGTATTACCATCTACCTTACCAACCATTGCACCATCAGATAAGGGTAAGGGTAAAATGGTAGAAGAGATTGTTCCAAAGGATGCAGCTCAAGTTGAGTTTGATAGAAGATTAGCTGCACAAATCATGGAACAAGATGAAAAGGAAAAGTCACCATTTGTTGTGACTTCAGAAGAAGGAAGTGATGGAGCTAGCTCAGACTCAAGTGTGATGATTATAGAACCAGAAAGGCTTGAGTATGGTGATGAGTTTGCTAGGGAAAAGTTGAGAGAATTGAAATTGTAGGTTGACTTTGACATGCCAGAGGTGGTTCAAATGTATCATGCTTGGGAAGACAGATGTATGGAGAATCCAGACTTGACTATTTCAGATCAAATATGGGTTTTGGAGATTCTACTTAGAGTTCAGAAGGATTGCCAGGTAATTTTGAAACACAAGGCAAGCAATATTCTCTCAGAGTTGAAAAGGGATAGAAGGGAGCTCTACTTTATGTTGCTCAGATGTCATGGAGTTGGATGGACATATCAGAAGTTGAAAGCTTTGACATTTGATGAGTTGGAAAACAAGGCTTATCCCATTTAGGTGAGAGTGTAGGAAGCAAACACTCTCAGACTTCTTTCAGATGAAAGAAAGGAGGAACTTGTAGAAGAAATGGAAATCAAGAAAGATATGATGGTTCCCAGGCCAGTGAAGAAGGGAATTTCATTTGAGTTTCCAAAAGATATGGATCCACTATATCCAAGTGAAGCAGTTATAAGAAAGAGTCTCAAGCTCTCCCCATTAGAAGCTTCAGATATGGTGCAAGTGTTACCATTAGATTCCAGGAACCCAATTGGGAGCTATGAAGAAGATGAATGTGGGTTCTGGAAGATTGGCAGATTTGGCAAGGAGGTACACACTTTTACCACTCTCATATCTTTGTTTGCAAGTTGTGATAGAGAAGACTTGGTGGACCTTTGGAGGTTGCTGGAGACCAAGTATGAGGCTGAAGCACCAACTTCAGCTAATGGAATAAAACTTTGGACCACATTCAAAAGAATGTGTGGACCAAAAGATGAGGATCCTGCAATTTGGAAGGATCTTGAAGATGACCTCAGTGGTCTTCAATGGAGGTTATATTCAGCTGCTGGTGTATATCATTTGAGCTCTACAAAGTTTGCTGAGTATTTACTTGTGGATGCTCAGTATTTCATATCCAAGGCTATTTTGGAAAAGATGAAGGACACTCAGCTGGAAATAGATTATTCAAGTGACGTGGCAAAAGATTTGATCAGATTTATTCATTACCAATATGAGAAGGTTTGTAAGATTCCTTCTAGTCCTTAATGCTTATTCAGAAACTTGATCATAAGAGTGGATATCAAGTTTAGGGGAGGATTGTTGGGAATAAATTAAGGCCAGATCACTTGAGCGCTGACAAGAACAAAACAAGCGTTGACAAGAACAAAACAAGCGCTGACAGCTCAAGCGTTGACAAGTTAAAGTCAAGCGTTGACACATTGAAGACAAGCACTGATGGAAGATATATTCTACACGTTTATTATATTCTAGAATACTTCTAGTAAGGATAGAAATGACAATGTATTTTCTATATTTATCTTTACCTAGAATAGCTGATACGTAGATTATTGTACAAGGCTTCTTATGTCTATAAAATAAGGCCTTTAGGTTAATGTTTAATATAAGTTTTTCATTCGTAAACATCTTTCATTGTAAGCAAGTTCGACATTAATAATCAAAGTGAAAGTTTGTTTACATCTTGTGTGTTCTTGTTTAAGTGTTAGATTCTGCATAACACTTAGATTCATAAAGCATATACAAAGGTTTCTCTATGTGTATTAGTTGATCTAATCTCGTATACACAAAGCTAATCGATCTAAGTTTGGGATCAACAGTTTTTTGGATATTCTATTGCTAATTCAAACAAAGCCTTGCTAAAATGAAAAATACCGTCTACTTATATGTAAAACAAAGTGCACATACCAAGTTCTTATTCAAATAAAATGCTAAATGTAAATTCTACAAACTATAAGGACTGGAAATGTAAATTCTATGAAATATAAATGCTAGAAATGTAAAGTTAAAAAGTCTAGGGACTAAATGTGTAAAAATCAGTTGACTATATAGACTGAAAATGAAATTTATCCAAACAAAGTAACCAAATTCCAACTAACTTGAAACTAACTAACTGCTTTAAACAACTTTCAAAAATGCAAGGACTGATCTTTTGAAAACCCTAAAAAGTTGGAAGTTTAACTAAGTTTCCAAACTGTTTAATTCATTAGGGACTAAATGGCAATTTTCAAAAGTTTTTCAACAAAAATGGGTTCAAGAATAAAATAAGCTCGTTTGAGCTTATTTCTCAACCAAATTTGCTCAAACCAGTTGCAAACGACTTAAAATTGAAAATAAGCTAAACCTATCCAAGGAATTAAGCTGAAAGTGACTAGAACTCTGATACGCAAATCCTAATAAGCTCAAAATAAGCTAAAAATTAAGCTAGACTTGCACAACTTGATTTAAATGATGAAAATTGTTAAACAGCTCAAAAGAAAGACGGGAAATCAAGTCTCAAAGTAAATGATCAAGAAATAAGCTCTAAATCTGGAAATAAGCAAAATTGAGCTTATGTTGACTTTCGTTGACCAGAATTTTCAAAAATCTCAAAATTTATCCAGGAACACTTTTGGAATGGAAATGTGAAAGAAAATCAGCTAGTTTATGAAGTGGAAAATGAGATATGAGAAATCAGTTTGCATTTTACTACAGGGAATTGCATTTGCTCTAGTGCTGATTCTTTGGCTTATTTCTTACTCAATACTGGAAACTGTACAAATTCCTTATACTCACTAAAAGTTCATATGTTGAGTGAGAAATGAGCACTGGTTTGAAAAGATTTCATCAAGTAACAAAGAAATGCCAAGCATTTGAAAATCAATACTTTCTGAAAAGATACTTGAATAAAACTGACCCAAACCTTTTTGATAGTCAATTGCCTTTTTGACCAAATTTTTGACTTAAAAATGACTGAAAGCTTGTTGTTATAACTAGTTGACTTGAATTTAACCAAAGTTTTCCAAAATCTAACTCTTGAAAAGCAATTACAAGCTATTACCAAACACCACTTAACTGATCAATTTCAAACTTTTATGAATGATTTTAAAGGAAATGTTTAGACCGAATGAAGAATGATATCACACTAAGTTCAATAGCTAAAATGAAGTATATTTGAACTAATTACAAGCATTTAAACCAACAAGTACTCAAAATTATTTATAAAGCTAAAGTGACTGATAAATGTGAAAAATAGGACAAGTATAAAGGCTAATAAGCAAGTATAAGCTACACTTAAGCTACACAATCACTGAAATCAGATCAATAACAAGCTAGAACACATTTTATCATGCAATCAAGGAGAATTAAGCTAGGTATGAAGCATGCATTCAACACTTGAGTGGAACTAGAAATTCAGAAAGTAAGACCTTTTAGTTTAAGCCTCCATTAGGGAGTAGAGAAGCGCTGAGCTTTCTAAGCTAGTGCTAACCACCACCTTAGCACTAGAACACACTAAACAGCTACAATTCAGCAACTACCAATCACCAAATCTCCATTTATGAAATGAATTCTGCAAAATCAACTAGAACTTGGACTTGGATGAAAAGAACAGGTACAACAGCTACAATCTTCACAACTAGCCAATTATGATCAAGTGGTGATCATAACTAGCTAATAACAGCAACAGGATAACAATGGTGCAAGTATGAACAGTGATGAAGAAGATTGAAATGAATTTTTATTGATTGGATTGAAAAAGTAGTTACAAGGATGGTAAGTTTGTTACAACTACTAACAGACTCAAGAGTTTGTCAGACTCTTGAGTTGTTAAGATACAACTAAGCTGAGAAGAGAGAAAAACTAAAAGTGTGTGTGATTTCACACTTTTCTACAATACAAGAAATGAGAGCTAAACTAAGGTATTTATAGACTGCAGATGTGAAGTGGTTGGGGTTAGTGACATGTTAGAACCAATCAGAAACTTCCACGTGTAAAATTCTGCTCAATTGAGTTTTGCAGGTGATGAACACATTTGGGCTTTTCTTTGTTGTTGATCTTTAGTGTAATTGATTATGTTCATTGTATTCGTCTCTCAAAACCGATCACTTTTCATATTTATACCATCTTCTGAAATTGCCTCTAGCTCAAACCCGTTCCTAGTAAATTGCGTTGAAGAAGATGACACGTGTCACATTGTCATTGGTTAAGGGCTAAGCACACGGATCATTATCCAAAATGGATAATTCTGATTATTGCATGGCGCGCTTTAATTGGGTGAGAAGTGAAGTAGTGCGTTGCACTGTTGGGATATGGCATTAATTGTTGGCGGCTGAGTGGATAATAAATGAGTTGATTTGGTGATCCTTGTCACTTGTTTATTGCACTCCCATTGGTTGAAAATGTTAGACACGGATCAAGCTCTTATAACTTCCACAATTTGGTAGAATTAACCCCTTAACTTGGCAGTTTTATGATTTGAGCTAATATCTTCATTTCTTTGGCATAAATGGTCCTTCAAACTTCATTCTTGAACACAATTGATCCCTTTGACTTAGTTGACTTGAGAGTTGACCAGATTTGACTTTGATCTTGACTTTGTCATACTTACACTCTTGGTCCTTCATCTTTGGCAGATTGTCAAGATAGGTCCTTTGTCTTTAAAGTCTTGTCACTTTTGATCCTTCTTTGTCTTTTTCATCAAATTAAGCTTGATTTCCTTTGTTTGCTTGGAAATGCATCCTTCTCACCTATTTGAGCACAAACACAAAACATACCACATAATTCCGCTTTATAGCACAAAGTTTAGGTATTTTTCTTGTGTTTTAGGGTGATTTGTTGATAAATTGATATGAGTTTTTGCTCATATCAAATCCCCTACACTTGAACATTGTCATGTCCTCATGCAATGCTATATATTAGAGAATAAATTTACATTCTCCTCATAATTAATCCACCTTGGCCATTATGGAATGCATCTACACTATTCTAAACTAAATGATGCATGATTTTGATTTTTAACAATGCAATGAACAAAATACAATTCTATCTATTTCTTTTTGGTTTTTCTTGAAATGGTTTTGATGGAAATAACTCATAAAGAATTCAAGGGCTTTGATTAGGGCTTGGGTACCATGGACATTTATCACCCTCAAGTTTCACTTTCCCTATACCAAGCTTAAAAATGGGATCATTGTATTCACAAGTAAAAAGTGTATCAACTTATTCATGATAATTAAATGTGGAACCGGTTATTATTAGAGCAAATTGCTTGAAGGCAAATTTGTCATTATTTCAAGTGTAAAGTATAAGAAATGCAAAATCTAAAAATAAGGAAGCACGGTTTTAATCCTAAGTAATCCTCTCATCCATTACTTGAAAAACCGCTCACAATTAATATAAGTCCGTTTCAAGAGTAATAAGTCATTCGCCTTATGTGTAAAATCCTCATGTCATGCTTTCATAAGTAGCTACACACTCGCTAAGGAAAGAAAAATAAAACTCACGCAATAATTTACATCCTCCATCTTTTTGAGACTTTGGATCTTCAACCCCGCAACCCGTCAAGGTAATATTGGATTGGAGCAATCTATTGAATCCCCGCAACCCGTCAAGGTAATATTGGAACTCAATAGTCACTATAATTAACACCACACTGCCCCTCTTGGGAGTCTTGTATAATTATTTATTTTCTTTTGTTTTCTTTTTTTTTCTAGCCACTCATTTTTTTCATAAGCCGCTCTTATTTTTATTTATTCCTCACAAAGAAAGTTGAAAAGAATAAAAGGAAAAACACCCGCTAAATATTAAGCATGACATAAGTCTAGTACACATAAAACGCTCTAACTTAGAATCTTAAGACTTACTTATATCAACCGTGAATGATTAGACAAAAATGCATAAGAGATTACAAACCAATTAAAACCGTTCTTGATTATTTATTAACAATATATACATGCGAAGAAAATAGAGGCAAAGAAGAGAAGGGTTTAGCCACAAGTAATTATCATGAAGTTTATCTAGCCCTTTTGTACTTGCTTCAACTCTATCATTTCCCATTCTCCACAAGTTTAAAATCTCAAAGAATGAGATTGGTGGATGCTTAGCCTAATAGACCAATGAAGGACTACATGGTTAAGGATACTAGCTAGAGAATGCTAAGATAAGCAAACTCGGGTTGAGTCAAAATATCCATGGCGGGCCTAATATGTCAAAGAAGTCTAAACTTGTTAAACCATGTTTTTATTATAATTTTTTCTTTTTATATATTTTTGATGAAAAATAAAGAAGAAATATATAAAATGCAAATGTGTTATGCAAATGAAAAATGATTGATGCAAAAATTATGAATTCATATTTTTGGTTGCCAAAGTAGATCAAAAATTTGAAAAATGTTTGAAAAATTAATTTTCCAATTTATCATGAAAGACAATGACAAGTTCTAGGTAAGGTCACTTCGATAGAAGACCCCCCTACACTTAAGCTAAACATTGTCCTCAATGTTTAAGAGCATGGAAGTATAAAAACTTCCCCTACACTTATGACAATGAATAGACTTTGTTTAACCCAAGTTAAGGAAAGGTCAACTATTAGTGAATTCATGTTTACGCACAAGGTGTCAATGAAAGATCACAATAGTAACAAAGTGAACCAGATACAAGGGCCTCCTCCATAAGCTCCAAAGCATGAAATGAGTGAGCAACCCTACAAACAACATGAAGACAAAAGAAGGTCTCCCCTACACTTATCTCCAAGTCTATACCCTTATTGCTAACCTACAACACTCTAAACCTAGTTATACGATGCTTGAGTTAATGAGTCTCTAGCTCGACTCGTCCCTCAATGAATTAATTCATGGGGAAAATGGGTATCTCTTGGACCATTTCAACGGAAATGTCCTCCCCAAAATAATGTTTCACACGGTGACCATTCACTTTAAAATTTGGACCATCGGGTTGTGACAACTTAATAGTTCCATATGGAAACACTTGAGCAATAGTGAATGAACCGGACCATCTCGACTTAAGCTTGCCCGCAAAAAGTTTCAACCTTGAGTTAAAGAGGAGAACCGGCTCTCCAACTTTGAACTCACGGTTCTTGATCTTAGCATCATGCAATTTCTTAGTCTTTTCCTTGTAAAGCAAAGAATTTTCATAGGCATTGGCTCTCAATTCATCCATCTCATTAAGTTGATCTTTCGTATGTGAACCGGCTTGGTTTAAATCAAAGTTAGCCCACTTGAGAGCCCAAGATGCCTTATGTTCTAACTCGAATGGGAGGTGGCACGCTTTACCATAGACAAGCCTATAAGGAGTACAACCAATTGGTGTCTAAAAAGCCGTCCTAAAAGCCCACAAAGCATCATCAAGCTTATCCGACCAAGAAGCTCGATGCTCTCCCATCGTTCTCTCTAAAATTCTCTTTAAACCACGATTTGTGACCTTGGTTTGACCATTGGTTTGAGGGTGATACGTGGTAGAAAGTCTATGATTAACTCCATATTTCTTCATAACTCTCGTGAATTGATCATTACAAAAGTGCGTACCACGATCACTTATGATGGCCCGAGGTACACCAAATCTAGCAAACAATTGCTTTAAGAACTTCACAACAACTCTAGCATCATTGGTATGTAAGGCTTTAGCCTCTACCCATTTGGACACATAATCCACCGCCACAAGTATATACTTGTTTCCCTTAGAAGAGGTAAAAGGTCCCATGAAATCAATGCCCCGTACATCAAAAATCTCGTACTCTTGAATAAAATTTTGTGGCATCTCATCACGCTGCGTAATTTTTCCTTGTCTTTGACATACATCACAAAATTTCACCATCTCATGGGCATCTTTGTAAATGGAAGGCCAATAATAACCCGAATTAAAGACTTTCTTGGCGGTATAGTTGGGCCCAAAATGTCCACCCGTAAGTCCTTTATGACATGCATCTAAGATCTTAAATGCCCCGGGCCCATCTACACACCGTCTAATGATTTGGTCCGCACATTGCCTAAAAAGATAAGGATCATCCCAAAAGTAATACTTAACTTCCTTAAGAAATTTCTTCTTTTGTTGGTAAGTAAGACCCTCAATAAGCATATTTCCCACAAGATAGTTTGCTATATCCGTAAACCAAGGAGTGGCATCCTCTTGGGAAGAAATAGACATGAGCTCCTCTAATGGAAAGGATTCATTGATTTCTTGATTTGGAAAATCTCCTTAAAAAGGATGCATAAGTCTACTCAAGTGATCCGCCGCTAAATTCTTGGCTCCTTTCTTATCACGAATTTCTATCTTAAACTCTTGAAGCAACAAAACCCATCTCAAAATCCTAGGCTTAGCATCTTGTTTTGTCATGAGATACTTGAGAGCGGAATGATCCGTATACACTATGGTTTTGGATAGCACAAGGTATGGTCTAAATTTCTCAAAAGCATGGACTATAGCTAGCAACTCTTTTTCCGTGGTAGTGTAATGAAGTTGTGCACCGGTCATGGTTTTACTCGCATAGTGTATAGGTTGAAAATTCTTATTCACTCTTTGACCTAAGACGGCCCCCACTGCATAATCACTAGCGTCACACATAAGCTCAAAAGGTAATTCCCAATTTGGAGAAACCAAAACGGGAGCCTTTGTCAATTTCTCCTTAAGAGTCTCAAAAGAGTCCAAACAATCTTGGTTAAAAATGAAAGGAGCCTCTTTTTCCAAGAGGTGAGTCATCGGTCTAGCTATCTTAGAAAAATCTTGTATAAAGCGCCTATAAAACCCCGCATGACCTAAGAAACTCCTCACACCTTTAACCGAAGTGGGTGGGGGAAGCTTAGCAATCACATCAATTTTAGCTCGATCCACTTCTAATCCCTTATTGGATATTTTGTGTCCTAAAACAATTCCCTTTCACCATAAAGTGACATTTCTCCCAATTAAGCACTAAAAGTGTTTCCTCACAACGCTTAAGCATTCTCTCTAAATTGGTGAGACATGAGTTAAATGAATTTCCAAAGACGGAAAAATCATCCATAAAAACCTCCATAGTTTGCTCTATCATGTCATGGAAAATCGCCATCATGCACCTTTGAAACGTACCCGGTGCATTACATAAGCCAAAAGGCATCCTCTTGTAAGCAAATGTACCGTAAGGACAAGTGAATGTGGTCTTTTCTTGATCCTTAGGGTCAATGGGTATTTGGAAATAACCCGAAAACCATCAAGAAAGCAATAGTACTCATTTCCCGCTAAGCGTTCAAGCATTTGATCCATAAAAGGTAATGGGAAATGGTCTTTCCTAGTAGCCTCATTGAGTTTCCTATAGTCAATACAAACTCTCCAACCGGTAACAAGTCTCGTAGGAATAAGCTCATTGTTCTCATTAGGCACTACGGTGATTCCACCCTTCTTTGGAACACAATGTACCGGGCTAACCCATGGAGAGTCGGAAATGGGGTAAATCATACCCGCATCAAGGAGTTTAATCACCTCCTTCTTAATGACCTCATTAATTTTTGGGTTAATCCTTCGTTGACTTTGAATGGCGGGTTTGTAATCATCCTCCATAAGGATTTTGTGTGTACAAAAATGTGGATCAATTACCCTTATGTCGGATATTTTCCAAGCTAAAGCTTTCTTGTGTTTCTTAAGGACTTCAATGAGTTGCTCCTTCTCATCCTCTTTCAACTCTCTAGCAATGATCATGGGTAATTGGTCTTTGCCCTCTAAGAAAGCATACTCTAGGTGGGATGGAAGGTCCTTAAGTTCAATTGGAGGTGGACTCTCTATGGAAGGTTTTACTATGGAAGGATTCTCATGGGTAACTTCTTGTGGAGTGGGAGAAGGAATAAGGTCCTCATTGAGCAACTTTTGGATAGTAAGAATATCTTCTTCCCAATTAATGGGAGAATCATCATCACCAAGAAAGTTTGACTCAAATTCCTCCAAGAGGAAATCACTCTCTCCAAAAGGTGTTAAAGAGGGAGCAATTGAGGCCATGGTTTCAACATGGGTCATTTCATCACTAGTACTCTTGCAAGCATCATGAAAGTGTTCATCACACACTTCATCTAACACATCAACTATGTTACTAGTCTCACACGGTCTAGACTCCTTAACCTCTTTCCTATCACAAATTTTCCCTAACTTAAACACCACTTTCTCATCATCTACTCTCATAATTAGTTCTCCTTCCGCCACATCTATCAAAGTACGACCCGTTCTCAAAAATAGTCTACCAACAATCAAAGGAACTCTAGGATCCATGTCATAATCAACCACTACAAAGTCGGCCAGAAATGTAAACTTATCCACAC
This sequence comes from Glebionis coronaria, assembly GCA_025667525.1. Taxonomy (NCBI): domain Eukaryota; kingdom Viridiplantae; phylum Streptophyta; class Magnoliopsida; order Asterales; family Asteraceae; genus Glebionis; species Glebionis coronaria. The sequence goes on from JANFOE010000193.1 coordinate 2,416,192, forward strand.
CTACAAACACATCCTCCGCTATACCTACGGGGTAAGCTATGGTTCTATTGGCTAACTCAAGGTTCATCCTAGTGGGAGTGAGCTCGGGAAGAGAGAGTTTTTTCCAAACCGATAAAGGCATGAGGTTAATGCTTGCCCCTAGATCCGCCAAAGCCATGCAATTTTCTACACCGGGAAAATTACAAGGTATCAAGAAGCGCCCCGGATCTCCAAGTTTTGTTGGTAAGGTTTTAAGTAGCACGGCGGAACAATTTTCATTAAGGGATGTGTTGGGCAAATCAACCAATTTTTCCTTGTTTGAGATTAAATCCTTGAACATCTTAGAAAACTTTGGCATATAAGCAAGAGCTTCCGCAAAGGATATGTTGATGTTGAGTTGCTTGAACATCCTTAAGAAATTTGAGACTTGGATGTCATCCTTGTTCTTTAATTTGTCCTTTTTCAACCTTGAAGGATATGGAAGAGTTGGTTTTGGTGTAGGTGGAGTAGGTGTTGTAGTGGAAGATTTGTCTTTGTTAGCTTCTTCATTGGGAGCTGTGGAAGGTAAAGGAGAAGTAGGAATAGGTTGAGAAGGTGTGTTTGATTGAATGGGAGCATTTTGAGGTGGTGAAGTAGAGGTAGAAGGCTTTTCACATGTAGGAACAAAAGTGGGTGGAACAATAGGAGGCTTAGGAGGTGAAGGATCCTTTGTTGTCTTTCCACTTCTTGTTGTAATAGCATTGACATTTGCTCTTGGATTTGTTTGTGTGTTGGATGGTAAAGCCCCTTGTGGTCTTTGATTATAAAGCATCATAAACTTCTTATTTGTGTCTTCATGCATTTCTCTCATTCTTCTCTCATGAGCTTCATTCATTTCTCTTAATCTCTTCTCATTAGCTTGGAACCTCCTTTCATGCTCTTGATTCATTTTGTGAAGAAGCTCAATTGTGTTATAATCTTGTGGCACATTTCCTTGAAAACCTTGGGGTTGGAAAGGTGGAGGTTGATTGTAAAACCCTTGGTTGTTACCTTGAAAGGTATTTCCTTGATTGTTAAAGGTATTTTGTGGTCTATAGTTATTCCCTTGGTAAGGTGGTCTTTGCCCTTGATTCCTTTGTAACACTTAAGGAGGATTTTGTTGAATTTGGGTGGGTGGTTGGGGTGGAAATCCCGGTGGAGTAAGGTAATTTTGGGACTTGTAAGAAAGGTTATTTGGATTGATATTTGGCTTGAAGTGTTCACGATGTTCCTTTTGGTAAGCATATCATTCCCCTTGATAACTTTGCACCTTATCACATTGTTCATAGGAATGGGGACCTCCACAAGTCACACAATAAAGAGTAATGGCATGCACATCATTTGAAGAATTGTTCAATGAAAGGCTCTTAATGGCTTGAATCATTTCTTGTTGTGCCTTAAAACTCATCTCATGATCTCTATCTATCTTTTGCATGATCTCTTGGTGATACTTGAGGAATTGGTTATCACAAGGTGTTTGAGAATTGTTTTGGATAACATGAACCCTTTCTTCAAACTGAGAGTTTGTTTGAACCATTGCTTTGGTCTCAATGATGTCCAAAGCCTCTTGAATGGATTTAAGAAGAATATTCCCTCCCGCGGAAGCATTGAGTGAATCTTGGTGATGAGGTTTAAGGCCATCGTAGAAAGTATTGATTTGGTGAAATTCATCCAATCCATGATTAGGGCATCTCCTCAATAACTCTCTAAACTCCTCCCAAGCATCACTAAAGGTTTGACTAGGTTTTTGTTGAAAGCCTATAATTAAATTCCTCAAAGCCGTGGTCTTAGATGGGGGAAGAACTTGTTCAAAAACTTAGTGGTGAAACCATCTCATGTGGTGATACTATCGGGTCGTTGTGTGTCTAACCAATGCTTAGCGGGTCCCTCTAGTGAAAATTTCACTAATATAAACTTAATAGCATCATGTGGAACTCCATTGTACTTAATGGTATTGCAAAGAGCAAGGAATCTCTTAAGGTGATCATGAGGATTATCATTCTTGTGACCATAAAAAGGTGTGTTTGAAACCAAGGTAATCATAGCCGTTTTTAGCTCAAATGAATTTGCGGGAATGTCGGGAATCTTGATAGCATTGGCATATCCGTGAACATTGGATTGCAAACATTCCATCAAAGAACGATTATCAACAGCCATGGCTTCTTGTTGTGCATGAATCAAAGCACGATTCTCGTGATCGGCTTGATGGACGGTGGTGTTCTTACTCTTTCTCTTTTTCTTCCTTTTCGGAGGAAGAGGTTGTACACAAATCGGTATTTGTGCACGCCCGCGAGTGAGCATGCAACTCAATACGAGGAATGAGAGAGAAGCTCTCGTGTGACTTTGAAGAGAAAAGGATTATCCTCTTCGAGTTTCAATATGAAATATCCACAAGAAAATAATAATATACGTATGTACTACTTGGGTGCAAGACCCCCAATGAAGCCTTCCTTCTTAGAATACTCACAAGTGAACGGGGGGTTAGGTGGCGCGAAGCACTTAAGTACCTATTGACCCTTAGATGGCATTTTATAGCACATCGCCTTTCTATTCACTTAATTGTTTGTATTCTTCGAATTGTTGCTTATTGGAAGTATTTATCTATTCTTGTTTTATTTTGTTTGATCGATACACGTGTCAAGGACCGGAACGCCCCTCAACACGGTGTATTGCCTTGGCAATACTTATGGAGAATATGTGAATTGGTTGTTATTATACGTATACGTATTTACTTATAATAATATATGGAAAATATTTTTGTATTTATGAGTTTTTTTAGAAGAAAATACTATATGTACATAAAAACCGAGAGAATCCAATAATATATATTTTTGGGTGCAATCTCTTAGGAAAAAGATTGCTTTTTGGATTTTTAATTTGTTTGGTCAATTCTTTAGGAAAAGAATTGTTTTGTTAATTTTTTAGTTTTTATATATTTTTGATTTTTTTTTTTTTATGATACGTAAAAATAACGTTCACTAGGTGAACGGATCCAAAAGCCAATGAAAACCGTCAATCGATAGTCTCTCGTAAAGTCAAAGAACCGACAGCGGCGCCATTTGAAATGTGTATAGTTGAAGTTCGTTTTTCTCAGTTCTTAACAAATTGAAAGGCCTAGCAAGATCGAGTTTTTAATTGTTTTTTGTTGGTAAAGTTTTTTGGATATTCTATTGCTAATTCAAACAAAGCCTTGCTAAAATGAAAAATACCGTCTACTTATATGTAAAACAAAGTGCACATACCAAGTTCTTATTCAAATAAAATGCTAAATGTAAATTCTACAAACTATAAGGACTGGAAATGTAAATTCTATGAAATATAAATGCTAGAAATGTAAAGTTAAAAAGTCTAGGGACTAAATGTGTAAAAATCAGTAAACTATATGGACTGAAAATGAAATTTAACCAAACAAAGTAACCAAATTCCAACTAACTTGAAACTAACTAACTACTTTTAACAACTTTCAAAAATGCAAGGACTGGTCTTTTGAAAACCCTAAAAAGTTGGAAGTTTAACTAAGTTTACAAACTGTTTAATTCATTAGGGACTAAATGGCAATTTTCAAAACTTTTTCAACAAAAACGGGTTCAAGAATAAAATAAGCTCGTTGTGAGCTTATTTCTCAACCAAATTTGCTCAAACCAGTTGCAAACGACTTAAAATTGAAAATAAGCTAGACCTATCCAAGGAATTAAGCTGAAAGTTACTAGAACTCTGATAAGCAAATCCTAATAAGCTCAAAATAAGCTACCAATTAAGCTACACTTGCACAACTTGATTTAAATGATGAAAATTGTTAAACAGCTCAAAAGAAAGACGGGAAATCAAGTCTCAAAGTAAATGATCAAGAAATAAGCTCTAAATCTGGAAATAAGCAAAATTGAGCTTATGTTGACTTTCATTGACCATAATTTTCAAAAAGCTCAAAATCTCAAAATTTATCCAGGAACACTTTTGGAATGGAAATGTGAAAGAAAATCAGCTAGTTTATGAAGTGGAAAATGAGATATGAGAAATTAGTTTGCATTTTACTACAGGGAATTGCATTTGCTCTAGTGCTGATTCTTTGGCTTATTTCTTACTCAATACTGGAAACTGTACAAATTCCTTATACTCACTAAAAGTTCATATGTTGAGTGAGAAATGAGCACTGGTTTGAAAACATTTCATCAAGTAACAAAGAAATGCCAAGCATTTGAAAATCAATACTTTCTGAAAAGATACTTGAATAAAACTGACCCAAACCTTTTTGATAGCCAATTGCCTTTTTGACCAAATTTTTGACTTAAAAATGACTGAAAGCTTGTTGTTATAACTAGTTGACTTGAATTTAACCAAAGTTTTCCAAAATCTAACTCTTGAAAAGCAATTACAAGCTACTACCAAACACCACTTAACTGATCAATTTCAAACTTTTATGAATGATTTTAAAGGAAATGTTTAGACTGAATGAAGAATGATATCACACTAAGTTCAATAGCTAAAATGAAGTATATTTGAACTAGTTACAAGCATTTAAACCAACAAGTACTTAAAATGATTTATAAAGCTAAAGTGACTGATAAATGTGAAAAACAGGACAAGTATAAAGGCTAATAAGCAAGTATAAGCTACACTTAAGCTACACAATCACTGAAATCAGATCAATAACAAGCTAGAACACATTTTATCATGCAATCAAGGAGAATTAAGCTAGGTATGAAGCATGCATTCAACACTTGAGTGGAACTAGAAATTCAGAAAGTAAGATCTTTTAGCTTAAGCCTCCATTAGGGAGTAGAGAAGCGCTGAGCTTTCTAAGCTAGTGCTAACCACCACCTTAGCACTAGAACACACTAAACAGCTACAATTCAGCAACTACCAATCACCAAATCTCCATTTATATACTGAATTCTGCAAAATCAACTAGAACTTGGACTTGGATGAAAAGAACAGGTACAACAGCTACAATCTTCACAACTAGCCAATTATGATCAAGTGGTGATCATAACTAGCTAATAACAGCAACAGGATAACAATGGTGCAAGTATGAACAGTGATGAAGAAGATTGAAATGAATTTTTATTGATTTGATTGAAAAAGTAGTTACAAGGATGGTAAGTTTGTTACAACTACTAACAGACTCAAGAGTTTGTCAGACTCTTGAGTTGTTAAGCTACAACTGAGCTGAGAAGAGAGAAAAACTAAAAGTGTGTGTGATTTCACACTTTTATACAATACAAGAAAGGAGAGCTAAACTAAGGTATTTATAGACTGCAGATGTGAAGTGGTTGGGGTTGGTGACATGTTAGAACCAATCAGAAACTTCCACGTGTAAAATTCTGCTCAATTGAGTTTTGTAGGTGATGAACACATTTGGGCTTTTCTTTGTTGTTGATCTTTAGTGTAATTGATTATGTTCATTGTATTCGTCTCTCAAAACCGATCACTTTTCATGTTTATACCATCTTCTGGAATTGCCTCTAGCTCAAACCCGTTCCTGGTAAATTGCGTTGAAGAAGATGACACGTGTCACATTGTCATTGGTTAAGGGCTAAGCACACGGATCATTATCCAAAATGGATAATTTTGATTATTGCATTGCGCGCTTTAATTGGGTGATAAGTGAAGTAGTGCGCTGCACTGTTGGGATATGGCATTAATTGCTGGCGGCTGAGTGGATAATAAATGAGCTGATTTGGTGATCCTTGTCACTTGTTTATTGAACTCCCATTGGTTGAAAATGTTAGACACGGATCAAGCTCTTATAACTTCCACAATTTGGCAGAATTAACCCCTTAACTTGGCAGTTTTATGATTTGAGCTAATATCTTCATTTCTTTGGCATAAATGGTCCTTCAAACTTCATTCTTGAAAACAATTGATCCCTTTGACTTAGTTGACTTGAGAGTTGACCATATTTGACTTTGATCTTGACTTTGTCATATTTACACTCTTGGTCCTTCATCTTTGGCAGATTGTCAAGATAGGTCCTTTGTCTTCAAAGTCTTGTCACTTTTGATCCTTCTTTGTCTTTTTCATCAAATTAAGCTTGATTTTCCTTTGTTTGCTTGAAAATGCATCCTTCTCACCTATTTGAGCACAAACACAAAACATACCACATAATTCCGCTTTATAGCACAAAGTTTAGGCATTTTTCTTGTGTTTTAGGGTGATTTGTTGATAAATTGATATGAGTTTTTGCTCATATCACATGGTAAAGCTAATCGTGAGAACTATCAACAATTTATGCAGTAGTATCCAATTGAATTTCAGAAAACTCCGTACTTCAGTCACAAACGTCGGTCTTGACCATCTCGTGATGGACTTCACCTCCGCATGATTCATGGAAATTTCTTTCTGCTAAAATAATTAGGCCCAGAAATGCTACTTTGTTCAACTAGAACTCACATCTGAAAAGCTGCGAGTATAATTTCTCCTATCGTAGAATCTGCAGTACCCTGAGAAGATGATTCTCGTGTTCTTGATCAGAATATTATCAGTGAATATACTGACGAACTTGACTAAGAATTCATGGAAAATTTTATTCGTCAATTTCATAGCCTAGCTGGAGCATTCGGAAGTCCAAAAGCATAATCACAATTTCAGAGAGACCATAACGTGTACAAAAAGCAGGAAATGTCCTGTTCTTTCTCTCACACTGATGACAGCATGATCGTGAACTGCTCTTTGAAGAATGTTTAAGACTTCGTAGCTGATCAGAAAAATCTTCTAAACGTGGAATAAATATCGATTATGAATGGTGATCTTGTCCAATTTACGGTAGTCGCTACATAATATCATGCTACTGTCCTTCTCCTTAACCGTCAGAACTGGTGCACCTCATGGTGATGCACTCGGCGAATAAAACCTCGTTCCAGCAACTCTTGCAACTAATCCTGCAACTTCTTCAACTCAGCAGAAGCCCTGTGATAAGGATTTTTTTTAGACAGATTCTGCTCCTAGAAAAAGCTCGATGTAAAACTCCATCTCGTGGTTAGGAAGGGATTTTTGGAAACCCTTCTGGAAACTCTGGAATAATCGACTGATTATGGATTTAAGGAACTTCATAAGTCGCGTCATAATTGGTAGCTAGAAGGTCTTCACAGCTATAGGATAATAAGTCACGTGCTTGTAAAGCAGAAACAATTTGTACTAATTTTTTAGGCATTAAACTTAATGAATGTATTCAGGAATTGGTAAGACGGATCTGTCGTTAAATGGAAAGAAAATCTTTATATACACAATGGAGTCTTTTCTGGACTGGGAGGTAGGTAGTACATGATCTAAAATAAAGCTGACATATGAATACGTGATGTAACCGTGGCAGATCTCACTGAATGTGTTTCAGTTGTATCCACACAGAACAAATACTGCGTGCTCAAACATGAACAATACGCCGGTAATGGTACCTAAATTTTTTTAGTGGCCTGATCCATACGTGACACAACAGGATGGGGATACTCCTTGGAGGGCCTGGTTTAGAAGATATACATGAGTTATGAGTCTTGACTCATACCTTGAGAAAATATTCGTATGACATATGTCTTGACTGTTGTCTTGACGTGTGTCTTCAGAAAATATACGTGGGACATGTGTCTTCAAAAAATATACATGAAACAGTTGTCTTGGGTGATGTCTTGACATGGGTCTTCAAATATGAAGCTAAATAAAGTTAAAATCTTAGCCATAATATCAAAATTGGCGGATCGGTCAGTTGCTGTCGTGATAGTGGCCAATGTCGTCTTGTCTGTCAGTTTCATGACAGCCATTATCATGACTATGATTCATGTAACTATTATGCTCTATGGCGGCTGGTTACCGGTTCCACTCTTCTGAGTGAAAGAACAGCTGAGTGATGTGTGACATTTAACTAAGGAGGTGAAGGCATGGAATGGGATGGTAGCATCTGATGGTTGAAGTATATTCTTGTCTAGAATTTCCAATCTATAGTCTTAGTCTTTGCTCTGTAGAAACTTCATATTATGAACAGCATCAGCATCTTATGGAAACTCCAAAGTATAAGCCACATCAGCATCTAGTAAGGTCTCCGAATTATGAGCAGCATCAGTATCTTGTGAAGTCTCCGAATTATGAGCAGCATCGGTAACTTGAGCAACGTTGGTAAGTGAAATACGCCTGAGACGGTCGAGGATCGACCAACGATTACATATGGAATACGGTACATAGAGTACACATGGAATACTGTACATGAAGTACACATGGAATATTGTACATGGAGTACACCTGAGATACTGTACATGAAGTACACATGAAATACTGTACTTGGAGTACACATGAGATGATCGGTACTGGTTTCGACCATCTGACATGATCAAAGGAGGCAAATGTTTAAGCAGTTCATAGACCAACTGAAGAAAACAACATGGTAGCCAAGTTATATACAACACATATATAATTCCAGTTGTATAAGGAAGCACAAAGCTATGATTCAACAAAATTTCATCAATGATTTACACGAAGCATAATTGCTGAAATCCCACAATGACTATCATGAGAGCATGATTAAAGAAGTTCATCACTGAATGACGTGAAAGCATGATCAACATGGAGGAGCATGAAACAATTTAACATGATGAAACATAAAAACATAATCCACAATCAAAGCCGAAACTGAAACTTCTTCCCCCTTTTCTTGTTAAAAATGCGGCGGCCACCCTTTTTCCCAAACCCTAGCTTTTGTCTTTATGTTTTCTTGAGAGTGAAAGAGTAACTAAGCCCCTGGTGTTTAGTTTTGCTAGACGGGTTGGGCTTTAAGCCCATTCCTTTTCCTCTTTAAGTGAGTCGAACCAAACAGCCCATATATATATGTTTTTGGTTTTTCGACTTATTACATCTCGTGTATTAATTATCCGTGGCTTGAGTTCGTGTTTATCCTGACTTGTATTATTTATTATACGTGAATAAATAATAATATACGTAATACTTGGATTTAACGTTAATTATTCCTGGAATATGTCGTGTATTAATTAATGTAACGTTTTAATTAAATCTGTCATTTCGTGTAATTAATGTTTCATAATTTATCATGCGGGTTTTACAGCATGGTTCTCCCAAATATATCACATGTATACATTCCTTAATGTATCAAATGCGATATAGGACAAACATTTACCTAAATAGAACAAAACATAGTAACTAGGATGCATCGATACGCCCCCTACAAAATAAAGTCATATATGTACACTAGCTCGATGACTAGAGCACATACACATAATAGCATAATAAATGCGCACCAAAAAGGAACGTCATGGACCAATCACATCACCACAGATAGGGTCACGTCATTGGTGCATCAATGAGGTGGTCATGGTACCTCCATGACTAGATACAAATAGCTCGCGCAAAGGAAAACACAAAGAACAAATTTCAAATAGTTACGGAGGCAATGGACAATTGACAAATAGATGCATACGAAATACTACGAATAAAGAGAATAAGAAGATCATGGAATTCAAAATAATAACATGGGGAACATTGCAATGACATCAAGGGATTGATGAAAAGTAATTTAAAGTGATAAGGAAGGTCCTTACTAAAAGAATGGAATATTTGTACCTTAACGAATGCGCTAAAGGAAGTCGAACAAAAACGAAAGAGAAATTAGACACGTGTCACTAGATCTAAAAAAACATTTTCTAACATATTAGTTACCATAAATAGACCCTCACTACTTAAGTTTTCATAAATGGATAGGTGACACCATTAAAATCAAATGTTTCCATATTTCTGATTTTTCATTTTTTTGTTTACTTACACTACTTAGAAGCCCAGCTAAAATAAAGCCATTAATTCTATGAAAATCATAGAGTCTCCCCTCAAGGTCTAATAGACCTTTGTAAAAAGGGTATAAGCTTGAACCAATTTTAACCCATTAATTGACCCATGTTTTTTAAATTATTCCAGAATCTACCCTGGCAGAACTAACAAAAAGTTTGAACCCATTTACTGTACTTAGACATCTTCATAAATCACGAAAGAAATAGTGAAGATGTCTAAACATATGGACACTAACATACTCAGAGGGAATTATCAAAAAACCTTATATTTTGAATTAAAACATCCACACTAAAACTGAATTTTTAAGACTGAAAAACTAGTTTTGACACTTTATCTTGTAAAAACTATAAATCATACTTTAAGGCCTCTATTAAATAAAAGAAGACCTATTCTGTAAAGTAGACAAAGAAAAAATGATGTTAAGAACTTGAAACACCCAAAAACATTTTATAAAACTCAAGTTTTGGTCGTCTCAATTTGCCTTAAATTATGGACTCCTCAAACATTAATAAAACCCTAATGTTTTTACCCATGCAAACCACCCCCGAGATTCAAATTCTTGTTAAACATGTCTTAAACCCACCATTAAAGATACTTAGAGTTTCATAAACATAAAACTCAGTTGGTTAATTAAATCAAAATCCTAGTTACCCGTTACTTAATTACATGTTCTTATACACCTTTTAGGTTAAAAATAATAACAAGACCATGGTGACACATAAAAGAACACAAGATTAAAGAAGACTTACTAATGAATACTCCCTCCGTCCTAAAATTATAGTCCCACTTTGATTTTTTTGGTGTTTCTTTTCCAACTTTGACCTTAAATGTTTATGTTTGTGTTATATAATAATTGATAAAAATCATAACAATGAAAATACATGTAAAAATTAATCAAGTCATATATTTTTTATTTAAATATTATATAACACAAACAAAAAAAAATTTAAGTTCAAAGTTGTAAGAAAAAGACCGAAAAAGTCAAAGTGGTACTATAATTTTTGGACGGAAGAAATATTGTAGAAGAATGATGATGATGATGATAACAACCAATAACCACAAAAAAACAATACACAAAAAGGAAGAAGATAGAAACCAGACACCTAACTCTGCTTTTGAGTTTTTAAACAATACATGGATCAGTACTTCCACCCTCAAATTTGTAGTTAGTTGGTTGTTCATGTTAGAGAATTCCATAATGTGCTCAATCAAAGATCAATGTCGGTTAATTAAGATTCAGTCCACTATAATTGGTGTTGGCGTTGATCCATTAGATATGGAATTGAAATGGACCAATTAACAAACTTTGTGGGTTTTCTTAACAACTTCATTCCTTTGGATTCGCTTGACCCTTGAATCTTTTCACTTGGAAACTCAAATACATTTGTTAGCTCCATGCATAGACAAATAAAAGAAAACACATTGTTAACCCAAGTCGACACCATCAGATGTATTGTTACTTTTTCCTTCAAAGTGAACATACATACATGGCGGAGTACTATGGATTGGTTCCCCACCCGATACAACCTTGATGCCCATGGTATAGACCTCGATGCTTAACTCCACGTGAATTTTTATACAAGTTTCAAAAGTGATGAAGAGGTATAAACTGAAAGAATGTAAAAAAATGTAAAAAAATGAAAGAAAGAACTTTTTCGGATGTATATCAAAGTGTCATCTATAAAAAGATAATTAAATACTTATTGTGGTGGTATATTTTTTTGCTTAACGATTAACAGTTAAAATTATTGATTTAAAAATGGTGAAAATGAGTTTATTATAAAGTTTGGCATCTTTGATATTTTTATAAACTTTGTTATTCAAATGATTTTAGATAGAGAAAATAAATAAAAAAATTAACATTGAAGTTTTGCAAAAAGGTTTTAAGGATTAAAGATTGCTTACTTCTAAATTTCTAGAGATTAAGAAAAAACATTTGTGCATCATATTTTGTTAGATGCTTGGGCATAACGGCGACAATACAATTTGTTAACCCAATTCTTTGCGATTCTTTATCCGCTTAGTAAATTCGTTTCGCAATACTTTGAATGTATGTGAGTTTGTCATATCATCGTATGTGTTTGTTTGGGTTTCTCATATCTTTCTCGCAACACCACATTACCTATCAAAAATTCAAAATTTTCTAAGTTATATAACATTTACAACGATCTTCCAGCTAGTTATGACTCGTCTAAGATCATATATTATTACCGGCCTTTATAAAATGAATATATAATGTTTTTCGACTTGGTCTGAGTAGTTGATAAGGGATATAAATCTATGGGCATCCATGATGTTAACATAAATATTAAAAAACAAATAAAGAAAGCAAGAAACAAATGGATAAATATTATAATACAGAGATTTGGTAAGATGTGATCAAAATGCTGTGGGTGTTAGTTTGCAAATTGCTTTCAGCAAACATACGATGTCGTTTTCTAATTCTGCGTGTGGGTTTCTTTGGTGAAGTCTATATCGATATGCCACCTGGTATAGCGTAATACATTAGCTACCCAATTACATTACGCCACGTCATCATAGTTTAGTCCTATAAACATATTCCACTCACCCCACATCATATCCTCACAAACCCTAAAAAAAGTTGAAAACATATTTCTCTCGGTCGCTTCTCTCTAGAAATGGAAGGCTTAATTCCTCTTGTTTACAAAGCCATCATGCAAAGGAACGTTAACGCAGGTGGGCAAAGCTTACTTCGTTCGGTCCTTAGCGACTCTCCTTCGGCTTCGTATGCAAGGCTTCCAACCGGTGATTCTGGTCGTTTTCAAGCTTCCAACTTTCAGTTTATCCGTTCGGATCATGGTGGGTTCTCGACCTCCTCTTCCCCTTCAGCAATTCATCGTAGGAGTGTTACTACAACGACCGAAGCTAATCGTCGTTCCCTTATGTGAAGATCAAGAATTATATTGATCAATATACTATATGCATGTCTTTGGAAAGCTAGAGATGTGCATGGTTATAGTCAACTACATGGAATAAAACAAGTACAAAGATATAGAAAGGTTTGGTGTTTGTGGTTGGTTTGTTAAAGTTGGTGTATGTTAATGTTTGGTTTATGGTCTACCAAAGGGAGATGATCATAGGCTATTAAGTGTTGATCAGCTTGCAATCAAATTGTAAAGCATGTATATGAATTAATATATGATTGTTCTAATCCTTTGCTGTTTGTTCATTTTCTAGAATAATCACGTAAAGCATGTATATGCAACAAGTGTAGGATAAAGTCTGCAAAACAACCTTATTACATGTTCTAATTGTGTGTGTGACTGCGCGTAATTTAATTAGACTAGCTTATGAAGGTGTTTGAGATTGCTTATTTAAATTAAAATATATTACAACACTACAACAAAATCAAGGTTTAAGATCGGACCTAATTTAGGGTCGAAATTTTCGACCCTAAATTAAGGTGGGGCTCACAATTTTTCAACCCAAAAGGGTTGGTCAAAAAGTAGGTGGGACCAAAAAATTTAGGGACGAAATTTCGACCATAAATTTAAAATTTTAAATAATTATAATTTATGTATTATAAAATGAATTTTTAATAATTAAAAATAATTTTAAAAGAATTTATTTCTAAATTTAGTATTTTAGGGTCGAAATTTCGACCCTAAATTTAAATTTTTAAATAATTTTAATTTATGTATTATATAATATATTTTTAATAATTAAAAATAATTTAAAAAAAATTATTTTTAATATTTAATATTTTAGGGTCGAAATTTCGACCCTAAATTTAAAATTTTTTAAAATTTTCACGAAAAATTTAAAATTTCACACCAAAAATTTTCACGAAAAATTTAAAAAATTCCCGGTTTATATTTAGGGTCGAAATTTCGACCCTAAATTATTAAATATATTTTTAAAATTTTCTTTTAGTCTGAATGCTTTTAAAATAATGCTTTCAATGGTAATGTGTTTTAATTGCAAAAAATATTTTTTTTCATAATTATTAAAATAAATTTTGAATTATTATTATTATTATTATTATTATTATTATTATTATTATTATTATTATTATTATTATTATTATTATTATACTTATATATAACGTATGTAACTTTTTTGTTAGAAGATACGAACAAAACGCCTAACGATACATTTTATTCGATATGTGGACTTAAAGTCATTAGACTTTACGAACAGTTGCGACGTTTATATAATAAAAATGAGACATTTATAAACAAATATTTATTTATTCCAAATATTACATAAAACCTTTTGTAATATCTCATGGGTGACTTACAGACAAACACTCCTAAACATAATTTTATTCGTCACGTACACTTAAACACGCGCTTAATTAAACATGGATATTACTACGATATTAGACTCGTAAACACGGAAATGAACCAAAATCATACACCAAAACACTAGAACGAAACGGATTAGGTACTAGGACAGATAATGCAGTAATAGCTAAAAATAATTAAGTCTAAGCAGAACTAAAGCTGTGCAAACAACTTAGCAACTACAAGAACATAACAAGTTCATCAATTACACCACAAATTCAGAAAGATCAAGCTGGCTACCTATTGTGTACCCATTGTTTTAGTGCTTTCATAAGTCCCACTATTGATGGTACTAGTTTTAGTGCTTTCATTATGTACCCATTCTGAACAGGAAGATGATAATAGATGTATGTGGTGCCATCCATATTGGGTAGTTGTTTTGCTATTTAATGGTTTGTAATTTGCCTCCAATTATCACTCATCTCAGTTTTCCAATACTAAAAAACAACAATAATGGCCTGGTTAGGAAGGTTAGAAGAATTAAAAGAAGTTGCTGGTTCAGATAATTGGACTGATCGAATGGTAGCATATTTTGAACAATCTGCCGAAGCGGACAAACGTTTTGGTCTGAAACTTGAACGTTTACATGAGGTTTTAGATGAAGTTGTTGAAGAAAGACAACAGTTTATCCAGGAATTAGAACGTGCTGGAGATATATATCTCTTAAAGAAATGCGCAAAAGTATTGAAAGATACTCAAAAGAAGGATAAGAAAACATCAAGTCGGTTGGAAGGTTTAATTAAAGATACAGCAGCAAGAATGACTGAGAAGGAGGAATTCGTTAAGAAAATGAAGGATCAATAAATAAGCATTCGTAAATGCTTAGAAGGAGCCTTTATTTATGAGTTTGAGCAAAGTTTAATGAAGGAATTCGTTAAGACTGTGTCTCTTTTAATCTAATTAATAATTGTTGTTCATATAGAATAAGAACCATACTAACACATGTTGTTGTGTATAATGATGCTTCTGCATCTTTTATGGTTTTTGTGTTTGAAATGTACTTGTATGTTTGTATGAATAAAAAAGGCTCCTTTATTTATGAGTTTGAGCAAAATTTGATTGAAGTAAAATGCTTTTGACTGAACTTTTGACTGCAAAACCTAACACAACAGACTTAAACTAAATTTTGTGACTCAAACAAACTAAATTCTCACAATGATTCAAGCTAGAATACTAATTACTCACAGAACCAAACACTCTTAAACATAATTTTATTCGTCACGGACACTTAAACACGCGCTTAATTAAACATTGATATTACAACGATATTAGACTCGTAAACACGGAAAAAACACATCACAAACTAGTTCAAACTAAGGTTCCCCATGTATTTCTCCCCCTCCCGGATTTCCATATAATGCTCCACTCAACCCACTCCAATCTCCATTTACCCAAAATAACAGTTTCAACAACTGTAATCGACCCGTTGTCAACACCACTGGCCCCTCGAGTTCTAACTCTCGGGAAAGTCCCAACTATACCGTCAGCCTAAATCCTCATCAAAATGATACTCGGACCGTCGACGAGTTGGCTCAAGATCTTGAGAATGCCAACAACATGTCCGACAATGAGCTAATTAACTCGGATGCTGATGAGGGGGATGATGAGGGGGATGATGATCAGGCCGGGGACTATTCAGATTAGGAGTTGTTGTTGATTTTAGACTTTTTATTATGTGTAATAACTTAAGACTTGTTAAATTGTGAAACATGGATTTATTGTGATGTGTAATAATTTTAGACTTGTTACATTTGTGAAATAAGGATTTGGTGAAATGTATTCTAACGTTTTGGCTATTTAACGTATTGTAAATTATTAGTATTGTACTGTTTAGTGATTTGTAATATTGTGGATTTGTTGAAATATAGATTTTTTTCCGGAAAAAATACCGGAAAAAAATCTGGAAACAAGCTGCACAATGCAGTTTTTTTTGCCCAGGCACCATTTAGGGTCGAAATTTCGACCCTAAACATATAGTTAGGGTCGAAATTTTGACCCTAAACTTATAGTTAGGGTCGAAATTTCGACCCTAAGTCTTAGGGTCGAAAATTTCGACCCTAATTTTCGACCCTAAACCCTACCTGCACACATCATTTCTGCAAAAAAAATTAACATAAAATGTTTAGGGTCGAAATTTTCGACCCTAAACTTGAAAACCTTTTCGACCCTAATTTATTAAATTAAAAAAAAAACGTTTCCACAATGTTTTTTTAATTTACACGTGGATAATATTTAGGGTCCAAAATTTCGACCCTAAATTTGAAAGAGAATTTCGACCCTAATTTAATAAATTAAAAAAAAAACGTTTTCACAATGTTTTCTTAATTTACACGTGGATAATATTTATGGTCAAAAATTTGACCCTAAATTACAAAGTGTTTCGACCCTAAATGTTGGTCAAAAACTTTGCTGAAAAGTGGTGGGTCCTTTTTTTCGACCCTAAAATACATAGGGTATTTCGACCCCAATTTTTTAAGGTCAAATTTTTTGGGTCAAACAGTTAGGGTCGAATATTTCGACCCTAAAATTTAGGGTCGAATACCCTTTGTATTTAGGGTCGAAATTTTCGACCGTAAACCTTGATTTTGTCAAGTCATTAGGGGTACTAATTGATGAGAAAACTCTACGACGATATATATGTATCTAATAATTGGATGAGATAACCAAAAGTATATCTATTTAATAAATCTCTGTCGTATATCTATTTATTAAATCTTGTCTCTACTATATATAAAAAGCCGTATATTTTGTTGAAAATTTTAATATTTTCTAATTTAACTTAAACAAAATATTAAAATAAAAATATTTTCACAATTATGCGTAAATATACATCTAATATATTAGATGGGATCGAGTTAAGCCAAAGTGCTGTAGTAAAGAAGTTTCAATTTTAATTTGTTGTGTATCAAGTATGGTTCACAATTTCTCTCTAGTTTTTTCCCCACTTGTTGCACATACATAGTCAACATTTACGGAAGTTTTTAATTGAATTATGGTGGGATACACCATTCACATGCAAATGAGGTTAAGAATATTGATACGACTGCATATATATATGTTCACAAGTCGTGGTTAGTTTGACATATACTTTGCCATAAAAGATACAGGAAATATGCGATTTGGTGGATAGAGTTTTTGCTACTCAGTGGTCTATGCAAATTACGTATTTGCATTGGAATGGGTGGTGCTTATTGTAATTAAGACTGTTTATATTTACCTTAGAGATAACCGACAAAGATAATTACATAAACTTTTTTTTCTTTTTTAATATTATATAAATATATATGTGGAAATTGTCTAGCAGCAAATAATTAAAGGTTACTAATTATTCGAATGGGCAAACCGATAACTTGTTGACTCGACAGGGTTAATTCGGTGGTCGAATCAGTGACCCGGTGACTCGAACATGTTGACTTAATGGTCAAACTTGCGCACCGGTGACTCCGGTTCAGTCTGTAATCAAACCCGTGACCCGATGACTCGACCAAGTTAACCAAATGGTCGATCTGTGACCCGATGATCGACACGACCTTGTTAACTCGGTAGTTGATCATATGACCCGATGACTCGACAAGTTAATCTGATGATCGAACCTAAGATTTGATGACTGACCGGGTTAACCAGTGATTAAACATGTGACTCGATAATATTTGTAAAAAAATTAATTTTAAAATATATATTTAAAATTGTTAAAAAAAAATTAACATTTTATGTACATCTTTTATAATTTATCATTTATATAAATATTTTCTTAAGGTTGGAAATGCCTTATAATCTGATATATAATTGCCTCTCATCATTTTGATACTAACTCCACCATTTGTAACCCGGCCTAATATATTATTGTATGAAGTCATTGCTTGCATCAATGAAGTAGTACTATATATTTTATCTTGTCTGGACCCTTTTGTTTTCTTGCTTTAAGTTTGAATTTTAATTAGGGAAAAAGACTAGTTTAGTTAAAATCATCCCTTAAGGTTAAAGCATGTTCAAGTGAAAACATTTTGACTGATTTGGTTATATACAATTGCGCAAATGCACAACTATATCAAATGAACGTCACGTGTCCACTGACACAATATTATCAAAATGATAAATTACAAAAACACCCTTACCCTTTCTCTTTTCTCTTTCTCTTTCTCGATTCTTCTTTCTTCTTTCATCAGGGCTGGTTTAGGTACAAATTTAATATCTAACAAATATAATTTTTGGTGGTGGTATCTAATTAGTAATTCAAAATGATGGTGTCATTTTGACCTGTACCAGCATGATCATAGACAGGAGTGACATTCGCCTGTAACTTTGCGTCTTTGTTAGTGTTATTTCTACCATATCCTAGATAACCATTAGATCAAAGCGGAACAACAGGGACAACTGAGGTAAATCTTTTTTCTTTTACACAAAAAGTCTTGTATGTTTATGAATATTGGAAGTGATTAAGATTTTAAAACCATAAATAATTCTCCTAATTCGATCTTGGGTGCTATTACTCTGTTAGTGAAAGTCGAGGCGAGCCGCATTTTTTATTGCGGGTTCTAAATTCAGACACGCCAATGTATATATTTTTTGTGGTACCGACTGCTCTAAATGTGTTCTGTCATTTATCATGTGAACACACGAATACACGGAGCTGTTCGATGTACCCATTTGTTGTCTCGGTCACATCATTATTAGCATAGATCACGAGCTATAGACTATTTAGGACATTGTAAGTTGGAGTGACCTCCCTTTGGGTGAGATTGTTGGAAATACGTTTTTACGTATTTAGAAAGGATCGGTCACTCCAATGATATTGGTCTCGTGATCCAATATAGCCCATATAGCCCACATGTAGGGTGGGCTATATATACCCCCTCCCTAGCATGTTAGGAGGGGTTGGTCACTTTGCATTTTACACACATTTCACTTAATCAACCTTCTATTTCTCTCCTTTCTCTCTCTAACTCTCTCTCTCGCTATAAGTTTTTTCATTTCCCATCCATCTTAATAGATAATCTATAACATGCCTAATCCTTAGAAAATACGATCCTACAATTGGTATCAAGAGCTTGGTTGATTCTTCGGATTAGCACGTTTTATCTATTGATTTGGTGGTAAAGTTTCTTTCTTTTATAAATTTTTTTTCTTTCTTTCGTCTATTTTTCTTTAAGCTTAAGTTGTTAAAATTTACATTTATATAATTTTTGATAAAAGTTTTATCAAATCTTTCTTCTAAATGTTTCTTTTACTTTTATCAATTTTCAAAATTTTTAATCCATTTTTTATCCATCTTTAACACTAGTTCATATCAATTTTTTATCCATTTTTTTATCAGTTTCTTTAGTTTTATGTTTTGTTTTTTTTATCCAAGTTTTTTATAGTTTACTGTTTTGTCTTTTCTATCCAAGTTTTGTATCGGAATAGTTTCTCCCACATTCAGATGGTTATTCAGATGGAGTCCTCTTCTGTCATAGTCCGATAAGTTGTTTCATTATTCCGATATCTGTTCACTATCGATCGCAATAACCAAGGGTTCTACTTTGCGATCAAATTATTCCGATACCTTATTCCGACGTGGATTCTGATTGTACTTTGCGATCGTGGATTCCGACGGGCTTAAGGGACATTGAGACGAAACTCTGCCGAAATTTTTATCGAGACATTCCGATGGTTTGTTGATATTGCGATGGACTTTAGATATTGCGATGAAAGGGCAATCACTTTATTTCGATGAAAATTTTAGATATTGCGATGGAAATATAATTTACCTTGACTCGTTTTGACCAAGACAATCAGGACTCGACTCAAACCTTTTCGACACACGTCTCTAAAAACCTTACCACTCGACACAGACTCACACACAACCCACGTACAGACCCAAACACAACTCAAAACAACCAACAACACTCGACTCGACATAACCCTCGTCTAACACTAACTCGCCAAAAACAATCTCTCGAACACATCACTAAAGCTATCAAAAACCTCTCAACACAGACTCTCAAAACCCTCACCCTCACCCTCGCACACTCACCCTCGACTCACCCTCACCCTCGCAAACTCTTTCACACAGACTCTTTCACAAACTCTTTCACAAACTGTGACCCACGACCCAAAAACCTCGACAACACCAAAACTGACTCGATTAACTCTCGCCTCAAACATAAACTGACCAACTCCCAAACTCGAAACACAAAAAGAACGGGTGTACAATCCAGACTCGAAATACCAGACTCAACCACACCCATAGACACAAACCCACGATCTCTGTCAATTATAAAACCATCATCGATCGAAGACTCAAAAAGAAAATCAAATACATGCAATCAAACAATAATACCTACCTGAGATCTTATATATTAAACATCTTGAAGTCGTTCTTTCTTATGCAGCCTCGTATTTCATTCTATTTTTTAAGGATATTTGATTAGATTCACTGATTTCGTAAAGGATTTGGATTGGTGTGGAATTTAACACCTCGTTTTTTATTCGACTGTTGGATTGGTGTGGGATTTGTTTTTGGTAACTGGTATTAAATTAAACAAAAGGGGCGGATATTGTGAGAAATTAGGTTTAATTTGGAGTTGATTGATTTTTTTTTGGGAAAGAAGTTGGTGAGTGATAGAAGAGGGGCGGAGGAAACTATGAGATAGATTAGGTTGTGAGTTTATTTTCTGTTGATTATTTAGTGTGGGAGAGAGAGAATTCAAAGTGACTTTTATATCCACAAAGGGGCGAAGTTTACAAGCATATCTGCCACGCGTATGTGTGTATCGGTTAGGTGGAACTGTTTTTGGTCACACGTATTATTTGGACACACGTGTTTTTTTTGTGAGTTATTGGATTAGGCGGAGTACACAAAGAGTGAAGTGAATTTAGGGTTGGTTTATATATTCAGGCGGAGGAAACAAGGTGGGCCAACAATCACCAGCCACGTTTCATACTCGTTTAATAAATTGCCACGTTTCTTTAGCACTTTTGAGAATTTTAGTTATATTCACTTTACTTTAGTTATATTCACAAGGAGGATTTTGTTGGTGAGAATTTTAGCACTTTGGAAATACACAAACATATAACTAAAGTAACAACACAAACATATTCACTAGCCCATTACGTTTCTTTAGCATTTTTGAGAATTTTAGGTCGCATTTCACGTGGGTTTGCTGCTACAAAGTTAATTTAAAACTTTGGATTTTTAAAGCTTTGTTTGTGTGACTTTATCAAATGTGACTAGGCCACGTTTAAATATTGGTTCGCTATATTTTTTAGATTTTTAGTTTAAGCGGGGTGGTATTGGATTGAGGCGGGTATTTCAAAAGTACAAAGTAGTGCGGGTATTTCAAAAGAACCTAAGTGGTAAAATACTTTACGGGTAAGAAGTTTTTGTGTCCGGACTTGAAGACAAAAGTGACGAGTCAAAGTGACGGGATTTATTTTTAGTGGCTACGGATTTTTGATAGGGCATTAATATTTGGAATTGAAGACGGATTTTTCATCAATCAGTAATCCTTAACGTCATTGTTCATCTTAATGGAATCATCGAATTTGACGTTTCACGAGGGAGAACTGCAACACATGCAACTCAAAGACATCAACTTGCGTCAAAAAACTTTGGAAATCCTTCACGAGCTCAAGACACATCTTGCAATTCTCTATCCGCACAACATGACTGAACTTCCATTCACGATTCAAATGTTCTTTGGCAAAGAGGATAATTTTAACGAGAAGATTTTCAATAATTTGGATGAGTTACGGTTGCAACTTGAAAGGGAGACTCTTCATGAGGATAACGCGAAGATATGTATAGAAATCCTTCGCACACAGTTTAAGGATTTCTTTGCCTCAACAATGGTACCTCCTTTTGATTATTCGACTCCAATCCTTCACCAGATTTTCAACAAGCATACAGGTTACCAAACTGAAACCTTTCGACGTGGTTTACTCAATCAAATTAATATACTTGAGAAGATTATCGAGGTCGGGTTAGTTAATTACATCGAGATACGGTTGAAAGAGGGTCAGATTCAAAGAATCAAGGAGTCGTCTAAATCATTGCATGAACATGAGAGAGAGACACGCTTCAAGTTGTCGTCAAAAGATGATCAGATCTGCCAGGTGCAAGAAATGGGTGCCAATTTGGTCGTCACGGTAAGCAAGGGAAAGGAATCAGGAGGAAATCATGAACCGACCAGCAAGTCACAAGCACCAACTATTCAGGTGCCAAGTTTCAACACTATACAGCATGTTGAGCATTCCGAACCTAATTATGCCACACATGGGATGGAAAAGAGTGATAGCAATACCACTTCTGATTCATCCAATGTGAGTCATAATGGGGGAGGAAGTGTTCAAAATGCTATACATCATGATAAATGCTCTATGACTGCTTCATTAACTACTTCTGATTCCAAGATTAAAGAGCTCGAAACGATCGTAGCTCAGCAATCAAAAGATCTTGAGGATGCCAAAATTGAATTTTCGAATAAAACAAACAAATTTGAAACATACTTTGAAAAACTTGAAAAGTCAAACGTTGTTCTTGAACGAAAATTGGATCAAAAAGTTCTAGATTCTAAAGCTGAAAAGGATAATCTTTTGAAACAAATTAAGTTGCTAGAACCTAAATTGGCATCCCAAGATGAATTACTCAAAGAAAATGAGACCTTAAAAGCTCAAGTTCAGGAAAAGGTTTTTGCTATAGCTGCATTGAAAAACGAATTAAGGAAAACTAAAGGACCTAGTGTGGACACTAAGCTTGAAAAAACATCAATCTTGGGGAAACCGCCTACAAATCAGTTCGTCAGACAATCGGTTGTCAGACAACCTACTATATTTAGATCCGAGCGATCACAATCCTCGAGACCGCGGTTTGCCTCCCAAGTTGATACGGTTCATATTTCTAGAACAGTTACTCCACCAACTAGGCCCAATGTGACTAAATCAGCTTTAGCAAGACCTAATCACATGATTGCCTCTAGTTTCTCTAAGAATAGTTCAAAGAACACGTTTAGAACTAGTTCAAATGATGTGCGCCATGATTTTGGTCAAAGGGAAGCTATTCAAAAGACACAAGTAAGAGACAATGTCAAACCTAGTCAGATGCCTTCTAGATTACCCAACACTGCTAACCGTAGCATGTCATCTCCTAGGAGCATCGATTAATCATCTAGGAATTACTCGGACATTAAATATGCTACTTGTAAAACATGTAGAAAATGTGTCTTTACGGCAAATCATGATTCTTGTATTAAGAAACTACTTAATGAGGTGAACTCCCGTGCTAGACTTAAATCCAGTGGGTTGCTAAAATAAATCCCATTGGTAAAATGTGGCACCCCACTGGTAGAACTTTCACTCTTGTAGGAAACGAGTGCCCTTTAACTAGGATAGTCTCCGATTCTACTAAAACTACTAGGGAGGAAATTGATAAGGATGATACATCACTTAAGCCTGGAATTAAGGTTTTCTATAAAAGGAAACGTTTGCCAACTAAGACTAGTGAATTATCTCCTCAGGTCACCTCTGGCACAAGTAAGGCCAACTGTGATACCCCACTTGTTTCTAAGATAGATATCGCTAACCCACATAAAAGCATACAAACTCCTGATGAGAATGCAGGTACCAAAGTCCACGTTAAACAAGAACACAACGGTCCAATCTTTACATATCCTTCAACTAAGGACACTCTCAGAGTTTGGTTACTGAAGAAGTTGATATGAAAGAAACATGTGTCTCAGGGGATTCGCAGTTAAACATTGCACAAAGGCTTATAGACAAATCACAGTCTGTGACCCGTTCTTCAGAGAAAGGGAAGTTTATCTACGCAACGATAACTTACCCTCAAAACGAGAAATTAATTTATCTCGGACACGAGCTTACATTAAAACCATTCAACGGTTTCTAGCTCGTGTATATGGCTCCTCGTTAAATGACAGACGATGACCCGGACTTCAGAGACAGTGAAGTTTATCTACGCAATGATAACTTACCCTCTTAACGAGAAATTAAGTTCTCTTGGACACGAGCTTATCCTAAAACCATTCAAAGGTTTTAAGCTTGTGTATAAGGCTCATCATTAGATATTAGATGATGACCTGATCTTCAAACAAAGGAAAGTTTATCGCCGATGATAAACTTATCCTCATTAACGAGAAATTAAATTTTCTCGGACACGAGCTTACATTAAAACTATTCAAAAGTTTTAAGCTCGTGTAAATGGCGTATAATCACATTTCAGATTATGCCCCGATCTTCAAAGAAAGGATAGTTTATCGCCGATGATAAACTTATCTTTACAACGAGAAATTATTTTTTCTCGGGCATGAGCTAATATTAAAAACATTCGATGTTTTTAAGCTCATGCACAATGACTTACAGTTAAATATCAGACTATAACTCGGACTTTAATTTTAGGAGAGCTTATCTTTAAAGATAGCTTATCCTCGTAACGGGAAATTAAATTTTCTCGGTCATGAGCTTGTTTTAAAACATTCCAAGTTTTAAGCTCAGAAAGGACAGTGTATCTTTTAAATAAGAGAACTTTTCCTCATAACGGGAAATTCATCTTTCTCGGTCATGATCTTTACGTTAAAACATTCAAAAGTTTTTCAAGCTTATGAAAACGACTTCTAAGTAAATATCAACTTAGGACTCGTTCTTCAGTTAAAAGGAAAGTTTATCGCCGATGATAAACTTATCCTTAACAACGAGAAGTTTACAACTTCTCGGACTTGAGCTCGTTTAGTAAGATATTCAATATCTTAAGCTCAAGTTTTTGGTTTTCAAAACTTCGAACAAAATTTTTCGAGAATTTTTCAAAAGGTTTTTCTAAATCTTTGAAAATTGTGTGTTCTAAAATGTTTTGATAACAAGAGCATGTCTTTTGGAATCGATAATATTTACGATACTAGAAATGTCATTCAATAATGACACGGGGTTGTAAATAAAGTTAGAGCAGAAGTTCATATCTCTTAAAACATGCTCAAAATGGTTTGCTATTATTTCAGATAGTAACCCGCTTTTCATACTCAAGTCAAGCATTTCACCGGAAAGCTTTGACTCAACAACGGGAATTAATTTTCTCGGGCATGGTTTACTTTATAACCATGTAAGGGATTGTGTTTACGTAATAACACAATCTAACACGAATTTATGTACGTGTCAGTGCATTTATTTGTTAAAACAAGAGAAATCTTGTTTTTATGAAGTTATCATCTCCACCAACCGTAGCAATTTACAATTGATATCTACATACTCGACGATGCGACTACTCAAACGGTGACTACAACTCTTTCAATAGAACACGGGTCAACAATTGAGGGGGATCAATTGTCCAGCATTCATAATCCTTGATGCCGAGAGTGCCAAGTTCACATATTGGTGTCAAGACAACGATATCAATCGTACACATGGAGTAAAGAGATAACTTCGGACATGATGAGGCGACCAATATTCGTGAACAAGAACCATGTGCTTCTTTCATATGATGTTCTCCATCATTCAGGTCCAACCTCATAAATCGCTAATCTTGTGAATACATTATCATATATGATCTTTGCACGTGATAAATACCTTACACTTGTGTTTAAAAGGTATTTAATTTACGTTTCAAGTACACCCTCATTAATTTGAGGGGAGCTTGTGTAAAGCATGAAGATAATTGGATTTACATTTTTCTTCCCAAATTTTCTTAAACTGCTATTAAATCAATTGATATTAAAAACATCGATTGGGTTAATATTTTTAATATGGGGGAAAAATTGTGATTTAATATGGGAAATGATTAATCACAAATGGTTTGACTTAACGTGATAGCTCATCCCGACATGTGCGAAATGTTTTCGGATATCGTGGCATATGTTAAGGGGGAGCAAAATGGATTTGCACTTAAAAATGGATTTCATGGTGATTTATACTTACCCATAACCCATTTATTTCACGACGATGAAGATTGTGGTGACATAAGGATGGTATGATAGGTTAAAGTCCAATGATTCCTCTAGAACCGGAGGAATCTTCCCAAGGACATTCCATAGCTAGAAATAGTAGTCCCTAGGAAAGATGGAGAAAGATTGTGAACGTAGCTGAATGCCGACCAAGTACTTAAGTTAGAACTAGAACAATCACAACAAGGTGCTAGTGATGACGTATTGGTAAGCATTAAAGGGGTTGAAGAATGAAAAAGAATTGTAAAGATAAAGGGTGTAAAGAAAGAAGCCCTCCTTACAACCTTAGGTAGAAACCGGGTCAATACATATGCTATTGAGATCATTTTTAATGATGCTTGATATTGAAGACAGACATCATGGACCCAGTGATGCAATGCACAACCCATCCTAGCTAACTCAGATATCTCTCAAAAGATATTTGTTTTAATCACATGGAGATAACGCATTATCTATTGATTTATTCACTCCGAATAAATTGGTGTTGAAATGGTGGCACTCCTCTCCAGCATCCGATCACTAAAATCCAAAATGCATGATTGAGTCTAGAGCCATTTGAGATCATCAAATATCTCATTGGGACACACTTTCATATTTCCTTGCTTCCTCACACAATGTGAAAAGTAAGAAAGATCTTAAGAGTCCTACGCAAAATCTTCATGATCTTGCCTGAACATCCGAGTAATACGAAAGTATTTACAATGAAGATGGAAATCCTTCTTGAGCAAATATCAAAAAGCTCATGGTAGGTGACTTGTGCGATTCTTTATGAATCAAACTTGTGATAACTGGAAAGCAACAGTGGTTTAATTCTTAAATGAATTTAAACACGTTCCAGGCATCTACGCAATATCTTAGTGATCTTGCCAGAACACTCAGAGTGATACCTTAGTGTTCACAATGATGAGTGGAAATCCTTCTAGTGTTAACCTCAAACAGCACTTGGTAGGTAACTTGCAATATTCTATACGAATCAAGCTCGTGACAACTAGAAAGCAACGATGGTGCGGTTCTAAATTGAATTTCACTTGTTCCAGGAACATGAATTGACGGCTTCAAATCATGCGGATATTATTATTCAAATGATTCACTCTTTATGTTCGCAGTCAGCTTTGGACGGTCGAATAAAGAGAACGGGTTTACCCGCGAAATCTTGTCAAGGAGGTTCTTAATTGAAACTACCTGTCACAAGTACGATATTTTTATATCGTCCAACGGTCTTCACCGACCGGAGGTAAAATGCTACCGAATTAGAATGAAATGTTCAAGGCTATTTCATCCGTGTATATGTTTTGTTGCTAACGGTCTTATGTAGCGTAACAAGAAGGTGGCATTGCGGTGTACAATCCATAAGAAGTCGTCACCACATGCTTATACTATATGCACTTAATACTTCATGAAATTCAAGAAAGTCTAAAAGTCAAGTCTTCCGTTGTATCAAACTCTAAAGCTTTCAAGAATTTATAAAAGTATAAGTATGTGGAACATGAAGTCACGAGGAGGCAAATATCACAAGTGATGAATGCACAAGGTCAAAGATCTCATCAGCATATTCACAAGAACAAGATCGAAGACTCAAGCATAGTATGCTAGGTTTAAGATTTTGTAAAATGGTGTGAACTCCCTTTGGGGGAGATTGTTGGAAATACGTTTTTCCAAGGAAAGTCTCGGTCACATCATTATTAGCATAGATCACGAGCTATAGACTATTTAGGACATTGTAACTTGGAGTGACCTCCCTTTGGGGGAGATTGTTGGAAATACGTTTTTACGTATTTAGAAAGGATCGGTCACTCCAATGATATTGGGCTCGTGATCCAATATAGCCCATATAGCCCACATGTAGGGTGGGTAATGTAGGAATTTTTCAATTCTTTTTTAGATCTTATTTATCGTTCCACAAATCGACTCGAAATTGAAATCGGACTTGACGTAAGATTTATTTGTTCTTGGTGAAATGTATTTTTGGTATTTTAAACTAATTAAAAACTATTTAAAATTAAAAACTATATAATTAAAAAAAACCCAATTTAAACTAATTTAAATAAAAACTATTTTAAAACTTAAACAAAATTAAAGCTAATTTTATGTGAACCTAAAATAAAAACTTTTAATGAAAACTTTTTAAAACTATTTTTTAAACAAAACTATATTAAATGAAAACTAATTTTAAAACTAAATTTAAAAACAATTTAAATAAAATATATTTTTTATCTTTTTTTATAAATTTTATAAAAAAATAAAAACTTTTTAAATAAATTTAATTAAACTAAACACTTATATTAAACCAATTAACTCAATCTGGCAGTACATTAAAACCTTATATTAATTGAATAAAGCAAAATAAAACACAAGAAAGGTAGTAGATGAGATGGTAAGGTTGCTTGGTTGCTGAATAGAAGGTCCAGGGTTCGAGTCCCTGAGCAGACAAAATTTTATGCTAATTTTTTTGGACAGAATTAAGAACCAACAGATCAATTGGATCTGTTTGCTTATGCATCAATAAAAACCAATCAACAAAAATAAGCACAAAAGCTAAGCAAATAAGCAGTTAGAAAATAAGCAGACAAAATCGAATAAGCTAAATAAGCAGAATTAAAAACACGAAACCAAAAAAAAAACAGATAAAGCGAATAAAAAGCTGAAACAAAAATAAGCAATTGCAAATAAAAAATACCAAATAAGCAGTTCTAAACAAATCTAATCAGCAGACTCTAAACTCAAAGCTTAAATCTAGCAGACTAAATAAAACAAATTCCAACAAAAGTAAATCAAACAAAAGCAGTACCACTTAACCAAAAAAGCAGATGAGCAGATTTAAAGCAAACAAAAAAAACACGATCAGATTAATAAACTAACCAATAAAAACTTAACAAAAATTTAAAAGAAAAGTGGAACTTGATGAAGATACCGTTGCGACGAAGGATGGCGTTGTGCCTCCTTTTGAACCGAAACAAACGCCACCTTGAACATCAAATCATCACCACCATAAAACCACTTACAGACTTTCGATCCACAAATGACATCCGAACAGTTTTTTTTATAACTTTCTAATGGGAAAATTATCATAATCCACTTTCTTACTTTTTAATAATTATAAAAAAACAAATAATGATAAAAAACAGATTTAAATTGCAATAAAATAAATCAGACAAAATTTAATTTAATTCAAAATAAAATTTCATTAATAAAAAAAATGATTACAATACTCCGAAAATTGAAAATACAATTTACCTACAATCTAATTTGCATAAAATAAAATTAAAACTAAATTAATCTTACTCCTAAGAAAAAACAGTAAAAAAATTAAAAAAAAATGGAATATATAATTACAAGATGTTGGGGGTGGGGTTTTATAGGAAAACCCAAACTTCTTCATGAAGATTGGTGCTCTCATTCTTTAATCTTGGCCGCATCTTTCTTCTCTCTATTTTCTTGCACTTGATCAACGGCTGAAAATACCCTTATCACGTGGATCGCCCTCGTGGATTGAAGGTGTGTTTGTTGAAAGATGATGTGGATACAAACGATTGGAGGATTTAGTGAAATTGGCTGTCACAGCCAATTAAATCCAAGGCAAGAGCCAAGGTGGATTGAGGACTACCATTTGTGATCATCTAAAAAACTTGGGAATTAATTCCCAAGTGCGTGAATCACACGTGCCTTGAACAAGAAAAGAAAAGCCCCAATTTTTACCCATGGTTAATTAGGGTTTTGAGGTAAATAAGATGGTGGAGGCTGCATTTTGTGGGAGAGAAAGAAGGGAAAGTGAGTTTTCATTGTTAATATCGAAATAAATGAATGAGGGGATGGGTAAAATTATTTAAGTGTGTGTTGGGATAAGAAAGTAAACGTTTGTGTGAGTTTGGTGGATGTTTGACCGGGTTTATACAAAACAAAGCGTTACTTTGTTTTTACCGTCCAAGGATTTAAGGTTAATGGGCTGGGCCCAATTTTGTCAAAAGAAAATACCCATCCGTCCACTTGATAATAGATTTGGGCCAAGAAATGAATTTTCATCCGTTTATAATAAACTCATGGGCTTAGTGGCCCAACTCCATCCATTTATAATAAGCAAATAGGATTTTGGGCCCAATACCCAAATGTGGGACCCACAAAGCTCAAATGTCTTCAAAAAGATTAAATCCGATAAAATCGAGCTCGACTTCGGCTTCCTTGATCTTTTCTTTAACCCGTGTCGATTTTGCCGGTTTTCGTGATCTTAGGCACACTTTTGGTCTTTTGACTTTGTCTTCGTCTCTTTCTTGGACTTTTCTTCAACATTTGACCGTGAAATCCCGTGTTTTCTTACCTTTTGATCATTTGTACCTATTTTAACACAAAAACACAAAACCACGCGTAATTCCGACTTTTACAATATAAAACACATGATTAGGTCTTGTTTTTCCTTGATTTTAGTGGCAAAAGGATAAGTGTTTACACACTTATTAAATCCCCTACACTTGACCATTGCAATGACCCCATGCAATGCATTATTTTAAAGCATAAAGTTACATTTTTCTCATAATTAATCCATCTCGGCCTTTATTAAGATACACTATTATTATTACGATGGAAAGATAAAAACTTTAAAGGAAACAAAAGTTATAACAATTTATTAACTTGGAAATTATTTGATGGAAGAAACTCGTAAAGAAATCTAAGACTTAGATTAGGGCTTTAGTGTCATGAATATTAATCACCCTCAAGTTTCACGTTCCCCATACCAAGCTTAAAAACGAGATCATTGTTTACCATAAGTCCTTAAGTTAAAACCACTTATATAAGATAATTGTGTAATACTCTTTCTCCAATTCCTGCATTGTATCTCTAGATTTTATTGATTGTCATTCACCCGTAGGCTCATTTGACTTATTTGATAATTATTAGTTCAAAAATGAAGGCCAAACGGTGCAAACCCGATACTAAACCTAACCTCGTCCTCAAAAACGTTGTCACTAAAGTAAGCCCACATCAAGGATGATTTAACACGATTTGGGGAATAAATTCCCGGACCCAAAATTTGGCCAATAGTACTACTTATTAGTTATTCCTCCAAAGTCATGTAGACTTTATATGGAGTTTAGCAAGTTCACATCATATACCCTTAGGCTCTTTAAGATGTAAAAATGCTCCCCGTCTATTGTCCACACCCTAAGGCTCCTTGAACGATAAACGAGGGAATTGATTTTTGATCAGTTTTTATTCAACACTTACCATGCCATACACCCTAAGGCTCTAATGACAAGGTTCGTGCTACATGCCCCACACCCTAAGGCTCCTTGAGGTCATGTTTTAATCTTATTCTTTCTTTATTTATGATATATATAGTAGGCCAAATTCCGCGGTCCCATGGTTTGAATACCTCCTACTTAGTGGTTATGAGCCACCTTAGTCGGAAGTCCACAACGCTGGCACCCTCAATGTGTCCATGCTTTAATTACAAGGAGAATAAAGATTTGGCTAAGAGTTAAGATATCAAATCGACACCGCAAAAATCCTCATTTATTAAGAAATTAAATATACAAGTGGGAAGAAAGAGCCACAAAAACTCATATAAGCAAAAATTAACCCTTAAACTTATTATCAACTCTATCATCTCTCGTTCTCTACAATTTAAAATCTCAAAGAATGAGACTCGTGGATGCTTAGCCTAATAAACCAATTAAGGTCCATATGGTTAAGGATACTAGCTAGAGTACACTTGGATAAGTAAACTCGGGTTGAGTCAAAATATTCACGACGGGCCTAATATATCAAAGACATCTAAACTTGTTAAAACCATTTTATTAATTTATTTATTTTTTACTTTTCTCTTGAAATAGAAAATATAAATATGATGCGATGACAAAAGGAAGGAAAATAAATAAAAATACTACTAGGCCAAAATAGATCAAAAATTTGAAAAACATTGAAAATTTTTTAAATTTTTCGGTTAAATGGGGTCAAATTCATGGAAAAGCCCACTAAAATTTCGATAGAAATCCCCCCTACACTTAATATAAACATTGTCCTCAATGTTTAAGCATGTGGGAGAATAAACTCCCCTACACTTAGGACATTGAGTACGTTGTTTAAAATCGAGCTAAGGAAGGGACAACTAAAGTGATTACATTTATTTGTTTTATTTTTATACAAGATTGAATCACAATAGCAAAAACTTATCGAAGGAACCGGGTACACGGGATCAGGGGTCGCGTCAAAAGCACCAAAAGCGGATCATTAAAGCTCATGTCCCTGTACAACATCACAACACACAAACAACCTACTAGGCTCCCCTACACTTATTGTAGAAAATAGATAAAAGATAGATCATCGGGTTGCCTCCCGAGAAGCGCTTGTTTTTGTTAACCGAGTCACGAGCCTGACTCGACCCCGAATTAAATGGTCCATGGGGAAGCCTCTAACATAAAAGTAAATAGAGTAGAGTCAATAAGCAGTATGTTTATTCTATAAGCAGATAAGGCCATAAGGGTGTGTTTGGAATTACTTGTCTTTTACTGGTATTTATGGCTTAGTAGCACTTGTGTTCAAATGAGCATCTTCAGTGGTGGTTTATTGCCAAAATATTAAGCAATATAAACCAATAAGCCCTTAGAAATCGTAACACTTCAACCGATGGGCATTTTTCTGTAGTGGATTAATGGGTGTATAAGTCTTTGCCCTTTAATTTAGCACCTAAATATGCATCTCAAGCAACCACTAAGCAAATATATTAAGCAATCACTAACCCATTTAAGTTGAAAACAAGGCGCTGCCAAAACTATTTGTGGCATCACTCACATATCAGTCATGTGGGTGTGTCACTGATGTAAGATGAAAGAGTCATGGTGAGATATTTTTTGTGTAGATGGATTATGATGTAAACTGATGATAGAGTCTTCATGTTCCCAGATATGCTGACCCGCTGTGGAGCCAAACGTGTAAGGGAAGAAGCCTATAATAGGACATTGCAATTAACATTGTCCCAACACCCTCACGAACAAAGACGGGACCTGTTCTTACAGAAACTCAAAGATGCTGTCATAGCCAAGACGATTGTGAGTAACCTAGAAAAGCTGATGAAATATCAATGTTTGGAAACAAAACGCAGAGAACAAGAAAGTGCCAAACAATTAGAAGATAGAGAAAAATGGACAGAAGAAATGGAAAAATCAATGGTTACTAACATTCAAAAGCTGATAGAATGTCAAGCATCTGAAGCAAAAAGGCGAGAACACGAAATGAAACCCGGGCAGAGGAAGCTACTCCTAATGAACCTATAGGTGATTTCCCATATCTATTACAGTACATATATGCTTTATTTTGTATATGTAGATGACGTTAATGTATTGTCAAATTACTTTTGTAGCTGATACAGATTGCTTAACAAATGACCAGGGTGAAAATTTACCACCACCTTCTGAATGGTTCGTCTTATGTAGTTGTGTTTGCAACTTAGAATCTCTTTGTTACGTTTGATGAGAATTCTTCTTAACGTCTGTGTTTTTGGTTTTTTTTTGGTTTGTTTTAGGCTAGAGGACACTCTTATTGAACTATATTTGCCGGGTTATGCCAACCAAACCACAGATGACGCATCTGGTGCAATGCCACTTGACAAAGACACTAGTACAAATATGCCTACTGATGGTTTGTCAATAATCTTTTTGGTACTATATGGACAGATAATGTTATAGGTTAATCGATTGTTAAAACAGATTCTTCTTTACCCAGGTGTAGAAACAATAATGCTGATGACACTGAACAAGAAGAGGGAGAATGGATCCCGGATGAGACTCGTGAAGGAGCTGATGGATGTGGAGTTCCCTCTGATGAAGGTATATGTGAATCCTCAATATGTATCCCCAGTTGTAGTTATTATATATTTATATCTGTTATCTTTACTTTAATGGCTACTATTTGTACTTGTCCGCACATACACCATTGATCTATCTAAAATTTTCTCTTGTCCTTTCCATTGCTTAGTAGATGAGGAAGAAATGTGGCGTGCACAATATGGCCAGGCAATTCATTTAGAGAAGGAGCAAGCACCTAATTACCTTGTTATTGACTTATGGGATTGGTTAATGGTAACAGAAACCAAAAAGAGCAGAAAACGTAAAATATGCAGATTAGTAGGCCGATTAATAAAGAGGTCCTCTTAACTCCAACCCTCAATGCCATCAAGTAGCCGTGTACTGAAAACCGCCCCAATATACGAAGTGCATCTTGATCTTGTACGAGTTAGATCAGGTCCGCTGTACAATTTAAGGAGTCCAAAAGTTGCGTACGTAGCTTCTTTGTCGTCTTATGATTCTTTGAACCCAACAAAAGGTTGGGGTTTCCCAGAACTAGCAAGGGAGAAAGAAACCCAAACAATCGCGAAGTCTAGTCAACATATATAGCCCAATATGGTGTCGTCTTCCAATGGAAAGGTGATTTTTTAACAAAAGTGGCAACAAGTTTTTATGACGAGAGAATACACTTTCATTTTATATGACGAGAGAATACACTTTCATTTTATCCCATGTCTTGTCTTTTCAGCACAAGGACCATGCTTATAGAGATAGAGCTGCTGAGAGAAGAACCCTACATGGTGGCTTTGGTGTGCGTCTCGGACAAAAGAAATCAGCAGATAATGATTCTTCATCTCCCGTTTCTGCTACTCCAGAAGAAGCTACAACTAAAGCCTTGAACATGTCATTTGGAGTCGGGAGTTATGCCAGAAGTATGCTAGAAAAGATGGATTGGAAAGAGGTAAAATATTTGGAAACTTCATCGTGTTTTCTTGAAAATGGGTTGGTCGAATTTGAGAACTTTACTAAAATCAAAACGGGTCAAAATTTGCTGAAAGTTACTTTCCGTGTCATACATATGTTTCACCCTGATAAATCTTTATATTTGTACAAATCACACATTGATTTTATTTTGCGTAGGGCGAAGCACTTGGAAGCAGCATGAAGGGCTTAATAGAGCCCTTACAAACAATTAGAAACAAAGGAAGTTCGGGTTTGGGATGGAATCAGAATAGAAACTGGAAGCACTCCTGATCTAAATCTACAGTTTATTGTACTGTTCTATATCACTTCAAAGCTTCACATGGTTTATCTTGCTGGCAGTCTCCATCATATGGATGCATGACTGGTGTACTGTACACAACTTTTATAGAAAAATAATTGGGATAAATATATACATTAGTATTTTTTATTTATGAAAAGCTGTTTGAGGTAAGCGTGTGTATCTATGTTACAAATACAAGCTATAGAACCAAAACAATTACTGTTGCTAGAGGTGGAAACCTTGACATATTTACACGCATTCGCCAATTCGAAACACACTCGATATTGGATGTTGAGACGGCCAACTACGGAAAGTACATATTCTCACCTGAACCGGTTATAACTACTTTGTTATTAGTCAGTTGGCCGTTCCTACGGGTCAGGT
This sequence comes from Glebionis coronaria, assembly GCA_025667525.1. NCBI lineage: Eukaryota > Viridiplantae > Streptophyta > Magnoliopsida > Asterales > Asteraceae > Glebionis > Glebionis coronaria. The sequence continues at coordinate 2,451,623 of JANFOE010000193.1, forward strand.
AGCTAGTTTTCAGAATGATGGCATTTGACCCATCACATGCAAAATATAACCTAAAATCTACCAATCTACCAATAAAGTATATCATATGAACTAATTAGAACATTGGCCCTATAAGCACAAAATTAGTTTAGCTCAGTAGCTTTTAATCATTGATCAAACATGAATGCTCACATTTGATGTGCTACAAAAACTTAATGTACAACGTACACAATACAAAAGGGCATAAAATTGATACTAATGCCACCAAGAAAACCATATATGCAGTAATACCCATCTACCTTCAAGAAGTGTTACTCGTTGCTATGCAGTACTACTTGAGCTCTTGAGGCTGCTTATGCATAGGCTTACAGGAAGTCAGTTTCTCTATCTGAGCAGCAACTTGTAGACTGTGCTGGTGATTTCAATAACTTCGCATGCAACGGTGGGTTGCCTTCGCAAGCATATGAATACATCAAATACAATGGTAGACTTGACTCAGAGGAAGCATATCCTTACACTGGAGTCGATGGTGTTTGCAAATACTCATCAGAGAATGTTGCTATCCCTGTTCTTGATTCTGTCAACATCACCATGGTAAGAAAAATAAGTCATCTCAAAGTCTTACTATTATACTACTTACTGAAGTAGTGCCATTTATATCTAAATAATTCTATTTACAGTCTTTCATTAGTTCACATTTTGTTGGCCTAATCGTCACTACTCAACTACTACACCGCCACTGCTCAAGTGCTCAACTGCTCAACTGCTCAAGTGCTCTAGTGCTCGACCGCCACTGCTCACCCCTGTTTTTGTTGCTTGTAAATATGCTGTTGAATATATAAAATTCGTTGAATATATAAAATTCATTGAGTTTACAAATTTTTCTTAGTAAATATGTTGTTGAATATATAAAATTCGTCTTCAAGACTTGTGTTTTCAGATGTAAAATGTCTCGGGTGACAATTTTTCACAATGCAAGAGGTAAGGACGGTTGGTATTATGTTTGGCAAAAGAGGTGAGCGTTTTGAACCAATTTTAGATTTTTATTGGCTATTTCTCAAAGGAGCAATGAGGGGTGCTAGTTTTCAGGAATGCTACTTTTTCATTCTTGTTTAAGAAGCTGTTGCAAATGGGTGGCTTATTGTAACACAACGTCATTGTAGTCACTTGAAACTATCAAGATGAACAGAAGACACATGTATGTATACGCCAAGCACTTCAAACAAAGTGTTCTGTCTGAAAGAGCCGCAAAGTTACACAAGCATGGATATGTGCAAGAGAGGCCACTTAAAGATTCAGTCCTTAAAATCATGTAAACTATAAAGAACAGCAGAGATAGGCGACTTGTTGGAACTTCTATACTTTTTGTAACACAAAATCATTGTAGTCACTTGAAACTATCAACAATGATCAACAAAAGACAAAAAATTCAGGTATACGCCGAACACTTCAGACCGAGTGTGTTTTTTTGTGCGTGTCTACACTTGATCTGAACAAGCACTTGCTTTCCTAAATAGATAGAAAGAACAGTGATCGCAAATATGACACACAACAACTTTGACCTGTCCTAATTAACACACACAAAACTGTATGTCATATTCAAAAAATTACAAATTTTATATGTCATATTCAAAGTCACAAACAGTCTGATTGTCATATTTGCGAACACCAGATCTACTACTACTAGTATGTTTAACATGATCACTCAATTTCAATCAAAATATAACGCTGCAAGGGAAAAATAAACAAGCTAACAAGTTCATCAACTGAAGAAGTAAATGATTGGAACTAAATAACTCATTCATTGTTAATTAGTGTATTCAATACAAAATTACGGCAGACTACTTTTCTAACTCATCTATAGAAGCCGTAAACAGGTTTATATTACAAATTGCGACTTCTAGGTGACGCCGGTCTTCGTTTTCTTGTAACACACTTGTGTGTCTACAGAGCGCTTCTTCTGAATTTTGGACGCCAAGGCTGAGGACCCTTCATTTGAGAAGAGCATGCCTCAGCCTTAATTTGATAAGAGAAGCATACGACAATGGCAGTGAGATTATCAGTAGCGTCTACTCGTAATGCTTGATCTATAAACTCTCTAGCACACCTTTCTGGGTCATTATGTTGTATTAGTCGACGACAAACAAGGCCCACCGCTTCTTCATTAGACATCACATCCCAGATCCCGTCACATCCAATTATCATAAACTCATCTCATCGCTCAACACCATTTGTGTCATCTCTGGTTCAGCAGTCAGAGGTGACTGTGAGTTGCTACCAATGGGTGATTTCATGTATTTGTCTCCAAGGGCTCGTGTCACACCAGGTTCACCATTCAAGTAACCATCTGTATCAAAGTAACCGCCTAATTCCTCCACTCTTATCTTTTCTTGTACATTAGACGGTCTGTGGTCATGAGATATTTTCTTCGCAACCCCTTTCCTAGAAATAACCACACGACAGTCTCCAGCATTTGGTAATGAGCGAAATGGCTTACTTATTCATGTACAAGCTAAAAACGTTGTCAGCGTGTATCAATTCATATGATATAGGATATGTCAAAAATGGTTCACACCTGCAATCAAGGAGATAGGAGATAATAAGGCACCAAGAGTTGACACTGACGCTAGATATGAACGAAGAATACAAACCAGTTCATGTAAGTTCCAATAAGGCCGCGTTCATAGATGATGCTAAGAGTCCTATTTGTTGCATCATGAGGAACGACGTTCATAACCCAAACAGGATACTTTGAAAGTGAGGCCGCAAATCCACCTAACCCGACTTTCATGTCCATAATATTTCTGTACCCACCACTCGATAACGATTTCAACACATGCCCATATGTAGAAATCCTCTTTTTCCACATCAAGGCATCCTCGAGAAAATCTTTAAATTTTATGTCATGAATCTGCTTAATCTTTAGGTTGTGCGTCTTTACTTGATGCAAAGAATTTTTTTTTTGTACTTTAGCTATAAAAAGTTGATGAGCATGGCAGGCACCCTCATAGAACTGCTCAACTGCTCCACCGCCACTACTCAACTGCTCCACCGCCATGCTCAACTGCTCCACCACCACGTCGCAACTGCTCTACCGCCACTTAAACTTAAGATAGTCAATGATCATTTCAAACTTAAACTTTTGACGCTGGACGGGTTTAGGTTCATTACAAACTCGATAATTCAGAACTCCCCAATGTGCCCTTGTTATTGCTTTCCATTCGGCTTTGGTGAAACCTGGACAGAGTGAGATTGCTGGTGATGACTTGGTGAAGCACGAGGTATCGTAAGCATACGCGGTTGCTGGTGTGTGTTTCTTGAAAAGGACCCGCCACATGCTGCTATTAAGTCAGGACTGGAACCCACCTATTCAGGTTGACACGTCTGTAAAAATTAGGATGACCTTGCCATATCTTTAAGGGCTGGAAAAGGTTTAAGACATTCAACAACTTCACTCATTTTTTGCCTAAGTTTTGGATCACGGCTAAGACAACGGATCATGGGTAAATCTATCTCCAATCTACCGTCTCTCCATCCAGCATGTGACCTGAAAATTCTCATGTGTGAAGATTTACAAGTGGTGTGAATTAAAAATCATGGATCAAAAAGTAAATATTGTGACTACAAGTCGTAAAAGTAGGATAATTAGTTTTAAACTCCAAAAGACCTACCTGACTACGTGGTGTAGGCGTGCAAATGATCAGCAGTTCTTCCTCGTCTATCAGTAAATCACATTTATCGGAAAATTGTGCATCAAACCACTACTCAGAGTTGCTTTATCTCTTCTCTTATTATATGTAACATAGTAGTGGGTGAATCAGCACACTAAGTTTTCCTATGATAACTCTTTTTGCGTTGCTTTTCTCTCCTAGCACCGTCCAACGTATTGATAAGCAACAATACTGGTGGATATCCATCCATTCATCCCACCACTGTTCAAACCCAAAAATTAGATCAGAGAGAGTAACAGCTACAATGTACATAATTAAGCGTTCGAGTACAAAGCTAGCAATTGGGTCAATTTGTTCTTTGACTTTAATTCGGTCCTTGTCAGACAATTGCTTACAGCTACAATGGAGACAGTTGGTGTGATAATGATATGAAAAGCATGTCAGTCATAGTGCTATTTCTCCTTGCTTCTTCCTCCTATGAAAATAATCATTATAATAGAACCAGAAATTAGCATGATTGTCAAAAAAGAAACAAAATATAATATAAATATTATAAATTTTCAAAAAGCAAGTGAAGTCAAGAAACATTATTCATCATACCGATAAAGTATGTTCTACTTTTTCCACTTCTGTAAGAAGACGGTATTCATGGATAAATGGCAACTTTGCTATACCCTAAAAATAAGCAGGCACAGAACAATATATAAACACATCAATCTAATTACATAACCGGACATCAAACAAGGAAAGCACACCTGCCATGCAAACCGCTTCCCGTTCATGTCCACTTCAAAATCTGAAAACAACATAAAATGAAAATGTATAATTTCAAAAAATTAAAAGAAACAAAGATAAGTGCTCTATAATCTGTAGCACTAGATGCACCTTTTGGGTAAAAATCAATAATAGGTGAGAAGGGATCTGTCATTAATTTCCTGTAATGCCCCGGAAGTGCATGAGAACTGCATAAATATTCGGTCAGAATCGTGATACAGATAGGAGTTAAGGGTATAAGTAGCTGATACCTTGCAGAAGGAAAAACGGCTAAAAGCTGAGTAAATGGTTTGAATGGTGAACCTAATTCAAATCTTACTTTTATTTTTCCAATATCCTTAAGATCAAAAGCAAATGGAGCATAATGATAAGGATGAAACCTGAAAGACGAGCAAGATAGTTATAAAACAGCATAACAACCAAAACTGAGATGATGCTTCATAGTTGATAAATCATAAATGCTTTATTTGTGAATGAAAACACAAAACAAGTGCTTGTTATGAAAGAGAAAATTACCACTGCCAGGAACAAACACCTTCATAATAATACTGCATCACCCAACATAATCCTTCAGTATATGTTAGAACCTGTGGGGCATCATTAACTTTTTTTAAGATTCATGTTATGTGACTGTTTACAGGAAGACTAGCAGGTGGAACAACTAATTATTACGATGAACAACCTATTCAGACTATAACTCCGGGCTTTGGCCAACCTTTACCAACAAGAACACATCTCCTTTCAAAGAATTTCTTAAGTTATGTATGAACCCCAAAATCATACTGTATCATATTGCAAAACATAGAGTCCATACCTACGGTTAGACATAGGTTGATCCCTTGTTGACTGTTTATGTCAAAGTGATCAATTTTCAACTATGAGATAGGAGTACATACAAACGTTACAGGCACTCAAACAGTATCAAAACACACGAAATACTACCACATTTCGCTCGCACTCTAAATAAGGGGTGCTTGGATTTGCATTTTAGATGTGATTATTTCGACTTGAATAATCACGATTCTTTAAATAACCTTCTATAATAACCTAGCTCTCAATCCAATTAATTTAACTCTATATGATAACAATATCAGTCATAGTGTCATACTCAGATTGACCTAGCGGTGTAATTAAGTCAACCCACAAAATTGACTCACAAAAAACTTACTATAAACCAAGCCACGCCGAGCTGAAGTGTTGGGAAAATTCAGAGCCGCTCTGACTAGGATTTGGATAAATATCTTAAGTATAAATGAAGTCCCTAAATGTTACAGTAGAACATAGAACATTCAGGGAGTCGTCTTCTGAGTTTATCAGAAACTAAAGAAAGTCTCACCACTTCCCGTGGCAGAACTCAGTAAGCGAAGCCCTGAACCTAAAAGAAGATGATGGGAGTCAACGAGTGATGAGAATAACTCTCTGGCTCCCCTTAATCGACATTCTGAACTTAGATATTTAAGAAATATAGGGGGTGCCTGGTTGGAGGTTATCAGACATAGGTAATACCCCTACTCTAGGGTAAACCCATTGTCTGAAATGAATAGGCAGCTTGGGAAACGATGAGACATGACAATAACAGCTTCGATTAACATAATCAGTGGAATGTACCAGCTATAAGCAGTAAATTCGACAAACATCGATGAGGGCAGACCAATTTGAAAAACATTTCTTTCAAATCTGAGTTACAAAAACAAACCGGTGTCGTTTGATGGACAGGTTTTCGGGTTCCATAGATTTCTAAAACAGCTTGTTATTTAAACATGAACTCCAATGAATGTATCCCAAGTTAGAACTAAAGGGGGCAAAACTTCACTGCCTGCACGTCAGGCGGGTTGGGTCACACGTAATAAGTCAAGATGGCTAACTTACATGGGCAAGTCAAAATACTACATGGTAAGGGCCGAATAGATACCTCGGTTACGCCACGTACCTCTAAGTCAAATACTCCAGTAAGGTAATCTAAACAAGGAAAACCTCGTCCTTTATTATATCTTTGACCGGTTATGAGTACATTACAATCCAAATCCCATTAATATAAACAGATCAAACTTCTCGCATATGCTTACTTCTCTAGCTGATATGCCCACATAAATTCAAACAAAAACAAACACCACCTAAAGTGACAATTCAAACAAAAACACAAACCTTTTCAAGAGTACCAGAAGAATCAAGAGCAGTTGTAGCTGTCCTGACACATGAACTTGTTCTCCAGCTGACACTAGGAGTAGTTAGTTTTGGCAAATGAAGTGGCACTGACATAATTGGGAATGCATATGAGCTATGATGGTGGTTTGTGGTGGTGGTGGTGGTGGTTGTTGTTGGGTCATTAACCACCGCAAAAGCACCCAGTGATTTCATCAGACTCGTTTTTATGTTTTTTTGGGGATTGCGCAAATGTAGGATTGTGTCGTTTTATTTAGCAAATCATAAAATCTTATCTAGTGGGTATCTTGTTTAATTCCCAAGGTGTTGTGAGGGATGTCCTATCGACTACGTTTACAAAGATCGCGTGAAATGGTCCAGGTTCTTTTGACCACCGAAGACTTCGCCCAGTTTCCACCAGGGAAATAACCTCCATTGCTATACTCCGATGACGACTCTTTGATGTTGAAGAAATCATGATGGGTGTTGCTCGGGGTGGTAGAATCTCCATGGATTGAAGGACTTGGATACAAAGCAGAAGAAAGAAGGAAGAGAAAGAGATAAGAAAAAGAGTAAGGGTATATTTGTAATTTTAAAATTTTAATAATATAATAAATATTGTGTGAATGGACACATGGAAATAAAGTAGTGAGTTGTGCATTTGTGCAGTTGTAAAGTGCTCAACATGACTATATATGTTTTTTTCTTTCCACTTGACTAAGGTAAAATTTTTAAGTGCTCAAAATGATCATATATGTCTTTTTCTCTTTCAATTATCTCCAAAGGATACACACCATAAAGTTATTATTAATGTCTCAAGCAAAATCAAATTTAAGAATCGTACGCCATGAATAGATTACTAAGCGTTCAAATTCGAATGACCAATAGCTAGAAAACGAAGCTCCATGTTTCATTTATATGTCATATTTTTTTCTAAAGACAGGGTAATGATTGCACTTGAGAACATCTTCTGTTTTGTCTTTATATTCATAAGGTATTTGTCAATGCTAGTAGAAAGTTTAACCTTGAAGATATCTAGTTTGATCGGTGGTTGATCAATCTTTTTCTTATGTTGATGTGAAAGTTATATTTGAGTTTCTCCAAATAGATTAATGCCAAAATTAACAAAAACCAGCCCAACTTTGGATGTTCATACCTCACAAGTCACATCTTTTATTACAAGAAATGAACAAAAACTACATTTTCTTCGGACATTTAGAGGCACTTGTAAATGTTTGCATATCAGGCAATTGGTTGTAACAACCTAATCATTATGCTCTGAAATGTAAGACAACTAATATACATTTCGCAGATTCAGGTATAACTGCTAGAATTGTTTGACGGTGAATAGTTAACGATATGTTATTTGATTTGGTGATCGAATTGATAATTCGATAATTCGAACGGGTTGATTGATGATCGAATCAATAAATTTGTGACTCTACTAGGTTAAGAGGTGAGATCCTTATAGAATATGCATCAAAAAAAAAAAAAGGAAACAATCTCAACCATACATTCAATTTCTATCTAATGGTCTATATTAATCTTTTCAAATTTAATTTAAAAACTCATTTTCATCCTATTTCTTACAAATTAAATATCTCTCAAACCGTTAATCATTACGAAAAACTAACTATACCATCGCGACGGGAATTAAGTTATCTTTCTATAGATAGGCACTTCTATACACTTTCGGCAAACTTTTTTTTTTAAAATTTACGCATAAAAAATTACATGTGATTCTCGAAAAATTACATGTAATTTTCGAAAATTACGTGTAATTTTTTTGTCGAGAATTTTTAACACTGTAAATCGTTAACTTTTGTGTGAATTACATGTAATTATGTGTGAATTACATGTAATTTTTGTAATAAAATAGTTTATTAGTGTTAAATGCAAATCACATGTAATTATGTGTGAATTACATGTGATTTTTGTAATAAAGTGGTTAGTTAGTGTTGAATGAAAATTACATGTAATTTTGTGTGAATTACATGTAATTTTGCTCAAATCACATGTGATTTTATAAATAATTACATGTAATTTTGCTCAAATTACATGTGATTTTATACAAAATTACATGTAATTTTGCTTTAAATCACATGTGATTTTATAAATAATTACATGTAATTTTGCTTTAAATCACATGTGATTCATGTAGACTCACATAACTTTACATCTAACTTTCGTCCCATTTGACGCATTAGTCTTTTTTTAAGTTACATGTTTTCATAGATTTTTATTTTCAACTTTAATACCAATAATCTAGAAACCAAGTAAATCACATGCGATTCGTGATAAATCACATGTAATTCATGGTAAATCACATGTGATTCGTGGTAAATAACATTTTCTCTCCATTCCTCACATCATCCATCCTTCCGAAGTGGTCTTGTGATCCATGTATGCTATCTAAAGTGGTCTTGTGATCCATGTATGCTATCTTGTGATCCATGTATGATAATTACATGTGAATTTGCTTGCATTACATGTAATTCGTGGTAAATTACATTGTGATTCAAACAAAAGCACATGTGATTCATCTAAAGTGGAATTGTTAGAAGAAGTTAAGGTTTCGAAATGTTTGAATCACATGTAATGCAAGCAAATTCACATGTAATTATCATCGAATTACATGTGATCCAATGCAAGCAAAATCACATGTAATTATCATCGAATTACATGTAATTCAAGCAGACAATTTAATATATTAACAAGATTACATGTGATTCATCTAAAGTGGGTTTGTTAGAAAAAGTTAAGGTTTCGGAATGCTTGAATCACATGTAATGCAAGAAAAATCATATGTAATTATCACCGAATCACATGCAATTCAAGCAGAATTACATGTGATTCAAACAAAATCACATGTAATTTAGAAGCTAATTTGTTTTATATATTTTACATAAATGAAAACATAATACGTGATTAAAAAATCACATGTGATTCATCTAATGTGGGTTTGTTAGAAAAAGTTACGGTTTCGGTATGCTTGAATCATATGTAATGCAAGCAACATCACATGTAATTATCACCGAATCACATGTAATTCAGAAGCCAATTTGTTTTACATATATTTTTTTTGGGTAAAGGGGACTCCACCCCGGTAAAATGAACATATTTTATATTAATGGCAACAAACATTTTAATATATTAACAAAATTACATGTGATTCAAACATTTTAATGTAATTCACATAAATCACGTGTGGTTTTAAAATAATAACGAAAATATTTTTGTCATTTAATAGACGGTTATTTTCATATACTTTTAACGATTTTACAATGTTGAAATTCTCGTCAAAAAAAATATACGTGATTTCACAAATCGCATGTGACGTTACAAATTCAAATGTGATTTTTAAAATAATTAATCAAACATGAGTTTTCGAGAATTACATGTAATTTTTCGAGAATTACATGTGATTTTTTTACGAAATTTTTTAAAAAAAGTTCGCCGAAAGTATATAGAAGTGCATATCTATGGAAAGATAATTTAATTCCCGTCGTGACGGTATAATTATTTTTCCATAACGATTAACGGTTTGAGAGATATTTAATTTTTAAGAAATAGGATGAAAATGTGTTTTTTTAATTAAATTTAAAAAGATTAATATTGGATGGTGGAGATTGCTTCCTTTGTTCTTTTTTGAATGCATGTTCCTTATAGAACTTTTCTCACTAGGTTAATTGTGCTACAAAATTAAAAAATTTAATTAATAAAAATTTTGCTTACTAATAAAATAAATAACTATTTAAGTAATTATAACTTTTTTAATAAAAACACAATGAATATAAAAATATGCAAAATAAACTCACAACTTTTGTTTACTCTTTTGCTTGCTTAAAGAAAGTTATTAAATGTTTTAGATTTTTATTTATTTCTTTTCTACTTTTACTTACTTTTTAAACTTTTAATAATCAGGAGTTTTTGTTTTAATTAGTTTTTAGTAGGAGTTAGATAAAATAAATTTTTGTTATTTTTTTAGTATAAATTGATAGACTTTAGCGCCCCCTCTATAACTTACTTTTTTTACATTTAATTTAGTAAGAAATCTTATAAATTTTATAGTGTCGGTGATTCGACCGTCTTGAATCGATAACTCGACCAGGTTGATCCGATGATCGATCCCATGACCCGGTGACTCATTTAGGTTGACCCGATGATCGAATCAGTGAACCGCTTACTTGACCAGATTGACCCAATAACTTGACCGAGTTAACTTGATCGATCTCGTTACCCGATGATTTGACCGAGTTGGTTCGATGATAAAAAAATAACCGAATAATATTGTGTAAAAAGTTAATATTGCATATAATAAATAAAAGATATAAAATATTCAAAATATTTAACAAAATGAATAACCTTTATATATTACTTCTTTCGCTTCATAATAATAGCTTATCGATAAAAAATATACATTTTAATAAAAATTATTTGTTTGTTTTTTATCTTTTATTTTTATATAATAATAATTTATTTTTAATCAAAATTTATAACTTTTTTATTATTTATGATAATATTTTTAACTGAAAATGATACAATAAACTTAATATATATATTTTTATATATTTTTAGAAATAAATTATTAATTTAAAACGTTTAAAAATAATATACTAAGTATAATTTCGAAACAGAATTACTTGTAGTAGAGATAAGAAACGCCTATCAACTGTTTACTATGAATTTAAGTATCGGGTGTATAAATATTACTACCTCTTTTCCATATTAAATGTCTATTTTATATTTTTTGGTTATATTATTTAAATTTTGATTATAAATATTTTTATTTTTATTATATATTACTTGATAAAAATTGTATCAATGAAAAACTATTTAATAACTTCATATATCCTTATATTTTAAACCAAGTATTTTATACAACACAAATAAAAATATTTATGATTAAAGTTGTAAAAGAAAAACCAGAAAAATTCCAAATGAACATTTAATATGGGACGGAAGGGGTGTAAGATACTTAAAAAATGAATTAAGATGAAGAGTAAAAATATATTTAGATGAACGGGTGCACTATAGATTCATATGAAAAAAATCGATGTGTTTTTAAAAAATTAACACTACGCGTTAATGTAATCACACAAAAATTGGGATTTTAAAAGGCTATTTTAACCGTAAACAGGGACTTTTTTTCCTATAAATTCGCTATTTTATTTTATTATAATATAATGTATTTGAAATCTTTGTAACAAATTTTTATAAAGTTATAATTTTGATTTTCTTTTACTTCAATTTGGAAACAAGCAAAAATCTTCCTCGCATTATATAATACTAGCTTCAAGGCCCGCCCGTTGGGCGGCGAACTTTAAGATTTTGCTCGAAAAAATACGTTTACTTTTTAATAGTTGCCCGATATTGTTTTCGTTACTCCAGCTATTTATCATTTACACAACTTGGATTTTAATTTTTGTTTTGTAATTTACAACACATAGTTGTTCGGTGTTACTTTTTCTTGTTGCTGTTTGGAATAAAATAAATCATGTTAGTGAAAAAACTTGCAACTTGTATTTCAGTTTATAGAATTAACCGATGGTCTATAGAATGTTGATAAAAAATGTTAGTAGGAAGAGGCTTTATAACCGTTGCCAACAGGGATAGTAAATGTTTTAATTTAAACAATTAGTCGAACATTTTTCAAAAATAATCAGTCCAAAAGCAGAGAACAACTTTTCAAAAGCAATTGCATGACTTGTTACATAACCGTAAACACTAATCGTGTCTAACGTTCTTTTCATCGTTGTACAAATAACTACTTCCATTTTATCATTCTTCAAGCATCTTTCACTTGTCCATAATTTGAATTACAAATGTTGCATCTGAAAATATCTTAAAGTCTGCAAGTAACACAGAGAAACCAGAGTAGTACAGTGTCCAGAGTTTGAATTATAAATGTTCCATCAGAAAATCGTGTCCAAGGTTCTTACCATGGTTGTACAGTGCCTATTTTACTCTCTAATAAGAATATAAGCGACCTTAGAGAGCATATGCTTTAAAAGAGTGCAATATATATGTACACTTATAAATCAACCCCGAATAACCAACATGGAAGTTGGCAAATTAGGTAAGTTTTAAAAGACAAAGTGACAAACAAAGTTTTAGTCAATTAGAAATAGGATATTATGTGCTTTTTGTTGGAAAAAATGTATTTGTAATAAGTAGTTAAATGCACGTGTCACTTAAATTAAGATCTATGAACTATGAACCGCTATGTCTATATGGTTCCAGGTATTCCTACTATGGCTTATTGGTTTATATGCATACGCAATTAACAAAAAATAGAGGGAAGAAACTTACTTTTCAACACGAAGATCGTATCCTGTCTCTCGTGTATCGCAAACACACATAAACGTATGGTTACAAAAATATAATGAGACTAAATGAAGAACTAATAGACTTTCCCCTCCACGACACTCTTCGTAATAAACCTCTGTTGCAGTTGCCTCATCGTCTCCATAACAGTTGCTCGCTTTTGGCTAGCTATTAGCTTGTTTTGTTGGTCTCATCAAATATTCTCGAAGATCTCTGCATATTATAAGGATAAACAAATAAGTAATATCTTCATAAACATATAATTTAAAACCCTTTTTTGAATAGCCAAAAAGTGAGAGCAAAATGGGTGTGGAAAATGGTTCGAGTCTTACACTGGGATTGCTTAGAAGTGTTGAATATGATAAAGAACCGAAAATGTCGTGCTTTAAAAACAACAACAACAACAACAACAACAAAAGATCTCAGCATGAAATTAAAATGCTAGAAGCAAATTCCATACATTCAAAGAATATGGCATTGACATTGCACTTGGAGCCAAATCACAAGTGATTGGAAGGCCACCGGTGAGGAACTACAGGAAGAACAATATTCAAGCTAAAAGGAGGAAAATCAAAAGTGGAATGTATGTGAAAGTTATCATGAAGGGTGCACCCACATATCTTATCAATAAATAGCAAATAAAGGTCGCAATTTTGACCAATTTTGCTTACAATGGAACAAATTCTGGTTATTATATCGCTAATAGGTCAAAAGTCACACAAACTACCCGTTTAGACCTATAAACAAATCACCCATCTTGTCATCATGATGATAAAGATTACTTTTTAAGATAATAGCATCTATGTTCCAACTAATCCTAAAGTAATGATATTGTATCATGTTTTGAAATCTAATACATTAATCAATAAAAAAAGAGCACGGTGTTGCTTGTAGTAAAGATAAAGAAACATGATGTGAATACGGCTAACCATTGCATCCGTCTCTTGTGGCCATCTGGTGTTGGGATGAGTAAATTTACATGATGTCCTTATATTAAACTACAAATCAACCAGCACTATCTATTCTGCAGACACAGACTATCTACAAATTATCAATTATTTATCTTTTGTATCCAGCATTTTTTGTTAGTATTAACAAAAAGGGACTTACTTTTTTTCGGCACATGACTTTTCACTCGTCCCAATAATTTTGTGTTCGAGATTAGATGGGAAAGGTCTTAATCTATAGGTTGTTCAACATTCTTTTGACTATATTATTCACCGAAGGGATATTTTCAAAAGAGTATACATAGTTGAATCGGTCTAAGCAATTAACATGGTTCTAAAAAAGAAGACGTTTTACCTTAGTCGAATCGATGTCCCTTATTGCCACAACGTTTGACAGGGCTCCATGAATTCTTCTAACCAATACTGTTAAAAGAAATGAGAATTTTTTTGTTAGAAGTCGAACCACTTTTCACTGACATAGACGTTTAGATCTAATTTCTAATAACAACTATAATAGTCCAACTGAAGCCATCTTATAACATTTGCAAAAAGCATCTTCTAAATAACAATGTGCAATGTGTTAACTTTTTTTTTTATCATAATGCGTTATAGCATGGAAATAAGTTATCTACTTGTTTAAAAGTCTTAATATCATCACTCTCGATGCAAGAGAAACCATTGACTAAATGTTGCAAAGAAAACTCGGAAAAAGCTTTGTATGGATTCATTATTATACAAAGCGCACGACAGTTTTGAACCCATCTTACCTCGGCTCTCCTAAGCTCTACTTTATGTTGCGGTGATACTATTAAATTGCTTTTCCAGTCGGCCTAGCAGCCACAACTCGTCTATTTCGGCCTAGCAGCCACAACTCAGTATCTCAATCAAAATATACATTAATCACCATATCGACTGTTGTTGCAAGTTGCCAAGTTACTTTTGCAATTATATTTTCAAAATGTCTCCATTATATCATATATGCCATCACAAAGGGCCCTAACTCTTAACATTGGAATTTTATATTGTATTTAACAAATAGGAATAGGTTCTTTAAGCCTACACGAACTAAATTTGATCTAAGCAAGCTCATGCACAGAGCCAGACATTTTGATAAGCCATGATCTACCAACATCTATACATTACAAAATTTAGTTAGTTTAAGGTAGGAGTTCCCTCGGCTCAGTTTACCTATACATTACAATTTAGTTATTTAGTTACAAGAAGCAATCCAAACACACTTCTATTATTTTTCACTCATAAACTACACATAATCAATTCCTATAACGATCATGTAACATATTAAATTGACTTAACGAATCAATAAAAATGTAATAACATGTCATATTAACTTATTACATACGGTATGATATGTATATATAATCATAATAATAACACCTAAATTTTATAAAAATCCCCAAAAAAATTAATATCAAACCTGGAAAATTGATGTTCCGGAACATAAGTGAGCAATAAAGAATGTAACTGCACTTCGAAGTTGATGACCATATAATGGATTGATGAAAAATTGAATGAAATAATCATGTTTCATTTTATTGATTGATGATTATGGCGTGTTATGAATTTGATCCGGGTTTATTGATTTATGGGTTTTCTGGTTGCTCCAAAAGATTTATGATTAGAGTTATATGTTCATTTGGTGTTTGTTATCGGCTGACTTGATTCGTTGTTGCTTCAAATGATCTAAGATCTAGGTTAAATCAATTTTTGGGTTGCTGGAAGTTCTCTCGGATGTTTTGTTTGAAGAAGTTTTTAAGGGATATTAAATGCTGAAGAGAGATAATTAACTGGAGCCGTTGATTATTTTGTATTTTACACGTGTCATTCTTTTAGAATTTTAGGCCAAGATTGAATTTTCCAAAACTGTGCTTTATACAGATAGAAGATTATTTTTTAGTAACAATTTTGTTAACAAAAATTTGTAATAATCTATTAAAATAATTTCTTTAATTTTAAATTAAAATATATTATTATCTTTTTATTATTTTTATAATCTGAATTCTGTTTATTTTTTAAAATTTTGTGCTTTTTAACTCAATATTAATTTTGATAAATTTTATAAACTTTTAGTTTTTTTCATTTTTATTGCATTTTGATTTAATTTTTTTACCACTTTAAATTAATATGAATACGAATTTGATAGGTAAGATAGTAACATCTATTTATTTCAAAATTTTCACTAAATACTTGACACCTCACTACACGAGCACCATGCTAGTATACAACAACAAAGGGTATAAAATTTTTTCGCCTACATAAAAATGTGTATCAGGTTGTTACTTATTTAAACTCTTACAACTAACCCTAACAATGTAATCCACTCAATGTTGATCTTTAGTTTTAGAACGGATGTTACGGTTGAGATTGAATAACAAAAAGTATTTTCATGATTTTACATATTTTACTATCACTTCACAACCCATAAAATCAACCTTTTTCATTTCATTTTTTCTTTTCTCTTAAACCAAATATACACATTATCCGTCGGAAACCAAACAACCATTACCAGAAAATAAACAACAATCGCCGAAAACATAACAGCCATCATCTTTGGCGATTCACTGTAGATACACCATGAATCTGCTAACTATGTCGATCACCACAGTAAAATCCGTCGTAGATCTGTCATCTTCTTCACCATACTTCATGTTACCATCACGTTCACAGAACAAATTACACTAAAGTGTCCTAAAACTTTTGAAATCTATTAAAAATCAATTAGGCTTTATCAAATTTTGAAAATGTTTGAAATTTCTAATTGATAAACGAGTTTTGTAATTTGGGGGTAGTAGATTACTAATTCGATTAAGATTTATGAGTGGTCAGTTTATTCATGAGTTATGCATGATTTTTGGGTCGAAATTATAGAATTTCATCAAAAGAGTGTTGGTTGTGATCTAGGATGTCCTTAGTATTTAACATAGTTGTTAATAGATACAATAAAATCTTTTAAATCTTCATCTTCATTGATTACATGTGTTTTTCTCTTGTTAAATTCTTGTATCTGAATCACATGTGATTCGTGTGTAAACCATATATGATTCTTGCATACATTATCTATGATTCGCATGTTAATTACATATGATTTGTGCAAATCACATGTTGTTTGTGTAAATCACATGTTTATAATGGAAGATGAAACCCGTCGGTAATAGTTGATTATTGATAGCATATTTATAATGAAATACAAACCCGAAGTGCCATACCCCACACATCGGGCTTGGGCCGTCTATTATCGAATACTCTCCCGCAGTCCGAGTGGCGAAATCGCTAAATGTTAGATATTGTAAATGTTTATATTCTTAGAGAGAGAGAGAGAGAGGAGAGAGAGAGAGAGAGAGAGAGAGAGAGAGAGAGAGAGAAGAGAGAGAGAGAGAGAGAGAGAGAGAAAGAGAGAGAGAGAGAGAGAGAGAGAGAGAGAGAGAGAGAGAGAGAGAGAGAGAGAGAGAGAGAGAGAGAGAGAGATAGAGAGAGAGAGAGAGAGAGAGGGTTACACACACACTTAGAGAGAGAAACACATGATATGTGTGTGAAAATAAATGAGCAACCTTCCCATATCCAACTAAGGAGAGGGTTTATATACCCAAGCCAACAAGATGGGCTTGGGTGCTACAATGGGCCACCGGCCTACATACTTGGGTCGGGCTTGGCCTTGTTTGTTTAACTTATATTACTAGACTACAAGCTATCACTAATATTTTGTTGGAGTTACCGATCTTTTCTAAATACGTAAAAAGGAATTTCCAACAATCTCCCCTAAGGGAGGTCACTCCAAAGTACAAGGTGGTTACCCGAGTTACAATAATAAAATAAACATAACATACTATGTCGTAGTCCTCATCTTTCTTTTCTATTCTTTTTCTTGGTGAATATGCTGATATGATCTTTATCTTTAATCTTGAGCACATATTTCTTGCCTTGATCTTGTGCATCCATCACTTGTGATATTCGCCTTCTCTTGACTTCATGTCCCACACACTTATACCTTTTTAATTTTTGAAAGCTTCAGAGTTTGATACAGCGGAATATTTGACTTTTAGGCTTACTTGAATTTGTTGAAGTATTAAGTGCATAAAGTATAAGCATGCGAGGACGACTTCTTCTCGGAATCCGCAACGGCACCGTCTTCAAATGCAGCAACCTAAGTAGACACAAACGAAATGGCTTTGACACTTCATTCTAATTTGGTAGCATTTTACCTCCGGTCGGCGAAGACCATTGGACAATATTAAATAGCGTACTTGTGGCGGGTAGTTTCAATTAAGAACCTCCTTTTACAAGATTTCGCAGGTAAACTCGTTCTCATTACTCGATCGTCTAAAGCTGATTCGAACGTAAAGAGTGAATCATTTGGATAAAATTATACGCATGATTGAAGCCGTTAATTCAGATTCTTGGAACAAGTTTGATTCATTTAAGAATCTCACCATCGTTTCTTTCAAGTTGTTACGAGCTTGATTCATATTGAATCTTGCAAGTTACCTACCAAGTGTTATTTGATGTTAACACTAGAAGGATTTCCACTCATCACTGTGAAGACTAAAGAGTGTCACTCTGAGTATTCTGGAAAGATCATTAAGATATTGCCTAGAGGCCTAGAACGTGTTTAAATTCACTTAAGAACTAAACCACTGTTGCTTTCCAGTTATCACAAGTTTTATTCATAAAGAATCGCACAAGTCACCTACCATGAGATTTTTGATGTTCGCTCAAGAAGGATTCCCATCTTCATTGTAAATACTTTCATATTACTCGGATGTTCAGGCAATATTATGAAGATTTTGCATAAGACTCTTAATATCTTTCTTACTTTTCACAGTGTGAGAAGAAGAAAGGAAATATGGAAGTGTGTCCTAATAAAATATTTGATGATCTCAAATGGCTCAAGACTCGATCGTGCATTTTGAATTTTTAGTGATCGGAGGCTAGAGAGGAGTGCCACCATTTTAATATCAAATTATTCGAAATGAATAAATCGATAGATAATGTGTTATCTCCATGTGACTAAATCGTATTTTTACGATTTTAGGCTTAGAATTTTGAGGTCTCAGATAAGGTAACTAGTCACGAGAATATTTTTCGGGATGGTTTTAAGTCATTTAGGACTTAAATATATAGTTTATTTCATATTCCAAGAATTTTTATAAAACTGTATATTTTTACGGCATACGCGTAAAACCTGCTAGTTTTACGGTATTGAGGTTTAGGAGAACTTAAGGTTTGTAATAAATTAGGAAAATTTAAGGAAACATGAGTAGTATAATATTAAGTAATAAAAAAGAAAAATATATATATAAAAAAGTCGGCATAGGGCCTAATTAAAAAAAAGGAAAAGAAAGATGGGCTTGTGTTGGACTAAGATTGGTACACTTCTTATATAAAGCCTTTTGATAAAAAAACATAATTCACTCTCCTAGAACAATTCCAGTCGCGGCACCTAAAGGTATTTTAGGGTTCTTCATTAAAAATTTTGGTTTTTCACAAATCTAAGGTAAAACATGTAAACCCTTTTCATTTAATTTGTTTTAATCATGTGTACATCAAATTATGATGGATTTAGGGTTAGGGCAATTTAAATTCTGAATATTAATGATATATTAATGATTAGATTAGTTAGGGCTTGTAACTAATTATGATTTTGGTAATTAATTAGGTTATTTTAATTAAACTTGTAATTAAAAACTGAGCAGAATTTTAGGTCTATTGTTTTGATCATATCTAGAGTTCTATAAAAACTCATTAATTTAACCAAGTACCCCTTGAAAGGTATTTGAGTTGACTTTTGAATGTAAGAAACTAGGACTATAATGGAGGTCGGGAAGTGGGTCAAAAACAGGTTACAACAGTTGGAGGTCAAAACAGTTTTGTAATCAGTCGGGTTTAAATTAATGTTTTAAGATGGTTAGGGTACTTAGGAGTACAGTTGGACTTTCAAACGAACATGAGAGTTATTTTATATGTTATATAAGAGATCTAAAGAGGACTAGTCAATTGGGATAGTGGAAGACCCTCTGATCATAACAAACTTTTTATATGTTTAAAAATCAGTAAAATCCGGATAGACAAAAGTATATATATCTATATATATATATATATATATATATATATATATATATATATATATATATATATATATATATATATATATATATATATATATATATATATATATATATATATATATATATATATATATATATATATATATATATATATATATATATATATATATATATATATATATATATATATATATATATATATATATATATATATATATCGGGGCCTCAATAGAAGTTTTAAGGTTGGGGAAAAAGAGGAGAGTTAGATAACACGTGTAAGGGCATAGGGTTTTCTTTACACAAAGCATGGGTTTGGTTAGGTGGGCGTTTGGCTAATAATTTGGGGGCTAAAAACTGGGACTGTTTTGGGTAAAAAGTAAACGGGATAGGTATCGAACTTAACCAAGTTAAGGACTTGTTAGGGAAGGATAATGGGATGCTTAGAGCATATTAATGGGGTAAATATATGGGAGAATTTTAGACGTACATCATAAATTGATGAGCCATGTTAGACATTGGTTCATGTCTTGATGTTGTGCATTTATTTGTTTAGCTTTTGCTAGTACGTGGGATATTTGGAGGAGCTCAATCAGGTGAGTTTCATAGTCCCATTTTCTTTATCTTTTTACTTCCAGATGGGACGAAAGAGACACTGTCGTTACTTGTTCTTAGAAATGTTCTTTTAAATGTGTGTTGTGAATGTTTTTGGTCTGTTAGTTAGACATTATATGTTTACTTATGCATTGAACTGCTATGTGGAAATACTTAATATAGTTAAGTATACTTGATATCAAGGAGGACAAGGCTGGGCCTTCGGGACAAGACTGGGTCTTAGGGTTGGTTATTAGGTTTATGGGTGTCTAATTTGCCATGGAAGGAAGGAAGGATAGGCAAGGCTTGGAGCCTTGGGACGGAAAGGATAAGCGCTTAGTACTGAATAGTTATGCATTATAGTAGTACATTGTCCATTTGTCTAAATGTTATTGTATGTCGTTATTCATAGCTAAAGTATTGAAATGTTATATAGTTTGGCGTTGGAGTCTAAACCTATGACTCTCACCAATATTATTGTTGACGTGTTTTAGTATCTCTTTCAGGTAATAACGAGGTTAAGCGTGAGAACATAAGTGGCTAGGAATGGAGACGCGTAGGAAATGCATATAGAAGGAGATCCTCGTTCCTTCTTAGTTTATTTTTGTCTTTTAACAAGTGATAATATGAACACCTATGTTTGAATGTTTGTTTTATTTGTCGTCTTTGTTAAGAGGTGGGACATTTACCTACTTACCTAAACCCATGAATTTGTTGAGATATTGTCATGACATTTGTGTCACCATTAATGATATTTCAATTTCATTTAGTTCTCTCTATAGACACGTTGTTCTTTTGATGATACCCATAGTTCGCGCCTCATATTCCGCCATGGTGGGGTGTGACAGAATGGTATCAGAGGCAATGGTTATAGAGTATTAGGTTGCTTAGCCTAGTAGCCTAGTCTATAGCTTAAGGGTCCCTGCATATAGGCGTCATAGGAGTATGTGTGCATTCTATATTAATTGAAGGGTTTATGGATAATTTTATTTATTGCGATGTTTATTAAGTTATGAACTATTATGATTCATACTTAGCCACATATTATTTTCCTTTTTGGGTTTTGACTAGTGCAGGTTGAACCACCATCGTCCACACTAGTCATTGTTGTACTTTGCTTAGAAATTTACATTATAGTACATAATGTACATGATAGTTTCTGTCTTTCGTTGTGTTATTCTATGTATCTAATGGGTAATATTTTCTTCTGATGTTTAAGTCATGACCCCTAAGAGACAAGTAGTGGTGCAAGCCATTGGAACTACGAGGATAGGATGCAACATACGTACAAATTATAGAAGGACCATTCCGTATGAGTGGTATCCATGTGAGGCGATAGAACGCGTCTCTAAGGTGAAAGTGAAAAATAGTTGGTCTATAAGACTGTGCTAACGATAATGGCTAAGGAAGGGAATAAGGAAGTATTATTGAGGAATGTCAAGACTAAACCGGTTTATCCGGATAGTAACAATAATGGAGGAGGAGAATCAGATACTGAATCTGTGACATCCAAAAACTATTTGTTTATCTAGTTTAGACCGTTCTACTCTTATGGGCAACATGAATTAGTAATAATTTTGTTTCCATTTGGAATTTGTCTATGCTAGTTTAAGCTAGACTATGAATTTATGTGTTGTGACTATGTTATTTTAATAAATTAATTTATGGACCTTTTGGGTTGTATGAGTGTGCTTAATTGGTAGATGTATGTGATATATGTTGTATTGATTCTTATAAGTGTCATAATAGGAGGGAGTGCATTGGAGAAAGGTTAATTGTATAAGTATGGTGGGTAACATAGTTAAGTACCACAACTTCAATGGATTCCTAAGTATGATTGCATGAAAGAGGGTTAATACATGCTAGTATTAATGGTATTCTTAGAAAGGTAGCTAGCTCGCTTCTCTTCTAGATATTCAACCACCGTTGAAGCATATTCTTCGAGTGAAATGTCATCAGTATTCCATGGGTTTGATCCATTGATCGTATATGGTAGACTCTAGATGTAATTATAGTTTCGTATTGATCGAGAGCCTTGATGTAGTCATATGGGAGACTTGGTTGCGCCTACACGGCCAAGATTAGTAGTTATGGGATAATAGTCAGAATGCCTTTAGGGATGGGAAAGAGTTAGAAGATCGTGGGAAGAAGAACTAATGTGGATATATGGTCTCTTAGGAGTACCAAGGGAGAGGAATAGAGGTTGGGGTAGGGTACCATATTGGCACAAGCAACGCGTCAAGGAGAGTGATGGAAGAGGATATGATACTTCAAGGGTATTTGTGAAGTTCGTAAGGTATGTAAGTTTTTAAAAGTTTCCTAAGGTTTAGTAGGTTTACCTATTATTGTGTAGCAGAACCATGAATGGAGCCAGCAGGAGAATCGAGATGAGTTGTAGTTAGTGCATTTCTAAGGCAATTATTGATGGAAGGATTTCAAAGGCAGGAGTTGTTACAAATTGCAAGGAATGCAAGGTAAAGGTTGTGTTGCCTAGTAGTAGATGTGATGTGAAAGCACTTGAATGGTTTGATAAGAGGAAGTATAAATCTTGTAGAATGTGGTAGAAGCTCGTGAGTAGAACGAAGTAGGAGTTGTTGTATTGCCACCAAGATAAGGTGCAAGGAGGACATAGTTGAAATAGTTAAGGATGTGGTATGGACGCTTTGGGCTTACGAATATTCTTTTGGCTTCGCCAACGCACTAGCGGTCTTCATATAGTCAATGAACCAAGTGTGCATGACCGTATACAGACAAGCTGTCATCAGGAGTATCGACGACATCCTGAATTTACCTAAAGTCAAGAAAGAAGGTGAGGCAAATATTGAGTTGGTTTTGGAGATGTTAGGAAAAGGAACTAGAAGGGAGATTTTCAAGAAAGAGTTTTAGGAAACTGGTTACTGGGGGAAGGTAGTTGGAGAGGATGGCGTTAAAATCCTGAAGACGTTGGTGGAGTGAGATGAGCGAGAAGGAAAAAAAAGAGAGTCGTATGTGAGATTTTCAAGCGGGAGAATGTCGAGTACATAGTTAGAGGTAATAGAATTTCATGGAACCAGCAAGGGACGAAGCTAAGCAAGATGAAGAAGCATTTTGGAGACTAAAGAGGTGGATAGGATAATGAGCTGATCTTGGCATTATCGAAAGGACTGGACGAAATCTGCAAATCACGACGATACGTGGAGCAAGGATTAGGATGCGTGCGAGGACGACAAAGAAAGAAGATTTCTTATAAGTTGCAAAAATTGAAGGATTTGAAGAACTAGATAAGACTTAGATAGTAGAGTTGGTTGGTAGATTTCCCTAGAATGTTAGAGGCTTTTGGCGTACAAAACGTAGAGAAGGATCTATACGGATTATGAACGTTTCCAACATCTATTCAGTCTTCTGGATTGGACATTAGGCAAAGATGACGGATGGAGATGAGTGTTGTCAAGGACGTGCAAAGGACAAGTACCATTTGGGAAAGACAAGCATAGTTATGAGACACGGAGTACGAAAAAGGAAGTGAAGCTGAGATGAGATTGAGCTATATGGATGACGTGTTAGGTTGGTTTGGATGAAGGATGTAAGTTGCATGAGTTGAGTTGTCCAAAGCAGAGAACGCGTCAACATTTATGTTGCGTGGCTTGGAAAATCACATGGAAAAAGGGACGTAGACTATACTTCTTACTTAGATAGAAGTAGCTAGAAAGGACGGTGTAAGGACGGAGATGGTAGAAGAGATGCATAACAGAGTGGAGGAATAAGTACGATGAGAGTTAGGTGAGAGTCGATAGACTGACTAGATCATCCCATATTCTAAGCCGAATGAGAAGTCACGGAAATAGAAGGATTGCGTACGAATGTGATGGATAGGAGGTCCTGCATAAAGGTTAGCCTAATGAGTATGGAATGCTCTATGAAGAATGATGGCAAGGGAAGAAATGATGGGAAGCAAGTGTAGTATACCACTGATAGACTAATGGTTGATGTGAGCATACTACAGGATAAATGGGGAAGACACCTAAGCGTTGGCGTGAGGTTTGGAGATAGTTGGAAGAACGCGTTGATTTGGAAATATTCTTCTACAAAGAGAGAGTCACCAATGAGAGGGGCATATTCCTCACTAAGGAGAATGTGGAGAATAAAGGAGAACGCCTAAGATATAGGCCGAGGACAAGGTGGAAGATGATATGGAAACTGAGATCATGGAGATACAAGCGGAGAGTAGTATGGAGGAAGAATGGCTTGAGGAAGCAGAAGATTATCGAGAGGGTGGAGAGATATTGAAGGGAAACCGTTAGAGCTGGAGGTTAGTAATCATGAGCAATGGAACATTCACTTAGAGGAAAGGGTGTGTCACCTGTTGGTATGAAGGGTGGTTAGTTACTTGGTGTCGACCATGAAAAGCAAAGAGGTAGTGGTGAGTATGACATGGTCATGTGATAACGCCTCATTTATACTTGTTTGTAATGATGCATTTGTCCTTGTTTGCTATGTAAATAAATAAATTATGTGTTGAATGATACTAATAAAAGGTATTGTTTGTATTGTAGCCAAGAAAGAAACCATAAAGGAAAAGAATGAAGAAATAAAGAATAAAGGGGCTAAAGAAGAAATTATGCTGAAAAGGAGCAGAAGTGCGGCGCACATTCTGTTTTGTGCGGCGTACTTTCAAAGTACCCCGAATGTGGAGAATAACAAGAAGTGTGGCGCACAATTTCGCAAGTGCGGCGCACATTTATACCAGATGAAGTGCGGCGTACAAATGAACAAGGGCAGCGCACATTTCACTGCAGTTACACAATTAAGTGCAATTATGCATGGCTATTATGGTGAACCTTTGATATACTTCCAGGGTTTCTAACCTACGAAATTTCAAGTATAAATAGAGCCCTTGGCCAGGCATAACCATATCTCATTCCAAACTTTCTCCATTGTTTAGGAGAAACAATAATCAAGGATTTCTCCAAATCCTTGATCATAGTTACTAGAGTTAGTAAACCTTAGTTGGTTTATGGTATTGGTGCTGGAACAAGAAAACTCAGAAGTGTTGCTAGCCATTTGTAATAAGTTCAAAGACTTATAAATCCTTTGGAAGCAATTATTGAATAATCTTGTGGTATAATTCTTATTTCAATTATGGCAATCTTTTACTTTGATTTATATATGTTTGAAATGATCTTATTTACTGTTATTATGGAGTAGTGTGATGTGCACTTGGTTAAAGTTTAATAGCCTTATGATTAGATGTGAATATTAGCTTTGCTGGGGAAAAGTGCTGCACACAATTTAGTTTTGTGTGGCGCACTTTTTCCCTGGGTTCTTGAATATAAGTGTGGTTTGGATACTCATGTATTATGTGTTACTATGTAAGACCATTGTTATATGTTGGATTCATCCATGATCATCGACTAATACTCATGTGAATGGATGAGTTTCATGTCATATAATAAATGAATCTTGTTAATCACTTTTGTAACGATTAGGGGATTAAAACATATACCAGCTCTTGTATAGTCTCATGTACTACCTTAGTTATCGAAATCAAGCATAAACTTTTCTTAATGCTGTTGGTATGACAAAGTCTTTAACCGGATTTTTGTCATATCAATTAGATGTTGCATGCACGACTAATAATCGGTATGTTATCTTACATTGTTTATGTGCTTATATTTCATCCTTGCTACCTATCTATCATATGGTTATGACTTTAGCCAAACGCACCCTTTAATACCAATTGTTAAGTATAACTTTAGAACTTGTGAAACTCTAGAGGTAATTGTTTTAATATTGTGATAACAACAATCCCGTGGAACGAACTGGACTTTACCGTTAAGCTATGATATACATGAAAGGGTATACTTGCCCGAGTTTATGTTTCTAGTCATTTGTGTGGTAATATCTTGAATAAAAATTAAGACTTGCAAACGAACATCAAGTTTTTAGCGCCGCTGATGGGCATTGATTAGTTATTTATTTTGAAACATTCTGAAATACTTGGTAAAAAAATAATTATAAATCGCCGTACAGATTTCTGGCAATCTGAAAAAGTTTTTAACGAAAAAGTTAGAAAGTGCGCCGCACATTTGATACGAATTTGAAAAATGTTGGTAGAAACAATCCCAAAACACCACCAAAACCTTTTACTCTCAACACTTACTGCTGAAAACATGAGAATTGCTTTATGTGTGCTTATGCTTTTTGAGCTTATGTGTTTGTTAATATTGCATTTCAAGAAAAACCAAAAATATTTTCTTTCAAAATTTTATTTTCTCTTTAATTTACTCTTTGGTAGAATAATTTGCTTTGTTATGTCTTATTTTATATTTATCATGATTTGTGGTATTTTTCTGGAATTTTTAACAACTTTAAAATACAAGAAAATGAGGAAACAAGCGGAAATGAAAAAATAGATATTTCTTGCAAAATACTTGAGAACATCTTACAAAATTTGGTCACTATTTCTTATTTTGACTACTTGTTAAGGAAGTATTATGAAAAAAGTCTTATAACATTGTTTGATTGGTATATAGATCATACAGTTATGAACAATTTTTTTTTGCAGAAAGTGGCCGCAGATTTCAAATTGTGTGCCGGTTTTTCTGTATCGGGCAAAAGTTCGCCGCACATCTCAAAAGTGCGCCGCACAACTGGAAAAACAGTACACAGAATTTGCTTATAACACAATTAAAAAGAGATTTTCATCAAAACTATTGAGGTGCCTAAAGACTACAGGATATGAAATGTTAATTGGATTTTATGGCACTAACATACTAATGTTTCTCTTGATGTGTTGTTGTTTTAAGATGGATCCAAACACTAGCTTGGGTAGGCTATGCTTGGGAGAAGATGAGCATATTAGCCAAATGATAAGATTGAATCAGATGGAGAATGGACAGGATCTGAATATAGGGATACAGCCGATAGTGGGATTCAAAAGGTCCTAACTTTCTATCGTTTGGAAGACTTGACACCTAGCGAAAAGTACTTAATGCCTTGTCACGTGGAAGGTAAATTTGCCTATGATGGGCAAGTTGACTTGGAAATGGAGAAGAGTTTTGTTAGCAATGAACTTGTAGTGGATCTTGGCTTAACCTACAAAACGCATCGTAATGGGGACAAAGAAATAGATAAGAAGCTCATTGTTATGATCGACAAATTGTTTTTCGTCGACTTCTTTGTCAATCCGGAAGAAGATGACTGTGAACCATGTGCAAAATTTGGGAGATCTTTCCTAAAGCAAGCCAATGCACAAATTGACATCACTTGTGGCATACTCACCTTATGGTCAAAAGTGCATGAAAGCTTAGACTTAGAAGAAATTGACGAGATACTTGATAATCTCGACTTTGATGAATTAGCACCTATTGAAAACGAGGGAGTTGATACTCCTAGGTTTGTTTGTAATATGGGGAAAGGCAAAAGAAACAAAGGAAAACAACCCGCTCATGCTTACAAATTGAACTATACTGGTGAAAGACCTTCTCTCACCATTAATAAACCCTTAACTAGAGAAGAACTAACAATGGAAGAATTAAGGAAAGACGTTGAAGAAAGAGTAATGTTGTTAAACATGAATCGACCAATCATTGAAACATTAAAATACAGTGATAAGTATAAAATGATTGTTGATGGGGTCTTACTTGATAAGTTGAAGATTGAAGATGGATTAACCTCGGAATATGAGGATGTAGCAATCCAAATGCTCCGTGAAAACAAAGTAATGAAAAAAAAAGAAGATCCGGGTTATTTTGTCCTACCTATAAGGTTGGAAGGTAAAACTACATACAATGCTTTGGTAGACACCGGTTCGAATGTTAATATCATGCCACTTGGAATCTTCAAAATGTTAGATGTTGGAAGAGTCAAACCAAGGTTTGATCGAATAAAAATGCTTGATCACTACTACGCGGAGGGATTTGGGCGTTTGCTTGGAGTTTTATGTCAAATAGGGACAACCACAATACTAGCTGATTTTATGCTTCTCGATATTCCTATTGATCGAGATATTCAACTAGTGGTTGGAAGAAAGTTTTTGCACACCGTTGGTGCAAAGGTAGATGTTGGAAAAGCTATCATGACTAGCTTTGATGGGTTTATCCATCAAACATATAATGTGCTAAAAGCAAAAGAACGTGATGATAGTGATGATGAAGATGATAAGTACTACACCACAAAAAGAGATGAAAATGGTATGCCAATTTATGGTCCACATTTGCAACCATGGACGGAACGGGAAGAACTATTTGATGCTTCACTAAGTGAAAGGAACTACCATAACCCTTTCTTTGATATTTGTGTGTACAAGAAGATTGTGAGGATGCTTGGAGTACTTCCCGTATCATTGAAATACAAAGATTGGCAAGTGGGTAACAAGCGAGAATTCAAAAATATAGTTAAAGATGGAGATAGTGAATGGCATGTTGCCATAGTCATTGTTGATCCATGTGGAAAAAGGTACGAAAAAGTGTACGAGACAAAGGACACCAATAGAGAGGTCTCGGGACGTTACACGGAGAGTGATATCATGTCACCTCTGAATTTCTGCTACACCTAAGAGGAAAGTAAGAAAAGAGGAGTGCATCATAGGCTCTTAGTTACTTTTATGCATTTTTATCCTTTTGTATGTAGATAATCAAATAAAACGAAATGATGTCTAAGAGTCCTAGAAGTTTTAGGATGGTCATAGAAGTAAGGATGTTCTCCCTAAGTTTTTATTTTCTATCGAATGAAATTGGAGGTTTTCTTTTAAAATTTTGTGTTTGGTATCCTTAAAAATGAAAATACAGTAAACCATGTCTGGATGCACAGAATGTGCGCCGCACATTTTCGAAAGTGCGCCGCACTTCTGGGCGGATTTTTTGTATATACCCCGTTTTTCTCATTAGAAACATAAAAAAACACACAAAAACCACCTGGTGATTTTTAATCATCACCAAAAATATTTTTGAGTCTTTGCTCCAATTTCACATTCGAGATCATGTCTAGGGTAAGTTTTTATATCAAATTTATGTTTGTTTCAATTAATTAGTTTTTAATTTTTGATTAATTTTCAATTAGGGTTCTTAGTACTTGAAGAACAAATCATAATTCAATTAGGAATTAGTAATATAGGATTAGATTAAGAAAAGATTTAGATTATAGTAAGATAAAATTGAAAAAAGGGGGATTTTGAAAAACCTTTGAGATAAGGCAATGTCATGGATTAGAACTAATTGGGAATGGGTTAGTGTTCGATTCTAGCCATTGTTATTAGTTTGTGACCAATTAGTTTGCGGATTTGGTTAGGTACTAGTGTTACCCCGACATTTGCTGAAAAACCCAGAAAGTACGCCGCACATTCCAAATTGTGCGCCGCACTTTTCTTCTGAAAAACAAACAGAATGATCAGATATGATCATAGGATCATCATTGACCCCTAACGCTTATCTAATGTTAATATATGTTTGTATGTGATGAAAATTTTGTAGAATATAGGTTCTGGAAATTACGAAACCAGCTCGTCTAGCCGAGGAAAGAAGCGAAGGCCTACCGAATCGGCAAGTGCCGCACTCATGGGAACACCAAATCACCAATTTTTTAACTGGCCTGGATGTACGAATGATACCAAAACCATCTACAACAATGCTCTCAGTCTTTTAATGCCAAAACAAATTTTTGCACCTAGCATTGTGGATTTTGGAGTTTTGAACGAGCTTGGTTGTGAAGCTCAAATAAGGGAGATGCTAAGGATAGTAGTGATAGAGGCTGGAGGTAATGAAGTCTTGTTTGAATCGGATGCTTGGATTCGTGCTTTTACTTATAGGGAGTAAATCTATGCAGAGCTTGTTCTTAAGTTTTTCTCTACTTTTAAATTTGATGAAGATGCCGAAGGAGATGAGTTATTGACTAAGGAGATTTTGACTTTTAAACTTGGTGGAAAGGGACATTCTTTGACTTTGAAAGAATTTGCTAAGTACTTGGAGTTGTATAATAGAGAGGAGCGAAAAGTGGAAGGATTTGAGGTTTATTTCCAAGGAGGGGAACATGATCATGGAGACTTTAATGCTAATGAATTTTGGGCATCAATTTGCCCAGATGAGGATCTATTGAGCTTATCTAGGAGCTCGGCCACTAGAATTTCTAGTCCACTTTTGAGAGTGCTTCAAAAGATGATTGCTTATGTCGTTTGCCAAAGAACCACGGATATGATAAAATACAAAAGAATGATTTGTGGTTATTGAGCGTGTTTAGGAACAAGAACCGTGATCAGTACGCTAATGTGGATTTGGTGATAGCAAAATGGATGAAAAGGAAAGGTCCTGGTAGTCAAGTAGGTAGTATGATTGTGTGTGGACAATTTGTGACTAGGTTAGCTCGAAGAAATGGGGCTTTTAAGTGATCAAGTTGTGAGTAGTCTTAGTCCACCAATTGTTTGTGATACCATTGACCGAATTACCTTGAGAGATTTGATTGGAGCGGATGGAAGGTTGATGAGAGAAGACTCGCCTGTTAGAGCACCTCGTGTAGGTATGGCGAGAGCTCCTCGTGCATCACTCCAAGATGTTTGTGATAGAATGGGAAGGATGGAGGTTAGGCAAGACCAACTTGGGTTTATGATGGAGCGCCAATGCTATAGTATGGATCGATACGCTCCAGTTTTTGAGAAGACGGCGGAACAATATCATGTTCCGATGAGTGGACCTTATGGACCACCCGGATATTACCACGAGCCATTCTACTACACCCAACAACCATCACCCTATCCACCACATTTTTACCCATCTCAAGCTTCAAGGAATGATGAAACTGAAGAGGATATGTGAAGCCTCGTATGTGTGTGACTTTTGTGTTAGTCACATTTGAATCATTTGAAAACATTTTAATTTTGGCTTTGTAATATGCCTTTGTTGGCATTTAGGACAACTTAATACTTTGTGTGTGGGATTTTTACTTTTTTATGGTATGTGAAAT
Organism: Glebionis coronaria; assembly: GCA_025667525.1. Taxonomy (NCBI): domain Eukaryota; kingdom Viridiplantae; phylum Streptophyta; class Magnoliopsida; order Asterales; family Asteraceae; genus Glebionis; species Glebionis coronaria. The sequence goes on from JANFOE010000193.1 coordinate 2,483,066, forward strand.
ATGTTTTATATATATTATTTGAGTTAATTTACAAAAATAAGCGAGTCAAGACGAGCTTAGGAGAAGATTGAAGATCTCGACTTCGCTCACGACTTAGAATAAAAGGGGAGTATTATTCTTATTTTCCCTCTAATTTTTACTTTTTCCTTATGTTTTGCATTAGGGACAATGCTCATAATAAGTATGGGAGGGTGATTGAGTGAAAATAAGATCGAATAAAAACTTGTTTGTGAAAAGTTAGTTTTCTGAAATTTCTGTACCCAGAAGGACGCCGCGCATTCCAAATTGTGCGCCGCACTTTCTGCGCGAATTTTAAAATTTTTGTGCAGTTTTAATAATAAAATAAAAAAAAAGTTTTTGTCGAAAGATTGATAATTCTTATAATTGTAAAGTTATTTTGACTCGGAATTGATAACGTTAATTACACAAAACTTTATTCATAATTGTGAGGATCTTTTCCGTAAGCATTCTTACATTTTAAAATTGTGTGTGTCGATGATTAGTTTAATTCTAGAACTTGTACTTGGTAATCTTTACGAGACCATAGTGGGATCATACTTGTATGATAAAAGGTATTTTAAATGATAAACAGGCAAAATAAATAAAAGAGAAAAAATTGAAAGTCTTGCCGATGTTTTAAGATAATTATATTGTTGGAAACCATATTGCGAAATGATAGTATATCATAAGTATGGGGGAAAGCATGTTCTCTCAAAAGAAAGATGTCAAAAAAAAGAAAAAAAATAAAAGGCAAAAGGAAGCCTAAAAAGTTTCAAGTTATTCGCAAAAGCAACAACATGAAAAAGATGATGTATTATTCTTTAAAACATGCGGTGGTAATAAATTTTTTTGAAAAATACCTCTTTTGATATTTTACTTGGTGCTTACGCAAAAATTTGGTTTAGTTTAGTTCCTTGCACAAGCCTATGGTAATTTACTTTTCATGACCGTGATATTGAGCAATAATCTACCCATAATAAGGAGAGTGTGTGAAATAAAAAATATCTTCTTCGTGAGGTGTTTTATGGTGTTATCATTGTTTTTCGACTGTTAGCTTTATCTATTCTTTCGACACTTATTAAAAATATATTTTTCCTTACTTGATGACAAGCAAGAAGTTAAGTATGGGGAATGTGATAACGCCTCATTTATACATGTTAGTAATGATGCATTTGTCCTTGTTTGCTATGTAAATAAATAAATTATGTGTTGAATTGATACTAATAAAAGGTATTGTTTGTATTGTAGCCAAGAAAGAAACCATAAAGGAAAAGAATGAAGAAATAAAGAATAAAGGGGCTAAAGATGAAATTATGCTGAAAAGGAGCAGAAGTGCGGCGCACATTCTGTTTTATGCGGCGTACTTTCAAAGTACCCCGAATCTGGAGAATAACAAGAAGTGCGGCGCACAATTTCGCAAGTGCGACGCACATTTATACCTGATGAAGTGTGGCGCACAAATGAACAAGTGCGACGCACATTTCACTTCAGTTACACAATTAAGTGCAATTATGCATGAATATTATGGTGAACCTTTGATATACTTCCAGGGTTTCTAACCTACGAAATTTCAAGTATAAATAGAGCCCTTGGCCAGGCATAATCATATCTCATTCCAAACTTTCTCCATTGTTTAGGAGAAACAATAATCAAGGATTTCTCCAAATCCTTGATCATAGTTACTAGAGTTAGTAAACCTTAGTTGGTTTATGGTATTGGTGCTGGAACAAGAAAACTCAGAAGTGTTGCTAGCCATTTGTAATAAGTTCAAAGACTTATAAATCCTTTGGAAGAAATTATTGAATAATCTTGTGGTATAATTCTTATTTTAATTATGTCAATCTTTTACTTTGATTTACATATGTTTGAAATGATCTTATTTACTGTTATTATGGAGTAGTGTGATGTGCACTTGGTTAAGGTTTAATAGCCTTATGATTAGATGTGAATATTAGCTTTGCTGGGGCAAAGTGTGGCGCACAATTAGTTTTGTGTGGCATACTTTTTCCCTGGGTTCTTAAATATAAGTGTGGTTTGGATTCTCATGTATTGTGTGTTACTATGTAAGACCATTATTATATGTTGGATTCATCCATTATCATCGACTAATACTCATGTGAATGGATAAGTTTCATGTCATCTAATAAATAAATCTTTTTAATCACTTTTGTAACGATTAGGGGATTAAAACATATACCAACTCTTGCATAATCTCATGTACTACCTTAGTTATCGAAATCAAGCATAAACTTATCTTAATGATGTTGGTATGACAAAGTCTTTAACTGGATTCTTGTCATATCAATTAGATTTTGCATGCACAACTAATAATCGGTATGTTATCTTACATTGTTTATGTGCTTATATTTTATCATTGCTACCTATCTATCATATGGTTATGAACTTAGCCAAACGCACCCTTTAATACCAATTGTTAAGTATATCTTTAGAACTTGTGACACTCTAGAGGTAATTGTTTTAATATTGTGATAACAACAATCCCGTGGAACGAACTGGACTTTACCGTTATGCTATGCTATACATGAAAGGGTATACTTGCCCGTGTTTATGTTTCTTGTAATTTGTGTGGTAATATCTTAAATAAAAATTAAGACTTGCAGAGGAACATCATCATGTGACGGTCACGCGAATTTTCTAGCTATAAAATCCTACATATGCCATTATATGTGATAATGGTTGTGAGAAACTTTCGGATGATGGAAAATCCGTAGGGGATAGAATTCGTTAGGTTTGGTGATGGAAACGTAGTAGCAACTGCTAGAATAAATTCATAAGAGTCAAGGTGGATCATTGTTATGGTGGAATGAAGTTAGAAGTGGTTGATAACGCCCGAATCTAACATGTTTTCTTGAGCGTTATCCGTATATTTTGCATGGTTTTTGGTTATACTAACGAGCGTTTTAGTTCATATATGTGTGAAGTTGTGTTTTGTTAGTTAGCCAAGATCAAGGAAAGTGAAGAAAAGACAAAGAAAGAAATAATAAATGATAATTCATGCATATACGAAGGAATCCCGACAAGTACAAGTCTTATGGAGACTATTGGAGAAGCTTAGAGTCAGGAATTCATTGCTCACGATACTCATGTTTTGGTGCATGTTATGTTCCCTTTGCATGAATGCAACTTCTACAAGTAATATGCATATATTCTTGAAGCATCTTTGGAATACACATGAAGATTCTATTGGAGCATTCTAGAACACCTTTGGCTCCAAGTCTATTCCTTTGGCTCCGAGTTCAAGCATTGAAGACATGGCTTCAATTCCACCATAAATAAGACCCATGGGGTCATTGTAACATACCACTTCCCATCACTTTATCATTTTCATTACTAACTTCATTATTCACCAAGGGAACTCTCCCAACCTTGGTGAAGACCCCAATTCCCGGATTTAATATTGGTGTGCCAAAAAGTGACGTTTTTGAAGCTCCAATCATCAAAATAACCTTGCCAAACTCTAAGGGATTATTACCCTTACCATTGGTAGTGTTTCATGATACTTAAATCACCACCAATCTTCACCAAACCTTTCCAAAACGTGCCTCAATTCTCAAATACGAATTTCATTGCATAACCCGAAAGACCACAAACTCCTACCATTGGTTCGAAACTTGTAGTCAATTGGAGGCCTAAGGATTGCAATAAATCCTTTCATTTACTTATTGTAATCATACCTTGGGTAAAGTTTTGTTACTTTCATGATATTGAACTCTATATCATATATTGAATGTTTGTTCTTGATTAATATGATTATGAAGTAGTTTTCTTATACTTGTTTGGAATAATGTAAACATGGATATGGAGTGTTTATTATTTTGCAATGTAGAATTATGATTTTTTTATAAGTTTGTTTAAATCAATGCGAGTCTTGATAACTTGTTGGTAAACCATAACCGGGTATAAAGGTCGAAAGGATTCCTTGTTATGTTTTGTTCCAAATGTTAATGCGCATATATGTTTGGTGTATCATGATTGACAACCATGAGTAAACAAGTTAAATGGACTAATAAAGATTTAATCTAGATTATAGGTCAAAAGGGCTCTAATTAACAAGTTGGCTAAAATCATACTTCTCACAAATAGATTTAACTACTGGTTTGTAATAATGATCATAGGTCGAAAGGGTTCTTTATTCTAAACCGTGTCATTTGCAATTCCATGATATTACCCGTTGACTTGGAATTTTATATTTATAAATTGTGTGCTATTGCTTAAATATCAACCCGATAATCTATTCACTCCATTGAAATGAATACTAGTTCCAAACAAGTATCCTTTAATATTATTGTTATCATCTCGTTGAATTAGCTTAATCACCATCTTAAGTGTTACTTTTTCCAATTTGCTTAATTGTTACTTACATGGTAATTTTGGAAGTGACAACCATTTTTACCACTAACGATACATTGTTACTAAGATTCTCTACAACCAAAAACACCCAAATCCCAGTGACGACCTCGGCTTACCACAACAAGCTAGCTACAAACGAAAGGGTCATACTTGCCCGTGTGTTCTTAGGTTATTCGGTAATTCTTGTATACATTTAAAACTTATGCACTCACGAAGAACGCATAAGTGGTCAATGTATTGGACCGGATGTAGATCAGAAAGCTATGGTGTGATGGCAATACTCAAAGTAGAAGTTGAAAATGGCAAAGGAACCGACAAGAGAGCGGTACATATGAGGGTCGTAAGCCGTTGTAATTTGAAGATTAGAGATAAGGATATGCTAGAAGTGACGTGGTTTGGGAAGAAAGCGAAGTTAACGCTTAGAATCGTGAGTCCATTTGAAATCATCAGAAGGATTGGGCTGGTGGTATATAAGTTGAGGGTTGTTGGAAGTAGGTAGTATGCATGATGTATTTCATGTGGCAACTTGAGGAAACGCTTAGCAAGAGTAGACTTGCAAGTACCGTTAGAAGTTATTGGTATAGATACGAGCCTACGTATGATTAAGGAGCCGGTAGATAGTTTGGATCATGTAGTTAAGACGTTGGAAAAGTAAGATACCATAGTAAGGATAAATGAAATTTGAAAACGTGGACTACGGTTCAAATAGGAACGAAAGGAAATGGTATGGGGAACTAGTATCCTCGTCTATTTGTTAATGACGGTCCTACGGAGTAAATCTCTAGGACGAGATTTCTATTAGGAGGGAGTGATGTGACAACCACGGTCTTGAGGTTCATCACTTAGACTTATTTATTAGGTCATTTTATGTGTGACTATGTGTCTTATGTGTTTACAAGTTATTTTGTATAAATGAGGTAGGAAGGGCCATCGTTTATGGGTACGAAATACTCATAAGTAAATAGATGGGCGGATATTTCATGATCATGAGCTCACAATATAGTGACAATGAAATGAAATGGAATCATTTTGGTAATTTACGTATACGTATAAGTATTATAGTAAATCGTATTTTTACGATTTTTTGTTTAGCATTTTGAGGTATCGGATAAGGTAATTAGTTACGGGAATATTTTTCGGGATGGTTTTAAGTCATTTAGGACTTAAATATATAGTTTATTTCATATTCCAATAGTTTTTATAAAACTGTATATTTTTACGGTATACGCGTAAAACCAACTAGTTTTACGGTATTGAGGTTTAGGAGGACTTAAGGGTTGTAATAAATTAGGGTAATTTAAGGAAACATGATTAGTATAATATTAAGTAATAAAAAAAGAAAAATATATATATAAAAAGTCGGCATAGGGCGGAACTAGAAAAAGAAAAGGAAAAGGAAAAGAAAGATGGGCTTGGATTGGTACACTTCCTATATAAAGCCTTATGATAAAAAAAACATAATTCACTCTCCTGAAACAATATAAGTCGCGGCACCTAAAGGTATTTTAGGGTTCTTCATAAAAAATTTGGGTTTTTCACGAATCTAAGGTAAAACATGTAAACCCATTTCATTTATTTGCTTTTAATCATGTGTACATCAAATTATGATAGATTAAGGGTTAGGGCGAATTTAAATTCTGAATAATAATGATATATTAATGATTAGATTAGTTAGGGCTTGTAACTAATTATGAATTGGGTAATTAATTAGGTTAGTTTAGTTAAATTCGTAATTAAAAACTGGGCAGAATTTTAGGTTTATTGTTTTGATCATATCTAAAGTTCTAGAAATATTCATTAATCGAACCAAATACTCCTGGAAAGGTATTTGAGTTGGCTTTTGAATGCAAGAAACGAGGACTAAATTGGAGGTCTGGAAGTGGATCAAAAACAGGTTACAACAGTCGGAGGATAATACAGTTTTGAGATCATTCGGGTTTAAATTAATGTTTTAAGATAGTTATGGTACTTAGGAGTACAATTGCACTTTCAAATGAACATTAGAGTTAGTTTATATGTTATATAAGAGATCTGAAAGAGGGATAGTAAATTGGGATAGCGGAAGACCCTCTGATCATAACAAACTTTTTATATGTTCAGAAATCAATAAAATCCGGATAGACAAAAGTATATATATATATATATATATATATATATATATATATATATATATATATATATATATATATATATATATATATATATATATATATATATATATATATATATATATATATACTAGTTGCAAAACCCGCCCGATGGGCGGGTATGACTTCTGATTCTTTTTTACATGTTTTTCTTAAGAATTTTAGCTTATATACACAATATTAAATCATCAAGCGGCAAAAAAAATACACCATCATGGCGAGAATCAAATCATCTTTATATATGATTCGTGATACCAATTATATATATCACGAATCATATATGATTTTTTAAGTGTGATTTAAAATAAATCGCATAAAAAATGGTCGAAAATATATACATGTCCCACTCTATAGAAAAATGATTTAATTCTCATCACGATACACCATCACGGCGAGAATCAAATCATCTTTATATATGATTCGTGATACAAATGATATATATCACGAATCATATATGATTTTTTCAAGTGTGATTTAAAATAAATCGCAAAAAAAATGTCGAAAATATATACATGTCCCACTCTATGGAAAAATGATTTAATTCTCGTCACAATGGTATGTGTTGTTTTGTGTAATGATTAACGGTTCGTGAGATATTTTTTTAAAAAGTTAAAAGTGGATTTTTTTAGATGAAAAAAATAATTGTGTGAAGTTATTTCAGTGGATATATGCTAAATGATGAGTCTACATCCAACTTTTGTCCTACTACACATATTAATACTAATTATATCTTCTGGTAATTCAACAATGTCTTAGAGCAATGAGCTAGAATGCATGAGGTGATATTCAACGTCGTTGGTCAATGACTAATTCTTGTTAGCAACTGTATTTGTCTAAAAGAACCATAGGAATGATAAAGCTTAATCTAACCAAAAGATCATAGAAGAAATTCAGGAAATCAGAACACGTGAAAATGAATTGAAAATTATGTAAAAACACTCAAGATTGCATTTACCGAATATTAATGATTTTCCGAAACCTGAAATACTGAAATTCATGTAAGTAAAACTTATATTTCACATTGGATTGATATTTATGCCGCATTTTAAAGAGTCACGCTCTTTTATTGTTTATCTATATCTATATTTAAATTATTATATAAAATGTATATATATATCTTAGTTCCAAACTTAATTTGAAATCAAATAAACATATTAAATCTTAACAGTATTAGATTATTTTTAATCCAAAATTAACTCCGAAATTTTGACCATTCATTCTTTTGTAACAAACAAATTATTAAATACTCACTTTTATTTTTAAATTTAAACATCTTTTAATTCATTTATTTTTTTATAATTTAATTTCATTATATTTTCCAAAATTTGGTTCCCTTTAAATCAAGATCTATTTTGATATATTTACAAATTTTTTGTTAATTTTTATTTTTTAACGATTTTCATAATTTTAATTCATATTTTTACACTTCAATATTAATTTGATTGCAAAAAAAAATATCGAATACGTATAGCTACATTGCAGGTACCATGCTATTATACATTAATATTAATAAATGTATGCCGAGTCAGTAGAAAAATCTATTATGGAATATGTCAAAAAAAATATTTGTAAATTAATTTTGTAGCTAAACTTTTTTTATCCATCCAACGTAAATCACTTATGGACAATTGGACATCTTAATTTTAGCCGATTCATATTTAAATCAATGCTTGTCAAATTTATCTACGCATCAAAATCATGTCTCTAATGTATGCACCTATGGAGCGTGGTCTGAGATGATGTCTTCGCATCTAAGATGTTGTGCCTCTAACATGGTGTTTTCGCATCATAATCAGTCGTGATCTTTTGACATTGTCATCATCATCGATTATTATCAACATCACAACCTTCTTAGCATCATAATGATGGTTTTTAGCATATTTGTCGTGATATATAGCATCATCTCATCTTCATCGTTATCTTTAGCATCATGATGTCCGAACATCATTAATAAGCTTAATGTTATGATACATAAGTAATATGAATGCTGATCATTACTATTGAGATTGAGATTACACAACAAATTTCTATTGCACAAAAAAAATAGGGAGTAAAGAAGCTTAACCGTGAATCTGGGATTTTAACATGCTGTGAACACGTACTGACGTTCAGTTATTCACATCAAGGACAATAGCAAATTCGCTAGCAAGTAATCGAATTGTTTCAGATAAACACAACAAAGCTAAACCAGTAGAAGATAAAGGTTAAGCCAAACACACATGAATTAAAAACAATGCTTTACCTATATATTTTGAGACTTCCTCAGCCATGAGATGATTTGCATTAGTGGAATATAAACATAGAGCGGAATATAAACGGTTAATCTACTTACCACTTTGAAATCTTGATTGTCAAATCCACGACTCGACTAATTCAGCAATTGCAACTATCGTGCCACCTGAACACGTGCAGAACTTCATAAACACTACCTGCTATTATGAAGAAATAATGTATACAACTTGTTGCATCACTATAAGATCTTCGGCAAGAAGTCACTTCCTTCATCTATTTCCTTGAGGGTAACTGCTACTGTTCTAAAGTACTAATCCGCATATGTATATCCATCGGCTTATATCAATGTTCCTTAGAACGAAGAAAATTCTAGGTAGCAGTATATTACAAATAATTACATATAATTATCAATTACAAATATTTATCTAGTTAGGTTTGAGCTTTAAATTATCACAAATAGGTTCAAGTTTTATTTATATAAAGATTTAACTACCTGGTCTATTCATCCCGCTTCCCCTTCGTCATCCTGAATTTGCACTAAAAGTTGAATTCCTTGTACTCGCCAATTTTCTTCCTTTTAATTGGAGACTTTTAAATATTTATGTGTTAGTTATTAAAATTTATGCCTAACACCAGCAAAATTTATCTTTTAATCATAAGTAAAGCCAAAGCATCAAGCTGCCACAATATCAATTTAGTTGTTTACTTTGTTTGAACGGAAAATTTTTAATAAAAAAGTGTACTTTAAGAGGATCGAAGGTGTTCCCTGATCCACCACTCACTTCTCTCCTAGAATAGTGTTGTGGGTTAATTGTACCTCATTATGGCCCATATAATAGAAAGTTAAAAAAAACAGTAAAGATTACCAAATTTAATGGATGACTATTTGAGAGGTATACATATGCAAGCTAATAAAACTGATGCCATTGCAACAATAGATGGCCTATGCTACATGAGATCAACCTATGCATAAACGTAACAGTTCAAACATATTAAAACCTATGCTACATGGCTGCAGTCCTGTCACTAATGACTACAGGGGTTCTATTACAACGGAGGTAGTATGCAGAAATTAACTTATAAACTTCTAAATTGCGACAGTTGCATTGAAAATACCTTATATAAATGCTTCCCTTCTAGCTTACTATACTACATGTCATACAATTGGTGTATCCTAGCTGCTAAGCAAGACTTACGTTGTGTGTATATTAGAATTTGATTCACAATCATCAACTTTGCTTGCCTGTAAAAAAATCGAGCCACGCCATGTGCATTATTAGCTCCTGTTAGTAAATTTATTAAACAAAGTTAGGTAACTTGCAAAATCTTAGAAGTCAGAAAGTGTTTAGGAATGCACATTTAAGTGTTTATGTAATGGTTTTAGTGTGACAGGAAGTCTTACTTTTGCCATTAGCAGAAGGTAGACATACCTAAAATGATAAAAACAGTTAGCTCGTACAATGATATCATATACACCATATTCAGAGATAATGTGGCATATATTTTATGCGTGTTTAGCCCATTTGACCCGTTCCTCAAGCATGTATTGTCTAATTCATATGTTAGTAAAAATATTTAGCTCTAACTTTAGACCAAATAAAAATGTACCTGAGAAAAGAGGGTTTAAGTTGCCTGAAAAGAAATGTCACGCGGATGATGATTTAGAGAACCCTTTTTCATGTATTTATAAACCAGTATCCGTTGATCACCATCAGCACAATACCCTCTCAGTTCACAAAATTAGGATGGTGAAGGTGACTCAATGTCATCACTTCAGCAAGGAACTCTTTGTTTGCTATTGTTCCATGTTTGTCTAAGTGATTCACCGCCACAACCTTCACATTTGCATTAAAGTTTATTTATTATATCAATTTCGTATTCGTACAATCATAACACATCTTTAACAAAGTTGAAAACATATGCACAACATAATGCACATGAGTAGAGATATACAAATCATGGGAGCATTATATATACACATAATCTAAATCTCTAAACAAACAGGATGTGTGGTGCATTAAAAATAATATTTCAACAAATTTAGAGGTATCGACATGACAGAAGTAGCTTATGAGTAGGGTTAGATAATGGGCCAAATGGGTAATTTATTTGTGCAGGTAGTCACAATCATACTAAAAAGCATTGGCTAAAACAGGTTAGGTTATACATATCCTCTAACCATCACTTTATTATGCTAAAAGAGCTGTTTAGAAACACTCAATTATACTTGCTATAATACAACGTCGCAATCATCAATATTACTATAGGAATTATAACTGAAAACTTATTCTGAAGAGAGTACAAAACTGTGACGATCATTAACATTGGTATAGGAAGGATACTGAAAATATAACGAAACCTGTTGAACGTAATCCTTACGTAAATTGGTGAGGCCTAACATGTTGTAAGTTTCTCAGAATAATGAAAAAGGTAAATTTATTCTCTTACCGTGTGACAAGGCGACCCTATGATTCAAACTCTATATCAATGCTACCTGCAAGATCAAATGAGAAGGTAATTTACTCAAGAGTTATTAAACCTAACATTTACAATTCTGTCGAAGTATACTCAAAGAAACAAAACTGGAACAAACTAAACTGGAACAAACAAAATGAATGATTAAAGGGTTATACCCCTGTGTAGCTCAATCATGAAGAATCTGGATCCAATGAAGCTCACATAATCTACACAAAAGCAGAAAAATACTATGTGATACTGCCAGGAGTTTAAGTTAGTACTTACAACCCATTCTTGCGATGATAATATAAGAGTCGTTGTTAATATGAAAATTTACAACTCAAAGTGTAGTTGAAGAAAAAACAATGAAAGCTCAATATGTAACTGGTCTATTAGGGTATAATGGTTCAGTATAAATTAAGAGTACATGTTGTAATATATATGTATTAACACGAACCTCGATATCGTGGTTCTCGTTGAATCAAGGGTTCATCTACCACCTTGACTTTCTTCTTACGTGCACATGCTAAATTGACAAAAACACAAAAGAATCATCATCATTGATAATACATTTTGGACATTGAAGCAGCAAGAAGAAGTTTCAATTACTTGTGCAATGTCTTTTAAATTTTCTAGGTAATCATATCAAAGTTGAAGTCTAAAAACTGGTTCAAATGATCTCGATGATCAAGAACATACCTCAACCTCACACAAAGTCAGTAGAAAATGCCATTTACGCTTGTTTGAAGTTCAGCAAGAACAGGTTCAAGCTCGAGTGCAGGTTGTGTAATCTTTTCAACCTCAAAAACCTTTTGTTGATGCATTTTATATTTTTATCCATAACTTTATTTTCCCTTTTCATAATGAATACCAATGAACACATGGATACCAATGAATAACAATTTAAGGCCCTATGAGAACTCAAAAAAAGAGTAAAAATTCAAAAGTACCATACCTGGAAAATTTCTATTTGCTTTGCCAACTGCTTGCAGATATCCACCATAGATACAAAGAGTTTGTATAGCATGGGTAGAAAAAGATCCCCCCAAAGAACTACGCCTGATGTTATCATTCTTGATGGTAGAGCCAGAGAAAATGATCTGGTCTAGCTGCAGACCTTGTGCAGCGGCCTCTGCAGCAGCAACATGATGTAGCTTATTAGCTAAAAGGTAGTTTCGATTAAATTAGTAGTCATTTGACAGATGTTACAGAAAGTCAGTTATACCTTAAATACACAATGAATATACCGAGTTCAGATATTGCTTGTTCTTTATAGCAGATACCGTCTCGGACAAGAATTGGTTGGGAATTCAGTTGGGAAAATCCTTTGCATATGATTCTGTAAAATATTAGAACGTAATCGTGTTCACTCAAATGCCTTTCTTTTACTATATTACTTATAGTTAGGGAGGTAAATCAACCTATTTATGTGTTTTACAGGTATTCAGTTGGCCCCCTTACGTTTTTATTCTTCACTTTAGTCCCTATGGTCGCCTCAAGTGCGCCTTCGCTTGTAACTACCTTGTATAGAAGGTGATATGACTGTCTAGCTTCACTTAATACTTGTAAAACATAAGCAGAACCCATGAGAACAAAACACAAAAAACAGAAAGCACAAAAAGATAAAATTATGTTATTTACCCACAGCTCAAGTTTCTCCTTAAGGTGGATTAGTGAGGGTGGAAGTTGTCGTGGAACCACACCTTCATCAGAACAAAACTGTAAACATTAGTTGACAATACCACTGCAACACAGATGTCAGAACAAATAATGCGTCACTACAACACGCTAAGGTTTTACAAATTAAAAATAACAGCAATTGAGTCGCAAAAAATAGCACAAACCTTCGAACTGATTCAATACGTGGTGACCACCTGCATTGTATACTGAACGATCAGGGCCACCACATCTGTGATCACTCCGTTCAGTATGTGATCACTTCTTAGAAAAAAGACTCTGAATTCATATAAGAACAATTCATGCCACTTTTGAAACTTGTTCAACTATACCGTAAGATGTGCTTACCTTTCGATGGACTAAATTTTCTTCAGAAACCGTTGATCACCGTCTCATAATCTGCAAAAAAAGCTTTAAGAGATAAAAAACCAATTATCTTACTCCATTGAAAAACCTCATACGATGTAGTGGTACTCCATTCTAAGAATTGATAAGATTTTGTCTATTGATCATTAATTACAATAAGAAAATAACACAATATGATAGTTAAACAATCATAGCTTACCGTCTCCTAGATCTAAAAGAATGACTGTTTAAACATCAATGATAATCCGATCAAACTATTTTAAAGGATATGGTATCAATAAATTCATGATTATTCTGGATTCACAATATCTAAAAGTTAGAACATGGTTTCATTAGGGTTTAAGATGAAGGAGACGTACCTTTGTCCCCTGTTTTTTATTACATGTGTTTTTAGGAGATACAAATCAGGTAAAGATGACCATATGCAGAAAAACAATTAATTATTGAATACCATAACCTACAAAAACAAACAGAACATAATATACGGGAAACCTCGTCATCATCTTGATTCATAGCTTGGGTTACATCGGCTAGAGCACATCCCCTTTTCCAGTGTACATGATGAACAAAATAATCAAGTAACAAAGTGACCAGAGATAAATTATGTAAAGACAGTGATAACCTAATTTTTTCAGACGAAGAGACGAATGAATGGTGGTTTTAACATACGATTGATATTAGTATTTTGACAAAAATAAATTTAGGACGAGTGATAACCTAATTTTTTCAGAGGAAGAGATGAATTAATGGTGGTTTTAAGAAACGATTGATATTAGTGTTTTGACAAAAATAAATTTAGAGATTTGAAATTTATCCTTAGATCCGTATGGTGTAAATTTGTGTTTTTGCAAAGTATAAATAACTTTGTTTTCAAATATCCATCACAACTCAACAGCTTGCTCCATTGGTTGAGGCCTTTGTGTCTTGGTTGTCAGACCTGTGTTCGAAACTTGTCATAGACAAGTTTTTTTAAAAATATCTGGATTTTACAAAAATTAAAAAAAGAAAGTGATGACGTGGATTAATGGGATGCTTATGTGGCATTTCCCTCCTGTTATATATAATGTAAAGATATATATATATATATATATATATATATATATATATATATATATATATATATATATATATATATATATATATATATATATATATATATATATATATATATATATATATATATATATATATATATATAGTGTAACTTTCTTTTTCAGAACCAAAATTAGTGAAAGAACTATCAGAACCATATATTTTACTCTTCATAATACATGATGTATAATCTATTAATGCACAATAGTAATTTTGAAAATATCTCCAACTTATATTACTTTACATAAAAAGCATAAGGGCACTAATAGAATTTTGCATCTAATTTCTACATAAACCTATGTGCATTATCATATCAGATAATAAAAAGAGAAGAGTTATTTTAGATACCATACTTTTCCTTGGATATGAGGGGACTCATCCCCACCATCCATCTTATTTTTATCTAATGGGTGAGATTAAATATATTTTATTTTTTACCTATTTTTTATAATTTAAATATCTTTTAAACCGTTAAGTGTTAAACGAAAATAATTATACCATCGAGACGAGCGTCTAATTATCTTTCTACTAATGTGCACTATGATATAGTTTCGAAGAAAATTTTTTTTGGTTTTTTTTCTTCTTGTTAAAATTTACGTGAAATATCATATATGATAATACTGTTTCATCATATATGATAACAGTTTTAATCATATATGATACTGATTTCTATCATATATGATAGGTTATATCATATATGATAACGGTGTTACATCATATATGATATTAGTATCATATATGATAATTTTCTAAAACATGAAAAAAATGAAAAAAAAAATGTTGAAAGTATATCGTATAACATATCTATAGAAAGATAATTAAATGCTCTTCGTAACAGTATGTTTTTTTCGCATAACGATTCACGGTCTAAGAGATATTAATGTTTGAAAGGTGGATATTAGTCCCTTGTTATCCAAATAAATTTTACTATCCAAATGAACTTAAATCTAATAAAAAATATAAACTCTCTCTCTAGCCTCTCTCCATCATCGGCATCTTCACCCATGACTCATATATGTAACCTCCGCCTCCCGTATCACCATGATGATCTATCTAAAATTACATCATTTACAACAAAAAAAATATTGTAGATCCACAAAATCTTTTCACCCATGATGTGTAGATGATGGATAAAACAAGTAAGTCCTATATAAATGAATTTTTTTCTATATTTAAATATTTTTTAGCTTGAATCTACGAAACCATCATGTTAGTTTTTTCCCATCTTATATTGCTTTCTAGATCCAACAAGTATTTTTTATATTAAAACTTTTATTGCTTTTTTATTAATTATTTTTTATACTTTCTTTTGTATATGACATAATTTATGGTGATTGAATCAAAATGAATATTTTTTAGTAAATAATTATTTAGTAGATATGATCTTATCCTGCTAGAGATATAAAAATAAACATAGTGCCATCATTAGTTTTACCCTAATAAGATTTGATTTTTATTTTTTTCGACGACGAACAGTTACGTTGTTCCCTAACTTTACTAAAAAAGATTCATCTCGACCGTTTAGTATTTATGAAATTCTAGAGGTTATGATATTTTTTAACAAAAGTAACATATTGAAAGAAGAAAAAATAATTTTGATTATCTTATTAGTAAGGGAAAATCACTTAAAAATGTAGTAAACTAACCACTTTTTATGGTTGTGTGTACTAAACTATTTTTTTTCTCATTGTGTGTATTAAACTTTTTAATTTCGATCATTGTGTGTATTTTGAGACGATTTTATCTAGTAAAATGACCATTTTACCCTTCAAAATTTGAAAAAAGTAGGGGTAAAATGGTCACAAAATACACACAATGACATTAATTTGAAAGTTTAATACACACAATGAGAAAAAAAATAGTTTACTACACACAACCACAAAAGTGGTAAGTTTATTACATTTTTGAGTGATTTTCCCTATTAGTAATTAATTGGTGCTAGAGACCATATTTTTCATATTAATCAGATAAAAAGGCTTCACAAAGTGACAATTATTAAAAAATTAATAATTCATGTATGTTTTTTTACAATACATGTTTTGAAGTACATGTATGATTTTTTAAGGTAAAAGGACTATACCCGATTTGATAACATGTATATTTTTATAATACATGTATGTTTTTTTAACATTACTTATATGTTTTTTTAAAATATTTTTTCTTAAAGTACGTATATGTTTTTTTAAATACATGTATGTTTTTTTAAGTACATGTATGACTTTTTAAGGTAAAAGGATTATACCCGATTAAGTAACATGTATGTTTTTACAATACATGTATGTTTTTTTAACATTACATGTATGTTTTTTTAAATAGTTTTTTTAAAAGTACGCACATGTTTTTTTTAAATACATGTATGTTTTTTAAGAATTACGTTTATGGCTTTTACTAAAAGGTGTGCACCTTTAATAGTTCAAGTGAAAAATTGACGAACATACATTTTACTAGAAGGTGTGCATATATGTTTTTCGAATGTGTGCATACATGTTTTTATGAATTCGTTAACAATTATCTTTAGTTTAATTGTATTTCATGCATGTCCCAGGTTATAGAAAAAGTGAGTACACATGTGTACATGACGTCGAGGAACACCAATGCACTAATAATCAAATATCTGGCGATTCAAGATCATAAGTTCAAGATTACAAAGAGTTCAAGATCGCCATGACGAATGTTCTTGAATATGCCTAGAAAAATAAAGTAGAACATAAATAGATTTGTAGAAAATAATCGTACATGTTTTATTTTAGCCTCATGCGCTCTTGTAACCAATAATAGACATCATAATGTATTTAAGGAATTTTCATGAAGGATGTGTAATTTTCACACAAGTTGTACGTGTACTTTAGAAATCATTGTCATTATATCGTTGATAATAACGTATATGTACTTCTTTTTGGATGTTGAAAAAACCATTTCAAAAATAAGGAAAAAAAATCTTAAAAACATGTATGCACCAAGCATTTTGAGTACATGCATGCTAAAACATTTAAAAAAGTAAAAGGAAAAATGAAATTTAAATTAAAGAAAATAACAAATGTGTATAAAAAATAATTTTGAAAATAAAGGATTTAAAAAAAGAAATTTAATATTTAAAAAATAAGATTTGTACAATAATATTTGGTACCATATACAAGAGAAAGAAAAGATTAACATATTTGATTCTTATAAATGATCGACTATTTTTTGGGAAGTAAAATTTTTTATAAATTGTAAACAACTCACTTTTATATTTTTGCCCTTATGTATTTTTATCTAATAAATTAAATCAAGTTAATTATCTTAATTCTGATTGGCCTATTATGGTTCTGATAATTCTGACAGATAAAATAGTTCTGACAAAAGAGTCTCCATATATATATATATATATATATATATATATATATATATATATATATATATATATATATATATATATATATATATATATATATATATATATATATATATATATATATATATATATATATATATATATATATATATATATATATATATATATATATATATATATATATATATATATATATATCTTTACATTATATATAAGAGGAGGGATATGCCACATAAGCAGCCATTAATGCACGTCATCATTTTTTTTGTTAATTTTTGTAATTTTCATTTTTTAATAATTATTTTTGGATTTTATTTTAAAAACTGTTCAAAGATATATTATCCCTAAATATAAAAAAATATATCTCACAAATCCCTAAACCCTAAAAATTTAATCGATCTCCAACAAGTCACACACAAGATCGGATTCTTAAATCCGAACTGATATTATTATTCAAATTCAGAAACAGGTTATCTAAATTCATACAACTCTTTTGTTTTTTATTGCAATTTTAATGATTTCAACTTTATTTTAGGGCTTCTGATATGATGCAGGGAGGAAAGCTAATGGGAAGCCTCGGGGGCATGTTCTGAAGGACCTCGAATCCCAAAAAGGGTCACACGATAATGGGTTCAGTGATCATGAGAGGTAACTGGGATATAACACTTGTCAATGCTATTTTATATGCTTAATTACTTTATTATTGATAATTTATTGGTAAAATAATCATGTATGTTTTAATATACTCTTCGTCAATTTGATAAAGTTATGCATTGATGCATTCGATAGTTTGTTTTTGTCTTTGTGTTTTTTAGCTGGTGCTATTGCCAATCTTGCAATGAACTCTCCTCTTCTTCCTCCATTATCCATTCTTTGAACGTCTGTTTGCACGTACTACCAATTTTATATGCACGTACATTGTGCACATCTATGTATGTAATTTTAATCATTTTTTAATCATTTTAAAAGTGTTTAGGGTCATCTTTAATGTTGTTTTTTTTGGTTTATGCAGAAGCTAATCAAGAACTGAGTTATATTTGTCTTGATAATATGTTTTGCACCTTAAACACTTTTTTTGGGAACTAATGATTCGTGGGTATCTGTTACTGACGAATAAAAATCTGAATTGTGTAGTTGGACTGTATGAAAACACATGATTTTGAGAAACATTGAATGTCAAAGCCATGGTTGAGTTCACAAGCAATCTGTTTTTTTGTTTTGTTTCAGGATCATCATCAATCATTAACTTCTGACTAAACCATGCTTTCATGTATCAAATTTTCAACGTTAGGGTCTGCATCTACTTCTATGTCTCCAAGTATTCAGGTTTCATAACTTTCTTTTTTTCGAAACTTACAAATCGTTTTCATTGTATTTGGGTCAAATTGGGTTATGATTTAAATCAATTTTTAAGATGTTACTATACATGGTTCTATTAGGGCATTTCACCATGTTAGAAAAAGTTAAAATATAACGCTTATTATGCAGAGCTCAAGTCTTTAAAAAGTACTAAATATGGGATTCAACTATATATGTGGCGCGAAAGCCAGCTTGCGAATTCGCTTGGTGCCAAGTCGACTATTCATAATAGTATAATTTAGACACATGATTGTTTCAATGGGCGTGCTTCATTATGTTCTATGAGGTCTTTAATGGTCTGGGTGGTATCATTCTTGATACTCATAACCTTCAACCAGGTAAAAGTGTGCAACTTTTGTGTTTTCGATACTTTGGTTTTATTGATTGGTAACGTTTTTGTTAAAGTTTGGTTTAAAAATATAATTAAAATTTAAATGTATTTCTAAACATTAAATTTGATAAATGCATTCCAAATCAAGCTATACCAATCATTTAGCTCACTTTAAAGAGGCATGATATCCATCATTCCTTTATTTGATTCCTATGAAAGCTGTAGAAGTGAACTCATGTGCTCATTGTGTGTAGGGAACAAGCCTCCGTTGCATCTAGAACCCCTACACATCGATTCAACTAGAAGTTAAACCTATGTGGGTCCGTGATTGGACCGCGTGTAAAAGATATACGAACACTGCCTAAACCGAGCATGTTTGATCAACTATCGTTGGCTTCACCAGATGAACTTGGTCTACTGCTCGACATTAGGTATTCCATATCCACGCAAGGTTTTCGGCGAAAAAGGTACACAAGCTTTCAGCTCTTATGAATAAGCAGATTCTAATGTTTTAGAATATTCATGTCACTATAATATATTATTCTGTGCATAAAATTTAGTCACTTTTTGACGTTATAGGTCTGTTTATCTTGGCGGTGGTGCTGCTAAATCAACTCCTTGGCAGGAAACCAGAAGGAATATGCATGAATCTGGTGATTTTATTCCTGTTTTTAATTGTTTCAATGTGATTATATTTGTCAATAATCTCTTTACTCCAACTATTTCAATAATCTCTTTAATCTCTTAATGTTCCATAAGGTCTTTGGAGATTTCTTATCTAATTTTTTTCTGAGGTTTGTATAAATAACTTGATATTATTAGTTCAATTTTTTGTTCAAGAGGCAATAAGCACTAATAAGCAATCCAAAATAGAACCTCACATTATGTTAGCCTGATTTTGTAAATTACATTTGACTATGGGTTCAACTCATATGCATATCAACTATGTTGTTCCTGATTTTGTAAATTACATTAGACTATTAGGACTGATTACCAAGGAGTATCTGAGGTTATGATGTTCAATTAAGTTTGATATTTGGGTGTGTTTTGAGTGAGAGTTCTCAGTTCTCAGTACTTTAAACAATAGGTGACAACTGTGGCAAGTTAAGGACTGTAAAACAAACGTTAGGAAAAGAAAATTGTTATTGATTTAGTGCGTAAATAAACAATATATTATCAAACTTACTATAAATGTTTAATATTGTGATTTTTCAAGGATCTGAAAGTACATCCAAGCGATAAGTACTAACATGGTCGGATAGGATAACGGGTCAAAACATGTAATTTACCTCAAGCGCTACATTATAATCTTCAATCATGTTACTAAATCTCATATTCAAAAACTAATGTGCTTCCATTTCTTTAGCCCTTTTCTTCTAAGGAATTCGATTTAGATGGCTATCAGTTTTTTTAGCATCCATAAATAAGTCCTGCAACTCTGTAGAGCAGAGAAGCATATCGAATTATCGAAAAAAAGAAGAAAAATTAACATAAGAATCGAAAGAAGGCATAACATAATCACACTGCAGGAAACAAAATGTGTCTGATACGAAAAAACATATATTGTGATAAATATATTGGCCATATTCCTACTAGATTTTGCTGGATAAAATAATGAGACACAATCATTTATGTAGACTCTTCGTGTATCAATTTTTAGCTCTAGATAATGATAAAATGTTAAGGAACTTCTAGAGAGGTGCAACATACAACACGAGTAAATGTACGGAGTCCTTGCTGGATTCCTCTCCCTTTGCCACTAGATGCTCCTTAGTGATCAGTCCTCATTTATGTCCACGGTCTGGATCAAGCTTAGAATTTAAGGGATTCTCTTGAAGAAGCAATATATGATATTATAGTCAAGGTGTTTACTTTTTTCTCTACACTATATCAAAACCAATATTTAAGTATTCTGCTGATAAATCTAACATGAAACCTTATAAAATCAGATTGGCTTAAGGAGGTGTTCAGCTTCTTTTGCTGGAGCTCGTGTTGTTGGTTTCACAGAAGAAGACGGGCCTCTCGAAGATATTTATTCCACTATTGCGGGAAGTAGTGACTTGGTTCTATTCCTAATAGCTGATTCAGCTCAGGTTGGTCAAAAGCATCATAATAAATGATAGAAGACTATGGTATGAAAGAAGCCCCACAATCGTTGTAAGTGTGCCTTAACAAACTTAATATGTCATTCATTTACACAACTGCTTATGAAATATATATTTTAAGAACTTAGAACCACCAGTAGTCTGATACTCTGATAACATAGTTGAGATGATTCTTAATAAAATTATGGACCAACAAAACTCTAATTTTATGTGGTTACCCGACCGAAACTTCACGAAGTGTTTACGACTTTACGTTTTTATATTAATTGTTGCTAGGCTCTGAGGTAATTGGTAGAAAAACCTAAATATATTATTCTTAAATATAAATTAAATTGTGAAATAGATTGACTAAAATCCTTTGAGCGATGGTTTAGTACTAGGGAGCACATCTGACAAGCGGAAACATATCGACTGATTTATTCAATGGAGAAAAGGTTTATTAAAATTATACTTCATTCAATAGTAAAATCTTTTGATTATGGATTATTACGCAATTATGCATGTGTTTACTTGAAGGTGATCTTTGGCTTACTTTTCGTTTTAGGTTATACCCTCTTCATAGGTAGCGATATTCAGGTATCCTCTGTGCAGCTCGGAATCCAAATATATTAAGGGGGCCTTTGGAATAATCTTATTTTCACTACTTATTGTCTTAGTTAAACTCTTAGAATGCCGACATGCTCACTTTTAAACAGCTTATCACTCCCATAGTGTTATCATTCCCAAATGCCTCTTAATTCAGAAGTAAAACAGTTCCAAACTACATTGACAGATTCTTCACAGAGGTACACATTAGTAGAACTCTACTTTTCCTACCCACACGTACTATTAGTTTATTAAAGGTAGAAACTTTAATGATCTCTATCTGATAGATTGACTTGAAACAGGTTGCAGAAGACTTTGAAGAGCAATGGGCCAATGGGAAAGCTTCTGGTTGGAATGAAAATGTACATGTTTCTACCTGGAGTTGGTAACACTATCATTAGGCGTTCAATTGTACGTGCTTTGAACAGAAAGTTTTGTAGCTTTTCTTTTGGTGGCTTATCCCACTGGAAGTAGAATCAAGTTAATAGCTGGAATTCTTTTTAAAGTATATGTAAATGTTGCTTAATTACAGTTGTGCAATTCATGTTCGGGCAGGTAATTACCTTGAAAAATGATGGACGTATGATTTAATGTGAGCCAATGGGCTGCCATTCAAGTAGCATTATTGAATACTTCGTGTGCAATCATTTGAAAAGCTTCACCAAGTAAGTATTGCCACCACTGAACGAATTATAATCTTAATTTTCGAACACTTATGGTTTAGGTACCTGCTTAAATCAGCCTTGCTTGGAAGCCGAGATATTCGTTTTGATGTTGGTCAAGGCAGAAAGATAATATATGGTAATACAACGCTATACTATTCGTTTTGATGTTGGTCCAGGTTTTGTTGGAGCTGATTTATCAGGATTGGTTTAAAGAATGTGGTTATCTAGCTGTGACGAGAATGTTCTTTGATAGAAGGTGGGATCTATCTACAAAAAAGGATGATCGATTGATGAACTCATTGACTCCACAATAGACGAAGAAATTTTACGTAACAGTGTCTAATTACAAGGTATTTATCATAATAGCCTTTTTAAATTCGTTACTGCTACTGATTATGATATTATATCAAAACAACTTCATTTTTGTTCTGCTCTGAGTTGAAGGAAACTGTATGTCGCTATCTTCTTATAAGGTGTTTATCATAGAAGCTGTATTTTGTAAGCTTATAATTTTAGATAGTCTTTTAGGAAAAACTGGACATAATACAAATACTGCTCATAAGGGTTTCAAAATTATCAGCTTATTATTCTCCGCTAGAAAATGCATTCAAGATTACATGTTGAGTAGTACCTGCTGTTTACTACTATTCAAAATAAGACACCAAATGAAAACAAGCGATTGGTGAGTAGAACTCGAATGCATAATCTTTTTTAAGTTGGATGATTTATTTTTTTTTCCTTTTGTTGCTAAGATTTTACCCCAACGAAGCTTTATGAGGGTTAGGTTTGTATTACGTCTGACCTTTGATGCGTCTGCTTGATGTTGTTATTCTGTGCATAGGTGTAATTTTAATCATTTAGAATAGTATTTTTTCGTATTTGGACTTGCCTATCAGAACTGCTTATCTTTTTGCCTTTTATTAAATTACCTGCTCGGAGTAGCAATTTTGACTTTTGAATTCCTTTTCTAATTCCATCTGCAAGTAATCCGATAAAGTCTTGATCGAAAATCCCAAAGACGTTAACAACTGTTATCAAAATGAAATAGATTCAGATTTGGCAAGCAAGTACATATTTCCCATTCCCATCAATTTTGGCAAGACACCTAATATAGCTGCAGTGGTCATTACCATGTACTGCTGCTGAGCTTAAATCTACTAGGAAGAATATCAGGCCACGATTTTCAATTGATTTTCATTTCACTTTTGTTCAAACCGGTCAGATGCAGACCACTTGCACACGTTCTCTAACCTACACACGTTCTTCAACCTTGAAAGGTATGTCAATTCTATTAGTTTTTTGCTCATTCATGTTCTCTCTTAATTTATCTGCCGATGACGATGAAAGGTTCTTTAACCATCATAATGAATTCGCAAAATAATAACATACAGTAAAGGAGTTCAACAACCATGAAGCATAAGTTTAATAGTTTATTATCTAATCTCAAACATCCCTACAAGTCGTGGCAACAATAAAGAATTTCAAAGTTTTCAATACGGTTTCAAACCAAACCAAAATGTTTATAGGATACCCATGATAAATCAAAACTAGGTGGCACATGGCTTCCCGGTTCTGTTTTGAACATTGATGAGTGATGTTTATTCTCAAAGAATGAACCAGAAAAAAGATACTATGAAATAGTATGGAGGGATGAAATATCTGATGCTTCTGAAGTGAACAAGATGATGTTAAGCCATTGAGACGCCAAATAATGTATGTGATTAGTTAATAGTTCTTTTTGCTATCACTATCAATGTTAATTCTATTGTTTGTGTGCTTCAATGTTGAAATCTCAAAAAATTATTAAATTCATAAAATATAGAGTTTTATTTTACTCTATAGCTTTTAGTTGAATTTACATATTGTTAAGATTCTTCTTTCTAAAGTGTTTGGAATCACTAGCAAAGTTATACAATACGAATCCTTCTATATTTTCATCTCCAAATGTAACCAGTGGTAGCATAAACCTAAGAAGATATTCGTAAATAAGCAATGATTGACATAATTAATTGACATGTCACCACAAAAGCAACAACCTCGAAGCTATGTATAAATAGAATCTTTTCACCTTTATTAATCGGTGGTAGGCAATCACGCGTTGTAACTGCGTGTACCATGTAACATAAGTTTTGGTCAATAATATTTTAATTTAATTTTTTTTACGAAGACATTTCAAAAAGCGACAATTGAAAGCGTAAGTAACATTATCTAATTTTCTCGCCTAACTGATGGTGACTCTGGTTCCCAGTTAAACCCTTTTTTTTATTCAAAACAATGTGCAAGGTGTTTATCCTTTTCTGATTTTGTGCTCATTTTTAGCAACATAATCATCCGTTACATCTTAAGCAATGAAGTAATAGTGTGATAAGTTTGAATTTTATAATGCGGGATGTACCCCTACAAATAACAGCACCTGCTATATATATATATATATATATATATATATATATATATATATATATATATATATATATATATATATAGTTGGGTTATCGTAGTGTAGTAGCTTAAAGTTATTAAAATGAGAAGTCATCTTAACCATTATTTTTTACAATTAACACGTGATCTATTTAATATTAGACACAAAATTATAAATATTAGACATAAAAATTTATATAAAACCACAAAAAAATTGATACGTAAAATTTTTATAGCTGATACATATGATACATAAATTTGCTTCACAAAATATTATTAGCATAAATAATTATTTTATTTACAAATTTAGTGGTACATTATCACAAATTGCATTCAAGTTAACAAACAATTCCTAAACTATGATACACAACGGATACATGAGAAACTAGTAATATTAAAAATCGTGAATCAACTACTCGTACACGAACTAAAACTTCCAAATATCCCGTACACGAACCAATAACTGATTAAAAGAATCAAAACTAATCAATAATGTGACATTTACCCATTTTTTATTGCTTTTTATTTTAACAACTTTAAGCACTGATAGGTGTGTAAACACCCATCCTTTTACCACTAAATTCTGGCTAAAACAAGACCAAAACACGCAATTAATATCATTTGTTTGGAATTATGCGTGGTTTTTGTGTTTATTGTGATTTCAGAGCTAACCGGATGAATATTAAAGAAAACATGGGATTGCACGGGTTTTATCAAGGAAAAAGACTCAAGATAAAGTCTATTGTCCAAGAGATGCAAAAGATTTGAAGTCACTAGGCCTATTCGAAGATTTATCGAAGAAAAGGACTAAAGACGGAAGATTTTCATAAGTCGAAGAAACTCAAGTCTATTTAACAAAGAAATTAAAAGACGAGTTGGATTTAATCGACAACAAATCCCGAATCAGAATCGAAAACGTCGACTTTTCTGAAAAGACGAGAAGACAAGAAGAAAGGGAGAAAGCCCACTCACCAACCAACCACCAGGAGTATAAATAGAAACTCCCTTCACACATTAGGGAGTTAGTTTTCATTTTTTCTTTTTTCCAGACTTTGTAGTTCGTCTCATCACCAACTCCATTAGGGAGTTTGGTGATTTTCATCTTTTTCTTTTAATCTTGTAATCTTTAATCAATACTCTTGTTACTTTTCCCTTAATCAATCCATTCCATCTTTGCATTAATCTTGTTCTTCATCATCTCTTTTTGCAAGTTCTTAAGTTTTTATTTGATTCAAGTTTGATCTTAAAAAGTTGTTGAATTAGTGTTTTTATTGGTGGGATTTGTTCCTTATGGTATGTTAATGATTATTGTTTAATTTGGTTAAACCTTTTTGAGTATTTAGTTTGATTTTGGATTTTATTCATTCTCCTTGTTTCGTGTTTACTGCTACTGTTCTTCGCTGCCCAGTTTTATTCCGAACAAGACAATATTCCGAATAGGCAAGTTTCTATTTGCCTTATTCGGAACATTTCACTTTTTTCCGAATAGGGTTGTTCCAGTTTTCCTATTCGGAACTTTTCAATTATTCCGAATAGCCTTCCTCAGTTTCCTTATTCGGAACTTTTTCCGAATAGCCTTTAAATTCCGAATAGCAATTTTTAATTTTCCTTATTCGGAACAATTTTCCGAATAGGCGTTTTCTCTTTTCCCTTACTCGGAATATTCTGGATATTCCGAATAGAACTTTTCCATCTCCTTTATTCGGAATATTTTATATATTCCGAATGGTTTTAATTTTCCGCATAGAACTTTTTTTCCGAATTGCCTTTCTTTCCGCATAAAGATCATATTCCGCATAGGGTTAGTTTTCCGAATGAAGCAAATGTTCCGCATAAGCCATCTTTCCGCATGGTGTAAACTTTCCGAATAAAGCAATATTTTCCGAATGGTCTCTCTTTCCGCATAAGGGTTACATTCCGCATAGGGTATTTTCTCTTTAGAATATTTTTCCAGTTTAGCTTATTATTTGTTACTTGTTTTAAGTTTACTTCATTACCATTATACTCACTTATCTGTTTAGTAGACTAGAAAACCAAATCCACTTTTTGTCACCAAGAACAAATCATTCTACTTTCAACTGAGATCAATTCGAGAGGATTCCGAGATTACTTTTGAACCTAGTAAAACCCGTGTATCAAATGGCGCCGCTGCCGGCTCCTCTCGTTAAGATCAAAAGTTTTTTGTAGAACTTGGATTTTGGGATCCGTTCCCCGTGAACGTTACTTTTTCCTAAAACTTTTCAAAAACACTAAAAAATATAAAATTTTCAAAAATCCTAAAAAGTAAAAAACATAAAAACCAAAAATATTTTTGCCTTGTTTCTCTTTGTTCGTTCTTTTGCAGGTGTATGCGCACTCGATCCACGTCTTATCAAGAGCCCGAGCCTCTCGATAACTTAGACATGGCTGGTGTTCAAAACAACAATAACATACCACCTCCGAACAACAATAATAACAACAACAACCCACCTTTCAACAACATGAATAACAACAACAATGAGCCCCTTCCGGATAATCGCCCAATGATTGAATTGCTGCAAGCTCATGTTGATGGCAACACGGATCCAATTGTCATTCCTCCAATTGCCGCCAACAATTTTGAGCTAAAGTCAGGCTTTATCCAGATGGTATCAGCTCAACCGTTCTTGGGACGCACCATTGATGACCCACACGACCATATCAAGAGATTTCTACAACTCACCAACACGGTCAAGTTCAATGGGGTTCCACAGGAGGTCATAAGGTTACAACTTTTTCCCTTTTCTTTAGAGGGACAAGCCCGGCATTGGCTTGCTAAGGAACCGCCACAGAGTATTCTCTCGTGGACGGATTTGGAAACAAAGTTCATCAATTACTTTTTTCCACCCTCTCGTACTACCGCATTGCGGAATGAGATTATAAACTTTGAACAAAAGTACGATGAGTCATTCAGTGAATCTTGGGATCGTTTCAAAGATCTTTTAAGAAAATGCCCACAACATGGTTTTACCAAAGTACACCAAATTAATACTTTTTACAATGGTTTAAGCATGAATGATCAAGATTCACTGAATAGTGCCTCAGGGGGTAATTTATTGGCTAAGACTTCCAATGCTGCTTGGGATATCATTGAGAACAAATCTCGTGTTCAAACCAAGAGTGTTAGGACCAATGTTGCTAGTGCTAGCACTAATGACAGCGACAAGCGATTAGACAAAATCACCACGCTTCTTGAATCGCTTGTCACCCACACCGTCAGCAACAACAACAACAACAACGCTAAGAACGCACAAGTCAACGCTGTCAGCCAACCTTGTGAGATATGCGGTGGTCCCCACTCCTACACAACTTGTACCGCCACCCAAGATTACCCTGCTGAGAATGTGAATGCGGCATATGGCACCTACCAACAACCCGCTTATCAAGCAAAACCCCAAGGTGACCGTAACTTGCTTAGCTACCGCAGCAACAACTATCTTTCCCCACCTGGTTTTCCTCCTACCAACCCAAACCAACAACAAAACCTTAATCGCCCTCCTCAACAACAACAACAACCTCGACAACCATACATCCCACCTCACAAGCAGCAACAACCACCTCAAAGAAACAATCAAGTCTACCAACAACCTACTTACCAACCACCTGCATACAATGCTCCTCCCAACCAACCCACCGCTCTTCACCAAGAAGTGGAAACTTATATGAGGACTAATGATGCGATAGTGGGAAATCTTCAGAGAGAGGTGCTCAACCTGAAAGCCGATTTGGTAAAGCAAGGAAATGATTTGAGAGCCGATATGCGACACACGTTGGATAGTCAGACGAATGACTTGAGGAACATGATGGCTAGTTTCTTCCAAAGTAGTCAACCCTCTTCTTCGGGTACTCTTCCGAGTAACACCGTTGCGAACCCAAGAGGGGAGATGAAAGCAATCACCACTCGAAGTGGTAAAGGTACCAAGGAACCCGAGCTTCCTATACCTCCACCGGTGATTGTGACTCAGGAGAACGAGTCGCTTGCTCCTATTCCTCCTCCTTCTCCTTCCCCAATTTCTCCACCTCTTCCTTTTACCCCTCCTCCACCCGTGGTTGTGAGTGACCCTATTCCCCTAAAGCCTTCCTCTTCTTCCAATATACCTTATCCTTCTAGGTTGAGGAAAGAGAAGCAAAAGAGCAAGGATGATATTCAGGTTTCTAACTTTCTTAAAATGTTTAAACAACTGAATTTCAATATCTCCTTCGCTGAGGCTCTCGCTCACATGCCCAAGTATGCTAAAATGTTTAAAGATCTTTTGAGCGACAAGGAAAAGCTCCTCGATATTGCCAACACCCAACTTAATGAGAACTGCTCTGCAGTGCTCTTAAGGAAATTGCCAATCAAGCTTGGTGATCCGGGTCGTTTTCTTATCCCTTGCAATTTCCCGGGAGTAGAGAATTGCATGGCCCTAGCCGATCTAGGTGCCAGTATTAATCTCATGCCTCTAAGTGTTTGGAAGCAATTATCTCTCCCAGAGCTAGTCCCCACTAAAATGACATTGGAATTGGCCAACCGTACGGTTGCTTATCCAGTGGGGATAGCCGAAGACGTCATTGTAGGAGTCGACAAATTCACCTTCCCTGCTGATTTTGTTGTCGTCGACTACGAGATGGACCCTCGTGTACCACTTATTGTTGGTCGTCCATTCCTTAGGACCGGTCGCACTCTTATTGATGTTGAAGCCGGTGAGCTTATCATGAGAGTGGGTGACGATAAAGTAGTCTTCAACATGGGAAAGTTGTCCAAACAACCTTATTCATATGAGAGTGTTAATTGTATTGACGTTCTCGATGAGGCTTGTGAAGAACACTTTAATGATGCTTGCAAAAGTATTCCTACCTCTCTTCCCACTGTTGAGACCGTGTCCTCTATTGATTCATCGTTGTCTCTATTTGGAGATAGTGATTTATTCTGGAACAATCTTGAAGCTACCATGGGAGATGCGAATTTAGCTACTAATGATTCTCCCACCGAGGGGGATGAAGACATGAGTTTCTTTGACAATCTTCTCACTGAAGACAATCCTTCGCCTCCATCTCCCACGGTTATTGCTATCGATGCCACGACTTTGAAAACGCCTCCCGTCGAAAATCCTCCGGATTTGGAACTTAACGAGTTGCCGCCTCATCTCGAGTACGTGTTCCTGGACGACAACAAGAAATCGCCCGTCATTATTGCAAAGGATTTGAACGATGAAGAGAAAACTCGCCTCGTTGCTGTGTTGAAAGATCATAAGAAGGCTATTGCTTGGAAGATTTCGGATATTCGTGGAATTGATCCTCACTTCTGCACACACAAAATTCTCATGGAGGACGACTTCAAGCCCACTATTCAAAGCCAACGAAGGGTGAATCCAAAAATCCATGAAGTCATCAAAACAGAGGTTATCAAACTTCTTGATGCGGGTATGATTTACCCTATTTCGGATTCCCCGTGGGTTAGTCCAATCCATTGTGTGCCCAAGAAGGGCGGAATAACCGTTGTTCCCAATGAACACAACGAGTTGATTCCCACTCGTCTCGTTACTGGGTGGAGAGTTTGTATAGACTACCGCAAACTCAATGATGCCACGAGAAAGGATCATTTCCCTCTACCTTTCATGGACCAAATGCTTGAACGATTAGCCGGTAATGAATATTACTGCTTTCTGGATGGTTTCTCGGGTTACTTTCAAATACCCATCGATCCCCAAGATCAAGAGAAGACTACATTCACTTGTCCCTATGGCACTTTCGCTTACAAAAGAATGCCTTTTGGCTTATGTAATGCGCCAGGGACTTTCCAAAGATGTATGTTAGCCATCTTCCATGACATGGTTGAACAAACCATGGAAGTCTTCATGGACGATTTCTCGGTCTTTGGGGATTCCTTCTCTGCTTGCCTTGCCAATTTAGAACGTATGCTAAAGCGGTGCGAAGACACTCGCCTAGTTCTAAATTGGGAAAAATGCCATTTTATGGTAAAAGAAGGCGTCGTGCTTGGACATAAGATTTCGAAAGCCGGTCTTGAAGTAGACCGTGCTAAAGTTGACGTTATAGCAAAGTTGCCTCCACCTTCCACTGTGAAGGGTGTGAGAAGTTTCTTGGGTCATGCGGGCTTCTATCGTCGATTCATCAAAGATTTTTCTCAAATCGCTCGCCCGATGACCCACCTCTTGGAAAAAGATACTCCATTTATCTTCTCCAAAGAGTGCCTTGAAGCCTTTAACTCACTTAAGGATAAGCTAACTAAGGCACCCGTCTTGGTTACCCCTAATTGGGAGCTTCCTTTTGAGTTGATGTGCGATGCTAGTGATTTTGCTATTGGAGCGGTTCTTGGACAAAGAGTAAACAAACACTTCCAACCGATCCATTACGCTAGCAAGACAATGACTGGGGCACAATTGCATTATACGACAACCGAAAAAGAGCTTTTAGCTGTTGTCTATGCTTTTGAAAAATTCCGCCCCTATCTTGTCCTTTCCACCACCATTGTGTACACCGATCATTCCGCGTTGAAGTACTTGTTGGCAAAGCAAGATTCCAAACCAAGACTTCTTCGCTGGGTTTTGCTGCTCCAGGAATTTAAAATCGACATCCGCGATAAAAAAGGAGCAGAAAACCTAGCCGCGGACCATCTTAGTAGACTTGAGGATCCATACCAAGGGGATCATCCGACCAAAGAAATCAATGATTCTTTTCCCTTGGAGACCTTAATGTCTATAAACTCGAAGCCGAATGAAACCCCGTGGTTTGCGGACTTTGCAAACTACTTGGCGGGTGGAATTCTCAAGGAAGGGTTGACGTCCCAGCAAAAGAAGAAGTTCTTTACCGACATCAAGACTTACTTTTGGGACGACCCTTACCTGTTCAAACAATGCGCCGACTTGATTATCCGCCGATGTGTTGATGGACCGGCAGCGTCGGACATCCTTGATGCTTGCCACAAAGGACCCACCGGTGGTCACTTTGGTCCCAACTACACCGCTAAAAAAGTGTTTGATTCGGGATTTTATTGGCCCTCCATATACCGTGATGCTCACAATATGGTTAAGAGATGTGATGTTTGCCAAAAGCAAGGCAACATCACACATAAAGACGAGATGCCTCAGAATTTCATTCAAGAGTGTGAAATTTTTGATGTTTGGGGTATCGACTTTATGGGGCCATTCCCTTCGTCTAAAGGAAACAAATACATCCTTGTCGCTGTTGACTACGTTTCAAAGTGGGTTGAAGCCAAAGCTTTGCCTACTAATGACGCAAGGGTGGTTTGTAACTTTTTGAAAGCTCTATTCGCTAGATTCGGTGTGCCTCGCGCCATTATTAGTGATCGTGGGACTCATTTCTGCAATGACCAATTTGCTAGAGTCATGGCTAAGTACGGTGTAAACCATCGTCTGTCCACAGCCTACCACCCACAAACTAATGGCCAGGCCGAAATATCCAACCGAGGACTGAAGCGAATTTTGGAAAGAACCGTGGGAGAGCATCGTGCCGCATGGGCTGATAAACTCGATGATGCTTTGTGGGCTTTCCGTACTGCTTACAAGACCCTGATCGGCTGTACGCCTTATCGTCTTGTGTACGGGAAAGCGTGCCACCTCCCTATTGAGTTGGAGCACAAGGCCTATTGGGCCTTGAAGTGGGCTAATTTTGATATAAACAAAGCCGGTGACCTACGCAAGATCCAACTCAATGAGCTGAATGAACTTCGGAATGAGGCTTATGAAAACTCTTTGATCTATAAGGAACGAACTAAGCTCATTCACGACTCCAAGATCAAAAACCGAGAGTTCCATGTTGGAGACAAAGTCTTACTTTTTAACTCTCGGTTGAAAATCTTTTCGGGCAAGCTCAAATCTCGTTGGTCCGGCCCATTCACCATCGCCCAAATTTTTCCATATGGTACTCTCGAGCTCGCTCAACCTAATGGACCAAATTTTAAGGTGAATGGCCAACGAGTGAAGTTGTACTTTGGTGAGGACACCTCTCAGGAGGTGATTCCATCCCTCACCACGTTCCCCATGAACTAAATTTGGGTCGAGTCAGGCTCGTGACTCGGTTATCAAAAACAAGCGCTCCTCGGGAGGCAACCCGAGTATCTATCCCTTTAACCCCCTAAGTGTAGGGGAGGACCTATTTTGGTCATTTGTGTTTGTGTGGTGATGTGCTTACAGGGATTACTGCAATCTTGGACATCTTTGAAGAACCGTGCTCCCGTGTTATCCGAAATCCGGTTCTATCTCTCAACTATCGTGATTTAATTTTCTTCATTCTCACATTTGAAATTGATCACTTTAGTCGTCTCTTCCTTAACTTGAGTTAACCAACGTGCACAATGTCATAAGTGTAGGGGAGACTTTTCCCACATGCTTAAACATTGAGGACAATGTTTATCTTAAGTGTAGGGGAGACTTCTATCGAAGTTTTAAGTGGACTTTTCCATGAAAATGCCTTCAATTAACCGGAAAATCCTATTTTTCAACATTTTTCAAATTTTTAATTAACTTTGGCCATTTAGTCGTAATTTTTAAAATTTTTATCGTTGCTTTCATATGTATATATTCCGCAATAAAGTCAAAAATATTAATAAATTGGTGTAGCTAGTTTAGAAGTCTTTGACATATTAGGCCCGTTGCGTTTATTTTGACTCAACCCGAGTAGACTTATCCAAGTTTATTCTAGCTAGTATCCTTAACCATGTAGGCCTTAATTGGTTTATTAGGCTAAGTGTCCACGAGTCTCATTATTTGAGATTTTAAATTGTGGAGGACGAGAAATGATAGAGTCAATTATAAGTCGGTAATCTTGCGCAAGCTCACTTGGTGTAATTATTCGCCTATTCTCCCATCACTTGCTAATATTTATCTGCAATAAGTAAGGTCTTACGATTTGAAAAGTTACTTAGCTTCTAGCCCAAGATCGTTTAAAAGTTGCTCGGTAATGATAAGAGTTCATAGCCAAGGCATAACTTATGAAGCGGGGCGCGAAGATTGGCGAGTCCGAAAAGGCCCTAACAAGGCATGAGGATTCAATTTTATTGCTGAAGATCCAAAGTGATGTGAAAAGCATTATTCCTAAAGTCAATATGAAGGATCAAGACTCACGACGAAAAGCAATCAACTCCCATAAAGATCATGGAGAAGTCTATCCGAAAAGACCCTAACAAGGTATGAGGATAAATAGATCCAAGTCCGAAAAGGAGGCGGATCGTTGTATCTCAAAATCCCAAATAGAGATTGAAGAAATAATCATGAAGTCGTGGTCAACAAAGTTGGAGTACCCCTCAAAAGTCTCCAAGTGAAGAAACTCTATTATGATGAGAAGACCATTATCTCAAGAACGTCTCTCGAAGATATGAAGTATGAAGTACATGCCAAATATCGGCCCGAGAAAGGTCTCAAATCGTGAACCAAGTTATGCCAAGATATGAACTTTTTGATATCCCGAGAAGCAGTTTTAAGAGATTTTGTCCTTTAGCTAACTATTGATCAAATCGTCCTACTTTGCTTTCAGCCTTAATAAACTATCGAAATAAGTCCAAAAATGCATCTTTATGATCATTCTAAGACAAAAATAAAATATAAGAGATACAACTAGGAATAAGGGAGTTTAAGCATTTAATTAAGCCATGTGTGTAAGTGTTTGATTTACTAACTTATAATAACAATGATCTCGTTTTTAAGCTTAGTTTGGGGAACGTGAAACTTGAGGGTGATAAATCTTCGCAACACCAAAGCCCTAATGTAAGTCCTTGATTTCTTTACAAGTTATTTCCATTCTTTTGCTTACTTTAAAGTTTTAAGTTCTCTTAGTATTTTAATTGTTGTTTAGTAGAATTTAAATAAGGCCAAGGTTGATTAATTATGAGAAAAATGTAAAATTGCTTTATCACTAAGCATTGCATGAGGGCATGGCAATGGTTAAGTGTAGGGGATTTGATAGGTGTGTAAACACCCATCCTTTTACCACTAAATTCTGGCTAAAACAAGACCAAAACACGCAATTAATATCATTTGTTTGGAATTATGCGTGGTTTTTGTGTTTATTGTGATTTCAGAGCTAACCGGATGAATATTAAAGAAAACATGGGATTGCACGGGTTTTATCAAGGAAAAAGACTCAAGATAAAGTCTATTGTCCAAGAGATGCAAAAGATTTGAAGTCACTAGGCCTATTCGAAGATTTATCGAAGAAAAGGACTAAAGACGGAAGATTTTCATAAGTCGAAGAAACTCAAGTCTATTTAACAAAGAAATTAAAAGACGAGTTGGATTTAATCGACAACAAATCCCGAATCAGAATCGAAAACGTCGACTTTTCTGAAAAGACGAGAAGACAAGAAGAAAGGGAGAAAGCCCACTCACCAACCAACCACCAGGAGTATAAATAGAAACTCCCTTCACACATTAGGGAGTTAGTTTTCATTTTTTCTTTTTTCCAGACTTTGTAGTTCGTCTCATCACCAACTCCATTAGGGAGTTTGGTGATTTTCATCTTTTTCTTTTAATCTTGTAATCTTTAATCAATACTCTTGTTACTTTTCCCTTAATCAATCCATTCCATCTTTGCATTAATCTTGTTCTTCATCATCTCTTTTTGCAAGTTCTTAAGTTTTTATTTGATTCAAGTTTGATCTTAAAAAGTTGTTGAATTAGTGTTTTTATTGGTGGGATTTGTTCCTTATGGTATGTTAATGATTATTGTTTAATTTGGTTAAACCTTTTTGAGTATTTAGTTTGATTTTGGATTTTATTCATTCTCCTTGTTTCGTGTTTACTGCTACTGTTCTTCGCTGCCCAGTTTTATTCCGAACAAGACAATATTCCGAATAGGCAAGTTTCTATTTGCCTTATTCGGAACATTTCACTTTTTTCCGAATAGGGTTGTTCCAGTTTTCCTATTCGGAACTTTTCAATTATTCCGAATAGCCTTCCTCAGTTTCCTTATTCGGAACTTTTTCCGAATAGCCTTTAAATTCCGAATAGCAATTTTTAATTTTCCTTATTCGGAACAATTTTCCGAATAGGCGTTTTCTCTTTTCCCTTACTCGGAATATTCTGGATATTCCGAATAGAACTTTTCCATCTCCTTTATTCGGAATATTTTATATATTCCGAATGGTTTTAATTTTCCGCATAGAACTTTTTTTCCGAATTGCCTTTCTTTCCGCATAAAGATCATATTCCGCATAGGGTTAGTTTTCCGAATGAAGCAAATGTTCCGCATAAGCCATCTTTCCGCATGGTGTAAACTTTCCGAATAAAGCAATATTTTCCGAATGGTCTCTCTTTCCGCATAAGGGTTACATTCCGCATAGGGTATTTTCTCTTTAGAATATTTTTCCAGTTTAGCTTATTATTTGTTACTTGTTTTAAGTTTACTTCATTACCATTATACTCACTTATCTGTTTAGTAGACTAGAAAACCAAATCCACTTTTTGTCACCAAGAACAAATCATTCTACTTTCAACTGAGATCAATTCGAGAGGATTCCGAGATTACTTTTGAACCTAGTAAAACCCGTGTATCAAGCACCTACACCATTTTATCCAAATTCTATATATATATATATATATATATATATATATATATATATATATATATATATATATATATATATATATATATATATATATATATATATATATATATATATATATATATATATAAGATTCAATTTTGGCCTTTCACATGTTGCAGACTCAAATTATGATCATTAAATAAAGAATCAATTTCGGCTTTAAGAGTTGAAGATGATGTATTCTCCACATGAACAATACCCATAAATCTATCCTTTACAAGTCCAAATTTATCAACATACCTCAAAACCACGGCCATTTGTTCCTTAACAACGTCACTAGACTCATCTACTAACAATGAAAACACATCGTCGCCAATCTCTAAACAAATACTATTAACTATTTCTTTCGCAAAACACTCAACAATATCTTTTTGAATCTTAGGCGATATCAAGATACAATTTTTGGTGCATTTTCTAGTGTACACGCACGGATTTCCTCATTATGATCTCTAAGAAACTGTAATGACTCAAGATACATCCCTCTATTTAGTGAACTTACACTTTCATCACGGCCATGCATTGGATTTTCTGTTTTCTTACATAATTTGACATAATCAGTTGAAGCACTAATCTAATTAGATAGTTCTTCATGTCGATTTCACTTTTCTTATTAAATGCCTCGACAATGGATAGATGTTTAAGAAGATTATCACATTTTTGAAATGCTCTATTGTGATAGCTATCGACATTGTCAACATGTTGATACAAACTATCCTTTTTATTCCAGCCATCAAAACCATTAACCACAAATGCATCATTCTCACCTTGTTTACTAACATTATATAAGTAACAACACAAACAAAATGGTTTGTGTGCCTTTATACTATACTCCAACCAAGGAAATTCTTTAAATCATGTTACAACAAAACGTCTTACCTTACCCCCTATGGTTCTTGATGGAAATATATGTGCACTTGGTTGACAAGGTCCTCTATCATAATATAGACTCCTTATTTCTTCTCTTTGATTTGGATGATAATAAAAAATCCGAGGTCTATCGGCCGGATCTAAGGGAAGACTATCTAAATTAATTGTAATCGGTATTGAAGGCAAAGGTAAATCTATGGATGTAGGAATGGGATGAGGTTCTCTTGGATTATTAGTCGTGGAATTTCCTGGTGTAAATCCTCTACCAATAGTATCATTATCGTTATTGAGTGGATCTTTTCTTTTTAGATAACTCCCAATTTTGGCCTACAATAGTCAAAATAAAATTCATTATTTACATATATTTCAAGATATAAAAAAGCGATCGAGTAATCAACGATTAGAATTCTAGATAATATGAAACCTTATAAAAAATATGACAATTAGATTATTAGTATATCTTAGTAAAATAAAGATTATTAACATATCTAAAATTCATACGATAGAAAAAGAAATAAAAAATATGAGTAATGCAAACCTGTTTCATGTTTATTATAGTGACAATTGACAACTATTTAGCATATGATAGATTGTTAATTCTTTCCTGAAAGCACTAAGTGATTTTAGGTTTTTTGGAGTTTAATCTCATGATGTGCCGCTTGAAGAGTTTATTGTTGTAAACTATCAATAAGTCAATAATCAATTGATAAGGACACGTATATATGTGTCGCTTGACGTATAGTCCCCAGTCGGGTCATGGATCCAGTCCATGGGTAATACCCGCATCCGGCCCATCACGAATGGGTTGGATTGATCAGTTAAGCTGATGGGCTTGAATGAACCGTGGCCGCATAAAGTGTGTGCGGCCCACGGCCCGGTACAGCCGGGACAGGGTTAGACAGAATCACAATCTTATTAAGATTGGGATTCGACCTAAAGTATAAGATATATACTAACCATAATTAGAAGATAAAAACCAAGCTAATTATGGTGGTTATCCTATACTTGGGGCCGAAGTAAACAGTGGGCCCATTAGGGTTTCACTGCCTATATAAGGAACCCCAAGGGTTCCACAAAGGTATTACATTCTACATACTCTAAACTCACATACGATTCTTAAACCCTAACCGATTACTTACTCTCACACCGGAGTCTAATCGTGGGATACATTCCCATGGTAAGCCTAACGCGTGTTGCTTTTGTGTGCAGGATCTCAACAAGACAATTCACTTGGTGCAAGAGCCGGAGCCCATCCAACCCGAATTAAGCCTATTTCGGGACTAGCAAGGATCATTCAACTTTTGTATCAACAAGTTGGTGCTATCTGTGGGACCCAATACACTAAGCTAGATCAAATTTCATCTCGATATCTTTCAATGACGAAAGGACATCCGTAAGGAAATCCGAGGAACACGAATCCTGCGAATCAGAAGTCCACAGGGGACGGGATACTCATCCCCACTTAGTCCCCTAGCAACCAGACAGGTGGACCGAATAAACGAAGTGTTTTTTAGTCCATGGGTGGGATAGGCACGTCCGCTAATACCCCACCACCAACCATGACCATGGACAACCCTGACCCAGGGAGTGCGCCTAAGGCCCCTAACAAGGAGTCGCATAGGCCATCAACTGAAGAAGAAGTGGAAGTCGAACCACTTAGTGATGAAAACCTCGCTCGTGTTCTGACGTAGAACTTTGAGAGGATCGTCCCGGGTATTGCGTCATGGATAAACCTAGGTAGGAACCTCCAATCTAGGCTTAACTTTGGCAGGGACGTGTCCGGCACCTCTCTTCAGACTCAAAAGAAGAAGAGGGAACGACCCCAGGAACGAAACCTCTGTAAGGAGAATCCTCAACCTCGGAATGTGTTCGAACGCATAGGGGATCGTGTTATGCAGGAACTGCTGTAATCTCGTGAAGAAGGAGATAGATCCGACGATTCAGCCGAACGGCCAAACTTGGAATTAACCAGAAACAATTTCCACACAAGTGTGTGGGATAGGGTGAATACCGGGAAGAAGGCTCCTAGCTCTTCTCATAAAAGCGATCCTCAGCCGAGAAGTGGGGCACCGCCCCTTCCCCCGGTCCCTCAGGAGAAGATTCGGATGACCATCAACCCAAGCGTCGCCGACCTAGGCGTACTCCTCCACTACCATCGGACGATGAGGGGTACTACGATGGCCCTTACTATCGTGAGTTGGAAGGGGAAGATCTCTCCCACCCATGGTGTGACCCCAATCTCTCCCGACCATGGTGTGATCCTAGGGAAGATCCTTTTACCCTCCGCATACAGAATTACTCCGAGGATAAGAAGCGTCGCATGCCTGCGTGCGTCAAAACCTATGATGGGTCTGGTGATCCGGATGATCACCTAAAGATATTTGACACAGAGGCAAAAATCGAACGATGGCCCATGCCTATATGGTGCCAGATTTTCAATTCAACCTTGATTGGAAATGCCCGTGATTGGTTTGAGGGACTTCCTCCCCGAAGCATCGATAGCTTCACTAAACTGCGTACTGCGTTTAAGAAAAATTATACTCAGCGAAAGAAGTATAATAGGGACCCAGCCTCATTAGCAACCGTCAAGCAACGGCCTGGAGAATCTACGGAGGACTTCACGGAACGTTTCAATGACGAGTGCACGCGCACAAAAACGATGTCGGAGCTCCTAATTCCGATTACATGCATGCCATAACAGACAAGGAATTAATTAGGCGCCTCAATGACAAGCGACCGGAGAAGTACGACGACCTCATGGAAAGGGTCAGGAACTTTGTAGAAGGAGAAACCGCGGTAGCCGCAGCCTATCCTACAAAGGGAAACCACAACTATCGATCGAACGACCAGCCCAAGAGACAGTCGGGTGGTCAAAGCAACCAAGGCAATGGAAGGGGCTCGGACTACAAGAGCCAAAGTAAAGGAGGGCGGTCGGATGACAAATTCACCCCCCTAAAGATGACTTACCGGGAAATCTTGTTGACAGAAGGGGCGAACTTCCAAAGGCCTTCCCCAATGACAACTCCGGTGGATCGTCGTCAAGGAAATCACTTTTGTGAATTCCACAACGACAAGGGCCACGGCACGGAGGAATGCATCCAGCTCAAGAAGCATACTGAGTCACTGGTCAAGTCAGGCAAACTCAAACATTTGGTCAAGGATTGAAAGGATGGAAAGGATAACAAAAAGCACGATAAGAAGGATCCCCAAAAGGATAAACCTTCGACTATATACATGATCCAATCTTGGCAGCGCCGCAGAAAGCAGAAAATTAGTCAAAAAATTTCACGCGGCAGAGAAATCTCATTCCCTCCCATTACGGCAAGTGACGTGGTTGATGCACCTCTCACGATTGAGGTAAGCATTAGAACACACAATCTTCGTCGTATGTATGTGGATGGAGGGTCGTCAGCGGAAGTACTTTACGAACACTATTTCGTGCAACTACGACCAGAAATAAGAAGCCAATTAGTACCGGCCACGTCGCCGCTCATTGGCTTTAGCGGAGACATTATCTGGCCAATAGGACAACTGCGTCTACTAGTAACCATTGGGAATGAAGAGCATTCCACCACGGCGTAGATGAACTTTATGGTAATACGCTCACACTCTCTATACAATGGGATTATTGGAAGACCAGGCGTCTTGGCCATACGGGCAGTTCCATCCACGGCTCATGGTATGATTAAGTTCCCCGTTGAGGGGGGAATTGTTTTACAATTCAGTCATGCCGGCATCCGAATGCCACGCCGTAACGACACCAATCGAGCCTGTTCCCATTAAGGAAGGATCACCGCCCCCCAATTAGAAGGTGGAAATCCATCCCGACTACCCGGAACAAGAGGTGTCCATAGGAGGAACGCTCTCGGATAACGGCAAGAGGGACATGTGCCCTCTCCTAAAAGCGAACCTAGATGTATTTACATGGGAGCCTAAGCACATGACGGGTGTGCCGCGCTCGATAGCAGAACACAAACTTCAAATCCGTCAGGGATATCCTCTGTTAAACAAAAGAAGCGTGGTCAAGCACCAGTGCGCAGTCAGGCGATACTAGATGAGGTACGGAAATTAGTAGACGCAGGAATCATGCGCGAGGTATACTACCACGAGTGGTTATCCAACCCAGTCATGGTCAAGAAGCATGACGGAAGTTGGCGCATGTGTGTGGACTTCACGGACTTGAACAAAGCTTGTCCACAAGACTGCTACCTGTTACCAGAAATTGATTGGAAGGTGGAATCCTTATGTGGATACCCTTTCAAGTGTTTCTTAGATGCATACAAAGGATACCATCAGATCCAGATGTCGGAAGAAGACGAGGAGAAAACGGCGTTTCATACTAGTCAGGGCGTGTATTGTTAAACAAAAATGTCGTTCAGGCTAAAGAACGCCGGAGCGACATATCAACGACTTGTTGATAAAGCCTTCGATTCCCAGATAGGCCGCAACCTTGAGGTCTATGTTGATGATCTGGTCATCAAGAGTCATACGGAGGAAGCACTTCTCCGTGATATCCAGGAGACGTTTGACACATTGAGGAGAATCCACATGAAACTGAATCCAAACAAGTGCACGTTTGGGGGCACGGAAGGGATGTTCCTTGGATATATGATTGATCCAAACGGCATCAAGACTTTCCCGGAAAAGACGGACGCGGTGATACAGTTACCATCCCCTCGGACACGAAAGGAGGTACAATCATTAAATGGAAAACTGACCGGGCTAAATAGGTTCTTGTCAAAGTCCGCGGAGAAATCACTACCTCTATTCAAAACACTCAAGAAGTGCATCAAGAAAGGAGATTTCTGTTGGACAAAGGAAGCAGAGGAAGCTTTTGATCAGCTTAAACAACATCTCGCAGCCCTTCCCATGCTAGTGGCTCCCCGACCTAAGGAAGAGCTCATTATGTATCTGTCGGCTACACACGGAGCAATAAGTGCAGTACTCATGACGGATAGGGATACAGTCCAGACCCGGTATACTTCATAAGTAGAACACTACAGGGGCTGGAGTTGAACTATTCCTCCATGGAAAAGTTGGTTTTATCATTGGTATACGCCACGAAAAGGTTACGCCGGTACTTTCAGACGCACCCAATTGTGGTTATCACTGATCAACCAATAAAACAAATCATCTCCAAGCCAGACGTAGCCGGTAGGCTACAGAAGTGGAGCATTCTACTAGGAGAGCATAACATCTCCTATAGACCAAGGACATCGGTCAAGGGCCAAATCTTGGCAGATTTCCTAATTGAGAAGCCAGAGGAGGACGGACCAGTGATCCAACGAGAAGAAGTTACAACAGAACCATGGGTTTTGTTCACTGACGGATCCTCGTGTACGGACGGGTCAGGAGCTGGCCTTATCCTCACGAATCCGGAAGGAATGGAGTTTACCTATGCCCTACGTTTTGAATTCACAACCACTAATAATGAGGCAGAATATGAAGCGTTGATTGCGGGTTTAAAAATCAACGCTAGAATGGGAGTCCGCAACCTTGAGGCTTATGTAGACTCACGACTTGTCGCGAACCACATTCTAGGAGGTTACATAGCCAAGGAGGATAACATGGTTCGGTACCTGGAAAAATTCAAGTCACTCATAGCTACCTTCGAGGAGTTTTCTATTAAGCAGGTACCAAGAGGTGAAAACAAGAAGGCGGACACTCTTAGCAAGATCGCGTCTACAAGTTTTGCCCACTTATCCAAGCAAGTCTTGGTAGAAATACTAAAGTAAAAATCTATAACGGAAGGGGAAATCGCAACTATAGTTGAGGAGGATGGACCTACATGGATGACCCTGATCATCAGCTATTTAACTGATGAAACCCTTCCGGATGATGAAAAGGCGGTACGGCGTATCAAAAGTAAGTCGCAGCACTTTGAGCTCCGAGAAGGTATTCTGTACAAGCGCTCCTTCTTACAGCCGTGGTTGCGGTGTGTTGGACCACGCCAGGCTACCTATATGATCAGTGAGATACATGAAGGGTCATGCGGTATGTACGCAGGTCCTTGATCCGTAGTAGCACGAGATTTACTCACAAGATATTATTAGCCTACTATGCATAGGGATGCACGTGACATGATTCGTAAATGCAGTGATTGCCAAGTGCACAGACTAGTACCGCGACATCCACAGCAAGAACTGACACCCATCACATCCCCATGGCCATTCTATAAGTGGGGGATCGATATCGCAGGACCTTTTCCAGTTGCGGCAGGGGGAGTTAAGTTCTTGATTGACGCAATGGACTACTTTACACGATGGATAGAAGCTAAGGCGGTCAAATCCATTACAGACAAACAAGTTAAAAAGTTTGTTTGGGAAAATATTGTATGCCACTTTGGCTTACCAGGAGAAATCATCTCGGATAACGGGAAGCAGTTCGCGGATAATCCATTCAAGTATTGGTGTGCGGCATTGAACATCACGTGGCGCTTCGCATTTGTTAAGCACCCGCAGACTAATGGTCTTATGGAGCGGGCAAACAGAAACTTAGGCGAAGGCATCAAGGCACGCTTGGATGAGAGAAGTGCCAAGTGGGTAGACGAGTTTCCACATGTTCTATGGGCGCATAAGACTATGATTAAAACAGCCAATGGGGACACTCTATTCGCGCTGGCCTACGGGACCGAGGCTGTTATACCAGCAGAAATCGGAATGCCAACCATCCGCACGACGGAGGTTAATGTCGTCACGAACGATGAGCAACTCCGGGTTAATCTGTACTTGTTGGAGGAGAAAAGAGAAATAGCGGCCATCAATGAGGCAATGTCCAAGGCACGAATGAAGGCTTACTACGATGCCAAGGTTAAAGGTGTTTCCTTTCGACCAGGAGATTTTGTTTATCGTGATAACGAGGCAAGTCGCGCGGAGAATACAGGAAAGTTGGGCCCTAAGTGGGAAGGAACGTATAAGGTTACAGAAGCCTTAGGACTGGGCGCGTACAAGTTGCGTGATATGGATGGCCGTGACCTGGAACGTACATGGAATATCTGCAACCTTAAGAAATGTTATCTTTGAAAGGCTACAGCCTCCGTATGGACACTTTGCTATGGTTGGCTTCAATAAAGATCCATGTATTTTTTGTTATCATGCTTTCTAGGTTCTATTTGTTTTAGGATTTTTCATTCTTT
Source organism: Glebionis coronaria (assembly GCA_025667525.1). Taxonomy (NCBI): domain Eukaryota; kingdom Viridiplantae; phylum Streptophyta; class Magnoliopsida; order Asterales; family Asteraceae; genus Glebionis; species Glebionis coronaria. The sequence goes on from JANFOE010000193.1 coordinate 2,527,785, forward strand.
TCAAAAAATAGTAAACGTTCTAATAAAATGTCGTGGTGCCTAGCTAGCTCCACGGCCCGTTCTTGTGCAAATTATTGTCATGTTTTTTAGATTTCTTTATTATTATTATAATATGCCATTTCTTATTCATATGCATTCATTCAAAACCGTACATGTACTGTTCGCCTCCAGGCGGGGTAAGAGGATTAAGTGAACCTAATAATTCAACTTGTCGCGTCAGAGGGATGCAACCCCAGTGACACGGATCATGTATCCTTACTAGACACCTTATTCACAAGACGTTGTAATAAGTTTCCACATGCCACACTTACATAGTGCTGTACATGGTAAAGACGCACACCACACGTCTAGTAAAATATAGACTTAGCTTTATTCTAGATAAGACGTGGCATGTCATGCAACGCAGATATATAATATCTAAAGGAATATAAGTAAGTTTCCAACTATCAAAATTGCCGTGACTACCACGGACTCATAAATATTATTCTAAATGTTAAAGATAATGTTACAAAAGACAAAGTGCCGTGGACATCGACGGACGAATGTTTTGGTTACAGACCAAATTATTCAGAAATTACATCAAATACGGGAACGCCCTACATGGGGGGAGAAACTTACCTATCTCTCGCTGCTCTTCGGCTACTCGAGGCAATGCCTCACCATGATCTTTCTGGTCCAGAGCCCGAGTCGCGTTCACTTCCAGTACTTCACTTAACAGTTGCTCACCAACTACGATCCTGGTGACGTCCTCATAAATGGGAAGAGTGAGTTGGATGGGGGAGGGTGTGAAGTGAGTCCGGGAGTGTCCCTCGTCCTGCGAGAAGGCACCAAGGCTTAGTTTCTCCATGATCTCCTTGTTGGACGCATCCTTTGTAGCCTCGAGCTCAGCCAAGAAGGGGTATTCCAGATCCCGCATGGCAGCCATGGATGCAGTCATCTTCTCTACGGCTCCAGTGTTAAAATAAGCATGTTTCGTAAAATTCTGCTTCTTGCTTATTAACTCTACGGCCATAACCATCCCCTCATGACGGTCGTGGTCGATGCCATCCGATACAAGATCTGCAAATTGCTGCACAAACTGAGGGGCCTCTAACACTTTTATGACAGCCAGGCGCGTCCCATGACCCACCATCCACCTGCGGCCGGCAATGGCTGCTAGTAGTTGGGGGTATAATACTTCATCACGGTCTGCGGTAAGGACATTCAGCAGCATATATTTTTGTGTGGAAGCCTCCATCAATTGTTCCGCCATGGCCCTTTCATTGGCAAGCTCCTCTTTCAGCATCTCCTCACCCTGGATCAACGCATGTGCGTCTTCAAGCTCCTTTGTAAGGGTGGACACTTGGTCAGAAGAAGTCTTCGCCAAGGCTTCTGCCGCGGTCACCTGCGTTTGATACCTTAAGGATTAGAGTACAGAATAGTGTGGAAATGGGTATGATGTTGTACAGATACATACCTTAGCTGTTGCAGTCTCAAGTTGAGCTTCAAGCTCAGCTACACGTTGATCATGAGCATTGGCATGCGCAGCTTGTTCTTTTATGGTGGCCTCGGCTGTAGCAAGTTGGGACTGGAGGGCGGAAATCTGGGATTCATTGTCTTCAATCATCTTATCCCTCTGGCCATTCTTCCTCTTTAGAGAATCAACATGCTCTAGGGCGGCCTCAAATCTTACCCGCATGGAAGTACCCATAGCCATCTGATGAACCAAGGCACCATTATATTCATCCACTAAGTCTACATGACTTAGTGAATTTATATCTTTTACCAGGCCGGGTGGAATGCAGTTGTTCAGATAGTCCCGGCATTCTTCAACTTGCCTCATTCTAGAAGCGGTGGTTATCTTCTAATCAGGGTTGAATTGTGTACGGGGGACGGACACCGGTATCTCTTGTGACGCCGTGGGGTACCTTCCTCAAAGGCTGGGCCAGATTTGGTCGCTGCAGCATGCAGGACAGGTTCCTTCTCCTTCGTGCCTCTTGGACAGGAGCGACACCAGCTTGTTCATCCCTGCAACAAAAATTGGAATATACATTAAATATTGTTTATGGAAGGACGTACCTTTTACTTGGACGAGAGAAATAATGACAAGCATGTGCGGTAGACTTACATGTTGGTTTTCTCCAGTTCTGACATAGTGGGGGTACCTGAGTGACTGGCTCGACATCGGGTAACGGCACGTCCGGAGCTAGGGGCAGCCTGCGCCGTCCCTGAGGCTTGATTGGTGCTCTCACCAGATTTGTAGAGGGGGTGATCCTCGCGCAGTCTCTTTACAGGGGCATTGTGTTCCCCGATCACGGCCTGAGTAACTCTTCTTACCCGCTTGTTCTTTCTACGGGTACGTTTGGGGACGGGATGGGCTTCTTCCTCCTCCTCTTCTTCTACTTGTTGCATTTCCTCCTCGTCATTGCCCAGCATTTGGCGGAGGCTAGAGGTAGTCCTCTCTATGTTATAGCTTTGCTCCTCCTCATGAGAATGGGTGGCAGTCCTGGGCGGGGAAGAGGGCCCGACTTCATTCTCCAGCATCATATTGTCCCTATCCTCGTTGTCAAAATCTACGGGGGTCCTCATGATTGTTGTGTCTTCCTCATCAGATTGGGGGTCCGGTACGGCTGCTATACCTACCTTCACCACGCCTCCTCCAGAATACAGGATATCTGTTGGACGGGTCAAAGTAGTTGCGGCTAATCCCTAGCAGACAAAGGAACGACTCGGGTAGATTCCTATGAAACCCTGTTCTATTCCTATCTATTTCTTGGGAATGTTGGGCATTATATGTACCAGCTCGTTGAGGAGAGTCAGGAGATACTCTATGTTTAAAAACAAAATCGGTCGGCCAAACTATTGCGTCGATAAAACAGTAGTGGTCGTACCAATTTTTCAGCGAGTCCATGCCTTTATTGTGTGCTGTGGGGCTGTTTGGGGATCGTTTCTTAAAGGAAAGCCACCCATTCACTAAGTTGGGGGTATAAAACAGTCTAAATAACTCTACGGTTAGGGGGATGCTTCTTGCACGACATAGGATTTCAAACTGGCTAATCTTACATGCGCCTATACAATGTAATTGGGTGATATGTACATCATAGTAACCTAGGAGATCTACGAGGAATCGGGTAAAAGGAATGTGGTAATTGGCCGCGTCAAATAGATGAGTGTATAAGCCAATCTTTCCCTAGGGTGCCTCAGTTATGAGGTCCCCTGCACCAGGGAGAGAGGGATGAAGGTTGCTAGGAATGAAGAAATCAGAGCAAAAGTGCCCTAGTTTCTTCTCCGTCATTACGTTTAGCACGGATCCAATGGAAGGGTTGTTTCTTTGAGCCATTATTAATTAAAGAAAGATGAGGGTGTGGTATTCTAACCTGTGTAAGGAAGGATCCGTGCGAAAGAATGTGGTGATAAGGAAGAAAGCGCTAATGGCAGAAATGAGGAAAAAGACTGTATGTCACACACAGCCGTATGGGCAACCTATTTATAGGGTTGCCTTGGTAGTCATGGTTTGTTAGATTCATGACACGTGTCTTCCACTCACCAAAATCGTGTGGTTGGGAAGCAAGTGGCAAGTGAAAAGTCAGGTGGGACCCACGGGTTACTTCTGACTCAGAAGATTGCGTCGCTCGAGGTTCTGGCTGTTTGCACTTTGTCAGTCAAAATGGCAGATGAACAGTCAATTGTGTCGGGTTATGCGGTCATACGTAAGACCATATTCAATGTTTCATTTAATTTGTCTCGATCGTCATATGCGGCTGGGGTACCATAGGAATAAATTCCTAACAAGGGTGCCACTTGCGGCCGAAACATTATTTTCAAAATTCAGCATTTCATAATGTTCTTTCTTGGTACGTCCGAAGAGCATCTTGTTAGTCTAGATATTCCGCCTACGGCTGTAACAACTAGACTGGGGGGACATGATGACGTATAGTCCCCAGCCGGGTCATGGACCCGGCCCATGGGTACTACCCGCATCCGGCCCATCACGAATGGGTTGGATTGATCAGTTAAGCTGATGGGCTTGAATGGACCTTGGCCGCATAAAGTGTGTGTGGCTCACGACCCGGTACAGCCGGGACAGGGTTAGACAGAATCACAATCTTACTAAGATTGGGATTCGCCCTAAAGTATAAGATATATACTAACCATAATTAGAAGATAATAATCAAGCTAATTATGGTGGTTATCCTATACTTGGGGCCGAAGCAAACAGTGGGCCCATTAGGGTTTCACTGCCTATATAAGGAATCCCGAGGGTTCCACAAAGGTATTACATTCTACATACTCTAAACTCACATCCGATTCTTAAACCTAACCGATTACTTACTCTCACGCCGGAGTCTAATCGTGGGATACATTCCCACGGTAAGCCTAACGCGTGTTGCTTTAGTGTGCAGGATCTCAACAAGACAATTCACTTGGTGCAAGAGTCGGAGCCCAGCCAACCCGAATTAAGCCTAATTCGGGACTAGCAAGGATCATTCAACTTTTGTATCAACAAACAAATTAGTTGTGTTTTTTTTACTTTAATTTACATGATGTTATTGGACTTTTATAAAAGAAAAAAAAATTATTTATCAATATTTTAAGTTTCTAACTAAAAATAATCTGGAAACCTATTTTGAGCCACCAAATGCATTTAGGGTGTATTTAAGAAAAATCGATATTTCTTTCAAAAATTAATATTTCGTAGTAAAAATCCATAAATGTCCCGAGACCCACTCTGGTTCCGTCCCTGTGAACAGGTGTAACGATAGGATCATGCAATTACGCTAGTTATTCATGAGGAGACGGGTAATGTGATCAGCGTGTACGCACCTGGTCATGGGTTTGAGTGAGGAAGAAAAGATGACTTTTTGTGACTGCATGGCAAGATCGTGGGTGTTCCCGGCTTACAATATTATAATTAAAGGTTGTGTTTGTAATTTATCTCATTCCAAAAGTAAAACCAACATGTCTAATTGTTTTTTCCAAGGTTGTTAAGATCCCGATCTTGATCGTAGGATCTTACGATTTTACGATACTCTAAACCAAAAACGATCCGGATCTTACGTAGGATCTTTGCATGCTTAAGATCTTATAGGATCCCGATCTTGATCTTTTTCTCGAACGATAAGCTAAAAAATTAAAAATTTATAGGTTCTATTTTGTATAATATAAAAAAACACATGTAAATCTTCTTATAATTTCATAATCATAATTTAGGACTATATTTTTATGAAATATTCGTATAATTTTGTGTTTACGATGCATATTAATTTATAGATTTGTAAAATATTGCAAAGACTATTAAGAAAATTACATTATATTAGGATCTTACGATCTCGATCCTATTTTACGATCTCGATCTTGTAAAGACGAAAACGATCTTAGGTAAGGTCCCGATCTTGACAACCTTGGTTTTTTCGATACTAAATATTTTCGATATCTCAGGTACCCTTTAGGTGTTTTCGGATTGAGAGTTTATGCAGGCTTTCCCGTAACCCATTTCTAGTTTAGAGAAAATACACATTACCAACACGTTAATTAAGAACATAACCATAAACCCAACCCTCCCCTCAAACCATGATCTACCCCAAATTATTAACAAACATAAAACGTATGTAAACATCCCCACAAACCCTCCAAACATGGTGGCTTTAGCTTCCATTGGTTGCCTCACCGGCAACAATGGTAGCTTTAAAGGGTCACCACACGAAGATCCCGCTAACGACCACCTTGGCATCCTTGCTTTTGAGGCTGCCAGGACGATATCTCGCCTTCTCAACCTCCATAAATCTCTCTCAGAACAAGAAATTTTGAAGCTTAGGAAAGAAATCTTTAAATCTAGAGGTGTTGCGTATCTTAATTCTGATGATGAAGGATATCTTTTAAAGCTTGCATGCGCTGAAAAGATCGAAGATCTTGACAAGGCTGCAATCGTCGTGGACAGGCTTGGTAGGAAATGTTCGGACGTTATGTTGAATGGGTTTGATTTGATTTACGCTGAGATAAAATCTGGCTCGACAGACATAAGGAAATTCGAGTATGCATCAAACAATACAAAGAAGAAAATTCGTAAGCTGAAAAGATTCTTGTGTACGACATTGGGTTTGTATGGTTCCATGCAAAGTTCTTCAGGATCACATGAAACATCTGAGAAGAAATCAAATTCCCCGGTGCCATCAAAGAATATGTTCAACTTTCCCATAATTGAGTGGAGAATCGCGCCACCACGAAAACCAACTTGTGATGTAAGAAAGACAAATTTATGGACGCAACCATTTGAAAAGGTGGTTAGGTTAATGTCGAGGATCGTGTGTGTACTCTATGCTCGAATTTGCTTGGTGTTTGGACCACATGTGCCTGATTTACCAACAGTGTATCCGAACAAACAAAAACAAGCTGTTGCGAATCCTTTCTCTGAATTTTGGATTATTCAAGCAAAATATGACAGCTATTTTTGTGGACCTAGGCTAATTAGAACAAAATCGAAAAAGAAGTTAGTTAAATTTTATAGTCGTAAGAAGATTACCACAGGAGGGGTTGGGGCTAGCACTACCATATTTCACATTGCCGGACCGAACACTGTCGGTGGGTCACGTTTACAACTCCTCTATGCAAACTTAATCATGATGGCGGAAGAGAATATGACCCGTAAGAAATTAAGGGATGATGTGCGAGATGAGATGTATCGAATGTTACCAGAAGATCTAAAAGTAACGGTAAAGATGAAGATCAGAAAGCTAAAGGATTCAGTGCAACATACTAGTCAATTGTACGTACTCATCTTGACATATATTCACACTCAATATTGTTTGAAAAACTAATCAATTAATCACCATTATTCTTCCTACTTGACATTGTGACATCTTTTTCGTACAACAGAGCGTGCACAAAGTTTTTCTTAACTTGTTTGTGCTTAGAACTGTGAAAATAGGCATGATTTCTTACAAAGTTTCAAGAGTGCACTTATAAATATAACCATTTTTAACACATTCATAAGCGCAAACAGCAAGACGAATTTTAAAGCTTCTTTAAAAAGTGAGTAGTATAAAATGTTAAGTTTGCGAATGACATATTTGCAGTGCAAACATCAGTCATTTACATAAGTATGGAGAAGATAACGTGTACAGTTTGTATATTGTTTGAAATGGTTTCAGAGGGAACAATAGCGAAAAGGGGAAAATGAAGGACACATTGAGGAGGATATTTATGTGGCTTTCGCCAATGGCAACAAACACCTTATTGTGGCAAAAGGAGAGGAGGGTGGAGATGACTAACTTTGATGCGAGGCCACCGGTGTTGTTATTACAGACATTGCATTTTGCAGATAAAGAGAAGACGGAGGCTGCCATTGTTGAGGTATTAGTGGGTTTGAGCTTTATATACATGCATGAGAATCGCCGGTTACCAGCAGCTAGCTGATGGCGGTGGGTGGTGGTTTGAAGGTGGTGGACATGTACTTTATATGTGTAGTTGGTACTAACTTAACTTTGTATAAAGATCTGAACATGAACCAAGTTGTACATTCTTCATGTATCCAATTGTGAATAAAAATAAACATCAGTATTATGTTCATAATTGAAAATGAAGATGTAATGGTAAAATAAGTTTATGCAGAGAAATGGATATCAGACCTATAAAGTTGAGATAATATAGAAAAGATGGTGATAGCCATTTAATGGATCGATGTGAAGTGTTCACACGAATGCATACCACAAGCAAGATCAAGAGTATATCAAGGGCTTGTTAAACTATGATAAATGTGTTCTCTGATGTTATTTTTACGTAGTACTAAAATGTTCTATGTATCATTTTTTGTTATCCAGTACTCATGTAAAGATCCTAGGAAGAAATTTAAACTTTTAAACAGGTTGCTATGGATAAAAATGTTTTCAAAAGAAAATTTATCGATTGGCATGACAGTCACGTAGCTAGTCATATGCATGTCTAACAAAAAGAAAAAGACACATAGCAACATCAAAAGGTTACTATGAAGCGAGAGAAATGCATATGCTGTGTCAAACTTAGCAAGACAAATACTACAATTCACCCAATTGTGAAATGAATATGATTCTCAAAATTGGTTTTGAGAAATGGGTACCACAAAAACCTAAAGCAATTGCTATTAGATGTTTATATCCAAAACTCTCAAATTACGACTATAAGTTGTTACCTTAGAGTTTACAGGCCTTGTTTTCACACATGTAAGGACCATCTCATATTGTAAAAAGAAAAAAAAAAGTAAGACTAGCAAGTGTACAAATATACAGTACGTAAAACAAGATGACCACTAAAACAACATTATGTAGTCGGGGAAAAAATATTACACTAGGGTCTCGGTATATAAGGAGAGTTCTAATCGGGACAAACTACAATAACAAAGAAGACTATCATATGGTAGTAACTAGACGAAGATGCTTATTTGCTCTTTCATGTCTGTCACAACATTTTTTTAAGGCCAGAAAAGCATAATACTCTATTAAATTAAAACAGGTATCACAGGTTCAGGTATTTTCTTCAAGGCCAGAAAAACATCAGTTTAAACATCAGCAGTGCAACACGAAATTGCAGCAAAAATCTAGAAAAAAACTAAAAAAATTAACAGCAAAGCTAAAAAAATTTCTGGGTTGAAGATCTACAATATACAGTAAGAAAAAGTATTTCATTATCAGTTTTGGGACAACCTCTTACATATTCCATCTGTAACATAGCCATATGCTGTTATTTTCTGTAGATGTTTAGTTCTTATTCTACTATAATTTATATATAATTTGATAAAGTTGACACTTTTAGTAGTGTATATTGTGTTTCTCTAACCCTGTGTTATATGCATTACGTAATACGACTTAATACATCTGTCATCATTCGACAATGAGCATAAGCTTATATGCACAAAAAAGGTTCAGTTTCTTCTTTTGGGAAGGTATGTTTGTTTTATACTGATACAATTAGGAGTTAAGGAATAACATAATAATACGACTTAATACATCTGTCATCATTCGACAATGAGCATAAGCTTATATGCACAAGAATTAACCTTTAGTAGATATAACTGAATACCTCTATAAGATATGATATCACTTGAACAACATTGGATAAAACTTAATTGGAACAATAACACTGAATTGGCAATAAAACAAGACATTGTGCATACACAAGAAAATAAGCGACTTCATATTTATATGTTTTTAATCGCATAGTCCTAAAAATATCTGTCAATAGTAGTTCATTTATAATTGACAGATGCAGTATTTAAACAGAACAATTGACATGCAAATTGGATACCTATTTCAACTACTAAAAAAACTGAAAAAATATTCTGGAAAAAACCAGCCTCAACGAAAACATGTGAAAGAAGAAATGGGCAGAATTTTCCTTTCCCGAACAAAGTACTCAAGAGTACCCACCTTTTATTTTTAGTTTTCATGGTCATCATGTTTAGAAACACTTCCTGTGCACAATGGAAGGGCCTGATTCATCATATTCAGCCTTGGCAATCCACATCTGCCACAAAAATATTAAAAACCATCATATCAGCATCCAAAATAAGTAGATGCGGCACCATGTGAGAACTGGGTGAGTGGGTTGGTAACGGTTAAAACAGGTTCCAGATGAAACATGTACTGGTCAAAACGGGTCACATCCGGATGGGTTGGCCTCAAACACTTTTTTTCTCTTTTGTTAAAAAGCTAGTGTGTTTATGTTGAGAACGAAAAACAGTATTTATATAAAATCTTTATGGAGGATATATGGACTAAAAGAATAGCTTAACCCGTTTGAGTTGGTTCACTACTTTGACGTGTTTGACTTTCTAGACTAGCTTGACCCAATTGATTTGTTCCACTTTTAGCCAAATCTTTAAATTTGACCCGTTTTGGATAAAAATTTGGCTCATTCATAATAGATTGGTCAATATTAATGTATATTTTTACTATTTGAGATTAAAAGGGTTAAAAAGTTAAATAAACAAAACTATGTTCATCTGAGTAAAGAACAGACCTGCTGGAAGGTGCTAAGAGATGCCAAGATAGACCCTCCGATCCAGACACTGTACTTCCTTTCTGGGGGAGCTACCACTTTAATCTTCATGCTACTTGGGGCTAGTGCAGTAATTTCCTTGCTCATTCGGTCAGCAATACCAGGGAACATAGTGGTACCACCACTGAGAACAATATTCCCATACAAATCCTTCCTAATATCCACATCACATTTCATTATCGAGTTATAAGTGGTTTCATGAATACCAGCAGCTTCCATTCCGATCATGGATGGCTGGAAGAGGACTTCTGGGCACCTGAAACGCTCAGCACCAATAGTGATTACCTGCCCATCGGGCAACTCAAAACTTTTCTCCACTGCAGAGCTAGTCTTGGATGTTTCTAGTTCCTGTTCATAATCAAGTGCAATATATGCCAACTTTTCTTTCATGTCTCTCACGATTTCTCGTTCAGCAGTAGTTGTGAAGGAGTACCCTCGTTCAGTCAGAATTTTCATCAATGCATCGGTGAGGTCACGTCCAGCAAGGTCCAAACGTAATATGGCATGAGGGAGTGCATACCCTTCATAAATGGGAACCGTGTGGCTTACACCATCTCCAGAATCAAGAACGATACCTGCACAAGTAAATATCCAGACGCTAACCGTCTTACATCTGTAGGTTATATATTATAATTGCAGTAACATGCTACAAAATTCACCATACCTACTTTTTGACCTTATGTTTGATTATATACTCCTTAAACAGATATATTATGCGTCACAGTGATACAAGAAGCTATACGTGGAAAAATGGGTTGGTCAGGAGGGTTAGATAACGGGTCAAGATGGGTTTGTGTAAAAAGACTAACTTTATAGTACCGGTTTACCCAAAAATAACATTTTACCCAGACTTTTAGCTTTCTGCAAAGAATTTTTAATGGTTGCCATACTTGCAAACATTATGCTATATTTAAAATTCTCATTTGGCCCGTTAAAGATGAGATCATAAGGCATAACACAGGCAAAAAGGAGCATAGGGGTGAAACTGCAACTTCTAGACAGAGCAACAGTAAGAAACTTACCAGTAGTACGACCACTGGCATAGAGAGAGAGGACGGCCTGTATTGCAACATACATAGCAGGGGCATTAAATGTCTCAAACATTATTTGAGTCATTTTTTCACGATTTGCTTTCGGATTAAGAGGTGCCTCAGTAAGCAGAACTGGATGCTCTTCTGGAGCCACACGGAGTTCATTGTAGAAGGTGTGATGCCAAATCTTTTCCATGTCGTCCCAGTTATTCACAATACCGTGCTCTATTGGATATTTCAGAGTAAGGATACCACGCTTGGACTGGGCCTCGTCCCCAACATAAGCATCTTTTTGCCCCATTCCAACCATCACTCCAGTGTGACGAGGGCGCCCAACAATACTGGGGAAAACTGCTCTTGGTGCGTCGTCTCCGGCAAATCCAGCCTAGATAACAGTAACAAATATAAATGTATTCCAAAATACGTCACCAAAAAATGTAGTAATTTACTTTTGTGATGTTCTGGTATATAAGTATTAAAACATAATCCTGCAGCGTTTAGTCCACAAAATTACTCTGTTATGCCGTAAATTTGTACTTTAAATACGTATTCAATAAGTTGTCAGACATTGTCATTACACCATATTCTGTTTTAAACACTACATATATTTGAACCGAGTATGAAAAATGAACTCAAGTCCTTTGAACACCGAATTGATACCTTAACCATTCCAGTTCCATTGTCGCAAACAAGGGGCTGAATGTCTTCTTCTGCCATCTTAACTCAACGTCTGTAAGGATATAGTATAATCAGATGCATACTAAACTATTCATCAACAAATAAAGAAATGCCAATATAACAACCTCAAATGTAAATTTTACTGTCCATAACCAAACATTTGGAAAAACATTCAATGGCTATCACAGTTACATCATGATAATCAGGAAAACAACCATGGGAGCTGCAAAAACAATACTGTACATTGCAACATGTCCTTGATCTGAGACATTTACATCTTCTGTTTTGTATTCACATTGACCAAAATGCCAAAAGAGTTGTATCCGACAAGAAAGTAAAAACATTTGTTGGGCAAGATTCATCAAAAAGAGAAAAAAAAAAAAAGGTAAACTATGATTACGTTCTTTGTAATCCAAATCCACCAGTATATTCTTTTAGGTAAACCGCAAAAACTTAAAAACCATGATCACGTATCTTGTATAGTGATCATCCTATATAGAAAATACATAAATAAAGCACAGTTTTTTGAAGAAATGTCTAAACACTAAGAACAGAAAACAACAGCATTCGCCAAAACAAGTCCTAAAAAATCCAAAACACAAGGCTAATTACTAATCACATACATGTCCATATATCCATATACCGCACACACCTGTGTCGAATGACATCTACATGTTGATGTATATGTAAATGTAAATTCATATTTATACAAAAATAACACGAAAACAAATCATGATCGTAAACATAACATTCATTCAAGATCTCTACGACAGAAAACGAACGAAACAACAAACGTAACCAAAATGTAAGCATTTGAGATGGTTAATTCACATATAATGACGTAAAATAAAGAGAAACACAACATAGCCATGATCATTCATGCACATAATTGAACGTAAAAAGAATGAAGAATGGGTAACCTTTGGAGGAATGTGAAAGATGATTGAGATTGTGATCTTCACCGATCGAGAGAGAAAGGGTAAATGGAGGTGCGTTTTTGAGATGAATTAAAGAGGCATTTGCGTTTTGAGTGTGTGTGTAAAATGGGTTATGATTCTTCTTGATTTTCGCTAAACCATTCGTTTCTATTTTCCCATTCCTATTATTAGTTTGTTATTATTGTTGGGTTATAACGAAATTAGCAATTCAAAATATAAGTTTGATTTCTTCTATTGTTGTACAAAATCTTCAAATTAACAAAGACATTTACTATTCTTGTACTTTGCTTTCTTTTCACTAAACCAAAGAGTTTAATATATAAATTACTATGATGAGCTAAGCTTATACATAATACATAAAGCCATATAATAAATATTAGCCGACACTCGGAGCGTTAGAAGAGTGAAGATATCAGTATACTGATAGCGCGATGGGACATAAAGAACACGAACTTGACCCTTTGTAACCATACGAACAAAATGAATATCAATCTCTAAATGTTTCGTCTGTTAATGATGCACAAGGTTAGCTGACAAATATATGACACTCACATTATCACAACAATCTAGAATGGTAGAAAATAAAGGGGAATGTAGTTCCCGAAGTAGATTACGATTCCAACCAGTTTTAGCTACATCATTGGCAACACGTGTATTAAGCATCTACACTGTTCCCGAAGTAGATTACGATTCCAACCAGTCTTAGCTACATCATTGGCAACACGTGTATTAAGCATCTACACTAGATCTAAATACGGTATGTTGGCGCTTAGAAGACCAAAAAAGAATATTATCGTCCAAAAATACACAATAACCAGAATTAGATCTTCGAGCAAATGGGCAACTAATCAGCATCAGAATATGCAATAAGTGAACGAGTAAATAGGTGTAGGCCAAAGTCTAAAGTACCACGAACATATCTGATAGAAGTAAAATCGTACACGTTTTAGGAAAAACGTATATGAGTGGCAAGTATTAAACTCGACGATTTAGGAAAACCGACAAGTCGAATAAATGCGGGTTCGTTCTCGAAGGAGGTGTGTGGATTAATGTGCCAATTATATAAAATCAAGTTTAGATTAGTGACGTTTTTTGGTTTAAAGAGAGAAAAAAGTAAAGACGAGCTACGACTACGATTACGCTACGACGTTGACGTAAAACGATGACGTAATTACGTAAAACGCGACAAAATTAAAAATTAAACCTAAAAATTAATTAAAAGTTTAAACTAAGTCTAAAATAATATAAATAAGAATAAAAATCCAACAAATATATTTTAAAACCTTTTATTAATTAAATATTCAATTTTAAATGCTAATTAAAGCCCTAAAATTAAATATAATTAACAAAATGTCCAAAATATTATTTTATTGAACTAATAAATCACTTATATTATTCAAAGACTAAAAAGTATTTTTCCTAAATTTTCAAAACTATTTTTCTATTTTTAAAACACTAAAAACTATTTTTAAACTAAAATAATCATAAAAAAATAATAATATAATGCCAAAAATAGTTTGACAATTTTAAAAATCCTAATTTATACTAAAGAACAGTAGAAAAATAAAAAAGTTTGAAAAATGTAAAATTTTGCACTAAAAGACAAAACTGATTATAATTAAAACCCTAATTAAACTAAATTAATTATAAAAATTAATTAAAAAGGTGAATAGTAAAAACTTTTTAAACTAAAAATCTTAAAATGTTTTTCTAAATATAAGAAAAATTTTAAAACTGAAAAATATTACTTTTTACCACTAAAAGACAAAAAACAGAAATTAAAAAGTAATTTAAAATAGCTATTTAATGTAAAAAATATAAAATGAACAGTAACTGAAAAAATAATTAAACTAAAAATGCAAAAATAAAATAAGGAAAATAATGAAACTTGAATGTCTAATTCCTATTTAAGTCCACAAGAGACAAAAAACTAAGAACTTGAAAGTGACATGTTGGACTTTTTGTCTTTAAGCTAAGCAGGGGGAACTGAATACACTAGCAGTGGGAATTGGCTCCCACTGCTTTCACAGAAAATATGAACTGTGCGCATTTTGATCTATAACTTTTGCTTGGGTTTGATTTGCTTGGAAACAAAGGCACCCCTACACTCAGTGGAGTGTAGGGAGTCTATGAAAATTATAAAAACACTAGTTAACAAGCAAAAATTAAGCTCAATGGGGCAAAATCAATTGCTGTTATGCACTAATGGGGCAGATGAATAATGTTCTGATCTACTTGGCAAAGGAACAGATTTCCAGCAAACAAAACGCACTCCCTAGCATACCATAGTTACTAACAGCTTCTCTTAACCCTAATCCAACCTATATTCTAACTGATGCCCACGTTTCAATTCAAAAAAAAATTACTAAAACAAACTAGGTGAGCCTATTACTTAATCTGATGACTGTTATCCTTTTTTAGGCACAAGATCTGAACCTTTAGACTAACTGACTAGAAACAAACCACTAAATAACCTACTGCCATCTATTTAAGACATGTTTAGATCAAAAGTTACCAGCTGTTTGTCACACACAACCACACAAACCCTATTGCCAAACACTCTTATAAAACTACTGAAATGAAATTTTAGAATCCAAAAGCTTACAAAATCAAACTAACTTATCCAACACATAAAGAATGAAATAAAGAGAGCCAAATCAACAAGCCAACACAGTCATGATATTTTCATCAAGCATAAAAAAATAATCATATAAGTGCAAAAATGGGAAGGGTTCAAGCCTCTTACCATATCTGGTTCACGTCCGAACAAGATGGATGGCTGATGCCATCTTCCATAGAGCTACTTAATGAAGATTTAGAGCTTAAGGGAAGCTTATGAAAGGGCTGTTGTAGAGAATGATTGTGTGACTAAAGCAGTCACACCCAATATGTCTTCTTTGGTAAAACCTACTAAAATAGAATCAAGACAAGTGAAACTGTCAAAAAGTTTGTGCACAAGCTTGTTTGTCAAGCAAGCTTGTGTACAAGATTTTGGAACAGTGATGGACAATTCCAGAGAATAAACAAGACTTGTGAAATCCCCTTTTTTGAAAGCAAAAAAAAAAATCTTGAGAACACTTTGTAACCAACTAAATTGAACCAGTATCCTTATTTTAACAACAAGGGTCTGCTGTCACTTCTACTTGCTGATAAAATTAGAATAACTGAATCCAAAAACCTTTTTCTGCCAAAATAAATTTTGAACAAAAAGAAAGCAAGTATGTTGATGAGAGATTATAACTAAATTTGGAAAGGTTTAAGTTAATACACTACTTAAAACATGTAAAAAGGAACACAACTTATGCAATTTTTAACTAAAAACACTGTGAATATTCATTAATCGAAAAAAGTCTACATAAGTTGGAACAAAGGGCACAAGCATATATTGCTGGCTCCTTTTATAATACGCTAGGGAAGATTCTAGATACAATAAAAATAATACAAACCCTAGTAATGATTTTCCTGATATGCCCTTGGAATATTCAGTCAAAATTGGTCAAGAACATTGGCATGTGAATTTCTGCTTGGAAAAGGATGTGCCAGCTGTTTGTGATGATCTTGTGCGTTTGTTTTGTTGTGGAGAGCACGAAACCGAATTCTAGCCATGAGATTGGTTAAATCATGTTATCCCGTGAGTTGATGTAAATGGTGGGGGGGTACTCAGCTGATGTGGCGAGCGAATCTTGCACATGGAAGTGTTCCTGAGATGCTTAATCATCAAACCCCACAAGTAATTGTTGAAACCCCTTTGGTTTGAGTATACCAAATCTGGCAATATGTTTAGGGTTTATGGGTGTTTAAGGAGCTGTTTAATTTGGTGAGGGGAAAAGAAATATGTTTAGCGCTAATTTTTTTTGGTTTGACTGGTTTGACCCTAAATAAGACGTGTATAAGGGGTGGGGTTTGGGCTAGTGGGGTTTAGACTGGGCTCATACCGGGTTTAAACTGGGTTTGGGTTTGGTTGTTAACACTTTTTGTCCCCTGTCTTGCAAAAACATGGCAAACACTCTCTGATCTTGATATGGCAGATTTCTTTTGTTAATAGCTTTCATCCATTGGCAAAATAGGTCCTTGTGTCTTGTATAGCTTATGAAAAGGACTCCTTTTGCAAGTTGTGATAACTTGGAGGGCCATTCTTGTGATAACTTGATACTCTAGGGACCCTATTGCAAATATTGATAGAAAATGGGTATAGAGTGACAATTTTTCAAACTTGGAGGACCAAACTTGTACATTATTCAAACTTCAAAGGTATCTTTGCAAAATTCATACTTGGGCCCGGTTTCTTGTGCGGCTTCGTTTCCCGTGTTCGTTTTTGCTTGAATCTTGTAATCTTTTGGTGAATTCACGATATCCGTACCTGAAATACACAATGAACAAATACAAGCACATTTTTGGGTATTTTGATGATATTTTAAGCGTTTTAAGCCCGATTTGGACGATGAGACTATGTATAATTACAGTCTCATCACTCCCCCATACTAAACCATTGTCGTGTCCCCACGCAATGCTAGAATTAAGTATCATAGCACTTCCAAAATTCATTTTATGACGACATTTATTGAAGACATAAATTTAAATAAACTACTACACGTGTTTTAGACATAATGTATTGTTTTCATCACGATAAAGTGACTTTTGGGATCATAGAACAAGAACACGTGAATGCTTCGTTAGAAATAATTTTGTCGTCCTCGATTTTCACCCAATTCCATGCTAAGCGTGTAACGAGATCATTGTTATTATAAGTTAGCAACACGATCACATCTCATAAGTGTTAATTACGAACCTAAACTCCCTTATTCCTACTTGGTATCTCTTATATTTTATTTTGTCTTAATGATCACGAGGATACATCATTGACTTATGCGTGAATAGAGATTAAGTCTAAAAATAGAGTTTTAACGGTGTAACCAAAATCATTAAATCAATAATTCATCCCAATAGACAACGATGTCAAAAAATTAAGTCAACAAGAAGGATCGATAAACACGATTTTATAACGGTTTTGAACATGAGACTTATTACCAAGACTTTTATACGCCCCCTAACGGAAGGGCCTTATTATCTTTGGTTTACCTCCATCTTTTATTCAACTTCGCCATGAAGCTTTTATTATGACTTCGGTCTTGCCTTGCCTTTTATTATCCGCCTCATCGGTGGTTTTATTAGCCAAAGACATATATCCTCACGCTAAAGCGAATTTTGGATCTATAAAGCTTCAAAGATTAAGGCTTGATTCACTTTCAATTTGGGCATAGATTTTTCGGCCTTGGGAGCTTCAAATTTTTGCTTAATTTAGGTGAGCACTTGAAATCTTATTATTAGGTGAAGCTTTCGATTATTCGGGTGCCAATACTTCAAAACCGTGACGCTGGCGAATCCTCAATGTTTTCCCAATTTAATTACATGGAAGCTACTAAAACAAATTAGAAACCACCAATAGTGACTAAACCGCCAAATCAATATTTATTAACAATTTATTATGCAAAAGCGTGGGGAGAATAAGCTAATAATTACTACACATGAGATCGTGACGATTACGAGACTTATAAATAACTCTATCATTTCTCGTCCTCATTTAAGAGACTTAGCCGAAAAAGTTAAGGAATCGAAGCTAAGTGCTCAACACGCACGGTCGAGTCAAAAATTACTCTTATTCTCACCATCGGAAAACCTACATTCGTGTCTTAAACACTTATGAAAAACTAGAAAAAATTTAAAATTTGGCCATTTTTAGCCTTATTTGCTACAAAACGATAACAAAAAGATGAATATTGGATTGCGTGTTGACGTAAGCAAGGTGATTGCGTGTTGACGTAAGCAAGGTGAAGTATCTACTCACCCCCATACTAAAACTAAACATTGTCCTCAATGTTTCGAGTCTAGGGGTGAAACACCCCCATACTAGAGACGAAGTCGAATGCTTAATCTCGAACATGGAAAGGGTAAAACGAATAACCTAAAATCCGTTTATGAATTATGCTAATAAGATAAACGTTAGAACATAAAAGGATATCTTCGAATATCGGAATCTCCAAAGGCAACGATCGAAGCTCGAGTGCTACGTAAAACGAACACGAGAGGCTTTAATGATGACGATGAACCTAATAAATCACAATCACAAACAACCACGAAACAAAGGTTGGAAGAGCACAAGTCCCCTCGTTACGTTAAACTGAGAAAGCAATAATATTTACAAGGATAAGCATGAGAATCCCCCACGAGGCACCTTGTTTTTTATAACCGAGTCAAAAGCTCGACTCGGATCCCCATAAATGTGATCATTTAGGGATGATCTTGGTATGGTCATTTTTGGTGGGGCTTACATGATGAACAAGGCCCAAAAGTACATGGAGTACTTTAAAAACCCGATATACGAATACCGGGGTCAAAGATGGCGTCCTCGTTTTCGGATGAAAGACGAAACAACGCCACTCCAACATGAACCCCAATGGGGTAAAAGAAAAGAGATGAGAAGTAGAAAGGTGGGGCAATGGGTAAGTCAACATAATGAGCTACTCGAGGTAGACTCACACCAAGCAAACGAAAAGATTTTCCATTTATTGCATCGGTGGAAGACCGATATTTCCCTTTACAAGCGATTCCGGGATCGTAAATCTCGTCCTCGGTGGAGAAATGTGAGGGAACATTTGGGGCTTCCCCCACACTAAAACCACACCAACCGTCGTCAAAAGGAGTAGACGAGGTGGTAGCACTCATAAAACGCCGTGATGACGGAGTTAAACATGTAGAAAAATCTTTTAAAACATTTTTAAAATCTTTTCCTTTTTCATCGTTTAAAAACTCTTTATGAAAACCCGATTTGATGATGTCGAAAATATTTGGCGTGTCAAATTCAAAATTAGTCGCGCTAAAAATCCTCACATTTAAGTCATTGGTGGGAGGGGGTGGTGGTTTATATAAGTTCTCAAAACGTCGATCAATAAAGAACACCGCCCCCTCGGGGTCTACATACTCGTCATCTTCATGAACGTCGATCTCATCGATTTCTTCGTCATAGATAGGCTTGTCAAACCATGGTTTGTCATTCCCCTCTTTGATGATTTTAGAAACTCTCTCGAAGAGATCACGATCAAGCACGAAACCATCATTCTTTTGTGGGGATCGTTGATAAGTTAGATCCTCACGAATGTGGTAAACGTCATTCTCAAATGAGGAGTGTTTATAAGGTAACTCCTCGAGAATGGGACTTGTGTCTATAGCAAGAAATTCATCGACCTCCTTAAAGAATTCTTCATCATCACAATCGTGAAACGAAGGAGGATCAATGATATGGTCATCAACGTTCTCGAATTCATCATCAAAGATGGGATTATGATGAAAAATAGGTTCGTATACGGAATTCGAGTACGTTGTGAAAGTGTCGTCATTCTCATCATCATAAGAAATTTCCGACATGAGATCGTCCTCTTCATTTGAAGATTTATCAAAGGGTAAATCCTCGAAGATGGATGGCGGATTAGCAAGTATATGCTTGATCTCGGCAAAATCACCATCGCCATCAAAGAAAGTGTCGATGTGAGCAAGTTCTCGAGTGGATTTCTCGAGAGTCACAACCATGGTCTTACAAGCCCTTGGGCTATGCTTAGGTGACATTTCTATGATGGGTGAGATTGCATTGGGTTGGGCCACTTCCTTAGCCTTAATGGATTTGAGGCTAGGAGTGGGAGGCACTTCAATGGGTTTAGAAGTATGGGCCTCAAAGTCATGGTCCTTCGAAGGTGGTGAAGACGAGCCCATATTGGTCTTTGTCGTGATGGCACTAACGTCGCCCTTCGGAATTGGTGTTTCACTTGTTTCACTAAATACATCCCAAAGTGAGTTTTCATCCATAAATTTACGCATCCCCTTTTGAATTAGGTACACGTATTCTTTATCATTAAAATCATCATCTTTAAAACCGTTCTTCTTAATTCTTTCAAAACATGCGTCAAGCCTCATACTTTCCGCTAAAGTTAACATTTTGAAATCATTAGGTTTAGAAACATTTGGTTTTGAAACCTCGGTTTTTTCATTATCATTAACCCCTTGGGATTTTCTAGCGAAAAAGTCCATTTTGTCATCCCCATATCTCATAGTAAGTCTCCCCTCGTGAACGTCGATTACGGTTCGAGCCGTCGATAAGAATGGTCGGCCTAAAATAATGGGACATTTAGGGTCACACTCGTAATTGGATATAACGAAATCCGCGGGAAAAACAAACTTTCCAACTTTGACATAGACATCCTCGGCTATTCCAATTGGTATAAGTGGAGTACAATTTGCTAGCTCGATTGTCATGTTCGTGGGGGTAAGTCTAGGCAATCTCATCAATTTCCAAAGAGAATGAGGCATAAGATTGATGCTAGCACCTAAATTGGCAAGGGCTAAACATCCCTCAATCTCGGAAAAATCACAAGGTTGTAGAAATTTGCCCGGATCCTTTTCCTTTCTCGGCATACGCCTTTTGGGTTTTTTAAGAAGGATTGAAGCACAAGTTTCTTCAAGGGTTACTTTGGTAAGGTCGATAAAACTCTCTTTTTGAACCGTGGATGGAATTTGAGGTACACGAGGGTGTGCACTCTTTCCCTTGGTCGCCACGTTCACCCCATCGACTTTAGAACAATAAGACATCTTAGAAGTCGAGGGTTGAGAAGAAGGAACAACTCGAAATCCATCAAGGTTAGGGGTAATCACACGACCTTTCTCACGAGACGAGGCGGCTTTACATTGTTCCTTCGGATTTGCAACGGTGTCACTAGGTAACGAACTCGATGAAGCACCCGAGGACTTGTTCATAATGGCCGAAAACATCTTTTTAATGTCGATTTGTCCTTGCTCAATCTTCGTGTTTTGCAATTTCAAATTATTTGTAAAGTCGTTTTTCAAAGTACCAATTTCTCCCTCTAATCGTCTCATATTAGCCTCATTCATTTTCATGTAATTTTGAAAATCGTTTGACGAACTATTTTGATTTGAATTAAAGTTCCCTTGGTTTTGATTACTTCTTTAAAAATTTCCTTGATTACCACTTGAAAAATTGTTTCCTTGATTGTTATCTCGATTTTTCCAAGTTATATTACGACCTTGATTATAACCTCCTTGATTTTGATTCGAAAAATTTCCTTGTTGATTGTTTCCTTGAAAATTGTTTCGGTTTCGAAAAATTGTTGCCTTGGTTATAATTGCCTAGTTGTGATGGACCCGCGTTATTTTGATTTTGAAAATTGTTGTTTCCATTTAACGCACTCACATTCGACGTTTGGCCATCCGTAGCCGCACACTCGTAATAATTATGAGGTCCACCACAAAACGTACAGGAAACCTCAACCGCTTTCACCATAGCGGGAGCGTCTTTCTTTTGCATCTCAACGAGAAAAGACGTAAACACATTCATCAACTTGTCGACTTTCGCATCAACTCTCTCAGTGTCGCGATTAGAACTACTAACATTAGCGACATTGGCAACACTCGGTGCGTTGCGGAGTTGGTAAACCTTGGATCGGTTTTCGATAATTATCAATGCATCTTTCGGAGTCTTACACAAAAAGTTGCCACCGGCGGCGGAATTCAACGAATCTTGTTCTTGAAAATTAAGACCGTTGTAAAACGTATCGATTTGGTGCAACTCGGAAAAACCATGGTGAGGACATTGCCTAAGCAAGTCCTTAAAACGATCCCACGCGTCTCTAAAAGATTCATTCAGTTTTTGCTCAAATTTCGTAATCTCGTTTTTGAAAAACGCTGTCTTAGACGGTGGGAAAAAATAATTAACGAACTTGGAGACGAGATCCTTCCACGTAACTATCGAATTAGGTGGCTCTTTCTCGTACCAATCCTTGGCGGCACCATCGAGCGAGTACGGAAAAAGCATAAGCTTGACGACATCGGTGTCGACGTTCTTAAACTTGCTCGTGGCCAAAAGACGATCAAAATTCCGAATATGGTCGTGAGGATTATCGGCTTCACGACCTTGAAACTTCGTAGCTTGAATTAACGAAAGCATTCCGCTCTTAATCTCAAAATTCTCCGCTTCGATAGCGGGAATTACGATCGCGTCTCCATAACCCTCGGTGGGCGCTTGGAGCAATTCCATCATCGAACGATTGTCGGCCATCTCCTCTACGGTTTCTTCAACAACGATATTAGGAACGTCGGTTTCTAAATATCGTCTACGTCGTCGATTCCTTCGATTACGATTGCGTCGATTCGAAGCTTCGCTAGAATTGGAATAATCCTTCGATCGAGTGCGCATGCACTAAGCGTAGAATGGGTGGTAGCAAAGAAGATTCTTTTTGCGGTTTTTTGGTTTTTCAATTTTTTTGGTTTTTGATTGTTTTTGAATTTTTTTGGATTTTTGGTGTATTACGTAGACACAAATCTACAAATGTCTCCTCGAATCGACTTTCTCGATTAAAGGAGCCTCAAAGAATGAAAACGATCACGTGGAGTGAACGCTTTCGATGACTTTAGACGTTGGTGGAACACCAAAACGTTCAAGAGGGTTTAATCTTAAAAATACAAGCAAATATAATATACGTAGATAATACTTGGGCGGCAAACCCTCGATTAGCCTTCTTTCTCAAAACACGCACAAGCAAGCGGGGGATACGAGGCGGCGCTAAGCACTTAAGAGCTTTTTTCCCTTAGGTCGTGAAATACAACTGCCTTATACCTACCTTATAGTTTGTGTTAATCGAAATTAAGCCTCACGAAATTATATATCTATTTTGCCTTTAATATTTTGCTTTGGATTCGAATACAATGATCGAGTGATGAAATCCCGAATCAAGGTTGCGTTTTCACGCTTTTGGAGTACTTGTATATTTATTGTTCTTACGTAAATACAATATAGTAATAACATATTCACAAGAAAAACGAAAACCAATATATCTACAATATAGTAAAATGATTGTTGTGTGTTTAGTTTGGGAAAAATAAACACGATTTATTTGGATACTATAATATATTAATGAAAAATAACAAAAATGAGTATGTACGATATTTGCGCTTTCCAAAAATTGAAAAGCAAAAACGCACTACTCACACAAACACGATACTAATAATGGCACACTAAAAACACCTCCCCGGTAGCGGTGCCAAAAATGATAGAAGTAAAATCGTACACGTTTTAGGAAAAACGTATATGAGTGGCAAGTATTAAACTCGACGATTTAGGAAAACCGGCAAGTCGAATAAATGCGGGTTCGTTCTCGAAGGAGGTGTGTGGATTAATGTGTCAATTATATAAAATCAAGTTTGGATTAGTGACGTTTTTTGGTTTAAAGAGAGAAAAAAGTAAAGACGAGCTACGACTACGATTACGCTACGACGTTGACGTAAAACGATGACGTAATTACGTAAAACGCGACAAAATTAAAAATTAAACCTAAAAATTAATTAAAAGTTAAACTAAGTCTAAAATAATATAAATAAGAATAAAAATCCAACAAATATATTTTAAAACCTTTTATTAATTAAATATTCAATTTTAAATGCTAATTAAAGCCCTAAAATTAAATATAATTAACAAAATGTCCAAAATATTATTTTATTGAACTAATAAATCACTTATATTATTCAAAGACTAAAAAGAATTTTTCCTAAATTTTCAAAACTATTTTTCTATTTTTAAAACACTAAAAACTATTTTTAAACTAAAATAATCATAAAAAAATAATAAAATAATGCCAAAAATAATTTGACAATTTTAAAAATCCTAATTTATACTAAAGAACAGTAGAAAAATAAAAAAGTTTGAAAAATGTAAAATTTTGCACTAAAAGACAAAACTGATTATAATTAAAACCCTAATTAAACTAAATTAATTATAAAAATTAATTAAAAAGGTGAACAGTAAAAACTTTTTAAACTAAAAATCTTAAAATGTTTTTCTAAATATAAGAAAAATTTTAAAACTGAAAAATATTACTTTTTACCACTAAAAGACAAAAAGCAGAAATTTAAAATAATTTAAAATAGCTATTTAATGTAAAAAATATAAAATGAACAGTAACTGAAAAAATAATTAAACTAAAAATGCAAAAATAAAATAAGGAAAATAATGAAACTTGTTTCAATGTCTAATTCCTATTTAAGTCCACAAGAGACAAAAAACTAAGAACTTGAAAGTGACATGTTGGACTTTTTGTCTTTAAGCTAAGCAGGGGGAACTGAATACACTAGCAGTGGGAATTGGCTCCCACTGCTTTCACAGAAAATATGAACTGTGCGCGTTTTGATCTATAACTTTTGCTTGGGTTTGATTTGCTTGGAAACAAAGGCACCCCTACACTCAGTGGAGTGTAGGGAGTCTATGAAAATTATAAAAACACCAGTTAACAAGCAAAAATTAAGCTCAAATGGGCAAAATCAATTGCTATTATGCACTAATGGGGCAGATGAATAGTGTTCTGATCTACTTGGCAAACAAACAGATTTCCAGCAAACCAAACGCACTCCCTAGCATACCATAGTTACTAACATCTTCTCTTAACCCTAATCCAACCTATATTATAACTGATGCCCACGTTTCAATTCAAAAAAAATTACTAAAACAAACTAGGTGAGCCTATTACTTAATCTGATGACTGTTATCCTTTTTTAGGCACAATATTTGAACCTTTAGACCAACTGACTAGAAACAAACCACTAAATAACCTACTGCCATCTATTTAAGACATGTTTAGATCAAAAGTTACCAGCTGTTTGTCACACACAACCACACAAACCCTATTGCCAAACACTCTTATAAAACTACTGAAATGAAATTTTAGAATCCAAAAGCTTACAAAATCAAACTAACTTATCCAACACATAAAGAATGAAATAAAGAGAGCCAAATCAACAAGCCAGCACAGTCATGATATTTTCATCAAGCATAAAAAAATAATCATATAAGTGCAAAAATGGGAAGGGTTCAAGCCTCTTACCATATCTGGTTCACGTCCGAACAAGATGGATGGCTGATGCCATCTTCCATAGAGCTACTTAATGAAGATTTAGAGCTTAAGGGAAGCTTATGAAAGGGCTGCTGTAGAGAATGATGGTGTGACTAAAGCAGTCACACCCAATATGTCTTCTTTGGTAAAACCTACTAAAATAGAATCAAGACAAGTGAAACTGTCAATAAGCTTGTGCACAAGCTTGTTTGTCAAGCAAGCTTGTGTACAAGATTTTGGAACAGTGATGGACAATTCTAGAGAATAAACAAGACTTGTGAAATCCCCTTTTTTGAAAGTAAAAAAAAAATATTGAAAACACTTTGTAACCAACTAAATTGAACCAGTATCCTTATTTTAACAACAAGGGTCTGCTGTCACTTCTACTTGCTGATAAAATTAGAATAATTGAATCCAAAAACCTTTTTCTGCCAAAATAAATCTTGAACAAAAAGAAAGAAAGTATGCTGATGAGAGATTACAACTAAATTTGGAAAGGTTTAAATTAATACACTACTTAAAACAGGTAAAAAGGAACACAACTTATGCAATTTTTAACTAAAAACACTGTGAATATTAATTAATCGAAAAAAGTTTACATAAGTTGGAACAAAGGGCACAAGCACATATTGCTGGCTCCTTTTATAATACGCTAGGGAAGATTCTAGATACAATAAAAATAATACAAACCCTAGTAATGATTTTCCTGATATGCCCTTGGAATCTTTAGTCAAAATTGGTCAAGAACATTGGCATGTGAATTTCTGCTTGGAAAAGGATGTGCCAGCTGTTTGTGATGATCTTGTGCGTTTGTTTTGTTGTGGAGAGCACGAAACCGAATTCTAGCCATGAGATTTGTCAAATCATGTTATCCCGTGAGTTGATGTAAATGGTGGGGGTCCTCAGCTGATGTGGCGAGCGAATCTTGCACATGGAAGTGTTCCTGAGATGCTTAATCATCAAACCCCACAAGTAATTGTTGAAACCCCTTTGGTTTGAGTATACCAAATCTGGCAATATGTTTAGGGTTTATGGGTGTTTAAGGAGCTGTTTAATTTGGTGAGGGGAAAAGAAATATGTTTAGCGCTAATTCTGTTTGGTTTGACTGGTTTGACCCTAAATAAGACGTGTATAAGGGGTGGGGTTTGGGCTAGTGGGGTTTAGACTGGGCTCATACCGGGTTTAAACTGGGTTTGGGTTTGGTCGTTAACACTTTTGGTCCCCTGTCTTGCAAAAACATGGCAAACACTCTCTAATCTTGATATGGCAGATTTCTTTTGTTAATAGCTTTCATCCATTGGCAAAATAGGTCCTTGTGTCTTGTATAGCTTATGAAAAGGACTCCTTTTGCAAGTTGTGATAACTTGGAGGGCCATTCTTGTGATAACTTGATACTCTAGGGACCCTATTGCAAATATTGATAGAAAATGGGTATAGAGTGACAATTTTTCAAACTTGGAGGACCAAACTTGTACATTCTTCAAACTTCAAGGGTATCTTTGCAAAATTCATACTTGAGCCCGGTTTCTTGTGCGGCTTCGTTTCCCGTGTTCGTTTTTGCTTGAATCTTGTAATCTTTTGGTGAATTCACGATATCCGTACCTAAAATACACAATGAACAAATACAAGCACATTTTTGGGTATTTTGATGATATTTTAAGCGTTTTAAGCCCGATTTGGACGATGAGACTATGTATAATTACAGTCTCATCAATATCGAAGAATGCTCTTTAAAACCGCCAAATGAGGCTTCTGAGTGTCATGCATATAAAAACAAATTTGATGAACCGCATAAGATATATCAGGACGAGTAAATGTGAGATACTAAAACCACCTGCAAGACTCCGATATAATGTAGGATTTGAGGATAGAATCCACGTGTAACACCCCACTTAGATAAGTGGACCGTTACTTAATAATTATGGCGTGTCATCAAAGCATGCAAGGTAAATGTCTAAAACATTAATGACCATAAAGGAAACCGGAAACAAACATCGGTTCCAAACATAAGCTCCCACACAATGCATAACAATGCATAAGTAAAGAATGTGAATAAGGACTAAACAATGTCAAGCAAAGCAGAAGTATGTTAATGCGTTAAAAAACGAAGTCAAGGGAGCCTCCATCCAAATGCACGTACTCTTGTTTAGCCTAGTTTTACCCTTTAGTACCTGCCGTATGGGGACATGGAAAGAAAATACGGGTGAGCAATACGCTCAGTGCACGGATATATGACAATGATATGAATAGCGGTAAATGTAAGTAAAGTATGAAAATGAAAGTGCAGCGGAATAATGTAAGTCCTGGAAAACCCGGTGTTGTTTTATAAACTGGTTTATTTCTGATCAGACTTATGTTTATTTCAAAAAACTGTATTTTAAATGCCCAAGATCCCATATAGGTCACGGAGGTATCAACGTGCATGAATACATAGAGGGGTAACCTCGTCATGCAATTAGAGGGATTTCCTCTAATTATTATAGTCTGGGTGGAGGGATCAGCTCCATGTAACGGATGTAGAGCACACACCATAGTTACCATGTAATCTGCTAACTTGTACTAGGATGCACTCATTCGCATCACATGATAATAATATAAAAGGCCAATAACTGAAAGGGACGTCGTGAGCAATCACTCTCACCGCGGAAGAGTCATAACACCGGTGCCTCAAGTGTTATGGTTATGATACCTCTATAACTAGGTGGAACTGGCATGTATGTATATAGATCATGCAATTTAAAATTCTAATCATATTAATTACTAATAAGTTTAATGTAAAATACTGAGGAAACAGATGGCTCCAAATGGGGAATCCTAAATATAGGAACAGAATATCCTTACTGAATGACAGAATATTTGTACCTTATGTCCAGTAATGATAATGAAAACGAAAGCGGATGATCTACTCCGACTTCACGATAGCTACATAATAAAAGGACATGAATGAGTTGTCTTTTTAACTTATACTTACTGATTATTAGTTTACTTGACGTGTTCTTAACTTGTTTTACTTGTTCTTGTCTTGTTTTATTGTTTCATGTTTTATCATGTGATTCTTAGTGTTTCATGTGTTCTTAATTAGTGTATTGCATGTTTTATGTGTTATAATACTTGTTGAATCATAATGAGTAACTTTCTAAAAATAGCAGGTTTCTATATATAGTAACTTTCCAAAAAAGCATATTTCTATATATAGTAACTTTCCAAAAATAGCAAGTTTTCATAAATAGTAAGTTTCCAAAAATAGAAAGTTTTCATAATTAGTAAGTTTCAAAAAATAGAAAGTTTCTATATATAGTATGTTTCCATAAATAGCATGTTTCCATATTTAGTATGTTTCCATAAATAGCATATTTTCATATTTAGTATGTTTCTATAAATAGCATGTTTTCATAATTAGTATGTTTTCATATTTAACGTGTTTCCATATTTAGTAATAAGCTTATTGAATAAGTATATGATATAAGCTATAGTTTAATAAGCATATATTATAAGTCCTGATTATTAAATATAATAATATAGTAAAGTTTATTAATAATAAAACTTTAGTCTTAACATATGATTATTAATTAATAATATAATACATGATATTATAAGTAATTATTAATTAATAATATTACATGATTATACTAATTAAACTTTACCTTAACTGATTATTGTATAATTAAATTAAAGTATGTTATTAATTTAATTAAATCTTGGTTAAAATAAAATAAATTAATTAAGCTAAGTTTCTTAATTAATTTCATGTAACATAAAATAATTATATTGATATTTATTATAATCTAAAGTTTATTTAAATAAAATAGCCATGTAATTTATCATGATAATTATTTAAATAAATTATAACATAAGTCTTGTTATTAATTAATTAAACTAAACCATGTGTTAATTAATAAAATTAATTAATAAATATAACATAAAGTATTTAGCAAAATGTTTAGCCAAACACCCCCTTGGTGTGTTTGTTTCTACCCGAGCCCACGCAGCGACACACCGAGACCTCGAGGGTCTCGGCTTGCCTCGAACCAACAGCCAACACCACAGCCCTTCGGCTGTGGCTTGCTGCCACGACAGCCAAGCAGCCACCGGCTGCATGCCGGTTGCCACTGTTGGCTCAAACCACCCCCGGCTTAAGCCGGGGTTCCCCTGCTGCGCACAGTCCACCCACCGAGAGCCATGGGCTCTCGGTTTACCATCGTTATCAACCAACAGCCCCTACAGGGGTGTTGGTGCTTGCGGCTGGCCACACAAACCAGGTGCTGACCCTTTATGGGGTTCGGCTTCTTGATCAAACCCACCACCGAGAGTCATGAGACTCTCGGTTTGCGTGCCAACAACAAACAAACCAAACTAAATCCCAATCCCATGTTTTAATCCTTTTAATTACATGTTTTATACACTTGGTTTTTAATGATCATGAACAAAAGAAAATAAATAAAAAGATTAAGGATTCAAATATACCGACTGCATATATAGAATAAGGATTAGATCACAAACACAAACCCGTATTTATTTAAGATCAAACATGCAAAGATCTCTCCCCTGTGTGTTGTGGGTGTCGCGGCCAAAGAAGGAGGACAAAAGGGTTTTAGGGTTTTTATTAATTTCCTGTAAAGTGTATTATGAAATCCCTGGAGGTTGTTTTGTTTATTAGATAACATAAGTTAATGGGCTGGGCCAAAGCCCTCTTTTCTTGTCTCTTGGACCGCCGGCCAAACACCCCTTTCAAGGTGTTTTAAGTTTTTTTTTGTTTAACTAAAAATGTCGCGTCTGTTCGTGTTTTAATCTCGTGGTTTATTTCTTGTTATGTTCTTAAGTATTATACGTAAATACTTATCGTGTAATAATAATAATATTATACGTAATACTTGTCGTAATTCATTAATATACGTAATAATTACATTAAATGTTCATGACACGTGTCATATATTAATTAACCGTAAGGTTTTAATTTATCCGTGTTTTCATGCATTTAATGTTCTAAGGTATTTAAAGCGGGTTTTACACCACGTCAGGACCAAGCTTGGACTCCGTATCAACAGGGTTCCGAGAAGGATTACAATAAACCATGTGTGCATGTTCCAAAAGTTATGTAGCATATTTCCTCTCTTAGATGAACATACCTATATAATCAAGAGTAATAAAAAATCCAAAAGAAGTAACTAAGGCCTCCAAATCCGTCATCTCAAACTCGTGGTGCAACGATGAAATAATATGATGGAGTAAAGTTGTAGAAGATGCGACAAGTACAATATCATCAACATATATCAATAAGTATGCAACCTCAGTACCATAGCTATAAATAAACAAAGAATAATCACATCGAATAGAAGAGAATCCAACTCGTAGATCATAATTAGCAAACCGTTGAAACCAAGCACGAGGTGCTTGTTTCAAACCATATATGAAACGCTACAACTGCTATACATGATGCGGAAAACGAGAATCCATAAAACCTGAGGGCTGATACATATTAACTATCTTTGAGATGTCTTTGTTAAGAAATGCATTCTTAACAATAATCAGATGAACTAGCCATCCATGAGACAGAGCAATGCTGAGGAAAGTCCTAATGGTAGCCGGTTTAACAAGCGGACTAAATGTGTCATCACAATCAATGCCAACCAGTTGGGTGCACCTATTGGCAACAAGTCAGTCCTTATAACCTACTCAAATACCCATTTGCGTGATACTTATGTCTAAACAACCACATCAATCGAACCACATTAACATTAGGTGGCTTCAGAACAAGCATCCAAGTACTGTGTTTTTTTATCTAAAGCATTATGTTCATCATACATAGTTGCAAACCAATTAGGATCAGACAGAGCCATACTGGGAGACTTAGGAAGAGGAGATATATGAGATGTATGAAAATTATAACGAGGATTAGGCTTAAAAGTACCAACTTGAGCACATGTGACCATTGGGTGAGTTCTAGTTAGAGGGTGTTGTGTCGATGTATTAGGGTCGGTAGGTCTTGTGGATGGGTCACTTGGTGTTTGAGAATGGGTTGTTATAACTGGTTGTTTGTTTTAGGGTGTAGGTGTTAGAGATGGGCTAGTGGTGGGAAGCGGTTGTTGGTGGTGGGTAGAAATTTGTTTGGGCTATAGGTAATGGTGGAATAGGTTGGTCTGGTTGGGTTTAATTTGAGGGAGAATATGTAATATGGATTAAAGTACGAGTAAGAGGGGTATCGTTAAGAAACTCATAAGAAAGGGGCGAGGTGAAATTAAAAATATAGCCATAAGGGAATTGGGTTTCGTCGAATGTGACGTGTCGGAAAGTACGATTTTGTTCGTGTTAAAGTCAAGGAAACGGTATCGATGATGGTAGGCGGGATTGCTCAAAAACATAACCGCTTGGCTCGAATGACTAACTAATGAGTTGAGTCAAGGTGTGGCTAGTATAGGCATCCAAATATGCTAAGAAGAGAATAATCGGGGTCCTTGTGAAATAATTGTGTGCATGGTATCTCATAATTAATTGTGGTTAATGGAAGTACAACCATATGAAGTGACTCGGCCTAAAACGTAGGTGGAAGGTGGGCTTGGGAAAGGAGCGTACGGATTACATTATTAAATGTTCTAATCATTCGCTCAGATTTCCCATTTTCTTGAGAGGTACGAGGACAAGAAAAGGGAATTGAATTCCAGTTTCTTTTAAAAAGTGGAGAAAAGTTATATTAAATATTTTTGAAATATTTTCGCACCTGCATTAAATGCCACGTACCAAGTGGTATCCTATTTTTCTCGGCTACTTTACCGTTATTGCATTTCAAACGCTTTTTACAGAGATGACGTAGGATCATGTGCAGTTGAAAAGATAGTTTTACAACAGATTTGGTATGAAATGGAAAGCAATTTAATGCTTAATGAGGGGCCCTTGACTAGTTGATGACAGTCAAACAAGGAATCTTTGTTCCTTATTTAATGTAGTGAGTCACCAAACTCGGAAATTTGGTAACTAAATCCTTATAGCATATAGTTACACATTAAATATGTCTTTGTGTCAAGGGTATTATAAGTTTACTCAGGGAGGTGGAAAGAATATACACCATACTAAATACGATTAAATCAGGGAGCTTGACTAATCAATGTTCAGCATGCCAAGTGAAACTTTTTGTCTAGTGAACGTTGTTTCATCCAAGGGTTTTGTGAATATATCAGCTAGCTGATACTCAGTGGGGATGAAGTGTAATTTAATATCACCTTTCATGATATGGTCCCTGAGGAAGTGATACCTTATATCAATATGTTTTGTCCTAGAGTGTATGTAAAACCCGCATTAAAATCCTATGAACAGTACACGTGAACAGTAACTTATGAAAACACGATAAAATTTAAACTTTCCATTATAATATTAATACACGTGTCACGACAATAAATAACGAACAATCATAAATATTATAAATGTGACACGATCACGAATACTAAATTCATGAATATTAAATCACGAACTTACACGACAATAAATTGAACACGGAAAAGTTCTGGGTTACCTTGTTGGACTCCTTTAGGCCGCGGCTACCAAAAAGAAAACAAGGATGATGGCTTTGGCCCATAACCCAAGTTAAATAATAAAACACAGGAAAGTTATTAACATAATTTTAGGTTTTCAGAAAAGTTTTCCGTGCCTCCTTTTGTGCTTATTGTCGCCAGCCATATATCAACCACAAGGACGATTCAGACGATTTTTGTTATTGGTTTTGTGTTCATGATCATTCCCTTTTTCTTTACACGCATCCGGTATAAATCAAACCCTTTTTCTTTTCTTTTTAATTCTTTTAGTTTCATGTTATTACTTAATTAATCATCAAGAACAAGAATAAAACATGTATAAGATTAATTAAATCATGGTTTTGGGTTTGGTTTGTGTGGGTTTGTGGTTCAGCCGAGACACCCGAGACCCCAAAGGGGCTCGGTTTGTTTTTCTTCACCACCACCGAGACCCCAAGGGGCTCGGCTTGGGTTGGTTTTGGCTCGGACGCAGAAAGAAACCCCGACCAAGGGTCGGGGTGTGTTTGTTGTTCGGTTTGGGTGTAAACGAGGCACCACCGAGACCCCGAAAGGGCCTCGGCTTGGTTTGTTTGTTCGGACCCGAGACCAAAGGACCCTGACATTAGGTCGGGGCATGTTTTGCATGTTTGGTTGATTTAGTTAGTGTCAACCGATACCCCTTCAAGGTCTCGGTGGGACTTTTGTATAGCTTATTTGGTTCGACTTATATAGAACACGGGCTCGGGATTCGGGTTTTTTCATGAAAACTATTTTTAAAGTCACGTTATACTAAACCTTAGGCTAAAACATGTATTTTAATTTAAATCATATAACGTATAGTTTAATTAATTAACCAGTTATTTAATTAATAAGCTATAACCATGACTTGTATTGTACTAATTAAACTTTAATTATTAATTATAATCCAGCTTATTTCTAATTATGGAAACTTACTATTTTCGGAAACTTTCTATTTTTAGAAACTTACTGTTTTTTGAAACTTTCTATTTTTAGAAACTTACTATTTATAAAAACCTGCTATTTTTAGAAAGTTACTTAGTATTATAATACAAGTATTATAATACCCTAATACATGAATAATACACAGCAGAACATCAGTATAACTACAGTTAACACAATAAACAGTAAAACATGACAGAATAAGTATAACAAGCTAATAACACATGAAACCAGTAAAACACATGTAATTCAGACAACTCATACACGTCCATATTTCTTATGTAGTGTTATCCGTCGAGGCGGATTAGTTTTCATCATTTCCATTAGCTTCTACTGGACATAAGGTATGGATTTCCCGTCCTTCAATAAGGACAATCTCTTGCTTCATTAGGATTTCCCGTATGCAGCCAACTGTTTTCCCCAGTAGTTATAGATTAAATGCTTATGTTTATTAGTTACCTTAGCCATATACATGCATGACCAGTTTCATCTAGCTATGGAGGTACCATAACCATAACACTAGAGGCACTAGTGTTATGACTTCACCACGGTAGAGTGATAGCTCGTGGCGTCCCTTTTCAGTTATTTGGCCATTATATTATTATATTATCATGTGGGGCGTATGGGTGCATCCTAGTTACATGTTTCAGTCAGGATTTCATGGTGAATGTGGTATGTGTCTTTCATCCTTCACAAGGAGCTGATCCCTCCTACCTACTTATCAAATAAATTAGAGGCATTCCCTCTAATTTGCATGACGAGGTCACCCTGCCAAGTATTCATGCACGTTGTTGACCTCATGACCTATATTGGCTATTATGGTACATTAACTAATACAGATATTCATAAGTAACATAAGCTATGTTTTCAGAACTAAAACCAGTTAACATGACAGACAACTAGGTTTTCCAGGACTTATTCATTTTCGCTGCTATTCATGCTTTATACTATGTACATGCTTCCATAATCTATGTTTTCCATGCTTTATTGTATATCCGTGCACTGAGCGTTATGCTCAGCCGTATACTTTTCCATGTTCCCAAATGGTAGGTACCCAAGGACGCAAGTAGGAACTCTAGAGTACGTGCATTCGGATTGGAAGCTATCCGGCCTCTTTTACCTTACGCATTTATTCCTACTTTATCATACTTTACTTCTTTTGGACATTGTTTAGTCCTTTCCATTGACAGTACTTATATTGCTTTTGTGTGAGTTACTAGACTACCGATGTTTGATTCCGGTATTTGTATTTATGGTCATGAATGTTTAGACATTTACCTTGCATGATTTGATGACAAGCCATAATTTACTGTAGCATTCTATCATATTAAATGGGGTGTTACAATTATGGTATCAGAGCCAAGGTTTTGGCCTGTAGCTCTATAAAGCATGACCTGTGACTTACGGGTAGTCACCAGTGTCTTCCTATAACTGACAGATGATTTTCATGCATTTATTCATTTTCATTTTATTTCATGCATTCATATCATTATAGCAGGTTTATGACTAAGTAATGGTTGGTATAGGACTGGCCCTATTTAGCCGCATGTGCTTTTATCGAAACTTTTAACTTTGGAACCGACCCATAGGCATCCCCGCGCCATGTCTTTTGTTTTGAGTGAACTGGCCATAGGCGTTCACTCCAGTTCATATAGAAGTTTTATAAAATGCATCATGCATTTTTACATTGTTTTATGCATTATAAACTGCTTCCTTGATTTATACATTGTTCATGCATTTTTATGTTATCTCATTTCAGACTTATGATTTATGTTGCATTTTGTCTTTAAACTGTCAGATGGTGAACTCACGCAATACTCCAGATTTGACAGCAGCTGTCAATGCAGCTCTGCAAGCCCTCGTTCCCCAACTTCGCAATGAAATCAGGAATTCCAGGCTCATGGCAATCAGAACAACAACAACAATCCTCCACCTCCTCCTCCACCAGTTACTCTCATGACTTGGTTGGAGAGGTTCAACAAACAGCAACCCCGTTTGTTTGAGCTGACTGACAGCCCTAACGAGGTTGAAGCTTGGATTTCTCACATCGAGAATATTTTCGATGCAATGGGTTGTGACGGTGTTTTCAAGGCAAGACTGGCTTGCTATAAGTTTGAAGGTGATGTGTTGTAGTGGTGGAAATCGGTCAAGCAGTCCAACAGTGGTGATAATTGGGTTGCACAGCTGACATGGGACCGGTCTAAGGAGCTCTTCCTTAATCAGTACTTTCCACATGCTGAGCAAGAGAAGCTCAAGAGGGACTACCACAACATTCGGCAAGTTGCTGGTGAAAAAAGCAACGAATTCATGCAAAGGTTTCTCCGTTTAGCAGGATTTATAGGTCCAGCCGCAGGAACTGCTGCGGAGCAGGCTGAGAAGTTTCGTTGGGCACTTCGCACTTCGGTCGCCAACAACTTGGTATGTGTTACTTTTACTACAGTGGCACAGGTGGCCGATGCAGCCCGTAAGCTCGAGATGCTTCAGGAACGAGAGGAGTTTGGTGATGACAGAGCAATGAAGAGGTATCTTCAATCACCAATTGTAAACAATTCATTTTCCATCAGTATTTTTCATTCATATAATCCTCTATTCAACGTTATATTCCAGGCAGAAGACTGACGACCGTAAGCCTGCGGCCGCTCAGCAGCAAGCATCTAAGGGAAACGGTCAGACTAACGACCGTTCTGGTTCTGAGAGGCGTGGCGGTAATGATAGTTATCGTAACAATGCTAATAACTCGAACAACAGCAGGTCCCTACATTAACCTTCTTTCATGTTGAACTATCTTATGTTATGGTATTCTGACACTCCAACAATTTTTAATTCAGGAACAATGGTAACGGCAGGGATCAAGACCGTAGGGGTTCACAGCCTAACCGTTCTACCTCATCTGATAAATTTTATACCTTCTATGTAATCATGTTTATTTTCCACGATCATGTCTCATCCATGTAATCCTTAAACAGACTCTCAGTTAACTAGGACGCCTGCTGGAGGATTCACGCATCCTGTATGTCCTACTTGTTCGCGCAGACACTCTGGTATTTGTCGTCGAGGTACTGGTGGTTGTTTCAAGTGTGGCCAACAAAGCCATCAGCAGAAGGACTGTCGCCAAGGTGAGATAGAAGGCACCTCTGGGCACGCCGACACCAAGCCACCTCCTACTTCTGGTCGCGTGTTCACCACTACTAGAGATCAAGCGAATAAGACTTCAGGTACCATCACCGAAAATCTCTTTATGAATGGTTTGGCAGCATGTGTTCTGTTTGATACTGGAGCGACGCATTCAGTCGTGTCCACTACTTTTGTTGTACGTGTTAGGATTTCCCCGTTGCCATTAGATAATGCCTTATGCATTTCCACGCCACTTAGGGACTCTGTACGAATCACTCAGGTGTACAGAGATCTTCCCCTATAATTTGATGATAAGATCCGCAGAGTTGACGCACTTCCTTTGGACATGTGCGATTTTGACTTGATTTTTGGCATGGACTGGTTATCCAAACACCAGGCTACGATTGACTGCCACACTTATCGGATTATCTTCGGTGATGTTAAATCTCCAGAGTACATACACCATGGTTTTCTGCCAGGGAGGTCAGTACAAATTATTTCATCCAGGGAGGCGCGTGCATTACTATCACACGACTATCAGGGCTTCATAGCCAATATTCATGACATTTCCGCCGAGTCTCCATCGATCAAAGATCAGCCTATTGTGTCAAAGTTTCCTGACATATTTCTAGATGAACTTCCGGGCATACCACATGTTCGTGAAGTCGAGTTTGGAATCGAGCTCATACCAGGTGCAGAGCCGATTTCCAAAGCTCCCTACTGTATGGCTCCCATTGAGCTTAAGGAACTAAAAGATCAGCTGCAGCAACTTCTGGAACGAGGTTTCATCCGTCCCAGTGCATCGCCATGGGGTGCACCGGTACTGCTCGTGAAGAAGAAAGACGGCAGCATGCGTTTATGTATAGACTATCGTGAGCTGAACAAGATCACGATCAGGAATCGTTATCCTT
This sequence comes from Glebionis coronaria, assembly GCA_025667525.1. Taxonomy (NCBI): domain Eukaryota; kingdom Viridiplantae; phylum Streptophyta; class Magnoliopsida; order Asterales; family Asteraceae; genus Glebionis; species Glebionis coronaria. Next base: position 2,565,871 of record JANFOE010000193.1, read on the forward strand.
TGTCACGAATTGATGACCTGTTCGATCAACTGCAGGGCGCCAAGTATTTCTCCAAGATCGATTTGAGGTCCGGCTACCATCAGTTATGGGTTAAAGAGCAGGACATCTCCAAGACTGCTTTCCGTACACGATATGGGCACTACGAGTTCGTAGTCATGCCATTCGGACTCACTAATGCTCCATCTGTCTTCATGGATTTGATGAACCGTGTCTTCCATGAGTTTCTGGACAAGTTCGTTATTGTGTTCATTGATGACATCCTGATATTCTCCAAATTCAAGGAGGAACATGAGGAACACCTTCGTACAGTCTTACAGATTCTTCGTTAAAAGCAGTTGTACGCCAAGTTCTCTAAGTGTGAGTTCTGGTTAAGCAAGGTGGCATTTCTGGGCCATATAGTATCTGCAGAAGGGATCACCATGGATCCTACAAAGGTCGAAGCTATCACCAATGGCCGAGACCCACATCTACAACTGAAGTTAGAAGTTTTCTGGGTTTAGCTGGCTACTACCGCAGGTTTGTAGAGAACTTTTCACGGTTAGCCTTACCTTTGACTAAGCTAATGAGGAAAGGAGAGAAATTCGTCTGGACGGAAGAGCGAGAGAAGAGCTTTGAAGACTTGAAGCAAAAGTTAGTGACTGCTAATAACTTTGATTTTGCTAGGTTAAAAAGTTCGTTTTCTCGGTGTCTTAACGAATTGATCTCCGGTTAAAAGTGTGACTCAGTCGTTTTTGGTGAATAAAAGAAGATTTGGTTATCTATTTTTAAGTAAAAAGTAAATGCAAGCCTAACGCTAATAAAATAAAAGAACTAATAAAAAGACTTGTATAAAAACAATTAATAAAACAAATAATAAAACATGAATTAAAGCGAAACAATTAATAAAAATAAAACTAAAAGACGAAATTAATTATCGACTCGAAAATAAAGTTTACTTAATGAAGAAGGAGAGAATAAAGCTAAGATGGTACTTTAAAGCTAAACGAGGCAAAACCTAAAGCGGGTACTAAATAAAAGATAAAACTTGAACTTTACGAAAAAATATTAATTTTAAAATTAGACGAAAAATTCAATTAAAAATACGTAACTTTCAGAAATAAAATCGGAACAACTTTCAGATTAAACTAAACGATTGCGGACCAAGAAACAAGCAAGCAGGCAAGCTGCTCAAGCAAGCTGCCTACCTGCTCAAAATGGCGGGAAAGGCTGGGAAGCTAGCTGCTAGGCTAGCATGTCATTTCTTTCTATCGGAAAGTTAGTGTTAGCTGTCGTAATGTGAACTATAGTAATGTGCATGTTTCTATCGGAATGTTTATGATGAAAATCTATCGGAATGTTTTTTTTAAACTATCGGAATGTGGGAAAAGAAAATCTATCGGAATGTTATAAAAAAAATCTATCGCAATATTAAACCTAATGACTATCGGAATGTATACAAAAAAAATCTATCGGAATACTAATTATAAGAAAAGTATCGGAATGTCTATCACAATATGACTATCAAAATTTGGGCAGCATTCGTCACAATAAACCTTATACCCGATCGCAAAGTACGATGTCAGGGGCTATCGCAACCTACTATCACAATAAGCTGTCACAATGTAGAAAGCCTATTGTGATGGAAAAATCACAATATTCGGATGGATGAGCATAAGCTAAAAAAACAATAAGCACTTCTAAAAAGAACACCTAGAAAAAACTTAACCAACTCAATAAGCACAAACTTGAAAACTTTTAAAATACAAAATAAGCAAACTTTATGAATCAAACTTTAAAAAGACTAAACTTTTTAAGAAAACTAAAAAAAGTAAATAAGCTAAATACAAAATAAGCCAATAAGCATGATAAGCTCAAAGCTTAAGTTGTATAAAAACTAAAAGATTGATAAAAAAGATAAACTTTTAATCAATCAAACATCAAGATTAAACAAAATCAAAGAATATTTCGAATCAAACATAATTAAAAAGATCAAGAAATGTAGAATGAGAATGATTGTAAAAAGCTTGAAATAAGATGAAGATTAAAGATTCAAAAGTACATGATTAATGAAAAAGCTTGAAAAACATTAAGAAAAACTAGAGAGAGAAAGTGAAAACTTGAGAGAGAAAGTAATCTACTCCTACTCATAAACTAATCTAACTAACCCCCTCCTAATGACACATTAGGAGTGTATTATAGGAGGAGTAAAATGTTGGTGCTTTCTTCCTTCTTTCTTCTTGTCTCGACTCGATTTAAATTCTATGTCTTTCTCGACGTCGTCTCGGGATTTGTCGATATAAATTGAACTCGTCTTATAATTTTCTTCTTTAGACTTGGTTCTTCGACTTCATTAAACTTCCGTCTTTAGAATTTTTCTTCGATAAATCTTCAGGCCTTGGACTTCCGTTCTTTTTGCACTCTTGATCTTTTGACTTTGTCGTTTCTCGTTTTCTTCGATAAAAGCCCGTGAAAGCCCGTGTTTTCTTCCTTTTTCATCTTTGGTCCTAAAACACAATAAAAACACAAACCACGCATAATTCCAACATTTACGGCATAAAATACACGTTTTGGCTTGGTTATTATTATAATTAAGTGGTAAAAGGATGGGTGTTTTCACACCTATTAAATCCCCTACACTTTGACCATTGCAATGCCCTCATGCAATGCATTAATTACAAAGTAAGATTTACATTTTTCATCATAATCAATCCACATTGGCCTTTATTAAAGAAACAAAAAATTTAAAGGAAGAAAACAAGTAAAAAGATCAAAACTTACCTTAGGGTTTTGGAATGTCATGAAAGTTTATCATCCTCAAGTTTCACGTTCCCCATACCAAGCTTAAAAACGAGATCATTGTTATTATAAGTTAGCAAATTAACACAAACTCGTGTGGGTCCATTATTCACTTAGACTCCCTTATTCCTAGGTGTATCTCTTATATTTTATTGTTGTCTTAAATGATCACGAGGATGCATTGTTGACTTATTTTGATATTTATTTAGGCTGAAAATAAAGTAGGACGATTTAATCAATAGTTAGCTAAAGGACAAAATCTTTTAAAACTGCTTCTTGGGACCTCTTAAAGTTCATATCTTGGCATAACTCGCTTCACGATTTGAGACCTTTCTCGAACCGATATTTGGCAGCGACTTCATACTTCGAATCTTTGAGAGACGTTCTTGAAATTATGGTTTTCTCTTCATAATAGGAATTTCTTCACTTGAAGTTTTTGAGAGATTAATCATACTTGGACCACGACTTCTCCATTTTTCTCCAATCTTTATTTTGGACTTTGATATACAACGATCCGCCTCCTTTTAGGACTTGGACCTACTTATCCTCATACCTTGTTAGGGCCTTTTTGGATAGACTTCTCCAAGATCTTTAGGGGAGTATTTGCTTTTTGTCGTGTGTCTCGATCCTTCATATAGATTTTTGATAAATGATTCTTCACATCACTTTTGGATCTTTAGCAACAAAATGTAGCCCTCATGCCTTGTTAGGGCCTTTTCGGACACGCCAATCTTCGCATCCCGCTTCAATAAGTTATGCCTTGGCTATGAACTCTAATTAATACCGAGAAACTTTTAAACGATCTTGGGCTGGAAGCTAAGTAACTTTTCAAATCGTACAACCTTACTTATTGCAATTAAATTTATTAACAAGCGATGGGAGAAAAAGCTCATAATTAACTCACATAAATTCATGAAAGAATACCAAACTTATAATTGACTTTATCATCTCTTGTTCTCCACAATTTAAAATCTCAAGGAATGAGACTCGTGGATGCTTAGCCTATTAAATCAAAGTTTTGGGTTTTCAAGTCATCTATAGGATCTTGCAAACTCTTAGACTTTTTCAAGTTTAGAATTCGCATTTTAAAGTTCCCTTGATAAACCACTCTCTAGGATCAATTATAGGAACTTGTGAAAAGTTCTTGTCTTAACCTGTGAGAGTTAAGACTTTAGCATTTTAAAGTTCCCTATATAAAAGCCTAGCAAAACTTGACTTAAACACGTTAAGGATACTAGCTAGAGTAAACTTAGATAAGTAAACTCGGGTTGAGTCAAAAGATTCACAACGTTGAAAATTTAAAACCACTTTATTAAAAATTTATTCTAGCAAAGAAAAATAACGATAACAAAGGTAAATACAACTAGGCCAAAATAGATCAAAATTTTTGAAAAATGTCGAAAAATCAATTTTTCCGGTTAAAATGAGGACAAATTCATAGAAAATCCCACTTAACTTAGATAGAAGTCCCCCCTACACTTAATAAAAATATTGTTCTCAATGTTTAAGCATGTGGGAGTAAACTCCCCTACACTTAGGACATTGTGTACGTTGTTTAAATCTTGCTAATGAAGAGACAACTAAAGTGATTCCTATTTCAATCATAAATGATAAAATAATGAATCAAAAGAGTATAGGATAGAACCGGGAACACGGGAACACGGGATCACGGTTCGTCAAAAGTCATCAAGAATGTATCTTTGAAAGCTCGAATCCCTGCACATGATAAGAAAGAAAACAACAAACACATACGAGGGTCTCCCCCTACACTTATGATGAAAACAGATAAAGATAGATAGATAATTGGGTTGCCTTCCAAAAAGCGCTTGTTTTTGTTAGCTGAGTCACGAGCCTGACTCGTCCCCGATAAATGGTCCATGGGGAAGCCTCGAATGTAATACCAGGATCAAAGACCTTGTCCTCGTTCCCGGAGGAAAATACAACAGGGGAGGCTGGAGGATAAGTCTTAAAAGGTAGAAAAGTCCTCTCAACATACGAAAAGTATGTGAGATCATGATCCACAGGAGGTGGGGTGGGTAAAGGAATCAAAAGGTCATCCCCAAAAGACATATGATTATCATTGAGCAGCAAAGCCGTAAAGGTGTCAATCATGGAATGGTCAATGTCACCCCCCCGGGTCAAACCACTCATCCTCGGTAATGGTTTCTAAGGGTTGGGATAAAAGGTGCTCGGGAGGGGGACTTGGGACAATATCTTCATGGATCAAGGTATCAAAAAGAATATCCCCCTCTGTGTCATCATCATCAATACCCGGAGGTATTGAGAGAATGTCTATTTCGTCCATAGTTGTATCATTATTCTCAACTAAAGTAATAGACGAAGGTAAAGACTCAGAAATAGGAGCAGAATTCAACGCTTCAATTTTAGCAATAAGAAGATGAACTTTCAGTAATTTGTCGCGAAGAATAACGTCTTCCACCTCATCTACAAGACCAAGTTCAGTGGTGAACTTCTCCTATGTCGGAGAGAATAAATCAACATCGCTGTCATCGCCCGGAGGAGACGGAGAAATTTCAAAAGTGAAATTCTCATAGCATGGAGAAAAATCATCATCATTAAGAGCGACCTCGTTCGTAAGCTCAGCAAAAGTAGTGACATCACAAACCTTATCAAAGAATTTATCAAGATCAAAATCACTAATCTCACTCGATGTATCACTATCCTTAGACGCATTAGAGATATCAAGAGTAGGAGTAGTAATCTCAGAAGATGGGTTGAGATCATAGATATCATCCTCGTCGTCATCATAATATGGACGCACAAGAGGAGGAGTATAATCACTAAGATTAGATACTTGTTCTTGTTGTTGTCGCTTTCCCTCCTCCCTTGCTTCGCGTATGCTAGCTAATTCTTGTTGAACGTATTGAAGTGTATTCAAAAAATTGGCTCGTTCTTCTTCACACATTCCAACAGAAGGTTGATGATCGAGGGTGTATTGTGGGGGCTCAAAATTGTGAAAACCAGAATTATAGCACGGATGTGGTCCATCATAAATCATTGGTTGAAAAGAAGTAGAACACGGGTTTGGCTCATAATAATTCATCGGCTGACAATAAGAAGTATCGTGAGGGCCCCCATAATTGTTGCAATACGGGTATTAAGGAAAACCCGGTGCTTCTTGTAGATAGCTATTACCACTGTCATAATTGTAACACAGTTCTTGCTCGCCATGAGGCGGGTATCGAATTGGAAACAAAACATGCCAATGAGAATCGCTTCCACAATATATGCAAGGGGGAGAGTAGGTGGATTAGAAGAAAAGGATGAATTAGTCGAATTGCACAATGGACAAAATCCAAAATGGGAAAATTGTGAATCGGAAACGGTTGGAAGATCTTTTCCGCACTGCTCGCAATAACACCATTCACATGATTCGAAACCATATAATCGTCTTCCACACCCTGCAGCACAAGCAACATATGAATTCATTAAGAACAATAGATAAGCAAGAATAATATTTATGGTGCAAAACTTTCGAAAAAGAAATGCTTTTTATGATTTTTTAAATGTTTTTGGGATTTTTGAAAAAAAAAAAAATATTTTTTTGGATTTTTGAAAATTTTTGGCAAGAAAATAACGTTCAAAAGTGAATGGATCCCAAAATCCAATGCATCTCTCACAAAAAACCGATAATCTTCACGAAAAGAGCCGGCAGCGGCGCCATTTAATAACTTCGATTTTGCTAGGTTAAAAATTTTGTTTTCTCGGTGTCTTAACTAATTGATCTCCGGTTAAAAGTGTGACTCAGTCGTTTTTTGTGAATAAAAGAAGATTTGGTTATCTATTTTTAAGTAAAAAGTAAATGCAAGCCTAACACTAATAAAATAAAAGAACTGATAAAACGACTTGTATAAAAAGAATTAATAAAACAAATAATAAAACGTGAATTAAAGCGAAACAATTAATAAAAATAAAACTAAAAGACGAAATTAACTATCGACTCGAAAATAAAGTTTACTTAATGAAAAATGAGAGAACAAAACTAAGATGGTACTTTAAAGCTAAACGAGGCAAAACCTAAAGCGGCTACTAAATAGAAGATAAAACTTAAACTTTACGAAAAAATATTAATTTTAAAATTAGACGAAAAATTCAACTAAAAATACGTAACTTTCAGAAATAAAATCGGAAAAACTTTCAGATTAAAGTAAACGATTGCGGAACAAGAAACAAGCAAGCAGGCAAGCTGCTCAAGCAAGCAGCCTACCTGCTCAAAATGGCGGGAAAGGCTGGGAAGCTAGCTGCTAGGCTAGCATGTCATTTCTTCCTATCGAAAGTTAGTGTTAGCTGTCGTAATATGAACTATCGTAATGTGCATGTTTCTATCGGAATGTTTATGATGAAAATCTATCGGAATGTTTTTTTAAACTATCGGAATGTAGGAAAAGAGAATCTATCGGAATGTTATAAAAAAATCTATCGCAATATTAAACCTAATGACTATCGGAATGTATACCAAAAAATCTATCGGAATACTAATTATAAGAAAAGTATCAAAATGTCTATCACAATATGACTATCAAAATTTGGGCAGCATTTCGTCACAATAAGCCTTATACCCGATCGCAAAGTACGATGCCAGGGGCGATCTCAAACTACGATCGGAATAAGTGATCGGAAAAACTATCACAATAAGCTGTCACAATGTAGAAACCCTATTGTGATGGTAAAATCTCAATATTCGGATGGATGAGCATAAGCTAAAAAAACAATAAGCACTTCTAAAAAGAACACCTAGCAAAAACTTAACCAACTCAATAAGCACAAACTTGAAAACTTTTAAAATACAAAATAAACAAACTTTATGAATCAAACTTTAAAAAGACTAAAATTTTTTAGAAAACTAAAAAAAAAGTAAATAAGCTAAATATAAAATAAGCCAATAAGCATGATAGGCTCAAAGCTTAAGTTGTATAAAAACTTAAAGATTGATAAAAAAGATAAACTTTTTAATCAATCAAACATCAAGATTAAACAAAATCAAAGAAAATTTCGAATCAAACGTAATTAAAAAGATCAAGAAATGTAGGATGAGAATGATTGTAAAAAGCTTGAAATAAGATGAAGATTAAAGGTTAAAAAGTACAAGATTAATGAAAAAGCTTGAAAAACATTAAGAAAAACTAGAGAGAGAAAGTGAAAACTAGAGAGAGAAAGTAATCTACTCCTACTCCTAAACTAATCTAACTAACCCCTCCTAATGACACATTAGGAGGGTATTTATATGAGGAGTAAAATGTTGGTGCTTTCTTCCTTCTTTCTTCTTGTCTCGACTCGATTTAAATTCTTTGTCTTTCTCGACGTCGTCTCGGGATTTGTCGATATAATTTGAACTCGTCTTATATTTTTCTTCTTTAGTTGACTTGGTTCTTCGACTTCATTAAACTTCCGTCTTTATACTTTTTCTTCGATAAATCTTCAGAATAGGCCTTGGACTTCCGTTCTTTTTGCACTCTTGATCTTTTGACTTCGTCTTTTCTCGTTTTCTTCGATAAAAGCCCGTGAAAGCCCGTGTTTTCTTCCTTTTTCATCTTTTGGTCCTAAGACACAATAAAAACACAAACCACGCATAATTCCGACATTTACGACATAAAATACACGTTTTGGCTTGATTATTATTATAATTAAGTGGTAAAAGGATGGGTGTTTTCACACCTATTAACTGCACCTATTCTTACTCTCCCATCTTGCTCAGGTGGATTTCAGATTTATAGTGACGCTTCAGGAAAGGGTTTAGGCTGTGTTCTCATGCAACATGGGAAGGTTATTGCATACGCATCATGACAGTTGAAACCTTATGAAGTAAACTATCCTACTCATGATTTAGAGCTTGTAGCAGTTGTTTTTGCGTTGAAGATCTGGAGACATTATTTGTATGGTGAATCATGCGACATATTCACCGACCACAAGAGTCTCAAGTGCATCTTCATCCAGAAGGAACTGAACATGAGACAGAGGAGATGCTTAGAGCTATTGAAGGACTACGACACCAACATTCAGTACCACCCTGGTAAGGCGAATATGGTGGCAGATGCTCTAAGCAGAAGGTCGGGTATGATTGCTGGCATCTGGATTTTAAAGGAGATCATTCGTGACCTAGAGATGACTGATATTGAGTTTTGTATACGAGGACAGCACGGGTACTGGGCTAATCTTATAGTGGAACCAGACTTACATTCTAGGATCAAGGAAGCTCAGAAGGACGATGGTGAGATTTGGGCTATCATTCAGAACCTTGATCAGCAGACGGAGTTTCGTGTTGACGACAACGGTATCTTATGACAGGACACTAGACTAATGGTTTAATAAGTGTGAAAACACTTATCCTTTTACCACTGAATTATAATAATAACCAAGCCAAAACGTGTATTTTATGTCGTAAATGTCGGAATTATGCGTGGTTTGTGTTTTTGTTATGATTTAGGATCAAAATGTGAAAAGGGATGAAAACATGGGCTTTCACGGGCTTTTATCGAAGAAAAAGACAAAAGACGAAGTCAAAATATCAAGAGTGAAAAAAGAACGAAAGTCCAAGGCCTATTCTGAAGATTTATCGGAGAAAAAGTCTAAAGACGGAAGTTTAATAAAGCCGAAGAACTCAAGTCAAAATTAATGAAGAAATTATAAGACGAGTTCAAATAATCCCAAGACAAAGTCGAAAAAGTCGAAGAATTTAGAAGACGAGAAATAAAGAAAGAAGGAAGCAACACATGTTTAACCTCCCTAATCACTATAAATACCCTCCTAATGTGTCATTAGGAGGTGTTGACTATCTTGACAAAATAGTTCTTCCATTTTAATTACTTGCACTTTTCTTAATGTTATTTACTTAATTGCACCTTTAATTTCTTGTCTTGCACCTTAAATTTGTAAGCTTTTTAATTCTTGCTTTTGCTTATATTGTTGAATCTTAATTTTAATCAAGTTTTAATTAATCTCTCATTCTACCTTTCTTGTTCTTGATTTAATCTTTATGCTTATGTGCTTATTGTCATGCTTATTTGATTATTTGTCATGTTTTTATGTTTATGATTGTGTTGGCTTATTGATTTTATAGCTTATTGTGTTTTTTCTTAAATTTAATTAAGTGCTTATTAGTTAATTTTTATAAAAAGTTGTTTTAAAATATTTTTAGTATTTAGTGTTTTTAAAAGTTTTTAAATTTTGGCTTATTAGGTTTTTCTTAAATTTGATTTGGTAAAAGTTTTAGTTAACTGCTTAATTGTTTTTTAGCTTAATTTTAGTTTTTAGCTTATTCGAATCTTTCTGTTATCCGGGGTTTTCATAACCCCAATATTCCGAATAACCAACATCCCCATTATTCCGGATAAAAGGTTTGGTGTGATATTCCGGATAAGAAAATCAATCATATTCCGGATAAGGACTTGAAGAAGGTATTCCGGATAAGTGACTCGGTTGATATTCCGGATAAGCTATCTTAGGTTATTCCGGATATAGTTCAGAAGGGTATTCCGGATAGCTTCCCAAACTCGAATTCCGGATAAAGGATTAGTGTTTATTCCGAATAAGTGGTTAATCACTTATTCCGGATAAGGGCGACTACTGGATTCCGGATAACTATAATCTAGTTATTCCGGATAAGGGCTTGTTATGTTATTCCGGATAAGGGTTCGAACTGGATTTCGGATAAGCAACAAGGGGAATTCCGGATAGTGTTCAGAACTGGATTTCGGATAAGGAGCGAAAGGTATTCCGGATAAAGACTTGGTGAACGAATTCCGGATAAGCTGTTGTATCAGTTATTCCGGATAGGTGAGTTTTGTTTATTCCGGATAAGCTTTGTAATTCTTGGTATTCCGGATAAGTAGTAGATTCTGATTGCGGATAAGGGTTACAGCCTTATTCTGGATAAGCAACTTGTTTGGTATTCCGGATAGTGACAGTATTTTGGATTCCAGCTCAGGTTTTGTTTATCCTCTGTTTTATTTTCAAGCATTTATTTTTCCGCATTTTTCTTAAGTGTTATTTTAATTGTCTTTTTTTATTTTAAATTTCAAGTTCACATTTTTATTAAATTGTCAAATTTACTTTTCGTCGAGCTTTAATTTTTGTCTTTTAATTAAATTACTTTTTAAAGTTTTTAATATTGCACCATTTAATTAGTTTTAGCTTTAATTACCCGCCAATTACTTTAAAGTTTTGCACATTTACTATACTACAACGACCAATCTATTGTTTCCCACCAAAAGACGACTGAGTCGCACATTCTACTGTTATCAGTTCGAAGAGACTGGAACAACGATATTTTTAACTGAGTAAAATCTACTTATTAAATGGCGCCGCTGCCGGCTCTTTTCGTAAAGATTAACGGTTTTCTGTGAGAGACGCGTTGAATTTTGGGATCCGTTCACTCGTGAACGTTATTTTTCTTGTTTTAAAATTTTCAAAAAATCCATAAAAATTAAAAATTGTTAAAAATCCATAAAAATTAAAAAATTAAAAAAATCCAAAAAGATTTTTATTTTTATTTTTACAAGTACATATATATTCTCTATTTCTTTGGTATCTTCAACTTATTCTGAGCCCGAGACTCGTGAAGATTTAGATATGGCAGGTGTTAACAACAACAATAACCCACCACACCTCAACAATAATAACAACAACAATGTTCCCCCACCTGATCTTTGGACGATGGAGGAGCTTTGTCAACCCACGATGAATAGACGAGGAGGACCGATTGCGCCGATGCAAATCACGGTTCCGGAGTTTTCGCTGAAGCATCACATGATCCAACAAGTTCAAAATACTTGTCCATTTCGCGGATTATCGGATGATGATGCCAACAAACACCTCGACAAATTCATTACCGTTACTCAAAGCATGAAGTTGCCCGGGGTTACTATGGATTTTCTTCGCCTTCACCTATTTCCATACACCTTATCCCACCATGCCGAAAAATGGTTTGATCGTCTTCCGAAGAATTCAATTCATACTTGGGATGAGATGACTCAACGGTTTTTGTCGCGCTACTTTCCACCATCCATGGTCACGAGCCATCGAAAGCAAATTAGTGGATTTACACAAGAACCTGATGAATCACTTTTTGATGCTTGGGAACGATATAATGTTTTGATCGATCGATGTCCAAACCACAACATGCTCCCCGTCACCTTAATTGATACTTTCTACAACGGTTTAACTTTTCGTGATCGTGATACGATTAATGCAGCCACCGGTGGCACATTTATGAAAAGAAGACCCGAGGAGTGTAGAGAGCTTATCGAGAACATGAATACTCACCACAAAAATTGGGATTCATCCGCATCTTCATGGACTAACCCGAGAGTCAATGTTTCTTCTACTTCGCCAAACCCTGATATCACCGAATTGACCCGCGCAATGGTCGAAATGAGCAAAAACATTCAACTCTTAGCTACAAATCAACAACAACAAGTTAAAGCTGTTGCAACTTCTTGTGAGACCTGCGGTGGTCCTCATTCATACACTGATTGTCCTTCTACTCATGACAATCCGGAAAATGTGTATGCAGATTATGGTAACTATTCAACGGAAAGCCATCAAGCTCGACCTCAAGGTGATCGTAACTTGCTAAGTTACCGTTCTAACAACTTTCTTTCACCCGGTTTTTCTCATCAAAACCACAACCCCCACAACTACAATAGAAGCAACCCAAAACCACCTTGAGCTTCTAATCCTTATCACCCACCCGCTCAACAACCACCCATGAATCAAGATGTTGAAGCCTTCATGAGAACCCAAGGAGAGCAAATTAAGAATCTACAAAGCCAAATTATCAACTTGAAAGGGGATATCACTAAGCAAGGTAATAATATTAGATCCCGAGCTTCGACATGATATACAAACCTCTTTTAGCACTCAAACAAATGATTTGAAGAATATGATGGCTAGTTTCTTACCAACTCCTCAACCCTCTACTTCAGGCTCTCTACCTTCAAGTACCGTCACCAATCCGAGAGCGAATGTGAGTGCTATTACTACACACAGTGGAGCAACTTTAGTAGGACCATCTACCCCTCCCCTAGTTACTCCATCTACACCTCCTCCACCACCATTTCTCCCGCCTACTCCCACGCCTAGTATTAGTTTTCCATTACCGTCTCCACCTCCTAATGACGAAGTACCCAAGCAAAACCCTTCACCAACCCCACCTTCCACCTATAAACCCAACATCCCTTATCCTTCTCGCTTAGACAAAGGAAAATTTCTCACCAAGGGTGACATTCAAGTGTTAAACTTTTTGAAGAAGATTTCGGGAGTGAGCATCACCATTAGCCTTGTTGAAGCTCTAGCGCAAATGCCTCAATTTGTTAAGATGTTTAAGGAATTACTTAATAAAAAGGAGAAGATGGCCGAGTTTGTCAATACTCGATTGAATGAGAATTGTTCTTCAATCCTTCTTAAAGAACTTCCGGAGAAACTTGGAGATCCCGGTCGTTTTGTGCTACCATGTACTTTTCACCAAACCAAAGAATTTACTGCCTTAGCCGATCTCGGGGCAAGTATAAATCTTATGCCTTTAAGTGTTTGAAAAAAGTTATCATTACCCGACCTTACACCAACTAAGATGACTCTTGAGCTAGCAAACCGAACTCTCGCTTACCCCGTTGGTATTGCCAAAGATGTGTTCATTAAAGTTGGCACCTTCACATTTCCGGTCGACTTTGTTGTTGTTGATTATGAAATGGACCCTCGTATTCCTTTAATACTTGGTCGGCCATTCTTGAGAACCGGAAAAGCATTAGTCGATGTTGCCGAAGGTGAGTTAATCTTACGAGTCAGGAATGATGCACAAGTGTTTAAAATGGGGAAGATCACAACCAAATCCAATGGAAGAGAATTAGCGAATATGATTAATGTGCTTGATGATTTTGTCATCTATAACAATCCTCTTTTCGATTCTTGCTACGACAATACACTTTTCCAAGATGATGTGGATGATTCTCTCTCCAATTTAGATCCTCCACCAATTCATGAGTCTCCACCAACCTATGATGACTATGATGATTCTAGTTCTGACATGGATGATTCTGATGATTTTTCTTCTGAGTATCAAGACATGCCCACTTATGATGATTTTGATGAGGCTGATACTCTCTCGAGTGATTCTTCACATGATGAAGATCCTCCACCAACCATGCTTGATCCTACTTTGGATGACTACTCATTTGAGGAAGATTTTGCTACTTTTCTCAACACTTACTTCCCAAATGAGAGTGATTCTCCTCCTTTGGACTTTGATGATGCTCTTTATCCTCCTTTGGATATGAAGAAAACCTCTTCAAAGGAGAAGAAGCCGGCCGACACCGATATCCACAGTACTTATTTCTTGACACCTCTCTATCCCCCTTCTAAGGATGAGATTGTGCGATTTATGAGCGGATCATCTTCAAGGACACTGAACCTGAGTGTTATATTCCCCTAAAGGAAAAGGTGTTCGATCCCGCTATTGCAATTTTTAAGCCATCTCAGTATCCATCTGATGAAATAAAAGGAAAGATTTTTGGAACTTATGGAGATATGCTTGCACCTCAGCACACTTGCTACCACCGTGCTCCATCTTTGCTTAAGGGAACCTTGCCTACTCTTCTTTAGCATGCCTTGTTCGCCTTAAGCCTTTGCTATTTTATGGACGAAAACCATGTCTTTGATCCCGGTGGATATGTTTCAAGCTTCTTCCTATGCTAATCAAGGTCGAGTCAGGCTCACGACTCGGTGAACAAAAACAAGCGCTTCTTGGGAGGCAGCCCGTAGTATCTATCCCTTTTATTCCGTTTTTATAATAAGTGTAGGGGGTTTTGTTGTTTTCTTTCTTATCATGTGCAGGTATTCGAGCTTTCAAAGATACATTATTGATGACTTTTGACGACCCGTGATTCCGTGTACCCGTTTTCCCGGTTCTATCCTAAACTCTTTTGATTCTCTATTTTATATTCTTCAATATTAAAATAGGAATCACTTTAGTGTTCTCTTCCTTAGCAAGATTTAAACAAAGTGCACAATGTCCTAAGTGTAGGGGAGTTTACTCCCACATGCTTAAACATTGAGGACAATGTTTATATTAAGTGTAGGGGGGACTTCTATCGAACTTAAGTGGGCTTTTCCTTGTATTTGTCCTCATTTTAACCGGAAAATTAATTTTTCGACATTTTTCAAAAATTTTAATCTATTTTGGCCTAGTTGTATTTACCTTTGTTATAGTTATTTTCTTTCTTTGCTAGAATAAAATATTAATAAAGTGGTTTTAATTTTTTATCCTTGTGAATCTTTTGACTCAACCCGAGTTTACTTATCTAAGTTTACTCTAGCTAGTATCCTTAACGTGTTTAAGTCAAGTTTTGCTAGGCTTTTATATAGGGAACTTTAAAACGCGAAAGTCTTAACTCTTACGGGTTAAGAACAAGAACTTTTCGCAAGTTCCTATAATTGATCCTAGAAAGTCGTTTATCAAGGGAACTTTAAAACACAAATTCTAAACTTGAAAAAGTCTAAGAATTTGCAAGATCCTATAGATGACTTGAAAACCCAAAACTTTGATTTAATTGGCTAAGCATCCACGAGTCTCATTCTTTGAGATTTTAAATTGTGGAGAATGAGAGATGATAGAGTCATTTATAAGTTTGGTATTCTTTCATGAATTTATGTGAGTTGATTATAAGCTTTTTCTTCCATCGCTTGCTAAAAAATTTAATTGCAATAAATAAGGTTGTACGATTTGAAAAGTTACTTAGCTTCTAGCCCAAGATTGTTTAAAAGTTGCTCGGTATTAATTAGAGTTCATAGCCAAGGCATAACTTATTGAAGCGGGATGCGAAGATTGGCTAGTCCGAAAAGGTTCTAACAAGGCATGAGGGCTACATTTTGTTGCTAAAGATCCCAAGTGATGTGAAGAATTATTTATCAAAAATCAATATGAAGGATCAAGACACACGACGAAAAGCAAATACTCCACTAAATATCATGGAGAAGTCTATCCAAAAAGGCCCTGACAAGGTATGAGGATAAATAGATCCAAGTCCTAAAAGGAGGCAGATCGTTGTATATCAAAATCCCAAATAAAGATTGGAGAATAATGAAGAAGTCGTGGTCTAAGTTTGAAGAATCTCTCAAAAAGTTCAAGTGAAGAAAATCCTATTATGAAGAGAAGACCATAATTTCAAGAACGTCTCTCAAGATTTGAAGTATGAAGTCCTGCCAAATATCGGTCGGAGAAAGGTCTCAAATCGTGAAGCGAGTTATGCCAAGATATGAACTATATGAGGTCCCGAGAAGCAGTTTTAAAAGATTTTGTCCTTTATCTAACTATTGATTAAATTGTCCTACTTTATTTTTGGCCTAAATAACTATCGAAATAAGTCAACAATGCACCCTCGTGATCATTCAAGACAATAATAAAATATAATAGATACACCTAGGAATAAGGGAGTCTAAGTAAATAATTGGCCCACATGAGTTTGTGATAGTTTGCTAACTTAAAATAACAATGATCTCGTTTTTAAGCTTGGTATTGGGAACGTGAAACTTGAGGATGATAATCATTCATGACATTCCAAAACCCTAAGGTAAGTTTTTGATCGTTTTACTTATTTTCTTCTTTTAAATATTTTGTCTCTTTAATAAAGGCCATGTGGATTGATTGTAATGGAAAATGTAAAACTTGCTTTGTAATTAATGCATTGCATGAGGACATTGCAATGGTCAAGTGTAGGGGATTTAATAAGTGTGAAAACACTTATCCTTTTACCACTTAATTATAATATTAACCAAGCCAAAAAGTGTGTTTTATGTCGTTAATGTCAGAATTATGCGTGGTTTGTGTTTTTGTTGTGATTTAGGATCAAAATGTGAAAAGGGAAGAAAACATGGGCTTTCACTGGCTTTTATCGAAGAAAAAGACAAAAGACGAAGTCAAAAGATCAAGAGTGCAAAAAGAACGGAAGTCCAAGACCTATTCTGAAGATTTATCGGAGAAAAAGTCTAAAGACGGAAGTTTAATAAAGCCGAAGAACTCAAGTCTAAATTAATGAAGAAATTATAAGACGAGTTCAAATAATCCCGAGACAAAGTCGAAAAAGTCGAAGAATTTAGAAGACTAGAAAGAAAGAAAGAAGGAAGCAACACATGCTTAACCTCCCTAATCACTATAAATACCCTCCTAATGTGTCATTAGGAGGTGTTGACTATCTTGACAAAATAGTTCTTTCATTTTAATTACTTGCACTTTTCTTAATGTTATTTACTTAATTGCACCTTTAATTTCTTGTCTTGCACCTTAAATTTGTAAGCTTTTTAATTCTTGCTTTTACTTATATTGTTGAATCTTAATTTTAATCAAGTTTTAATTAATCTCTCATTCTACCTTTCTTGTTCTTGATTTAATCTTTATGCTTATGTGCTTATTGTCATGCTTATTTGATTATTTGTCATGTTTTTATGTTTATGATTGTGTTGCCTTATTGATTTTATAGCTTATTGTGTTTTTTCTTAAATTTAATTAAGTGCTTATTAGTTAATTTTTATAAAAAGTTGTTTTAAAACATTTTTAGTATTTAGTGTTTTTAAAAGTTTTTAAATTTTGGCTTATTAGTTTTTTCTTAAATTTGATTTGGTAAAAGTTTTAGTTAAGTGCTTAATTGTTTTTTTAGCTTAATTTTAGTTTTTAGCTTATTTGAATCTTTCTGTTATCCGGGGTTTTCATAACCCCAATATTCCGAATAACCAACATCCCCATTATTTCGGATAAAAGGTTTGGTGTGATATTCTGGATAAGAAAATCAATCATATTCCGGATAAGGATTTGAAGAAGGTATTCCGGATAAGTGACTCGGTTGATATTCCGGATAAGCCATCTTAGGTTATTCTGGATATAGTTCAGAAGGTATTCCGGATAGCTTCCCAAACTCGAATTCCGAATAAAGGATTAGTGTTTATTCCGGATAAGTGGTTAATGTTGGGAATAAATCTATGCATACTTGTTACCCCTGCTAGGTGATTAATTGTACCCCTACTAGAGTAAGTTCCCCCTGCCAAATAACAAAGTCAGGGGGATTGGTTCCCCTGCTGAAGTCAAAGGCCCTGCCGTCAGAGATAAACTTGGAATAGATTTTTACGCGTTTCTGTTACTACTCCTTAATACTTTCCAAGTTTGTTAGTAGTGATCTTGTACGTGAGTCCTTATGCCTATAAAAGGACTCACTAGGTTAGAATGCAAAGTGTGTCTTTCTCTATTGTCTTTCATTATCATACTTTAAGGTTTTGTAAACCCTAATACCATTTTAGGGTATTCGTATATCATTGATATATTAAAGTTCAACGTTTGCCTCAATCACATTGTTCTTGTGCTAAACATTATATTCCGCATCTTGTTTAGTTACTTTGCTTTGCAAAGTTTCTCTAGTGTTAGATTGAATACTTTCTTTCTATCACAACCCTTAAACAAGCTATTAAGGTTTAAGATCTGAGTTTGGGATCAACAAGTGGTATCAGAGCTTGTTGAGAAACTTTGTCTAAACCAAGAACAAAACCCTCATTTCAACCATGTCTTCAGACTCTTCCTCAAACAACAATAACCACAATAACCTCAAATTACCCATGTTGGATCCTGAAAACTTTGAATTATGGGAATTCAGAATCCAACAATACCTCAAAATGGAACACTATGTTGTCTGGGAGATCATAGAGTTTGGTGATCAATTTAACAAAATGGTGGCAGTTGAAGAGGGCAAGGAAGAAGAGAAAGGTGAAAGTTCCAAGGGTAAGGACAAGAAGAAATCTGATGCTCTTTGTGATAAGAAATACTGGCCAGAAGGCATGATGTCAGGGCTCACAGCTCATTGTTGTTGGCTCTACCTGATAGACATCAACTAAGATTCAGAAAATACAAAACAGCTAAGGAATTATGGGAAGCCATAGGCACAACTTTTGGAGGAAATGAAGCCACAAAGAAGAAGAAGAAGAATCAAATGCTTGATGACTTTGCTTCTTTCAAAGCAATTGGTGATGAATCAATTGGAGGAGCTATTTACAATAGGCTTCAAGATATGGTGGCCCAGCTGGAGTTCTTTGATATTGAGGTGACAAGAGAGCAGGTGAATACCAGGTTCCTTAACAGCCTCTAGAAAGAATGGTTTGTCTAAAAGGCAATTTGGCAGAATAAGGACGACTTGGATAACAAGAACATTGATGACATATACAATAACTTGAAAGTTTTTGAACCTGTTGTCAATGAGATGAAGGCAAAAGGAACTATTCCCACCAACTCAAGTGGATCTACTGATTCCCCTGCCAACATGGCATTCATATCTCAAAGCAGTGGGATCACCAAAAGCAGTGGAATTGAAGTAGGCCCTGCTACTTATTCCCCTGCTACCAGGTCTGGATCATCTTATGATGAAGAAAGGCCTGCAACATTCAGTCTTGACACTGCTTGTGCTTTTATAGCATCCCAAGGGCCACAAGGATCTACTGTGTTGCATGAAGATTTAAGTCAAATCAGTAAGCAAGGATTGGAAGAGATGGATATCAAGTGGAACATGGCACTGCTTAGCATGAGAGCCAACAGGTTCTACAAAAAGTATGGAAAAAAGATCTCAATCAATCCCTCTGATGTGGCTGTGTTTGACAAAACAAAGGTTAAATGCTACAACTGTGGCAAGAATGGTCATTTTGCTAGGGAATGCAGAGGACCTAAGACTGGGAACAGCTATAGGAAGGAAACCAGAGATGATGATTCTGGTGCTAAAGCCATGATAGCTATGCAGGGGATAGATGGAGCAGGTGGATGGGATTGGAGTGCTATGACAGAGAATGTGGAAAGAAATCAAGCATTGGTTGCTGAGGAAAAAGAAGAAGATTTTGTACTTATGGCCATGTCAAGTTCCAGCTCTGACAATGAGGTATATGATGACTCATATTGTACTAAAGCTTGTAGGAAAAATACTGAGTCATTGAATGATCAAATCAGAAAAGTAAAAGCTGACTATATTAATTGTGATAATGACCTTGATAATTATAGACGTGCTTTAGAACAGTTAGAATCCACCATAAGAGAGTTTAAACAAAGAGAAAGTGATTATAGGGATCATATTGTGATTCTAGAAAGAGATGCTAATGAGTATAAAAACTTCATTAAGGAGTTAACTGCTGAACTTGAAGTTTTTAAATCTAACAAAAAGATTGATGATGAAACTATTGAAAAATTTGGAAAAGCTTCAAAAGATTTAACTAAAGCAGTTGAAATTGGTCAATCTCCTAGGGACAAAACAGGGTTTGGGATTAAAAATGAGCATGCTACCATACCACCACCCCCTGCCAACATTCATGCACCTTTTCTTAGAAAAGACCTATCTTGGACTGGTCTCCCTTGTTTTCAAAAACAGGATGATATTGAGTTTGACTTGAGTGCTTATATACCTAATAGTCTTGATACTGAAGAGCCACTAGTGAAAACTAGTGTTATTAGGGACTTTGAAAAGGAACAGATTGCTTTAAAACAATGGAAAATTGATAACCCTGTTCTATTTTCAAGAGGAGGAATTTTTGGTAGTGATTCTAGTTCTAAGAGTAGTTCACCCAAATCTAAAACCAGATCACAGTCCCCTAAGTCCACCATTAAATATGCTGGTATGTACATGCCTGTCAGAGGTAATCAAAGAAATTGGAATGACCAGAAGTCTCATCAATTAGGAGAAGACTTTGTGATAAATACAAAGCCCTGCTTCACATGTGGTAGTTTTGATCATACTTATCAAGAGTGTAAGGCGCCAATGGAAGTGGTGGCTGCAAATCCTTTAAAGGATATGCAACCTAAAGCCATTCTTCTAAATGCAGGGGCAAAATCCTTTTCCCCTGCCAAGTATGTTGCCCCTGCCTTGAGAAACAGGGTGACTGACAAATATGTTGTTCCTGCACTTAGAAAGGTGGATGATGTTCATACCAAGCCCAGCACTTTTGTGACCAACCCAACACCTTATAATGCATATAGATCTAGCCCTAGACCTTACCAACACATGAATAGGGGCCAAAACAAAAGATGGGTTACCTCTGCTAAGCATAGGGATTCCCCTACTAAATCTGTGGTATCCCCTGCTAACAAAGTTTTGCCTTCTAGGAACATGGGTAGATGGGGAAAAGTTGTGAAAGCCTCGGCTCGTTGGGTTTGGGTACCCAAAAGGGGTACTCAGTCTAATGGTGTATCTCTAGTTTTTGATAAGCTATCCTACATTGATACATGAGGTAGATCTAAGTCTGTAATGGCTTGGGTCCCCAAGAAAAACTAATTTGTTTTTCTTTTTACAGGTGACAAAGAAGACAAGGGATGATAGAGCATATTGGGATAGTGGATGCTCAAGAAGCATGACTGGACAAAAATCTTATCTGTCTAACTTTGTGCCCCTGCATGACAATGATGGTGTTTCTTTTGGAGATGGGCATGGAACAATAACAGGAAAAGGAACTATTGTCACTAATGGGATGACCTTTGATAATGTCTACTTGGTGAAAGACCTCAAGTACAATCTCTTCAGTGTGTCATAGATGACTGATAACAATAATTTTGTCTTGTTTACTGACACTAAATGCTTGGTGTTAGGAAAGGAGTTTGTCTTACCACCAGACACTCCTATTGTAATCAGAACACCAAGACAAAAGAACATGTACACAATTGATGTCAAAGACATCTCTCTACAAGACAATGAAACCTGTTTCATTGCCAAAGCCTCAATTGATGAGTGTAAGAAATGGCATAGAAGACTTGGTCATCTTAACTTCAAGAACATGAAAAAACTGGTGAAATATAATCTGGTTCATGGTCTTCCCTCCAAGTCCTTTGCCAATGAACATACTTGTGCTGCCTGTCTGAAAGGGAAGCAACACATAACATCTTGCAAATCAAAAACAAGTACGTCCACTACCAAGCCATTGGAACTACTGCATATGGATCTGTTTGGTCCTACTTCTGTGGCAAGCATAAAGAAGAAATGGTACTGCCTAGTGATTACTGATGATTTTTCAAGGTTCACATGGACATTCTTTCTATTTGAAAAGAGTGACACAGCTGATGTACTCATTGGATTCATCAATCAGATTGAATTATCAAAAAGCATGAAGGTAGTAACCATGAGATCAGATAATGGTGGTGAGTTCAGAAATCAGAAACTGGACTCTTTCTGCATTAACAAAGGAATCAAGAGGGAATTCAGCATTGCAAGAACACCTCAACAGAATGGAGTTGCAGAAAGAAGGAATAGGACACTCATTGAAGCTGCAAGAACTATGTTGTCTGATTCCAAACTTCCAGTTATCTTTTGGGCTGAAGTTGTATCCATTGCTTGTTATGTACAAAACAGGGCCTTGGTGGTTAAGGCACACAATAAGACCCCCTATCAGCTGTTCAATGGAACACCTCCTTTAATTGACTTCTTCAGACCTTTTGGATGTCATGTGATCATCTTGAACACTATTGACAACCTGGGCAAGTTTAGTGAAAAGGGAGATGATGGATATTTTGTGGGTTATTCATTGAACAGCAAGGGATATAGGGTCTTCAACAAGAAGACAAGCAAAATCATAGAAAATCTTCATGTGGATTTTCTTGAAGACAAGCTTGAAGATGTTCAAACAGGTCCTGATTGGTTCTTTGATATAGAGGTTCTTTCAAAATCTATGAAATATGTACCTGTTGCATTGCAGAATACTAACATTTCAGGTACACAAGAACTAACTGGTGCAGAGAAGCCACCACTAAGGTACATGAATGTACCCTCACTATTTCCTATTGAAGCTGCTGGTGAAGAAGATGATCCTTCTCTAGGAAAAGAACAGCCCACCTCTTCCCCTGTATGTCACTCCCTGAAAGCAGCGGAATGGTTGAAAGCAGTGGAATCCAGGATTCCCCTGCTAGATCAATTGCTTCCCCTGCCACAAAGGATCATGCTGCTAATGATATTAATGATGAAGAAAGAGTATCCCCACTCATTTCCTCATCTACACCCATATCTGATGGTCCTCTTATATCCAGCAGTGGAAGCAGAATAATTAAAAGTGGAGGTCCAAGCTACTCAGAGCTACATTCAGCTCATCAGCATCCATCCCTAGGTCATGATGTATCTTTTAGAAGTTCTTTTGAGGACTTCTTTCCCAATCAAAATAGTCCCATCAATTCTGATTTGGAAGAAGATGAAACAGAAGTTATCATGCAGCCTACCTACAGAATCAATAAGGATCACCCTATCTCTCAGATCATTGGTGATCCTGAAGCCCCTAGACATACAAGGTATACAACAAAGGAGCACAACTTCATTGCTAACATCACCATGAAGTTTAATCATGATAACATGCAGTGTTGTCTGTTTACTGCATTTTTGTCACAAGAAGAGCCAAAGAAGATTTTCTAGGCTTTAAATGACCCAAGCTGGGTTGAAGCCATGCAAGAGGAGCTCTTACAGTTTGACATACAAGAGGTCTAGATTCTAGTAGATTGTCCCAAATGGGCAAGGCCCATTGGGACAAAGTGGGTACTCAGGAACAAAAAGGATGAAAGGGGGATAGTTGTTAGGAACAAAGCAAGACTAGTGGCACAAGGGTATACACAGGAAGAATGAATTGACTATGAGGAGGTATTTGGTCAGTTGCCAGGATTGAAGCCATTAGATTATTCCTTGCTAATGCTTCATTTATGGATTTCACTGTTTTCTAAATGAATGTAAAAAGTGCCTTTCTATACGGCACCATTAATGAAGAAGTCTATGTTATGCAACCTCCAGGGTTTGAAGACCCAGAACATCCACACAAAGTTTATAAGGTGAAAAAGGCTATGTATGGACTTCACCAAGCTCCCAGGGCCTGGTATGGTACTCTCTCTACATATCTCTTAGATAATGGCTTTAGCAGGGGGAAGATTGATCAGACCCTGTTCATCAAGAAACAAAAGGGTGACCTTCTGCTAGTACAAGTCTACGTTGATGACATCATCTTTGGCTCCACTAACTCTATGCTTAGCAAAGAGTTTGCAAAGTTGATGCAAGACAAATTTCAAATGAGTGACATGGGAGAGCTAAACTTCTTTTTGGGGTTACAAGTTCAGCAGCGGAAAGATGGGATATTTATCTCACAAGACAAATATGTGGCTGAGATTGCGAAGAAGTTTGGCATGTCTGAGGGAAAGAAGGTGTCCACACATATGGACAAGGATCATCCATGGGGCAGAGATGGTCCTGGAAAGCTTATAGATGTCAGGAACTACAGGTCTATGATTGGGTCTCTCATGTATCTCATAGCTTCAAGACCTGACATCATGTTTGCAGTTTGTTTATGTGCAAGATACCAGGTGGCACCAACAGAGTGTCATTTGTTTGCTGTAAAAAGAATTTTTAGGTATCTAAAGTGCCATCCAACCTTAGGACTTTGGTATCCCAAAGAGTCACCATTTGAGTTGATATCGTACTCAGATAGTGACTATGCTGGTGACAACAATGATAGGAAGTCTACAACAGGGGGATGCCAATTTTTGGGAAGCAGACTTATATCTTGGCAATGTAAGAAGCAGACTATTATGGCCACATCAACAACTGAAGCTGAGTATGTAGCAGATGCTACATGCTGTGGTCAAGTACTTTGGGTTCAAAATCAACTGCTTGATTATGGGTATAACTTTCTTAAAACCAAGATATTTATTGACAACAACAACACCGTTTGCATTATTAAGAACCCTGTTTTTCAATAGCAAAACTAAACATATTGAAATAAGACATCAATTTATCAGAGATTGTTTTGAGAAAGGACTAATTGTCCCTGAGAAAATTGATACAGAACTTAATGTTTCTGATCTTTTAACAAAAGCTTTTGAAGTGGGGAGGTTTCAGTACCTGGTTGCAGGTATTGGAATGGTTACTCCCTAAATATTGATGTCTATTATGTCATGTATATTCAGGGTTGCTTTATTGCTGTTGTTGTATAGCTGTTAGTCAATTTTTCCATCACTTTTCATTCTACTGCTTTTGAACACAGATTCCCCTGTTGGGGGTTCATTCCCCTGCTAAGAGAGTTTTTCTCTTTAAACTGGGTTTGTTCTTTTTAAAAAGTAGTTATATGTGGTTTTAGACTAACAATGCACAATTCCATATGGTGCATAATATTCTCATTGGTGAATCAGGTATATGCTCTTTGTTTAAGGGGAGGTTAGATCACACCTTTAGGACTCAGGGTATCCTTAGGATGCTCATATATGATCTTAGATCATATCCATTGGTGAGTAAGGGTTCAGGGTGATGAGGACTTGCTGCAAAGCTTGTCAGAATTCTGAAACCTTGAGGCACTATAATGGGTACTTGCACTTCTCTATCAAAAAAGCTTGCTGTTCAGGTACAGATGTGTGGTACACATTGCCAAGACTAACTGACCATAGGTAAGGGAAAAGGTAGGGATGGTGACTAGGGTATGCATATTTTCTTGGGTTGACCAGGTGCAGGGTGACTTATGTATTGACTTTTTGTGCTTAGACCTTTGCTGAATAGAGGACTCTTGAGTTTCTATGTATCTATCTTGTGTATACAAGTGTGTGCATTAGAGCAGAGCTAGTTAGCAATGGTCTCTCCATGACTAGTCTAATACCCCTAGGAAAGTTTACCCTGCTTTCACTTTTTGCTTCTCCTGCTTTAACATCATTCCCCTGTTTGACCGTTGACCGACAATACCGTTACCCTGTTCATAGCCGTTGGGCCTGCTTGCACAAATTTTGGTTAGGGAATATTTTATTGTTTTTAAAATATATTTAAGGCGCTTTCTTCGTTGATTGGTAATCTTTCCTTTATTATTTTAAATAAATTACTTTTTTATCAAGATTTATCTTTGATATTTTTGCAATTTGAAAATTTGGTCCAATCACAGCTCTCCAATTTGCCTATAAAAACTTAATTCCCTTCACCAGCAGGTCCATCTCTCCCTCTCGACTAAATTCCACCTACCTCTCACCTTTATAAACCTTCAAAATATTTTCAAACTTTATCATGCCTCTCAAAATTGCTGCTAATCATAATCAAATGGCTTTATTACATGATGAACCAGTAGAGTTTGTTGATGCTGTGGCCTTTCTAAAGTCCTCGTATTTTAGAGTGGCCCTTCTCATCAACCCTAGAATTTATACCTCACACATTCAGCAGTTCTGGTCTAAATCCATGACCAAAACAGTGAATGGAGAGGTTACAATTCAAAGCACTGTAGATGGTCATCCCAAGGTGATTACACTTGCCTCCATCAGGGACAATCTTCTTCTTGATGATGAGGATGGGATAACCAACCTATCTGAGGCTGAAATCTTTGAGGGTCTTGTTAAATTGGGGTACACTCTTTCTAAAGATCAAAAATGTAAGTTTGCTAAAGGTCAGTTTGCCCTATATTGGAAGTATTTGATTCATACTATTTTGTAATGTTTGTCACCAAAAACTACTGCTTTCAATGAATTTGGTAGTGAGGTAGCTTCTGCCCTGATCTGCTTAGCAACAGGGAGGAAGTATTGTTTTTCTCAAATGATTTTCAAAGGAATGGTTAAAAATGTTTCAAGCAATCCAAAGTTTTGTATGTACCCAAGGTTTATAGAACTTCTGCTGAATATGAGTGATCATGGTCCAATCGAACACAAAAACTACTTTTCAGCAACCAAGCATACCACCAAACTATTCACCACACTTCTTGCACCATCACCACAGTTTTCTGGCAGGTCCATTCCACTCACTTCAATTATGATGAAACAAATCAAACAGGAAGAAGCCAAGACTCAAACAGCTAAACACAAATCTTCAGATTCCCCTGCCAAGAAACTACACCCTGCCAGTTCTCTACCCCCTGCTGATCCACAACATGAAAGGCGATCTAAATCCAGGTTTGCCAGGTCTCCCTTGCCTGGTGAATCTTCACAAGCAGCAGAGAGGAGAGTCTCCAAGGGTTTGGAGCAACCTGAGGGTTTGACTGCCACTACTGTCTCATCCTCAAGGGGTGAGCATGATAGTGACACCATTAGTAAGTCCTCTCCCTCACTCCATGATATCCAAAAAGGGGAGAAATCCCCTTCTAGGGTTGAGAGCAGCATGAAACCTATGACTAATTTGGAATTGACGAAAATGTGCATGAGTCTGAAAAGGCAGAATGCACAACTTGTACAAAATGTCAAAAAGCAAGGTCTGGTTATCAATAACTTGGAAACCAGACTTGCTACTCTTGAGGGGAGGAGAAAGCCCAGACTTATCATATCCACATATGAGGATGCTTCCAAAGGGGAGGAAGTGCCAAATACAGAAGAGTCTACTCAGTACTATTCATATCCTGGTGGTGTACATGGAAAGATAGCAAGTGCTGAGAAAGGGATTGAGAAAGAAAGTGCTGATAAGGGAAGTGATAAGGGGAGTGCAACTAAAGAGATTGCTCAAACATAGCTGACTATGGGCAATCAAGAAGAAGCCCCTGCTTCAAAATTTTCCCCTGCCATTGCTGATCCCACTACTGTAAGTCGTTCCCCTGCTAAGCCTATTACTCAAACTTTTGTTAGAAAGAACAGAAAGCAACCAGCTTAGAAGGGAATTACTATCAAAGAACCTGCATCTAAAGTTAAACCAGCACCAGCAGTGGATCCAAAAGACAAAGGAAAAGGGATCATGGTTGAACAGCCCAAGAGAAAATACAAGCATAGAACTCCTGGACAGCAAAGGGCTCAAGAAGCACATGATGCACAAGTAGCTCTCAGGCTACAACAAGAGGAGATGGATATGCAGGATCAGAGAATGCAAAAGATGAGGCCTAAAGATATGCTCAAGCAGGTTGAGATTATGCATAAAGAGCTGGATGACAGGGTGCCTCATGTTGGAGAATTTCTGGATCAATGGGAGAAGGAGTTAATAAATGCTCCTTTGGAAGACAGGTATGAGTTGACTTGCCTTGTTTACAAATATCAAACTGAGTATCTGGAAAGGAGGGCAAATCAAATTCAGAGAGAGAAGTATTTAACTTCTGAGAAAGGGCAACTTGAACACTACAAAGTTTTGCTCAAGAGACATAAGAAGTGGAAGGATGGGGACTTCACTGATATGAGTTTTGAAGCTATAAAAAGAGCAGTCAGACCAGTCTTAAGAGAATATGATGTGGAAGATTGGATGACTATGAACTCTCCTGAGGAAGCTGAGTATCTTAGGAGACAAAGTGAAATGTTACAGAAAGCTAGGGAATCCAAGAAAAGAAAGGCTGAAGGAACAACTTTTAAAACTACACAAGCAGGTGCATCATCACAAGCAGGGGCATTACATCAAGCAGGTGAAAGTTTTCCAGAGATTGAGAAGTCTGTACTTAATGTACAAAGAGCAGCCAAAAGACTCAAGAGAATGGAGAAAGTTGGCACAGTTACTAAGGAGTCTCAACGTCCTTCAAATGAAGAAATTGACAAACAGCTGATTCTGCAGGAAAATGATGATATCTCACCTAGTGAACTTGGAAAGAAGTTTGCTATCATAGAGTATGCTGTTTATGAGCACAAAGGGAGGAATTTGTGGAAGCTTACAAGAGCTGACAATACAGCACAAACATTTCTAAGTCTAGATGTCATGTTTCAAACCTTGGATAGTGAGGACTTAGAAGATCTGTGGAAAATTTTGAAAAAGACTTTTGCTGCAAAACCTCCTACCATGGATGGTGTGGAGAAGGATTGGGTAATCTGGGAGTGCATGCATAGAATGTATGAGCATGAATTATTTGATCCTATATTTGATGCAGTGAATAAAGGAGATTTGTTGTATTGGAAGATGTTTACCAATTCTGGGGTCTATGAGGTTGTAATGGAAGGAGTAAGTGTGTACCTGATAAATCATCGTTATTATCCCTTCACTCACGAGACCTTGAAGAAACTAGCACAGGCTAATTTGATTGTAGATGCTAAAACGCCTGTTGCTTATGATCTGGTAAGAATGATGCATAGTCAGATTTGGCCAGAAAGTTTGTAAGCATCCTCATCAACTAGGGTTTATTCAGAAACTTTTCCTTAGGGGAAAGCACACGTTTAGGGGAGGATTGTTGGGAATAAATCTATGCATACTTGTTACCCCTGCTAGTTGATTAAATGTACCCCTGCTAGACTAAGTTCCCCCTGCCAAATAACAAAGGCAGGGGGATTGGTTCCCCTGCTGAAGTCAAAGGCCCTGCCTTCAGAGATAAACTTGGAATATATTTTTACGCGTTTCTGTTACTACTCCTTAATACTTTCCAAGTTTGTTAGTAGTGATCTTGTACGTTATGCCTATAAAAGGACTCACTAGGTTAGCATGCAAAGTGTGTCTTTCTCTATTGTCTTTCATTATCATACTTTATGGTTTTGTAAACCCTAATACCATTTTAGTGTATTCGTATATCATTGATATATTAAAGTTCAACGTTTGCCTCAATCACATTGTTCTTGTGCTAAACATTATATTCCACATCTTGTTTAGTTACTTTGCTTTGCAAAGTTTCTCTAGTGTTAGATTGAATACTTTCTTTCTATCACAACCCTTAAACAAGTTATTAAGGTTTAAGATCTGAGTTTGGGATCAACAGTTAATCACTTATTCCGGATAAGGACGACTACTGGATTCTGGATAACTATAATCTAGTTATTCCGGATAAGGGCTTGTTAAGTTATTCCGGATAAGGGTTCGAACTGGATTCCGGATAAGCAACAAGGGGAATTCCGGATAGTGTTCAGAACTGGATTCCGGATAAGGAGCGAAAGGTATTCCGGATAAAGACTTGGTGAACGAATTCCGGATAAGCTGTTGTATCAGTTATTCCAGATAGGTGAGCTTTGTTTATTCTGGATAAGCTTTGGACTTCTTGGTATTCCGGATAAGCAGTAGATTCAGATTGAAGATAAGGGTGACAGCCTTATTCCGGATAAGCAACTTGTTTGGTATTCCGGATAGTGACAGTATTTTGGATTCCGACTCAGGTTTTGTTTATCCTCTGTTGTATTTTCAAGCATTTATTTTTCCGTCATTTTTCTTAAGTGTTATTTTAATTGTCTTTCTTTATTTTAAATTTCAAGTTTACATTTTTATTAAATTGTCAAATTTACTTTTCTTTGAGTTTTAATTTTTGTCTTTTAATTAAATTACCTTTTAAAGTTTTTAATATTTCACCATTTAATTAGTTTTAGCTTTAATTACCCGCCAATTACTTTAAAGTTTTGCACATTTACTATACTACAACGACCAATCTATTGTTTCCCACCAAAAGACGACTGAGTCGCACATTCTACTGTTATCAATTCGATTAGACCGATTTCAACGAAAATTTTTTGTAACTAAAAACTAGTTATTATGGTTCCTGATGACTCTACACTCAGGGAAGTTGTGCTGACTGAAGCTTACAGTTCTCCATTTACCATACATCCAGCTTCTACCAAGATGTACCACGACATCAAGCAACACTTTTGGTGGAGTGGTATGAAGCAGTATGTTGCCACCTTCGTTTTTAAATGTATGATCTGCCAACAGGTGAAGATCGAACACTAGCGAGCTAGTGGTTTACTACAGCCATTAGATATTCCCGCGTGGAAGTGGGACAAAATCTCCATGGATTTTGTTACTGGTCTTTCGGTTACTCAGAAGAAGAACGACGCTATCTGGGTTATTATGGATAGCTTGACTAAATCTGCTTATTTCCTGCCGATTCGCAAGGAACATCCGCTCAGCAAATTAGCAGACACTTTCCAGAAGGAGATCATGAGACTACATGGTACTCCATCAGAAATCATCTCTGACAGAGATCCTCGTTTCACATCACGTTTCTAGCAGAGTCTACAGAAAGCTTGGGGCACCAGACTTAAACTCAGCACGGCCTTTCATACTCAGACTGACGGACAGTCGGAACGTACAATTCAGACATTGGAGGACATGATGCGGTCATGTGCTCTAGAGTGGTCAGGAAGCTGGGATGACTATATATTCCTAGTAGAATTCGCATACAACAACAGCTGGCACGCTAGCATCAAGTGTGCTCCCTTTGAGATGTTGCATGGTAGAAAGTGTCGTGCCCTAATCTGCTGGGATCAAGTGGGCGAACGACTGCTTGAGGGTCCAAAGATGATTGAGGTGACCAATGAGAAGGTCGTTGTCGCCAAGGCGAAGATTCAGGAAGCTCATGCTCGTTAGAAGAGCTATGCTAATAAACGTCGTAGAGATGTGTCTTTCAATGTAGGTGATCACGTTTTCCTTAAGGTATCACCTGCACGAGGAGTTAAACATTTTGGAATTAGAGGGAAGCTCAGTCCTCGCTTCATCGGACCGTTTGACATCATAAAACGCGTTGGTAAAGTGTCATACTGTTTAGCGTTACCGCCTCAGCAATCACACGTTCACAACTTGTTCCGTGTGTCCTTACTCAGAGGACATAACTATCATCCAGTTCATGTTGTTCAGTATCCACTTGATATATTCGAGAGGATCTTTCTTATGTCGAAGAACCCGAAAGAGTTCTTGAGCGACAAGATCGCGTCATGGGGAGGAAGATGATCCCTTTCGTCAAAATCCTCTGGAGGGATCATCTTGAGCGGGAAGTCACTTGGGAGACGGAAGAGTCTATACGGACTTCCTACCCTCATTTCCAGTTCTAATTCGGTTATGTTTTTTTTAGTTTACGCTTCTCCAATTCGAGGATGAATTATTCTTTTAGAGGGGAAGAGTTATAAAATCCGCATTAAAATCCTATGAACAGTACATGTGAACAGGAACTTATGAAAACACGATAAAATTTGAACTTTCCATTTATAATATTAATACACGTGTCACGATAATAAATAACGAACAATCATAAATATTATAAATGTGACACGATCACGAATACTAAATTCATGAATATTAAATCACGAACTTACACGACAATAAATTGAACACGGAAAAGTTTCGGGTTTCCTTGTTGGACTCCTTTACGCCACGGCTACCAAAAAGAAAAGAAGGATGATGGGCTTTGGCCCATAACCCAAGTTAAATAATAAAACACAGGAAAGTTATTAACATAATTTTAGGTTTTCAGAAAAGTTTACCTACCTCCTTTTGTGCTTATTGCCGCCGGCCATATATCAACCACAAGGAGCATTCAGACGATTTTTGTTATTGGTTTTGTGTTAGTGATCATTCCCTCATTCTTTTCACGTATTCGGTATAAATCAAATCCTTTTTCTTTTCTTTTTAATTCTTTTATATTCATGTTATTATTTAATTATTCATCAAGAACAAGAATAAAACATGTATAAGATTAATTAAATCATGGTTTTGGGTTTGGTTTGTGTGGGTTTGTGGTTCGGCCGAGACACCCGAGACCCTAAAGGGGCTCGGTTTGGTTTTCTTCACCACCACCGAGACCCCAAGGGGCTCGGCTTGGGTTGGTTTTGGCTTGGACGCAGCAAGAAACCCCGACCAAGGGTCGGGGTGTGTTTGTTGTTTGGTTTGGGTGTAACCGAGGCACCACTGAGACCCCCAAAGGGGCTCGGCTTGGTTTGTTTGTTCGGACCCGAGACCAAAGGACCCCGACATTAGGTCGGGGTATGTTTTTCATGTTTGTTTGATTTAGTTAGTGTCAACCGAGACCCCTTCAAGGTCTCGGTGGGAATTTTGCATAGCTTATTTGGTTCAGCTTATATAGAACACGGGCTCGGGATTCGGGTTTTTCATGAAAACTATTTTTAAAGTCACGTTATACTAAACCTTAGGCAGAATTAATTTATTTAATTAATTCATGTATAACCTAAGGTATTTTTACTTAGTCATTTAATTAAAACATGTATTTTAATTAAAATCATATAACGTATAGTTTAATTAATTAACCAGTTATTTAATTAATAAGCTATAACCATGACTTGTATTGTACTAATTAAACTTTAATTATTAATTATAATCCAGCTTATTTCTAATTATGGAAACTTACTATTTTTGGAAACTTTCTATTTTTAGAAACTTACTGTTTTGGAAACTTTCTATTTTTAGAAACTTACTATTTATGGAAACCTGCTATTTTTAGGAAGTTACTTAGTATTACAATACAAGTATTATAATACCCTAATACATGAATAATACACAACAGAACATCATTATAACTACAGTTAACACAGTAAACAGTAAAACATGACTGAATATGTATAACAAGCTAATAACACATGAAACCAGTAGAACACATGTAATTCAGACAACTCATACACGTCCATATTTCGTATGTAGTGTTATCCGTCGAGGCAGATTAGTCTTCATCGTTTCCATTAGCTTCTACTGGACATAAGGTATG
Source organism: Glebionis coronaria (assembly GCA_025667525.1). Classification (NCBI taxonomy): domain Eukaryota; kingdom Viridiplantae; phylum Streptophyta; class Magnoliopsida; order Asterales; family Asteraceae; genus Glebionis; species Glebionis coronaria. The sequence continues at coordinate 2,598,955 of JANFOE010000193.1, forward strand.
GATTTCGCGTCCTTCAGTAAGGACAATCTCTTCCTTCATTAGGATTTCCCGTATGCAGCCAACTGTTTTCCCCAGTAGTTACAGATTAAATGCCTATGTTTATTAGTTACCTTAGCCATATACATGCATGACCAGTTTCACTAGTGTTATGACTTCACCATGGCGGAGTGATAGCTCGTGGCGTCCCTTTTCAATTATTTGGCCATTATATTATTATATTATCATGTTGGACGTATGGGTGCATCCTAGTTACATGTTTCAGTCAGGATTTCATGGTGAATGTGGTGTGTGCCTTGCATCCTTCACAAGGAATTGATCCCTCCTACCCACTTATCAAATAAATTAGAGGCATCCCTTCTAATTTGCATGACGAGGTCATCCCTCCACGTATTCATGCACATTGTTGACCTCATGACCTAATTGGCTATTATGGTACATTAACTAATACAGATTTTCATAAGTAACATAAGCTATGTTTTCAGAACTAAAACCAGTTAACATGAGAGACAACTAGGTTGTCCAAGACTCATTCATTTCTGTTTCTATTCATGCTTTATACTCTTTATATGTTTTCATACTCTATGTTTTCCATGCTTTATTATATATCAGTGCACTGAGCGTTATGCTCAGACGTCTTCTTTTCCATGTTCCCAAACGACATGTAACAAAGGACGCAAGTAGGAACTCCAGAGTACGTCCATTCAGATTGGAAGCTATCCGGCCTCTTTTACCTTATGCATTTATTCCTACTTTATCATACTTTACTTCTTTTGGACATTGTTTAGTCCTTTCCATTGATAGTACTTATATTGCTTGTGTGTGAGTTACTAGACTACTGATGTTTGATTCCAGTAGTTCTATTTATGGTCATGAATGTTTAGACATTTACCTTGCATGCTTTGATGACACGCCATAATTTACTGTAGCATTATATCCTATTAAATGGGGTGTTACAGTGTAGGACTGAGTTATTTGATATGACAATTGCACTAGTGTTGTCACATAATATGGAAACTACTTTGTATTCAACATTGTGGTCCCTAAGTTGACTTTTCATCCAGAGGATGTTAGCATAACAACCAGCTATTGCCACATATTCAGCCTCAGTAGAGGATATAGCTATTGACTATTGTTTCTTTGCACTCCAACACACTAGCGTGGCATCAAGGAATTGACATGCACCTGATGTGCTTTTTCTGTCCATGTTGTAGCCAGAATAGTCTGAGTCTGAGTATCCCTTAAAATCGAAGCCTGAGAAACGAGGATACCAAAGACCTAGTGTTGGAGTACCCTTTAGGTACCTGAAGATTCGTTTAACAGCAGTGAGGTGTGATTCTTTGGGATCGTCCTGATATCTTGCACATAAAATTGTTGAGAACTGAATATCAGGCCTAGTTGCTGTTAGGTACATTAATGATCCAATCATCTCCCTATAAAGAGTTTGATTCACTAGTGTACCAGTTAGATCATGAGCTAAGTTGTTTGGGGCAACCATAGGGGTCTTTACTGAAGTAGACTCAGAGATATCATATTTCTTGAGTATCTCTCTAGTGTATTTTTCTTGACATATTAAGATCGCTTTGTCCCCTTGCTTTATTTGAAGTCCAAGAAAATATGTTTGCTCACCCATCATACTCATCTCAAATTTCTTTGTCATAAGTTTTTCAAACTTTTTACAAAGCTTATAATCATTGGAGCCAAATATGATGTTATCAACATATATCTGAACTAGCAAAACATCCCCTTTGGTTCTAAAGATAAACAATGTGTTGTCTATCTTCCCCCTAAAAAATTTATTCATTATCAAGAAGGTAGAGAGAGTTTCATACCATGTCGTAGGTGCTTGATTAAGTCCATATAGATCTTTGTCTAATTTACAAACATGGTTAGGTAACTCAGAATTCTCAAAACCAGGAGGTTGTGCTACATAAACTTCTTCAGTGATCTTCCCATTCAGGAAAGCACTTTTCACTTCCATTTGAAACACTTTTAAGTTCATGTATGTCGCATAGACAAGGAAGATCCTGATGCTTACATTCTTGCTACAGGGGCAAATGTCTCTTCATAGTCAATACCTTCCAATTCACCTCACCCCTGAACAACAAGCCTATGCTTGTTTTTTATAACAGTTTCACTTTCATCAGTCTTGTTCTTAAACACCCATTTTGTGCCAAGAGCTGATTTCCCCTAAAAGAGAGGAACTAGTTTCCATACTTTGTTTCTGAGGAACTGATTGAGTTCCTCTTGCATAGCCTCAACCCATCATGGATGTTTCATGGCCTTTGAAACCTTTTTAGGTTCGATTTTAGAGATAAAGTCTGCATTCATGGGCTGAGGCGGCAAAGAGTTGAGCAGCTTGACTGTGAGTAAGCATCCCCTCAAATACATCACTAATTATATTTAAAAGTTCATATGTTGATTTCTTGACCATCTTTCCTAAGGACATTGGATAGAACTTGCGGATAATTGGTGAATATTAGGGACTTGTTCCTTGGTACTAAGTACTGGAGGATCAGCTTCCACTAAAGGATTTTCAGTTGTTGTTAGGTCATTTGATTGATCATTTTTCTCCTTAGTGTTTAAAGTGGTTGGGAGAATCGTTCGATTCTTTAGACTGAGTGGATGGAATAATTACTTCAGGGACAGACTGATTTATGATCTGGTTGGTAATTGACCTATTGTGAGGTGAGATGTGGAATGGTACATCAACATCAATCTGATATTATCTTGAGCGATCATTTCCGTACTCATCAGGAGGGTATCCAGATGATTCATTAATCCCTATTTCATCCACATACTGATTTGTGAAATTTATGGCATCTATGCTTTCATAAAATGTGATATGAAAGGATTCCTCAACTTGTTGTCTCCTTGTAATAAAGAACCTGAAGGCTTTAGAGACAAAGGAGTATTCAAGAAAGTATCCATCATCGGCTTTTTCATCATATTTGCTAAGATGGTCCTTTTGATTGTGAATAAACACCGGACATCCCAACACATGAAAGTAGCTGATGTTTGGAATCCTTTCTCTGAATATTTCATAAGGAGTCTTATCATGTATTTTGATAATTATACTTCTGTTCTGAGTGTAACAAGTAATTTTTACAGCCTAAGCCCAGAAGTGTTATGAAAGACTAGAGCCATAAAGATTGTTCCCCTTGTAGCTTTAATGAGAGTTTTATTCTTCCTTTTAGCCACACCATTTTGTTCAAGTGTGTAAGGAGAAAAAGAAGTTATGATAAATTCCTTTCTCATCACAAAAACTCTCAAGCTCTTGGTTCCTAAAATATGTTCCATTATCAGTCCTGAGTTGTTTGACTTTTGTGTCATTTTGATTTTCTTCTTGTATGATAAAGGACATAATGAATTTAGGAGCCTAACTCTTTTTCTTTAGGAAATATACACATGTGTATCTGGAGTATTCATCAACAATGACTAGGGTATTTCTCATGATTTATGGACACTGGACTGATGAGTCCAAACAGATCCATATGGAGCAAGTGAAGACACTTCCTGATTAAGAAGTTTTGTTTTGGCTTAAAAGAGGCTCTCTTGTGGTTGCCATTTTCACAAGCTGAACAAGGTTTATCTTTTGAGTACACAAGAGAAGGTAAGACAAAAACTTTTTTTTGTTTAGCAAGTTTATTAATGTCTTTGAAATTAAGATGTGACAACCTCTTATCCGAAAGCCAGTTGACTGAGTTTGAAGCCTTAGCAAAGAATCATGCTCCTGAGGAATTCACATATTACATGTCTAAGACATATACATCATTCCTTCTTGGGGCAGTCAACATAAGTTCTTTATTGGCATTAAAGATTGTTCCTTGCTTGTCATCAAACTTAATGATGTATTTGGCATCACACAGCCGACTAATAATTATAAGATTATATTTTAGACTATTTACGAACGCTACTTTTGATAAAAATATTGCACCACATTTAATTAAACCATATCCCTCAATGATAGAAGATGAGTTATCACCAAACACTACCTTAAGACCTGGTTGCTTCATGTGTTTGTGCATATAAGTTTTGACCCTTTCATACTTCTTGAACACCCGCTATCGAGATACCAAACAAGCTCCTTGAAGTGTTTCTTCACAAATAACAAGGTGGATTAGTTTCTCTTGTGAGCCCACCTGTTAGTAGGCTCTTTGGCTCTAGTAGGTTGTCGTCTTTCACCATGTTTGAAATATTCAAACTCGGCGTGGTCTGATGTGGAGTGGATTGTGCTTCCACATGTGTCACATCTCAGTCCTACTGAAGATTCAGCAATTTAAGTTGACTCAGATAGCATACCTCTTCTGACCATGATGATCCTATTATATTCTGAGGTGAAGTGATCATTGCTTCCACAAATTTCACACTCATGATAGTTGAGGCAATCCTCAGGTCAATGGTCAGAGAAGCCATAATGTGTACATGGTGGAAAAGGCTTAGCCTTGGACTTCTTGATTTGTTTAGAGGGAGGCTCATAGTTATAAGGTTGAGCATTATACTTATCAGCATTTCTAATTGAAGCCATGTATACATCATAGTCTGAGGTCCTGTGATCGTCACTTTTACAACTCATGTAGTAGAGTACTCTAAATCAATTATTAGTGGAGTGATTTGTATAGTGACTAAGTTCACAAGAATGCTTAGATTTCTGAGGAGGTTCGGGTTTTGCATTTTTGGAAGACTCGAGTACCGATTTAGTACTTTTTTATGATTCAGGTTGTGAGGACACAGATGTTTCACCCTGAGATGAGTTCAGCTTTTCTTCCATGAACATTTGAAACAATTTAGCCGATTCCTCCTGATTTATAATTGGAGTTAGGGGTGAGCATGGTTCGGTTTGGTTCAGTTTTTGTATAAAACCGAAACCGAACCAACAAATTTTGGTTTCTGATTTTTAGGAACCATTCGGTTTCGATTTTGTGTCGGTTTGGTTTTTCAGTTTTCGATTTACTTTTGGTTTGGTTTTTCGGTTTTTTCGGTTTCTATATGATTTGTCGAGCTTCACTTTTACAAGTCGATTTTGAATATACGATAAACCGACACGTTAAAAGCTTTAAATAAAAAATAACAAAAAGAAACACAACATTAACAATAAGTACAAAATATCATATAAAATCCTAAAAAAATCATTTATGTGTATAAATCAACACAGTAGCAACGATAAAAACCTAATTAAAAAACAATCGAGAAGAAAAGTTATTATTTAGTCATGTTCAATAAGCATATGAAACAATGATTAGTTATTAAACATGATAGAATTAATCTAGCGTAGCATATTCATCGTCCATTAGCTTTGACGTGAACTTATATATATATCTTCTCATGTTTATAAAGATCGGTTCGGTTTATATCGGTTTTCTTTAATGCTAAAACCAAGCCGAACCAAAAGCTTCGGTTTTTTCAAAATGCAAAAGCCAGACCATTGGTTTTTCAATTGATTTTGGTTTTTTAAGTTTCGGTTCTTCAGTTTTTTTGGGTTTAGGTTCAGGTTTTCGGTTTCTTGCACATCCCTAATTGGAGTGGTGCTAACTGAGTTTAAAGGAGTACATGAGGAAGATGTAGGTTTAGTTGCTTTCTCAGTGACAGTTTAGACTCAGTGTGACTGTACAAATCCTTTGAGTCAGGCTTTGTTTGTTTTGAACAACCCAATCCAGATCTGCCTCTAGATGAGTGCTCTTGAAATGACAAGGGCATTACCTCATAGCATGGACTTGCTCCCTTAAGAGTTTTCAGAGGAAGCAAAGGAGTCTAAATGTCTATCTCAGTCACACTTATTAATTCAGTGTCACTGTATTAATTTAAGACATCAGGCTTCTCAATAAGTCCAAGCATTTCATTAATCACCTGAGTTTTAGGGATCAAGAATTTGCCAAGTATTGATGTTAGGTCAAACACTGTCAGGGTTTGATCTTTCAACCCAATATTTTGATTTGGGTATCATTTCATGATCAAAACCCACTGAAGCTGGTATAAATGCCTTTTCACTCATTTCCTTTGTGAGAGGACTCTTAGTGAGTTGACTTGCCCCTAGGATTTTTTTCTTTTGGTCAGGGATTTGACTATTAACACACTGAGATACTAAGGTAGAGCTCTTGGTCCATTTTTCATTTATTCTCTTTTCTTCCTTAAGTTGTTCTTGAAAAGCATGATTAAGTTTAGTAAGTTCAATGATATGAAGTTAATAACATACTGCTTCCAGTTTTGCTTGTTTCAAAATAAGTAAATCATCATTACATTTGTTTAATTCAAAAACAATTTTGTTATATTTTGAAAGAAGATTTAACCTATGCTCTTCAACAAACAATAAATCAATGTTTATATACTTAAGGTATTTTTGCTAGTCAGAATCATCATCAATAGATAGAAGAATGTTTACTGTAACACCCCATTTTGATAAATGGAATGTCACGCGTAATTATGGCGTGTCATCAAAGCATACAAGGATAAATGTATAAAACATTACATGACCATAGGGATAACCGGAATCAAACATCGGTTCCTAAACATAAGCCCAAAACATAATAAAGCAAAAGAAATGAATGAAAGACTAAACAAGCATAAGTATATGAAGGCAAAAAGGAAAAGAAGTCTCTAGCAGCTTCCATCCTACGCATGTCCTCCAAATGCTCGAGTCTTTCCTAGGGTACCTGCCGTTTTGGGACATGGAAAGGAAAGTAACGGCTGAGCAAAACGCTCAGTGCACGGATATAGACATAGTATGAATGACTAAGCATAATAAAGACTTAATAGCAGCGGAAATGTATAAGTCCTGGAAAACCTGGAACATGTTCATAAAACTAGTTTTATAGTTTGAAAAGCCTTATGTTTATCTTATGAAAACTGTTTAACATATTTTACCATTAGCCAATATAGGTCATGAAAATCCACCGTGCATGAATACTTGGAGGGGTGACCTCATCATGCAAATTAGAGGGGCTGCCTCTAATTTAATATACTGGTTTTGGGTAGGAGGGATCAGCTCCTTGTGAAGGATGCAAGGCACACACCACATTCACCATGTAATCCTGAAGAAAAACGTGTAACTAGGATGCACCCATACGCCCCACATGATAAATATAAAAATATGGCCAAAAGATGAAGGGACGCCACGAGCAATCACTCCGCCGTGGTGAAGTCATAACATCAGTGCCTCTAATGTTACGGTTATGGTACCTCCATAACTAGGTGAAACTGGTCATGCATGTATATGGCTATAGGTAATCATATTTAAAACATAAGCAATCAAACTCATACTTATACTACGGGAAAACAGTTGGCTGCATACGGGGAAATCCTAATAAGGAAAGAATGTCCATACTGAAAGGACGGGAATCCGTACCTTATGTCCAGTGAACGAGAACGATGAACTGCGAGAATCCTACTTCCGAAACACTAGTGCTACATAAATACGTACATGAAATAAGCATCTGCTTACTACATACATAACTGGTTTTATATCATGTCTTAGCTTATTTTATGTGTTCCTACTATTTTACACTGTTTAAAGCCTTAAACTGTGTTAAATCTTATATTCTGTTCAATCTGATTAAGTATTCCTGATATTTCATGTGTTATTATACTTACTGTGTAATAAGAAGTAACTTTCTAAAAATAGCAGGTTTCCTAAAATAGAAAGTTTCTAAAAATAGAAAGTTTCCAAAAATAGAAAGTTTCCAAAAATAGAAAGTTTCCAAAAATAGATTTACTGCTTAAAATAGATAAGTTTCTAAAAATAGAAAGTTTCCATAAATAGATCAGCTACCTTAATTAAATAAGTTTCCATAAATTGGTTAGCTGCCTTAAATAAATAAGTTTCTAAAAATAGCTGGTTTCCATAATTAAAATAGCTGCCTTATTTAATTAAGTTTCTAAAAAATAGAAAGTTTCCATAATTAGAAATAAGCTGGTTAAATAAGCTAAGTAAATAAGCCTAAGTATTTTCATGATTATTTTCTAAGTCATATGATATATTATATAGTTTAATAATTATTTCATGTAATTTAGTTAAACTATAGGTTATAATATTTAATTAAAGTATGACATGTCTTAATTAAATATATTAAATACTTAGGTTAAAATATGTATTATTAAATACTAGTAATATAACCTAAGTCATGTTTAATTAATTAATTATATCCATGGTTTTTAAAATAATTAATTAATTATAAGTCTTAATAATAAAAATACTTAGGTTAAAATAATTCATGTTTATTAATAATTAGTTAACCTAAGTCATGTTATTAAATTAATTTCATCTTATTAATTTAATTCTTATCATAAGTTTATAACATAAACAACTAACATAATCATGATCCGGATCTAAGCTTAAAAACATGCACCGGATATGAACAAACACCGTACCCCGAACCAAATCGGGGTACCCCCTTGCTGCCGTGGGACCCACACGCACCAACCAAGACCAAAAAGGTCTTGGTGGTGGTCGGCTAAAAACAAACCGAGCCCCCTTGGGGTCGGTTGTACTTTGCGGCCAAAAAACAGACACCCTTAGATCGACCCTTTTGATTAATTAATGATCAAAACATGTTAGATCTAGGTTTAATTAATGTGTTTTATGAAAAACATCACGTGTTCTTAATTAATAAAATATTAATTAAAAAGAAAACAAGTTAAAAAGGTTTTACCGTATTCGTGGATCAAGAGGGTGAAGAACAAACACGAACAACCAATAAATCAACAAGATCCAAGATCAAAATCACCTTCCATGGTGGTTGTAGGGTGGCGGCACAAAGGAGAAGAAGAAGGAGGGTTTTTAGGTTTTCTTAAAAATCTTCTGTAAAGATTAAATGAGTAGTGAAAATCCCTTAAACCCTTTTAGTAAAATTTTAATGGGCTAAGCCCATCCTTCCTCCTAAATTTCGTGGGATTGGGGCCCACAAGGGGTAACCCGAATGTTTTCCGTGTCTAATTAATAAGTTACACGTTCGTGATAATTTGTGTTCGCGTTTTGTGTGTTCTCGTTAAATAATTACCGTGACCTAATATATTTAATTACGCTCGTAATAAATATATATACGTAATTAATAATAGTTCGTGTTTTAATTACATTCATGATTTCATGATCGCATGTTCGTGATTAATTATCGTTAAATAATTATTACGTGATCGTGCATAGTAAATACTTATCGTGTTCTAACACGTACGTAATACGTAAACTCCTAACACGTAATCGTAATCATGCTATATTAGGAAAGTTTTAATCTAGTACGTACGATCCTAAGGGTACTATGCATGGTAAAAGCATGCGGGTTTTACAACTCTTCCCCCCTAAAAAGAATAATTCGTCCCCGAATTATAGATAACGTAACTGAAAGAGACACATACCCGAATCAAAGTGAGAGGGTATGTCAAATAAATTAACGTGCAGGTGACCTGGCAGAAAGAACGCGGAACGTGACATGTCTTAAAAGGACATGGAACGTGACGTGGCTGAAAGGACATATCTAATTGATAAGAGAAAACGAAATAAGAAGTCCAGATGAACTTGTCCGTTTCCAAGTGGCTTCCCTCTTGGAACGGTTCCTTATAAGATCTTGACACGAATGATAAGTCTTGGTCCTCCTGACCTTGACTTGGAATACGAAGAAGTTCTTGGTTATCAACGTAAGGTAGATCCCCTAAATTCGATCGAGGAAAAAAATAAGAGTTAACGTGCTAGGGTAACTGGAACGTTACGGTGCAAAACAATCCGACTTAACCGATAACTAGCAACGATGCGCGAGACATATAGAAACGTAGTACGTGAAAAAAATTTGAACGTGATACGTGAAAAATTTTGAACGTGCTACGTGGAGATATGGAGAGTGTAGTATGAGTAAACATATCGTAATCCATGATACGTGTTACATATCTTGATCATGATATAAGGAACGTGGAATGAACATGACATGTGAAACATATCGTGATCATATAATATAATGGCGGTATTGCCAAACGCTACTAGGTGAGACATGGAATATGACGTGAAACGTCAATCTAATGATGGAGAGTTATACTAAACTTGGGTCTGGTCTCTCAAGTTCTTACAAAACTTCCCAGATGAGAAAAATGAACGTAAAATCGTAAGCTAAGATACGATCATGAACGTAAATAGTGTCATGAACGCGAGCGCGAAAGCAAGTCGTGAACTTAGAACAAGGACGTGGACGTAAACAAGGAGCACAATTGCGAATCTTTGTCTGACCCGATAACTGAGGGATTAACAAGTGATCGGATGAGCCTTGGCTGGAACATGTCTGATAAATTTGTTTGTTCTGAAATCCTTACGGATGTAAGGATTCTGCAGACTTGATCAAACTGTTTGCAATAACCCAGATAGCATCATGCTTCATCTGAGTTTGCGTTAAACTGGTAACCAAAATCCGTGGAGATCTTGTCCCATTTCAATTTACAATTTCAGATGATGAAAACCATCCCAGTTTGTTGGTGTCCTATCTTAACCTGTTGGTATGTCAGGTACATAGATATGGACGTAGTTGTACCTTGCTTCGTAGAACTTGATACATAGGAGTTTGCGAAACTCCGAGTCTCTGAATCTAGACTTCTCCTAGGGTAGGATTTTCTAGAACACCTAATGTAGTGTAGGGTTCTCTCCTTTACGCCATAAGCAGAGTCATGGTAAGATTAACCATGCAAATCCATGTGATCCAGCGTGTCACTGTAATCAAACATAATTGATATTGGGAAAATTTCCAGGGTGAAATTTCTCTTGTCATAGAATTTGCAACATAGTGCAGATATGGTCTTCCTGTTCTTCTTCTAGGCTTAAAGGAAATCAGGTTATCCTGAATGAAAACACTGATGAATTTGCTATGAGTTCATGGAAACTCATTCTTATAATGTCGTTGGACATTGATGAGAGTAATTCAAAATTATAAATCTAGCATGACCGAGTCGTGTACGAATAGCAGTCATGGACATGTCCTGTTGTTTCATTCATCACTGTTGGCAGCATGATCATGAGTTCGATCTTGGAAAAGTGATTAACACCATACGGTTGATTGGACATGTTGTCAATATGTGGAGGAGAATAACAATCATGAATGGTGATTTGTTTAAGTCAACGGTAGTCGACACATAATCTCATGGTACCATCCTTCTCCTTGTAGGTTCTTCTGGAATGTATAGGAAGACTTTGGAATAATCATCTGGCTATGCGTAAAAGAATTAAGTGGTCGTGTCTTATTGACAGCTAGAAAATTTAGCGACCATGGCTAACAACGCACATGCTTGTAAAGCATAGATAATTTGTACAGATTTTCCTGATGGAAAATCGAGCTGAATGTATTCAGGAGCCTGAACATTTCTGTACAAAATTATGAATCGTAGCATGGTGTGCTGTTCATAGTACATAATTAGGATAAAATTCATCTCGTGTCTGTCCGAGGAAATGCGTTAGCAGCTTGGATCTCATCATTAAGCTGAAGGAAAACCTTCGTATACGTGGGAATACGAAAGGCGTCCTTCATGGTCTTGAATATATGAAGTATGGTGAAAGAATGAAAGTGACATCGGCAACGTGACAGTTCTCACTGATACGCCGATAATGGTATTGAAATTCTTGTGGCCTGATTAATACATGGCACAACAAAATGGATATACTCTTGGAGGGTACCCTGAATTTCTTAGAAATGTTCCATAGTTGGACGTGAGTCATGTGTCTTGACTCGTTTCTTGGAACTATAAGCATGACATATGTCTTGACTGGTGTCTTGACATGTGTCTTCAGGAGGTATACGTGAGACATGTGTCTTGACTGATGTCTTGACATGTGTCTCGAGATGTGAAACAAATATAACCATAATATAAGGTTATTATGCCAGAATTGGCGGATCGGTTGGACTACCAATCCTTGTATTTCTGATCACGTCCGTGGCCAGAGTTTTGGTTACGATTTCTAGGATAGTTGTTGTCATAGTAGTGGTTACTATCGTCCTGTCTGTCAGTTCCATGATGGTCATTTTCATGACCGTGATTCATGTACTATTCAGCTGAGTGGCCGGCTGGTACCGGTTTGCACTCATATGGCTGAAATGACAGCCGATTGATGGGGATCGTCTGATGGTGAAGCATCTTCTCGTCCAATTGCTTTGCTCCGACGCCTTCGTCTTCGCCTTGTAGGATCTCCAAGTTGTGAACAGCATCCGTATCTCGTAGCGTCTCCGAACGTCAGCAGCTTCAACCTTCAGTAACATCTCCAAGCTATGAGCGGCATCGGCAATCTTGTAGAATATCAGCAAGTGAACATATGCCTGAGATGATTCAGAACCGACTAGCGAATACTCATGAAGTATTGCAAGTGGAATACACATGGATTAAGGTACATGTAATACATATGAAATACGGTACGTGGAGTACACGTGGAATACACATGAAATGATCGGTATGGGGTCGATCATTTATCATGATTTAAGGAAAGTATAACGGTTAAACGGTTAGGAAAACCATCATGATAACCTGGAAATATTAGCATAGACATCATTCCGGTTACAACGGAAACGTTAAAGTGTGGTTACACAAAATTCAACGATGATTTGCCTGACAGCATGATCAATGAAAACCAACCATGACTATCATGAAAGCAGAATTCAAGAAATCCAACAATGTCTTGCGAGATAACGCAAATAACAAAAGAGGCGTAAAACATAATCAACATGAAGACGGAATTATCATGAAGAAACATGAAACCATCTATCACGAAGAAGTGTATAACATAATCAGCATGAAACTGAAGTTAACCATGACAGTATGAAAACATACTTGACATAAAAACATAATAACTTATGAGGGGACATGAAAAAAAATTTATGCCAATTTAAATCACGAGAAAAATTTTATGCATGGAGAAAAATGCATGAATGCGTAATGTAGTTTATAAAACCTTTATATGTGCGAGAGAACGCCTATGGGTCGGTTCCAAAACAAAAGACATGGCGAGGGGACGCCTATGGGTCGGTCCCAAAATTAAAAGTTTCGATAAAAGCACATGCGACTAAATAGGGCCAGTCCTGTACCAACCATTACTTAGTCATAATCCCTGCAACAATGATACATGAAAGATAAATAAATGAAACTCATATGTCAAAACTTATCAGAAAAAAAAATATTTATGTGACTAAATATGAACTACTGGGGTTCAGTCCACATAGCCACAGTTCACGAGGAACATTATGCATGAAACAATGACACATAACTAAATATGAATGACGTTTGTCCATTCATATTAGCAAACAATATCGATGAAAACGTCAAGGTTAAAACCTCAAGGTGCTGAAAACATCATGGTTGAAACAACAATGCGCTGAAAACATCAATACGTAGAATAACAGACGTTGGCTTAGGAAGCTCCTGATGACTACCCACTAGTCACAGGTCGAGTTTTAGAGCCTACAGGTCAAAGCCTTAGCTCTGATACCATAATTGTAACACCCCATTTTGATAAATGGAATGTCACGCGTAATTATGGCGTGTCATCAAAGCATACAAGGATAAATGTATAAAACATTACATGACCATAGGGATAACCGGAATCAAACATCGGTTCCTCAACATAAGCCCAAAACATAATAAAGCAAAAGAAATGAATGAAAGACTAAACAAGCATAAGTATATGAAGGCAAAAAGGAAAAGAAGTCTCTAGCAGCTTCCATCCTACGCACGTCCTCCAAATGCTCGAGTCTTTCCTAGGGTACCTGCCGTTTTGGGACATGGAAAGGAAAGTAACGGCTGAGCAAAACGCTCAGTGCACGGATATAGACATAGTATGAATGACTAAGCATAATAAAGACTTAATAGCAGCGGAAATGTATAAGTCCTGGAAAACCTGGAACATGTTCATAAAACTGGTTTTATAGTTTGAAAAGCCTTATGTTTATCTTATGAAAACTATTTAACATATTTTACCATTAGCCAATATAGGTCATGAAAATCCACCGTGCATGAATACTTGGAGGGGTGACCTCATCATGCAAATTAGAGGGGCTGCCTCTAATTTAATATACTGGTTTTTGGGTAGGAGGGATCAGCTCCTTGTGAAGGATGCAAGGCACACACCACATTCACCATGTAATCCTGAATAAAAACGTGTAACTAGGATGCACCCATACGCCCCACATGATAAATATAAAAATATGGCCAAAAGCTGAAGGGACGCCACAAGCAATCACTCCGCCGTGGTGGAGTCATAACATCAGTGCCTCTAATGTTACGGTTATGGTACCTCCATAACTAGGTGAAACTGGTCATGCATGTATATGGCTATAGGTAATCATATTTAAAACATAAGCAATCAAACTCATACTTATACTACGGGAAAACAGTTGGCTGCATACGGGGAAATCCTAATAAGGAAGGAATGTCCATACTGAAAGGACGGGAATCCGTACCTTATGTCCAGTGAACGAGAACGATGAACTGCGAGAATCCTACTTCCGAAACACTAGTGCTACATAAATACGTACATGAAATAAGTATCTGCTTACTACATACATAACTGGTTTTATATCATGTCTTAGCTTATTTTATGTGTTCCTACTATTTTACACTGTTTAAAGCCTTAAACTGTGTTAAATCTTATATTTTGTTCAATCTGATTAAGTATTCCTGATATTTCATGTGTTATTATACTTACTGTGTAATAAGAAGTAACTTTCTAAAAATAGCAGGTTTCCTAAAATAGAAAGTTTCCAAAAATAGAAAGTTTCCAAAAATAGAAAGTTTCCATAAATAGATCAGCTACCTTAATTAAATAAGTTTCCATAAATAGATTAGCTGCCTTAAATAAATAAGTTTCTAAAAATAGTTGGTTTCCATAATTAAAATAGTTGCCTTATTTAATTAAGTTTCTAAAAAATAGAAAGTTTCCATAATTAGAAATAAGCTGGTTAAATAAGCTAAGTAAATAAGCCTAAGTATTTTCATGATTATTTTCTAAGTCATATGATATATTATATAGTTTAATAATTATTTCATGTAATTTAATTAAACTATAGGTTATAATATTTAATTAAAGTATGACATGTTTTAATTAAATATATTAAATACTTAGGTTAAAATATGTATTATTAAATACTAATAATATAACCTAAGTCATGTTTAATTAATTAATTATATCCATGGTTTTTAAAATAATTAATTAATTATAAGTCTTAATAATAAAAATACTTAGGTTAAAATAATTCATGTTTATTAATTATTAGTTAACCTAAGTCATGTTATTAAATTAATTTCATCTTATTAATTTAATTCTTATCATAAGTTTATAACATAAACAACTAACATAATCATGATCCGGATCTAAGCTTAAAAACATGCACCGGATATGAACAAACACCGTACCCCGAACCAAATCGGGGTACCCCCTTGCTGTCGTGGGACCCACACGCACCAACCAAGACCAAAAAGGTCTTGGTGGTGGTCGGCTAAAAACAAACCGAGCCCCCTTGGGGTCGGTTGTACTTTGCGGCCCAAAAACAGACACCCTTAGATCGACCCTTTTGATTAATTAATGATCAACATGTTAGATCTAGGTTTAATTAATGTGTTTTTATGAAAAACATCACGTGTTCTTAATTAATAAAATATTAATTTAAAAGAAAACAAGTTAAAAAGGTTTTACCGTATTCGTGGATCAAGAGGGTGAAGAACAAACACGAACAGCCAATAAATCAACAAGATCCAAGATCAAAATCACCTTCCATGGTGGTTGTAGGGTGGCGGCACAAAGGAGAAGAAGAAGGAGGGTTTTTAGGTTTTCTTAAAAATCTTCTGTAAAGATTAAATGAGTAGTAAAAAATCCTCTAAACCCTTTTAGTAAAATTTTGATGGGCTAAGCCCATCCTTCCTCCTAAATTTCGTGGGAATGGGGCCCACAAGGGGTAACCCGAATGTTTTCTGTGTCTAATTAATAAGTTACACGTTCGTGATTATTTGTGTTCGCGTTTTGTGTGTTCTCGTTAAATAATTACCGTGACCTAATATATTTAATTACGCTCGTAATAAATATATATACGTAATTAATAATAGTTCGTGTTTTAATTACGTTCATGATTTCATGATCGCATGTTCGTGATTAATTATCGTTAAATAATTATTACGTGATCGTGCATAGTAAATACTTATCGTGTTCTAACACGTACGTAATACGTAAACTCCTAACACGTAATCGTAATCATGCTATATTAGGAAAGTTTTAATCGAGTACGTATGATCCTAAGGGTACTATGCATGGTAAAAGCATGCGGGTTTTACATTTACCTTCATCATGGTAATGTCTACCCATTCTCCATATCTAGCATGATTCTTTCCAACGGTAAGTTGATCATCAGCTAGAGCCATCAACACTTGATATCTGACTTCTTCATCTTCTGAAGACACTTCTTCATCATCCCAATCAAAGGTTTCAGCTACCAAACCTTTAGCTTTGATTTGAATAGGTTTCTAAGCCTGAGTATTTGAAGGTCCAACCTTAATTAATGCAAGCTTGGCTTTGACTTTATTATAATTATATTTGTAATCCTTTTCAATTTTCTCATTATTCTGAAAACTTTGATTATTTGAAGGATCCTGAATCAATTTTGGTGTAAATATTGGTTGAGAATTATCATTCCCTGATGATGAATTTGGATTTTTATAAGAGGCCAAAAGTGTTTTTGAGAGACAATATTTTGCAAAGTTCCCCGTTTTACCACATCCAAAACAATCCACACCCTCAGTGGATTGATTTTCCGCAAATCTAGTTCTTTTGATAAAAAGTTTTGTATTTGCCAAAAGGGCTCTTTCATAAAACTCCTGATTTAGACCCTTATGTATTCCGTACTAGATCTTTCATCTACTTCATCATCTGAAGTTTCTTGAAAGTCCTGAACAATTGCATTCGAATAGAAAGTAGTTGATATGGGTCTATGATTAACAAGGGTTGGAGTGGCTGACGTGTCAGTAATCAACGCTTTCTTAGACTCGGGATATCTCCTAGTGATTATGTTGTCCTCATAGATAAACCTACCGTAGGTATCGGCTAGATCCTGAGTCTGAATGTGATTATCATTTCTCAGGCCTTGAGAGAAGCCAAACCACTTTTCAGGGAGACTGTTCACAAAACCGACGTTGATTTCATGTTTAGACAGTTTAACCCCATCATTCGATAGCTCATTGAGAAAGGTCTTGAATCGGGTATAAGTCTGTGGAAATGTTTTAGATGGTTTGGCCCTGAAGGTGTTATATTCAAGTTTCAGGTCTATTATTCGATTTTCCTTAGTGCTTGACGGCCCTTCAAATTTATGAACTAGGTCTGTCCATGTAGCCTTGGCCGTCTCACACTCGATGACAGCTTCCATAATATCGTCAGGAAGACAAGATATTATGATGCTTTTAAGAGTTGGTCCTGATTGACCACTCTCCTTTCATCATCAAATCATTGGGACTTAGGTTTGTCATGACCTTCCGCTGTTTTGGTTTAAATGGACCGTCCTTAATATAAGTGATGTAATAGGGTTCCATTCCCATTAAATAACACAGAATTCATTTTTTCCACTTATTAAGTTTTTCAACTTCCAATTTAGGAGCGTTGACCGAGTAATTGGATCCAATTTAGGAGCGTTAACCGAGTTCATTACTTTCAGTGATAATGGATCAAGGTTTTAAAAATGTTGAGACGGTAATTAAAATTTTTTATAAACCTACCGCTCTGATACCACTTGTTGGTCCCTTGTAATTAGTGTTATACTTAATAATACTAAGTATAAACCTAACTCATGGTAAAATGATGTAGAAAAACACAATAATATAATAGACAAGACACAAAAAGGTTTTTTAATGTTTAACTCTTATTATTCAAAGAATTATACCCTATTGTATGTGAAACTACAATACGGATCGAATAGACAATGTGTGTGTGGTAATCTCCTCACTAACGAACATAACCAATCCTAATGATTTAATATGTTCGACGATTAAGTCAACATGAGTTTATAACTCAAGTGCTTTCTATCGTATTTGGAAGAGAGAATCTGTTTGAAAATGTCTAAGCATTGAGTGCACAAACTTAATTCTCTCTTTTACAATGAATCCTATTTATAGACTTAAGGCTAGGTACGAGACAAAGAATTACCATGTGGAATTCTTGTCTTATCTGAGGTACAAGGTACATACTTATCATATACCTATACTAGATATGAGGACAAAGTCATTTACAAGCTCAGTACCCTTGTCTAACCTAAAATGGTAAGTCACGATAAGCGTGTGTGTACTACATCTTATCTACTTCAAACTTATCCCGCCTTTACTTCAGTCTTTAGGACTTCAAAGTTCCTTCGTGGAGATCGTATGGAGTTCAGTTAGACTATTGCCACCACTCACTGAACCCATTACCTTCCTCTTCGTATCTGGTACATCATTCATTGAGTTTCGCCTCACTGAGTACTCGAGTCTTCCTCTTAGACTCAGGTTAGCTCTCGAAGGTAACTCACTGAGTGACTGTTCACTCAGTGACTTCATAATGTTCAAGGGTATTGAATGTACTTAAGTATATTGTTATACAAATCCATTAGTGAGATCATTATGTATAAAGTTAGCCACAAGTGAGATAATTTTGTACAAAGTTGGCCATCAGTAAGATCATTTTGTATAAAGTTGGCCTAACACAACCTAAGTGGATGTGTGCAGTATTTTCTATATGAGGACTAGTAGATTCTTCTGAGCAAGAAACCATACAGTCTTCAATGTTTATCTCATGTATATAAGTCTTTTTTGATGACTTTGATGACTTGTTTAGAACTTGTCTATGGTTTTGAATCTTTGGTTGGAGAGATCCGCTTAGATATTTTGATAAAGTATTGAACTTGTTGGAAACTTGCTTTAAGCTTAGTCGCTTAAGAATACGTAAGTCTTGAATCAAACCAAGTGAATTGTTAAAACGCCATTTTGACGAAAAAGGATTATCACACTTACCTACCTAATCATATCTCGGTCATTATTATCATCATCATGAAATTATAGAACTATCCCATATTAGTCATATTTTGTCATTATATTATTTAAATCAATTATTTCCACCTTCGATTATTATTTTGTTTGCCAAAGCGAAACTAAGTCCTCGCGAACAATCCTGGCTTACCCCTACAAAACTATACTACAAACGAAAGGGTATACTTGCCCGTGTTTGTGTTTTTAGTCCCTTTTTTTGTCTAATCCTTGTTATAAATTTATGACTTGCGAAACACATCATCAAGTTTTTGATGCCGCTGTCGGGGACTTACAATCCTGTTTTGTAACCAACCTTTCATAATCATCAAAGATTGAACCATTTCTCATCTTAAACAATCCAAAAAATTATGTCAGTACAGAAAGTACGTCGCACAACTCAAAAGTGAGTCGCACTTCCTGTAGCGTTCCAAAGTACGTCGTACTTTTAGTTAAGTACGCCGCACAGTCCATCTGTTAAACGAAATTGTTGTTGGATGTACACCCGTTCATCCGAAACTCAACCCGTTTAACCATTGCCTGAACCTGGACGTACCCTTAGCCATAGGTTACGGTCAACACCATCGTCGTGTATCATTAGAAAGGATACACGAACAACCTCAACACCCTCGAGTCAACCAACCATTCGATAACCTTTCTCAATTCCTATTCTTTACTAGACTCATCGAACGTTACGATCCAATGTCAGACACCGATGATGTAAAACCCGCATTAAAATCCTATGAATAGTACACGTGAATATTAACTTATGAAAACACGATAAAATTTAAACTTTCCATTTATAATATTAATATACGTGTCACGACAATAAATAACGAACAATCATGAATATTATAAATGTGGCATGATCACGAATATGAAAATTCACGAATATTAAATCACGAACATACACGATAGTTATTTAGACACGGAAAAGTCACGGGTTACCCTTGGTGGGCCCCACATGCCGCGGCCAAGAGATAAGAGGAAGAAAGATGGGCTTTTGGCCCATTTCACTTAATAAACAAAACACGGGGAATTGTTTTTCTCATAATTTAGGTTTCAAGAAAAAAACACTCCTCTTGCCTCCTTTTTCCTTCTAGCCGCCGGCCTACATCAAGAGAAAGGGAAAACCAGACAATTTTTGTTACTTGTTTATTTGTTCGTGATCATCTTTTCTTTCTACACACATTGGTATAATCAAACCCTTTTTCTTTTCTTTTTAATTCTTTTGATTTCATGTTATTATTTAATTAATCATCAAGAACAAGAATAAACATGTAATAGATTAATTAAATTCATGGTTCGGGTTTGATTTGTGTGGGTTATGGTTCGGCCGAGACACCCGAGACCCCAAAGGGGCTCGCTTTGTTTTTCTTCACCACCACCGAGACCCCCAAGGGGCTCGGCTTGGTTGGATGTGGGCTCGGACGCAGGAAAGAAACCCCGACCGAAGGTCGGGGTCTGTTTGTTGTCGGGTTTTGTTGAGGTCGAGGCACCACCGAGACCCATTAGGGGGCTCGGTTGGTTTTGTTTGTTCGGACCTGAGACCAAAGGACCCCGACATTAGGTCGGGGTATGTTTACATGTTTGGTTGTTTTAATTAGTGTCAACCGAGATCCCTTCAAGGTCTCGGTGGTACTTTTGTAAAGCTTATTTGCTTCGGCTTATATAAAACACGGGCTCGAGATTTAGGTTTTTCATGGGAACTATTTTTAAAGTCACGTTATACTAAACCTTAGGCTAAATTAATTAATTTAATTAATTCATGTATAACCTAAGGTATTTATACTTAGTCATTTAATTAAAATATGTATTTTAATTAAAATCATATAACGTATAGTTTAATTAATTAACCAGTTATTTAATTAATGAACTATAACCAAGACTTGTATTGTACTAATTAAACTTTAATTATTATTTATAATTCAGCTTATTTCTAAATATGGAAACTTACTATTTTTAGAAACTTTTTATTTTTAGAAACTTACTATTTATGGAAACCTGCTATTTTTAGAAAGTTACTTAGTGTTACAATACAAGTATTATAATACACTGTTACATGAGTAATACTTAACAGAATGTCATAATAACTACAGTTAACACAGTAAATAGTAAAACATGATAGAATACGTATAACAAGCTAATAATACACGGAACTAGTAAAAAACATGTAATTCAGACAACTCATACACGTCCATATTTCTTATGTAGTGTTATCCGTCGAGGCGGATTAGTCTTCATCGTTTTCATTAGCTTCTACTGGACATAAGGTACGGATTTCCCGTCCTTCAGTAAGGACAATCTCTTCCTTCATTAGGATTTCCCGTATGCAGAAAACTGTTTTCCCTAGTAGTTACAGATTAAATGCTTATGTTTACTAGTTACCTTAGCCATATACATGCATGACCAGTTTCACCTAGTTATAGAGGTACCATAACACTAGAGGCACTGGTGTTATGACTTCACCACGGCGGAGTGATAGCTCGTGGTGTCCCTTCCAGTTATTTGGCCATTATATTTATTATATTATCATGTGAGGTGTATGGGTGCATCCTAGTTACATGTTTTAGTCAGGATTTCATGGTGAATGTGGTGTGTGCCTTGCATCCTTCACAAGGAGCTGATCCCTCCTACCCACTTACCAATTAATTAGAGGCATCCCCTCTAATTTGCATGACGAGGTCACCCCTCCAGGTATATGCACGTTGTTGACCTCATGACCTATATGGACTATTATGGTACATTAACTAATACAGATTTTCATAAGTAACATAAGCTATGTTTTCAGAACTAAACCAGTTAACATGACAGACAACTAGGTTTTCCAGGACTTATTCATTTACTGCTGCCATTCATGCTTTATACTCTTTATATGCTTCCATATTTTATGTTTCCATGATTTAGTGTATATCCGTGCACTGAGCGTTATGCTCAGCCGTCTACTTTTCCATGTTCCCAAACGGCAGATACCCAAGGACGTAAGTAGGAACTCCAGAGTATGTGCATTCGGATTGTAAGCTATCCAGCCTCTTTTACCTTATGCATTTATTCATACTTTATCATACTTTACTTCTTTTGGACATTGTTTAGTCCTTTACACTTACAGTACTTATATTGGTTGGGTGCGAGTTACTAGACTACCGATGTTTAATTCCGGTATTTCTATTTATGGTCATAATTGTTTAGACATTTACCTTGCATGCTTTGATGACACGCCATAATTTACTATAGCATTCTATCCTATTAAATGGGGTGTTACAATTATGGTATCAGAGCCAAGGTTTTGACTTGTAGCTTTGTAAAACATGACCTATGACTTACGGGTAGTCACCAGTGTCTTCCTGGAACTGACAGTTGGTTTTCATGCATTCATTCATTTTCATTTAATCCATGCATTCATATCATTATAGCAGGTTTATGACTATGTAATGGTTGGTACAGGACTGGCCCTATTTAGTCGCATGTGCTTTTATCGAAACTTTTAACTTTGGGACCGACCCATAGGCGTCCCCGCTCCATGTCTTTTGTTTTGAGTGAACTGACCATAGACGTTCACTCCTGTTCATATAAAAGTTTTATAAACTGGATCATGCATTTTTACATTGTTTCATGCATTGTAAACTGATTCATTGATTTATACATTGTTCATGCATTTTTATGTTATCTCATTTCAGATTTATGATTTATGTTACATTTTGTTGTTTTAAACTGTCAGATGGTGAACAACCGCAATACTCAAGATTTGACAGCAGCTGTCAATGCAGCTCTGCAAGCCCTCCTTCCCCAACTTCGCAATGAAATCAGAGATGAAGTTCATGCGGAATTCTAGGCTCATGGAAATCACAACAATCCTCCACCTCCTCCTCCACCAGTTACTCTTATGACTTGGTTGGAAAGGTTCAACAAACAGCGACCCCATTCGTTTGAGCAGACTGACAGCCCTAAGGAGGCTGAAGCTTTGATTTCTCACATCGAGAAGATTTTCGATGCTATGGGTTGTGACGGTGTTTTCAAGGCAAGAACGGCTTGCTATAAGTTTGAAGGTGATGTGTTGCAGTGGTGGAAATCGGTCAAGCAGTCCAACGGTGGTGATAATTGGGTTGCACAGCTGACATGAGACCGGTTTAAGGAGTTCTTCATTAATCGGTACTTTCCACATGTTGAGCAAGAGAAGCTCAAAAGGGACTACCACAACATTCGGCAGATTGCTGATGAAAACATCAACGAATTTATGCAAAGGTTTCTCCGTTTAGCAGGTTTTCTGGGTCCATCCGCAGGAACTGCTGCGGAGCAGGCTGAGAAGTTTCGTTGGGCACTTCGCACATCGGTTGCCAACAACTTGGTATGTGCTACTTTCACTACATTTGCACAGGTGGCCGATGCAACAAGTAAGCTCGAGATGCTCCAGGAACGAGAAGAGTTTGGTGATGACAGAGCAGTGAAGAGGTATCTTCAATCACCAATTGTAAACAGTTCATTTTCCATCAGTATTTTTCATTCATATAATCCTTTGTTCAACGTTATATTCCAGGCAGAAGACTGACGACTGTAAGCATGCGGCCGCTCAGCAGCAAGCATTTAAGGGAAACGGTCAGACTAACGACCGTTCTGGTTCTGAGAGGCGTGGCGGTAACGATGGTTACCGTTACAACGCTAATAACTCGAACAACAGCAGGTCCCTACATTAACCTCCTTTCATGTTAAACTATCTTATGTTATGGTATTCTGACACTCCAACAATCGTTAATTCAGGAACAATGGTAACGGCAGGGAACAGGACCGTAGGGGTTCACAGCCTAACCGTTCTACCTCATCTGGTAAATTTTACACCTTCTATGTAATCATGTTTATGTTCCACGATCATGTCTCATGCATGTAATCCTTAAACATGCTCTTAGTTAATTAGGACACCTACTGGAGGATTCACGCATCTTGTATGTCCTACTTGTTCGCGCAGACACTCTGGTGTTTGTCGTCGAGGTACTGGTGGTTGTTTCAAGTATGGCCAACAAGGCCATCAACAGAAGGACTGTCGCAAGGTGAGATAGAAGGCACCTCTGGACACGCCGACACCAAGCCACCTCCTACTTCTGGTCGCATGTTCACTACTACTAGAGACCAGGCGAATAAGACTTCAGGTACCATCACCGGAAACCTCTTTATGAATGGTTTGGCAGCATGTGTTCTGTTTGATACTGGAGCGACGCATTCAGATGTGTCCACTACTTTTGTTGTACGTGTTAGGATTTCCTCAATGCTATTAGATGATGCCTTATGCATTTCCACGCCACTTAGGGACTCTGTACGAATCACTCAGGTATACAGAGATCTTCCCTTAGAATTCGATGATAAGATTCGCATAGTTGACGCACTTCCTTTAGACATGTGTGATTTTGAATTGATTTTAGTCATGAACTGGTTATCCAAACACTATGCTATGATTGACTGCCACACTTATCGGGTTATCTTCGGTAATGTTAAATCCCCAGAGTACATACACCATGGTTTTCTGCCAGGGAGGTCAGTACATATTATTTCATCCATGGAGGCGCGCGCATAGCTATCACACGGTTGTCAGGGCTTCATAGCCAATATTCATGACATTACTGCCGAGTCTCCATCGATCCAAGATCAGCCTATTATGTCAGAGTTTCCTGACGTATTTCCAGGTGAACTTCCTGGCATACCACCTGTTCGTGAAATCGAGTTTGGAATCGAGCTCATACCAGGTGCAGAGCCGATTTCCAAAGCTCCTTACCGTATGGCTCATATAGAGCTTAAGGAACACAAAGATCAGCTGCAGGAACTTCTAGAACGAGGTTTCATCCGTCCCAGTGCATCACCATGGGGTGCACCGGTAGTGTTCGTGAAGAAGAAAGACGGCAGCATGCGTTTATGTATAGACTATCGTGAGCTGAACAAGATCACGATCAAGAATCGTTATCCTTTACCGCGAATTGATAACCTGTTCGATCAACTTCAGGGCGCCATGTATTTCTCCAAGATCGATCTGAGGTCCGGCTACCATCAGTTACGGGTTAAAGAGCAGGACATCTCCAAGACTGCTTTTCGTACACGTTATGGGCACTACGAGTTCGTAGTTATGCCATTCGGACTCACTAATGCTCCAGCTGTCTTCATAGATTTGATGAACTGTGTCTTCCATGAGTTTCTGGACAAGTTCGTTATCGTGTTCATTGATGACATCTTGATATTCTCCAAATCCAAGGAGGAACATGAGGAACACCTTCATACAGTCTTAGAGATTCTTCATCAGAAGCATATGTATGCCAAGTTCTCTAAGTGTGAATTCTGGTTAAGCAAGGTGGCATTTCTGGGCCATATTGTATCTGCAGAGGGGATCACCATGGATCCTATAAAGGTCGAAGCTATCACTAAATGGCAGAGACCTACATCTGCAACTGAAGTTAGAAGTTTTCTGGGTTTAGCTGGCTATTATCGCAAATTTGTAGAGAAATTTTCACGGTTAGCCTTACCTTTGACTAAGCTGATGAGGAAAGGAGAGAAATTCGTCTGGACGGAAGAACGAGAGAAGAGCTTTGAAGATCTGAAGCAGAAGTTAGTGACTGCACCTATTCTTACTCTCCCATCTGGCTCAGGTGGATTTCAGATTTATAGTGACGCTTCAGGAATGGGTTTAGGCTGCGTTCTCAAGCAACATGGGAAGGTTATTTCATACGCATCACGACAGCTGAAACCTTATGAAGAAAACTATCCTACTCACAATTTAGAGCTTGCAGCAGTTGTTTTCGCGTTGAAGATCTGGAGACATTATTTGTATGGTGAATCATGTGGCATATTCACCGACCACAAAAGTCTCAAGTACATCTTCACCCAGAAGGAACTGGACATGATACAGAGGAGATGGTTAGAGCTATTGAAGGACTACGACACCAACATTTAGTATCATCCTGGTAAGGCGAATGTGGTGGCAGATGATCTAAGCAAAAGGCCGGGTATGATTTATGGCATTTGGATTGCAAAGGAGATCATTCGTGACCTAGAGATGACTGATATTGAATTTTGTGTACGAGGACAGCACGGTTACTGGGCTAATCTTAGAGTGGAACCAGACTTACATTCTAGGATCAAGGAAGCTCAGAAGAACGATGGTGAGATTTGGGCTATCATTCAGAACCTTGATCAGTAGACGGAATTTCGTGTTGACGACGATGGTATCTTATGGCAAGGCACTAGACTAGTGGTTCCTGATGAATCTACTCTCTGGGAAGCTGTGCTGACTGAAGCTCACAGTTCTCCATTTACCATACATCCTTGCTCTACCAAGATGTACCACGACATCAAGCAACACTTTTGGTGGAGTGGTATGAAGCAGGATGTTGCCACCTTTGTTTCTAAATGTATGATCTGCCAACAGGTGAAGATCAAACACCAGCGAGCTAGTGGTTTACTACAGCCATTAGATATTCCAGCATGGAAGTGGGACAAAATCTCCATGGATTTTGTTACTGGTCTTCCGGTTACTCAGAAGAGGAACGACGCTATCTGGGTTATTGTGGATAGGTGGACTAAATCTGCTCATTTTCTGCCGATTCGCAAGGACCATCCGGTCAGCAAATTAGCAGACATTTTCTAGAAGGAGATCATGAGACTACATGGTACTCCATCAGAAATCATCTCTGACAGAGATCCCTGTTTCACATCACGTTTCTGGCAGAGTCTGCAGAAAGCTTGGGGCACCAGACTTAAGCTCAGCACTGCATTTCATCCTCAGACCGACGGACAGTCAGAACGTACCATTCAGACATTAGAGGACATGCTAAGGTCATGTGCTCTAGAGTGGTCAGGAAGCTGGGATAAATATTTATTCCTAGTGGAATTTGCATACAACAACAGCTGGCACGCTAGCATCAAGTGTGCTCCTTTCGTGATGTTGTATGGCAGAAAGTGTTGCGCCCCAATCTGCTGGGATCAGGTGGGTGAACGACTACTCGAGGGTCCCGAGATGATGGAAGTGACCAATGAGAAGGTCGCTGTCACCAAGGCGAAGACTCAGGAAGCTCGTGCTCGTCAGAAGAGCTATGCTGATAAACGTTGTAGAGATGTGTCCTTGCTTCAGGAGTTAGACGTTTTGGAATCAGAGGGAAGCTCCGTCCTTGCTTCATCGAACCGTTCGACATCATAGAACGCGTTGGTGAAGTGTCATATCGTTTAGCGTTACCGCCTCAGCTATCACACGTTCACAACGTGTTCCCTGTGTCCTTACTTAGAGGATAAAATTATCATCCAGTTCATGTTGTCCAGTATCCACTTGATCAGATTCGGGAGAATCTTTCTTATGTTGAAGAAACCGAGAGAGTTCTTAAGCGACAAGATCGTGTCATGCGGAGGAAGACGATCCCTTTCGTCAAAATCCTCTAGAGGGATCATCCTGAGCGGGAAGCCACTTGGGAGACGGAGGAGTCTATACGGACTTCTTACCCTCATTTCCAGTTCTGATTCGGGTATGTTTTCTTTCAGTTTACGTTTCTCCAATTCGAGGACGAATTGTTCTTTTAGAGGGGAAGAGTTGTAAAACCCGCATTAAAATCCTATGAACAGTACACGTGAACAGTAACTTATGAAAACACGATAAAATTTAAACTTTCCATTTATAATAATAATACACGTGTCACGACAATAAATAACGAACAATCATGAATATTATAAATGTGACACGATCACGAATACCAAATTCACGAATATTAAATTACGAACATACACGATAATTATTTAGACACGGAAAAGTCACGGGTTACCCTTGGTGGGCCCCACATGCCGCGGCCAAGAGACAAGAGGAAGAAAGATGGGCATGTGGCCCATTTCACTTAATAAACAAAACACAGGGAATTGTTTTTCTCATAATTTAAGTTTAAAAAAAAACACTTCTCTTGCCTCATTTTTCCTTCTAGTCGCCGGCCTACATCAAGAGAAAGGGAAAACCAGACCATTTTTGTTACTTGTTTATTTGTTCGTGATCATCTTTTCGTTCTATAGACGTTGGTATAATCAAACCCTTTTTCTTTTCTTTTTAATTCTTTTGATTTCATGTTATTATTTAATTAATCATCAAGAACAAGAATAAACATGTAATAGATTAATTAAATTCATGGTTAGGGTTTGGTTTGTGTGGGTTATGGTTTGGCCGAGACACCCGAGACCCCAAAGGGGCTCGGTTTGTTTTTCTTCACCACCACCGAGACCCCCAAGGGGCTCGGCTTGGTTGGATGTGGGCTCGGACGTAGGCAAGAAAACCCGACCGAAGGTCGGGGTGTGTTTGTTGTCGGGTTTTGTTGAGGCCGAGGCACCACCGAGACCCATTAGGGGGCTCGGTTGGTTTTGATTGTTCGGACCCGAGACCAAAGGACCCCGACATTAGGTCGGGGTATGTTTACATGTTTGGTTGTTTTAATTAGTGTCTACCGAGATCCCTTCAAGGTCTCGGTGGGACTTTTGTAAAGCTCATTTGGTTCGGCTTATATAAAACACGGGCTCGAGATTTGGGTTTTGCATGGGAACTATTTTTAAAGTCACGTTATACTAAACCTTAGGCTAAATTAATTTATTCAATTAATTCATGTATAACCTAAGGTATTTATACTTAGTCATTTAATTAAAACATGTATTTTAATTAAAATCATATAACGTATAGTTTAATTAATTAACAAGTTATTTAATTAATGAACTATAACCAAGACTTGTATTGTACTAATCAAACTTTATTTATTATTTATAATCCAGCTTATTTCTAAATATGGAAACTTACTATTTTTGGAA
This sequence comes from Glebionis coronaria, assembly GCA_025667525.1. Lineage (NCBI taxonomy): Eukaryota > Viridiplantae > Streptophyta > Magnoliopsida > Asterales > Asteraceae > Glebionis > Glebionis coronaria. Next base: position 2,627,731 of record JANFOE010000193.1, read on the forward strand.
ACTTTCTATTTTAGAAACTTACTATTTATGGAAACCTGTTATTTATAGAAAGTTACTTAGTATTACAATACAAGTATTACAATACACTGTTACATGAGTAATACTTAACAGAACGTCATAATAACTATAGTTAACACAGTAAATAGTAGTAAAACATGACAGAATACGTATAACAAGCTAATAATACACGGAACCAGTAAAACACATGTAATTCAGACAACTCATACACGTCCATATTTCTTATGTAGTGTTATCCGTCGAGGCGGATTAGTCTTCATCGTTTTCATTAGCTTCTACTGGACATAAGGTACGGATTTCCCGTCCTTCAGTAAGGACAATCTCTTCCTTCATTAGGATTTCACGTATGCAGACAACTGTTTTCCCCAGTAGTTACATATTAAATGCTTATGTTTATTAGTTACCTTAGCCATATACATGCATGACCAGTTTCACCTAGTTATGGAGGTACCATAACCATAACACTAGAGGCACTGGTGTTATGACTTCACCACGGCGGAGTGATATCTCGTGGCGTCCCTTTCAGTTATTTAGCCATTATATTTATTATATTATCATGTGCGGCGTACGGGTGCATCCTAGTTACACGTTTCAGTCAGGATTTCATGGTGAATGTGGTGTGTGCCTTGCATCCTTCACAAGGAGCTGATCCCTCCTACCCACTTACCAATTAATTAGAGGCATCCCCTCTAATTTGCATGACGAGGTCACTCCTCCAGGTATTCATGGACATTGTTGACCTCATGACCTATATGGGCTATTATAGTACATTAACTAATACAGATTTTCATAAGTAACATAAGGTATGTTTTCAGAACGAAAACCAGTTAACATGACAGACAACTAGGTTTTCCAGGACTTATTCATTTCCGTTGCCATTCATGCTTTATACTCTTTATATGCTTCCATATTCTATGTTTCTATGCTTTATTGTATATCCGTGCACTGAGCGTTATGCTCAGTCGTCTACTTTTCCCTGTTCCCAAACGGCAGGTACCCAAGGACGCAATATGTGCATTCGGATTGGAAGCTATCCGGCCTCTTTTACCTTGTGCATTTATTCCTACTTTATAATACTTTACTTCTTTTGGAATTTTTTAGTCCTTTTCACTTACAGTACTTATATTGTTTGTGTGTGAGTTACTAGACTACCGATGTTTAATTCCGGTATTTCTATTTATGGTCATGAACGTTTAGATATTTACCTTGCATGCTTTGATGACACGCCATAATTTACTGTAGCATTCTATCCTATTAAATGGGGTGTTATAGATGATGAACCTATGTGCTCAGCCGAAAGAGTTGTCACACCAACTCCTGGCTCCGTAATCGTTTTACCTGAAGTTGCAAATGAATCTACAATCAAGGGAAACCATTTGTCACTTGTCAAAAACAACCAATTCGATGGTCGAATCAAACCCGATCCTCACAAACACATCCATGAATTCAGCAAAATTCGCAAAATGTTCAACTATGGAGAGAGACACTCCGAAGCCGTACAACTCATGATGTTTCCATCATTTCTAACTGGAGAAGCCAAGTCATGGCTTGAGGAACTTAGCGAAGGAACCATTCGAACATGGGAAGGTCTTAGAAACTGCTTTCATTAGCCGATTCTTTCCTCCTGGCCTATTTTAAAAACTCCTCTGAAGCTTTTCTCAACAAGATCGAGAAACTCTCACTGGCGCATGGTTAAGAATGAAAGAACTCCACAGAAACTGCCATGGTCATGGACTCAAGAAAGAAAGTGTAATCAAGATTTTCTATCATGGTCTTTATATTGCTACCCAAGATGCCTTGAACGCCGCAGCGGACGGTATTTTCCTCTATAAAACCCCAAACCAAGCTTACCAACTTTTGGACGACAAAGTTTTACTCAAGCTTGATTTGTCCAAAAACTACAAAACCAAAGACCCTCGAAAGACCGTAGCTTTTGCCAAAGAAAGCAACAACCCAACCGACACCAAAAAAATAATGGCTCGCACGGATGCCATGTCTCTTAAAATCGATACCCAATACAAAGAGATGAAAAACAAATCTCGTGAATCATGCAAACACTATAGAGGAAACCACGCTTCTAGTGAATGTGATGACGATGATACACCTATGACGAAAGAAGAAGAAGCCAATTTTATGAACACCTTTCGTCGAACTCGTTTCTATAATGATTATCTCAATCGTGATCGCGATAATTGGAGATCAAATGATAGACCAAGTTACAATCGAGACGAAAAGAATCCCACTCAAAACAAATACAAACCTAATCTCGAAACCAAACTCGATAACTTCATTGAATCTCAAAGGAAAACCAACCTTTTCGTGCGAGATACATTCACTGATCTCAAAACAAAATTCGAGACTTCAAACAAAAATCACCAAGCTTCCATTCAAAACCTTGAAGCTAAATTTGATCTCTTTGCAGACAAACAATCAAATCGTGCTTCTGGTTCTTTACCAAGCAATACCAACCCTAACCCAAAGAACAACAACAAATACCAACCACCACAAGCTCGTAACGAGCATGTGAATGTCGTATTCACGCCGAGTGGTTTATCTTATGAATCACCTTCCAAACCAATCCAAGATATACCCATCAAAAACTCATTCAGTGATGATGAGGACGATGAACCACAACCAATAAAAACCAAAACCATTAAAGACATTACACAAAACCCATCACCAAAACCATACAAACCAAAAGTACCATACCCTCAACGCTTACGCAAGCAAAAGATGCAAGCTAAGTATGGTAAATTCCTCGACTTAATCCAAGAAGTTCGGATCAATATGCCTTTAATCGATGTGCTGGCTGGAATGTCGAATTATGGAAAATTTATTAAAGAGCTTATTAAAAACAAGCATAAGTGTGAAGAGATTTCTTAAGCTTTTCTCAATGATGAATGCTCTGCCATTGTTCAAAACAAAGTACCACCAAAACTGAGAGATCCTGGATGTTTTCTTATTCCATGTACTTTCCATCACTCATACTCATGTAACACCTTGGCCGATCTTGGCGCTAGCATCAACCTCATACCATACTCTTTGTATGCAAAAATTTCAAAAGATATTATCAAACCTAAAAAAATGAGTGTTCGCCTTGCGGACCGATCTTTTCAATACCCTACGGGTATAGCCAAGAACATGCTCGTAGAAGTCGGAAAATTTATTTTTCCGGTCGACTTTGAAATTCTAGAAATGGAAGAAGATAGAAAATTACCACTCATTCTTGGTAGACCCTTCTTGCATACAGCCGATGTTGTAATTCGAGTAAAACAAAAAGAACTCAACCTTGGAGTTGGAGAAGATAAAATTTCTTTTTCTATCGACAAAGCAATGAAACACTCGTATTCTAATGTGATAACCTGAAGCCGAGGTCATTGCTTAATCTAACTTTACGACTATCTTTGAAATTTTTGATGAGTTTGAATGATTTTTATTTTTGGAGGTTTAAATTTAAACCGATGTTAGGAGACTTATATTAATATTTAATAAGTATAAGGAGTATTAGCAAGCATGATGTCGATGGATGCCTAATATTTTACGTTTTATTGTCGGTTGTTCGATGTTTGTCATTTTCGATGTTTTCTTATGAATGACGTGTTAAGTCGAGTCAGGAGACGATATTATTATATTTTAGTTATGTTTTAACTTTTGAGAAGTATTTTTATGAAACCCGATCCCCGTAAATATTTTCAAAATTGACTAATAGTCATTTCCCGCTTTTTAGCTAACTATGTAAGTTTTGGACAACAACTATCACAAATTGACAAGAATGGTCCCTCCACCACCATATATAAGCCTAAATTTCCACCTAACTTCTCATAGTTATCATAAACTAGCAAAATCTCCACCCCCTTCTCTCTTTCTTTTTCATGCCGTCACCCCCCCCCTAACACTTTGATCAGTTTTCATCAAAATTTAAGCTTGATCTAAGCTAAACCAACACAAGTCCCATCCTTAGAATTCAAAGGAGCACATTTTGGTACTAATTTTGGTTACATGCATAGAGTTTTATTTTTTAGGGTTGGTAGGTCAAGATTATGATCATGCATGTGATTTTGGTGATGATTAAGAGATTTTCATGCTAAGTTTTTCATTAAAAACTTGATTTTGATTTTGGGATTTTGATATTTAGGATGATACAAGTGTTATAGATAAATTATGTTGCTATTATGGTTATGGGATGATGATAAAAATGAGTGGTTTTGGTTAAAAACGTGATTTCATGCAAGATTTTGATGGGTAATTTAGATCAGTAGGAAAAAGGGTATTTTGGGTACCTTATGATTTTGTTAAGGCTTAACTAATCGAATAGGGTTGTAGAGAATTCGATTAGCTTTGATTTGATATAAAGTAGAGCTTCTAGCTCCAAAAGAGCGAGAAGTTATGATAATTTAATTATTCGTGTACCAGGAGACGAGTATCGGCACGACATATAGTTGTTGACGATATTTGGATCGAATCTCGGGGACTATAGAATGAGTTTTGAAATGAGTCAAGGACTGATGAAAAAGTATGAACCCTAGAGGGTGAGTCTATTTTTCAAACCCAAGTGTCGGTTTTGCAAATGGGGTCGTTTATAGAAGTTAAAACGGTTGTATGAGTTGATGACGTAAAACTGTCTGGTTTTTGTAGTTCAAAGATGAGTCAGGCAGAGAGATTTAAAAGTAAAGTCATTTGATAAACTTTTTAGTGGAATTTCTATAGATAGTAAGTTAGTTCCTCGAGTCGATTCATGAACGTTTGACGAGTCTAAGTGGGGTAATTGAGCTAGTACATCTGGTATGTACCGGCAGATTTTTGTCGAGAGTATAGAATATAAAGTAGATGTATAGAAGAGTGTAATAGTATTACTTGTATCGTTTTATCTCGAGTTTGTCGTGATTTTATGAGTTTGAGTTTGATATTCTTATGTATGGTTTATTTCTCGAGTCATTTTTAATGAGCGCGCCTTATTTGATAGGTAGCGGTTCTCGTGTTTGAAAGGCATCCTCTATCATCGACGATCATCTCGCTAGGTCTCTCATACTAAGGTGAGTCTGTAGCCTCACTTTTCATGCTAGCTACTAAATGTTTTAATACCCACGAGGGGGATACATGTTATTTGAAAATAAATGAACGCAAGTCATGATTAGTTGTTTGGACGCGAATGTTGCCTATGTTGCCTTGCATTTTATTGAGTACCTTGTTGCTAAAGACCCTAAATTCATGAACCATTAACTATGTTCTGACTTGATGTTGTGAGTTAGGAATAGCCGCTTATTCAAATGATAGTACTTTTGGGTTGACCACCCTATCTGAGACCAGGGCATTACGTTGAGTAACCTCTGGGAAGGATAATTTACGAGAATGAGATTTGGGTATATATCTAGCAACTAATACCCTAGAGGGGCAATGGTTTTATCTAGTCATGTTGGCATTTGGCATGGGTGACTAATTGGTTAAGGGGTCGGTTTCATGAGCTTAAATACAATGTGTTGCCTTGAAATAGATTGTGTGCACGACAATTCTATAAATGATTATGATTGATTTTCTTCTTGTGTTCAAATGTGATTTGTCAAACCTATGGACTCGCTCAACATTATTGTTGACTCGTTTAAGCATGTGTTTTAGGTAATCGAAGGTGATTGATGGCGGAGCTTTCCTGCGGATGTTGTGGGTTGGCTTTTGAAGTCTGTTGGTCTAAAAAAATTCTATCCTTTTACTGTTGAACAATTTGTTAAATGTTTATGTACTATACAAAAACTTGTTGGTTTGATGGTCGAGATCTGTAGGGACTAAACGCTTTACTTTGGTGTCATTTTAGTACATTATGGGATGAAATGTATGTTTTAGACATTATGTGAAATCTTATTTTATTTTATGTGTGAGTGTCTCTTTTGAGTCATTCAATATATCTTGTGTGTGATGATATTTGTGTTTAGCATCCAATTATGTATTTCCGCTGCGCAATGTGAATTGAGGGTGTTAAAGATTGGTATCAGAGCTACAAGTTATAGAGAACTAGGTCGATTTTGAAAATTTTCCTAAACTATAACTTTGGTGTCGGAAGTATTTATTTTTCAAAAGCACACAACTTCTCTGCAACGCTCCGGTAAGATCACTTTTAGTTTTGTTTTATATTATAGATGTATCCCTCAGAACTGAAATGATTTCTCGAGTATTTATTAAGTAAATACTATGATATTGTATCGAGGTTATTAAAAGTGCGCAGAGTGCTTGTCATTATCATATTTTATTTTTGTGAGCATTGCATAAACATCATTTGCATTGCATTGCATATCATGGGTTACGTATAACATTTGCAATGCATGAGTATTGCATATTAATTTTCAAAAATGACCTTAAGTATCCTTGAACCCTTATAATTGTAGAAAATGGCTGATATACCCCGTGAGGATGATTGGATTGAGATGAATGACATACTAGAATCTGAGGAAGTAGATAACTTTGGTGCTAGTGACTATGAGCAGCCCTATGAATATCTAGATGATGGAATTGCTCCTACTGCAGTTGGAAAGACTGAACCCGAAGTGATTCAAGGTAGTTATGTTCTGAGAGCTAATGTGGTGCCACTGACTGTTCAAGATTGTCAGCGGCCTGTTGTACGTTCTTCTATGCCTACTTGTGATAGTTATTTGAGTGGTTTGCCTAGGGTTGCCCATGTTAGGAATGATTTCTCTATTGAGTCCAGTAATGCTGTAGTGCCCGATCTATCCATGATGATATTTCTAAGGTGTACTGTCCAGTTCCTAGATCTTATGAAGATATTTACTGGTTTCTTAAAAAGTTTGATAGGTCTTTATTTGAAAGGTATGTAGTTGAAACTCGAGTTATCAAAAGGTTTGAGCAGAACAAAAGGCAGTTTGACCAGAACGAAAGGCAGTTTGACAGGTTTGTTTCTAGTGTGAGAAGGTCAGAGTATGTGAGAGCGAGGGAAATGGGTAAAGTTGCTAGTCTGCGAGCTATGGTGTTGAATTTAAGTGCACAATTTGAAAGGTTTCGTGAGGAGCAAGAAAGGAATACAAGGGTGAATGTGTGGGACTTACCAATGAGGACTTTTCCTAGTCAAGGTATGGTAATTTGTGATGTGTCGAGTCATGTTGAGACCCGTTCATTGGTGAAGCAGTGTGAAGGAACAAGTCGGAAAGGAAAGGAGAAAGTGGAAGAAGATTCCGAGGAGGATGACAGCAGCAGTGATAACGAGCCAATGTACAAGAAGCTGCGGGGATCACATGTTTAGTTTCTTTATGTTGTTTTTATTAGCCTTGTTGTAATAGAACTTAAGTAGGCTGGTACTGTAGTTTGTGATGAAACTTAATGACTTTTAAGTTTGCCGTAATGAAGGGTTGTAGTGACATTACTTGTCACAATTTTGTGGAAATTTTCCAATGCAATCTTGATTACCTTCATGATCTATGATTTGTCTTCTAGTTCTTTTGTGATTTGGTTGATGATAAATTGTGGAATATGTTGTTTGTGCATGTAGTATCCATGATACGTATTGATAAAGAAATCCTTCTTCTTATTTTGATATGAATACTCACCTGTTTTCTTTCATTTGCAATGTCAGAAACATGCCACCAAAATTAACAACTGCTACTGTGAGTACTATGATTGAGCAAGCTATTGCTAGAGCATTGGAAGCCGAACGTGCTACGAGGAACCAAGAGACTAAGAATAGGAATGTCGTGGGTCAAGTTGGAGGGAATGCTGCTAATCCAGTTGAAGGAAATGCTAATGAACCGGTTGGAGGAAATGCTATTAGTCAAGCTGGAGGTAATGTTGTTGCTCAGCAAGTTTAGAAGGAATGTACTTATGCTAGTTTCATGAAATGTGGACCTACCTAATTTCGTGGTACTAGTGGTGCTTTGGAATTAAGAAGGTGGATTGAGAATATTGAAAGTACTTTTGAAATCAGTGGATGTTCAGAAGCTAGTAAGGTAAAGTTTGCTGCAGCTAATTTTAAGGATGATGCTTTGAGTTGGTGGAATAGTCAGGTAGCTACAGTAGGTTTGGTTGAAGCTAATGCTAGAACATAGACTGTGACCAAAGGACTGTTAACTGCTAAGTTTTATCCTGAGGAAGAGTTAGGTCAGTTGGAGGATGAGTTGAGGCATTTGGTGTTGCGGAATAATTATATTGTGGCTTATACGAAGAGGTTTTCTGATTTATGTTTGTTGTGTCCTCATGCTTTTGTTGATGATCGAAAGAAGATGAAGTAGTATATCAGAGGTTTATCTAGTAATATCAAGGGAGAGACTACTTCGTCGAAACCCAAGACTTTTATTAAAGCTGTTCAGATGGCTCATGCTTTGATGGACGTGAAGCTGCAGGATAGAAAGGATAGTATTGCTGAGGGGAATAAGAGAAAGTGGGAAGCTGCACATTCAAACCAAGGGCAGAATAGAGGAGGTTATCGTAACAACAATAACCAAGGACCAAATTGGAATCATCAATACAACTATAGGAGGAATGATGGTTTTTGTGCTGCTACTGGACCCCAAGGAAACAAAGTGAACCCGAAGTATGGTCGATGCAGTCTGTATCATGTTGGGAATTGTCCACCTGCTTGTAACAAGTGTGGGAAGGCCGAACATAAAATGGCAGACTGTAGGAACAAGGAAGTGGCCACTCGAGCTAATGTTGTTAAAGTGGTTAATTGTTTTGGATGTGGAGGTTGTGGACATAATCAAGGAAACTGTCCGAGGGTTGGGCGCTCGATAGGGAGGCAATGTTGCTGTTGTTGCTGTTGGGACTGTTGCTCCAGCCTATATCGTGGGAGATGCTGACAAACCTCAAGGGGCGAATGTGGTGACCGGTACGTTCTTACTCGATGCTTTTTATGCTAGTGTGTTATTTGATTCTGGATCTGATAGAAGTTTCATAGATGTTAGATTCAGTCAACTATTGGATAGAGAACCAGTAAGATTGACAACTAGTTATAATGTGGTGTTAGCTGATGGTAAGGTTGTTAGCACTAGTTCTATACTGACAGGTTGTTCCTTGAAGTTAGGGAATTATGTGTTTAGTAATGATTTGATGCCCATAGAATTAGGATATTTGGACGTGATTGTTGGTATGGACTGGTTAGTTGCAAATGGTGCAGTGATTGTTTGTGGAGAGAGATTAGTTCAGATACCACTAAGGAATAGGGTATTGACTGTGAAGGGTGATGAGTGTACTTCTCATTTGAGAGTTGTTTCTTGTTTGAAGATAATGAGGTATATAGAAGAGGGTTCTGAAGTATTTCTTACCTAGATAAGTAATGATGGTGTAAATGAGAGGAAACTGGAGGATGTGCCTATGATTAGAGAGTATCCTGAGGTTTTTCCTGGAGATTTATCAGGATTACCGCCACATCGTAAAGTTGAGTTCCGTATTGACTTAGTGCCAGGAGTTGCGCCTGTTTCTCGTGCACCGTACCGTTTAGCGCCGTCTGAGATGAAGGAATTATCTGATCAATTGAAGGAATTGATAGATAAGGGATTTATTAGACCGAGTTCGTCGTCGTGAGGTGCTTTGTTTTGTTTGTTAAGAAGAAAGATGGTTCGTTTCGAATGTGTATTGATAATCGAGAGCTTAACAAATTGACTGTCAAGAATCGGTATCGAATACCGAGGATTGATGATTTGTTTGATCAGTTGCAAGGATCGAGTGTATACTCGAAGATCGATTTGAGATCTGGGTATCACCAACTGAGAGTTAGGGAAGAAGATATTCCTATAACAGCTTTCCGTACTCGATATGGACATTTTGAATTTCAAGTGATGCCTTTTGGATTGACGAATGCGCCTGCCGTCTTCATGGACTTGATGAATCGTGTGTGCAAGTCGTATTTGGATGAGTTTCTTATCGTATTCATTGATGATATTCTCATTTATTCCAAGAGTGAAGAGGAACATGAGAAGCATTTAAGGATAATTTTGGAACTATTAAAGAAAGAGAAGCTGTATGCGAAGTTCTCTAAGTGCGAGTTTTGGTTGAAATCAGTGCGAATTTTTAGGGCACGTGATTTATAGTGAAGGTGTTCGTGTGGATCCTGCTAAGATTGAGGCAATCAAAGATTGGTCGGTACCAACAACGCCGACTGAAGTTCGCCAATTTCTTGGTCTAGCTGGGTATTATAGGAGGTTTATCGATAAGTTTTCACTAATTGCTAAACCATTGACTAAGCTTACTGAAAATAATCGAGTGTTTGAATGAGGATTAGAAGAAGAGGTTGCATTTAATACGCTGAAGGATAAGTTGTGTTTTGCGCCGGTTTTGTCTTTTCCAGAAGGATCTAAAGATTTTGTAGTGTATTGTGACGCGTCTCATAAAGGATTTGGAGTTGTGTTGATGCAAAGGGAGAAAGTGATAGCTTATGCGTCGAGACAATTGAGGAAGCATGAAGAGAATTACACTACTCATGATTTAGAACTTGGAGCTGTGATTTTTGCTTTGAAGCTGTGGAGACACTACTTGTTGTTGGAGTATGCTCGTGTCATAATAAATAATTATACGGCTAGACACATGTGAGCCTATGGGGTCACACACATATACACAGAGGTACCATTTAATATATCGTGTCTATTGTATTTACGATATATATAACCTTCGTAACTCAAAATTAGTATTGGTCTTCTAATAACTAAGCAAGCACTTAGTTTATTAGAATACGTATTAAATGAAAAAAAAACCCATTTTAAAGCCTACCATAACCGGCCATTATGATGAGAATTCAATACATACGTTTCTATTCTTATGAGTGGAATTTGATTTTGTCTAACTAGCTAACATGTCAAATAAAAAAATAGAAACGTATGCTAAAGATATTTCTCAAATAAGATTACGGTAAAAATGGGATGTAAACAAGAGTTTATTTTTTCTATGAATATATCTTGTATCTAGTGTAGATCAAGATTTATTCAAGAGTTACGGGTATTAGACTAGCATCGATTTGGTATACGGTGACGTGTAGTGTGTTTCGACATAGAGGTGATCTACTTTGGTCACTTGGGTTTCTTGGCTAGATCTTTTGTTGGTGATTGTTTTCGTTTGATCCTACCGAATCACGCTACAAAGGTATACGTTTATCTCATTTTTATTGATTAATCATATGACTCTATGGATCCGTTAATAGGTGATCTTTCTGCTGCGTTTATTATTTATTCATATCATGTTTATATGGATAATCACCTATGTTGTGTCTTCCTGTTAGGGCATATACACTGAAGTTATTGGATTGTTCAATATCTTATAAAGTATATTTAGCGACCAACATGTTATGTTTTCTTGTTAAAACATGAACATGAAGTTCTTGAACTACTAAAATAATCATACTTTATAGCATGCAATCGGCTTGAATATATTGTTTATGTAATTTGGTTTGTCCAAATTATAAATATGTGAGCCAAAGAGTATTATGTTATCAAAGTAATTATGATACTGTCTCATAATTGCAACACAATGTCTCATGTGTAAAATCAAATACTATTGTTATTATTTGATCCTTGATAACATTAACTACTCTCTCTCTTGTATCTTATTAAGGTTAACAAAATTTGAATATGCCCGTGCTTATTCAATATGGTTCCAAACAAGAAGGTAACTAAGAAACCATCAATTTATGGAATGGGATGACTCCCAGTAAGTCTCAGTTGAAGTCTTGAATTTGTTAAAATCATGTTAGACGTGTTATTAAGAAAACTTGAATCAAGAAATTTCAGTGTATTTTATACATCCCAAACGAGAACAATTCATTGTTGCTCGACATGCTGTGTACTTGGAGAAAGTATCCTCTTACAAGAAGCAAATGGGAGCCTTTGTGCATCTTTGTAGAAAGTAAGAAATAAAATACAACCTTCTAAATACACTAGTGAACGACATAATAAGGTTGAGTATGTAAATGCAAAAGCCACAAATTGTTGTAACTCCCATTCGCATATCCGCAAGGATACCTCAAGCACCTGAAGATATGAATGTCATGTCAATGTTGAGGAATATGAGTTAGAGGATCATTTTGAACCTCATAACTATCGAGACTCATTTTTAAATTTAGAATCTAATGAATGACTCAAACTATGAAGGTTAGATGTAGTCCATAAAAGAAAATCAATTTTGGAATTCGATTAGCTTTCACTAATCAGTAAGACTGATAGGTTATAAACGGTCTTCTATGAGAAGATAGATATGGACACAATTGTACACATTTATCGACACTCTCTTTGAATAGAGTTTAAGGCATGCTCAAGCAATTGATCATGATTTAAGGCTTTCTTTTCTTTACAAGTGTTAAATTAATAAAGATATTAATTACCATACTTGATTTCACGAAGATGAAACTTTATGGCCCTATTGATTTAGGAGTTGTTGCAACACTGGTTGTTGACGGTATGGTAATTGGTGTACGAACTCTAGAAATCCAAGTGTGGATTAGAGCATGCATCTAGGAGCTGGAATCTTAAGTTTGAATCAAGGATATGATCATGATTAAAACAAAGATAACTCTCGAGTACCCTTAAAGCTAGTAGGAGCATATTATTTTGTTTGTTTTAAATCTCATATGTTGTTAACATATTGGAAATATTATTCCATCAAAGCTAGTTTTTTAATCCTTGACTTGGAATATATTTCTATTGAGAGATAAAAGAAGTAAAACATATAACCTTGGGACATATGCTTATTATAATAAGACATAGGCGGTTAATAAGTCTAAATATGACACATCATTAAGAAAGTCTCAAAGTTCAATCTGACGTGATAAGATTGATTATGTACATGGAAACATTTAGTTTACCTAGTGGATTCATTACATATGATATGTGATGTATTAAGACTAATGTTGATACTTGCATGAATGCAAGATGAACTGATCACAAAGTATCTAAGTGAAAGTCATTAGAATACTATATACTTGATCATCGTTTATGGATTTTAGCTAAGAAGATTAGTGTTGAGTTTATACACTAATGCTTACTTTGATTGAGATGGTACTCAATACTAGTGATAGTAGGATTTCATATTCAATGATAATACTACTACCTAGACGTGCTTGATGAAAAGCATTGTGGCACTACTCATTAGTAAAATAAGAATACTTTACAGTTTGGGAAGCTGTTAAGAAGATTGTCTTAAATAGGTGTTCTACTTGCTTCAAACAACCTATGTAATGTACTATGGCGATGCTAGTATTACTGTATTAGCACTTGAGCGCACATATACAAAATGACAATCATCGTATTATTCAAAATCTTCACTATTTGTGAGTTTCTGAAATAAGAATTCTCAAAGTTCACTCACATGACAACTCAACAGGTCCTTGTGTAAATTCAATGTCTTGTAGTCAAACATGTTCATCATGCTTGGAACATTGTACTTTGACCTTTGAGTAGTCTCATGTATATCTGTTTTTTTAGTATTTGAATAATGGAACGTTAAGCAGTTTTACTAAATAATGAATTGATATACTTGGTAGATCGTCTTCATTTGTACTACTGTGTTCTATATTAACATGTTTGATCCATGAATAATTTAGTTATTCTAAATTATCCATTGTCAGTTGACGATACGGGAGTATTGTCGAATTAAGACAAATGTGAGTTGGTCATATTCATTAGGAATGAATATTAATTGATGATGCCGCCAAACTCATATGTGTTCATTGGATGAACATTGGATTGACCCAACCTACGAGAATTCACTACATGGATCGTCGTCAATAGTGAATCTCGCAAGTGGTTGAATCTCTCATCCTTAGACTTGAGATGCAAGTAGATTTTGTATGTGTGAAATGTCAATATTTGATATGGTTCAACGTTGTCCTGAACAAGGCTGCTATAAAGACCATTTTCAGGTGCGATGTGAAACACATGAACGACACGTGTAGTCAAAATTGGATTTGTTCCTCCACATGTATAGGAGTTAGATACTATTGGGCCCCTCGATGAATTGTACAAATGTATGTGTGGCCACACCCAAATGTAATTAAGATGAAACTTGATTAATTTGGTAATCTAGTTCAAAATCAATATCGAGAAACAGAATAGTTAAACTTAAGAATGACTTATGATCCATGTCTAAAGTTTAACAGAGAATCTGAAACAAAAGGATGACTGATATCTAAACCATTTAAACGAGATGTTTAAGAAACTATCCTCATATGTTTCTGGGGGCATTGGCGTGTTGCTAGACGCTAACCTTTGCTTGTATTATTACGTGATTATTATGACGTGCGCAAGTGGGAGCTGTTGGAGTATGCTCGTGTCATAATAAATAATTATACGGCTAGACACATGTGAGCCTATGGGGTCACACACATATACACAGAGGTACCATTTAATATATCGTGTCTATTGTATTTACGATATATATAACCTTCGTAACTCAAAATTAGTATTGGTCTTCTAATAACTAAGCAAGCACTTAGTTTATTAGAATACATATTAAATAAAAAAAACCCATTTTAAAGCCTACCATAACCGGCCATTATGATGAGAATTCAATACATACGTTTCTATTCTTATGAGTGGAATTTGATTTTTGTCTAACTAGCTAACATGTCAAATAAAAAATAGAAACGTATGCTAAAGATATTTCTCAAATAAGATTACGGTAAAAATGGGATGTAAACAAGAGTTTACTTTTTGTGTGAATATATCTTGTATCTAGTGTAGATCAAGATTTATTCAAGAGTTACGGGTATTAGACTAGCATTGATTTGGTATACGGTGACGTGTAGTGTGTTTCGACATAGAGGTGATCTACTTTGGTCACTTGGGTTTCTTGGTTAGATCTTTTGTTGGTGATTGTTTTCGTTTGATCCTACCGAATCACGCTACAAAGGTATACGTTTATCTCATTTTTATTGATTAATCATATGACTCTATGGATCCGTTAATAGGTGATCTTTCTGCTACGTTTATTATTTATTCATATCATGTTTATATGGATAATCACCTATACTTGTATGGAACCAAGTTTGTTATTTTCACTAATCATAAGAGACTCCAACATATTTTGGATCAAAAGGAATTGAATATGAGACAAAGGAGATGGGTAGAATTGCTGAGTGACTATGACTGCGAGATTCGTTACCACCCTGGTAAAGCGAATGTGGTAGCTGATGCACTTAGTAGAAAGGAAAGAAATAAGTCTTTAAGAGTTAGAGCTTTGGCAATGATGGAAAGTATTGATTTGACAGAGGTGATACTGAAAGCCCAAGCTAATGGTTTGAAGAAAGAGATTATTGAGGCAGAAAATCTGGGTAGAATGTTGAAACCGTTGTTTGTAGTAAGGCCGAATGGATTGAGATATTTTGAGAATAGGATTTGGTTACCATTGTGTCCGTATGAGGAAGGTTCTTTAGGATTACGAGATTTAGTGATGAATGAATCTCATAAGTCTAAGTATTTAATACATCCTGGATCGGAAAAGATGTATCAAGATCTTAAGAAAGTATATTGGTGGCCGAATATGAAGGTAGATATAGCCCAGTATGTTAATAAGTGTTTAACTTGTGCGAAAGTGAAGGCTGAACATAAGAAGTCGTCTGGATTATTAGTGCAACCTGAGATTCCTGATTGGAAATGGGAGAAGATTACTATGGATTTTGTAACAGGTTTGCCAAGGAGATCTAGTGGTTGTGATATGATATGGGTGATTATAGATAGATTAACTAAGTCTGCTCACTTTTTACCAATAAAGAAGACGGATAGTGTGGAAAACCTAAATACGATCTGGTGGTCTAATGTGGTGGTAATGGGTGGTGGAAGCCATTGTTGGCTTAGAGAGAGAGAAAGAGAGGTTGAGAGCAAAATGTGTGTGTTCCTTAATGAACAAAAATACAATCAACACCCCTCCTTGGAAGCTAAGGAGGGGTATATATAGTCACGCACCTTACAAAGGGCCTAGTCTAGACTGACTGTGCGTGACTATGATAACTAACGGGAATTCTTAAATGTCGTCACATAAAGTGAGTTTCCAACAATCTTCCCCCATGGGACGACGTGTAGAATTCCTTACAATATTCTACCTATCAAGTACAAAATAATTAAGAACAAGAGCTTCCATGAAGCATCCAATGCTGATGAAGTCTTCTAAGGCCTTCGTCTTCATCTTTAACTTGTAGTAGAAATACTGTAACGGCACGAGCTAAGTAACCCATACACTTCTGGTTAAGGAGAAGCTTCTGAATTAGCTTCCCCCTAATTCATGCCACGTAAACTTGATGTAGAAGCATTTTAAATAGCTTCCCCCAAGTAGATCAACAACTTTTCTTCTCACGCTTGAATAATTCTTCTGAATTTTTCTTCCCCCTGAGAGGTCAAGTTATGCATACCAGAAAGAATCAAGACACTTCTTCCCCCACATAGTTGAAGAAGGTAAATCAATCCCAATTATGAAGCTCAAATACTGAAGTGGACACTTTTATCCCATTCATGAAGTCGACATCGTAACACCAGAGTCAATTAAGTCCCGGAAATGCACACGTCTTCTTCCGGAGATGCACCAGAGTCAATTAAGTCCCGGGAATGCATATAGGATAATGATGATGTTTAATTGCAACAATCAAACAATTAAACCTCGAATCAGTAGTGTACCGTTTGGAGATTGATTGATAACGACACGAGTTAAAACACTGATTTCTCTGCGGCTATGACAAATGTCATCCCGGAATATCTTCAAATCAAAAGAAGGTATGAAGTTCATCACGTGTACTCGTTGTGCGTTCAATGTGTGTTATTCTTCCCCCTTGATGGTTTCGAAACTCGGAACCATCAAAAAATTGTACGCACATGTTCCTGAAATCTCGTGAGAATAATAAATAAGCTGAATTATATATTTTGTGAGAATCAGCTGTTGATCGAAAATCTCTTCTCATATACTCTCCATGGCCACCTTTACCATTCCACGTGAAAGCAATTTGAAGTGACCACTGAAAGAATGAACCAGATACATCAAACATGAAGCGGAATAAAAATCCTTCGATCTTGTGACTTAAGCTTGCACTATTGTTGAATGAAGAACGGTGGAGAAATCTCTAAGTACTCAATGCATTACTGAAGAAGTCTATAAGCACAACACCTCTTGAAATTATCCACGTCGACTAAGCGCGCGTGACACTGAGTACAACAATGTAACCCCTTTAAGTGATAGTAATCCGAGTCATCAACCATCCACCCCGAACCCGGAAACCAGATAAACAAGTCTTCATTCTAAGATTAAGCACGAGCAAGTTATCTAGTCAAAGATAAAATAAATACACGCCTTCGAAAAATCCATCTTCATCGTCACGTAATTAGTACCCGATCAAACAAAATCTGTAGCCACTAAAAAATCGCCCACTCTTTCTTGGTCTCGTCAAAATAAATTCTTCGTCACAATTTGTCACGTCAATTTTGTCGCGTCACATTTCTCGTCACCCAATCGGTGTCAAAAAAAATTAAAGAACCCCAAATGCGACAAAAAAACTACAAATTCAAAAAAGGAATTTGTTTGTTTGAGCATTCATACTCCTTAACAATTTTTCGACACTTGTTCACTTTGTCTCGACCCGATGTCACAATGAGTTAAGACCTAATACACAACAAATTTATTTAAAAAAAAAAATTAAAAAAATTTGTGTGTATGTGTGATAAAACACGGGGTTCAAACTCTTAGCAAATGTTTATAAAATAAAACGAGTTTCTAAGGCCCAACTCATCCAAAATCCACGTCTGGCCCATATTAAGTAAACGAGTACCCAAAGTTGTGTCTGTCATGGCCCATGAAGTTTATCACATAACCCGGTCCACCAATTTTAGTTGCATGGTTTAAATATAGTCAAACCCTAAGTAAACGCATTTCATTGTTTAATCCGCCTCTCTCTCACACCTAATCCTCACTCACACCTCGTTCATTCCGCCCCCTCACCAGATCAACCATCCATCACCAAACAAATTTCCATCGCCTCTCATAAATCTTCATCATCTCCATAACTCAAACCTTAACAAAAAATACTCCGCCCCTTACTTTGTTGATCAGTCATGGGGAATAAACCGAATCAGTCAGTGTTGGCTTCTAGATCTTAGAACATAAGATCTCAGGTAGGTATTTATTTGATGCATGCCAGTTGATGATTTTGTTTAATATATCGAAACAAAGAACAGATTATAACAAAGATTGTTATAAATCTTTCTTGATGTTCGTATATAAAATATGGGTTATCCCCAAAAAAAAAATCTATGAAGATATATGATTCGGGTTGTATTGATCTTTCGAGGTCATAACAAGTTACAACCCACGAAATTAATCTGAGATTAACAATTTTCTGATTTGTTTGAGTCTAGATGAAGGGATTAGGTGTCGATGGGATAGGATAGATTGTGGTGTTGAGGCGGTATAAGGATGGTTAACGAATCAACTCAGTGAGTTTGACTGAGTCAACTCGGTAATGACCGAGTTGACTCGGTTTGATGTGTTCAGTTTGGTCAGGTTGCGTTTTAGTCCCGGGTCATGTGTTAAACAAGTCAAGTGGTCACAATGAGTCTTTTTTTAAAAAAATGCATCGCAATATCTTAAATTTCAGTCCATCGAAAAGTCTCATCGTCTCATTGCGATGGTACCCATTGCGATGGTACCCATCGCAATGGTACCCATCGCAATATAAAACATCCATCGCAATGTTGCGAGAAATTGGGCAGCATAACGTCTTGTTAAGGCCATTGCGACAGGTTAGCCACCCATCGCAATGTGACTCATCGGAATGAGTCCATCGCAATGGGTATGGCCAACCCATCGGAATGTGAGAAAACACTCCATCGCAATAATGCGATTGTACCAAGAAGATAGATCCAAAAATTGTCCTTGTTCCGTTTTTTCAGGATCTTGTTTCTGGGCAGATTTTCTGGCAAATCTGGGTGTATCACCTTCATCTCCAAAAAAAAATTATAACCCATAATAAAGATATAAAAAAACGATTCTGCAACTGGTAACAATGAACACTGGTATGAATGATGACATAATCAACCACTTTTCCATGAAAAGTTGACAAAAGTTTGACCAGTAATATTGAATTGGACCGAGAAACATGTGACAGGGAACAAGGTAATGACACCGTGACACATCAAGCTGATAATATCCAAAACTATGTGATATTTTGGACAGTTGGACAAAGAAAGTGATAATATGACACATGATAACAAGTTGTTGACGTGACAAAAATTTTTGACAAATTAGACAAAAATGAATATATAAACCGAGACACAAGAAATGATATAGACCACCAAAATCGCATAAATAAACACGATCCAAGGATGGAACCGTGGCTCTGATACCAAATGTGGAAAACCTAAATACGATCTGGTGGTCTAATGTGGTGGTAATGGGTGGTGGAAGCCATTGTTGGCTTAGAGAGAGAGAAAGAGAGGTTGAGAGCAAAATGTGTGTGTTCCTTAATGAACAAAAATACAATCAACACCCCTCCTTGGAAGCTAAGGAGGGGTATATATAGTCACGCACCTTACAAAGGGCCTAGTCTAGACTGACTGTGCGTGACTATGATAACTAACGGGAATTCTTAAATGTCGTCACATAAAGTGAGTTTCCAACAGATAGTATGAAGAGACTGACGACAGTGTATGTGAAGGAGATTGTTTGTCGACATGGTGTGCCTTTTTTGATAATTTCAGATCGTGATAGTAGATTTACTTCAGAGTTTTGGAAATCTCTGCAGAAAGCGATGGGAACGGAGTTAAGTTTGAGTACAGCATATCATCCGGAGACTAATGGACAAAGTGAAAGGACGATTCAAACGTTAGAGGATATGCTTAGAGCGTGTGTAATTGACTCTAGAAATGGTTGGGATAGACATTTGCCGTTGGTTGAATTCTCGTATAATAATATTTATCATGCTAGTATTAAAGCCCGCACCATTTGAAGCTTTGTATGGACGTAAGTGTAGGTCTCCAGTTTGTTGGAGTGATGTAGGAGAGAGTCAACTGATTGGACCTGAAATGATATTTGAGACAACTGAAATGATTGTTCAAATTAAGAAGCGTTCGTTATCTGCCAGAAGTAGACAAAAGAGTTATGCTGATAATAGAAGGAAACCGTTAGAATTCGAGTAGGAGACATGGTTATGCTGAAGTTATCGCCATGGAAGGGTGTGATTCATTTTAGAAAAAGAGGAAAGTTGAGCCCGATATATATTGGACCATTTAAGATTATCCAAAGGATTGGATTGGTTGCTTATAAATTAGAGTTTCCGGACGAACTTAGGGCTATTCATAGCACATTTCATGTGTCGAATCTGAAGAAGTGTTTAGTTGAAAGGGATTTGGTAATTCCACGGGAGGAAATTCAGCTTGATGATAAGTTGCATTTTATAGAGGAACCTGTAGAGATTATGGATAGGGAAGTTAAGAAATTGAAGCATAGTAGGATTCCGATTGTGAAAGTGAGATGGAATTCTAGACGTGGACCAGATTTTACCTGGGAACCTGAGGACTTCTTTAAGAATAAGTATCCTCATTTGTTTAGAGAGGGTTAAGCGCCGAGGACGTCGCTCTTTTAAGAAGGAGGGGATGTGATAACCTGAAACCGAGGTCATTGCTTAATCTTACTTTACGACTATTTTTTAAATTTTTTATGAGTTTGAATGATTTTTATTTTTGGAGGTTTAAGTTTAAACCGATGTTATGAGACTTATATTAATATTTAATAATTATAAGGAGTATTAGCAAGCGTGATGTCGATGGATGCCTAATATTTTACGTTTTATTGTCGGTTGTTCGATGTTTGTCGTTTTTGATGTTTTCTTTTGAATGACGTGTTAAGTCGAGTCGGGAGATGATATTATTATATTTGAGTTACGTTTTAATTTTTGAGAAGTATTTTTATTAAACCCGAGCCCCGTGAATATTTTCAAAATTGACTAATAGTCATATCCTGCTTTTTAGCTAACTATTTACATTTTAGACCACAACTATCACAAATTGACAAGAATGGTCCCTCTACCACCATATATAAGCCTAAATTTCCACCTAATTTCTCATAGTTATCATAAACTAGCAAAATCTCCACCCTTTCTCTCTTTCTTTTTCATGCCGTCACCCCCCCTAAAACTTAGATCAATTTTCATCCAAATTTAAGCTTGATCTAAGCTAAACCAACACAATTCCCATCCTTATAATTCAAAGGAGCACATTTTGGTACTAATTTTGGTTACATGCATGGAGTTTTATTTTTTTAGGGTTGGTAGGTCAAGATTATGATCATGCATGTGATTTTGGTGATGATCAAGAGATTTTCATGCTAAGTTTTTCATTAAAAACTTGATTTTGATTTTGGGTTTTTGATTTTGAGGATGATAAAGTGTTATAGATGAATTATGTTGCTATTAGGGTTATGGGATGATGATAAAAATGAGTGGTTTTGGTTAAAAACATGATTTTTTTATAGGTAATTTAGATCAGTAGGAAAAAGGGTATTTCTGGGTACTTTATGATTTTGTTAAGGCTTAACTAATTGCATAAGGTTGTAGAGATTCGATTAGCTTCGATTTGATATAAAGTAGAGCTTTTAGCTCCAAACGAGCGAGAAGTTATGATAATTTGATTATTCGTGTACCGGGAGACGAGTATCGGCACGACATATAGTTGTTGACGATATTTGGATCGAATCTCGGGGACTATAGAATGAGTTTCGAAATGATTCAATGACTGATGAAAAAGTATGAACACTAGAGGGTGAGTCTATTTTCAAACCCAAGTGTCAGTTTTGCAAATGGAGTCATTTATAGAAGTTAAAACGGTTGTATGAGTCGATGACGTAACACTGTCTGGTTTTTGTAGTTCAAAGATGAGTCAGGCAGGGAACTTTAAAAGTACAGTCATTTGATACACTTGTTAGAGGACTTTCTATAGACAGTAATTTAGTTCCTCGATTTGTTTCATAAACGTTTGACGAGTCTAAGTGGGGTAAATGAGCTAGTACATTTGGTATGTGCCGACAGATTTTTGTCGAGAGTATAGAATGATAAAGTAGATGTATAGAAGAGTGTAATAGTATTACTTGTATCGTTTTCTCTCGAGTTTGTCGTGATTTTATGAGTTGGAGTTTGATATTCTTATGTATGGTTTGTTTCTTGAGTCATTATTAATGAACGCGCCTTATTTGATAGGTAGCGGTTCTCGTGTTTGAAAGGTATCCTCTATCATCAACGATCATCTCGCTAGGTCTCTTATACTAAGGTGAGTCTGTAGCCTCGCTTTTCATGCTAGCTACTAAATGTTTTAATAACCGTGAGGGGATACATGCTATTTGAAAATAAATGAACGCAAGTCATGATTAATTGTTTGGACCCGAATGTTGCCTATGTTGCCTTGCATTGTATTGAGTACCCTTGTTGCTAAAGACCCTAAATTCATTAACCGTTAACTATGTTCTAACTTGATGTTGTGAATTGGGAATAGCCGCTTAAATTGATAGTACTAGTGGGTTAACCGCCCTATCTGAGACCAGGGAATTACGTTGAGTAACCTCTGGGAAGGATAATTTACGAGAATGAGATTTGGGTATATATCTAGCAACTAATACCCTAGAGGGGCAATGGCTTTATCTAGTCATGTTGGCATTTGGCATGGGTGACTAATTGGTTAAGGGGTCGGTGTCATGAGCTTAAATAGAATGTGTTGCCTTGAAATAGATTGTGTGCACGACAATTCTATTAATGATTATGATTGATTTTCTTCTTGTGTTTAAATGTGATTTATTAAACCTATGGACTCGCTCAACATTATTGTTGACTCGTTTAAGCATGTGTTTCAGGTAATCGAAGGTGATTGATGGCGGAGCTTTGCTGCGGATTTTGTGGGTTGGATTTTAAAGTCTGTTGGTCTAAAACAATTTCTATCCTTTTACTGTTGAACAATTTGTTAAATGTTTATGTACTGTACTGAAACTTGTTGGTTTGAGTGTCGAGATCCGGTGAGGACTAAAAGCTTTACTCTGGTGTCATTTTAGTACATTATGGGATGAAATGTATGTTTTAGACATTATGTGAAATCTTATTTTATTTTATGTGTGAGCGTCTCTTTTGAGTCGTTCAATATATCTTGTGTGTGATGATACTTGTGTTTAGCACCCAATTGTGTATTTCAGCTGCGCAATATGAATTGGGGTGTTAAATCTAATGACGATACTTGCTTTAGTATTGATGTCATTGACGAAGTTGTTGAAGCCGATTTCGACGCTCTTCTTAATGAAGGAAGCGAAATTTTGTATTCTATCGAAGGAACCATCCTAGAAGAATAACTTTTTGTTGAATTTGACGCCTTCATAGCCTTTCACACCGAAGAACCAATCGAAACCCCTAAGGAAGAAAAAGAAGCACCTTTCGAAACCATAACTTTTGAAACCGATTTCAAAGTTAAGAAATATGTGGATAAACCTCCTATGGATTTGGAACTCAACCCTCTTCCTGAACACTTGGAATATTCATTTCTTCACGAAGAAAAATCACTCCCTGTAATTATCTAATCCCAACTTTCGGAAGAAAATAAAATGATCTAGTCGAATTTCTAAAGAAGCATAAACAAGCTTTTGCTTGGAAAACTTCGGACATACCTGGCATATGTCCATCACTTTGTAAACACAAAATCCAACTCTTGGATGACAATAAACCAGTCGTGAAAAAACAAAGGAGACTAAATCCTAACATGAAAGATGTTTTCCAAAAGGAAATAGTTAAACTCCTTGATTTTGGAATAATCTACCCAATCACCGATAGCCCATGGTTAGTCTTATCCACTGTGTACCTAAAAAGGGAGGTATCACTATAGTGACTAACAAAACAACGAGTTAATACCAACACGAAGCGTCACCAGATGGAGAGTTTGTATTGACTATCGAAAATTAAACGAAGCAACAATGAAGGATCACTTTCCTTTGCCATTTATGGATTAAATGTTAGAAAGACTGTTGGGAATAAAAATAACTAAGTCACTCAGCCGCTGACAAAGGGATTTTAGACACTGACAAGAGCAACTGGCGCGCTGACAGATTGAGCACTGACAAGACTTATCAAGACGCTGACAAAGGAAATCACAATTTGGTGTCAACTACTTAGTCAGCACGTTTTATATGTTTAGAAAAGATATGTTCAATATTGTATTTTCTATACTTATCTTTCCCTTGAATAGTTGATTAGTAGATTGTTGTTCAAGACTCCTTATGTTATAAAAGGAGGTCTTAGGGTTTGATATTCATATACGTTTTGATACTTTCAATGTACCACACCGATTATCAATACAAGTGAAAGTTTGGTATACATTATGTTTTGCTTTGTTCTTTGTTTTAAGTGTTAATTCCGCATAACACTTAGATTGCCATTAACACAAAGTTTCTCTACGTGTTATACTTGATTCAATCCCGTTAACACAAAGCTAAATCGATCTAAGTTTGGAATCAACAGTTGAGTCTTATCAAATCCATCAGTTTCTTTGATGGGGTCCCAAGAAGGTTCATATGGGACAAAGGAGGTAGCTGAGGCGCTGACAGGTTTGAAGGAAAAACAACCTTTCAATCCTTTTGAGGTTACTCCTATTAAGCAGTCTTTCACAGATATGATGCTACAAACGAGTGGAATTTCAGTCGCTGACAAAGGTACTCCTCACGCTGACACATCTATTTCAGCCGCTGACAGATCTTCTCCTATGATTGGTGTATCCCAACAACCTTTCATGATCAAGGAGCCTTCCACTCAAGTAACAACTACTTTGCCCTCACTTGATCCAATGGATAAGGGTAAAGCTATTATGGTAGAAGAACATGTTCCTAAAGATGCAGCCCAGATTCAGTTTGATACTATGGTTGCTCATCAGCTTCATGAGCAAGAAATGAGAGGGCTTGAGAAGGGAAATATTGAAGCTCAGATTCGTTCATCTGAATTTGAGAGTGATGAGATTGGTGGTGGTGATGAAAGTTCACACAACTCAAATGTTGATGTGAGCAATTTGGTGGACTTGCAAAAATTGGAGTATGGGGAGGATGAGCTAACAACGAAAAAGCTCAAAGATTTGAAGAAACAGGTTGATTTTTATATTCCCATGTTTCAGCTATGTATTTCATATGGGAATAGGTTTGCATAGAAAATCCAAACATGACCTTAAAAGAGCAAATTTGGGGTTTGGAGATTCTGTTGAGAGTTCAAAGTGATCGCAAAATCATTTTGTAACATAGGGCAAATAGAGTATTATATGAAAACAAGACAGCCAGAAGGGAGCTCTATAATATGCTTCTTAGATGCCACCAAACAGGGTGGACTTATGCTAAACTGAGGAAGCTTTCTTTTGAGCAATTGGAGTACTTTTCTTATCCTATTTGGGAGTCTATGTGTGAAGCGAACATATTTAGGTTGCTTTCTATGGAGAGACAGGAAGAAATAGAAGATGAGCTAAAGATCAAGAAGGCTTTTGTTGTGCCTAGGCCAGTGAAGAAAGGGTTCAAGTTGAGGTTTCCAGAACTTGACCAAGGGCACCCAACTGAAGCAATTTTGAAGAAAAATATGGTGCTTTCTCCATTGGTGGCTTCTAAGTTAGCTGTTGTTGTGCCTTTGGACTTCAAGAATCCAATCATCAAGTATGAAGAAGATTTTGTGGGATTTTGGAAGATTACCGGGGCTGGTGATAATGTACATACTATTACCTCTTTAGTGTCATTGTTTTCTAGCATGGACAGGGAGGACAAAGAAACTCTTTAGAGTTTAATGAAGGAGATGTATGAGGCTGAAGCTCCTTCATCAATGAATGGAATAAAGATCTGGACAACATTTAGAAGAATGTTTGCCCATGATGCTGCTGATCTAGTATGGTTTGATCTAGATGACTTGAGTGAGTTGAAGTGGCATTGTATTTAGCTGCTGGTGTTTACCATCTCAGTACTACAAAGCTTGCAGAATACTTGTTGATAGATCAAGAATATCCTCTATCACAAGATTTGTTGAAGAAGTTGGTCTGCACCAAGCTTGAAGTTGACTATACCAGTGATATCGGCATGGACTTTTTAAGATTTATATATGCTCAGATTAAGGAGTAGGTTTTATTTGTAAGAATCCTCTCTTGTATTTTGTTTTTATTCAGAAACTTGAATATTAGTGTAAGTATCAAGTTTAGGGGAGGATTGTTGGGAATAAAAATAGCTAAGTCACTCAGCCGCTGACAAAGGAATTTTGGACGCTGACAAGAGCAAATGGAGCGCTGACAGATTGAGCACTGACAAGACTTATCAAGGCGCTGACAAAGAAATCCCAGTTTTATATCAACTACTTAGTCAACACGTTTTGTATGTTTAGGAAAGATATGTTCAATATTGTATTTTCTATACTTATCTTTCCCTTGAATAGTTGATTAGTAGATTGTTGTTCAAGACTCCTTATGTTATAAAAGGAGGTCTTAGGGTTTGATATTCATATAGGTTTTTGTTAATATAGATTCACTAGTAACACGGGTTTATGATTCGGAGGTCGGGGAGGATTGAAGGTGTTTAGCCATTGTTAGTGAGAGAAAGAGAGAGAGAGAGATACTCTAATATGTGTTTTATTAGAGAGAGAAAGAAAAGATAGAAAAGGACCATCCTCACCCCTCCATGGAAGTATGGAGGGGTATATATAGCTCGGGACTTGAACTACTTACATGTGACAATATTAGTCCCTGCAAGTCCCAGCTATGTAAACTATTGTAATTCCGTTAGTCGCACACATTTTAGGGCTAACAGTTTTGATACTTTCATTGTACCACACTGATATCAATACAAGTAAAAGTTTGGTATACATTGTGTTTTGCTTTGTTCTTTGTTTTAAGTGTTAATTCCGCATAACATTTAGATTGTCATTAACACAAAGTTTCTCTACGTGTTATACTTGATTCAATCTCGTTAACACAAAGCTAAATCGATCTAAGTTTGGGATCAACAAAGAATCGCAAGGAATGAATACTTTTGTTTTCTCGATGGTTTTTTTTGGATATTTTTAAATCCCAATCAACCCTATGGATCAAGAGAAAACCACATTTACTTGTCCATTTGGAACTTACACGTATAGGCGCATGCCTTTTGGCCTATGCAATGCACCTGCTACTTATCAGAGGTGTATGATTGCTATTTTTCACAATATGATCGAAGAATCTGTGGAAGTTTTTATGGATGATATTTACGTCTTTGGAAACTCTTTCGAGACATGTCTTACTAATCTCGACAAAATGTTAGCACGTTGTGAAGAAGCAACTCTTGTGCTAAACTGGGAAAAATGTCACTTTATGGTCAAAGAAGGAATTTTGCTTGGACACAAAGTGTCTAGCGCAGGCTTAGAAGTTGACAAATAAAAAATAAACGTAATCTCAAAACTCCCACCACCTACTAATGTTAAAGGCGTTAGAAGTTTTTTAGGTCATGTCAGTTTTTACCCTTGATTTAATAAACATTCCACGAAAATTGCGAGACCATTAATCCAACTTATAGAAAAAGAAAGAACATTTGATTTCAATGACAAATGCCTTCTAACATTTGAAACTCTTAAAGCGAAACTTACATGCACACCGATTATCGCAAGCCCTAATTGTAATCTTTCATTTTTGCTTATGTGTCATGCAAGTGAGCATGCCCTTGGAGCCGTCCTTGTACAAAAGGATAGAAAAAAATTTCATCCCATCTATTTTGCTAGTGGAACTCTAAACGCAGCCCAACAAAATTACACCATCACAGAAAAAGAACTCATGGTTGTAGTTTATGCGTTTGACAAATTTCGAGCATACCTCGTTTTATCCAAAACAATAGTTTACACCGATCACTCAGCTCTTAAATACTTGTTTAAAAAGAAAGATGCCAAGCCTCGTCTCATACGATAGATATTGCTTTTACAAGAATTCTATTTAGAAATAAATATTAAAAAGGAGCAGATAATGTTGAAACTGATCATTTATCTTGCATTGTTAATGTTGATTCAAGCGATGATGAAATAGATTATTTTCCCGACGAACATATCATGCAAGTAAATACTAGTGATACACCATGGTTCGTAGACTTTGCAAACTATTTGGCTGTAGATATTTTACAAAAGGGAATGACGAACCAATAAAATAAAAAATTATTTTCTGAACTCAAGAAATACTTTTGGGATGACCCTCATCTATTCAAAGTATGTCCTGATGGAATGATCCGATGTTGTATTTTCGGATCTGAATCACGAAAAATTCTCGATGAATGTCACTACGGACCGATCGGAGGACATTACGCCATGAACACAACTGCTAAGAAAGTGTTCGACGTAGGTTTTTACTGGCCTACAATTGTTCGTGAAGCTCATACCTTAGTTCCCCTTTGTGAATCATGTCAAAGGACTAGAAACATTTCCAAAAGAGATGAAATGCCTCTTAATAATATCCAAGTCTGTGAAATATTTGACGTGTGGGGTATCGACTTCATGGGACCATTTCCTAAATCCTATAAATGTGAATATATTTTAGTCACCGTCGACTATGTATCAAAATGGGCCGAAGCTCAAGCCTTGCAAAAAAAATGATGCAATAGTTGTTATAACATTCTTAAAGAAATTATTTTGTCGCTTTGGAATTCTAAAAGCACTCATAAGCGAAAGAGGAACTCATTTCTGTAACAAACTCATGGACAAAGTCATGAAAAGATATGGAGTTAACCACTTATTTTCCACATCTTACCACCCTTAAACGAGTGGCTAAGTTGAAAATACTAATAGAGCTCTTAAACGAATACTTGAAAAGACGGTCAAAAACAACCTTGCTTGTTGGTCTAAAAAATTAGAAGATGCTCTATGGGCCTTTCGTACCGCATTCAAAACACCAACTGGAACCACCCCATACAAGCTTTTATATGGAAAGACATGCCATTTACCCATTGAAATTGAACACCATGCATATTGGGCACTAAAGAACTGCAATCCTGATCTTATTGCAGTTGGAGAAAAGCGAATATTCCAACTTCATGGGTTAGATGAATTCCGACATCAAGCTTATGAAAGTTCTCATTTATATAAAGCACGAACTAAAGTTTGGCATGATCAAAGTTAAGAATGAGAAAAGAATTCAAGCATGGAAATAAAGTACTCCTCTTTATATCGAAATATAAATTCAAACAACCTAAATTCACTTCGAGATGGACCGGACCCTACACAGTGAAACACCAATATCCATCTGGATATGTTGAGTTGTATGGTAGAGACAACACAACTTTTATTGTCAATGGACATAGACTCAAGCTATACCACGAGGAGGAGAACTGTAACGAATTTGATATTGAAAAGATTCCATTGTACATGAAATAAAAAACCGAGTAGCCAAGTCTGGCTGAAGACTCTAAACTTAGCGCTTCTCGGAAGGCAATCCGCGTATATACCCCCACTTTTTACCTTAAGTGTGGAGGAGGACTTGTAACATAAATACCGTCCTTGTATATATTTTGCTTTTTTGTTGTTTTTTTATGTCATGCAGGAAAAACAGCAATTTGCAGCTTTACGCCAGATTCATCTTTTGAAGCCCAACAAATTTATACTAAGCCCCGGGAAGTCCTCGTTTCCCTTTGCATTTTCCCTATTTTTTAGTTTTATCAGTTCTCACATCGAGGACGATGTTCACCTTAAGTGTGGAGGAGGAGACAAATAGGAAAAATAAAAATAAATAATAAATAAAATCAATTTTCTCCACATTTTCAAAATCTTTTCAAAAATAAAAAATAAATATGTTTTGTAAATAAATAAAGTTTTTAGCAAAGCAAAAATGTCATTGATTGACACTACAACTAGGCACAATCCATCCACCAAATATGTGAGAAAAACCAAGCCTTTATATATCTCTATTTTGTGTGAAAGCTAATAAATTAGTATGCTTCAGAACTTGTGCTTGATCATCGTTTACTAAACCGTAGTGAGGTTAATTTATCGATAGAAGAGGTAAAATAAATCCCCAATGTATCATTTTAGTCAAGCTACACTGGCTCGCTAAAATTTGACGCAATTGTACTTATGTGCTATTATATCCTTTCTGCTGATATCCTTTTGTTATGCCTTACCATTGTCAAGCCGTAAGTATATATATATGATGTTCTCTTAAAAAATGATGAAAAAAAGAAAAGAAATAAAGTATTCTAGTGTAGTTTGTTCTACAACTTTGACAAGGCATATTGTTACTAAACCCACATCATTATCACATTTTTGCCTCTTTGAGAATTTATCTAGTGCTCACGCCGCAACGGTTATGTTTACGTGTCTTGTACAAGCATATGGTGGCTATCTATTTTATGTCTGAGCTATATTGAGTGTTATCTTACATTTTTCCTTTGTGAGTGACATTTGTGTGAACGTAGAATCTAAATAATATTGCATGTGAGGTGTTGAAATTATCTTTTTGTTTGCTTTTGCTACTTAGAAAACCTAATCATTTTCCTATCATACTTCATATAATTAACCTTTTTAAAAAATCTAACTTGTTTTCTCGATTTGATTGCTTGAGGACAAGAAATATCTAAGCGTGAAGGAATTTGATAACACCCAAAATATACATATTTAATCTATTGTTATTATGTCACTTTGTATTATAAATAAGAACTTTCGATACTTAGTACGTTGCGTTTTATATGCAGGTAAAAGGTTGAAGGCTCAAAGTGAAGAAAAGCAAAGTAGAGGCCTTAGTTTCAATAATAAAAGAATAAAGGAGAAGAAAATTTTGGACGCACGAATGTGCGTCGCACAAAGTCAGAAGTGCGGCGCACTATCACCACCTCCAATGTGTGGCGCACATTTGGAGAAGTGCGGCGCACTTTCACCCTCAGACAGCACTATAAATAGAGACCATTTCTTCTCATTTTGATATACAAATCTCAACTCAATATCTCTAATACTCATTAATCCGAGTATTTAGTCTTCTTAGTCAAAATTTTAGTATATTCCACTTTTGGGAAATACTTGTAAGGAGAGTATTTTACTCTTCGGTTTGTGGAAAGGCGATACAATCATGACACTTGTTACTCGTCAATTCATTCAATCTAAGTATGATGTTCTCTTACTCTTTTCCATGTGTTACTTTAATCACTATGATTGGCTAAGTTATATGTGACTATATGGGTATGTGACTATAATTAATGATGATGCTATGATATGATCTTTTATAAAATTATTTCAAGCTAATGTTGCAGAACCATTTTTCCACTTAGTTCTATCACCATATTTTATCAAAATTAATTTGTTACGATAATTTGATGCCGAGAGGGTCAAGTTGTTATAATAAATTTTTAAAAACTTGTCTATGGTTTTGAATCTTTGGTTGCAGAGATCCGCTTAGATATTTTGATAAAGTATTAAACTTGTTGGAAACTTGTTTTAAGCTTAGTCGCTTAATAAGACGTAAGTCTTGAATCGAACCAAGTGAATTGTGAAAACGCTATTTTGACGTAAAAGGATTATCACACTTTACCTACCTAATTATATCTCGATCATTATTATCATCATCACGACATTATAGAAACTATCCCATATTAGTCATATTTTATCATTATATTATTTAATCAATTATTTCTACCTTCGATTATTATTTTGTTTACCAAAACGGATCCTCGCGAACGATCCTGGCTTACCACTACAAAACTATACTACAAACGAAAGGGTATACTTGTCCGTGTTTATGTTTTTATTCCCTTGTTTTGTCTAACCCTTTTATAAATTTAAGACTTGCAAAACACATCATCACTGGGTAAAGGGACTAAATTATTTTGAGATTAATAATGGTAGTGTTAGAATTAATGCTGGTAGTTTTACTAATTCTTGTGCATAGTCGTTAGTTCTAGTTTGGAAGGAATTTTATGTTATTACCGTTGAGATTTTTTATGCCAGTTACTTCGCCCATAGGTAATTTTTTTAAAATATGTTTACATAATCTTTTCTAAGTTTCAATCATTACCTAGTCTTACCCTAGAATTGGCAACTTGAATTTCACAGCCCAATCACATCCCTTCAATTAGAATATATAATCCCAGTTCCTTTTTCCATAAGCTCACTTTTGCCTTTACGAATTTCATCCAAACACGTATAGCTTCTTTAATCACTCTTAATTGTAATACTAACAATGGCGAACCTAGCATTCTATGAGAAACATAACCAGGTTGCTTACTTCAAGAAGGGCACTGATCAACAAGCTTTTCATGATGTCATTGACTTCCTAAAAGAAGTCGTATTCACTTTTCTCTCACATTCAACCCCAAAGTCCTAAAAACCATCATGGGGACTGCGATTAGGGGAAAAGTTGTTGATTGAATTGTTGTGTTGAAGGCTACTGTAATTGGAGAGGAATTGGTAATTTCTAAAACTAATATGAGAGAGCATCTTAGTTTGGGTGATGCTGATGGTGTTTATACCTTGAGGAATACAGAGATTTTGGATGGCATAGATGCAATTGGGTATGTTGGTGATGGTTCCTTCACATTTCACAAAGGAGCCTTCTCACATCAATGGAGATTCTTGGTTTACAACTTTCTTAATTTCATGAGTCACAAGAGTACCTCATGGGACCAGTTTAGAAGTAACATTGCTACGGCTTTGGTTTGTCTTTCTTTCAACATAACTTACAACTTTAGTCACATGATCTTTGTTAATATGGTAAAAAATGTAAGTAGTCAGAAAAAGTTTCTTATGTTCCCAAGATTTTTTATGACTATTATTGTTAGGATGGGTCATCCTTTGAGGAACCACAAAAGGGTTTATGAGACTCATTTCCATACACACAGGGTGTTTGGGCAGATGATGAGAAGAAATAATAGGTAGAATGGTGTTGTGGTGCCCTTCACAGCCACCATGTTACCTATAGCTGAAGTTGGTATGATGAGGGAGCAGCAAGCCCAGCTGTGTCCCAACCCACATCATCCAGAGCAGTAGGATATACCATCAATAGTATCAT
The DNA here is from genome assembly GCA_025667525.1 of Glebionis coronaria. Classification (NCBI taxonomy): domain Eukaryota; kingdom Viridiplantae; phylum Streptophyta; class Magnoliopsida; order Asterales; family Asteraceae; genus Glebionis; species Glebionis coronaria. The sequence goes on from JANFOE010000193.1 coordinate 2,660,682, forward strand.
TAAGCCAATTGCATTCTATTAATCATAAGTCTTTGATCCAATAAAAACTTAATGTGTATGTCTCAACTAGTAGACATAACCACCCGATTTTTTACTATTTGTTATAAGTCCTTGGACAATACAATAACTTCATGTACATGTCTTAATCATTCAGACATTACAAGCTAACAAACTTACTTTATGTTCCAAGTCTTTTCGCATGTATAACACTTAATGTTTATGTCTTAATAATGACACATAACAATTATTAAACTAAAGTAAAACCGAGCACCATTCATGGTCTCAATGATAACTTTCAAGTTAATCATAAACTTACCATGTTTTATCATATTCTAAGAAAACATAATCATATAGTTTATCTTTCTATCTTGACATTTCAGGGAAACCTACCACAAATGTGTACTAATCCTAGTAGAGTAATAGTTCCTTACTTATTAAATTAATAAAACCCTTATTCATATTGTCAGAATTGTTCCTTGCCAACAATTAAGACTTCTCTTAATTGGGTATGGAACTACTTACTGCATAAACAACATTACACTTGTTAGTTTGTTTGTATCAACAATATGATAGTGTCACATATAGATTTGGGTCTAGCTTAAAGCATAGCTAGTATAAATACAACTCCATACTAATGACGAAACGTGCATAACTATCTTGTGGATAACTTCAACATCGGAAGCGACAACTCAAAAGGCAACAAGTTATCAACGGTAATACACAGTAATTCTTATTAAATGAAGATGCTTCACACTTGGAACCTAATTTATTATTTCAATTCCAGCAAGAAATAAAGTGAGCAAGGATCGCATTTTAACGTCGTTGATTAAGTGCTTCTCCTTAATTCTCTATTGAGTGTTTTCTCGTGCAAGCTTAAGACTTGTTGGACAGGATAATTCACCGTTGCTCAGGTTTTCCCTCATGGCACTATCAATTTATCTCGAGCCAACGGGCCTAACTTTAAGTTGAATGGTCATCTCTTAAACCACTACTTTAGAGGGGACGTTACTGCTAGTTCAAAACTCTTTTCAAAGTGTCAATGTCTATTTCTCCTTTATTTTACTTAGTAATGTTGATTTTATGGCTTCATCGTGTTAGTTTTATGATGATTATCATATGCTTTTAGTTGTAAAAGTATTTCCAATCTTTTTAGTGATAAATTTGGTTCGCAAGTTTTGGTATCAAAAGCTTTAAAATTTGTTTTCTTCTTGCTCTAAATTTTCCGTCATTATGTTTTTGCACTGTATAGGATTAAGATTTGGTAAGTAAGTTGTTGTCATTTAGTTTTAAGGTTCACTAAGTTTTCAAAAGAGATTTGAGTGCAAATAGTTTTCTGCTAAAATATTTCATAGTTTTATATAAGCAGTTTAGAACTAGCCTTCTTTTAGCTGTCATTAAACCTTATCTAGCTATTAAGAAGTAAATTATTTCTAGTTTTTGTTAGTTCTTTTAGAATCCTAGTATAAGCTATAGTTTTGAGTCTGTATTTAGAGCTTATTTATTTAACTGTCAAAGTCTTTATAGGTCATAAGGGGTAAAACAAACTTGTTTTACTCTCACTTGTGATTTTGGCTTATCATTAGTTGTTTATCTGTTGAAGTTTGATCTTAACTCCTTTTCAAAAGTTGCTTGTAATTAAGTCTTTATTGGTTTCAAAAAGTTTAGAAATAAAAAAATAATTCAAAAAGTTTTGAAAGAAAAAATAATTCAAAAAGTAAGGCCAAGAACTCGAACCTGCGACCTCAACATTAAACACACACACACACTTATCATTGCCCTAAGGTCAGGGGCGGAGCTAGGGGGGTTCCCGGGGATGCATGAGAACCCGATGAAATTTTCTCGCTTAGTGTATTTTTATCTAAAAATCTCGAATTTTTTCAAAATAAACCTGGTCCTAAATTAAGTGTTATATAAATATTCGTGTTAAAAATTTTGTGCACCTGATGATTTGATCTCTGGCTCCGCCCCTGCCTAAGGTCTTTTTCCTATCAACCTTTTTTTCCTTTCTTTTTATAATAGCTTTAATAAACATCTTATTTGGCTTATTTCTTTTTATCAACTTAATCTTTAGGGGTTTTTTTTTTAATTTTCTTTCATGTAAATCTTTTATTTAGTATCTAGTATTTTTTTTAGTTACCTTAAATTTTAGAAATTAGTTTTAGTATTTTTTTTAATTAGGTTTCGAAATAATTTTAGTTATTAAATAGATTAAAACTAGTTTAAAATTTACAAAATTTATATATTTTGAAAAAATAAATCATAAAAAATAGTTTTGATATTTTTAGTAATTTTAGTTTCACAAGTTCGATAATTTTTAGATGTTAGATTAATTAAGTTATTTTACATAAAATTATAAGTGTTTTTAATTAGTTAAATTAGCTTCCTTTATAGAAATAAAAATACAAAAATAGTTTTAAGCATTTACAAGTTACAAAATTTAGTTTTTAGTTAAATTTAGAATTTTAATAAAATTAGATTAAATTAGTGGTTAATTAAAATAGGTTTTAAAATTGTTTACGTGGTTGTTTTAATTAATTGTCTTTATAATTTTGTGTTGCCTTTAGTCGTAAAAATTATTGGATACCAAATTGTTGTTTGCCCATTCATTTTCCAACGCATGGTAGTTATATATGTTACAAGAGATATAGGCTTTCAACCCAACTAGGATACAACTCGTTGAATTAGTTTAGAGATAAGACTTAATCAATCACACTATTAATCACCTAATCAATTGAATCATACATTTAATGGGTAAATATTTGGTCTAACACTCCCATGTAGTTGGAGTTGGAGACACTAAACGCTCAATCTGGAACAAAATTCTTCAAATAAAGCAGACGGTAAGCCCTTGGTGAATATATCATCATAATGGTAATGTGACGGCACATGAAGACCACGAACATGATCACGCGCAACCATGTCACAAACAAAATGTATGTCAATCTCAATGTGTTTGGTCCGTTGATGCTGAACAGGATTGGCAGTCAAATAAAAAGCACTTACGTTTCACAAAACAAGAGTAGAAGATAATAATGGCATATGAAGTTCAGAAGAAGATTACGAATCCATGCAGTTTCAACCACTACATTAGCAAAACCTTGATACTCGGCCTCCACACTTGATCTAGAGAGAGTGTGTTGACGTTTGGATGACCACGAGAATAGATTAACTCTAAAGAATACATAATAACTCGAAGTAGAACGCCTAGTGGTATGACAACCCGCCCAATCTGAGTCCGTGTAAGCCACAAGAGAGCGACTTGTGATGCATATAGTTGAAGCCCAAAGTTTAATGTACCACGAATATATCGAAGGATATGCTTAAGAGCCAAAAAGAGCCGAGGGTCATGCATATAGTGACAAACCTGTTGTACATCATAAGAAATATCAGGACGATTAAATGTCAGATACTGTAAACCACTTGCAAGACTGCGATATAATGTAGGATCTGATACAGGATCCCCGTCGGCACCAATCTTTGATTCCGTATCAATTGGAGTCCGAGTAGAATTGCAAGAAGCCATGTGTGCCCGATCTAGAAGTTACATTGCATACTTCTTTTGAGAAATAAACATACCTTTAGAGTCACGAGTAACCAAAATACCCAAAAAGTAATTAAGAGCCCCTAAATCAGTCATAGCAAACTCCTTATGCAGAGAAGAGATAATACGTTGAACTAAATCTGTAGATGAAGCTGTCAGAACAATATCATCAACGTAGATGAGTAGATATGTAATCTCAGAACCGTGATGATATATAAATAATGAAAAGTCACATCGACTCGAATAAAACCCAACATGTGCATACCCCGTAAATCGTTGAAACCAAGCACGAGATGGTTGTTCCAAACCATATAGACCTTTGTAATCGACAAACATAATGTGGAAATCTAGGATCCATAAACCCGGGTGGTTGGTACATATAAATAGTCTCAGAAATATCCCCGTTAAAAAATGCATTCTTAACATCAAGCTGATGAATAGGCCAACTCTGAGCTAATGCAAGACTAAGAACAATACAAATAGTTGTCCGTAAAACAACTAGGCTAAATGTATCATCACAATGAACACCATACAGTTGGCTACGTCTATTAGAAACAAGACGAGTCTTATACCTGCTCAAAGAACCGTTGGCATGATATTTGTGCCAAAAAAATCACATTGACCGAACCATATTAGCATTAGGTGGTTTCGGAACAAGAATCCAAGTAGTAATTTTTAATCAATGCATTATATTCATCGTACATAGCATCTCGCGAATGAGAATCATACAAAGCAACAACACGTAGTGCATACCCCGTAAATCGTTGAAACCAAGCACGAGATGCTTGTTTCAAACCATATAAAGACCTCTGTAAACATGATGTGGAAATCTAGGATCTACAAACCCGGTTGGTTGGTACATATAAGCAGTCTCAGAAAGATCCCTGTTAAGAAATGCATTCTTAACATCAAGTTGATGAATAGGACAACTCTGATATAATGCAAGACTAAAAACGTATGAATAGTGTTCGGCTTAACAATCGGGCTAAATGTATCATCACAATCAACACCATACTGTTGGCTACGTCCATTAGCAATAAGACGAGTCTTATACCTGCTCAAAGAACCATTGGCATGATATTTTTGCCGAAAAACCACATCGACCGCACCATATTAGCATTAGGTGGTTTCGGAACAAGAATCCAAGCAGTATTTTTAATCAATGCATTATATTCATCGTACATAGCATCTCACAAATTAGAATCAGAAAAAGCAACAACAGGAGATTTAGGGATATGAGAAATGTGAGAGGTATGACCATAAAAACGAGGATTCGGCTTGAAAGTGTCAAATTAAGCACGTGTGACCATAGGATGAGTTCTAGTAGGTTCGTGCACGGTATTGGGGCTGGAAATAGATTGGGTCGAATGAGTAGTGGGTGGTTACGGAAGTGTGGTTTGGTCAGATTGGATCGTGTGACCCAAAGTGGTAGTCGAAGTGGATTGGGTCGAATGGGGTGTTGGTTATGTGGGTTCGTGTTGGTTAAAAGTAGGATAAGTCGGTTCTTGTTGGGCCAAAGGGGTGTCTTGTGTCAGTGTGTGTTTAGGTTTGGGTTAAATATAACATAACGTGTAAGAGGTGAAGGTTGAGGGTCCAGAAAGGTATATGATGGTGGATTATCGGATGAGAAGGATGCATATGGAAATTAAAGGTCATCAAATGTTACATGGCGAGAAAGGATCATTCTGTTGTTTAGGCATCGATACCCACGGTGGTAAGCGGAATATCCCAAAAAATGCATGGGGTGGCACGAGGTGAAAGTTTGTGTGGAGGGTAAAGGCGTGGGTAACAAGGAATCCAAAAACACGCAAGCGAGAGTAGTCGGGTTGTTTATTGAATAATTTGGTACATGGTATTTCATTTTGAATTGCGGTAGATGGAAGGATATTTAGTAGGTATGTAGCCATATGTAATGCTTCGACCCAAAATGTTGATGGAAGATGAGCTTGGAAAAGAAGAGTGTGTATAATATTATTTATGGTTCGTATCATTCTGACTTACCATTTTGTTGGGAGGTTTTGGGACATGAGAATCTAAACCGAATACCGTGTTTAGCAAATAATTGAAGGAGGTTGGTGTTGTCAAACTCACCACTATGATCACACTGAAAATCCGTAATATAACATTTGAATTTGATTATTTACATAAGAACGAAAATGCAAGAATTGTTTAAATACTTCAGATTTGGTACATAAAGGATAAATCCAGACATACTGAGAATAATGGTCAAAAAATAAGACATAATATTTAGAACCTCCTGAACTAACAATAGGAGAAGTCCAAATATCCATATGAACAATCTCAAAACAACGAGTAACAACGGAATCTTAACTGGAGAATGGAAGTCTCACATGTTTGTCAAGCTGGAAAGCGTGACAAATATGAGAAGAATTATCTTTAGAGTAAATTACACCATTCGTCTCTGTGGTTGGGGTCATATCACTGATTGAGTCCCTATCTTATTTTCTTGCGTCGTTGGTCCTTAATTTCAAACCTTGCTGCCTCGTTGGTCCCTATCTTCAAATTAGGTTATGTCTCCCAGTTAGGTCACTTAACTCTAAGGGCATTCTAGTCTTTTAAATTTCACAGGGACTGGCCATGTAATTTATTTATTTTCAAAAAAAAATTAATTCTTTCAAAAGAAAAACTTTAATTCATTTAGAAAAAAATGTATTCTTTTTTAAAAAAAATTACTTTTCTTAAAAAAAACTTATAAATTATTTTCGAAAATTTATTTTTTTAAATGTAAGCTATCAAAAAATATGTTTATCCAAAAACAATTTTAAAAAATAATTTATGTTCGAAAAAATTATTATATTTTTTTCAAAAGTTATATTCAAAAAATTTATTTTATTTCAAAAAATTATATTCTTTCAAAAAAATATTTTTTATATGTAAAAATAATCTACGTTTTCTTTCAAAAAAATATCTCCAAAATTTTGATATTCAAAGAAATTATCTTCGAGAAAAATAATTTTATTCTTAAAATTTTTTATTTTTTTAAAAAATAAAACTTTTAAAACATAAATTATTAGAAAAAATTAAAACTTTTTTAAAAAAATTGTTTCGTATTATAACCTTTTTTTCGAAAAAACACTTTTTTGATTTTTTTTTTTACTTATTTCGAATTAGTTTTTACTTTAAAAAAATGTACTTTTTTGATTTTTTACTTTTTGAAAAAAAAAATCGAAACAACTTTTTTTTTAATTTAAACTATTTTTCTAAAAGAACTAAAACTTTTTTTGAAAAAGTGTTTCAAATTTTTTTTTTATATTTATTTTGAAATTTTTTTTTCTTTTTGGAAATAAATTTAAACTTTTTTCTACAAAAATTTCGAAATTAAGTTTTTAAAATTTATCAAACTTAAAAAATTTTAAATAATTTTTTTTTTATAAATATTTTAAAATTAAAAAAAAAAATAAAAAAAATTAGATTTATGGAAATAAAATTTTAAATTTTTTTATAAATATTTTGAAATATAATTTTTTAAAAGTTTTCGAAATAATTATATTAAAAAGGAAAGCTTGAAAAAAAATTGGAAAAAAAAATCAATTACATAGTTGGTCCTTGTGAATATAGAAGGACTAGAATACCCCTGGGCTTGGATGACTTAACTAGGTAACTTAACCGAATTTGAAGATAGGGACCAACGAGGCAACAAGGTTTGAAATTAGGGACCAACGAGACAAGAAAAGAAAAGATAGAGACTCAATCAGTGATTTGGCCCAAACCACAAAGACGAATGGTGTAATTTACTCTTATCTTTGTTATAAGAAATAAACTAACGAGAAACAAGTAACACTTCTTTGTTGTCTGCCCATGTCATTTACCATCGCATGGTATTTATACATGTTACAAGAGACATAGGCTTTGAGCCCAACTAGGATATAACTCATCTAATTAGTTTAGAGATAAGACTTAATCAATCATACTATTAATCACCTAATTAATTACAATCATACATTTAATGAGTAAATATTTGGTCTAACAGAGATAGCTTGCGTTAATTTTGTTCTCATTTACGTAATTAGTTTTAGAAACCAGCAACCAAACTTTGAATATTTGAGCATCAAATCGACAAACAACAAACACGATTTTCAATTCAAGTTGCGTTGGAAAACGATTCAGGAATATTATATTTGTGGATAACTTATTATTCTTTTCTGAGAATAATTCTCTTTTATTACTTATATACATGCTTTAACGGACATCAGATTTCTTCGGATATATGGGGAAACAAGCAATTTTTGGTATAAAGACCGCTTTTTGTTAGAGAAGTGTGAGGATTTTAGTTAAAATGGCGCATTATTCATGTACATATAAACACTTAAGGTAGCTAAAGAAGGCTGGTTAGGTACCAAAATTTAATAGTAGTATAACTTGCACGAAATTCCTCATTCTAGAAATTCTAGCTAGTGTAAAAGATTTATTTAAAGAAAAAGAAATCTTTCAAAATAGTTACTTCCTTCGTCTTATTTTAATTGTTCCCCAACAACAAAAAAATTCATTTAAAAAATAGAGAGAAGTGCAAAAATCATCCATGTGGTATGTCGAAAAATCGAATTACATCCTTCGTTAACTTTTTGGACAACAGTCATCCCTCCGTTAGTGCGCGAGGCACAATACATCCCTCATGGACTAACGGTGCAAATGTTTTCTCGTTAAAAATTAACAAAATCTAAAAGAGAGGGTATTCTTGTCTTTTTCCTTTTCCGGGATGTATTGTGAACCTTATCATAAATAGTTTAAAAAAAATATATTTTTGAAAAAAAAATTTATTTTCAGAAAAAATAAGTTTTATTTTCTCGAAACAAAATTTATTTTCGAAAAAAAAAATTATTTTCGGAAAAAAAAGTTTTATTTTCTAAAAAATAAGTTTTATTTTGGAAAAAAAAAGTTTTATTTTCGAAAAAATATGTTTTATTTTCGGAAAAAAAGTTTTATTTTCGAAAAAATATGTTTTATTTTCGGGAAATAATTTTTTTTTTCGAAAATAAAACTTTTTTTTCGAAAATAAATTTTTTTTTGAAAATAAAACTTTTTTTTCGAAAATAATTTTTTTTTTCGAAAAAATTGTTTTTTTTCGAAAATAATTTTTTTTTTCGAAATTTTTTTTTTTTCGAAAATAATTTTTTTTTCGAAAATAAATTTTTTTAGAAAATAAAACTTTTTTTTCCGAAAATAATTTTTTTTTCGAAAATAAATTTTTTTTTCGAAAATAATTTTTTTTTAGAAAATAGAACTTTTTTTTCCGAAAATAATTTTTTTTTCGAAAATAAATTTTTTTTTCGAAAATAAATTTTTTTTAGAAAATTAAACTTTTTTTCCGAAAATAATTATTTTTTTCGAAAATAAATTTTTTTTCGAGAAAAAAAGACTTATTTTTTCTGAAAATAATTTTTTTTTTTCAAAAATAATTTTTTTTTTTGAAACTATTTATGATAAGGTTCACAATACATCCCTGGGAAAGGAAAAAGAAAAGAATACCCTCTCTTTTAGATTTTGTTAATTTTTAACGAGAAAACTTTTGCACCGTTAGTCCATGAGGGATGTATTGTGCCCCGCGCACTAACGGAGGGATGACTGTTGTCCAAAAAGTTAACGAAGGATGTAATTCGATTTTTCGACATACCACATAGATGATTTTTGCACTTCTCTCTAAAAAATAACTAAGCGCGGGTTCGAGAAAAACATATTGCCCGCTTGTATGTTACTGCACGACTCGACTCGCTAACTACTATCAAGCCGTTCTAAGAAAACAAAGTTCATTTAAAAATATATTCATTGTATCTGGACATTTATTTATTAAAATGACAACTTTATCTTAATAAGTGCAATAAATGCATCAATTACTTTTCTTACAAAAATAAATGATATAATATTGTAAATTTATTAAAATATAAATATTTTAGTTAAGAAAGTGGATAAAGTTTTGAGACAAACTAACATAAGTGCAAGGATACACATACCCCTAAATCACCATATGTACCCTTTCATTTTTGAATTTTTTTATTTATTTTTATTTATTTTATTTTTATAATATAGTATATGTTATAAAACTAAGAAACTAAAAATACGAAACGAAAATTATAATATCTCATAGGTCAAAAGTATTAAACTGACAAAAACTGCGAAACAGAAACTAACAAAAAACTGACGCTGGACCGTAAACTGGAAGGACAAATACTACTGGGTAGTACCTTTTGTACTTTTTATGTGCTTAGGAAGTTTTTATAGTAGCACCCTAAAATAATAATGAAACCAATGCGACAGCTCAATTTTCTGTCTTCTTCCTAAATTGGCGTATTTTGTGTCTTCTTCCTAAATTGGCGTACGCCACTTAACTGCCGTGAGGCCAATGACGTGCAGTATTATGGCTTGAGAGTCGCGGCGCCACTTCACCCTTCACATCAAATTGGCGCCGGTTTGCGCTATGACACCTTACCCTTTTAAGACACTGTAGTCACCTTAAAAACTCCATGGAAAATTATTCCAAGTTTTTATACATGCTTGTAGATTTCGATAATTGTTGATTTGACTCGGTAAATTAATCCTTTGGATAAGTTACTTATTATGGAGCAACTTTTTTTAGATCGGATGTATTCCGATACAGAAAGCCTACAATGCAGGCATAAACAAACAAAAGATGCTCAACAGAAGAAAGGGCAAACGATAAATTTCGAGTACCCATGTTCTTCTAGCTATGTTCACAACAAAATCGGTTGGCAGAACATGATTACTGCATTTCCCTCAATAGCTAGGCATTTTATCTTCTAGAGCTAACTTGTCACAGGTAATCTCTTTGTAGGCTTGGTCTCAATAACTTGTAGCAATACTTGCTAATGATGAGTAAGTTCCCACAAGAGCGCTAACGACGCCAACCACAATAATGGAAATACTTAAACCAATCTGCATCACAAAATAAAAGACCAGTTAAAAAAAAGTTGGGCTATCTATCTTTTAAAAATGTATGAGAGGTGCAGAATGGGTTGGGCAGGATTGGGTTAACCCAAACACTTCCTGTTAACAGTTTGTATCCATGCATAAAAAGTAAACGTTGGCCAACTTTTGACCCGCTCCACCCCTTTTGAACCGTTTCCATTCTAGCTAATGATTTTTATCCCATGTTGACCGGTTTAGGATCCAAACACAGCCGGAATCAACTCAGTCACACATTAACGGGTATAAGAAAATGTTACTGCTCTGACACGCAATTTACCTGTGTAGTTGTTGCCTTCCTCCCTTGAATTCTGAGAAAGCACAGGGCTGGCATTACTATTGCCTGCATTTAGGGAATAGAATGAAGATGTATCACTAGATATAGTTGTAATGCACAAAGAATTAAAGATAGCCGGTCATAGATCTGATTATAACTCATGCTTATTTTTGTTGTTTCCTTCTTTCTTTGCTATTAGATATGTAACAGCAGATGGCGCATTTATGAATTCTACTTTACAACATATACAACATGCCTTGCAAGAATATTTGGCCTTGAAACTCTTATCATACATATTAAACATTATTCTTTCACTTTTACCCATGTGCCTATCTCATATACTGATATTAGAAAGCTACTCAAAGCTGAATGGCCGTGAAAATTATAAGTTGAAAAGGTTTGAGATGGCAAGAATAACTTAACATGAGTAAATGACTACTGGTCTACTATAATACTTTTCATTAACACCAATACTGAAATTTAAGATAAAGATCTGGAGAGATCAATGTGATGACAAATGTCTCCTGCGATATAATTCCGACCAATTTACTGTTACACGAGTTAGGGACGCCCATAGGTAATTCAATTTGCCAATAGTGAAACAATAAATATGCCATGAATATAGCCAAGAGACAGATGCCATCTTAAAAAATCAAGTGTTACTCCTATAATTATGAATATCCAAGTGGGTAAACTGCTAATACTACTGATTAAAATATTATTATAGTTGACGACTTATGAACAGTGAGCTCTAGATATTTATATGAGATAATCTATGAATGCAGATGCATTGATATTATCACAATTTAGGGTGGATACTTACCACCATTACACATAGTAGTGATCCCATCAAAGCCATTACAGCACCTGCAGTTGAAACATATAAGATTCAGTTTATGATTGCATATGACACAAGAAACATGATCATTTGTTGAAGCGTGTGGCCAGTTGGCCAGATGTCTGAACCGAACTCCTATACATGATGCTTAGGTTTACCCATTTAGCTTTTTCAACTATACATTTTAATTAGGAACTACGGTTTATTGCCTTAACCATGCCATGTACAAAACTCAGGTTCATAGTTATTTCTTTTAAGCCTTAATTATTCTTCCTAATTATTCACTGTCATGGCAGTTGAAACTTCATAGGATTATTACAACAACCCGTGTCATTAAGTTGGAACTATAATTAGTAGCATTTTAGCATTGTTGGTTTGATAAAGACTCCATCTAAGGTGTTTGAATGTGCTAACTGAAGGTGATTATGTAAATTAATCATCACAAACTCAGATTTAGTATAATGGAATGAAGAAAGTAGTTTCGTATATTTTGTACTCATCAAAGTTTAAATAACCAGAGGTTTAAGCGTGATCGTATAAAACTGCCATAATCAGAATTCAGTTATGCGTAAATACTGAGATCCCTGCAGCAAAAACTGCTGCAAAGGTTATTAGCAGCAAAGGCTAAAGTTGGGGAAAATGGTATTTGTATTTCACTATTTCACATAAGTTAGTATTACTGGACATTAGGAGAGTTGGTTTAATTATCGAAAGTAGACCATTATTTAGGAAAGTCAGCTTATCTCAATATAAGCTTTTATCTTCTATTGCTATTTCTACTAATTTCCAGCTCAACTTCTTATTTCCAATAAAACATATTATTGACCCCTAGATAGTGAAATAATTGAAAGCAGAACCTAATTAATAAAGTATAATTCAAATACGCATCAAATACCCCCGAAAATGGAACGACAAATAGGGAAATACTAAGGCAAGAACAACATGTTGAATAACTAATTATATCATGAAGGCTTACCAAAGAACGGAATAAGAATTGCAACACAAACAGTAGATAGGACTAGTGTTGTCCTGAGTAGAATGTAAGACCAATTACTACGTGAGACACTAACAGGTAACAGCTCCTCTATAGCACTAGCCAATGGATTCATAAGCAGCGCATATTTGGTGAATGGATTAAGGACCTGCAATTTGTAAAGCATAGATTACTCCCGTAGCAGATTTAATAAGCAGAAGACTTAGATGTTAGCTTAATATGTATTCACTATGTAACTTAAGCATAATAAACTGGCACTTACCACTACCCACAAAGCAACTTTTGAAGCAATTGCATTATCTGGCAAGTTTAATGTTATTTGGGATGACGTGCTCTCACCAAACATGAGATACCCCATAATTGCAACAGCCCCATACATCAATAAACACAAGAAAAAACTGCGAAACATAAAAACACAAGCTATTAGCTCAGGAAACGAATGAATTTTTTAGGTTGCATTTTTTAATATTTATGCTCTTGACTTGTTACATAACGCAGTTTAGCCATAGAACCATTCAATCGGAAAAGTCTGAACAGCCCAACTATCAGAATGTTCCTGTGAGTGGACACCCTTTGTTAAAAGCAGAAGTACCATCTTTTTGTCCATTATTTAAAGATAACTAAAGGGTTACAGATGATTACAAAACTAATGTTGTTACAATCATAATCTAAGTTTTTAGATTACCAAAATTAGGATGTTGTATGCATAAAAAATATACTTTGGTGACTCTCAACCCATTTGGCCCATTCCTTATATATCTAGAAAACAATATTTTGACCCATTTGAATGACACATAACCTAGATCAACCCATTCATAAGTATATGCTTCAAAGTTGCCACTTCCAAATAAAAACAAAGATGTTTAGTTGTACCCTATTATCATCGCCTTGCTGAACTTGCTCTTGTCCGCCATTGACTGGTATATATTAGGAAACACAGAATGTCCAGAAAAACAAAAAACATAGATTCCGAGTGCAAATGGAACGCCGCTCCACTTGATTGCTGGCCCACTTTCATGAAACCCGACATTTACCGTCCCAAGATAAAACACACAAAATATAACAGCAATGGTAGCTAATACACCAGTAGCTGCAAACAAATTGCATTTGCTAATATGAATTTAATTTTAGATAGTAAATTAGTAATCTATACGAACATGGAAAAACATATATGTAAATTACCTGAAAGATAAGAGATTACCCGCACATTCTTTAACAAGACAATCGGTACAAGAATGAGAGCAGTGAGAACCGCAAACAAGTGAGCAGAGTCCAGATTAATACCAGCAAAATTTAACGATGCTCCTGGGAATAGGCTAGTAAGATTGTCTCCTTCTAGAATAATGAATTCCACACAATACGTCTGAAATTAAGAAAACGCATCATAGATTATTTACGTTTTCATTTTGTGATTTTGCTTTGTACCTTGTTATATAGTGGGTGGGACATAGGGACTTACGTAGAGCTCAGTATACAAGATGATCTGCATCAGAAACCACGATTTAGTAAAAGAAACTGTATATAGCCAAATTGCATGTAAAAGGAACAAACTTTCAAATCAACGTGTAAGGGCTTAATTCAATTTTTATACAATCAAACTTACAGATACAATGAGGCGCCCATATTTTCCAAATGCAGCTTCTCCAATATCGGGATAACTGAAGATGCCTTCCTTGCTCTCAAAGCAAGGCCTCATGAGTGATGCAGTGTAGCAACATATGATGCCAAACAGGAGTAACATTCCCAACCCTGCCCAGCCAGCTTGTGCAATGGTATATGGTATAGAAAGAAGCCCAACTCCCACCATTACATTCACCACTTTTCAAAGCATTAAACATAATAATAAGTTTTTCATCGTGCAGAATCGAGAACTACAAAATAAGGATTTACTGATAATAACTGCCACATATTAATTAGTAAATACAAAAGAAATACAACATATTGTAGGGCATATTGATGTGCTTTTAAGCGCTTATGTGATAAAATAATTGGAATCAATCAATAATTTGTAATAAGATAATCATATGTTTGTCACGAAAACTGAAACCAAACAGCAATACAAAAGTAAGAGCATACAGAAATTAAAGAACAAGCAGATATATGTGCTTCCTAGCTGTTAATCTATGTACCAACAGGTTGATATAAAATGAGCCAAAGTGAGCATTGAGTTTATTAAAAATTAACTATGTAACTTTTAAATATTGACAGTGGCAACTCTTACCATTGAATACAGTCTGAGTAACACTACATCCGTGGCTAATAGGAAGTTCACCAAGTTGCTCATGTAACGAACCCTTCCCTGACCATGTTGATATCTTCCTCGAGATCCTCTGCAAATCCTCTTTGCTATAAAGCTTTTCACATTCAGATAACAACCGAGCCTTAGCATCATCATCAAAGTTACTCTCGATACCAATATCATGCAATGACGCATATATACTACTAGACGGATGTCCAAGGAGTCCAAAATTTGGTGTTGCTGTAATTGAATACGAATCAATTGTCTGACTGCAATTAAGAAGATAACATGTCAGATAGCTAAATACACCCATTCCAGCAGCATTATGTATAAAGAAGTCCACTTTGACTATCAAAGTCAAACATTACAAAGTAAAATCCAAATGTACTTGAAAAACTTATAACTTTATAAGTATAACTTGACTTATAAGGCCACCCACTATAATATACGTGTATAAAATGAAACGGTTTGTAACTGAGACACCATGATGGAATGAGGTTCATAAGGACACGGCATGGAAAAAACGCTTTCAAGGTTATGAACCTTCTCACTGCATTCTGAAAGGTCATCACCTCGGTCGTTAATTTGTGGTTAGCGGGAAGGTGTCCGCCAATCTTGGGGGAGTTTGTCGCATCTGCTCCTCTCACGCCTCTCCTTAAACCAGATAACGGGATTCGACCTATTGGAGTAGGTACTATATGGAGACGTTTGGTTTCCAAGGTTGCTATGAAAGGTGTGGGTAAAGAAATGTCCAAGTACCTTTCTGATTTCCAGTTTGGAGTTGGAGTGTCGGGTGGCGTTGAGGCTATTTTACATAGCGCTAATAGGGTGTTGAGTGAATACCATAATGATGGGTCTCTTGCAATGCTCACTGTGGACTTCTCAAATGCTTTTAACCTTGTGGATAGATCAGCATTACTCCATGAGGTTAGGGTGAGATGTCCCTCTATTTCTTTGTGGGTAGATTTCTTATATGGGCAAGCAGCGAGATTGTATATAGGAGACACATATATCAGGTCTGCCACGGGGGTGCAACAAGGTGACCCATTGGGACCTCTTCTATTCGCTCTTGTATTACACCCGCTTGTACATAATATCAGAGACAATTGCAAGCTTCTTCTTCATGCTTGGTATCTTGATGATGGAACTGTTATTGGAGAGTCAGAAGAGGTTGTCAAGGTGTTAGACATTATAAAGGTGAGTGGTCCAGGTTTGGGTCTTGAACTTAATATCAAGAAAACAGAGGTATTTTGGCCCTCGTGCAATGGTGTGAAGGTCCGTGATGGTTTGTTTCCTATTGATATTCGGAGACCGTCTTCGGGTGTGAAGCTTCTTGGGGGAGCTGTTAGTAGAGACGCCAATTTTATTAGAGGGATGGCCATGAGGAGAGCCGCGAATGCAGTTGATTTGATGAGCCTTCTTCCACAGTTACATGACCCGCAGAGTGAGCTCCTTTTACTTCGATCATGCATGGGTATTTCCAAACTCTTTTTTGGGCTAAGGACTTGCCAACCTGTACACATGGAGGATGCGGCCTTGTTTTTTGACAAGGGTTTGCGTGGGTCAATTGAGAACATAGTGGTTTGTGGAGGGCCATTCTTTGGAGACTTACAGTGGCGACTTGCTTCTTTACCCATTCGTCTTGGTGGTTTGGGTTTGTACTCGGCAAAAGAGGCCTCCTCCTATGCTTTTGTGGCCTCGAGGGCCCAATCTTGGGTGTTACAAGATCACATTTTACGTGACAGTGGCGTATGTAGTATGGATGATGATTATGCTTCTGCTTTAGCTTGTCTACGTGATAAGATTCCAAGCTTTGATTTTAGTTGTTTCACTAATAAGGATACCGCCCCCTCTAAAACCCAACAAACATTGGCGACTACCCTTTTTAGTGAAATGGTCAAGGATATGGAGGTCCACTTTGATATGACTTTGAGGCAGAAAGCGGTTTTTGAGTGTTTACGCGCGTCACATGCTCAGGATTTCCTACTAGCTATCCCTATAGTCGGGCTTGGTCAACATATGTCACCAATGGAATACCGTTCTATTCTTAAGTATCGCCTCATGATCCCATTATTTCCGGCTGATACAATGTGCCCTGTTTGTCGCAAGGCATGTTTGGATTCTTTTGGGGAACATGCGGTTCATTGTAAAGAGCTCCCGGGCTTCAAGTATCGACACGATATGGTTAGAGACGTTCTTTTTGACATATGTAGACGTGCTGGTATCTCCGCCAAGAAAGAAGCACCTGTGAACTTCTTGACTGACCCGGTAGATGGAAGATCCACACTCAGACCGGCGGACATTCTGGTTTTTGGATGGGTTGGAGGAAAACATGCATGTGTGGATCTGACTGGGGTTTCTCCTCTTGTGGGGATGAGTAGCCGGGGTTTTACAGCGGGTCAGGCTGCTTTGAAAGCCGCCTCATGCAAAGTAACAAAACACGAAAAAGCATGCATTGAAAATCAACACGTGTTTATTCCTTTTGGATTTGATACCTTCGGTTTTCTTGCACCTGAAGCGGTGGAGTTTCTGAATAGAGTTCAGCGCGTTATGAATAGCAACGTTATGGCACCTAAATCCACAAATGTGATTTTTACTAGAATTAGCTTTGCAATTCAAAAAGGGCTTGCGGCGCAGCTTGTTGCTATTAAACTTTTAATCATTAACCTTATTCTGAAATGAAATATTTATATCCACTTAACAGACTAAATTGCAAAAACTGTCCATGTGGTATATTTAAATCGCAATCGCAGCCTATACAACTTCGAAAGTGCAGACACTATGACCATAGGAAACATTTGGTTAGTTATGAGAGTAAAATATCCTATGACTATAGGGGAAGAAAACAGGGGCTATTTAGTCATTTGACTTCAGCGAGGTATGTAAGTTGCTCATGTGATTTGTACATGTCACAAGGACCATTTTTTCAATTTACTATAAAATTAAACATAATCTTTTGTACAGTAATACCATAGCAAATCCTACAACAAAATTGAAAATTTTTGGCAACATATACAATTTAAGCTTTGACTTCAAAAGTCAATGCAGAAGCAAGAACTCTTTATAATGTGGAAACAAAGTTTCTGAATTAAATGTATTCTTTGCAGTAATGGCGTATTGACGTATTCTTAAAAAACGATTTTAGAAAAGTAACGCTAGTGGTATTGATGCAGGAGTATTATTGAGATTATTATTTTATTTAGTTTCCTTATTTTATTTTCCTAGAATATTTTGTTAACTTTTTCTCCAAGTTTAGTCTTTTGTTAATCAACTTAAATCCAGGTTAGGGTTTATTGTTTGATTTCATCTAAATAATCGGGTATTCGTTGAATCAACGATTGTTGGAGTTACCTGATTATCGGTATTCTTTTTGAATCAACGATAGTTGGAAGGATTGTTTCTGGCATTCCTCCTGATTAAGATGTTAGAATATCCGTTTTTTGAGGTTGATGGTTCATCTTCTGATGAATGGGAAGATTATGGTGCGACTAGTGATGATTATGATGGACCTCCCATATTTGATGAATACGAAGAAGAATCGATGCTAGTTTATGATACAAATATTGAAGATGTTATTGAGGAAGAAGAAGGATTTATCGGGAAAGAAGGATTCGGTGGGGAAGAAGACAACATTCAAGACATCGTAGTTGTGGCTAATAATATTTATTTTTCAATGATCCAAAATATCATGATCGATAAGTTGGGTTTTAAGACGATCAAGGTTCGTGGTCGAGTCATTTTGAAGAAAGGAAACTTGATGCAAGAGATGCAAACTTGGATGCTACGAATACAAAGGACGAGTGAGGCAAACTCGAGGACGAGTTTTTCAAAGAAGGAGAGAATGATGCAGGAGTATTATTGAGATTATTATTTTATTTAGTTTCCTTATTTTATTTTCCTAGAATATTTTGTTAACTTTTTCTCCAATTTTAGTTTTCCTATAAAATTAGGACGTGGGTTTATTGTATGGAATTATTATGAAGCTATGAATAAAAAAAATACAGACTTTTAGTCTTTTGTTAAGCACTTAAAAGGGTTTATTGTTTGATTTCATCCAAATAATCGGGTATTCGTTGAATCAACGATTGTTGGAGTTACCTGATTATCGGTATTCTTTTTGAATCAACGATAGTTGGAATGATTGTTTCTGACATTCTTTGGAATCAACAGATTCAATTATCTATCTTTGTTTTTTGTTTTTCTCGCTACATCAGGTATAGTGACTAACATATCAATATATCATCGTCAACTCAATGTCCAGGGACGGAACTTAAACACTTTTGTTAGAGGGGCTATCATATAAGGTATTCATTTTAGGGGGCGCAATTTATATTTTTCTCTAATATTTGGTATAAAACATAAATAACTATTACTATTACTAAAAGGGTAAAATTTATATATAATGACAAAAAATTTGGGGGGGGGGGGGGGGGGGGGGGGGGGAACCCCTCTGGTCCCTTCAATCTTCCGCCCCGTCAGTGTCATCAGTATAAGATAATCAACATCAACACCCACAAACCGTCAGTGTCATCAGTACAAGATAATCAACATCAACACCCACAAACCGTCAGTGTCATCAGTATAAGATAATTAACATCAACACCCACAAATATATATCGCACTTGTACACAAATATACCTCATACACTCACAAAACTATTTACTCTCTCCACACAACTCGGTCATTCAGACCACCGAGTTCTTACTAAATGAAGGCGACAAAGCGTTGTATGGGGGTGTCAGGTCAGTAACAAGCAGGGGCGGACATACCCTTTGGGTACGGGGTGGCGGCGCCCCCATGGCTAGACCGAAAATACGAAATTACAGTATATTTTTTCTTTAATTTTTTTTCTTTAATTTTGAGCCTTTTTTTTTTAAATGTCCCCACTCGAAACTCAAATTGCCCTCCACTCACACATTAAAATCTAATATTTAACACTCTGAAACCTAGAAATCTCCCATTTTTAGTTTACAATACTCGATTTTTTATTCAAATTTTAATTTTTTCGTTTTGCTATTGTCAGAAAAAAAAAAAAAAAGTTGCCCCTAACAACACAATTTCTTGCGTCCGCCACTGTACTAACAAGCAAGACGCGTGGTAATAAAGGGGACTAGTCCAAGGGGTTTAAACATACATTAGTTAGACAGACTCATGCTTAAATTTATATTAAAAAAAAATTGAATTATCCATAGCATCGTTAAAGAATGTGGTATATGCAGCAATCTTTGTATTATATCCTTAAAAGACAAGAGAAATTAAACGTAAAACAAGGATATATACATAAAATTCTTACTTATAACTCTGAGGCCATTGATGAGACGAGAAATGCGAAGACGAAGAAGAAGACCGGCTTTCATTATCATCATCTTCAATATTATCATCATTATTTTCATCATCACCATTAAACTGAGCTTCTTCATCTTCATCATCATCCAAAAAATACTCACCATCATCTCTTCTATCTCCCATCTTTTTTTTCTTTTTTTTAGAAATGTTACAGAGAGATTTTTGAAGGGTTTATCACCTTATTAGTAAAGAGACAGAGTGATATGTTGTGGATAAAAACATGAAGAGATAATATAGGAAGAAATGACAGTGAATAAGGTAGTAAATCAGTAAAACTGCTGACGTCAGCATTTATATTACTGTTTTTTCATATATATACTTTTTTTTAGCCAATTCGTTGTTATTGGGGACTCAACTGTCACATGTAAGACATTAGATGAGTTTTAATAAGCGTATGTAAAACATGAAATTGGTGACTCGATAAATATTTTATATTTAATGTTTTTTTTCTCGACTTTTAAACAAGTATTAATGTTTTTTATATTTACGTTTTTAATGTTTTTAGTTTGTTTTAACCTTTGTCCGTTTAGCCTGTACCCATTTAACCTATCGTCCATTTTGCCGTTAACCCATGTCCGTCCGACCTTCCATTTTACCACCTCTAGGAAGAAATGACAGTGAACAAGGTAAATGAGTAAAACTGCTGACGTCGGCATTTATTGTTTTTAGTACTATATTTTTTTAGCAGAAAAAATGGAAGAGACTGGAATGTTGGAAAATTGACGGTTAATAATGTGATTGTACAG
This sequence comes from Glebionis coronaria, assembly GCA_025667525.1. Classification (NCBI taxonomy): domain Eukaryota; kingdom Viridiplantae; phylum Streptophyta; class Magnoliopsida; order Asterales; family Asteraceae; genus Glebionis; species Glebionis coronaria. Next base: position 2,681,602 of record JANFOE010000193.1, read on the forward strand.
GTGGAATGAATGTGTTGCGATAATGTTTTTTGGTTCACGAGTTATTTCAAGTACATTGTGATTGTGTTTGAATTTGTCTTGTTTTAAAATGGTAATATCATTGTATCAGTTGATTTGATTGTTTGTTTCTTTTTCCCAAAAGATACCATTTGATTTGATTGCTTGTTTCTTTTTCCCAAAAGATATCAGTAAATTTTGATAATTAAGTCGGGGAAAATTGCCCTACATTTTGATTTTACCCTTCTTTTAAAACGGTATAATATTTGAAATTTGATCGCCTTCCAAACGGGCAGGCTCATAAAAGAAAACTTTTCGAACTCATAGCTTTGCATTAGAACTTTATAAAAAAAATTCAGGTGGCTAACTGAGTTTAGACAGTTGACTTATATTAGACTCTTAATTAGTCTCTTAGTGGGAAGAGAGAGATTTTGGTGTGAGTGTTGAACAAGATGTTCAAAAGAATTTAGGCCCATAATTTTTTCCACTACGATGCACAAAAAGAAAAAGAAACACCCCCTTAAAAAGAAGTATAAAGAGCATCGTGATTTTTAATGTTCGTTTGGCAATTAATAATTAGTTTTATCAACTTTTTGTATTTACTTTCAGTATTTAATAAAAATAACATTTGTAAACGTCCAGTATTTATAAGTTGTTTACATAAATATGATTAAACTACAACTATGCTAAACGTTTTTATTAAAAAAAATCGTATCATTTTTTTCAAAAACACCCTAAAAAGGACCATCAAATTCACTACTAAATACACACAAAAATAACACGAGTTCGTAAACCGCTGATACAACCAAAAAGGGCCACCACCACGTGTGAAGACGATTAACGTGTTTCAAGGCTTCACGCGTGATCAGGAGGACTCATTTTCCAAGTTCCAACCCATTATTCCGCCCAACCTAATACTCTCTTATCATTTTTAGTCATTAGTCGTGTAATGGTTACCACTTACCACTTTTCTTACAGTAAAAATGTATATTAACTAACAGAGAAATTTTCTCTTTACCATGTCGTTAGGGCCGTAAATGTGACAATCCGTCAATTTATGATTGATATTTTATTCTCGAATATTATTTAAAAACATTATTTTAATGTTATAATATGAACTCACATATTTTTGGGAAGAAATTTGGATTTACGTCTTGAAGTAGCGTCGACTACGTCTAAACCGGAGAATTCTACGTTACGTGCTTACGTTTATATACACCGTCTTTGGTGACAGTCCGACATTTCAGAAAATAAATTTATCCGTGAATATTATTTTGGAGTATTAAATTTGTGTTAGTTCATAAACTCACAAATTTACGAGAAGAGATTAGGACTTACGATTTATTTTAACGTCCTTTACGACTAAACCGGAAACCTTAGGATTTCGTATTTACGTTTTTGAACTCCGTTTTTGATGAGACAATTTTTATTAGATTCGTTTTGTGTCGTTGATTCATAATTTATAAAAACGTTTTTCGTAAAACGACCCGAGGGCACGCAAATCGAGGAAACTAGAATCGAGGAGTACCCGTAAATAAATGGGGATGAGACAAGTGGGACACTTGTCCCACCCCCACTCAAAACCAGCCTAACATCACCAACACACCAAATAGGTGTCAACTTATAAGCAAATGCTTACACTTGTAAGCTAAGCTTACAAGTGAAGCTACTTACAACATCAAACCAACTAGCCTAAACCACTTCCTCATTTCCCTCACATGCAAACCACAAAAAACACACTCTTTCTCTCCCCATTTTCGTCCACTCTTCACCCAAAACAACCCCCATTTGATCTTGATTCAATCATAAATCATATGTATAATTTACATATGATGAAAACCCATTGAAGTTATAAAGATTGGAGGTGATCTTAACATGTAAAAAGGAGTTTTCAAGGGAGTTTGGGGCTGATTTCTCAACGAGTTTTCATGAAGAACAAGGGCTGATTTTTGGAGGAATCTACAAATACTTGGTGATCCTAGAAGTGATGTTGATATCTCATAAGATTGGTTACCCAAAACCAAGTCTTGTTCATCATCAACCCCATCTTTTCATCACTTTGGTGGTATAGAGATTGTTCTTCCCATCCTCTTGTTATTTTGATTATGTAATCTTGTATTTTCTTTATTTATGTATATGTATATGATGATGAATGATGATAAAAGTATTATGTGGGGATTTGGTGTTGATAAACATGGGTAAAAAGATGGAAAACCACATGTAAAATGGTTAAAATCATGCTTAATGTGATGGTTGTATAAAAACAGTAAGTAACCAAGACTTAAACTGATAAAATTGCATGGTGGAATCCATTTACAGTAAGTATAAGATGTCATACACATGTGAGAGTTGGCCATGCAATGGAATCATTATAATGAATGAGATATGATCAAAACAAGTTTAAAGTATAAATCTGAGTTCACTGTTTTGGACGATTTTTAGAAAATATTTAGAAGATGATTCAACAGTAGCTATAGAAGAGTTAAATGTAGCACATATCATGTAGTTTATGTGATAAAAATTTGAGCTTCTATCTCCATATAGAACTCAAGATATGGCAGTTTTGGTGAAGATGAAGTTAAAAATCAGATTTTTGGAAATTAAAGAATAATACTATTATATAAGCACTCACATTTTAATATATAAAATGTAAAAATAAAAACCCACTAACTTATAAAACTTATTTATATAAATATATAAAAGGTTAATCAAATGGATAAATTATATAAATGGTGGTGAAATAATGTTTATAAGTAATAAAAACTATAAACATGATTTTTACGACTTTTTCGGCTATCGCCGTAAAATTAACGTTTTTCGCCAAATAAAACTTAGACGACCAAACCCGTCTAATGTAAAGTTTATAAAAGTCATATACTGATGTATAGGTAACTAATACAAGTAAAAACCGACAAAACCCGAACTATAGGGCATACGGACATTAACAAGTTAAATAAACATATTGGACTAATAAATGGACTAAATAGGATAAAAACTTGTAAAAAGAACTTATTGGGCTTAACACATTTGGGCCCAACTTGAAAGTGTATGTACTGATAATAAAAGTACAAAATGGATTAAAATAAGTTAAATAACTTATAATAAGCTTGTTGGACCTAAAACACGTAAATAGGTAAGACGAGAAAACTAGTATAAAAGTTATCAACACATAACTCTAAAATGAGTAAACGAGAATATGTAAACCCACTTGATCATCATATATATATAATCATCATATGTATACATACTTGTTATTTTTATAAAGTCATTGGACATGAGTCTAAGACGAGTATTATTTGTCTAGGTTTCCGTGATTGAAGCACGTACCGTACGACCGAATTGCCGATAACCCGCCTTCCCATATCAACGTGAGTTCATAGCCTCGCACTCTTTTAAATGTTTTTATAAATGTTTTATAAACCCGCGAGGGAGATAACATGTTAGTTTTTATAAAATTAGGACACCATTTGTCCCGATTGTTTGTTTATTGATTTGGACCCGAATGATTGAATGACCCGGTTGTATGACCCGATAAATGATTAAAGGACCCGATAGATGAAATCAAATAGATTATTAAAGTTAGGTTATGTCACTAAAAGTCCCATTAGCATGAATTGTGAACTACCGGGATTTGGTAGACGCTTATGCATTTAATAGTACTATTTGGGGACGATCACCCCAGTTCGCGCCTTGACGGTTGATTTCCGTCGTGCCACATTGATTGGTAAGCGAATTAATGTATGAGAAGATTTCCATAGCGTGACCTTTGTGACGACACGCTACTTTAGATGGGCAAAATTTGTATCGGGTTAGCTACCCATTGTTGGTTTAGTAAGGTAAAAATGTCATGCGGCTTATAATAATCCGAACTAACGAAATACTAATAGACGCTCCGAATTACGATGTATTGCCTGACTAGCAATACAGGGTCATACTATTGATATTATGATTGTATTTTGGTTTTCATAACCATATTCATATAACGGTTTTTATTTGATTTTATACAATGTCATAAGACGTATTGTATGATGTTTTTACGACATTGACTCGTATAATGATTTTTACGGCAAATGCCTATATTATGATTTTCGATAAGGATTTGTATAAAACGACTTTGGCTATTTTATGGCCTATTAAAATGATTTGTATAAAATGATTTTTAGTAATAATTTTATACTGATATTATATTGATGGATTTTATTAAACTCTATGAATTCACTCGGCGTTATCGCTGAGCTTTTCTTTTAACATGTTTTATCTCAGGTACTTGAAGGTAATTCTCGGGAAGACGACAAGAATTCATGGCCCGCACTTAAACAACATTTTCCATTCAAATACTTTGTAAAACTTTGTATGAAATAATATGACTTGGGACCTATGTAACCTTGATATTTATGAATGGAAATGCTTTATTGATAAACGACGCGATTTTTATGTGTTGTCTATGATGTGAGTAATGTGCTATCCCGTAACACCAACTAGTCTTCCGCTGTACTGAGTTGTATAAATTTGGGGTGTTACAGTAAATGAACTGAACGTTCAGCGAACTGTTCGTCGATCGTTCGACGAAAAATTTGTTTATGTTCGTTTATTTAATAAATGAACGAACATGAACAAGATTTTTGGTTCGTTTAGTTAAATAAACGAACGTGAACAAAGGCTTCGTGCGTTCATTTACGTTCGTGAACGCTTAATTATGTCCGTCCGCTTACGTTCGTTTATTTTGTTCACTTACGTTCGATTAATATCCTAAATATTAAAAAAATAATAAACTATATATCAAATATTTTCAATTAATATCCCAAATGTTAAAAAAAATAATAAACTATATATCAAATATTTTAAAATATCTAATAATATATTAGTAATATAGTATTTGGTTACAAAGTATTTATAATTTCTCTTAAATTATTCGACTACGTTCATTTATGTTCGTTTATGTTTGTTCAATTACGTTCGTTTAAGTTATATGAACGGACATAAACGAACACGAACAAGTTCAAATCTAAATAAACGAACATGAACAATTTTTGTCCGATTAAGCGTTCGCGTTCGTTTATTTGTTCGGCTAAAACTAAATAAACGAACATGAACATACCTTCGTTCGCGTACGTTCGGTTCGTTTACAGCCCTACATGTGGTGCAAACCACTAAATGGTGCTAATTTGGTTGCTTCGATTGTGTAATGTCAATGTGCGCAGTGGTAACCACTCCTGGTCTTGGTGTCAAGAAATGATGTTGATCATCATTTTTGCGAAAATACACCATATTATTAACCATTTCAATAATTTTATATAATGTTTGAGAAAATACATTATTTTAATTAACCGTTCCGACCAAAAGTTATGACATTCACAATGGATGCTTTTCAAAAAACTTGATACTATTTCATCAAGTCATCAACATGACTTTTTGTATTGTAGAGAGTGAGAACCAAAAGACTTGCTATGTATCAAGTCCACGAGTACAAGTTTTGTTATGACTTGATGAAATACAATCGCTCACTCCACGAGTACAAATCAACATTTACCCATAATCAGGGACGAAACTTGACAAGTATTACCGGAGAGGTCAAACTATAGTGTATTTGTTTTAGAAGAGCCTATTTACATTTTTTTTAACATTTATACTAATATACCCCTCCCCGCTGTGAGATACTCGAACTCGCGCAAACCTGACCTCGTGCACTGTTGCTTGCCCAGATAGTTCACCATCACCAGCATAGCATAAACATTAAACAGTACATATGACACTCAATAGCCATGGAAATGACTACACAGCTAGTGACATGGATAACTGGGTACGGCATATCGAATTCATTGCTAGACCCTACTTTTATGGCATGCTGAAAAAAATCCTAGAAATATCTCAGAATCATGTTCAATGGCCAAAAACAGCTCAGATTAGAGCAGCATAACAGCTTTCTTCCTTTTCATCGCTTCACTAACTGATAATATGACTAAATAATTCGCCAGCAATTACTACAATGCCATTTTCCAAGAGCATCAAATATGCTAACAAAGTTTCACATTTAGGGAATCCTAAAGTTCCTAATCTATGGAAAAAAGTAATACATATATTCCGACATTAATAAGAGCTTACTTTTCAAATAGTTTCACTGATATTGCATTCTAAAATGAGAGTTGCTACTAATCAAGCAGATCAGACACAGCAGTCTTTTTGAAAGCATCTACCTGAGCAAGCTGTGCAGCCAATGACTTGCTCGGGAAAACATTATCAGCCTTCAGCCTCTCTCTAAACCCATAAGCCGGAGCTTTAGCATTTATATACGCCTGCAAAAGAGAAGAATACTGCCTAAATCTAGACACATAGCCATCTTGTCTCATCCTATGAAACATCTTTTCAGCATTATTTATATCTCCTCTTTTAGCATACTGATCCAAAATCATCATATATGTAGAAAACAGTGGCTTCAATTTATTCTGTTGTGCAGCCTTACTCAAAACTGAATCCGCTTTTTCGATCTCCCCCGACTCTAAATATAGTTTGACCAAAGCATCCCATGTCAAAGGCCCAATTCTACAACCACTCTCACTCATTTGTTTCACAAGATCTTTCCCCTTTGACAACATCTTATTACTGGCATAAACATTTAACATAGCAGTGTATTGCTTAGCTGAGAGCCTTTGCCATTTCTTTGACATTTCGTTAAACACCGCCTCTGCTTCGTCAACTTTTTTTAGTCTTCCAAAGGCGTTAATAGCATTCATGCATTCTTCTGTTCTTGGATTAGACTGACATACCTCCCAAACTCTCTTAACATCATCGAAACTTTCAAGTAATGCATAAAGAGGAAGTAAAGACGAACATACCCTTCGCTTTTCATTTAAATTACCTCCTTCCACTTCCTTCAGAATCTCTTTGGTTTTTTCTTTCACGCCTCCATAGAAGTATTGTCGAGCTAATGCCAGCTGTATTCTTAAATCAGGTTCCAGCCCCTCAGATTTCATTGTTTCAAGAACTTGTTCCATACCAATAATGTCATTGGAGTGGCCTTTAGTTTCTATCAATAATCTATATGTGAAGAGTGTCGGTTTTATGTTTTCTTTTTCCATTAATAATAGCACATCTGCTATTTTTTTCTTGTCGGTTCTCTTGTATAAGAGGAGCAACTGGTTACAAGCAAAGGCAGTGACGGGCAAATTGAGGTCCCTCATTCTGTTAAAGATTTGCTCAGTCTTTTTCGTGTTGGTGTCAAGAACACAATTGGCTAAGAGGGTTCGATAGATTATCTCGCCTCTAAGTGACTCTGGGATATTCTCAATGTAAGACTCTGCCTTCTGTACCCCGCGTATTTTGGCAATTAAATCTATGCGGGAAGCATAATCTCTTTCACTCATTTCTACACTCTCTTGTGACTCCAACCATTCTGACAGCTGCCAAAAAAAAGAGTTAAATTAATAAACAAAAAAAATTCCAATCAAGGCACACAATTAAAGTAAAGATACGACACAAATACATACATGTATGCATATGCATAAATGTACAAAGTACATAAATATATACATACACACATATAAATGGATACAAAACACTACTCATATGGTCATCTATCGATATAGACCTTAATATAATGCTTCCACATCCCATAGATCCAAAAGACCAAATAGATATTTCGAATAAAAAGTTTTTAAAGCTTTGAAATGTAAACTGAATATCTACTTGGTCATCCTCAGAAACAATTTTTTCACAGGTTAGCTTAGAAATACTCACACATAAACGAAACAAAACAAAACAAAAGCAATTTACCTAGTACGATGCAATACGAGGGAAAAAGACAAGTAAGGAGGTGTTTGGATGTGCGTTATAAAACTGATAGCAATCTTGAGTAGCCACAATGTAATAATAAGTTGCAGCCAAACGTGAAACAGCAACCAGTATTCTAATGTAAAAAGATACTTATTTGCATAAAATTGTGGCAAATTCTGATTATTGATGGACTAGAGAGATAGAACGACCTAAGCAGGCATTCTTATATATACCATTGAGGTATTTAAGCTTAGTATAAGATTGTAGTACTATTAACTACAGAAAAATAACTATATATAAATACTTGTTAAATCTTTGAGCATAATCATATATAACTAGTAACAATTAGGTTTTTTGAAACAGCATGCTTAACAATATAAGTGTAGCATAACAAAAAAGTACCAAGGTAATCTTAGTATTTCTCAAACTATGTAGTTAATCCCAAATTCAGATAATCAATTATGAGCGTTGAAGAAAAATGATTATGAGTGATATCAAATTTGTAAAAATGTTGACAGCAAAACTAGTTATTGAAATCAATGTAAACATTACATACGTTTCCCTAGCCTAGTAAAACTGAAATCTGGTTTTAGTGATAAAAGTAAGAAAAATCAATGTAAAGACTAAACCTTAATATGATTGTGTTAAATTTACCTGCAAAGCTTTCCCATACATTCTTCGCTTTCGGAGTTCAAACATTGCAAATGCTACCTCGGGCCGAGACATATCACGGCCTTCTTCAGCCCACTTATCCAAAGCTATTCTAGCATTAGCCATTGATGTAGAATTTGCAATAACCTTAAACAGTCCTGAAGAACCTCTTGTTACTTCACTATTACTTCCCAATGCATCTTCCTCAGCATCCGACAATTCTAAATCATTTTCAGTTTCAGATGAATCAGATTCAGACGAATCAGATTCCGAAGAATCAGCTTTAGAAGTAACTTCATTATCACTTTCATGATCTAGTTCCTTAAATTCGTCCTTAACGTCATCGTTTTCCTCTCCACTCGTCTTTGTTCCAGCCTGTGAGGAAAAGCTATGAACCCCAATAAACGAGCTTTGATCGTTGTGCGCCCGGAAAGAACTTGTGTTTAGAAGTCTGGATCTATTAGATGTATGTGGTGGCGGCTCACCAAAGCCATTGTTATTTAAGCAAAAGGAACTTGTTGTTTCAAATTTAGCATAGCAACCGCGGAAAGCTACTGATGGAAATGGTTGGGACCTGGATAAGATATAAGCACATGGTTTATGTAAAAACTGATAAACAAAATTGGTACTAAAATAAACAACGAAAAACAATGCATAACTTCCTCTTAGAAAAAAACAGTTTGGTCAGCTTTTCGCTGGTTTGACCCATTTAACCACTTCTCTTTGGTGTCAGGATCAACCATTTACTTTGAAATGGGTTGATTTTTAATGGTGTATTTCTAACGTATTTTCGCCCGGAAAGAACTTGTGTTTAGAAGTCTGGATCTATTAGATGTATGTGGTGGCGGCTCACCAAAGCCATTGTTATTTAAGCAAAAGGAACTTGTTGTTTCAAATTTAGCATAGCAACCGCGGAAAGCTACTGATGGAAATGGTTGGGACCTGGATAAGATATAAGCACATGGTTTATGTAAAAACTGATAAACAAAATTGGTACTAAAATAAACAACGAAAAACAATGCATAACTTCCTCTTAGAAAAAAACAGTTTGGTCAGCTTTTCGCTGGTTTGACCCATTTAACCACTTCTCTTTTAAGATGTTCTCATAAGCTACAAAAAATACGTTAGAAATACACCATTAAAAATCAACCCATTTCAAAGTAAATGGTTGATCCTGACACCTTGGTTGCCTCCCTTGCCCTTTACTAAACCTCCACACAAAATAACAAGACCTTATTGTCTATCAAGTACGATTTGGAACAACTCCAATAAAAAGGTGGAAACTTTTAAGTGAACTAGCAGAGGTATGGAATGTTATTGACCACTTTTAAATACCACAAACATTTGCACATGTAGACGATTGTGACATTTGCATTGCAAGGCATGAACACTGCAAAGCTATCTTTACGATTTTTACCAAAACCATAGATACATTTGGAATAAACAACACTAAATCAGCTTTACTCGCCAAATAGCATTTTTTCATCAGGTAAAACATTATTCATATGAACAGTCCAGCTTATCAGATAAGCATACAGGAAAAAAAAACATATCATATATGTTTGGTACAACTACCAACTCACAGAAAAGAAGGTTCGTCTTGTTTTTTAATTAAATTAGACATGCAAATCATTGGTATACAGAACTAAACAAACAAGCTCTTTCTGGGTTTATTTGGATGAGTATCATTACGACACAGCTAACAACTTGCTGTAGGAAACTTAAGATAAACGTATCTAACTTGTCTATCTCACTAAATGGAGATTCTTTAAGACACGACTAAACCGAATGGCATACATTCACTCAATGCTGGATCAAAGAAGGTGCAGCAAGTGCGGTTGCCTAGGGCCTCTGATGCGTGAGGGCCACAAATTTCATTCTTTTCTATTATGCATGTATAAATCTCAAGGCCTGTATCTAATAGTTTATATTCAGTAAACGTGTCATACAATTTCTGTCATGAAAAGGTCCGCGTACTAACAAATAATCATGAAAAGTATAAAATAGTAACTCAAAGTGTCTAGCTAAATGAGGACAAAGATTCAAGCATCGAAAGGAAAAAAACTTGAGGTTTTCTTACTTTTTTCAGAATTGATCATAACATTAAGTTTATCCTCTTCTCCGTTTTCAAGTAATGGTTCAACTTTACCATCTTAAATTTTATTTAAAGTTTTTACATCTTTGGACTAGTTTTTAGGTCCCATGTTGTAATCAGTTAATTACTCACAACTTATTAAGTTGATCTTAGATAACCCAACTAGTTTTAATTTAATCAACATAACCATGTTCTTCATTCGAGTAGGCACCCTTTAGATGATACATTGTGGGTGTGTCTAACTATCTCAAATGAATTTGTCTTGGTAAGTGTTTGCCTGTTTGGTTATCTCATACTTGTAACAATTTGTGTATTATTAAAGGATATTTGTTACATATATCTGAAATTTGTGTACTTAACAGGACCTACATTTCGTCATTGCACAAGGCCTCCGAATTCAGTGAGACGGCCCTGTATTCACTAGTCACTACACCCTTAAAATACCTACAATAAACTAATTTGTGTTTTAAATGAAGCCAAACAGCTTACGGTCGTCAGCTTATCTAAGCTAATCAGTGCTACTCTCCACTTGCTTTTTAGCTTAATTTGCAGCTTGCCCTTAACTACATCCTTACCTCATCTTTCCTAATTGTTATTCTCCTACACTTGAAGTATTAGCCCATTTTGCTCATTTGACCATTTATTCAGTTTATACTCTCCAATTGTTTTAAGCTTATTTGCAAGTGCTTATGCTTACACATTGCTTGAGGCTATTTGGAATTGCTTATCTTTTTTTCTACTTAGTTACCTTTTCTTAAGCAGACAATCAGTTTCAAGTGTATGTATAATCCAAACTGTTTCTGCTTATATGCTTACACTAGGGTAAAATACGGAATTCCAAAAAAAAAGCAGATAGCGGTGCTGCTTATTTCAATAGCTTATTCGAGATAAAACTAAAAATAACTTAAACCCATAATATATATGATGATTATTACACATTTTTAGAAAAAATAAACAATTCAAAACACCATCCTAATAAGAAATTCTTATAACACCCTCAAACGGGGAGAAAGAAAAAGAATCCCCTTGCGCTGACTCCAGGCTATCCAAACGGGTAAATCCGCCCTGGGGTTAGTCGGCTCGCAGTGCCGAGTCGGAAAACCAATGTAAACCCAAAAAAAACACCCCCTTACATAAGTTCGTCTTAAACTTTAGAGGTATTGCGATCATTTGTCTCGATTTTCAACAAATCAATTAAAGCCATTTTAATCACACAAAAAACATAAATCAGCAACATTTCATTTCAATTAAACTAACAAGATTTACAATAACAGAAATGCTACACAAATAGTAATAACTTATAATAAGAAAAAATGCTTACTTGATTCTAGCAGATGCTTTTCGAATAGCCAACATTTTCAATCAATTAAATTAAACAACCTTAAACACACACTGAAAAATGAAAAACCCTTTTATTATTTGCTCTTAAACCCTAATCTAACAATGGACCTCCATTCTTTGCGTATCAAAAAGTACCATAACTCATCCCTGCTGTTTATTTTTATGTCATTATTGACCTTAAGGTTTCTTTTGTACCATAATTGGTCCTTGTAAACTATGCCCTCGATGTACTAAAGTTGGTTTTAATTTGCTACCTAGTTAATACGAGACCTTGATTTAAATCGCATAGATTCATTATAAGGCTAGTAGTCATGAATTTGTCAAAATTATAAAGAATTTTAGTTTTTCACGAGCTATTTAAGTTAGATTTTATGTTCGATAGCAGAAATATAAAATGAACAAAAAGAGTTGTAATCCTAAAAAAGTTAAAGTTTATATATATTGTACCCATTTTTTTACGATGGATCCTAGAATCAAGCAAAATGATTGGGATGATTAGACATTCGACTAATTTTATGTCTAAATTTGTGTGTCAATATTTTATTAGTTTGTGAAATAGTTTATCCTTTAGTTGGATGATGTCGGTTTAGGTACGAAATTGTACATATCTTTATGTCTCTCAATCGTTTCTCTAGAATTAACTACTTTATAAGTTAACGCTTACAAAGTAAGTGTTTAAGTTCTGTCTCTAATCACAAGAAATGCAACCCAAATTTGGCATGAAAATAGTATAACCACTTATTGTTTGCCTACAATTCAATATTTCATACTGATGATAACTCCAAATGTTAGTCGCTGTACAAGACAGCCCAGCTATCACGGACCTAGCAAGCCTTACACATCGTGGTTGAAAAATAAACTACTTTGTTCACATACGAAAGAAAGGAATGTATTATGTTTCGCTTCTATTGTTGTTGCTTCTTTGTACACACGCACTAGATGATGACGATGAGGTAGGACTGTATGTATATGTGTTGAAGGTTTATAAAGCTCATAACAATTACGCAAAACCCTGATTGAGATCAAAGCACACATATCGGAAGCGATTTAACAAGATCATAATTAATAACACATTCATAATTAATCGAGTTAGGGTTACATACCTTTTAGTTAGAGTAATTCCACAAGAACACCGACGAATCTCGAATTAGGGTTTATATGAAGAATACCAAGATATAGTTTATAGTGAAACTATATTACGCTCTTGTACACACGTAATGCAACGGATCAATCGTGATGCTAGCACTAATAAACCGGAGCTTCAACACTTGTGAATATAGCTAAATCGAAAACCAACCGAAACCCTAAAGGGGTGTTGGCTTGCGATCGCAGGAAGAGAAGAGAGGGGAGGGGAAAAAATTATGAAGGCTTAATGGGGTATTTATAGGATTAGTAAACTTGTTCTCGAAGTCCTAATCAAATTAGGAAACAAATCCCACCCCTAATGGGCCTTGCATACCGGCAGCGAAATACCCCATAGGGGTATTCCGGAACCTTCCAATTCTTCCAAATATTCCATAACGCTCGTTATACTTAACTTTTAATTAACGATCGTGTAAGTTAAGCTCGGTTTATATTTAATAAATAAATATATTTATTAAAATTAATTAACCCTTTACGTATTGTGTGCAATCCCGTAATCCCGAGTTTGATCCTATCACACGACTATTTAATTTTATGTCCATAAACTTTCAGCTCCCACTTGGACAAAATTCGAATATCGTGATTACATTGACTAGCGTCTAGTTACACTAACAATGTCACTAGTACAACTCGAGTAAGGTCTCCTGGACAAAACCTATTAATGATTCATCATTATTATTATCCTTTTATTTCAAATACAACGTTAATAAGGATACGGATCTCAATCATTCCTTTCATTAACCATTTTGTTTCTCATTTACGGATATAGCAAGATTACCAAAACAAATTTGGGTGTGGCCACACAAACATCTTACTACTCCCCGGATGGGCCCAGCTGTATTATACTTCAAAAATAATTTTGAAGGAAACAAATCCCATTTTGACTACAAGCGAAACTTACGAACTTTGCAACACTTCTGAAAATAACCCTTATAGCTACCAGTTACGTTTAGCGTTAGGTTATCTCACAGAAACACACTACATTCGTGACAGTTTCCTGGTATCTCAGGTCTAAGGATAACTATTTATGATTTACTTAATGCCAAAGATCCATAAAGTAAAATCATATAGTTGGGATAAGTCCAATATTTGATTCATCAAATATCATCCAAAATTGACCAATATACTTTCAAGTATACTCTGTCACTATTTTGAATTATCTTATTTTAATAATATTCCCATATTATTAATCGACAACGGACATTTAGAACATAACAAATTATTCATGGATTAAAACATGTAAAATATGATACAAAATCAAATAACAGAAAATAAACGAAACTCAATCTTTATTTCATCAATTCAATAATGTCTTAACATCCTTTATCCAAATACTAATCACGGATTTATTGCATGAGTTCGCTAGCTAGTTGCAGCCCAATAGCCTTGGCATGCTTAACTACCTTTGGTCTAGGCAAAGCCTTAGTAAAAGGATCAGCTACGTTATCATCTGTGTGAACTTTTATTATTTTTATTTCACGAGCTTCAACTTGTTCTCGAACGTAGTGATATCTACGTTTAAAGTGTCTGGCGCCTTTTATGACTCCAGGATCATTGGCAAATATAATTGCAGCAGAATTGTCGCAATACATATCAATAGGTTCTTTAATTGAAAGCATCACTCTAAGATCTCCAATAAACTTCCTAATCCAAACAGCTTCCATTGCGGCTTCTGAAGCAGCCATGTACTCCGATTGAGTTGCATGCATAGCAATGGTTGTCTGCTTCTTGCTCTTCCAGTCAACTGCTCCTCCACTGATGACAAACACGTAACCCGTCTGAGACTTCGTATCGTCTTTATCACATTGCCAGGACGCATCACAAAAACTTGTAACATTCAGTTCTGTGTCTGGTTTACCCCCGAATACCAAAAACATATCTTTCGTACTCCTCAAATACTTTAGTATATGTTTAACAGCAGTCCAGTGGAGCTTCCCTGGATTCTGTTAGTATCGACTGACTAAGTTCTGAGCAAACGCCACATCAGGCCTTGTGAATCTTACAGCATACATAATAGATCCTACAGTCGAAGCATAAGGAACCTTCTGCATGTAAGCCACCTCTTCGGGTGTTGATGCATCTAACTCATGACTTAATTCATGCTTAACTTCCATAGGTTGAAAACCTTTCTTGGAATTATGCATGTTATACTTCTTCAATATCTTATCAATATAAGCATCTTGACTAAGACCAATTAACCGTCTTTTCCTATCTCGATAGATTTTAATTCCCATAATATATGCAGCATCTCCTAAATCCTTCATAGAAAAACATTTATCAAGATAATCTCCTTAAGTCTTGGAATGTTACTTCCCATGATTAATATGTCATCGACATATAAAATTAGGAACACTACATCACTCCCACTAGCTTTGCGATATACACATGGCTCATCACGATTTTGAATAAATCCGAACTTTTTGATTTCTTCATCAAATCGCTTATTCCATTGACGTGATGCTTGCTTCAAACCATAAATAGATCTTTGAAGTTTGCATACGCGTTTTGGATATTTAGGATCAACGTACCCTTCCGGTTGTTGCATATAGATTTCTTCATCTAAGCGACCGTTCAAGAAGGCAATTTTAACATCCATTTGCCATATCTCATAGTCATAGTATGCTACTATAGCTATGAGAATCCTAATAGCTCGTAAATCTGCTACCGGAGAAAATGTCTCCTCGTAGTCTACACCAAAAGTTTGAGTAAAACCTTTAGCTACTAAACGTGCTTTATAGGATTGTACTTCACCATCCATGTCGGTTTTCTTCTTGAAAATCCACCTATTTTTCACTACTTTAGCATTTTTAGGTGCATCTACAAGAATCCAAACATCGTTGATTTTCATGGATTTCATTTCCTCACTCATCACAACTATCCATTTTAACTTTTATGGATCAAGCATTGTGGATCGATAGTTAGCAGGTTCACCAAGATCCCCTACCTCCTCCTCATCATCCCCTATGTTAAGACATAGTTTGCTTGATGCACGTATAGTCCTTCTAGACCTACGTGGAGGAATTAATTCCGGTGGAGCTCCCAGACTTTCTGGCTCTATTGGAATTTCTTCGCTAGTATTTTCAGAAGTTAATGTATCTTCTTGAATTTCTTCAAGATCATAGTTTCTCCCACTGAATTCTTGATTTACAAGATCATTTTCAAGGAAGTCTCCATACCTAACAACAATAACTTTGTTCTCGGGCGGATAATAAAAGTAGTAACCCATAGTTTCCTTAGGGTAACCTACAAAGATACATTTTACTGAGCGTTGTTGGAGTTTATCTCCAGAGTCACGTTTCACATACGCCTCACAACCCCAAATTTTCAAATAAGACAAATATGGCCTTTTGCCATGCCATAATTCATATGGTGTCTTATCAACCTTCTTTATAGGAACCATATTCAGAATACGAACAGCAGATTGTAAAGCATAATCCCAAAAGGATAAAGGTAAAGTTGTAAGATTAAACATATATCGCACCATATCCAATATTGTACGATTTCTCCTTTCAGATACACCATTTTGTTGTGGAGTATATGGAGAAGTAAGTTTCTGAACAATTCCATTCTCACTTAAATAATCTTTAAACTCTTGACTTAAATATTCACCACCTCGATCAGAACGAAGAGATTTAATCTTCTTTCCTAGTTGCAATTCTACTTCCGCCATAAACACTTTGAATGTTTCAAATACCTCATGTTTATGTTTAAGTAAATAAACATAACCATAACTGCTATAATCATCCGTAAATGTTAAGAAGTAGCTAGCACATTTCCTTGACACATGTCTAAGTGGTCCACACACATCAGTGTGTATTAAACTAAGTAGTTCAGTAGCCCTTTCAATATTGCTATTAAAAGGTTTCTTGGTCATCTTTCCAGAGATGCAAGACTCACATTCATCAAATGATTCATCATTGATACTTTACAAAAGACCATCACGTTGAATCTTTTGTATGCGAGTCTTCCCAATATGGGCAAGTCTACAATGCCAAAGATAAGAAGAGTTCTTGTCTAACTTTCTCTTCTTATTCATGCTAAAAACATAATTAATCTTTCTCTTGGAATTATTATCATGCATGTTAATTTCAAAAACACCATTCACACAAATTGCATCAAAATAGAATAAACCATCTTTGAAAACAGAAATTCTATTATTATCAATAGTGTGAATAAATCCAAGATCCAACATACAAGAAAAGGAAATAACACCCCTAACAACTTTAGGTGCAAAATGACAATTATTTAATCTTAGTACTAGACCCGAAGGTAAAACTAGATTAAATGTTCCTATAGCTTCAACCGCTACTTGTGCGCCATTGCCCACATGCAGAAATTGTTCCCCATAGGTAAGCTTCCTCTCCAACTCAAATCCATGCGTAGTATTACAAATGTTAATACCACATCCCGTATCATATACCCAGGAATTTGATTTGTATGTAAGATTAAATAACTCTATCAAATATAAGTTACCTGAATATGCTGCAGCACCAAGCTCAGCCTTCTTCTTCATTTCTCGTAACTCCTCGAGATAAAGAGGGCAGTTCCTCTTCCATTGACCACTTGCTTTGCAATGGTGACAAGTCTCATCCTTCTGAGATTTATTCTTCTTGACAAAGTTCTGCTTGGGTTTAGAATAAATCGCAACTTGTTTGCACTTATCACCCTTGCCTTTGCCCTTCTTGTTGTTCTTGTGCGGTTTTGGCTTATTCACTCCACCCTTTTGTACATAAAGCACATAAGGGGTAGAATTAGATGTACTTTCCTTGTCCTTTAGACCCTTTTCGTAGTCAATGAGCATTGCGTGCAAGTCATTAACTGTCTTCCCCACTGATGAGACTGCTTTTATACATAGTCTCATCTTCCAAATAGGGCTTAAAATGCATTAAATATCATCAAAATACCCAAATATATGCTTGTGTTTGTTGCTTGTGTATTTTAGGTACGGATATTGAGAAAATGACAAAAGATCACAAGAATCATGCAAAAACGAACACGGGAAACGAAGCCGCACAATGAACCAAGCCCTAATGAAGACTTTCCCAAGATCAACCCTTGAAGATTTGAAGAATTATGAAGAAGGGTCCTCCAATTATGAAGAATTGACACTTTATACCCTTGTATCCTCATAATTACAAGTTTGGTCCCTAAAGTTTGTCAAAATTACAAAAAGGACCCTTAACTTTGAAGATTTGGCAAGTTTAGCCCCTCAACAAAGCTAAATTGTCAACCAATATCATCCACAAAGTCAAAAACATCATAAAGCCCTTCAAAGTACAAGAAATGACAAGTTTGGTCCTTTGAAAATTCTAAAATTACACAAAGGACCCTCAACTTTCAACAATTGGCAAAAATGGTCCCTCAATTATCAAGACTTGGCAATTTCAGTCCTCCAAAATGTCAACTATGCAAGTCTAGACCATTATCATTGAAGAAAATACCAAACCAGCCCTTGAAGAATTCAAATATGGCAAGAAATACCCTTGAATTCATTTTATAAAAGTTTTGGGCCAAAAATGTAAAAGGGCAAAAGTTGACAAAGCTTATTATGGCGTTGATAGGAGTTTGGATTACATTCGACAAGTTTCTGAAAGATGGGGGTGTTAAGCTGGCAGACAAAGAAGAAACCTAGACCAATGACAAGTTGCCACGTGCCCCACTTACTCCCCTCCACCAATGAAACTCCACCTTTTGTCCACCTCAGCTATCCACTTAAACCTGTTATAACTAATCTTGGATTAGTTTAATATTTTGGCGCTTAACATCTTTTTAAAACCCAAACCAGATTAAAACGTGTTACTATTACTCAAGAACACAAATTGGGGATTATTGACTAAGCAAGAATTAGGCAACCATCACCTCCAGATTTGAGATTAAGTGGATACTTAACACAACCCAACCTTAAAAATGGACACCTCATCACCCCATTTGTCTCCTTGTGTCTCCCCTGCTCCACACCCATGCATACTGCCAAAAAGATGACCACAATCCAACGTCCCACATTCAAGCTTACATTTTAAGCTTTGTTTGAACCCTTTGATCACATTCTCATGACAGCTATCACCACAAAACGCCAATTCAAGTCACATGATTCTACAAAGAAGACAAAAACCTCAAGGGCATTTTTGGGACTTAAGCATTAGGGTTTACACGTTTCTTAGCATAGTAGAACTTGTAAGGCTCTATATAAAGCCACTTAGGCCTTTACATTTCAGTTTGCTTTTGATTTTTCCTTGGTTCAAGTTTCTGTAAATCCTATTTCTAAGTTAATGAAATTGAGTTTGAAATCTTGAAGAAAAGTCATTGGCCAATCTTGTTTACTGCTTTCATTTGTTATATGCTTTGTAGTTCTTAAAGTTCAAAACCTGTTTTTCAAAGAGGAGTGTGCAAAAGTTTGCATATTTCCTCATTTTCTTGATATTTTGCTAAGTCTTGTTCCAATCTTGGAATTCTTGGGCTATAGGGCTGATCATAGCATCCTAACTGAGTTGGTTAAGGTGTGGCGAGGCTTATAACTTGGGGATAATCAAGTGTGGGGTAACAAGTTTGCATTAATCAAGTTTTTCAAAGTTTCTGATTTTTATGATATTGTGCTTAACCCTTGTTCAATCTTAGCAGGCTTATTGTGGAAGCTTGTGCTTGTTCTTGCTAGCACATAAGCTCAAAATTCGTGGGTGTGGATGTACATCCATGAGGTTTGCATACTTAATCTCCAAATCTGCTTAAATTGTGATTTTTGGTGATATTTGTATGAAACTGTTGTTCTTGTGAATTTTGTGGCTTGTTCTTGCTTGAATCTGTTTATTATACTTGTTTGAGTGTTAATTGATGCTTGGTTGGCCTGAAATCTCATTGTGCTTTTGAAAATTTTGATTTGAAAAAGTTAAAGGGGTGTTTGGGTCTACTGGTTTATGCTTGTAACTTGTTATTGTGTTAAGGGAAGTTGTTGTTTATGCTTTGTATCTGCTATACCTTTGTTTGAGAGTGTTTTGCTGCAAGTTTTTGGGTTTGAACACTTGAATCAATTAATCTGCTATATAGACCTTGTTTCTGCTTGTTTTGACCTAGGATTTTAGGAACACTTAGTGTGTAAGCATGCTTAGGGATAAAAGTGGTTTAAACAAAGTTAATATAACCTGTTTGAAAGATTTGAGATGTTGAAATTGGCTTGTGTGTCAAATACATCAGCAAAAGTAGAAAACTGCATGTGTTAGTGTTCATCAGTAACTTTCATTGCTTGAATCTTGCTTAATTCTTTGAACCAGTGCATGAAACCTGTTTAGACTTACTTATTGGAGTTTATTATAGCTTTTGTGTGCATTTGGTTGAATTTGGCTGGCTGATTTGTGCTAAAACTGCTCTTGAATGCTAAACTACTTATTGTTCATGTCTGTATCATGTCTGATGAATGATTGATTAAACTGTATCAATTGGGTGTTAGTAATTGTGTTATTTTGATTGTGATTGACTCCTTTTGATCCAAAGATCATTTGGGTGCCTTTGTGAAATCTGAATCCAAGAAAAAGTCACTAAAGACAAAAAGTCAAAATAGTCAAGCAGTGAAAAAAGTTTCCACTGCTCAACATCCAAAACTAGCCCCTGCTAGTGCAATTTTGTCATCAGCTTATCAATAAGCTATTCTAGCTTATTCTGACTTGCAACAACTTATTTTTTGTGATAGATCTTCTTTATTTGACCCAATTAAGTGAACTGGAGCTTATGAGACTTTGACTTTGACTTTTACTAGAAAACCAACTTGTTTGACTTTTAACATAAGTGCTTATTTGATTTTCCAGTTTATTGAGTGTGCTTATTTGAAAGGTCTTTGGTTTTTAAGCTTAGTTTTGTCAAAAGAAACATTTTGCAACTTGAATCAGCTTCTGAGGTGGTCTAGATCATAAAAACGACTATTTTGTCGTTTTGTGAATAAGTTTGTGACTTGTTTCTGGCTTATTAAGTGGGCTTATTTGAAAATTCTTTTTGCAGAAGTCTTTGTTAGGTCAAAAGAAGCTTGTGTGTAAAATTTTAGCTTATGGCAACAGCTTATGGCTTAATGGGCCAAAAAGCCCATTAAGAATAAGCTGCTTATTATAAGTTAGCTTATTTCACATTTTCAGCTTTTGGGCCTTTGGAAAAAGTTGTTTAAAATCAAATTTTGAGTCAACCTGTGCTTTTTGGGCTTAATTTGAACACTTTTTCTTATTGGGCCTTAATTAAGCCCAATAAGGGACTGTTTTGGGTTTGCCCCATTTTCTAGGCCTAATAGGGGTATTTAGGTAATTTCACTTTCATTTCTGAGTTATTTAGGTTAAATTAAGCTAGTTTGCAAGTTTTTAGAATTTTTTATAATTTTTGGATTCTTAATATTATTTTAATATTATTTTATTATTAAAAATTAAAAGTCTGATTTTCTAGGTTTTTATATTTTTCCTAGGATCTAAATACTTAATCAGGATTTTTGCAACTTTCTAAATATTTTTTAGGGCTTTTAATTATTTTCTATAATTAATTTAAGATTTAATTGATTTTAGTAGTTTTTAATTGTTTAAAAATAGACTTGATTGGTTTTAAAATTTTGAAAAATAGTTTTTAGCTTAATTAGAGTATTTTTGAGGTTTACAAACTTGAAAATCTTGTTTAGGGCTTTTTAATAATTAATTTTGATTTTTAGGGCTTTAATTAGCATTAAAAAGTCATTATCTAATTAATTAAAAGGTTTTTGCAAGTTTTGATTTTTTGTAAACTCTTAGAATATTATTAGGGATTTTTGGTAATTTTTAGAGATTTTTAGATCAAAATTTTAATTTTGGTGGTTTTTAGGATTTTACGTGTACGCCTTTTTAGAATTAGTTTAATCCGTCTTGATAACCGTCATTCTCTTCTAATCCCTTTTCTACTTTTCTTTTCTCAAATATAATCACAAATTAATCCATATCATTACACACATAACACACTAGCCTCCTTGAGAACGAACTCACTTTGGGTCATTCACACACGGTTTTCCTAAATCGTCGTGCACGCTTGCCCTATTTTTACGCTCTTTTTCCTAAAAGACGTAATTTTACAACCATCATTTTGGCGCCGCTGCCGGGGAGGCGTGTTGTGTTTTGATTTGGCATTGTTGTTTTTATACTAACCATAATTAGTATTTGTATTAGTAGCACTCTACTAATACGTATTATCGTTTTTCGGTTTTTGTGTGAATATTATTACTATATTGTATACGTAGAACAATAAATACACAAGTACTCCAAATACGTGAGAAATCACAACCTTGACTTGGGAGGTCATTACCCAATCATTGTATTCGAATCTCAAACCAAAGAAAAAGGCAAAAATAGATAAATACTTTCGTGAAGCTTAATCTTGAAAATACAAACTATAAGGTGGGTATAAGGCGGATATTATAAAATATATCCTAAGGAAAAAGGCTCTTAAGTGCTTCGCGCCGCCTCGTTTCCCCGCTTGCTTGTGCGTATTTGATTTTGAAAGTGAATCGAGGGTTTTGTCGCCCAAAGTATTACTAAGTATCATATATATTTTCTTGGTTTTTATTGATTAAACCCTCTTGAACGATTTGGTGTTCCACCATCGTTCTAAAGTCATCGAAGGCGTTCACTCCACGTGATCGTTTTCATTCCTTGAGGCTTCTTTAATCGAGAGATTTGATTAAGGAGGAGATTTGTAGATTTTTGTCTACTTAATACATTTCACCAAGTTCCAAAAAGGTTAATACAATCAAAAACCAAAAAAAATTGAAAAAATACAAAACACCAAAAAGAATCTTCTTTGCTCATCCCCTCGTTGTACGTGACGTTTATGCTAACTCGAAATCAAGCAAGACGTGCACGTAAACGAAAGAACAAAACTCCCACTCCCAACAATTCTAGTGAGGAGTCTCCTATTGACGAACCCATTGTAAGAGAAGCACCAACCATGGCGAATCGAACTATGATGGAGTTACTTCAAGCACCCACCGAGGGTTATGGAGAGGCTATTGTGATTCCCGCAATCCTTGCGGAGAATTTTGAGGTGAAAACGGGTTTGTTGTCCATGATTCAAAACAACAAATTCCGTGGTGATGAGAAGGACAATCCACACAACCATATCCGCCAATTCAATCGTCTTACCGCTACTTGCAAGTTTAAGGATGTCTCTAACGACTCGATTAAGATGATGCTTTTTCCGTATTCCTTAGCGGGGCCCGTTAAAATTTGGTTAGAGAAAGAGCCACCCAATTCTATATTGACGTGGAAGGATCTCGTGTCTAAGTTTGTGAACCAATTTTTTCCGCCCTCTAAGACTACGCACTTGAAAAACGAGATTTCAAAGTTTTCACAAGAATTTAATGAAAGTTTTTCAACGGCTTGGAATAGGTTTAAGGAAATGTTACATGAATGTCCTCATCACGGTTTTTCCGATTTGCATCAATTGACACGTTTTACAATGGACTTAATGATCATGAAAGGGATTATTTGAATGTCGCCGCGGGTGGTAATTTTTTGTGTAAAACGGTTGAGGAAGCTTTGGTGATAATTGAAAATAGATCTAAGGTGTATAGTCCTCGTAGCATGTCTAGTGTTCGTAAGGCTTCGTCTTCGGCTTCACCTACTTTTTCTAATACCATCGATGCTTGCCAAATTGAGGCAAACTTGGAAAACAAGATTTTTGATAAGTTGAAAGGACTTTTGATTGAGTTTAAAGTTGGTGAACCAAGTGCTCCCGCTACGGCTAAAGCGGTTGAGGTTTCTTGCATGTATTGTGGTGGAGGTCATGATTTCTCCGAGTGCATTACCAACGGTGGTAACACTTCAAGTGCCTTCGCGGCCACGGGAAATTACAACCAAAACGGTCAAGTTTCCCGCTCTAATCAAATGACTCCACCGGGTTTTGGAACAAATCAAAATGCTAACAACTATCGCAACAATCAAGTTGGTTTTAAGAACAATTACAACAAGGGAAACTATGGGAATCAAGGGGCTAATAATCAAGTTTCAAACAAAAATGATTTTCAAAATAACAACAAAAGTTTGCAAACATTGAAAGATCTTCCAAGTGAGTTTGTTGAATATGCTAGTGGGAATGATGCTAGGTTTGACAATATTCAAAGAGAAATCATTAGCCTAAGATCCGAGTTTAAAAACGACTTGAAGAAAGAGTTGAAAAATGAGTTAGCTAATGAACTTAAAATCCACACCAACAAGATGGAAGGAAATGTCACTAGGTTGCAACAAAACCAACAAAAAATGGAACAAGGACAACATGAGATTAAACAAGAGATGCTTAAGGCCGAGAAAAGGCAAACCGAAGCCGTATTGAGGCAATCTAATTTTAAAGATAAAATCTCGTCTATGTTTGAGGCAATAATGTGTAAACCGTCGTCAAGTGGTCTTCCTAGTAACACCATATCCAACCCTAAGGGTGAGATGAAAGTGATTACCACACGTAGTGGTAAGACACTTAAGGAGCCGATTCCTCAACCAATTGCTCCTACGGAGGAAGCAATTGAGGAAGAACCCGAGGTGGTGGTCCAAAAGGAGCATGTCCTAATCCCACGAAGTACCGCTCATACCACACCTACGGTTGACCCATTACCATCATTGGAACCCGAGATTCCAAAGGCTATGCCTACTATGCCTCAACCCACACCACCATTGCCCTATCCATCGAGACTTAGGAAGGAGAAACGTCAAGAGCGCGACAATTACCAATTTGAGCTTTTTATGAAAATGTTTCGTGATTTGCACCTTAATGTGAGTTTCGCCGATGCTTTGGTCACGATGCCTCGATTTGCCGCTAACTTTAAGAATATGTTGAACAACAAGGAGAAATTGCACCAATTGTCTAGTTGTTCGTCGGTTTATCTTAATCGCATACCTCAAAAATTCGGTGATCCCGGTAAATTTTTGATCCCTTGTGCAATCCAAGACATGGAAGAATGCTTCGCCTTGGCCGATCTTGGTGCTAGCATTAACTTGATGCCACTTGCAATCTTCAAGTCGCTCAATCTTCCTAATCTTACTCCTTCACTAATGTCTATCGAGTTGGCCGACCATTCCACAATTCCCGCATGTGGTTTGGCGGAAGACGTTTTTGTGAAAGTGGGGAAGTTCTACTATCCCGTAGACTTCATTGTTGTTGATATCCCCACGGATCCTCAAGTTCCTCTCATTTTAGGTCGTTCGTTTTTAGATACGTCTATGGCTTTGATCGATGTGCATGCTAGAAAGATCACCTTACGTTTCAACGACGAGGAACTTGTTATAAACGCAACTCAAAACTCTAAAATTTCTCATGTTTATTCCGTTGCAACCATAAACCTCGTTGATATGATTGACGTGGTTTGCGAGGAATTTTCACAAGAAGTTCTAGGTTTTGGTGATGAAGAAACTAGTGGCAATCCCACTATGTTGGATCCAATTCTTGATAATTCGACACCAACCTTCACTCCATTTGAAGGTGGTGGTTTTACGTTGGAAGAATGCAATGTTCCACGTACTTGTGACGAAGACCTCGACAACGATGAGGACTTCTCGATTATCAAGGATTTTCTCAACGATTTCCCATTTCCTCCACCCGAGGAGGTTATGAGTATCGAGCCCAAATCTTCACTTGAGGAACCACCTATCCTCGAGTTGAAAGATTTACCTCCTCACCTCGAATATGTCTATTTGGAGGAGGACGACAAGTTGCCGGTTATAATTGCGAATGATCTTTCGAATGATGAAAAAACCGCACTTGTCAATGTTCTAAAGGCTCACAAAGGGGCGATTGCGTGGAAGTTATCCGACATTAAGGGGATCGATCCCAAGTTTTGTACCCACAAAATCTTAATGGAGGAAGATTTCAAGCCAACAATCCAAAGTCAAAGGAGGGTGAACCCCAAAATTCACGACGTCATCAAAAAGGAGGTCCTTAAACTCCTTGACGCGGGAATGATTTACCCTATTTCTGATAGCCCTTGGGTGAGTCCTATCCATTGTGTCCCTAAAAAGGGAGGGATGACCGTTGTGCCAAACGATGCCAACGAGTTGATTCCCACTAGACTCGTGACCGGATGGAGAGTGTGCATTGACTATCGAAAGTTGAATGAAGCCACTCGAAAAGACCATTTTCCCTTGCCCTTCATGGACCAAATGTTGGAGCGTCTCGCGGGAAACGATTTCTATTGCTTTTTAGATGGTTTTTCCGGTTACTTCCAAATTCCCATCGATCCTCGTGATCAAGAAAAAACTACGTTTACGTGTCCATATGGAACGTTTGCCTATCGTAGAATGCCATTCGGACTTTGCAATGCACCGGGAACCTTTCAACGATGCATGATGGCTATTTTTCATGATATGATCGAGAAGACGATGGAAGTCTTCATGGATGACTTTTCTGTGTTTGGTGATTCTTTCACTTCGTGTTTGTCGAACCTTGAGAGAATGTTAAAACGTTGTGAGGAAACCAACCTTGTGCTCAATTGGGAAAAATGTCATTTTATGGTTAAGAGTGGAATCGTCTTAGGGCACAAGGTCTCGAAAGCGGGGATTGAGGTAGATCAAGCTAAGGTAGACGTCATCGCCAAATTACCTCATCCCAAAACCGTCAAGGGAGTTAGGAGTTTCCTAGGCCACGTGGGCTTTTATCGTCGATTCATCAAGGACTTTTCAAAGATTTCTCGACCCATTACACATCTTCTTGAAAAAGAGGCACGTTTTGTCTTTGACGAAGATTGTGTACGAGCCTTTGAGATCCTTAAGAGGAAACTTACCGAAGCTCCCATTCTTGTTGCTCCAAATTGGAACCTCCCCTTTGAGCTAATGTGTGATGCTAGTGATTACGCTATAGGGGCCGTTTTGGGGCAACGTCATGATAAGCACTTCTTGTCTATTCACTATGCTAGCAAGACGATGACCGAGGCTCAACTTAAATACACTACAACGGAAAAGGAGTTCCTTGCCGTGGTGTATGCATTTGAGAAATTCCGACCTTATCTCGTCTTGACGAAATGCATAGTGTATACGGACCATTCGGCTATTAAGTATCTCATGGCAAAGCAAGATGCTAAGCCGAGATTACTTCGTTGGATTCTCCTCCTTCAAGAATTTGATCACACCATCGTTGACAAAAAAGGAGCCGAGAATCTAGCGGCCGATCATCTCTCTCGTTTGGAAGATCCTCACCAAAGTATTTACAAGCCTAAGGAAATCACCGAAACATTTCCGCTCGAGACACTTGGTGTAGTGAATTCTAAGCTTGATTCTTCTACCCCATGGTTTGCGGATTTTGCAAATTACCATGCGGGTAACTTCATCGTTAAGGGTATGACGACTCAAGAAAAACGAAAATTCTTTCGTGACGTCAAGTTCTACTTTTGGAACGACCCTTACTTGTTTCGAACTTGTGCGGATCAAATCATCCGACGTTGTGTATTTGGCACCGAAGCTTCTAATATCCTTAGAGCTTGCCATGAGGGACCCACGGGTGGTCACCACGGTGCTAATCTCACGGCTAAGAAGGTGTTTGAAGCCGGCTTCTTTTGGCCTACTATTTACCGAGATGCACAAGTTCTTGTGAAGTCGTGTGATGCATGCCAACGACAAGGAAAAGCCTCACAAAAAGATGAAATGCCACAAAATATCATTCAAGTATGTGAGATCTTTGACGTTTGGGGTATAGACTTTATGGGGCCGTTCCCATCGTATCGTGGTAATAAGTACATTCTCGTTGCGGTTGACTACCTATCTAAGTGGGTGGAGGCGAAGGCCTTGCCCACTAATGATGCTCGTGTGGTAGTTAAGTTCTTGAAAAGCTTGTTTGCTCGGTTTGGAACCCCTCGTGCGATCATAAGAGATCGTGGAACCCATTTTTGTAATGACCAATTCGAAAGAGTCTTAAGGAAATATGGGGTTACACATCGTCTTTCTACGGCTTATCACCCACAAACGAGTGGGCAAGTCGAGGTTTCAAACCGAGCATTGAAGAGGATCTTGGAGAGATCCGTAGGAGAAAACCGACAAACTTGGTCGGATAAATTGGACGATGCTTTATGGGCCTTTAGGACCGCTCATAAGACACCCATTGGGTGCACTCCCTATAAGCTTGTGTATGGAAAGAATTGTCATTTGCCTATTGAGTTAGAACACAAGGCTTATTGGGCCCTAAAGCATTGTAATGATGATATGGAGACCGCGGGAAAACACCGGAAAATGCAATTAAATAAATTGGATGAATTAAGGGATATTGCTTATGAAAATTCATTGATTTATAAAGAAAAAACTAAAAAGTTGCATGATTCTAAAATTAAAAACCGGGTTTTTAACATTGGGGATCAAGTTTTGCTTTTTAATTCAAGATTGAAAATCTTTTCCGGAAAGTTGAAATCCCGTTGGTCCGGTCCATTCACCGTGACTCAAGTATTTCCGTATGGGACCATCGAGCTAGCTCAAGATGATGGTCCTAACTTCAAGGTGAATGGACATAGGTTGAAGCACTACTTTGGTGAGGAAGTTCCATCCTTGAACTACCTCGACCAAGTCACCTTCCCCAATGATAATTAGTATTGAGGGGATCGAGTCGAGCTCATGACTCGGTAATAAAAAACGAGGAGCCTCGTGGGGGAGTCCGATGCTTATCCTATGTACATATTATCGCTTTCTAATGTAGCTTACGTGTGGGGATTTGTGCCCTTCCAACCTTTGTTCCGTGGTTGTTTGTGATATGTGGTTTTTAGATCATGATCTTTACGATTGGAGCCTCTCGTGTTCGTTTTATGGGAGCACTCGATCGTTTGCTTTGGAGACATTTCTCAATATCCATGATATATCCTTTTGATGTTCTAACCTTAGGTTTTTAGCACATTTCATAAACGGCTATTACTTATTGGTTACACCCTTTCCATGCTAGATTAGGCATTCGACTACGTCTCTAGTATGGGGGTGTTTGCACCCCTTGACTCGAAACATTGAGGACAATGTTTAACTTTAGTATGGGGGGGGGGGGTGAATAGATACTTGCCTTGCCAAACCTTCACGCTTTCCAAAGTTTATCGTTTTGTTTATCGTTTTTGTTGCAAAATAAGGCTAAAAATGGCCAAATTTTAAATTTTTTCTCAAAGTGTTTGAAGACACGAATGTAGGTTTTCCGATGGCGAGAATAAGAGTGATTTTTGACTCGACCGTGCGTATTGAGCACTTAGCTTTGATTCCTTAACTACACATTAGGCTAAGTCTCTTAAATGAGGACGAGAAATGATAGAGTTAATTATAAGTTACTATGCTAAACGTAGAGTACTCGTATTCTTTCAAAAACTCATGTGTTCTCGTTGTTTGCTTATTCTCCCTTCGCATGTAAATATTTTTTGCTTAATAAATATTGACTTAGCGGTATAGTTAGGATTGTTGGGTTTCTAGTCTTTTCTAGTAGCTTCTGTGTAATTAAATTGGGAAGACATTAAGGTATCGCCAACGTCACGGTTTTGAAGTATTGGCACCCTAATAATCGAAAGCTTCACCCAATAATAAGATTTCAAGTGCTCACCTAAATCAAGCAAACAATTTGAAGCCCCACAAGGCCGAAAAATCTATGCAAAATTGAAAGTGAATCAAGCCTTAATCTTCGAAGCTTTAAAGATCTAAAATTCGCTTTAGCGTGAGGATATACGTCTTTGGCTAATAAAACCACCGATGAGGCGGATAATAAAAGGCAAGGCAAGACCGAAGTCATAATAAAAGCTTCATGGCGAAGTTGAATAAAAGATGGAGGTAAACCAAAGATAATAAGGCCCTTCCGTTAGGGGGCGTATAAAAGTCTTGGTAATAAGTCTCATGTTCAAAACCGTTATAAAACCATGTTTATCGATTCTTCTTGTCAACTTAATTTTTTAACATCGTTGTATATTAGGAGGGGTTATTGATTTGATGGTCTTAGTTACACCGTTAGGACTCTATTTTTAGACCTAAATCTCTATTATCGCATAAGTCAAAAATGTATCCTCGTGAAACATTCAAGACAAAATAAAATATAAGAGATACAACTTAGGAATAATGGGAGGATAAGTACGTGATTAGGGCATATGAGTAGTGTTAGCATTACTAACTTATAATGACAATGATCTCGTTGCACGCTTAGCATGGAATTGGGGTGAAAATCGAGGACGATGAAATTATTTCTAACGAAGCATTCACGTGTTCTTATTCTATGAACCTAAACGTCCCATTTTGCGATGAAAATCATACATTATGTCTATAACACAACTAGTAGTAGTAATAGTAGTAGTGTAGCTAGTTTATCGTTCAATAAAGTGAATAAAATGAATTTTGGAGATGCTTTGATACTTTATTCTAGCATTGCGTGAGGGCACAACAATGGTTTAGTATGGGGGAGTGATGAGACTGCTTTTATACATAGTCTCATCTTCCAAATAGGGCTTAAAATGCATTAAATATCATCAAAATACCCAAATATATGCTTGTGTTTGTTGCTTGTGTATTTTAGGTACGGATACTGAGAAAATGACAAAAGATCACAAGAATCATGCAAAAACGAACACGGGAAACGAAGCCGCACAATGAACCAAGCCCTAATGAAGACTTTCCCAAGATCAACCCTTGAAGATTTGAAGAATTATGAAGAAGGGTCCTCCAATTATGAAGAATTGACACTTTATACCCTTGTATCCTCATAATTACAAGTTTGGTCCCTAAAGTTTGTCAAAATTACAAAAAGGACCCTTAACTTTGAAGATTTGGCAAGTTTAGCCCCTCAACAAAGCTAAATTGTCAACCAATATCATCCACAAAGTCAAAAACATCATAAAGCCCTTCAAAGTACAAGAAATGACAAGTTTGGTCCTTTGAAAATTCCAAAATTACACAAAGGACCCTCAACTTTCAACAATTGGCAAAAATGGTCCCTCAATTATCAAGACTTGGCAATTTCAGTCCTCCAAAATGTCAACTATGCAAGTCTAGACCATTATCATTGAAGAAAATACCAAACCATCCCTTGAAGAATTCAAATATGGCAAGAAATACCCCTGAATTCATTTTATAAAAGTTTTGGGCCAAAAATGTAAAAGGGCAAAAGTTGACAAAGCTTATTATGGCGTTGATAGGAGTTTGGATTACATTTGGCAAGTTTCTGAAAGATGGGGGTGTTAAGCTGGCAGACAAAGAAGAAACCTAGACCAATGACAAGTTGCCACGTGCCCCACTTACTCCCCTCCACCAATGAAACTCCACCTTTTGTCCACCTCAGCTATCCACTTAAACCTGTTATAACTAATCTTGGATTAGTTTAATATTTTGGCGCTTAACATCTTTTTAAAACCCAAACCAGATTAAAACGTGTTACTATTACTCAAGAACACAAATTGGGGATTATTGACTAAGCAAGAATTAAGCAACCATCACCTCCAGATTTGAGATTAAGTGGATACTTAACACAACCCAACCTTAAAAATGGACACCTCATCACCCCATTTGTCTCCTTGTGTCTCCCCTGCTCCACACCCATGCATACTGCCAAAAAGATGACCACAATCCAACGTCCCACATTCAAGCTTACATTTTAAGCTTTGTTTGAACCCTTTGATCACATTCTCATGACAGCTATCACCACAAAACGCCAATTCAAGTCACATGATTCTACAAAGAAGACAAAAACCTCAAGGGCATTAAGCATTAGGGTTTACACGTTTCTTAGCATAGTAGAACTTGTAAGGCTCTATATAAAGCCACTTAGGCCTTTACATTTCAGTTTGCTTTTGATTTTTCCTTGGTTCAAGTTTCTGTAAATCCTATTTCTAAGTTAATGAAATTGAGTTTGAAATCTTGAAGAAAAGTCATTGGACAATCTTGTTTACTGCTTTCATTTGTTATATGCTTTGTAGTTCTTAAAGTTCAAAACCTGTTTTTCAAAGAGGAGTGTGCAAAAGTTTGCATATTTCCTCATTTTCTTGATATTTTGCTAAGTCTTGTTCCAATCTTGGAATTGGCTGATCATAGCATCCTAACTGAGTTGGTTAAGGTGTGGTGAGGCTTATAACTTGGGGATAATCAAGTGTGGGGTAACAAGTTTGCATTTATCAAGTTTTTCAAAGTTTCTGATTTTTATGATATTGTGCTTAACCCTTGTTCAATCTTAGCAGGCTTATTGTGGAAGCTTGTGCTTGTTCTTGCTAGCACATAAGCTCAAAATTCGTGGGTGTGGATGTACATCCATGAGGTTTGCATACTTAATCTCCAAATCTGCTTAAATTGTAATTTTTGGTGATATTTGTATGAAACTGTTGTTCTTGTGAATTTTGTGGCTTGTTCTTGCTTGAATCTGTTTATTATACTTGTTTGAGTGTTAATTGATGCTTGGTTGGCCTGAAATCTCATTATGCTTTTGAAAATTTTGATTTGAAAAAGTTAAAGGGGTGTTTGGGTCTACTGGTTTATGCTTGTAACTTGTTATTGTGTTAAGGGAAGTTGTTGTTTATGCTTTGTATCTGCTATACCTTTGTTTGAGAGTGTTTTGCTGCAAGTTTTTGGGTTTGAACACTTGAATCAATCAATCTGCTATATAGACCTTGTTTCTGCTTGTTTTGACCTAGGATTTTGGGAACACTTAGTGTGTAAGCATGCTTAGGGATAAAAGTGGTTTAAACAAAGTTAATATAACCTGTTTGAAAGATTTGAGGTGTTGAAATTGGCTTGTGTGTCAAATACATCAGCAAAAGTAGAAAACTGCATGTGTTAGTGTTCATCAGTAACTTTCATTGCTTGAATCTTGCTTAATTCTTTGAACCAGTGCATGAAACCTGTTTAGACTTGCTTATTGGAGTTTATTATAGCTTTTGTGTGCATTTGGTTGAATTTGGCTGGCTGATTTGTGCTAAAACTGCTCTTGAATGCTAAACTGCTTATTGTTCATGTCTGTATCATGTCTGATGAATGATTGATTAAACTGTATCAATTGGGTGTTAGTAATTGTGTTATTTTGATTGTGATTGACTCCTTTTGATCCAAAGATCATTTGGGTGCCTTTGTGAAATCTGAATCCAAGAAAAAGTCACTAAAGACAAAAAGTCAAAATAGTCAAGCAGTGGAAAAAGTTTCCACTGCTCAACATCCAAAACTAGCCCCTGCTAGTGCAATTTTGTCATCAGCTTATCAATAAGCTATTCTAGCTTATTCTGACTTGCAACAACTTATTTTTTGTGATAGATCTTCTTTATTTGACCCAATTAAGTGAACTGGAGCTTATGAGACTTTGACTTTTTACTAGAAAACCAACTTGTTTGACTTTTAACATAAGTGCTTATTTGATTTTCCAGCTTATTGAGTGTACTTATTTGAAAGGTCTTTGGTTTTTAAGCTTAGTTTTGTCAAAATAAACATTTTGCAACTTGAATCAGCTTCTGAGGTGGTCTAGATCATAAAAACGACTATTTTGTCGTTTTGTGAATAAGTTTGTGACTTGTTTCTGGCTTATTAAGTGGGCTTATTTGAAAATTCTTTTTGCAGAAGTCTTTGTTAG
This sequence comes from Glebionis coronaria, assembly GCA_025667525.1. NCBI lineage: Eukaryota > Viridiplantae > Streptophyta > Magnoliopsida > Asterales > Asteraceae > Glebionis > Glebionis coronaria. The sequence continues at coordinate 2,715,110 of JANFOE010000193.1, forward strand.
GTCAAAAGAAGCTTGTGTGTAAAATTTTAGCTTATGGCAACAGCTTATGGCTTAATGGGCCAAAAAGCCCATTAAGAATAAGCTGCTTATTATAAGTTAGCTTATTTCACATTTTCAGCTTTTGGGCCTTTGGAAAAAGTTGTTTAAAATCAAATTTTGAGTCAACCTGTGCTTTTTGGGCTTAATTTGAACACGTTTTCTTATTGGGCCTTAATTAAGCCCAATAAGGGACTGTTTTGGGTTTGCCCCATTTTCTAGGCCCAATAGGGGTATTTAGGTAATTTCACTTTCATTTCTGAGTTATTTATGTTAAATTAAGCTAGTTTGCAAGTTTTTAGAATTTTTTATAATTTTTGGATTTTTAATATTATTTTATTATTAAAAATTAAAAGTCTGATTTTCTAGGTTTTTATATTTTTCCTAGGATCTAAATACTTAATTAGGATTTTTGCAACTTTCTAAATATTTTTTAGGGCTTTTAATTATTTTCTATAATTAATTTAAGATTTAATTGATTTTAGTAGTTTTTAATTGTTTAAAAATAGACTTGATTGGTTTTAAAATTTTGAAAAATAGTTTTTAGCTTAATTAGAGTATTTTTGAGGTTTACAAACTTGAAAATCTTGTTTAGGGCTTTTTAATAATTAATTTTGATTTTTAGGGCTTTAATTAGCCTTAAAAAGTCATTATCTAATTAATTAAAAGGTTTTTGCAAGTTTTGATTTTTTGTAAACTCTTAGAATATTATTAGGGATTTTTGGTAATTTTTAGAGATTTTTAGATCAAAATTTTAATTTTGGTGGTTTTTAGGATTTTACGTGTACGCCTTTTTAGAATTAGTTTAATCCGTCTTGATAACCGTCATTCTCTTCTAATCCCTTTTCTACTTTTCTTTTCTCAAATATAATCACAAATTAATCCATATCATTACACACATAACACACTAGCCTCCTTGAGAACGAACTCACTTTGGGTCATTCACACACGGTTTTCCTAAATCGTCGTGCACGCTTGCCCTATTTTTACGCTCTTTTTCCTAAAAGACGTAATTTTACAACCATCACCCACGCAATGCATATTAAAGTTCCTAACGAAATCATTAAAGTCTCGATTAAGAGACCTATTGATTAGGTTAATTGCCATATCATTGTCGTAGGATTTCCCTAGTTGTGGATTTGCTATTATTGATCCGGTGGTCTAACATGGTGGTAGATGGTGGTGGTAGCCATTGTTGAGAGATAGAGAAGAGAGGTTGTGTGAAAGTTTAAGAAAAGTGTATATTGAAATGAAAAGAACAAATGAAAACACAAGCAACACCCCTCCTTGGAAGCCTAGGAGGGGTATATATAGTCACACACGCTACTTAAACTATACAACGTTCCTAGTCTAGTCTAAGCGTGTGTGACTATGATAACTAATGGGAATTCTTAAATGTCGTCACATAAAGTGAATTTCCAACACTAGTGCGATGAGCTGTTCCATGTAACCCTTCATCTATTGATAATGTGAACAAACGGATTTCCTAGGGGCTTGCTTACAACTGTGCAAAGCATCTACCAAGTCGTAGATCTCCACAACCTGAGGCTTCTCATACATTGCCTTGAGCTCTTCAAGCATTTGATTTGGAGCAAATAGCTCAAATCTACTTTGCAAGAAAGGAGCCATTTTTCTGAGCATTAAACAAGCCACATCATTGTGCTTCTTAACCTCTGCCTCATAATTCAGTCTTTCAACTGGAGTAGCATTAGGGCCAAGGGGCGCAGGAAACGCCATGTTCAAGTAATCAGAAGTACCTGCTACTCTCAAGACAATTCTCAGTGAGCGGTACCAATCGTTGAAGTTTGGGCCAGTTAGTTCCTGACGTTCAAGATAAGTCTTGAAGGCAGAACTCAACGTGTTGTTATCGGGTTGAGCCATTTCTACATAAATAAGTTCAAAATATTAGTATTTTCGATAATACCATTCAAGAAAATAAAATTACCCCAGTAATTAAAACCATAGTATTTTCCTTGAAAACTAGAATCCACATTGACATAAACTTATCACATCGGTTGATCTGCTAGTGATAAATGTACTCAACATGGTAACTTGTCGAACAATAATTGACAAACAAATTTGCAATTTCTAGATATTTTTAGGGATTTACGTTGCCAAAAGTCATTTTGCATTGTAAACATGTTTCATCCCTACTTTATGCCTTAAGTTTCCAGATCTCACTGAGCAACTCAATCAAGTCAACTAATCTAAAGAACGTAAAACCTTCATGTGCAATCTCATTCAGTCATGAAGTTTTCTCTCCATTACAACATCGTCCAAAATCTCATTTAACGACAATTGTAACTTCAAGTGTTCGTTTATTAGATGGCATAAGACTTAAATTTAAGGGTATTGATTTTGGTGTCAAAATCATGTATGGAGAAGCATGCATACATCTCCATAGTATAAGTTTAATAAAATCATTTAGTAAACCTTTTGGTGAGACTAAAATTTCGCCATATATTTGCAAGTTGAGGTATTGGCTAAACCAATTAAATATTTTTACCCACAACTAAATTCACATCGTACTTTTTCTAGAACTTAGCTAAAGCACAAAGCAATAACCTTATTCATTGTGTTTCGGATATGAATTTGCGGTTAAATCAACCTTAAGGAATTATGTAAATAATAACCGTAGGTAATTCCAACTTTGACGCACAGGCAAGCCGGGAATTTGGTCAGCGCTGAAGCATAACACCTCCTTCCTTAACCGGGTTCATGACCAGCGGTGCGTTATACCCACTTTATAGTTTGTCAAAGTTGAGTAGGTCGTTAAGTTATTATTGAAATTCCAATCAACGCAAATCATATGTCAATTCGATCTCAAAAACAATTCATTAATTTGTATATGATTTAGTCCATATTAATTTTTCTTGGAAAAAAATACCCTTGTTTACAACATACAATCAAAATAAAACATAGGAAAACAAGTAGGTACAAAAAAACTAAATCAAATAGCCACATGTATAACAATTTATTCAAAAATCCATAAAATCTAGTTTTTTTATAAACATAAAAAGTCTTCCCTAATTTTAAAAATTTGAATCAAATAAAGCAAATAGCATAAAATCATATGATCCGTGAAAAACATGCATGTTCATCACGGATCTCCCACATAATCTTAACAATTAAATCTTCTCTACGGATCTTAACCACACATGACATACCAATTACTTCATGCAAACATCTAAAGTATAATCACCATGTAAATTTTTAGGGTTTAAAAAAAATTATTATTTTTTTAAAAAAATTCGGCTAAGCCGACATAATTTAAAAAACAAAACCCTAATTTTTGTGAAAACCTAAAAAACATCATGTGATTTTAACTCAAATCAATATTAGTTACAAAAAACTTTAGATCTCGATAATTATAACATGTTAAAATGGCTCTCGATGCCACTGAAGGTTTATAAAGCTCATAATAATTACGCAGAACCCTAGTTGAGATCAAAGCACACATAGCGGAAGCGATTTAACAAGATCATAATTAATAACACATTCATAATTAATCGAGTTAGAGTTACATACCTATTAGCTAGAGTAATTCCACAAGAACACCGATGAATCTCGAATTAGGGTTTATATGAAGAATACCAAGATATAGTTTATAGTGAAACTATATTACGCTCTTGTACACACGTAATGCAACGGATCAATCGTGAGGCTAGCACTAATAAACCGGAGCTTCAACACTTGTGAATATAGCTAAATCGAAAACCAACCGAAACCCTAAAGGGTGTTGGCTTGCGATCGCAGGAAGAGAAGAGAGGGGAGGGGACAAAAAAATTATGAAGGCTTTATGGGGTATTTATAGGATTAGTAAACTTGTTCTCCAAGTCCTAATCAAATTAGGAAACAAATCCCACCCCTAATGGGCCTTGCATAACCGGCGGTGGAATACCCCATAGGGGTATTCCGGAACCTTCTAATTCTTCTAAATATTCCATAACGCTCGTTATACTTCACTTTTAATTAACGATCGTGTAAGTTAAGCTCGGTTTATATTTAATAAATAAATATATTTATTAAAATTAATTAACCCTTTACGTATTGTGTGCAATCCCGTAATCCCGAGTTCGATCGTATCACACGACTATTTAATTTTATGTTCATAAACTTTCATGTGTAATAACACAAATTTTGTATAGGGCTATATAACATTATGTTTTTGCTAACATGTAAGCAGGGGCGAATCTAGCTTGAACCACAAGGTATGCACGTGCATACCCTGTGTAAAATTTGAGTAGTGTAATTTTTTTTGTTTTTGCCTAGAAGTAAGAACAATATACACTGAAAATTTAAGAGTGCATACCCTTTAAAATGAACGAAAATTTCGAGTGCATACCCAATCTAAATTATCTTTGCTGGAAAGAGAAAAGAACGAAAGAAAATGCTTTGTAGACAGTTATAAGGAAGATGGAAGAAGGAGGCAGAATGCACTTGCGTAGGTTTTTTTTTAACATTTACTTGGCCCACTTGCTATGTAAGCTTTTTCCTAAATTATTCAACTCTAAGCCCACTCATTTTTTATTTTTAAAAGCCCAACTAAACATACAAATATGCATTGTGTTTTTATTCATCCTGTGTGTACATTAAGCTCATTATTACAAGCAACTTGAATGTTTTAATTTACACAAGAATTTGGAATGCTAATAATATTCTTATGTTTATATAGTCTTTGGTATCCCATATTTGTTTTGCCATGTGTGATAGATTAGACATGTTATTTAACCTACTTTCAATATATTATTGAATCGCTGCATAATAAAAAAAATTGATTTTCTATACTTTATATTTGATACGAGTACAAACCCGAAAAAACCCGACATGAACCAAACAAACCCGTAAAAAGCCCGACCCGAATAAACAAACCCGAAAAACAAAATCTACTATTTTTCTACTATAATTGTGCATACCCTAATTTGAATTCCTGGATCCGCCACTGCATGTAAGGCTCAAGAGATATAAAATTTGCTTTTGGAGTCACCTGCTATGTGTTATTGCTGAGTTGCATTTACAATTTTGTTACCTTACACCTTTTGAAGTCGAATAAATTACAGTTACCGGGTTTATCGATGTGCCTTAGCAAAATACTCTATTTTTCGGCATACATAAAAACAGCTTTAGTAACACAGAAATCAGAATTCGAAAGTGAACTTTCAAGTTTAAACATTAGTAAAGAAAGAAACTAACAATCCTGAAGCGAATGTAGTACAAAACAAACAACTCTTAATTCCATCTTCTGATACTTACCAAATTACAAGCAAAATTCGCACACTTTTTCTTTCTATTTTGGACTTTTAGAGTCAAACGCAGCAGAAAACACAATATGATCATGAAAAAAGAAACTAAAAATCATACAAATCCTAAAACAAGTTGCAAGCGAACCATTCATCAAGAAATGAACTTCCAAAACAAAACATAGAACATCAAATCTCAATTACCTCAACTCAACCCTTTGACTTCTTAAAAGTCAACCATTTTTACACCCAACCCATTCTCTCCCAACCCGTCATCTGACGACACGTCTTGTAGCTCATCAGGGTTTGCTGCTGTTGAATCATTTGAGGGCCAAGAGTAACTAAAATCATACTCTGTTGCACTCTGGTAATTTGAATCTCCCGTAGTAGTACTATCTTTGTGCTCACTACCAGCACCTGGCCCGGAATCACGTGATGTTAGGTCATCTTCTTCTGTTGACCAAACTGCATACGATTTACGATAGATTTCTCTCTCAACAGGATCAATACCTTCCATATCATAATTATACAACGGATTCACTTTATTCTTCAAGAATGTTGCATGCAACTTATACATCTTGTTACTTAATTCCACCACAGTATTATAAACCCCGCGTCCTTTAATCTAACCACTAAAAAAGCTTTCTAGATGGATGTCATCATAACAAAACACGAACCTGTTATTAGTTTGATAAACTTAGTCATCCATGTCGTCCAGAAGAGCGATTCTTTGGTCTTCAGATGATGATAGGTTGGGTTGATAGGGTCTCTGAGCCGTAGAGCGAACCACATTATCTTTTTTATCTGATTTTGTCGGCCATATTGCATAAGATAATCGAAAGATCTCAATATCAACACGATCAATCTCATCAGTGGCCACAACAAGTTTGAACAACGGGTTCCCTTTATTCTTCCTGAATCTTGCATGCAACTTATACATCTTGTTACTTAACTCCACCACATTTTTATAAACGCCGCGTTCTTCAACCCAAACGTTATAGAACATTTCAAGATTCTCGTCATCAAAAAGCACGGGCTGATTAATATGTGCATTGTAGTACTGAATCATGTCCTTCAAAAGAGTAAGCTCCTGTTCTTTTACTGATGTTGGGTCGGTTTGATGACGTTTTTTAGGCGTAGAATAAACTGCATTGTCATCTTCGTCTATTTTTCGCTGGTTGGTTGTTGAGCTAGCGCCACCTTGTGGTGGTTGTTCTGGTGGTTGGTTGTTTGTGTTGGAATCAACAGAACCGGCGGATTCGAAAGAGAGTGGTGATTTTGCAGCATTATTATCGTACATCGTGGTTTAGTCTTTAGTGATGGTTTTCTTTTGGGTATGAGTCTTTATTTTCAACGAAAAGTTGGATTTTGAAGGAGGGTTTGGAGTGATTTGAGAAGATGATGAAAGTGATGAAGGGATTTCAAGATTTTGAATAACAAAGTTTCTGTTAATTCTGTTGTATATATAGCAAAGTTCTTTTTTTAACAATATAGCAAAGTTCTTAACTATCGAATATAGTTAAAAAACCACATGCTCTTATCAGAATTACAAATTTTATAAATTTAAGTTCATTTTAGATACCAAACTTATTTAAAATAGGTAGGACTCATTGTGACAACCGCGGTTTTGAGGTTCGTCACTTAGTTTTATTTTGTGCTAGTTACGTGTCTTTACGTGTTTATGTGCTAATTGGTGTGTATAGATTGTGGTTTGGATATCGTTTCCGGTACGGGGTACCTTGTGAGTGAAACGATGTGTGATGATTTCATGTTCATGAGCTCACATGGTAGTGACTATGAAATTAGATGGTGTTATTTAGTGGTTTTACGTATACGTATATGTATTATAGACTATCGTATTTTTTCGATTTACGGTTTAGCATTTAGAGGTCTCGGATGAGGTAATTAGTCACGGGAGTATTTTTCGGGATGATTTTAAGTCATTTAGGACTTAGTTATAAAGTTTATTTCAAAATTTAATATTTTTTTAAAATTTGTATATTTTACGGTTTTTACGGTATACGCGTAAATTTGACTAGTTTTACGGTTTTGAGGTTTTGGAGGTTTTAGGAGTTGAAATAAATTAAGGGAATTTAAGGTAATAATATTTAATAGTTAATTTACAGTAATATAGTTAAAAACGTCGGCCATAGGGTGTTGGGCTTGGTTTTGGGCCAAATTTTGCTTAAGGAAAGGAAGGGGAGCCCAGTTTGAGTACTATTAGGCTTCCTGGTTAGTTTTAATTACCCATATTACTCCCTTTAGCCCCGACAACGATTTTTCTTTCTCCCAAAACTAATATGAGTCGTGATTAACAATGGTGGATGAAGAAAACCCAATTATTCAATTATGGTTTAAGGTATGCGCTAAAACTATGCTTAATTAACGTTTAATTTACGTATGTAACCTAATATGATGGATTAGGGTTTGACATTCATAATTTTTAATTAGATTTTGTTAATAATCTGTAATTAATGATGTAATTAATAGGTTTTTATCATTGGAAATTGTTTTTAGGTTTTAATTAGGGTTTATGTATGATTAATTAGGTTAATTTAATTGAATTCGTTTTTTAAAAAACTGGGCAGAATTTTAGGTCAATTGTTTTGATCATATATAGAGTTCTACAAACTCTTATTTTGCGATCCAAGTATCCTTGGAAAGGTAATTGAGTTGGCTTTAAAATGCAAGAAACTAGAACTAAATTGGAAGTAGGGAAGTGGGTCAAAAACAGGTTACAACAGTCGGAGGTCAAAACAGTTTTGAAATCAGCCTGTTTTCTTTTTATGTTTTGGGTTGTTTGGGGTACTTAGGGTTGTATTGGGACTTTAAAACGAACATGGGAGTTGGTTTATATATTATAGGAAGTATCTGCATTGGGGCTAAGATTGTGGGTTAGGTTAAGACCTCCTAATCATAACAAACTTTTTGTATGTTCAAAATCAGTAAAATCCGGATAGACAAAAGTATATATATATATATATATATATATATATATATATATATATATATATATATATATATATATATATATATATATATATATATATATATATATATATATATATATATATATATATATATATATATATATATATATATATATATATATATATATATATATATATATATATATATATATATATATATCGAGGCCTTAATAATAGCTTTAAGGTTGGGGCAAAAAGGAGGAGTTAGCTAACATATGTAAGGGCATAGGGTTTCCTTTACAGAGTTCATGGGTATGGTTAGGTGGACGTTTGGCTTATAGTTTGGAGACCTAAAAGTTGGGACTGTTTTGTGTAAAATATGAACGGGAAACTTAACCAAGTTAAGGACTTGTTAGGGAAGGGTAACGGGGTGTTTAGAGCATATTAATGAGGATCATATATGGGAGAAGGCTAGATGTCCATCATAGGTTGATGAGCTATTTTAGTGATTGGTTCATGTGTTGATTTTGTGTTTTTTTTGTTAGCTTTTTGCTAGTGCGCGGACTTTTGGAGAAGCTCAATCAGATGAGTTTCATAGTCCCATGTCTACTAATGATTTTGACTTCCAGATGGGATGGAAGAGACACTGTCTTGTTTTTTTATAAATTATGTTGTGAATGTTTTGTGTTTGGTAATGGACTTGTGCATACTTATGTGAATATCTGCTAGTTGATTCATGATTGTTATGTTTTTACTTGGTACCAATGGGATGTTGACAAGGCGGGGCCTTGGGGAGGTACATAGATGTGTGAGCATCTATGGGACCAATGGATAATGACAAGGCGGGGCCTTGGGATTGGTTCATAGGTGTATGGGCGCCTATGGGACCATGGTGTTTGGTAAGGCTGAGAGCCTTGGATTTGGTTTGGTTTGTTAAATCTTGAATATTAGTTGTTAATGCATGTTTGTATCACATTGTCCATATGTTCATTTGTTAGTGGTTGTTGTTCACAGCTTATGGTTTGATTTTGGCGTTGGAGTCTAAACCTATGAGTCTCACCAACTTTATGTTGACGTGTTTTAGTGTCTCTTTCAGGTGATATTGTGGTTAAGCGTGAGAAAATAAGTGGCTAGGATTTGGAGTTGCGTAGGAATGCATTTAGAAGGAGATCCCCGTTCCTTCTTAGTTTCTTTTGTTTTTTTAATAAGTGATACTGTTGACACCTATATGTTTGCTTTGTTTATGTTAATTGTTTGTCTTGGCTAAGTGGTAGGACTGTTACCTACTTACCTAGACTCCTGCATTGTTGCGATATTGTCATGACATTTGTGTCACCATTTTATGATATTTCTTGTTTCATTTAGTTATCTCTATAGACACGTCATGTTGTGATGATATCCATACGTCGCGCTCCATATTCCGCCATGGTGGGGTGTGACAGAATGGTATCAGAGCCAATGGTTATAGAGAATTAGGTTGCCTAGTCGCGTAGCCTAGTCTATAGCTTAAGGGTCCCTGCATATAGGCGTCATAGGAGTATGTGTGCATTTTATAATAATTGATGTGTTTGGATGTTATTTTGTGATATTTGTTAAGTTATGAACTACTATGGTTCATACTTAGCCACATGTTATTTTCTTTTCGGGTTGTGACTAGTGCAGGTTGAACCATAATCGTCCACGCTAGCCATTGTTGTATTTTGCTTAAATTGTACATTATAGTACATAATTTGGTACAAGGTAGTTTCTATCTTTTGTTGAGTTATTATATGTACCTGAGGTATGTTATTTTTCTTTTGATGTTTAAGTCATGTTCCCTAAGAATCGTGTGGTGGTTCGAGTTACGAGGAGTACATGGGTAGGAAGGATTTTAAGGTGTTTCCATTCTGATGGGAGACATGACTTCTAATTGATTATGTTTTCGTTTTGGATTGTCTATGCTGTTTTAGCTAGACTATGGATTTTTGTATTTCAAGAGTTTGACTATGTTATTTTATTAGTTGGAGTTTTTGATCTTATTGTTTATGTGGTTATGTGCTTAGGTGAGTTGATGGACTTATGTGTTATGTGTTGTGTTGATTCTTATAAGTGTCATCATAGGAGGGAGTGCATTGGGGAAAGGGTAATTGTATAAGTATGGTGGCCAACATAGTTATACAAGTACCACAACTTCAATGGGTTCCTAAGTATGGTTGCATGAAAGAGGGTTAGTACATGCTTGTATATGATGAGATGTGGATTATTGGTATATGTATAGAATATGGGTTTATGTAACGGTTGCCTACGATATGGATATTTATGAGTGTGTTGTTGTTTTGGGTTATAGTCATGTTGTGTGATTATGGGGTCACACGATATGGACTGGTTTTATTGATGGGTTTTATGCCTTGTGGTAAGATGGTGGTTACTCGTAGAAAAAAAAAACGAGTGTATGACGCGATTGGTTGATCTGACATGTATGGTAACGAGTATGTTTTGGGTGATTTAATATGTATATATATGCGGATGTATATATACTACTATGTGTTAAGTTATGGTATATGGTCGTTCACTAGTTATTATAACTTGAACGTACCTTGTGTTTGTTCGTGTTTAATGGTGCTGGAGTTTGATGGAGTTCCAACGACGTTTTGAGTCTTTTGGATGTGTGTCTACATTCGGGTATGTATTTTTATTAATGCAAACTACTAAATTTTCTTGCAAATAAGTCTGGCTAATTATAGGAAACAGTTTTGAAAATAATTTGTAAGTGTATGGTATGATATCGTAACTTACATTTTTTTAATTGTAGTAGTAAGTTATAAAAAAGTTGTCTTGAAAATAATTGGATTAGTCTTCTATGTAGCATGTGATAATATATTTTAAAGGGGTAAAGAAATTTTACAATAATTTTCTTAAGTGGAGTTAAAATTTTAGAATAATTTAACTAAGACGGAAAGAGTAAAAAAAAAGAGATTTTATTATAGTAATGATAATAATAACACCACACCTTGTAGTAGTTTAGTTATAACCAACCTAAATGGAAAAAAAAGAAAAAAACAGTGTATTTTATAAACATGTATTGGTTTCATAATAACAAGTGAAATAAGTTTAATATGGGTAAACAAGATAATGGTTAGAATAAGATTGTAGTATACTAACTAGTTGATATCTTGATAGAATGATGAAGATAAAGGATGAGTTATTGGTTAAAAATGAGTATGATTGATTTTAGTAGTATTGGAGTTTGGTTCTTATGAGAAGTAACTAATCGAGACGAAAGTTTAAAATTTTTTTTCTAAGGTATCGAGATTTGGTAATACTAATCGTGAAGAGTCTAAATTTTTCGTTGTTGGCACACTCCATTGATCTTTCGGATTACATTGTTTTGTTTTCAGTTGTTTTGGTTAGGGTTTGTTTACCCTATATTTTATTGGTACACGATTGTTTGGAATTCTTTTGTTACACGTCATGACTGATTTAGTTATGCGGTTGTGGAAACGTTAGGATGAGAGGATAGAGTTGGGTAGTATTACTTATGGTTAGATATTAGAATGGAGAAATGTGTTTTCGTTTAAAGGTTGTGTTGAAGGAATGATTAAGATTTGTAGAATTTGGAAACTTAGATTGGTTACGGGAATAAGAGGGTAAGTAAAGTTAGTTGACTGGTAGTGGGAACGAGAAGTCATGCTATGAGAAGTTGGTTGAAGTACCATTAGGAGATTGATGAAAGTACTAGCGAATGTGAGGGTAGAGTGGAAAGTTTATACTAATGAAAAGGTTGGGTAAATAACACGCAAGGGATTGGTATAGTTTTGGGTTGAAGTACTTTTAGAAATATTGTGGTAGATGAGTTTAAGTTAGAAGCTACTGGTAGTGTGAAGTTCCTAGGTAACATCATGGAGACGAGAAGGAGTGCGTAAAGAGCTACATCGCGAAGCAAGGAGCTGAAAGGACTACGTGTCGGCTGCAAGAGATTTCGAAGGAGTCACAAAAGTTGCAAGGACTAGAAAGGTGACAATAACTATGACGGGAAATTTACGTATGGTTCGTGACGAAGAAGGGCAGATCGAGTATCGGAGTGGAGCTACAAAGAGCTGAACCAGTGGATCGTGATGAAGTGAATACATGACATGGGAGATTAAGAACTCGTGGAAGTAACAAGGGGAGTCGAGTGACTACGCGGATAGAATTTTTGTGGCAATCAATATCGAGGGATGAGAAGTAAAGCGGAGCTGAATAAGTTTCGTGGAGAAGTGATTAGAGAGTCGGTTTTGTGAAGGTGTTATGAAAGATCTTTGGAAGAGACAGCTATGCATTATCCAATGCACTAGTGATTTCCATAGATTTGATGAATGAGGTATGGAATTTCTGTTGGACGGGATAGTGTAGGAATAAGGGAGAACCATAGAAGGAGAGAACCAAGTATTCCTAGAAGATGATGACTGAAAGTACCTCATGTTAGGTCAAGATTATAATAGAAGTATGATACTTGAGTAATAATTTAGAATAGGGCATAGTTTAGACAAATGGAAACTAATGTAGGTATAAGATGAGAGTGTGATCCGCATGGAATCACAGGAAACTCTAGTCTGTCCCTATTAGGAGGGAGTAGGAGAACTGGTTGTGAGAAAAACAAGTGAAGCTACTTGGAAAATTTTAGCGTATAGATGACTAGATAGACTTAGTTAGTGGAGCTGGATTGTTATATCTGCCTAGAATGCTAGAGGCATTTGGGCTACGAGACGTAGAGAATGATCTATACAGATCATGAACGTCTCCGACACATATTTAATCATCTTGATTGAACATTTGGAAAAGGTGATGGGTGGAGTTAAGTGATGAAAGAAAATTGCAAGGCCAAGTACCATCTGGGAAAGGCAAGCATGGTTGATGAGACATGGAATAAGAAGAATGAAGTAAAGCTTAGACGAACTTGAACTATATAGATGACGTATTAGGGTGGTATGGATGAAGGATGTAGGTTGCACGAGTTGAGTTGTCTAAAGCAGAGAACGCGTCAACATGTATGTTGCGTGGCTTGGATAATCATACGGAGAAAAGGGACGTAGACTATACTTCCTACATAGATAGGAGTAGCTTAGAAAGGGGCGATGTAAGGACGAAGTTGGTGAAAGGGATACTAATGGGGTGGAGGAATAAGTACGACGAGAGTTGGGTGATAGTCGATAGACTGACTAATTCATCTCATATTTCAAGAGGAATGAGAAGTCACGTAGTTGAGAAGTTGGAAGGATTGCGTACGGATGTGATGGAATAGAGGGTTTTGCGTAAAAGTTAGCCTAATATGTATGGAATGCCTTATGAAGGATTATGGCAAGGGAAGAAATGATGGGAAGCATCACATTGTGGTGTATGGTATGAGTTGAGGAAGAAGAAGGAAGTGTGTATAGAAGCGAAGCATGAATGAAATAGGTCGAGATAGGAACCGAAGGTAAAACTTTGGTAGAGCCTAATGAGTAGAATAAAGCATAACGTAGGCTAATACTGTCGTAGTGTGGAAAAGGAAATGGCACTAACCTATACTGATTGTTTGGGAGGCTTGGTATCGATAATCGAATGGATGAGGAGTTATAGGTGTGATGTGCCATAGGGACGAAGGGCTTGGTCTAACTGAGACAAGATGAGGAGCAATGTGACCTTGAAGGTAAGACATTGTGTAGGTATAAAGGAAGTGTTGAGTATAAAAAAAATCATGAAGAAAAGTGAGAAAGAAGTGTATAGGTGCTACTAATGAGCTATCCAAATTTAATGGAAGTAGTTGTAGCATGGGTTGGATGGCAGTTGATAGACTAACTGAGATAACCGTCCTTTTGATGATGTGCATAGATCATAAGTTGATTTGGATTGGAAGAACTAATGGATATGTGAAAGACCGTCATAGGTCACTTTGTAAGGAAATTGGAATTTTTAAGTAGTTTGGGGTACATACTAAAGGGAGTTGATGAACATGATTAGATATGAGTATATCTAGCTAACTGGAAAAGGATGGGCAAGTGAGATATTTATACAACCTTAGGAGTTACACTGAGGGCATGAGTGATTGATTAGAGGGAGTTATGAAACTCTTTAGCGATGGCTGAGTTTTCATATAATGATAGTTATCATACTAGAAGTCGATAAATGCCATTTGAGGCACTATATGAAAGGATAGGGTGAGTTGTCCCCATTGTGGACTATAATTGGTAAAAGAGGCTACTAATGTGGTAATGGTGTTTGTGGAAAGGATGAGAGCAACAAGGGATGCTATGTTGAAAAGGAGGAAACCACTAGAGTTTAGTGACAAAGTTATGTAGGAAGTTTAACCCATAGTAACGGGTGGTATGTTTTGGTAAAATGGAAGAGTTGATGTAGAGTTTGGTAGGTCCATTTATGATCTTTGGAAAGATCGGACCAGTAGCTTATGAGCATAGAATTACCTGGGGGAAATGAGTGGTATACATGTTATATTTCGTGTATTAAGATTGGTAATTGTAGTTTGAGAATGCATATTTGCATGTACGGTTATTCGGGATTTGTGCTAACAAAGAGTCATTTGTGAGATTTATTGACTGTGAGGTCAAGAGTTTGGCAATGAATTTAAATATTGTTGGTTAGTATATGTGGTAATTTGAGACTTGAACTAAAGTTCACGTGGAAATGAGAGGAGTTCATTTAGAACAAGTATCCTCAGTTGTTTGCTAATGGTATGTTTGATCCTAAGGAGTAAATCTCGGGATGAGATTTCTATTAGGAGGGATTGATGTGACAACCGCGGTTTTGAGGTTCGTCACTTAGTTTTATTTTGTGCCAGTTACGTGTCTTTACGTGTTTATGTGCTAATTGGTGTGTATAAATTGTGGTTTGGATATCGTTTCCGGTACGGGGTACCTTGTGAGTGAAACGATGTGTGATGATTTCATGTTCATGAGCTCACATGGTAGTGACTATGAAATGAGATGGTGTTATTTAGTGGTTTTACGTATACGTATATGTATTATAGACTATCGTATTTTTTCGATTTACGGTTTAGCATTTAGAGGTCTCGGATGAGGTAATTAGTCACGGGAGTATTTTTCGGGATGATTTTAAGTCATTTAGGACTTAGTTATAAAGTTTATTTCAAAATTTAATATTTTTTTAAAATTTGTATATTTTACGGTTTTTACGGTATACGCGTAAATTTGACTAGTTTTACGGTTTTGAGGTTTTGGAGGTTTTAGGAGTTGAAATAAATTAAGGGAATTTAAGGTAATAATAATTAATAGTTAATTTACAGTAATATAGTTAAAAACGTCGGCCATAGGGTGTTGGGCTTGGTTTTGGGCCAAATTTTGCTTAAGGAAAGGAAGGGGAGCCCAGTTTGAGTACTATTAGGCTTCATGGTTAGTTTTAATTACCCATATTACTCCCTTTAGCCCCCAAAACGATTTTTCTTTCTCCCAAACCTAATATGAGTCGTGATTAACAATGGTGGATGAAGAAAACCCAATTATTCAATTATGGTTTAAGGTATGCGCTAAAACTATGCTTAATTAACGTTTAATTTACGTATGTAACCTAATATGATGGATTAGGGTTTGACATTCATAATTTTTAATTAGATTTTGTTAATAATCTGTAATTAATGATGTAATTAATAGGTTTTTATCATTGGAAATTGTTTTTAGGTTTTAATTAGGGTTTATGTATGATTAATTAGGTTAATTTAATTGAATTCGTTTTTTAAAAAACTGGGCAGAATTTTAGGTCAATTGTTTTGATCATATATAGAGTTCTACAAACTCTTATTTTGCGATCCAAGTATCCTTGGAAAGGTAATTGAGTTGGCTTTAAAATGCAAGAAACGAGAACTAAATTGGAAGTAGGGAAGTGGGTCAAAAACAGGTTACAACAGTCGGAGGTCAAAACAGTTTTGAAATCAGCCTGTTTTCTTTTTATGTTTTGGGTTGTTTGGGGTACTTAGGGTTGTATTGGGACTTTCAAACGAACATGGGAGTTGGTTTATATATTATAGGAAGTATCTGCATTGGGGCTAAGATTGTGGGTTAGGTTAAGACCTCCTAATCATAACAAACTTTTTGTATGTTCAAAATCAGTAAAATCCGGATAGACAAAAGTATATATATATATATATATATATATATATATATCGAGGCCTTAATAATAGCTTTAAGGTTGGGGCAAAAAGGAGGAGTTAGCTAACATATGTAAGGGCATAGGGTTTCCTTTACAGAGTTCATGGGTATGGTTAGGTGGACGTTTGGCTTATAGTTTGGAGACCTAAAAGTTGGGACTGTTTTGTGTAAAATATGAACGGGAAACTTAACCAAGTTAAGGACTAGTTAGGGAAGGGTAACGGGGTGTTTAGAGCATATTAATGAGGATCATATATGGGAGAAGGATAGATGTCCATCATAGGTTGATGAGCTATTTTAGTGATTGGTTCATGTGTTGATTTTGTGTTTTTTTTGTTAGCTTTTTGCTAGTGCGCAGACTTTTGGAGAAGCTCAATCAGGTGAGTTTCATAGTCCCATGTCTACTAATGATTTTGACTTCCAGATGGGATGGAAGAGACACTGTCTTGTTTTTTATAAATTATGCTGTGAATGTTTTGTGTTTGGTGATGGACTTGTGCATACTTATGTGATTAACTGCTAGTTGATTCTTGATTGTTATGTTTTGACTTGGTACCAAGGGGATGTTGACAAGGCGTGGCCTTGGGAAGGTACATAGATGTGTGAGCATCTATGTGACCAATGGATAATGACAAGGCGGGGCCTTGGGATTGGTTCATAGGTGTATGGGCGCCTATGGGACCATGGTGTTTGGTAAGGCTGGGAGCCTTGGATTTTGGTTTGGTTTGTTAAATCTTGAATATTAGTTGTTAATGCATGTTTGTATCACATTGTCCATATGTTCATTTGTTAGTGGTTGTTGTTCACAGCTTATGGTTTGATTTTGGCGTTGGAATCTAAACCTATGACTCTCACCAACTTTATGTTGACGTGTTTTAGTGTCTCTTTCAGGTGATATTGTGGTTAAGCGTGAGAACATAAGTGGCTAGGATTTGGAGTTGTGTAGGAATGCATTTAGAATGAGATCCCCGTTCCTTCTTAGTTTCTTTTGTTTGTTTAATAAGTTATACTGTTGACACCTATATATTTGCTTTGTTTATGTTAATTGTTTGTCTTGGGTAAGTGGTAGGACTGTTACCTACTTACCTAGACTCCTACATTGTTGAGATATTGTCATGACATTTATGTCACCATTTTATGACATTTCTTGTTTCATTTAGTTATCTCAATAGACACGCCATGTTGTGATGATATCCATACGTCGCGTTCCATATTCCGCCATGGTGGGGTGTGATATCATTCCCTTTTCATCTACTTATTATCCAATGGCTAAGATTAAAATTTACATTTTATATTGAAAATGTATTTTCGTCATTTCATCCACCCACTATATAAACCTTTTTTTCTTTTTTAATAATTTTTCATTTAACACACACCGGTACGTGTTTTCTCTATCTACCAAACTACAGCACATCCATCCATCATCTTCTTTTTTTCTTTGATGGATCATCAATAACATCACAAACATCTAATCGATCATCACGACGATTGATCCATCATGATGAATCAATCAATCAATCATCACGAATCAATTGATCAATTCAGTCCATCATCAGGTGTACATTATTTTTATTTTAGCTTATTTTATGTTAATAAGTTTATTAATTTATCATCACTTGAATTTATAAGCTTCTAATTAGCTTATTTTGAACGAATTATGTGAATTTATTGTTCTTATTTACAAGTAAGCTTATTATATGATTTATGTGAACAATTATGTTAATGTGAAGAATCTGATTCAAAGCTTATTATTTAGAGGATATGGGAGCTATTTAAATAAGTGTATGAGATAGGGAGAGTTATGTGAATAACCTTAGGATTTAGAGGAGAATTACAAATAAGCTAGCTTATTAGCTTATTTTGGTGAATTATCAGGTTTTATAAGTATGAGAGGTATGAATAAGCTTATGTTAGTGTAAATTATTAGTCATTTTAATTAAGTTGCTTATGTAAGCTGTAAGTTTTAAGTATTATATATGATACATCATTTATCATACATGATAGTTATATGGTATGTGATTTAAGATAGGTTTATCATATATGATATATGAAGTATCATATATGATGTATCTAACAAATCACAGAAAAATCAAACTTTGTGACTAATTTTACACAAAATATCTTTAACCATTTCAAACCTATCTTATATCATATATGATTTAGTTGCTGATAACATGATGCCTAATATGTTCTCTCATTTCTTTATAAATACAAACTATGTTAACACAACAACGAGGGGATGTTACAATTGTCAGGTTTGAAGCAAAAGCAAAAGGACGTGCGCGTATGTGTGGAGGTGCGGTTAACAACATGTAGGGATGAAGAAGCAGTTGATTTTTTTATTGGAGAAGTTTTGTAATTTATGTTTTTTTAGAAACCATGTATGTTTTAGTGATTTAGCATATATCACATTTGTAGTTTACAATTTTTATTTAATGTATCATATATGATGTTTCATAAATGATAATCTTTGAAACTTTCTTTTTGAGTATCATACATGATAATGCATTATCCACTACAAGAATTTAGGTGAATACCCATGGACAAAATTTTTGGGTAAAAGCCATACTTTCGTGGGTAATATGGTAATATGCACAAATGACCCACGATTCTCTATTGATGCGTAAAACCTTCGAGGCTAATTTTTCGACCACGATATTTTCATGTAGTAGGTAAGTTTACCCACGTCATTGTGGGTGGGTG
Organism: Glebionis coronaria; assembly: GCA_025667525.1. Taxonomy (NCBI): domain Eukaryota; kingdom Viridiplantae; phylum Streptophyta; class Magnoliopsida; order Asterales; family Asteraceae; genus Glebionis; species Glebionis coronaria. The sequence goes on from JANFOE010000193.1 coordinate 2,734,136, forward strand.
ATTGTTTTGCATTCATGGGTAAACTATTTGTGGGTTTTTCTAACTCACCATAAAACACCCATAGACATACCCGTGTGTATTGTGTGGGTAAAATTTCCCACAAACCTAATCGTGTGTAAAAGTCAACTCCCCATAATAATTATAGAATATAATTAACCACGGATATAGTCATGTGTAAAAAACATGGATGAATTTTCCCATCATAATTCGTGGGTAATATTACCCGCACACATATGACCGTGTGTAAATATCGTGGGCAAACATGACATATTTGCCATGAATATATGTGGGTATATTCGTAGTAACTTACCCACTAGTATTTTGTCTATAAAAAATCACACATTAAACACAAATGATCTCTTAATATAAAACACACAATAATAAATAGATAGTCTCATAATTAAAACAAACCATCAATCTAATGATGTCTCAAACATGTAAAATCAACCGAAAACAAACCATAACCATCATCATAAAGATGTCTCGAGACAATTAACATAAAGACAAATACCACTTATCAACTCATGATCATGCATCTATCATTGGTATCTTCCTCTTTTTCACCTGCTCGGGAGTTACTTTCACCTGCTTGGGGGTTGCTTGTAATGCGACCTTGATGAGCATCTCCTCCATCAGTATTTTTACTATCAGACATCGAATCCAGAAGTGTTGTGTTGAAACAATTGTAGACAATCTCAAGAGTTTTGTTTAACTTGTTGACCTTTCTCTCCATTTACATATACTTTTTGTCCCACCCGTCAGTTGTTTTCTTTGCACCACGTGTTGCCTTAATGTAAAGTTTAGTTTCATCTACTTGACTCTGTGTAGAAGCTGGATCTTTCTCCCTTTCTTGCCTTAAACGCAACATGTTATCCTATAAGTGTGTCTGTAAAACCCGCATGCTTTTACCATGAATAGTACCCTTACGATCGTGCGTACATGATTAGAACTTTTCTTTTATAGCACGTTTACGTTTCACGAACTAGAATTTACAAGTATTACGTACGTATTATATCATGATAAGTATTTAATACGTATTAAGACACGATAATTATTTCTATAATAACTATAATCACGAACTTACGAACATGAAATCATGAACGTAAATAATCACGAGCTTAGTATTACGTATGTATGTATATTTATTACGATCATGAATAAATATAATAAGACACGAACGATGACTAATTAAATCACGTAAAACACGAACACGAGAACACACTAAATATTAGACACGGAAAAACATTCGGGTTACCCCATGTGGGCCCCTTACCCGCGGACAAGACAAAGAAAAGGGCCAAGCCTATTGATTTTTAACTAAACAAGAAAAAAGGGAAAAACTATTTTCATAATTACAAGAATTAGAAAATAATCAAAAACCCTAATCTCTCTTTCTCCTCTCCTTGGCCGCCGGGTAGAACACACACACAAGGTGTGTTGGTTGATTTTTGGTGTTCGATTTATTGCAAGGTTGTTAGTGTGTTCATCCTCCTTGATTCATGTGATCGGTATATCTTTAGACCTCTTTTCCTTTATGTTTTTTATGTAATCAAGAACACATATAATCATGGTGTATTTAAAAACAAGTAATTACATGTTATAAAATCATGGGGGTAAATTAAATCAAGGTTAAGGGGTGTTTATTTTTGTCCGACGCAAGAATCGAGCCCCAAGGGGGTCTCGACTTGATTTGTTTCACACCAACCGAGACCTCAAGGTCTCGGTGTGGTGGTTTTGTGTCTTGGCCGCAGGAGGAAAAGGAACCCCGACCTCGGTCGGGGTATGTTTGTTGTCGGGTGGGTCTCGGCTAAAACAAAAACCACCACCGGCTTATGCCGGTGGCTAAATAAGGAAAGTAGGGGGAACCCCCATGCCGCGGCAGCAAGGGGAACCACCGGCTAGCCGGTGGGAACTTTTGCTAGCCGGCGGCTAGGTTTTCACCAAGGGTGCGTTTGTGACCGGTTCACGGGTTCGGTTCACGGGGTTCATAAATACGGTTCACGACATGTTTAGATTAAAACATAGGTCCGGTTCATGGGTTGTTTTTACAAGGTTAATTATTTTTACAAGTTTATTTTTACAAGAATTAAGTTAAATTAATTAAAACATACACATGATTAATTTAATTTATACATGACTTAGGTTATTATTATTATTATTAATACATGAATTTTAACCTAAGTAATTTTTATTTTATTTAGACTATATAATTAATTAATTATTAAATCATGACTTATAATTAATTAATTTGCATGACTTAGGTTATATTATTAATAGATAATATTACATGTTTTAACCTAAGTATTTTAACCTTTATTTAATTAATTATGTTATATTTAATTAAATACTTTAACCTATAGTTTATTTAATTCACATGAAATAATTAATAAACTATACTATTTAATTGCATGACTTAGAATATTAATCAGTAAACACTTAAGCTTATATAATTAGCTTAATGATCCAGCTTATTTCTATTTATGGAAACTTTCTATTTTTAGAAACTTATTTAATTAAGGCAGCTAATCTATTTATGGAAACTTTCTATTTTTAGAAACTTATCTATTTTAGGCAGTAAATCTATTTTTGGAAACTTTCTATTTTTAGAAACTTTCTATTTTTGGAAACTTTCTATTTTTGGAAACCTGCTATTTTTAGAAAGTTACTTATTATTACACAACAAGCATAATAATACAAGAAATACAAGAAATACTTAAACAGAATAGACTGAATACATGATAAACACAGTATAAAGCTTAAATCAGTAAAACATGACATGAACATATAAAACAAGCTAAGACATGATATAAAACCAGTTACATACTCAGTAATCAGATACTTATACACGTATGTATTTATGTAGCATTAGTGATACCGAAGTAGGACTCTCATCCGTTCGTCTTCTTCGTTCACTGGACACAAGGTACGGATTCTCCGTCCTTTCAGTATGGACATTCTTCCTTATTAGGATTCCCCGTATGCAGCCAACTGTTTTCCCTAGTATATGTTTTATATGTTTTTGAATTGATTATGTTTAACTAGAATACCTAAAGCCATATACATGCATGACCAGTTTCACCTAGTTATGGAGGTACCATAACCATATCACTGGAGGCACCAGTTTTATGACTCCACCACGACGGAGCGATAGCTCGTGGCGTCCCTTCAGCTTTTGGCCATATTATTATTATCAGGTGGGGCGTATGGGTGCATCCTAGTTTACATGTTTTCAGCAAATTATTTCGGTAAATATGGTGTGTGCCTTGCATCCTTCACAAGGAGCTGATCCCTCCTACCCAAACCAGTATATTAAATTACAGGCAGCCCCTCTAATTTGCATGACGAGGTCACTCCTCCAAGTATTCATGCACGTGGATAATTCATGACCTATATTGGCTAATGGTAAATATGTTAAACAGTTTTTACAAGATAAACATAAGGCTTTTCAAACTATAAAACCAGTTTTACTAAGATATAACCAGGTTATCCAGGACTTAGTCTTTTCCGCTGCTTCATGCTTAAATGCTTATATTATTCATGCTTTACTTGTATATCCGTGTACTGAGCGTTATGCTCAGCCGTTTTCCTTTTCATGTTCCCAAAACGGCAGGTACTCAGGGACGCTCGTAGACTTTAAGCGTACGTGCATATGGATTAGAAGCTTCCTAGCCTTCTTTACTTTATGCATTTCTTTATACTCTGTTACTCATTTCCATGGACATTGTTTAGTCCTTTCATTTACAGTACTTATGTTTGTGTGTGATGAGTTCTACTTTTGGGGTACCGATGTTTGATTCCGGTATTTCCTTTATGGTCATGTAATGTTTTATACATTTATCCTTGTATGCTTTGATGACACGCCATAATCACGCGTGACATTCCATTTATCAAAATGGGGTGTTACATTGTCCATTTAATAATGAGTATTGATAGAGTTAAGAACCATATTGTATAATTAGGAGTACGAAACTTACATGAATTGTTTTTTACTTCTCATTAATAAATGTTATCTTGTCATGGCCGCTAGTATGAGTATGCGAAAAAACTCAAATCCCGTAGGTGAACGCTTGTATATAGATTCCTACATCACATGTAAGGAAGAGATTAATAAAATATTTGAATACATACTGCGATCATAGTAATGATGTATTACAATTGATGTAAAACACGACACCACTTATAGTAAACCGATACAACACACTCATTTACACGAATAGTAGAAAGACTAGTCCCGTGACTAAACGAACTAAAGAAAAAAAAATAAACAACATATTACTTAGAAGAAGAGTGAAGTTCGTAAATTTCACTTTTTTACATATGCGAGTTTAAATGACTATGCTTGTGAAGGCAATCTATTTCCTATAATAAACTATTATCATCCTGATTGAACAACTTCCCTAAAGAATCAATATATATGTATGTGGTCTTGTTAATGTTTTGTTACTTGTTACTATCCTACATCAACATGTCTAACCTGTTAAAAAAATTATATCACCCTCGACCCATACTCACTGTACAAGGCCTAGTTTCTTACTTGGATTAAATGCAAACAAGGTGAAATACATTACAAGATAGCGATAATAAAAGGTGATTAGTTCATTGATTATTTACTTTGGCCTTTAATATACATATTAGCATTGTTGGTCACATACAAGTAACAAGATACAGTTATATGCTACTATGATATGTAGAAAAAATTCCCAACGACTCCAATAACTATTAACATAATTACTAGCTTTTTTGCATGCTCGTGAAATGAAATTGAGCCTCTAGTATGAGTTGAGGAACCTTCTCCATAAGCAGAAACAAACCCTCTCTTGAACGAACAACATATATCGTTGATAAACTTATTGAATATAATAAATAAAAGAACAAAATTTCTTTTTTTATAATTTTCCTAATTCCGTTTGATATTAGAGTTTATAAATCAAAATAGTGGGTTTAGAATTGATATTAGTGGCAATGACAACGTAATGGTTTTATTTACCCACATAATTACATCTATTAATGCTAACACAAAGAACTCTAGTTTAGTGACATAAAATTGAAAAGTAAAAAACACCTAATCAACTATAATCATGCAATCAAATTCTATGTATCAAGCATCCAACATTAAATAAAAGTATTAATTAAAGCTAATTATCAAATTACGATCCAAAATAGTGAATATTGTGTGAAGATACCTTATACTCTACTTTCTGAAAATCCCTTGCATCTGATAAACTGTAATATAAACCTTCTGTGAAAAAGTTCCACGATTCCCACACATTTAGGGGTGCCAAATTATTTCACACAATGGCGCCACTTTTTTCTGGATAACCGCATCTTGTTCTAATGAGTGTTACTGGTACGAGTTGGATTTTTTGTATAAAGAACTTATAAGTATTCTTATTTAATTATATTTTACATTATATTAGTATATGTTATACGTGTCCACTATTAATTAATAATATTACTACTAATATTCTTATTTAGATTTTGGAGTGAAGCAATGTTTTCAAGACCTGGTTTTGATTGAAAAGATGGGCCATATTGAACCGGGTTTCATATTTTCAAAACCTGTCTTAAACCTGCCGGGTTTAGGGTGACCGGGTTGAACCGATTCTCCAGACCCGACCGGGTTTCGATTTTTTCGTGTCTTAAAAAATGTAAATTTTGCGTATTTGCGACGTAATTTTATTTTTAAATATTAATTTTGTTGGAAAATAGTTTATATGTTCAATATACGCAAGATTTCATGATTTTTCTATGTAAATTTTGTTAATCATTGAGAATATACATTTTTTATATTTTTTTAGAAAACTGGTTTGACCTGGACCCGATGACTCGATCAGGTCGATTTAAAAACCGGTTTTCAAAATATTGTTTTTGAGTAGATATAGTCGAAGTTTAGATCAATTTGAGTCGGTTCAAAGTAATGTACAATTAAAAATTTTACATTCTTATCGGACTTTTGAATTTTGGTTACTCATATTCGAATCAGATCAACTTTGAACAAGGTTTGTTTAGGTTTAAGCTAACTCGGATATGAGTAAAATATAATAAAATTGGCTTTTGTACTGTAAGATCCGTGAAAGTGCCGTAAGATGCTAAGTTATTGTCTCAAGAGCTGTTCAGTATGAGCATCTCTCTTAAGTTGTGGCTCACTTGTGGATGTGATATCCCGAGCCCAGCGTCATTTATTTAATCCTATTTTACGTATATTTTTGAAATTTTTAAGAATTTTTATCGTAGATTTATTTGACGGTTTAAGTTGAAACCAACGTTTACGGTCGTAATTTAACGTTTGACGATTTAAGAAGAACCGATGACGACTACGATACCGACGGATGCCCAAAATTTACCTTTTATTATCGATTGATCGATATTTGAGTTTTTCGAGATTTTATTTTTATTACGTGTTAAGTCGAGTCGGAACCATATGAATATTCGTTTTGTGTGCGTTTGAACCATTTAAAAGTATTTTCAAGTGTTCGGGGCGACCCCCGACATCCGTAAAATTTTCAAGTCGACTAATAGGTCGTTTCCCGCCCCTAAAATGTGTCGTTTAATAACAAGGCCAAAAGATAGTTACGTTTTCAAGAAAGGTCCCTCTAATTTTTTACAAAAGAGAAGGGAAGGGAACACACACTTCTTTTTACTTTCAAAAAAATTAGGGTTCTTCTCTCCCCCTCTCCTTTAGCCGCCGGCCACCACCAAGCCACCACCACACCACCATTTTTTTTAGGTTTTTGACAAATCTAATCAAAGACCACCTTTTCTTTTATCATTGTAAGTCTTCTAATCAATTAAAAACACACATGCAACAACTTGATTTTTCCAAGAATCAATAGTTTTTCAAAAATACGTTTTGGTCTAATTAAATCATGAATTCGTTTAATTAGTGTATTGATAATGTTAGATAATTAATTAAACAAGATGAGTTTTATGTTTTTGGTTCTCCACAGCCCCTAAAAGCCACGAATTTTTGGGGTGTTTGGTGGGTTCAAGGTGTTTGATGAAATGTGTTGTGAGGTTGTGTTTAAAATGGTGTTTTTAGTGTTTTTAAATCGTTTAAACATATTGCATGTATGATTTAGGATTGGGTTTTGATTAAGATTTGATGTTCTTGATGATGTAGGCTGTTTAGAGTGTTTGGGAATGAGTATAGGTAATGGGTATAGGCTTAGGTAATGATAGAATGGTTTGGAATCAAGTTTTGAAATGATTTTGGAAGGGTGAATCTAGAACAGATTGTTTAGGGCTATTTTCGTGGTTTTAATTTTTGGTCCAGGTTGTGATTATAGGATATAGTTGTAGTGGTCGTCGAGACGCTCGTTTCGGTATAAGATAGAGCTTTTAACTCCAAACGAGTCAAAAGTTATGTTATTTTGAAAATACGTGTACCGGGAGATGAGAATCAACACAATCCGAATTTGTGTTTGGTTTTGGGTCAAATCCCGGGGACCATAGATAGAGTTTGGTAAATGTTTGAAAGTTGATTTTTGGTCTCAAACTTGTGTATTTGAGTCTATTATTAGACTTAGGTGTCGTAGAGGTCAATGGTATATTTTAAATGGGTCAAATGAGTCCGACTTGGTCAAAGTGCAATTTCAGTCCGAAAAATGTAGGTTTAGTAATGTGTTGAGTAACGGGTCGTAAAAGCGAAAACTTTTAATGGGATTAAAAATAGGTTTTCTACAGGTCTTAAGGTATTTTTGAGAATTTTCTTAATTTTTATAACATGGGTTAAGTCTAGTAAAACAGCCCATACTTTTGGTAAGTATCGGCGAAATCGTAAAATTGATAGTAACTTTAATAGCATTGATAAATGATATAAGTCTAGTAACAACTACTTGTTTGACTTTGGCGTGAGTTTTCATAAGCATTGAGTGTGTTTGCATTTGCGTGTGTTTAGTACAATAATGTACGCGGAGTATTGATTTGGTTTACGTACCTTGATTTTTAGGTCAAGTGTTTGATTTTCGCGGGCATCCACGTCGTCGGTGACATTTCTCGTTACGTCTTCGCTAGAACCACTACTACTACGCAAGGTGAGTCTATAGCCTCGCTCTTTACTTATTTCAAATGTTTTTACCCGCGAGGGGGATACATGCTATTTAAATGAAAATGAACATAAGTCATGAATGATTGTTGGACCCGAATGTTGCCTCGAAATTGTGTTGAGTACCTAGTTGCAAAAAGGCCCTAATTTCATGAACTATTAACTATTGTCTTGCCCTTGTGTGGGTTGGAAATAGCCGCTTATACAATTTGTAGTACTACGGGGCTAACGACCCAATGCTAGCCGAGAAGCTGTACGTTGAGTAAGTTCTGCGGTAGATTATCTTGTATGAGAGATAAGGTATAATTGCAACTAATGCCTTATTAGGGGCACTGGTTTCATCTGAATCACGCCGGTAATTATTACGCGGGTGATTGAGTTAACGGTTTAGTGTCATGAGCTTAAACACAATTGTCATATCCTTGAATAATAGATTGTATGGCCACAATGCTATTGAATGATCATGATTGGTTTTTAACACTTATGTTCAACTGATGTTTTGATAAACCTATAGATTCGCTCAACCTTTGTGTTGACGATTTTAAGCATGTGTTTCAGGTAATCAAGGTTGATAGCAGTGGAGCATGCGAGGATGGAAGTTGTTGTGGCTTGGCGGTCTACTTTATTTTTCCTCCCTTTTAGCACTTAAATACCTTATATTATGTCATGTGAACGAAAATTGTATTTTGGGTTGAGATTCAGTGGGGACCAAAACGCAAACTCTGTTTTATATTATTTTTGGGGTTTGGAAAACAGTAGACTTTGTTGTTTTAAACAATCTTTAATTTATGTTTAAATTTCTACGTCTCTTTGAGTCGTTCGAAATAGCTTGTGTGTGATGATAACTGTATAGCACCCAAATGTTGTAGTTCTGCTGCGCATAGCATTTGGTGGGGGTGTTATAGATTGGTATCAGAGCCATGAGTTATAGAGAACTAGGTCATTTTGAAAAATCCTAAACTATAACTTTTGGTGTCGTAAGAAATTGTCCAAGCACACAACTATCCTGCATGGCTCCGGTAAGATTTCTTTAGCATTGCTTTATATTTTAGATGTATCCCTCAAATTGGCATGAACTCTCTAGTATTTAGTAAGTAAATACTTTGATATATATTGAGATATATTGTTGTGTACGTTGAGTACTTATCATCGTAATTTGCAAATTCTTGTAAAGATTATCGTATATGTTGCATGTAATTGGCATAACGGGCTACATTGCATTACATGGCAACACCGCGTTGTAATCCTACGTGTATGTAGGAATGGTTGTATGTATAAGTTTGTATATACTATGGTATTTAAAGGCATTGCACGTGAAGCAATGGTCCTTGTGTGATTATCGTACATTAAAATGCGGTTTTGTTGAGAATTCGACCTTACCGCTAATTATCAATCTTGATAATTAATTTATTGTTCGGATAACCAAATATGAACCTCGTTTGATACTTTAGATACGTAAATAACGCTTCATAACATATTGTATATTGACTAGATTGATCTCGATTGTCGTTATCGCACCGTAATGTGTCATTGTGGACATTTTCTTTTGAAACGTAATTTACTTACGTATTACTTTATTTTGTTTATTCCTTATGGGTTTGATATGATAGTTGGCGTAACAATAATATAGACGAAGTATAATCAACGATGCGTACATCGTAGCGACGAATCACATGTGTGTGTTATAAAACGTGGTTGAGGCGTGTCGCCATTTAATCATTGTTTACTATTCTACTTGAATTTTAAGATGTGTTTTAAAATAGACTGGCGTTGTGATCAATCGCGATAACTTGGAATTTGGTTGGTTTTTGTGTTAATTTTGTGGAGTACGATTTCGAGACTCATCCGAGACCGATAACAACATTTAGTTGACATACGTATTCTTGTTCCATTTATTTCATTTTGTTTTGTTGTTTCATTATTTTGAAGTTAATATTTTACATGACGAGGTCCGGCATTTGTGCGTGTTAAGTAAGCATCGAACCTTGTTGATCGAATGATTTAAACATAATGTGTTTTACATATTAAATAAATGGTGAACGAAACTTTTGGACAAAAATGACTTATGATGTGTCTTGTAAAAAGTAAACTCTTATAGAGAGTAAAGTGACAATGTGAAATTATTTTTCTTTCAACTTTGGTTGGTAAATCGTAATAAGTAATTTATACTACTCGTAAAATCCTTGTTTTTATATATTAATAATTTAATACTAGAAGCTTGTGATGGATTTGTTAAGAATTTATTTAATATAATTTTAAAAAGGAGTTTATAATAAAATTTACGATATGACTATTGAGTATATGTAACTTTGGATTTAGTACGAATTAATTTTCGGGTCAATGTAGCAAACTTTTGGCGTATCTTGTAATATAAAACATGAAGTAGAAGAATTGGCCACGTATTTTGGAGCTAGAGACTTTGTAAAATTGGTTTTATTTTAAAACATAAGGTTATGTTTACGTATGCATTGGTGTAAACTAGAACACGTTACTTGTTATAGCGAATAAACTGGGATAAAAATCGGAATATACACCTTAAGTAAGAAATTATAATGCTTGAAATAATTTTTTTTTAAACATTGATGGAACGTCATTGGAAACCATTTGTTTGTTTAATTGTCGTTATAGAGAATCACTATGCATAACTCGATGATGCTTGTTTAAAATCGTTTGAAAAATCTTTTGTTTTATTCCGCTACGAGATGTGTTAATTTTAAAAATCACTTGATAATGGGCTAATGATTAAAAGTTGAATCTTATATATCTTTGAATTGTTGAAATAAGCATTTCTGATTAACTATTATATTATTATATTATTATTATTTTTGAGATTCAAGTCTCGACTAAAATCAGTAATTATCCGAAATAATACTACGTGAAACTTCTTTAGCATTTGAGTCGAATCGCGCGAATATGAGTTAACAAAACAGTTTTAAGGAAAACATGTGTGTAATAAAAAGTCAAAAGTTGATTTTAAGAGTTAATTGGACTAGTTTGAGTCGTGTTGAATACGTGTATGTAGGTGATAAGGTAAGCCGTAATAATTATAACGTGAAACTTTGAAAATTCTTACTACGTACGTTTTTGGTACTTAAGCTATGAACATTATTGAGATTTTGACACAAGTATGGAGATTTTCAAACCTAATGATTTGTCAATTATGATAACCGAGAGATTGAATTTTTTCCAGAAATGAAAACGTTGTAAAGATTGGAAAATGAAAGGTATAAATTCTTTAATGGTGTAACCCAAACTAAAAATATGCAAATGATCGTTTTACAATATACGAAGTAACATTGATTTGAAAATGCAAATGGATTTCCCAACACACGCCTACTTGTATTATTTAATAAAGATGTGTATATAATGTTTTAAGTCACGATGGTTCGATCGTCCGACATCTCTTCTTTGATTTTGTGGGTCTTTATCTAAGCTTAAGTAGTCATGTAATTGTTTATTTTAATATTGTCTATGGTATGAAACCGTTATTTATTTTTAAAATACTATTTCGCTAGTACTTGATGATATGGGTATGTCACCCGATGTATTTTTGTCCTGTTAATGGACGCCGTAACGGTTAATGGAACCTAAAAATTCCTTGTTTACTTGAATGATGCTATAAATCTTCATTAAATTGGTTATTTATTTATAATTGAACAAAAGCGAGGAGGCGAAGCCGCTTTACCAAATTGTAGAGGTGAAAGAACTCGGTCTTCCTGGTGAAATTGTTTCTATTCGACCAAGTGATTATTCTTCTCTCCCCGTATACCCTTGGCGGAATGTGTGTGCAACTCGAGACGATGGGGATTATGATCGTTGTTTTGTTTTTGACGCTTGTGTGGATATTCAATTTTTACTCCATGTAGTCGTAGATCACTGTTGTTATCCCGAGACTTTTGTCATATATTTGAAGCATTTTCGTTTCTGATGTAGTTAATTTTAGTTGGCAATTATATTGCTCGTTTACCTTGTTCGATCTCATTGATTTTTGATTTTATTTCTTGTTGTGCTTGCAATGATCTTTAATCATGAACCACCTTACCGTTATTTGGTGAATAGTCTATTTTGAAAATATGTATGAGTGTGAAATGTTTCGTTTAACCAAACGTAAATGGTGTCGATTTATTTACTTAATTATTTATTCATTTTTCTCATAAATAGGCAAAGTAATGTATGTTCCCAAAGTAGACGAAAAATGTTTGATTTGTTTCTTAAAACGATAGTAACAATATTTTCCCATTTCAAATTTCATTTAAAATGGTTTAATTATTTTGAAGATTAGGTCGAAAACTTTCGTAGTCATATTTGGTATGTAATAATAATGTTTGTGTCGTCAATCGATCCTCAATTATGCACAGCTTAGCTAACTATGCATAATTCGGGAAGAGTCCTGTTTTGTTGGTGGTTGTTGCTTGATCCTTAAGTATGCATGATCTAGCTAATTATGCATAGTTTAGGAAGGGCACTATCGTGTCAAACAAATTGGTCATCTTGAAACTTGTAGTGTTTTGATAAACGTTTGGATGAGAACGTTTCTTTTTAAAAATGGTGGATCATTTTTGCAAGTAGTCGTAATTTCTTTGATTCTTAAAGAAAATTTTTGAATTTTCTTGTGTTCTTTGAAATCTTTTCTTTTTTTGTTTGGCGTTGACTTAGTAAGTCATTGTGACCGAGTAATTTTGGAAAATGTTTTTATGTGTTGTGTGTAATGTGTGAAGTTTATCGGAACCGCTAGGGTGTTGATGTTATACCAAAGGGGTTCATACCGACATTGAGAAGAAATTTAAACAAGAATAGAAGACTGCCAAAGTAGAGGAAATCAGAGTTCAAGGGACTCTGAGGGGAATGACGAAGACTTCTCCTACATCAAACGTATCGTACCTTATTTATTTTTCTTTTCTCGTTCTTTTGACATGTTTAACGACACGCGATAAACTGTTGCAGTTTACCAACTGTGCATCGGTAGTTGGAAGACAATTCCATTGCCGTCTTCGTTTATTTAAGTAAGGAATCCTCTTTGCTTGGCTCAACCATCCTTGATTATCGATGGTTAAACGATAGATAAACATAGTTGATGTTTTTATGGTGAACCCTTGTCTTTCATGTATTTATGTGGTAAGTGATCTGGTCGAGTGATCGTAAGTTGTGAGAACTTGAGACGACATTGTCCAATGAAGTCCGATCATGGAGAACACGTGCCATGTAATATTTTTTTTTTACTGTGAACGATGATGCTTATTGAGATTTTGACCACGTTTGGGACGAAAGTTAGATGGTGTTCTTGTAATATATATATATATATATATATATATATATATATATATATATATATATATATATATATATATATATATATATATATATATATATATATATATATATATATATATATATATATATATATATATATATATATATATATATATATATATATATATATATATATATATATATATATATATATATATATATATATATATATATATATATATATATATATATTTTGGGTATGGATCCGTGTGTGAGCACTCTGCGATGGCATATGTTTGTATTTTATTTCTTTTGGATATGCATCCATAGCTGGCAAGCTGTGAACCTTCTTAAACTTGCAATTTTCTTTCGACTGGACTCATCCGAGAAATATGTCAAATATCCTTATTTTGTCATGACTTGGCTGATTAGCAAGTATGAGTTAACTTGGTGGAACTTATTTACTTGGCATGGTTTGGCTATTTCGCAAACATGTCATGATACGGCTTTATGTGATTCATAATGGCTTTTGTGTTTGATTGGGTTGTGATGTTTTCGAGAGAGTTATGTATACGTCGGATGATTCCGTATCGATGAATTCGTTTTGACGGACTAGGGTTGTATGTACGTAATATTGCGCTTAAAGTGATTTTGTATGACTAGTATTAATTACTTCGTCTTGTATATTCTGAACGTTTTCGATGGGGTTATGTGTGACCCGTGCGATTTTATTTTGTGAGTAGTTGTTTTTATGAGATGATGAACCAAGAAAAAGGACGATTCGAAAGTTGGAAGACATGCTCCGAACGTGTGTGTTTGATTTTGGTAGTAGTTGAGATCGACATGTGTCCTTGGTAGAATTCTTGTACAACAACATTTACCGTGCTAGTGTGGAAGCTACACCAGTGGAAGCATTTTGTGGATGAAAATGTAGATCACCAGTTGGATAGAATGAAGTAAGAAAAAGTTAGTTGAATGGACCTGGAAGGATTCGAGAGGCTACGGAAGAGATGGTGTAGACTAAGAATCACTTGTTAACCACGAGGAGCTATGAGAAGAGACGTGTTGATAACCGTAGGAAGAAATTGGGGAATTGAAGTGGAAACCATGGATCGAGATGTTAGGAGATTGAAGCAAGGTATAATACTCATCGTGAAGATGTGATGGAATCCGAGACGTGAACCGAAGTCCACAACGGAACATGAAGACTCCTTTAGGAAGAAGTACACATCTTTCTAGTAGTACGAAATGCGAGTATAAGAACCGGAGAGCGCCGGGACGTCGCTCCCTTAAGGAGGGGAGGATGTAAGATCCGTGAAAGTGCCGTAAGATGCTAAGTTATTGTCTCAAGAGCTGTTCATTATGAGCATCTCTCTTAAGTTGTGGCTCACTTGTGGATGTGATATCCCGAGCCCAGCGTCATTTATTTAATCCTATTTTACGTATATTTTTGAAATTTTTAAGAATTTTTATCGTAGATTTATTTGACGGTTTAAGTTGAAACCAACGTTTACGGTCGTAATTTAACGTTTGACGATTAAGAAGAACCGATGACGACTACGATACCGACGGATGCCCAAAATTTACCTTTTATTATCGATTGATCGATATTTGAGTTTTTCGAGATTTTATTTTTATTACGTGTTAAGTCGAGTCGGAACCATATGAATATTCGTTTTGTGTGCGTTTAAACCATTTAAAAGTATTTTCAAGTGTTCGGGGCGACCCCCGACATCCGTAAAATTTTCAAGTCGACTAATAGGTCGTTTCCCGCCCCTAAAATGTGTCGTTTAATAACAAGGCCAAAAGATAGTTAAGTTTTCAAGAAAGGTCCCTCTAATTTTTTACAAAAGAGAAGGGAAGGGAACACACACTTCATTTTACTTTCAAAAAAATTAGGGTTCTTCTCTCCCCCTCTCCTTTAGCCGCCGGCCACCACCAAGCCACCACCACACCACCATTTTTTTTAGGTTTTTGACAAATCTAATCAAAGACCACCTTTTCTTTTATCATTGTAAGTCTTCTAATCAATTAAAAACACACATGCAACAACTTGATTTTTCCAAGAATCAATGGTTTTTCAAAAATACGTTTTGGTCTAATTAAATCATGAATTCGTTTAATTAGTGTATTGATAATGTTAGATAATTAATTAAACAAGATGGGTTTTATGTTTTTGGTTCTCCACAGCCCCTAAAAGCCACGAATTTTTGGGGTGTTTGGTGGGTTCAAGGTGTTTGATGAAATGTGTTGTGGGGTTGTGTTTAAAATGGTGTTTTTAGTGTTTTTAAATCGTTTAAACATATTGCATGTATGATTTAGGATTGAGTTTTGATTAAGATTTGATGTTCTTGATGATGTAGGCTGTTTAGAGTGTTTGGGAATGAGTATAGGTAATGGGTATAGGCTTAGGTAATGATAGAATGGTTTGGAATCAAGTTTTGAAATGATTTTGGAAGGGTGAATCTAGAACAGATTGTTTAGGGCTATTTTCGTGGTTTTAATTTTTGGTCCAGGTTGTGATTATAGGATATAGTTGTAGTGGTCGTCGAGACGCTCGTTTCGGTATAATATAGAGCTTTTAACTCCAAACGAGTCAAAAGTTATGTTATTTTGAAAATACGTGTACCGGGAGATGAGAATCAACACAATCCGAATTTGTGTTTGGTTTTGGGTCAAATCCCGGGGACCATAGATAGAGTTTGGTAAATGTTTGAAAGTTGATTTTTGGTCTCAAACCTGTGTATTTGAGTCTATTATTAGACTTAGGTGTCGTAGAGGTCAATGGTATATTTTAAATGGGTCTAATGAGTCCGACTTGGTCAAAGTGCAATTTCAGTCCAAAAAATGTAGGTTTAATAATGTGTTGAGTAACGGGTCGTAAAAGCGAAAAATTTTAATGGGATTAAAAATGGGTTTTCTACAGGTCTTAAGGTATTTTTGAGAATTTTCTTAATTTTTATAACAAGGGTTAAGTCTAGTAAAACAGCCCATACTTTTGGTAAGTATCGGCGAAATCGTAAAATGGATAGTAACTTTAATAGCATTGATAAATGATATAAGTCTAGTAACAACTACTTGTTTGACTTTGGCGTGAGTTTTCATAAGCATTGAGTGTGTTTTCATTTGTGTGTGTTTAGTACAATAATGTACGCGGAGTATTGATTTGGTTTACGTACCTTGATTTTTAGGTCAAGTGTTTGATTTTCCCGGGCATCCACGTCGTCGGTGACATTTCTCGTTACGTCTTCGCTAGAACCACTACTACTACGCAAGGTGAGTCTATAGCCTCGCTCTTTACTTATTTCAAATGTTTTTACCCGCGAGGGGGATACATGCTATTTAAATGAAAATGAACATAAGTCATGAATGATTGTTGGACCCGAATGTTGCCTCGAAATTGTGTTGAGTACCTAGTTGCAAAAAGGCCCTAATTTCATGAACTATTAACTATTGTCTTGCCCTTGTGTGGGTTGGAAATAGCCGCTTATACAATTTGTAGTACTACGGGGCTAACGACCCAATGCTAGCCGAGAAGCTGTACGTTGAGTAAGTTCTGCGGTAGATTATCTTGTATGAGAGATAAGGTATAATTGCAACTAATGCCTTATTAGGGGCACTGGTTTCATCTGAATCACGCCGGTAATTATTACGCGGGTGATTGAGTTAACGGTTTAGTGTCATGAGCTTAAACACAATTGTCATATCCTTGAATAATAAATTGTATGGCCACAATGCTATTGAATGATCATGATTGGTTTTTAACACTTATGTTCAACTGATGTTTTGATAAACCTATAGATTCGCTCAACCTTTGTGTTGACGATTTTAAGCATGTGTTTCAGGTAATCAAGGTTGATAGCAGTGGAGCATGCGAGGATGGAAGTTGTTGTGGCTTGGCGGTCTACTTTTTTTCCTCCCTTTTAGCACTTAAATACCTTATATTATGTCATGTGAACGAAAATTGTATTTTGCGTTGAGATTCAGTGGGGACCAAAACGCAAACTCTGTTTTATATTATTTTTGGGGTTTGGAAAACTGTAGACTTTGTTGTTTTAAACAATCTTTAATTTATGTTTAAATTTCTACGTCTCTTTGAGTCGTTCGAAATAGCTTGTGTGTGATGATAACTGTATAGCACCCAAATGTTGTAGTTCTGCTGCGCATAGCATTTGGTGGGGGTGTTATATGTACTCTATTAGATAGAACATCTATATAATTTATTTAGAAAGACTCCTTATTTGGGTCAATCGGGTCGACCCGAACCCGAGTTAATCAAACTTTTTCAACCTGTTACATGTTACTTGTTACCAGACGCTAATTTGTATTCGGGTTACTCGGGTTTTCTTGAATAATCCTAATAAACCTTTTCACCAGAGAAATTGACTTAGACAAGTTTAATCAGGTTTAGGTATATAAGATGTTCAAAGAAAAGAAATTGGCACACATTCGACTTATACTAAACAAATTTCTTGAGTTTGAGTCAATCAGGTTATTAGGTTACTTACTATATGCGCAACATTATATGATCTTTATTCTTTCGTAATGGGTTGTCTCACTGTATTTGTATACGTGTATAGAGGTTATTATTCACATTTTTACAACATAAGTAAATCCAAACTAGTATGTATTAAATAACTTAACTTTAAGTTACGGCATAGACATCATATTCATCGATTAAAGTAAAGTTGTAAATGAAATAAGTTGTTTGTCTAAAATTGTAAATGAAATAAGCTATCTGTGATATAATTGAACTCATCTTGTTTAAAAGTTAACTAATTATATAAAGCTCCCCTTAGTAATTAAGCTCCACTTGAGATCTGGTTAACCGATCTCAAGTTCTTAACCCAAGCTTAACATCTAAATCAAAGGTTAATTAGTCCTCGAATTCAAGATCAACTCAATGATTAATCGATTTAACTTTCATGAGCTCGAGCTTCGTACAATTTCCCATTATCATTATTGTTTTGTTAATAGTATAATGTATTAATTATTATTTCCCATCTTTAAAAACAAACATGAGTTGCAAGTTTCGTATATTTTTATTTATTCACCCTGACCAAATCCAAAACAATGTGTCTTGAATAGCTTAGCTTCAAGTTTTGTATGTTTGCTTTCATACATACAAAAATTCATTGGGAGCAACTAAGTATTGTCACAAACTAGGCTTTAAGAAATTATGCATAACTCAGCCCAGATGCCGTTTTATGACAAAAGCTCGACTAGCCTAAGAAGCTCAATAGCAACTCCAAACGAACTTAGGTCCGCTTGAGTTATAGTTTCACTAGACAATATCGACTTGCCTCCTACTCGAGTTCCACATAAGAGTGGCATACTTAGTTGTTTTTTTCAAATTATTTATTATATTATAGGAGATCCTATCCTCATATTTAGTGTAGCGTATTTACGATGGTTTAATTTAATTACACGGCTCAAATACATTATGTAGTGTATCAAAGGTTTATGCGGTTACAACATCTACTTTAATACATCCTCACAAATATATGAGGAGGTAATGGGTATTCATTGAGTGTTATTCATGGGGATGATATAAATTGAAAATTTTGACATCTATAAATTAAAAATGCAACCAATACTATCATTAGGGCTTACTTAATTCACTTTAACAAGAAACGAAAAGAACACGTACAAGATATTCTACCTAGGTGTTTAAAAAAAACAAGCCTATCAAAGTCTTAAAAACGGACACAAGAACAAATTAAGCTGGATTATGAGTTCTAGTGAATGAAATAAGTCCAAACTAGTTTCAAAATGGTAAAAAATGAAAAAAAGCTAGCCTTCTATAAGCTGGATAAGAAAAAATAACTAGAAGTGCTTATTTGAAATTAAGCTAGTGATAAAAAGTTGAGTTTTACAAATCTACTAAACCATTTTATATCAAACTTATAGGAAATGTTTAAAAGCTGGAAATATTGATTTCTATGAAATAAATTTTGGAATAATCTTAAAGAATAAGCTATAACAGCTTACTTGGTGAACATATATTAAAAGTAATACTTGGGAAAAAGGATACGAATTGTCTAACTAGCTCAAATGGTAATGGTATGAGTTTGTGTACTCAATGTCTAGGGTTTGATTCTAGTTGACTACTTTTTTTACTTTTATTTTTTATGAAAAAACTAATATGGCCAACTTGTTTTTAAGCTACTACTAACCAATTTTTGAACACTAAAATCTCTATGGATTAACTAATTCACTATTTAATATTAATTTCAATTAACAGTTTATACTAGAAAACAATGCACTCAACTCCGTTTGAAAACAGCTTATTCAAGGCTTATTAATCTAAGCCAGAAGCTATTATGATAAGCTAAAATTCATAATTCCCTAAAACAGATCCACCTTACTATCCAGTTAACAAGAATCAGTCTACAAGTTCACTTAAAACACCCTATATCCTTATGATTTGAACTAAAAATGAAAGATTAATCTCAAACCAATGTGAAAAATATTTTGACCTTGTTTGACTACTAAATTAACACAAATCTTATTATGGCTATTAGTGAGGGCAAGGATTGCTCACTTAACAAGCACAAACAACTTCAAAACTTAACTATACATCTACTGATGCAGAAACAACCACAACTAGGCTAGTCCCAAACCGAGGTTATGAAATTTCAAGTTTACAATCACACATCAAAATAGAATAAGTAAACCAAATGCAAACAAGACTAATCCTATAAATAATATATAGTTCAATCGGTGTCATTTTTAAAGAAGCAGCATCACTATCATTTGTATCAGCATCAAGTGAATGTGTATTCACTTCATCATATTGGAACGCCATATTGTCACCAGGAAGATCAATAAATGATCTAGCTTTGGCTTTAGACACAGCCCACCAATCAACTTTATCCCGTCGTAAGCATAGATATGACGTATAATAAACTTGTGATGATTGAGTAGCCAAAATAAAAGGTTCATATTTGTTAAATCTTCTTTTATGATTAAAATCGACTAGATTGTACCCGTTATGAACCTTCATCCCAACATTTGGTGTTGGATCAAACCAATCACATTTAAACAATACAACTCTTTTAATCGGAAGGGCTGGGTATTCTAACCGCACAATCTCTACCAAAATGGCATATTAATCATTTGATTGTTCACTATAATCAGAACCTTTAAGGAAAACTCCACTGTTGTATGTTGATATGCGCAAACCATGTTCCTAGTTGTGGTCGTTAGGTACCTCACCACATTATAACCAAAAAGTTCCTTTTCTTTTTCATATGCAACTATAGATCTAATAGCCTCAACGTCATTATATCCTACCCATAACGAACAATAGTGAAAGAATTTATCACATAACCATAACTCCTTAGGTACTGATATTAATTATAGCTCAACTAACCATATCCTATAATGGATCCACTTTTTACCGGTGCACCAATTCCATTATCATTATAGTCCACAAGGGTCGATCCATACCTATGGTATGCTAAGACCAGCACCATCTTATTAGTTGATCCCCTTTTGACCCATGTGTTCTATAATTTGTAGCGACCCAACTAGATGGATCATATAGAGCTGTGTGGGCAGATGTGAAATTGGACATGAATTTATCCGTGAAACATGTATAATAATCATATGATCTAAGACTCGCCCATCAAAGTTCCTTCGTATAGGTTCAACTGGTTAACTTAGTTAGTCTAGTTCAGGCATATAATAGCTCCCCATAATCAAGATCAATTTATATTAATCTCTAGTACTTTTTTTCAACTCAAAAGCTATAGCAACTCACCACTCGTCAAATAAAATCCCTAACTAATAGTAGGAGTCAACTGATGATACGTAGATCCAATGGCTTGACTAGATGGTCTTGGTATTCATAATATTCAACCCTGTTCACCTGTATCACTCAACAATAAAGAATGTGCAAGAGGGTATGCGGGACTTTCTCTCCGTATTACACTCCGACGCTCAAGTCAATAATAGATATTTGGATAATAAGAGTTTTTATAGTAAGAGAAGGATAGTAGAAGATGCCAAATGATATTTTTAAACCTATTTATAGAGCATCGGACGTATCATATTCGCAATCTTTACAAGATTTAATGTATCTTGTGAAAATATGGTGGATTAAATATATTCTGAAGATATATGTGCAATCTAAAATATATTCATAAATCTTTCGTAGATTATGCCTAAATATCACAAATTCATTGTAGCTTTTTGTATCTTTTAAATCTTGGATTGATTTGTCAAATCTTGTGTTGTAGTACACTTGCATATGCATATATTTTGCAAATACTAGATAGTATAGACTTCTTACATGTTATGCATGCATGTTAAAACCATGCATATACTTTGCCATGTCTAGATAGCGTATAGTACATGTATATCATCAGCCCCCTAGGCAAAGTAGGCAAGTCATACCACTTGCATGCTTAGCCTACCATTTTGAGTCTACCAACCCCCTACTTTATAGGCCCTGATGATTATGTTTGCAAGTTGCCTTTTCGTATCAGCTTTCCTAAGTATGGTGTTGTCATTTTATTGGCTTTTTTGGACGGTGGATATGTTAAAGAGTGAGTTATTATCTCTTTCAAATTTTGCTATAAAAAGGTGGTGGGGGAGTTATCTATGGTCACACTTTAACTTTCTGAGAAAGCCTATCTTTATCAAACATGAGTAATGAAGATAGCAACAATAAAGTTAGTTTTGTTTTAGTTCTTTTTGATCATATTGTACTTTATGAATCATTTTAATTTATATAGTTTTGTACTATATAGGTAAGCATGTGTTGTACTTGGGAAGCCAGTGTATCCCAGAATCTTCCAACACTGGAAATGTTGTTCATGATGCACATGTTGCTCCTTCAACAATTTTTCTTGATCTTGGGCCCTTTGAGAATGTGTTTGAACTTAGCAATGGTGGAATCATTGGTGGTAACAGCGTGGTTAGTTACCCTCCCAAGAAAAGCTGGACAAGTAGTTTTGGTCATGATTACCGAGGGCAAGTTAAGGTGGAGAAGGGTGCTAATGTGATGCATGGTGTTGAGCCAAGTTTTGTGTCCAACTCCACTGGTCAGCACTATGCATTTGGTAGTTCGGATATGAACCATGGAAGCATGAGTCAAGCTTATAGGGCGACGTACCAGACCCAAGACTATGTAGGGTACCTTAACAATATGTTGGGGCTTAACTATGTGAATCCTATGTCTAATGAAGGTGTTGCTGAAGCTTTTACATCTTATAGAAAATGGGTTGAGGATCTTACTAACTCGCTCAGACAAGCCGAGGGGATGTTATCGATGGCTCAAGGTATGAATGGATCCATGCAAAATGCTATCAATGGCTTGCGTATTGAGAATGATAGTTTAAAATCACACTACTCTATGTCATGCTCTAACTACAGTGGTATCTATGGTGATCTCACTAAAGTGAAGGGGCTGAAAGCTAATTTATCAAAGAAGGTTTCTGCTTTGGAACAGGAAAAGTTGGCTTTGAGGCGTGATCTTGAGTGGGTGATGAAGAAAGGCATCCTGAGGATGGTTTCCAGGGTATTCTGAAGTGACCAATTCGATCGCAAGTTAGTTAAAGTGCAGAAGGTGTTCGTTGAACGTGGGCGAGAATTGGGGCGCCAAGAAGGTCGTGAACACATGAATGCTAACCAACATTTTCCCTCTGATCCTACTCTCTATCGCAGGGTTAAGGACATTGTGAAAGGCTTTAAGAAGACTAAATAGCAGTGTGTGGAGAGCCTAACCTCATCTTTCGACTTGTCTCCCGGTTTGCTTCGTCGTGTGTTGGATGGTGGGTCTGAGGAAGGTTCGAGCGGTAGTCTCGAAGCATAATGTGTTTAAGACCCATAATAAAAAAAGTGGTGTTATGTCTCTTTTGCTTCGTAGTTGTATTTTCTGTACCCACTTGTTGTATTCCCAGTTAGTAGTTTGGTTATGTTGTACTATGTTGGTTATGTTGTACCCACTCGTCTAGTTCCATGGTTTGTGTAATGAAAAATTCTCTTAGTTATATTTATGCTTATATATATATATTAGAGTAGGTGAGATTGTTATGTGAGTCCAAAAGAGGAATCTTGGTCCCAATATTAGATTGCTTAAAAAATGGTAAGAAGAATACTACTGATGTAGTAGTATTTATTTTATGTTCAACTAGTACAAGTTTGGTTATAATAAAATATAGTTCAATGATGGCACATGGTGTTTTTTGTTTTTTAATTTTTTGTGATATATTGGTGATAGTGGCAGTAGTGTGTAAGTTTTAATTTGTAAAGTGATGGTTTTTGTGCCATAGTTTGCACATGAAATGGCAACTAGGATTATTCACGAGAATGACTGATTTTTATTGTGGCTTTTTTTTTCAAAAAAAATTATTTATGCTCATATGGTCATAAAATGTTAAATGTAAGTTTATTTATGTTGTATATTTTGGTTGGTCGTGACTAATCTTTTAGCCATCTAACCATTAATGCCGTCGCATTTTTCATCGACTGATGCATCTAAAAATCGTCCATTTGATAGTGAGATTTGACCCGAATTTTATTGCGATCATTGAGCTCTTATCCCTTTAATTACGGGATGATTTTTCTCGATTTTGGCACAAAATTTGTCTCTTTTTTTTTGTTCTCATGAGAGTATATGAATTTTTTGCCAAGAGTAAAGTCGTAGTAGGACTACATTGGATTCATTTTTCCTTATAAATCTTATTACATAGATTTGATAAGTGCGTACAAGCTTTATTTTTATTTCAAGAAAGTATTATCCTATAGATTTACATGCCTTCCTTTTATTTCAAGCAAGTAAAATTGCATACATTATTTATGTACTTTGCACTTTCGAAGAAGGCAATCTTCATCTTGACAGGATGTCAGAAATTGAATTTTTTACAAATTGCTAGTGTCCCATGTCCTTGGTACCAATTTTCCATTCAAGCTTTTGAGTACGTACGTTCCTGGTCGTTTAGTCTCAACAATTTGATACGACCCTTCCTAGTTTGGGTCTAGTTTTCTTTGCCCTTCATGTCGGCTTGCCTCGTTTTTGTGGAGTACAAGGTCGCCTACCTTCAAGTATGTGTGCCGAACTTTGGATTTGTAGTATTGTTCCACCTTTTGTTTGTATTTGGCTTCTTGGATCGCTGCTAGGTCTCTCCGCTTTTCTAGCAAGTCTAGATTTAGTCGTAGGCCCTTGGGATTCCGATTTCTGCAGGCAAGACTGCTTCTGATCCGTAAAATAGACTGAACGGGGTGCACTGATTTCCTATTCTTGTTGTGGTACGATATGCCCAAAGTACATTTGGTAGCTCTTCAACCCACTGACCTTTTGCTTTACCGAGTCGCGTCTTGAGTCCCTGTAGCAAGGTTCGATTTGTCACCTTAGTTGACCATTTGCTTGTGGATGTGCTACAAGTGTGAACCGTTGCTTAATATGCAGTTCATTGCAACAGTCACGGAATGGATTTTGTAAAACCCGCTTTAATAATCCTAAGATCATTAAATGCACGAAGTTGCCGTTAAATTTGAACTTTGAAATTAATTAATATACGACATGCATCACGGATATTATTACGAATATTATGTATATTAATTAATTATCATAAGTATTATATACGTAAACACGAATATTAATATGCGATAAGTATGTACACACGATATTAAGAAAACGTTCAAGTAACGAAAGCACGATAATTAAAGACGAATATATACGATAATAATTAATCAAGAAAAACAAATATAAATAGTATAAGGGGTGTTTGTGTGTGGTTTAGAAAGGAAGGAAGGGAGAACGGGTTTTGGCCCATACCCATAACTAATACAAGTGTTTAATAAAAACTACAGAGGTTTCATAAAACACTTTTACAGAAAATAAATTAAAACCCTATTACTCTCCTTGCCTCTCTCTATAGCCGCGGAACCCTTAGAACACGAAGAAGAGATTGGTTTTGATCTTGGTTGATACGGTAGTGTGTTCGTGTTCATCTTTATTTAATCCACGCATGCGGTATCTCAAATCCTTTTTCTTTGTTTTATTTATTATGTTAGATCATTAAAAATAAGCAAGAAACATGTAAAATCAAGGGTTTATCAAGTTTTAAATAAAAACAAAGGTGGGGGTGTTTGTTGTCTCGATCGTAGCCAACCGAGACCATGAAGGTCTCAGTGGTGTCGCGTGAACCACCAACCGCAAGCAAATGCTGACGGTGGTGGTGGTATGTTGGCAGCCGTAAGGACCAAGACCCGCAGTGGGGATCTTGGCCTAGCGGTGGGAACCGAGACCCACTTGGGGGTGCTCGGCGGGTACTTGGTGCAGGAAGGGGGAACCCCAGCTTCGACTGGGGGCTATTTGGTTCGGCGCAACAGCAAGCCGAGAGCCGTAGGCTCTCAGTGAGTTGGTTGTGCTCGGATGGGTCACGACAGCGAGGCCGTAGCCCTCGGGCTGTGATGCTCGGTTGCCCGGTCTCGGGACGGGGCTCAAGAACTTACATTTTTCAGAAACACGTAAATTAAACCAATTATGAAAATAAGTTATATTTTGTATTAATTATTTTAGTTATTAGATAATTTTGGTTTAACTAAAACTTAGGTTATAATATTTAATTATTTAATTATTCATGAACATGGATTTAATTAATTAAAACTCAGGTTAAATTAATTAATATCTTTTATGGTAAAGTTTAATTACATGAATTATGTACTATTGTTAATTAATAATAAACTTAGAATAACATGACATGATATTATTAATTAATAATAAGCTAAGTATTTATTAATTATTAAACTTTATAATATAGTAATACATGATATAAAATATGCATATAATTAATTATGGAATTATATTATTTATGGCAACATGATAAATATAGAAATATACTAAATATGGTAACATGTTATATATGGAAATACATTAAATATGGTAACATACTATTTATAGAAACATGCTAAATATGGACACTTTCTATTTTTGGAAACTTACTAATTATGGAAACTTTCTATTTTTAGAAACTTACTATTTAAAGAAACTTACTATTTTTGGAAAGTTACTATATATGGAAATCTGCTATTTTTGGAAAGTTACTATATATAGAAACATGCTATTTTTAGAAAATTACTCATTATGTTATAACAAGTAATACAACACTTAAAACATGAAACATATGAATCTTAAACACATGAAACTATAAGAAATACATGATTGAAACATGAAGTAATAAGACAAGACAAGAACAAGTACAATAAGTATGAACACGTCAAGTAAACCAAATAACAAGTATGTATAAGTAAGATCGACTCTTATTCATGTCCCTTCATTAAGTAGCTATTGTGAAGTCGGAGTGATAGTCTATGTTCGTTTTCGTCTTCATTTACTGGACATAAGGTACGGATATTACGTCCTACAGTAAGGACATCTTTCTTCCTATATTAGGATTCCCCGTTTGCAGCCATTTGTTTTCCCCAGTGGTTTAAGTGCCTTAAACACATAAGTATATGTATGATTATTTTAGATTGCCTTAGCTATATACATGCATGCCAGTTTCACCTAGTTATGGGGGTTCCATAACCATAGCACTAGAGGCACAAGTGTTATTACTCTTCTGCGATGAGAGTGATTGCTCGCAGCATCCCTTTAAGTTTTGGCCAATATTATTATTATTATCATGTGGGGCGAATGGGTGCATCCTAGGACAAGTAGTAATGTTGGGAATTATTTGTTAAGTGTCAAGTACCGTTAGTGTATTTCAAGTACTGTTAGTGTTATGTAAGTACCGTTAGTATTAACGTGGTACATAGTAAGTATTGCTACTTATAAAGTAAGTATTGCTAGGATGATTAGGACGGATATATCTTTGTATAAGATATGTCATAGTTATAGTTAGAGTATATCTTATGTGATATACCTAAATAGTTAGAATATTGATAATATATCGTCTGTGATATAGTTATCTTTATAGAATATTCTAAGGTTTCTAGGGTTCCTTACTCTATAAAAGGAACATAGGTACAATGTCTTTCATGTACCTCATTCAAGTCGATTAATAAGAGAATCGAATAGTTAAAAGTAATTCTCTTCTTTTGTGCTTTATAAGTTAGATTCCGCATAACTTATTTAGTATTAGTAAGAGTGCTCAAAGTGTTTTAGTTTGATTACAAACTACTATACTAATTCTTAACAGAATATAGATCCAACCAAAGGGATCAACAAGTGGTATCAAAGCTTGTTGAGAAACTCTGAAAAAGAAGAACACATCCCCAAACACTCCACACATACCAAATCTCAATGTCTCAACCAAATGGTGATAATGCTTACTTGGATGATGTTTAGAACCCTAATCCTGTTCTGCCACAGGGACAACCACAAGTTGTGCATCCTGCACCAGCACAAGGTGTTCAAGCCGTGAATGCTGTAGCTACCTCTACACCAACACCTTCTCATACTATGTCTACTGTTAAACTCCCAGTTCTCAAAGGTGATAATTATGAGACATGGGCTATGCAGATGGAACATTACTTGAATCATACAGATCACACTGTGTGGTAAGTTATCAAGAATGGGAATACACCAAAGAAGCTACACTGGTTGCCAGACAATACATGCTATGTTCTACATGTTGTGACTGCTGAGGAGGTACAAGCAGAGATCAGAGAGAGAAAAGCCAGAACTGCTTTGGCTATGGCTCTTTCTGAAGACATTCTACCAAGCTTTTCATCATTATAAGGATGCTAAAGCTATGTAGGATGCTATAAAACTTAGATTTGGGGGCAATGACAAATCTAAGAAGATTAAGAAGATTGTTCTTAAGCAAGAATTTAATAACTTCTCAATTACCAGTATAGAGGGGATACATGGTGGATATGGAAGGTTCAGCAAGTTGCTTATTCAGTTAGCAGTTTATGGACAAGTAATTCCTAATGAAGAAGCAAATTTAAAATTCTTAAGAAGTGTTCCACCAGAGTGGAAAGCAATGGCTATGCACTTCATCATAAGAGATGATTTGGAAACAATTCCTTTTGATCATCTCTACAACAATCTTAGAGCATATGAGATGGATGTGAAAGGTGCTGAAGTAAAGACAACAACTACTTCAAAGTCTAACTTGGCTTTTGTGTCAGATGGGAACAACGGTACTTACTTTCATAATACCGCTAGTGGATCTAGCAACAGTACATACTTCACAAATACCGTTGGAGGACTTACAAGCATTACTTACCCACAAAGTATTGAAATCAGTCCAATAGTCTCTCAAACTCCACATGGAAGGTCTTCACCATTGTTTAGTGACAATGATGCCTTCTCATTCTTCGCTGGACAAGACAATACGACAAGATTAACACTCAATGACTTGTTCCAAATGGATGATGATAATGTTAAAGAGATGGATCTTAAATGGCAAGCTGCTATGGTGTCAGTAAGATCTAAAAGGTTCTTCAAGAAGACTGGAAGAAAAATGACTGTTGATCCTAATGAGCCATTAGGATATGACAAGTCCAAAGTTGAATGCTATAACTGTGGAAGGAATGGACACTTTGCAAGAGAATGCTCTAGAGATAAAGCTGAAGATAGCAATCAGAAGTCCAAGCACAACTATAGAACCAGTCCAAGAATAACTGAAAGCTTTCCAAAAGGAAACAGCAGGAGTCCTAAAGGAACCAAAGCATTGGTTACTGTAGATGGAACGGTGATCTGGGCAGAAGAAGAAGAGCTTGGTTTAATGGCTCTCTCACATGGAGATACTGAGGTACATCCTTGTTCTAAAGACTGTGTTCTTAAATTTAATAGCCTAAAAGTAGAACTAGAGGAACAGTATCAAAAGGTTAACACATGCACTGTAGAATTAACTACTTTTAAACAGGGTGTTGTTAAATTAGAAGAAAATATAGTTTTGTACAAAAAGGCTCAACAAAACTATGAAGAGAAAATAAGGATTTTGACTCTTCAAATGAAGGAAAAATATGTGGAAATAAAAGCTTTTGAAAGAAAACTGTTAAAAATATCAACATAAAATGAAGCTCTGAAAACCAGTCTTTGTAATGAAAGGGAAGTGATTAGTCATTGGCAAAAATCCTCTAAAGGATTGGGAAAATTGATTAATTCACAAATGGGGTATTATGATAAAACAAGCCTAGGATATATTGAGGACCAACCTGGGATAACCTTAACTGACAAGGACTTATCAAAAGGGATTTTTGATAGTTCTATTAAGGAAGATGATACACCTGAAAATGATAGATATGCTAAAGGAATGAAGGCAGTTCCTCCACCACTATCAGGAATTTTCATGCCCCCTTGTAATGATACTAGTATAGACTTAGAAGAACCTAATATTAATAATGTCTTAAACTCTAGTACTTTGTCCCAAGAAAAGACTGTGGTGACCAAAAATATTGTTTATCCACCTTTAATGAACAACTTTTTTTCTGAGGAATCTAAGACTAGTTCTGCTCCCAACAGGTAAAAACTCCTAGCAAGATATTGGAAAACAATGTAAAACATAATAAAGTCAAAAGGGGTGGGTTAGGTTTTGAAAAAGTAAAGTCAAAACAACCTTTTGGGTCTTCTTAAAGAAGAAAAGGATGTTATGTTTGTGGTAGTCTAAGTCATTTTATCAAAGATTTTACATTACATGAAGATAAAATTGTGAAACAAAAGGCTACACAAAGGGTCATGAAAAACAGTAATGGGAAAAATGCACAGGTTTAGGAATCAGAAACTTAAAGATGACAAACCTAAGTTTGATCACACAAGGGCAGTTAAACAAATTTGAAATAACCCTACCAAAAATTTTGTTCCTAGGGCAGTACTTATGAAACAAGGTCTAGTACCTTTAAAGTCTGGTAAACCAAGTACCGGCAAGTCTAGACCTGCAAGTACTGCTAGACCAAACTTAAGTACTGTTGGTTTAAAGTCTGTAAAACCAAAGTTCTCCAAGACTTCTAAGAAAGTTTTTGAAAAAGTTAAAACACCTAGAAGTAAGGATAAGAACAAACCAGTGCAAATGTGGGTTCCTAAAAGAGATAAATCATGTGTTAAAGCAAGTACCGCTAAAGCAGTACTTAAGTCAAAGAAGTCTGAGCACATAGAGTCACCCTATGACTTTGACTACATAAATGAAACCATGAAGTATAAGAGTAAAAGTAGCATTACTGGGAATGCTTCAGTACAAACTCTTAAATGTGTAGGTCCCACAAGATCCGAGCCAAATGTGGCTTGGGTCCCTGTTAAAAACTAATGAGTTTTATTTGTGTACAGGGGCATCTCATTGGTGAATTAAAAGATAAAGGAATAGTAGATAGTGGATGCTCAAGACACATGACAGGAAACAAAGATTTTCTTGCTGAATTTGAAGAATTCAGAGGAGGTCCAGTAGCCTTTGGAGGTAGCAAAGGTAGAATCACTGGCAAAGGGAAAATCAACACAAGAAAGTTAGAATTTGAAGATGTGTTCTTTGTAAAAGAATTGAATGAGTTCAATCTCTTTTCTGTATCACAAATGTGTGATAAGAAGAACAAGGTGTTATTCACAGACAAAGACTGCTTGGTGTTGTCTAAAGACTTTGAGATTGCTAAGGAATCTCAAATACTGCTTAAAGTACCCAAGAAAGAAAATGTGTACACCTTTAATCTTCATACTATTACCCCAACAAGTGGTATTACATGTTTGCTAGCTAAGGATTCTTTAGATGAGTCAAATTTGTGGCATAAAAGGTTAGGTCATGTGAATTTCAAGAATCTTAATAGATTGGTGAATAGGAATTTGGTTAGAGGTCTACCTAACAAATCTTTTCAAAATGATTTCACATGTGCTGCTTGTCAAAAAGGTAAACAACATAGAGCCTCTAGTAAGACCAAGGCTGTTAACACTGTGACAAAACCTTTGCAGCTTTTACATATGGATTTGTTTGGTCCAGTTTCTATCAGAAGCATTAGTCATAAGACATTTTGTCTAGTCATAACTGATGATTATAGTAGATTCAGTTGGGTTTTCTTTTTAGCTCTTAAAAGTGAAACAAGTGAATTACTAAAGGATTTTATCATTTTAGTTGAAAAGCAGTTTGCTAAACAGGTTTTAATCATTAGGACTGATAATGGGACAGAATTTAAGAATGCTGAATTTGATGAATTCTGTAGGTCTAAAGGAATTAAGAGACAATTTAGTAATCCTAGAACTCCACAACAAAATGGAGTAGCTGAAAGGAAGAATAGGACATTGATTGAGGCTGCTAGAACTATGCTGGCTGGTTCACTTTTGACAAATACCTTTTGGGCAGAAGCAATCAATACTGCATGTTATGTGTTAAATAGAGTCCTAGTAACCAAGCCTCAAAACAAAACACCTTATGAACTCTTGACTGATGTAAAGCCTAACATAAGTCATTTAAGACCTTTTGGGTGTCATGTGTCTATACTAAATACTCTTGATTATTTGGGAAAGTTTGATGGAAAGTCTGATCCAGGATATCTTGTAGGATATTCATTGCAAAGTAAAGCATATAGGGTTTATAATTTGGCAACTAAGAAAGTTGAAGAAAATGCTTGTTGATACAAAAGTTGGGTGATCCTTGCTAGACCCGAATTAGGCTTAATTCGGGTTGGCTGGACTCCGGCTCCTGCACCAAGTGAACTGTATGGTTGGGATCCTGCACACTAAACAACACGCGTTAGGCTTACCGTGGGAGTGTTTCCCGCGATTAGACTCCGGCGTGAGAGTAAGTAATCGGTTAGGGTTTATAGGAATCGGATGAGTTGAAAGTGTATAGAACGTAATACCTTTGTGGAACCCTTGGGGGTTCCTTATATAGGCAGTGAAACCCTAATGGGCTGTCACCGATGCTTCGGCCCCAAGGAAAAGGATAAGTACCAGAATTAGATTGATTGTTATCTTCTAACTATGGTGAGTGAATATCCTCTTCTTTGGGGTAAATCCTATTCATAGACAGAATATGATTCTGTCTAACCCTGTACCGGTCATGCCGGGCCGTGGGCCGCACACGTGTGTGCGGTTACTGTTCACCTAAGCCCATAAGCTTAAATAACATTACTCCAACCCATTCGTGATGGGTCGGATACGGGTAGTACCCGTGGGCCGGGCTCATGACCCGGCTGGGGACTATACGTCATCATGTCCCCCCAGTCTAGTTGTTACAGCCGTAGGCGTAACCTCTAGACTATCAAATGCTCTCCGGACATACCAAGAAAGATCTAGGGAATGATAAACATTTAAGATTTTGTTCCGGTCGCACGTGGCTACCTGTCTTAGGAATTTATTCCAATGGTACCTCAGCCGCACGTGACGACCGAGACAAAATAAATACAACATTCAATATAGTCTTACGTATGACCGCATAATCCGACACAAAGAATGAATGCATTAATGGTAGTCAACTAATCAGTCGCACACCTACAAAAAGTGCACCATTAATACCCATTATTGAGCAACGTAAAACTGTTAAGAAGTGACCCATGGGTCCCATTCTATCGTTTCAGAAGTGTCAGAAATCCCACCCGTTGGATGGACGTAGTGTTTTACACGTGGCAAACATCCACGTTACCTCGGAAATCGAGGCAACCCTATATAAGAGTTGGTGTGTGAAACTGCTACACACACAGTTCATAGCCATTCCGCCATTGTTATTCCAAGCTTCTCCCCTCCATCTTTTGCCTTTTATTCTACGGATTTCCGTCACCGCAGGTTAGATCATCACGCCTTTCAAATACTTTTTGTAAAACATGGTAAAGGCAACCCCGTCATTACGGATGTCCTGAATGTGATGTCTGCGGAAAAATATATAGACTTTTTGTCTAAATATTATATCCCGGAAAGCGTACACCCAACCTATCCAGGTGACGGTGAAGCAATTACGGATGCCCCGAGGGGAAAGATAGGCGTATATACACGCCTATTCGATTCGGCTAATTACCGCATCCCCTTATCCAAGTTTTTGGTAGAACTGCTTTTGTACTATGATTTCCATATAACCCAGCTGCACTGCATAGGGGCGTGTAAAATCAATCAATTTGAGATTACATGCCATACATGCGGAGTAACCCCGACCGTAAACTTATTTAGGGTTTTCTACTCCCCCCAACTAGTAAATGGGTGGCTATCGTTCAAAAAATGATCCGGGAACGCCCCCATGACATATAGGAAGCCCTTAGACTCCCTTAAGAGCTGGTACGATCATTACTTTTTTGTGGATGAAAAAGTATTCCCCACTCCTTTCGTCCTTAAAACCAGAGCACCCAAAGATTTTCCGCCCAAATCCAAAGATTATAGCAGCAAAGACGTGAAAACACTAGATACCCACCGCACAAAATTCCATAGGGGATTGCCGGAGCATTTTCTGTGTTTTGGTAGGATTAAGCCGCCACTATTATGGGAGGGAAAACATGTATCCGTGCTTCCTGACGGAACGTAGGCAGGGTAGGTCTACTTATGTTTGTATATATGATAAATGTTATTTGCATGACAGGAACTTACTAATCCGTACAATTGCATACGTTCGCAGAGATGAATCTACATGGGCTGTTGCGCCAGGGCGACCCAATGAAAGTGCCCGAAGGTTTCCGCCCGCTGAAAGAGAATGAACTTCCCCTCCTTGATGCAACTGTGGACCGGACCATTCCCCTTGAAGAAACTTCTGAGCAAAGATCAGATGAGGGAGAGCCTATTATCGAGAAATCCCCTCTGGACTTCCACAATGAAGATGGTGGAGAGTTGCTTCTTGAGGATGCCGGGCCGCACCAGGAGGATGCAGAAGAAGAGGATTTCATCAACCTTACTAGTGAGGATGAAGACGTCACCCAAGCCTCCGGGTCCCCCAAGCCCGTATCCAAAAAGAGGAAGACCACCAGGAGGGTGGTAAAGACACTAGGGGACAGGGCGGGGGCCTCAAACGCTCCCCCAAAGAAGCTAAGAAAAGACCATCCTCAGTACCAAGACAGAAGCGGCACTGCGACGGCTCAGGTCAACCCGTCACCGCAAGTAGAAGAACAAGTCTGGATGGCCACCCCCGTGAGTGTCGTTGCTCCTACCATCCCAGAACCTACAACTGGTACCACGTAAGCACCTTCTCATCCCTCATCCTTTATCTCTTCTCGTTTTTTTAAGGATAGAATGCCTAAACAAAAATTGAATATGTCGATAACAAGGCGGATCCATCGACTGTAGCTCAAGAGGGAGAGGTGGAAAGGGACCCTTCCTCCACGACATCAATCAGACCTCCATCCCCTCCTGTGACACGTGCCGAGGAGCCACTTCCTGAAGGGCCGAAGAACAGCCTGCGCCTAGCATGGAATCT
Source organism: Glebionis coronaria (assembly GCA_025667525.1). Classification (NCBI taxonomy): domain Eukaryota; kingdom Viridiplantae; phylum Streptophyta; class Magnoliopsida; order Asterales; family Asteraceae; genus Glebionis; species Glebionis coronaria. The sequence goes on from JANFOE010000193.1 coordinate 2,768,705, forward strand.
CTCCAGTCTAACAAGGTTGGAGGCGGAGTCTGAGTGTACGGAATTTATCGAGCATATCACTCCTCCGGCCCTGGCTCAAGACTTGGACGAACTAGACCATGAGTCCTTGCTGGAGCAGTTTGATGTGTTATCCGCACATCAAGTGATAGTGGGTGCCGCCTTAAGACGCCGTCTGATCAAGGCTTTGGCGAATGTGAAGCGTGCAGACAAAAGGATAGATCGTTGTGAAGCACGAGAAAACCATCGCGACCTTGCAGACGGCGTTGGTTACCACAGAGTCCACCGTGAAGGAGCAGGCCCATCACGCCAACACTCGGGAAAAACACATCGCCGAGCTTGAGGCCCTTGTAGCCGCATCTAACGAGAAGGTATGCTTTCAACAAATATTTTTTATTTTATTTTTTAGCGCACAAGAAAGAAAACACATTATCCTTGTGATAACTCTAAGTGCCATATGCAGGTGTCCGCAGCCGAAGCCTCCACCAAAGTTGTAACCGTACAAGCATTCAACATCGCACAGGAGCACGACGCGCTTAAGGATGAGCTAACACAAGCGCGGATTAATTTGGATGAGCAAGCTACGACAGCTGAGGAGGAGCTAAGCAAGATGGCCACAAATTGTGCTGAAACGATGTGTCCTCCTTTGCTATCAGCCATAGCTGGGCGCAGGTGGATGATTGGTCAGGGAATGCGCCTTGCCGTAAGCAAGGTTATGGAAGCTCCATACCTGCTGCAAGCATTCGCAGGGGTCGTTTCGGATGGGATTGACCGTGGTAGGCACGAGGGCTTGGTCCAAGCTGCAGAATTGATAGGTAAGAATGAAGATATTACCCAGCACGCCTACCACAACCCTTCAGCTGCGGACAAGATGACCACGTCAATGGATGCACTTGCTGAAATCCAACATCCTCTTTTAGACGAACTGGAGGCGCTAAAGGATGCTCCTAACGAGGTAGTAATGTCCAAGCTTACTGCGGATCCCATCCAACTAACCTTGCCTACCTATGACTCCGTGTCGAAGGTAATGAAAGGTGAAAAACTGCTTGCTGAGGCATTCGATGCGAATGCGATCAAGGCACAGGATGGGAAGAATGCTCGCGGGGAGGCCCTCCGCGCCATGATCGAGGAAGGGAAGAAGGATATAGGGGAGTTCATACCTCCGTTGTAATTTACCTTGCAAACATTTGTATTTTTTATTCGTCCGTGCATGTACACGGCTAAGACTGATGTATGAAATAATTGTCATATGTATGTAAGTAAGTCCGTGATAACCACGGCCATATTGTTACGATTTTGAAACTTGTGCATTTATTTTGTTGGATATCGTATACCGACACTGCATGACATGTCACGTCTTACTCAAAAAAGAATACAATCAAGTCTATAATTTACTAGACATGCGACGTGCGTCTTTACTATGCAAAGCACTGCGTGAGTACGACATACGGAAACTTATCACAACGTCTTGTGAGTAAGGTGTCTAGAAGGATACATGATCCGCGTCGCTGGGGTTGCATCCCTCTTATGCGACAAGTTGAATTAGTAGGTTCACTTAATCCTCTTACCCCACCTGGAGGCGTATAGTACATGTACGATGATTGAATGAATGCATATGAATGAGACATGGCATATTATAATAATAACTAAAATCCATATGACTATAATAGAATCTAAAGAACAACCAAACAATTTGCACGGAAAACTAGCCGTGGAGCTAGCTAGGCACCACGACATTTTATTAGAACGTTTACATTTTTTGTTTTGACAAGAATGGGAAACCCTAAAAAACAAAAAAAATAAAAATCCTATAAAATCATAAGAGACAAAACAAGGAGAACACATGGATCTTCATTAAAGCCAAATATAGCGAAGTGTCCATGCGGAAGCCGTAGCTTTTAAAGATAGCACCTTTTGAGATTGGAGATATTCCATGTGCGTTCCAGATCGCGGCCATCCATGTCACGTAACTTGTACGCGCCCCGTCCTAGGGCCTCCGTGACCTCGTATGGTCCTTCCCACTTAGGGCCTAGCTTTCCTGTATTCTCCGCTCGACTTGCTTCGTTAGCGCGATAGACATAATCTCCCGGTCGAAAAGAAACACCTTTAACCTTGGCGTCATAATAAGCCTTCATTTTAGCCTTGGACTTTGCCTCATTGATAGCCGCTATCTCCCTTTGTTCCTCCAACAAATCCAAATTGATCTGAAGTTGCTCGTCGTTCGTGACGACATTAACCTCTGCCGTGCGGATGGTAGGCATTCCTATTTCGGCTGGTATAACAGCTTCAGTGCCGTAGGCCAATGCGAATGGAGTGTCCCCGTTGGCTGTTTTGATCATAGTCCTATGCGCCCATAGAACATGTGGTAGTTCGTCCACCCATTTGGCACTTCGCTCCTCCAAGCGTGCCTTGATGCCGTTTCCCAAGCTTCTATTTGCTCGTTCCACAAGGCCATTTGTCTGCGGGTGCTTAACAGACGCGAACCGCCGTTTGATATTCAATGCTGCGCACCAGTCCTTGAATGGATTATCCGTGAACTGTTTCCCGTTGTCCGAGATGATTTCTCCTGGTAAGCCAAAACGGCACACGATGTTCTACCAAACAAACTTTTTAACTTGTTTGCCTGTGATGGATTTGACTGCCTTGGCCTCTATCCAACGTGTAAAGTAGTCCATTGCGACAATCAAGAATTTAACTCCCCCCGCAGCTACAGGAAATGGTCCTGCGATGTCGATCCCCCACATATAGAATGGCCATGGGGATGTAATGGGTGTAAGTTCCTGCTACGGATGTCGCGACACTGGTCTGTGCACTTGGCAGTCACTGCACTTGCGAATCATGTCGCGTGCGTCCCTATGCATGGTAGGCTAATAATATCCTGTGCGTAGGGCTCGAGCTACCACAGATCGTGGACCTGCGTGCATGCCGCATAACCCTTCATGTATCTCACTGATCACATAAGTGGCCTGTCGTAGTCCAACACACCGCAACCACGGCTGCAAGAAAGAGCGCTTATAAAGGATACCTTCTCGAAGCTCGAAGTGCTGCGACTTCCTTCTGATGCGCTGTGCTGCTTTTTCATCGTCCGGAAGGGCTTCATTAGTCAAATAGTTGACGATCGGGGTCATCCATGTAGGTCCATCCTCCTCAACTATAGTAGCGACCTCCCCTTCTGTTATATACTTTTCCTTGAGTATTTCCACCAAGACTTGCTTGGATAAGTGGGCGAAACTTGTAGACGCGATCTTGCTAAGAGCGTCCGCCTTCTTGTTCTCACCTCTTGGTACCTGCTTGATAGAAAACTTACTGAAAGCCGCGATGAGTGACTTGACTTTCTCCAAGTATCGGACCATGTTATCCTCCTTAGCCACATATCCACCTAGAATGTGGTTCGCGACAAGCCGTGAGTCCACGTAGGCCTCAAGGTTGTGGACTCCCATTCTAGCGGCGATTTTTAAACCCGCAATTAATGCTTCATATTCCGCCTCATTGTTGGTGGCTGTGAACTCAAAGCGAAGGGCGTACGTAAACTCCATTCCTTCCGGATTCGTAAGGATGAGACCAGCTCCTGACCCATCCGTACACGAAGATCCGTCCGTGAATAACACCCATGGTTCTACTGGAGTTTCGTCTTGTTTTACGATTGGTCCTTCTTCATCCGGCTTCTCTACCAAGAAATCCGCCAAGATTTGGCCTTTAACAGCCGTCCTTGGCCTATAAGATATGTTGTGTTCTCCCAATAGGATGCTCCACTTTTGTAGCCTACCTGCCACATCCGGTCTAGAGATGACTTGTTTTATTGGTTGGTCAGTAATGACTACAACTGGGTGCGCCTGAAAGTATCGGCGCAACCGTTTTGTATCAAACACTAGTGCCAAAACCAATTTTTCCATAGAGGAGTAATTCAACTCCGGGCCTTGTAATGTTCTACTTATGAAGTAGACCGGAGTTTGTACCGTGTCCCTATCCGTCATGAGTACCGTACTTATTGCTCCATGTGTGGCTGATAGATACATAATGAGCTCCTCCTTTGGCCAGGGAGCTACTAGCATGGGGAGAGATGCGAGGTGTTGCTTGAGTTGACCAAAGGCTTCCTCAGCTTCCTTTGTCCACCGGAAGTCTCCCTTCTTAATGCACTTCTTGAGTGTTTTGAATAGGGGGAGTGACTTCTTTGCGGACTTTGATAAGAACCTATTTAGCCCGGCCAGCTTCCCATTTAAGGATTGTACCTCTTTCCGTGACTGAGGGGATGGTAGTTGTATTACTGCGTCCGTTTTTTCTGGGCAAGGTTTGATGCCATTTGGATCGATCATATATCCAAGGAACATTCCCTCCGTTGCCCCAAATGTGCATTTCTTTGGATTTAGCTTCATATTAATCCTCCTCAATGTGTCAAACGTCTCTTGGACATCCCGGAGAAGTGCATCCTCCGTATGACTTTTTATGACTAAGTCATCCACATAGACCTCCAGGTTGTGGCCTATCTGTGAGTCAAAGGCTTTGTCCACAAGCCGCTGGTATGTAGCCCCAGCGTTCTTTAGTCCAAACGGTATTTTTGTATAACAGTATACGCCTTTACTAGTATGGAACGCCGTCTTCTCTACGTCCTCTTCCGACATCTGGATCTGGTGGTATCCTTTATATGCGTCTAAGAAGCACTTAAAGGGATATCCACATAGAGATTCCACCTTCCAGTCAATCTCCGGTAACGGGTAACAATCCTGTGGACAGGCTTTGTTCAGATCCGTGAAATCCACACACATGCGCCAGTTTCTGTCATGCTTTTTGACCATGACTGGATTGGATAACCACTCGTGGTAGTATACCTCGCGCATGATACCTGCGTCCACTAGTTTCCGTACCTCATCCAGTATCACTCGGCTGCGTTTAGGTGTCTGACCGCGCTTCTTTTGCTTGACGGGTTGGTACCCCTGGCGGATCTGGAGCTTATGTTCTGCTATCGCGCGTGGTACGCCCGTCATATGCTTGGGCTCCCATGCGAATATATCTAAATTTGCCTTCAAGAGAGAGCATATGGCCCTCTTACCGTTATCCGAGAGCGTTCCCCCTATGGACACCTCTTGTTTCGGATAATCAGGATGGATTGCCACCCTCCAATTGGGAGGTGGTGATCCATCCTTGGGTGGAACAGGTGGAACCAGTGTTGTCACGGCATGACACTCGGATGCTGGTACGATTGTGTTGTAAATGGTGACAATTCCTCCTTCCACAGGGAATTTGATCATTCCGTGTGCCGTGGAAGGTACCGCCCGTATGGCCAGAATACATGGTCTGCCTATGATCCCATTGTATGGAAAGTGTGAGCGTATCACCATAAAGTTCATCCACGCAGTGGTGGAGTGCTCTTCATTCCCAATGGTTACAAGCAGACGCAGTTGCCCTATCGGCCAGATGATGTCTCCACTAAAACCAATGAGAGGCGTCGTGGCCGATACCAATTGGCTTCTTATTTCTGGTCGTAACTGTACAAAACAGTGTTCGTATAGTACTTCTGCTGATGACCCTCCATCCACATACATGCGACGAACATTGTGTGTTCCAATGCTTATCTCAATAGTGAGAGGCATGATAACTAGGTTTTACCCAGTTAAATTGTTGTTCTCGATATCTTAACGAATTGAGTCCCGGTTCAAAGTACGACTCAGTTGATTTTGGTAAAACAAATATTTTTGGTTGATTTTAAATAAAATGTGCAAAACGATTAAAGTAAATGACGTTAAAGTAAAATGCGTTAAAATAAAAGGTGTTAAAATAAATCTAAGTCTAATTAAAAGAAAGGGTGCAATATAAAAAACTATTGTAAAATAAATGGCGAGAAATTAAAATCGTGACGAGAATTAAAATTAGACAAAATATGAAAATGTAAACTTAGAAAAATAAACAAGATTAAATAGAAGAAAACAATACCCAATCGGAATGTATTCCGATCAGATGATGATCGGAATGTAGACTTACCACCTAATCGGAATGTACACAAACCTCCCAATCGGAATGTGGGCTTACCTCCTGATCGGAATATAGATCGGAAACACCACGATCGGAATGCTATCACTTGTCCTGATCGGAATAACCAAACTAACCCAGATCAGAATGTGTAGTGGACTCAGATCGGAATGATGATCGGAATTGCCAATCGGAATACTGTCACTTACCTCTGATCGGAATACCAAACTTACCTTTGATCGGAATACTCACAAACCCTTTTCCGACCAAGCAAAGTGGTGCTGGTCGGAATGAGAAACCCTTTTCCGATTGATAAGATCGGAATACAGTAAAAAGAAGGTAAAATAAGCTAAACTAAGAAGCTATTAATCAAATAAGCACACAACGAAAATCCTAAGGAAAACCGTATAAGAAAAAGCTAATAAGCTACAATTTAAAGACTTTTGAAAACACGAAATAAAAACTTTATGTAAAAATAAATTTTATAAAAACTTAAGAAACTTGAAGATAAATGTAAATAAGCTATAAAAATCAATGATCCAAAACAATCAAAAGCATAAAAACATAACCTTTAATCAAATAAGCAACACAATAAGCATGTAAACAAAGATTTAAGCATAGAAAGAAAGGTAGATGAGAGATTAAAACAAGAAAATTAAAGAACACTTACTTGGAAATTAAAGGTATTAAAAGTGCAAGACAAGTATTTAAAATGACATGAATTTAAAGAGCAAGTAATTAAAAGGTGGAAGACTAATTGTCACCTTAGCCAACAAGAGTAAAAATGATTATCCTAATGACTATATATAGGGGAGGATTAGGAAGCTTCCTCCCCTCCTTCATTTCTTCTTAATTGCACCATTAAGTCCTTCCCTTCTTAATCTTTTGTTAATCTTGGACTTTAATGACTTATGGCTCGGGATTTGTTTAAACTCATCTTTTAATTCTTCAACAAATAAGACTTGAGTTCTTCAGCTTATAGTAAACTTCCGTCTTTTGACTTTTTCTTCGATAAACCTTCAAAATTGGTCTTGGACTTCCGTTCTTTTTGCACTCTTGACTTCTTGACTTCGTCTTTCATCTTTTTCTTCAATAAAAGCCCGTGAATGCCCGTGTTTTCTCCACTTTTCACCTTTTCGTCCTAAATCACAACAAAAACACAAACCACGCATAATTCTGACATAAATGACATAAAATACACGTTTTGGCTCAGTTATTATTGTAATTAAGTGGTAAAAAGGATGGGTGTTTGCACACCTATCAAATCCCCTACACTTGACCATTGCAATGTCCTCATGCAATGCATTAGTTACAAAGAACGTTAACATTTTTCATCATAATCAATCCACGTTGGCCTTTATTATAGAGATAGAAAATTACAAACATTCAAAGTAAAGAAATCAAAAGCATACCTTGGGTTTTGGAAATGTCATGAATAATCATCATTCTCAAGTTTTCACTTTCTCCAAACCAAGCTTAAAAACGAGATCATTGTTATTATAAGTTAGCAAACTAACACGAACTCATGTGGGCCAATTATTCACTTAGACTCCCTTATTCCTAGGTGTATCTCTTATATTTTATTTTTGTCTTGAATGATCACGAAGATGCATTGTTGACTTATTTCGACAGTTATTTAGTCCGAAAACAAAGTGAACGATTTAATCAATAGTTAGCTAAAGGACAAAATATTTTAAAACTGCTTCTCGTGACCTCATAAAGTTCATATCTTGGCATAACTCGCTTTGCGATTTGAGACCTTTCTCGGACCGATATTTGGCATCGACTTCATACTTCAAACCTTGAGAGACGTTCATGAAATTATGGTCTTCTCTTCATAATGGGATTTCTTCACTTGAAGTTTTGAGAGATTCATACTTGGACCACGACTTCTTCATTTTTCTCCAATCTTTATTTTGGACTTTGATATACAACGATCCGCCTCCTTTTATGACTTGGATCTATTTATCCTCATACCTTGCTAGGGTCTTTTCGGATACACTTCTCCATGACTTTTGGGGAGTTTTTGCTTTTCGTCGTGTGTCTCGATCCTTCATATTGATTTTCGATAAATGATTCTTCACATCACTTTGGATCTTTAGCAACAAAATGTAGCCCTCATGCCTTGTTAGGACCTTTTTGGACTCGCCAATCTTCGCATCCCACTTCAATAAGTTATGCCTTGGCTATGAACTCTAATCCATACCGAGCAACTTTTAAATGATCTTGGGCTAGAAGCTAAGTAACTTTTCAAATTGTACAACCTTATTTATTGCAGATAAATTATTAACAAGCGATGGGAGAATAGGCTTATAATTAACTTACATAAATTCACGAAAGAATGCCAAACTTATAATTGACTCTATCATCTATCGTTCTCCACAGTTTAAAATCTCAAGGAATGAGACTCGTGGATGCTTAGCCTATTAAATCAAAGTTTTGGGTTTTCGAGTCGCCTATAGAATCTTGCCAATTCTTAGACTTTTTCAAGTTTAGAAATCGCATTTTAAAGTTCCCTTGATAAACGACTCTCTAGGATCAATTATAGGAACTTGCGAAAAGTTCTTGTTCTTAACCCGTGAGAGTTAAGACTTTCGCGTTTTATAGCTCCCTATATAAAAGCCTAGCAAAACTTGACTTAAACACGTTAAGGATACTAGCTAGAGTAACTTAGATAAGTAGACTCGGGTTGAGTCAAAAGATTCACAATGTTTGAAAATTAAAACCACTTATTAAAAATTTATTCTAATAAGGCAAGAAAATAACTATACAAAGGGAAAAACTAATGGCCCAAAATAGATCAAAAATTTTGAAAAATATCGAAAAATTGATTTTCCGGTTAAAATGAGGACAAATACAAGGAAAAGGCCACTTAACTTCGATAGAAGTCCCCCCACTTAATATAAACATTGTCCTCAAAGTTTAAGCATGTGGAAGTAAACTCCCCTACACTTAGGACATTGTGCACGTTGTTTAAATCTCGCTAAGGAAAGGACAACTAAAGAGATTCCTATTTTAATATTGAGAAAATATAAAATAGTGAATCGAAAAGAGTTTAGGATAGAACCGGGAAGAAGTGAAGACGAAATCACGGGTAATCAAGAATCATCAAGAGTGGATCATTGAGCTCGAATCCCTGATTAAGAGAGGAGAGGAAATAGCAAACACCAACGGGTCTCCCCTACACTTAGGATAAAGAAAGCTAAAAGATAGATGCATGGGTTGCCTCCCAAGAAGCGCTTGATTTTTGATTACCGAGTCGTGAGCCTGACTCGACCTTGATTACCATAGGAAGAAGCATGAAACATATCCACCAGGATCAAAGACATAGTTTTCGTCCATCAAATAGCACAAGCTTAAGGTGAACAAGGCACGCCAAAGAAGAGTAGGCAAGGTTCCCTTAAGCAGCGATGGAGCACGGTGGGAGCAAGGGTGAAGTGGTGCAAGCAGATTTCCATAAGTTCCAAAGATATTTCCTTTTATTTCATCAGGTGGATACTGAGATGGCTGCAGAATATCAATACCGGGGTGGAACACTGTTTCCTTTAAGGGAAAATAGCACTCAGGCTCAGCAGAGTGTGAAGAAGATCCGCGAAGAAGCACAACCTCGTCCTCAGAAGGTGGACAAAGAGGTGTTAGATCATATGTGCTGTGGATATTGGTGTCGACCGGTTTCTTCTCCTTTGAAAGTATTTTCTTCAAATCCAAAGTAGGATCAAGACGATAATCTTCAAAATCTAAAGGAGGTGCATCACTCTCATGAGGGAAGTAAGTATTGAGAAATGTAGAGAAGTCTTCCTCAAATGAGTAATCGTCCAAAGTAGGATCGAGTGATGGCGGAGGTTCTTCATTATGTGAAGAATCACTCGAAAGAGTATCGGCCTCATCAAAATCATCATATGTAGGCAAGTCGGGATACTCGGAAGTACAATCATCAAAATCATCCGAATCTGAGATAGAATCATCATCATAAGCATCAAAGATCGGTGGAGAATCATAAATGGGAGAAGGTTCCAAATTGGATAGAGAATCATCCACATCATCATGAAAAAGTGGATTATCAATGCAAGAATCGAATAGAGGATTGTTGTAGATGACAAAATCATCGAGCACATTAATCATATTGGCGGATTCTCGTCCATAGGATTTGCTTGTAAGCTTCCCCATTCTAAAGACTTGTGCATCACTCCCGACTCTTAAGATAAACTCACCTTCGGCAACATCAACTAAAGCTCGTCCGGTTCTCAAGAATGACCGACCAAGTATTAAAGGAATACGAGGGTCCATTTCATAATCAACAACGACAAAGTCGACCGGGAAAGTAAATGTGCCAACTTTAATGAACACGTCTTCGGCTAAACCAACGGGGTAAGCGAGAGTGCGATTTGCAAGTTCAAGAGTCATCTTCGTTGGAGTAAGGTCGGGTAATGATAGTGTTTTCCAAACACTCAAAGGCATAAGATTTATACTGGCCTCGAGATCAGCTAGGGCAGTAAATTCTTCAGTTTTGTTGAAAATGCAAGGCAACACAAAACGACCGAGATCTCCAAGCTTTTCCGGAAGTTCTTTAAGAATAACTGCAGAGCAGTTTTCATTTAAGCGTGTGTTGGCGAGCTCAATCAGCTTCGCTTTCGTGTTAAGCAATTCCTTAAATGCTTTAACAAATTTCGACATGTGGACAAGTGCTTCAACAAGGCTAATGTTGATGTTCACTTGAGAGAGCATCTTCATATAGCTTGACACTTGACAGTCATTCTTGGTTAGCTCGTTGGTCTTGCCTAAGCGAGAAGGATATGGGATATTGGGTTTGGGTGGTGAAGGTGAAGGTGGTAAAGGTGTAGATGTTGAAGGGTTCTTCTTGGAAACATCGTCATGACGAGGCGTAGACGGTAATGGTGCACTAATACTAGGTGTAGGAGGAGTAGGGATAAATGGTGGTGGAGGAGGTGTAGATGATGGGGGCGGGATATGTGGATCGACAATGGTAATTCCACTACGGGTAGTAATAGTACTCACATTTGCTCGCGGATTGGTGACGGTGTTTGAAGGTAGAGAACTTGCAGTAGAAGGTTGAGCTGCGGGCAAGAAACTAGCAAGCATATTCTTCAAATCATTTGTTTGATTGCTGAAGGAGGATTGGATATTTTCGCGAAGCTCGGATCTAATCTCAATTCCTTGCTTGGTGATATCTCCTTTTAAATTGATTATTTGGCTCTGCAGATTCTTGATTTGCTCACCTTGGGTTCTCATGATGGCTTCAACATCGGGGTTAATGGGTGGGGCTTGTTGAGCGGGTGGGTGATAAGGATTAGAAGCTCTTGGTGGGATTTGGTTGCTTCTATTGTAGTTGTTGGCGGGGTTTTGGTTTTGAGGAGAAAAACCGGGTGAAAGTTAATTGTTGGACCGATAACTCAGCAAATTTCTATCCCCTTGTGGTCGAGCTTGGTAATTTTCCGGTGAATAATTACCATAAGCTGCATACACATTTTCCGGATTTCCTTGTGTAGAAGGACAATCGGTGTATGAGTGAGGACCGCCGCATGTTTCACAAGAGGGTGCAACCGCTTTAACTTGTTGTTGTTGGTTTGAAGTGAGAAGCAAGATACTTTTACTCATTTCAGTCATCATGCGGGTGAGTTCAGTCATATCAGGGTTTGCTGAAGTAGAAGAAACATTGACTCTCGGGTTGTTCCTTGAAGAAGCGGAGGAATCCCAGTTTTTGTGGTGAGTAGTCATGTTCTCAATTAGCTCTCTACACTCCTCGGGTCTCCTTTTCATGAATGTGCCACCGGCGGTTGCATTAATCGTATCACGATCTCGAAAAGTCAAACCGTTGTAGAAAGTATCAATTAATGTCACAGGGAGCATGTTGTGGTTTAGACAACGATCAATCAAGACATTATATCTTTCCCAAGCATCAAAAAGAGATTCATCAGGATCTTGCATGAAACCGCTGATTTGATTGCAAAGGCTCGTGACCATGGATGGTGGAAAGTAGCGCGACAAAAAGCGTTGAGTCATGTCATCCCAAGTGTGAATAGAATTCTTCGGAAGACGATCAAACCATTTCTCGGCGTGATGTGATAAAGTATGTGGGAAGAGTTGAAGGCGAAGAACATCCATTGTGGCACCAGGCAACTTCATGCTTTGGGTGATTGTAATGAACTTGTCGAGGTGTTTGTTGGCATCATCATCAGGCATTCCTCAAAAAGGATTTGTTTGTACTTGCTGAATCATGTGGTGCTTCAACGAAAACTCCGGAGCCGTGATTTGCATCGGCGCAATCGGTCCTCCTCGTCCAAACATGGTAGGTTGACAAAGCTCCTCCATTGTCCGAAGATCGGGCTGTGGAAGAACATTGTTGTTATTGTTGAGGTGCGGTGGATTATTGTTGTTGTTAACACCTGACATACTTAAATCTTCTCGAGTCTCGAGCTCTTGATAATTAGAAGATCTAGTACGCATACACCTGAAAATGCAAAAGAAAAAGAAACCAACACAAAGACAATATATATACACAATAAAGATAAAATCTTTTTGGATTTTTGAAATTTTTAATTTTTATGGATTTTTAACAATTTTTTAATTTTTATGGTTTTTTGAATTTTTTGTGCAAGAAAATAACGCTCACAAGTGAACGGATCCCAAAAAGTAACGCGTCTCTCACAGAAAACCGGTAATCTTTACGAAAAGAGCCGGCAGCGGCGCCATTTGATAACTAGGTTTTACCCAGTTAAATTGTTGTTCTCGATATCTTAACGAATTGAGTCCCGGTTCAAAGTACGACTCAGTTGATTTTGGTAAAACAAATATTTTTGGTTGATTTTAAATAAAATGTGCAAAACGATTAAAGTAAATGACGTTAAAGTAAAACGCGTTAAAATAAAAGGTGTTAAAATAAATCTAAGTCTAATTAAAAGAAAGGGTGCAATATAAAAAACTATTGTAAAATAAATGGCGAGAAATTTAAATCGTGACGAGAATTAATATTAGACAAAATATGAAAATGTAAACTTAGAAAAATAAACAAGATTAAATAGAAGAAAACAATACCCAATCGGAATGTATTCCGATCAGATGATGATCGGAATGTAGACTTACCACCTAATCGGAATGTACACAAACCTCCCGATCGAAATGTGGGCTTACCTCCTGATCGGAATATAGATCGGAAACACCACGATCGGAATGCTGTCACTTGTCCTGATCGGAATAACCAAACTAACCCAGATCGGAATGTGTAGTGGACTCAGATCGGAATGATGATCGGAATTGCCAATTGGAATACTGTCACTTACCTCTGATCGGAATACCAAACTTACCTTTGATCGGAATACTCACAAACCCTTTTCCAACCAAGCAAAGTGGTGCTGGTCGGAATGAGAAACCTTTTCCGATTGATAAGATCGGAATACAGTAAAAAGAAGGTAAAATAAGCTAAACTAAGAAGCTATTAATCAAATAAGCACACAACGAGAATCCTAAGGAAAACCGTATAAGAAAAAGCTAATAAGCTACAATTTAAAGACTTTTGAAAACACGAAATAAAAACTTTATGTAAAAATAACTTTTATAAAAACTTAAGAAACTTGAAGATAAATGTAAATAAGCTATAAAAATCAATGATCCAAAATAATCAAAAGCATAAAACATAACCTTTAATCAAATAAGCAACACAATAAGCCTGTAAACAAAGATTAAAGCATAGAAAGAAAGGTAGATGAGAGATTAAAACAAGAAAATTAAAGAACACTTACTTGGAAATTAAAGGTATTAAAAGTGCAAGACAAGTATTTAAAATGACATGAATTTAAAGAGCAAGTAATTAAAAGGTGGAAGACTAATTGTCATCTTAGCCAACAAGAGTAAAAATAATTATCCTAATGACTATATATAGGGGAGGATTAGGAAGCTTCATCCCCTCCTTCATTTCTTCTTAATTGCACCATTAAGTCCTTCCCTTCTTAATCTTTTGTTAATCTTGGACTTTAATGACTTATGGCTCGGGATTTCTTTAAACTCGTCTTTTAATTCTTCAACAAATAAGACTTGAGTTCTTCAGCTTATAGTAAACTTCCGTCTTTTGACTTTTTCTTCGATAAACCTTCAGAATTGGTCTTGGACTTCCGTTCTTTTTGCACTCTTGACTTCTTGACTTCGTCTTTCATCTTTTTCTTCAATAAAAGCCCGTGAATGCACGTGTTTTCTCCACTTTTCACCTTTTCGTCCTAAATCACAACAAAAACACAAACCACGCATAATTCCGACATAAATGACATAAAATACACGTTTTGGCTCGGTTTTTATTGTAATTAAGTGGTAAAAAGGATGGGTGTTTACACACCTATCAAGGCGCATCAATCACATCGCTTGCTGTGATGGGAGGGAATGAGATTTTCCTGCCGCGTGAAAATTTTTGACTAATTTTCTCCCTCGTGCGGCGCTGCCTGGATTAGATCATGTATATAGTTGAAGGTTTGTCGTTTTGGGGATCCTTCTTGTTGTCTTTCCCATCATTCCAATCCTCAAGCAAATGCTTGAGTTTACCTGACTTGATCAGTGACTCAATGTGCTTCTTGAGCTGGATACACTCCTCCGTACCATGGCCTTTGTCGTTACGGAATTCGCAAAAGCGATTTCCTTGGCGACGGCCCAGCAGAGTCGTCATTGGGGGAGGCCTCGGAAAATTAGCACCTTCCGCCAGCAAGATCTCCCGGTAGGACATCTTTAGAGGGGTAAACTTATCGTCCGGCCGTCCTCCCTTGTTTTGGCTCTTGTAGTCTGAGCCCCTACCATTGTTTTGATTGCTCTGACCGCCCGACTGTCTCCTGGACTGGTCGTTCGATCGGTAGTCGTTTCCTTTTGAAGGGTAGGCCGCGGCAACCGCGGTTTCTCCCTCTATGAAGTTTCTGACCCTTTCCATGAGGTCGTCATACCTCTCCGGGCGCTTGTCATTGAGACGCCTGATTAATTCCCCAGTAGGACATCTTTAGAGGGGTAAACTTATCGTCCGGCCGTCCTCCCTTGTTTTGGCTCTTGTAGTCGAACCAGTCGCGAGCATTGCCAATCAAGGTTGAATTGAACATCTGGCACCATATAGGCATGGGCCATCGCTCAATTTTTGCCTGCGTATCAAATATCTTGAGGTGATCATCCGGATCACCTGTTCCATCATAAGTCTTGACACACGCCGACATGCGACGTTTTGTGTCCTCGGAGTAATTCCGTATGCGGAGAGTAAAAGGATCTTCCCTGGGATCTGCCCATGGACGGGTGAGACTAGGGTCACACCACAGTTGTGAAAGATCTTCTGTTGTCGTCTCTCGGTAATAGGGACCGCCATAGTACTCCTCATCGTTTGGTGGCGGTGGAGGAGTACGCCTAGGCCGGCGGCACTTGGGCGGATGGTCATCCGAATCCTCTCCTGATGGATCAGGAGAAGGAGGCGGTGCCCCATCTCTTGGGTGAGGACCGCTCTTGTGAGAAGAGCCAGGGGCCTTCTTCCCGATGTTCATCCTATCCCACACACTCGTGCGGCGATTGGCTCTGGTCAGTTCCTGATCCGGTCGTTCGGGTGAACCGTCGGACCTCTCTCCCTCTTCTCGAGATGGCACTAGTTCCTGCATGAGACGATCCCCTATGCGTTCGAACACATTCCTGGGTTGGGGAGTTTCCTCAAAGAGGCTCCGCTCCTGAGGTCGGGTCCTTCTCTTCCTCTGAGTTTGAGAAGAGGTGCTTGGTCCGGCATTGCCAAAGTTGAGTCTAGATTGGATGTCCCTCCCTAGATTCAACCTTGATGCAATCCCTGGGACGATCCTATCAAAGTTCTGCGTGAGAACTCGAGTGAGATCCTCCTCGTTGAGTGGTTCGACCTCTACCTCTTCCTCGGTCGGTGGTTTGCGCGGCTCCTTGTTAGGGGGATTGGGCGCACTCCCTGGATCAGGATTATCCAAGGTCGAAGTAGGTGGTGGGGTTATGGAGAACGTGCTCGTCACCCCCATGGATTGAAGACCACTCCGTCTGTTTGGTCCGGCAGCTTGATGGCTAGGGGATCGATTGGAAATTAGTATCCCTTCCCCTTGGGACTTCCGATTTCCAGGATTTGTGTTCCTGGGATTCCCCTGCGGATGCCCCTTCGTCATTGAAGATTCAAGATGAGATTTTTGCTCTAGCTTAGTATACGGGTCCCACGGATGGCGCCAACTTGTTGATACAAAAGTTGGGTGATCCTTGCTAGACCCGAATTAGGCTTAATTCGGGTTGGCTGGACTCCGGCTCCTGCACCAAGTGAACTGTATGGTTGGGATCCTGCACATTAAACAACACGCGTTAGACTTACCATAGGAGTGTTTCCCACGATTAGAATCCGACGTGAGAGTAAGTAATCGGTTAGGGTTTATAGGAATCGGATGAGTTGAGAGTGTATAGAACGTAATACCTTTGTGGAACCCTTGGGGGTTCCTTATATAGGCAGTGAAACCCTAATGGGCTGTCACCGATGCTTCGGCCCCAAGGAAAGGATAAGTACCAGAATTAGATTGATTGTTATCTTCTAATTATGGTGAGTGAATATCCTCTTCTTTGGGGTAAATCCTATTCATAGACAGAATATGATTCTGTCTAACCCTGTACCGGTCATGCCGGGCCGTGGGCCGCACACGTGTGTGCGGTTACTGTTCACCTAAGCCCATAAGCTTAAATAACATTACTCCAACCCATTCGTGATGGGCCGGATACGGGTAGTACCTGTGGGCCGGGCTCATGACCCGGCTGGGGACTATACGTCATCAATGCTCATGTCAATTTCTTAGAAAATAAACCCAATGTCCCAGGAATAGGTTATGCTTGGTTGTTTGATTTAGATTATCTAACTAACTCCATGGATTGCTATTATTTGCAAAAGGATTTTCAAACTAACAATGCAGGTAAGGAGTCAAGTGCAACTAATGCAGGTACTCAAGAAGATGTTTCTTCATCAGATGATGATATTCATGTCTATGTGCCCAACATGCCTACTGTTACTCCCATGTCTGCAACTCCCAAGAAGCAAACCATGCCATCAAGTGATGATCAAGCCTCCCAAGAGCTTTAGAGGCTTCAAGATAAAAAAAAGAATGCTACATCTGCTAATAAGAATTCAGGAGAAGTCTTTTGAGTCACAACACTCAGCAGTACATACTACACCTAGCGGTACTTCATCTGCAAGTACTGCTAAGTCAAAATCTGCCAAATCTGTTGACTCACTAGAAGAGATTTTACAAGCCTTAGACGATGAAGACTTATATGCTAGTCCAGCTGAAGGAATCTTCTCCAAAGCTTCCTATGGTGAGCAGGGTGCAGTAACTGATTTCAACAATTTGGAAACAGAAATTCCAGTCAGTTCTATTCCCACTCATAAAGTCAACAACAACCATCCTACTACACAGATTATTGGAGATCCCAAATCTGCTGTACAAACTAGAAGACAACTACAAACCAATATTGAAACTCATGCACTAGTGAGTTATGTGAAACAACAGCAGAGAACAAATCATAAAGATACTCAGCATTGTTTGTTTACCTGTTTCTTATCTCAAGTAGAGCCCAAAAACATCTCTTAGGCTCTTGATGAAGAAAGTTGGGTAGATGCCATGCAAGAAGAATTAACACAATTTGAGCTACAAAAAATTTGGATTCTTGTGGATCTTCCCTCAGGTAAAAGAGTAATTGGTACTAGATGGGTCTTCAGGAACAAGAAGGATGAAAGAGGGGTTGTTGTGAGGAACAAGGCAAGACTTGTTGCTCAAGGCTATAGACAGGAAGAAGGGATAGACTATGATGAGGTTTTTGCACCAGTGGCAAGGATAGAAGCCATTAGGTTATTTTTGGCCTTTGCATCATATATGGGATTTATAGTCTATCAAATGGATGTGAAAAGTGCCTTTCTGTATGGTACTATTTCAGAGGAGGTATATGTCTCACAACCTCCAAGTTTTGTAGATCCTAAATTCCCCAATAGAGTCTACAAGGTAATCAAAGCACTTTATGGTATGCATCAAGCTCCAAGAGCCTGGTATGCAACCTTATCCAATTTTCTGCTAGAACATAGATATAGGAGAGGAACTATTGACAAAACTCTGTTCATCAAGAAGAATGCTAAGGACATCATTCTAGTTCAAGTTTATGTTGATGACATCATTTTTGGTTCTACCAATAAGACATGGTGTGAAGAGTTTGAAGCTTTGATGAAAGGAAGATTTCAAATGAGTTCTATGGGAGAACTCACTTTCTTTTTGGGACTACAAGTCAAACAAAGGAAAGATGGAATATTTATCAGCCAAGACAAATATGTTGCTGAAATCTTGAAGAAATTTTCATGTATGGATACAAGGAATACAAGCACACCTTTTGAAGCCAAGAAGTCTTTATCAAAAGATGAACATGGAGAAGATGTTGACATTCATCTATACAGGTCAATAATTGGTTCATTGATGTATCTTACTACTTCAAGGCCAGATATAATGTTTGCTGTGTGTGCCCGTTCAAGGTTCCAAGTTCATCCAAAGGTGTCACATCTACATGCTGTGAAGAAGATTTTTAAATATCTTAAAAGTCAACCCAATTTAAGATTATGGTATCCTGGAGATTCCACCTTTGAATTGGAAGCTTACTCAGATAGTGATTATGTTGGAGCTAATCATGATAGGAAATCCACAACAAGAGGTTGTTAATTCCTAGGCAGAAGACTCATATCATGGTAGTGTAAGAAGCAAACCATTGTTGCTACTTCTACAACTGAAGCTGAATATGTAGCTGCTGCTCATTGCTGTGGACAAGTACTTTGGATTCAAAATCAATTGTTGGACTATGGGCTTAACTTCATGAACACCAAGATTTCCATTGATAATGAAAGTACTATATGCATTGTCAAGAATCCAGTATTTCACTCCAAGACCAAGCATATTGAAATAAGACATCACTTTATAAGAGATGCTTATGACAAAAAGCTTATTTAAGTCTTGAAGATTCATACAAACAACAATGTAGCTGATTTGTTGACCAAGGCATTTGATGCAAAGAGATTCGAATTCTTGGTGACACACATTGGTATGCTCAACCAATAACATGCTGCATATGTTGAGGGGAGGTAATAGCTGCACAAATTTTTTATAATTTTTATTGTATAGTCTATGTTTTGTGTTTTTGATGTAATTGCAGGTTAATAGAAAAAGATAAAAGAGGTTACATTGTTAGTGGAAAGCATGAACTGGTCAACATTGTGAGGTACCGTTGTCACTCCAAGTACCGCTAGCACAAATTCAAGTACCGCTTATGTTCCATGTACCGCTACATGTCCTTTGTACAGTTAAGGGTCTCTTTTGTAAATTTGGCGGTTTCTTCGTGCTTGGGTTTGTTATTTACAAAAATACTTACTCTAATTACACAATTGATTCACCTAATCTTTTATTTTTATCTCTTGATTCTATAACCTTCTCTCTAATCTTTCGATCATCAAAAATACTAATGGCTGCTTTACAAGTAATCTCTAAGCATAATTTGGTTGCGAATCTTGCTACGAATGATGGCTCTCTTGGTTTCCATGAGATGCTTGGTTTCCTATCTTGAAGTCATGTTCGCTTTGCACTCACTGTAAGTCCAGTTATCTCTATATCCATTGTTGAACAATTTTGGGATACTGCTGTATTAGGTACTCGGTTTGGTCAACCTTGCATTAAAGCTAGGGTGAATCATAGAAACATATATGTAACTGAGGTACTGCTACGAGCGAGTTTGAGATTAAATGATGAAAAAGGACTTAGTATGCTTAACAATACAGAGATTCATGATGGCCTTGCAACCATAGGCTATGGAGGTGGTAGGGAAAGTCTTACTTTCTTTAAAGCTTTATTTTCACCTCAATGGAAATTGCCTTTTCATGCTATTATTCACTGTTAAGTTCTAAAAGTACATCTTTTGATCAAATACCTGTTGCATTGGCATCAGCTAGTGTTTGTCTAGCAAATAACAGGGTTTTTAATTTTTCAAAATTAATTTTTGAAGGCATGACTAGGAATTTGGAAGGGACTAAAAAGTTTTTAATGTATCCTAGATTCATTCAGACTTTAGTTAGTGACCAAATACCTAACCTACCAGAGTTAACTGATGCATGGGATGTTCCTACATTCACAAAGAGAACTTTCTCTTTCTTGACCAGACAAGGCAATGCCTTCACAGGAATAGTAACACCGTTGTTTGCTCATATGTTAGCCCAACCTGTCAATCAAGAAGGTGAGGAACCTAGCAATGCTAGTGCTTCTCAGCAAACTCCTTCTCACCAGAGTTCCCATTCCCTAAAAGATTCACAATCTTCTTCTAAAAATATTGGTGTTCCACCAAACACTGATGAGATGATCCACACACCTGCTGCTTCTATTGCTGCTAGTGGTTCACCACAAGCACAAGCACCAGAGGTGTTGGATGTTGCAAATTTAACTGCTTTATGTACAAGTTTGTCCCAACAGGTAGAAATGTTGCAGAAAGAAAAGCTTGTTCAAGACAAGAGAATTGATGAATTAGAAGCTAGCCTACTTAAGTTAAGGAACAAAGTGTCACCTTGGATGAGGCAACATAGATCTATTCAGAAGTCTGCAATCAAGAAGCAAAGATTCAGGAACCACAAGAAAAGGCAACTGAATTTAACCAAACAGGAGAGGAATTATGAAGGACAACCACCTTCTTCTGATAATCAGACAAGGATCTCTGGAAATGACATCAATTTTGAATTGGATGAAGATGTCATGGGGACTTATGAAGATGGAACTGGTTTAGAGAATGGTGTGGATGGACCTTCAAACATGGAGATTCAGCATGAAGAACCACAACCTACTCATGAGGAGCCACAAGTTGAAGAAATTTTGGTAACTCAGCCAGCACCACCACCTCAATCACCACTTCAAACAAATTGGAGTGCTTTCTATGAGAAGTTGGAGGAAATTACTATTCAGTTTCATGTATATTCAACTCCATCACCACAAAGACAAGTATGGTTTCAAAGGAAACATAATTTGCAAGTACTGTCTAGATCAAGAATGAGCAATGAATCAGACAAGACTGAATAGGTGCAAGTTGAAATGATGGCTTCTATGGAAGAAAGAGTACCTAGGGTTACACAAGTGATTGAAGAAACAAGTGTGTCTAATACTGGTGAAATCAACATTGTTGAAGATCCAAGTACTGCTAAGCCAACTAAGCCGACTGCTGACATTGTTGAAGACCCAAGTACTGCTAAGCCAACTAAGCCGATTGCAAGTACCGCTGGTGATCATCCTTCACTAGAAAGTCAAACTCCTTTTGGAGAAGATGAGACTTTAGCCCAATTGCTGCTTGATTTAAGAAAGAAGAATTTAGTTGAGAAGACTAAACAAGCAGAGGTAGAGAAAAAGACACAACAAGAAGTTCTTGCCAAAAAGAATCAAATTCAAGGTAAGAAAGTTCAAGCTTCACACCCTACTAAAGGTATAGTTATTCAACAACAAGCTAATGAAGAAAGAGCTACCAAGCTGAAGAAGAAGCTACCTAAGATTGATCCGAAGGATAAGGGGAAGAAGCAATTATTATCAGAGTCTAAAGATGAAAGTGATTCAGATGATGATATAAACAAAGTCATGTACATATTTAATCAAATAGACCATGATGAGGAATTTACTTATAGAATGCAAGCACAAATTCGTGAAAATGAATTACAAGAAGAACTTACAGCAAAGCAGGATTTGCTAGAAGCTAAAAGATTACAGCAAGAATGGAACATACAAGAGTATGACATGATTCAAGCTGAAATACATGCAAGTGAGCTTCTTGCAGACTCATTGATAGCTGAAGAGAGAGATGCATATGATGAAGAAGAGAAATCAAAATTGATTGATGATCTGGTAAGGGAGCAACAAATATTCTTTGCTGAAAAGAGAAGGAAAGAAAAGATTAAGCCTCCAACTACTATGTAGATTAGAAATCACATGATGAACTTTCTTAAGAAAGTTAAGGGATTTACTCATATTCAGCTGGTCAAGAAGAATTTTGAAGAAATCAAGACTTTGTATGAGCAAAATAAGAGGACTGAATTGAATTTTGTTGATATTGGATCTGAAGCAGATAGAAAAGCTGTTGAAGAGTTTAAGAGACATCTGCAACAACAAAGGCAATTTGGTAGTACTCCTAGAATTGAGCCAAGTACTGCTGAACCTACAAACACATCTCCACCTATCAAGACCACTTATGTGAGGAAGAATAGAAAGGAGAAGGTAAGTTCAAGGGAGGAAGAGATTGCTCAAAGAATGAATACAGGAGTTGAAACTCAAGATATTGCCCAGACTAAAAATGTACAAGCAGTACATACACAGTCAACAGTACATACTGAGGAGACGGTACATACAAACTTGGAAGAGGGTTCAACAGAACTTGAGGGAATTTCCAAGGGTGTTAAAAGGAATAGGTCAATTGTAAAACCCGCATGCTTTTACCAGGAATAGTACCCTAAAGATCGTACGTACTAGATTAAAAATTTCCTATTATAGCATGATTACGATTACGTGTTAGGATTTTACGTATTACGTACGTGTTAGAACACGATAAGTATTTACTACACACGAACACGCAATAATTATTTGACAATAATTAATCACGAATATGCGATCATGAAATCATGAACGTAATTAAATCACGAACTAATATTAATTACGTATATATATTTATTACGAGCGTGAATAATTATATTAGGTCACGGTAAATACTTAACGAGAACACATTAAACGCGAACACAAATAAACACGAACGAACAATTAAACATCGAGACATGGAAAACGGTACGGGTACCCCATGTGGGGCCCCCTACCTGCAGCAACCATAAGGAGATGGGCCAAGCCCATCTCAAAATTTACTTAGAGGGGTTATGGTAAAATATCACTAGTCATTTTTCACTTTACAGAAGATTTAACAAAAACCTAAAAAAGTTCTCTCCTTCTCCTCTTTTTCTTTTTTTGGCCGCCACACATAAACACACCAAGGAAGGTGTTTATTTGATTTTTGATCTTGGTTTTGGTGCAAGTGTTCGTGTTTGTTCATCCTCGTTTAGATCCACGCATTCGGTATATTCTTTTTTTATCTTTTTCTTTTTGATTTGATCTAATAATTAATCAAGAACATGATGTTTTTAAAACCTAATTAAAAACATAGATCAAACATGTAAATGGTTTTTGGAGAAATCAAAAAGGGTGTTTTAGGGGTGTTTGTTTTGGCCGACGCCTAAACCGAACCCCAAGGGGGTCTCGGTTTGGCTACTCGACCACCACCGAGACCATATGGTCCCGGTTGGGTGGTGTGGGTCCCACGGCAGCAGCAAGACAAGGGGAACCCCGAAGTGGTTCGGGGTATGGTGTCGATTTCATGTCTGGTTCATGGTTTCTAGTCAAGATCCGGTTCACGGTTTATGTTAAGATTATTTTTTATATAATCATATGTTAAAACTAAATTAATGAATATGACATGATTAATTTAATAAACATGACTTAGGTTATATTAATTATTAAAATCATGAAATTATTAACCTAAGTATTTAATATTTTCTAGACTTATAAATAATTAATTATTTAAAAACCATGGTTATAATTAATTAATTAACATGACTTAGGTTATATTATTAATAAATAATAATACATGTTTTAACCTAAGTATTTAACTTTACTTAATTAAAAACATGATATACTTTAATTAAATATTTTAACCTATAGTTTATTTAAATTACATGAAATAATTAATAAACTATACATTATATCATTATGACTTAGAAAATAATCATGAAAACACTTAGGCTTATATACTTAGCTTATTTAACTAGCTTATATCTAATTATGGAAACTTTCTATTTTTAGAAACTTATTTAACTAAGGCAGCTGATCTATTTATGGAAACTTTCTATTATTAGAAACTTATCTATTTTAAGCAGTAATTCTATTTTTGGAAACTTTCTATTTTTGGAAACTTTCTATTTTTGGTAAATTTCTATTTTTGGAAACTTTCTATTTTTTGAAACTTTCTATTTTAAGAAACCTGCTATTTTTGGAAAGTTACTTATTATTACACAGTAAGTATAATAATACATGAAATACTAGAAATACTTAATCAGAATAGACAGAATATAAGATAAACACAGTTTAAGGCTTAAAACAGTAAAACATAGTATGAACATATAAAATTAAGCTAAGACATGATATAAAAACCAGTTACGTATTTAGTAGTCATATACTTATTCACGTATGTATTCATGTAGCGTTAGTGATACGGAAGTAGGATTCCTCTCAGTTCGTCTTCTTCGTTCACTAGACATAAGGTACGGATTCCTGTCCTTTCAGTATGGACATTCTTTCCTTATTAGGATTCCCCGTATGCAGCCAAATGTTTTCTCGTAGTATAAGTTTATATGTTTGATTTGCTTATGTTTAATTTAGAATACCTATAGCCATATACATGCATGACTAGTTTCACCTAGTTATGGAGGTACCATAACCATAACATTAGAGGCACTGATGTTATGACTTCACCACGGCGGAGTGATTGCTCGTGGCGTCCCTTCATCTTTTGGCCATATTATTATATTTATCATGTGGGGCGTATGGATGCATCCTAGTTACATGTTTCAGTCAGGATTTCATGGTGAATGTGGTGTGTGCCTTGCATCCTTCACAAGGAGCTGATCCCTCCTACCCAAACCAGTATATTAAATTAGAGGCAGCCCCTCTAATTTGCATGATGAGGTCACCCCTCCAAGTATTCATGCACGGTGGATTTTCATGACCTATATTGGCTAATGGTAAAATATGTTAAACAGTTTTTACAAGATAAACATAAGGCTTTTCAAACTATAAAACCAGTTTTATCAAGACTTAACCAGGTTACTCGGGACTTAGTTTCTTCCGCTGTTATATGTTATATGTTATATGCTTATCCTATTCATGCTTTATTGTACATCCGTGCACTAAGCGTATTGCTCAGTCTTTTTCTTTTTCTATGTTCCCAAAACGGCAGGTACTCAGGGACGCTCGTAGACTTTAAGCGTACGTGCATACGGACTGGAAGCTTTCTAGCCTTTCTTTACTTTATGCATTATCTTTCCTTTGATCCACTTGCTATGGACATTGTTTAGTCATTTCCTTTACAGTACTTATGTTTTTGTGTGATGAGCTTTACTTTCGGACTACCGATGTTTGATTCCGGTATTTTCCTTTTATGGTCATGTAATGTTTAGACATTTTTCCTTGTATGCTTTGATGACACGCCATAATTACGCGCGACATTCCATTATCAAAATGGGGTGTTACAATTATGGTATCAGAGCCAAGGCTTCGACCTGTAGGCTCTCAAAATATGACCTGTGATTAGTGGGTAGTCACTATGGTCTTCCTAGAACTGACAGTTGTTTTCATGCATTCATCATTTTTATGCATACATATATATGTCATTGTCGCAGATTTATGACTAAGTAATGGTTGGTACAGGACTGGCCCTATTTAGTCGCATGTGTTTTATCGAAACTCTTTTTATATTATAATAATAATAACTTGCGAACAGTAATAATAAAAAAAGGAGATTAATGATTAAATCAAACTTTGTAGAAAATTTAAAATGAGACACGAAAATTAATTAAGTAAAAACAACTCTTAATTAATCATAAAAAAATTACATAAACTAAAAATTACATTAATCCTAATCTAATTTTGCAGAAAAGTAAAATAATAAAAAAATGCTATCCAATTACATGTGAAAGGGGGTTTTTATAGGAGAAACCCTCAAACCCTCTTGGTGGCTTCAAAGGTAAGCAATCAATCTAGGCCGTTTAATTCGTTATTTCTTTCTTTCTCTTTCTTCTCTTCATCATCTACGGTTGAAAATACTTCCCATCACATGGATTGCCAGCATGGCATGGGGGTGTGTTTCTTTAATCTGAGGCGGAGAGTTTTTATTGGTGATTTGAGTATGGGTGAAGTGTTCCCACTAATCAAAACTAAGGATTTAGCCACGTCGTATAGGATTTGAGGACCACAGTTGGTGCTTGATCCGAAAACTATGGGGATTTAATTCCCATAGGTGTGAATTAACCTTTGAGGGAAAAACCCCCAATTTTTCGTTGGTAAATTTGATGGTAAAAATTAGGGTTTGAAGTAAAACTATGGTGGTGGCTGTGTTTTGTGTTTGTGGGGAGAGAAAAACAGTAAATGGGGCCATCTTGTTTGTAAAGATTGATAAAGGGAGTGGGGTAAATTTTTTTTTTATAAATAAATGTAGGTGGGGAAACACGTGTAGGAGAGTGAATGTTGTAGGGTGGGTAGGGTTGAAAAGTTTAATAAACAAAATGTGTGAAGGAGTGTAACGTTTGTGTGATATGTTTGAGGGTTTGACCAAAACTTTTGACCAGCAAATGAAAACAGATTTCACTCCATCCGTTTCATCCATGTTTAGTTAATTTGGGCTTGGCCCAATTTTTGGTTCCATTCGTTTCTTGAAATAGAAAAAGGGCTTGGGCCACTTTTGTTTAAACATCCGAATGTTGCTAAAGTTTATGGGCCTTGATCCATATAGTTCAATTTTCCAAATGGGCTTGTGGGACCAATAAGCAAATGTGGGACCCACAAGGCCCATTAAACTCAAATAATATTAAATCCACTAAGAACAAGCTCGATTTCGGCTTTGTCGATCTTTTCTTCAAAACCGTGTTGATTTTTCCGGTTTTCGTGATCTTCGGCACACTTTGGTCTTTTGACTTTGTCTTTGTCTCTTTTTGGACTTTTCTTCAACATTTGACCGTGAAATCCCGTGTTTTCTCTTCTTTTGATCATTTGTACCTATTTTAACACAAAAACACAAAACCACGCGTAATTCTGACTTCTACGTTATTAAACACATGATTAGGTCTTGTTTTTCCTTTAGTGGCAAAAGGATAAGTGTTTACACATTTATTAAATCCCCTACACTTGACTATTGCAATGACCCAATGCAATGCATAGTTTTAAAGCATTAAGTTTCATTTTTCTCATAATTAATCCATCTCGGCCTTTATTAAGATATTCTAATACTACTATGATGAAAAGATAAAGACAAAAGTTTTAACAATTTATTAACTTGGAAATTATTGATGGAAGAAACTTGTAAAGAAATCTAAGACTTGAATTAGGGCTTTGGTGTCATGAATATTAATCACCCTCAAGTTTCACGTTCCCCATACCAAGCTTAAAAACGAGATCATTGTTTACCATAAGTTCTCAAGTTAAAACCACTTATATAAGACAATTGTGTAATACTCTTTCTCCAATTCCTACTTTGTATCTCTAGATTTTATTGATTGTCATTCACCCGTAGGCTAATTTGACTTATTTTGATAATTATTATTCCAAAAATGAAGGCCAAACGGTGCAAACCCGATACTCAAAACCTAACCTCATCCTCAAAAACGTTGTCACTAAAGTAAGCCCACATCAAGGATGATTTAACACGATTTGGGGAATAAATTCCCGGACCCAAAATTTGGCCAAATAGTACTACTTACTAGTTATTTCCTCCAAAGTCATGTAGACTTTATGCGGAGTTTAGCAAGTTCACATCATATACCCTTAGGCTCTTTAAGATGTAAAAATGCTCCTCATCTATTGTCAACACCCTAAGGCTCCTTGAACGATAAACGAGGGAATTGATTTTTTGATCAATTTTTATTCAACACTTACCATGTCATACACCCTAAGGCTCTAATGACAAGGTTCGTGCTACATGCCCCCACACCCTAAGGCTCCTTGAGGTCATGTTTTAATCTTATTCTTTCTTTATTTATGATATGTATAGTAGGCCAAATTCCGCGGTCCCATGGTCTGAATACCTCCTACTTAGTGGTTATGAGCCACCTTAGTCGGAAGTCCACAACGCTAGCACCCTGATTGTGGTAAATTACGTCTTTTAGGAAAAAGAGCGTAAATGTGGTAAGTATTAAGTGATGATTTAGGAAAATCAAGCACTAATGACCCAATGAAGTTCGTTTCCCAAGGAGGTATATGTGTGTGAGTAATTCGTAATTGGTTTGAGATTAATATTGGTTAGAAGGGGATGAGAAAAGAGAATGACGAAGGCGTGAAATTAATTACTATCATGACTTAACGTAAAACCGTAAAATAAGCTAAAATAAAAGATAATTCTAAAAATTACCAAAAATTCACCAAAAATCAAAATAAATAAACTAAGAGTTTACCAATGATCAAAACTTTTTCAAACCTTTTAATTAATTAAATATTCAATTTTTAAATGCTAATTAAAACCCTAAAAATCAAATTAATTATCAAAAAGCCTAAATAAAGATTTTTCAATTGGTAAACCTTTAAAATGACCTAAAAAGATTAAAAAGATATTTTTAGAAATTTTTAAACTAACAAAAACTATTTAAAATGATTTAAAAACTATTAAAACTTAAAATAATTATAAAAATTAATCTAAAAGTGATAAAATTAATCTAAGAGTTGCAACATTCCTATTTTAAAGTATTTAAGCTAAGAAAAATGTAAAAAGTGCAAAAATGTGAAATTTGAAAAATAATAATAAATAATAATAAAATAATATTAAAAATTCAAAAATTATAAAAGATTCTAAAAACTTTCTAACTAGTTTATTTTAACCTAATTAAACAGAAAATGAAAGTGAAATGACCAGAATACCCTTATTGGGCCCTCAAATGGGCCAAAACCAAAAACAGTCAACACTAATGGGCTTTTTAGCCCAAAAAGTCAAACTTGGCCCAATTGACTTGGAAAAGCCCAATCTGACTCAAAATTTAATTCTAAACA
Organism: Glebionis coronaria; assembly: GCA_025667525.1. Lineage (NCBI taxonomy): Eukaryota > Viridiplantae > Streptophyta > Magnoliopsida > Asterales > Asteraceae > Glebionis > Glebionis coronaria. Next base: position 2,797,516 of record JANFOE010000193.1, read on the forward strand.
CAAAACTCCAAAGGCCCAAAAGTTGAAAGTGAGCTTATCACAGCTTATTAAGCAAACAGCTTATCCTTATTGGGCTTTTTAGCCCATTAAGAAATAACTTATGCCATAAGCTCTAATTTGACACACAACCTTCTTTTGGGATGCTTAAGAGATCTGTAAAAAGAAATTTTGAAAAAGCACACTCAATAAGCCAAAAATAAGCAAAGTATAATTTAACTAAAAGACAAAATAGTCGGGTTTGAGATATAGGGCATGTCAGAACATGATTCAACTTGCAAAATGTCACAAATGAACTCAATAAGCCAAATCAATCAACAAGATTCCAATAAGCAACATCAATAAGCTAGAATGAACCAATAAGCACTTATGAAAAAGTCAATTAAGTTGGTTTTCTAGTCAAACCTAAAAGTCAACACACCAAATGCTCCAGTATGAACAAATGGGTCAAATGATGAGCACCTATTACAAAATCCAAGTTGTTGCTGGTTAAAATAAGCTATTATAGCTTATTGATAAGCTGAAACCCAAAATACACTAGCAGTGGCTAGCAGCAGGGGAAAGGAGTTCCCACTGCTTTGACTATTTGACCAAGCTTTTTAGAGAGATTTAGTTGGATTCAATTGGAAACAAGGGCACCCTTGTGATCAGTGAATCACAAGGAGTCAATATCAACAAGAGAATCACAATTTGGTTCACAAAATAAGCCTAGATTAAGCAAACAGTCACCAGATATAGCACAGATATAGAAAATAAGTAGTTATGCACAAATAAGCAGATATAGCATGAATAAGACAACCAAATTCAACCAGATTCATAAACAAGCTATATAAACTATGAATAAGTACAAACAAACTTAAATCAACCATTGAATCAAAGTGAATAAGCAGAATCAAGCACCAACAGTTACTGATAAGAACAAGTATAATATGCAGAAACTTTTGCTGATCTAATTGACCACAGATCCAATTTCAAGCATCCAAATCTCTTTCCCTGGTGTTATTAGCCTAGTTTAATCACTTGTTAACCCTAGTCTATGATTAGATCTAGGTGTCCCTTAAACCACAGCCAAAAATATCAAGTAAACAAGATTTTAAAGACCTATTTAGAATCTAGGTGTTTCAAACCACAAAATCTGCAAATAAGTGACCAAGTATATCAGATAAACATGTACCAACAGATAGCAACAATAAACAACCACTCAACAATCCACAAATCCTGCTTATGCAGTTAACCCAAACACCCCTTAATAATCTGTTTTGACAAATTTTCAAAGGATTTTTAAGTTTTAACCCACAAAACAAGTTAACAACACCTCAATAACATCCAACCAACACAAATGAACCAGATTCAACCATAAAAACACATATTCCACAATAATCAAGCAAAATCACAAATATTCAGAAAATAAAAGAGAAAATGAAAAAGGAGAAAGGTGCAAACCTCCAAGACCTACATCCAGGCCCTGGTTGTTTGAGCTGAGGTACTAGCAGAACAAGTACCAGCTTCTAATGTACCTGCTAAGAAGAACAAACCAAGTGATGAACAATATCAAGCACTTTTCTGATTTTTGAAACAGAAGCCTTATCAATTAAAACCTTGCCTCAAAAACCTTCAAACATGAAAGTAAAACTCAGAATTAGGCTATTCTAACACCAAATTTTAATAAACAAGAACAAGATTTCACAAATTTCTGAAAATCAAATTTTATTAACTTAAAAAGGGATTACAAAGATTGATAGCCTAAAACTGGCACAAAGGGACTCTCACAGGTTGAGGTCTCCTTTTATAGGCAAATACCAAGCTAGCACTATTCACAAACCCTAGAAGTGAAATTCCTAAATTTTCATTGAGCACTTGAGGCTGTTTGTTGTTGATGAGCTGTCCAAAATGATCCAAGACGTTCATTTTAGCTTTGGGGTTAAGCTAAGAGTCTTTGCTGTTGATTTTGATACGTGGCAGGCCTTGGAGAGAAAGTTGTCACATGATTGGTTGAAAGGGAATTGGGGGTGGGGTCCATGGTGAGTGGGAGTGAGGGTTTTTGATGTGGGATGGGTTTCTGCATATGTGAATCACATGTGGGACAAGGTAATTGAAAATTACCCTTTGTTTAGTAAAAGTAAAATCTGGGTGGATGAACATGAATAGTGGTCCCTTTGATCCGGTTTTGGTGGAGTGGAATATGTTTGGCGCTTGTTTGTGTGTTTGAAGTTTGGAAATGGCAGCCTTGGTCCTTGTTCTTTGGCAAAGTGTGTATAACAAGATTTTCAGCCCATAAAAACGACTTCCCTTTGTTATGAAAGTTTTCCTTTTCACATTTTTGGCACAAAACTTTGGCAAAAGGTTTCAAAGGGTTGTTTTTGCCATTTTTGGATATTTGAGGGACTGATCTTGTACATTCTTGATCTTCAAAGGTCTTCAATGTATCTTTGGCTTCATGAGGGACCATAATTGACAAATTAGCATAGTTGAGGGACTATATTTGCCATTTCTTCAAAGTTGAAGGACCATTTGTGTAATTTTGACAAACTTAAGGGACCAAACTTGTAATTATGAATTCACAAGGGTTTTAAGTGTCATTTCTTCATTCATTGAGGATCAATCTTGCATATCTTCAAGTCTTCAAGGGTAAATGTTGGATAAATCATGATCTAGGGCCCGGTTCTTTGTACGACTTCGTTTCTCGTGTCCGTTTTTCCTTGTTTCTTGTGATCTTTTGTCTTTTTCACGATATCCATACCTAAAATACACAAGTAAACAAACACAAGCATATATATGGTATTTTATGACATTTTTGTGCATTTAAAGCCCGAAAAGAACGATGAGATCATGTATAAATGCCATCTCATCACTCCCCCATACTAAGCCATTGCCGTGCCCTCACGCAATGTTAGAATAAAGTATCTAAGCATCACCAAAGTTCAATTTTATTAACCTTTATTGAAGAGTAAAAGACTTGCAAAAATACTACGAAGATGTGTAAAGACATAATGTATGATTTTCATCACGAATGTGACTTTTAGGGTCAAAGAATAGAAACAAGTAAATGTCCCTTAGAGTAAACTTCGTCATCCTTGATTGTCATACATTCCATGCTAAGTGCAAAAACGAGATCATTGTTGGTACAAGTCACAATGCTAAGACTACTCATACGTCCAAATTGTGTAACACTTTTTCTCCCCGCAATCCTAGTTATTATAAAAAGAAATGGGTTACTAGAATTTTTTAACTATTTGTCATGGATCACAAGTGATTCATATTGACTTATTTGAGTAGTTATTAGTCCGAAAGCAAAGTAGCACGATTTAATCGATAGTTAGCCGAAGGACAAAATCTTTTAAAACGGCTTCTCGTGTATCTCCTTAAGTTCATATCTTGGCATAACTCGTTTCACGATTTGAGACCTTTCTCGGACCGATATTTGGCATGTACTTCATACTTCAAATCTTGGGAAGACGTTCTTGAAATAATGGTCTTCTCTTCATATATTTGGAATTTCTTCACTTGACGTTTTTGAGAGATTCTTCATATTTGGACCACGACTTCATCATTTTCTTCAATCTTTATTTTGGACTTTGATATATAACGATCCGCCTCCTTTTCGGACTTGGATATATTTATCCTCATACCTTGTTAGGGTCTTTTTGGATAGACTTTCTCCATGATCTTTAGGGGAGTAATTGCTTTTCGTCGCGTGTCTCGATCCTTCATATTGATTTAGGAATAATGATACTTCACATCATCTTGGATCTTTAGCAACAAAATAGGGCTCCTCATGCCTTGTTAGGGCCTTTTTGGATGATCACCAATCTTCGCGTCCCGCTTCAATAAGTTATGCCTTGGCTATGAACTCTATTCAACCCCGAGCAACTTTTAAACAATCTTGCGCTAGAGGCTAAGTAACCTTTCAAATCGTACGACCTTACTTATTGCAATTATTTTTATTCTTAATGCATTGATCTTATGGGAAGAAAAAGCCACAATTAAAAACATATGAGTTTTTGAAAGAATATTTTCATGTTCTACGTTTAGCATGATCACTTGTCTAACTCTATCACTTCTCGTTCTTCACTATATAAAGACCTCTAATTAAAGAGACTCGTGAATACTTAGCCATGCAAGTCAAAATTAATCCAAATTTGGATTAGCTTTCATTAAGACTATATCAAATCAAAGTTTTGGGTTTTCAAGCCACCTATAGGATCTTGCACTTTCTTGGAGTTTTTCAAGTTTAGAGAGTGCATTTTATATTTCCTTTGATAAGTGACTTTCTAGGATCAATTATAGGAACTTGCGAAAAGTTCTTGTTCTTAACCCGTATGAGCTAAGACTTTTGCGTTTTAAAGCTCCCTATATAAAAGTCTAGCAAAACTTGAATTGAGCGGGTTAAGGAATGTAAATGGCTCTAAATGCCCATCAGGTCAAAAACTAGCTCTTATTCTACCCATCGGAAAATATACATTCGTGTCTTAAAAACGCTTATGAAAACTAAATTTTTTTAAAATTGGGCCATTTTTAGCCTTATTAGCAACAAAACAAAACATTGAAAGTTGGAAAACGTGATGGCGTAGCAAAGCAAGTACCTATTCACACCCCCATAATAAAAGTAAACATTGTCCTCAATGTTTCGAGTCTAAAGGTGGAGCACCCCCATAATAGAGACGAAGAATCGAATGCTTAGGATCTAGCATGGAAAGGGTGATCAACAATATATCTAAAGCCGTTTATTAAGTATGCTAAAAGATAATTGTTAGAACAACAAAGGATATGTCAATGGATTCGTGAAAAACTTCTTCAAGCAAACGATGGAGGCTCACGTAAACGAACACAAGAGTCTTCAATCGTAGATGATAATGATGATATAGATAACACAATCACAAACAACCATGAGACAACGAGTTTGAAGGGTACAAATCCCCTTATTAGTGATTAGTAAGCATAAAAGGATAAACATGGGATCTCCCCCACGAGGCACCTCGTTTTTTATTACCGAGTCATGAGCTCGACTCGATCCCCTCAATGCTAATTATCATTAGGGAAGGTGACTTGGTCGAGGTCAACCATTGAAGGAATTTCCCCACCAAAGTAGTGCTTAAGCCTATGTCCATTCACCTTAAAATTAGGACCATCATCTTGAGCTAGCTCGATGGTCCCATAAGGAAGCACTTGTGTAACGGTGAAAGGACCCGACCAACGAGATTTCAATTTCCCGGAAAATATCTTAAGTCGAGAGTTAAAAAGTAACACTTGATCACCAACGTTAAAAACCCGGTTTTTAATCTTTGCATCATGAAACTTTTTAGTCTTTTCTTTGAAAATCAATGAATTTTCATAAGCATTGTCTCTTAATTCATCTAATTCATTCAATTGTATTTTCCGGTGATCTCCCGCGGTCTTCAAGTCAAAGTTTGCATGCTTAAGGGCCCAATAAGCCTTGTGCTCCAATTCAATGGGCAAATGAAAATTCTTCCCATAGACTAACTTATAAGGAGTGCAACCGATAGGTGTCTTATAAGCGGTCCTAAAGGATCATAAAGCATCATCGAGTTTGTCGGACCATGAAGCACGGTTTTCTCCAATCGACCTTTCTAAAATCCTCTTCAAAGCTCGGTTCGAAACCTCGACTTGCCCACTCGTTTGCGGGTGATAAGCCGTAGAAAGACGATGAGTAGCTCCATATTTCTTTAAGATCTTCTCGAGTTGGTCATTACAAAAATGGGTTCCACGATCGCTTATAATAGCACGAGGGATTCCAAACCGAGAGAATAGTTGCTTCAAAAACTTCACTACCACACGAGCATCATTAGTAGGCAAAGCCTTAGCTTCCACTCACTTAGAAAGGTAGTCCACCGCGACGAGGATATACTTGTTACCATGAGACGATGGGAACGGCCCCATAAAGTCTATGCCCCAAATGTCGAAAATCTCACACACTTGAATTATATTTTGCGGCATTTCATCACGTTGAGATGATTTTCCTTGACGTTGGCACGAATCACACGACTTCACAAGTGCGTGTGCATCACGATAGATAGAAGGCCAAAAGAAGCCGACATCGAACACTTTCTTAGCCGTGAGATTAGCACCGTGGTGACCACCCGTGGGTCCCTCATGACAAGCTCTAAGGATATTAGAAGCTTCGGCACCAAAAACACAACATCGAACGAGTTGATCCGCACAAACCCGAAAGAGATACGGGTCGTCCCAAAAATATAACTTGACGTCACGAAAGAATTTTCGCTTTTGTTGTGTCGTCATACCCTTGATTATGAAATTCCCCGCATGGTAATTTGCAATGTCGGCAAACCATGGGGTGGTGTTTTTAGAATTCACTACACCGAGAGTCTCGAGAGGAAATGTTTCGGTGATTTCCTTGTTCTCGAAAACATCTTTGTGAGGATCTTCTAGACGAGAGAGATGACCGGCCGCTAGATTCTCGGCTCCTTTTTTGTCAAGCACGGTGACATCAAATTCTTGGAGGAGGAGCATCCAACGAAGCAATCTCGGATTAGCATCTTGCTTAGCTAAGAGATACTTGATAGCCGAATGGTCGGTATACACGATGCTTTTAGTTAAGACGAGATAAGGTCGGAATTTCTCAAAAGCATAGACCACGGCAAGGAATTCTTTTTCCGTTGTGGTGTACTTTAATTGAGCCTCGGTCATCGTCTTACTAGCATAGTGGATAGGATGGAAATGCTTGTCATAACGTTGCCCTCAGACGGCCCCTATAGCATAATCACTTGCATCGCACATGATTTCAAAGGGTAATTCCCAATTAGGAGCAACAAGAATGGGAGCTTCGGTAAGTTTCCTTTTGAGAGTTTCGAAAGCTCTAACACAATCCTCATTGAAGTTAAAAGGAGCATCCTTCTCGAGAAGGTGTGTCATAGGTCGAGAGATTTTCGAAAAGTCTTTGATGAATCGACGATAAAAGCCCGCGTGGCCTAGGAAACTCCTAACTCCCTTAACGGTTTTGGGATGAGGTAACTTGGCGATGACGTCTACCTTAGCTTTATCGACCTCAATCCCCGCTTTCGAGACCTTATGTCCTAAGACGATTCCTTGTTTACACATAAAATGACATTTTTCCCAATTAAGCACAAGATTGGTTTCTTCACAACGTTTTAACATTTGCTCGAGATTAGATAAACATGACGTGAACGAATTGCCAAACACCGAAAAGTCATCCATAAACACTTGCATTTATTTCTCGATCATATCGTGAAAAATTGCCATCATACACTGTTGAAACGTACCCGGTGCATTACAAAGTCCGAAAGGCATCCTACGATAAGCAAACGTTCCATAAGGACACGTAAACGTAGTCTTCTCTTGATCACGAGGGTCGATAGGGATTTGAAAGTAACTGGAAAAACCATCTAAAAAGCAATAGAATTCATTTCCCGCGAGTCGCTCCAATATTTGATCCATGAAGGGCAAAGGAAAGTGGTCTTTACGAGTGGCGTCATTTAACTTTCGGTAGTCAATACACACCCTCCAACCGGTCACAACACGAGTGGGAATTAACTCGTTGTTTTCATTAGGCACAACGGTCATTCCTCCCTTTTTAGGGACACAATGGATTGGGCTCACCCATGGGCTATCGGAGATAGGATAAATCATTCTCGCGTCAAGGAGTTTAAGAACCTCCTTTTTAATGACATCGTGAATTTTGGGATTCACCCTTCTTTGACTTTGTATTGTGGGTTTGTAGTCCTCCTCCATTAAAATATTGTGAGTACAAAATTTTGGGTCAATACCCTTAATGTCGGAAATTTTCCACGCAATTGCCCCTTTATGAGCTTTAAGAACTTCCAAGAGCTCGATTTTTTCATCATTAGCAAGACCTCTTGCAATAATAACCGACAACTTGTCATCACCTTCCAAGAATGCGTATTCAAGGTGAGAAGGAAGATCTTTCAATTCAAGGATAGGTGGTTCCTCGATTGAAGATTTTGGTTCAACACTCATAACTTCCATCGGCGGAAGAAATGGTGGAATAGAAGTATCATCACTAATCAACACCTCATCTTCATTGTCGATTTCATTTGAAGTGAAATTGCCTCCTTGGAATGGAGTGAGATTTGGTGTGGAATTAGCAAGAATCGGATCCAAAATAGTGGGATTGCCACTTGACGAGCTATCGGAAAAACCTAACACTTCTTGTGAAAACTCATCGCAAACCACATCAACTATGTTAATGTGATTGATGGTAGCGATTGCATAAACATGAGAAGGTTTTGAGTTTTGAGTAGCGTTTATAACAAGTTCCTCTTCGTTGAATCTCAAAGTGATAGTTCTTTCATGAACGTCGATAAGCGATCTCGAGGTGTCTAAAAATGAACGGCCTAAAATTAGAGGAACTTGAGGATCCGCGGGGATGTCAACTACTATAAAATCAACGGGATAGTAGAACTTCCCTACTTTCACGAAAACATCTTCGGCTACTCCACATGCTAAAATCGTAGAATGATCGGCCATCTCGATAGACATGTTCGAAGGAATAAGAGCCGTAAGCGAAAGCGATTTCCAAATGGAAAATGGCATCAAATTAATGCTCGCACGAAGATCGGCCAAGGCGAGGCATTCTTTCATATCTTGTATGTCACAAGGAATGAGAAACTTTCCGGGGTCACCAACTTTTTCCGGTATGCGGTTAAGATAAACCGAAGAACAATTAGCAAGCTTTGAAAGCTTTTCTTTATCGCTCATCATACTTTTAAAAGTGGAAGCGAAACGAGGCATATACAACAACGCGTCGACTAAACTCACATCAAAATGCACTTGTTGAAACATTTTTATAAAAAGCTCGATTTGTTGTTTGTTACGTTCTTGCAATTTCTCTTTGTTTCGTCTCGAAGGGTAAGGTAAGGGTGGTGTGGGTTGGACATTAGGCAACGGCCTTAGAATCTCGGGTTCCACAATTGGTATTGGTTCAACCGTAGGTGTGGTTTGAGCGGTACTTCGTGGGATTGTAATATGCTCCTTTTCGACCATCACCTCGGGCTCTTTCTCGATTTCCTTCTCCGTAGAAGTACTTGGACGAGAGATTGGTTCCTTGAAAGTTTTACCACTTCGTGTAGTAATAACCTTCATTTCTCCCTTCGGGTTTGCAATGGTATCACTAGGAAGACCACCCGAGGAAGAGGGTTTACACATGATTGCTTCAAACATTTTTGCCATACGGTCCTCAAATTTTGATTGCCTAGCATCCGCTTTTAACAATTCTTGCTTAATCTCATGTTGTCCTTGTTCCATCTTTTGTTGATTTTGTTGAAGACGTTGGACATATCCTTCCATTTTATTAGCATGAGTTTTAAGTTCATTAGCAAGTTCGTTTTTAAGCTCATTTTTCAACTCGGATCTTAAGCTAATCATCTCACGTTGCATGTTATCAAATTTAGCATCATTTGCTTTAGCATAATCCAAAAATTCTCCTTGAAGATTTTTAGTGTGAGCATTTTGAAAACCTTGTGTAGTGTTTTGAAAATCACGGTTTTGGTTTTGATTAGTGACTTGTCCATTCCCACTTTGATAATTCCCCTTGTTGTAGTTACGTGAATTGCCTTGGTAATTACCACCTTGGTTGTTGTTTCGATAGTTATTAGCATTTTGATTTGGTGGAGCTTGATTTGGGCGGGAACCTTGACCATTTTGGTTGTAAGTTCCCGTTGCTACATAAGCACTCGAAGTGTTACCATCCGTGGTAATGCACTCGGAAATATCATGGGCTCCACCACACGATAAACAACTCTTAGCAACCGCTTTAACCGAAGCGGAATTCGAAGCTTCTTGAGCTTTCCAATGAGTCATAAGATTAGCAAATCTATCGAAAAACCGTTTTCCTCATTAGCTTCATCATGTAAGGCATTAATGATACGAGACGATGACGACGATGACGAACCCAAATTGGAAACACTCGGTGTGTTACGAGGGCTATAAACCTTAGATCTATTCTCGATAATCTTTAAAGCTTCATCGGTCGTTTTGCACAAAAAATTACCGCCCGCGGCGGCATTCAAGTAATCTCGTTCATGATCATTAAGCCCATTATAAAAAGTATCAATTTGATGCAATTCCGAAAAATCATGGTGTGGACATTCATGTAACATTTCTTTAAAGCGTTCCCATGCCATTGAAAAACTTTCATTATTTCTTTGAACAAATCTTGAAATCTCATTTTTCAAATGTGTTGTTTTAGATGGTGGAAAAAATTTGTTCACAAACTTAGAAACGAGATCACCCCATGTCAAAATCGAATTTGGCGGTTCTTTCTCAAGCCAAATTTTAGCGGGTCCATCTAACGAGTATGGAAACAACATCATCTTAATGGCGTCATGTGGAACATCCTTAAACTTGCTAGTGGCGGTGAGACGATTAAAATTCCTTATGTGATAATGCGGGTTGTCTTTCTCATGACCTCTAAACTTATTAGCTTGCAACATCGACATTAAACCCGTCTTAATCTCGAAATTCTCCGCAAGGATAGCGGGAATCACAATGGCCTCTCCAAAACCCTTGGTGGGTGCTTGTAGCAACTCCATCATAGTACGATTAGCCATGACGACTTCTTGTTCTACAAAAGGTTCAACAATTGGAGGTTGTTCTTCAATCAACGTCTCTTGATTGGCTTGCTTTTGAAGACGTTTACGAGCTTGTTTTTCTTGATTACGAGTGATCATAAACTTCACGAAGAATGGGAGGTGAGAAAAGAAGATTCTTTTTGGGTGTTTTGTGAATTTTCAAATTTTTTTTTTTTTTTTGTGTTTTTGATTGTTTTTAATTTTTTTGGATTTTGGTGTATCTTCGTATACAACAATCTACCAAATCTCTCCTCGAATCAAACTCTTGATTAAAGAAGCCTCAAAGGAATGAAAACGATCACGTGGAGTGAACGCCTTCGAGTGACTTTAGAATTTGGTGAAAACCAAATTGTTCAAGAGGGTTTAATCACAAAGAAAACCAAGCAATTATATTATACGTAATAATAATTTGGGTGGCAAAACCCTCGATTAGCCTTCAATCTCAAAATACTCACAAGCAAGCGGGGAAACGAGGCGGCACGAAGCACTTAAGAGCCTTTTTCCTTAGGGTATATTTTATAATACCCGCCTTATACCCACCTTATAGTTTGTATTTTTCAAAATCGAGCTTCACGAAAGTATTTATCTATTTTTGCCTTTTTCTTTTTGTTTGAGATTCGAATACAATAATTAGGAGATCAAATCCCAATTAAGGTTGTGTTTTCACACTTTTGGAGATATTTTGTATTTATTATGATACTTAATACAATATAGTAATAATAATTTTCACAAGAAAAACAAAAAACCAATAATACGTATTAGTAGATTTCTACTAATACAAATACTATTTATGGTTAATATTAAAAACAACAAGACAAATTAATCACGACACACCTCCCCGGCTGCGGCGCCAAAATGATTGTGGTAAATTACGTCTTTTAGGAAAAAGAGCGTAAATGTGGTAAGTATTAAGTGATGATTTAGGAAAATCAAGCACTAATGACCCAATGAAGTTCGTTTCCCAAGGAGGTATATGTGTGTGAGTAATTCGTAATTAGTTTGAGATTAATATTGGTTAGAAAGGGATGAGAAAAGAGAATGACGAAGGCGTGAAATTAATTACTACTATGACTTAACGTAAAACCGTAAAATAAGCTAAAATAAAAATTAATTCTAAAAATTACCAAAAATTCACCAAAAATCAAAATAAATAAACTAAGAGTTTACCAATGATCAAAACTTTTTTAAACCTTTTAATTAATTAAATATTCAATTTTTAAATGCTAATTAAAGCCCTAAAAATCAAATTAATTATCAAAAAGCCCAAATAAAGATTTTTCAATTGGTAAACCTCTAAAATGACCTAAAAAAATTAAAAACTATTTTTAGAAATTTTTAAACTAACAAAAACTATTTAAAATGATTTAAAAACTATTAAAACTTAAAATAATTATAAAAATTAATCTAAAAGTGATAAAATTAATCTAAGAGTTGCAAAATTCCTATTTTAAAGTAGTTAACCTAAGAAAAATGTAAAAAGTGCAAAAATGTGAAATTTGAAAAATAATAATAAAATAATAATAAAATAATATTAAAAATTCAAAAATTATAAAAAATTCTAAAAACTTGCTAACTAGTTTATTTTAACCTAATTAAACAGAAAATGAAAGTAAAATGACCAGAATACCCCTATTAGGCCCTCAAATGGGCCAAAACCAAAAATAGTCAACACTAAAGGACTTTTTAGCCCAAAAAGTCAAACTTGGCCCAATTGACTTGGAAAAGCCCAATCTGACTAAAATTCTAATTCTAAACACAAAACTCTAAAGGCCCAAAAGCTGAAAGTGAGCTTATCACAGCTTATTAAGCAAACAGCTTATCCTTATTGGGCTTTTTAGCCCATTAAGCAATAAACTAATGCCATAAGCTCTAATTTGACACACAACCTTCTTTTGGGATGCTTAAGAGATTTGTAAAAAGAAATTTTGAAAAAGCACACTCAATAAGCCAGAAATAAGCAAAGTATAATTTAACTAAAAGACAAAATAGTCGGGTTTGAGATATAGGGCATCTCAGAACATGATTCAACTTGCAAAATGTCACAAATGAACTCAATAAGCCAAATCAATCAACAAGATTCCAATAAGCAACACCAATAAGCCAGAATGAACCAATAAGCACTTATGAAAAAGTCAATTAAGTTGGTTTTCTAGTCAAACCTAAAAGTCAACACACCAAATGCTCTAGTATGAACAAATGGGTCAAATGATGAGCACCTATTACAAAATCCAAGTTGTTGCTGGTTAAAATAAGCTATTATAGCTTATTGATAAGCTGAAACCCAAAATACACTAGCAGTGGCTAGCAACAGGGGAAAGGAGTTCCCACTGCTTTGACTATTTGACCAAGCTTTTTAGAGAGATTTAGTTGGATTCAATTGGAAACAAGGGCACCCTTGTGATCAGTGAATCACAAGGAGTCAATATCAACAAGAGAATCACAATTTGGTTCACACAATAAGCCCAGATTAAACAAACAATCACCAGATATAGCACAGATATGGAAAAAAAGCAGTTATGCACAAATAAGCAGATATAGCATGAATAAGACAGCCAAATTCAACCAGCTGCATACACAAGCTATATAAACTATGAATAAGTACAAACAAACTTAAATCAACCACTGAATCAAAGTGAATAAGCAGAATCAAGCACCAACAGTTACTGATAAGAACAAGTATAATATGCAGAAACTTTTGCTGATCTAATTGACCACATATCCAATTTCAAGCATCCAAATCTCTTTCCCTGGTGTTATTAGCCTAGTTTAATCACTTGTTAACCCTAGTCTATGATTAGATCTAGGTGTCCCTTAAACCACAGCCAAAAATATCAAGTAAACAAGATTTTAAAGACCTATTTAGAATCTAGGTGTTTCAAACCACAAAATCTGCAAATAAGTGACCAAGTATATCAGATAAACATGTACCAACAGATAGCAACAATAAACAACCACTCAACAATCCACAAATCCTGCTTATGCAGTTAACCCAAACACCCCTTAATAATCTGTTTTGACAAATTTTCAAAGGATTTTTAAGTTTTAACCCACAAAACAAGTTAACAACACCTCAATAACATCCAACCAACACAAATGAACCAGATTCAACCATAAAAACACATATTCCACAATAATCAAGCAAAATCACAAATATTTAGAAAATAAAAGAGAAAATGAAAAAGGAGAAAGGTGCAAACCTCCAAGACCTACATCCAGGCCCTGGATTGTTTGAGCTGAGGTACTAGCAGAACAAGTACCAGCTTCCAATGTACCTGCTAAGAAGAACAAACCAAGTGATGAACAATATCAAGCACTTTTCTGATTTTTTAAACACAAGCCTTATCAATTAAAACCTTGCCTCAAAAACCTTCAAACATGAAAGTGGAACTCAGAATTAGGCTATTCTAACACCAACTTTTAATAAACAAGAACAAGATTTCACAAATTTCTGAAAATCAAATTTTATTAACTTAAAAAGGGATTACATAGATTGATAGCCTAAAACTGGAACAAAGGGACTCTCACAGGTTGAGGTCTCCTTTTATAGGCAAATGCCAAGCTAGCACTATTCACAAACCCTAGAAGTGAAATTCCTAAATTGTCATTGAGCACTTGAGGCCGTTTGTTGTTGATGAGCTGTCCAAAATGATCCAAGACGTTCATTTTAGCTTTGGGGTTAAGCTAAGAGTCTTTGCTGTTAATTTTGACACGTGGCAGGCCTTGGAGAGAAAGTTGTCACATGATTGGTTGAAAGGGAATTGGGGGTGGGGTCCATGGTGAGTATGGAGTGAGGGTTTTTGATGTGGGATGGGTTTCTGCATATGTGAATCACATGTGGGACAAGGTAATTGAAAATTACCCTTTGTTTAGTAAAAGTAAAATCTGGTTGGATGAACATGAATAGTGGTCCTTTTGATCCGGTTTTGGTAGAGTGGAATATGTTTGGCGCGTGTTTGTGTGTTTGAAGTTTGGAAATGGCAGCCTTGGTCCTTGTTCTTTGGCAAAGTGTGTATAACAAGATTTTCAGCCCATAAAAACGACTTCCCTTTGTTATGAAAGTTTTCCTTTTCACATTTTTGGCACAAAACTTTGGCAACAAGTTTCAAAGGGTTGTTTTTGCCATTTTTGGATATTTGAGGGACTGATCTTGGACATTCTTGATCTTCAAAGGTTTTCAATGTATCTTTGGCTTCATGAGGGACCATAATTGACAAATTAGCATAGTTGAGGGACTATTTTTGCCATTTCTTCAAAGTTGAAGGACCATTTGTGTAATTTTGACAAACTTAAGGGACCAAACTTGTAATTATGAATTCACAAGGGTTTTAAGTGTCATTTCTTCATTCATTGAGGATCAATCTTGCATATCTTTAAGTCTTCAAGGGTAAATGTTGGATAAATCATGATCTAGGGCCCGGTTCTTTGTACGGCTTCGTTTCTCGTGTCCGTTTTTCCTTGTTTCTTGTGATCTTTTGTCTTTTTCACGATATCCATACCTAAAATACACAATTAAACAAACACAAGCATATATATGGTATTTTATGAAATTTTTGTGCATTTAAAGCCCGAAAAGAACGATGAGATCATGTATAAATGCCATCTCATCACACCCTCAATGTGTTCATGCTTTAATTAAAAGGAGAGTAAAGATTTGGCTAAGCGTTAAGATATCGAATCGACACCGCAAAAATCCTCATTTATTAAGCAATTAAATATACAAGTGGGAAGAAAGAGCCACAAAAACCATATAAGCAAAAATTAACCCTTAAACTTATTATCAACTCTATCATTTCTCGTTCTCCACAATTTAAAATCTCAAGGAATGAGACTCGTGGATGCTTAGCCTAATAAACCAATTAAGATCCATATGGTTCAGGATACTAGCTAGAGTAAACTTGGATAAGTAAACTCGGGTCGAGTCAAAATATTCACGATGGGCCTAAAATATCAAAGATATCTAAACTTGTTAAAACCATTTTATTTATTTATTTATTTATTGTTGACTTTATTCTTGAAATGGAAATTATTAATACGAGGCGATGACAAAAAGAATAAATAAAAATACTACTAGGCCAAAATAGATCAAAAATTTGAAAAATGTTGAAAAATTTTAAAATTTTCCGGTTAAATGGGGTCAAATTCATGGAAAAGCCCACTAAAATTTCGATAGAAATCCCCCCTACACTTAATATAAATATTGTCCTCAATGTTTAAGCATGTGGGAGAATAAACTCCCCTACACTTAGGACATTGAGTACGTTGTTTAAAATCAAGCTAAGGAAGGGACAACTAAAATGATTACATTTATTTGTTTTATTTATATACAAGATTGAATCACAATACCAAAAACTTATCGAAGGAACCGGGTACACGGGAACACGGGTCGTGTCAAAAATACCAAAAGTGGATCATTAAGCACATGTCCTTGCACACAACATCACAACACACAAACAACTTACTTAGCACCCCCTACACTTATTGGTGAAAATGGGTGAAAAAGGGTAAAAATCTAACCTAGTTATACGATGCTTGATTTTTTTATCATGAGTCTCTAGCTCGACTCGAATTCCCGAATGTCATCATTCAAATGGGAAAATCATGGAAAACCGAGATTTCCAAAGGAGGAAAATCTCTCCATGATAAAGGTGAAACAAAGTCATATAAGGCATACCCCATGAAAATCCACCCGGGTCAAACACATAATTTCCATCACAAAAGGAAATAAACCCCGAGGTGGTACGCAAGTCAAAGTAAAGTGGGGTATCCTTAGGCAAAAGTCTCTTACTAGGGAAGGTGTTATGGTGATAAGACAATGATAGCATAAAAGTCTCTATTCCGGGATCAAACACCGGTTCCTTAATGGGAAAATAGCAAGAGGTAGTGACATTTAAGCTTAAAATATCATCAAAATCCAAAGTGGGAAGGTCATCCTCTTCCAAACTTGATGTGAAAACATAAGTATCGTCGGAGTCATAGGAAAATTCTTCCTCATGAGGAAAATAGGTATTTAGAAAGATATCTAAATCCTACTCAAATGGAATAACCTCTAAACTAGGGATGATCTCTAAGAGTGGAGGATCCTCCTCATAAGTCATGACTTCTAAAATTGGGGTATAAAAGTCAAAAGGAGTCTCCATGGAAGAATCACTCATAGAGATATGAGGTGCATTAAGATCATGTGGCGGGTTATCAAAATTAATGAGATCACTTAAGGAAGTGTCATCATCATAAGTATCAAAGATTGGGGTATAAAAAATGGGTGGGTCAAAAGTGGAGTCGTCAAAACCGAAGATAGTGTGATCACTTGAAGAAGTGTCATCACTATAGGTGTCATAAATGGGAGTATCAAAAATTTGAGGCTCTAAGGGAAGGGATGAATTTATCACAAAATCATTTTGATTAGACTTTTTAATTCCAAAAGGATTAATTAAAATCTCTTCATTATCATAATTAAGAACATCAATCATATTGACCGTGTAAAACCCGCATGCTTTTACCATGAATAGTGCCCTTAAGATCGTACGTCCTAGATTAAAACTTACCCTATTTAGTATTGATCACATTCATGTGCTAATAATCAAACAAGTGCATACGTGTATGACATGATAAGTATCGATTACGTACAAACTCATGATAAACAGTTAATAGATATTTCACGTGAATATAATTAAATCATGGTCACCATTTTAAAACACGAACTAAAATAATTACGTAAGTACTTAATTACGAGTGTATATATAATACGATAAACTACATGATAAAATAAACAGAAACACTTTAAACACGAACACGTTTAACCACGAACGAACACGAAACATCGGGACACGAGAAAAGGTACGGGTACCCCATGTGGGGCCCCATACCCACGGCACACATAACCAAAATGGGCTTAGCCCATTGACTTTTACATGGAAGGGGGGGTTATGGTAAATATGCATTTCATCTTTACATTTCAAGCAAAATAGCATTTTAACCTAAAAAGTTTTTCTCTCCTCCTCCTTGGTCTCTCTTTGTGCCGCCACCTTAAGGACCACCATAGGTGGTTGTTAATTGATTTTGATCTTGAAAACCATCGCTATAAACCGTGTTTGTTCATCCTCTTTCAAGCTACGTATTGATATATCATTCTAAACCTTTCTTTTTAATTCTTTTAAATCTTTGATTATTTTCATGAACATGTTATTAATATTCTTATTAAAACATGATAATTAAACATTGATCTAACATGTTTTGGGGTTAATTAAAATCAAAGGTTGTTATATGAGGGTGTTTGTTTTTGGCCGCCTAGTATAACCAACCCGAGGGGGGTTCGGTTTGCTTTTAGCCGCCACCACCAAGACCATTTTTGGTCTTGGTTGGTGCATGTGGGACCCACGGCAGCAAGGGGGCACAAGTACCCCGAGTTTGGCTCGGGGTACGGTGTCGAGTTCATGCCCGATTCATGGTTCGTTGGTTAAATCATGATTTATGCTACATGTTAATTTTATGAATTATGAACTTAGGATATAAATTAATTAATAAACATGAGATATTAATTAAACCATAACTTAGGTTATTTTAATTATTAATTTAGCATGATATTAATTTAACCTAAGTATTTTATGTTATAAGTTATAATTAATTAATTATTTAAAACATGCCTATAATTAATTAATTTAGACATGACTTAGGTTATGTTATTAATACATAATAATACATATTTTAACCTAAGTATTTTATTCCATTTTAATTAAAACATGTTATACTTTAATTAAAATGCTTAACTCATAGTTTAATTAAAATACATGAAATAATAATTGAACTATACACTATATCATATGACTTAAGAAATAAGCTTATAAACACTTAGACTTATATGTTAGCTTATGTAACCAGCTTAATTCTAATTATGGAAACTTCTATTTATAGAAACTTAATTAAATAAGGCAACTAATCTATTAATGGAAACCTTCTATATATGGAAATCTATCTATTTCAGGCAGCTAATCTAAACATGGAAACCTTATATATATGGAAACTTATTTACATAAGGCAGCTGATCTATTTTTGGAAACTTTCTATTTTTAGAAACTAATCTATTTTAAGCAGTAAATTCTATTTTAGGAAACTTTCTATTTTTGGAAACTTTCTATTTTTGGAAACTTTCTATTTTTGGAAACTTTCTATTTTTGGAAACTTTCTATTTTTGGTAACTTTCTATTTTTGGAAACTTTCTATTTTTGGAAACTTTCTATTTTTGGAAACTTTCTATTTTTGGAAACCTGCTATTTTTGGAAAGTTACTTATTATTACATAGTAAGTATAATAATACATGAGATACCAGTAATACTTAATCAGATTAATCAGAATACAAGACAAACACAGTTTAAGGCTTTAAACAGTAAACCATGACCTAAAACATACAAAGTAAGCTAAGATGAGACATAAAACCCAGTACATAATCAGTGATCGATACTTATACACGTGTGTATTCATGTAGCGTTAGTGATCCAGAAGTAGGAGTCTTTCTTCCGTTCATTCACTGGACTTGAGGTACGGATTCCCGTCCTTTCAGTATGGACATTCTTTCCTTATTAGGATTTCCCCGTATGCAGCCAACTGTTTTCCCCAGTATTTGTTTTATTGTTTTGAACTGCTTATGTTTAATTAGCATAATCTATAGCCATATACAAGCATGACCAGTTTCACCTAGTTATGGAGGTACCATAACCATAACATTGGAGGCACCAATGTTATGACTTCCCCACGGCGAAGTGATTGCTCGTGGCGTCCCTTTCAGTTTTGGCCATATTATTATATCATGTGGGGCGTATGGGTGCATCCTAGTTACATGTTTTATTCAGTATTTCATGGTGAATGTGGTGTGTGCCTTGCATCCTTCACAAGGAGTTGATCCCTCCTACCCAGACCAGTATATTAATTAGAGGCATCCCCTCTAATCAGCATGATGAGGTCACCCCTCCAAGTATTCATGCACGTGACCTTTTCATGACCTATATGGGCTATGGTATATTTATGTTAAAACAGTTTTCATAAGATAAACATAAGGCTTTTCAAACTATAAAACCAGTTTTCTTAATACTTAACCAGTTTACTCAGAACTTAGTCTTCCGCTGTTATATGTAATTTGCTTATCCTATTTCATGCTATTTTGTACATCCGTGCACTGAGCGTCTTGCTCAGCCATTTTCCTTTTCATGTTCCCAAAACGGCAGGTACTCAGGGACGCTCGTAGATCTCAAACGTACGTGCATATGGATTGGAAGCTTTACTGTCTTTCTTTACTTTATGCATTTCCTTTACTTTAATACAGCTTGCTATGGACATTGTTTCGTCCATTCCTTTTAAAGTATTTATGTTTGTGTGTGATGAGCTCTACTTTGGGGTTACCGATGTTTGATTCCGGTATTTCCCTTTTATGGTCAAATAATGCGTATACATTTATCCTTGTATGCTTTGATGACACGCCATGATTATGCGTAAGATTCCGTTTCCAAAATGGGGTGTTACAATTATGGTATAAGAGCCAAGGTTTCGACCTGTAGGCTCTCAAATATGACCTGTGATTAGTGGGTAGTCACTACGGTCTTCCTAGAACTGACAGTTGTTTTCATGCATTCATCATTTTTAAGCATACATATACATGTCATTGTTACAGGGTTTTTGACTAAGTAATGGTTGGTACAGGACTGGCCCTATTTAGTCGCATGTGTTTTATCGAAACTTTTAGATTTGGGACCGACCCATAGGCGTCCCCTCGATATGTCTTTTGTTTTGAGTGAACTGACCAGAGGCGTTCACTCTCGAGCATCAAAAGTTTTCATAAAACTGCATCATGCATTCATACAAAAATTTTCTTGCATAAAATTTTTCTCGTGAAATTTTTGGTATAAATTTTTTTTTCATGTATATATATAATTTATATTTTAGGTTTCGAACTGTTAATCATATGTTTTATGTTATACTGTCAGATGGTTCTCACACGCGAGCAAGAGCAGCTCAATGCTGCAATTCAGGCTGCCATGCAAGCCTTGCTTCCTCAACTAAGGAATGACATCCGTGCTGAAGTCCAAGCTGCCAACAATCAGCAGCAGCAGAATCAGGCACCTCCTCCTCCTCCTCCTCCTCCAGTGACACTAGCAGTGTGGCTGGAAAGATTCAACAAGCTCCGTCCTAGAGCTTTTGAAAAGGCTGATAGCCCCAGCGATGCTGAAAGCTGGTTGACTCATATCGAGAAGATTTTCAATGCTATGGGCTGTGACCCTGCATACAAGGCAAGATTGGCATGCTACCGGTTTGAAGGCGATGTACTCAGCTGGTGGCTAGCCTTGACGCAGTCGGAAGGAGGTGATGATTGGGTCGCTGGTTTGACATGGGCCCAATTCAAGGAGAGAGTGATGGAGCAGTTCTTTCCCAAGGCAGAGCAGGACAAGCTCAAGCGAGAGTACCATGGGATACGTCAGAGAGCGGGCAAGAATAGCAACGAATTCATGCAGCGCTTTCTTCGCTTAGCTGGTTTCCTGGGAGCAGCAGCTGGTACTCCTGAGGACCAGGCACACCACTTTAGGTGGGCACTTCGCACCTCGGTCGCGAACAATCTAGTATGTGCTACGTTCAATACAGTAGCACAAGTGGCCGACGCAGCAAGGAAGCTAGAGATGTTGCAGGAACGAGATGAGTTCGGGGAAGCTGAAAGACCCGACAAGAGGTAAACATTTCGTATTCTAACGATAACCAACCGCATCCTATCATTATATGTTCAATAATCATCTCTAAACTGTATCTTCCAGGAAGAAAACTGGGGACCGGTCTCAGCCGGCTACTCAGCAACAGCCTCATCAGCACAAAGGAAACGGTCACACTAACGACCGTTCTGTTGTGGAAAGGCGTAGCGGTAATGATAATTACCGTAACAACGCTGGACACTCCAACAACAGCAGGTCCTACTATTTACGCATCTTCTTATGATTTCATGTTATATCTCTCATGCTGACGCTATATTAACCTCTACCAGGAACCACGGTAACGGGAAGGACCAGAACCACAGGGGTTCGCAGCCTAACCGTTCAGCTAACACTGGTGAACATCTTATGACACATATGTATTATACTCGTGCATATACTTTATTTTAACACATTTTGTCATCAGCAGGCCCTCAGCAAGCAAGGACTCCTGCTGGAGGATTCACTCATCCTCTTTGCAATACTTGCCATCGCAGACACCCTGGCCCATGTCGTCGTGATTCCGACGCGTGCTACAAGTGCGGCCTCCCTGGCCATCGTATGAGAGATTGCCGTAAGGGTGAAATGGAGGGTACCTCGGGTCATGCTGATAGTAAGCCGCCTCCTACCACTGGGCGTGTCTACACGACATCTCGTGATCAGGCAAACAAATCTACAGGTACCATTACTGGAATTTTGTATATGTACGGCCAGGCTGCATGTGTTCTTTTCGACACGGGTGCCACTCACTCAGTTATTTCCACTACATATGCTAAGAACATCAGGACACTTCCCTTGCCATTAGAAAATAGGCTTACCATTTCCACGCCTTTGAGGGACTCTGTATTAATAACTCATGTATACAAGAGTCTTCCTCTAGAGTTTGACGATAAAGTTCGTGCAGTAGATGCACTTCCCCTAGACATGATTGAGTTCGATATGATTCTCGGCATGGACTGGCTATCCAAGCACCATGCTACCATAGACTGCCACTCATATCGGGTGATCTTCGGCGACATTAATGCACCAGAGTACATTCATAACGGGTTCATACCCGGACGGTCTGTACAAGTCATATCTACCTTGCAAGCACGTGCATTACTGTCACATGGCTGTGAGGGTTATCTAGCTACGGTTCACAACATGGATGTTGAATCCCCATCGATTCAGGATCAACCAGTAGTTTCGGAATTTCAAGACGTCTTTCCAGCTGAACTTCCAGGCATACCACCTGCACGAGAAGTGGAGTTCAACATCGACCTTGTTCCAGGAGCTGAACCAATCTCTAAGGCTCCATATCGTATGGCTCCCATAGAGCTAAAAGAACTGAAGGACCAACTGCAGGAACTTCTTGAACGAGGGTTCATTAGACCAAGCGCATCTCCATGGGGCGCACCGGTCTTGTTCGTTAAGAAGAAGGACGGCAGCATGCGACTTTGCATAGACTACCGTGAACTTAATAAGATTACCATCCGCAATAGATATCCACTGCCACGTATAGATGATCTGTTTGACCAACTTCAAGGAGCCAAACACTTCTCAAAG
Organism: Glebionis coronaria; assembly: GCA_025667525.1. NCBI lineage: Eukaryota > Viridiplantae > Streptophyta > Magnoliopsida > Asterales > Asteraceae > Glebionis > Glebionis coronaria. The sequence goes on from JANFOE010000193.1 coordinate 2,820,365, forward strand.
ATCGATCTAAGGTCAGGCTACCATCAGCTAAGGGTTAAAGAGCAGGATATTGCCAAGACTGCTTTTCGTACCCGCTATGGCCATTATGAGTTTGTAGTCATGCCATTCGGCCTGACTAATGCTCCAGCAGTATTCATGGATCTGATGAACAGAATCTTCCACGAATTCCTTGATAAGTTTGTCATTGTATTCATCGATGACATCCTGATTTTCTCAAAGTCCACGGAGGAACACGAAGACCATCTCTGTACGGTACTATAGATTCTTCGTCAGAAGCAGCTGTATGCGAAATTCTCCAAGTGTGAGTTCTGGTTAAACAAAGTGGCATTCTTAGGTCACATTGTATCAGCAGAAGGGATCACTATGGACCCAGCAAAGGTTGAGGCTATCACTAAATGGCCAAGACCAACGTCGGCGACAGAAGTCCGCAGTTTCTTAGGCTTAGCTGGATATTACCGCAGATTCGTGGAGAACTTTTCCCGCTTGGCACTACCTCTCACCAAACTGATGCGAAAAGGAGAGAAATTCGTCTGGATGGAAGAACGAGAGAAGAGCTTCGAAGACCTAAAGCAGAAGTTAGTATCCGCACCTATTCTTACTCTCCCATCTGGTACAGGTGGATTTCAGATCTATAGCGATGCATCGGGGAAGGGACTGGGCTGTGTTCTCATGCAACATGGGAAAGTGATCGCGTATGCTTCACGGCAGCTTAAGCCCTATGAAGAAAACTACCCTACGCATGACCTGGAACTTGTTGCAGTGGTGTTCACATTGAAAATATGGAGGCACTACTTATACGGAGAATCATGCGACATTTTCACGGATCACAAGAGCTTGAAGTATATCTTCACTCAGCGTGAATTGAACATGAGACAAAGGAGATGGTTGGAACTGTTGAAGGATTATGATATTAACCTACAGTATCATCCCAGAAAGGCTAATGTAGTAGCAGATGCACTCAGCAGAAAGTCCGGAATGATCAACGGCATTGAAATCAAGGAACAAAACATAAGAGACTTGGAGCGGCTAGACATCGAAATCATGGTACGTGGGCAGCACGGATACTGGGCGAATCTTAGAGTAGAACCCGAGTTACTGTCTAGGATCAAGGAAGAGCAGAAGGATGATGGAGAAATTTGGGCGATAATTCAGAATTTGGAGAAACAGACAGAATTCAGAATGGACGCAGACGGTATCGTTTGGCAGGGCACGAGACTTTGTGTTCCTGACAATCAAGAACTCTGGGAAGCATTGTTAGCTGAAGCTCACAGCTCCCCATTTTCTATACATCCTGGGTCGACAAAAATGTACCATGACATCAGACAGCACTTTTGGTGGAGTGGTATGAAACAGGATGTAGCCACTTATGTCTCCAAATGTCTTACCTGCCAACAGGTTAAGATTGAGCATCAATGATCGGGCGGTCTCCTTCAACCGTTGGATATTCCAGAGTGGAAGTGGGACAAAATCACCATGGATTTTGTTACCGGTCTTCCGCCTACCAAGAAGAAGCACGATGCTATTTGGGTCATTGTTGACCGACTCACCAAATCAGCTCATTTCTTACCGATACGCAAGGAAGATCCGGTAAGTAAACTCGCAGATACTTACAGAAGAGAGATCATGAGACTCCACGGTACTCCCTCCAGCATCGTCCCAGAAAGAGATCCTCGTTTCACGTCGCGATTCTGGAAAGGTCTGCAAAAAGCTTGGGGTACACAACTTAAGCTGAGTACGGCCTTTCATCCTCAAACGGACGGACAGTCGGAGCGAACAATTCAGACATTGGAAGATATGTTAAGGTCGTGTGCGTTGGAATGGACAGGTGATTGGGACGATTACATCTGTTTGGTCGAGTTTGCATACAACAACAACTGGCACGCAAGTATCAAATGTGCTCCTTTCGAAATGTTGTATGGCAGGAAGTGTCGCGCTCCAATCTGCTGGGATCAAGTGGGAGAGCGAACACTCGAAGGACCAGAAATTATAGGAATGACCAATGAGAAGATCGAAGTAGCTAAGCAAAAGCTGAAGGAAGCACGGTCACGTCAGAAGAGTTACGCCGATAAGCATCGTAGGGACATACATTTTAATGTGGGAGACCACGTCTTCCTCAAGGTTTCGCCGGCACGTGGTGTTAAACGCTTCGGGATCAAAGGGAAACTCAGTCCTCGTTTCATCGGACCATTTGATATCATTGAACGAATCGGTGAAGTATCTTACCGATTGGCGTTACCTCCTCAGCTTTCGCACGTGCATAACGTGTTCCATGTGTCCTTACTCAGAGGGTACAAGTATCATCCCCTTCACATGGTTCAGTATCCACTGGAACAGATACGTGAAGATCTCACTTTTATAGAGGAACCCGAACGAGTTCTCGACAGGCAAGAACGAGTCATGAGAAGGAAGACGATTCCATTCGTCAAAATTCTTTGGAGGGACCATACCGAGCGGGAAGCCACTTGGGAAACAGAGGAGTCTATCCGGGCTTCTTACCCTCACTTCATATTTTGAGTTCGGGTATGTTACTTCTTTCTAGTTTGCTTTATCTATAATTCGGGGACGAATTATTCTTTTTAGGGGGGAAGAATTGTAAAACCCGCATGCTTTTACCATGAATAGTGCCCTTAAGATCGTACGTCCTAGATTAAAACTTACCCTATTTAGTATTGATCACATTCATGTGCTAATAATCAAGCAAGTGCATACGTGTATGACATGATAAGTATCGATTACGTACAAACTCATGATAAACAGTTAATAGATATTTCACGTGAATATAATTAAATCATGGTCACCATTTTAAAACACGAACTAAAATAATTACGTAAGTACTTAATTACGAGTGTATATATAATACGATAAACTACATGATAAAATAAACAGAAACACTTTAAACACGAACACGTTTAACCACGAACGAACACGAAACATCGGGACACGAGAAAAGGTACGGGTACCCCATGTGGGGCCCCATACCCACGACACACATAACCAAAATGGGCTTAGCCCATTGACTTTTACATGGAAGGGGGGGGGGGTTATGGTAAATATGCATTTCAATTTTACATTTCAAGCAAAATAGCATTTTAACCTAAAAAGTTTTTCTCTCCTCCTCCTTGGTCTCTCTTTGTGCCGCCACCTTAAGGACCACCATAGGTGGTTGTTAATTGATTTTGATCTTGATAACCATCGCTATAAACCGTGTTTGTTCATCCTCTTTCAAGCTACGTATTGGTATATCATTCTAAACCTTTCTTTTTAATTCTTTTAAATCTTTGATTATTTTCATGAACATGTTATTAATATTCTTATTAAAACATGATAATTAAACATTGATCTAACATGTTTTGGGGTTAATTAAAATCAAAGGTTGTTATATGAGGGTGTTTGTTTTTGGCCGCCTAGTATAACCAACCCGAGGGGGGGTTCGGTTTGCTTTTAGCCGCCACCACCAAGACCATTTTTGGTCTTGGTTGGTGCATGTGGGACCCACGGCAGCAAGGGGGCACAAGTACCCCGAGTTTGGCTCGGGGTACGGTGTCGAGTTCATGCCCGATTCATGGTTCGTTGGTTAAATCATGATTTATGCTACATGTTAATTTTATGAATTATGAACTTAGGATATAAATTAATTAATAAACATGAGATATTAATTAAACCATGACTTAGGTTATTTTAATTATTAATTTAGCATGATATTAATTTAACCTAAGTATTTTATGTTATAAGTTATAATTAATTAATTATTGAAAACATGCCTATAATTAATTAATTTAGACATGACTTAGGTTATATTATTAATACATAATAATACACATTTTAACCTAAGTATTTTATTCCATTTTAATTAAAACATGTTATACTTTAATTAAAATGCTTAACTCATAGTTTAATTAAAATACATGAAATAATAATTGAACTATACACTATATCATATGACTTAAGAAATAAGCTTATAAACACTTAGACTTATATGTTAGCTTATGTAACCAGCTTAATTCTAATTATGGAAACTTCTATTTATAGAAACTTAATTAAATAAGGCAACTAATCTATTAATGGAAACCTTCTATATATGGAAATCTATCTATTTCAGGCAGCTAATCTAAACATGGAAACCTTCTATATATGGAAACTTATTTAATTAAGGCAGCTGATCTATTTTTGGAAACTTTCTATTTTTAGAAACTAATCTATTTTAAGCAGTAAATTCTATTTTAGGAAACTTTCTATTTTTGGAAACTTTCTATTTTTGGAAACTTTCTTTTTTTGGAAACTTTCTATTTTTGGAAACTTTCTATTTTTGGTAACTTTCTATTTTTGGAAACTTTCTATTTTTGGAAACTTTCTATTTTTGGAAACTTTCTATTTTTGGAAACCTGCTATTTTTGGAAAGTTACTTATTATTACACAGTAAGTATAATAATACATGAGATACCAGTAATACTTAATCAGATTAATCAGAATACAAGACAAACACAGTTTAAGGCTTTAAACAGTAAACCATGACCTAAAACATACAAAGTAAGCTAAGATGAGACATAAAACCCAGTACGTAATCAGTGATCGATACTTATACACGTGTGTATTCATGTAGCGTTAGTGATCCAGAAGTAGGAGTCTTTCTTCCGTTCATTCACTGGACTTGAGGTACGGATTCCCGTCCTTTCAGTATGGACATTCTTTCCTTATTAGGATTTCCCCGTATGCAGCCAACTGTTTCCCCAGTATTTGTTTTATTGTTTTGAACTGCTTATGTTTAATTAGCATAATCTATAGCCATATACAAGCATGACCAGTTTCACCTAGTTATGGAGGTACCATAACCATAACATTGGAGGCACCAATGTTATGACTTCCCCACGGCGAAGTGATTGCTCGTGGCGTCCCTTTCAGTTTTGGCCATATTATTATATCATGTGGGGCGTATGGGTGCATCCTAGTTACATGTTTTATTCAGTATTTCATGGTGAATGTGGTGTGTGCCTTGCATCCTTCACAAGGAGTTGATCCCTCCTACCCAGACCAGTATATTAATTAGAGGCATCCCCTCTAATCAGCATGATGAGGTCACCCCTCCAAGTATTCATGCACGTGACCTTTTCATGACCTATATGGGCTATGGTATATTTATGTTAAAACAGTTTTCATAAGATAAACATAAGGCTTTTCAAACTATAAAACCAGTTTTCTTAATACTTAACCAGTTTACTCAGAACTTAGTCTTCCGCTGTTATATGTTACATGCTTATCCTATTTCATGCTATTTTGTACATCCGTGCACTGAGCATCTTGCTCAGCCGTTTTCCTTTTCATGTTCCCAAAACGGCAGGTACTCAGGGACGCTCGTAGATCTCAAACGTACGTGCATATGGATTGGAAGCTTTACTGTCTTTCTTTACTTTATGCATTTCCTTTACTTTAATACAGCTTGCTATGGACATTGTTTCGTCCTTTCCTTTTACAGTATTTATGTTTGTGTGTGATGAGCTCTACTTTGGGGTTACCGATGTTTGATTCCGGTATTTCCCTTTTATGGTCAAATAATGCTTAGACATTTATCCTTGTATGCTTTGATGACACGCCATGATTATGCGTAAGATTCCGTTTCCAAAATGGGGTGTTACAGACCGACTCTTTTCCATTTGATTTTGTTGTGATTTTTCCCATTTTAAAAACTTGTTGTTCATCCCGAACCCTAAGAATTAACTCCCCTTCGGCCACGTCAAGTAAGGCTCTTCCGGATCGTAAGAATGGTCTACCAAGTATTAACGGAATACGAGGATCCATCTCATAGTCGACGACGACAAAGTCCACGGGAAAAGTGAATGTACCAACTCGAACAAAAACATCTTCGGCAATACCAACGGGGTATACGAGAGTTTGATTTGCTAACTCTAAAGTCATACGAGTCGGTGCAAGGTCGGGTAATGACAATTGTTTCCAAACCGAAAGTGGCATAAGATTGATGCTAGCGCCGAGATCCGCTAAAGCAATACAATCATCGATTTGAGGAAACGAGCAAGGTAACACGAATCGTCCGGGATCTCCTAGATTTTCGGGAAGCTCTTGAAGAAGAATCGTGGAATAGTTCTCATTTAAACGGGTGTTCACGAGCTCAACCATTTTTTCTTTCTTATTAAGCAAGTCTTTAAACATTTTCACAAATTTTGGCATTTGAGCAAGTGCTTCAATAAGACTTATGTTAACATTCACATTGGAAATCATTTTCAAAAAATTGGAGACATGAACGTCATCTTTGGTGAGCACTTTAGCCTTGTCTAACCTAGAGGGATAAGGGATATTAGGCTTAGACTTTGAAGGTTGAGAAGGAGAAGGAATCGCTTCTTGAACAACCGTAGGGATAGGCTCTTTCGGCAATGGAGCACTAGTACTTGGAGTGGTAGTGGGAGGGATCACCGGAGGGGGAGTAGGATTACTCATTATGACCTCCGGGACTTGTCTCTCCTTTATGGGCGAAGAGATGGAAGGTCCCACTAAAGTGGCTCCACTTCGAGTATTGATAGCACTTACATTAGCACGAGGGTTAATCTCGGTATTTGAAGGTAAGGCTCCTTGGGGTCTAAGGGCTTGCAACATAGTCAAAAATTTCTTATCGGTCGATTCTTGCATCTCTTTCATAATTCACTCATGGTCGGTCAATTTTTGTAGAACCAAGTCCATTTGAGGATTATGCATATTCATTTGATTGAACCCTTGATTAGGAAAACCTTGATTAGGAAAACCTTGGTTTTGATATTGAGGTTGAAAACCGTTGTTATTATGAAAACCTTGGTTATTATTTTGAAACCCTTGATTTTGACCATTAAAATTCCCTTGATTAGCATTCCCTTGAAAATTACCCATTTGAGGACCTTGGTTCCTATTTTGGTATTGGGTATTTTGGGCGGGTGGGGGTGGTCTTTGTGGTGCTACAAAACCCGGGGGAGCCAAATAATTAGTACTTTTATAAGACAAATGGTTAACATCAACATTTGGTTTAAATGGAACCCTTTCATTAGCATTAAAAGCACAAACTTGTTATTGTTGATTATTGTAAACCTTGTCACAATTGAAATATGAATGTGGTCCACCACAAGTCTCACACGTTTCACTAGTTTCTTTCATGGCATTAACTTGACCATTTAGGGCATCGGTTTTTAGAGCAAGTGATTCAACAAGCGAAGTGAGTTTATCGATTCTCTTGTCACTCTCACTAGAACTAGCACTCGCCATAGTGGCCCTAACACTTTTGGTTTGTACTTTTGCCTTGTTTTCAATTATGGCCCAAGCCTCGTTCATGGTTTTCATAAGAATATTGCCCCCCGCGGCTCTATTAAGTTAGTCTTGGTCATTTAGAGTTAAACCATTGTAAAACGTATTTATTTGATGCACTTTAGTGAAACCGTGTTGTGGACATTTTCTTAAAAGCTCTTTAAATCGATCCCAAGAATCACTAAAAGTTTCCCCATATTGTTGCTCAAAGGTGATTATTTCATTCCTTAAAGAGGTGGTCCGTGATGGTGGGAAAAAGTAGTTAATGAACTTGGTCTCTAAATCAATCCATGTTGTAATACTTTGGGGTGGTTCCTTATCAAGCCAAATCCGGGCTTGTCCCTCGAGGGAAAAAGGAAAGAGTTGTAAACGAATAGCCTCTTGTGGCACCCAATTGTATTTGACGGTATTGGATAAATGTATAAATCTCTTGACATTATCATGGATAATCGTCCGATTTGGGAAATATTGCAAGAAGAGCGTTATAAGATTATGTCCGAGGAGTGTACGACTTGTGGTGGACCTCATGCTTATTTTAATTGTGACAAAACTTATGAGGAAGTTTATAATAATGAGGAAAGTATGTGTTATGCTACTAATAATTCTTTTGGCTCCCCTAGTTTTCCTACAACTAGTGACCCACCACATTATGATCAACGGTTTTATGGGGAATTTCAAAATCAAGGGTTTTCAAATAATGAAGGTTTTTCAAATGAAGGCAATTTTCAAAACTATAATCAAGGGAGTATTTCACAACCTCAAATGGACTTAATTCTTCATAAACTTGAGGAACATGATAGATTACTAAGAGAATGGCAAGAGGAAACCGATAGAAAATTCATGCTCATTTTAGAAACCTATCAAGCTCAAGGTGATATTGAGCCGTCTTTGAGAGTTGATGTTGAGGCTAACACCACTACTAGTAGTGATGTTCCCACTGTGGATCCTTCCATCTCTCCGCCAATAAAGGAGAGACAAGGCCCGAATATTATCATGAGTTTTACTCCCCCTCCGGTGTTGACACCCACGGATACAATTAACTCTCCTCTTTCCTCACCTATTGAGGAAATTACCAAGATTTTACTTGAGCCTACATTGCCCATTGATGACCCCATTTCTTTTATGACTCCTTCACCTACTCCTTCAAATGACTTTATGCTTTCTTCAAATCCTTTTAGTGAGACATGTTTTGATAAACCAATTTTTGAGGAGTGTGAAGAACTTTATAATGAGTGCATAGAAGAAGAACCCTTAATTGGTCCTACACCTAAGGAGTTTGTAGATAGGGATGAGTTATCTTGTGATTCCGACTAAACTTTTAATTATTCCTCGGGATCAGATGAGGATGACTCTCCTATTTTACCAAAACCGACTTTTGAAAAACATGATAAGGATACTAATGATTTATCGGATTCTTTACTCCTTAGTGATGATTTTTATACCCCGAGTATTGAGAAATTCCATCACGAGTATGCTTTTTATGATCCCGTGTTATTAGTTTTCTCACATGAGCTTAATTGTGATCATGGTATTGATGAGAAGGCAAATGGAGATTTAAAACTTGATATTGATATTGATTTTGAAAACTCGGATTTTGACAAATTCACATTTGCCTCTTCACCAATTACTTTTGATTCTACCATCGATTCTCCTCCACATATCACTTTTAGTGATGATGATGGTTTTCTCATTCCCGAGATCGATGAGTTTCTTGATATTGATACTCCCGTGGATGATAACTTCACATACTTCTCGTATGTTGAGAGGACCTTTTTACCTTTCATGACTTATCCCATGGCCTCTCATTTACTATTTTTCCCCGGCAACGACGCCATTTTAATATAGGGTTTTTGCAAACTCTTTTTGTTCGTTTATCGTTCTCCTCGGATCAACTCAAATTTGATTTCCGGTTTAACGTAAGACTTAATTTGTTCTTGGTAAATAAAACTTTTTGGTTTTTTAAACTAATTGAAAACAATTTAATTAAAATCTAATTAATCTAATTTAAAAAGCTATTTTAAACTAAAATTTAAATAATACTAACACTAATTTTATGAGAAATTAAAGTAAAAACTTTTAAATGAAAACTATTTTAAACTAAAACTTAAATCTAAATTTTAAATCTAATACTTTTAATGAAAACTATTTTTAATATTTAAACTATATTTAAAACTAATTTTAAAATTTTAAAAGTAAATAAAGGAAAATATATTTTTGTCTTTTTGTATTTTTTTATTAAAACTTAAACTGAATATAAAGAAAAACTATTTAAATACTTTTATATAAGATTTAACAAAACTAAAAACTAATTAAACTATTTAATTAAAACTGCCAATTTTAAAGTATCTATATTAACTAAATGATGAGGTACTAAACACAAGAAGGGTACTAGTAGAGATGGTTAAGACTGTTGGCTTGTATGCGAAGGGTCCTGGGTTCGAATCCCAACAGGACCTTTATTTTTCTATGTTAATATTTTTGTTGGAATTTTTTTGGAATTTTAAAGATACAGATCAATAGGATCTGTATGTTGCAGCAGTAAAATAGCAATGCAAAAAGGCTAATAAGAAGGATAGCAATTATATCAAATAAGCAAACAAAAGATACCAAACTAAATAAGCAAATAAGTAAATCTGAAAAATAAGCAATCCTAACTAGATTCCAAACAGTGAAATTTTTTAAACAACACTAACGCAGGTAAAAAAAAACTAAGCAGATAAGCTAGAATATATAATAAGAAAATATAATAAGCACGAAAAACAATAAGCAGGCATACAAAACGAGAATAGGCTAACAAGAGCAAACTAGTAAAGCAAATATATCTAGATCGGAATAAAAACAAACCAATAAGCAAAACCAACTAATCCTATAAGCTAATATAAACTGAAATAGAATCAATTAAACCGAAATAAGCAAACCATAAGCAGATCCTAAACAGCTTAATGAAACTTAACAGTAAGAAATTCTAACCAAATAACCCAATAAAAAAAAACAAGCAGATCCAATAAACGTATAACAAATAAGCAGAATAATAAACTTCACTACAAGAAAATGAAGCTATTGTAGCATTTTAAGAGCAACACTTTCAAAACTGTTACCTTTTATACTTTAGTAATGCTAAAGAAACATTCTATCATATAAGTGTTGCTTTTAAATATTTTATGCAACACTTTTTTCAAATGTTGCATCTTTTATTCTAAAACTGCCACACTTTATATATGTGTTGCTTTCCCTTTTTAATTTTTTACAAAAGTTTTGCTCAATATTGTTTCCCTCTCTAAGTTTTCACAAGCCCGCCTAACTTTTTTCCCAAAAGTCAAATAATCCCTCTTCCTACTCATCTTTTTTTTATCTCAGATCTCACTTCTTCTTCATAATTATCTTCCCGAAGCTAATTTTCTTAATCTTCCTCGTACTCTATCTCGTCCCTATGTTCAATCGAAAACCATCACGAGTCAGTGAGTCACCATCCAAATAGTTACCTTTTTTGCTTATACCTTCTCTTATCCTGGTCACCTTTTCATTTTATGCAATAAATATAATTTACTTTTTTCTTTGATGTTATTGTTTATTAACCTATGCTTCTTGTTATCTATTCTATGCTAATAACTTATTTTTTTAAAGGATCTGGTCAGTAACGGTGACAACTTGTGGTTTCAACAATCTTCAATTCCTTTCCACTGTCTCAAGGTAATAGCCCTTTTTCATGATTTTTTAAAGTGTTGATCATATGTTATTCTTGTGTGTTCTTAAGATTTAGATTTGGATATGTGTAGTTTATCTTCTTATTTGCGTTAATTTAGATACCAAAATCATCTACAAGAACATGTCTATATGCTTTAAACACTACAAACTTTTTGATCTAAAAGTGTTCACCTTATAGCTTAATATATTGGTTATACTTTACAAATGATGATTTTATATGCCCACCAACTGTTTGTTTTTCTGTATCAATAAAACATCTGCCAGGAATAAAACTACAAAAGTCTATATTCACATTCAAGTGTGTAGTTGTTGAGTGTCGGTCTACATGTTATTTCGTTGAGATTGGCACATATAGAGATATCCATATAAATACTTACTTGCACACAAGTAGGGGTGTTATCGGGTCGGGTTGAGTCGGGTTCTAAATAACCAAAATAGATTACCTTCGGTTCTCTAAGATATTAGTCTCTCTTTACGTTATATGTTGTTGTGTTCATATATGGTGAGTAGTTTTTAGTGGTCCTCCTTGTCTCGTAACTCAGAAATCATAAGTTAAACTATGAGTGTAATTTTACAAGAATATAAAGTAACTGAAGAAAGTAGACAAGAAGCACAAATTATATGCATACCTTGTAAATTATATATTATCATCGTATAAAGTTTGCATGACTAACAATTTTTGTTGGAGCTTTTATGTTCTGATAATTGGTATAGAAATTAATCGTTAAAAAACAAATGATATAGAAATTAGCCATTTGTGTTATTAGCTTTTTCATCAAGATATAACAAGAGCAGCTTATCATCTTCGAAGTTTGTGCTAGTAACTTGATTTTACAAATAACTAAGCATACTGGTTATGATAAAGGGAAAATACGAATTGGTATATACATGAACGTATTGGCATTGTAGGTTACTCTTCTTAGTTCTTTTCATATTTATTTATGGTAGAAGGCTCATTTTCGGTATTTAGTTAAAAAACGACAGGTTTTCTATAAACTAATGGAATTGGTAAACAAGACGTCCCATGCACTATCGGGTCTTATCGGGTTGACCCGATAACCTGATAATAATAATTATCTGACCTTAACCCGACCCGACAACACTATCGGGTTAGCGGGTTTGGGTCAAAATAACCCGAAAACAGTTTTCAACCCGATTTAACCCGACCCGATAAGTCTTAGCGGGTTTGGGTTGAGTCAACCCGACCTTACTGACACCCCTATACACAAGTAATGACTTTTTTATATGTATTTATAATATTGTTTTATTATTTTTTGAGATGTATATACATGCCCAAGATGCCTAATTTAAGAAGAAAACCTATGAATTAATGTTAGCAGGCTTTAAAGATTTCTGCTAATAGTAATAACATTTAAGAATGCCTAATTTCTATAACGTCGGTTCTTACTATCTTATGTGTTTGTTTCTAACTGTGTCTTTTCTTGTCAGCCTATCCACATGCGTTGCTGATGCAGGGCTTGCAGATTCGAGTTGCTTATGTGTTAGTGATGTGGTTGTAGATGCCGATGTTGCTTATGTGATGCTGATGCAATTACTAATGTTTGGGTTGCTTATTATGTTTGGTATCTTCGTAACGACCCACATCCTTATCAGCTATTATGAAGGGAAATATTGACACATCAAAGTGGGTATGTGGAGGTACTTATGTTAGATAATAACTGTGATACCATAGTACAAACCAAGTCTAACGGTAAATTGAGATTTTTTTTATGAATATTGTTGTTAAGCTTCATTGTCCATATTTTGTTTAATTGATGAGGAATGTCGTATATTATATTTTGTCACTTTTAGCGGTTTAATATATTTTTTGCCTTTAAAACAAATAGCTCTTAAGAAATTGAACAAGAAGCTAAGTCACTGATTTTAGACTACTAGGGTAAAGCTAAATGATGCAAAATGGATATATGCATGTAGCTACCTGTAAGTTAGTTCTGTGAAGTAAGATTAATAACTTTTTATTGTCGAATACCATTAACATGTTGTAGGTTATTACATGAACTTTTGGTCACTAGCATGTCTAATTCTTGGGGTTGATATTTATTTATTTGAATCACTAATTCTTAACATATCTTAGTTCTGCCACAGTAGCTAGTACTCAAGGAGATTGCCTAAACCTAGATGCTCCTTTAACAATGGAACACCATTCCCAATTGTTGTTCCACCTTTTGAACTTTCTTGTTTCGAGCATATTTGACACAATCAAGCTTCAAATCTGCCTTCTTAAACCTCTAATAACCTTCCTGGAACTCTTTCATTTCCAAACATAGATTTTCATTTTGTACATGAAAGGATTCTTCTAGCGCTACAAGCTCTTGTCCCAAAGGCTGGTTTTCTGAGTGTCTCAACTGTAGTTAGCAGATGGTGAGCCTATGAGATTTCATATTTAAGGCTCCTAAGTTAATTAATCTACTCATGAAGACTAGTTTGCTCCTCCGTTAGTGCATCCATAGATGTTCCAAAAAAATATTGATGAGTACATCCATTTTTTTAGAATAGGCACTAAAATATGTGACAAAAGGAGGTTAACTCCACTAAATGTGTCAAGGTAGCTGATTCAACAGCCTCTAGTAGCTTTATCACCTCTGGTACAACGACATAACCAAGCCACAGTTCTGCAAGTTCTTGAGGATCGTTGTTAGAGGCTGCTTTAATAACTCCTCTTCGTCATGAGTTTCATCAATCCATCCGTTTGTGTTATTAACTGAAACGAAGTTTAATATATAATCACAACCATTCTTCTAAGTTAGATTACCCGTTTTATATACTATTCCACACCAATCTAAGAAAAATTGAAGAATTTTAAAATCTGTGACCACGGTCAAATCAGCTACAACATGCTTAAGAAATTGTATTTGGAAAAAAGGTGACATGCTCGCAAGATGGAACTACTTCAACGTTGCTCTAAGCAAGGTTCTTTTTTTACTTTTAATCCTTTTCTCTTTAAACTTACCAATTATTCACTTGCTAAAATTCTGACATTTTATAATTGTAACAGCTTGTACGAGGTCCAAAAAAGGATACTCAACCAATTATCAATGCTTAAAGACGGATTACTTAAGGCAAGAAACAGTAATATCACATCTATTGTTTTGTTTACAATCCCTAAACTATCTTATGAAACATCACAAACATTATGTTCGCACATTAAGTTGTTTCTTCATGTTTGATTATCCATATAGGCGCGGATAATCAAGAGGAAGTTATTACTGAAAGAGAAAACATAGAAAGGAATCTATTGTCATACACGTCAAGTATCGAAATTCATGGTGTAAGATTTATTGTCTAATTATTAAAAACACGTAGACGAGTAATAACTTATATAGTTAGAATTAAAGCTATAAAATCTAGGTAGAAATGGTGGTCTGACCCTTGCATTCCAATGAAAACCAACCTGGGGAATGCTTGTCTTACATGTGTCTTTGTGACAAGAGCTTGGGATCAAAGCAAATTATAGCAGTCGCTGAAAGCATACCAAAATGATATATGTTTCCAAATCTTATTATAAATTCATTTTTGGTGGATATCACATGAACTAATCTGCTCTCACCTTATTCTTTTCATGATGTAACAGGAGAAAGATGAGAACGTGAAGTCGACTGCTACTGTAAGTTTCTCTATTTAGGCCATCTTCCACAACCTTATATCAGGCTTCTTCTTTTTTCTTTTTAATGATTGCTTTTCCTTCTATTACACCTCTTACGTGTTTATTAACTCCCAAATTTTTTTCACTATGAAGGTAAATACATATATATAGAATTTTGACAGGGCACTCAGTAGATTTAAAGCAACTGTATCAAAAGATCCTTGCCTTAATGCCGTCGAGGAAGTTGGAAAGATGATTAATCTTTTCGATAAGGTAGACACGTTGTTGAAGCTATTTTTTATTCCTTGATACGGATCGAACGGCTGATCATAATATTTAATCTATTTAGTCTTAGCATGTTTCTGTTTCACCACCATGAATCTTTTGTTATGCATTGGTATCATGCGGACTTACCAAATCCTTGAGTATAATCACATAGTATATAAATCAGTTTGTTATGGTTTTGACTCAATAAACATGAACATCAACTTATCATAAGCTGAGTATTTGATACATTGTTTGTTTGCTAGGGACAAATCAAGGCTAAATGACTTGCATCCATGGCATCATCTCTCATTGAAGGTAAATGTAAGCACAAATTTATGTTACTAATTACATTTCAAGAAACCTTTAAAACTTAAAATCACTGACAACTTTCTTCCTTATTTTCATATGCCCCAGGCTATGTTAACATGGAGTATTTGAAGGCTAAAGTCGTAGATAAAGACTTGCGAGGATAGTCCTAATATTTTTATGATTGTTCTTGAGATCACTTTATACTAACTAGGCGTCTCCACAGGAGTATTTTGTGTCGAAATCGAAAGCTTTTCAATAAGGGGATATCTCTTAACACTTTTGTGAATTGGTAAGTAACTACTTGATCTGGTATGTTGATGAGAGTTTGTGCACTTTTACTAATGACATTCTACACCTCCAGCTGAAGACTAGGTGTGATATCTCTTAAAGAATCTGGCTCCTCGTGTGTGATAGCTAAGACAACTGGGTTTGCATTCTCAAGGAGGACCCTAGAGGAGGTGCACAAACAGATGGTGATGGAAAAAATAAGATATGAGATTGTACACAAATAAACAGTTCCAACATTTACTTTGACATTGTACACATTTATTAATGTACAACATTGTATTAACTATAATGATTTAATCCAGAATGTTAGTATTATTGCACCATTTGAATTTCATATCATACAAACTTGAAGTATCATTTTAATTGAATGGAACGAAAAATATTCAAATAGTAAAATATAATAAAAATGTTGCAATAGATGTTGGAAAGTGTTGCACTCATATGGCATGAAACAACTAAAAGTATTGCATTTGATAAATAGAAGTGTTATCGTATGTTGGTGTTACATATGTAAGTGTTGCATTCGATGTTCAAAATGTTACTTTAGATTCAAGAAAGTGTTGTGCTGAGTATTAGAAGTGTTGCACTTCAAATGTTACATTTAACAAATTAAGGTAACATTTTCAGAAAGTGTTGCATTTTCTTTTCAAAGTGTTACTTTAGACCTAAGGCGACTTTGCCTAACGCAACACTTCAAAAAGTGTTGCATTAACCATAATGTGACACTTTTAGAGCATAATACAACACTTTTTGAGTGTTGCCTTATATCCATTTTCTAGTAGTGCTTAAATCAACTAATAAACTTAACAAGTAATTTAAAAGAAAAGATTAAAACCTTATGATGAACACCGTTGGGAAGAAGATCGGCGCTGAACCGTCTTATCGAAACCGAACAAACACCACCTTCTTATCCAAACAATCTCGATCCACGAACAAAATGAACTTCGAACCAAACACAAGCCTCGATCCAAAAAATCATCCGAACAGGAACAATACCTTTTATAATCTTCTCAGTGGGGAAAGATATTTCACTTTCTCTTTAATTATTTTATTTTTATTTTTTATATTATAATAATAATAATAACTTGCGAACAGTAATAATAAAAAAAGGAGATTAAAGATTAAATCAAACTTTGCAGGAAATTTAAAATGAGACACGAAAATTAATTAAGTAAAAACAACTTTTCATTAATCATAAAAAAAATTACATAAACTAAAATTACATTAATCCTAATCTAATTTTGCAGAAAAGTAAAATAATAAAAAAGTGCTATCCAATTACATGTGAAAGGGGGTTTTTATAGGAGAAACCCTCAAACCCTCTTGGTGGCTTCAAAGGTAAGCAATCAATCCAGGCCGTTTAATTCGTTATTTCTTGCTTTCTCTTTCTTCTCTTCATCATCTACGGTTGAAAATACTTCCCATCACATGGATTGCCAGCATGGCATGGGGGTGTGTTTCTTTAATCTGAGGTGGAGAGTTTTTATTGGTGATTTGAGTATGGGTGAAGTGTTCCCACCAATCAAAACCAATGATTTAGCCACGTCAGATAGGATTTGAGGACCACAGTTGGTGCTTGATCCGAAAACTATGGGGATTTAATTCCTATAGGTGTGAATTAACCTTTGAGGGAAAAACCCCCAATTTTTCGTTGGTAAATTTGATGGTAAAAATTAGGGTTTGAAGTAAAACTATGGTGGTGGCTGCGTTTTGTGTTTGTGGGGAGAGAAAAACAATAAATGGGGCCATCTTGTTTGTAACGATTGATAAAGGGAGTGGGGTAAAAAAAAACTTTTTATAAATAAATGTAGGTGGGGAAACACGTGTGGGAGAGTGAATGTTGTGAGGTGGGTAGGGTTGAAAAGTTTAATAAACAAAACGTGTGAAGGAGTGTAACGTTTGTGTGATATGTTTGAGGGTTTGACCAAAACTTTTGACCAGCAAATGAAAACAGATTTCACTCCATCCGTTTCATCCATGTTTAGTTAATCTGGGCTTGGCCCAATTTTTGGTTCCATTCGTTTCTTGAAATAGAAAAAGGGCTTGGGCCACTTTTTTTTAAACATCCGAATGTTGCAAAAGTTTATGGGCCTTGATCCATATAGTTCAATTTTCCAAATGGGCTTGTGGTCCCAATAAGCAAATGTGGGACCCACAAGGCCCATTAAACTCAAATAATATTAAATCCACTAAGAACGAGCTCGATTTCGGCTTTGTCGATCTTTTCTTCAAAACCGTGTTGATTTTTCCTGTTTTCGTGATCTTCGGCACACTTTTGGTCTTTTAACTTTGTCTTTGTCTCTTTTTGGACTTTTCTTCAACATTTGACCGTGAAATCCCGTGTTTTCTCTTCTTTTGATCATTTGTACCTATTTTAACACAAAAACACAAAACCACACGTAATTCCGACTTTTACGTTATTAAACACATGATTAGGTCTTGTTTTTCCTTGATTTTAGTGGCAAAAGGATAAGTGTTTACACACTTATTACATACATATATATGTCATTGTCGCAGATTTATGACTAAGTAATGGTTGGTACAGGACTGGCCCTATTTAGTCGCATGTGTTTTATCGAAACTTTCAAATTTGGGACCGACCCATAGGCGTCCCCTCGCCATGTCTTTTGTTTTGGGTGAACTGACCATAGGCGTTCACTCTCGAGCATACAAAAGTTTTCACGAAACTGCATCATGCATTCATACACAATGTAACACCCCGCTCCGAAAAGAGACAAAGTGCTACTACTATGGTGTCACATCAGATACATCATATTTTAAAAGGGCTAAAATGAAACTTTTATTAAATCCAAAATACTTAAAGTAATATCTTAATAAACAGAAATACCCAAAACAACGGGTCAACGGGGTCCAAAATGAGTATCAAATCATAAAATGTCTTAAGATTTATTAAAAACTTGGGTGAATCTACGTAAGTCCAAACTCTCTCAATGCCCCGTCTCCCGCTTAATACCTGCCGCATGTAAAAAGAAACGGCTGAGCAAAACGCCCAGCGAACGGATACAACAAATATGGTTTAAGGCAAAAGAGATAACAATAATGAAGATATCACAAGGTATGAACATAAGGATGATTAAGTGGATGAATAAAAAGGGTTAAAGAAAGACAAGAACAACCCACGAGCACACATAACAAATCACATATCCAAACCAACCAAATAATCATATATGTGTACTAGGATTGCGACTCCTATGTACCAAAGTGACGGCGTGTATTGCACACACAAACCTATCACATTAAATCAAATCATATCATATCAAACAAATACCTAGGATGCATCCATACGCTCCCTGCAAAACAAATGTCAATAGCACGTGCACTAGCTCATGACTAGCACCCGCACTCACAATAATATAATAATTATGTGCACCAAAAGGGAACGCCGGGGATCTAATCACACCGTCCCAGTTAGTGTCATGTCACCGGTGCATCGTATGACATGGTCATGGTACCCCCATGACTAGATACAAAAATATGGCTCGGGCTTAAGGGTTCATTTCAAAGGCATAACAACTAGGAAAAACATACGTATTCAAATGGGGAACATATAAAGGCATAACAATAACGGAATCATAACAAGGCAAAGAATTTAAGGATCATATCAAAACAGCAACTAAGGATGTGGGAACATAGCAATGGCATAGGAATTTATCAAATGGAGTTGTGTAAGAAAGAGTAAAAGAGTGTTCTTTAACAAAGAACCGAATATCCGTACCTTAAAAGCACAAACAAGTCACGGAATCGTATACAAAGCAACAAGTCCTATTCCCGTGTCACCAAGGCTAAAAGATACATAAAAATATGTCTTACATACTGTTCTAGAACAAAAGATTACAAGGTTTCATGATTCGGTGATTCAAAACCCTAATTATACACTTTCCCAAAACCCGTCATTTAGGGACTGTTTTAGAAGATCCGACTGTAAAACCATTTTCCAAAACCATACTCACTGATTAAAGTCCATATTTGAAAAATACATTCGAAGTAGATAGTTTTAGACCCCGGATTCACTAAAAAAGCTATCCTGAGGCTCAAGATATGACTCTTACAAGATGACTCATATTCTGATTTTTAAGGAATGTTTTAAAAGATCGACACGGTAACCATAGTTCCAAACCACTTCAAAACGTTTTAAGACCTGTTATGAAAACTAGATTCATTGTATATGGTTTTAGGATTTTGAAACTCTTAAAAAGATGTTATAAAACCCGTTTTACAGCCCTTACAAGATCACCCAAAATCTGGACAGCCCTTAGTTATTATTGCGTATGAGCCGGTTTAATGATCTAGACCACCATAGGTTAGCTAGATCTTTATAAAAACTTTATAAAACTATATTAGAACATATTTAGGCTGGTCTAAAACAAGATCTAACATAAAAAAACGTTTTTAAGGTATTGAATCACCAAAACACATTTTTAGGGTTTCAAAACCCTAGAAATCATGTTTATGCATTAAATCAAAATATAAGAAAGCCATAAAGGTGACATAAGGATTATAAGAACTTACATGAGATGTGTATAATGATATAGTAATCACTATACACACAAAATAATAATAATGGATGTTTAGTAACAAGAATGGAGGTTTAGAGAGGAGAAAGATCAAGAACAACCTTAAGGTTTTAAGGTTTTCTTAACAATGGAGATGAGATGAGATTTTGGTAGAGTTTAGGCAAGGTGAAAAGTGTTTGTTGTGTGTTTTAGGCCTGCCATGGGGTGACTTTATATAGCAAAATTCTATTTTAGTTAAAAGCTTGAATTAAGGAATAACATTAACTAGGTTTTTCAATCCTTGAAACATATGTTACATCTTTGCATTAAAACACATTAAAGATCATCAAAATCATTCCTAAAACCTACAAAATTTCGTGTGTCTTAGTCAAAAATGGGGAAGGAGTTTCATCTCAATTTTAATGACATTATAACATACCAAAAAGTTACCTTTTTCCCATTTTAACAAGTCTTACAAAAAGTATACATTTAACAAAGTGTGTACTTTTTTAAACAAAGATAACCTAAGTTTTAAAATATTTATTCACATTAGTTTAAGAATGTCCGTTTATACTTTGTCTTTATTTAAAGTATAGGTTATAAGATAATTTGATAAAAAGGTTTCATAATCTAAGTCTTATTTATTTAATACTTATGAAAGAATTAAACTATGCTTTAAATTATATTAAGTAAATAAAATCTCTACTATTAAACTTACATAAACTCACAAATTCATATAAAATGTTAAAATATCATACTTTATTTAAATTTCCATATTATAAGAATGTGGGTTTTACAACTCTTCCCTTCTAAAAAGAAAATTTCGTCCCCGAAATTAAAGTAGTGTTATGGATTCTACAATTCTTCCTCCCTAAAAGAAAAATTTCGGCCTCGAAATTAAAATAGAATAATCAACAAGGAAAACGAAATAAACGGTATGAAACGTACCAAATTATGCGAAGAAATGAGGATAGCTAGAGCGCATCGATTCCTCGGTTTCCAAGTAGCCTCGCGCTCAGGATGATTCTTCCAAAGAATCTTAACAAAAGGAATGGTCTTGTTTCTCATAACACGTTCTTGACGATCCAAGATAGCCTCGGGCTCCTCGGCTAGAGATAAGTCTTCTTGGATTTGATCCAAAGGATATGAAACGACATGCAGAGGGTGATACTTGTATCCCCTCAAAAGTGATACATGGAACACATTATGCACGTGAGATAACTGTGGGGGTAGAGCCAAACGATAAGAAACCTCCCCAAAACGATCGAGAATCTCAAAAGGGCCAATAAAACATGGACTAAGTTTCCCCTTAATACCGAAACGACAAACACCGCGACACGGAGAAACTTTCAGAAAAACACGATCTCCGGGACTAAAGGATAACTCTCTCCTATGACGATCAACATAACTCTTTTGTCGAGACCTAGCTTCCTTAAGCTTTTCCTTAGCAATGGCAACCTTTTCGTTAGTCACCTCGATAAGTTCCGGACCCTCGATAATGCGTTCACCTACCTCATTCCAACAAATAGGAGCACGACACTTACGTCCATACAAAAGCTCAAACGGGGCTGCCTTAATGCTAGCATGCCAACTATTGTTGTAGGCAAACTCCACAAGACATAGATATTCGTCCCAATTTCCCGTCCATTCCAAAGCACAAGACCTCAACATGTCCTCCAAAGTCTGAATGGTTCGTTCGGTCTGACCATCAGTCTGTGGATGAAATGCTGTACTAAATTTGAGTCTAGTACCCCAAGCTTTCTGTAAACCTTTCCAGAATCGATATGTAAAGCGCGGATCCCTATCGGATACAATTGTTGCTGGAGTACCATGCAACCGAATAATCTCTTGCCGAAAGATATCTGCCAATTTACTCACAGAATAGTCCTTCCGAATGGGAAGATAGTGAGCCGATTTGGTCAATCGATCCACTATAACCCAGATAGCATCATGCTTCTTCTGCGTATTCGGGAGTCCAGTCACAAAATCCATGGATATCTTATCCCATTTCCAAACGGGAATATCCAAGGGTTGTAGGAGACCGCTAGCACGCTGATGCTCAATTTTTACCTGCTGACAAATCATACACCGAGATACAAACGTAGCCACATCTTGCTTCATGCCATTCCACCAGAAATGTTGTTTTAGATCACCGTACATTTTAGTGGAACCCAGATGAATGGAGAAAGGAGAACTGTGTGCTTCCGTCAACAAGGCCTCACGAAGAGTAGGGTCCTCTGGAACGCACTATCTATCCCCATACCAGATTACACCTTCTTCGTCCACCCGAAACTTCGTATGCTCATTCTCGTCAGCTTTCTGCAACACAGCCCATAATTCGCCATCATCTTTCTGAGCTTCTTTAATTTGTAGTATAAGATTAGGCTGAACCTTCATACTAGCCCAAAAACCATTAGTGTCGCGAACACAAAACTCAACATCCAAACGCTCCAAATCGGTGATTAGTTCACGTCCCATTTCAATTCCTGCTAAGATTCCCGTCTTTCTGCTAAGTGCATCGGCTACTACGTTAGCCTTTCCTGGATGATACTGGATGTTTGCATCATAATCCTTGAGAAGTTACAACCAGCGCCTCTGCCTCACATTCAATTCCTTCTGAGTGAAAATGTACTTAAGACTCTTGTGATCGGTGAAAATGTCACAAGTTTCCCCATACAGATAATGCCTCCAAATTTTCAAGGCAAACACAACCGCTGCTAGTTCTAAGTCATGTGTAGGATAATTAGGTTCATACAGTTTTAGTTGTCGCGATGCATACGCAACAACCTTACCGTGCTGCATAAGTACACACCCTAGACCTTTCTTTGAAGCATCACTATAAACTTGGTAACCGCCGGTGCCAGAAGTAAGAGTAAGTATCGGAGCCGAAACGAGTCTCGTCTTCAACTCCTCAAAACTCTTCTCCCGTTCTTCATCCCACTCAAATTTCTCACCTTTTCGCATAAGTTTAGTCAACGGTAATGCTAAACGTGAGAACCCTTCTACAAATCACCGATAATAACCCGCAAGGCCCAAGAAACTACGAACCTCTGTCACCGTCGTTGGTCTTGGCCATTTAGTGATAGCCTCAACCTTCGCGGGATCCATCATAATTCCATCCGCTGACACAACATGTCCCAGAAATGCCACCTTCTCCAACCAGAATTCACACTTTGAAAATTTAGCGTATAGCTTTTTCTAACGTAGAGTTTCCAAAATGATGCGGAGATGATCTTCATGGTCTGTCTTTGTCTTCGAAAAGACCATAATATCATCGATGAAGACAATGACAAATTTATCCAAGTATTCGTGAAAAACCCGATTCATTAAATCCATGAATACAGCCGGTGCATTAGTCAATCCAAACGGCATAACAAGGAATTCATAATGACCATAACGAGTACGGAAAGCAGTCTTAGCGACATCCTCCCCTTTCACCCGTAGTTGATGATAACCAGATCGTAATTCGATTTTAGAGAAGAATTTTGCACCTTGTAGTTGATCGAATAAATCATCGATGCGGGGGAGCGGATAACGATTACGAATAGTAGCACGATTTAACTCCCGATAATCAATACATAGCCGCATAGATCCATCCTTCTTCTTGACAAACAACACCGGCGCACCCCACGGCGAAACACTAGGACGAATGAAACCAAGATCAAGAAGTTCTTGAAGCTGCCCCTTTAATTCCTTCAATTCAATCGGTGCCATACGATAAGGAGCTTTAGAAATGGGTTCGGTTCCTGGAGCTAATTGAATGCCAAATTCGACTTCACGCTCTGGTGGAATTCCCGGGAGTACTTCAGGAAATACATCCGTAAAATCCCGAACCATCGGATGATTCTCAAGATGAGTACCATCCATCGAAACATCTTTTATGGAAGCTAAGAAGCCTTCACAACCATGGAAGATCAAAGAACGGGCTTTCAAAGCAGAAATTATTTTAAGAGGTTTACTAGGCTGCGAACCTAGGTAAACGAATTCAGGTTGGTTAAAATCACCAAAAACAACACGCTTAGAAGGACATACAATAGTAGCATGGTGCGCAGAAAGCCAATCCATGCCCAAAATTACGTCGAAATCGGTCATATCTAACGGGTACAAATTTGCAACACGAATTTTATCGTCAAAACGTAGAGGACAATTTAAATGTTCATGATTAATCATAGCTACGCCATTCATAGGGGTGGATAATGATAACGTATAATCGAGTTGCATAGGAGAAATATTAATATGCTTAGCTAACGATACCGCTATCACAGAATGGGTCGCCCCCATATCAAATAAAACGAATACAGCACGATCATTCAAAAAGATGGTTCCTGAAACGGTACCTGAAGAGTCTGAGGCTTGCTCCCTAGTAGCAGTGAACACACGCCCCTTGGTGAGTGTAGACTTATCATTACCAGAACCACTACCTCTATAACCACCCTTTTTAGGACAATCTCTTACCCGATGCCCAATTTCACCACACTCAAAGCAAGCGCCAGTTGCACGGTAACATTGCTTTCCCGGATGGCTCTTCCCACATGAGTTGCATAAAGGAATAGAAGCATGATCCATGTGACTTTTCTGGCTTGAGGATCCCGCAACACGGTTGTTGTTGTATTGTTGTCCCCGATTATACTGATATGGCCTTTGGTAATTGTTGTTGTTGTTTCCCGACTGCCTATCATAGCCACGACCATCATTCCTCCTAGAGTCATAACCTCGCTGGTTATTGTTGTTGCCATTGTGAGTTACAGGTCGGATGCGATCCCCCTCGCGGTTCCTCTTATTCAGCCCTGACCTTTCTCGATGAAATTCATAATATCTTGCGGCATCAGCCACCGCCGCCACATCCGTGAAATCAAGGTTTACAAGGTTGTCCCCAACTTGATTATTGAGAGCCCATTTGAACCTCTGTGCCTGCTCGTCTTGTGTACCCGCCTTTGTCCCCAAGAAACTTGCCAGCCTCAAAAACCGCTTCATAAAGTCCCCAGTAAGCTCTCCATTCTTCTGCCTAATATTGTAGTATTCCCGCTCGTATCTCTGTTGCTTTGACTTAGGGAAGTATTGCAAGAAAAAGGCATCTCGGAAGTTTGCCCAAGACATAGTTAGCACATAGTCATCACCTCCCTGGCCTGCTTGTAGGCCTTCCACCAGTTCAGAGCGTCACCCTCTAACTTGTAGCTAGCTAACCTAGCCTTATACTCATCTCCACAATCCAACACTTCGAACAACTTCTAAATGTGCGCAATCTAGTTCTCAACATCGACTGGATTAGAAGCAACACTAAAGGAACGAGGTTTTTGCTTGCCAAACCTTTCCAACCATGTATGCATAGTAGGAGTTTGGTCATTGCTTCCGCTAGCAGTATTTTGGCGAATTTGGTTGGTAATTGCAGTAGTGAGGCCAGGAATTAGTGCAGAAACGGCTCGTTGCACTGCCTCGTCAAACGCGGGACCGGAAAAGACGGGAGAATTCTGACGTGTGTTCACCATCTGAGATATAAACGAATTAGTGGTGACAAAAAAAATAAAGTTTATAAAATAAAATGCACATATACAAAGAAAGTGATAATATCAGAGTACGAAGAAGACGTCATTGTTCGGGCCATCATAGTTAGGAAGCCATTCAATAAACGTTTGGGGAGCGAGGGCACTTTAAATCGTAAACCCAACCACTCAGCCAAGACGTAATATCGAGATGGAACATCCTAATACGAAGCTCCCTACTAACATGACAAATTCCACGGAAACAAATACGTATCAAAAATATCATAACAATATCAAAGTACGCGTGGAAGCCTAATCTACCCAATCCTCACAGGTCAATCCTAGGTCGTAGACGCTCTGATACCATAATTGTAACACCCCGCTCCGAAAAGAGACAAAGTGCTACTACTATGGTGTCACATCAGATACATCATATTTTAAAAGGGCTAAAATGAAACTTTTATTAAATCCAAAATACTTAAAGTAATATCTTAATAAACAGAAATCCCCAAAACAACGGGGTCCAAAATGCAAAGTATCAAATCATAAAATGTCTTAAGATTTATTAAAAACTTGGGTGAATCTAGGTAAGTCCAAACTCTCTCAATGCCCCGTCTCCCGCTTAATACCTGTCGCATGGAAAAAGAAACGGCTGAGCAAAACGCCCAGCGAACGGATACAACAAATATGGTTTAAGGCAAAAGAGATAACAATAATGAAGATATCACAAGGTATAAACATAAGGATGATTAAGTGGATGAATAAAAAGGGTTAAAGAAAGACAAGAACAACCCACGAGCACACATAACAAATCACATATCCAAACCAACCAAATAATCATATATGTCTACTAGGATTGCGACTCCTATGTACCAAAGTGACGGCGTGTATTGCACACACAAACCTATCACATTAAATCAAATCATATCATATCAAACAAATATCTAGGATGCATCCATACGCTCCCTGCAAAACAAATGTCAATAGCACGTGCACTAGCTCATGACTAGCACCCGCACTCACAATAATATAATAATTATGTGCACCAAAAGGGAACGCCGGGGATCTAATCACACCGCCCCAGTTAGTGTCATGTCACCGGTGCATCGTATGACATGGTCATGGTACCCCCATGACTAGATACAAAAATATGGCTCGGGCTTAAGGGTTCATTTCAAAGGCATAACAACTAGGAAAAACATACGTATTCAAATGGGGAACATATAAAGGCATAACAATAACGGAATCATAACAAGGAAAAGAATTTAAGGATCATATCAAAACAGCAACTAAGGATGTGGGAACATAGCAATGGCATAGGAATTTATCAAATGGAGTTGTGTAAGAAAGAGTAAAAGAGTGTTCTTTAACAAAGAACCGAATATCCGTACCTTAAAAGCACAAACAAGTCACGGAATCGTATACAAAGCAACAAGTCCTATTCCCGTGTCACCAAGGCTAAAAGATACATAAAAATATGTCTTACATACTGTTCTAGAACAAAAGATTACAAGGTTTCATGATTCGGTGATTCAAAACCCTAATTATACACTTTCCCAAAACCCATCATTTAGGGACTGTTTTAGAAGATCCGACTGTAAAACCATTTTCCAAAACCATACTCACTGATTAAAGTCCATATTTGAAAAATACATTCTAAGTAGATAGTTTTAGACTCCGGATTCACTCAAAAAGCTATCCCGAGGCTCAAGATATGACTCTTACAAGATGACTCATATTCTGATTTTTAAGGACTGTTTTAAAAGATCGACACGGTAACCATAGTTCCAAACCACTTCAAAACGTTTTAAGACCTGTTATGAAAACTAGATTCATTGTAGATGGTTTCAGGATTTTGAAACTCTTAAAAAGATGTTATAAAACCCGTTTTACAGCCCTTACAAGATCACCCAAAATCTGGACAGCCCTTAGTTATTATTGCGTATGAGCCGGTTTAATGATCTAGACCACCATAGGTTAGCTAGATCTTTATAAAAACTTTATAAAACTATATTAGAACATATTTAGGCTGGTCTAAAACTAGATCTAACATACAAAAACGTTTTTAAGGTATTGAATCACCAAAACACATTTTTAGGGTTTCAAAACCCTAGAAATCATGTTTATGCATTAAATCAAAATATAAGAAAGCCATAAAGGTGACAAAAGGATTATAAGGACTTACATGAGATGTGTATAATGATATAGTAATCATTATACACACAAAATAATAATAATGGATGTTTAGTAACAAGAATGGAGGTTTAGAGAGGAGAAAGATCAAGAACAACCTTAAGGTTTTAAGGTTTTCTTAACAATGGAGATGAGAGGAGATTTTGGTAGAGTTTAGGCAAGGTGAAAAGTGTTTGTTGTGTGTTTTAGGCCAGCCATGGGGTGACTTTATATAGCAAAATTCTATTTTAGTTAAAAGCTTGAATTAAGGAATAACATTAACTAGGTTTTTCAATCCTTGAAACATATGTTACATCTTTGCATTAAAACACATTAAAAATCATCAAAATCATTCCTAAAACCTTCAAAATTTTGTGTGTCTTAGTCAAAAATGGGGAAGGAGTTTCATCTCAATTTTAATGCCATTATAACATACCAAAAAGTTACCTTTTTCCCATTTTAACAAGTCTTACAAAAAGTGTACATTTAACAAAGTGTGTACTTTTTTAAACAAAGATAACCTAAGTTTTAAAATATTTATTCACATTAGTTTAAGAATATCCATTTATACTTTGTCTTTATTTAAATTATAGGTTATAAGATAATTTGATAAAAAGGTTTCATAATCTAAGTCTTATTTATTTAATACTTATGAAAGAATTAAACTATGCTTTAAATTATATTAAGTAAATAAAATCTCTACTATTAAACTTACATAAAATCTCAAATTCATATAAAATGTTCAAATATCATAATTAATTTAAATTTCCATATTATAAGAATGTGGGTTTTACACACAAAATTTTCTTGCATAAAATTTTTCTCTTGAAATTTTGGTATAATTTTTTTTTTCATGTATATATATTTTATGTTTTGATCTGTTTAATCATACGTTTTATGTTATACTGTCAGATGGCAAACACAGACAATCTCTGGGCAATGTCTGCAGCTGCTGATGCAGAAATGCAAGACATCCTTCATCAGAACGACGGCTATCCTCCCCCGCCTAACATTTTTCCCATGGAAGGAAGAAATCGGCCCATGAGGGAATACTATACCATTAGACAACGACCTGACGAAGACATCAATGACTTCATGCAGCGTTTTCTTCGTTATGACGGTGTCCTGAGAGCATATGCGGGCACCACTGAAGAGCAGGCATTACATTTTCGTTGGGCTCTTAATCCTAGAATCGCCAATAACTTATCAGGTGCTCTGTTGGGTACGGTAGCACAAGTGGCCGATGCAGCACGTAAGCTGGAAATGCTGCAGGAGAGAGATGAGTTCGGGGAAGCTGAGAGACCCAACAAGAGGTAAACATTCGTATTCAAGCGGTGATTAATCCGTATTCTTTCCATATATGTCAAATATTCATCTCTTTAAATGTATCTTCCAGGCAGAAAACTGGGGACCGGTCTCAGCCGGCTACTCAGCAGCAGCCTCATCAGCCCAAGGGAAACGGTCAGACTAACGACCGTTCTACTACGGATAGGCGTGGCGGTAATGATAATTACCGTAACAAATCTGGACACTCCAACAGCGGCAGGTCCTAATACTTACGCAATTTTCTTATGATTTCATGTTATAACTCATATTCTGACACTTTAGCAAAAACTTCTACCAGGAACCATGGAAACTGTAGGGACCAGAACCAGAGAGGTTCACAGCCTAGCCATCCAGCTATCACTGGTATTCAATCTTACGATTATCCGCATTGTCCTTTGTACCCTATTATCATGTCTTATGTAAAATGTTTTATCAGGTTCCCAACCAGCCAGAGCACCTGCTGGAGGATTTACTCATCCTCTTTGCTCTACTTGCCACTGTAGGCACCCAGGGCCATGCCGTCGTAACACTAACGCATGCTTCAAGTGTGGTCTTCCTGGCCATATCATGAAGGATTGCCGAAAGGGCGAGATGGAGGGCACATCGGGACATGCTGATTCCAAGCCGCCTCCTACCACTGGGCGTGTCTACACGACATCTCGAGACCAGGCCAACAAGTCTACAGGTACCATCACTGGAATCTTGTATATGTATGGTCAAGCTGCATGTGTTCTTTTCGATACGGGTGCTACTCACTCGGTTATTTCTACTGCTTATGCTAAGAACCTTAGGATGCTCCCCATGCCACTAGAGAATAGGCTTACTATTTCCGCGCCTTTGAGGGACTCTGTATTAATCACCCATGTATACAAGAGTCTTCCCCTAGAATTCGACGATAAGGTTCGACCTGTTGACACACTTCCGCAGGACATGAATGACTTCGACATGATTTTTGGCATGGATTGGCTATCCAAACATCATGCTATCATAGACTGCCATTCATATCGAGTTATCTTCGGTGATGTTAATGCACCAGAGTACATTCAAAATGGGTTCGTACCCGGATGGTCTGTACAAATCATATCAACCCTGCAAGCGCGTGCACTACTGTCACATGGCTGCGAGGGTTATCTAGCTACGGTTCACGACATGGATGCTGAATCTCCATCAATTCAAGATCAACCTATAGTGTCGGAATTCCAAGATGTTTTTCCAGCAGAACTTCCGGGCATACCACCTGCACGAGAAGTGGAATTCAGTATCGAGCTTATTCCAGGAGCGGAACCAATCTCCAAGGCTCCTTATCGCATGGCTCCCATAGAGCTGAAGGAGCTGAAGGATCAACTGCAAGAACTTCTTGAACGAGGTTTCATTCGACCGAGCGCATCTCCATGGGGCGCACCGGTCTTGTTTGTTAAGAAGAAGGACGGCACTATGCGTCTTTGCATAGACTATCGCGAGCTCAACAAGATTACTATCCAGAATAGGTATCCACTACCACATATAGACGATCTTTTTGACCAACTCCAAGGGGCTAAACACTTCTCCAAGATTGATCTTAGATCAGGATGTCATCAGCTACGGGTCAAGGAGCAGGATATCGCCAAGACTGCTTTTCGTACTCGCTATGGCCACTACGAGTTTGTAGTTATGTCATTCGGCCTGACAAATGCTCCAGCAGTGTTCATGGACTTGATGAAAAAAATCTTCCATGAATTTCTGGACAAGTTCGTCATTGTCTTCATCGATGACATCCTGATTTTCTCAAAGTCCAAGGAGGAACACGAAGACCATCTTCGTACAGTACTACAGATTCTTCGCCAGAAGCAGATGTATGCTAAATTCTCCAAGTGTGAGTTCTGGTTAGACAAGGTGGCATTCTTAGGTCACACTTATCAGCAGAGGGAATCACTATGGATCCATCGAAGGTTGAGGCCATTACTAAGTGGCCGAGGCTGACTTCAGCGACGGAAGTCCATAGTTTCTTAGGCTTAGCTGGCTATTACCGTAGGTTCGTGGAGAAATTTTCTTGCTTAGCACTAC
This sequence comes from Glebionis coronaria, assembly GCA_025667525.1. Classification (NCBI taxonomy): domain Eukaryota; kingdom Viridiplantae; phylum Streptophyta; class Magnoliopsida; order Asterales; family Asteraceae; genus Glebionis; species Glebionis coronaria. The sequence continues at coordinate 2,851,351 of JANFOE010000193.1, forward strand.
CATTGACCAAACTGATGCGGAAAGGGGAGAAATTCGTCTGGACTGAAGAAAGAGAGAAGAGCTTTGAAGACCTGAAGCAGAAGCTAGTATCTGCACCTATTCTTACTCTCCCATCTGGTACGGGTGGATTTCAAATCTACAGTGATGCATCGGGGAAGGGACTTGGCTGTGTTCTCATGCAACATGGGAAAGTGATCGCGTACGCTTTACGGCAGCTTAAGCCTTATGAAGAAAATTACCCCACGCATGACTTGGAACTTGCTGCAGTCGTGTTTGCATTAAAGATATGGAGGCACTACTTATATGGAGAATCATGTGACATTTTCACGGACCACAAGAGCTTGAAGTATATATTCACTCAACGTGAATTGAACATGAGGCAGAGGAGATGGTTAGAGCTGTTGAAGGATTATGACATTAATCTACAGTATCATCCCGGGAAGGCAAATGTAGTAGCAGATGCTCTTAGCAGGAAGTCTGGAATGATCAACGACATTAAAATCGAAGAGGAAATCATAAGAGACTTGGAGCGACTAGACATCGAGATCATGGTACGTGGACAACACGGTTACTGGGCTAATCTTAGAGTAGAACCCGAGTTACTCTCTAAGATCAAGGAAGCTCAGAAATATGACGGAGAAATCTGGACGATAGTACAGAATTTGGAGAAACAGACAGAATTCAGAGTAGATGCAGATGGTATCGTATGGCAGGGCACGAGACTTTGTGTTCCTGATGACCAAGAACTTTAGGAAGCCTTGTTAGCTGAAGCTCATGACTCCCCATTCTCTATACATCCTGGTTCGACTAAGATGTACCATGACATCAAGCAATACTTTTGGTGGGGTGGTATGAAACAGGATGTGGCCACTTACGTCTCCAAATGTCTTACCTGCCAGCAGGTTAAGATCGAGCATCAGCGATCTGGCGGTCTCCTTCAACCGTTAGATATTCCAGAGTGGAAGTGGGACAAAATCACCATGGATTTTGTTACTGGTCTTCCGCCTACCAAGAGGAAGCACGATGCAATTTGGGTTATCGTAGATCGACTTACCAAATCAGCTCATTTCTTACTGATCCGCAAGGAAGATCCGGTAAGTAAACTCGCCGATACGTATAGAAGAGAAATCATGAGACTCCACGGTGCACCATCCAGCATCGTCTCAGACAGAGATCCTCGTTTCACTTCGTGATTTTGGAAGAGTCTGCAGAAAGCTTGGGGTACACAACTTAAGCTTAGCACGGCTTTTCATCCTCAAATGGACGGACAGTTGGAGCGAACGATTCAGACATTGGAAGACATGTTGAGGTCATGAGCGTTGGAATGGACGGGTGATTGGGACAATTACATCTGTTTGGTGGAGTTTTCATACAACAACAGTTGGCACGCAAGTATCAAGTGTGCTCCTTTCGAGATGTTGTATGGCAGGAAGTGTCGCGCCCTAATCTGTTGGGATCAGGTTGGCTAGCGAACACTTGAAGGACCAGAAATCATAGAGATGACCAATGAAAAGATCGCAGTAGCTAAGCAGAAACTTCAGGAAGCACGGTCACGTTAGAAGAGTTACGTCGATAAGCATCGTAGGGACATACATTTTAACGTAGGAGATCACGTATTCCTTAAGGTTTCGCCGGCACGTGGTGTTAGACGCTTCGGGATTAAAGGGAAGCTCAGTCCTCGTTTAATCGGACCGTTTGATATCATTGAACGAGTCGGTGAAGTATCTTACCGGTTGGCATTACCTCCACAGCTTTCGCATGTACACAATGTGTTTCATGTGTCCTTACTCAGATGGTACCAGTATCATCCCCTTCACATGGTTCAGTATCCACTGGGACAGATACGTGAAGATCTCACTTTTATAGAAGAACCCGAACGAGTTCTTGACAGACAAGAACGAGTCATGAGAAGGAAGACGATTCCATTCGTCAAAATCCTATGGAGGGATCATACCGAGCGGGAAGCCACTTGGGAAAAATAGGAGTCTATCCGGGCTTCTTACCCTCATTTCATATTTTGAATTCGGGTATGTTCTTCTTTTTCAGTTTACTTTATCTATAATTCGGGGACGAATTATTCTTTTTAGGGGGAAGAGTTGTAAAACCCGCATGCTTTTACCATGAATAGTACCCTAAAGATCGTACGTACTAGATTAAAACTTTCCTATTATAGCATGATTACGATTACGTGTTAGGATTTTACGTATTACGTACGTGTTAGAACACGATAAGTATTTACTACACACAAACACGCAATAATTATTTAACAATAATTAATCACGAACATGCGATCATGAAATCATGAACGTAATTAAATCACGAACTAATATTAATTACGTATATATATTTATTACGAGCGTGAATAAATATATTAGGTCACGGTAAATACTTAACGAGAACACATTAAACGCAAACACAAATAAACACGAACGAACAATTAAACATCGAGACACGGAAAACGGTACGGGTACCCCATGTGGGGCCCCCTACCCGCGGCAACCATAAGGAGATGGGCCAAGCCCATCTCAAAGTTTACTAAGAGGGGTTATGGTAAAATATCACTAGTCATTTTTCACTTTATAGAAGATTTAACAAAAACCTAAAAAAGTTCTCTCCTTCTCCTCTTTTTCTTTTTTTGGCCGCCACACATAAACACACTAAGGAGGGTGTTTATTTAATTTTTGATCTTGGTTTTGGTGCAAGTGTTCGTGTTTGTTCATCCTCGTTTAGATCCACGCATTCGGTATATTCTTTTTTATCTTTTTCTTTTTGATTTGATCTAATAATTAATCAAGAACATGATGTTTTTAAAACCTAATTAAAAACATAGATCAAACATGTAAATGGTTTTTGGAGAAATCAAAAAGGGTGTTTTAGGGGTGTTTGTTTTGGCCGACGCCTAAACCGAACCCCAAGGGGGTCTCGGTTTGGCTACTCGACCACCACCGAGACCATATGGTCCCGGTTGGGTGGTGTGGGTCCCACGGCAGCAGCAAGACAAGGGGAACCCCGAAGTGGTTCGGGGTATGGTGTCGATTTCATGTCCGGTTCATGGTTTCTAGTCAAGATCCGGTTCACTGTTTATGTTAAGATTATTTTTTATATAATCATATGTTAAAATTAAATTAATGAATATGACATGATTAATTTAATAAACATAACTTAGGTTATATTAATTATTAAAATCATGAAATTATTAACCCAAGTATTTAATATTTTCTAGACTTATAAATAATTAATTATTTAAAAACCATGGTTATAATTAATTAATTAACATGACTTAGGTTATGTTATTAATAAATAATAATACATGTTTTAACCTAAGTATTTAACTTTATTTAATTAAAAACATGATATACTTTAATTAAATATTTTAACCTATAGTTTATTTAAATTACATGAAATAATTAATAAACTATACATTATATCATTATGACTTAGAAAATAATCATGAAAACACTTAGGCTTATATACTTAGCTTATTTAACCAGCTTATATCTAATTATGAAAACTTTCTATTTTTAGAAACTTATTTAATTAAGGCAGCTGATCTATTTATGGAAACTTTCTATTTTTAGAAACTTATCTATTTTAAGCAGTAATTCTATTTTTGGAAACTTTATATTTTTGGAAACTTTCTATTTTTGGTAACTTTCTATTTTTGGAAACTTTCTATTTTTGGAAACTTTCTATTTTAGGAAACCTGCTATTTTTGGAAAGTTACTTATTATTACACAGTAAGTATAATAATACATGAAATACCAGAAATACTTAATCAGAATAGACAGAATATAAGATAAACACAGTTTAAGGCTTAAAACAGTAAAACATAGTATGAACATATAAAATAAGCTAAGACATGATATAAAAACCAGTTACGTATTTAGTAGTCAGATACTATTTCACGTATGTATTCATGTAGCGTTAGTGATACGGAAGTAGGATTCCTCTCAGTTCGTCTTCTTCATTCACTGGACATAAGGTACGGATTCCCGTCCTTTCAGTATGGACATTCTTTCCTTATTAGGATTCCCCGTATGCAGCCAAATGTTTTCCCGTAGTATAAGTTTATATGTTTGATTTGCTTATGTTTAATTTAGAATACCTATAGCCATATACATGCATGACCAGTTTCACCTAGTTATGGAGGTACCATAACCATAACATTAGAGGCACTGATGTTATGACTTCACCACGGTGGAGTGATTGCTCGTGGCGTCCCTTCAGCTTTTGGCCATATTATTATATTTATCATGTGGGGCGTATGGGTGCATCCTAGTTACATGTTTCAGTCAGGATTTCATGGTGAATGTGGTGTGTGCCTTGCATCCTTCACAAGGAGCTGATCCCTCCTACCCAAACCAGTATATTAAATTAGAGGCAGCCCCTCTAATTTGCATGATGAGGTCACCCCTCCAAGTATTCATGCACGGTGGATTTTCATGACCTATAGTGGCTAATGGTAAAATATGTTAAACAATTTTTACAAGATAAACATAAGGCTTTTCAAACTATAAAACCAGTTTTATCAAGACTTAACCAGGTTACTCGGGACTTAGTTTCTTCTGCTGTTATATGTTATATGTTATATGCTTATCCTATTGATGCTTTATTGTACATCCGTGCACTGAGCGTATTGCTCAGCCGTTTTCCTTTTCTATGTTCCCAAAACGGAAGGTACTAAGGGACGCTCGTAGACTTTAAGCGTACGTGCATATGGACTGGAAGCTTTCTAGCCTTTCTTTACTTTATGCATTATCTTTCCTTTGATACACTTGCTATGGACATTGTTTAGTCATTTCCTTTATAGTACTTATGTTTGTGTGTGATGAGATTTACTTTTGGACTACCGATGTTTGACTCCGGTATTTTCCTTTTATGGTCATGTAATGTTTAGACATTTTTCCTTGTATGTTTTGATGACACGCCATAATTACGTGTGACATTCCATTATCAAAATGGGTTGTTACATCAACAAAGACAAAGAAGAAAGCTAAGAGATCTAAATCAACAGCAGAGGATAGTGATGATGATGAGAGCTTAAAGAAGTACTTGAAGATTGTGAAATTTAAAGATCAATGTATTGACACAGAGATTTTTGGAAAGAGATCATCCATTGCTAAATGGATTTACTCTACAGATCAAGGACTTGAAGCTCATGGAATTCAGAGAACTGATGGTACAACAAGGGTATTTAGACTTTTGGAGGATATTCTTCACATTCTTGACATACAAGATATTCAAGATCTTTCAAGGTTAGTTCAAGAAGCCAGTGCAGGTAAAACTGAAGTATCACTATTATACTGGGAACTTCTCTTTATGTATGAGCCACACAATTATGATCAAGAAATGTTGAAGGAATTAGAGAATCAGGTTCCTAGTTACTGGAGATATTACAGGTCATGTGGATTGCATATTTTGGATGTAGATGATGTTACATACTATATGCTGCAAGAGAAAACTTACCCTTTCAAAAGAAAATTGTTGGAAATGATGTTAGAACAACAATTGGAAGTTATAGAAGAATCTGTTGATGCTTTGGAGTTGATCAGAATGGTTAAACAACAAATCAAGGATTTGAAAGATGAGGAAGAAGCTGAGAAAGAGCCTTAAGTGTTTGACTTTCAGTCACACTTCATAAATGGTTCTCAGTTCATCATGTCTAACACACATAAGAACTGGCTAGTCCATAAGCAAACGGTTTATGGTGAAGACTTATCAAATCCGTTGAAAGCTGATAGTTTGCTAAAAACTATATGGTTCTAACTCACCTTGTTTCGAGACAAAGAGTTGGCTAGTCCTAAACAAACGGTACTAGGTGAAGACTTCATCAAATCCGTTGATGGTTGACAATTTACCAAAAATTGTAAGGTTTTCATTACACCTTATTCTTTGTGAATAAAGTATTGGCTATTCCAGAGTGTACGGCTAACTGGTAAAGAATTTATCAAATCCGTTGATAGCTGGTGAATTGCTAAAAATCATGAAGCCAATACAGATTGGTGTTTGTTGTTAACTTTTTTATTTCAGGTATGAAGATTGCAAGCAAAAAAGTATTCAAAGAAAAATACTTAGAAGGTTTTGTTATCATCAAATCAAGACAAAGGTTCATGATTAAGAGTTCAAAGACTAAACTCAAGAAGACAATAACTGATGCTGCAAAGATATGTGAATGTTTAGAAGACACAAGAAGATCATAGTTTGAAGACAAAGATGATACTCATGATGTTTGAAGATTATCTTATCAGAAGAAGATCTACATTTGAAGTGTTTGGCTACATTCAGTTGGATACAAATACAAATTACCAAGTTCAATCCAAGGATGAAGAAAACACGAAAGACATGTATTTTAATACATCCAGTACAAGAGAAACAAGAAGACAACAGGTTATCATTTCTTGTTTATAGGGGGATTGTTGGGAATTATTTGTTAAGTGTCAAGTACCGTTAGTGTATTTCAAGTACTGTTAGTGTTATGTAAGTACCGTTAGTATTAAAGCGGTACATAGTAAGTACTGCTACTTATAAAGTAAGTACTGCTATGATGATTAGGACGAATATATCTTTGTATAAGATATGTCATAGTTATAGTTAGAGTATATCTTATGTGATATACCTAAATAGTTAGAATATTGATAATATATCGTCTATGATATAGTTATCTTTATAGAATATTCTAAGGTTTCTAAGGTTCCTTACTCTATAAAAGTAACATAGGTACAATGTCTTTCATGTACCTCATTCAAGTCGATTAATAAGAGAATCGAATAGTTAAAATTAATTCTGTTCTTCTGTGCTTTATAAGTTAGATTTCGCATAACTTATTTAGTGTTAGTAAGAGTGCTCAAAGTGTTTTAGTTTGATTACAAACTACTATACTAATTCTTAACAGAATATAGATCCAACCAAAGGGATCAATATGTAAGATTTCATGGTAACTGCGGTGTGTGCCTTGCATCCGTTACAGGAGCTAATCCCTCCACTCATTTTATATATTAATTAGAGGCAACCCCTCTAATTGCATGACGAGGTCACCCCTCCAAGTATTCATGCACGTGGATATAACATGACCTATATGGGCTCTCGACATATTTAAAATATAGATTTTCAAGATAAACTAAACAAAAGTCTTTTCAGAAATATAAACTAGTTTTATGAACTTAAATCAGGTTTTCCAGGACATACATTTATTCCGGTGCTATTTATTTCATTCATTACTTGCTTATGTTTATGCTTTACATTCTATGTTATATATCCGCACACTGAGCGTATTGCTCAGCCGTATTTCTCTTTCCATGTCCCAATACGGCATGTACTAAAGGGCAAAGCTAGGAATCCAAGAGTACGTGCATGAAATGGGGCGCCAGCTCTCTTTCATTCTTTAATGCATTTACATACTTTTGCTTTGCTGGACATTGCTTAGTCCTTTCCTTAACATTCATACTTATGCATTTCATGTGTGGAGCTTATGTGGATCCGATGTTGTTTCCGGATTCTTTTATGGTCATTTAATGTTTTAGACATTTACCTTGTATGCTTTGATAATATGCCATAATTATCCTGTGATATTCCATTTATCAAAATGAGGTGTTACAATTATGGTATCAGAGCCAAGGCTTCGACCTGTAGGCTCTTAAAATTGACCTCTGACTAGTGGGTAGTCATCAGCGTCTTCCTACAACTGACAGTTAGTTTTTATGCATTCATTTCACGTATCATTGTTGCAAACTTTTTGACAAAGTAATGGTTGGTATATGACTGGCCATATTTAGTCGGATGTGCTTTTAAATCGAATCATTTTGCTTGGTGAACCGACCCATAGTCGTTCACATTAGCTCATGTCATTTTGTGTTGATGAACTGACCCATAGGTGTTCATCCTCGTTATGTCAATTTTGTTTTGGTGAACGACCCATATGCGTTCACCCAAACTCATGTCATTTGCATTTGGTTATGCCTTCATAAACTGTTTCATGCATCATTTTATTATGTTTATCATATGTTCTAATAAAATTAATCATTTCATTTTTCATTTTTAAACTGTCAGATGGTCATGACACGCGAACAGGAGCTAGCAACAGTTGTCCAAGCAGATCTGCAAGCCATGCTTCCCCAAATCAGGAACCAAATCGGGCTGAATACCAGAACGCCCCGAATCAAAACAACAATACTCCTCCTCCTCCACCGATTACTTTGCACACTTTGATTGAGAGGTTTAACAAGCAGAAGCCAAGATCTTTTGACAAGGATGAGACTTCATTTGATGCAGAAGACTGGATTTCGCATATTGAGAAAAATTTTGATGTTATGCGATGTGATGGTGTCTACAAGGCAAGGTTGGCTTGCTATAAGTTTGAAGGTGATGCCCTACATTGGTGGAGAGCTTACAAGTTAGCTAATGGAGGTGATGTTGGCTAGTTGCATTGATTTGGGATTAGTTCAAGAATTTGTTTTATGGGCAGTTCTTTCCGACATCTGAGCAAGAGGGACTCAAGAGGGACTATCACTCCATTCGTCAAAGAACTGGAGAGACTAGCATTGAGTTCATGCAGAGGTTTCTTAGGTTGGCTGGATTCTTAGGTGCGACTGTGGGTACTGCGGAGGAACAAGCCAAGTACTTTCGATGGGCCCTGCACGCTTCTACAGCGGCTCGTTTACTTAGTGCTACTTATGCAAATGTGGCACAAGTTAATGAAGCAACACATAGCTTGGAAATGCTATACGAGTGTGATGACTACAAGGAACAAGCTCATCCTGAGAAGAGGTATAAATTTCAGCCATCGAGCGTTATCATTTCATTTCAATATTTATGTTCATTTATACCTTTTCCTATCAAATTATATCTTCAGGCAGAAGGGTGGAGGCCGGTCCTAACCGGCCACTCAGCAGAATGCCAACAAGGGCCACGGTCAATCTAACGACCGTTATGGATCTGACAAGAGGAACAATAATGACAGTTACCGTAACAACAACAGTCAGTCCAACAACAACAGGTCCCTAAATTATTAAGCTTTTCTATGTTCAGTTGTTGTATGTTTTTACATACTAACATTTCAGCATCATAAACAGGAACTCTGCGAGTGGACGTGACCAAAATGCTAAGGGTCAGCAGTCCAACAACTCGTCTTCATCTGGTAAACTATCATTTAAACTTCAGTCCAGTCATGTTTATGCCAAGTAATCCTGTCTCACGCATATTTCTTAACAGGCTCTCAGGTAGAAAGGGTACCTCTAGGAGGTTACACCTACCCCATCTGCACGACTTGTAGTCGTAGACATCTCGGTACATGCCGTAAATCAGCCGGCGTCTGTTTCAAGTGTAGACTACCAGGACACATGTTGAAAGACTGCAAGAAGGGAGACACTGCTGGTACTTCTAGTGCTGCTCTTCCTAAGCCACCAGCTTCGGGACGTGTCTACACTACCACACGATACCAAGCTAATAAGTCCTCAGGTACTATCATTGGCATCCTCTTTATGAACGGTCATGCTGCGTGTGTTTAATTCGATATTGGTGCTACTTATTCAGTTATATCCTTTACGTATGCCACTAGTATTAATAAAATCCCTACGCCATTAGAGAATTTCTTATGTATATCTACGCCTATGCGAGACTATGTGCGAATTACCCAAGTGTACAGAGATCTTCCACTAGAATTTAATGACAAGATTCGCCCATTAGACGCACTTCCTTTGGATATGTGCGAGTTTGATCTCATCTTAGACATGGATTGGTTATCCAAGCATCATGCTACTATCAATTGTCATACTTATCGAGTTATCTTCGGTGATGTTCAAACATCAGAGTACGTTTACAATGGTTTTATACCTGGAAAGTCCGTACAAATCATCTCTACGTTAGAAGATCGTGGATTACTATCTCATGGTTGCGAGGGCTTCTTAGCTTTAAATCAGGATATCACTGCCAAAGTTGCATCGATCCAAGATCAAGCAGTTGTTTCAGAATTTCCTGATGTATTCCCCAAAGAACTTCCGGGTATACCACCTACTCGAGAAGTAGAGTTTAACATCGAGCTCATCCCAGGAGCTCAACCAATCTCTAAGGCTCCTTATCGCATGGCTCCAATAGAGCTCAAGGAGTTAAAATATCAGCTGCAGGAACTACTGGAGCAAGGTTTCATCTGATCGAGTGTATCACCATGGGGTGCACCGATACTTTTCGTCAAGAAGAAGGATGGTAGTATGCGTTTATGCATTGACTATCGTGAGCTAAATAAGATCACGGTTAGGAACCGTTATCCATTACCAAGAATCATTGATTTGTTTGAGTAACTTCAGGGTGCCAAACATTTCTCCAAGATTGATCTAAGATCCGGTTATCATCAGCTGCGAGTGAAAGAGCAGGATATTCCAAGACTGCTTTTTGCACCAGATATGGCCATTATGAGTTCGTTGTCATGCCTTTCAGACTCACTAATGCTCCTGCGGTTTTCATGGACCTTATGAACCTCGTCTTCCATGAATACTTAGACAAATTTTTTATCGTCTTCATCGATGACATCCTCATCTTCTCTAAATCCAAGGAAGAACATGACGAACATCTACATATTGTGCTACAGGTTCTTCGTCAGAAACAGTTGTATGCCAAATTTTCTAAGTGTGAATTTTGGCTAAACAAGGTGGCATTCTTAGGCCACATTGTCTCCGCAAAAGGGATTACTATAGATCCTGCGAAGGTTGAAGCTATCACTAAATGGCCAATACCGACGTCTGCAACTGAGGTTCGTAGTTTCCTAGGCTTAGCTGGTTAGTATCGTAGATTCGTGGAGAATTTTTCAAGAATATCCTTACCTTTGAAAAAGTTGATGCGGAAAGGGGAGAAATTCGTTTGGACTGATGAGCGGGAGAAGAGCTTTGAAGAACTCAAGAAGCGGTTAGTATCTGCACCTATTCTTACTCTCCCATCTGGTACAGGTGGATTTCAGATCTACAGCGTTGCTTTGGGTAAAGGATTAGGCTGTGTACTCATGCAACATGGGAAAGTAATTGCATACGCATCACGTCAGCTAAATCCTTATGAGGAAAATTATCTTACACATGAGTACATGACTTGGAGCTAGCAGCAGTAGTCTTTGCACTTAAAATCTAGAGACACTATCTTTACGGTGAATCATGTGATATCTTCATTGATCACAAAAGTCTCAAGTACATATTCACTCAGAGGGAACTTAACATGAGGCAGATAAGATGGTTGGAACTACTCAAGGATTATGACATCAATCGTCAGTATCATCCTGGCAAGGCGAATGTAGTGACATATGCTTTTAGCAGGAAGTCGGGTATGATTAATGGCATCAGGATACAAGAGGAGATCATACGTGATGATAGGTGTGAAAAAACCCATCCTTTTACCACTTAACTATAATAATTACCAAGCCAAAACGTGTATTTTATGTCGTAAATGTCGGAATTATGCGTGGTTTGTGTTTTTGTTGTGATTTAGGACCAAAATGTGAAAAGGGAAGAAAACGCGGGTTTTCACAGGCTTTTATCAAAGAAAACGAGAAAATACGAAGTCAAAAGATCAGAGTGCAAAAAGAACGGAAGTCCAAGGCCTATTCTGAAGATTTATCGAAGAAAAAGTCTAAGACGGAAGTTTAATGAAGTCGAAGAACCAAGTCTAATAAAAGAAGATAATTATAAGACAAGTTCAATTTATATCGACAAATCCCAAGACAACGTCGAGAAAGTCGAAGAATTTAAAAGACGAAAAGACGAGAAGAAAGAAAAAAGCACCAACACATTTTCCTCCTCCTATATATAGTCCTTAAACACTTCATTAGACGGAGTTAGTTAGCTAGTAGATTTTAGTTTAATTTTTGAAGGTAATTAGGAGTAGCTTAATATTACTTTCTCTCTCTAGCTTTTCTTAATGTTTTTCAAGCTTTCACTTTAATCTTGTATTTTTGAATCTTAATCATCTTAATTTCAAGCTTTTTCAATTAATCATTCTCACCTCTACCTTTCTTTATTTTTAATCTTGTTTAATTTTGATAATCATGTAGTTTGCTTAATCTTTATGCTTATTGCTTTATTAATATCTTTGACTGATTGTGCTTATGGGTTTTGATGTGTTTGATTGTTTTAGATTATAGTGCTTAATGCTTATTTTTATGTTTTTCTTATTTTTAAATAAGTTGATTTTGTAGATTAATATTTTTATAAAAAGTTGATTTTTAATATTTAGTTTATTTTGTGTTTTTAAAGTTTTTGAATTGTGACTTATTTAGTTTTTCTTAAAATCAATTTGGTTAAAGTTTTAGTTAAGTGCTTATTAGATTTTAGCTTATTTTTTACCTTGTGCTGAATTTTTGTCTTATCCGGGTTTTTAAAACCCTTGTTTCCCGAATAGTAGTAGTAATTCAATATTCCGAATATCCTTTAACATACTTTTCATTCCGAATAGTGTAAGTTTAGAATCCCTGATAAGCTTCAATTAAACATTCCGGATATGAGCTTGAACTTATATTCCAAATAACAAAGAGATCAAGAATTCCGGATAAGTAGCAAAAGTACCAATTTCGGATAAGCCCAACAGCCAGGATTCCGGATATAGTAAAGTTTGTGTATTCCGGATATAGTATAGTTTGTGTATTCCGGATATAGCTAACAATCCATATTCCGGATAGTGTGTCAAAGACACATTCCGGATAAGCCCCTAATCAATTATTCCGGATAGTAGCTAGTATTTGGTTTCCGGATAGTGACAGTATTTGGATTCTGACTTAGGTTTTGTTTATTTCCTGTTTTTAATTTCAACCTTTATTTTTCCCGCCTTTTTACTTAGCTTTATTTTCAAATTGTCTTGCATTAGATTTATTTAAATTTTACATTTTTTATTAAGTTTTTAATTTTTAAATTACTTTTAAAAGTTTTAATTTCTCGTCATTTATTTTTAAGACTTAATTTTTAGTTTAAATTTTAAAGCTTCCATTTTTACTCACCGACATTGACATTTATATTTCCTCTTTTATTTTAAAATATATAATCATTTTATTTTACATTTCACCAAGAACGACTGAGTCGCACGATTCACGGTAATCAATTCGAAAAGACTGGAACAACGAATTTTCATACTTGGCAAAAATCTTGTATTAAATGGCGCCGCTGCCGGCTCTTTTTGTGAAGATTAACGGTTTACTGTGAGAGACGCGTTGGATTTTGGGATCCGTTCATTTTTTAACGTTATTTTTCTTGCTCAAAAATTTTCAAAATCGATAAAAAATTAAAATTTCAAAAATCCAAAAACATTTGAAAAACCATAAAAAGCATTTATTTTTCAAAGTTTTGCACCAAAAATATTTTCTTTTTCACGATAACTTTATTTCTTCTATTTCTTTGCTTTTCTTTTCTTTTGTAGGTGTATGCGTACTCGTTCACGTAAAAGGAAGTCCATTCAAGCCGCTATTATTGATCCTCCTGTTGTAGAGCCTCCCGTTGTCAACACAATGGAGAATCGTCCAATGATCGAGCTCTTGCAATCACACGTCGAAGGCAACGATGGTGCGATTGTGGTGCCGGCTATTGACGCCAACAACTTCGAGCTCAAGTCCGGTTTCATCTAAATGGTTTCCGCAACACCTTTCTTAGGTCACACTCATGATGATCTACACGATCACATAAAAAGGTTCGTACACTTATCCAATACTGTTAAATATAATGGGGTTTCACAAGAGGCAATTCGTTTGCTCCTCTTTCCTTTCTCCCTCGAGGGACAAGCTCGGACTTGGCTTGATAAGGAACCACCCCAGACTATTACAACATGGACGGACCTTGAGACCAAGTTTATCAATTACTTTTTTCCACCCTCACGTACTACCGCTTTGCGGAATGACATTATCAACTTTGAACAAAAGTACGGTGAGACATTTAGTGAATCTTGGGATCGTTTTAAGGAACATTTAAGAAAGTGTCATCAAATTAATACTTTTTAAAATGGATTAAGTTTGAATGACCAAGATTCACTAAATAGTGCCTCGGGGGGTAATATTTTGGTTAAAACTATAAATGAATCTTGGGCTATCATTGAAAACAAAGCCAAAGTCCAAACCAAGAGTGTTAGGGCTACTATGGCTACTGCCAGTGAGAGTGAAGTCACCACTCAAATTAAGGATCTTACTTCTATAGTAAAACACCTTGTTCTAAGAGATAACCCTCCCACTCAACATGCCCATGCTCTTAATATAACTTGTGAAACTTGTGGTGGGCCACACTCTTATGCTAATTGTGATAAAGCTTATGATCAATCTCACGGGGAAGTGTATGCTTACAAAAACACCGAGAGAGTTCATTTCAAGCCTAATGTCGATGTTAATCACTTGTCTTACAACTCGACAAATTACTTGGCTCCACCCGGTTTTCAGCAAAGACCTCACTCACGCACCCATAACAACCAAGGGCCACCTAGAGCAAATGTTCAACAAAATGCAAATGTGAGGGGCTCAAATGCAAATCAGGGAAATTACCAAATGCAAAATCAAGGCTTTCCAAACCAAGGTTTCAATCCTCAAGGTTTTCCACCTTATAACCAATACCCAAACCAAGGTTTTCAACAACAAGGGTTTAATTTAACTCATCCGCACATGGACTTGATTCTACAAAAATTAACCGATCATGAGAGAACCATGAAGGAAATGCAAGAGTCCATGGATAGGAAATTCGTTTAAATGTTACAAGCCCTTCGTCCCCAAGGTGCTCTTCCTTCCATAACCGAAACAAACCCTAGAGCGAATGTGAGTGCTATTACTACCCGCAGTGGAGCAACTTTAGTAGGACCTTCTACCCCTCCTCCCGTTACTCCATCTACACCTCCTCCACCTCCATTTATCCCTCCTACTACCACACCTAGTAATAGTTCTCCATTATTGTCTCCACCTCTCATGGAAGAAGTACCTAAGAACAACCCTCCACCAACCCCACCTACCACCTCTAAACCTTCTACTTCTCTCAACCTTTACATGCTACACCTACACCACCTAAACCCAACATCCCTAATCCTTCTCGGTTAGACAAGTGCAAATTGCTTACTAAGGAGGATTCTCAAATTACTTCCTATTTGAAGATGATCTCTCAAATGAATTTCAACATAAGCCTTGTTGAAGCTCTGGTCCAAATGTTGAAATTTGTCAAAGCATTCAAGGAATTGCTTAGCAAGAAGGAAAAGATGGCTGAGTTTGTCAACACACGCTTAAATGAAAAATGTTCTGCAGTCATTCTTAAATAACTTCCAGAAAAACTTGGAGATCCCGGTCGTTTTGTGTTGCCTTGCATTTTTAACAATGTTGAAGAATTTACTGCCTTAGCCGATCTCGGGGCAAGTATTAATTTGATGCCATTAAGTGTTTGGAAAAAGCTATCATTACCCGACCTTACACCAACAAAGATGACTCTTGAGCTAGCAAATCGAACTCTCGCTTACCCCGTGGGTATTTCCGAAGATGTGTTTATTAAAGTTGGTACCTTCACTTTTCCTATCAATTTTGTTGTTGTTGATTATGAAATGGACCCTCGTATTCCGTTAATACTTGGACGACCATTTTTTAGAACCAGAAAAGCTTTAGTTTATGTTGCCGAAGGTGAATTAATCTTAAGGGTCGGGTGATACAAGTCTTTTGCCCGTATAAAAATTAAAGTTCGTTGTTCTGGTCTAATCGAATTGATAACAGGTTAACTATGCGACTCAGTCGTTCTTTGGTGGAAACAAAAGTTGTGTCGTTGTAGTATATTAAAAGTGAAAACCTTTGAATAAATGACACTGAATTAAATCTACACTGGTTGAAATTAAATGGTGCAATATTTAAAATTTGAAAAGTAATTAATTAAATGTCTTAAAACTAAGCGTGACGAAAATTAAATTTGACGAAGTATTAAAAATGTAACTTAAAAACAAAACAAAGCAAAATATAATTCCAAATCCACTACCATCGGAATGTCTGATTGAAATGCTGTCACCATACCATCGGAATCCAGATCGCAAAGTAGTTATCGGAATGTATTAAAGCTAGGTCTATCGGAATGTTGAAAAGAGAATCTATCGGAATGTCACTTCCATCGGAATACACCCATCGGAATGTGGCTCAGATCGGAAAGTTGCTAAGGAAAATTGGGCAGCACTTCGTTTCAATGAAACCTTAAGAGCCGTCGCAATCCCGATCGCAATGTGCGATCGGAATCTTGATCGGAATAAGGGGAGTTTCAGATCGGAAAGCACCGTCGCAATAAGCTGTCGAAATCCGAAACCCTATTCCAATACTGTCACCATCGGAATGTGGCTAAATGGAGCTGTCGCAATGTGTAGTTTCCTTTCTTTTTGATGGAGAGCAAATTCGCAATAAGCACAAGAACCAATTAAGCTAGAACTAATAAGTTGAATTCTAAAACTTAGATGAAATGGAAATAGGACGAGATAATAAGCAACAAATTTAAAAACTTTTCAAAAACGAAATAAGCAAACTTTTAGAAAAATGAAACTTCTTAGAGAACTTAGAAAAACAAATAAGCTAAGTATGAAACAAGCTAATAAGATTGTCAAACTTATAGCTTATCTTATACAAAAACTTAGATGAAAGTAAAAAGGTAAACTTTTTAGTAAAATAAGAAAAGAGATTAAGCAACTTCTTGCTTAATCCGAATTTTAAAACAAACCAAAAAAAACAAGAGAAAGGTAGAAAGAGAATTATAAAAGAAACTCGATCAAAAGTAAATAAAGATTAAAGCAACAAAATGAAGAACACTTACTTGGAATTAAAAGGAATTTAAGGTGCAAGACAATTAATTAAATGACATGTAATTAAATGTGCAAAAATTAAAGTGGAAGAGCTAATTGTCACACTTAGCCAACAAAATGAAATGAATATCCTAATGATCTATTTATAGGGGAGGATTAGGGAGGTGCTTAGGAAGCTTCCTCCCCTCTTTCTTCTTTCTTTAATTGCATCATTAAGTCCCTAATCTTCTTAATTCTTTGACTCTAATGACTTTGTCTCGGGATTTCTTTAAACTCGTCTTGTAATTCTTCATAAATAAGACTTGAGTTCTTCGGCTTTTAGTAAACTTCCGTCTTTTGACTTTTTCTTCGATAAATCTTCAGAATTGGTCTTGGACTTCCGTTCTTTTTGGCACTCTTGATTTCTTGACTTCGTCCTTTGTCTTTTTCTTCGATAAAAGCCCGTGAATGCCCGTGTTTTCTCCCCTTTTCACATTTTCGTCCTAAATCACAACAAAAACACAAACCACGCATAATTCTGACATTTACGACATAAAATACACGTTTTGGCTCGGTTATTATTGTAGTTAAGTGGTAAAAAGGATGGGTGTTTACACACCTATCAAATCCCCTATACTTGATCATTGCAATGTCCTCCTGCAATGCATTAGTTACAAAGCACGTTTACACTTTTCATCACAATCAATCCACCTTGGCCTTTATTAAAGAGATAGAAAATTATAAACATTCAAAGTAAAGAAATCAAAAACATACCTTAGGGTTTTGAAAATGTCATGAATGATCATCATTTTCAAGTTTTCACTTTCTCCAAACCAAGCTTAAAAACGAGATCATTGTTATTATAAGTTAGCAAACTAACACGAACTCATGTGGGCCAATTATTCACTTAGACTCCCTTATTCCTAGGTGTATCTCTTATATTTTATTATTGTCTTGAATGGTCACGAGGATGCATTGTTGACTTATTTCGATAGTTATTTAGGCTAAAAATAAAGTGGGACGATTTAATCAATAGTTAGCTAAAGGACAAAATCTTTTAAAACTGCTTCTCGGGGCCTCATAAAGTTCATATCTTGGCATAACTCGCTTCGTGATTTGAGACCTTTCTCGGATCGATTTTTGGCAGCGACTTCATACTTCAAATCTTGAGAGACGTTCATGAAATAATGGTCTTCTCTTCATATTAGGAATTTCTTCACTTGATGTTTTGAGAGATTCTTCATACTTGGACCACGACTTCTTCATTTTTCTCCAATCTTTATTTTGGACTTTGATATACAATGATCCGCCTCCTTTTTGGACTTGGATCTATTTATCTTATACCTTGTTAGGGCCTTTTCGGATAGACTTCTCCATGATCTTTTGGGGAGTATTTTCTTTTCGTCGTGTGTCTCGATCCTTCATATTGATTTTCGATAAATGATTCTTCACATCACTTGGGATCTTTAGCAACAAAATAATAGCCCTCATGCCTTATTAGGGCCTTTTCGGACTCGCCAATCTTCGCATCCCGCTTCAATAAGTTATGCCTTGGCTATGAACTCCAATCATTACCGAGCAACTTTTAAACGATCTTGGGCTAGAAGCTAAGTAACTTTTCAAATCGTACAACCTTATTTATTGCAGATAAATTTATTAACAAGCGATGGGAGAATAGGCTTATAATTAACTCACATAAATTCACGAAAGGATACCAGACTTATAATTGACTCTATCATCTCTCATTCTCCACAGTTTAAAATCTCAAGGAATGAGACTCATGGATGCTTAGCCTATTAAATCAAAGTTTTGGGTTTTCGAGTCGTCCATAGGATCTTGCAAATTCTTAGACTTTTTCAAGTTTAGAAATCGCATTAAAGTTCCCTTGATAAACGACCCTCTAGGATCAATTATAGGAACTTGCGAAAAGTTCTTGTTCTTAACCCGTGAGAGTTAAGACTTTCGCGTTTTATAGCTCCCTATATAAAAGCCTAGCAAAACTTGACTTAAACACGTTAAGGATACTAGCTAGAGTAAACTTAGATAAGTAAACTCGGGTTGAGTCAAAATTTTCACAACGTTTGAAAATTAAAACCACTTTATTAAAAATTTATTCTAGCAAAAAAAAATAACTATACAAAGGGAAAACTAATAGGCCAAAATAGATCAAAAATTATGAAAAATGTCGAAAAATTGATTTTCCGGTTAAAATGAGGACAAATACAAGGAAAAGGCCACTTAACTTCGTTAGAAGTCCCCCCTACACTTAATATAAACATTGTCCTCAATGTTTAAGCATGTGGGAGTAAACTCCCCTACACTTAGGACATTGTGCATGTTGTTTAAATCTTGCTAAGGAAAAGACAACTAAAGAGATTCCTATTTTAATATTGAGAAATATATAATAATGAATCGAAAAGAATTTAGGATAGAACCGGGTAGAAGGGAACACGGAATTACGGGTCGTCAAAAATCATCAAGAGTGGATCATTGAGCGCTCGAATCCCTGAATATGAGAAGAGATGAAATAGCAAACACCAACGGGTCTCCCCTACACTTAGGATAAAGATAGCTAAAAGATAGATACATGGGTTGCCTCCCAAGAAGTGCTAGATTTTTGTTCACCGAGTCGTGAGCCTGACTCGACCTTGATTAGCATAGGAAGAAGCATGAAACATATCAACCGGGATTAAATACATAGTTTTCGTCCATCAAATAGCATAAGATTAAGGCGAACAAGGCAAGCCAAAGAAGAGTAGGCAAGGTTCCCTTAAGCAAAGATGGAGCACGGTGGGAGCAAAGGTGAAGAGGTGCAAGCATATTTCCATAAGTTCCAAAGATATTTCCTTTTATTACATCAGACAGATACTGAGATGGCTGAAGAATATCGATACCGGGGTCGAACACCTTTTCCTTTAGGGGAAAATAGCACTCATGCTCAGCAGAATTTGAAGATGATCCGCGAAGAAAATGCACAACCTCGTCTTCAGAAGGTGGACAAAGAGGTGTTAAATCATACGTGCTGCGAATGTTGGTGTCGTCCGGTTGCTTCTCCTTTGAAAGAATTTTCTTCAAATCCGAAGTAGGATCTAGACCATAATCATCAAAGTCTAAAGGAGGAGCATCACTCTCATGAGGGAAGTAAGTATTACGAAAAGTAGAGAAGTCTTCCTCAAATGAGTAGTCATCCAAAGTAGGATTAAGCATTGTAGGTGGAGGATCTTCATGATGTGAAGAATCACTCAAAAGAGTATCGGCCTCATAAAAATCATCATAAGTGGGCATGTCAGGATACTCGGAAGTAAAGTCATCATAATCATCTCTATCGAAGCTAGAATCATCATCATAAGCATCATAGATCGGTGGAGAATCATATATGGGTGAAGGTTCCAGATTGGAGAGAGAATCATCCACATCATCTTGAAACAGTGGATTATCAATGCAAGAATCGAATAGAGGATTGTTGTAGACGACAAAATCATCAAGCACATTAATCATATTCGCTGATTCTCTTCAATAGGAGTTGCTTGTAAGCTTACCCATTTCAAAAACTTGTGCATCATCCTCGACTCTTAAAATGAGCTCACATTTATCCACATCAATTAAAGCTCTATCGGTTCTCAAAAATGGGCGCCCAAGTATTAACGGAATACGAGGGTCCATTTCATAATCAACAACGACGAAGTCGACCGGGAAAGTGAATGTGCCAACTTTAATGAACACATCTTCGGCAATACCAACGGGGTAAGAGAGAGTGCGGTTGGCTAGCTCAATAGTCATGTTAGTGGGTGTAAGGTCGGGCAATGATAACTTTTTCCAAACACTTAGAGGCATCAAATTAATACTTGCCTCGAGATCGGCTAAGGCAGTAAATTTGTCGGTTTGGTTAAAAGTACAAGAAAGCACAAATGACCGGGATCTCCAAGTTTTTCTGGAAGTTCTTTAAGAAGGACGGCAGAACAATTTTCATTTAATCGAGTATTAACAAACTCGGCCATATTCTCCTTTTTGCTAAGCAATTCCTTAAACATCTTAACAAATTTAGGCATTTGTGCTAGAGCTTCGACAAGGGGAAAAGTGACGGTCATTTCCGAAACTTTCTTCAAATAGTTTGACACTTGAATGTCATCCTTGGTGTGCATTTTGGCCTTGCCTAAGCGAGATGGATAAGGAATGCGGGGGTTGGGTGGTGAAGGTGTAGGTGTAGCAGGTAAAGGTTGAGATGTTGAAGGTGGGGTTGGTGGAGGATTCTTGGTGGGTACTTCGTCATGACGAGGCGGAGACGATAATGGTGTACTAATACTAGGTTTGGGAGGAGTAGGGATAAATGGTGGTGGAGGAGTTGTAGATGATGGGGGCGGAATAGGTGGTCCTACTATGGTAACTCCACTACGGGTAGTAATAGCACTCACATTCGCTCGCGGATTGGTGACGGTGTTTGAAGGTAGAGAACTCGAAGTAGAAGGTTGAGTGGTGGGCAAGAAACTAGCCAACATATTCTTTAAATCATTCGTTTGATTACTAAAGGAGGATTGCATATTATCTCGAAGCTCGGATCTGATGTCATTCCCTTGCTTGGTGACATCCCCTTTCAGATTGATAATTTGGCTCTGTAGATTCTTGATTTGCTCTCCTTGGGTTCTCATTAAGGCTTCAACATCTTGGTTAATGGGTGGGGTTTGTTGAGTGGGTGGGTGATAAGGATTAGAAGCTTTAGGTGGGATTTGGTTGCTTCTAGTATAGTTGTTGTTGGGGTTTTGGTTTTGAGGAGAAAAACCGGGTGAAAGGTAGTTGTTTGACCGATAACTTAGCAAATTTCTATCCCCTTGAGGTCGGGCTTGGTAATTTTCCGGTGAATAATTACCATAAGCCGCATACACATTTTCCAGATTTCCTTGAGTAGAAGGACAATCAGTGTATGAGTGAGGACCGCCGCATGTTTCATAAGGATTCGCCACTGCTTTAACTTGTTGTTGGTTTGTAGCGAGGAGCAAGATATTTTTGTTCATTTCGGCCATCATGCGGGTGAATTCGGTCATGTCGGGGTTTGCTTAAGTAGAAGAAACATTGACTCTCGGGTTGTTCCTTGAAGAAGCGGAGGAATCCCAGTTTTTGTGATGAGTAGTCATGTTTTCAATAAGCTCTCTACACTCCTCGGGTCTCCTTTTCATAAATGTGCCACCGGCGGCTGCATTAATCGTAACGATCACGAAAAGTCAAACCGTTGTAGAAAGTATCAATTAAGGTCACAGGGAGCATGTTGTGGTTTGGACAATGATCGATCAAAACATTATATCTTTCCCAAGCATCAAAGAGAGATTCATCGGGTTCTTGCATGAAACTGTTGATTTGATTTCGAAGGCTCGTGACCATGGATGGTGGAAAGTAGCGCGACAAAAAGCGTTGAGTCATGTCATCCCAAGTATGAATGGAATTCTTCGGGAGACGATCAAACCATTTCTCGGCGTGGTGTGATAAAGTATGTGGAAAGAGTTGAAGGCGAAGAACATCCATTGTGGCACCAGGCAACTTCATGCTTTGGGTGATAGTAATGAATTTGTCGAGGTGTTTGTTGGCATCATCATCAGGCAATTCTCGGAATGGATTAGTTTGCACTTGCTGGATCATGTGATGCTTCAACGAAAACTCCGGAGCCGTGATTTGCATCGGCGCAATCGGTCCTCCTCGTCCAAACATGGTAGGTTGACAAAGCTCCTCCATTGTCCGAAGATCGGGCTGTGGAAGAACATTGTTGTTGTTATTATTGAGGTGCGGTGGATTATTGTTGTTGTTTACACCTGCCATACCTAAATCTTCAGGAGTCTCGGGCTCTTGATAAGTAGAAGATCTAGTACGCATACACCTACAAAGGCAAAAGAAAACAATACCAAACACAAAGAGAATATATATACACAATAAAAATAAAATCTTTTTGGATTTTTGAAAAATTTTAATTTTTATGGATTTTTAACAATTTTTAATTTTTTTATTGTTTTTCTGGAAATTTTTAAGAAAGAAAATAACGCTCATGAATGAATGGATCCCAAAAAGCAACACGTCTCTCACAGAAAACCGTTAATCTTTACGAAAAGAGCCGGCAGCGGCGCCATTTGATACAAGGCTTTTGCCCGTATAAAAATTAAAGTTCGTTGTTCTGGTCTAATCGAATTGATAACAGGTTAACTATGCGACTCAGTCGTTCTTTGGTGGAAACAAAAGTTGTGTCATTGTAGTATATTAAAAGTGCAAAACTTTGAATAAATGACGGTGAATTAAATCTACACTAGTTGAAATTAAATTGTGCAATATTTAAAATTTGAAAAGTAATTAATTAAATGACTTAAAACTAAGCGTGACGAAAATTAAATTTGACGAAGTATTAAAAATGTAACTTAAAAACAAACCAAAGCAAAATATACTTCCAAATCCACTACCATCGGAATGTTTGACCGGAATGTTGTCACCATACCATCGGAATCCAGATCGCAAAGTAGTTATCGGAATGTATTAAAGCTAGGTCTATCGGAATGTTGAAAAGAGAATCTATCGGAATGTCACTTCCATCGGAATACACCCATCGGAATGTGGCTCAGATCGGAAAGTTGCTAAGGAAAATTGGGCAGCACTTCGTTTCAATGAAACCTTAAGAGTCTTCGCAATCTCGATCGCAATGTGCGATCGGAATCTTGATCGGGATAAGGGGGAGTTTCAGATCGGAAAGCACCGTCGCAATAAGCTGTCGAAATCCAAAACCCTATTCCAATACTGTCACCATCGGAATGTGGCTAAATGGAGCTGTCGCAATGTGTAGTTTCCTTTCTTTTCGATGGAGAGCAAATTCGCAATAAGCACAAGAACCAATTAAGCTAGAACTAGTAAGCTGAATTCTAAAACTTAGATGAAATGGAAATAGGACGAGATAATAAGCAACAAATTTAAAACCTTTTCAAAAACGAAATAAGAAAACGAAATAAGCAAACTTTTAGAAAAATGAAACTTTTTAGAGAACTTAGAAAAACATATAAGCTAAGTATGAAACAAGCTAATAAGATTGTCAAACTTATAGCTTATCTTATACAAAAACTTAGATGAAAG
This sequence comes from Glebionis coronaria, assembly GCA_025667525.1. Taxonomy (NCBI): domain Eukaryota; kingdom Viridiplantae; phylum Streptophyta; class Magnoliopsida; order Asterales; family Asteraceae; genus Glebionis; species Glebionis coronaria. The sequence goes on from JANFOE010000193.1 coordinate 2,875,171, forward strand.
TAAAAAGGTAAACTTTTTAGTAAAATAAGCAAAGAGATTAAGCAACTTCTTGCTTAATCCGAATTTTAAAACAAACCAAAAAAACAAGAGAAAGGTAGAAAGAGAATTATAAAAGAAACTTGATCAAAAGTAAATAAAGATTAAAGCAAAAAAATGAAGAACACTTACTTGGAATTAAAAGGAATTTAAGGTGCAAGACAATTAATTAAATGACATGTAATTAAATGTGCAAAAATTAAAGTGGAAGAGCTAATTGTCACACTTAGCCAACCAAATGAAATGAATATCCTAATGATCTATTTATAGGGGAGGATTAGGGAGGTGCTTAGGAAGCTTCCTCCCCTCTTTCTTCTTTCTTTAATCGCATCATTAAGCCCCTAATCTTCTTAATTCTTTGACTCTAATGACTTTGTCTCGGGATTTCTTTAAACTCGTCTTGTAATTCTTCATAAATAAGACTTGAGTTCTTCGGCTTTTAGTAAACTTCCGTCTTTTGACTTTTTCTTCGATAAATCTTCAGAATTGGTCTTGGACTTCCGTTCTTTTTGGCACTCTTGATTTCTTGACTTCGTCCTTTGTCTTTTTCTTCGATAAAAGTCCGTGAATGCCCGTGTTTTCTCCCCTTTTCACATTTTCGTCCTAAATCACAACAAAAACACAAACCACGCATAATTCCGACATTTACGACATAAAATACACGTATTGGCTCGGTTATTATTGTAGTTAAGTGGTAAAAAGGATGGGTGTTTACACACCTATCATCGGGAATGATGCCCAATTTTTTAAGATGGGGAAGATTACAAGTAAGTCAAATGGAAAAGAATCGGCGAAAATGATTAATGTGCTTCAAGAAGAGCTTACTACTACTTTGGAAAGTTTTAAGCTTGATGATTTTGTTGTATATGATAATCCTCTTTTTGAGTCTCGCTATGATAATCCACTTTTCCAAGATGATGCGGATGATTTTGATGATTCTCTCTCCAATTTGGATCCCCTACCAATTTATTATTCTCCACCGATCTATGATGATTATGATGATGATTCTAGTACCGATGGGGATGATTATGCTGCTTTTGTTTCAGAGTATAAAGACATGCCAACTTATGATGATTTTGATGATGTTGATACTCTCTCGAGTGATACTTCACATGATGACCTTGCTCCTACTTTTGATGAAGATCCTCTACCAAACACTATTGATACTTTAGATAATTACTCATTTGAGGAAGATTTTGCCACTTTCCTTAATACATACTTCCCCAATGAGAATGATTCTCCTCCTTTGGACTTTGATTTTGGTCTTTATCCTCTTTCGGATATTAAGAAACACGTTTCAAAGGAAAAGAAACCGGACGACACCAACATCCGCAGTACTTATGTTTTGACACCTCTCTATCCACCTTCGTCGGATGAGATTGTGCGATTTATGAGCGGTTCTTCTTCGAATTCTACTGAGCCTGAGTGTTATTTTCCCCTAAAGGAAAAGGCTTTCGATCCCGGTATTGCAATTTTCAAGCCATCTCAGTATCCATCTGATGAAATAAAAGGAAAGATTTTTGGAAACAATGGAGCTATGCTTGCACTTCATCATACTTTCTACCACCGTGCTCAACAACTGCTTAAGGGAACCTTGCCTACTCTTCTTTGGCTTGCCTTGTTCACCTTAAGCTTGTGCTACTTGATGGATGAAAACCATGTATTTGATCCCGGTGGATGTTCTTCAAGCTTCTTACCATGCTAATCAAGGTCGAGTCAGGCTCACGACTCGGTGAACAAAAACAAGCGCTTCTTGGGAGGCAACCCGAGTATCTATCCTTTTATTCCGTTTTTATAATAAGTGTAGGGGGAGACCCTAGTATGTGTTTGTTGTTTTCTTTCTTATCATGTGCAGGGATTCGAGCTATAAAAGATCCATTCTTGATGACTTTTGACGACCCGTGATTTCGTGTTCCCGTCTTCCCGGTTTTATCCTAAACTCTTTTGATTTTCTATTTTATATTCTTCAATATTAAAATAGGAATCACTATAGTTGTCTCTTCCTTAGCAAGATTTAAACAACGTGCACAATGTCCTAAGTGTATGGGAGTTTACTTCCACATGCTTAAACATTGAGAACAATGTTTATATTAAGTGTAGGGGGAACTTCTATCGAAGTTAAGTGGGCTTTTCCTTGTATATGTCCTCATTTTAACCGGAAAATTTGATTTTTCGACATTTTTCGAAATTTTTAATCTATTTTGGCCTAGTTGTATTTACCTTTGTTATAGTTATTGTCTTTCTTTGCTAGAATAAATTTTAATAAAGTGGTTTTAATTTTTAAACGTTGTGAATCTTTTGACTCAACCCAAGTTTACTTATCCAAGTTTACTCTAGCTAGTATCCTTAACGTGTTTAAGTCAAGTTTTGCTAGGCTTTTATATAGGGAACTTTAAAACACGAAAGTCTTAACACTTACGGGTTAAGAACAAGAAATTTTCGCAAGTTCCTATAATTGATCCTAAAAAGTCGTTTATCAAGGGAACTTTAAAATGAAAATTCTAAACTTGAAAAAGTCTAAGAAGAAGCAAGATCCTATAGATGACTTGAAAACCCAAAACTTTGATTTAATAGGCTAAGCATCCACGAGTCTCATTACTTGAGCTTTTAAATTATGGAGAACGAGAGATGATAGAGTCAGTTATAAGTTTGGTATTCTTTCATGAATTTATGTGAGTTGATTATGAGCTTTTTCTCCCATCGCTTGTTAATAAATTTAATTGCAATAAATAAGGTCGTACGATTTGAAAAGTTACTTAGCTTCTAGCCCAAGATCGTTTAAAAGTTGCTCGGTATTAATTAGAGTTCATAGCCAAGGCATAACTTATTGAAGCGGGATGCAAAGATTGGCGAGTCCGAAAAGGTCCTAACAAGACATGAGGGCTACATTTTGTTGCTAAAGATCCAAAAGTGATGTGAAGAATCATTTATCAAAAATCAAAATGAAGGATCGAGACACACGACGAAAAGCTAATACTCCCCAAAAGATCATGAAGAAGTCTATCCGAAAAGACCCTAGCAAGGTATGAGGATAAATAGATCCAAGTCCTAAAAGCAGGCGGATCGTTGTATATCAAAATCCCAAATAAAGATTGGAGAAAAATGAAGAAGTCGTGGTCCAAGTATGAAGAATCTCTCAAAAAGTTCAAGTGAAGAAATTCCTGTTATGAAGAGAAGAACATTATTTCATGAACGTCTCTCAGGATTTGAAGTACGAAGTCAATGCCAAATATCGATCCGAGAAAGGTCTCAAATCGTGAAGCGAGTTATGCCAAGATATGGACTTTATGAGGTCCCGAGAAGCAATTTTAAAAGATTTTGTCCTTTAGCTAACTATTGATTAAATCGTCCTACTTTATTTTCGTTCTAAATAAACTATCAAAATAAGTCAACAATACATCCTCGTGATCATTCAAGACAACAATAAAATATAAGAGATACACCTAGGAATAAGGGAGTCTAAGTAAATAATTGGGCCACATGAGTTTGTGTTAGTTTGCTAACTTATAATAACAATGATCTCGTTTTTAAGCTTGGTGTGGGGAACGTGAAACTTGAGGGTGATAAACATGCATGACAACCAAAGCCCTAATGTAAGTCTTTGATCTCTTTACTTGTTTTCTTCCTTCAAATATTTTGTTATTTTCTATCTCTCTAAGTTCTTAATGTCTTATGTTCAATAAAGGCCAAGGTAGGTTAATTATGATGAAAAATGTAAAATTTGCTTTGTAATTAAGGCATTGCATGAGGGCATTGCAATGGTTAAGTGTAGGGGATTTAATAAGTGTGAAAACACTTATCCTTTTACCACTTAATTATAATAATAACCAAGCCAAAACGTGTATTTTATGTCGTAAATGTTGGAATTATGCGTGGTTTGTGTTTTTGTTGTGATTTAGGACCAAAATGTGAAAAGGGAAGAAAAAACGGGTTTTCACGGGCTTTTATCGAAGAAAACGAGAAAAGACGAAGTCAAAAGATCAAGAGTGCAAAAAGAACGGAAGTCCAAGGCCTATTATGAAGATTTATCGAAGAAAAAGTCTAAAGACGGAAGTTTAATGAAGTCGAAGAGCCAAGTCTAATAGAAGAAGAAAATTATAAGACAAGTTCAATTTATATCGACAAATCCCAAGACAACGTCGAGAAAGTCGAAGAATTTAAAAGACGAAAAGACGAGAAGAAAGAAAAAAGCACCAACACATTTTCCTCCTCCTATATATAGTCCTTAAACACTTCATTAGAGGGAGTTAGTTAGCTAGTAGATTTTAGTTTAATTTTTGAAGGTAATTAGGAGTAGCTTAATATTACTTTCTCTCTCTAGCTTTTCTTAATGTTTTTCAAGCTTTCACTTTAATCTTGTATTTTTGAATCTTAATCATCTTAATTTCAAGCTTTTTCAATTAATCATTCTCATTCTACCTTTCTTTATTTTTAATCTTGTTTAATTTTGATAATCATGTAGTTTGCTTAATCTTTATGCTTATTGCTTTATTAATATCTTTTATTGATTGTGCTTATTGGTTTTGATGTGTTTGATTGTTTTAGATTATAGTGCTTATTGCTTATTTTTATGTTTTTCTTATTTTTAAATAAGTTGATTTTGTAGATTAATATTTTTATAAAAAGTTGATTTTTAATATTTAGTTTATTTTGTGTTTTTAAAGTTTTTGAATTGTGGCTTATTTAGTTTTTCTTAAAATCAATTTGGTTAAAGTTTTAGTTAAGTGCTTATTAGATTTTAGCTTATTTTTTACTTTGTGCTTAATTTTTGTCTTATCCGGGTTTTTAAAACCCTTGTTTCCTGAATAGTAGTAGTAATTCAATATTCCGAATATCTTTTAGCATACTTTTCATTCCAAATAGTGTAAGTTTAGAATCCCGGATAAGCTTCTATTAAACATTCCGGATATGAGCTTGAACTTATATTCCGAATAACAAAGAGATCAAGAATTCCGGATAAGTAGCAAAAGTACTAATTCCGGATAAGCCCAACAGCCAGGATTCCGGATATAGTAAAGTTTGTGTATTCCGGATATAGTATAGTTTGTGTATTCCGGGTATAGCTAACAATCCATATTCCGGATAGTGTGTCAAAGACACATTCCGGATAAGCCCCTAATCAATTATTCCGGATAGTAGCTAGTATTTAGATTCCGGATAATGACAGTATTTGGATTCTGACTTAGGTTTTTTTATTTCCTGTTTTTAATTTCAACCTTTATTTTTCCCGCCTTTTTACTTAGCTTTATTTTTAAACTGTCTTGCATTAGATTTATTTAAAGTTTACATTTTTATTAAGTTTTTAATTTTCAAATTTACTTTTAAAAGTTTTAATTTCTCGTCATTTATTTTTAAGACTTAATTTTTAGTTTAAATTTTAAAGCTTCCATTTTTACTCAACGACATTGACATTTATATTTCCTCTTTTATTTTAAAATAGATAATCATTTTATTTTACATTTCACCAAGAACGACTGAGTCGCACGATTAACGGTAATCAATTCGAAAAGACTGGAACAACGAATTTTCATACTTGGCAAAAACCTTGTATTAGTGACTTAGAGCGATTAGACATGGAAATCCTAGTACGTGGACAACATGGGTACTGGGCTAATCTGAGAATTAAGCCAGACCTAACTTCTCGGATTAAGGCAGCTCAGAAGGACGATGGTGAGATTTGGACTATCATCCAGAATCTTGATCGATAGACAGAATTCCGTGTAGACGAAGAAGGCATCGTATGGCAAGGAACTAAGCTATGTGTTCCGGATGATCAGACACTCCGAGAAGCTCACAGCTCTCCATTCTCTATTCATCCAGGATCCACCAAAATGTATCATGACATTAAACAACATTTCTGGTGGAGTGGTGACGAGATGGCATTATACATGATCTCATCGTTCTTTTCGGGATTTAAATGCATAAAATGTCATAATTATACCATATATATGCTTGTATTTTTTTACTTGTGTGTTTTAGGTATGGATATCGTGAAAAAGACAAAAGATCACAAGAAACAAGGAAAAATGGACACGAGAAACGAAGTCGTACAATGAACCGGGCCCTAGTTCATGATTTATCCAAGGAAAGCCCTTGAAGACTTGAAGATGTACAAGTTTGATCCTCAATTTATGAAGAAATGGCACTTAATACCCTTGTATATTCATAATTACAAGTTTGGTCCCTTAAGTTTGTCAAAATTACAAAAAGGTCCTTCAACTTTGAAGAATTGACAAGTTTAGTCCCTCAATAATTCTAAATTGCCAATAATGGTCCCTCATGAAGTCAAATATACATTGAATACCTTTAAAGATCAAGAATGTCCAAGATCAGTCCTCAAACTATGCAAAAATGGCAAAAACAACCCTTGAAAACCTTTTGCCAAAGTTTTGGGGCAAAAGTGTGAAGTATAAAACTTTATTAACAAAGAAAACCAAGTTTTGTTGGCTGAAAACACGTTTTACCCTTTTCACCAAAACACAAGGACTTAATGTGTCATTTCCCAAAGTTCAAATCAAAGAATTGCGCCAAACACTTACCTTTCCACAAAAAACGGATCAAAATGTTTACTGTTTACCTTTCACCCCCAGTTACCGTCTCACTTAAAACAAAGGGTTAATCCCAATTACCCTGGCACACGTTTGATTCACACACCCTAAAACCCATCCCACACTCAAAACCCCAATCCCTACTCACCAAAGGACCCCACCCATTCACACGTCCACCAATCACAATCCAACTTAACCTCCAAGGAATGACACGTAGCCAAATCAACAGCCCACACTCCTTGCTTGATCACAAAGCTAAAATGAATGTATAGGATGCATTTGGACAACTCAACAACTCAATGCACTCAAGGGAAAATTTGGGAATTCTAGACTAGGGTTTCATGTATTTCAGCATTCTAGAATCATCCCTTGTACTCTATAAAAGGACCCCCAACCTGTGGTGAGGCCTTTGTTCCAGTTTTACTCTTTAAACATTGTAATCCCTTTTTAAAATTTATAAAAGTAGGTATTTTAAAAAAATTGTAATTCCTTTTTATGTTTTTGAAAGTTGGTGTTGTTTAAGGGTAATTCTGAGTTCCATTTGATGATATAAAGGTGTTTAGATCTTGTGGTTTAAACACGTCTATGTTTGGTAAGGATTTCAAAGTTGGAAAAACCTTGAAATCATTCATCTGTTTTTGGTATATTACATGTACTAACCCTTATCTAAAAGCTATAAGCCCTTGCAAGCTTGTTGACACCAAGCTAGTGAAGGTTTATCAACCTTTGGATAGGTTGTTTGCTGTTTGTGTTGAAGACATAAAACCCTTGAGGTTCTGCTTTGAACCATCAACCAAGGCACATCTCATCTCCTTTGTTCAAGTACCTTGGTCTTGTTCTAGCTGTTGAACAAGGTCCAAGGAGCATAGTTGATCCCTTTAGGAAGTTGTGGGGGATAGGTATAATATCTTGTTAAGTTTCCTCTAAAAAATTTCATGTTATTGTATGTTATGTACTTTGCCATGTGATTTGTTGCTCTGGTGATTGTGCTTTGTGTTTTATAGTTGGTATCTCTTAGTTGTCACCTAGTTGAGGTATTTAAACCATAAAATCAGTAGGTTGTTTGTAGAAATATAAAGTTTGTTTGAAAAAGGACTAAAACAAGGTTGTTTGGGATTTTGGGATCATAAGGCCTTGTGGCCTTGTGCCCTTGGTTCTTAGGGTTTCGGGAGTCTAAACAAGTCATATGCAATAGGTTTTGGTCACTCGTTAAGTATCAAGAGGTTTGGAAAAGGGATTTCAAGTTTTGGAAAAATCTAATAAAATTGGTTTGAATTTGGTCAAACACATCAGATCCAATAAATTCTTTGTTTGTTGGATCTAAGGTCTGAAATCTGGTTTGGGAAGAGTTTAGGTGATAAGCTATCTGTGTAGTATCTGTTTGTTGAATTTGGTGGCTTATTGTGGGTGCTAGAGCTTATTAAAGTTGGTTGAAGTGGTCATTTGCATCAGCAAATTGACCACCTCAATTTTGCCTTGCATTTTGTTATCTAGTGTATGACCTGCTTGTTTATTGCTTGGAACTTGTTTTTGTGCTGCTTGTGAGTAGATTTGGCTATTTGGTTTGCTTTGTTGCTGGCTTATAAGCTAACTGGCTTATTAAGCCTTATTTGCCAAAATCTGTCATCATTTGGTCAACTGACCTCTTGATTCACAAGGACTCCACCTTGAGTCCTTCACAAAAATTGCTTAAAACAAGCCTTAAAACAATCCCTGAGCATTTGGTGAATTTTGGAGAACTTTGACTTTTGCTCAAATAAGCACATTTTGGCTTTTTTTGAGAACTGCTTATCGGTACATGCAACAACTTGGCTTTTGTAATAGGCGTCATTTTTCTCAGCTTAATATAAAATCTGGAAGGTTACAAGTCATTTGGTTAAGCTTTTGCTAGAAAACTAGCTTATTTAGATTTTTCAGCCAGCTTATTTGCTCCTACAGCTTATTCTACTTGGCTTTTGTGATTTTTTATGATTGATTATTCTTAGTTGAGCTATTTGTGAGCTTTTGCAACAAACCAGAGCTTCTGAAACGTCCTAGAACTCTAACCCGACTATTTTGTCGTTTAATGAAATTCCACTTTGCTTATTTCTGGCTTATTGAGTGTGCTTTTTCAAAGTTTCTTTTCACAGATCTCTTAGGCATCTCAAAAGAAGGTTGTGTGTTTAATTAGAGCTTATGGCACTGACTTATTGCTTAATGGGCTTATTGGCCCAATAAGAATAAGCTGTTGACCATTTAAGCTGTGATAAGCTCAAAACCAGCTTTTGGGAATTCAGACTTTTATGTTTAGAGTTAAATTTTGAGTCAGATATGGCTTTTTCAGGTCATTTGGGTCAAGTTTGACTTTTTGGGCTCATTTAGCCCATTAAGGTTGACTATTTTGGTTTTTAGCCCATTTGGGGGCCCAATAGGGGTAATTTGGTCATTTCACTTTCATTTTCTGATTATTTAGGTTAAAATAAACTAGTTTGCAAGTTTTTAGAATTTTTTTATAATTTTTGGATTTTTAATATTATTTTAATATTATTTTATTATTAAATTTCAATTTTCACATTTTTGCACTTTTTATATTTTTCTTAGGTTTAATATATTAAAATAGGATTTTTGCAACTCTTAGATTAATTTTATCATCATTTTTCTAATTTCTAGAATTATTTTAAGTTTTTAATAGTTTTTAAACATTTTAAATAGTTTTAATTAGTTTAAAATTTTATAAAAATAGTTTTTAATCTTATTTAGTCATTTTAGAGGTTTACAAAGTGAAAAATCTTTATTTGGGCTTTTTAATAATTAATTTGATTTTTAGGGCTTTAATTAGCATTTAAAAAATTAATATTTAATTAATTAAAAGGTTTGAAAAAGTTTTGATCATTTGTAAACTCTTAGTTTATTTCATTTGATTTTTGGGAATTTTTTGGGAATTTTTAGAATTTATTTTTATTTTAGCTCTTTTTACGGTTTTAATTTTAGTCGTCGTAGTAAGAATTTTCACGTCCTCGTCATTCTATTTTCTCATCCCCTTCTTTCAAATATTAATCTCAAACCAATTACGAATTATTCACACACATATACCTCCTTGGGAAACGAACTTTCACCTTTGGGTCACTAGTACACGATTTTCCTAAACCGTCGTATTTAATACTTTCCCCATTTACGCTCTTTTCCTAAAGAGTAGTAAAACACTACAATCAAGTGGCATGAAGCAGGATGTTGCTACTTTCGTATCCAAGTGTCTAACCTACCAGCAGGTTAAGATCGAGCATCAGTGGACTAGTGGTTTACTGCAACCGTTAGAGATTCCCGCATGGAAGTGGGACAAAATCTCCATGGATTTCGTCACCGGATGTAAAACCCGCATGCTTTTACCATGAATAGTACCCTTAAGATCGTACGTACTAGATTAAAACTTTACTTCTATAGTATGATAACGTTCACGTGTTAGAATTTTACGTATTACGTAAGTGTTAGAACACGATAAGTATTTATTACGTACGAACGCACAATAACTATTTAAACAATAATTAATCATGAACATGCGATCATGAAATCATGAACGTAATTCAATCACGAGCTAATATTAATTACGTATATATATATATGTATCACGAACACGAATAAATATATTAAGTCATGATCAATAACTAATTAAAACACGTAAATTACGAACACGAGAACACACTATAATATTTAGACTCAGGAAATGTATGGGTTACCCCATGTCGGCCCCATACCACGAAATTAGGGAGGGAAGATGGGCTTAGCCCATCAATTTTTACTAAAACAAGGAATTAGGAAAGATTTTGGTCATTTTTCACTTTACAGGAAAACATCAAAAACCCTAAAAAGTTTTTCTCCTTCTCCTCTTCTTCTTCTTTTTAGCCGCCACAAATAAACACACCAAGGAGGGTGTTTATTTGATTTTGATCTTGGTTTTGGTGCAAGTGTTCGTGTTTGTTCATCCTCGTTTAGATCCACGCATTCGGTATATTCTATTTACCCTTTTTCTTTTTGATTTGATCTAATAATTAATTAAGAACATGATGTTTTTAAAACCTAATTAAAAACATAGATCTAACATGAAAAGGGTTATTGGGTAAATAAAAAAGGGTTGTATTTAGGGGTGTTTGTTGGCCGGCGCCTAAACCGAACCCCAAGGGGGTCTCGGTTTGGCTACTCGACCACCACCGAGACCATATGGTCCCGGTTGGGTGGTGTGGGTCCCACGGCAGCAGCAAGACAAGGGAACCCCGAAGTGGTTCGGGGTATGGTGTCGATTTCATGTCCGGTTCATGGTTTCTAGTCAAGATCCGGTTCACGGTTTATGTTAAGATTATTTTTATATAATCATATGCTAAAATTAAATTAATAAAGATGACATGATTAATTTAATAACATGACTTAGGTTATAATTTAATTATAGATCATGAAATTATTAACCTAAGTATTTTATATTTTTAGACTTATAATTAATTAATTATTTAAAAACCATGGTTATAATTAATTAATTAACATGACTTAGGTTATATTATTAGTAAATAATAATACCTGTTTTAACCTGAGTATTTAACTTTATTTAATTAAAAACGTGATATATTTTAATAAAATACTTTTAACCTATAGTTTATTTAAATTACATGAAATAATTAATAAACTATACACTATATCATTATGACTTAGAAAATAATCAGAAAAACACTTAGGCTTATATACTTAGCTTATTTAACCAGCTTATATCTAATTATGGAAACTTTCTATTTTTAGAAACTTATTTAATTAAGGCAGCTAATCTATTTATGGGAACTTTCTAATTTTAGAAACTTATTTAATTAAGGCAGCTAATCTATTTATGGAAACTTATTTAAGTAAGGCAACTGATCTATTTATGGAAACTTTCTATTTTTAGAAACTTATCTATTTTAAAAAGTAATTCTATTTTTGAAAACTTTCTATTGTTGGAAACTTTCTATTTTTGGAAACTTTCTATTTTTGGAAACTTTCTATTTTTGGTAACTTTCTATTTTTGGAAACTTTCTATTTTAGGAAACCTGCTATTTTTGGAAAGTTACTTATTATTACACATTAAGTATAATAATACATGAAATACCAGAAATACTTAATCAGAATAGACAGAATATAAGATAAACACAGTTTAAGGCTTTAAACAGTAAAACATGATATGAACATATAAAATAAGCTAAGACATGATATAAAACCAGTTACGTATTTAGTAGTCAGATACTTATTCACGTATGTATTCATGTAGCATTAGTGATACGGAAGTAGGATTCCTCTCAGTCGTCTTCTTCGTTCACTGGACATAAGGTACGGATTCCCGTCCTTTCAGTATGGACATTCGTTCCTTATTAGGATTCCCCGTATGCAGCCAAATGTTTTCCCATAGTATAAGTTATGTGTTTGAATTGCTTATGTTTAATTTAGAATACCTATAGCCATATACATGCATGACCAGTTTCACCTAGTTATGGAGGTACCATAACCATAACATTAGAGGCACTGATGTTATGACTTCACCACGGCGGAGTGATTGCTCGTGGCGTCCCTTCAGCTTTTGGCCATATTTTTATATTTATCATGTGGGGCGTATGGGTGCATCCTAGTTACATGTTTTCAGTCAGGATTTCATGGTGAATGTGGTGTGTGCCTTGCATCCTTCACAAGGAGCTGATCCCTCCTACCCAAAACTAGTATATTAAATTAGAGGCAGCCCCTCTAATTTGCATGATGAGGTCACCCCTCCAAGTATTCATGCACGGTGGATTTTCATGACCTATATTGGCTAATGGTAAAATATGTTAAACAGTTTTTACAAGATAAACATAAGGCTTTTCAAACTATAAAACCAGTTTTATGAACATGTTCCAAGTTTCCCAGGACTTATACATTTCCGCTGCTATTAAGTATTTATTATGTTTTAGTCATTTATGATATGTCTATATCCGTGCACTGAGCGTTTTGCTCAGCCGTTACTTTCCTTTCCATGTCCCAAAACGGCAGGTACCCTAGGAAAGACTCGAGCATTTGGAGGACATGCATAGGATGGAAGCTGCTAGAGACTTCTTTTCCTTTTTGCCTTCATATACTTATGCTTGTTTAGTCTTTCATTCATTCCTTTTGCTTTATTATGTTTTGGGCTTATGTTTGGGAACCGATGTTTGATTCCGGTTTACCCTATGGTCATGTAATGTTTTAGACATTTATCCTTGTATGCTTTGATGACACGCCATAATTACGCGTGACATTCCATTATCAAAATGGGGTGTTACACCGGACTTCCGCTTACTCAGAGCACACATGATGCTATATGGGTCATAGTTGATCGGTTAACCAAGTCAGCTCATTTTCTTCCAATTCACAAGGACTTCTCAGTCAGCAAATTGGTAGATATATTCCTTAAGGATATCATACGACTTCATGGAACTCCTTCAGACATCATATCAGACAGATATCCTCGTTTTACGTCAAAATTCTGGAAAGGTATGTAGAAAGCTTGGGGCACTAAACTTAAGCTTAGCATTGCCTTTCATCCTCAGACCGATGTCAATCGGAGCGTACGATTCAGACCTTAGAAGACATGTTGCGGGCTTGTGCATTGGAATGGTCAGGAAGTTAGGACGACTACATCTGTTTGGTTGAGTTTGCCTACAACAATAGTTGGCATGCGAGTATTAAGTGTGCACCATTTGAGATGCTTTATGGTAGAAAGTGTCGTGCTCCAGTCTGTTGGGATCAAGTTGGAGAACGAATCCTTGAAGGACCAGAAATGATAGAGGTGACAAATGAGAAGGTTTCCATCACCAAGGCGAAGCTACAAGAAGCTCGTGCTCGACTAAAAGAGCTATGCTGATAAACATCATAGAGATCTATCGTTTAATATCGGCGACCATGTTTTCCTTAAAGTATCACCAACACGTGGTGTCAAGCGTTTTGGACTCAAGGGCAAGCTCAGTCCACGTTTCAGCGGACCGTTTGAAATACTTGAACGTGTCGATGAAGTATCATATCGTCTAGCTTTACCTCCCCAGCTATCTCATGTGCATGATGTATTCCATATATCCTTATTCAGAGGTTACAACTACCATCCATTGCATAAGGTTACGTATCCATTCGAACAGATTCGAGAGTATCTATCATATATCGATGAACCCGAGAAAGTTCTCGATCATCAAGAACGAGTCATGAGGAGAAAGACGATCCCATTCGTTAAAATCCTCTGGAGGGATCATATCGAGCGGGAGGCCACTTGGGAAATGGAGGAGTCTATCCGGACTTCTTACCCTCATTTCCAGTTCTGACTTGGGTATGTCATTTCAGGTTACATGTCTTTCCAGCTAATATGTCATTTCAGCGTTTAGCATCTTGTCAGCTTATCGTATCTCTAATTCGAGGACGAATTATTCATTTAGAGGGGAAGAGCTGTAAAACCCACTTTAAAAATCCTAAGATCATTAGATGCACGAAGTTACCGTTAAATTTGAACTTTGAAATTAATTAATATACGACATGCATCACGGATATTATTACGAATATTATGTATATTAATTAATTATCATAATTATTATGTACGTAAACACGAATATTAATATGCGATAAGTATGTACGTAGGATATTAAGAAAACGTTTAAGTAACAAAAGCACGATAATTAAAGACGAATATACATGATAATAATTAATCAAGAAAAACAAACATAAATAGTATAAGGGGTGTTTGTGCGTCGGTTTAGAAAGGAAGGAAGGGAGAACGGGCTTTGGCACATACCCATAACTAATACAAGTGTTTTAATAAAAACTACAGAGGTTTCATAAAACACTTTTACAGAAAATAAATTAAAACCCTAATTCTCTCATTGCCTCTCTCTCTTGTCGCGACACCCTTAGAACACGAAGAAGAGATTGGTTTTGATCTTGGTTGATACGGTAGTGTGTTCGTGTTCATCTTTATTTAATCCACGCATTCGGTATCTCAAATCCTTTTTCTTTGTTTTTTATTTATTATGTTAGATCATTAAAAACTAAGCATGAAACATGTAAAATCAAGGGTTTATCAAGTTTTAAATAAAAACAAAGGTGGGGGGTGTTTGTTGTCTCGATCGCAGCCGACCGAGACCATGAAGGTCTCGGTGGTGTCGTGTGAACCACCAGCCGCAAGTAAATACTGGCGGTGGTGGTGGTATGTTGGCAGCCACAAGGACCAAGACCCGCAGTGGGGATCCTGGCCTAGCGGTGGGAACCGAGACCCACTTGGGGGTGCTCGGTGGGTATTTGGTGCATGTAGGGGGAACCCCAACTTCGGCTGGGGCCTATTTGGTTCGGCGCAGCAGCAAGCCGAGAGCCTTGGGCTCTCGGTGAGTTGGTTGTGGCTCGAATGGGTCACGGCAGCGAGGTCGCAGCCCTCGGGCTGTGGTGCTCGGTTGACGGGTCTCGGGACGGGGCTCGGGAACTTACATTTTTCATAAACACGTAAATTTTACCAATTATGAAAATAAGTTATATTATGTATTAATTAATTTAGCTATTAATTAATTTTTGTTTAATTAAAACTTAGGTTATAATAACTAATTATTTAATTATTCATGAACATGGATTTAATTAATTAAAACTTAGGTTAAATTAATTAATATCTTTTATGGAAAAGTTTAATAACATAAATTGTGTACTATTGTTAATTAATAATAAACTTAGAATAACATGAAACGATATTATAAATTAATAATAAGCTAAGTATTTATTAATTATTAAACTTTATAATATAATAATACATGATATAAAATATGCATATAATTAATTATGGAATAATATTATTTATGGCAACATGATAAATATGGAAATATACTAAATATGGTAACATGTTATATATGGAAATACATTAAATATGGTAACATACTATTTATAGAAACATGCTAAATATGGAAACTTTCTATTTTTCGAAACTTACTAATTATGGAAACTTTCTATTTTTAGAAACTTACTATTTTGGAAAGTTACTATATATGGAAACCTGCTATTTTTGGAAAGTTACTATATGTAGAAACCTGCTATTTTTAAAAAGTTACTCATTATGTTATAACAAGTAATACAACACTTAAAACATGAAACATATGAATCTTAAACACATGAAACTATAAGAAATACATGATTGAAACATGAAGTAATAAGACAAGACAAGAACAAGTACAATAAGTATGAACACGTCAAGTAAACCAAATAACAAGTATGTATAAGTAAGATCGACTCTTATTCATGTCCCTTCATTATGTAGCTATTGTGAAGTCGGAGTGATAGTCTACGTTCGTTTTCGTCTTTATTTACTGGACATAAGGTACGAATATTACGTCATTCGGTAAGGACATCTTTCTTCCTATATTAGGATTCCCCGTTTGCAGCCATCTGTTTTCCCTAGTAGTTTAAGTGTCTTAAAAACATCAGTATATGTATGATTATTTTAGATTGCCTGAGCTATATACATGCATGCTAGTTTCACCTAGTTATGGGGGTTCCATAACCATAGCACTAGAGGCACCAATGTTATGACTCTTATATGGTGAGAGTGATTGCTTGCAGCGTCCCTTTATAGTTTTTGCCAGTATTATTATTATCATGTGGGACGAATGGGTGCATCTTAGGACAAGTAGTAAGATTTCATGGTAACTACGGTGTGTGCCTTGCATCCGTTACAGGAGCTGATCCCTCCACTTATTTTATATATTAATTAGATGCAGCCCCTCTAATTGCATGATGAGGTCACCTCTCCAAGTATTTATGCGCGTGGATATAACATGATCTATATGGGCTCTCGGCATATTTAAAATACAGATTTTCAACATAAATTAAACATAAGTCTTTTCAGAAATATAAACCAATTTTATGAACTTAAACCAGGTTTTCCAGGACATACATTTATTTCGCTGCTATTCATTTCAGTCATTACTTGCTTATGTTTATGCTTTACATTCTATGTTATATATCCGCACACTGAGCGTATTGCTCAGCCGTATTTCTCTTTCCATATCCTAATACGGCAGGTATTAAAGGTCAAAGCTAGGAATCCAAGAGTACGTGCATGGAATGATGCGCCAGCTCTCTTTCATTCTTTAATACATTTACATACTTTTTCTTTGCTGGACATTGTTTAGTCCTTTCCTTAACATCCATACTTATGCATTTCGTGTGTGGAGCTTATGTAGATCCAATGTTGTTTCCGGATTCTTTTATGGTCATTTAATGTTTTAGACATTTACCTTGTATGCTTTGATGATATGCCATAATTATCCTGTGATATTCCATTTATCCAAATGGGGTGTTATAGATTTTCTACGAACTGTTTGCCATTTTCACTGATTATGATGCTTGGGATTCCAAAGCGGCACACAATGCTTTTCCAGACAAATTTAAGAATGTTATTTCCGGTGACACTAGCTAATGATGTAGCTTCTACCCATTTTGTGAAGTAGTCAACTACGACCACCAAGAACCGCATACATCATAGTGCCTCGGGAAAAGGACCAACTAGCTCGACCCCCCACTGGTAAAATGGCCAGGGACTAGAGATACTCACCATGTCGCATTTTGGTCTTCGTGTTATAGGAGCGTGTTATTGGCAGTTTACACATGTATTGACGAGCGTGGTTGTGTCGTTGTACATGGTCGGCCAGAAATATCCGGTTCGTGCTATTTTTTGAGCAATAGTTCTTGCTCTGGCGTGTGCCCCACATGACCTAAAAGGTGCTTCTTGAAGAACATATTTTGCTTGGTTTGGCCCGACGCACCGTATCCAAGGTGTCAAGTATCCTTTCCTATACAGAATGTCTTGCATTGGAAAATATTGAGGCGCTTTGATCCTTATCTTTCTGGCAATAATTGGATCCTCATGGGGTAGTCCGTCCTTTAAGTATTTGATGATTTCTATATTTGTTCGAATAAAATGCTTAGCCAATTCCATGAGTCTAAGTAAAAAATCTCTTCCACTATGCTTATCGTCTTTATTCAGTGCTTCCACAGGGAATGACTTCTACTAAGACCTTTTTAGTGAGGTGCACAAATGTAGAGGAAGCTAGCTTACTGAGTGCGTCGGCGCGTTTATTTTTTGAGCGAGGAATTTGCGTGATTGAAAAGCTCTGAGATCTTTTCTACAAGCTTCGAACTTTTTCCAAATATCGTATCATGGATTCTTCTCTTGCTTCATATGTCCCAATGACTTGATTAGCCACTAGCAATGAATCTGTAAATACCTGAAAATGGGGCACTTCAAGTTTGATTGATAATTCCAAACCTGCAATTAACACTTCATATTCTGACTCATTGTTGGAAGTTGGGAACTCTAATCGTAGGGCATATGTGACATCCCTTCCGTCAGGATCGGTTAAAATAAGACCTACCCCAGCACCCTCGTTGCTTGATGCGCCATCAATGTATAACGTCCATACTAGTGTTTTATTATGTGTTTTGTCTTCAGTTTTCCTTTTTTTCTTCGGTTCTCCATGCGAGGTGTTATTTGGGCATTCAGCCAAGAAATATGCAATAACTTGTCCTTTGATGGATGTTCTGGGTTTGTACGATATATCATGTTCTCCTAACTTGATAGCCCATTTTGCTAGCCTTCCAGAGTTTTCCGGCCTCAGTAACACTTGTCGAATTGGTTGGTCTGTGAGTACACAAATTGTATGAGCTTGAAAGTATCGACGTAAGCGACGTGTTGTGTGCACCAATGCAAGGACGAGTTTAACATATCCACCGCCCAAAGAAGCCAATAAAATGACAGCACCACACTTAGGAAAGCTGATAGGAAAAGGCAACTTACAAACATAATCATTAAGGCCTATAAAGTAGGGGTTGGTAGACTCAAAATGGTAGGCTAAGCATGCAAGTGGTATGACTTGCCTACTTTGCCTAGGGGCTGATGATATACATGTACTATACGCTCTCTAGACATGGCAAATTATATGCATGGTTTTAACATGCATGCATAACATGTAACAAGTCTATACTATCTAGTATTGGCAAAATATATGCATATGCAAGTGTACTGCAACACAAGATTTGACAAATCAATCCAAGATTTGAAAAATATAGAAAGATATAATGAATTTGTGATATCTACGCATAATCTACGAAAGATTTACGAATATATTTTAGATTGCACATATATCTTAAGAATATATTTGATCCACCATATTTTCAAAAGATACATTAAATCTTGTAAATATTGTGAATATGATAAGTTCGATGCTCTACTAATAGGTTTGAAAAATATCATTTGGCATTCATTCTACTATCCCTCTCTTACTATAAAACTCTTATTATCCAAATATCTATTATTGACTTGAGCGTCAGAGTGTAATACGAGAGAAAGTCCCGCATGCCCTCTTGCACGTTCTTTATTGTTGAGGGATACAGGTGAACATGGTTGAATATTATGAAGACCAAGACCATCTAGTCAAGCATATGGATCTACGTATCATGACGTATCATATTCGCAATCTTTACAAGATTTAATGTATCTTGTGAAAATATGGTGGATCAAATATATTCTGAAGATATATGTGCAATCTAAAATATATTCGTAAATCTTTCGTAGATTATGCCTCGATCTCACAAAACTCATTATATCCTTTTGTATCTTTTAAATCTTGGATTGATTTGTCAAATCTTGGGTTACAGTTTACTTGCATATGCATATATTTTGCCAATACTAGATAGTGTAGACTTCTTACGTGTTATACATGCATGTTAAAACCATGCATATACTTTTCCATGTCTAGATAGCGTATAATACATGTATATCATCAGCCCCCTAGGCAAAGTAGGCAAGCCATACCACTTATATGCTTAGCCTACCATTTTGAGTCTACCAGCCCCCTACTTTATAGGCCCTGATGATTATGTTGCAAGTGCATTTTCCTATCAGCTTTCCTAAGTGTGGTGCTATCATTTTATTGGCTTATTTGGGTGGTGGATATGTTAAAGAGCGAGTTGTTATCTTTTTCAAATTTTGCTATAAAAAGGTGGTGGGGGAGTTATCTGTGGTCACACTTTAACTTTCCGAGAAAGCCTCTGTAACACCTCACTTTGACAAGTGGACCGTTACATGATAATTATGGTGTGTCATCAAAACATGCAAGGTAATATGTCTTAAAAGCATAAATGACCATAAGGGAAAGCCGGAATCAAACATCGGCCCCCAAACATAAACTCAAAACATGCATAAAGTAAATGAAGTGCAAAAGGAAAAGAAGTATAAGGTAGCTTCCCTCCTATGCACGTCCTATCCACGCTCAAGTTTTTCCTTGGGTACCTGTCGTTTGGGTCATGGAAAGAAAGTATACGACTGAGCAATACGCTCAGTGAACGGATATAAGACATTATAATGAATTCTGAAACATAAGCAAAAGGTATGAAATGAAGCGGAATAAGTGTAAGTCCTGGAAAAAATGAAACATATTTTATAAACTGGTTTATATCTAAAATGCCTTAGGTTTATTCATAAAAATGTATTTTAAATGCCAAAGAGCCCATATAGGTCATGAAGGTATCAACATGCATGAATACATAGAGGGGTGACCTCGTCATGCAATTAGAGGGGTTGCTTCTAAATATATTAGTCTGGGTGGAGGGATCAACTCCATATGATGGATGTAGAGCACACACTACAGTCACCGTGTAATATGCAAAACATGTACTAGGATGCACCTATTCGCCCCACATGGTAATACGTGGAAAAAGTCCCGCATACCCTCTTGCACGTTCTTTATTGTTGAGTGATACAAGTGAACAGGGTTGAATATTACGAAGAGCAAGACCATCTAATCAAGCCTGTGGATTTACGTATCATCAATTGATCTCTCGTGGTATTCCAGTCATGTCAGATGGAGACCATGAGAAAATATCTTTATTATCACATAAAAGTCTTTGCAGGTCTTGCTTGATTCGGGTTGGAATACTTGTGCCAATCCTTACTGGCTGATCTGGGTACATGGCGTTTATTATAACATTTTCCTTTTCCATCTCATCTTCCGGTGACGTAGGGACGGCTATTGTTTTTTTTTTCTCGTCCTCTTTTACTAGAGACATGAAGACATCTATTATGTTGAGGCACCTTCCCCTTGATAATGGCTATGCCTGATTCGACCGGGAATTTGATGAGTAAGTGTATCGTGGAAGCGATTGCGCCTAACTACCTCATGCTGGGACGTCCTAATATTACATTGTAAGGGGATGGGGCTCAAACAATCATGAAGTCTGTAGTAATTGTCTTACTGCCTCTCCTAACATAGTCAGAGAAGGTAAAAGGAGCAGTTATAACACCGAGTGGCCATAATACTTGTCCTGAAAAACCCACCAACGATGATGCCGGTGGTCGGAGTGACGCCTTCGTCTTAACGTCCAATTGTTGGAAACAATGCTCATACATTATCTCTGGCGAACTTCCTCCGTCCACGTACATACGATGTATGATGCAACCTCTAATTTTAGCCTTGATCACTAGTGGATCATCTCCGCTACAATGCTCCAAGATTGGATCGCTACTTGTGAATGAGATTTTAGCTTATTGTTGCGAATATTCCTCTTGGCGGTATCGTGGGAGCCATCATTTGCTAATCATTAAAACTTCATTTCGTGCATTAGGTTCGGGCATTTTTTGCTTCCAATCAATTTGAGTGTTCCCTTATTCTGCAGCTTTGGAACTTCCCGGATTTTGGTTAGCATTTTGTGTATTTGCGCCTTTTGCAAGATGGCTTAGGCGACCATTTCTAATACACAATTCGATTTCTTTTCGCAGATCAACGTAATCGTTTGTGTCATGCCCATGGTCACAGTAAAACTCACAATAACGGGTTTGATCCCTTCGATTGGCAGGCGTGAACATTCATGATGGAAGTCTTAAGACGGTTTTTGCTTCAGTAGTGGCATATATTTTGGCTGGAGATTTAATAAGAGGGATGAAAGTAGGTTAGTGTGTGCTTGGACGTTCGTTATGTCTCGCGGTAGGGCGAGTGATGTATCTTTCTTTATGCCTTTTATGAGCTTCGCGGTAACCTTGAATGTGCCTGCTCTCGGTGGCACCCCCTCTTTCATCGCGCAATCGATTTTCTGTGTTCGCTTCATCAACCCTTATGAAGTTATGTGCTTGCATGAATAAGTCTTCCATTGATACGGGTGGTCAGGCTATGAGATCTTTGAAGAACCTCCCAGGTCGAAGTCCGCTAATGAAGGCCCCTGTCATTATTCCATCAGAACAATCAGTCATGTGTAATGTTTCCTTTCCAAATATTTCCAAGTAATCCCTTAGCGACTCGTCCGAACATTATCGAATCCCAAGGATTTCGGCTTGTGTTTTTTGGAACCTTCTTTGTTGCAGAAAGTTTGTTCTAAACTTGTCTCTTATCTCGTGAAAACTGTTCATGCTTCTTGGTAGCAAGTTGTCGTACCAGAATCGAGCGACCCCACTCAGGGTAATATGAAAGAAACGACACCAGGCCGTTACTGGTAGCTTATGCACGTCCATAGTCTCCATGAATACAGTAAGGTGGTCGTCTGGGTCCGACATACCATCGTATGTTTTTAGATTTGTTGGCACCTTAAGTCCATCTGTCATATCATATTCCCTGATTCGTGCAGTGAAGGGTGATGCTACCAGGCTGCATACATTCCTTTGCGTTTCTATGAATGTGAAAGGCTTATCATAGAGAGTCTTTGTCTTAGGAGACCATCAATGTTTTCTGTTGTAGATCGGATCTTTTTGTTGGGCTTGGCCTGAAGAGTGGTTTCCTCCGGTGTTCCTCGTGTCGCCTCTTCAGGTGAACCTTTTGATGAGACCGCCACGGCTCTATGGCAGGATGATCGTCAATGTTTACCTCTTTTCTCTTTGTAGAAAATGCTGAGTACATGGCATTGATCTGCTCAAAATTATGCACTACAAATTGCATGACGAGGTCTCCGGAGGTGTTTTCTAGGCCGTTGTCGGGTGTGTGACTTTCCTTCCAGAGTTTTCCGGCCTAAGTAACACTTGTCGAATTGGTTGGTCTGTGAGTACACAAATTGTATGACCTTGAAAGTTAATAACTGATTTTTAATAAGAAAAATGTTCTTGATATGTCTTATCGTTCTCGGTATCTAATCGAATTGATCCCGGTTTAAAATGTGACTCAGTCGTTTTTGGTGGATAAAAGAAAATATGATTATCTATTTCTATTTCAAAAAATGAAACTTGACAAATAAAAATAAAACGCGACAAATATATTAAAAATAGACGGACTAAAACTTAATAAAAGTAATAAAGAAAAATAGTAAAAATAAAATAAAAATATAAAATCAAAACAATTCGGAATAAAAATTGTTTACTACTATTCGGAATCCATAAAAAAACTGGCGGGAAATAAACTCAATGAAAAAAATTAGGAATTTGAAAACTTAAAACAATTATGAATTCGAAAACTCAAAACAATTAGGAATTTGAAAACTTAAAACAATTAGGAATTTGAAAACTTAAAACAATTAGGAATATAGGATTCCTAAAACAATTAGGAATATGGGATTCCTAAAACAATTAGTAATATGGGATTCCTAAACAATCAGGAATATGAAATTCCTAATAACAATTAGGAATATAGGATTCCTAATAACAATAAGGAGTATAGGATTCCTAATAACAATTATGAATATAGGATTCCTAATAACAATTCGGAATATAGGATTTCTAATAACGATTAGGAATATAGGTTTCCTAATAACAATTCGGAATATAAGATTCCTAAAAACAATTAGAAATATAGGATTCCTAATAGCAATTAGGAATATAGGATTCCTAATAACAATTAGGAATATTAAATCAACAAAATAATTAGGAATATGACTTGTGAACAATTCGGAATTTGAAGAAAAACAAAATACAATTCGGAATATATAAAAGATAAACACTATTTGGAATATTAGGTTAACTTAATTCGGAATTAGGGTTTTAGAGTTAATTCGGAATAATGATAAAAAAATAATTCGGAATAAAAGGGTTATGAAAAATAATTAGGGACATTGTGCTAAAACTAATTAAGCAAATAAGCAAAAACTAAGCTAAACTAATTTTTAAAATAAGCTAAACAAGACACAAATTAAAAACTCTAAAACGTACCAAATAAGCAAAATAAATAAAATCTATTTTAAAAACATTAAGTTACCAAATCCACTCAAATGAAAAATAAGCCAAACATAGAATAAGCAATAAGCACAATAAGCTATAAAAATCAACCACATAAAAATAATAAAAACAAGAAATAAGCAACACAATCAAATAAGCAATAAGATCAAATAAGCTAACATGATGATTAACCAAATCAACACAATTAAAAACAAGAAAGAAAGAATGAGATTAATTGAAAAGCTTAAAATTAAAGATGAAGATTGAAGATTCAACAAAAGAAAATTAAAGAAAAAAATTAAGACATGGAAGATTAAAGGCTACACCTACTCCTAATTAAAAACTAATAATTACTCTAATTAACTAACTATTACAAATAAAGGAAAATATATCTATTTATAGTGGAGGAGTGGTTGGTGTGGTGCTTTCTTCTTTCTTTTGTCTTCTCGTCTTTTTAATTAATTCGTCGTTCTCGACTTTGTCTCGGGATTCGTCGATAAATAAACTAAACTCGTCTTCTAATTTCTTCTTTTATTAGATTTGGTTCTTCGACTTTGTTAAACTTCCGTCTTTGGTCTTTTTCTTCAATAAATCTTCAGAATAGGCCTTTGACTTCCGTTCCTTTTGCACTTTTGATCTTTTGACTTTGTCTTTTGTCTTTTTCTTCGATAAAAGCCCGTGAAAGCCCGTGTTTTCTTCATTTTTCATCTTTTGGTCTTAAAACACAACAAAAACACAAACCACGCGTAATTCCGACTTTTACGACATTAAAAACACGTTTTGGTCTCGTTTTTCTTTGTTTTAAGTGGTAAAAGGATAAGTGTTTTCACACTTATTAAATCCCTTACACTTGACCAATGCAATGACCTCATGCAATGCATTAATTTCAAAGCAACATTTACATTTCATCATAATTAACCCACCTTGGCCCTTATTACATACTACCACACATGGAAACTAAAAAGGTAGAAAATTTCGAAATTGTTTGATGGAAGAAACTTGTAAAGAAATCAAAGACTTAAATTAGGGCTTGGGTGTCATGAATATTAATCACCCTCAAGTTTCACGTTTCCCACACTAAGCTTAAAAACGAGATCATTGTTATTATAAGTTAGTAAAGCTATCACTTACTCATGTGGCTCAATTATTCACTTAGACCCCCTTATTCCTAGGTGTATCTCTTGTATTTTATTTTTGTCTTGAATGATCATGAGGATGCATTTTTTGCTTATTTCGATAATTTATTAAGGCCGAAAATAAAGTAGGATGATTTAATCAATAGTTATATAAATGACAAAATCTTTTAAAACGGCTTCTCGAAATCTCATAAAGTTCATATCTTGGCATAACTCGTTTCACGATTTGAGACCTTTCTCGGACCGATATTTGGCATTTACTTCATACTTCGAATCTTGAGAGACGTTCTTGAAATAATGGTCTTCTCTTTATAATTGGAATTTCTTCACTTGAAGTTTTTGAGAAATTCTTTAAACTTGGACCACTACTTCTTCATTTTTCTTCAATCTTCATTTGGGATTTTGATATACAACGATCCGCCTTCTTTTCGGACTTGGATCAATTTATCCTCATACCTTGTTAAGGTCTTTTGGGATAGACTTTTCCATGATCATTATGGGAGTGATTGCTTCTCGTCGTGTGTCTCGATCCTTAATATTGATTTTTAAATAATGATTCTTCACATCATCTTGGATCTTTAGCAACAAAATGGAGCCCTCGTGCCTTGTTAGGGCCTTTTTGGACTCGCCGATCTTCGCATCCCGCTTCAATAAGTTATGCCTTGGCTATAAACTCTAATTAATCCCGAGCAACTTTTAAACGATCTTGGGCTAGAAGCTAAGTAATTTTTCAAATCGTACGACCTTATTTATAGAAATTATTTATTGACAAGTGATGGGAGAAAAAGCTTATAATTAACTCACATGAATTCAGGAAAGAATACAAAACTTATAATTGACTCTATAATTTCTCGTTCTCCACAATTTAAAATCTCAAGGAATGAGACTCGTGGATGCTTAGCCTAATAAACCAATTAAGGTCTATATGTTTAAGGATACTAGCTAGAGTAAACTAAAATAAGTAAACTCGGGTTGAGTCAAAATATTCACGACGGGCCTAATATATCAAAGACGACTAAAGTTGTTAAAACCATTTTATTAATTAATTTATTTTGACCTTATTTTAGAAATGAAATAAATACATGCGATGAAAGAAAATAACTGTAAAACCCGCATGCTTTTACCATGAACAGTACACTTAGTAAACGTACGTACATATTAAAACTTTCCTTTTATAGCATGAACACGTGTCACGATTAGTAATTACAGAAGTTATGTACGTATAATTACACGATAAGTATTAATTACGTGATAGTACACGATAATTTTTTAACAATAATAATTATAATCACGAACATGAAGAGGTATGTATGAGAGAGAGGAATTCGGGGAAGCAGAGAGACCCAAGAAGAGGTATGTGTTCGTCATTTAGCAGTGACCATTTCAAATTCATTCAGTACTATCCAATATTTATGTTTCTCTTTAAACTGCATCTTTCAGGCATAAGACTGGGGACCGGTCTCAACCGGCTACTCAGCAACAGCCTACTCAGCCCAAGAGTAACGGTCAGACTCAAGACTGTTCTGCTACGGATAGGCGTGGCAGTAATGATAATTGCCATGACAACACTAGAAACTCCAACAGCAGCAGGTCCCTACACTTAACTCATTTCTTATGTTACACATTTATGACTTAAAATTCTGACACATTAGCAATCTTCTACCAGGAATCATGGTAACGCGAGGGAGCAGGACCGAAGAGGCTTACAGCCTAACCGTACAGCTATCACTGGTATTACGTCATACATTTTTTCACATTGTCCTTTTGTACCTATAAACCATGTCTCATGTGTACTTTTCCGAACAGGCTCCCAGCCAGCAAGGGCACCTACTGGAGGGTACACTCACCCTCTCTACACTACCTGCAACCGTAGGCAACCAGGGCCATGTCGTCGTGACAGCGACGCTTGCTTCAAGTGTGGCCTTACTGGCCATCGCATGAAGGACTATCGCAAGAGCGAGATAGAGGGCACATCTGGACATGCTGATTCCAAGCCACCTCCTACTAGTGGACGGGTGTACACAACTTCTCGCGATCAGGCCAACAAGTCTACAAGTACCATCACTGGAATCTTGTATATGTATGGTCAAGCTGCATGTGTTTTATTTGACACGGGTGCTACTCACTCGGTCATTTCTACTGCTTATGCCAAGAATGTTAGGATTTCTCCTATGCCTTTAGAGAATGTATTAAACATTTCCACGCCCGTAAGAGACTCTGTATGCATAACCCATGGGTACAAGAGTCTTCCCCTATAATTTGACGACAAGATTCGTCCTGTTGACACACTTCCATTAGATATGTGCAACTTTGACATGATATTGGGCATGGACTGGCTATCCAAACATCACGCCACCATTGATTGCCATACAGATCGGGTCATCTTCGGTGATGTAAATGCACCAGAGTACATTCATAACGGGTTCGTACCCGAAAGGTCTGTACAAATAATTTCGACCTTACAAGCACGTGCACTACTGTCACGTGGTTGTGAGGGCTATCTTTATACTGTTCATGATTTGGAGGCTGAATCTCCATCTATCCAGAATCAGCCGATCGTGTCAGAATTCCCTGACGTGTTTCCAGAAGAACTTCCGGGCATACCACCTGTTCGTGATGTGGAATTTAATATTGAGCTCGTCCCAGGAGCTGAGCCAATATCTAAAGCTCCTTACCGCATGGATCCCATAGAGCTGAAGGAGTTAAAGGAACAACTACAGGAAATGTTAGAACACGGTTTCATTCAACCTAGTGCTTCTCCATGGGGCGCACATGTTCTGTTCGTAAAGAAGAAGGACGACAGCATGCGTCTGTGCATAGATTATTGCGAGCTTAACAAGATCACCATCAGGAATAGATATCCGTTGCTACGCATTGATGACTTGTTTAACCAACTCCAAGGGACCAAACATTTCTCCAAGATTGATCTGAGGTCGAGCTATCATCAGTTACGGGTTAAAGAGCATGACATTGCCAAGACTGCTTTCCGTATACGTTATGGGCACTACGAATTCGTAGTCATGCCATTTGGCCTTACCAATGCTCCAGTTGTCTTCATGGACTTGATGAACCGTATCTTCCATGAGTTCCTGGACAAGTTCGTCATTGTCTTCATTGACGACATTCTGATTTTCTCTAAGTCAAAGGAGGACTACGAAGACCATCTTCGTATTGTACTATAGATACTTCGCTAGAAGCAGTTGTATGCCAAATTCTCCAAGTGTGAGTTCTGGTTAGACAAGGTGGCGTTCATAGGTCACATTGTATCAGCAGAAGGAATCACCATGGATCCAGCAAAGGTTGATGCTATTACCAAGTGGCCAAGACCGAAATCAGCGACCGAAGTTCGCAGTTTCCTAGGCTTAGCTGGTTACTACCGTAGGTTCGTAGAGAACTTTTCCCATTTAGCACTGCCATTGACCAAACTGATGCGGAAAGGGGAGAAATTCTTCTGGACTGAAGAAAGAGAGAAGAGCTTTGAATACCTAAAGCAGAAGTTAGTATCTGCGTCGATTCTTACTCTCCCATCTGATACAGGTGGTTTTCAAATCTACAGTGATGCTTCAGGGAAGGGACTTGGTTGTGTTCTCATGCAACATGGGAAAGTGATTGCGTACGCTTCACGGCAGCTTAAGCCTTACGAGTAGAATTACCCTATACATGAATTGGAACTTGCAGCAGTCGTGTTTGCATTGAAGATATGGATGCACTACTTGTATGGAGAATCATGTGATATCTTCATAGACCACAAGAGCCTGAAGTACATCTTCACTCAACTTGAACTGAATATGAGTCAGAGAAGATGGTTAGAGCTGTTGAAGGATTATGACATTAATCTGTAGTATCATCCCGGCAAGGCGAATGTAGTGGCAGATGCACTTAGTAGAAAGTCCGGTATGATAAACAGCATTAAAATTGAGGAGGAGATTATAAGAGACTTGGAGCGACTAGACATCAAGATCATGGTACGTGGACAACACGGTTACTCTCTAGGGTCAAGGAAGCTCAGAAGGATGATGGTGAAATTTGGGCGACCATTCAGAACTTAGAACAGCAGATGGTGTTTTGGTTGGATGACGACGGTATCTTATGGCAGGGCACCAGACTTCGTGTTCCTGATGATCTTACGCTCAGGGAAGCGTTATTAGCTGAAGCTCATAGCTCCCCATTCTCCATTCATCCTGGTTCGACCAAGATGTACCACGACATCAAGCAATACTTTTTGTGGAGTGGTATGAAATAGGATGTTGCTACTTACGTCTCCGAATGTCTTACCTGCCAGCAGGTTAAGATCGAGCATCAGCGGTCTAGTGGTTTACTACAACCGTTAGACATTCTAGAGTGGAAGTGGGACAAGATCACCATGGATTTTGTTATCGGTCTTCCGCAGACAAAGAGGAGGCATGATGCGATTTGGGTTATCGTTGATCGACTTACTAAGTCAGCTCATTTCTTACCGATCGCAAGGATGATCCGGTTAGCAAACTGATGTAGCTTTTTCGTACACGTTTTAGGAAAAACGCGTATGAGTGGCAAGTATTAAGTTATACGCTTTAGGAAAAACGTAAAACCGAATAAATGCGGGTTCGTTCTCGAAGGAGGTGTGTATTATGTGTGCCAATTAATAAAATAACAATGTTTGGATTAGTGACGTTTTTGGTTTAGAAGAGAAAAATAAAAGACGAGCTACGACTACGATTAAACTACGACGTTGACGTAAAACGCGAACGTAAATACGTAAAACGTGACGAAATTAAAAATTAAACCTAAAAATTAATTAAAATATTAAACTAAGTCTTAAATAATATAAATAAGAATAAAAATCCAACAAATATATTTTAAAACCTTTTATTAATTAAATATTCAATTTTAAATGCTAATTAAAGCCCTAAAATTAAATATAATTAACAAAATGCCCAAAATATTAATTTATTGAACTAATAACTAACTTATATTATTTAATGACTAAAAACTATTTTTTCTAAATTTTAATAACTATTTTTCTATTTTTTAAACACTAAAAACTATTTTTTTAATTAAAATAATCCTAGAAAATAATAAAATAATGCCCAAATTAATCTAACAATTTTAAAAATCCTAAAATACTCTAATGAACAGTAGAAAAATGAAAAAGTTTGAAAAATATAAAATTTTTCACTAAAAGACAAAACTAGTTAATAATTAAACCCTAATTACCTTAAAATAATTATAAAAAATAATTAAAAAGATGAACAGTAACTAATTTTTATACTAAAAATCTTAAAATAATATTATAAATCTAAGAAAAATTTTAAAACAGAAAAATATAAATTTTCTACACTAAAAGACAAAAAACAGAATATTTAAAAGTAATTAAAAATGCTATTTAATCTAAAAAATAGAAAATGAACAGTAATTGGAAAATAAATAATACTGAAAAATCAGAAATTAAAAATGAAAAATATTGGAAAAAGAATTAAAGTCTAAATCCTAAAAATGCCCACTAAAGACAAAATAATGAGATTGTGATAGTGACACTTCAATTGTTTCTGTCTTGTAGTGTAGCAGTGGCTACAAATACAAAGGCAGTAAGAAAGGAGTTCCCACTGCTAGTGCAAAATTGCTGGTCTGTGGATGTTTAAGCTTGTGGATTGCTTGTTACTTGGATTCTTTTGGGAGCAAAGGCACCCCCACACTCATGGAAGTGTGGGGAGTCAAATTAAGCTAGAAAACTCACAAGCACAATGCAAATTAAGCACAAGAAAGGCACAAATAGGGGACTGTTAAAGCTAGTAAGTTACTGATGAACAGTAACTGATTCAAATGGCACAAAAAACGAATTTTACAAGCCAAAATCTTGTACACAAGCTACCCAAATGATATGTAAGCTATATAGAAACCTAACTTACACTATTATCTAGCAAGCAACAAAATTTCAAGGCAAACTTACACTAAATCATGCTCAAAAAGGAGTTTCTGATTTTTTAAGCTACACTTACCAATTTGAACATGCATTTGCTTCAAATCTTGTCTAAACCAATTACTTAGGCTAGAAAGCTTGTGACACTAACAACCTAAGTGCAACTAGATAACTTTTAACTCAACAATTACTACTAAATCCTAGCTAAAATAAGTATCCAAACACCACCTTAAAATACTGAAATTGAAAATAGCAAACCAATAGCTTTCAATCTTACAAAACTGAGTTAAGATCATCTAAACATGCATGTAACTAACATCTAAGCCTAACCTAACCAATTACTAATATCAAAACAGTCAATCCACCAAAATCAAATACTCACAAATTTTCAACAAGAAAGAGGGTTCAAAGCCTAATGTTACCTAGTGGGACCCACATCCAGGCCCCACAATGGCTGATGCCATCTCCTTTTAGCTGGAAAAAATGAGCTTATGGCTTATGAAGGTTGCTGTTGTAGAGATGTGCTAGTATTGGACTAGAATTAGCCCAATACCCAATATATCTTGGAACAACCAATGGCTAAACCTGCTAAGATCAAAGCAAACCAAAAAATATGAACTGATACAAGGCAAATAAGCTATAAAGCTAGCTTATTGATTAAGCTAGCTTATAGCTTATAGCTAAAATTATAAAAAAATCTTGAAATTGATATATTCTCTTGAAACTTGAAACTACCAAAGTTGGAAAACGTTTTGATAACTATTTGTCAAAGCAAACAATCCAGCTTCTGAAATCTACTATCACTTCAGACAAAAGCTGATTGCACAATTTGGACAAATTTTCCAAAATCTCCAAGAACAGATTGCTCACTGAAAACCTTTTTTAAAAAAAACTGAAACTTTGAAACTTATCTAAACTAATATTAAATAAACCCATTAACTAAATAACAATAAAGTAAGGAACTCAGAATCTTGAAAAGCCAATTTTTTTCATTTTCATTACTTAAATTAAGACTTTTACAAAAAAACTGGAACAAAACTTAAAGGTTCACAACCCGAACCTTTATATACAAATAGATAGAATACTCTAGAATATCTAAACCCTAGCTTTGTGATTCCTAAAATGCCCATGGATATTGGAATATGCCATCTTGATCCGTTTGATGATTCTTGGAGTCTTGTATACATGTGATTGTCCTTGTGATACAGCTGTGTAAAAACGATCTTGGCCACTCAATTTTGCTTTGGGACAAAGGCACTCTTCATGTACGTTGGATTACTGTCCTGATTCGATTCTTGCCAAAAGAGGGGGAACATTGGTGGGGTCCATGGAGGTCACGGGTGAAGTTGTGGGTGAGTGGGTTTAGTTTATGATATGGTAAATCAACATCCTGGACATTATGGGGTAAAAACCCCTTGGTTTAGATAAGTAATTAGGTTAGGGTTCTTGAATGAGGATTAGGGTGTTTTAGGGGAGTGATGGTGAACAGGAGTTGTTACCCGCCCTAATTTATTATTAAAAATTGGTTTAAAAAGGTTAAACACGTTTTAAATTAGGTGACGTGTTTGTGGTTTGGGCTGGGTAAAACTGGGTAAATGGGGTATTAGTTTGGGCTTGGTCGGGTAAAGTGGTGGATATGGGTGGGTAAAAACGGGTATGGTTGGGTTAAATGTGGATATGGGTTTGTTTTGTCCATGTTTGGCCCCCATACTCCCAAAATATCTTCACAATAAGTCTTGACAGCTATTAACCTCCACTCCTTTGTAAATAACTTTGGGCTTTTGTCAATTTTGGCACAATAATTTATAAAACACATTCACAAAGGTATTTTATGCATTTAATGCATTCTTTAAGGGCATAAATGGTATTTTATTGAAACTTAAGGACCAATCTTGTAATAATAGAGATTTACAAGGGTCAAAAGTGACAAGTCTTCAAAAGTTGAGGGACCATTCTTGCCAAATCTTCAAACTTCAAGGACTTGATAGGAAAATCATGATTCGGGTCCGGTTCTTTGTGCGGCTTCGTTTCCCGTGTTCGTTTTTGCTTGATTCCTTTGATCTTTTGGTGAATTCACGATATCCATACCTAAAATACACAATGAACAAACACAAGCACATATATGGGTATTTTGACGATATTTTAAGCGTTTTAAGCCCGATTTGGACGATGAGACTATGTATAAATACAGTCTCATCACTCCCCCATACTAAACCATTGCCGTGTCCCCACGCAATGCTAGAATTAAGTATCTTAGCACCTCCAAAATTCATTTTATGATGACTTTTATTCAAGACATAAATTTAAATAAACTACTACACGTGTTTTAGACATAATGTATTGTTTTCATCACGAGAATGTGATTTTTGGGATCATAGAACGAGAACACGTGAATGCTTCGTTAGAAATAATTTCGTCGTCCTCGATTTTCACCCAATTCCATGCTAAGCGTGTAACGAGATCATTGTTATTATAAGTTAGCAACACGAACACATCTCATGAGTGTTAATTACGAACCTAAACTCCCTTATTCCTACTTGGTATCTCTTATATTTTATTATGTCTTAATGATCACGAGGATACATGATTGACTTATGCGTGAATAGAGATTAAGTCTAAAAATAGAAACTTAACGGTGTAACCAAAATCATCAAATCAATAATTCATCCTAATAGACAACGATGTCAAAAAATTAAGTCAACAAGAAGGATCGATAAACACGATTTTATAACGGTTTTGAACATGAGACTTATTACCAAGACTTTTATACGCCCCCTAACGGAAGGGCCTTATTATCTTTGGTTTACCTCCATCTTTTATTCAACTTCGCCATGAAGCTTTTATTATGACTTCGGTCTTGCCTTGCCTTTTATTATCCGCCTCATCGGTGGTTTTATTAGCCAAAGACGTATATCCTCACGCTAAAGCAAATTTTGGATCTTTAAAGCTTCGAAGATTAAGGCTTGATTCACTTTCAATTTGGGCATAGATTTTTCGGCCTTGTGAGCTTCAAATTTTTGCTTAATTTAGGTGAGCACTTGAAATCTTATTATTAGGTGAAGCTTTCGATTATTCGGGTGCCAATACTTCAAAACCGTGACGCTGGCGATACCTTAATGTTTTCCCAATTTAATTACATGGAAGCTACCAAAACAAATTAGAAACCCAACAATAGTGACTAAACCGCTAAATCAATATTTATTAACAATTTATTATCAAAAGCGTTGGGAGAATAAGCTAATAATTACTACACATAAGATCGTGACGATTACGAGACTTATAAATAACTCTATCATTTCTCGTCCTCATTTAAGAGACTTAGCCTAAAAAGTTAAGGAATCGAAGCTAAGTGCTCAACACGCACGGTCGAGTCAAAAATTACTCTCGTTCTCACCATCGGAAAACCTACATTCGTGTCTTAAACACTTATGAAAAACAAGAAAAAATTTAAAATTTGGCCATTTTTAGACTTATTTTGCAACAAAACGATAACAAAAAGATGAATATTGGATAGCGTGTTGACGTAAGCAAGGTGAAGTATCTACTCACCCCCCCATACTAAAACTAAACATTGTCCTCAATGTTTCGAGTCTAGGGATGTAAACACCCCCATACTAGAGACGAAGTCGAATGCTTAATCTCGAGCATGGAAAGGGTAAAACGAATAACCTATAGCTTAATAAGATAAACGTTAGAACATAAAAGGATATCATCGGATATCGGAATCTCCAAAGGCAACGATCGAAGCTCGAGTGCTACGTAAAACGAACACGAGAGGCTTCAATGATGACGATGAACCTAATAGATCACAATCACATACAACCACGAAACAAAGGTAGGAAGAGCACAAGTCCCCTCGTTACGTTAAACTAAGAAAGCAATAATATGTACAAGGATAAGCATGAGAATCTCCCACGAGGCACCTTGTTTTTGTTAACCGAGTCAAAAGCTCGACT
Source organism: Glebionis coronaria (assembly GCA_025667525.1). Taxonomy (NCBI): domain Eukaryota; kingdom Viridiplantae; phylum Streptophyta; class Magnoliopsida; order Asterales; family Asteraceae; genus Glebionis; species Glebionis coronaria. Next base: position 2,909,892 of record JANFOE010000193.1, read on the forward strand.
CGGATCCCCATAAATGTGATCATTTAGGGATAATCTTGGTTTGGTCATTTTTGGTGGGACTTACATGATAAACAAGGCCCAAAAGTACATGGAGTACTTTAAAAACCCGATAAACGTATACTGGGGTCAAAGATAGCGTCCTCGTTTTCGGATGAAAGACGAAACAACGCTACTCCAACGCAAACCCCAATGGGGTAGAAGAAAAGAGATAAGAAGTAGAAAGGTGGGGCAATGGGTAAGGCAAACTTATGAGCTACTCGAGGTAGACTCACACCAAGCAAATAGATAAGATTTCCATTTATTGCATCGGTGGAAGACCGAGATTTCCCTTTACAAGCAATTCCGGGATCGTAAATCTCGTCCTCGGTGGTAAAGTGTGAGGGAACATTTGGGGCTTCCCCCATACTAAGACCACACCAACCGTCGTCAAAAGGAGTAGACGAGGTGGTAGCACTCATGAAACGCGGTGATGACGGAGTTAAACATGTAGAAAAATCATTTAAAACATTTTTAAAATCTTTTCCTTTTTCATCGTTTAAAAACTCTTTATGAAAACCCGATTTGATAATGTCGAAAATATTTGGCGTGTCAAATTCAAAATTAGTCGCGCTAAAAATCCTCACATTTAAGTCATTAGAGGGAGGGGGTGGCGGATTATATAGGTTCTCAAAACGTTTGTCAATAAAGAACACCGCCCCCTCGGGGTCAACATACTCGTCATCCTCATGAACGTCGATCTCATCGATTTCTTCATCAAAGATAGGCTTATCAAACCAAGGTTTGTCATCCCCCTCCTTGAGTATCTTAGAAACTCTCTCGAAAAGATCACGATCAAGCACGAAACCAACATTCTTTTGTGGGGATCGTTGATAAGTTAGATCCTCACGAATGTGGTAAACGTCATTCTCAAATGAGGAGTGTTGATAAGGTAACTCCTCGAGAATGGGATTTTTGGTGGTCACATGAGTTGGTTCGTCATCAAAAATAAGACGTTCCAACTCATTAAGTTCATCCTCGATTTTGGAAAGGTCGACCTCACTCGTAGGTGGAAGTGAAGGCATAAGAGCTAGCTCTCGTTCAATGATTTCCTCAATCTCAGGATCAAACTCATAATCATCGTACTTCACATGTTTCTTCTTAGGAGAATCAAAAATAGCATGTGGATGTCGAAGTACGTGATCAAGCTCGGCAAAATCGCCATCGTCATCGTCAAAGAAAGAGTCGATGTGAGCACTCACAACCATGGACTTACAAGCACTAGGGCTATGCTTAGGTGACTTTTCTAAGACGAGAGGATCGATGTCGATAAACCTTTTAGCCTCAACGGGTGTTGGGCTAGGCAAAGGAGGCACTTCGATGGAGTTAGAAGTTGAAGCCTCAAAGACGTGGTCCTTCGAAGGTGGTGAAGACGAATCCATTTTGGTCATTGTCGTGATGGCATTAACGTCACCCTTCAGAATTGGTGTTTCACTTGTTTCGCTAAAAACATCCCAAAGTGAGTTTTCATCCATAAATTTACACATACCCTTTTGAATTAGGTACACGTATTCTTTATCATTAAAATCATCATCCTTAAAACCGTTTTTCTTAATTCTTTCAAAACATGCATCAAGCTTCATTCTTTCCGCTAAAGTAAACATTTTTAAATCATTAGAATTTGAATCATTAGGTTTTGAAACCTCGGTTTTTTCATTCTCATAAAATCCTTGGGATTTTCTAGCGAAAAAGTCTATTTTCTCATCCCCATATCTCATAGTAAGTCTCCCCTCGTGAACGTCGATTACGGTTCGAGCCGTCGATAAGAATGGTCGGCCTAAAATAATGGGACATTTAGGGTCACACTCGTAATCGGATATAACGAAATCCGCGGGAAAAACAAACTTTCCAATCCTAACATAGACATCCTCGGCTATTCCAATTGGTATTAATGGAGTACAATTTGCAAGCTCGATTGTCATGTTCGTGGGGGTAAGCGAAGGCAATCTCATCAATTTCCATAGAGAATGAGGCATAAGATTGATGCTAGCACCTAAATCGGCAAGGGCTAAACATCCCTCAATCTCGGAAAAATCACAAGGTAGTAGAAATTGGCCCGGGTCCTTTTCCTTTCTCGGCATACGCCTTTTGGGTTTTTTAAGAAGGATCGATGCACAAGTTTCTTCAAGGGTTACTTTGGTAAGGTCGACAAAGCTCTCTTTTTGAACCGTGGATGGAATTTGAGGTACACGAGGGTGTGCACTCTTTTCCTTGGTCGCCACGTTCACCCCATCGACTTTAGAACAAGAAGACGTCTTAGAAGTCGAGGGTTGAGAGGGATAAACAACACGGAATCCTTCAAGGTTAGGGGTAATCACACGACCTTTCTCACGAGACGAGGCGGCTTTACATTGTTCTTTCGGATTAGCAACGGTGTCACTAGGTAACGAACTTGATGACGAACCCGAGGCTTTGTTCATTATAGTCGAAAACATCTTTTTTATATCAATTTGCCCTTGCTCAATCTTCGTGTTTTGCAATTTCAAAGTATTAGTAAAGTCGTTTTTCAAAGTACCAATTTCTCCCTCTAATCGTCTCATATTAGCCTCATTCGTTTTCATGTAATTTTGAAAATCGTTTGACGAACTATTTTGATTAGAATTAAAGTTCCCTTGGTTTTGATTACTTCTTTGAAAATTGTTTTGATTCCCACTTGAAAAATTATTTCCTTGATTGTTATCTCGATTTTGCCAAGTTATATTACGACCTTGATTATAACCTCCTTGATTTTGATTCGAAAAATTTCCTTGTTGATTATTTCCTTGAAAATTGTTTCGGTTTTGATTAAAATTGTTGCCTTGGTTATAATTGCCTTGTTGTGATGGACCGGCGTTATTTTGATTAGAAAAATTGTTGTTTAACGCACTCACATTCGACGTTTGGCCATCCGTAGCCGCACACTCGTAATAATTATGAGGTCCACCACAAAACGTACACGAAACCTCAACCGCTTTCACCGTAGCGGGAGCGTCTTTCTTTTGCATCTCAATGAGATAAGACGTAAACACATTCGTCAACTTGTCGACTTTCGCATCAACTCTCTCAATGTCGCGATTAGAACTACTAACATTGGCGACATTGGCAACACTCGGTGCGTTGCGGAGTTGGTAAACCTTGGATCGGTTTTCGATAATTATCAAAGCTTCTCTCGGAGTTTTACACAAAAAGTTGCCACCGGCGGCGGAATTCAACGAGTCTTGTTCGTGAAAATTAAGACCGTTGTAAAACGTATCGATTTGGTGCAACTCGGAAAAACCATGGTGAGGACATTGCCTAAGCAATTCCTTAAAACGATCCCACACGTCTCTAAAAGATTCATTCGATTTTTGCTCAAATTTCGTAATCTCATTCTTGAAAAACGTTGTCTTAGACGGTGGGAAGAAATAATTAACGAACTTGGAAACGAGATCCTTCCACGTAGTAATGGAATTAGGTGGCTCTTTCTCGTACCAATCCTTGGCGGCACCATCGAGCGAGTACGGAAAAAGCATAAGCTTGACGACATCGGTGTCGACGTTCTTAAACTTGCTCGTGGCTAAAAGACGATCAAAATTCCAAATATGGTCGTGAGGATTATCGGCTTCACGACCTTGAAATTTCGTAGCTTGGATCAACGAAAGCATTCCGCTCTTGATCTCAAAATTCTCCGCCTCGATAGCGGGAATTACGATCGCGTCTCCATAACCCTCGGTGGGCGCTTGGAGCAATTCCATCATAGAACGATTGTCGGCCATCTCCTCTACGGTCTCTTCAACAACGATATTAGGAACGTCGGTTTCTAATTCTCGTCTACGTCGTCGATTCCTTCGATTACGATTGCGTCGATTCGAAGCTTCACTAGAATTGGAATAATCCTTCGATCGAGTGCGCATGCACTAAGCGTAGAATGGGTGGTAGCAAAGAAGATTCTTTTTGCGGCTTTTCGATTTTTTCAATTTTTTGGTTTTTTGATTGGTTTTTTAATTTTTTTGGATTTTTGTTGTATTACGTAGACACAAATCTACAAATCTCCCCTCGAATCGACTTTCTCGATTAAAGGAGCCTCAAAGAATGAAAACGATCACGTGGAGTGAACGTTCTCGATGACTTTAGAACGTTGGTGGAACACCAAAATGTTCAAGAGGGTTTAATCTTGAAAACACAAGCAAATATAATATACGTAGATAATACTTGGGCGGCAAACCCTCGATTAGCCCTCTTTCTCAAAACACGCACAAGCAAGCGGAGGAAACGAGGCGGCGCGAAGCACTTAAGAGCCTTTTTCCTTTAGGTCGTAAAATACAACCGCCTTATACCCACCTTATAGTTTGTGTTAATTGAAATTAAGCCTCACGAAAGTATTTATCTATTTTGCCTTTAAACTTTTGCTTTGGATTCGAATACAATGATCGAGTGATGAAATCCCGAATCAAGGTTGCGTTTTCACGCTTTTGGAGTACTTGTATATTTATTGTTCTTACGTAGTACAATATAGTAATAATATTATTCACAAGAAAAACGAAAACCAATATATCTACAATATAGTAAAGATTGTTGTGTTTAACTTAGGAAAATTAAACACGATTTATTTGGATATTATACTATAATAGATAAAAAATAACAAAAATGAGTATGTACGATATTCACGCTTTCCAAAAATTGAAAAGCAAAAACGCACTACTCACACAAACACGATACTAATAATAATGGCACACTAAACACCTCCCCGGCAGCGGCGCCAAAAATTTGATGTAGCTTTTTCATACACGTTTTAGGAAAAACGCGTATGAGTGGCAAGTATTAAGTTATACGCTTTAGGAAAAACGTAAAACCGAATAAATGCGGGTTCGTTCTCGAAGGAGGTGTGTATTATGTGTGCCAATTAATAAAATAACAATGTTTGGATTAGTGACGTTTTTGGTTTAGAAGAGAAAAATAAAAGACGAGCTACGACTACGATTAAACTACGACGTTGACGTAAAACGCGAACGTAAATACGTAAAACGTGACGAAATTAAAAAATAAACCTAAAAATTAATTAAAATATTAAACTAAGTCTTAAATAATATAAATAAGAATAAAAATCCAACAAATATATTTTAAAACCTTTTATTAATTAAATATTCAATTTTAAATGCTAATTAAAGCCCTAAAATTAAATATAATTAACAAAATGCCCAAAATATTAATTTATTGAACTAATAACTAACTTATATTATTTAATGACTAAAAACTATTTTTTCTAAATTTTAAAAACTATTTTTCTATTTTTTAAACACTAAAAACTATTTTTTTAATTAAAATAATCCTAGAAAATAATAAAATAATGCCCAAATTAATCTAACAATTTTAAAAATCCTAAAATACTCTAATGAACAGTAGAAAAATGAAAAAGTTTGAAAAATATAAAATTTTTCACTAAAAGACAAAACTAGTTAATAATTAAACCCTAATTACCTTAAATTAATTATAAAAAATAATTAAAAAGATGAACAGTAACTAATTTTTATACTAAAAATCTTAAAATAATATTATAAATCTAAGAAAAATTTTAAAACAGAAAAATATAAATTTTCTACACTAAAAGACAAAAAACAGAATATTTAAAAGTAATTAAAAATGCTATTTAATCTAAAAAATAGAAAATGAACAGTAACTGGAAAATAAATAATACTGAAAAATCAAAAATTAAAAATGAAAAATATTGGAAAAAGAATTAAAGTCTAAATCCTAAAAATGCCCACTAAAGACAAAATAATGAGATTGTGATAGTGACACTTCAATTGTTTCTGTCTTGTAGTGTAGCAGTGGCTACAAATACAAAGGCAGTGGGAAAGGAGTTCCCACTGCTAGTGCAAAATTGCTGGTCTGTGGATGTTTAAGCTTGTGGATTGCTTGTTACTTGGATTCTTTTGGGAGCAAAGGCACCCCCACACTCATGGAAGTGTAGGGAGTCAAATTAAGCTAGAAAACTCACAAGCACAATGCAAATTAAGCACAAGAAAGGCACAAATAGGGGATTGTTAAAGCTAGTAAGTTACTGATGAACAGTAACTGATTCAAATGGCACAAAAAACGAATTTTACAAGCCAAAATCTTGTACACAAGCTACCCAAATGATATGTAAGCTATATAGAAACCTAACTTACACTATTATCTAGCAAGCAACAAAATTTCAAGGCAAACTTACACTAAATCATGCTCAAAAAGGAGTTTCTGATTTTTTAAGCTACACTTACCAATTTGAACATGCATTTGCTTCAAATCTTGTCTAAACCAATTACTTAGGCTAGAAAGCTTGTGACACTAACAACCTAAGTGCAACTAGATAACTTTTAACTCAACAATTACTACTAAATCCTAGCTAAAATAAGTATCCAAACACCACCTTAAAATACTGAAATTGAAAATAGCAAACCAATAGCTTTCAATCTTACAAAACTGAGTTAAGATCATCTAAACATGCATGTAACTAACATCTAAGCCTAACCTAACCAATTACTAATATCAAAACAGTCAATCCACCAAAATCAAATACTCACAAATTTTCAACAAGAAAGAGGGTTCAAAGCCTAATGTTACCTAGTGGGACCCACATCCAGGCCCCACAATGGCTGATGCCATCTCCTTTTAGCTGGAAAAAATGAGCTTATGGCTTATGAAGGTTGCTGTTGTAGAGATGTGCTAGTATTGGACTAGAATTAGCCCAATACCCAATATATCTTGGAACAACCAATGGCAAAACCTGCTAAGATCAAAGCAAACCAAAAAATATGAACTGATACAAGGCAAATAAGCTATAAAGCTAGCTTATTGATTAAGCTAGCTTATAGCTTATAGCTAAAATTATAAAAAAATCTTGAAATTGATATATTCTCTTGAAACTTGAAACTACCAAAGTTGGAAAACGTTTTGATAACTATTTGTCAAAGCAAACAATCCAGCTTCTGAAATCCACTATCACTTCAGACAAAAGCTGATTGCACAATTTGGACAAATTTTCCAAAATCTCCAAGAACAGATTGCTCACTGAAAACCTTTTTTAAAAAAAACTGAAACTTTGAAACTTATCTAAACTAATATTAAATAAACCCATTAACTAAATAACAATAAAGTAAGGAACTCAGAATCTTGAAAAGCTAATTTTTTTCATTTTCATTACTTAAATTAAGACTTTTACAAAAAAACTGGAACAAAACTTAAAGGTTCACAACCCGAACCTTTATATACAAATAGATAGAATACTCTAGAATATCTAAACCCTAGCTTTGTGATTCCTAAAATGCCCATGGATATTGGAATATGCCATCTTGATCCGTTTGATGATTCTTGGAGTCTTGTATACATGTGATTGTCCTTGTGATACAGCTGTGTAAAAACGATCTTGGCCACTCAATTTTACTTTGGGACAAAGGCACTCTTCATGTACGTTGGATTACTGTCCTGATTCGATTCTTGCCAAAAGAGGGGGAACATTGGTGGGGTCCATGGAGGTCACGGGTGAAGTTGTGGGTGAGTGGGTTTAGTTTAGGATATGGTGAATCAACATCCTGGACATTATGGGGTAAAAACCCCTTGGTTTAGATAAGTAATTAGGTTAGGGTTCTTGAATGAGGATTAGGGTGTTTTAGGGGAGTGATGGTGAACAGGAGTTGTTACCCGCCCTAATTTATTATTAAAATTTGGTTTAAAAAGGTTAAACACGTTTTAAATTAGGTGACGTGTTTGTGGTTTGGGCTGGGTAAAACTGGGTAAATGGGGTATTAGTTTGGGCTTGGTCGGGTAAAGTGGTGGATATGGGTGGGTAAAAACGGGTATGGTTGGGTTAAATGTGGATATGGGTTTGTTTTGTCCATGTTTGGCCCCCATACTCCCAAAATATCTTCACAATAAGTCTTGACAGCTATTAACCTCCACTCCTTTGTAAATAACTTTGGGCTTTTGTCAATTTTGGCACAATAATTTATAAAACACATTCACAAAGGTATTTTATGCATTTAATGCATTCTTCAAGGGCATAAATGGTATTTTCTTGAAACTTAAGGACCAATCTTGTAATAATAGAGATTTACAAGGGTCAAAAGTGACAAGTCTTCAAAAGTTGAGGGACCATTCTTGCCAAATCTTCAAAGTTCAAGGACTTGATAGGAAAATCATGATTCGGGTCCGGTTCTTTGTGCGGCTTCGTTTCCCGTGTTCGTTTTTGCTTGATTCCTTTGATCTTTTGGTGAATTCACGATATCCATACCTAAAATACACAATGAACAAACACAAGCACATATATGGGTATTTTGACGATATTTTAAGCGTTTTAAGCCCGATTTGGACGATGAGACTATGTATAAATACAGTCTCATCACAAACTCACCGATATTTACAAGAAGGAGATCATGAGACTTCATGGTGCTGTATCTAGTATCGTCTCGGACAGAGATCCTCGGTTCACTTCGCGATTTTGGAGGAGTCTGCAGAAAGCTTGGGTTACAAAACTTAAGCTTAGCACGACTTTTCATCCTCAAACGGACGGACAATCGGAGCGGACGATTCAGACATTGGAGGACATGCTCCGAGCATGTGCATTGGAGTAGACAGGAGACTGGGATGATTACATATGTTTAGTGGAGTTTGCATACAACAACAGTTGGCACGCCAGCATTAAGTGTGCACCATTCGAGATGTCTGGCAGGAAGTGTCGCGCCCCAATCTGCTGGGATCAGGTTGGTGAGCGAACACTTGAAGGACCGGAGATGATAAAGTTGACCAACGAGAAGGTCGTTGTAGCTAAGCAGAAATTGCAGGAAGCTCGTACACGTCAGAAGAGTTATGCCAACAAGCATCGTAGGGACTTACATTTCAATGTAGGAGATCACATCTTTCTTAAGGTATCACCAAAACGTGGTGTTAGACATTTTGGAATCAAAGGGAAACTCAATCCTCGATTTATCGGACCGTTTGATATCATCGAGCGAATCGATGAAGTATCTTATCTCTTAGCGTACCTCCGCAACTTTCTCACGTTCATGACGTTTTCCATGTGTCCTTACTCAGAGGGTACAATTATCATCCCTTTCACATGGTTCAGTATCTACTGGAACAGATTCGTGAAGATCTTACCTTCATAGAGGAACCCGAACGAGTTCTTGACAGGCAAGAACGAGTCATGAGGAAGAAGACGATTCTATTTGTCAAAATCCTTTGGAGGGACCATACCGAGCGGGAAGCCACTTGGGAAACAGAGGAGTCTATCCGGGCTTCTTACCCTCATTTCATATTTTGAATTCGGGTATGTTCCTCTTTCAGTTTATTTTATCTATAATTCGGGGACAAATTATTCTTTTTAGGGGGGAAGAGTTGTAAAACCCGCATGCTTTTACCATGAACAGATTACTTAGTAAACATACGTACATATTAAAACTTTCCTTTTATAGCATGAACATGTGTCACGATTAGTAATTACAGAAGTTATGTACGTATAATTACACGATAAGTATTAAGTACGTGATAGTACACGATAATTTTTTAACAATAATAATTATAATCACGAACATGAAATCATGAACGTAACACGTAATTACCTACTTAATTAATATTATACGATTAATATCGTTATGTAAAAGTATTTAAATATAACACGAACAATTGTTACACGAATATACGAACATACGAACATGTAATTTAAAACACGGGAAAACTCCGGGTTTTCCCTTGTGGGCCCTAGTATCCGTGGCACCAAGAGAAGGAAACGGGCCAAGCCCACATTGATTTTGGCAATAAACAAATAAGGGGAAACTTTGTTTTCACTTTACAGAACTTTCAAGAAAAATCAAAAACCCTACTTCTTTTCTTTCTCTCTCTTGGCAGGCGGCAACATCACCACCAAAGGAGTGTTGGTTTGATATTTAGCTAATTGAATCCAAGATCTTGTTCGTGTTATTGTCCTCTAATCTTTACACGCATTCGGTAATCCATAAACCCTTTTATTTTTATTATTTTATTTAATTAATTAGCGAACATGAATTAAATAAAAACAAGGATTAAAAACATGTCACGTGATCATGGGGAGTAAAATTAAGGGCTTGTCCAGGTTTGGGTGTTCGGACGACACACAAATCGAGAGCCCTAGGCTCGGCGTGTTTTTGATCACGCCACCAACCGAGATCTATGATCTCGGTGGTGTTTGGTTTGGTCGACAGCAGGGACAAGGAACCCCGACTCGTGTCGGGGTGTCCTTGTGGTTTGGTTGGGTCTCGGCAGCAAACAGCCCCACCACCGGCACACAGCCGGTGGCAGAGTGGGTTAGGCAGGGGGAACGCAGCGCAAGCAGGGGGACCACCGGCACACAGCCGGTGGGAACCCACTGTTGTTGGCAGGGGCTAGCCGAGAGACAAGGGAACCACCGGCTTAAGCCGTTGGCAGCCTAAGCAAAGGCAGTGGCAACCGGCCAAGCCGGTTAGCCACTGTTAAGGGTGTTTGGTTCGGATCGGTTCAAGGGGCTCCGGGTCCGGTTCACGACATGTCTAAATTTAATGCATTGGTCCGGTTCATGACTAAATATGTACAAGTATTTTATTTTTACAAGTATTTATTTTAACAAGATATTAAATTAATTAAAACATGACATGTAATTAATTTAATTAATCATGGACTTAGGTTAATTATTATTTAGTAAATAATACATGTTTTAACCTAAGTATTTAATTATTTAATTTAGACTATAGTATTAATTAATTATTAAGACATGAAATATAATTAATTAATAAACATGACTTACGTTATCATTAATATAATATTAATACATGTTTTAACCTAAGTATTTTATACACCTTAATATAATTAAATCATGATTATATTAAATTAAATCATATAACCTATAGTTTATTTAATTAACATGAAATTATTAATAAACTATATTATAATTACATGACTTATGTTATTTAATCAGTAAACTTAAGTTTATATTATTAGCTTATTAGTTTAGCTTAATTCTAAATATGGAAACTTTCTAATTCAGGAAACTTACTACTTTTGGAAACTTTCTATTTTTAGAAACTGATCTATTTTAATAAGTTAATCTATTTTTGGAAACTTTCTATTTTTGGAAACTTTCTATTTTTGGAAAATTTCTATTTTAGGAAACCTGCTATTTTTAGAAAGTTACTTATTATTACACAACAAGATAATAATACAGGAAATACATTTAATACTTAATCAGAATACGTAGAACACATGATAAATACAGCATAACCTTAAAATCAGTAAAACAAAATGTTGGAAATACGTTTTTACGTATTTAGAAAGGATCGGTCACTCCAACAATAGATTAAGTAGTAGCTCGTAGTTCTTGTTATTAAGTTAAACAAAGTTAGCAAAGCCTAGTCCACAAAGACTAAGCCACGGCCCAATGTAAGCCCAAGCCCATCTCATGGGCTGGGGTATATAAACCATCTCCTTAGTTGGAGAGGGTGGTGGTTTTCTCATACATTACACATAGTAAAAGTGTGTTTTCTTATTTTCTCTCTCAAGTGTGTGTGTGAATTCTACCAAGTCTCTATCTCTTTCTCTCTCTAAGTTATACATAGATTTACAATATCCTACAAATGGTATTAAGAGCCATAGGATGATTGTATTGTTTATGTGTTTGTGTTCTTGATTTTAGTAGTCTTTGATTTATTAAACTCACGTCCAAAATTTTTTTTGTGTTTTGTATGGTTTTTTCTTGATACAAATCTTCTACATAGTTGTGGTAGAGATTTGGTATATTTACTTTGGCTAAAAACACAAAAAAATTGGGTGTTTGGATCAATTTTTGGCTTAAAATCTCGAATTAGGTGTGTTTTGTCCGAGAAAAGTGGAAAATTTGTACACTGTTGTACTATTGCGACAGGTTTCCCATCGCAATATCTAGGGTTTTACATTACGATTGGGATTTCGATTGGCATTGCGATTGGAGTTCATTTGTGATATTGCGATCCATATTGCGATTCACATTGCGGCAGGATTGTTTTTGTGATATTGCGATAGGGTATTGCGACAGGTTATTGCGATTGGAATATTGCGATAGGACTTATTGCGATTAGAATATTGTGATAGGAATTATTACGATCGGAATATTGCGATAGGATTTATTCCGATTGGAATATTGCGATAGGACTTATTGCGATTGGAATATTGCGATAGGATTTATTGCGATTGGAATATTGCGATAGGATTTATTGCAATTGGACCTATTGCGATACGTGATATTGCGACAGATTTTGCAACATTGCGATAGAACCTAATTGAGGCATTGCAACAGATTTCATTTTAGGCATTGCGATAGAGTGACAAGTATTACAAGATTTTTCAAAAATGTGTTTTTGAAATTTTTTAAGTGTGATATTTTGTCTTGGAATTTTTGGTTTATCGAGAACATAATTTAGGGGATTTCAACATTATTTCTCGGCTTCTACACACAACAACAAACACATTTAATTTCTCTCATTGATCGATCAACTTTGTAAATCTTAACTTATATAAATGGAGTACACATCTCTTACAGATAAGTCCATCCTCTCAGATACGGATAATCGTCCACCAATGTTGGTGAAAACTATGTACGAGGATTGGGTTCCCGCATGGAACTTTATATGTTGAACAAGAAGAATGGACATCTTATTTGGGCATCAGTGCTCAATGGACCATTGGTATATGGTACTGTGATGGAAGGTGCTGTTACTCGTCCTCGCACAACGGGTGAACTAACTGGAGATGCTAAAATTCAAGACAAGAATGATAAACAAGCAACAAACATCATTCTCCAATCCCTTCCTCCAGATGTCTACAAACTCGTCAGCAAACATAAAGTTGCCAAAGAGTTATGGGATAGAATTCGTGTTCTAATGCAAGGCACCTCGTTAACTAAACAAGAACGAGAGTGTAAGATTTATGATACATTTGATAAGTTTGCCTATGTTCCCGGGGAGACTCTCAATGATTACTATTTGAGATTCACTCTTTTGTTGAATGAGCTCAATATCTATGGCATGGCAATTCCTACGTTTCAATTGAAAACCAAGTATTTGAACACTCTTCCTTCAGAATGGAAAAAGTACGTGACAGCTGTTAAATTAGCTAAGGATTTGCATCAAACCAATGTGGATCAACTTCAAGCTTTTCTTCAACAACATGAATGCCATGTGATCGAGGCTCGGTTGTCTAAACCTCAAGTTCATGATCCACTTGCCAGGTATACTTCTCAACAGGACATGGCTTATACTTATCAACAATCATCATACTTGCAGCAGCCACCACTACACACCTATCAACAACCACAGCAACCATCTTATCAACCACTAATGATGCCACAACAAGCATTCCAACAAAGTGTTCATCAACAATCCTTTCCACAGCAACCATCACATCATGTATCACCCTCACAAGCCATCACTTCTCCAATGGGCTATACTCCTTAGCAAGGATATTTTCCAGTTGAACCACAACCAGCACAATCCTTTTACTCCAATGAACTTCCACCAATTGAGGCACCGGTCTTTACTCCAAATGATACACCTACTGATGTCTTAAACCATCTCACTGCCTATTTGTCAAAACTTGTTGCTACTAGAGGATTTTCACCAACGAACAATCAGCTTCACACTTCTTCAAATCCTCGACAACAAGCCACCATTCAAGATGGTCAAGTGACGGTGCAAACCATTCAAGGAAGGCAAAAATCATATGGACCTCCTTCAAGGACCGTGAACGCTCAAGCTGTGAATTCTCAAGCTAGTGGTAATGGAAGCACTATTGGTCCTCAAAAGGTTGTGACTTGCTACAATTGCCGAGGACAAGGTCATATATCTAGGGAATGCACTCAGCCAAAAAGAAGAAGGGATGCGACATGGTTTTGTGAGAAGATGTATTTGGTCGATGCTCAGTCTAAGTGGAAGATTTTGGATTCAGAGGAATTAGCATTTCTTGCAGACCCAGGGTAAGCATATAATGAAGGCATTGCAGTCGTCTCTACATCTAATGCAACATATCAAGCTGATGATCTTGATGCATATGATTCGGATTGTGATGACATTCACTCAGCCCAAGCTGCACTCGTTGCTAATCTCTCTCACTACGGTTCTGATGTCGTCAGTGAGGTACCAACCACATCTAATAATGTTCATGATAATCCACATCATGTTGAGCATGAAAATGACAACCTCGAACAGCATTCGGGAACTAGTAACTCAAATGATGCGGTATCCAATCCAACACATTTGAGTGAACCTCAACCAAATGCTACGACGGGTATGGAATCTTATGATCAACGTGATTTGGTAATGGTGCCTAAACATATTAGTGATAACATGAATCTGGCTGTCTGACAAACCGTAGATATGAATGCCAACCTAACCGCTGAGCTTGCGCTGTATAAGGAAAAGGTCAAAACTTTTAAAATGGTCCCTCAAGCTGAAAAAATAACTTATTCTGAATTTGACCAATTTTGTTTTGAAAAGATTCAACACTTAAAAGAAATAGAATCATTAAAAGCTAATATTTCCAATGAATTAAAAGAAAAATAGTCGGTTGTAAATGATTTTCAGAAACTTAAAATAGATTTTGAAACTCTCGAGTCTAAAAAGTTTGAATCGGAACTTAATGCTACCAAACTTCTTAAATTCAAGGAACAACCGCTTTTAAAACAATACGCTTCCACAGAAAAGGTTCATCTTTTAACTAAATCATTTAAAGAACTCGAACTTAAGCGTCTTTAAGATTTACCACTTAATCCTGGTTATGCAAAACAAGCTCAGGAATATATTCCTTGTCTTTATGATGTGACCCTAATTGGCAAATCGAAAGAAGCACCTTATGTTCGTAGTACTGAGGAGACACAGTCACTTACGGAAGAAACTCAATCTAAAATGCTTTCAAAATTCCATAAGTTTGATTATGATAAGCATAATAAATATCAATTCTCTAAAAAGACCCGCATTCGCTTACAAAAGGAATTAGCTCAATTATCAGCTTTTGTGCCCCAAAGTTTGTCAACAGAAAACCTTCGTAGTACGTCTCCTACACTTGTCAAAAAGGATTTAACTAAGTTAATTCCACCGGTAAGTAAGGTGTCAGATAGCTTAAATGCGGTGCACCAACACTTAGCCGATTTTGACAAGGTCATTGTGGAACGTACGACGGCTTCGGCCATAACGGAAGGTGAATGGAATTTTGAGCACACAAGAGCTGCATTTCGAGACGAAATTGTTCCATTTGTAAACAATGTT
Source organism: Glebionis coronaria (assembly GCA_025667525.1). Lineage (NCBI taxonomy): Eukaryota > Viridiplantae > Streptophyta > Magnoliopsida > Asterales > Asteraceae > Glebionis > Glebionis coronaria. The sequence continues at coordinate 2,925,164 of JANFOE010000193.1, forward strand.
AAAGCTTGTCTTAGTAACATTGATCAAGATTTGCTTTTGGAAATAGAAGAAGTTAGACGTGTTTTCAATGAAATGGATGATGCTTATGAAAACAGCTTACTTGAAATAGAACGAGTTTCACGCCAAAATGATCAGCTTCTGAAGCAAGTGATGTCTCATGATATAGTTTCCGTCTGTGTGAATAAAAGTGTTGATAATGATTCTATTGTGCATAATGTTGAATCTGTGGATAATGTGGTAGATAGTACTTGTCACAAATCCGACGCTGAATTTTTAAAGCTTCAAGATTCTTATTCTTCGCTTTCAAAAAGTTTTGATAAAATTCAAAAACATTTCATTTCGCTTGAATGCAAACAACAATTTATTCAAGAGATTTTTGAAACGTCTTTCGAAGGTGTTAATATAGAAAATGCAAATTTTCAAAAGAATTTTAGATTGGATTTACAATCAAAACAGCGTCAGCCAAGTGACAAGGTTGCTAAATCATTGTCGATAGACAAAGAGAAGTCTAATGAGCATAACTGTGTGAACGTACTTGAGGCCGCTGAGAATATTAAAATTGATCTATATAATCGAGTTTCCAAGATTTTGTCCAAAGTTGATAACTTAAAATAGAAAAATACACAACTCTTCGATTTAGTAAAGCCCGCATGTGCTAATACCACTGCACAGAATCAATCATTGATTGAACGATTGAATCGAAAGTCAGTGGAAATATCTGATTTGAGGGAACAAACTTGTGATAAAAATTTGGCTTTGACTGAGTTAAAGGAAACACTTCGTACCCTAAAAGGTAAGAATGTTATGGATAACGCAGCCACTATCTCAGCACCGTCCTCTAGTGCAATCAAAAGGAACCTCATTGCCGTCACACCATTTAACAAGGGCCCTAGGACTAAACCATCTCAAACATTGGTCACTGATAAGGCAAAATCAAAACCAGCTTCTAATATTCCAGTGTTGCCTTTTACAGGAGTAAGCACCACTACTAAGGCTCAAAGATCTAAGCTTAAAAGAAACAAGAAGAATTATAGGATCTTGCCCCCATCTAGTAGTCAAGTGAAGAAGAAAGTAGAAGCCCATCCTAGGAATGTTATTTATGTTTTGAATAAAACGAATCATGTAGCTAAACCTAAAGGCTCTGCGGTTGTGCAGCGTTCTAAGCCTACTGTGAATTCTGATTTGAAATGTTGGAATTACAATGAATGTATGTTTTCTAGTCGTCATGATTCTTGCCTTATTGACCATGTGAATGAGATGAATGCCCGGAAAAATGGTTTATAATGGAAACTGACTGGGAAAGTGTTAACCCAAGTTGGTTGGATGTGGCGTCCCACTGGTAGAACTTTCACTATAGGATGAAATATGTGCCCTTTAACTAGGATCACTCCCACTAAAGCAAAGAAAGCGTGCCCTTTAACTAGGAGTACCATGGCTACCAAAACACAAGTGTGTCCTTTAACTAGGAACACCGACACTATGTAGGAACAAAGTACCCTTTAAATAGGTCTAATCTCACTGTAGTGCCCGATAATACTCTAAAACCTCAGAAAGTTGGAACTGTAAAACCTGTTAGTGCTAAAACTCACAGAAGAAAACGCAGGAAATCTAAGGATAACACAAATGTTAGCAATTATGATAATATCATATATGTATCTGCTAACACTCCGGAACCAATAGTTTCCAATACATTGTCTAATGTTGTTACTGAAAATAGGTGGTCCAAATTGTTCTCTGGTATTTGGACTCTGGTTGCTCCAAGCATATGACCGGAGATCGCTCTCAGCTCAGAAATTTCGTCAGCAAATTTCTTGGTACGGTTCGATTTGGGAATGATCATATTGCAAAGATAATGGGTTACGATGAATATCATATTGGGAATGTTATAATTTCAAGAGTGTATTATGTGGAAGGTCTCAGTCACAACTTATTTTCTGTAGGACAATTTTGTGATGCAAACCTAGAAGTTGCTTTTCGAGAGCATACCTGCTTCATTCGTAATTTGGAAGGGTTAATTTATTGAAAGGTACTCGAGGGAATAAATTGTACACTTTGTCTCTACAAGATATGACGGCCGCTTCTCCCGTATGTCTTCTCTCCAAAGCATCAAAGACTAAGTCATGGTTATGGCATCGACGGTTATCTCATCTTAACTTTGACGCTATTAATCATTTGGCGAAAAACGAACTTGCTCGTGGTCTTCCTAAACTTACATTCCACAAGGATCATTTGTGTTCTGCGTGTACAATGGGGAAAAGCACTAAGAAATCATACAAACCCAAGACTGAAGACACCAACCAAGAGAAACTTTATTTGTTGCATATGGATCTTTGTGGGCCAATGCGTGTTGAAAGTCTTAGTGGTAAAAGGTACATCCTCGTCATTGTCGATGATTACTCTCGGTTTACATGGGTGAAATTTCTTGCAACAAAAAATGAGGCACCTAAATTCATCATCGGATTTCTCAAGATGATTCAAGTGCGTCTCAACACTACTGTCCGACGCATTCGTACAGATAATGGAACCGAATTTGTGAATCAAATCTTGCGTGATTATTATGAAGAAGTTGGCATTTTCATGAAACATTCGTTGCTCACACTCCACAACAAAATGGTGTCGTTGAAAGGCGAAATCCCACACTTATGGAAGCTGCTCGAACGATGTTAATTTACGCAAAGGCTCCATAGTTTTTATGGGCAGAAGTAGTATCTACAACAGTTTTCACCCAAAACCGGTCACTAATTCGAAAACGCCATGGTAAAACACCTTATGAGCTTCTACATGGTAAAGTACCAGATTTATCATATCTTCATGTGTTTGGTTCTCTATGCTATCCAAATAATGATGGTGACAATTTGGGAAAACTTCAACCCAAGGCTGATATTGGTATTTTCATTGGCTATGCACCCACAAAGAAGGCATACCAAATCTACAATCGTAAGTCTCGTAAGATCCTCGAAACTATGAATGTTGATTTTGATGAGCTGACAGCAATGGCTTCTGAGCAAAGCAGCTCTGAACCCGCACTTCATGAAATGGGACCCAGTAACATTAGCTCTGGTCTTGTCCCAAACAACCCTACTTCATCATCATTTACACCACCTACTAGGAATGAATGGGATACGTTGTTTCAACCGTTATTTGATGAATTCTTTACTCCTCCAAGTATTGTTGCTCTAGAACCTGAAGTAATAGCTCCGGTTACCAAAGTTGTAGCTCCAGCAACCGAAGCACAATTTGATAGGTCTGCACCTACAATTGGTCAAGATATACCTTCAACAAGTAATTCTCAACCAACACATGTAACAACTACCCATGTCATGCCTATTGATGATGAAGAGGATGATGATGATCACGATTTGGAATTCGCTCAAATGTGTGAACTTCCATTCTTTGGTGTACCAATTCCCGACCATAATCAAGCCGGGTCGTCCACCTCAGATGAAGCTCCTACTACGGTCTACTCCAATCCACGGATTCGTGAACATGACAGCAAGTGGACAAAGGATCATCCTATAGATTCTATTATTGGTAACCCTAATCGTCCGGTATTCACACGAAGTCAGTTACAAGAAAATGCAATGTTTTGTCATTTTGATGCTTTTCTCACTGAAGTTGAACCTAAGACATGGCAAGAAGCTTTTACTCAGTCCTGTTGGATAGAAGCTATGCAAGAAGAACTTAATGAATTTATACGTCTTGAAGTATGGGAACTTGTCCCATGCCCAGATCAAGTGCAGTTACCCACTTTGAAATGGGTTTACAAGGCGAAACTCGATGAGTTAGGCAGAATATTGAAGAACAAAGCTCGACTAGTAGCTCGGGATACAAGCAATTTGTTAGGCATCGACTTTATGGAATCCTTTGCACCTGTTGCCCGTTTGGAACCTATTAGATTATTCCTTGCTTATGCAACCCACATGAATATGATCGTCTATCAGATGGATGTGAAGACGGCATTTCTTAATGGTGAAATCAAGGAAGAAGTCTATGTTCAACAGCCGGATGGTTTTGTGAATCCTGAATATCCTAATCATGTGTACAAGCTTAAGAAGGCTCTCTATGGGTTAAAGCAAGCTCCACGCGCATGGTATGATCTACTGTCACAATTCCTCATTACGTAAGGCTTCGCTAAAGGCAAGGTGGATCCCACGCTGTTCATTCAGAAACGAGGTAAAGATATGATTATGGTACAAATATATGTTGATGATATTATATTTGCAGCATCGACCCAAACCTTATCCGACGAGTTTGGGAAACTCATGTCTTCCAAGTTTAAGATGTCAATGATGGGCAAGGTATCATTCTTCTTAGGACTTCAGATATCTCGGAGTCCCAGAGGCATCTTTATCAATCAATCCAAGTATGCCCTTGAATCGCTTAAGAAATATAAGATGGAATCTTGTGACCCCGTGGATACTCCAATGGTGGAACGAACTAAGCTTGATGCAGATCCACATGGAGTTGCCGTTGATCCGACACTTTATCAGGGAATGATCGGTACCCTTCTGTATATCACAGCCAGTCGACTTGATCTTCAGTTTGCTATATGCATGTGTGCTCGGTATCAAACTAGGCCTACTGAGTTACACTTAGCTACTATTAAACGTATCTTTTGGTATCTTAAAGGAACCATTAATCGGGTACTTTGGTATTCGAAGGACTCTTTGATTGCACTTATGGCATATGCAGATGCGGATCACGCGGGTTGTCAAGATACAAGGCGTAGCACGAGTGGCACTCTGCAACTACTAGGAGATCGACTAATCAGTTGGGCATCGAAAAGGCAGAAAAGTGTTGCAATTTCAAGTACGGAAGCAGAATACATAGCTATGTCCGGTTGCTGTGCTCAAATTCTTTGGATGAGATCGCAATTAACCGACTATGGTCTAGGTTTCAACAAAATTCAGATGTACTGCGACAACAAGAGTGCAATTGCCTTATGCTGCAACAATGTTCAATTCTCCCGGTCGAAGCATATTGACATTCGCTACCATTTCATCAAGAAGCAAGTGGAAAATGGAGTGATCGAGCTTTACTTTGTCCGATCTGAGTATCAATTGGCGGATATTTTCACGAAGGCTTTAGATCGCGCTCGAATGGAATTTTTGGCCGACAAGCTAGGATTGAGAACTTTCTCGCCTGAGACTCTAAAGGAATTGGCAGATGAAGCGAAAGAATAGTGGTGGTAAACTATTCTCCGTATCCTTGGTGATCATCTGTATATATAGTTTATATTTTTATCCACAAAAGCAAAATACAAAAATATAAAACCATATAAAAACCATAAAAATTGAAAAATTCAGAAAAATCCAAAAATATTTTTACTTTATTTTTCAAAGGCATGTCTTTTGGTACGATAATATTTACGGCCTTAGAAATGTAGATTAATATTGACACGACGCCATAAATAGAGTTCATACAAAAGTTGTAAATATTTCATAAAACATGCCCAAATGGCTTGTAGTTATTTCAGACTGCACCCCGCTTTTCATGTTAAAGTCAAGTATTTCTTATGAAAGCTTTGGCTCAACAACGGGAATTAATTTTCTCGGGCAAGGTTTACTTTAAAACTTTGTAAGGGATCAAGTTTACTTTATAACTTGGTCTAACACAAATCAATGTACGCATCAGTGCATTTATTTGTTAAAACAAGAGAAATCTTGTTTTTATGAAGCTATCATCTCTACAACCATAGCTATCTTCAATTGGTATCTACATACTCGACGATGCGAATACTCAAACGGCGACTACAGCTCTTTCTATAGAACACGGGTCAACAATTGAGGGGGAGCAATTGTCAAGCATTCAGAATCTTTGATGCTGAAAGTGCCAAGTTCACTAATTGGTGTCAAGACAACAATACCAATCGTACATGTGGTGTCAAGAGATGACTTCAGAAGTGACGAGGCGACCAACATTTGTTGACAAGAACCATTTGATCATATCATATGATGTTCTCATCAATCAGGTCCAACCTTGTCAATTCTTTTTTGTATGGTGAATATGTGATTGTTTTACAAATCGGTATCATATCTCACACGTTTGGTATCATGAAGATTAAACGGACTTGCATTTTTCTTCCCAAAACCTTTGTTAAAACTTCATTAAATCAATTGATATTAAAACATCGATTGGGTTAATATTTTTAGTATGGGGGAGAAAATGTGATTTAATATGGGAAATTATCACAAATGATTTGACTTAACGTGATAGCTCATCACAACATGTGCGAAATGTTTTCGAATATCGTGGCATATGTTAAGGGGGAGAAAAATGGATTTGCACATCAAAATTGGATTTCATGGTGATTTTTACTTACCCACAACCCATTTATTTCATGACGATGAAGATTGTGGTGTCATAAGGTTGGTAGGATATGTTGAGTCCAATGATTCTTCCAAAATCGGAGGAATCTTCCCAAGGACATTCCATAGCTAGAAATAGTAGTCCTTAGGAAAGATGGAGAAAGATTGTGAATGTAGCTGAATGCCGACCAAGTACTTAAGTTAGCATTGGAACAATCACAACAAGGTGCTAGTTATGACGTATTAGTAAGCATTGAAGGGGTTGAAGAATGAAAAAGAATTGTAAAGATAAAGGGTGTAAAGAAAGAAGCCCTCCTTACAACTTAGGCAGAAACCGGGTCAACACATATGCTATTGAGATCATTTAAATGATGCTCGATATTGAAGATAGGCATCATGGACCCAGTGATGCAATGCACAACCCATCCCAGCTAACTCAGATATCTCTCAAAAGGTATTTGTTTTAATCAGACGGAGACAACGCATTATCTATCGATTTATTCACTCCGAGTAAATTGGTATTGAAATGGTGGCACTCCTCTCCAGCCTCCGATCACTAAAATCCAAAATGCACGATCGAGTCTAGAGCCATTTGAGATAATCAATAATCTCATTAGGACACACTTTCATAATTCCTTACTTCTTCACACACTGTGAAAAGTAAGAAAGATCTTAAGAGTCCGATGCAAAATCCTCATGATCTTGCCTGAACATCCGAGTAATACGAAAGTATATACAATGAAGATGGAAATCCTTCTTGAGCGAACATTCAAAAGCTCATGGTAGGTGACTTGTGCGATTCTTTATGAATCAAGCTTGTGATAACTGGAAAGCAACAGTGGTTTAATTCTTAACTAAATTTAAACACGTTCCAGGACTCTACGCAATATCTCAGTGATCTTGCGAGAACACTTAGAGTGACACTCCGTAGTGTTCACAGTGATGAGTGGAAATCCTTCTAGTGTTAACATCAAACACCACTTGGTAGGTACCTTGCAAGATTCAATATGAATCAAGCTCGTGACAACTGGAAAGAAACGATGGTGTGATTCTTTAATGAATCAAACTTGTTCCAGGAATCGGAATTGACGGCTTCAATCATGCGGATAATTTAATACAAATGATTCACTCTTTACGTTGGCAGTCAGCTTTGGACGGTCGAGTAAAGATAACAGGTTTACCCGCGAAATCTTGTCAAGGATATTTTTAATTAAATATACCTGCCACAAGTACGATATTTTATATCGTCCAACGGTCTTCACCGACCAGAGGTAAAATGCTACCAAATTAGTATAAAATGTTCAAATCCATTTTGTTCGTGTCTACTTATGTTGCGGCATTTGAAGACGGTGGCGTTGCGGAATCTAAGAAGAAGTCGTCCCCGCATAATTAGACTTTATACACCTAATACTTCATTTAATTCTAGAAAGCCTAAAAGTCAAGTCTTCCGTTGTATCAAACTCTGAAGCTTTCAAGAATTACAAAGGTATAAGTATGTGGGAAGTGAGGTCACGAAGAGGCGAAGATCACAAGTGAAGGTTGCACAAGATCAAGGCAAGGGATTAATGCTAAAGATTGATATCAAAGATCACATCAGCATGTTCACCAGAAAAGAAAAAGAAAAGAAAGACGAAGACTACGAGCTCAAGACAAGCATATTATGCTAGGTTTATTTTATTATTGTAACTCGGGTAACGCCCTTGTTTGGAGTGACCTCCCTTAGGGGGAGATTGTTGGAAATACGTTTTTACGTATTTATAAAGGATCGGTCACTCCAACAATAGATTAAGTAGTAGCTCGTAGTTCTTGTTATTAAGTTAAACAAAGTTAGCAAAGCCTAGTCCACAAAGACTAAGGCCACGGCCCAATGTAAGCCCAAGCCCATCTCATGGGCTTGGGTATATAAACCCTCTCCTTAGTTGGAGAGGGTGGTGGTTTTCTCATACATTACACATAGTAAAAGTGTGTTTTCTTATTTTCTCTCTCAAGTGTGTGTGTGAATTATACCAAGTCTCTATCTCTTTCTCTCTCTAAGTTATACATAGATTTACAATATCCTACACAAAACATGAACATATAAAACAAGCTAAGACACGATAAAAAATCAGTTACATGCTCAGTATACTTATACATGAATACTATTTATGTAGCATTAGTGAGATCGAAGTAGGACTTCCTTTCTTTCGTCTTCTTCGTTCACTGGACATAAGGTACGGATTTCCCGTCCTTTCAGTATAGGATTCCCCGTTTGCAGCCAACTGTTTTCCCAGTATTTGTTTTATATGTTTGATACTTATGTTAGAATAAGAGCCTAATCCATATACATGCATGACCAGTGTCACCTAGTTATGGAGGTACCATAACCATAACATTGGAGGCACCAGTGTTATGACTTTCCCACGACGAAGTGATTGCTCGTGGCGTCCCTTTTCAGTTTTGGCCATTATATTATATTATCATGCGGGGTGTATGAGTGCATCCTAGTTACATGTTTACTAATATTGTCAGAGTGAATGTGATGTGTGCCTTGCATCCTAGGAGTTGATCCATCCTACCCAGACTATTTAATTAGAGGCAACCCCTCTATTTGCATGACGAGGTCTCCCCTCCAAGTATTCATGCACGGTGGAACCTCATGACCTATATGGGCTATTTGGCTAATTAAAACATATTTTCATAGAAACACTAGTCTTTTCAAACTATAAAACCAGTTTTCTGAACATGAATCCAGATTGCTTAGAACTTAGAATATTCCGCGGCTATTAGTTTTATATGCTTATGCTATTCCATGTCATACTTGTATATCAGTGCACTGAGCGTTATGCTCAGCCGTTTTCCTTTCATGTTCCCAAGCGATAGGTACTCAAGGGCGCTCGTAGACTTTAAGCGTACGTGCATATGGATCGGAAGTTATCTATGTTGTCCCAAGTATTTGTGATTGATTAAGCAATGAATAAAGAAAGAAAATAGATGAAGAAGAGATGAATTCCTAGAGAGAGAAAGTAGTAAGAGAAAGTAGAGAGGAGATGATTAACTTGGTGAGATTAGATTAAGAAAAGAAGTTAAAATTGACCATCCACCCTCCTAACATGCTAGGAGGGTAGTATATATAGTCCACCTACATGCGGGCTTTAATGGACTATATATTCGGCCGGGCTTGTCTTTTTGGACTTTAATTAGTTTAAATCCAAGCCCGTAAACCACGACTAATTAACTATCTATTACAACGTTCTAATAAATATTACAATAGAAACCTATGACCGAACATTCTTGTTTGACTCAATATTTTAAGGCTAACAATCTCCCCCAATGTGAGGTCATTCCTCTTTGATATTTGGATTCCAAAGGAGATTTATGAATTTCATCATAAATGAGTCTTGAACGTGTAACAGTAGTTTTGTTCCTTCATGCTGTGATCTTTGAGCCTTTGTCGTTGTCTTTCGACTTTGTCTTTAAGTCTTGAGATCTTCAAATCATTCTTGACTTGTCTTTGCCATCTTGTGATCTTGTGTCTTTATCCACATGCCCACACTATCAATTGTTGGATAAGTCTTTGGGCATGAATATGTGGTTGTGAATCTTTGACTTTGCTGAGTACACCGTGACGCCACCTTCTCGAGACAAAACATAGACACGGACTGAATGGCTTTGACATTCATCCTAAATCGGTAGCGTTTTACCTCCGGTCGGTGAAGACCGTTATACGATATTAAATATCGTACCTGTGATCAACCTGATTCAATTAAGAATCTCCTTGACAGGGTTTCGCGGCAGTACTAGCCGTTCTCTTTACTCGACCGTCTCAAAGCAAGACTGCGAACATAAAGAGTGAATAAATTGGATAAATATCCGCTTGATTACAGTCGTCAATTCAAATTCCTGGAACAAGTTTGATTCATTAAGAATCTTACCATTGTTGCTTTCCAGTTGACACAAGTTTGATTCATGAGAATCTCACAAGTCACCTACCGTAGCGCTGTTTGATGTTGACGCTAGAAGGATTTCCATTCGTCACTGTGAATGTTAATGAATATCACTCTGAATGTTCTGGCAAGACCATAATGATATTGCGTAGAAACCTGAAACGAGTTTGAATCAATTCAGAATCAAACCACTGTTGCTTTTCAGTTTTACATATGTTCAATTCATAAAGAATCTTGCATATGACCTACCGCAGTGCTGTTTGATGTTAACACTTGAAGGATTTCCACTCATCATTGTGAATACTAAATAGTATCACTCTGAGTGTTCTAGCAATATCGCAAGGATATTGCGTAGGACTCTCTTGATCTTCATCCGTGTGTCCTAACGAGATTTGATTGATCTCTTGGCTCTAGACTCGATTTGTGCACTTTTAGTGGTCGGAGGCTGGAGCAGATGCCACCTATTCAATATCAACAATCTCGGAGTGAGAAAGTCAATAGAAGTCGTGTTGATCTCCATGACAATAAAACAAACTTCTTTTGAGAGAAGTCTGAGTAGCTAGGAAAGGGTTGTGCTTCACATCACTAGGTCCATGATGAGTTTGTCTTCATGATGAGTTGACCCGGTTTCTGCCTAAGTTGTATGGAGGGCTTCTTTCTTTAGACCCTTTATCCTTACATTTCTTTTTCATTCTTCAACCCCTTCAATGCTTACCAAGACATCATTACTAGCACCTTGTTGTGATTGTTCCAGTGCTAGCATCAGTACTTAGTCGGCATTCTGCTACGTTCACATTCTACTCCATCTTTCCTAAGGACTTCTAATAATCTATTGGATTGTCCCTGGGAAGATCCCTCCGGTTCTGGTTGGATCATAGGACTTAAACCTAACCACCCTTTTGACACCAATAACGTCGTGAATTAAAGATGTTGTGGGTATTTGATAGTAACCATGAAAACCACTTTAAATTCTAACAAAGTGTTTGAAAAACATTTAACACCTTGCTAGTTTTGTCGTTTCAGAAATGCTCCCCCTTCACATGTGCATCGATAATCGAAAGTGTTTCGCACATGTAGGTAAGAGTTAAAGTGCTTGAGTCTTATATTAGATCACATTTTAATCACATTTTCTCCCCCTATCTCTAATATATAAAATCTTTTGATATTAGAGATACCAAATTTGATTAAAATATATTGTGAAAAATAGTCTTGAAAATCTTCGAGAGAAAGATGTGTTATTCTTTTGCATGAAGTTGAATTGCTCCCCCTCAAAAATTGATCCAATGGAATTGTCATTACGAGGATTTGATCCACATTAAACTTTTGAGGATAGGAGTTGTTGAACACACAATTTTTGAAAGATTTTGAATATCATTGAGAAATTCTTGAAAAAATTGTGTTCAACGCTTTTTGAAAAATCAATTCTTTTTGACGAAAAGTTTTTTCTAAAGCATAAACTTGAGTTCATAGACTTTGAATGTCTTGACGAATCTACTCAAGTGTAAGAAGATTTAACTTCTTTTGCTAAGGGTAAGAGTACAAAAGCGTACACTCCCCCGTGAATTTAGATCCGGGTTGCAATCTGAAAGTGATTACAAGCCATTGTGTTGAGCTCAAAACGTTGAATGTTTTGCTACCCGTTGTTGGAAATATTGTCCAAAATAGACAATTTCCTGTTGAAAAGATAGAAATGACATGTTTTGAAAAATATTTACAACTTTCATTCGAGCTTTATGTACACACCCGTGTCGTTATTGAGCGACATTTCTAGGTACGTCCATATTATCGATACTGAAAGACATGTCGAGAAGAATATTTTTGGATTATCAAAGATTTTTTAATTTTGTATTTTGCTTTTTGATTAATATTTACAGGTAGATGTTTGATAAATGAATCAAGCAGGCTTCTTTGCCAGAACCTCCAGTTCTGCTGGAGTCAAACATCTCATACCAATTTGCCTGACTAGATACGCAAACCTCTCTTTCGAAAGAGCTTTTGTAAACAAGTCAACTAATTGGTAATCAGTTCCAACAAAGTATAATTCAACAATACCTCTTTCAACTTGTTCCTTAATGAAATGATATCGGACATCAATGTGCTTCGTGCGGGAATGCTGAACCGGATTGCCGGAGATGGCTATGGCCGACTTTGAGTCACAGTACATAGGTACTTTATCAAAATGGAAGCCATAATTTGTGAGTTGTGTTCTCATCCAAAGAACTTGAGCACAACACGCAGATAGAGACACATACTCCGCTTCGGCTGATGAAAGTGACGTGCAATCCTGCTTCTTGGAAGACCATCCCACAAGCTTGTCTTGACCTAGAAATTGTGCACCACCAGAAGTACTTTTACGTGTATCAAGACACCCTGCATGATCAGAATCTGAATAGGCCGTTAGAAAGAAACCGGTTTCCCTCAGATACCAGAGTCCCATGTGAATGGTATTCTTAAGGTAACGAAAGATCCGTTTAACCTCCTTGAGGTGCTTTTTAGTGGGTCGTGCTTGATATCGTGCACAATAGCATGTAGCATGATGAATATCTGGTCTGCTTGCTGTCAAGTACATGAGGGACCCGATCATGGAACGATATCTCGTTTGATCTATGGGTAATCCCTCTAAATCAGCATCTAGGGATGTGGTTGATAATGGTGTCCCAACGGGGTCACATGATGTCATACCATGCTTTTTTATTATCTCTTGACAATACTTAGCTTGGTTAATGAAGATACCACTTGGGGATTGGTGAACTTGAATTCCTAGAAAGAATTTTAGTTCGCCCATCATAGACATTTCAAATCTGCTGTGCATTACTTTTTCAAACCATTTTGAAAGTTTTGGGTTTGTAGACCCGAAAATAATGTCATCAACATAAATTTGCACAAGCAAAATGTCATCCCCATATTTATAAGTGAACAAAGTTAAATCAATGGAACCTTTTGAGAAACCTTTGGAGACCAGAAATTTCGAGAGCTCGTCGTACCACGCCCTTGGAGCTTGCTTGAGTCCATATAATGCTTTGTGGAGACGATACACCTTGTCTGGATAATGAGGATTGACGAATCCTTCTGGCTGCGTGACATAGACTTCTTCCTTCAAAGGACCGTTAAGAAATGCCGTATTTACGTCCATTTGATAGACAATGAATCCCTTATGTGCAGCATAAGCAAGAAAAATCCTGACCGCTTCCATTCGAGCTACTGGTGCAAATGATTCTTCAAAATCAATACCCTCTTTCTGTCCATACCCTTTAGCCACAAGCCTAGATTTGTTCTTGATGATCGTGTTCTCTTCATCCATCTTGTTTTTCCAGATCCATCGAAGATTTAATGGTGTTACATCGTATGGTCTGTCAACAAGTTCCCAGACTTTAAGTCTTTCAAGTTGTTGAAGTTCATCCGTCATCGATTCAATCCAAGCATGATCAGCCATGGCTTCTTTGATGTTTTTCGGTTCAGCAGTACTCACGGCGAGTGCGAACATACAAACATCGCCATCGGTTTCAAGTTGTCGTCTTGTACGAACGGGCTGTGAAGGGTTTCCAATTACGTGAACCAAAGGATGATCTCGGGTCCAATGATGTGTTGAAGGATGTCGTTGGTAGAACATATGCATATTTGACGGATCAACATGGCGAGTAGAAGACTCTCCAGTTTCGTGTACCGGTGTACCGAATGGGTTGATGAATTCGTCTTCGTCAGATAATGCATTGTCTGCTTGATTTGTGTTCTCTGGAGCAATGACAGTAGTTGTGGATGTTGTAGGATCGATTGTTGAAGTGATATTATGAGGAGGTAAATATGCTGCAACCCGTGTTGAAGTAGATGAAGTTGTATCCGGTTGTTGACGATGATCGGTATCATCATTCTTATCATGAGTAACAGCGGAAGACTTCGATACAACTTGTTTCTCCCCCGTGAAATATTCATCATACATTGGTCCATATAACATTTCCAACTCTTCAATTGTCGTGTCGACTGTCATATCAGCTCTAGGAACATTTTCTGGAACCAGCGTTGAACTTGACGGTTCATTGCTGTGGTCTTGAGCTTCGAGTTCCGTGCGGTTGTGAACGGAAGTCGTTTGTCGTTGTGAATCAGGACTTAAACTGTTTTGTTCAAGCGCCATCTCTTGTAATTCATCAAATCGGATGTGAATAGTCTCGACTATCAATTTTGTTCTCTTGTTGTACACTCTATATCCCTTTGACTGAGTTGCATATCCCACAAGAATACATTCATCACCTTTTTCTTTCATCTTATCCAAGTTTTCACCATCTCGAATGATGTAACAAGTACATCCAAAAACATGAAGGTGTTTGAGTGAAGGTTTTCGATCATGAATTATGTGATATGGTGTCTTTTCGTGTCTTGGGATAATTAAGGATCGTTTTTGTGTGTAGCATGCGGTTGACACGGCTTCGGCCCAAAAATATAATGGAAGTTTTGAAGCGGATAATAATGTTCGAGCAGCTTCAACCAAAGTACGGTTTCGTCTTTCAACAACGCCGTTTTGTTCGGGTGTTCGAGCAATAGATGTTTCATGTTCAATCCCTTCGGCTTCAAAATACTTTCTCAGATTAGAATTCAAAAATTTTGTACCTCTGTCAGTACGAACCACTTTAACTTGAGCTTGAAGACCACGTTGTATCAATTTAAGGAAGCTGATGAGAACGTCGGGTGTTTCATCATTGGACCTCAAGAAATGAGTCCATTTGTACCTTGAGTAATCATCGACTATTACTAGAATATATTTCTTTCCATTGATACTCTGAACACGCATGGGACCACACAGATCCATGTGAAGAAGATCTAACCGTCCTTTAGAGCTTGGTGTGGTCTTTGTTTTGAAGCTACTTCGTTTAGCTTTACAAAGTTCACAAGAAGAACAAAGATGATCTTTGATGAATTTCAAGCTTAGAAGGCCTCTCACAATATCTTTCTTGGAAAGCAAGTTAATGGTATCAAAGTTGAGATGAGAAAGACGTTGATGTCATAACCATGCTTGAGTCGTTGAAGCTTTAACCATGAAGCAAATTGGAGTTGATGAAGTTGTGTCTCGAAGTGAAATTGTGTAAAGATCAGTACCCCGTGTACCAGCAAGTAAGTCATTCCCATCATAATCACGAACAAAACATGTCTTCTTTCTGAAAGCAGCTTCCAAATCCGCATCACAAAATTGACCAACCGAGAAAAGATTGTGATTGAGCCCTTCGACGTAGTATACCCTTTTAATCGTGATATTCCCCTGAACCAAATCTCCATATCCTAGGATCGGTGCAAATTGATCATTTCTGAATCGGACCGTACCTAGGAACTTCTCCACGAAGTTAATTAGAAGCTTGAGATTCCCCGTCATGTGCTTCGTGCATCCGGAGTCCATTATGAAGAGAATTATTTGTATCACCTGCAGAAGAGTTAGAGCACGATGGAGCATTTGCTAAATTGGATACCACAGTAGTTGTGATAGTAGAATCATTAGTGTCCTTATTAACATTTAAAGGCAAACTAACACTCGTTTTCACATTTTCTGTCCTAACTTTAGGCATCCATTTATATCCGGGAGGACATTGATTAGCAAACCACCATTTCCAAGACTTACTGGCAGACTCATATAATTCCTTAATTTTGCCTCTAGGATTCTTAGTGGTGGAGTCTGATGCATTACTTTTCTTAGTGGGGGTAGCACCAGAATGGTTCACTTTGCGTTTGGGCTTACTAGCTCTAATAGGCATTGTAACTTGCTTCTTAGTTCTAGTATCTACGCCTTTGACTTTATTTATAGCACACATAGAATGATTAGCATTAGCACACTTTCCACATTTGACACAAACAAATTTCACATTCATAGCATTCAAATCATTCATAGCATTCAAATCGTCATTACATGCGATTACAGACTTTTTATTCTTAAAAACGTTCAAATTCCTAGGGTGTTCTTCTACTTCCTGCATCTCCCCTTGATTCTTGTGTTTCCAGACCTTATCATTCACTTGAGTGCGCTTAAGCTGAGGCCGGCTAACACTAGTAGTGGAGACTATTCCTGTAGTAGAAGACACACGAATATTAGTGTTTCTAGAAGTCTGAGGCGAGTGAGTATCTTTGTTTGTGGGCTTCGTGGACATTCTATACATCCCTGGTTTAATCACATTATTGTGCTTAACGCTTGGTGCTATAGGATTCCTTATAGGTTGAGCTTGTGGTAACCTTTCCTTTCCATCCATCTTGGGGGCAAACACAGGTTTTGCAAACGAGGAATTAGATAAAGGAGATGGTTTTCCCAAGATAGAGGATCTATTCTCTTTTGAGGCATTGGGTTGTCTAACAACATTTTTCTTAATGCTAGGTTCCACAATTTTCCCACCCATTTTAGCAATGAGTTTCTGCAACTCTGCTATCGCTCTGTCCCTGTCTTGTAATTGAGCTTTCAACCCTTTAATTTCCAAATTCTGTTCATTCATTTCTCGAAATGTTTGGGAAAGTTTTTCTTGCAATTTATTATCATGTGGAAAACGACCAACGTCTTTTTGCAAAGCAAGTTCAAGTGAATGACAATGTTTTTGAAGGAAATCAGTTTTGTGTTGAAGTAACTCAAAAGCCTTTTTGTCAACATTTTCTTTACGTTTCGAAAGCTCAATTTCAAGACGTTCACATTCTTTGATCTTATCAAGATATTGGCATGCAACTTCAGAATATTCATCAATATCAGCACAAGATGTAAAATAAGCACACATAACATCTTTAGAAACGCATTCTTGCAAGAGTAAATCATATTCATCTGAGAAATCAGACTTCTCCATTTGAAGATCATCAATGTGTTTCTCAATAGATTCAACATATTTTAAATCATCAAACATTTCAGTCCGAATGAACTCCTCAAGTTGAAGAACCGTTTCTTTAATCAACGCCGTGTTTGGAATTAAGAGTTCTTTGACAAGCAAGGTAATATCTTGAGGAATCGGACGTGTCCACTCAGCATTTTCACGTTTTGCCCAGTCTCGTTCAACAATAGATTTAACATTATCTATGTGGTGTTTAAGAATACCTAATGTTTTCCTACTTTTGCTTTTAGATTCATCTAGAGGGAGGTAGTTTATGTATTTGTAAACATTAGATTTCTTAGGGGCAAATGCTTTCTTCCATTGAATTCTCTTTTGTTTGCATTCTAAGAACACTTCCTCACGAGTTTTCTGAGTTTGTTTGTTTAACAGGCCATAAAGACTATTCTCATAAGAGTAATTATAAGGTTTCACAAACTCCTTATTAACAAGTGGTTGACTATCAGCATCCCAAAGGGCAGTCGCTTCACTATTGGCACTGACAGGCATGCAATCAAGATCTGTCCTTTCAGTCTCATCAAGATAAAGATGCGGGTTCGCAGCTTGAGCTTTGGCAAGCTACGCAGGACTTGCAAAGCTAGCTTGACCCTTAAACATCGATGGAGGTGCTAGTATTCTTACGGATTGAATAGAATCATGCGTTTTATAAACAACGTTCTTCAAAAAGTCGACTTGTGCTTCTAGTTTCGTAACTTTTTCGGTTTCTTTATCATATCTACTTTTGAAGTCTTGTTTTAACGCATCTACCACTTGTTTCTTATCCTCTAGAATTTTAGCAGAATCGGTAGTGGTCATAGAGAGCTTTTGTTCAAGTTCATTAACTTTGGTATTGGCAAGGTACGTTTTTTAACGTTCATCCATTAAGAAAACATTATATTGACGCTTCTCTTTGGCTAATAACTCAAGAGTGGTATTATATTTGTTCTCAAAATCGTCCTTTTGACTTTTTAACGCACTTCCCTTGTACCCCTCAAGCTCTTTGGTTTTCTGAAGGAGCTCATCTCTATAGCTTTCAGTCATCTCAGTAGATTTGATAAGAGCAGCTTTACATTCTTCAAAACTTTGAGTGTGCGTAGCGTTTGCCTTCTTTAATTGCTTTTGACTCTTTTTATTTTCAGTGACATCTTTTTGTAAAGTAGCAATTAAATTAGCAAGCGCAATACGTTCCTCTTCATCATATTCATTTGCATGTTGATCATCCTCAAACTCATTATTGCACATGTCTGATGAATCGGGTGTGGTATTGCTATCAACCGTTTCCATCATACACGTGTCATTAATGGCATTGGGTAGATCACTATGCTCAGGAATATCACCAAACACATTATATTCATCAGTAAAGTGTACCTTATCGATTGGCTCAGTGTCAAAGATAGTGCCATTGTCATCTTCAGTGACTTTGATAACTTCTTCAACCTTTGCCATGTACGAGTAATGTGCATCAAGCTCTTGATCAGAATCTTCATCATCAGTATCATCAAGCATGGCTCCTTCTTCAGCTGACAATTTAACCCCTGCTTCCATCTTTTTGCATAGCAACATCTTTTCCTTGTGATAGCTGGAGTCTCTAACCCTTTTCGGCTTCCTGCATTCCTTTGCCATATGCCCAAAACCTTGGCAATTAAAACATTGAATCCCACTCTGCTGAACCACTTGACTTCCAATCGTTTCCCTATTCCCAGTAGCAGCAGCAATCCTCTGAGTATCATACTTTGCAGTTTGTCGATCATATCTTGCAGAACCCTCAACATGCGTTGGATTATGTCGATCATACCTAGAAGGACTTTCACCACGTCGACGTGTGTCATACCTTGGAGGACTCTCAACATATCGGTTCTTTGTGTTAGATGATGTGCGAAGATTGTTGTTGGTGGGTTTGTAGATTTTCTTGTAAGTCTTCATTATGTAAGCAATTTGTTGTTTCATCTCTCGGTTCTTTTGAGCTTGGTCTTCATCACTATCTTCTTCAGATGAGGACTCAGATGGTGGTGATGGTGCTCTTGGCGCTTTACCTCAAGATTTTGTTGAAGATGAAGACTTAGATGATGTGGAATATCGTGGTGAAGAGGATGTATTGGAGTATGGCTTAGGAGCACGAGAGTGAGGATCTTGAACATGTTGAGTGGTAGTTAGTAAAGCAAGTGGATTAGCCGTCTTGGCAACACGTTCAGTTCGAATCTCATTTGCTTCATTCTGAAATTGCTTCAAGATGTCAAAGAGTCGATGATATGAGACCTCGTCTAACTTTTCTTGTTGTTTCACCAAAGTGACGAATCGTGTCCACTCGGGTTGAAGTTGTTGAAGAAATTGAACATTGACTTGCATGGTGGAGACTTGCAGATTATTTCTTGTCATGTCATTCATCATCTTATAAAACCTGGAGTAGTAAGAGTCAATTGATTCTCCATCCCTTGAGGTAAACTTGCCAAAATTCCAAAACAAGTTTGTTTTGACATCTTGTTTGTTGAGTGATTCTCCTTGTTGCAAGCGTTCAATAGCAGTCTGATGAGACTGCTTTTATACATAGTCTCATCTTCCAAATAGGGCTTAAAATGCATTAAATATCATCAAAATACCCAAATATATGCTTGTGTTTGTTGCTTGTGTATTTTAGGTACGGATATTGAGATAATGACAAAAGATCACAAGAATCATACAAAAACGAACACGGGAAACGAAGCCGCACAATGAACCAAGCCCTAGTAAAGACTTTCCCAAGATCAACCCTTGAAGATTTGAAGAATTATGAAGAAGGGTCCTCCAAATATGAAGAATTGACACTTTATACCCTTGTATCCTCATAATTACAAGTTTGGTCCCTAAAGTTTGTCAAAATTACAAAAAGGGCCCTTAACTTTGAAGAATTGGCAAGTTTAGCCCCTCAACAAAGCTAAATTGTCAACCAATATCATCCATAAAGTCAAATACATCATGAAGTCCTTCAAAGTACAAGAAATGACAAGTTTGGTCCTTTGAAAAATCCAAAATTACACAAAGGACCCTCAACTTTCAACATTTGGCAAAAATGGCCCCTCAATCATCAAGACTTGGCAATTTCAGTCCTCCAAATCATCAATATTACAAGTCTAGACCATTATCATTGAAGAAAATACCAAACCAGCCCTTGAAGAATTCAATTATGGCAAGAAATACCCCTGATTACACTTTGTGAAAGTTTTTGGGCCAAAAATGAAAAAGGGTAAAAGTTGACAAAGCTAGTTATGGCGTTGATAGAAGTTTGGATTGAATTTGACAAGTTTCTGAAAGATGGGGGTGTTAAGCTGGCAGACAAAGAAGAAACCTAGACCAATAGTGGGGAGACACGTGCCCCACTCACCCAAGACAACCAATCACCACACACCATTTCTCCACCTCAGCTTTCCACTTAACCAGATTATAACTAATTAATATTAGTTACAAAAACACGCGCTAAACACCCCATTCAAACCTTAATCTGGATCAAAACATGCACTATTCATCATAAGAACAAATTTGGGTTTTCTTAATCCGTTTGTAATTAGCACCCAGTAACCTCCAGAATTATAATTAGGGTCTCCCTAATCACAACCAAACTCACAAACAGCTTGCCACATCATTCCTTTGTCACATGTTTTACCCTGCTTTCTACCCCTTGGAGAAGATGACAAAACAGGACAGCCATCCAACGCCCCACATCCTAGCTTCAAACTTAAGCTTATTATGGGCCATTGATCAAATTCTACACTTGCCAACTCACATATACAGCCAAGAAGACATCACATGATCTTGAAGATATTCAAATCCCAAGGGCACATTAGGAACTTCATGTATTAGGGTTTTACTTATTTCTTCAGCTTTCTAGGACATGTAAGGCTATATATAAAGCCCTTAGGTCTCATTGAGACGTTTGCTTTTGGTTTTTCCTTTGTTCAAACACTTGTAAATCCTCTTTCTGATTAATGAATTTGAGTTAAGTGCTTTGAAGAAAGACCAAGTGCCATCTTTATTCTGCTTGTTTATGTTCTTAGTTTACTGCTTTTGAAGTTCAAAACCTGTTTTCAAAAGAGGAGTGTGCACAAGTTTGCATATTTTCCTCATTATCTTGATATTTTGCTAAGTCTTGTTCCAATCTTGGAATTCTTGGGCTATAGGGCTGATCATAGCATCCTAACTGAGTTGGTTAAGGTGTGGTGAGGCTTATAACTTGGGGATAATCAAGTGTGGGGTAACAAGTTTGCATTAATCAAGTTTTTCCCAAGTTTCTGATTTTTCATGTTATTGTGCTTAACCCTTGTTCAATCTTAGCAGGCTTTTTGTGGAAGCTTGTGTTTGTTCTTGCTAGAACATAAGCTCAAAATTCGTGGGTGTGGATGTACATACATGAGGTTTGCATACTTAATCTCCAAATCTGCTTAAATTGTGATTTTTGGTGATATTTGTATGAAACTGTTGTTCTTGTGAATTTTGTGGCTTGTTCTTGCTTGAATCTGTTTATTAGACTTGTTTTAGTGTTAATTGATGCTTGGTTGGCCTGAAATCTTGTTTTGCTTTTGAAAATTTTGATTTGAAAAAGTTAAAGGGGTGTTTGGGTCTACTGGTTTATGCTTATAATTTGTTTTTGTGTTAAGGGAAAGTGTTGTTTATGCTTTGTATCTGCTATACCTTTGTTTGAGAGTGTTTTGCTGCAAGTTTTTGGGTTTGAACACTTGAATCAATCAATCTGCTATATAGGCCTTGTTTTTGCTTGTTTTGACCTAGGATTTTGGGAACACTTAGTGTGTATGCATGCTTAGGGATAAAAGTGGTTTAAACAAAGTTAACATAACCTGTTTGAAAGATTTGAGGTGTTGAAATTGGCTTGTGTGTCAAATACATCAGCAAAAGTAGAAAACTGCATGTGTTAGTGTTCATCAGTAACTTTCATTGCTTGAATCTTGCTTAATTCTTTGAACCAGTGCATGAAACCTGTTTAGACTTGCTTATTGGAGTTTATTATAGCTTTTGTGTGCATTTGGTTGAATTTGGCTGGCTGATTTGTGCTAAAACTGCTCTTGAATGCTTAACTGCTTATTGTTCATGTTTGTGCAATGTCTGATGAATGATTGATTAAACTGTATCAATTGGGTGTTAGTGATTGTGTTATTTTGATTGTGATTGACTCCTTTTGATCCAAAGATCAATTGGGTGCCTTTGTGAAATCTGAATCCAAGAAAAAGTCACTAAAGACAAAAAGTCAAAATAGTCAAGCAGTGGAAAAAGTTTCCACTGCTCAACATCCAAAACTAGCCCCTGCTAGTGCAATTTTGTCATCAGCTTATCAATAAGCTATTCTAGCTTATTCTGACTTGCAACAACTTATTTTTTGTGATAGATCTTCATTATTTGACCCATTTAAGTGAACTGGAGCTTATGAGACTTTGACTTTGACTTTTTACTAGAAAAACCAACTTGTTTGACTTTTAACATAAGTGCTTATTTGATTTTCCAGCTTATTGAGTGTGCTTATTTGAAAGGTCTTTGGTTTTTAAGCTTATTTTTGTCAAAAGAAACATTTTGCAACTTGAATCAGCTTCTGAGGTGGTCTAGATCATAAAAACGACTATTTTGTCGTTTTGTGAATAAGTTTGTGACTTGTTTCTGGCTTATTTAGTGGGCTTATTTGAAATTTCTTTTTGCAAAAGTCTTTGTTAGGTCAAAAGAAGGTTGTGTGTTAAATTTTAGCTTATGGCATCAGCTTATGGCTTAATGGGCCAAAAAGCCCATTAAGAATAAGCTGCTTATTATAAGTTAGCTTATTTCACATTTTCAGCTTTTGGGCCTTTGTAAAAAGTTGTTTAAAATCAAATTTTGAGTCAACCTGTGCTTTTTGAGCTTATTTTGAGCACTTTTTCTTATTGGGCCTTAATTAAGCCCAATAAGGGACTGTTTTGGGTTTGGCCCATTTTCTAAGCCCAATAGGGGTATTTAGGTAATTTCACTTTCATTTCTGAGTTATTTAGGTTAAATTAAGCTAGTTTGCAAGTTTTTAGAATTTTTTATAATTTTTGGATTTTTAATATTATTTTATTATTAAAAATTAAAAGTCTGATTTTCTAGGTTTTTATATTTTTCCTAGGTTCTATATATTTACTTAGGATTTTTGCAACTTTCCAAATATTTTTTAGGTCTTTCAATTATTTTGTATAATTAATTTAAGATTTAATTGATTTTAGGAGTTTTTAATTGTTTAAAAATAGTTTTAATTGGTTTTAAAATTTTGAAAAATAGTTTTTAGCTTAATTAGAGTATTTTTTTAGGTTTACAAACTTGAAAATCTTGTTTAGGGCTTTTTAATAATTAATTTTGATTTTTAGGGCTTTAATTAGCATTAAAAAGTCATTATCTAATTAATTAAAAGGTTTTTGCAAGTTTTGATTTTTTGTAAACTCTTAGAATATTATTAGGGTTTTTTGGTAATTTTTAGAAATTTTTAGGTTAAGATTTTAATTTTGGTGGTTTTTACGACTTTACGTATACGCTTTTTTAGACTTAGCTTAATCCGTCTTCATAACCGTCATTCTCTTCTAATCCCTTTTATATTTTTCTTTTCTCAAATATAATCACAAATTAATCCAAATCATTTCACACATAACACACTAGCCTCCTTGAGAACGAACTTAATTGGGTCATTCACACACGGTTTTCCTAAATCGTCGTGCTCACTTGCCCTATTTATTGCTTCCTTTTCCTAAAGGGGTAATTTTACAACTATCATTTTGGCGCCGCTGCCGGGGAGGCGTGTTGTGTTTTGATTTGGCATTGTTGTTTTTATACTAACCATAATTAGTATTTGTATTAGTAGCACTCTACTAATACGTATTATCGTTTTTCGGTTTTTGTGTGAATATTATTACTATATTGTATACGTAGAACAATAAATACACAAGTACTCCAAATACGTGAGAAATCACAAGCTTGACTTGGGAGGTCATTACCCAATCATTGTATTCGAATCTCAAACCAAAGAAAAAGGCAAAAATAGATAAATACTTTCGTGAAGCTTAATCTTGAAAATACAAACTATAAGGTGGGTATAAGGCGGATATTATAAAATATATCCTAAGGAAAAAGGCTCTTAAGTGCTTCGCGCCGCCTCGTTTCCCCGCTTGCTTGTGAGTATTTGATTGTGAGAGTGAATCGAGGGTTTTGCCGCCCAAAGTATTACTAAGTATCATATATATTTTCTTGGTTTCTATTGATTAAACCCTCTTGAACGATTTGGTGTTCCACCATCGTTCTAAAGTCATCGAAGGCGTTCACCCCACGTGATCGTTTTCATTCCTTGAGGCTTCGTTAATCAAGAGATTTGATTAGTGAGGAGATTTGTGGACTTTTTGTCTACTTAATACATTTCACCAAACTCCAAAAAGGTTAATACAATCAAAAACCACAAAAAAATTGAAAAAATACAAAACACCAAAAAGAATCTTCTTTGCTCATCCCCTCGTTGTACGTGACGTTTATGCTAACTCGAAATCAAGCAAGACGTGCCCGTAAACGAAAGAACAAAACTCCCACTCCCAACAATTCTAGTGAGGAGTCTCCTATTGACGAACCCATTGTAAGAGAAGCACCAACCATGGCGAATCGAACTATGATGGAGTTACTTCAAGCACCCACCGAGGGTTATGGAGAGGCTATTGTGATTCCCGCTATCCTTGCGGATAATTTTGAGGTTAAGACGGGTTTGTTGTCCATGATTCAAAACAACAAATTCCGTGGTGATGAGAAGGACAATCCTCACAACCATATCCGCCAATTCAATCGTCTTACCGCTACTTGCAAGTTTAAGGATGTCTCTAACGACTCGATTAAGATGATGCTTTTTCCGTATTCCTTAGCGGGGCCCGCAAAAATTTGGTTAGAGAAAGAGCCACCCAATTCTATATTGACGTGGAAGGATCTCGTGTCTAAGTTTGTGAACCAATTTTTTCCGCCCTCTAAGACTACGCACTTGAAAAACGAGATTTCAAAGTTTTCACAAGAATTTAATGAAAGTTTTTCAACGGCTTGGAATAGGTTTAAGGAAATGTTACATGAATGTCCTCATCACGGTTTTTCCGATTTGCATCAAATTGACACGTTTTACAATGGACTTAATGATCATGAAAGGGATTATTTGAATGCCGCCGCGGGTGGTAATTTTTTGTGTAAAACGGTTGAGGAAGCTTTGGTGATAATTGAAAATAGATCTAAGGTGTATAGTCCTCGTAGCACGTCTAGTGTTCGTAACGCTTCGTCTTCGGCTTCACCTTCTTTGTCTAATACCATCGATGCTTGCCAAATTGAGGCAAACTTGGAAAACAAGATTTTTGATAAGTTGAAAGGACTTTTGATTGAGTTTAAAGTTGGTGAACCAAGTGCTCCCGCTACGGCTAAAGCGGTTGAGGTTTCTTGCATGTATTGTGGTGGAGGTCATGATTTCTCCGAGTGCATTACCAACGGCGGTAACACTTCGAGTGCCTTCGCGGCCACGGGAAATTACAACCAAAACGGTCAAGTTTCCCGCTCTAATCAAATGACTCCACCGGGTTTTGGAACAAATCAAAATGCTAACAACTATCGCAACAATCAAGTTGGTTTTAAGAACAATTACAACAAGGGAAACTATGGGAATCAAGGGGCTAATAATCAAGTTTCAAACAAAAATGATTTTCAAAATAACAACAAAAGTTTGCAAACATTGAAAGATCTTCCAAGTGAGTTTGTTGAATATGCTAGTGGTAATGATGCTAGGTTTGACAACATACAAAGAGAAATCATTAGCCTAAGATCCGAGTTTAAAAACGACTTGAAGAAAGAGTTGAAAAATGAGTTAGCCAATGAACTTAAAATCCACACCAACAAGATGGAAGGAAATGTCACTAGGTTGCAACAAAACCAACAAAAAATGGAACAAGGGCAACATGAGATTAAACAAGAGATGCTTAAGGCCGAGAAAAGGCAAACCGAAGCCGTATTGAGGCAATCTAATTTTGAAGATAAAATCTCGTCTATGTTTGAGGCAATAATGTGTAAACCGTCGTCAAGTGGTCTTCCTAGCAACACCATATCCAACCCTAAGGGTGAGATGAAAGTGATTACCACACGTAGTGGTAAGACACTTAAGGAGCCGATTCCTCAACCAATTGCTCCTACGGAGGAAGCAATTGAGGAAGAACCCGAGGTGGTGGCCCAAAAGGAGCATGTCCCAATCCCACGAAGTACCGCTCATACCACACCTACGGTTGACCCATTACCATCATTGGAACCCGAGATTCTAAAGGCTATGCCTACTATGCCTCAACCCACACCACCTTTGCCCTATCCATCGAGACTTAGGAAGGAGAAACGTCAAGAGCGCGACAATTACCAATTTGAGCTTTTTATGAAAATGTTTCGTGATTTGCACCTTAATGTGAGTTTCGCCGATGCTTTGGTCATGATGCCTTGATTTGCCGCTAACTTTAAGAGTATGTTGAACAACAAGGAGAAATTGCACCAATTGTCTAGTTGTTCGTCGGTTTATCTTAATCGCATACCTCAAAAAGTCGGTGATCCCGGTAAATTTTTGATCCCTTGTGCAATCCAAGACATGGAAGAATGCTTCGCCTTGGCCGATCTTGGTGCTAGCATTAACTTGATGCCACTTGCAATCTTCAAGTCGCTCAATCTTCCTAATCTTACTCCTTCACTAATGTCTATCGAGTTGGCCGACCATTCTACAATTCCCGCATGTGGTTTGGCGGAAGACGTTTTTGTGAAAGTGGGGAAGTTCTACTATCCCGTAGACTTCATTGTTGTTGATATCCCCTCGGATCCTCAAGTTCCTCTCATTTTAGGTCGTTCGTTTTTAGATACGTCTATGGCTTTGATCGATGTGCATGCTAGAAAGATCACCTTACGTTTCAACGACGAGGAACTTGTTATAAACGCAACTCAAAACTCTCAAATTTCTCATGTTTATTCCGTTGCAACCATAAACCTCGTTGATATGATTGACGTGGTTTGCGAGGAATTTTCACAAGAAGTTCTAGGTTTTGGTGATGAAGAAACTAGTGGCAATCCCACTATGTTGGATCCAATTCTTGATAATTCGACACCAACCTTCACTCCATTTGAAGGTGGTGGTTTTACGTTGGAAGAATTCAATGTTCCACGTACTTGTGACGAAGACCTCGACAACGATGAGGACTTCTCGATTATCAAGGATTTTCTTAACGATTTCCCATTTCCTCCACCCGAGGAGGTTATGAGTATCGAGCCCAAATCTTCACTTGAGGAACCACCTATTCTCGAGTTGAAAGATTTACCTCCTCACCTCGAATATGTCTATTTGGAGGAGGACGACAAGTTGCCGGTTATTATTGCGAAGGATCTTTCAAATGATGAAAAAACCGCACTTGTCGATGTTCTAAAGGCTCACAAAGGGGCGATTGCGTGGAAGTTATCGGACATTAAGGGGATCGATCCCAAGTTTTGTACCCACAAAATCTTAATGGAGGAAGATTTCAAGCCAACAATCCAAAGTCAAAGGAGGGTGAATCCTAAAATCCACGACGTCATCAAAAAGGAGGTCCTTAAACTCCTTGACGCGGGAATGATTTACCCTATTTCCGATAGCCCTTGGGTGAGTCCTATCCATTGTGTCCCTAAAAAGGGAGGGATGACCGTTGTGCCAAACGATGCCAACGAGTTGATTCCCACTAGACTCGTGACCGGATGGAGAGTGTGCATTGACTATCGTAAGTCGAATGAAGCCACTCGAAAAGACCATTTTCCCTTGCCCTTCATGGACCAAATGTTGGAGCGTCTTGCGGGAAACGATTTCTATTGCTTTTTAGATGGTTTTTCCGGTTACTTCCAAATTCCCATCTATCCTCGTGATCAAGAAAAAACTACGTTTACGTGTCCATATGGAACGTTTGCCTATCGTAGAATGCCATTCGGACTTTGCAATGCACCGGGAACTTTCCAACGATGCATGATGGCTATTTTTCATGACATGATCGAGAAGACGATGGAAGTCTTCATGGATGACTTTTCCGTGTTTGGTGATTCCTTTACTTCGTGTTTGTCGAACCTTGAGAGAATGTTAAAACGTTGTGAGGAAACCAACCTTGTGCTCAATTGGGAAAAATGTCATTTTATGGTTAAAAGTGGAATCGTCTTAGGGCACAAGGTCTCGAAAGCGGGGATTGAGGTAGATCAAGCTAAGGTAGACGTCATCGCCAAATTACCTCATCCCAAAACCGTCAAGGGAGTTAGGAGTTTCCTAGGCCACGCGGGCTTTTATCGACGATTCATCAAGGATTTCTCGAAGATTTCTCGACCCATTACACATCTTCTTGAAAAAGAGGCACGTTTTGTCTTTGACGAAGATTGTGTACGAGCCTTTGAGATCCTTAAGAGGAAACTAACCGAAGCTCCCATTCTTGTTGCTCCCAATTGGAACCTTCCCTTTGAGCTCATGTGTGATGCTAGTGATTACGCTATAGGGGCCGTTTTGGGGCAACGTCATGATAAGCACTTCTTGCCTATTCACTATGCTAGCAAGATGATGACTGAGGCTCAACTTAAATACACTACAACGGAAAAGGAGTTCCTTGCCGTGGTGTATGCATTTGAGAAATTCCGACCTTATCTCGTCTTGACGAAATGCATAGTGTATACGGACCATTCGGCTATTAAGTATCTCATGGCAAAGCAAGATGCTAAGCCGAGATTACTTCGTTGGATTCTCCTCCTTCAAGAATTTGATCACACCATTGTTGACAAAAAAGGAGCCGAGAATCTAGCGGCCGATCATCTCTCTCGTTTGGAAGATCCTCACCAAAGTGTTTACGAGCCTAAGGAAATCACCGAAACATTTCCGCTCGAGACACTTGGTGTAGTGAATTCTAAGCTTGATTCTTCTACCCCATGGTTTGCGGATTTTTCAAATTACCATGCGGGTAACTTCATCATTAAGGGTATGACGACTCAAGAAAAACGAAAATTCTTTTGTGACGTCAAGTTCTACTTTTGGAACGACCCTTACTTGTTTCGAACTTGTGCGGATCAAATCATCCGACGTTATGTTTTTGGCACCGAAGCTTCTAACATCCTTAGAGCTTGCCATGAGGGACCCACGGGTGGTCACCACGGTGCTAATCTCACGGCTAAGAAGGTGTTTGATGCTGGCTTCTTTTGGCCTACTATTTACCGAGATGCACAAATTCTTGTGAAGTCTTGTGATGCATGCCAACGACAAGGAAAAGCCTCACAAAAAGATGAAATGCCACAAAATATCATTCAAGTATGTGAGATCTTTGACGTTTGGGGTATAGACTTTATGGGGCCGTTCCCATCATCTCGTGGTAATAAGTACATCCTTGTTGCGGTTGACTGCCTATCTAAGTGGGTGGAGGCGAAGGCCTTGCCCACTAATGATGCTCGTGTGGTAGTTAAGTTCTTGAAAAGTTTGTTTGCTAGGTTTGGAACCCCTCGTGCGATCATAAGCGATCGTGGAACCCATTTTTGTAATGACCAATTCGAAAGGGTTCTAAGGAAATATGGGGTTACACATCGTCTTTCTACGGCTTATCACCCACAAACGAGTGGGCAAGTCGAGGTTTCAAACCGAGCATTGAAGAGGATCTTGGAGAGATCCGTAGGAGAAAACCGACAATCTTGGTCGGATAAGTTAGACGATGCTTTATGGGCCTTTAGGACCGCTCATAAGACACCCATTGGGTGCACTCCCTATAAGCTTGTGTATGGAAAGAATAGTCATTTGCCTATCGAGTTAGAACACAAGGCTTATTGGGCCCTAAAGCATTGTAATGATGACATGGAGACCGCAGGAAAACACCGGAAAATGCAATTAAATGAATTGGATGAATTGAGAGACATTGCTTATGAAAATTCATTGATTTACAAAGAGAAAACTAAAAAGTTGCATGATTCAAAAATTAAAAACCGGGTTTTTAACATTGGGGATCAAGTATTGCTTTTTAATTCAAGATTGAAAATTTTTTCCGGTAAATTGAAATCCCGTTGGTCCGGTCCATTCACCGTGACTCAAGGGTTTCCTTATGGGACCATCGAGCTAGCTCAAGATGATGGTCCTAACTTCAAGGTGAATGGACATAGGTTGAAGCACTACTTTGGTGGGGAAGTTCCATCCTTGAACTACCTCGACCAAGTCACCTTCCCCAACGATAATTAGTATTGAGGGGATCGAGTCGAGCTCATGACTCGGTAATCAAAAACGAGGAGCCTCGTGGGGGAGTCCCATGCTTATCCTATGTACATATTATCGCTTTCTTAGTCTAATGTAGCTTACGTGTGGGGATTTGTGCCCTTCCAACCTTTGTTCCGTGGTTGTTTGTGATATGTGGTTTTTAGATCATGATCTTCACGATTGGATCCTCTCGTGTTCGTTTTATGGGAGCACTCGATCGTTTGCTTTGGAGACATTTCTCAATATCCATGATATATCCTTTTGATGTTCTAACCTTAGGTTTTTAGCACACTTCATAAACGGCTATTACTTATTGGTTACACCCTTTCCTTGCTAGATTAGGCATTCGACTACGTCTCTAGTATGGGGGTGTTTGCACCCCTAGACTCGAAACATTGAGGACAATGTTTAACTTTAGTATGGGGGGTGAATAGATACTTGCCTTGCCAAACCTTCACGCTTTCCAAAGTTTATCGTTTTGTTTATCATTTTTGTTGCAAAATAAGGCTAAAAATGGCCAAATTTTAAATTTTTCTCATGTTTTATAAGTGTTTGAAGACACGAATGAAGATTTTCCGATGGCGAGAATAAGAGTAATTTTTGACTCGACCGTGCGTGTTGAGCACTTAGCTTTGATTCCTTAACTACACATTAGGCTAAGTCTCTTAAATGAGGACGAGAAATGATAGAGTTAATTATAAGTTACTATGCTAAACGTAGAATACTCGTATTCTTTCAAAAACTCATGTGTTCTCATTGTTTGCTTATTCTCCCTTCGTATGTAAATATTTTTGCTTAATAAATATTGACTTAGCGGTTTAGTTGGGATTGTTGGGTTTCTAGTCTTTTCTAGTAGCTTCCGTGTAATTAAATTGGGAAGACATTAAGGTATCGCCAGCGTCACGGTTTTGAAGTATTGGCACCCGAATAATCGAAAGCTTCACCCAATAATAAGATTTCAAGTGCTCACCTAAATCAAGCAAACAATTTGAAGCCCCACAAGGCCTAAAATCTATGCAAAAATTGAAAGTGAATCAAGCCTTAATCTTCGAAGCTTTAAAGATCCAAAATTCGCCTTAGCGTGAGGATATACGTCTTTGGCTAATAAAACCACCGATGAGGCGGATAATAAAAGGCAAGGCAAGACCGAAGTCATAATAAAAGCTTCATGGCGAAGTTGAATAAAAGATGGAGGTAAACCAAAGATAATAAGGCCCTTCCGTTAGGGGGCGTATAAAAGTCTTGGTAATAAGTCTCATGTTCAAAACCGTTATAAAACCGTGTTTATCGATTCTTCTTGTCAACTTAATTTTTTAACATCGTCGTCTATTAGGAGGGGTTATTGATTTGATGGTCTTAGTTACACCGTTAGGACTCTATTTTTAGACCTAAATCTCTATTATCGCATAAGTCAAACAATGTATCCTCGTGAAACATTCAAGACAAAATAAAATATAAGAGATACAACTTAGGAATAATGGGAGGATAAGTACGTGATTAGGGCATATGAGTAGTGTTAGCATTACTAACTTATAATGACAATGATCTCGTTGCACGCTTAGCATGGAATTGGAGTGAAAATCGAGGACGATGAAATTATTTCTAACGAAGCATTCACGTGTTCTTATTCTATGAACCTAAACGTCCCATTTTGCGATGAAAATCATACATTATGTCTATAACACAAGTAGTAGTAATAATAGTAGTATAGCTAGTTTATCGTTCAATAAAGTGAATAAAATGAATTTTGGAGATGCTTTGATACTTTATTCTAGCATTGCGTGAGGGCACGGCAATGGTTTAGTATGGGGGAGTGATGAGACTGCTTTTATACATAGTCTCATCTTCCAAATAGGGCTTAAAATGCATTAAATATCATCAAAATACCCAAATATATGCTTGTGTTTGTTGCTTGTGTATTTTAGGTACGGATATTGAGATAATGACAAAAGATCATAATACACGGCTTTTGCCTAGTAAGAAAGATTCGTTGATGTGTTCCTATCTAATCGAATTGATCTAGGTTTTCTATGTGACTCAGTTTTATTTTGGTGGAAACAAATATTTTTGGTTGGTTTTAAATTTAAATGTGCAAAGCTTAAAAGTAAATGTCGTTGAAAGTAAAGTGGCGTTAAAGTAAAGTGCGTGAAAATAAATCTAAGTCTAATTAAACAAAAGGGTGCAATATTTAAAAACGTGATGAAAAGGAACTTAATTAAAATTACTAAAAATTAAAGCGTGATGGAAATTAAAGTTAGACAAGTATTAAAGACGTAAACTAAAAATTAAACAAGACAAAGCATGAAAAATACCCTCCAATCGGAATATATTCCGATTGTCCCAATCGGAATGTCAAAAGGAACCAATCGGAATTCCCAAAAACACCACCGATCGGAATATTTAACCTACCCGATCGGAATATAGCTGGGTGCTCGGTCGGAATGCTTATTGGAACACCAATCGGAATATCTGTCACCTGTTACGATCGGAATAACCAAGTTGCACCTCAATCGGAATGTCAAGGGAACCAATCGGAATGTTTGTCACCCACACACCAATCGGAATAACCTCACTTTGCCCCAATCGGAATACCAAGTCCACACGATCGGAAAGCAAAACCCTTTTCAGATCGGAACCGATCGGAATGTATACCCTCCTTCCGATTGTCACGGTCGGAATACGGAGATTTGGATGGAAATTAAGCTAAGTAAATAAGCTATTGTTCTAATAAGCACTAGACTAAGAACTTAGCTAAAACCGTGTAAAAATAGGCTATAAAACTGAAGGTTAAAAACTTTTAAGACACGAAAAAGATAAACTTTAAGGAAAACAACTTTGATATAAAAATAACTTTTATAAAAACTATATAAACTTGAAAATAAATCAAATAAGCTATGAAAATAAGAAGTTTAAAACAATCAAAAGTATAAAAATCAAATCTTTAACAAATCAACGAATTAAAAACGTGTAAATCAAAGAAAGGTAGAAGAAGATTAAAATCAACAAAATAAAGTAAAGGTGCAAGAAATTAAAGAAACACTTACTTGAAAATTAAAGGTAATTAAAAGTGCAAGACAAGTAATTAAATGTGCAAGTAATTAAATGTGCATAAAATAAAGATGGAAGAACTAATTGTCACGATTAGTCAACAAGAACTAAATGAATGAATAAGAGGGGTTTATATAGGTGATTAGGGAGTGGTTAGGGGAAGCTTCCTCCCTCCTTCCTTTCTTGTTAATTGCACCATCAAGTCCTTCCTTCTTAATTTTTTTGTTAATCTTAGAATGTGATGACTTTTGGCTCGGGATTTCTTTGGACTCGTCTTTTAATTCTTCGATAAATAAGACTTGAGTTCCTCGGCTTTAAGTAAACTTCCGTCTTTTGACTTTATCTTCGATAAATCTTCAGAATTGGTCTTGGACTTCCGTTCTTTATCCTCTCTTGACTCCTTGACATCGTCTTTCATCCTTTTCTTCAATAAAAGTCCGTAAATGCCCGTGAATTCCCGTGTTTTCTCCACTTTTCACCTTTTCGTCCTAAAACATAACAAAAACACAAACCACGCATAATTCCGACACAAAAGACATAAAATACACGTTTTGGTCCGGTTTTTATTGTAATTAAGTGGTAGAAAAGATGGGTGTTTACACACCTATCAAATCCCCTACACTTGACCATTGCAATGTCCTCATGCAATGCATTAGTTACAAAGCATGTTTACACTTTTCATCATAATCAATCCATATTGGCCTTTATTAAAGAGATAGAAAATTATAAAAATGCAAAGCAAAGAAATTAAAAGCATACCTTGGGTTTTGAAAATGTCATGAATAATCATCATCCTCAACTTTTCACTTTCTCCAAACCAAGCTTAAAAACGAGATCATTGTTATTATAACTTAGTAGACTAACACGAACTCATGTGGGCCAATTATTCACTTAGACTCCCTTATTCCTATGGGTATCTCTTATATTTTATTATTTGTCTTGAATGATCACGAAGATGCATTGTTTGACTTATTTCGATAATTATTTAGTCTGAAAATAAAGTGCACGATTTAATCAATAGTTAGCTAAAGGACCAAATCTTTTAAAACTGCTTCTCGGGATATCAGAAAGTTCATATCTTGGCATAACTTGGTTCGCGATTTGAGACCTTTCTCGGGCCGATATTTGGCAGCGAATTCATACTTCAAATCTTGAGAGACGTTCATGAAATAATGGTCTTCTCTTCATAATTGGAATTTCTTCACTTGGAATTTTTGAGAGATTCTTCATATATGGACCACGACTTCTTCATTTTTCTCCAATCTTTATTTTGGATTTTGATATACAACGATCCGCCTCCTTTATTGACTTGGATCTATTTATCCTCATACCTTGTTAGGGTCTTTTCGGATACACTTCTCTATGACTTTTTGGGAGTTTTTGCTTTTCGTCGTGTGTCTCGATCCTTCATATTGATTTTCGATAAATGATTCTTCACATCACTTTTGGATCTTTAGCAACAAAACATAGCCCTCATGCCTTGTTAGGGCCTTTTCGGACTCGCCAGTCTTCGCGCCCCGCTTCATAAGTTATGCCTTGGCTATGAACTCTCGTCATTACCGAGCAACTTTTAAACGATCTGGGGCTAGAAGCTAAGTAACTTTTCAAATCGTACAACCTTATTTATTAGCAGATAAATTTATTAGCAAGCGATGGGAGAATAGGCTTATAATTAACTCACATAAATTCACGAAAGAATACCGGACTTATAATTGGCTCTATCATCTCTCGTTCTCCACAGTTTAAAATCTCAAGTAATGAGACTCGTGCATACTTAGCCTATTAAATCAAAGTTTTGGGTTTTCGAGTCGCCTATAGGATCTTGCAAATTCTTAGACTCTTTCAAGTTTAGAAATCGCATTTTAAAGTTCCCTTGATAAACGACTCTCTAGGATCAATTATAGGAACTTGCAAAAAGTTCTTGTTCTTAACCCGTGTGAGTTAAGACTTTCGCGTTTTATAGCTCCCTATATAAAAGCCTAGCAAAACTTGACTTAAACACGTTAAGGATACTAGCTAGAGTAAACTCGGATTGAGTCAAAAGATTCACAACGTTTGAAAATTAAAACCACTTATTCTAATGAGGGAAGAAAATAACTATACAAAGGGGAAAACTAATAGGCCAAAATAGATCAAAAATTTTGAAAAATGTCGAAAAATTGATTTTCCGGTTAAAATGAGGACAAAAACAAGGAAAAGGCCACTTAACTTCGATAGAAGTCCCCCCTACACTTAAGATAAACATTGTCCTCAATGTGTAAGCATGTGGGAGTAAGCTCCCCTACACTTAGGACATTGTGTACGTTGTTTAAATCTCGCTAAGGAAAAGACAACTAAAGAGATTCCTATTTTAATATTTGAGAAAATATATAAAATAGTGAATCGAAAAGAGTTTAGGATAGAACCGGGATAAAGTAGAACACGGAATCACGGGTCGTCAAGAATCATCAAGAGTGGATCATTGAAGCTCGAATCCCTGATGAAGAAGTGTGGAGAGGAAATAGCAATCCAAAGGGTCCCCCCTACACTTATGATAAAGAAAGTGGAAAGATAGATGCATGGGTTGCCTCCCAAGAAGCGCTTGGTTTTTGTTAACCGAGTCGTGAGCTTGACTCGACCTTGATCATCAACGGAAGAAGCATGAAACAAATCCACCAGGATCAAAGACGTAGTTTTCGTCCATCAAGAAGAACGAGCTTAAGGCGAACAAGGCAAGCCAAAAGATAAGTGGCAGGGTTCCCTTAAGCAGCGATGGAGCACGGTGGAAGCAAAGTTGAAGTGGAGCAAGCATGTCTTCAAAATTTCCAAAGATATTTCCTTTTATTTCATCAGGTGGATACTGAGATGGCTTAAAGACTTCAATACCGGGGTCGAACACCTTTTCCTTCAGGGGAAAATAGCACTCCGGCTCAGCCGAGTGTGAAGAAGATCCACAAAGAAGCACAACCTCGTCCTCAGAAGTGGGACAAAGAGGTGTTAAATCATACGTGCAACGGATTTCGGTGTCAACCGGTTTCTTCTCCTTTGACAAAATGCTCTTCAAATCCAAAGTAGGATCAAGGCGATAATCTTCGAAGTCAAAAGGAGGAGCATCACTCTCATGAGGGAAGTATGTGTTGAGAAATTCAGAGAAATCTTCCTCAAAGGAATAATCGTCCAAAGTAGGGTCGAGTGATGATGGAGGATCTTCATCATGTGAAGAATCGCTCGATAGAGTATCAGCCTCATCAAAATCATCGAAAGTGGGCAGCTCGGGATACTCAGAAGTACAATCAAAATCATCCGAGTCTGAGCTAGAATCATCATCATCATAAGCATCGAAGACCGGTGACGAATCATAAATGGGAGAAGCGTCCAAAGTAGGGAGAGAATCATCCACATCATCATGAAAAAGTGGATTATCGATGCAAGAGTCGAATAGAGGATTTTCGTAGACGGTAAAGTCATCTAGCACATTAATCATATTCACTGATTCTCGGCCTCCAAAAGTTAAACTAGTAAGCTTCCCCATTTTGAAAACTTTTGCATCATCCCCGACTCGTAAGATTAACTCACCTTCGGCAACATCTACTAAAGCGCGTCCGGTTCTCAAGAATGGCCGACCAAGTATTAAAGGAATACGAGGGTCCATTTCATAATCAACTACAACAAAATCGACCGGGAAGGTAAATGTGCCAACTTTGATAAACACGTCTTCGGCTATACCAACGGGGTAAGCGAGAGTGCGGTTTGCAAGTTCGAGAGTCATCTTTGTAGGAATGAGATCGGGCAATGATAGTGTTTTCCAAACACTGAGTGGCATAAGATTAATACTAGCCCCGAGATCAGCAAGGGCAGTAAATTCTTCAGTTTTGTTGAACACGCAAGGCAACACAAAACGACCGGGATCTCCAAGTTTTTCCGGAAGTTCTTTAAGAATAACTGCAGAGCAGTTTTCATTTAAGCGTGTGTTGGCGAGTTCAATCAGCTTCTCCTTCTTGTTAAGCAATTCCTTAAATGCTTTAACAAATTTGGGCATGTGGACAAGTGCTTCAAGAAAGCTAATGTTGAAATTCATTTGAGAAATCATCTTGATATAGCTAGTCACTTGAGCGTCCTCCTTGTTTAGCATTTTGTTCTTGCCCAAGCGAGAAGGATAAGGGATATTAGGTTTGGGTGGTGAAGGTGCAGGTGTAGGTAAAGGTTGAGATGTTGACGGGTCATTGGTGGGAACTTCATCACGTCGAGGCGGAGACGGTAATGGTACACTAATACTAGGTGTAGGAGGAGTAGGGATACATGGTGGTGGAGGAGGTGTAGATGATGGGGGTGGAATTGGTGGTCCTACAATGGTGACTCCACTACGAGTAGTAATAGCACTCACATTGGCTCGCGGATTGGTGACGGTGTTTGAAGGTAGAGAACTTGAAGAAGAAGGTTGAGCAGGGGGCAAGAAACTAGCAAGCATATTCTTCAAATCATTGGTTTGATTGCTGAAGGAGGATTGAATATCATTTCGAAGCTCGGATCTTATCTCATTTCCTTGCTTTGTGATATCCCCTTTAAGATTGATAATTTGGCTCTGCAGATTCTTGATTTGCTCTCCTTGGGTTCTCATGATGGCCTCAACATCCGGATTACTGGGTGGGTTTTGTTGGGCGGGTGGGTGATAAGGATTAGAAGCTCTTGGTGGGATTTGGTTGCTTCTAGTGTAGGTGTTGGCGGGGTTTTGGTTTTGAGGAGAAAAACCAGGTGAAAGGTAGTTGTTGGAACGGTAACTCAGCAGATTTCTATCCCCTTGTTGTCTAGCTTGGTAATTTTCCGGTGAATAATTTCCATAAGCTGCATACACATTTTCCGGATTTCCTTGTGTCGAAGGACAATCGGTGTATGAGTGAGGACCGCCGCATGTCTCACAAGGATTAGCAACTGCTTTAACTTGTTGTTGTTGTTGGTTTGAAGCGAGAAGCGTAATACTTTTGCTCATTTCAGTCATCATGCGGGTGAGTTCGGTCATCTCAGGGTTTGCTGAGGTTGAAGAAACATTGACTCTCGGGTTGTTCCTTGAAGATGCAGAGGAATCCCAATTCTTGTGGTGAGTAGTCATGTTCTCAATTAACTCTCTACACTCCTCGGGTCTCCTTTTCATGAATGTGCCACCGGCGGCTGCATTGATCGTATCACGATTTCGAAAAGTTAAACCGTTGTAGAAAGTATCGATCAAGGTGACCGGAAGCATGTTGTGGTTTGGACAACGATCGATCAAGACATTATATCTCTCCCATGCATCAAAAAGAGATTCATCGGGATCTTGCATGAAACCGCTGATCTGATTGCGAAGGCTTGTGACCATGGATGGTGGAAAGTAGCGCGACAAAAAGCGTTGAGTCATATCATCCCAAGTGTGAATAGAATTCTTCGGGAGACGATCAAACCATTTCTCGGCATGATGTAATAAAGTGTGTGGAAAGAGTTGTAGGCGAAGCTCATCCATAGTGGCACCAGCCAACTTCATGCTCTGAGTGATAGTAATGAACTTGTCGAGGTGTTTGTTGGCATCATCATCAGGCAATCCTCTAAATGGGTTTGTTTGTACTTGCTGAATCATGTGGTGCTTTAACGAAAACTCAGGAGCGTTGATTTGCATCGGCGCAATCGGTCCTCCTCGTCCAAACATTGTTGGTTGACAAAGTTCCTCCATGGTCCGAAGATCGGGTTGTGGAAGAACATTGTTGTTATTATTATTATTATGGAGGTGCGGTGGAATGTTGTTGTTGTTAACACCTGCCATACTTAAATCTTCTTGAGGCTCGGGCTCTTGATAATTAGAAGATCTAGTACGCATACACCTGAAAATGCAAAAGAAAAAGAACCCAAACACAAAGACAATATATATACACAAGAAAGATAAAATCTTTTTGGATTTTTGAAATTTTTAATTTTTATGGTTTTTATGAATTTTTTTATTTTTTATGATTTTTTATTTTTTATGCAAGAAAAGTAACGCTCACAAGTGAACGGATCCCAAAAAGCAACGTGTCTCTCACAGAAAACTATTGATCTTAACGAAAAGAGCCGGCAGCGGCGCCATTTAATACACGGCTTTTGCCTAGTAAGAAAGATTCGTTGATGTGTTCCTGTCACTCTAACCTGATCGGAATAACCTCACTTTGCCCCAATCGGAATACCAAGTCCACACGATCGGAAAGCAAAACCCTTTTCAGATCGGAACCGATCGGAATGTATACCCTCCTTCCGATTGTCACGGTCGGAATACGGAGATTTGGATGGAAATTAAGCTAAGTAAATAAGCTATTGTTCTAATAAGCACTAGACTAAGAACTTAGCTAAAACCGTGTAAAAATAGGCTATAAAACTGAAGGTTAAAAACTTTTAAGACACGAAAAAGATAAACTTTAAGGAAAACAACTTTGATATAAAAATAACTTTTATAAAAACTATATAAACTTGAAAATAAATCAAATAAGCTATGAAAATAAGAAGTTTAAAACAATCAAAAGTATAAAAATCAAATCTTTAACAAATCAACGAATTAAAAACGTGTAAATCAAAGAAAGGTAGAAGAAGATTAAAATCAACAAAATAAAGTAAAGGTGCAAGAAATTAAAGAAACACTTACTTGAAAATTAAAGGTAATTAAAAGTGCAAGACAAGTAATTAAATGTGCAAGTAATTAAATGTGCATAAAATAAAGATGGAAGAACTAATTGTCACGATTAGTCAACAAGAACTAAATGAATGAATAAGAGGGGTTTATATAGGTGATTAGGGAGTGGTTAGGGGAAGCTTCCTCCCTCCTTCCTTTCTTGTTAATTGCACCATCAAGTCCTTCCTTCTTAATTTTTTTGTTAATCTTGGAATGTGATGACTTTTGGCTCGGGATTTCTTTGGACTCGTCTTTTAATTCTTCGATAAATAAGACTTGAGTTCCTCGGCTTTAAGTAAACTTCCGTCTTTTGACTTTATCTTCGATAAATCTTCAGAATTGGTCTTGGACTTCCGTTCTTTATCCTCTCTTGACTCCTTGACATCGTCTTTCATCCTTTTCTTCAATAAAAGTCCGTAAATGCCCGTGAATTCCCGTGTTTTCTCCACTTTTCACCTTTTCGTCCTAAAACATAACAAAAACACAAACCACGCATAATTCCGACACAAAAGACATAAAATACACGTTTTGGTCCGGTTTTTATTGTAATTAAGTGGTAGAAAAGATGGGTGTTTACACACCTATCAGATCACAAGAATCATACAAAAACGAACATGGGAAACGAAGCCGCACAATGAACCAAGCCCTAGTAAAGACTTTCCCAAGATCAACCCTTGAAGATTTGAAGAATTATGAAGAAGGGTCCTCCAAATATGAAGAATTGACACTTTATACCCTTGTATCCTCATAATTACAAGTTTGGTCCCTAAAGTTTGTCAAAATTACAAAAAGGGCCCTTAACTTTGAAGAATTGACAAGTTTAGCCCCTCAACAAAGCTAAATTGTCAACCAATATCATCCACAAAGTCAAATACATCATGAAGTCCTTCAAAGTACAAGAAATGACAAGTTTGGTCCTTTGAAAAATCCAAAATTACACAAAGGACCCTCAACTTTCAACATTTGGCAAAAATGGTCCCTCAATCATCAAGACTTGGCAATTTCAGTCCTCCAAATCATCAATATTGCAAGTCTAGACCATTATCATTGAAGAAAATACCAAACCAGCCCTTGAAGAATTCAATTATGGCAAGAAATACCCCTGATTACACTTTGTGAAAGTTTTTGGGCCAAAAATGAAAAAGGGTAAAAGTTGACAAAGCTAGTTATGGCGTTGATAGAAGTTTGGATTGAATTTGACAAGTTTCTAAAAGATGGGGGTGTTAAGCTGGCAGACAAAGAAGAAACCTAGACCAATAGTGGGGAGACACGTGCCCCACTCACCCAAGACAACCAATCACCACACACCATTTCTCCACCTCAGCTTTCCACTTAACCAGATTATAACTAATTAATATTAGTTACAAAAACACGCGCTAAACACCCCATTCAAACCTTAATCTGGATCAAAACATGCACTATTTATCATAAGAACAAATTTGGGTTTTCTTAATCCGTTTGTAATTAGCACCCAGTAACCTCCAGAATTATAATTAGGGTCTCCCTAATCACAACCAAACTCACAAACAGCTTGCCACATCATTCCTTTGTCACATGTTTTACCCTGCTTTCTACCCCTTGGAGAAGATGACAAAACAGGACAGCCATCCAACGCCCCACATCCTTGCTTCAAACTTAAGCTTATTATGGGCCATTGATCAAATTCTACACTTGCCAACTCACATATACAGCCAAGAATACATCACATGATCTTGAAGATATTCAAATCCCAAGGGCACATTAGGAACTTCATGTATTAGGGTTTTACTTATTTCTTCAGCTTTCTAGGTCATGTAATGCTATATATAAAGCCCTTAGGTCTCATTGAGACGTTTGCTTTTGGTTTTTCCTTTGTTCAAACACTTGTAAATCCTCTTTCTGATTAATGAATTTGAGTTAAGTGCTTTGAAGAAAGACCAAGTGCCATCTTTATTCTGCTTGTTTATGTTCTTAGTTTACTGCTTTTGAAGTTTAAAACCTGTTTTCAAAAGAGGAGTGTGCACAAGTTTGCATATTTTCCTCATTATCTTGATATTTTGCTAAGTCTTGTTCCAATCTTGGAATTCTTGGGCTATAGGGCTGATCATAGCATCCTAACTGAGTTGGTTAAGGTGTGGTGAGGCTTATAACTTGGGGATAATCAAGTGTGGGGTAACAAGTTTGCATTAATCAAGTTTTTCCCAAGTTTCTGATTTTTCATGTTATTGTGCTTAACCCTTGTTCAATCTTAGCAGGCTTTTTGTGGAAGCTTGTGCTTGTTCTTGCTAGCACATAAGCTCAAAATTCGTGGGTGTGGATGTACATCCATGAGGATTGCATACTTAATCTCCAAATCTGCTTAAATTGTGATTTTTGGTGATATTTGTATGAAACTGTTGTTCTTGTGAATTTTGTGGCTTGTTCTTGCTTGAATCTGTTTATTAGACTTGTTTTAGTGTTAATTGATGCTTGGTTGGCCTGAAATCTTGTTTTGCTTTTGAAAATTTTGATTTGAAAAAGTTAAAGGGGTGTTTGGGTCTACTGGTTTATGCTTATAATCTGTTTTTGTGTTAAGGGAAAGTGTTGTTTATGCTTTGTATCTGCTATACCTTTGTTTGAGAGTGTTTTGCTGCAAGTTTTTGGGTTTGAACACTTGAATCAATCAATCTGCTATATAGGCCTTGTTTCTGCTTGTTTTGACCTAGGATTTTGGGAACACTTAGTGTGTATGCATGCTTAGGGATAAAAGTGGTTTAAACAAAGTTAACATAACCTGTTTGAAAGATTTGAGGTGTTGAAATTGGCTTGTGTGTCAAATACATCAGCAAAAGTAGAAAACTGCATGTGTTAGTGTTCATCAGTAACTTTCATTGCTTGAATCTTGCTTAATTCTTTGAACCAGTGCATGAAACCTGTTTGGACTTGCTTATTGGAGTTTATTATAGCTTTTGTGTGCATTTGGTTGAATTTGGCTGGCTGATTTGTGCTAAAACTGCTCTTGAATGCTTAACTCCTTATTGTTCATGTCTGTGCAATGTCTGATGAATGATTGATTAAACTGTATCAATTGGGTGTTAGTGATTGTGTTATTTTGATTGTG
The DNA here is from genome assembly GCA_025667525.1 of Glebionis coronaria. Taxonomy (NCBI): domain Eukaryota; kingdom Viridiplantae; phylum Streptophyta; class Magnoliopsida; order Asterales; family Asteraceae; genus Glebionis; species Glebionis coronaria. The sequence goes on from JANFOE010000193.1 coordinate 2,968,229, forward strand.
ATTGACTCCTTTTTATACAAAGATCAATTGGGTGCCTTTGTGAAATCTGAATCCAAGAAAAAGTCACTAAAGACAAAAAGTCAAAATAGTCAAGCAGTGGAAAAAGTTTCCACTGCTCAACATCCAAAACTAGCCCCTGCTAGTGCAATTTTGTCATCAGCTTATCAATAAGCTATTCTAGCTTATTCTGACTTGCAACAACTTATTTTTTGTGATAGATCTTCATTATTTGACCCATTTAAGTGAACTGGAGCTTATGAGACTTTGACTTTGACTTTTTACTAGAAAACCAACTTGTTTGACTTTTAACATAAGTGCTTATTTGATTTTCCAGCTTATTGAGTGTGCTTATTTGAAAGGTCTTTGGTTTTTAAGCTTATTTTTGTCAAAAGAAACATTTTGCAACTTGAATCAGCTTCTGAGGTGGTCTAGATCATAAAAACGACTATTTTGTCGTTTTGTGAATAAGTTTGTGACTTGTTTCTGGCTTATTTAGTGGGCTTATTTGAAATTTCTTTTTGCAAAAGTCTTTTTTAGGTCAAAAGAAGGTTGTGTGTTAAATTTTAGCTTATGGCATCAGCTTATGGCTTAATGGGCCAAAAAGGCCATTAAGAGTAAGCTGCTTATTATAAGTTAGCTTATTTCACATTTTCAGCTTTTGGGCCTTTGGAAAAAGTTGTTTAAAATCAAATTTTGAGTCAACCTGTGCTTTTTGAGCTTATTTTGAGCACTTTTTCTTATTGGGCCTTAATTAAGCCCAATAAGGGACTGTTTTGGGTTTGGCCCATTTTCTAAGCCCAATAGGGGTATTTAGGTAATTTCACTTTCATTTCTGAGTTATTTAGGTTAAATTAAGCTAGTTTGCAAGTTTTTAGAATTTTTTATAATTTTTGGATTTTTAATATTATTTTAATATTATTTTATTATTAAAAATTAAAAGTCTGATTTTCTAGGTTTTTATATTTTTCCTAGGTTCTATATATTTAATTAGGATTTTTGCAACTTTCCAAATATTTTTTAGGTCTTTTAATTATTTTCTATAATTAATTTAAGATTTAATTGATTTTAGGAGTTTTTAATTGTTTAAAAATAGTTTTAATTGGTTTTAAAATTTTGAAAAATAGTTTTTAGCTTAATTAGAGTATTTTTGAGGTTTACAAACTTGAAAATCTTGTTTAGGGCTTTTTAAAAATTAATTTTGATTTTTAGGGCTTTAATTAGCATTAAAAAGTCATTATCTAATTAATTAAAAGGTTTTTGAAAGTTTTGATTTTTTGTAAACTCTTATAATATTATTAGGGATTTTTGGTAATTTTTAGAAATTTATATGTTAAGATTTTAATTTTGGTGGTTTTTACGACTTTACGTATACGCTTTTTTAGACTTAGCTTAATCTGTCTTCATAACCGTCATTCTCTTCTAATCCCTTTTCTATTTTTCTTTTCTCAAATATAATCACAAATTAATCCAAATCATTTCACACATAACACACTAGCCTCCTTGAGAACGAACTTAATTGGGTCATTCACACACGGTTTTCCTAAATCGTCGTGCTCACTTGCCCTATTTATTGCTTCCTTTTCCTAAAGGGGTAATTTTACAACTATCACAGTCCACATTTCATGTGCTGTCAGGCATGCATCAACCGTGGAGTAAATATCATCTCCAATCCCACTTAAAACCATATAGATGGCTTCCTTCTCCGCATCATGCCAAGCACAATTTTCAGGTGTGAGATCAGCTCTTGTTTCATCACGTTCACTTGCAGGTATTGGATCAGTAGTATCTGTGGCTGCTCTTGGAGGAACTGAGATCTTCTTAAATATATATGGTCCATGAGTAATACATTTCCTCAAGGCATCACCATTAGATCTTGTATCAAGATATCGTATGAAACGTGATTGCCATTGAGCATACCTACCAGATACAAGCATTGGTGGTCTCTCTTTGTTACCCGCCACCATTATGTTGTTGTTCGTCACACGATATTCGGCAGTAGAATCCATCTCAATATTCTCTGAAATGATGAAGTGAATATGGATCTTAAGTAGATTTGTTGTGATTGTTGTTGTGGTTTAAATTCCGAAAATTGCAATTTATCTCCAGTCCGACAATAAATTCTCCAGTCCGACAAAAACGGTAGACCAAAAAATTTTGTATCGCCAAATTTTGAAATTGAGCTAGAAATGACCAAAATTTTTTATTTATTTTTTTTTTTTATTTTTTTTTGATCTTAGTGGAAACGATATTCCGAAACTAGTCTAGATGGTGGCTAAGTCTAAAAAATACTCAAACAAAATTTAGCAAAACACATCATCGGAATGTCCCCTAATCGGAATGTCTAATCGGAATCCCAATCGGAATGTCCAATCGGAATGTCTAATCGGAATCCCAATCGGAACGTCCAATCGGAATGTCTAATCGGAATCCCAATCGGAATGTCTAATCGGAATATCTTCGTCGGAATACCCAATCGGAATGATGATCGGAAAGCCCTTGTCGGAATACCAAATCGGAATGATGATCGGAAAGACTGGTCGGAATACCAAGTCGGAATGATGATCGGAAAGACTGGTCGGAATACCAAATCGGAATGTCTGATCGGAATGATAAAACCCTTTTCCGATTGCACTGATCGGAATATATCCCCCTTTTCTCGGACAAAACTCAACCAATACGTGATTTTAAGCCAAAAAATGATCAAAACACCCAAAAATTTTGTGTTTTTAGCCAAAGTAAATATACCAAATCCCTACTACAACTATGTAGAAGATGTAGATGAAGAAGTAGAGCACGAAAAACACAAAAAAAATTTGAATCCTAGATAATTTATGAATTAAATCATTCGAATCAAATATAATACCAACAATGAATCACAAATCTACCCCATGGCGATTGATACCAAATGTTGTCCCAAGTATTTGTGATTGATTAAGCAATGAATAAAGAAAGAAAATAGATGAAGAATAGATGAATTCCCAGAGAGAGAAAGTAGTGAGAGAAAGTAGAGAGGAGATGATTAACTTGGTGAGATTAGATTAATAAAAGAAGTTAAAATTGACCATCCACCCTCCTAACATGCTAGGAGGGTAGTATATATAGTCCACCCACATGCGGGCTTTAATGGACTATATATTGGGCCGAGCTTGTCTTTTTGGACTTTAATTAGTTTAAATCCAAGCCCGTAAACCACGACTAATTAACTATCTATTACAACGTTCTAATAAATATTACAATAGAAACCTATGACCGAACATTCTTGTTTGACTCAATATTTTGAGGCTAACAATCTAGCCTTCTCTACTTTATGCATTTCATCATACATTTCGCTACTTATTTCTTTGGACATTGTTTAGTCGTTTTCCTTTACTGTACTTATGTTTGTGTGTGATGAGCTTATACTTGGGGTACTGATGTTTGTTTCCAGTATTTCCTTTCATGGTCATTTAATGTTTTTAAGACATTTACCTTGTATGCTTTGATGACACGCCATAATCACGTGTGGCATTCCATTTACCAAAATGGGGTGTTATAATAACGATAACAAAGGAAAATACTACTAGGCCAAAATAGATAATAATGTCGAAAAATCAATTTTCCTGTTAAAATGAGGCCATATTCATGGAAAAGCCCACTTAACTTCGATAGAAGTCTCCCCTACACTTAATATAAACATTATCCTCAATGTTTAAGCATGTGGAAGTAAACTCCCCTACACTTAGGACATTGTGCACGTTGTTTAAATCTTGCTAAGGAAGAGACAACTAAAGTGATTCCTATTTCAACATATATGATAAAATATTGAATCATAAGAGTTTAGGATAGAACCGGGAAGACGGGTACACAGAATCATGGGTCGTTAAATATCATCAAAAGTGGATCTTTGAAAGCTCCAATCCCTACACATCATAATAATCAACAAAACAACAAACACCTACTTGTCTCCCCTACACTTATTATGAAAAATGGATAAAGAAGGATAGATCATCGGGTTGCCTCCCGAGAAGCGCTTGTTTTTGTTAACCGAGTCACGAGCCTGACTCGACCCCAAATTAAGCATTCAAAGGGAAGCCTCTAATACCGATACCGGGATCAAAAATCTTGTCCTCGTTCCCGGAGGTAAATAATAAATGAGAGGCCAGGGGATAAGTCATGAAAGGTAAAAAGGTTCTCTCAACATATGAGAAGCATGTGAAGTTATCATCCATAGGAGGTGGGGAGGGTAAAGGAATCGAAATGTCATCCCCAAAGGACATATGATGGTCACTAAGCGGCAAAGCCGTAAAGATATCAATCATAGAATAATCAATGTCACCTCCCGGGTCAAGACACTCATCCTCAGTAATGGTCTCTAAAGTATGGTATGAAAGGTGCTCGGGAGAGGACTTGGGACAATATCTTCATGCATCAAATTACAAAAAAGAATGTCCCCCTCCGTGTCATCATCATCAATAGCCGGAGGTATAGAGAGAATGTCAGTTTCCTCAATAAATGTGTCATTATTCTCTGTCGTTACCATATTTAATCACTTCACCATGGTTGATTAGTTGAAATAAAGAAGAAAGATAGATGATTTCTAGATAGAGAAAGTAGAGAGATAAAGTAGAGAGAAGGTGGAGAAAACTATGTGAGATTAGATTAAGAAAAATGAAAGATCCAACCTCTCCTAACATTCTAGGAGAGTTATATATAGTTGGGCTTACATGTAGCCTTAATGGACTATATTTGTTTAATGGGTCGGGCTTGAATAAAATGCTTAGTACCTTAAAAGAGGCCTTTTAAGCTAGCCATCAAGCCCGTAATGTCACGACTATTTTAACTAACTATTACAATGTTCTAATAAATGTTACAATATAAACCTATGACCGAACATTCTTGTTTGACTCAATATTTTGAGGCTAACAATCTCCCCTAATGTGAGGTCATTCCTCTTTGATATTTGGAGATCAATGGAGATTAAGGATCTCGTCATAAATGAATCTTGAACGTGTAATTGTAGTCTTGTTCCTTTATGTTGTGATCTTTGAGCCTTTGTCGTTGTCTTTCGACTTTGTCTTTAATCTTGAGATCTTCAAATTATCCTTGACTTGTCTTTTCCATCTTGCGATCTTGTGTCTTTATCCACATGCTCATACTTTGCACAATCTTGAAAACTTGCTAACAATCTCCTTTGAAGATAGGTCATTCCTCTACATTAATTGATAAGGAAGATTTTTATCATCAGAGTTGCGGAAGTCTTTAGCTTTCTTGATTGTTGAATATGTCTTTAGTCATGAGTATGTGGTTTTGAATCTTTGATGTTGCTGAGTACATCGTAACGCCACCTTCTTGAGACAAAACATAGACACGGACTGAATGGCTTTGACATTCGTCCTAAATCAGTAGTGTTTTACCTCGAGTCGGTGAAGACCGTTACACGATATTAAATATCGTACCTGTGATTAGGTAGATTCAATTAAGAATCTCCTTGACAGGGTTTCGCGGCAGTACTAGCCGTTCTCTTTACTCGACCGTCTCAAAGCAACACTACGAACATAAAGAGTGAATCAATTGGATAAATATCCGCTTGATTAAAGTCGTCAATTCAAATTCCTGGAACAAGTTTGATTCATTAAGAATCTTACCATTGTTGCTTTCCAGTTGACACAAGCTTGATTCATAAGAATCTCGCATGTTACCTACCATAGCGCTGTTTAATGTTGACGCTAGAAGGATTTCCATTCATCACTATGAATATTAAAAAATATCACTCTGAATGTTCTAGCAAGACCATAAAGATAGTGCGTAGAAAACTGAAACGAGTTTGAATCGATAAAGAAACAAACCACTGTTGCTTTTCACTTTTACATATGTTCAATTCATAAAGAATCTTACACATGACCTACCGCAGTGCTGTTTGATGTTAACACTGAAAGGATTTCCACTCATCATTGTAACTACTAGGTAGTATTACTCTGATTGTTCTAGCAATATCGCAAGGATATGGCGTAGGACTCTCTTTATCGTCATTTCGTGTGTCCTAACGAGATTTGATTGATCTCTTGGCTCTAGACTCGATTTGTGCACTTTTAGTGGTCGGAGGCTGGAGCAGATGCCACCTATTCAATATCAACTATCTCGAAGTGAGAAAGTCAATAGAAGTCGTGTTGATCTCTGTGACAATAAAACAAACTTCTTTTAAGAGAAGCCTGGGTCAGCTGTGGAAGGGTTGTGCATTACATCACTGGGTCCATGATGCGTTGTCTTCATGATGTGTTGACCCGGTTTCTGCCTAAGTTGTATGGAGGGCTAATTTCTTTACACCTTTATCCTTACATTTCTTTTTCATTCTTCAACCCCTTCAATGCTTACCAAGACATCATTACTAGCACCTTGTTGTGATTGTTCCAGTGCTAGCATCAGTACTTAGTCGGCATTCAGCTACGTTCACATTCTACTCCATCTTTCCTAAGGACTTCTAATAATCTATTGGATTGTCCCTGGGAAGATCCATCCGGTTCTGGTTGGATCATAGGACTTAAACCTAACCACCCTTTTGACACCAATAACATGGTGAATTAAAGATGTTGTGGGTATTTGATCGTAACCATGAGTGCTTGAGTCTTTAGATCATATTTTAATCACATTTTATCCCCCTATCTCTAATATATAAAATCGTTTGATATTAGAGATACCAAATGTGATTAAAATATATTGTGAAAATAGTCTTGAAAAACTTTCGGGAGAAAAATGTGTCAAACTTAGCATGAATTTGGAACGCTCCCCCTCAAAAATTGCTCTAATGGAATTGTCATTACTAGGATATGATCCACATTAAACTTTTGAGGATAGGAGTTGTTGAACACATAATTTTTGAAAGATTTTGAATATCATTGAAAAATTCTTGAAAAAATTATGTTCAATGCTTTTTGAAAAATCCATTTCTTTTTGGCGAAGTGGTTTTTCTAAAGCATAAACTTGAGTTCATAGACTTTGAATGTCTTGACGAATCCACTCAAGTGTAAGAAGATTTCTCTTCTTTTGCTGAGTGTAAGCGCACTAAATCGTACACTCCCCCGTGAATATAGAACCGCGTTTCAATCGGAAAGTGATTACAAGCCATAGTGTTGAGCTCAAAACGTTGAATGTTTTGTGACAAGCTCAACCCGTGATAGATTGCTCTACCCGTTGTTAGAATAAGTTATCTTTAAAGATACACTTTCCTTTATTTGAAGTTCGAGTTACAGTTTGACATTTAAGTGTAAGTCGTTTACATGAGCTTAATAACTTGGAATGTTTTTCTTGAAAGCTCATGACCGAGAAATGTAAGTTTCCCGTTGTTGAGGATAAGTTATCAGTCGTGATCAACTTTCCTTTCTTTGAAGTATGAGTCACAATCTGAGGTAATTGTAAATCATTAAAATGACATGTTTTGAAAAATATTTACAACTTTCATTCGAGCTTCATGTACATCCCCGTGTCGTTATTGAGCGACATTTCTAGGTACGTCCATATTATCGATACTGAAACACATGTCGAGAATAATATTTTTGGATTTTGAAAGTTTTTCCATTTTTTATTTTGTTTTTCTATTGATATTTACATTTTATTTTATTAAAGTGCAATCGCATTACAGTGTTATTAAATAGAAATTACATCAATAAAGCTTATTCCAAACCAAACTATTACATATCCAATTTAAAACAAAATCAAAAACATCACCGAAGACCTTGAATCATTCTCATCCGAAGAAAATATGCTTGCCATTGTCGTGATTGATTAAGGGGTAGTAACATAGATCCATAGATGAAAACGGTGATACCCACAAAAGAAATCAACAGACACAACCTCCCAAAACCGAACTCCTGAACCCAAGAAAATATGCTTGCCATTGTCGTGGTTGATTGGGGGTAGTAACATAGATCCATAGATATAGGTACGGAGATGGAAACGACCATGTAGGTGCGAGTCACTTTGTAGGAATATCCACCATTGTGGAAAAGAAAACTAGATCTGGGAAATAAATTTGATTTGTTTTTAGAATTGAACATGATAATTGAAGGAGGTTTAAGTTTATTGGTAGCCCTCCGAACCTCCGACGTGTAGCCGGCGGCCGGAGGCGGCGGCTAAAAGATGATTTAGGTTTAGGGTTAGAGAGAAAAGATGGGTTTAAAAGATGATTTTTTGAGAGGAAAATTTTATTTTATTTTTGTGTTTTCTTAAGATTTTCGAAAATAATCAATGATAAACGTTTGTACCATAGAAGAAGGTGATATCGAATGTACATAATTGGAACCCTTTGAAGAAAAAGAAGTGGGTTCAGAATCCGCTGTTATACCTGCAATGACAAAAGAAGAGTTTGCACAAATACTAGTGTTAGTAGTAAGAAATTCCTTGTCTACAGCCAAAACATTTGCATTCGTGCTAGTGCAGGTTTCATCACTCTTGTCTATTGGAATACACTTAAGACCAACTTCCTTAAAGTTCCTACCCGTTGGTTTCCACTGAAGACTAGATCTAGGAGTAGGTTTCTCTTGCACAACGGAAGACTTCTTTGGAGAGAAACTATGTCCTTTTTTAATCCACGTTTCAGATTTGTTGTTATTTCTTTTCTTTGCGACGGGTTTGTATCTCCTTGTTGTCTTATGGGATTCTATATTCAATCTCCGTTCAAAGGAATGAGATTTGACCTCATAGAGGTATTGCAGAACGCATGGTCATGATTTCCATTGTGAATGCCCTTTTTGCAAGTGGGACATACAAAGGAATTTGGGATTCACGAAAGTACTTGTATTCCTTGGTTTTCCAAATTGTTCAGGCGTAGTGTTCGAAACACTACTATTCATGGATGGTTTCAAATTCCTAGATTGCTGGTGAGAGATCCTAGGTTCTGGTTGACGGCCATTAGGAGTGTGTAGAACTTTAGCGGGATTTGGTGAACTAGGTTTTGAATACACGGGTTTGTCTTTCTGAATCTTCCCTTTTTGCTTAGCATCCTCTAGGTTTTTGGTATGAACGAAGTCATTTGAACCTACATATTCCTTTGTGGACGCGAATGTCACACGTTTTGGAGGAGTCGTAGAAGTGCTAGGTGCATTCACATGGTTGGGTTTAGCAACAGTGTGCTTTCTAAATGGAGGAACATAGGATGATATGGATGGTTTTGGAACACTTGGTTGCACATCAGTGTTAAGGGATAACCTAGATTTTACATGAGAACAATTGGAGAAAGGAGTCGATTTTCCTAAGATAGATGGCTTTGGATCTTTGTAGGCATTGGGTTGTCGAACAACAGGTTTCACAACTTTAGGTTCCACAGTTTTCCCACCCATCTTAGCAACGACTTTCTTCAACTCTGCTACTGCGATGTCTTTTTCTTGTAATTGAGCTTTTAAATCCGAAATATCAAGACTTTTTTCGTTTAGTAATCGACATGACTCAGATAATTTTACTTCCAAAGGTGTATCATTTGAAAAGCTGCCAACTTTGTTTTGCAAAGCAAGTTCAAGTGAATGACAATGTTTTTGAAGATAAGCATATCTATGTTGAAGTAACGAAAACTCTTTTTTGTCAATTTTATTCAAAAGCTCGGTTTTAAGACGTTCACACTCTTTGACTTGATCAAGATATTTGCATGCAACATCAAAATATTCGTCAATATCAGCACAAGATGTAACATAAACACACATAATATCTTTTGAGAGGCATTCTTGCAAGAGTAGATCATATGCTATAGAAAATTCGTCTCTTTCAGGTTGATGGTCGTTCACTTCTTGTTCAAGAGATTCCACATATTTCAAATCATCAAACATTTCTTGCTTAATTAATGTTTCGAATTCCAAAATATGTTTTTGCGTTCTTTCCGCAAGCGGAATCAAATAATTTTCACAAGCACAGTTATATCGTGAGGAATTTCTTTGTTGCCTTTCAAACATTCACGTTCTTTCTACAACCTTTTTGAAATTTTCAATGTTTTGTTTAAGAAAACTAAGTGCTTGCTTACTCTTGATTACAGAATCTTTATATGGAAAGTACTCAATAAATTTTGAAACATTAGTTTTCTTAGTGGCAAAAACTTGTCTCTATTTAAGTCTTATTTGTTCACATTCGAAAAATATTTGCTCACGAGACTTCTGTGTTTGCGGTTTGAAAAGACCATAAAGACCTATTTTTATAAGCATAATTATATGGTTTAACAAATTCTTTATTAACTTTTGTTCAACTCTCTTCTTCCAAATCGTTTGTCTCTTCACTATCGGGCCTAACAACAAGGCAATCAAGATCAGTCAATTGGGACTCATCAAGATATAAGTGATGATTCTCATATTGAGCTTGCTCAAGGTACTTAGGATTTGCAAACTAGGTCTATCCTTAAAAAACGAACGAGGTGCCAACATTCTCATGGTTTGAATTGATTGATTAGTTTTGTAAACAGTTTTCTTGTAAAAATCAATTTGAGTTTCAAGTTCCACCATTTTAAATGTCGATGTCATTCGCTTGTTTAGTTTTGAAATCCTTTTCCAACATTTCAACCATTGCTTTCTTTTCATTAGCAAGTTTAGTTTTTTCCTCTTGAAGAAAATCATTTACTTGAGTTAGCTCATTGACTTTAGTGGTAGTAAGATACGTTTTGTGACGTTCAGTACTCAAAGAGGTGTTATGATTACGTTTCTCTTGTTCTAGAAGCTGAAGAGTTTCGTTATATTTCTGTTGATAATCGTCCTTTTTTATGTTAATTAAACACCCTTTGTACCCCTCAATCTCGTTGGTATTTTGAAGAAGCTGAGCTCTATAGCTATCAATGGTCTCACTAGATTTAATTAGAGCAGCTTTGCATTCTTCAAAATTTTGAGTGAGCGTAGGGTTTGCCTTCTTTAATTGCTTTGGACTCTTTCTAGTTTCTTTGACATCTTTTTGTAAAGTAGAAATTAAATTAGCAAGCGCAATACGCTCCTCATCATCATACTCATTTGCATGTTGATCATTGTCAGACTCATTATTGTATGTGTCTGAGGGATCAGGTATGGTATTGCTATGAACCTTTTCCGTCATACATGTGTCGATAAGGGTTTGAGTTTGATCATAATGATCACGCGTATTACCACTGGCAAACACATTAAATTCATCATTGTGTACCTCTTCCAATGGGTCAGAGTCGAAGACAGGGCCATTATCATAGGAAGGTGTATTGCTGATGACAGTCTCAGAACTGATGTCTTGTGTGCCAGTGCTGCTGCTTTCTTTCCCATGTATGGTTTGATCATTCTGCGTACCAAGCTTTGTGTTCCGTGGTTTGATCATTCGGGATTTTCGGAATAATTGGTGATTTTCGGTATAATGGTGATTTTCGGATAATTCGGGATTTTTGGAAAAAGTGATGATTTTCGGATAATTCGGGATCTTCGGAAAAATTAAAGCTTTTCGGATAAATGGAAGGTATTCGGATAAATGAAGCTTTTCGGATAAATGGAATATTTTCGGCTAAATGAAACTTTTCGGGAAAAATGATGTTTTCCGGATAAAAGTTTTCGGAAAAAAAACTTTTCGGATAAAACTTTTCGAATAAAAGTTTTCGGATAAAAGTTTTCAGATAAAAGTTTTAGGATAAAACTTTTCGGATTAAAGTTTTCGGATTAAACTTTTCGGATAAAAGTTTTCGGATAAAACTTTTCGGATAAAATGTTTCGGAAAAAACTTTTCGGATAAAAGTTTTCGGATACAACTTTTCGAATAAAAGTTTTCGGAAAAAACTTTTCGGATATTCGGATAAAGTTTTCGGATAAAACTTTTCGGAAAAAAAAACTTTTCGGATAAAACTTTTCGGATAAAACTTTTCGGATAAAACTTTTCGGATACAACTTTTTGGATAAAAGTTTTCGGAAAAAAACTTTTCAGATAAACGATTTTCAGAATAATGAACCAAGATGTGATTTTTGGACAAAATGACTTCTTACACTTTCGGATACCAGCTAAATGTAGCCAAACACTTTATGCAGATCTTCTTCTGATATGATAATCTTCAAGTCTTCATGAACATCATCCTTGTCTTCAAAATATGATCTTCTGTGTCTTTCGAACATTCTTTTGCAGCAACTAAGTTGTCTTCATATATAGAACTCTATCATCTCATATGTCTTCTTCCCCTTTTCGTAATCATCAAATAAGAGTCTTCTGAGCATAAATCACCTATGAATCAACAGTTCTGCTTGTGTCTTCTTACCTGAAATAGAACAGTTAAAACAAACCAATCTGTATTGGCATCATGATTTTTAGCAAATCATCAGCTATCAACGGATTTGATTTATTCTTTACAAGTTAGTCGTACACTCTGGAATAGCCAATACTTTATTCATAAAGAATAAGGTGTACTGATAACCCTACAATTTTTGGTAAACTGTCAACCATTAACGGATTTGATAGAGTCTTTACCTAGTACCGTTTGCCCTAGGACTAGCTAACTCTTTACTTCCAAGTATGGCGAGTTAATGACCATGTAGTTTTTAGCAAACTACCAACTATCAACGGATTTGAGAAGTCTTTACCACAAACTGTTTGCTTATGGACTAGCGAGTTCTTATGTTTGTTAGACATGGTAAACTGAGAACCATTTGTGAAGTGTGACTAAGAGTCAAACACTTAAGGCTCCTTCTCAGCTTCTTCTTCTTTCTCCAAATCCTTGAGTTGCTGTTTGATCATCCTAATCAACTCAAAAGCACCATTAGATTCCTCTTAAACCTCCAGTTGTTGTTCCAACATCCTTTCTAACAACCTTCTTCCAAATGGATATCTTTTCTCTTGAAGCATATAGTATGTCAAATCATCTACATCTAGTGTATGTATTCCACATGATCTATAATATCTCCAGTAAGTAGGAACCTGATTCTCTAAATCCTTCAACATTCCATGATCACAGTTGTGTGGTTCATACATAAACTTTAACTCTCTTGCCAAAAGTGATATATCTTCTTGACCTTCACTACCTCCTTGAACAAATCTGTTAAGATCTTGAATGTCTTGTCTATCAAGAATATGAAGAATATCTTCTAATAACCTGAACATCCTAAATGTGCCATCTGTTCTAGTTATTCCATGAGCTTCCAGTCCTTGTCTCATAGCACCTGTCCATCTTATGATTGATGACTTCTTTCCAAAGATTTCTGTATCAATACATTGATCTTCAAATTTGACTATCTTTAAGTACTTCCTGCAGCTCTCATCATCATCACTATCTTGATCTGTAGATTTTGTCTTTTTCTTAGCTTCTTGCTTTTTCTTGGTTGATCTCTTCCTTTTAATACCTTTGGAGGTTCCTTTAATCTCAATGGATCCTTCCTCCAAATCAGTATGTAACGTTTCGTCAAGTATTGTTGACTGAGTATGTACTGCTTGTACATTTTCAGTCTCTTCAACACGTTGAGCTGCATTTCCCTCATCCATCCCTTGATCAGTCTTGCTTCTTTTGAAACTTTCTTCACCCTTTTCTTCTTTCTAGCATATGTAGTCTTGATAGGTGGAGATGTTTCTTTCTGTCCAGCAGTACTTGCATCAAGTCCGGGGGTACTTCCAAATTGCCTTTGTTGTTCCAAATATATCTTAACATCTTCAGTGTCCTTTTTGTCTTTTTTAGATCCAATCTCAACAAAGTTCAGTTTGCTCCTCTCGTGTTGCTCATACAAAGTCTTTATCTCATCAAAACTTTTTCTGACTAACTGAGCATGAGTGAAATGCTTAACCTTCTTGAGGTAAGACATCATCTGATTCCTGATTTGAATAGTATTTGGAGGCTTAACTCTTTCTCTTCTTCTCTTTTCTACAAAGAATATTTGTTGCTCCCTTACCAAATCATCAATCAATTTATCTTTTTCTTCCTCATCATAAGCATCTCTTTCTTCATCTATTAAGGATTCTGCTAGAAGTTCACTTGCCTTCAGTTCATCCTGAATTCTATCATACTCTTCTATGTTCCATTCTTGATGTACTCTTTGAGCTTCAAGCAATTGTTGCTTGGCTGCAAGTTCTTCTTTTAACTCCTCTTCATGCATTTGTGCTTGTAGTCTAAGAGCTACTTCTTCATCATGCTCCAATTGATGAAACTTGTTCATGACTTTGCTTATATCATCATCTGAATCACTTTCACCTTCAGATTCAGATAGCAATTTCTTTTTGCCCTTATCCTTTGGATTTATCTTAGGTAATTTCTTCAATAACCTTGAAGATCTTCTTTCTTCATCTTCATTAGATTGTTGCTGAATAATAATACCTTTTGTAGTGGGTTGTGAAGCTTGAACTTTCTTACCTTTGTCTTTACCTTGACTAGCAAGATTTTCTTGTTTTGTCTTCATATCTTCTCCTGCTAGCCTTGCTTTCTCAGCTGAACTCTTTTCTTTGAGATCAAGCAGCACTTATGCTAAAGTCTCATCTTCTCCAAAAGATGGTGTTTGGCTTTCTTTAGAAGATGGTAGTGAAGCTTTTTCCCCAGCAGTACTTGCAGTTGGCTGAGCAGTACTTGGTTCTTCAGCAGTATTTACTTCACCAGTTATAGACATACTTCTTTCTCTTATCACCAAAGTATCTCCAGATACTTTTTCTCCTTTGGAAGCTGTCTTCTCAATATCTAACTCCTCAGTCTTATCTGATTCAACATTTATTCTTGATCTTGACAGTACTTGGAAAGACTGTTTCTCATGAAACCAAAATTGTCTTTGTGGTAGAGTTGTAGACATAAGAAACTTAATAGTTATTTCCTCTAGCTTCTCATAAAAACTACTCCAATTTGCTTGTATTTTTGGTGATTGAGGTTGTGGCTGAGTTACCACCATGTCTTCATGAGCAGATGGTTGTGGTTCCTCATGTTGAAGATCCATATTTGTATGCTCCAAGCTTGTATTATCCACATAATTCTCTATGCCATCATTAACTTTAAAATTCTCAATGCCATCATCAGCTTCAAATTGATGTCATTGCCAGAGATTTTTGTATGAGTATCTAAAGAAGGTCCTTGTTCTTCATTATTCCTCCCCTGTTTGGTTGAATTCAGTGGATTCTTCTTGAAGTTTCTGAGCTTTTTCTTCTTAAGAGTAGCCTTCTGAATTGGCCTGTGGTGCCTCATCCAAGGAGTGACTTTATTCCTTAGCTTTGTCAAATTGGCTTCCAATTCTGCAATTCTTTTATCTTGATCAAGCTTCTCCTTTTGCAAAACCTGTACCTGTTTGGACAAGCTTGTGCACAAAGCAGTTAAATTTGCAACATCCACCACCTCTATTGTTGTTGCATGTGGAGAACCACTAGCAACAATTGAAGCAGCAGGTGTGTGGATCATCTCATCAGAATTTGGGTGATTACCATCATGATGAGAAGAAGATTGTGAATCTTCAGATGGTTAGGGGTTCTGGTTAGAAGGAGTTTGCTTAGAAGCACTAGCTGAGCTAGGTTCCTCACCTTCTTGATTAATTGAGCTAGGTTCCTCAAATAATGGTGTTACTGTCCCTAAGAAAGAGCTACCATTCTTTATCAAGAAAGAAAAGGTTCTCTTGGTGAAAGAGGGGACATCCCATGTATTTGTTAATTCTGGTAGGTTTGAGATTTGGTCTTGGACTAAAGCCTGAATAAATCTAGGATACATTGAAAATTTTTTAGACCCTTCCAAATTTCTAGTCATGCCTTCAAAAATTAACCTTGAAAAGTTAAAAACTCTGTTGTTTGCTAGACAAATACTAGCTGATGCCAAAGCAGCAGGGATTTGATCAAAAGATGTACTTTTTGAGCTTAAACAGTGAATTATAGCATGAAAAAATAATTTCCATTGTTGTGAAAATAAACCTTTAAAGAAAGTAAGACTTTCCCTACCACCCTCATAACCCATGGCTGCAAGGCCATCATGTATCTCAGTGTTAGTCAACATACTAGTTCCATTTGCATCATCAAGTCTTAAACTAGCTCTAAGCAGTACTCCAGTCACATTAATATTTCTATTTTTAACCCTAGCCCTTATGCAAAGTTGATTGTGATGAGTACCTATAACAGCAGTATTTCAAAATTGTGTAACAATAGGAATTAAGACAACAGGACTTTCAGTAAGTGCAAAACGTACATGACCTCGAGAGATAAAGTCAAGTATCTCATGAAAACCAAGAGAATCGTCATTCTGAGTGAGATTAGCAACCTGATTATGTTTAGAGATCACTTGTAGAGCAGCCATTAGAATTTTTGATGATCAAAAATTAGAGAGAAGGTTATAGAATCGATGTATAAAAATATAAAGATTAGGTGAATCAATTGTGTAATTGGGGTTAGTATTTATATGAATAACAAACCCAAGCGCGAAGAAACCACCAAATTAACAAAAGAGACCCTCAACGATACAACGGTTATGTAGCGGTACATGGAACATACACGGTACTTCCAATTTGCCTAGCAGTACTTGATTCCAAAATGGTACCTCAAAGATAAGACCGGTACATGCATTCCACTATCATTGTAACCTCTTTTATCTTATTCTAATAACCTGTAATCACATCAAAAACAAAAACAAACACTATACAATAATAATTAGCATAAAAATTGTACAGCTGTTACCTCCCCTTAACATATGCAACAGTTATTGGTTGAGCATACCAATATGTGTTACCAAGAACTCAAATCTTTTGTATCAAATGCATTGGTTAATAAATCAGCTACATTGTTATCTGTATGGATCTTCAAAACCTGAATGAGCTTTTTGTCATAAGCATCTCTTGTAAAGTGATGTCTTATTTCAATATGCTTTGTTTTGGAGTGAAAGACTGGATTCTTGACAATGCAAATAGTACTTTCATTATCAATGTAGATTTTGGTGTTCATGAAGTTGAAACCATAGTCTAACAACTGATTTTGGATCCAAATTACTTGTCCATAGCAATGAGCAGCAGCTACATATTCAGCTTCAGTTGTAGAAGTAGCAACAATGGTTTGCTTTTTACACTACCATGATATGAGTCTTCTGCCTAGGAATTGACAACCTCATGTTGTGGATTTCCTATCATGATTGGCTCCAGCATAATCACTATATGAGTAAGCTTCCAAATCAAATGTAGAATCTCTAGGATACCATAATCCTAAGTTAGGCTGACTTTAAGGTACTTAAAAATCCTTTTCACATCATGGAGAAGTGACACATTTGGATTGACTTAAAATCTTGAACAGGCACACACAGCAAACATAATATCTGGTCTTGAAGTAGTAAGATACATCAATGAACCAATAATGATCTATATAAGTGAATATCAACATTTTCACCATGTTCATCTTTTGACAAAGACTTCCTGGCTTCAAAAGGTGTGATTGTACTCCTTGTATCCATACTTGACAATTTCTTTAAGACTTCAGCAACATATTTATCTTGGCTGATAAATATTCCATCCTTCCTTTGTTTGACTTGAAGTCCTAAAAAGAAGGTAAGTTCTCCCTTAGAACTCATCTGAAATCTTCCTTTCATTAAAGCTTCAAACTCTTCACACCATGACTTCTTGGTTGAACTAAAAATAATGTCATCAACATATACCTGAACTAAGATAATATCCTTGGCATTCTTTTTGATGAAAAGAGTTTTGTCAATGGTCCCTCTCCTATATCCATGTTCCAAAAAAAATTGGACAAAGTTGCATACCAAGCTCTAGGAGCTTGATGAAGACCATAAAGAGATTTAATAACTTTGTAGACTCTGTTGGGGAATTTAGGATCTACAAAACCTGTAGGTTGTGAAACATATACCTCCTCATAAATAGTACCATAAAGAAAGGCACTTTTCACATCCATTTGATAGACTATAAAACCCATATATGATGCAAAGGCCAAAAATAACATAATGGCTTATATCCTTGCCACCGGTGTAAAATCCTCATCATAGTATATCCCTTCTTCCTGTCTATAGTCTAGAGCAACAAGCATAGCCTTGTTCCTCACAACAACACCTCTCTCGTCCTTTTTATTCTTGAAAACCCACCTAGTACCAATAACTCTTTTTCCATAAGGAAGATCCACAAGAATCCAAACCTTTTTATAGTTCAAATTGCATTAATTCTTCTTGCATGACATCTACCTAACTTTCTTCATCAAGAGCTTGAGAAATATTCTTAGGATCTACTTGTGAAAAGAAACAAGCAAACAAACAATGTTGAGTATCTTTATGATTAGTTCTCTGTTGTTGTTTGACATATAATATTTCACTTTTTAGATCGTAATTTCCAACTCAAAACGAATTGATTGTCCAAATGATTTCAAGTTTACAAATTGTTTTTGGTTTTAGATTTTATAAAAGTTTTGGTAATCTAGGTCTATTTCAACAAAACACGTAAAAAATGGTAAAAATATTATAGCTATATATCCATACTATTCTAAAACAAAGTGCATTTACCAAAATTAAAGCAAAGTGTACAAGTATTTAATGCACAAATTGTAAAATTACTCAAAATGTAAAGTATGAAAAATATAAGGACTAAAAATGTAAATTTTGATTGTGTTGTCCCTAATATATGATGATTCTATACGATTAATGAAGAAAGAAAGGTAGATATGAGATGAATTTTAGAGAGAGAAACTAGAAAGAGAAAAGAGAGAGAAGTGTGTGAACTTGTGAAATATTAGATTAAGAGAAAATGAATGACTAACCAACCTCTCCTTACATGCAAGGAGAGGTTTATATAGCCTTGCCTACATGTGGCATAATAGGCTATATGATAATGGGTCGGGCTTTCCTTTTGGGCTTTGGTTACTTATGAATGAACCTTAGCTTAAAGTTAAGCCTGTAATACACGACTAATCTACTACCTATTACAACGTTCTAATATACGATACATAATAAACATATGATCGAGCATTCTTGTTTGACTCAATATTTTGAGGCTAACAATCTCCCCCAATGTGAGGTCACTATCCTTTATGAGAGGTCATTACCCTTTGTCATTTGGAGAATTGTAGAGATTACTAATCTCGCCATAAATGAGTCTTGAACGTGTAATATTAGTCGTGTTTCTTCATGCTGTGATCTTTGAGCCTTTATCATTGTCTTTCGACTTTGTATTTTTATCTTGAGATCTTCAAATCATCCTTGACTTGTCCTTGCCATCTTGCGATCTTGTGTCTTTATCCACATGCTCACACTATTAATTGTTGAATATATCTTTAGGCATGAGTATGTGGTTTTGAATCTTTGACATTGCTGAGTACACGTGACGCCACCTTCTCGAGACAAAACATAGACACGGACTGAATGGCTTTGACATTCGTCCTAAATCGGTAGCGTTTTACCTCCGGTCGGTGAAGACCGTTATACGATATTAAATATCGTACATGTGATCAGGTAGATTCAATTAAGAATCTCCTTGACAGGGTTTCGCGGTTGTACTAGCCGTTCTCTTTACTCGACCGTCTCAAAGCAAGACTGCGAACATAAAGAGTGAATCAATTGGATAAATATCCGCTTGATTAAAGTCGTCAATTCAAATTCCTGGAACAAGTTTGATTCATTAATAATCTTACCAATGTTGCTTTCCAGTTGACACAAGCTTGATTCATAAGAATCTCGCAAGTTACCTACCGTAGCGCTGTTTGATGTTGACGCTAGAAGGATTTCCATTCGTCACTGTGAATATTAATAAATATCACTCTGAATGTTCTGGCAAGACCATAAATATATTGCGTAGAAACCTGAAACGAGTTTGAATCAATTCAGAATCAAACCACTGTTGATTTTCAGTTTTACATATGTTCAATTCATAAAGAATCTTACATATGACCTACCGCAGTGCTGTTTGATGTTAACACTGGAAGGATTTCCACTCATCATTGTGAATACTAAGTAGTATCACTCTGAGTGTTCTAGCAATATCGCAAGGATATAGCATAGGACTCTGTTGATCTTCATCCGTGTGTCCTAACGAGATTTGATTGATCTCTTGGCTCTAGACTCGATTTGTGCACTTTTAGTGGTCGGAGGCTGGAGCAGATGCCACCTATTCTCAACTATCTCGAAGTGAGAAAGTCAATAGAAGTCATGTTGTTCTCCGTGACAATAAAACAAACTTCTTTTGAGACTAGCCTGAGTAGCTACGAAAGGGTTGTGCATACATCACTGGGTCCATGATGAGTTTGTCTTCATGATGTGTTAACCCGGTTTCTGTCTAAGTTGTATGGAGGGCTTCTTTCTTTACACCCTTTATCCTTACATTTCTTTTTCATTCTTCAACCCCTTCAATGCTTATCAAGACATCATTACTCGCACCTTGTTGTGATTGTTCCAGTGCTAGCATCAGTACTTAGTCGGCATTCAGCTACGTTCACATTCTACTCCATCTTTCCTAAGTACTTCTAATAATCTATTGGATTTTCCCTGGGAAGATCCCTCCGGTTCTTGTTGGATCATAGGACTTAAACCTAACCACCCTTTTGACACCAATAACGTCGTGAATTAAAGATGTTGTGGGTATTTGATCGTCACCATAAAAACCATTTTAAATTCTAACAAAGTGTTTGAAAAACATTTAACACCTTGCTAGTTTTGTCGTTTCAGAAGAGCTCCCCCTTCACATGTGCATCGATAATCGAAAGTGTTTCGCACATGTAGGTAAGTGTTAAAGTGCTTGAGTCTTATATAAGATCACATTTTAATCACATTTCCCCCCCCCCCCCCCTATCTCTAATATATAAAATCTTTTGATATTAGAGATACTAAATTGATTAAAATATATTTTCAAAAATAGTCTTGAAAATCTTCAAGAGAAAGATGTGTCAAACTTAGCATGAATTTTGGAAAGCTCCCCCTCAAAAATTGATCCAATTGAATTGTCACTGTGAGGATGTGATCCACATTTCTCTTTTTGAGGATGGGAGTTGTTGAACACACAATTTTTGAAAGATTTTGAATAATCATTGAAAAATTCTTGAAAAAATTGTGTTCAACGCTTTTTGAAAAATCCTATTTCTTTTTGTCGAAGAGGTTTTTCTAAAGCATAAACTTGAGTTCATAGACTTTGAATGTCTTAACGAATCCACTCAAGTGTAAGAAGATTTCTCTTCTTTTGCTGAGGGTAAGCGCACTAAATCGTACACTCCCCCGTGAATATTGATCCGGGTTTCAATCGGAAAGTGATTACAAGCCATTGTGTTGAGCTCAAAACATGGAATGTTTTGTGACAAGCTCAACCCGTGATAGATTGCTCTACCCGTTGTTTGGAAATATTGTCCAAAATAGACAATTTCCTTTATTAAAAGAAGAAATGACATGTTTTGAAAAATATTTACAACTTTCATTCGAGCTTTATGTACACACCTGTGTCGTTATTGAGCGACATTTCTAGGCACGTCCATATTATCGATACTGAAAGACATGTCGAGAAGAATATTTTTTGGTTTTTTTGAAAGATTTTTAATTTTGTGTTTTGCTTTTATGTGTTTTATATTTTTGTATTTTGCTTTTTCAAAAATATTTACAAGTAGATGTTTGATAGGTGAATCAAGCAGGCTTCTTTGCCAGAATCTCCAGTTCTGCTGGAGTCAAACATCTCATACCAATTTGCCTAACTAGATACGCAAACCTCTCTTTCGAAAGAGCTTTTATAAACAAGTCAGCTAATTGGTAATCAGTTCCAACAAAGTATAGTTCAACGATACCTCTTTCAACTTGTTCCTTTATGAAGTGATATCGAACATCAATGTGCTTCATGCGGGAATGTTGTACCGGATTGCAGGAGATGGCTATGGCCGACTTTGAGTCACAGTACATAGGTACTTTATCAAAATGGAAGCCATAATCCGTGAGTTGTGTTCTCATCCAAACAACTTGAGCACAACATGCAGATAGAGACACATACTCCCCTTCGGCTGATGAAAGTGACGTGCAATCCTGCTTCTTGGAAGACCATCCCACAAGCTTGTCTTGACCTAGAAATTGTACACCACCAGAAGTACTTTTACGTGTATCAAGACACCCTGCATGATCAGAATCTGAATAGGCCGTTAGAAAGAAACCGGATTCCCTCGGATACCAGAGTCCCATGTGAATGGTATTCTTAAGGTACCGAAAGATCCGTTTAACCTCCTTGAGGTGCTTTTCAGTGGGTCGTGCTTGATATCGTGCACAATAGCATGTAGCATGATGAATATCAGGTCTGCTTGCTGTCAAGTACATGAGGGACCCGATCATGGAACGATATCTCGTTTGATCTATTGGTAATCCCTCCAAGTCAGCATCTAGGGATGTGGTTGATAATGGTGTCCCAACGGGGTCACATGAAGTCATACCATGCTTTTTGATTATCTCTTGACAATACTTAGCTTGGTTAATAAAGATACCACTTGGGGATTGGTGAACTTGAATTCCAAGAAAGAATTTTAGTTCGCCCATCAATGACATTTCAAATTTTTCGTGCATTACCTTTTCAAACCATTTTGAAAGTTCTGGGTTTGTAGACCCGAAAATAATGTCATCAACATAAATCTGCTCAAGCAAAATGTCATCCCCATATTTATAAGTGAACAAAGTTAGATCAATGAAACCTTTTGAGAAACCTTTGGAGACCAGAAATTTCGAGAGCTCGTCGTACCACGCCCTTGGAGCTTGCTTTAGTCCATATAGTGCTTTATGGAGACGATACACATTGTCAGGATAATGAGGATTGACGAATCCTTCCGGCTGCGTGACATAGACTTCTGAGGAAACCTTGGTTTCCGGATCTTTTAAGCTACTAGGAATGATCATTGTTCATATGATTAACATAATCAAAGCGGAATTAGAACAACAACCATTAACAAGGTGTTTAGGGCACAAAACACATGAATTAAAACAAATTGGATTGCTAACTATATTAATAATTAACAATCACTAGGTGTGTGTACATTGAATCTCACACCTAGTCGACACACGCTTTAGGTTTACATTGTGAATGAAAGTTATGAATAAAACCTATGCAGGGTATGTGTTTATATACTACACATAACCCTTGTTACAAGGAAACTAAATAAGATATCTAGTAAATAAGATATTCACTAAATAAGATATTCACTAAATCTTTTATCATACTTGAAATATATCTTCTACAAGTTTGTCCACCGGCTTGTAGAATCTTCACTTGTCAGATTTAGTCCTTGTCTTTTAGTTTTGACACATCAACTCATAATACTTTATATTTTCGACCCAACAATCTTCCCCTAGTTGATGATGTCAAAACTCTTTGTATATGGCACATGATCTTCAAACTGCTTCCCCTTATGTATAGCACATATTCTTCCCCTTTTTGACACGTCAATAGGGAATATGTGAAAGTATGTAATCTTGAAAATTCTCCAAAAGTAGCTCTTTGTAATAACCTTGAAGAAAAATAAATACTATAATCTTGATGTAGAAGTAGAATAACCCAAACCTGTGTTCCATGTCTTGTACTATCTATGCGACTCCAAAACTCACGGCTATAATGAGCAGACTTAAAAACTCACGGCTATAATGAGTAGTCTCTTGACAAAAAGAGTTCTCTAGCAAATATGAGCATAGAGCGTCTTAAGAAAAATCTCATACCTTTGCTATCTTTTTATCAAGTCTGTTGTCACCAATCGTATAAGCATGAACAAGTTATATTCAAAAGTAATGTTGACCAGACACGACTTTTAAGATATAATGGAACACAAACTCGCGAAAATCTTCGTCAAACATCAAACTTACCATAAGAATTCTTCCCCTTGAGCCAACACCTCTTCATGACGAATTTTAATGGAATAACATCTTCATACCATATGTAAAAGCCACAAATATGGATAACTCTTTCACAACGCTATCCAGATTACATAATAAAATATCCATCAAATTCCCACGAATAGTTTCTAACTTGCATTAAGATCATTAATCTCTTTTAAAAATATCCGAGCCATAAATATCAACATGATATTCTAAATAAAAACGGAGATTCCATGTACCTTCGTGTGTAAATTCCTCGTTTTGTGTGTAAAAACGTAACCAAAATACCAAACAGTAGCGAATCCTTTGTCGTCCAATATCCTTCACTGTCCAAGATCTTATCAGTGTGTGTTGTCCAATATCGGACAACACTTGTCAGCGTTTGAAAAACCATATCTCGGACAACACATGAATTTTTGTCAGCGCCTACATATAACTTGTCAGCGCCATCTTTAAACCTGTCAGCACCTGGCCATCAGCGTCTCATCCATGCCTTGTCAGCGTCAACGAAATCCACTGACACTAACATCTATCAGCGTCAAAATAACACACATCAGCGCCTAATCGATCTAGGGTTTTATAAACCCTAAATCATGATTTTATGTAAAGATCATATTCTGCAGTGAACTTCGACATTGAATATCTTCTTCATGAGAGCTCAGATCGAATATCCCTTCGGTGAAATCTTAGACACAAGTGTCAACAACCTACAGAAAAAATTTCACGATGATCCAACGGTTAACGAAGGAGAAATCGCGATTTTACCATTACTGTTCACAGAAAACAGCATATGATCACTGCTGACTTCGACGGTTAATAACTTTTTCTTGGTGCTAGATCTCGATAATCCCTCCGGTGGATATCTAGATATATGTGTGTATAACACACACAAAACATTTTGTGGCGATCCAACGGTTCAATAAAATGTTATGCCCTTCGTACTACTGTTGCGCACACAAACTGCATAAAAACCCTATACGGGATTTTCTTCTTTTTCACTAAGAACGAACACCTCGTTGATCCTAGCATCGAGAGCCACCCGCTCTGATACCAATTGAGGAAACCTTAGATTCCGGATCTTTTAAGCTACTAGGAATGATTATTGTTCATATGATTAACATAATCAAAGCAGAATTAGAACAACAACCATTAACAAGGTGTTTAGGGCACAAAACACATGAATTAAAACAAATTGGATTGCTAACTATATTAATAATTAACAATCACTAGGTGTGTGTACATTGAATCTCACACCTAGTCGACACACGCTTTAGGTTTACATTGTGAATGAAAGTTATGAATAAAACCTACGCAGGGTATGTGTTTATATACTACGCATAACCCTTGTTACAAGGAAACTAAATAAGATATCTAGTAAATAAGATATTCACTAAATAAGATATTTACTAAATCTTTTATCATACTTGAAATATATCTTCTACAACTTTGTCCACCGGCTTGTAGAATCTTCACTTGTCAGATTTAGTCCTTGTCTTTTAGTTTTGACACATCAACTCATAATACTTTATATTTTCGACCCAACAACTTCTTCCTTCAAAGGACCGTTAAGAAATGCTGTCTTTACGTCCATTTGATAGACAGTGAGTCCCTTATGTGCAGCATAAGCAAGGAAAATCCTGACCGCTTCCATACGAGCAACGGGTGCAAATGATTCTTCAAAATCAATTCCCTCTTTCTGGCCATACCCCTTAGCCACTAGCCTAGCTTTGTTCTTGATGATCGTATTCTCTTCATCCATCTTGTTTTTCCAGATCCAACGAAGATTTAATGGAATCACATTGTATGGTCTGTTAACAAGTTCGCAGACTTTAAGTCTGTTAAATTGATGAAGTTCTTCCGTCATCGATTCAATCCAAGCATGATCAGCCATGGCTTCTTTGATGTTTTTCGGTTCAGCTGTACTCACTGCGAGTGCGAACATACAAACATCGCCATCGGTGTTAAGTTGTCGTCTCGTACGAACGGGTTGTGAAGGGTTTCCAATTACTTGAACCAAAGGATGATCTCGGGTCCAATGATGTGTTAAAGGATGTCGTTGGTAGAACGTGTTCATATTTGACGGATCAACATGGCGAGTTGAAGACTCTCTAGTTTCATGTACCGATGTACCGAATGGGTTGATAAATTCGTCTTCATCAGATAATGCATCGTCTGCTTGATTTGTGTTCTCTGGAGCAATGACAGTAGTTGTTGATGTTGTAGGAGCGGTTGTTGATGTGATATTCTGAGGAGGTAAATCTGTAGCAACCCGTGTTGAAGTAGATGAAGTTGTATCCTTTTGTTGACGATGATTGGTATCATCATTCTTATCATGAGTGACAGCGGAAGACTTCGATACAACTTGTTTCTCCCCCGTGAAATATTCATCATTCATTGGTCCATATAACATTTCCAACTCTTCAATTGTCGTATCCACTGTCATATCAGCTCTAGGAACATGTTCTGGAACCAGCGTTGAACTTGATGGTTCATTGCTGTGATCTTGAGTTCCAAGTTCCGTGCGGTTGTGAACGGAAGTCGTTTGTCGTTGTGGATCGGGACTTAAACTGTTTTGTTGAAGTGCCATTTCTTGTAATTCATCAAATCTGACATGAATAGTCTCGACTATCAATTTTGTTCTCTTGTTGTACACTCTATATCCCTTAGACTGAGTTGCATATCTCACTAGAATGCATGCATCACCTTTCTCTTTCATCTTGTCCAGATTTTCACCATCTCGAATAATATAGCACGTACATCCAAAAACGTGAAGGTGTTTGAGTGAAGGTTTTCGATCATGAATTATGTGATATGGTGTCTTTTCGTGTCTTGGGATAATTAAGGAGCGGTTTTGTGTGTAGCATGCAGTTGACACGACTTCAGCCCAAAAATATAATGGTAGTTTTGAAGCGGATAATAATGTTCGAGCAGCCTCAACTAGAGTACGGTTTCGTCTTTCAACAACGCCATTTTGTTCGGGTGTTCGAGCAATAGATGTTTCATGTTCAATTCCTTCGGCTTCAAAATAGTTTCTCAGATTTGAATTCAAAAATTATGTACCTCTGTCAGTACGAACCACTTTAACTTGAGCTTGAAGACCACGTTGTATCAGTTTAAGGAAGCTGATGAGAACTTCGGGTGTTTCATCCTTGGACCTCAAGAAGTGAGTCCATGTGTACCTTGAGTAATCATCGACAATTACCAGAATATATTTCTTCCCATTGATACTTTGAACACGCATAGGACCACATAGATCCATATGGAGAAGATCTAACCGTCCTTTAGAGCTTGGTGTAGTCTTTGTTTTGAAGCTACTTCGTTTAGCTTTACAAAGCTCACAAGAAGAACAAAGATGATCTTTGATGAATTTCAAACTTGGAAGGCCTCTCACAATATATTTCTTGGAAAGCAAGTTGACGGTATCAAAGTTAAGATGAGATAAACGTTGATGCCATAGCCATGCCTGAGTCGTTGAAGCTTTAGCCATGAAGCAGATTGGAGTTGATGAATTTGTATCTTGAAGTGAAATAGTGTAAAGATCAGTACCCCGTGTATCGGTAAGTAAATCTTTCCCATCATAATCACGAACAAAACATGTCTTCTTCATGAAAGCAACCTCCAAATCCGCATCACAGAATTGACCAACCGAGAAAAGATTGTGATTGAGCCCTTCGACTTAGTATACCCTTTTGATCGTAATATTCCCCTGAACCAAATCTCCATATCCTAGGATCAGTGCAAATTGATCATTTCCGAATCAGACCGTACCTAGGAACTTCTCCACGAAGTTAATTAGAAGCTTGAGATTCCCCGTCATGTGCTTCGTGCATCCGGAGTCCATTATGAAGATAATTATTTGTATCACCTGCAGAAGAGTTAGAACACGATGGAGCATTTGCTAAATTGGATACCACGGTAGTTGTGATAGTAGAATCATTAGTGTCCTTATCAACATTTAAAGGCAAACTAACACTCGTTTTCACATTTTCTATCCTAGCTTTCAGCATCCATTTATATCCTGGAGGACATTGATTAGCAAACCACCATTTCCAAGACTTGCTAGCAGACTCATATAATTCCTTAATTTTGCTTCTAGGGTTCTTAGTGGTGGAGTCTGATGTATTACTTTTCTTACTGGGGGTTGCACCAGAATGGTTCACTTTGCGTTTGGGTTTTCTAGCACTAATAGGCATCGCAGTTTGCTTCTTAGTTCTAGTATCTACGCCTTTGACATTATTCGAAACACACGTAGCATGATTAGCATTAGCACACTTTCCACATTTCACACAAACAAACTTAACATTCAAAGTATTCAAAGTCGAATCATTCAAATCGTCATTACACGCGATTACAGACGTTTTATTCTTAGAAACATTGAAAATCCTAGGGTGGTCTTCTACTGTCTTCATCTTCCCTTGACTTTTGTTTTGCCAAACCTTTTCATTCATGCGAGTGCTATTAAGCTGAGGCCGGCTAACACTATCAGTGGGGATTACTCCTGTAGTAAAAGACACACGTCTATTAGTGTTTCTAGAAGTCTGAGGTGATTGACTTTCTTTGTTTTGTATAGGTTTAGTGGCCAATCTATACATCCCTGGTTTAATCACATTATTGTGCTTAACGCTTGGTGCTATGACATTTCTTATGGGTTGATTATGTGGTAACCTTTCCTTTCCATCCATCTTGGGGCAAACACAGGTTTTGCAAACGAGGAATTTGATAAAGCATATGGTTTTCCCAAGATAGAGGATCTATTCACTTTAGAGGCATTGGGTTGTCTAACAACAGGTTTCTTAACGCTAGGTTCCACAACTTTCCCACCCATCTTAGCAACGAGTTTCTGCAACTCTGTTATCGTTGTTTCCTTGTCTTGTAACTGAGCTTTCAACCCTTTAATTTCCAAATTCAGTTTATTCATTTCTCGAAATGTTATGGAAAGTTTTTCTTGCAAGTTATTATCATGTGGAAAACGACCAACGTCTTTTTGCAAAGTAAGTTCAAGAGAATGACAATGTTTTTGAAGGAAATCAGTTTTGTGTTGAATTAACTCAAAAGCCTTTTTATCAACATTTTCTTTATGTTTTGAAAGCTCAAGTTCAAGACGCTCACATTCTTTTATTTTATCAAGATATTTGCAAGCAACATCAGAATATTCATCGATATCAGCACAAGATTGAAGAGTAACACACAAAATACCTTTGGAGAGACATTCTTCTAAGAGTAAATCATATTCATCTGAGAAAACGGACTTGTCCATTTGAAGATCGTCAATTTCTTTCTCAATAGACTCAACATATTTTAAATCATCAAACATTTCAGACCGAATTAATCTTTCAAATTCAAGCATACTTTCTTTTAATGTGGTCGTGTTCGGTATTAATATTTGTTTGATAAGCACAGTTATATCTTGAGGAATTGGTTTTTTCCACTCGTCATTTTCACGTTGTTTCCATTCATTGTCAACAATGGATTTAATATTATCAATTTAATGTTGTAGAAACCCAAATGTCTGCCTACTCTTGCTTTTAGAAGCGTCAAGAGGCAAGTAGTTGATAAACTTAGAAACGTTTGTTTTCTTAGTAGCAAAAGCTTTCTCCCATTGAATTCTTCTTTGTTTGCATTCTAAAAACATTTCCTCACGAGACTTTTGTTTTTGTGTAGTGAAAAGACCATATAGACTATTCTCATAAGCATAATTGTATGGTTTCACAAACTCTTTATTGACCGATGATCTACTCTCCTCTTCCCAAAGGGATGTCTCATCATAACCAAGAGGATATTCAGAATCGGTCAATTCGGACTCATCCATATAAATGCGCGGGTTCACAGCTTGAGCTTAGGCAAGATAATCAGGACTTGCAAAGCTAGCTTGACCCTTAAACATGGACGGAGGTGCTAACATTCTTACGGTTTGAATAGAGTCATGCATTTTATAAACAACTTTCTTCAATAATTCGACTTGTTTTTCTAGTTCTGTTACTTTTTCATTATCTTTTTTATGTCGACTTTTGAAATCTTGTTTTAACGTTTCAACCTCTTGTTTCTTAACATCAAGAATTTTAGCAGACTCGGTGTTATCCATCGAAACCCGTTGTTCAAGTTCGTTAACTTTGGTGGTAGCAAGGTACGTTTTTTGACGTTCATCCATTAACAAAACATTAAATTGACGTTTCTCTTTGGTTAATAACTCAAGAGTTTCGTTGTATTTCTTTTCAAGATCGTCCTTTTGACTTTTTAGCGCACTACCCTTGTACCCCTCAAGTTTTTTGGTTTTCTGAAGAAGCTCATCTTTATAGTGTTCAATGGTCTCACTAGATGTAATTAGTGCGGCTTTGCATTCTTCAAAATTTTGAGTGAGCGTTGCGTTTGCCTTCTTTATTTGCTTTTGACTTTTTCTAGTTTCATTGACATCTTTTTGTAAACTGGCAATTAAATTAGCAAGCGCGACACGCTCCTCATCATCATACTCATTTGCATGTTGATCATCCTCAAACTCATTATTGCACATCTCTGATGAATCGGGTGTGGTATTGCTATCAACCTTTTCCGTCATACATGTGTCATTAATGGCATTGGGTAGCTCACTATGCTCATGAGTATCACCAAACACATTATATTCATCAGTGGTGTGTACCTTATCGAGTGGCTCAGTGTCAAAGATAGGTCCATTGTCATCTTCAGTGACGTTGAGAATTTCGTCAACCTTTGCCATGTACGAGTAATGTGCTTCTAATTCTTGGTCGGAGGCTTCATCATCAGTATCATCAAGCATTTCTCCTTCCTCAGTCGACAATTTGACCCCTGCTTCCATCTTCTTGCATAACAACATCTTCTCTTTATGATAGCTAGAGTCCCTAACCCGTTTCGGCTTTCTGCATTCCTT
The DNA here is from genome assembly GCA_025667525.1 of Glebionis coronaria. Lineage (NCBI taxonomy): Eukaryota > Viridiplantae > Streptophyta > Magnoliopsida > Asterales > Asteraceae > Glebionis > Glebionis coronaria. The sequence goes on from JANFOE010000193.1 coordinate 2,998,792, forward strand.
TGCCATATGCCCATAACCTTGGCAATTATAACACTGAATCCCACTTTGTTAAACCACTTGCGTTCCAACAGTTTCCCTATTCCCAGTAGCAGCAGCAATCCTCTGAGTATCATACTTGACAGTTTGTCGATCATACTGATGAGACCGCAATTATACATGGTCTCATCGTCCAAAACAGGCTTAAAATGCATAAAAATATCATAAAATACCCCAAAATATGCTTGTGTTTGTTCATTGTGTATTTTAGGTACGGATATCGAGAAAATGACAAAAGATCACAAGAATCAATGCAAAAACGAACATGGGAAATGAAGCCGCACAAAGAACCGGACCCGAGAAATGAATTTCCAAAAATACCCTTGAAGTTTTGAAGATTGTCAACTTTGGTCCCTCAAGTTTGAAGACTTGTCACTTTAGGCCCTTGTAAACCCGTAAATACAAGTTTGGTCCTTAAAGTTTCAAGAAAAATCATATTCAGCCCTTGAAGATTCAAGAAAGTGCAAGATACATCCTTTAATACTTTTTGAAAAGTATTTGTGGCAAAAGTGAAAAAAATGCAACTTATTTTTAAAGGGAATGGGACAATATGCTGCCAAGAGTTGATTTGCAAACTAAATGGAAGACAGGGGACTTAAATTGCCATTAACACAAACATTTCCCACCAATACCCATTTGACATGTCATAAAACCCACCCAAATAACCATATGTTTACCCAAACCCAAACCAAATCCAGCCCAAAACACCCCTATACCCGGTTTTCATTTTAATACGTGTTTTAAAATATTGTTTTTAATAAAACAAGTGATCAACACATATTTATCTCCCAAAACAGATTAAACACCCTTCATCACCACCCACGAACCCTAATTAATCCCCAGACCTAATCAAGCATATAACAAAGGGAAAACTGTAATTAGGTTCAAGATTTCGTTCATTGCTTATTCTCAACACCCCCACGTGAAGGAATCTGCCACATCAGCTTTGGTCCCCAAATCAACCCACCCATCACTCTCACTTTGCAGCAGTTGAATACCAATCAATGGTTCATCTTACTTGGCGTGTTGCTCACATCAAATGGACGGCTAAAATCAATTCTACATCCCTGGCAACCAAACAAAGCAACAAAAATAGTCACATGATCATCCCTGGACCAATAATGCAAAGAGGAATATGGCATCTCCAAGCGAATATCCAAGGGCAGCAATGGAATTACATTTCATTAGGGTTTGTATTTTTATTTTTATTTTTTTTCCTAGAATCTTCATGTAGCCCTATTTATAAGGCAGTAGGTTTCATTTTATTGTTTTGTTCCAGTTTTTATGAAAATTTTGTAAGAGACGAATTTTTATAATAAATTGAGTTCCACCTTTTAATTTTTCGCAACCTTTATATTTCCAGCACTTTACATATCTGTCATTTACATTTACCTTGCACAAGTTACATTCACTAGTTCTTTTTATATAAAAAACAGTGGTGTTTTTGAAAGTTACTGTAGCATAAGCCAATAAGCTGGCTTATCGACAACAAGTTCAGCTTATTGGGCTTCTAGGATTGTTACTTTGTGGTTACAAGTTTGAGGAAGCAATTGGTTGTCTCCTTGTTGAAGTTTCGGGTTTGGATTTAAATTTTGTTGATGTTTCATGATTGATGATTGTTTTGGTTGCACAAGCTTATTGTGATAAGCTTTGGCAAAAGTTGAAGATTACTCGGGTTCTTGAATTAAGCTTTAAGCTTTTAAGCATAAGCTGGTCGAATAGATTTTATAGCTTTGGTTTCAAGAAGAAGTGGTTGAAGTCCCAAAGTTTCTGCCAAAATTAGGTGTCATAAGCTCATCACTATAAAGCTGGGCTTATTGAAGGGTGATAAGCTAGAATACGGTTGAGTAAGGTTTAAGAGCTTTGGTTGAAGTTATTAAGGTTGTTGGGGGCTTTATAGTGTAGCTGTGATTTCAGAGTTTGGTTCAAGTTAGTTTGGTAAGTGGTAGATGATCTCTTGGGTTTCATAAGCTGCGAGAAAAGCTAATTGGGGTTCGGGTTGATTAAGGGGTAAGAAAGTGAGTTGAGAAGCTTGTTTGTTAGTGTGTTAGAAGTCATAGAGCTTTGGACCCTCAGTAAGTTGCTCCTTCATTTTACTCTTTAAAAGTCCTTTATTCTGATTATGATTTTTTATTGGCTTATGTGCTTGATTAATAGCTTATTTGTACATGTTTGTTTCGTGCGTATTTACTATCTTCTGCATTTACTTATTGTGTTTGTCTTTTTAATCAGCTTTTCTTAAGTTATAAATTTCATTCTTTGTTTAAATCAGTGTTTGGGATTAGGCTTTATATCGGCGTTAGCTAAGGTTATGTATTTAAGTTTGATTGCTTGTTATCTCTAAGGTTAGTCATAGTTTTTTTAAGCTTTTATTTTACTCAAAAACATTAAAAACCAAAAATAGCTAGTCATTTAATTTTATGTCATTTGAAGAACAGTAGGTATATTAGATTGATATTTAGTGTTGTTATGTGTTGGTTTCTGCATAATTTGTGCTTACCTCATGCTTTTCATTAGTTTTGAATACTTGTTGGAGGCTAGAAAGAACTAAGGGTAGAATTAAGATTCAAACTTGGCCAAATTTGGCCAAGTTCATCACCTTATGCACCAGATCAAATTCCTACTGTATTATAAGAGTTTAGGAGTTGAAATTAAGTAAGGGAGTAGTTTACTAGGTAGGAATAATCTGTTTTTAGGTTGTAGTCGTTTTAGTGCTTATTAGGATGATATAAAATAAGCTCAAAGTTCACTATAAGTGTTACTACGCCACTGCACAAAAAGTGTATACATTGGGTATTGAACCCCTGCCCAGATAGAAACTGAAGGCACAACGCAACCTTGAACAAACCATCTGCTCTAGTGAGCTTCTTTGTTACTATTCCCTGTTATTTTTCTTTTATACTTTCCTTTTTTTGTATAAGTTAATAATAAAAGGAAAAAAACAACCAAAAGGGCCACAGTGGGGCTCGAACTTGTAACCTTGTGAATGACAGCAGACGCAACACACATAACCACAACCATCTGCTCTCTTGAGCTCTTGTGTTTTCTTTTCCTTTTCATATTTTCTTATACTTTTATTTGTTTCGTATTGTTTTAAGTTAATCAGCCCTTTTAAGCTTGTTTCGAGCTTAATTGGGCTTATTTTTCAGCTTTCTTATTTTTCTTTTGTTTATGTATTAGTGTAGGATTTTCTAAAATTAGTTTCGTATTTTTCCCGTTTATAGATTATTTTTAATCATTATTTTGTTTTTAAATTGTTTTTAGGTTTTTAAAAACAGAAGAAAGTTGAGAAAAAGTTTCGAAAAACATTTTTTTTGCTTTTGTATAATATAATTCAGGTGTACAAATATTAAAATTTGAATTTGTCCTTTTCTTAGTTATTTTATTTTTTAGGATTTTTATTTAAATTTAAAAATTAATATAAAATAATTTAAAAGTTTTCAATTTTTTTGGATTTCATATTTTTCTTAATTAGTTTTTTAGGACTTTTTAGTAATTTTTAATAATTTTTTAGGTAAAATTTTTCGTTTGGTCGCGTTTTTACGTTCGCGCGTTTTCACGTTTTCGTCCGTTTTGAGCGTTATCCGTCCCCGTTTTCCTTTCTTTCCTTCTTTCCAAGAGCGTAATCACTCGAATAAGTAACGTATATATTTGTCGGCTAAACACCATACCTCCACCGAGAACGAACTCGACGACGAGTATTCGCGTTTTTCACAAAACGTGATACTTAATACTTACCCGCTTTTGTCACTTTGTTTTTCCTAAAACAAAAGTGTACGAAAATACCGCATCAAAAATGGCGCCGCTGCCGGGGAGGTGTGTTTAGCCATATTTATTTATCGTGTTTGTTTGAGTGTTTACGTTTTATCGTAAATACTTCTTTTTATTTTTCTATATTATTAACCATAGAAATAAATACGTGCTAAATAGAACTCTATAACACCAAATCGTTTTCTCGTTTTTCTTGTGAATAATATACTGTATTTACGTAGAACAATTAACACACAATATTTATCCAAATACGCGAGAAATCGCACCTCAATAGTTGAGCGTTCCGGTCACTACTGTTGTATCGGATTCAAACGAAAGTCAAAGGCAAAATAGATAAATACTCTTAATTGGTTTAATCTCGATAAATACAAACTATAAGGTGGGTATAAGGCGGTTGTATTTCACGACATAAGGAAAAAAGGCTCTTAAGTGCTTCGCGCCGCCTCGTTTTCTCCGCTCGCTTGTGCGTATTTTGAAAGTGACGATTAATTAGGGGTTTGCCACATCAAGTATTATTAATCTATTTTTGTGAGTTTTAATTATTGAACCTCGAAACGTTTTGGCGTTCCGCCAACGTTTCAAAGTCGACGAGGGTTTTTACTTCACGTAATTACCTTCATTCTTCTTGGATTCATTAATCGAGACCTTTGATTAGTGGATAGTTTTTGTAGATTAATTTCTACGTAATACACCAAAATTCCAAAAAAAATTAAAAAACCAAAAACACAAAAAGATTGTTCGATTTTTTTCCTCTATTTTCATAATTCTCTTCTTTCACCCTCTATAACGTTTAATTCTCGAATCGACTTTCTCGTTGCATCATGTCGAATGATGGTGGATATTATTCGTGTCCATATTGTAGAGGCCCGCCCGATGGTGCCAATTGTTTTAATTGTGAGGTTATTGGAGGTCGAGAGGGTTATATCTATAACTCCGCTCCACGTGATCATGGTGACAATTTTCAATCTTACGACCAAGATCATCCATCGTCTTCATTTTACTCGTCATATGATTCGTCTTTTAATTGTGATCAAAATCAAAATGATGAAATGAATCAAAACGCCTTTTGTGACTATATGAGACGTAATAATGCAAACTTAACGATGATTCAAGAACAAGTTACGAATCTTAAGGAACATTATGAAAAACAATTGGAAACTAAAAAGGAATTTTACTTAAAGGAAATGGCCTCCATGAGAACCGAGTTGGAAAACGAATATGATGCCGCTTCTAAAGAACAAGAACGTTTATTTGACCTAATTGACGAGAGATGGGATAAACTTGTTGATAAAGTTGTGGAGGCTTACACTAATGAGCGAAATGAACTTCTTTCAACGATTGAGACCTTAGAGAAAAAAGTAGCTTCATACGAGTCGAGTTCTTCATCGAATGTCACCAATCCTAATCTCAAAGGAGAGGTTCAAGCCATATCGACTCCTAAGACTCGTACACCTCGTGTTGATCCCTATCTCTCGAATTTTAAAGTTGTGCAACCATCGTCATCTAGTAAGAACGTAGAGGAAACGAAAACGTCATCTAACGAAGTTTTGAAAAATGTTTTTGAAAATAAACCAAAAGAAAAACTCGTAGGATACTTGGGAATATTAAATCTTGTACCTTTTAAACCTAATTTTTCTAATGAGGATGAAATTATTGAGGATTTTCTAAATCAATACAGACCAATTTTAAATGAAGAAATTCCATCAAGTGATTTTGAAAAAGAAAAATGTGAAAAGGTTTTAAAAGAAATCGTTGACCCCTCGTTTTTACAAGATGAGCGAAAATTAATTCTGAAGGGACGTGTTGGTAATTTTTCTAAAATGTTCGAGAACCCACGTTCGATCCCTTCGAAGGACAAAGTTGAAACCGTCAAGGCAAAATCGTCACGAGACGAGCCTTTTACTCCTAATCCCACACCGTGTGAGATTTTGGATTTATCATGTGAGAAGTCGTCGATGGTCTTGCTCACATCGATATGTTTTTCGATGTCGAGGTCGAAATGACAAAGGCAAAATCTTCAATCGAATAGCCTTCTATTCCTAGTTTCACGACGGTTGGAGCTAGCGACTCGACTATCGACGACTTAATTTCCCAACTCTTCCACGAGGAAGAGAAGACGTTTTTGATCCCGATGGCGATTTTTGCGAGATCAAACGTATTCTTGATAACCCGCCTTCAATTTTCGAGTTTGATGAGGACCATTGCGTTAGCCCGGAGGGGAATATTTTATTAGTCGATTCACGTTTTAAAAATTCAAATCCTCCTCCCGCCTTCAAGATAAATGTGAAAATTTTAAGTGTGCCTATAATTGTTTTAGAAACACCAAATATTTTCAATTTAATCAACTTGGGTTTTCGTAATAATGAGTTAAAAAATGAAAAAGGGAATGATTTTAAAATTAATTTTAAAGATTTTCCAAACTTAACTCCGTCGTCAGCTCGTTTAATTAAACTTGCTACAAACGCGTCTACTTCTTTTGACGACGTTTTGTGTGGATCTAGTGTGGGGGAAGCCCCATTTGTTTCCTCACACTTCTCCACCGAGGACGAGATTTTTGACCCCGGTATCACGTTTAAGATAAAATCTCGGTCTTTCACCGAAGTAGTCACTAGAAATCCTTTCTACACTTACGGTGCGAGTTTACCTCGAGTAACTCGATTTTTATGCCCACCCAATGTCCCACCCTTCTCTTCTCATTCTATTTTCTTGTGTCCCATTGGGACGTTGTTACTTGAAGTCGTGTTGTTTCGTTTATCATCCGAAAACGAAGACACGATCTTTGATCCCGGTATAAAGGCTTTGCCTTTATTCACGGTTGCTTTTGGGCCTTGATTACATGTAAGTCCCACTAAAAATGACCGAACCATGATTATCCCTAAATGATCACATTTATGGGGATTCGAGTCGAGCTTTTGACTCGGTTATCAAAAACAAGGTGCCTCGTGAGGGAATTATCATGCTTATCCTTGTAAATATTGTTGCTTTTTAGATTAACCTAATGAGGGGATTTGTGCCCTTCCAACCTTTGTCTCGTGGTTGTTTGTGATTGTGTAATCTAGGTCCTTATCATCACGATGAAGCATCTCGTGTTCGTTTTACTCGAGCTTTGATCGTTGCTTTGAAGAATTTCTCGATATCCATATGATATATCCTTTGATGTTCTAACCTTAGGTCTTATAGCACACTTCATAAACGGCTATTGATTTAATGGTTCCACCCTTTCCATGCTAGATTAAGCATTCGACTTCGTCTCTAGTATGGGGGTTTCCAACCCTTAGACTTAAAACATTGAGGACAATGTTTAACTTTAGTATGGGGGGTGAATAGATACTTGCCTTGCCAAACCTTCACGCTTTCCTAAGTTTATCTTTTTGTTTATCATTTTGTTGCAAAATAAGGCTAAAAATGGCCAAATTTTAAAAAATTTCTCATGTTTTATAAGTGTTTGAAGACACGAATGTAGGTTTTCCGATGGCGAGAATAAGATTAATTTTTGACTCGACCGTGCGTGTTGAGCACTTAGCTTCGATTCCTTAACTTATATTAGGCTAAGTCTCTTAAATGAGGACGAGAAATGATAGAGTTAATTATAAGTTACTATGCTAAACGTAGAAGTCGCTCTTCTTTCAAAAACTCATGTGTTCTCGTTGTTTGCTTATTCTCCCTTCGCTTGTAAATATATTTTGCTTAATAAATATTGACTTAGCGGTTTAGTCTTGATTGTTGGGTTTCTAGTCTTTTCTAGTAGCTTCCATGTAATTAAATTGGGAAGACATTAAGGTATCGCCAGCGTCACGGTTTTGAAGTATTGGCAACCCGAATAATCGAAAGCTTCACCCAATAATAAGATTTCAAGTGCTCACCTAAATCAAGCAAACAATTTGAAGCTCACAAGGCCGAAAAATCTATGCAAAATTGAAAGTGAATCAAGCCTTAATCTTTGAAGCTTTAAAGATCCAAAATTCGCTTTAGCATGAGGATATACGTCTTTGGCCAATAAAACCACCGATGAGGCGGATAATAAAAGGCAAGGCAAGACCGAAGTCATAATAAAAGCTTCATGGCGAAGTTGAATAAAAGATGGAGGTAAACCTATGATAATAAGGCCCTTCCGTTAGGGGGCGTATAAAAGTCTAGGTAATAAGTCTCATGTTCAAAACCGTTATAAAACCGTGTTTATCGATCCTTCTTGTTGACTTAATTTTTTGACATCGTTGTCTATTAGGAGGGGTTATTGATTTGATGGTCTTGGTTACACCGTTAGGACTCTATTTTTAGACCTAAATCTATATTATCGTATAAGTCAAACAATGTATCCTCGTGAAACATTCAAGACAAAATAAAATATAAGAGATACAACTTAGGATATTGGGAGGATAAGTACGTGATTAGGGCATATGAGTAGTGTTAGCATTACTAACTTATAATGACAATGATCTCGTTGCACGCTTGGCATGGAAATCGGCAAAAATCGAGGACGATGAAATTATTTCTAACGAAGCATTCACGTGTTCTTATTCTATGAACCTAAACATCCCATTTTGCGATAAAAATCATACATTATGTCTAAAAACACAAGTAGTAGTAATAGTAGTAGTATAGCTAGTTTATCATTCAATAAAAGTAAATAAAAAATGAATTTTGGAGGTGCTAAGATACTTTATTCTAGCATTGCGTGAGGGCACGACAATGGTTTAGTATGGGGGAGTGATGAGACCGCAATTATACATGGTCTCATCGTCCAAAACGGGCTTAAAAAGCATAAAAATATCATAAAATACCCCAAAATATGCTTGTGTTTGTTCATTGTGTATTTTAGGTATGGATATCGAGAAAATGACAAAAGATCACAAGGATCAATGCAAAAACGAACACGGGAAATGAAGCCGCACAAAGAACCAGACCCGAGAAATGAATTTCCAAAAATACCCTTGAAGTTTTGAAGATTGTCAACTTTGGTCCCTCAAGTTTGAAGACTTGTCACTTTAGGCCCTTGTAAACCCTTAAATACAAGTTTGGTCCTTAAAGTTTCAAGAAAAATCATATTCAGCCCTTGAACATTCAAGAAAGTGCAAGATACATCCTTTAATACTTTTTGAAAAGTATTTGTGGCAAAAGTGAAAAAATGCAACTTATTTTTAAAGGGAATGGGACAATATGCTGCCAAGAGTTGATTTGCAAACAAAATGGAAGACGGGGGACTTAAATTGCCATTAACACAAACATTTCCCACCAATACCCATTTGACATGTCATAAAACCCACCCAAATAACCATATGTTTACCCAAACCCAAACCAAATCCAGCCCAAAACACCCCTATACCCGGTTTTCATTTTAATACGTGTTTTAGAATATTGTTTTTAATAAAACAAGTGCTCAACACATATTTATCTCCCAAAACAGATTAAACACCCTTCATCACCACCCACGAACCCTAATTAATCCCCATACCTAATCAAGCATATAACAAAGGGAAAAGTGCAATTAGGTTCAAGGTTTCGTTCATTGGTACAGTTTTGTGTGGTTTAATGCGTGTATTCCTAGACATGCTATAAATCTTTGGTTAATCATGCATAGGAAACTTAAAACTCAAGATCGTGTGGCTGTTTGGGATGTTTCGTCTTCTCTTGGTATTGTGTGTTCGTTGTGTGAGACAACAATGGACACGCATGATCATCTTTTTTTCGAATGCGTGTTTGCTAGTGGAGTTTTTGACAAATTGGAAGTGTTGGCTGGGTTGGTAACGCACCAGCCTAATATTTATGATATTATGCATGGTTTTTCTTCTATTGCTAAAAGACGTACTACACAAGTGGTAGTTGCTAAGCTCGTTCTAGCTGCTATGGCATACTACATCTGGCAAGAGCGGAATTGTAGACAGTTCAAGAAAGGTAAACGTACACAGGAGCAGATTGTTGATTGCATTCGGTCTATTGTTCGTTTTAAACTCATGTCGTCCAAGTTCAAGAAGTCCAAGGAGGGTGATCGGATCGCGTTACTTTGGGATCTTCCTGAAGTGATTTTCTTATAAGATTTATGTTTAATCTTGTTTGTTTATGCACCATTAGGTGGTTCTCCCGATTGGTGTTATTGGTTTTGTAATAGTGTTTTAGGTTTCATATGGCATGTAATATGATTTAGAGGTAGTTCGAGCTTCGGCTTGAGGTTAATGTGACACTCAGTCACATTCCATTGTTCTTATCGGGGTTGGGTGATTAATATATTTAACCGGGGAATCTTTTTCCCTTTTACCCAAAAAAAAGGAATCTGCCACATCAGCTTTGGTCCCCAAATCAACCCACCCATCACTCTCACTTTGCAGCAGTTGAATACCAATCAATGGTTCATCTTACTTGGTGTGTTGCTCACATCAAATGGACGGCTAAAATCAATTCTACATCCCTGGCAACCAAACAAAGCAACAAAAATAGTCACATGATCATCCCTGGACCAATAATTCAAAGAGGAATATGACATCTCCAAGCGAATATCCAAGGGCAGCAATGGAATTACATTTCATTAGGGTTTGTATTTTTATTTTTATTTTTTTCCTAGAATCTTCATGTAGCCCTATTTATAAGGCAGTAGGTTTCATTTTATTGTTTTGTTCCAGTTTTTATGAAAACTTTGTAAGAGACGAATTTTTATAATAAATTGAGTTCCACCTTTTAATATTTCGCAACCTTTATATTTCCAGCACTTTACATATCTGTCATTTACATTTACCTTGCACAAGTTACATTCACTAGTTCTTTTTATATAAAAAACAGTGGTGTTTTTGAAAGTTACTGTAGCATAAGCCAATAAGTTGGCTTATCGACAACAAGTTCAGCTTATTGGGCTTCTAGGATTGTTACTTTGTGGTTACAAGTTTGAGGAAGCAATTGGTTGTCTCCTTGTTGAAGTTTCGGGTTTGGATTTAAATTTTGTTGATGTTTCATGATTGATGATTGTTTTGGTTGCACAAGCTTATTGTGATAAGCTTTGGCAAAAGTTGAAGATTACTCGGGTTCTTGAATTAAGCTTTAAGCTTTTAAGCATAAGCTGGTCGAATAGATTTTATAGCTTTGGTTTCAAGAAGAAGTGGTTGAAGTCCCAAAGTTTCTGCCAAAATTAGGTGTCATAAGCTCATCACTATAAAGCTGGGCTTATTGAAGGGTGATAAGCTAGAATACGGTTGAGTAAGGTTTAAGAGCTTTGGTTGAAGTTATTAAGGCTGTTGGGGGCTTTATAGTGTAGTTGTGATTTCAGATTTTGGTTCAAGTTAGTTTGGTAAGTGGTAGATGATCTCTTGGGTTTCATAAGCTGCGAGAAAAGCTAATTGGGGTTCGGGTTGATTAAGGGGTAAGAAAGTGAGTTGAGAAGCTTGTTTGTTAGTGTGTTAGAAGTCATAGAGCTTTGGACCCTCAGTAAGTTGCTCCTTCATTTTACTCTTTAAAAGTCCTTTATTCTGCTTATGATTTTTTATTGGCTTATGTGCTTGATTAATAGCTTATTTGTACATGTTTGTTTCGTGCGTATTTACTATCTTCTGCATTTACTTATTGTGTTTGTCTTTTTAATCAGCTTTTCTTAAGTTATAAATTTCATTCTTTGTGTAAATCAGTGTTTGGGATTAGGCTTTATATCGTCGTTAGCTAAGGTTATGTATTTAAGTTTGATTGCTTGTTATCTCTAAGGTTAGTCATAGTTTTTTTAAGCTTTTATTTTACTCAAAAACATTAAAAACCAAAAATAGCTAGTCATTTAATTTTATGTCATTTGAAGAACAGTAGGTATATTAGATTGATATTTAGTGTTGTTATGTGTTGCTTTCTGCATAATTTGTGTTTACCTCATGCTTTTCATTAGTTTTGAATACTTGTTGGAGGCTAGAAAGAACTAAGGGTAGAATTAAGGTTCAAACTTGGCCAAATTTGGCCAAGTTCATCACCTTATGCACCAGATCAAATTCCTACTGTATTATAAGAGTTTAGGAGTTGAAATTAAGTAAGGTAGTAGTTTACTAGGTAGGAATAATCTGTTTTTAGGTTGTAGTCGTTTTAGTGCTTATTAGGGTGATATAAAATAAGCTCAAAGTTCACTATAAGTGTTACTACGCTACTGCTACTGTTCATCGATTTAGCTTTGCCTTTGGTCTTTGTTTCCTGCTCATCAACTTGGTAAATTCTTTGTTTTGTGATATCATGTGTGACTCCTGCTGATAAGTCGATTTTGCACCCCCAATAACCCTATTGCTTATTGGGGATTTCTGTCCAAAAAGATGAAAAGTCCATAAGCTGTCAACCAAAAAAATAATATTCACAAAAAGTGTATACAGTGGGTATTGAACCCCTGCCCAGATAGAAACTGAAGGCACAACGCAACCCTGAACAAACCATCTGCTCTAGTGAGCTTCTTTATTATTATTTCCTGTTATTTTTCTATTATACTTTCCTTTTTTTGTATAAGTTGATAATAAAGGAAAAAAACAACCAAAAGGGCCACAGTGGGGCTCGAACCTGTAACCTTGTGAATGACAGCAGACGCAACACACATAACCACAACCATCTGCTCTCTTGAGCTCTTGTGTTTTCTTTTCCTTTTCTTATTTTCTTATACTTTTATTTGTTTCGTATTGTTTTAAGTTAATCAGCCGTTTTAAGCTTGTTTCGAGCTTAATTGGGCTTATTTTTCAGCTTTCTTATTTTTCTTTTTTTTATGTATTAGTGTAGGAGTTTCTAAAATTGGTTTCGTATTTTTCCCGTTTATAGATTATTTTTAATCATTATTTTGTTTTTAAATTGTTTTTAGGTTTTTAAAAATAGAAGAAAGTTGAGAAAAAGTTTCGAAAAATATTTTTTTTGCTTTTATATAATATAATTCAGGTGTACAAATATTAAAATTTGAATTTTGTCCTTTTCTTAGTTATTTTGTTTTTTAGGATTTTTATTTAAATTTAAAAATTAATATAAAATAATTTAAAAGTTTTCAATTTTTTTGGATTTCACATTTTTCTTAATTAGTTTTTTAGGACTTTTTTAGTAATTTTTAATAATTTTTTGGTAAAATTTTTCGTTTGGTCGCGTTTTTACGTTCGCGCGTTTTCACGTTTTCGTCCGTTTTGAGCGTTATCCGTCCCCGTTTTCCTTTCTTTCCTTCTTTCCAAGAGCGTAATCACTCGAATAAGTAACGTATATATTTGTCGGCTAAACACCATACCTCCACCGAGAACGAACTCCACGACCAGTATTCGCGTTTTTCACAAAACGTGATACTTAATACTTACCCGCTTTTGTCACCTTGTTTTTCCTAAAACAAAATTGTACGAAAATACTGCATCATATACCTTGCAGAACCCTCAACATGTGTTGGATTATGTCGATCATACCTAGAAGGACTTTCACCACGCCGACGTGTGTCATACCTTGAAGGGTTCTTAACATATTGGTTCTTTGTGTTGGATGATGTTCGAAGATTGTTGTTTGTGGGTTTGAAGATTTTCTTGTAAGTCTTCATAATGAAAGCAATTTGTTGTTTCATTTCACGATTCTTCTGAGCTTGATCTTCATCACTATCCTCTTCAGATGATGACTCAGATGGTGGTGATGGTGCTCTTGGTTCTTTGCCGCGTGATCTTGTGGATAATGAAGACTTAGATGATGTGGAATGTCGTGGTAAGGATGATTGAATGGAGTATGACTTTGAAGTACGAGATCGATGATCTTGAGTGGTAGACACTAGAGCAAGTGGATTAGCTGTCTTTGCAACTCGTTCAGCTCGAATTTCATTTGCCTCATGCTGAAATTGTTTCAAGATATCAAAGAGGGTGTGATAGTTTACCTTGTCTAACTGCTTCTGTTGTTTCACCAAAGTAACAAAACGTGTCCACTCTGGTTGAAGTTGCTGAAGAAATTGCACATTGACTTGCATGGTGGAGACCTCCAAGTTGTTTCTTGTCATATCGTTCATCATCTTGTAGCATCGTGAATAATAAGACTCAATTGATTCTCCAACCAATGCAGTAAACTTACCAAAGTTCCAAAACAAGTCTGTTTTAACATCTTGCTTGTTGAGTGATTCTCCTTGTTGCAAGCGTTCAATAGCCGTCCACATTTCTTGTGCCGTAGGACATGCATCAGCCGTGGAATAAATATCATCTCCAATTCCACTTAGAATCATATAGATCGCTTCTTTTTCCTGCGTCATACCAAGCACGCTTTTCTGGTGTAAGATCAGATAAAGTTTCTTTTCTAGTGGTTGTGGGTACTTCTGTGGTAGTGTCAGTGGCTGGTGTATGAGGAACAGTGATATCGGAGAAAACATATGGTCCATTGTTAATACATTGCCTCAATGCATCACCATTAGGTCTTGTACCAAGATAACGAAGAAAACGTGATTGTCATTGAGCATATCGACCGGCCACAAGCATTGGTGGTCTCTCTTTGTTACCCGCCACCATTATGTTGTTGTTCGTCACACGATATTCTGCAGTAGAATCCATCTCAATATACTCTTAAGTGATGAATTGATTGTGGATCTTAAGTAGTTGTATTGTGATAGAGTTGTTGTTGAAATTCCGAAAAATGCGATTTTTTCTCAGTCCGACAATAAATTCCTCAGTCCGACAAAACGGTAGACCTAAAAAATTTGTAATAACCAAATTTTGAAATCGAGCTAGGAATAGCCTAAAACTAGTATGGAAAAAATTTGATTTTACTTGACCTAAAAATTTTAACTCTTTTTTTTTTTTTGATCTTCGTGTAAACTACGTTCCGAGACTAGTCTAGATAGTGGCTAAGTCTAAAAAATACTCGAACAAAATTTAGATGTCCATCGCAATGTCACCCATCGCACTCTTAGATCGCACTCTGATAGCACTCTGATCGTACTCTATGATCGTAGTCTGATCGCACTCTGATCGTACTCCTAGATCGTAGTCTGATCGCACTCTGATCGTACTCCTAGATCGCACTCTAATCGCACTCTGATCGTACTCTATGATCGTAGTCGGATCGTACTCTTAGATCGCAGTATGATCGTACTCACCTATCGTACTCTTTGATCGCAGTCTTGGATCGTAACAAGTGATCGTACTCTTGGATCGTACTCACTTGATCGTATTAGTGATCATATCCAACGATCGTATCCTGTGATCGTACTTAGCAATCGTACTCCTTGATCGAAGCCTGGATCGTAGTGAGCTATCGTAGTCACAGATCGTAACGTGGATCGTACTTGTGATCGCAGTTAGATCGTAGTATTAGATCGTGACTATGGATCGCAAGTAGAAACCCCCAGGGTTTATGCAATCACAAAATCAGATCGTACCCCAAAAAATAAGCCGAGACTTAAGAGCAACAAGAAAGAATGGATTTTTACCTTGGAATTCGTGAATCTAACCAAACGAAAGTAACCAAAATCTTTCCACACGTATTAAAGATGTAGAGATGAATAGAGGAAGATTTAGAGCACAAAAAACACAAGAAAAAACTTGAATCCGTAGATTTTATGGTAAAATCACACGAACTAAGTAGTAAATCAACAACGAATCACAAAACTACCCCATGGTGATTGATACCAATTGTTTTCCCTAATATATGATGATTCTATACGATTAATGAAGACAGAAAGGTAGATATGAGATGAATTTTAGAGAGAGAAACTAGAGAGAGTAAAGAGAGAGAAGTGTGTGAACTTGTGAAATATTAGATTAAGATAAAATGAATGACTAACCAACCTCTCCTTACATGCAAGGAGAGGTTTATATAGCCTTGCCTACATGTGGCATAATGGGCTATATGATAATGGGTCGGGCTTTCCTTTTGGGCTTTGGTTACTTATGAATGAACCTTAGCTTAAAGTTAAGCCCGTAATACACGACTAATCTACTACCTATTACAACGTTCTAATATACGATACATAATAAACATGACCGAGCATTCTTGTTTGACTCAATATTTTGAGGCTAACAGATTGAAAGGACTAGAAATGTAAATTTTAACAAACTATAACAAACCTATAACAAACTTGCAAAACTTCCTAACCAAATTGTAACAAATTCAAAATCTAGGGACTGAATTATGCAAACCCTAAAAAGTAACTTTCAAAAGCTGATTACACTAACCCCTAAAGATTAGGGACCAAAAGGCAATAAAACTAAGTCTAATAGTGAAAACGGGTTACAAGGGAAGAATAAGCTCGTTCTTGCTTATTACTAAAGCTTATCAGTTCTAGTTTTTTGCAAATGACTCAAAATCAACTTTTAGCTAGCCATGTTCAAGGAAATAAGCTGAAACACTATAGAACTAAAAATAACTTTTTGAAATAAGCTCACAATAAGCTATAAGCTAAAACAGACTTTCACAACTTGATTTTTTAAAGAAAAATGATTAAACTAGCTATAAGAAGATTGGAATATCAAGAATCATCAAAAACCATTCAGTGAATAAGCTGGAATATGGGTTTAAGCAAAATTGGGCTTATTTGACTTTCGTTGACCAAAATTTTGTAAAAAGCTAAAAAGTTCCAAACTTACTTAAAAACACTTTGGTAACAAGAATGTGCAAGAAAATCACAACTTTTATGAAGTGGATTAGTGGGAATTGCTAAACAGTCAAGGCCTCTTTACAGAAACTGAACTTAACTCAATAGCTTATTCAAGAGCTGATTTCTAGCTTATTTCTGAAAATTGTATTGTCTACCTTAGTTCTATGGAAAGCTTATATGTTGAACTTCACTCAGCAACAAAAATTAGCTCCTAATTCTCACTAACAAAGTAATGGCAAGAGATTGATTCTAGCATGTTTTTACTGATATTTTGACTCAAAGAGTTTTATGTGCAAATTGCCTGTTTGACTATATCATTGACTACAAATCCTTGCAAAGTTACTTGTACAAGCCTAATGAGTGAATATGAACTCAAATCAACTACTTGCAACAACTGAATCAAGAATTCTACTCTGATCCAAACACTACTTAACAGAATAAGCACAAGTTTAAAGCTAGGAATACAAGATAGACTAACAGATTATTAAAACTAACACTCTAAGCAGATTAAACAGCTGAAAGTAATCAAGTAACAGGCATCACAAAGTTTGTTACACTAGAAAGCAAGAAATAGCATGCAATAAGGTTTTTAGAGGAAATTAACAAAGAGAACTTATGAGATTGATTGTAGGCTTCTTTGGGGATGAAGTGGAGTGTTGAGCTCACTTAACCTCTAACCACCACCCTATCTAACATCTAAAACAACTACACATCATCAATCACCATCAACATCATCAAATCACCCTGCTACAAGTGTCTAATCAAGGTTCTGGCTATGGCTGTGAGCTAAGATCAATTTTGAATATGAACAAGCTTCCAAAAGAACTCAAATCATCTCATTGTTCAATGAGAACAATGAATTCAATCACAAGAACAGTAGAGTATCAGTATGAGATAAGTAATGAGAGTGAAATGTAGATTTAAGAAAAGTGGGATTACATTAATAGAGAATTCTTGTTACAAAAACGGTTACAAGTGCTAACTAACTCTCTCAAGTGTTTGTCAGACACTTGAGAGGAGTTCTAAATGAAATGCTAACTGAAAATGAGAGAGAGATTAAAAGTGTGTATGTTTTCACACTTTTTTCTACAACACACTAAATGAGAACATCTAGGGGTATTTATAGAATGAAGTTGAGTGTTGGTGAGGATGAGTGACGTGTAGCATCCAATCCCCAGCTTCCACGTGGCCTAATTCAGTTAATTGAAATCTGCTAATGAAGAACAAAATTGGGGGTTTCTTGTTGGATGGATTTCAGTTTGATTGGTCAACTAGGTTGGCTTCGTCTTGCAAAGGCGATCACTTTTCATGTTGAACACTTCTCATGAAAGTGTCTCTATTGATTTCTTGATTCTGGGCTAGAGTGTGACACATGGTGTGTTTACATTGGGTGAGAATAAGTCACACAGATCGTTATCTAATAGATGAAATATGATTGGCTGGTCAGTCACTGTTATGATTCCCACTTGTTCTCTCTCTTATTTATTAAGCATGAGTTGGTGATCCATGTCTTATAAATGCAGCCTTCTCATTCGTGGATACTCATAACACACGGATTGAGTTAAAACTTCATTCCATTTTGGCAATATTAGTTCTTGTGTTTGGCAGATTTGTGTTTTAAGCTTGAATCTTCATAAACTTGTCATTTCTGGTCCTTTGAGCTTCATACTTGCACACATATGATCCATTGACTTGTTGACTTGACTTTTGACCATTTTTTACTTTGTTCTTGACTTTCCCATATTTGCACTTTAAGTCCTTCCACTTTCAAAGTTGTCAAGAAAGGTCCTTTGACTTTGTTTGACTTGTCACTTTTCATCCTCCTTTTGTCTTTTCTTCATTAATAAAGCTTGATTTCCTTGTTTGCTTCATATTTTTATCTTTTTACCTACACAAGCACAAACAACAAAGTATACCCATAATACTGCTTTTATAAATCAGAATCGGGTATTTTGCTGTGTGTTTTAGGGTTAATTATTATATAATGGATATGCGATTTCACTCATATCAACATATCTCACAAGTGCACGAGTTTTAGTACTAGCTTGAAGTTGTCTTCTAGTTTGCACAACAGACTTTGGGTCTCCAATGATTTGAGCTGTAGGATGGTTGTTATTAACTTTATGAGTGGGAATAGAACTGACTGTTATTTCAGTTTCCAAATTATTGATCAGTTATTGCACCCTGCTCATCATAGGAAGCTTTGGATAATATTCCTTCCTTTGGACTAGTATAGGCATCTTCACTATCCATTTCTTGTAGAACATCTTCTAATGAATCAACAGAATTTACAGAACTTGCAGATGAAGTACCACTAGGTTGAATATGTACTGCTAAGTGTCGTGATTCCAAAGATTCTTTTCCTGAATGCTTAGTATTAGCTGTAGCATTCTTCTCTTGATCTTTAAGCCTCTAAAGCTCTTGTGAGGCTTGATCATCATTAGATAACACTAGTTGCTTCTGTTGGGGGCTGGAAACTATAGGAGAGACAGTAGGCATACTTGGTACATAGATATGAACATCATCATCTTGAGAGTCTGATGAAGAAGGTCTTTCCCGAATACCTAAAGTTTTTGTTTTTACCTGCATTGTTAGTTTGACAATCTTTGTGCACGGAATAGCAATCCATGGAGTTAGTTAGATAATCCAAATCAAACATCCAAGCATAACCTATTCCTGGGACATTGGGCTTATTCTCTAAGAAATTGACATGGGCATTTTCTTCAACTTTTCTAGATGCCAAATTATAAACCCTATGTGCTTTACTTTGCAATAAATATCCTACTAGATATCCTGAATTAGATTTTCCATCAAACTTCCCCAATTGATCAAGAGTATTCAAAATAGACACATGACACCCAAAAGGTTTTAAATGACTTATGGTTGGCTTAACACCAGTCAAAAGTTCATGAGGTGTTTTATTTTGAGGCTTGGTTACTAAAACTCTATTTAGCACATAACATG
Organism: Glebionis coronaria; assembly: GCA_025667525.1. Lineage (NCBI taxonomy): Eukaryota > Viridiplantae > Streptophyta > Magnoliopsida > Asterales > Asteraceae > Glebionis > Glebionis coronaria. The sequence goes on from JANFOE010000193.1 coordinate 3,018,092, forward strand.
CAGTATTGATTGCTTCTGCCCAAAAGGTGTTTGGCAAAAGAGAATCAACTAGCATAGTCCTAGCAGCCTCAATTAGTGTCCTATTTTTCCTCTCAGTTACTCTATTTTGTTGTGGAGTCTTAGGATTGCTAAATTGTCTCTTGATACCTTTAGACCTACAAAATTTGACAAATTCAGCATTCTTAAATTTTGTCCTATTATCTGTCCTAATGATCAAGACTTGTTTAGTGAACTGTTTTTCAACTAAAGTGACAAAGTCCTTAAGTAATTCATTGGTTTCATTCTTGTGTGCTAAAAAGAAAACCCAACTGAATCTACTAAAATTACCAATTATAACTAGGCAAAAGGTATTGTGACTAATACTCCTAACAGAAACTTGACCAAACAAATCCATATGTAAGAGTTGCAAAGGATTAGTCACAGAATTGACAGTCTTGGTCTTACAAGAGGCTCTATGTTGCTTACCTTTTTGACAAGCAATACATGTGAGATCATTTTGCAAAGATTTGTTAGGTAACCCTCTAACCAAATTTCCATTAACCAATTTACTTAGGTTCTTAAAAGTCACATGCCCTAACCTCCTATGCCATAAATTAGACTCATCATTAGAAGCTTTAGCTAACAAACATGTAATGCCACATGTTGGAGTAATAGTATGAAGATTGAAGGTGTACATATTTTCTTGCCTTGCTACCTTAAGCAATACTTGAGATTCCTTTGGCATCTTAAAGTCTTTGGAGAGTACCAAGCAGTATGTATCTGTAAAAAGCACCTTGTTCTTTTTATCTCGCATCTGTGATACAAAGAAGAGATTGAACTCATTCAATTCTTTCACAAAGAATACATCTTCAAATTCCAACTTTCCTGTGTTGATTTTTCCTTTTCGAGTAATCCTTCCTTTACTTCCACCAAAAGCTATTGGTCCACCTCTGAATTCTTCAAATTCAGCAAGGAAATCTCTGTTCCCTGTCATGTGCCTTGAGCATCCATTATCTACAATACCTTTGTCTTTCAATTCATCAATTAGATGCCCCTTCACATACACAAAACTCATTAGTTTTTAACAGGGACCCAAGCCATATTTGGCTCGGATCTTGTGGGACCTATATACTTAAGAGTTTGATAAGTAGGCTTTCCAGTAAGACTACACACACTCTTATATTTCATGATTCCAATTATATAGTCAAAAACATAAGGTGACTATATATACTTAGGCTTCTTTGACTCAAGTACTGTTTTAGAAGTATTAGGTTGAACACATGATGTTTGTCCTTTAGGAACCCACATTTGCACTTGTTTGTTTTGAGGCTTGCTTCTAGGTGTTTTTACAATCTCAAATAAATTCCCAGAATATTTGTGGGACAATGGTTTGTTTGACTTTTGACCAACAATATTTGCTTTTGGTCTAGCAGTATTTACAGTTCTAGGCTTGCCGGTACTTGTCTTGCTAGACATCAAAGGTACTAGACCTTGTTTCATAAGTACTGCTCTTGGAACAAAGTCCTTGGTTGTGAGAGGGCAACTGTCCTTATTGATCTTATTAGGCTTAATTACCCTTTTAGTATGATCAAACTTAGGTTTGTCATCTTTAGTCCCCATTTGGCTTTTTACTTGTGCATTTTTCTCATTACCTATCTTTGTGACCTTTTGTGCAGCCTTTAGCTTTGCAATTTTATCTTCATGTAAAGTGCAGTCTTTGATAAGATGATTTAGACTACCACATACATAACATCCTTTTCTTCTCAAAGAAGATCCAAAAGGTTGTTCTGTCTTAGTGTTCTTAAAACCTAGCTCATCCCTCTTGGTATTACCATGATGTTTTGTACTATTATCCAATGCCTTACTAGGAGATTTCACCTACTTGGGAGCAGAACTAGTTGTAGGCACAAAGGTGCTCATCATGAAAGTTTTATGGACTTATATTTAAATAGTTGTGTGTTAGGATCGAACTCGGGATTACGGGATTGCACACATTACGTAAAAGGTTAATTTATTTATTAAATATATTTATTATATTTATTAAAGTAAACCGAAGCTTAACTAATGACCGTTAATAATTAGAAGTTAAGTATAAACGACCGTTATGGAATTAAATAGAAGAGGAAAGAAGGAAACGGGAAAGTTCCGGAAGACCCCATGGGTGGGCTTCCACCGCCGGTTATACAAGGCCCAATGGGGGATTTTGTTTCCTGATTGGTTTATTACTTGGAGAATAAGATTTTCCAAGCCTATATAAACACCCCATGGTCTTGATTATTTTCCATCCCATTCCTCTCTTTTCTTTCCCTCCTGCGATCGGATCAAATGCACCCTTTAGGGTTTCGTTTGATTTGATTTGTTAGGTTTCTATTGCAAATCGACTTCAAAGGAAAAACACCTTTTTTAGGGTTCCTTTTATCCTTTGGTTTTGGTTTAGCAATAATCTAGTCCTAGCCCCTCTCTAGGGTTGTTGGGAAAATATTCCACAAGCATAGAAGCTCGGTTTACACGTGCTAGAATCACGGTTAGCTCTTTGTATTACGTGTGTACAAGAACGTAATGTAGTCTTACTTTAGACTACATCTTGGTATTGTTCGTCATAAACCCTAATTGATGATTCATTGGTGATCTTGTGGATCTTCGCTAGGATAAAGGTATGTAACCCTAATTCGATTAATTATAATTGTGTTATTAATTATGATCTTGTTAAATCGCTTCTGCTATGTGTGATTTGAGCTTATTTAGGGTTTTGTATAATTGTTATGAACTATATAAACCTTCAGTGGTATCAGAGCCGTTTTAACATGTTATAATTATCGAGATCTAAAGATTGTTTTTAACTAATAATTGTTTTGAGTTAAAACTACATGTTGATTTTTAGGTTTTCATAAAAAAATTAGGGTTTGCCGGGTTTTTTTATAAAAAGGTTTTTTTTTTAATCCCTAAAATTGCATGTTTTGAATTTTAGATAATTACATGATTAATTGTTATGTCATGTATTTAAGGTTACGATCCGTGGTGATTTAATTAATTTGTTAAGTTATTTGGGTGGAATTTTGATGAATTGCATGATTAATTGTTATGTTATGTGAATTCATGTTTTGATCCATAGAGATTTAATCTTTAAGTTATGTGGGAGATCCGTGATGAACATGCATGTTTTCATGGATCATATGTTTTATGTGGTAATTGTTACGTATGTGCTACTTGTATTATTTGATTCAATAAATCTAGAATTTGGGAAGATTTTTATATAGAGATATAAAGACCTAGATTTAATGGTTATTGAATAAATAGTATGCATGTGGCTATTTGATTTATTTATTGCACATATAAATTTTTATTATGTGTTTATGATTTAGTTTTTTTTACCTACTTGTTTTTCATACGTTTTATATTGATTGTATGTTGTAAACAAGGGTAATTTTTTTTCAAAAAAAAATAATATGGACTAAATCATATCAAGATTAATGAATTGTTTTGAGATCTAAATTACATATGTTTTGTGTTGATTGGAATTGCAATAATAACTTAACGGCCTACTCAACTTTGACAAACTATAAAGTGGGTATAACGCACTGCTGGTCATGAACCCGGTTAAGGAAGGAGGTGTTATGCTTCAGCGCTGACCAAATTCCCGGCTTGCCTGTGCGTCAAAGTTGGAATTACCTACGGTTATTATTTACATAATTCCTTATGGTTGATTTACCGCAAATTCACATCCGAAACACGATGAATAAGGTTATTGCTTTATGCTCTAGCCGAGTTGTAGGAGACGTACGTTGTGAATAGTTGTGGGTAAAATCTTTAATTGGTTTAACCAATACCTCAACTTGCAATATATATGCGAAAATTTAGTCTCACCAAAAGGTTTACTAAAATTTTTTATTAAACTAATGCTATGGAGATGTATACATGCTTCTCCATGCATGATTTTGACATCGAAGTTTATACCCTAAATTTAAAGTCATATGCCATCCAATTGACGAACACTTGAAGTTACAATTTTCGTCATATGAGATTTTAGACGATATTGTAATGGAGAGAAAACTTCATGACTGAATAAGATTGCACATGAAGGTTTTACGTTCTTTAGATTAGTCGACTTAATTGAGTTACTCAGTGAGATCTGGAAACTTAAGGCATAAAGAAGGGATGAAACATGTTTACAATGCAAAATGAATTTTGGCAATGTAAATCCCTTAAAAATATCTAGAAATTGCAAATTTGTTTGTCAATCATTGTTCGACAAGTTACCATCTTGAATACTTTCATTGCTAGCAGATCAACTGATGTGATGAAATTATGTCATTTTGGATTCTAGTTTTCAAGGAAAATACGATGGTTATTATTACCGGGGTAATTTTATTTTCTTGAATGGTATTATCGAAAATACTAAAATTGAATTTTGTAAATTCTTTTACAAATGTATTAATGCAACGTTACACCGTAAACATGGTTTATTCATTTATTGATCTAAAACCGTATGGTTGAGGATAAAGTCAATTTAAAAGATAAACCTAAACTCTTTTCCATGAGTGAAGAAGGAGTAATAAGGATTTTAGAAATGTCAAATTCAAATCCATAACTCATAGCAAACTTTAAAAGTTACGAAAAATGCATATTTTGAGTTATTTAAAGTTACCGCAAATTGGTTATAAGGCAAACTAGCATATTTGTCTAGTAGTTGTGCTTTGACCATTTATAGGCACTACATGCCATTGTGGGGTTGGTAGACCTATTGAGGAAGAAATTGCATGCCAAATCTTTCAAGTTAAAAGAAATTGATGGATAAGTCATCATTTACGAAGTAGAGTACACTCTTAAACACTACAAGTAATTGTTACGAATGTGTTTTTCAAAGGAGTAAGAAAGTAAACAACACATTAATATGTTTCACAGATTATGAAACATTTACAATGTTTTATTTCTGAATTTGAGTCTATTAAAACATTCTTTAATTCAGTGGGAGTTACAAGCCTTGTTGTCTCGGTAATAACTCATGTTATCTTTAGTATGTCCTAAGATAATTACTTTCGAATTGTTGACACTATTATCTTCAAAGGATATTCATGTATTGATTCTTGTTGATTAAGTGGTTCTACATCTACTTGAAAAAGCAAATATATGTGACACAATCATATTTTGTGTAGACGAACATTAGATGTGATGTTTATCTAATATATGAGGTTGTTCCGTACACAAGTGGGAGAAATAAACATTGTGTGCAAGAAACAACTCATAAAGATATGATTATCTTGTCTTAAGATAAGAGACTAACAATCTAATTGATATTAGATGAAAGTTAGATCATGTGTCAATATGATTAAAAGAGTGCTTAAAAAGTGTATATATCATTCACATTAAGAAACACTAGTTGTCTTGATCTTGTGGTTTCTTAAGATGGGTAATGATATGAGTGATTTTACTCATATCATTTGTATCTTAAAACGATGAATAAATGCATAAAACATATGATATTATCCTTGTATATGCATGTTTCGTTGTTTCATATGTGTAGGTACCAAGTTCGCGAAAACCGGCAAAACCGACACAAGTTTGATGAGAAGATCGTTAAAGCCAATTTCGAGCTCGATTTTAGCGGATTTGAAGTTTAATGAAGTTATTGGGCCAAGTGGGTCCCACACATGTGTATTGGGCCTAAAAGCCCAATTATGGAAGTTATATTACTTAATTGGATCAAAAGTTCAAATACAAGTACAATAAAAGCCCAACACCATATCAAAGAAAAGAGACGGATGGGAAGTTTGGGCCCAAGCCCAAAGTCTCATCAGCTTGTTTTAATACGAATGAAAGAAAAAGTCCAATAAGGTTGCTAGATTTAAAAGCAGTCACAAACGAACAAGAAGTGAATAATAAAAACGTTTGTTCACATTATTTATCCACCACACACACAAAACAATTTCGATACTCCCTATGTATCAAGTTTTATCCATCTTCTCTCCCAAACCAAATAAAACCAGTAACATCCAATTACTGTTCCAAAACCCTAATCAAATAAATTTCACAAATAAATTGGGGCTTTGTGATTTATTCCACTCGTGTGATTCACACGAGTTGGAAATTAAATCCCCCCCATTTCGGAAGCAAGAAGATGGGTATTGTGGTGACGTGGCTCTTTACTTTGTTGTGATTGGTTTGAACACCTCACAAATACCATTCCACCAATGATTTGCCTCCACCTCAGCAAAGAACTAGCACAAGATGTGACACGGTGGCAATCCGTGTGAGGGAGTATGATTTTCAGCCATAAGATCATAACAAACAAGAGAGAGGAATGAAGGATGCTCATCTAACGGTCGAGATTGACTCTTCTTCACCAACAAACTCACCCACGCCTTCTCACCGAGCCTATAAAAACCCCCATTTTATTCAGTATGATTATCCCTTTCTTTAGTAATGTTATAATGTTAAATTAGTGTTAGGATTTGTTTTTATCTTTTTAAATCATTGTATTGAGTTGTAGTGATATTTCAATTTTATTAATAAAAGTTGTTTTCAGTTTCGAATCGATATTGTCCTAGTCTCGTCTTATTTTTAAATAAATTTAAATCAATGTTCCTATTCTACTGATTTCTTGATTATGACATATTGTGAACTTATAAGCTTTTTTAATAGTTTATTGAGATTCACGCTAATGAAATTGGGAATCGATTTATCCTACTGATGAATCGGGAAAAAAATATATATAAAAAAATAAAAGGATTGAGTTGCTGATAATCGAGATGGTTTCTGGTTCGATCCTCATTCATGTTTTTAATGGTGGTTCGAGGGTCCGGTTTAGTAGATGATAGTGGTTCAGTTAATACGGTGTCGAGTTTAAGGTGGCTCAGCGCCCAACCTTCATCATCAACGGTTACCTCCAAATAATGGTCAAGCTTGTTTTATTTAAATTTGCATTTTATAAATTTATTTTGGTATGAATGTGTAGTGTATACTTGAATGAGTTTTTTTTACATTGTGCGAATGATATAATCTGATCGTTTGTATGACTTTCGATGATTTTGTCTTAAATGATAATGTGATGTTGCTGAATGTTTAATTATTCTGATTAGTGTCCTATAGCTGGGTTTAATTCACTGCTTTTTACTTGTTTAGTTTATAGAATTTGCTTTCCGTTATTGCTAGTACTGGTTTTACTGTTTTTGCATTCTGTTTGCATTGCGTTAAATACAATTGTTTCAAATGTTAGAATGTGGCCAGCACCCTCGAATTGGGGATGTGTGAGTTAAAGCTGGTTTGATTGTATTTGATGATAAGGCGTTTATGTATACGGTTAAAATAGTCAACTGATATTGTATCTGTTTACTCATTTGTGCTCATATCTGCTAATTTCTGGATCTATTGAACTCAGTAGTTGATGTTTCATTTTTAAGTTCAGATATAACTGATTCACTTGTATGCTAGTTTTAGACGATGAATCTGCTGAGTAAATTGGTATTGAGATTAGGATTAACTAATTTTTAAGTTTTTCAGTTATGAGTTTGATAAAAATTTTGACCATTATGGGAATTGTGTTACTGTTTAATTCCTCTGCTGAATTGTGTTACTGTTTGTTTTATTCACTTACTGGTTTATTATTTAGATGTGCATTCCTTAGATTTGTCGAATTGTTGGATGCTTGTTGTTATTTGCGGTGTGGTTGTAATCTGAAGCTCACACAGTGATCATTTGTTAAGTTGCTCCTACTACTTTTCTAAAATTGCTGATATTTGGTTACTACTGAATGTTATCAAACTATACTGTGTATCTGCTTTATATTATCAAGTTGGGTAATTGGGCATTATAAGCCTGCTAATTTAGGATTGATCTTTGCTGTTTGTTGTTACGTATTGTACTGATGATTCAGCTGATCCAAACGTATTGTTTGTTTGGCTGTAAAACTAAAAAAACTGAACTCCAAAAAATCACTGTACAAAATAATTATCATCAAAAATCTTTTAGCCTGAGTTTCGAACCTGTGACCTCTCCCTTGAGAGTCCAGCGACCCAACCAAGTGAGTTGGGCTCACTTTCTTGTTAGCTATTGCTTTTAGTAATTGATAAACGTATTTGAACTGTCATCTCTAGTGTTTTTTTACTTTGTTAGCTTTAAACGTTTTAATAATAAAATAAAAAAAGTATAATAACTTTTAAATATAGTTTACTTAATTTTGCTAAATTTCATTAGTTTAGAAAAAAAAAATTAAAAAAAAAATAAAGTTTAAGAAAAATAAAAATTAATTTTCAATTACTTTTAAAAATTAATTATGTTTACATATTTTTGTTACAATTTTTTTTTAGTGTAAAGTAAAAATATAAAAAAAAATTATAAATAAATGTTTAATTACTTTTAAATTTAATTTTGTTTAATTCATTTAGTTTAAACAAAAAGTAAAAAAATAGATAGATTTAATTTACGTCTTTTAGAATTAATTCGGGTTTACGGTTCAAGCACTTTAGGTTTAAAATTTGTAGAATTTAATTTTAGTATAAAAACCGAAACCAATTCGAATCAATTGTCCAAATCGAAACAAAACGTCTCAAATTCACTCGATCTTCGTGTACAACGAACTTGGTTTATCCGCGTGTTTAATTGAATCCGTCTTTGGTGATTTTAGTCTATTACTTTTTCCTAAAGGTAATTTACTAATTTACCCTATAACGTATCCTAATTATCACTATACATTCCACTCTACATCAAAAATTTTGGCGCCGCTGCCGGGGATCTTGTGTACGATTCGTTTTTGTGGAGATTTGTTGATCGTTGATTTGAAGACCCTTTCCGTCCTCGGAAAGTTTTGTTATTTTTCTTTTATATAGTAAGTATCATTTTTATTGATTTATGAAAAATACCAAAAATAATCTTCTTAATTCTCTATCATGTTAATTCTTTTTCTCCTCACCCTCTAAATTTTAATTCTTCCATGAATTCCTTCGTTAATTGTGAAGGGTGTGGAGAACCGTTATATGGTTTTTGCCATGTCGGTGGTGCACGTGTGAGCGTTGTGGAAATGACTTACGTCACGATGTACGAGTTGGATTTTGTCCTTGTTGTGATGATATTACTTCATGTGAAAATCCGAATTTTTCGAATAATTCTCTCAATTTTTACCCACCTCCACACCCTACATACGAGACACCCTCGTGTGAGTTTTGTGAAACGATTCTCATTTTGGTAATGATTGTTCGCATCGATTCTCGCTTAATTACGAGCAAGAACCAAGCTACAATCAAAACTTTAATGATAATTGTTATCCACAAGATTCGACGAGTTTGTCACAACAATATCTTTGTTGTGAGTATTGTGGAGGTCCTCACGAGAGCTTTTGTTGTCAACCGATGGATCAAAGTTTTTATGAGCCTAGTCCTTGCTATAATTCGATTCCTTCCGGTTTTGACCAATCTCCACAATATTCTTTCGATATTGAACGACTTGAAACAATTTTGCAACAAATAATGAATCAAAGAAATGTTGAAGTTGTTGAAAAGAGCATTGAAGATATGTTGCTTGAAAAGAGACAAATCAATCAAGAAATTAATGATATAACTAATGAATTGGGAAGTCGACGATTTCATGGAGAAATAATTGATGAGGGATTTAAAAGAGATTGTGAACTTAAGATTAGACAACTTTCGCAAGATTATAATGGTTTAAGCATTGAAATTCGAGAGAAAGAACGAGCTCAAGCGGAAGCAAAATCTCTTGCTAATCGTGAACTCGAGCGTTCTCTTCTTTTGGATGATGACGAGGATAGTGCTATTTCTTTGCGAGATCTTATTGCTCTACATCCTTCGTCTAGTGCAATCGTGCTTCCTTTTCATGTCTTGTCGGCTAAGGAGCCCGAGGATTCTCCCATCCTAGATGATGAGGAGATCTCTCATGACATCACTACTCCTATTCATGATTCTTCCATCGTGGAACCCGAAAATTCTCTAAGCAAGGGGGACGAGCATGTTAGCACTATTCCGGACACGGAATCGGACGAAGTAATAAAGTCTAGTGTTGAGATCCTTGTCCAAAACCCAAGAGAGTTTGACGGTATTTCCAATGAGATGTGTGATTTGCCACATTGTGATGACTCTACTTCTTCCATTCACTTTGATATTTTCTCCAATTCTAATGATGAAAATAGTGATGGAAATGAAGATTTTGAGAATGATTCTACTTCTAGTGAATTTTATAATGAGGAGTTCTCCGATGAACTTTCTTATAAAGATGACATTCACTACTCGGATTTTGAGGGGTTTACCGATGAACCTACTCTTCTTCACCCATTTCCACCGGGAAATGAGGATGATAGTGATCCGGTATTTGAGAGGTTCACTTTTGAACTTACTCCTTTAGACCCATTTCCACCGGGAAATGAGGTTGATTTGACTATTCCGATCCTTGAGAAGTTCTCCGATGAACTTACTCATTTAGATGTGGAAGACGTGGTTCTTCGTGAAAAGTTATCCAACGTCTATCTTCTCATATCTAGGATTGAGGCTTTGAATTTTAAGCCTAATGCCAAGTCTTTCTCTTCATCTCCTATTCCCGTTGAGGATAGTGATCCACTTATGGAGGAGATTGACACTTTTCTTGCTTCTAATGATTCGATACACCGGGTGTTGATGATCTCGACCCGGAGGGGGACGCTCTCTTTTTAGAGAATTTACTTGATGATGATGTCGTCCCAAGTCCTCCTCCCACCCACTTTGACCTTAATGTGCCGGTTTTTCATGTGTCTCACATTGAGTACCATGACCCGATTGATCACATTTCTAAGGGTGAAATGGCCGTTAAAGCAAAGAATGTTGATTCCACTATGGATGAAACTTTTATCCCACCATTACCATGTGCTTTATATGATCTTGGATTAGCATGGGGGGATGACACCGTGTTATCCTTTCCTTTCTCTTCCGAGGATGAAATCTTTGACCCCGACATCGTACTTTATGTAGGATTCTATTCCATTATGCCGGTTTTCACCATTTTCCCTAAGGACCAATGAATGCGGGGATCGAGTCGAGCTCATGACTCGGTGAACAAAAATGAGGTGCCTTGTGGGGGAGTCCCATACATTCTATCTTCTATCTATTTTCTAACACTAATAAGGCTTGATCTTTCAAGCTCGTGCTCGTGTTTTGTTGTGTTGTGAATCTTAGGTATGACCCTTATTTTTGAAGACTCTCGTGTTCGGTTTTTGCCGGTCCACTTGATCTTCCATTCTTTGAATGCCAAAAATGGGCACACTCTTTATCCTTTGATTTTTATCGACTAACGTTTTATCTTAAGGCATAATTAATAAACGGCTTATAGATTTGCGTGCTCTTTCCATGCTAGGATTTTGCATTAGGCTCTTCGTGTTTTAGCAAGGGGGTGTTACTCTTAAGCTTAGAAACATTGAGGACAGTGTTTGGTTTTAGCATGGGGGAGTCAATCGATATAATCGCTTGCTATTGCTTTTGTCGTGTCCAAACGTATTGTTTTTCTCATTTTTCGATAAAATTTTAAATTTTTAGTGTTATTTTTAAGTTTTAATAAATAAAATAAGTGCTTTTGACACAAATGTAGGCTTTCCGTTGGTGAAAATAAAAATAGTTTTTGACTCGACTCGGTTTTTACCTTAGCTTTTCCTTAACGTATTTGAATTAAGTTTTGCTAGGCTTTTATATAGGGAGCTTTAAAACGCGAAAGTTTTCATTCATACGGGTTAAGAACAAGAACTTTCGCAAGCTCCTATAATTGATCCTAGAAAGTCGTTTATCAAGGAAACTTTAAAACGCAAATTCTAAAACTTGAAAGAGTATAAGAAGATGCAAGATCCTATAGATGACTTGAAAACCCAAAACTTTGATTTAATAGGCTAAGTATCCATTGATTTCACATTTTTGAAATTTTATAATATGGAGAACAAGAGATGATAGAGTTCAATCATAAGTTTCTAAAATTAATTCTTCTTTGTGCAAGTATTTTTGTGTTTGATTTAATCTCCTCGTATTTACTTTCCACACTTGAATAATAATTGCTTAATAAATGAAGTTTTTAGCGGTTTAGGCTTGATATCTTAACTCGTAACTCCTTCTTTTTCTTCCCTTGTAATTAAAGTGAGAACACATTAAGGGTGTCAGCGTCATGGACTTTTGATCATGGGATTGCCGAAATTTGGCTTACTAAACATATCATATTAATAAGAAGAATAAATAAAAACATGTTCTCTAGGAGCCTTCGGGTGGGAGTCATGTAGCACTAACCTTGTCATTAGAGCCTTAGGGTGTATGTCAAGGGGACGTGTTGAATAAAAATTGCTTCATCATCATGAGCCATAAGGTGGGATGGTGTTGTCAATTCCCTTGTTTTTGTCCAAGGAGCCTTCGGGTGTGGATTTTAAATAAGGAGCACAATTGCATCTTAAAGAGCCACAAGGTGTTATGATGTGATTGTTGCTAACTCCATTAATAAGGTCATAATTGACTTTGGAGGTTTTTATTTTTTGCTTTTAAGTAGCCATATTAGCCAAATTTCGGGTCCGGGATTTATCCCCCAAATCGTGTTAAGTTATCCTTGATGTGGGCTTTCTTTAGTGACAACGGTTTTTGAAGTCGAGGTTAGGTTTTGAGTGTTGAGTTTACACCGTTCTTGCCTTCATTTTTGGACTAATAAATATCAAATAAAGTCAAATGAGCCTTTGGGTGAATGACAAATAAAATCTAGAGATACAATTAGGAATAATAGGAGATTGAGTTTAACACAAATTACTTGTATGAGTTGGTTTAATTTTGGGACTTATGATTGACAATGATCTTGTTTTTGCACTTGGCATGGAAAAGTGAAAAGTCGGGGACGATGAATCTCTTTGAGTTTTATGATCCTTAAAGTTATTTTTCAAATAATGAAAGCAATACATTATGTCTTTGCAAAATAAAGTTTCAAAAGTTGAATAAAAGTGTAGTTAGTATTTTATATTATCATTGCGTGAGGACACGGTAATTGCTTAGCAAGGGGGAGTTTGATATGAGTGATTTTAATCATATCATTTGTATCTTAAAACGATGAATAAATGCATAAAACATATGATATTATCCTTGTATATGCATGTTTCGTTGTTTCATATGTGCAGGTACCAAGTTCGCGAAAACCGGCAAAACCGACACAAGTTTGATGAAAAGATCGTTAAAGCCAATTTCGAGCTCGATTTTAGCGGATTTGAATTTTAATGAAGTTATTGGGCCAAGTAGGTCCCATACATGTGTATTGGGCCTAAAAGCCCAATTATGGAAGTTATATTACTTAATTGGATCAAAAGTTCAAATACAAGTACAATAAAAGCCCAACACCATATCAAAGAAAAGAGACGGATGGGAAGTTTGGGCCCAAGCCCAGAGTCTCATCAGCTTGTTTTAATACGAATGAAATAAAAAGTTCAATAAGGTTGCTAGATTTAAAAGCAGTCACAAACGAACAAGAAGTGAATAATAAAAACGTTTGTTCACATTATTTATCCACCACACACACAAAACAATTTCGATACTCCCTATGTATCAAGTTTTATCCATCTTCTCTCCCAAACCAAATAAAACCAGTAACATCCAATTACTGTTCCAAAACCCTAATCAAATAAATTTCACAAATAAATTGGGGCTTTGTGATTTATTCCACTCGTGTGATTCACACGAGTTGGAAATTAAATCCCCTCCCATTTCGGAAGCAAGAAGATGGGTATTGTGGTGACGTGGCTCTTTACTTTGTTGTGATTGGTTTGAACACCTCACAAATACCATTCCACCAATGATTTGCCTCCACCTCAGCAAAGAACTAGCACAAGATGTGACACGGTGGCAATCCGTGTGAGGGAGTATGATTTCCAGCCATAAGATCATAACAAACAAGAGAGAAGAATGAAGGATGCTCATCTAACGGTCGAGATTGACTCTTCTTCACCAACAAACTCACCCCACACCTTCTCACCGAGCCTATAAAAACCCCCATTTTATTCAGTATGATTATCCCTTTCTTTAGTAATGTTATGATGTTAAATTAGTGTTAGGATTTGTTTTTATCTTTTTAAATCATTGTATTGAGTTGTAGTGATATTTCAGTTTTGTTAATAAAAGTTGTTTTCAGTTTTGAATCGATATTTTCCTAGTCTCGTCTTATTTTTGAATAAATTTAAATCAATGTTCCTATTCTACTGATTTCTTGATTATGACATATTGTGAACTTATAAGCTTTTTTAATAGTTTATTGAGATTCACGCTAATGAAATTGGGAATCGATTTATCCTACTGATGAATCGGGAAAAAAATATATATATAAAAAAAATAAAAGGATTGAGTTGTTGATAATCGAGATGGTTTCTGGTTCGATCCTCATTCATGTTTTTAATGGTGGTTCGAGGGCCCGGTTTAGTAGATGATAGTGGTTCACTTAATACAGTGTCGAGTTTAAGGTGGCTCAGCGCCCAACCTTCATCATCAACGGTTACCTCCAAATAATGGTCAAGCTTGTTTTATTTAAATTTGCATTTTATAAATTTATTTTGGTATGAATGTGTAGTGTATACTTGAATGAGTTTTTTTACATTGTGCGAATGATATAATCTGATCGTTTGTATGACTTTCGATGATTTTGTCTTAAATGATAATGTGATGCTGCTGAATTTTTAATTGTTCTGATTAGTGTCCTATAGTTGGGTTTAATTCACTGCTTTTTACTTGTTTAGTTTATAGCATTTGATTTCCGTTATTGCTAGTACTGGTTTTACTGTTTTTGCATTCTGTTTGCATTGCGTTTAATTTAATTGTTTCAACCGTTAGAATGTGGCCAGCACCCTCGAATTGGGGATGTGTGAGTTAAAGTTGGTTTGATTGTATTTGATGATAAGGCGTTTATGTATACGGTTAAAATAGTCAACTGATATTGTATCTGTGTACTCATTTGTGCTCATATCTGCTAATTTCTGGATCTGTTGAACTCAGTAGTTGATGTTTCATTTTTAAGTTCAGATATAACTGATTCACTTGTATGCTAGTTTTAGACGATGAATCTGCTGAGTAAATTGGTATTGAGATTGGGATTAACTAATTTTTAAGTTTTTCAGTTATGAGTTTGATAAAAATTTTGACCATTATGGGAATTGTGTTACTGTTTAATTCCTCTGCTGAATTGTGTTACTTTTTGTTTTATTCACTTGCTGGTTTATTATTTAGATGTACATTCCTTAGATTTGTCGAATTGTTGGATGCTTGTTGTCATTTGTGGTGTGGTTGTAATCTGAAGCTCACACAGTGATCATTTGTTAAGTTGCTCCTACTACTTTTCTAAAATTGCTGATATTTGGTGACTACTGAATGTTATTAAACTATACTCTGTATCTGCTTTATATTATCAAGTTGGGTAATTGGGCTTTATAAGCCTGCTAATTTAGGATTGATCTTTGTTGTTTGTTGTTACGTATTGTACTGATGATTCAGCTGATCCAAACGTATTGTTTGTTTGGCTGTAAAACTAAAAAAACTGAACTCCAAAAAATTACTGTACAAAATAATTATCATCAAATATCTGTCAGACTGAGTTTCGAACCTGTGACCTCTCCCTTGAGAGTCCAGCGACCCAACCAAGTGAGCTGGGCTCACTTTCTTGTTAGCTATTGCTTCTAGTAATTGATAAACGTATTTGAACTGTCATCTCTAGTGTTTTTTTTACTTTGTTAGCTTTAAACGTTTTAATAATAAAATAAAAAAAGTATAATAACTTTTAAATATAGTTTACTTAATTTTGCTAAATTTCATTAGTTTAGAAAAAAAATAAAAAAAGTTTAAAAAAAATAAAAATTAATTTTCAATTACTTTTAAAAATTAATTATGTTTACATATTTTTGTTACAATTTTTTTAGTGTAAAGTAAAACTATAAAAATAAAAGTAAAAAAAAATATAAATTAATGTTTAATTACTTTTAAATTTAATTTTGTTTAATTCATTTAGTTTAAACAAAAAGTAAAAAAATAGATAGATTTAATTTACGTCTTTTAGAATTAATTCGGGTTTACGGTTCAAGCACTTTAGGTTTAAAATTTGTAGAATTTAATTTTAGTATAAAAACCGAAACCAATTCGAATCAATTGTCCAAATCGAAACAAAACGTCTCAAATTCACTTGATCTTCGTGTACAACGAACTTGGTTTATCCGCATGTTTAATTGAATCCGTCTTTGGTGATTTTAGTCTATTACTTTTTCCTAAAGGTAATTTACTAATTTGCCCTATAACGTATCCTAATTATCACTATACATTCCACTCTACATCAGGTAATTCCTAGAATGACATAAATACATAGAGTAATCTTATACTACTAAAGTTAAATATTTGTGTATTCTTGAAATTACATAAATAGACATAGTAGTGAATTAACTTGAAAAGATTATTGAAACCTAGTGGTGTTCATGATTACTTTAGTTATACATGTTTATGATTTATTGAATAAAGTCACTAACATAATGTTTTGAAAGACGTATAATATAAAGTAAGACGTTAATGTATTATCTCTTTTGTTAAGACATATACATGGAGTCATTTTCAAATGAATTTAAACGTATGATGGAATTATAACTTTTATGTTTTAAAGATATAAAATGAAGTGACTTTGTATCATAAGTACTTGAGTTATAAAGCATGCAAAATGGTTAGAAAATCTATATTACCATTAAGATGATTTAGTTGGTATATAGGTAAACCGATATATATATATATATATATATATATATATATATATATATATATATATATATATATATATATATATATATATATATATATATATATATATATATATATATATATATATTTATCTTAATATTGTTAAGATTAACTTATAATATTTCCCTAAATGAAATACATCATTGTTATGGTATGTTCATTAGGAGAATCAAAATTCTCAATATGATGGTGATGTTTGATTCAAGATAACTATATCTTCCTTTATTCCAAAAGATATCAAGGTTAGATAGTTGAGTATGACTTGAGCTAAGAAGATTAATAAGATACCATTATATATGGAATGTGATGAATCACGTTATATCTTAAATGAAACTCAGATTTTGCTAAACTACTTATGAAGTGGATAGTTTAGAAAATAAAGAGTATGGAACTGCCATTGTGTTTTGTAATGTCCCACATAGATAACGTTGGAGTGTTGATCTATTTGCTATGTATTTAAAGAGTATTTTTAAGTTATTTAAAGAGTGTTGATCATGAGGAAGGCTTGTAAATGCTAACTCTCAAGATAAATGAATTTACGTCATAGGTCCGTAAGGATATCTCGGATATGCGATTTATATGCTGAGAATTATGAGTTACAAATAATTGTTGTGATTTGTTACCAAATATTATTTTGGGTAAACTACTCATACTATGATTGTTATAGATGTTGTCCAACAAGATAATCAAATTTTGGTTTTGGGTTATCTTATATAGTTTGACTAGAAATTGGAGATGAGTTTCGTCAAAGGAAGAAAAACGCCAATTGTGGTGGTTTAATATTTGTGTCGAAATTATATAGACAAAATTGTACACATATTTAATGTATGTATTATGAATAGATTATTAATCACACTTAAGTAATTAATTGTGATTGAGTATTCTTTCCTAAACACATTAAATGCATAAAGATTTTGATGGTCATAATTTAAATTGAAAATTTGGATATGTATGAACTATTTCTTGAATGACTACTTGAAAAAGGACTTAAGTAATCGAAATGAGTTTATTACTTCAAAATAAATCTTTGGAAAAGTACAAAATGCAATTATCCATTAATAGGATAAAAGCATGCATCTAGGAGATTATTCTTATGTTTAATTTGAAATCCAAGATTGGATTAAATTTGAATAAGATGATTTCGAGTATTCCTAAAAGCTAGTGGGAGTATTATGGTTATTTTCTTAAATTATATGTGTCAAATAGACATGTAAGAAAGTAAGTTTTCATTCAAATTAAATGTTGATTTGATTTAGATTTGAGATGAAACTTTACTTTGAAGATTTAGAAAATAAGATGTACATAACCTTGGAACAAATAATATTTGTTTGTTTATGCGGTAGAAATACAACATAATATGCCATGTAGTAAATTTATATGGATATTTAGAACATGAAGAAATCTAAATGTGGTTTGAGAAATTCTCATGTGTGTCATGTTGTATTTATATCATGCTTAAAATGCATGATGATTTGAATATATTGATCTATTTAAAAGTTATTAAATAACTTGTGTAATGAATATTCTGAAGGAATATGTTTGGAAATAGAATAACATCCTAAATCTTGGATCAGCTTCCATATTCGATGGATGAGTAATTTGTCAATAGTTGTGAAAATTATCATAGCCAAAAACTTGGAGGTTTGGTTGAAATCAAACATTACATAATAGATATTAAAGGTAACGTATTCATATCGTTTATGACAAGTTGTAAAACGTGAAAAGATATAATTGAGGTAACACTCAATATTAGTCATGTGATCTTTTGGAGATGACATGTTGATTAAAGTTGCATTATACATTAAAGAATTAGAATACTTTGAACTTCAAATGTGTTTTAGAAGTTTAGGAAATTGGTGATCAAGGATGTTTCACAATTTTGATACTATGTGGCAATATCAAATTGTTTGAAGGCACATGTACAAGAGTTTCAATGAATTGAATTCTTGAAAAAAGTATTCTCAAAATTCCAATAGGTCAAGATTTGTTATTTTATGCTTTGCCAAACAAGTATGAATGTCATTGCTAGAGGCATGATGCATGTACCAATTTTATGCATTGATCTATTTTGGTATTTGGATAAATGATGTTTAAGACATTATTGAATTGATGAAATAAAGATCGAGTTTCGTTTATTTTCTGTTATTTGATTTTGTATCCTATTTTACATGTTTTAATCCATGAATATCATGATATTTCTAAATGTCCGTTGCCGATTAATAATATGGGAATATTATTAAACTAAGACAATTCAAAATAGTGACAGAGTATACTTGAAAGTATATTGGTCAATTTTGGATGATATCTGATGAATCAAATATTGGACTTATCCCAACTATATTGTGAGACCCCCAAAATCTGACATGGAATAACTAGGCAACGAGGGGGTAACACGTCATAGTACAAGAAACAATGAATTACAGCTGGCACAAAGCTGACGTAATAAAAGCATATATATCACATCATAAATGATCAGAGTTTTAAACATAGGTCCCAGAGTTTTATATGCGGAAAGATATATTATTTCATCATGATTTATAACATAAAGTTGCCCAAAAGATATAATAAATTTCTGACAGTTTATACTAAAACCAGTCTTTTAAAAACATCACAGAAATCTCCAAGCTGCGATAATATCATGCGGGCTCCCATCCAAGCAAAGCTAAGTAATAATACCTGAGATTAAACATGTAAAATCGTCAACACAAAGTTGAGTGAAATTCATAGGTTTAGCAATAAAGGTGTGGAACACAAGCATTCATTTGTAAAACAAGTAAATAGAGAAAATGGTTATGATCATTAACCATAGTCTGAAACCAATATTATTGCTGTTTAGTTCATGAACCGAAGCTTAACTCAAAGTAAGTTCCTCTAGGGAGTATTCAGCCTAAATACTCAAGTATAAACAAATGTAAGTGCGTCAAGGTAATCGGGACGGGGATTGTCAATCCCGATGGATCCACCCACAACATTCGCGCTTAGCGCAAAGCATACGGGACAATTAACGGTTCATGATCAAGAGAGGAAACTTAAGTCTATTAACTATAAGCAATAATATCAATGAAAACTGTTGGAAAGCATACAAGTCTGAATAGCATACAAGTTCTAAATAGCATACAGTTTTTAAATGGATGTGTTCCACCATGTAAAATCTCACCCCGCGTTTAGAAACAATGTACAAGTAGTAAAAGGGGCTATGAACTCACCTTTAGTAAGTAATCACAAGGTAAAAGGGGCTGAGCAAAAAGAATTCTTCACGGACCTATGCAATGGTGACGCGTAATAAGAATGCGTTCAATGAAGCAATAACGTTTTAGAAGTGGTGGGACATAGTATGACTAGGTAACTTGCGTGCGATGGCGAGACCTAAGATTAAATTAAAATTTTGACCCAACACCTTGAACCTACTGTAATAACCTAATATGAACCTTGTATGATGGTCCAAGCATTTATGTGTGGGTTCCGAACACGTTTAAGACTCGGTTTGAAAAACCAAAACAAGGGACTGCATTCAGTTTTCTGAAAAAGGTTGAGAAGATTTGGTCATATCTAAAAATCTATAATAGTACAGGAGGTGAAATTTCTTGAAATGTATAGGTATTTCTCTTACCTTTAAAAGTTGGGAAAGAACAGCCCTAGAAATATTTTCAATCAACGGGAAATGCACTTTTAGTGACAGACTATCAAAACAGAAAGTTGTAAACGTCTTTCGTACCTTACGGTAGATTAAGCATAAATCCCAATCGGTAAAATATTTTGACACGAAACCAAAAAGAGAAGTTTTATTATATTTGTAGCTACTGTAAAATGTCATAAAATCATAAATTAATCCTTTTTACCCAAGTCAATTTACCCATGTTTTAAGCATAACATTCAGATTTGACCTAGTTTAGTAAAACGACCGTTTCGGGCTCATCCGGACACTTCCCATTTCCATCCAACTCAACACATACTAATCACATCAGTGGGTATCCATTTTTCAAATAAAAACAAGGTCATACGTTTAAGAAAATTTTGCCATGACCTGTTTGTTTCTGTGGTGATTTCCATACTACAAAAACGACTCCATTTAGCTACCTAACCTCAATCAAGCAACACTTAGGCTATACCAAATCGCCACGCAAGTGTCCTAAGTCCTAATATGCCCTAAGTATATATAATCTCAGTGGGTTTCACCCAAGGAATTCAAAATCCATGAATAAAAAGAATTAAAGTACTAGTAACATCAAAACTAAAATGCTAGGAGTGACTATACCTTCATAACACGTAGGAATTAATCCAACACGCAAATTAAACAATTCCTCCTCCTTGATCCTTAGAAATTTCGTGGCCCTTAACCACGTGTTAAGTCAATCACGGTACTCAACAACTGAGTAGAAACAATGTAGTGAGACGATCACCGACGATATGGATGCCCGGGGAAAACACGAAAACCGCAACCTATCACAATAAGGCGCCCGTTAAGACTCGAACTCAATATCGATATATATACCAAATATAACATGACTCAAATTTTTTCAAAGTATACACGTTTC
This sequence comes from Glebionis coronaria, assembly GCA_025667525.1. Taxonomy (NCBI): domain Eukaryota; kingdom Viridiplantae; phylum Streptophyta; class Magnoliopsida; order Asterales; family Asteraceae; genus Glebionis; species Glebionis coronaria. The sequence continues at coordinate 3,039,345 of JANFOE010000193.1, forward strand.
AAAACCATTGACACGAATCAAATGAATTCATACTACCCATTTATCCAACGTTACTCGTTAAAACACTTGAACACTTGAAAATGACTCGTCATACGACGCTAAGTCAACGCAAGTAAAACTATCCTTTACCCTTATTTGGACCAGTAGCTAAGTCATTTATATAATGACTAAGCACTTGAGTAAGTCACCATGTCCGATGGTGAACACTCAAACTCACGCAACACAAGCATTGAACTACATGTCCAAAATAAAAATCAGCAAGTACACCCCGAATGTACACACCGATCTACCCTATCTAGACTTGTCCGTTTTACATGAAAATTGGTGTCAAGGTCACTTATAACCTGTATAAGACCTCACCAAAATTTGAGCAAAAGTTCACACTTTAAAATCCATCAGCTCGACGCTTTACTCGACTCCAAATTTTAGGACAGATTTGTACACTTGTTTTGTAAAACCGTTTGGACCACTTTAAAAGTACTAACCCGACAATCCGTCTTTTGAAATCACTACTAGACTCATCAAACTCAGTTTGTAAACTTTGAAAATCAGTAGTATCAACTATCTAACCAAGCCTAAAGTCCCCGAGAGTCGACCCAAAATCAGCCACAATTTCGGATTGTGCCGACTTGCGTCTCCCAGTACACGAAAACTAAAACTAGCATAACTTTTGACTCGTAATGAGTTATAAGCTCTATCTTATACCAAAACGACCGTCTCGGAAAACTCTACAACAATTTCAAATAATCTTAGTCTTTCACAGACCTTAAATCCACGAAACATACTGTTTAAGGCTGCTGTCCCAAATTAGCTTTTTAGAAAACATGACAAATCTATTTTTCACTCAAAACCAATCATTCCCATACCCCTAGGATCACTATACTATCATACCCATCAACCAAACACTCCTAAAAACACTTGTATGAAAAATCTAACAAAAATCAAAGATTAAAAATAAGACTTTTAAGGATCAAAACATGATAATCTTACCAAATATAACATATGCAAGATGATTACAACATCATACAATCATGAAATCAAAAGTTCTTGAATTCTTGATGCATGTGGGTGATTTTAGTGTCAAAAGAATCACCATTGAATTTTATGAATGGGTCTTGTTTTAGTTTTTGTCAAATCATGATGGATGGTGGTGGATTGTGGTGGTGGAGTGGCGGTAAAATGGAGAGGGGAGGGAGGAGTGGTGATTTTTTTTTAATGTGTTTATGTGTGAGTGGAAGTGGAAGAAATGGGTTTATATATGGTAGGTAGTGGAGGGACCAAAGTTGCCAATTTGCAAACTTGTGGATCTAAATACAATTAATAGTTTTAAAAGGTAGAAAATGGTTATTGGTAAATATTAAAAATATTTACGGGGCTCGGGTTTCGTAAAAATACTTTTCAAAAGTTACAATGCATCGTAAAAATGATTATATGATTTCTCGACACGACTTAATACGTAATTAAAACGACATCATCGAAAATATTAATTATCGAAACAATCGATAAGTAAACGTAAAATTTTGGGCATCCGTCGGTATCGCGATCACTAGGAATTCTCGTCGTACATTGATTTGAATAAACTCGTTGTAAAACGCACACGGGTGATTTTAAATCAAAAACATTGATTTAAAATAAATATGGAAAAATTAAATGAAAATTTATAATTCCGTACAAAGTATTTATCGATGATCAGAAAAATACTTAAAAAAAATATAATTTAAAAATCTCAGGATTTACATATAGCAATACAAGAAAACGTAATACGTTGGAAAAAATTCAAGAAGCACGAATAAAAAGAATAAAATAATGTTGGGAAAGTACGGGTTCTCACATATATGATTTTACTTTATGGATCTTCGTCATCAGTAAATCATAAATAGTTATCCTTAGACCTGAGATACCAGGAAACTGTCGTGGATCTAGTGCATTTCTGTGAAATAATCTAACGCTAAACGTAACTGGTGGCTATAAGGGTTATTTTTAGAAGTGTTGCAAAATTCATAAGTTTTGCTTGTAGTCAATATGGGATTTGTTTCTTTCAAATTATTTTGAAGTATAATACAGCTGGGCCCCTCGGGGAGTAGTAAGATATTTGTGCGGCCGCACCCAAATTTGTTTTGGTGATCTTGCTATATCCGTAAACGAGAAACAGACTGGTTAATGTAAGTAATGACTGAGATCCATATCCTATTAACGTTGTATTTGAAATGAAAGGATAATAATAATGATAGTAAATCATTAAAAGGTTTTATCCAAGAGACCTTACTCGAGATCGGACTAGGGCATTGGCGTGTAACTAGACGCTAACCAATGTGATCACGATATTTTGAAATATGTCCAAGTGGGAGCTGAAAGTTTTATGGACTTATATTTAAATAGTCGTGTGTTAGGATCGAACTCGGGATTACGGGATTGCACACATTATGTAAAGGGTTATTTTTATTATTAAATATATTTATTATATTTATTAAATTAAACCCAAGCTTAACTAATGATCGTTAATAACTAAAAGTTAAGTATAAACGACCGTTATGGAATTAAATAGAAGAGGAAAGAAGGAAACGGGAAAGTTCTGGAAGACCCCATGAGTGGGCTTCCACCGCCGGTTATACAAGGCCCAAGGGGGATTTTGTTTCCTAATTGGTTTATTACTTGGAGAATAAGATTTGCCAAGCCTATATAAACACCCCATGGTCTTCATTATTTTCCATCCCATTCCTCTCTTTTCTTTCCCTCATGCGATCGGATCAAATGCACCCTTTAGGGTTTCGTTTGATTTGATTTGTTGTAAATCGACTTCAAAGGAAAAACACCTTTTTTAGGGTTCCTTTTATCCTTTGGTTTTGGTTTAGCAATAATCTAGTCCTAGCCCCTCTCTAGGGTTGTTGGGTAGATATTCCACAAGCATAGAAGCTCGGTTTACACGTGCTAGAATCATGGTTAGCTCGTTGTATTACGTGTGTACAAGAACGTAATGTAGTCTTACTTTAGACTACATCTTGGTATTGTTCGTCATAAACCCTAATTGATGATTCGTTGGTGATCTTGTGGATCTTCGCTAGGATAAAGGTATGTAACCCTAATTCAATTAATTATAATTGTGTTATTAATTATGATCTTGTTAAATCGCTTCCGCTATGTGTGTTTTGATCTTATTTAGGGTTTTGTATAATTGTTATGAACTATATAAACCTTCACATCAAAGGTGGATAAATAATATTTTTGGTCACAACAGGCTTATCTTAGGTCAATGTACTAGAGTTTGACTCTGAATCATTAGACATATTATCAACACCAGCTTTTGACTCATCTAACTCTATGCCTATATGATTATTGAGGGGCATGAAAATTCCTGACAAAGGTGGAGGAACTGCCTTCATTCCTTCATCATACCTATCATTTTCAGGAGTATCAACTGACTCATTATAACTATCAAAAATCCCCTTTGATAAGTCCTTGTCATTTAGGGTTATCCCAGGTTGGTCTGTTGGGAATTAATTTGATTAGACAAAACAAGAATAATGAAACAAGAAGGACTTATATGCAAATATCAAGATTTACAAGAATATGGAGCCCTTTCATACAACAAGGAGGACTTAGTAGCAAAAGATGGAGGGACTTCTAGTGTAATTATATTTCTTGTAGAAAGGGGTATGTGTAGTATATAAACACATACACCTACGTGAATTATTATCCCATTATTCACAATGTAGTCATAAAGCGTGTGTTGTGTGTTCTAGACGTGTGATATCTTGTAAACACGTCTAGGTTTGTTACTTGTAATCATTTGAAGTTTAATACAAGTAAGCGTTGGAAGAGAAACACCTTGTTCGTAATCAATGTTCTAATTCCGCTATGTTTGTTACATATGAACGTTGATTACCCTAGTAAGCTTAATCGATCCATGAATAATGGTCTCCATAATTGGTATCAGAGCGAGTGGCTCTCGATACTAGGAACTAATAAGGTGTTCGAGTCGAAGAATGAAGATCGAAGCTTAAAAATTCGCCTTTGTTTTTAAGTTCAGATCTCACTGTGTAGCCATGTTCAAACAGTCATAACTCCTTCGTTAAGCGTTCGATCGAGGTGAAATTCGAACTACATGTTCTTGGCATATATGTCTTGAATCTCACCGGAGGGATCGTCGAACTGTGATCTTATGAAAGAGATATACATCGTCGAATGTTGCTACAGAGGAAGGTATAAAATTTTCTGGTTTTTTTATTAAATAAGATTTAGGGTTTCATCCCCTAAACCCTAGATCGACATTAAAAGCAGAGAATTATGTGGCTTGTGGCTGTTGTAATTCATGATAATAAACGATCTAAGGTTGGTTGACAAACTCTACATTAGGGTTTTCGATGCATAAATATATAAACCCTAGATCGATTGGTTGATGATGTAATGTTTAGGATGCTGGTGACTACTCGAAGTTGCTGTGGTGAGTGAGTGAAAAAATTATTTGTGTGCTGATTGGTGTTCGTTTAAGTTATATTCTGGTCCAAAGGTTATGTTGGTACATTTATATTACCAAAACTGCTCGCATGCACTAAAGTAGCGAAGGTTACTGTGATTGGTTTAGGAGGACAGTGAAAGAAAATAGTATATGTTCTATCTCACGTGAGTTAGATGATTTATTAGTGCAAGGCTTTTGTACAAATCAAAGGAAGCAAAGTGTGGTCCTAGAGGTTCTGACGTATGGTTAAAGTGATGAAGTTCAAAAGTAAAACAAGCAGAGCGATTGGTGTTTTGTTGTAGCGCTCTGCGATCGACAAAGTACTTGTGGTCCCTATGTGATACGGAGTATTTAACAAGGTTTTAACAGTGTTTTAAATATTGACAATAGATGGCAGCGAAAGGTACACAAGAATGTACTTTGGATTCATGTTTGATAAGCAAGTTGCAAAAGAAAAATAATAGGGTTTATGGGTTTGAACCCCTTTTATTCAGGATACAAACACCTCTGGTCCTTTCTTTTATGTCCTTTTCTTGGTGTTAACTCCAGTTCGTCTCGTCTGTTTCTTTCAGATGCAATTTACAATTTAATATTTTTTTTATTTTAAATAAAACATCTTCTCACCCATCTCCAAAAATAAGAAAAAGTTGCAGATCCAACAAAAATCATCAATTACAAATTCGAAAATACCATATCTTAAAAATTGAATCTTGAATCAAATCCTTAAATGAAATCTTAGAAATTAATCTTAGATCTAATTTTTTTAAATCCCAGATCTGATTCTTTGAGTTTTGGTTTATATTTGGATCTAGATTGATTAGGTTTGATAAATGGTGGTGAAGGTGTGGGACGATGGTGAGAGTGGTTGTCCAGAGATACTGGTCGGTGATGGTGGCGGTTTGGTTCTAGGCGGTAATGGGTGAACAGTTGTAGATGACAGCGGTGATATGTCCGGATCTTAATTTAATGGATGGATCTTGATTATATAACTTGTTATTAAACACAACTCCATCAATTGCCTCAAAATCCACGACTTTTAGATCTGGCAGTTTGTTGTGCTTCAGATCCAGTGTATATTTTTTGAAAGAGAAATGTGTTTGTGAGAGAGAGAGAGAGAGAAAGATATCATAATAAAATGAAAACATGAAAAATAAATAATTTTATGAAGTACTAGTAACATTTTTGTTTTATTAAAAAGTGGAACTTGATATACCTACTTTTCTCCAGTTTTTACAGAATAATGGGGACCAGTGGGTGTTTAAACCCTATATCTCAAATAATATGGATTCATGTTATTTAATAGGTCCTGGTCAAAACAGAAAGATACAAAGTTTGATTTGTGTGTTCACGTGGGGTATGGATGCACAAAGTGAGCAGATGGGATCAAGGATTATTAACTAAGGATTCAAGACTGCTTTGATTAGTATTATTATTTGGTGTAAAGAAAAGTATGCAGAATGTGGTCCAAATTTGAGACAGTAGAAAAAGACATAAAGTGCAAGATGAGCAGGTCGTGATTAAAGTATAAGAGGTGGAGAAGAGCAGATGGGAACTATGATGTGGTCGTGATATGCTAGTACCATGATATGACTTGCTGCCACAAGATACACATGGTACTGATCTTAATTTATTTTTATATTGCTCGCAAGATATATTCAAAACGGGTACAAGTTAAATAATAATTCATTGATATTGGTACCATCGAATGAAGAAAGAGACGTGGCTTTACTCTCTATGAATTGTTATTATTCTTACCCACTGTTACGAGAATTATAGCCACAGATGGTGACATCGGCTGACCAAACCACTGACAAGAATAAAATACCCGCTGACAGCTTAGACGCTGACACTTGGTAATTTACACGCTGACAGCATGTTGTCCGATATATGGTTTTTACGCGATGACAAGTATCGTTTGATACCGGACAATACATACAGATGATATATTGGATGACTAAGGATCTCAGACAGAACTGTCTGTTAAAATTTTATGGCTCGTTTTTGAAGATTGTGTTTGATAAAATAAAGTTTTATTTGATTATGTGACAAGGCTAACCTTGCGGTTTCGTACCGACTTGGATTAGAAGCAGAACGCCGACAGAGGCAGCAGTTGCATAAAAGAAGAGGATGATATTGTACTTAGATGATTTTCATTGCAAATTGGAGGCTTCGATAAAGAGATTGATTATTGCTTCTTTGGTGTTGGAGTTGTTTTTTTCGCACGTTTGTATTTTATCATATCTTAAAGTCGTGAATACATGCACTGACTTTAAAGGTAACTTGTTCGTGCTTAAACGATTGGTGACGAAGACTTGTCAAATCTAGCAAATTGTCAGCTTGCTATCACTTGAAGGAGTTACATTATCCTGCTCAGTGTCTCATAATAAAGATGAGGATTTTGACAAAGAGATCGAGGTTTGCTTATACTTTCCTGTTTTCATATAAGTTCGACGTCACATGGATAGTGCAAGATATAAGGTACAAGCTTGGGAGATTCCACTTCTTCAACAAATAGGTTATATTCGTTTTTCTTCATTCGTAATCTACAATTAGAGTCTACATGGTTCGTGATTCATTTACATGCACCACTCAAGGGGAAGCGTTTATTAGTTGTTTATCTTTAGAAGACCCCTATTGGATGTGAAAAAAAGGGGAAGAAGATTCAAAGATCAAGGTATACAACTTATGCTAATGTGGTGATATGCTTTACAAGAAATCTTACTTTAAGGGGAAGCTTGTTTCATTCGTGAAAGATCAAGATTTGAAGATTGTTTTTGTCATCATCAAATAGGGGAAGATTGTTGGGAATTAATTTGACGAGACAAAACAAGAATAATGAAACAAGAAGGACTTATATGCAAATATCAAGATTTACAAGAATATGGAGCCCTTTCATACAACAAGGAGGATTTAGGAGCAAAAGATGGAGGGACTTCTAGTGTAATTAGATTTCTTGTAGAAAGGGGTATGTGTAGTACACATACACCCTACGTGAATTATTATCCCATTATTCATAATGTAGTCATAAAGCGTGTGTCGTGTGTTCTAGACGTGTGTGATCTTGTAAACACGTCTAGGTTTGTTACTTGTAATCGTTTGAAGTTTAATACAAGTAAACGTTGGAAGAGAAACACATTCTTCGTAATCAATGTTCTAATTCCGCTATGTTTGTTACATATGAACGTTGATTATCCTAATAAGCTTAATCGATCCATGAATAATGGTTTCCACATGGTCCTCTATATATTCTAGGCATGTTTTACCATAATACCCCATTTGTGAGTTAATCAACTTATCCATTCATTTTGAGAATTTTTGCCATTGATTAATTACTTCTCTTTCATTAAAAAGACTAGCTTTTAAAACTTCATTTTCTGTTGTTATTTTCATAAGTTGTTTTTCAAAAGCTTTAATAGCCACATCTTTTTCTCTTATTTGAAGAGTTGAAATTCTAATTTTCTCTTCATAGTTTTGTTGACCCTTTTTATACAAAACTATATTTGCTTCTACAGTTCATGTGTTTACTTTTTGATATTGTTCATCAAGTTCTACTTTTAGACTATTAAACTTAAGAACACAATCTTTAGGACAAGGATGTACCTCATTATCTTCATGAGAGAGAGCCATTAAACCAAGCTCTTCTTCTTCTTCAGTCCAGTTAACCACTCCATCTACTGTAACCAATGCTTTAGTTCCTTTGGGGCTTCTGTTATCTCCTTTTGGAAAGCTTTCAAAGACTATTGGACTGGTTCTATAGATGTTCTTGGACTTCTGACTGCTTCCTTTAGCCTTATCCTTACTGCACTCCCTTACAAAGTATCCATTCCTTCCACAATTGTAGCATTTAACTTTGGATTTTTCATATCCTAACGGTTCATTAGGATCAACATTCATCTTCCTTCCAGTCCTTTTGTAGAGTCTATTGGATCTAACAGAGACCATAGCAGCTTGCCATTTGAGATCCATCTCTTCAATGTCAGCATCATCCATTTGGAATAAGTCATTGAGAGTCAACCTTGGTCTGTTGTCTTGTCCAACAAAGAATGAGAAGGCATCATTGTCACTAAACAGTGATGATGATCTTCCATGTGGATTCTGGGACATTAATGGACTGCCTTCAGTATTTTGAGAATAAGTACTGCTAGTTAATCCTTCAGCGGTATTTTGGAAGTAAGTACCGCTACTAGATCCACTAACGGTACTTTGTGAGTATGTACCGCTGCTTCCTTCTGACACAAAAGCCAAGTCATACTTTAGTGCTACTGTTGCTTTGGTTTCTTCAACGCCTTTAACATCCATCTCATAAACTCTAAGATTCTTATAGAGATGATCAAAAGGAGTCACATATAGATCATCCCTTGTGATGAAGTGTATGGCCATCACTTTCCACTCTTGTGGAACACTTCTCAAAAATTTTAGATTAGCTTCTTCATGAGGAATTACTAGTCCATGAACTGCTAATTGAATGAGCATTTTACTGAACCTTCCATAACCACTATGGATTCCTTCTGTACTGGAAATTGAGAAGCTATCAAATTCTTGTTTCAAAACAATCTTTTTCATCTTCTTAGACTTGTCATTGCCTCCAAATCTAAGCTTGATAGTTGCCCACATAACCTTTGCATCCAAGTGATGAAAGCTAGGTAGAATGTCTTCTGAAAGTGACATAGCTAAAGGAGATCTGGCTTTTCTTTCTCTGATCTCTACTTGTATCTCTTCAGCAGTGACAATAGGCAAAGCATAACATGTACCATCAGGTAACCAATACAACTTCTTAGAAGTATTCTCATTCTTGATAACCTCCCACATAGTGTGATCTGTGTGATTAAAGTAATGTTCCATCTGCAATGCCCATGTCTTATAGTTATCACTTTTGAGAACAAGGAGTTTCACAACAGAAAGAGTATGGGAAAAAGGTGTAGTTGTATGAGTAACTACAGCGTCTGTAGTTTGTGCACCTTGTGCAGGTGGAGTTGCAGGTGTAGGATGCACAATTTGAGGTTGTCCCTGTGGTATAGGATCAGGTATTGGAATTTCTTCCAAGTGAGGATGTTCACTGGATTGAGACATTAGATTTATGTGAGTGGAGATTTAGGGTTGTGTTCTTCTTATTCAGAGTTTCTCAACAAGCTCTGATACCACTTGTTGATCCCTTTGAATGGATCTATATTATGTTAAGAATTTGTACAATAGCTTGTAATCAAACTAGAGCACTTGAGAACTCTTACTCAACCAAATAAGTTATGCGGAATCTAACTTATAAAGCAAAGAAGAACATAATTACTTTTAACTATTCGATCTTCTATTAATCGACTTTTCAATAAGGTACAATAAACTCATCGTACTTATGTTCCTTTTATAGTGTAAGGAGCCCTATAATATTCTATTATGATAAGTATATCACACACGATATATTATCAATATTCTAAACTATTAAGTATATCACATAAGATATACTCTAACTATAACTATGACATATCTTTTCTAAAGATATATTCGTCCTAATCAATATAGCAATACTTACATTATAACTAACAGTACTTGCTATGTACCGCGTTAACACTAACGGTACTTGCCAACACTAACCGTACTTGTAGTTGCACTAACGGTACTTGGTACTTTACAAATAATTCCCAATATTTGTGATTTTGTATATTGTTTGTTTTTGTATGTTTGTTTGAAATCCAATAGTGTGGATATAATACTGGTTGGGTTTTTGTATATGTAACACTGTTACGTGTATAGTTAGGATTCATTAATTATGCATAATTAGTAAGATCAAATTCATTACTCTCCTGCAAAACTATCAATCATAGCAAGTTGTTGAAGTAAAGTATGCATCAGTATGCAAGTGGAACATTAATAGTAAAATCTTTAGGCTAGATTTTATACAGGACTGACATGACTTGTTTTTTTATAAGTATAACTTTAGGAATGAAACATAAACATATAGACAATGTAATAAAAAGGAATGCAACATTAACCATAACATCTTTAGGGTATAAGTTTTGCTTTTATTAGTGTAATTTTAGGAATGAAACAGGTCAAACATTTTAAACATATAGACAATTTATTAAAAAGGAAGGAATGTAACATGTGACAATGAGGAATTTTTCACACTTTAAATAATAATAAATTATATTATTTATTAATCGAAATACATTTTTGAGAGATATCAAAGTTATTTGACCTATGCTATTTATGGAATATGATTTTCTTAAAATGATAATTTTATCTTTCTTTTTTATAATTAATGTGATATATATACTTAAATTAGACAGTAACTTTTTAATGCATAATGTACTATGACTTCAAAGATGAGAGTTATGTTTTATTTTTCTAGAAAAAATTACATTTTTCTAATAGTTTTTATTGTATAAAAACTAGTTATAAGTCGTGTACACAACATGATTTATATATGAAGTAAGCTTATTATAATTTTTAATTTAACTAAATTTTATATTAATATGAAGTGTAAAGTTTATTTATTTATAATCGACTGTTTTAGTGCAGTTGACCAGCATACCTTTTATTTGAAATTTTGGAAAGAGTTGTTTGTGTTTGAGCTTTGCAAATGGCAAAAAAAAGTTTAAATTTCCTCCTTGGTTTTTGAGGTTTTTCTTCGTGAGTCTCTCCTAGTAGTTTGGGTTCCTGAGTCTGCCTGTTTGGATGATATAAATCAGGGGTCAAATTTTATATGTGATGTCGTTCTAAAAAAGTTTATTTATTTACTTTCTTAAAATTTATCGAAAAAATAAAAAAAAAATTATAAGTTTTACTCAACTTTATTTATATCATTTAAAATATAATAATTCAAGTTTTATCAACAGTTTTTTTAAAAGATTTATTTTTCACATATTTAACATTTATATTTTTTTTATGCATTTTCTTTCTCCATCAATTTTTTAATAATAAATATAATTTAATAAAAAAATCTACTAGAAAATTTTAAATTGTTTTAAAAAATAAAAAAAATAAAAAAAATTGAGAGAATGATAAAGGAAACAATATTTTATTTTTAAATACGAAAGTGTTTACTAAATAAAGAAAACAATTCCATAGGCCTGAAAAAATAAATACGATCTGGTGGTGAAATTCATTCGCCACAAATACAATACAACCCTAGGCAGCAGTACCCTTCTCCCTCAAACAAACATCACCGTAAGTTCACTATTTCTAGATTTATTTTTTACTCTATTCACTGTGATTTTATATAATTTTTATTTATTTTCAGTTATTCAGTCTTGCTATTGTAATTCTTTGGGCAAATTCGATTAGGTACTAAACTAGCTAACGTTATTTACCTATAAAAGCGTTCCGATTAGGTTTTAAATTAGATTTCATAAACTTTGTGGATGTTTGTTTCGCCTTATATACCCGGCTTACGGCTTATTTGGTTTTGGGTGTATGTTTCATAACCCCACTTTTTGTGCCTTATTTTGCCCTTGTGTTTCATAAGCTCACTTTTTGCGGCTTATTTAAGTTTGTTAGGACCTAATAAATTTATAGGCTGAAAAGTTAAAAAATAAGCCACACAAAGTGAGCTTATGAAAGCCCAAAACCATGTAAGCCATAAGACGGCTATATGAGCCCAAAAAGTGAGCTTACGAAACATAACCCCCAAAAGTGGGCTTATGTTTAAATGTATCATAAGTTCACTTTTTGTGGCTTATTTTGAAAATTTTTCGGCTTATATGAGTTTATTAGGTTTTCGGCTTATGTTTCATAAGCTCAATTTTTGCGGTTTATATAAGTTTATTAGGACCTAATGAATTTATATAAGCCGAAAAGTTTCAAAGTAAGCCACAAAAGTGAGCTTATGAAACATAAGCCCAAAATCAAATACAACATAAGCCGGCTATATAAGCCGAAACAAACACCTTATATAGCTCTAGGATATATGTACCGGTTTGCAGGAATGAAGTTATCTTCAGTGTTTTATTTTTGTATAGCTGTGTTTATAGGATATGTTGAACTGTTTATTGTTATTATTTGGGGGAATTAGATTTGGTACTAAACTAGCTAACATAATCACCTATAAAAGCGTTGCGACTGTCTACGAGCTTGCGAAAATGTTTTATATTAGATTTGATCAATTCTTGAACGAGTTTGAGTCTGGCTAGGCGATAGTTGATTGACATCAAGTTTGGGGTTTTGTTTCGGCTTGTATAGCCATCTTATGGCTTATTTGGTTTTTTAGGTGTATGTTTCATAAGCTCACTTTTGTGGCTTATTTTTAAACTTTTAGGCTTATATAAGTTTATTAGATTTTGCGCTTGTGTTTCATAACCTCACTTTTTGCGGCTTATGTAAGTTTATTAGGACCTAATAAATTTATATAGGCTGAAAAGTTAAAAAATAAGCCACACAAAGTGAGTTTATGAAAGCCCAAAACCAAGTAAGCCATAAGACGGCTATATGAGCCCAAAAAGTGAGCTTACGAAACATAACCCCCAAAAGTGGACTTATGCTTAAATGTTTCATAAGTTCACTTTTTGTGGCTTATTTTGAAATTTTTCGGCTTGTATAAGTTTTTAGAATTTTGGGTTATGTTTTCTAAGTTCATGTTTTGCGGTTTATATAAGTTTATTAAGCTCACTTTTTGTAGTTTATCTAAGCCGAAAAATTTCAAAATAAGCTACAAAAAGTGAGCTTATGAAACATAAGCCCAAATTCTAATAAGCCATACGCCGTCTATATAAGCCGATACAAACACCTTGTTTAACTCTAGGATGAAACTATCTTCCGTGTTATGTATTTAAGTATTTCTGTATAGCTGCGTTTATAGGATATTGTGAACTTAGTTGACTCAGTAAGATGGTTAAATGTCGAAAAGTCTGGTTGAATTTGTGAATTGCTAGAAATCTAATTTGGATTGAATCTCGCACGAAAATATTAAGGATCTTTAAGCATTAAAAGAGCCTTGAACTTGCGAAAATGAGTATGTAGAACTTTGCATTTTTATGCTAATTTGTGAATAGTTTTTGATACTCAAGGATTTTAGATGGAGCGTTTTTAACAAGTTGTTCATACATCGTGTATGCTGATTAGTTTGACTTGATGACGAGTAATCAAATACATTGTTCTTCAAAATCATGCTACGGTAAGAACTACCGTGTCAGTTCTCTCTAATGTACTCGTCGTGTTGTATGGCAGTAAAGAATATGGACTCAGACTTGCGTTCTTCGGATGGTGCTGGAGGTAAAGCATCATTTCACAAGCCTTCAAATGATCCTTCAAACAGAAAATATCGGCGTAGGTCTCCAGTGAGCGGCTCTTCATCTGATGGTTAGTTCTTCCTACATAAACTGTTACCACGCATTTGAATTTAGTCATTGAATCTGCCTTCTTTTGTTTGGTGGTAAAGTTAATAAGATGGTTGAACGCCTTACGGGTGGTATTATATATGCAAGAGCCATTACTAAGCTCTTTTAATTGCTAAATAATTTATTTGTTTATTTACATTATGGGTTAAATTATTCATGTTGTCGCACATGTAAAATAGCAAGCTTGTAGACCTTTTTTGGCTTGCATGTTTGTTATCCACCTTTTTTGGCAATTAAAAGCCTCTTTGATTAGCATCCAATACACAGTATTTCGAAGGTACGAGTTTATCACACTTTTGTGAAATTGTTTATGTTAGTAACAAATGACTTTTAATGACCCAGCCTGCTGTCCTACTGATGCTCTCTTGCAAATGAGAATTGAATTTCACATGTCACCTCGTATGTTCATGGTATCAAAAGCGGACTAAGATTTGTGTGTATGGTCGTCTCGCCGATTTGTTTGTTTTGCTAGGATTTGGACTTTGTAGCTTTATGATGTCACTTGTGGTAATACATTTGATGTAACTAATTTATGGGATACACCTGATGTGACTTATAAGTCTGAAATACATTATGGGAATGCCTTCCTAGTAGCATCCCCATTGGTAGCTAGGTAACTGGTTTGGTTTTGCCTTGGGTGGAGCTACTATTGAAACACATCCTGTCCAACTGAAGTATTCTTTTTTAAATCGATTTATAGGAGCTGCAGAATCAAATTGATATTCTTCAGTCCGTTTTAAATTGATCTCGTGGTTCAAATCTTTAAACCATTTTCTGCAGGTGGTTTGCTGCAGTTAACTAGTACTGTGATATGAACTGGATCGATAATAGAGATAAATGGATAGATAGATTATATTAATGGGATAACCCGACCCCCCAATGGCTTATATTAGTGAGATAAACCGACTCCCCAATTGATTAATAAATCAATACTCCATTATCATAAAACATAATAAACATTACAGCATTCATCACCCTATATAGTAATCCTATTCTTGTAGAACAAGTCGGATCCTAATCTTTTCCTAAATAAAAGATATCTAATAAATAAATAAACTATATTAATACTTATTTAATAATAATGCCATAAATAATAATCCCAGGGTCGTATCATACTGTATCATTTTTGTTTCGTTTGACCATTTGGTACTTCGGACCCCTATAATAGCATTAGATGCTTCTATGGTCCTACAAGTTTTATTTTTAGTTACACAGAAAGCTATGTGATGTTATTACGTTCCTAATTATAAAATAGGCAACCTAATTTGGGTGCTTAGCTTTAGTTTGGCATTATAACTCTGTGCTGGCATATAAAACTCTATTCTAATGGAGTCTACACTGGATTGCCCATAACCAAACCTTATTGATTCACATTTTTGCTTTATCATATATCAGTAGGAACTTACCTCTAATATAGGAGATAGTGAGCTTCTGTGAATTAAATTGTCATAGTTTCGAAGGAGAGAAACAAGTCTCAGTTGTCATGATTTTTTGTGTTGGTCTGATGTGACTGATGGAGCTGACAGTGATCATCATTTAACTAGATGTGGGAGTTGCCAGGTGTGCTTGTAAAAAAAGATGAGATTTGGATGAAGGAAACAAGGATGATGGGTGTACTTGAGGCTTAGGGACTGATATACATAATTGGGCTGACTAAGTTATTCTTGCTGATGATTGACCGGTTAGTCCAACTTTCAATGATGCAAATTAACATGCATTTAGTTTTTTTTAAGAGAAGTCAATGGATCCTAGGTGAGCTAATTGAGTGTTAAAACGTAAAAGGGAGGTTTGAGGTTGATGATTGAGTTAATTGACAGAGTCGAGTACATGGGTTGCGGTAAATGTCCGATGAAAATTGATATAGGGTGTTGAGAGATAAAAAATGGATCAAATATTGAATTATAATTTAGATGAATGAGATTGCTGTAAGTTTGTGATTCAGTGGGGTTAAATGGTGAATGAATAGCCAATTAAACTCTGTCAACCTAGTAGATGATCGAATACACTTCTCTAAGCGGTGGGGTTAAGGTCAAACTTGAGAAGGTGAAGATAGAAGGTTGCCAGGTTTATATGGATCGGCCCCGTTGGAGTCGGCTTGAGGAGATGCATGGTGAGGCATACTCAGCAGCCTAAAAATAAATTTAAAGTTTTCATTTTGAAACACGTTAAGTCATGTTAATGTGACACGTTAAGTTGATTTATCCTGATTTATCCGGAAGTTAGTTTAGGCCCCAGGTGAATTCTGACTTATTTATTCTTTTGTCTGGGACTCTGGCTTAGAGGTCCAATGCGAGATGGGCAGATCTGCTTAACAATGAATTTACTGCGCACATCTATAGATATAGTTAGTGGTATGAGTCATTATTGTCATATATTGAGATAGTTAAGTATAAGAGCATCTTACTAATAAACATCTAGACTGTTGCTCACATGCTTGATAATTGAGTAGTAGGTACCTTGCATTGCTATGACTCGTACAAGTTGTGTGTTAGACAGGGCTGTGATGTTTGGAATCTAAGTTGGGAGCTGCACTTAATGTCAATGGGCATTTATGATGATGCAACTATGTAGTTTTCTCAACCACAAGGGGTGACCCAACGGTAAGAATACCAGCCTTCCAAAGTGGAGGTCAAGGTTCGAATCCAACTGGGAGAAAATTAGCCTTCCAAAGTGGAGGTCAAGGGTTCAAATCCAATGGGGAGAAAATTAATCCCCTATGTGTAAATGTGTAATAACCAACAAGTGCATAGCCTTTATTTTATTTTCGAATATGGATTACTGTGTTCTTGTTTATGTGAAGTAGGTGCTGCATGTGTAGAGATATCCATTGTATGCTGTTGTATGCTGTTTTGAACATTTACATGTCCACTCATAACATAGTCTGATTCCCAGGGGAGCCTGTGCCAGAGCGTAGTTCTACTCCCACCCATAAGAAGGATGACAGGAGGGACTTGGATAAAGATCACAAAAGAAGGCGTTACAACAGGGACAATTCAAGCAGAAATGCTGATAGGAGATCTTACGATGATCGTAGGCATGATGATTATAAAAGACGTGAAAAGTACACTGATCATTCTAGAAGAGATTTTGAACAAAGCCGCTCAAGAGATAACGTCGATAGGTATTCTCGAGATAAAACGGATGGCTCAGGACATAGAAGCAGGGACAAGTATAAAAGGGATGATATCAGGGATGAAAAACGATCTGGGAGTTATCATAAAGAAACTTCTTGGAGGGATTCTAAAGAGCTGGATGAATCCAAATACACAAGGTTTGAAAAAGGTAAGTCCTATGATCAGGAGACTAAGGGACTAAAGGACAGACATTTCAAGGAGTCTAAAGAGCCGCATGATGATAAAAGTGTTTTAGCCGCAAGGAAGTCAAAGTTTAGCATGGATAAAGATACTGAGTACAGCAAGGATGGTAATTCCTGTTACTGATCTTACGATTGCTTGCTTTTCTTCTTTAGCAATTTCAAATTTGGCTACTCTTTTCTGTGAATTCTTAATTTAGTTTCAATGCATCTGACTGTAGCCAATGAAGTTCAGTCTTCAAGCTCAAAACAAGGTCAAGAAGTTGGTAAAGTGAGTACAGAACAAGATTTTGTGAAAGATTCTGACATTGATGCTGCAAAGATTGCCGCAATGAAAGCTGCTGAGTTAGGTAAGTATATTGATGTGAAATATTATATTTTTACTCACGTGGTGACCTTTGCAACCCTGAGAAGTTAATAACCTGTCGTTTTCTTTATTGTTTCAGAAATGCTCTATAATTAATTAATTATCGAGTAGTAGTTAATCTGTGTCGTAATTCAAGAGAATCTATGCAAACTATTGTGCAACAAATATTCTAATATATGCAACTTTTACATTTGTTCTCCGGTTTCCCTAGTATTCTTTACCGTTCTACTGGTCTCTTTGTTAGGAGATTGTCTTGGATTGGAAAATTAAAATAAGGTCGTAATAAGAAAATACGAAACCAAATATTTTTATAATTTAAGAATTTGATATTAAAATTTATATATCATCTAGTGATAACTCTATGTAATTATTCAGTATGATGAGACGTTATGCTTCTAGCACACTTAAGTTGGTAGACGAGGTAGCATATACGGCATTTTGAAATTCCTCCCTTACTTTTATAAACTAATTTACTGCTCTATTATGTTTAGTATCTTTGGAAAATTAGAAACGTTCATATTTCTGCTTTTGAATTATTTGTTGAGCAGTTAACAGAAACCTAATTGGAACGGGTGTCATGTCAACTGACCAAAAGAAGAAGTTGTTATGGGGGAGTAAGAAGAGCACCCCTGCTGAAGAGGTATCTCGTGACTATAATTAATTTTCTTCATATCTTTTTCATACATTAAAATATTTCAAGGTTTAACGCATGCACTTTTGGTCATTCGTTAAATGCCATAAAGGCACTCTATTCATTCAATAAATCTGGATGTGACAGTTGAACCCATAAAGACATTAATAAGGAAATGGGGCAATCTGGGTAAAAAAATTGTTGATAACGGGTAAAGGATATAATGGGCCGAATGCGTCTAAAAGTCGCCTGATGTATATTTACATGTTTACAATGTCCAAGGTTTCTTTCATCTGCAAGAGATTATCTGAGGCTAATGATACTAATTTTTTAGCCGCACACATCGAAGCTATAACAAACCTATCATGGCTCATCACCTAACATGCCCAATTTGCCATCTCTAAAAAAAGAAGAAACCGACCACTGAAGATGCACAGTTCAGGTTCTTGTTTCTATGCTCTTATGGCTCTCTGCTTACCATCTACTTTCCTTTGCTTTGTGCAGTCTGCTCATCGGTGGGATGCAACCATGTTTCCTGATCGTGAAAGACAAGAGAAATTTAACAAACTCATGGTACGTCTTTCACATTCTTTTACTGTTGTCTTCTCACTCACTCACGGGACAGAGAGATGGCAGTCTTGTCTCATCTACTTATAGATAGCTCGATTAGGGTCATGTTTTTATTTCTAACAGGTCAATTTGGTACAATTATACTAGTAATATTTGGCTACAAAGAAACTGGTCAAATGGGTCACCGAAAGTGTCATGTTATAAAAACTTCTTTTTATAAAAAAGTTGTATTATGATTTGTAGTGATTCTTTTTTAAAGTCATTTTTAACATAAATGTTTTATGGCACAAATAATGTTTTGGGTCAGCAAGCCCCAATATACAAAGTTTACTCATTTTGCCACCTCTAACTAGAGGATGCACTGTGTGAGGGGTGTTGTTTGATGATGATGACTAACACTTCTTTTAGAGTCTGAGGTTGCATTGGTGCATATGGCCAATTGTAGGGTGTAAAGGGGGACATGAAGAAGGTAGAGCAGAACCCGGAGGTTATTGCCGAGAAACAAAAAGAGCTACAGATGGATTTGGAGAAACAATATACTGCTGGTCTTCGTCGAAGAGATGGTCGTACTGTCGGTTTAGGCCTTTAATGAAGATTAGGCGTCGTTACTATTATTGGTATCTGTTGTACTTATGCTCTAGAAACATGTCTCTTTTGTTCCATGCTTTTGAACAACTATGTTATCCTTCAAATATTCTGAATCTGATTATAAATGTGTGCACTGATCTCCTGAATGCCGTTGAGTTATTTTTTTTGTCATAGTTGCTGAAGGATTGGAGGGTGGAAGGTAATAATTAGGTAAAACGGAGAAGTTATATCTTTTGGTGTGGCCGAAACAGAACAAAATAAGGCGCAATGAGCAATGTGATTGCAAGTTCCAAGTACGTTCTATACTATGCAAAATACAACAGTGTTGACAACTGCGTTTCTAGGGATTAGAACATCTTTTAGGCAAATAAGCTAGTGACCTAGTAATTGTGTGAATAAAAGCTCTACTGATACACTTTGAACACTACTATTTTGTGATTGCGAATGTGGTCGGCAGTATCTTGTTCACTGCTTGGTTGTTTTGTTTGAGAACCTTTCGGCGCCTTGAAGGACAGAAGTGAACACTTCAAATAGGTGAAATATATCAAACACCATATGGTGATAATACTACTAGTAATAAAAGTGAGTGAACATTTATCAGTTGTGCAAGGTGACAATTTTGCTTACAACCCAAGAAGCTTTAGCTAGAAATCTTAGGATCTTAGGTGATACTCTTTGAACATATTTTTAATATTTTCAATATATAATTTCTACAGAGATTACAAACTGTATACATAACATGCCTTTACAGACATATATCAGATTCCCATTTATTTCTTGGCAAACTAGTGAGTATACAGTTACATACCACATAATATGTATTAAACTCGTTCACATAATTTCTTACACTCTAATGGTTAATAAAGCGCGTAACTTATGATCATATTGTGCTTCTTTCTTTTACCACTTTGGAGTTGTGTTATCATTTTCCCACACCAACCAGCGATGAGGAGTTCGCCTCCACTATCACATGATGACCACCATCTCTCCGACCAGTCAAAGAATTACCACAGTAGTCTCGGATAGCAGTTAGCTCATACGGCCATGTATCGGTAGCCACCCATTGCTCCACCTCAAACTCCTGCTGTGAACATGGCTGATTAGCTCCAGTACTAGTCACCTCAACATAGTTACAGTACCACCCGTGGTGTGATCCACTCCCATCTGACGTTATGTTCATCTCACATAGTGGCCCTGTCAAACACGGTCCTCGTCCACTAAATATATCCAAATTGCTCCTTTCAAAGTAATCATAGTTTGATCCCATCAAGCCGCCCCATGTCTCGATGTTATTAATACGAATGCCATGGCCTGCTGCATCGTATAGCGTCAAAGTGATTATAGAGTCTGTCCCACCTTTCCAGACTGAACCAGTTCGTATGTAGATAGTGTACACGCAGTCTGAGTCATCCTGTAATGTTCGATGCAAATTGTTAGGCACGTAAATACTAGTTGGTAAATTATAAAAAAGGGCCGGTTGTTCTTACGCGTTTGCAGATGGTATTGGTGGCTATGAAGATTAGGATGAATGTGATTATGAACAGAAAATGGCTGACTTTAGATACTCCCATGTTTGTTCTTGATGATGTATATGTGGTAACTTTTATGGGTTATGTATGCATTTCTATATTTTATAGACAACAATTTAGGTAATGGGGTTTGGTATAAGACTATATTTGTTCTAGATGGGTGACCTCAATGTATAGTTTAAGATTTTGAATAGATTAATATGTCCGAATATCCCAGTGAGCTTCTTTCGTGTGGATATATGCAAACTTAGTTCTGCAAATTAGTCGACACATGATAATAGTTGATCTGGTACCGTCACTTGGACCGTTGGACATATAAACATATGCATATAAGTTTAATTAATTCTGTACGTTTATGAACTCGATCATGCTACCTCGTGTATGTAAAAAAGTTGCATTTTGAAAGTAACCAAGTTTGAACCATCTAAACCTAAAGCATTGTGTCTTAGTCTAAATAGAAATGTTCAAGGTCCTTCACAGCCTCAACCTCGCTAGCTCTAAAATGAAAGTAGCTTTTAGGGAAGAAAGCCTGCATACTTCTAACCGGCAGCCCTTACAGCATGCATACTTCTAAGTTCTAAACTGCTACGTTTCACGCGTGCATATGTTCTCTCAAATTGACCATATCCTGAAGCGTTT
Source organism: Glebionis coronaria (assembly GCA_025667525.1). NCBI lineage: Eukaryota > Viridiplantae > Streptophyta > Magnoliopsida > Asterales > Asteraceae > Glebionis > Glebionis coronaria. The sequence continues at coordinate 3,060,764 of JANFOE010000193.1, forward strand.
AGTCATAAATATTTGGTGATGCGGAATTGGGGATATGATGGAGACCATTTTCATAAAGTATTAAGAAATAGCAATGAAACTAAAGTCTTAAGGCTGCCAAGAGAAACGTCAGGAAACGACGAGGCAAGTCTACTAAATCCTTTTCTTACAGTTTCAATATTTAACTGCGAAATGAGGACGTTAGTTCATTGTTACTTTCCTCGTCACATGTTCAATTATAAGGTTAGGTACTTGTTCACTCCAGGTGTTGCTTCTCTGAGCCAGGAGAGTTGCCGGAGCTATTTCTTGTGGGGTGGACAATGGCTGGTGCCAAAAGACACCCGGAGTTAAGGTGTTCCCGCCAATCTTCATCTTTTGTGGAATAAGGTTAGGTACTCGTACTTGAAGAAGGGCGGCGGTCAACACCCAAAAGGGATGCACGGGGTCATGATTTCTTCGCCAATTTAACCGTTTTAGAGACTTTCCTCATCCTTTCAGACCGTTTTCATGTTTATACAATACAACAATTCAATCTCTATATCTTTCTTGCCAATGTCTATGAGTAATCGCTAAGAACTTATACCTCAAATACGAGTTGGTCGAGTAATGGCATTATCACATTATAAAGTCTATTTTGCTTCTATGCGACTTATTAAAGGATGGAAGGAATATTTATTATTAATATTCGCATTGGTGTCATTATTTTATTAAACTCGTTAATCTGATTTGGCTACAGATTGTGGTGGTTAGCAGGTTAGGTGGGATTTTGGATTCCTTAGGTTTAGCTTTTAACAACGAAACAGTCCAACTTGTATACTAAACAAAGAATTTACCAAAAATTATCTAGTCGTGTCTGGTTAGGTGGGATTCCAGGATATTCCGACTCCGTGTGCATAAAAAACAATCAATTTATAACGTAATGGATAATGATTTGTTGCATTTGTGGAGTGCACAAGTTCATCTAAAATGGGCTAAAAACGTTTGTGTTTCCCCTTGGATGAACAGTTTGGAGTTTATGTTTCGAACATGCTCGTATATCTAATATTAAGTTGCTGTAAAGCTAAGCCTATTACCAAGACTTTTTTTATCCCACAACAAATGCTAGGAATGACTAAGTTAAACCGCGTTGTTCATGTACCCAGTCACGCCTTAACCTTCAAGTTAGAAACGTAGGGTATGATCTCTAGCAGAGAAATCCACAAAGAATGGTCGTTTCCTCCCGTTACACAAGGTTTCTTATATACTAAGTACTAAAATCAAGCTAGTTGTGTACGCAAGGGAATATGCCACACAATCCAAAACAAAACGAAAACTATAACGAAATACTTAATCACACAATGTACATAATATTTCTTTCGAACTCAACCATATATTAATTTCTCTAGTCTTTTGACACGGGATACATGTACAAAACTCATCCATCGATCAACATCAATAACCAATCAAACCAGCTTTGATTTTTATTCTACATTATTGGATCTCAAATTTATTTCTCAGCAAACTAGTGGTACACATTATAGCAACACACATAACAATAATTAACCAATACCAAACTCACTCCAATCATTTCGCCACACGAACCACATTACTCGAAGAAGAACCGGACTCGAGAATCATATGTTGACCACCATTTTTCGGACCAGTCGAAGAGTACTCGCAATAGTTTCGAATCGCGGTTAGCTCGTACGGCGAAGTATCAGTAGCTAGCCACTGCTCAACCTCGAAATTCTCCTGAGCACACTGCATATGAACACCGGTAGTAGTCACTTCTACGTAGTTGACATACCACCCATGTCCCGATCCTGTTCCATCGGACGTTAAATTCATTTCGCATGGTGGCCCGGTTAAGCATGGTCCTCGTCCACTAAATATATCTAAATTCTTGCGTTCGAAGTAATCGTAGTCAGGCCCCATTAAGCCTCCCCATGCTTCGATGTCGTTGATACGTATGCCATAGCCTGCTGCATCGTATAACGTTAAGGTGATTATGGAGTCTGTCCCACCTTTGATGATTGAACCAGTTCGTACGTAGACTGTGTATACACAGTCAACATCGTCATCCTGCAATCATTAGTAAAAAAGTATTAAAAAAGTAAGTGGAATATAAGGAAACCGACACTCCTGAGAGATAAATCGCGTAACATCATGATTAAACGGACACGAGATTCGAGTATGCTTACCGATTGGCAAATGGTGGCTATGGAGATCAAGATCAATATGATTGTGAGAAATAGATGGTTGACTTTGGATCTTCCCATGTTTGGTTATTGACGAGTTTTATGTGATATGTGTTATTTGAGGTTGTATGTATATGTGTGATTTGTAAATATTTAAGATTGATTGATTAATGGGGTTTGGTAGGGGACTATATATATGGTCGACATGTGACATCAATGTGGTGGATATAAATTTATGGACACTTGTTACCTTTTATTTGCTCTTCTGGTCCACAATTTCAGACCACTGTCGTCTCGTGAATTTCGATGGTCTTGTGTTTTAAAGCTCTTTCACACCATAACAAAATACACGTGTATAAAAATTATATAATAAATTAATTAAGCTCAAGTATCATATTCTATATATATAATAGAAGGACATAAAATTTGAAGACTCTCGTTAAGTAATGACCCTGTGCGATTAACTCCATATGTAATATTGAAAATGATATTTTGGATGACATTTTCACTCTTAGCCATATGATGGATTTAATATTAAAAATGATATTTTGGATGACATTTTCTCTCTGAACTCTAAAGCCATATGTGGATTTGAGTAATGAACCGCCAAAAGTTCTTTCAAGTCTTTTTTTTTATCAAAGACTCATTGAATCTATCTGGACCATTTAATCCATTAGTCATCTATGGTCAGATTAATTTTTTTTTTAATAAAACACCCCAATCCCCTAATGATTGTTATTCATCTGTTTCTTTTTCACACACAACCACCACCACCGATCCCCCACACACAATCAATAAGATCCGATCTGATAACCACACCAAAACCACCCATTTCTGGTGAGATCCACAAGGATCCACCATTACCGACGAGTTGCACAACATACCAGTTCTCTCGCAACTTCCACAACAAATCCACCATTTTTCCGGCGAGATCCACAACTAACCCACTTTTCCGATGACCTCCACAACAAACCCACCCTTATCCGACGACCCCATAACAAACTACCCTATTACACACTCTTTTTATGATTAATTATTTGATTGTTCGTTAGACATCATATCACACAAAGGAAACAAGATTCAACTCTAACAAACAACTTTGTACATACGTTCTCATTTTGTAATATGATTCAACTCCAACAAACACATGGGTTTCTTGTACATATTTTTCTAGTACTGACCATCCAAATTTTATTATTGGAAGCATAATAGAAATTTAGTTACCATTTTCTTCTCGAGAAATTAATCAACTTAAAGTTTCATTAATTGGACTTAACATTTTTGTTCCACAATAAGCCATCATCTTTCAACGACCTCCACAAAAACATGCATTTTTCGACAAACTCTAAAAATATATAAGCTGATGCCGATACAAATGTTAATGAAAATCTAGATGCCGATGACGATGTTATTGAAAAATTTACTTGCCGATATAAATGCCAATGCAGATGTGACTGTTTGTAATACAAGTAATACTTTGTAACAGAATCATGGTGACTCATGTATGAGTCGCCGTGACTCATGTATGAGTCGCCGTGACTCATGTATGAGTCGTCGTGACTCATGTATGAGTCATCTTGGTGACTCATACATGAGTCACGTGACTCATACATGAGTCACATATGAGTCATCATGACTCATATATGAGTTATGGTGACTCATATATGAGTCAATGACGAGGTCGCCGAAAAAGTAAGTTTGTTGTGAAAGTCGCCGGGAAATGATGGATTTGTTGTAGAAGTCCACGGAGAACTGGGTTTGTTATGAAACTTGCCGGAAATTGGTAGATTATTGTGGATATCGCTGGAAAATAGTGGATTTGTCGTGGAAGTCGCCGGAGAACCGGGTTTGTTGTAAAACTCGTCAGAAAATGGTGGGTCCTTTGTGGAGGTTGCCGGAAATGGGTGGTTTTGTTGTGGTGGTGACTAGAAATCAGTGAGTTTATTGTGGTGGTCGCCGGAAATCCAATGTGAAATGTGGGATCCCGGTCTTTTTTTTTTGAAAAATATGGTAGATGAAAGATGAGGTTGATGATGACCATTAGATTAAAATTAGATCAATGGATGAAAATAATCCATTGAGACTATGATAAATTAAAGGTTAACAATTATAACTTTTTTTTTCTTTTTTTTTTTTGAACAAGCAACAATTATAACTTAACTAGCAAGGTTCTCACGTAACGTGGTGGTTAATATTCGATGATGATGATATCTGAAACGAACAAATGTTATTATTTTATCTATTAAGTTCGTATTCATATTAATATTAAATAATAAAAAGGTGAAATCAAAATAAATAGTTTAAAATAAAAAGTAAAAACTGAAAGTTGATGAGATTTATTAAACTTGATATTGAATTAAATAGCACGAACTTTTAAATAATATGATAAATATAAATTATGAGAATAATAAATATATAAAAAGATATTTTAATTTAAAATAAAAAATATTATTTTAATAAGTTATTATAAACGTTTGTTATAAAAGGTTGTTACAAAATGTTATATGGTATACAATATAGGAAAGACACAACAATTTGTTATATTTCGTAAGTAAACTTGGCTGAAAATTCAGCCTTGTTATTTTTATAAGATCCCAAATATTTTATAATATAGTTATAGATTATAAATTATAGATTATAGATAGCTAATTGACACAAATAAGTTAGGGCTAATTTTTGAAATGCCTCAAGATCACTCATCATTTGTTTTTTGCACCCACCAAACCAAGATTCTCTAAATATCTTATGCGACTTATTCGACCTATGCGACTTAATACAAATAAAAAGAATGTATTTGAGAAATATCAATAAGTTGCATAAATTGTATAAATCACATAAGGTATTTAGAAACATTTTGGTTTAATGGATGAAAAAAAACAAATAAAATGCCATCTTAGGTCATTTCAAATATTAGCCCAATAAGTTACATACATGAGACATTGTGGAGCTGTGGAGGTGGTGGGAGTGGGTTATAACCCAGGGGTGAAAAGGATGAGAAAAAATCACAACCACTCATTTTAGATGCACCTACAAAATCTCTTGCATCTCCTCTTAAGATTCTCACTCTTATTTAAAATGTGTGATCCAAAGTTTTTCTTATTCTTTTTATTTTTATTTCTCTTCTTACTGGATCGCTACTCTGAATTTAAATAGTATCTTTATTAAAATTGTTGCTATGGCCTATGGGGTTTTTCGGATATTCTCAAGTTTATTCTTTGAATTATGAAACATGCCTTCCGTAGCTTATTACTTTATTTTCGCAAAGAGACGAACCTTGCCATTTCGTAAATTCGGTATATGGTAAAAGAGTTCTATCAAGGAAATTCAACAAATGTAGCCAAGGAAAAATATAAAATGAAAATTACAAAGGTAATCATAGTTTTCCATATTTTAGCAGATTATGTTATGGAGTTTGAGTTTATTGTCACGCAAAATCAAACAAAAAAAGGTCATTTTTTTCACAAAATTGGCGTGATCATTTTAAAAGTGTTTGCACATAGCATTAATTGTTGGTGTTTATTCGTCTTAATCAGGGTAAGATAATCAATCTTAGCTACGTACTAGGACAATAGTTATCGGATATCACTTGGAATCGTGTGATCACTTTCCATAATAAACTATTCGACCCTAATGCCTGTGTATCACGAATACTTACTTGGGATAAGACAAAATGCAGTTAGTGGTTTGGGCACAAATCTCTAACCCTTTTGCTTTCAAGTGTTTATGTTTGTGTATATATTCATGCAATGCTGTAAACACCAATTTATGGGTGTAATACTCAAACCCTAGTCAATGGTATTAAGAGGAATTAACGGCCCATTAATCTCCTCTTAATGTACTCCATAATACCAGGAATAGTGGTTACATGACCAATTAAACGTGGTCATCAATGCAGTTAAACTGCCACTTGAATACGTCAAAGACCGTTACAAGTATACTTGTGCAACTCCAACATTTGTCTATCCTTCAGTACTGAAGAAGACTTACTGATAAGTAAATACTGAAGACAAGTCTTCAGTGGAATTACTCCCTGATGAATACATTCAGTCCAGAGTTAAACTCCCTTAAGAGTTAACTCACTGAAGATCATCAACAATGCTTTTTTTTTTGGAACAACAACTTTTATTAAAACAATACTAGCAAGGCGCTAGAAATTACAACGAAATAAGACGAGGGTTTTTGATCCACTCGATCCAAGAAAAGGTATTTTTACATCTAGAGTGAATCCATAAAAATGACCTAGATACAATGTCGTCGAATATCCTATCCTTCAACCGAGCTCCTGATCCAAAAATCTCTTGATTACGCCATTCCCAAATAAACCACCACACAATAAAACAAACACCTTCGAACACCTTTTTACGATTACTTGTAAGCCAAATACTCATCAACCAATCAGCCCATTCTTCATAAGTATTTATCGCTTGATAATCCAACTCCCACCACCTTAAGATTTTGCACATGAGCCGTTTGGCCATGTTACACCCAAAGAACAAGTGCGAGGACGATTCCACAGAACTATTGCATATAGGACAAGTGATAAAGGTTATATCCATGCCTCTGCGAGAGAGATTAAGTCTCGTAGTAAATAATCGTTGATAACCTTCCACGCATCAATATTTATCTTGATAGGAACCATTTTAACCCATCTAGTCTTAATACTACCACGAGGCAACAACTTAGCATCAATATACTTCCGAGTAGAAGAGACCGAGAATTCACCGGATCCCTCTAACGACCACCCCACCTGTCTTTCATGTTGTTTAAGATACATCCTTCCAGCTTTTCTCTTAGGATAATCATTTGAGAATATTCCACCCCTCCCCTCGGCTTACGTCTTAACGATGATTCCAAATCTTCATGCAACAGTTTATTAGCAACAGGAGTATTCTTCATCAGCAATGCTGAACAACATATTAGCCACTATAAGAGACAAGGTGTTCAGGGACTTACGGTTGTACACTCCGTACCTCCTTACCAATTCACCAGTATTTTAGAACCTACAATTGAACTATATTTCCAACAATCCTCCCCGATATACTACAATTCCTTTTGCATGAAAATTAACTTTAACAAACATGTGCATACATGAAAATATATTGAGGATTGAATTTCCATATTAGTATATTACACTTCAAACATTCGAGAATCAGGGTGTTCTAAAAATTGAACCCTTCAACTACTTTGAATACCTGAATATAAAATACACACAAGTTTACAAACACTTAGACGCTCCTGACACTACTAGCCATGTGTCCATATCCAATTCATAAACGTTGTAAGAGCCAAGTCCATGCTCCCTGAGGCGGCGAAACCTCAACATTTACATAGGTGGTTGCTCTTTAGTTCATGCTCCTGCTCCAACACTTTTTCAAAGACATTAACCATTGAGAAGTTTACAACTCCATCCTCCTTCTATAGGTACAAGCACATCCTTGGGCTGATATACATGTGCTTCAGTCCCTTGAATGTTCAGCTTTCCACATTGAACTCAGCTCCCAAGTTTTCCCAGGAGGGAGTTGAGTGTCCTAACATTCAGTTACTAGATTAGACTATTTAACCCATCCATTTAGCAGACTTTATAACCAAGTCTCTAGCCAATCCCTTCGTCAAGTGATCAACTAAATTTTGTTGAGACCTCGCAAACTCTATTTAAATCAACCCGTTCATGATTAACTCACGAATCATGCTATGTCTAACACCTAAGTGTCTAGACTTAACATTGTACATCTGACTATATGCCTTAGCCAATGTAGTTGCACTATCACAACGGATAGAAATAGGTGCTATAGGTTTGACCCACAATGGAATCTTAAGAAGCAAGTTTCTCAACCATTCAGCCTCTTTACCAGCAGCTGCTAGAGCCACAAACTCATATTCTATTGTTGAACCAGTAATGCAAGTTTTTTCTTGGATGGCCAATAAATTGCACCACCACCAAGTAGGAATCCCAGCCACTGGTGGATGAATTATCCTCAGTATTGTTGATCCAACTTTTATCAATGTAACCTTCCAACACCGAAGGATATCCAGTATATGGAAAACAAATAATCCATTATTCCTTTCAAATACTTCAGTACCCTCTAAATTGCTTACCAATGCTGAGTACTAGGATTACTAGTGTACCTACTCAGTTTACCCACAACAAATATAATTTCAGGTCTAGTACTAGTCATGGCATACATCAAACAACCAACCCTAGAATACTCAAGCTAGGAGACAACTTGACTATTGTTAGGAATCAGTTTCTCACTTGTATCCATAGGTGTACTCACTGGAGTACAATCAAAGTGATTGAATTTCTTCAGGACCTTCTCAATATAGTGAGACTGAGAAATTACAATACCATTACTTTCATGTTTAATCCTTACGCCAAGGATAACATCAGCCTGCCTCATGTATTTCATTGGGAACTTATATGACAAAAAATCCTTTTTCAAGTCAACTTGAACTTGATCAGTACCAAAGATTAGCATGTCATCAACATATAGGCAAATGATGACTCTTTTACCAGATTAACCAAATTTGTTATATACACATTTGGCAGGTTGGTTAAGTGAATAACCATTAGACAAAATCACTTCATCAAACTTTTGATGCTATTGCTTAGGAGCATGCTTCAGTCCATACAAGGAGTTAATCAGTTTACACACCTTACCTTCATGACCAGGCATGATAAACCTTGGGGTTGGTTCATATAAACCTCCTCATTCGAATCACCATTCAAGAATGTTGTCTTCACATCCATCTGATGAATAATCAGATTGTGAATACTTGCTAGAGCAATCAACATTCTTATGGTACTAATACGTGCTACTAGAGCATAAGTATCAAAATAGTCTATTTATGACTTTTTTAAACCTTGAATGACTAGCCTTACCTTGAACTTTTCAACAGTTCCATCTACCTTCATTTTCCTTTTGAAAATCCATTTACAACTTAATGGATTGCAACCTGGAGGTAGATCAACAAACACCCAAGTGTTATTTCCCATGATGGAATCCATCTCATCATTTATTGCTTCTTTCAAGAAAGCAACATCATGAGACTTGAATGCTTCATCAAATGTTTTGGGGTCATCCTCAACATTAAAGCAATAGTAGAATTGGTTAGAGACCTCATCTCTTGTACCTTCAACTAAGTATAATTGAAATTTAGGCCCAAAATTTCTTGAAGTCCTATGCTTTGTGCTTCTTCTAAGATCAGCTCATGTTGCTAAACCACAACCGCATCAGTGACCCTTTTAGGTTCCACTGAAGCACCAATGTCCTCAGCTCTAATAGGAGTCCTAAGGCTTGGTCTAGGGACTGATGAGAATCTAGTCTCATCAAAGTTAGCCTCCCTTGATTCGATGATTGAGTTTGTTAGTGCAAACATTACGATGTTTAGTCGATATAATCTCTTCGTGTTTTGTTGATGACTAATATTCGTTTTTTAGTATAATCGTTTTTCCTCGACTCGACTCGAATATGGATTTCCAATTTAACAATGAGATTTATCGTTTTTGGTTAAAAATGCTTGATTGGTATCTATGTCTATTTAAGCACAAAGCAAGCAAAAATGTAAAAATACTATATAATATGTATACGTACTATTCTAAAACAAAGTACAAATACCGCAAGTAAAAAAAATCAAAGTAAAAATATAAAGTGCGCAAGCAAAACGTAAACAAGATTTATCAAAATGCTAAACGAAAATAAAAGAACAATTGCAAAAATATTAAAATGCTAAAAATGTAAATGCAAAATTATTCTAAAAATGAAAATGCCAAATTTATTCTAAAAATGTAAAAACTAATTTTTTATACTACTTATATTTTCTATTTATTTATTTATTAAATCTATTTATTTATTTTTATTAAAACTAATTCTATTTTTTAAAACTTGAAAATGTAATGTAATGGAAATTCAAAATGTATGTAATGAAAATGTAATAAATGCAACTTGAATCTTTATTTGCTAGTATGTACGCATGCCATTTTTTTTGTTAAGAAAAATTAATACAGACTCAAGTGTAATGAATGAAATGAAATTGTAATGATTGTAATATAAGACGCGGCCTTAATTGATTATTATTTGCAGGCCCAAACAGTGAAGCCCATAAGATCTATAATGCACACAGCCCTATTGGTAAGTATAATTTGCAATTAACTCGAAATGACACAAAGCTGTGAATACAGGGACTTAATTGCAATTTTCACAGACTTTTTAAACAAAACGGGCTGTGGGATTTTTTCAAGTTCGTTTAAGCTTTTTAGTCTACGAAATAAGGTCCGGTTCGTTTCTATTTGTTCAAATAGCTAAAATATTGATTTCTAAACAATAACCTTTGAAAATCATTAAGAGATTATGCTAGAAAAACTGTCGAACTAAAGCGACTAGTCGAAAATACACAAATGGACAGCAGGTTTTTCGACAACTTTAGAGCTATCTAGCGACTTATCTATTAAGCTGCAGAAAAACTTGTCAACTACACTAATCAAGCCAGAAGTATGAACTTTTCAAAACACTAAAACGCTAATCCTAAATCTCAAACACGAAGAAAATATTGACTGATTTATGAAGCTACTTAGGCTGTTTTTTTGACAGAAAATTTCAATCCACAAATGCACTAAAAATCCGTTTTGACTCTTATGTTTGACCTGAACGTGACTGAATTTAGGCTATCAATATGTGACAATTGAAGAGCTATTAGCCTTTAAACTACAGCTACAACGATGCAAGCACAATCACCCAAACCAAACGCTCCTTAAGCAAAAACAAAAGCACAAATAACAAAGCAAAAGAAAGATCTAAAGGATTATAAGCTATAACAGACTACAGACTAGCAATAACAGATCAATTGATATTAATTCAAGCAAAAATTCAGCAAATAGCATATTAGAACTCAAGCAAGCAACATAAACCTAGAATAAGCCTAGAAAAGGTAATTGAGAGCTTATCCTGCATCCAGGCCTCCGTTGATGGCGATGATAGCTCAGAATCAATCTAGTACTCCTACTGAACACGAATCAACAACAAAAACAACAGCTATCACTTGAATTCAACGAATTGAATTCAAATTGTTGGATAGATTCACACGACTATATATGATATATAAATGTAGATGAAGATTAAACCAAAAAAGAAAGATTAGATTAGATGAAGGAAAAGAGAAAAACAAAAGATGTGAATTCCTAGTGAGAGAAACACATACGTTTCTCTCTCTAAAACAAATGAAATGGAAAACACACACACACAAATGAGGCTTAGGAGGCCTTTTATACTAAGTAGTAAGTGTTTAGGAGGCCTTCCTCATTTGTGTGTTCGGGACTAAATCCCGTTACATAAACATTAATAACTAAGAACTCTCGACACCGTTGAATAGTATTTTACACGAGCTTCGCAACGGTATATTATATGACCATCACTTTAAATACGGCTAACAATCTCCCCCTAAGGGGTGGTCATGTAATATGTGACTTCACTTCGTTGGTGTTGCAGACTTTGAAGCTTGTTGCCTTGAGAGTTCTTTCATAGTTCCTTTCATGACTTGTGATCTTGGATCTTTGATCTTTGCCTTGACTTGATCTTGTAACTTTTCCAGCTTGTGTTCTTGTGTCTTTACCCACATACTCATGTTTTTAGTTGACATGAAAGCTTGTTAACAATCTCCCTTGATCATCAGAGTAGCGGAAGTCTTTGTCTTTAGATGTTCTTGAGCTTTCTTCAATAATCCTGAATATGTGGCCTTGAATTGCGACTCTTGAGATAACGCCACCGTTTGCATTCCACCGGTTTCCCGTTATACAGTACGAATACTGTACCTGTGATCAGGTAAGTTCAAAGAGCTTCCTTGACAGGATTTCCAGCTGTGGTAGCCGTTCTCAATACTTGAATATATCGAAAGATAATTCAAGGTAAGGAGTGAATCATGCAGTTCCATTCTGCTGATTAGGTCGTCAATTCACTTTCCTGGAACAAGTCTGAATCAATTAAGAATCAAACCATCGTTGCTTTCCAGTTGACACAAGTTTGATTCATATAGAATCGCACAAGTTACCTACCGCAGTGCTGTTTGATGATGACACTGGAAGGATTTCCATTCGTCACTGTAAATACTGAAAAGTATTACTCTGAATGTTCTGGCAAGATCATAAAGATATTGCGTCGAGACCTGGAACGAGTTTGAATCAATTAAGAATCAAACCACTGTTGCTTTCCAGTTAACATATGTTTAATTCAAGTGAATCTTACATATGACCTACCGCAGTGCTGTTTGATGTTAACACTGGAAGGATTTCCATTCATCACTGTGAATACTAAAGAGTATCACTCTGAATGTTCTAGCAATACCACAAGGATAGAGCGTAGGACTCTGTAAATCATCGCTTGTGTTCTAATGATGAACAACAATTGATCTATGGAATAAGTGTCCTAATGAGATTTTTGATGAATCTCGTTGGCTCTAGACTCTATAAGTGCACGTTTATTTGGTGATCGGAGGCTGGAGCAGACTGCCACCTATTCAATATCTACTATCTCGGAGTGAGAAAGTTGATAGAAATGAGTTGAACTCCGTGACAATAAAACAAACTTCTTTTGAGAGAAGCTTGAGTAGGCTGGGAAGGGTTGTGCATTGCATCACTGGGTCCATGATGCTTTGTCTTCAGTATCAGAAATCATCAAAGTGATTCTGATAATAGATGTATTGACCCGGTTTCTGCCTAAGTTGTATGGAGGGCTTCTTTCTTTACACCCTTTATCCTTACATTTCTTTTTCATTCTTCAACCCCTTCAATGCTTACCAAGACGTCATAACTAGCACCTTGTTGTGATTGTTCCAGTGCTAGCTTAAGTCATTAGTCGGCATTATTCCCGTACACTCAACTACTCCATCTTTCCTAAGGACTTCTAAGTTCTAATGGATTGTCCCTGGGAAGATCCCTCCGGTTCTGGTTGGATCATAGGACGAATACCTAACCACCTTTTGACACCAATACCATCGTGAATTTATGTGTTGAAGGGTATAGATATCGTAACCAGAAAAATCATTTGAAAATGCAGTCAAGGTGTTGATGAAATCAATGTTTGCACCTTGAAAGTTTTCTATATCACCAAAAACGCTCCCCCTACATATGTGCATCATAAAAGGAGAGATTTTTTGCACATATTAGGAAGAGAAAGCACTTATATCAAAGACCTTATTCAAGATAACACATTTTAATCACTATTCTCCCCCTCAAAAATTGCATGAAATTGAAATTTTTGTGAAACTAGTGATGAAACATGGAGAGAATAATGTGTCATGAAACTTTGGAACAAATGTTTATACAAACATTATACTCCCCCTCGAAAAGAGATTGTATTTAAATAGGGGAGTATATGAGCACATTGTTTTGAAATTCTTTGAAAAATTGTGCTCAAAAGTCCAAGAAAAATTGTGTTCATGAGCTTAAAACTTTGAATGTTTCGATATAAGCTCATGACCGAGAAAAATGAATTTCTCGTTGTTGAGGATAAGTCAAAGACTTTCCTTTATTTAGGGACCGGGTTATAGTCTGACATGTGACTATAAGCCATTATGAGAAGAAAAATAGAAAAGACATGTTTTAAAAACATTTGAACTCTCATTCGAACTTTATGTACGTACCCGTGTCGTTATTGAACAACATTTCTAAGCACGTCCATATTATCGATGCTGAGAGACATGTCGGAGAAGAATATTTTTGGTGTTTTTTGAAAAGTTTTCTCATTTTTTATTTTGTTTTTATAGGTTTTATATTTTTGTATTTTGATTTTCTGATAAATATATACAAGATTACTGCGAATGTGCAAGACGTTCAAGTTCATCAGGAGTGAAACTACGCATACCAAGTCGACGAACCAAGAATTCAAATCTGTCTTGAGGAAGAGCTTTGGTGAAGATGTCGGCTAGTTGGTAGTCCGTCTTGACAAAGAACAGTTCGATCGTTCCTTTTTCCACATGCTCCTTTATGAAATGGAATCGAACAGCTATGTGCTTGGTCTTGGAGTGTTGGACCGGGTTGCAGGATATGGCTATGGCTGATTGTGAATCACAATAAATAGGGACTTTGTTAAAGTAAAAGCCATAATCCGTGAGTTGTGTTCTCATCCAAAGGACTTGAGCACTACACACGGATAGAGACACATATTCTGCTTCCGCGGTTGACAACGCCGTACAGTCTTGTTTCCTTGATGACCAGCTCACTAGCTTTTCGCCTAAGAATTGTGCTCCACCGGAAGTGCTCTTGAATGTATCATGACACCCTGCATGATCGGCATCTGAAAAACCCGTGAGATTAAAACCAGAATCCTTCGTATACCAGAGACCCATGTTAATGGTTCCCCGGAGATAACGAAAGATCCTTTTAACCTCCTTGAGGTGTTTCTCGGTTGGCTGAGCCTGGTACCGAGCACATAAACAAGTAGCATGCACAATGTCCGGTCTGCTTGAGGTTAAGTACATAAGGGACCCGATCATACTTCGGTATTTTGTAGCATCTACAAATGTCCCTTTCTTATCCAAATCAAGCTTGTGTTTAGTGTCCATTGGAGTACCAATAGGATCACAGTTATCCATACCAAATTTCGTTAGAATCTCAAGCACATACTTGGACTGATTTATGAAAATACCACGGGGGGATTGGTGAACTTGGAGACCAAGAAAAAACGTCATTTCCCCCATCATGGACATTTCAAATCGACTTTTCATAAGGTCGGCAAATAATATGGAATATTTTGGGTTAGTAGAACCAAATATAATATCATCTACATAGACCTGAGCCACCAAGATGTCGTTGCCGTAGTGCTTGATAAACAACGTTGGATCAATAGTTCCTTTGCTGAAGTGATTTTGTAGAAGAAATGATGATAATTCGTCGTACCATGCCCTCGGTGCTTGTTTCAAACCATAAATTGCCTTTTTCAACTTGTAGACATGGCTTGGATGTTCGGTATTGATGAAACCTTCAGGTTGACATACATACACATCTTCTTTTAACGGCCCATGCAAGAAAGCCGTCTTCACGTCCATTTGATACACAGTGAACGATTTGTGTGCAGCATATGCCAAGAAAATCCTAATAGCTTCCATCCGAGCAACCGGGGCGAATGATTCAGCGAAATCAATTCCCTCCTGCTGTTTATAACCTCTCACAACTAACCGAGTCTTGTTCCTAATGACCGTTTGCTCCTCATCCATCTTGTTTTTGAATAACCATTTCAGGGTAAGCGGATCAATATTGTCCGGTCGAGGTACTAACTCCCATACATCAAGCCGGATGAACTGATTGAGTTCTTCTTGCATAGACTCAATCCATGATGCATCGGTCATTGCTTCTTTCACACTTGCTGGTTCCATTTTGCTGACTGATAGTGCATAGATACACATATCACCATCGGTACGCAGCTGATTTCGTGTTGAGACCGGTCGTGAGATATTTCCAATCACTTGAACTAAAGGATGAATCTTAGTCCATTTGTGTTCATGTGGAAGTGTATGAGAAACTTGATGCGAGCTCGACGGATCCACATATGGTGTTGAAGGCTGAGTAGTACTTGTGGAAGCCGCAAATGGATTAACAAACTCATGTTCGTTGAGCATCGCATTGTTTGCATTTTCAGCAACTATTTCATTCTGAAGATGAACATGAGTAGGAATTTGCTGAGAATGTTGTTGAGTTGCGTCAGCAATCGGAGAAGTGGTTGGAATGTTTTGAGTCAATATGGTTGAGGTTGACGTAGATGGTGCAGAAGTAGATGCCGATGGTGTAGATGCAGTCGGAGGTTCTTGAACTACCGAAGCAGGTGCAGCTGGGGCATTTTGAGGAACACCAAATGACGAAGGACCCTCCATATATTCATCATATATTGGCCCAAATAAAACTTCCAAGTCACGTTCCGATGGTTGTAACGATGAGATTGCTGACGGTGCAAATTGAAGCGCGAGTCCTGAACTTACATGTCCAGAAGTCTGACCTTGAAACTCGGGATGTGAACTCCTATGTTGAGAGGCCATACCCGAGAGTTCATCAAAGGTAACATTCATAGTCTCCATTACCTTTCTTGTCCTTCGATTATAAACCCTGTAAGCACAAGCAGTTGAAGAATAACCAATGAAAAAACCAATATCACCTTTAGGATCAAGTTTACCGATATCTTCACGATCATTCTTCGGATAACATAATGCACCGAAGACATGTAAAAATGAAATATCCGGTTTTCTTCCATTAATGATCTCATAAGGTGTTTTGTTGAAACGGGTGTGAATAATGGAGCGGTTTTGAGTATAACATGCAGTTGCTATAGCGTCGGCCCAAAGGAATAACGGTGCACTAGAGGAGAGAAGCATCGTTCGAGCAGCTTCAACTAACGTACGATTCCTCCGTTCCACAACTCCATTCTGCTCTGGAGTTCTTACAGCCGAAGTTTGATGAGAAATCCCAACTTCGTCAAAATAAGCTTTCAATTTCTGATTTGTGAATTCTGTACCGTTATCCGTTCTCACAATAATGACAGGGGCTTGCAGTAGAACTGATGTTTTCTTCAAGAAGTTAATAATTACATCAGGGGTTTCATCTTTTGAAGCAAGAAAATGAACCCATGTGTAGCGAGAATAGTCATCCACAATGACAAGGACATACCGCTTTCCATTAATACTTTTGATTCTCATTGGGCCACACAAATCCATATGTAGGAGATGTAACCTATTCGTTGAGTTGGGAACAGGTTTGGGTTTGTGAGGCTTCTTCTTACTTTTACCTTGCTCACATGAAGGACAAAGATGGTCTTTTGTATATTTGAATTTTGGAAGACCGGTAACGAGATCATCTTTCGCGAGATGGGTGATGGCATCGAAATTGAGATGAGATAACCTTTGATGCCATAACCACGACTTTGTTGATGTGGCTCGGGCCATGAGACAAATTGGAGAAGCAGCTGACATTTGAAAAAGATCAATGGTGTAAAGGTTGGTGGTACGATTTCCTTTCAACAGATCAATTCCTTCAAGATCTCTTACAAAGCATGTATGACTTCTGAAAGCGACCTCCAAGTCTGAATCACAAAATTGCCCAACCGAGAACAAATTATGTCCCAAGCCATCAACAAAAGAGACTCTGGTGATGATTATATTTCCCCAATGAAGATCACCATAGCCTAGAATTGCCGCAACATGATCATTTCCAAATCGAACAGTTCCCATGAAACGCCATACAAAGTTCTTGAGAAGGCTTCGATTCCCAGTCATATGTTTGGAACAGCCCGAGTCCACGCACCAGAGACAAATTTCAACAGCCTGCCAATGATAAGAGAAACAGATATTTTGGCAACCGATGAAATAGGTTCCTGTAGGGTTAGAAGATAATTAAGCCGTATCACATACCGACGTTTCACTGTCAGTATGAGATCTACTAGTGTCGATAATTTTGCCACTACAGTCAAAATTTCTACCAGTAGGCAACCATTTAGAGGTGAGTCTAGGGCTACTAGGCTTAGCAAGACTTTTTGTGGACCCTACATGCGTACTTTTTGGAACATACACCTTAGCCTTAGGAGTGTGTTGTTGTTCACTGACTGACAGCTTGTCAATTCGAGTGTAACCACCATAATTCAAACCATTCATAGTCAAACCACAAGCATCATGACTAAAAGTAAAGAAACATTTATTACATTTAGCACAGATAACTTCAGATTTTTCATTCCGAATAGCAAGCTTAAAGTCATTACATTCAGATGAATTAGGTTTCTGATTATGATTAAAAAGCGGTAAATTCCTAGGGTGTTCTTCTACTTCCACATTATTGATCTTGGGGCGACTACTTCTAGAGGCAAAAGGGACCCTATCATTCCTTGTATTGCTTGTAGGCTGTGGCCTTCTGCTCTTAGTGTAGTTGTTTATTCCTGTAGAAGAAGACACGCGTCTATTAGAATTAGCACTTTTTAAATCAATAACTTGTGGTTGAGTTATAGTGATCGGTTTTGTCCTAACGCTTGCTGTACGTTGTTTGCTAGGCACAGAGGGAGAACTAACACGAAACATTCCTGGGGCAATCACAGCAGTTTTCGTTCCAGCAACCTTGGGAAAAGGTGTCACAGCAATACGAGTGGGTCCCGAGGTTTCTGGTTTCTGGATCATCGTATCCACAATCGAGCTAGGTTCAGAAGTCTTATCTTTTAACAAGGCCTTTAACTTACAGTTCTCACAGATTTTATCAATAAGTTTCTGATAGACAGACTTACTTTGTTCAACAGCCCGCTTATATGAAACAACAACAGATTCTAAATCCGCAATCTTAGCCTTAAGCTTCTGAACATTACCATCACTAGTACTCTCTAACCTAGACGAGGCCAAATTCGTTTCCGAAGCCCCTCCTAACTGAGCCTGCAACCGTACGATAGTTTGTTGCATTTCATTGTGAGCTTTTTCATACGAAATCTTGTCATATTTGCATTCATCACATTTTTTGACAAATTTATTCCAAAGATCGGTGAATTCTTTATCCTTTTTAATGACATAAGATTCCATTTTCTCTTTCATAAGATCAAGCTCAGTTTGGAGGTTTTCATCATGCGACGTAGAGGTACCTAACTCAACAGGACTACTATCAATACAATCACTAGCTTTAGAGAGGCGTTCAAGGTCGTTTTCCAAAACTTTAATTTTATCAAGAGATTCATCAGCTTCCTTCGTCAATGATTTAAAGTCTTCAACAAAGTTGGCTAATTCTTTTAGAAAAGCGTTTTCCAAATTTCCTAACCGAGCATCAACTTGATTAATAATCGGATTAATATCGTTTTGAAGAATTTTCTGAACCTCAATCTGAACAGGTGATGTAAAATTACCTCCAGTTATTTTTGAATTAACAACACGTTTAAGGATGACAAAGTTATCTTTAAGCTCGTTTAGAAATCGGCGAGTGATACTCGGTTTAGGAGGGTTATCAGACAATTCCTCACTTGGTAGCAAAAGCATTTCAGTGCTCGTTTTAGACCGAACAAAAACAGTTGGCGGGTTAACTTTCGGATAATAAACGGGTATCACTTCTTTATCAAGCTTTTGCATTCTTAAACGAGACTCTACAGCAAGTTCAGTAGTTTCCTCGGAATCATGCACACTAGGAGGATCATGCTCATCAGACAATAGCACACTACCATTATATAAAGTTTCATTAGTGGCCTGAACTTTCGTAAGGTATCCTGGATTAGGAGGAAGAGGACAACCTAAAGCCATTTTGTATCGAGTGTAATTTATCTCATTCACTTTTGGTGCGAGCATATTTATCGTCTGCATAGTTTGGCCACGTTTTACTAAAAGGTTGTCTAATTCTCTAATCCTATCCTGCGCTTTGCAAAAATCCTCAAGAAGCCCATCTTCTCGAATTTTGAAATCATGTTTTAGCTTTTTCCTTTCTTCTTTTAAATCAGAAACAATAGCTTTTTCAGTTGAAAGCTGTTTATTAAGAGAAGTGATTTCATCATTCAAGTCGCTTATCTTTTTAGCACTACTTAAGTGTATGGCATTTAATTTCTTAGTGGTGCATTTTTCTTGATAAACAGATGTAGCATGAGCTTGTTCAAGTTCCTTGATTTTAGCATGATGAATCTCAAAACTTTTCTCCCGTTCCTTATATCCCGCAAGCTCAGTGGTCAATTTGGCATTAGTTTCTCTAAACTTATTATTAACCACCGTAGCATGATCTACATCCTTAGCAAGCTTATCAAATAGAGATTTATAATACGCATGTGTCTCATCAGGAAGGGTTGTAGGCTGAGCAACTTGATCCACACTAAGGTCCACACTAGGCTCATTCGAAATAATATTACTATTATTCGTTTGATCCTCGTGTGTCTCAATGTAGGGCTCAAGCATCTCAGTATACTCTTCCTCCTGATTAGACATATTATATATATCATTATCATCAAAACTTGGGTGTACCTCAGAGGGACCGTCTGCATCATAGACGGGAGCTCTGTCATCATGCATTCCTGAGGTTGATGCTTGCTGTAAGTTTGCCATCAAGATGTAGTTGGCATTCACCTCTTCTTCCTCGTCATATTCTGCAGCAGAAGCCATAAGATCAAATTCCTCAGCTTGAAGTGGAATCCCTGCCTCTTCCTTTTGTGCTATGAGAAGCTGAGTCTGAAGATAAGCAGCATCCCTCTTCTTTTTGGCTGTGCAATCTCTAGCATAATGACCAAATCCCCTGCAGTTGTAGCACTGAACCTGACGATTGTTGTTTCCATTACCCGTACCAGTATTCTCAGCCCTTGCAGCCACAATGTTTCCCATCTGGTTAGCAACCGCTGGCACAACTATTAACCCATTCTGATTACCCACATTCGAAACACCCGGATTTTGACCACGGTTTTGACCATACTGATTTCCTGCATTGCCAACGGTCTGCCCAGCATTCTGACCATATTGTTGAAACTGAGTCCCCGTGTTTCCAGCAACTACCAATTGGCGATCTTGATTCGCATTCATGAAAGGTTGAGCAATCTGCCTATTTCTAGTGTTAGAGGAGATTCTCTGATTGTTGTTGGTGGGGTTAATGGTGAATTTGAATGCCTTTGCAAGAAGGGCAAGACCAGTATTAATAGCATGAGTAGGATCGGTAATGTCATCAAAACAGGCAATGGGTTGTTGTAAGTAATTCATAGCAGCAGGATGTTGATATCCATAAGCAGTGAGTTGTTGTTGTTGTTGTTGTTGTGGCATGAAGTTACTTGATGAGGGTTGATGGTAGGGTACCATGGGATATGACATAGATGATGGAGAGTTTGCCATAAAAGCCAATGGATCTTGTGTCTTGGCACGTCTTTCTGCCCTAACTTCGTTAGCTTCATCTTGATTCATCTTCAAATAGTCATAAACTTGAGTGTAGTCCACGACATGAAGATCCTTGGTTTGATTGACAAGAGTGACATATCGTGACCATTCAGAAGGAAGATTATCAAGAAATTTGATGTTGGCAGCAATTTGTGCAGGTTCATGTTTGTTTCTTCTAAGATGGTTCATGAGGGTTGAAAACCGATGATAATAAGGTTCAATTTGTTCCCCTTCAGTAGACGTAAATTTCTCCCATTCACGAAGCAACTTAGTTTCCTTTTCTTGTAAACCGATTTCACTGCCCTTCATCATTTTCTGAATCCTAAGCCACATCTCGTGTGCGGTTTCACAACTATCGACAGCAGCATAAACATCTTCAGGAAGTCCCATAAGAATGACTTGAATTGCTTGATCATCAGCGTCGAGTTGTTTGGATTCAGCTTCAGTTAATTCTTCATCTGTTTGCTCATGACTTGAATCAGCTACTGGGTTAGCATTCGTAGGGTCCCCAGGCACAATAATTGTTCTTCTAACGTACGGACCCTTTTGAATCGAGTTGACAATCAACTTTCCCAGAGGTTTACATTTTGCATAACGAAGGAGACGACTAGCCCATGTAGTGTAATTCTCCTTCGTAAGCATGGGTGGACGATTCTCAGTACCCGCAGCATAGATATCTTGTTGAGACGTCATCGAAGAAGTCGTGTGAACAACAGGATCTCAATTCGTAGAAAGCGTGTGGTGATGTTGAAATTCCGAAACTTCCGATTTTTTTCTCAGTCCGACAATAAATTCCTCAGTCCGACAAAACGGTAAGCTGAAAAAATTATGTATCGCCAAATATTGAAATTGAGTTCGAGATAGCCAAAAACTAGTAGGGAAAAAATTTGATTTTACTTGACCTAAAAATTTTAACTCTTTTTTTTTTTTTTTTTTTTTTTTTTTTTTTTTGATCTTCGTGTAAACTACGTTCTGAGACTAGTCTAGATGGTGGCTAAAACTAAAAATTACTCAAACAAAATTTCCATCGGAATGCCCATCGGAAAATTCTATCGGAATGTTCTATCGGAATGTCCTTCTATCGGAATCTTAGATCGCAATGATGATCTGTCGGAATGCTAGATCGCAATGATGATCTGTCGAAATATTGCTAGTATCGGAATGTCTAGATCGGAATGACTACCCGTCGGAATATCTAGATCGCAATATGGCAAAAATAAATTGGACAGAGTAACGGCTCAAAATACCTTAAGACCCGTCGGAATCCCAGATCGCAATGCACGATCGGAATGTCACGTCGGAATAAGGTATCGAAATGCAGTGATCGCAAAGTAGAACCAAAAGGTTATTGCGATCTGGCCTCACACCCTTTGTACTTTCCGATGGTGAAACTTGCAAGAATTTCGGAAAGATGAACAAACACGAAATTTCTCAACTTTTGATCCAAAATACTTGTTTTTAAGCCAAAACCAAGATGCCCAAATCACTACTACACGATTTAAAGAAGGTATACTTCTTAGAAACACAAACAAACACGAAATTTGTTTGATGTTTTGACGAAAAACAATCAAAATCACACGAAATGCTCAAATACGAATCCCTTGGCGAATGATACCACTTGTTGGATAGATTCACACGACTATATATGATATATAAATGTAGATGAAGATTAAACCAAAAAAGAAAGATTAGATTAGATGAAGGAAAAGAGAAAAACAAAAGATGTGAATTCCTAGTGAGAGAAACACATACGTTTCTCTCTCTAAAACAAATGAAATGGAAAACACACACACACAAATGAGGCTTAGGAGGCCTTTTATACTAAGTAGTAAGTGTTTAGGAGGCCTTCCTCATTTGTGTGTTCGGGACTAAATCCCGTTACATAAACATTAATAACTAAGAACTCTCGACACCGTTGAATAGTATTTTACACGAGCTTCGCAACGGTATATTATATGACCATCACTTTAAATACGGCTAACACAAATGTTCAAATTCCCTCCAAAACTCGAATTCACAACAAATCTTCACCAAACTCGATCAAGTCAGCTTCAAGAGCTTGTATTCAAGCTTAATATCAATTCACAGCAACAAATCGATCATATGAACAGCTACAGTAACCGTAATCAGAGGTAGGAGATGATGAACAGTACTTTAATAGAACTTTTATTGATTTGAATGAAAGGAGAGTACAATTTGATAAAGGAAAATACAAAACTAAAGCTAGCTTACAGATTAAGCTAACTAAAGAGAGAAAAATCTAGAAATTTTGGAAAAAATGCAAAACTATGTGAAGTGAGGAGCGGGGTATGTATTTATAGGCTGTTGGAGGAGCGTGGGTAGGTGTGGGTTTTGATATGGTAACAGTCGTGTCAGTGAATGACAGTCCAAGAACGAATGAAAAGTTGCGAAGTGTCGAATTAGGGTTCTTGGTGGATAGTAAATTGGGTGTTTTTGATTCAGGCAACGACAGCTTGATTGGCTGGCACCATTAGCTTCGTCTCGTCGAGCTGATCATTTTTCATATAGAACACTTCTTTTGAATCGACCTGTAGCTTTCGCAGTTTGCTGTTGAAGAAACCATGCCACGTGTCACATTTCTATTGGTGGGAGTGTGTATGTGGGGATTAGGAGTAAAAGCTGGTGGTTTAATGATTGGGTATTAATGATGGGCTGGTATTAATGGCAAAAAGTGCAATCCATGTGCACCCCTTTTCTTTCATGTGATTGGTCCAATTGGCAAGCTATATTAATACTTTAGGCACTTTACACTTTCAGTCCTTGTCTTTTGCAACACTTGATCTTTAGCCATAATCTTCATAGAATCTTCACTTTTGGTCCTCCAAACTTCATTCTTTTGACACTTTTGATCCTTTTCTTCATTCTTTGTCTTTTTCTTCGATAAACGACCGTGAAATCCCGTGTTTTCTTCGTTTTTGTCCTTTTGTACCTATTTTTCACAAATAAACCAAACCAAGCGTAATTCCGACTTTTACATTAATTAATTTACGTTTTGGTTTGGTTTTTGCTTATTTTTAGTGGTAAAAGGGTAAGTGTTTACACACTTATCAAATGCCCCTACACTTGACCATTGCAATGACCTCATGCAATGCACGATTTTAAAGCACAATTTTTTATTTTTCATCATAATTAACCCATTTTGGCCTTCATTATTATATATACATACTATGACACGATACTACACTAATAGAAACTTATAAAACTAAAAAGATAAAAGATTTTCAGAAGAATCAAAAGATAACCAATTTCACTTTATTTTTTTTTTTACTTTGAAATTGTTCGATGGAAGAAACTCGTAAAGAAATCAATGACTTTGATTAGGGCTTTTGGTATCATAAATATTTATCATCCTCAAGTTTCACGTTCCCTATACCAAGCTTAAAAATGAGATCATTGTTATTCATAAGTAAAAGTGCATCGACTTATTGATAAAAATTAATTGTGTTAACTATATACTCCCACTTATTATTCCTATAAACCGGTTATTATTCGAGCAAATTGCTTTTTAGCAAATTTGTCGTTATTTGGCGTGAAATATTAAAAATGTAAAATCTGAAAATAAGGAAGCACGGTTTTAATCCTGAGTAACCATCTTATCCATTACTCAAAAAACCGCCCACAGTTAATATAAGTCCGACCTAAAATAATAAGTCATTCGTTTTATGTGTAAGATCCTTATGTCATGCTTTAATAAGTAGCTACACACTCGCTAAGAAAAGAAAAATAAAACTCACGCAATAATTTATATCCGCCGCCTTTTTGAGACCTTGGATCTTCAATCCCGCAACCCGTCAAGGTAATATTGGATTGGAGCAACTATTAAATCCCCGCAACCCGTCAAGGTAATATTGGAATTCAATAGCTACTATAATTAACACTTCACTGCCCCTCTTGGGAGTCTTGTATAATTATCTTTTTTTCTTTTTTTTTCTAGCCACTCATTTTTTTATAAGCCGCTCTTGTTTTTCTTTATTCCTCACAAAGAAAGTTGAAAAGAATAAAAGGAAAAACACCCGCTAAGTATTAAGCATGACATAAGTCTAGTACACATAAAACGTTCTAACTTAGAATCTTAAGACGTACTTATACCAACCACGAATGATTAGTAAAAAATGCATAAGAGACTACAAACCAATTAAAACCGTTCTTGATTATTTATTAACATATATACATGCGTTGACAAGAAAGTAAAGGTTACCGATGGGAGTATAAAGCCACAAATAATTTCTATGAGGTTTATCTAGCCCTTTATACTTACTTCAAACTCTATCATTTCTCATTCTCCACAATTTAAAATCTCAAATAATGAGACTCGTGGATGCTTAGCCTAATAAACCGAATTATCGATTTACATGGTTAAGGATACTAGCTAGAGAAAACTTGGATAAGTAAACTCGGGTTGAGTCAAAATATCACGACGGGCCTAATATGTCAAAGACGTCTAAACTCGTTAAAACCATATCCTTTATTTTTTTTTCTCTTTTTGACTTTATTTTTTCAAAGACTATAATAGGAATATATATATAATATGATACGAGGAAAGAAACAAAAGACTCAAAGGAAAATACTATTAGGCCAAAATAGATCAAATTTTTTGAAAAATGTCGAAAAAAATATGATTTGCCAATTTTAATGAGGTCATATTAATGGAAAAGCCCACTTTACTTCGACAGAAGTCTCCCCTACACTTAATATAAACATTGCCCTCAATGTTTAAGTATGTGGAAGAATTAACTCCCCTACACTTAGGACATTGAGTGCTTTGTTTAAATCGAGCTAAGGAAGAGACAACTAAAGTGAATTCAATTGATTATTTATTTATATACAAAACTGAATCACAATAGTTTTGGATAGAACCGGTATCACAGGTACACGGGATCACGGGTCGCCTCAAAAGCACCAAAAGTGGAATGATATATCGATGAAGTCCCTGCACAATCACCACAAAACAACAACCTATTTGGCTCCCCCCTACACTTATTGGTTGAAAAAGGTAAAGAAAAATCTAACCTAGTTATATGATGCTTGATTTTATTACAAGAGTCTCTAGCTCGACTCGATTTCCCGAATTTAATTCAAGGGAAATGTAGAGAGGGATGGAATCATCTCATGAGAGATGTCCTCTCCAAAATACAACTTAACCCGTTGGCCATTCACCTTAAAATTTGGCCCATTTGGTTGAGCTAGCTCAATGGTGCCATATGGAAAAATTTGGGCCACAGTGAACGGACCGGACCAACGGCTCTTAAGTTTGCCCGAAAAGATTTTCAACCGAGAGTTAAAAAGTAAAACTTGGTCACCGACGTTGAACTCTCGGTTCTTAATCTTGCTATCATGAATTTGCTTAGTTTTCTCCTTGTAAATCAAAGAATTCTCATAGGCATTGTTTCAAAGCTCATTCAATTCATTAAGTTGGATTTTTCTATGGTCACCGGCTTTGTTCATGTCAAAATTAGCCCATTTGAGAGCCCAATAAGCCTTATGCTCCAACTCAATGGGGAGGTGGCATGCTTTCCCGTACACGAGGCGATAAGGAGTACAACCGATAGGTGTCTTATAAGCGGTACAGAAAGCCCACAAAGCGTCGTCTAATTTATCGGACCAAGAAGCACGGTGCTCTCCCACGGTTCGCTCTAAGATTCTCTTAAGACCACGATTGGAAACCTCGGCTTGGCCATTCGTTTGTGGATGATACGCGGTGGAAAGTCGGTGATTGACACCATACTTAGCCATGACTCGTGCGAATTGATCATTGCAAAAATGAGTCCCGCGATCACTAATAATAGCACGAGGTACACCGAATCGAGCAAACAATTGTTTCAAGAAGTTTACTACAACCCTAGCATCGTTGGTGGGTAAAGCCTTAACCCATTTAGAAACGTAGTCGACGGCTACAAAGATGTACTTATTACCCTTAGACGAGGGAAATGGCCCCATAAAGTCGATGCCCCAAACGTCGAAGATCTCGCATTCTTGAATGAAATTTTGTGGCATCTCATCTTTGTGAGTGATCTTTCCCTGACGTTGGCAAGCATCACAATGCTTAACCATCTCATGCGCGTCATGATAGATGGAGGGCCAAAAGAATCCAGAGTCGAAAACTTTTTCGCGGTGTAATTTGGACCAAAATGACCTCCGGTGGGTCCTTTGTGGCAAGCTTCAAGAATGTGTAAAGCCGCCGGCCCATCAGCACATCGTCGGATAATTTGGTCCGCGCATTGCTTGAAGAGATAAGGGTCGTCCCAATAATAGTGTTTTATGTCCTTGAAAAATTTCTTGCGTTGTTGGGACGATAACCCTTCGATTAGCACACCACCCGCCAAGTAGTTTGCAATGTCCGCAAACCATGGGGTGTCATCCTCCTTAGAATGGATAGACATTAAAGTCTCAAGAGGGAACGATTCGTTTATTTCTTTGGTGGGTAATTCGCCTTGATACGGATCCTCGAGTCTACTAAGGTGATCCGGGCTAGGTTTTCCGCTCCTTTTTTATCACGAATTTTAATTTTGAATTCTTGTAAGAGCAAAACCCAACGAAGGAGTCTCGGTTTAGCATCTTGCTTGGTCAACAAGTATTTCAAGGCAGAATGGTCGGTGTAAACGATGGTGGTGGAAAGCACAAGATAGGGGCGGAATTTCTCAAAAGCATACACTACAACTAAAAGCTCTTTTTCGGTAGTGGTATAATGCAATTGAGCCCCCGTCATTGTCTTACTTGCGTAATGGATAGGTTGGAAATGTTTGTTAACTCGTTGACCTAAAACCGCTCCTACCGCGAAATCACTAGCATCGCACATTAGCTCGAAAGGTAACTCCCAATTTGGAGAGACTAAGACCAGTGCCTTAGTTAATTTACCTTTAAGAATTTCGAAGGATTCAAGACATTCGGGTGAAAAGATGAAAGGAGCATCTTTTTCAAGAAGGTGAGTCATCGGTCGGGCTATTTTAGAAAAATCTTGGATAAAGCGTCGATAGAATCCCGCGTGACCTAAAAAACTCCTAACTCCTTTGACGGTGGTAGGTGGAGGCAATTTAGCAATGACGTCAACTTTAGCGCGGTCGACTTCGATACCGGCTATAGAGATTTTATGACCGAGGACGATGCCTTCTTTGACCATGAAATGACAATTTTCCCAATTAAGAACGAGACGAGTGTCTTCACACCGTTTAAGCATGCGTTCTAAATTGGCAAGGCAAGAAGAGAAAGAATCACCAAAAACCGAGAAATCGTCCATAAAGACTTCCATAGTTTGTTCAACCATGTCGTGGAATATAGCCATCATACACCTTTGGAAAGTCCCTGGAGCATTGCATAAGCCAAATGGCATTCTTTTATAAGCAAATGTTCCATAAGGACAAGTGAATGTGGTTTTCTCTTGGTCTCTTGGATCGATAGGAATTTGAAAATATCCGGAGAAACCGTCTAAGAAGCAATAATACTCATTTCCCGCTAAACGCTCGAGCATTTGATCCATGAAAGGAAGAGGGAAATGATCCTTACGAGTGGCATCATTAAGCTTACGATAGTCTATGCAAACTCGCCAACCCGTAACAAGTCGAGTAGGAATTAACTCGTTGTTTTCATTGGGAACAACGGTTATTCCTCCCTTTTTGGGCACACAATGGACCGGACTAACCCATGGTGAATCCGAAATAGGGTAAATCATGCCGGCATCTAGAAGTTTGATAACTTCTTTCTTGATGACTTCATGAATTTTAGGATTTACCCTTCTTTGACTTTGGACCGCGGGTTTAAAGTCATCTTCCATGAGAATTTTATGTGTACAAAAATTAGGATCAATTCCGCGAATGTCGGAGATTTTCCAAGCAATAGCTTTCTTATGCTTCTTAAGAACTTCGATAAGTCGTGCTTTTTCGTCCTCTTTTAAGTCCTTAGCAATTATGACGGGTAACTTATCAACTCCTTCTAGGAAAGCGTATTCGAGATGAGAAGGTAATTCCTTAAGCTCTAAATCCGGTGTATTTTCGGTGGAAGGCTTAGTCAAATTTGGATCATCATTTGTAACTTCCTTAGGAGTAGGTGGAGAAATATGGTCCTCATTAAGAAGTTTCTCAATGGTACGAATGTCTTCTTCCCAATCGATGGGAGAATCGTCATATTGTAAATCCACGTCTCCTAAACTTGCTTCGAATTCTTGCAAAAGAAAATCACTTGCTCCAAAAGGAGTCAAGCAAGGAGCAATAGAAGCTACGGTCTCAACATGAGGTAAAGAAGAAATCCCTCTCTTACAAGCCTCGTGAAAATGTTCCTCGCATGCTTCGTCAAGCACATCGATTAAATTCACGGATTCGGGCTCATCGGGAAGCTTAGAAAGTTTACCCATATTAAAGACGATCTTGTCATCCCCTACCCTCATGATAAGCTCCCCCGCGGCTACATCAATCAATGTACGCCCGGTCCTCAAGAAGGGTCGTCCCACAATTAAAGGAACGCGGGGATCCATCTCGTAGTCGACAACGACGAAATCGGCGGGGAAAGTGAATTTGTCGACTCCAACGAACACGTCCTCGGCTATCCCCACCGGATAAGCAACCATACGGTTAGCTAACTCTAAAGTCATACGAGTGGGGACTAGCTCGGGTAGAGATAATTGTTTCCATACGGACAATGGCATAAGATTGATACTCGCTCCGAGATCCGCCAAAGCCATACAATTCTCTACACCGGGGAAATTGCAAGGGATAAGGAATCGACCGGGGTCTCCGAGCTTAACCGGTAATTTTCTTAAAAGAACCGCGAAACAATTTTCATTCAATTGAGTATTGGCGATTTCAAGCAATTTTTCCTTGTCGGTTAAAAGGTCCTTAAACATTTTGGCATACTTAGGCATGTGAGCGAGAGCCTCGGCAAAGGTGATACTGAAATTCAATTGTTTGAACATTTTCAAGAAGTTAGACACTTGAATATCATCTTTGTTCTTCAACTTATCCTTCCTCAACCTTGAAGGGTAAGGTATATTGGGTTTTGGAGAAGATTGAGGAAGAACCGGTTCACTCACAACCTCAGGAATTGGTTTAGGAATCGAAGGGTTGGTAAATGGTTGAGGGGAAGGATGAACATAAGGTGTAGAAGGATTGCTTAGAGGAGGAATGTCACAAGTAGGAGGTGAAGGAGGTTGGGTAGAAGTTGAAGGAATCTCGGGTCCTTGTTTATCAATGGTAGGTGGATAAAAAGAAGGTCCCTCGGTTGTCTTACCGGTCCTAGTATTGATGGCGTTCACAATAGCCCTAGGATTGGTTTCGGTGTTAGAAGGGAGAGCACCTTGGGGACGAAGGGTTTGTAACATTTGCATAAATTTCCTATCCGTGGACTCTTGCATTTCTTTAAGCTTACGGTCTTGCTCATTAAGTTTTTGAAGAACCAAGTCCATTTGAGGATTAGGCATATTTAATCCTTGATTATTAAACCCTTGATTTGGAAAACCTTGGTTTTGATATTGATTATAATTTTGAAAGCCTTGATTTTGAAAACCTTGGTTATTGAACCCTTGATTTTGATTATGAAAACCTTGGTTTTGACCTTGAAAATTCCCTTGATTTGGATTGTAACCCCTTACATTTGTATTCCCTTGAAAATTACCCCTTTGTGGACCTTGGTTCCTATTTTGATATGGGGTGATTTGGGTGGGTGGGGGTGGTCTTTGATGAGGTGCAAACCCAGGGGGAGCCAAATAGTTAGTAGACTTATATGACAAGTGGTTCACATCAACATTAGGCTTAAAATGAACCCTCTCATTTTCATTGTTATTGTAAGCATAAACTTCTTGGGGTTGATTATAAACCTTATCACAATTGAAGTATGAATGTGGTCCACCATAAGTCTCACAAGTCTCACTAAGGGCGTGCACGTGTCTAGTAGGAGGGTTTTCAACTTTTAAAGCAAGATTTTTCACAGTTGAAGCAAGTTCTTTTATTTGATTTGTAACCTCGTGATTAATAGAATCTCCTCCACTAGCACTAGCCATTTGAGCCCTAGGTCGACTTGGAACTTTTGCCTTGTTCTTAATTATGTCCCATGCTACTTGCATCGTTTTAACAAGAATGTTACCCCCCGCGGCCGAGTTTAGGGAATCTTGGTCATTCAAAGTTAAGCCATTGTAAAAGGTATTGATTTGGTGAACTTTGGTAAAACCGGGTTGTGGACATTTTCTTAAAAGTTCCTTAAATCGATCCCAAGATTCACTAAATGTCTCACCGTACTTTTGTTCAAAGTTAATGATGTCATTCCGCAAAGCGGTAGTACGTGAGGGTGGGAAGAAATAATTAATAAACTTAGTTTCCAAATCCGCCCATGTGATGATACTTTGGGGTGGTTCCTTATCAAGCCAAATCCGGGCTTGCCCCTCGATGGAGAAAGGAAAGAGTAGCAATCGAATTGCCTCTTGTGGCTCCCCATTGTATTTAACGGTGTTTGCCAAATGAAGAAACCTCTTAATATGAGCGTGTGGGTCATCATGAGTACGACCCAAAAATGGTGTCGCTGAAATCATTTGAATAAAACCCGTTTTAAGTTCAAAATTATTCGCTCCAATATCCGGCACCACAATCGCGTCATCATTTCTCTCAACGTGAGATTGCAAGATCTCAATCATCAGTCGGTTATCCGTGGCCATGGTAGTGTCGAAAGCTCGATTCTCGGGATCGGCTTAATTGTTGACGGTATTTTTGTTCGTCTTCTTTTTAGAAGGACGAGGTACACCACTTGGTATGTGTGTACGCGCGCGTGTGCGCATACAACTAAAAACCGAGGAGTAAGGGGATTGCCCTTGGTGACTTTGAAAGGGGAGGGATTACCCCAATCGAGGTTCGATATCAAAAAGCTACAAAAAATATATACGTAATACTACTTGGGTGGCACACCACTTACTACTATCACC
This sequence comes from Glebionis coronaria, assembly GCA_025667525.1. Lineage (NCBI taxonomy): Eukaryota > Viridiplantae > Streptophyta > Magnoliopsida > Asterales > Asteraceae > Glebionis > Glebionis coronaria. The sequence continues at coordinate 3,092,669 of JANFOE010000193.1, forward strand.
TTCAAAAGAATCACAAGGGAGCGGAGGAACGAGGCAGCGCGAAGCACTTAAGAGCCTTCTCCTTTCGAATGTGAAATACACTCTCCTTATACCCCCCACACAGTGAATTCTCAATCTAGATCAAATAGCTCGTAGTATTTATCTATTGTGCCTTAATACTCTTTGATCGATACACGTGAAAAGCACCGGAACGCCACTAATCACGGTGTATTGCCTCGGCAATACTTATGGAGATATGTGTATTGAGTGTTCGTATCTACGTATACGTAATATATACAATATAGTAAAAGAAAATATTTTTTATTTTTTATTTTTTAAAGAAGATATATTCACAAGAAAAGACGAGAGAAATCGATATAAGAAAAATAATATCTATAGTAGTACTTAATATTTTGTGTGTAACACTTTAGGAAAAGTGTTACTTTTTTGATTTTTTTATTTTTTTGGTGCAATTCTTAGGAAAGAAATTGCTTTTTGTGATTTTTTTTTTGTATTTTTATGTTTGTGATTTTTTTTTCTTTTTGATTTTTTAACAAGAAAATAACGTTCAAAAGTGAACGGATCACAAAATCCAAATCGTCTCACGAAAAATCGTCAATCGTATCGAAATCGAACCGGCAGCGGCGCCAATTTAATATTCGTTTTTTAGTATAATCGTTTTTCCTCGACTCGACTCGAATATGGATTTCAATTTAACAATGAGATTTATCGTTTTTGGTTAAAAATGCTTGATTGGTATCTATGTCTATTTAAGCACAAAGCAAGCAAAAATATAAAAATGCTATATAATATGTATACGTACTATTCTAAAACAAAGTGCAAATACCGCAAGTAAAAAAAATCAAAGTAAAAATATAAAGTGCGTAAGCAAAACGTAAACAAGATTTATCAAAATGCTAAACGAAATAAAAGAACAATTGCAAAAATATTAAAATGCTAAAAATGTAAATGCAAAATTATTCTAAAAATGAAAATGCCAAATTTATTCTAAAAATGTAAAAACTAATTTTTTATACTACTTATATTTTCTATTTATTTATTTATTAAATCTATTTATTTATTTTTATTAAAACTAATTCTATTTTTTAAAACTTGAAAATGTAATGTAATGGAAATTCAAAATGTATGTAATGAAAATGTAATAAATGCAACTTGAATCTTTATTTGCTAGTATGTACGCATGCCATTTTTTTTGTTAAGAAAAATTAATACAGACTCAAGTGTAATGAATGAAATGAAATTGTAATGAATGTAATATAAGACGCAGCCTTAATTGATTATTATTTGCAGGCCCAAACAGTGAAGCCCATAAGATCTATAATGCACGCAACCCTATTGGTAAGTATAATTTGCAATTAACTCGAAATGACACAAAGCTGTGAATACAGGGACTTAATTGCAATTTTCGCAGACTTTTTAAACAAAACGGGCTGTGGGATTTTTTCAAGTTCGTTTAAGCTTTTTAGTCAACGAAATAAGGTCCGGTTCGTTTCTATTTGTTCAAATAGCTAAAATATTGATTTCTAAACAATAACCTTTGAAAATCATTAAGAGATTATGCTAGAAAAACTGTCGAACTAAAGCGACTAGTCGAAAATACACAAATGGACAACAGGTTTTTCGACAACTTTAGAGCTATCTAGCGACTTATCTATTAAGCTGCAGAAAAACTTGTCAACTACACTAATCAAGCCAGAAGTATGAACTTTTCAAAACACTAAAACACTAATCCTAAATCTCAAACACGAAGAAAATATTGACTGATTTATGAAGCTACTTAGGCTGTTTTTTCGACAGAAAATTTCAATCCGCAAATGCACTAAAAATCCGTTTTGACTCTTATGTTTGACCTGAACGTGACTGAATTTAGGCTATCAATATGTGACAATTGAAGAGCTATTAGCCTTTAAACTACAGCTACAACGATGCAAGCACAATCACCCAAACCAAACGCTCCTTAAGCAAAAACAAAAGCACAAATAACAAAGCAAAAGAAAGATCTAAAGGATTATAGGCTATAACAGACTACAGACTAGCAATAACAGATCAATTGATATTGATTCAAGCAAAAATTCAGCAAATAGCATATTAGAACTCAAGCAAGCAACATAAACCTAGAATAAGCCTAGAAAAGGTAATTGAGAGCTTATCCTGCATCCGGGCCTCCGTTGATAGCGATGATAGCTCAGAATCAATCTAGTACTCCTACTGAACACGAAGCAACAACAAAAACACCAGCTATCACTTGAATTCAACGAATTGAATTCAAATGTTCAAATTCCCTCCAAAACTCGAATTCACAACAAATCTTCACCAAACTCGATCAAGTCAGCTTCAAGAGCTTGTATTCAAGCTTAATATCAATTCACAGCAACAAATCGATCATATGAACAGCTACAGTAACCGTAATCAGAGGTAGGAGATGATGAACAGTACTTTAATGGAACTTTTATTGATTTAAATGAAAGGAGAGTACAATTTGATAAAGGAAAATACAAAACTAAAGCTAGCTTACAGATTAAGCTAACTAAAGAGAGAAAAATCTAGAAATTTTGGAAAAAATGCAAAACTATGTGAAGTGAGGAGCGGGGTATGTATTTATAGGCTGTTGGAGGAGCGTGGGTAGGTGTGGGTTTTGATATGGTAACAGTCGTGTCAGTGAATGACAGTCCAAGAATGAATGAAAAGTTGCGAAGTGTCGAATTAGGGTTCTTGGTGGATAGTAAATTGGGTGTTTTTGATTCAGGCAACGACAGCTTGATTGGCTGGCACCATTAGCTTCGTCTCGTCGAGCTGATCATTTTTCATATAGAACACTTTTTTTGAATCGACCTGTAGCTTTCGCAGTTTGCTGTTGAAGAAACCATGCCACGTGTCACATTTCTATTGGTGGGAGTGTGTATGTGGGGTTTAGGAGTAAAAACTGGTGGTTTAATGATTGGGTATTAATGATGGGCTGGTATTAATGGCAAAAGGTGCAATCAATGTGCACCCCTTTTCTTTCATGTGATTGGTCCAATTGGCAAGCTATATTAATACTTTAGGCAGTTTACACTTTCAGTCCTTGTCTTTTGCAACACTTGATCTTTAGCCATAATCTTCATAGAATCTTTACTTTTGGTCATCCAGACTTCATTCTTTTGACACTTTTGATCCTTTTCTTCATTCTTTGTCTTTTTTTTCGATAAACGATCGTGAAATCCTGTGTTTTCTTCGTTTTTGTCCTTTTGTACCTATTTTTCACAAATAAACAAAACCAAGCGTAATTCCGACTTTTACATTAATTAATTTACGTTTTGGTTTGGTTTTTGCTTATTTTTAGTGGTAAAAGGGTAAGTGTTTACACACTTATCAATGACAAACGCATAACTCGCAATATATTATGTAAAATGTTAAGTAATAACCATTTTAATATTGGAAATATGTGTGTAAGAGATTAATGTTCGTTTCCTCGACTCGACTCGAATAGATATCAAATTTTACTTTTCGACTTAATTATTTTTGGTAAATGAATTTAGATTTGGAATTGTTAACTACTTTCGACAAATACGTAAACAACACGAAAAACGAGGTAAAATACTAAAATAATATTGCTATTGTTAACTATACTATTATTATTATTACTACTAGTTAAAATGAAATAACAAAATCAATTTGAAATGGCAAATGAAAAGTACTTCTAATTTCTAAATGCAAACGTAAAAGAAAGAAAATCAACAAACCAAAAGGCCACTAACTAGCCAAATATAATAAGTAACGAAATGGACTAACTGAACCAACAAACTTAACTTTGAAGCTAACAGATTGGACCTTTAATGCAGTTGCTATCTAACTGGACGGACTAGCAGGCTAACATTTCAACTAACGATGGACCCTGACTGAAATAACAAGAATACAAATGAAGGTCCAAATGTGTACAACTCCAAACTTTAACAAACAATCTCTCACTAACAGTGGATTGTATCTGTAATGCAAAGTTATAAGGTAAAGGGTTAAATGTGAACTATGCTTAAACTTTAAGAAATGACTTATGCAAAAAACATACAATACCGAATCCTACTGTCTTGACATTTCAAAATACCAAAACTCTGAGATTTAATGACTTTTAAAATGGAACTCAAGCTAACTAGGCTCTCTGTAACATCCCGCCTACTCAAACTACAATATTGTTCGCTTTGCCCGCAGGCTCACGACTTTGCTTTGTGGCCCTTTTGTAAGTACTTCCCGGCTGGTCACTGATGAGATGGCATTTATACATGATCTCATCGTTCTTTTCGGGCTTTAAATGCATAAAAAATGTCATAAAATACCATATATATGCTTGTGTTTGTTTACTTGTGTATTTTAGGTATGGATATCGTGAAAAAGATAAAAGATCATAAGTTACAAGGAAAAACGGACACGAGAAACGAAACCGTACAAAGAACCGGGCCTTAATCATGGAATTCTCAACAAATACCCTTGAAGACTTGAAGACAAACAAGATTGATCCTCATTTATTGAAGAATTGACACTTAAAACCCTTGTATATTTATAATTACAAGTTTGGTCCCTTAAGTTTGTCAAAATTACACAAAAGGTCCTTCAACTTTGAAGAAATGGCAAGATTAGTCCCTCAACAAATCAAAATTGCCAATAATGGTCCCTCATGAAGTCAAAGAAACAATGAAGACCTTTGAAGATCAAGAATGTCCAAGATCAGCCCTTGAATTATCCCAAAATGGCAAAAATAACCCTTGAAATACTTTTTCCAAAGTTTTGTGCCAAAACTGCCAAGTGGTGAAAGTATTTAACAAAGGAGAATACGTTTTAGGGCTGAAATTCTTTGTTTACCAAAATTTCCAAAACACAAGGGCTAAACATGGGCAAAGGAAACATTTGAAACGAATTTGCGCCAAACACATCCATTTCCCCCAAAATCGGATCAAAGTTACTACTATTCACCCTTCTTCACCCCCAGTTTTTACTCCACTTAAACTTAGGGTAAAAATCAATTCCCTTTGCACATGTGTGATTCACACATGCAGAAACCTATCCCAACCTTAAAACCCTTAATCCCACTCACTATGGACCCCACCCCCAATTCCCGTTTAACCAATCACATGACAACTTAGCCTCCAAGTTATCTAACATGGCAAAATCAACAGCTAAGAGTCCTTGCTTCATTCCAAAGCTAAAATGAACAGCCAAGATCACTTTGGACAGCTCACACCAAGAATTCGTCTAGAAGACTCAAGGGCATAATAGGGAATTCAGTTCTAGGGTTTGTGAATTGTGCTTAGCCAGGCATTTGCCTATAAAAGGAGACCTCAACATGTGAGAGTCCCTTTGTTCCAGTTTTTGGCTATCAATCTTTGTAATTCCTTTTTAAGTAATAAAATTTGATTTTCTGAATTTTGAGAAATCTTGTTCTTGTTTATTAAAAGTTGGTGTTGGAATAGCCTAATTCTGAGTTCCATTTATATGTTTGAAGGTTTTTGAGGCAAGGTTTTAGTTGATAAAGCTTGGGTTTCAAAAATCAGAAAGTGCTTGTTTATTTGATCTCACCTTATTGTTTGTTCATCTTAGCAGCATTGGAAGCTGGTACTTGTTTTGCTAGTACCTCAGCTCAAACAATCCAGGGCCTGGATGTAGCTCTTGGAGGTTTGCACCTTCTTCCCTTTTCATTTTCTCTTTAAGTTTCTGATTATTTGTGATTTTTGTGGATTTATGCTTGAATCTGTGTTATTGTGGTTGATTATTGTTGATTTGGCTTGGTCTGATGTTATTGAGGTGTTACTGATCTGATTTGTGGGTTGAATCTTCATAAGCCTTTGAAAATTTGTGAAATCAAGTTTTAAAAGGGTGTTTGGGATTACTGCATAAGTTGGATTTGTGGTTTGTTAAGTGCTTGTGTGTTGTATGCTAGTATTGGTATCTGTTATTTGGGAGCATATGTTCATCTGTTTGCAGGTTTTGAGGCTTTGAACACATTGATTCTTGAATTGGCTATAAAATCTTAATAACTTGGTAAAATTGGCTAGGATTTTGAGGACACCTAGATCTAGGCTTAGGCTAGGGCTAACAAGTGCTAAATCATAGTTAATCACACCAGGGTAGAAGGATTTGAGGCTTGAAATTGGATCAAGTGTCAAGTATATCAACAAACTGTTTCTGCATATTGTTCATTGTTCATCAGTAACTTCTAGTGCTTTGATCTTGTTGATTTCTTTGATTCAGTGTTTGATTCTTGTTGCTTTGTGTTTATTGTTAGTTTATATAGCTTGTGTATGCATCTGGTTAAGTTTGGTTGGCTTATTTTGCTTAAATCTGCTTATTAAGTGCTTAACTGCTTATTTGCATATCTGGAGCATATCTGTGGACTGTTTGGCTTATTATGGCTTATTGTGTGGATCATTTTGTGATTTTATTGTTGCTATTGACTCCTTGTGGTTCACTGATCACAAGGGTGACTTTGTTTCCAATTGAATCAAACCAGAACTCTCTAATAAGCTTGGTCAAATAGTCAAAGCAGTGGGAACTCCTTTCCCCTGCTGGTTACCACTGCTAGTGCAAATTTGGTGTCAGCTTATCAATAAGCTATAATTGCTTATTTTAACCAGCAACAACTTTGTTTTTGTAATAGGTGCTCATATTTTGACCCATTTGTTCATACTGGAGCATTTGGGTGGTTGACTTTTAGGTTTGACTAGAAAACCAACTCCTTTGACTTTTACATAAGTTCATTTGTGCTTATTCTGGCTTATTGGTTGTGCTTATTGGATTTTTGTTGATTGATATTGCTTATTGAGTCCATTTGAAAGCTTTTGCAAGTTGAATCAAGTCCTGAGGTGCATTATTTCTCAAAAACGACTATTTTGTCGTTTTGTGGATTTTTGCTTTTCTATTTTCTGGCTTATTGAGTGAGCTTATTGGAAATTTCTTTTGACAGATCTCTTAAGCATCCTAAAAGAGGCTTGTGTGTCAAATTAGAGCTTATGGCATTAGCTTATGGCTTAATGGGCTGAAAAGCCCAATAAGAATAAGCTTTGTGTTCAATAAGCTGTGATAAGCACATTTTCGGCTTTTGGGCCTTTAGAGTTTTGTTCTTAGAATTGAATTTTAAGTCAGATAGGGTTTTTCCAAGTAAATTGGGCCAAGTTTGACTTTTTGGGCCCAAAAGCCCATTTGTGTTGACTGATTTTGGATTTGGCCCATTTGAGGGCCCATTAGGGGTATTTTGGTAATTTCACTTTGATTTTCTGATTATTTAGGTTAAAATAAACTAGTTTGCAAGTTTTTAGATTTTTTTATAGTTTTTGGATTTTTAATATTATTTTATTATTATTTTAATATTATTTTTAAAATTTCACTTTTTTCAACTTTTTACATTTTTCTTAGGTTAAATACATTAAAATAGGAATTTAGCAACTTTTAGAATAATTTTATCTCTTTTAGATTAATTTTTATAATTATTTTAAGTTTTAATAGTTTTTAAATCATTTTAAATAGTTTTTATTAGTTTTAAAATTTCTAAAAATAGTTTTTAATCTTTTTAGGTCATTTTAGAGTTTTACCAATTGAAAAATCTCAATCTTTAATTGGGCTTTTTGATAATTTATTTGATTTTTAGGGCTTTAATTAGCATTTAAAAATTGAATATTTAATTATTTAAAAGGTTTGAAAAAGTTTTGATCATTGGTAAACTCTTAGTTTATTATTTTTGATTTTTGGTGAATTTTTAGTAATTTTTAGAATTTATTTTTATTTTTGTGGTTTTTAAGGTTCTACGTTTTAACTTTCTAGTAGTGATTTTGTGTTAATTTTTATTTTTACGTCTTCGTCATTTTCTCTTCTAATCCCCTTCTAAACCAATCATTAATCACAAACATTTGGCAAGTTTTTCACAGACATATACCTTCTTGGGAAACGAACTTTCACACCATTAAGGGTCATTAGTGTTGAATTTCCTAAATCATCACTCGATACTTACCACTTTTACGCCTTTTTCCTAAGAGGTGTAATTTACCACAATCACTTTGGCGCCGCTGCCGGGGAGAAAAAGTATTTCAAGGGTTATTTTTGCCATTTTGGGATAATTCAAGGGCTGATCTTGGACATTCTTGATCTTCAAAGGTCTTCATTGTTTCTTTGACTTCATGAGGGACCATTATTGGCAATTTTGATTTGTTGAGGGACTAATCTTGCCATTTCTTTAAAGTTGAAGGACCTTTTGTGTAATTTTGACAAACTTAAGGGACCAAACTTGTAATTATAAATATACAAGGGTTTTAAGTGTCAATTCTTCAATAAATGAGGATCAATATTGTTTGTCTTCAAGTCTTCAAGGGTATTTGTTGAGAATTCCATGATTAAGGCCCGGTTCTTTGTACGGCTTCGTTTCTCGTGTCCGTTTTTCCTTGTAACTTGTGATCTTTTGTCTTTTTCACGATATCCATACCTAAAATACACAAGTAAACAAACACAAGCATATATATGGTATTTTATGACATTTTTTATGCATTTAAAGCCCGAAAAGAACGATGAGATCATGTATAAATGCCATCTCATCACTCCCCCATACTAAGCCATTGTCGTGCCCTCACGCAATGCTAGAATAAAGTATCTACGCATCACCAAAGTTCAAATTTATTAACCTTTATTGAAGAGTAAAAGACTTGCAACATACTACGATGATGTGTAAAGACATAATGTATGATTTTCATCACAAAAAGTGATTTTTAGGGTCAAAGAATAGGAACAAGTAAATGTCCCTTAGAGTAAACTTCGTCATCCTTGATTGTTATACATTCCATGCTAAGTGCAAAAACAAGATCATTGTTGGTACAAGTCACAATGCTAACACTACTCATACGTCCAAATTGTGTAATACTTTTTCTCCCCGCAATCCTAGTTATTATAAAAGGAAATGGGTTACTAGCATTTTTTATCTATTTGTCATGGATCACAAGTGATTCATATTGACTTATTTGAGTAGTTATTAGTCCGAAAGCAAAGTAGCACGATTTGATCAATAGTTAGCCGAAGGACAAAATCTTTTAAAACGGCTTCTCGTGTATCTCCTTAAGTTCATATCTTGGCATAACTCGTTTCACGATTTGAGACCTTTCTCGGACCGATATTTGGCATGTACTTCATACTTCAAATCTTGGGAAGACGTTCTCGAAATTATGGTCTTCTCTTCATATATTTGGAATTTCTTCACTTGACATTTTTGAGAGATTCTTCATATTGGACTACGACTTCATCATTTTTCTTTAATCTTTACTTTGGATTTTGATATACAACGATCCGCCTCCTTTTCGGACTTGGATATTTTTATCCTCATACCTTGTTAGGGTCTTTTTGGATAGACTTTCTCCATGATCTTTAGGGGAGTAATTGCTTCTCGTCGTGTGTCTCGATCCTTCATATTGATTTAGGAATAATGATACTTCACATCATCTTTGGATCTTTAGCAAAAATAGAGCTCCTCATGCCTTGTTAGGGCCTTTTTGGATAATCGCCAATCTTCGCGTCCCGCTTCAATAAGTTATGCCTTGGCTATGAACTCTATTCAACCCCGAGCAACTTTTAAACGATCTTGCGCTAGAGGCTAAGTAACCTTTCAAATCGTACGACCTTACTTATTGCAATTATGATTTATTCCTAATGCATTGATCTTATGGGAAGAAAAAGCCACAATTAAAAACATATGAGTTTTTGAAAGAACACTTTCATGTTCTACGTTTAGCATGATCACTTGTCTAACTCTATCATTTCTCGTTCTTCACTATATAAAGACCTCTAATTAAAGAGACTCGTGAATACTTAGCCATGCAAGTCAAAATTAAGCCAAATTTGGATTAGCTTTCATTAAGACTATATCAAATCAAAGTTTTGGGTTTTCAAGCCACCTATAGGATCTTGCACTTTCTTGGACTTTTTCAAGTTTAGAGAATGCGTTTTATAGTTCCCTTGATAAGTAACTTTCTAGAATCAATTATAGGAACTTGCGAAAAGTTCTTGTTCTTAACCCATAAGAGTTAAGACTTTCGGGTTTTAAAGCTCCCTATATAAAAGTCTAGCAAAACTTGAATTGAGCGGGTTAAGGAATGTAAATGGCTCCAAATGCCCATCAAGTCAAAAATTAACTCTTATTCTACCCAACGGAAAATATACATTCGTGTCTTAAAAACACTTATGAAAACTAAGAAAAATTTTAAAATTTGGCCATTTTTAGCCTTATTAGCAAAACAAAACATTGAAAATTGGAAAGCGTGAAGGCGTAGCAAAGCAAGTACCTATTCACCCCCTTTAGGAAAAAGGCGTAAAAGCGGTAAGTATCAAACAAATGATTTTAGGAAAAATCAAGTGTTAATGACCCTTATGGTGTGAAAGTTCGTTTCCCAAGGAGGTATATGTGTGTGAGAAATTTATTAAATGTTTGTTTTTAATATTAACCAAATAGTATTTGTATTAGTAGAACTCTACTAATACGTATTATCGGTTTTCTTGGTTTTTCTTGTACAAGTATTATTACTATATTGTATTAAGTATCACAATAAATTTACAATATCTCCAATAGTGTGAAAACACAACCTTAATTGGGATTTCATCACTCAATTATTGTATTCGAATCTCAAACAAAAAGAAAAAGGCAAAAATAGATAAATACTTTCGTGAAGCTCGATTTTGAAAAATACAAACTATAAGGTGGGTATAAGGCGGGTATTATAAAATATACCCTAAGGAAAAAGGCTCTTAAGTGCTTCGTGCCGCCTCGTTTCCCCGCTTGCTTGTGAGTATTTTGAGATTGAAGGCTAATCGAGGGTTTTGCCGCCCAAAGTATTATTACGTATACTATATTTGCTTGGTTTCTTTGTGATTAAACCCTCTTGAACAATTTGGTTTTCACCAAAGTTCTAAAGTCATTGGAAGACGTTCACTCCACGTGATCGTTTTCATTCCTTTGAGGCTTCTTTAATCAAGAGTTTGATTCGAGGAGAGATTTTGTAGATTGTTGTCTACGAAGATACACCAAAATCCAAAAAAAATTAAATATCATCAAAAACACAAAAAAATTGAAAATTCACAAAACACCCAAAAAGAATCTTCTTTGCTCACCTCCCATTCTTCGTGAAGTTTATGATCACTCGTAATCAAGCAAAACGAGCTCGTAAACGACTTCAAAAGCAAGCCAATCAAGAGACGTTGATTGTTGAAGAACCTCCAATTGTTGAACCTATTGTAGAACAAGAAGTCGTCATGGCTAATCGTACTATGATGGAGTTGCTACAAGCACCCACCGAGGGTTTTGGAGAGGCTATTGTGATTCCCGCCATTCTTGCGGAGAATTTTGAAATTAAGACGGGTTTAATGTCGATGTTGCAAGCAAATAAGTTTAGAGGTCATGAGAAAGACAACCCGCATTACCACATTAGGAATTTCAACCGTCTCACCGCCACTAGCAAGTTTAAGGATGTTCCACATGACGCCATTAATATGATGTTGTTTCCATACTCGTTGGATGGACCCGCAAAAATTTGGCTTGAGAAAGAACCGCCAAATTCGATTTTGACATGGGCCGATCTCGTTTCTAAGTTTGTGAACAAGTTTTTTCCACCATCTAAAACAACACACTTGAAAAATGAGATTTCACGATTTGTGCAAAGAAATAATGAGAGTTTTTCAATGGCATGGGAACGATTTAAAGAAATGTTACATGAATGTCCACACCATGATTTTACGGAATTGCATCAAGTGGATACTTTTTATAATGGGCTTAATGATCATGAACGAGATTATTTGAACGCCGCCGCGGGTGGTAATTTTTTGTGCAAGACGACAAATGAGGCTTTACAAATCATTGAAAATAGATCTAAGGTTTATAACCCTCGTAACACACCGAGTGTTGCCAATATGGGTTCGTCATCTTCGTCACAATCGTCTCGTAGCATTAATGCCTTACATGATGAAGCTAATGAGGAAAATCGGTTTTTTGATAGATTTGCTAATCTAAAGTCCCATTGGAAGGCTCAAGAAGCTTCCAATTTCGCTTCGGTTAAAGCGGTTGCTAAGAGTTGTTTATCTTGTGGAGGAGCTCATGATCTTTCCGAGTGCATTACCGCGGATGGTAACACTTCGAGTGCTTATGTAGCAACGGGAACTTACAACCAAAACGGTCAAGGTTCCCGCCAAAATCAAGCTCCACCAAACCAAAATGTTAACAATTATCAAAACAACAACCAAGGTAATTACCAAGGCAACACACGCAATTACAACAAAGGGAATTATCAAAGTGGGAATGGACAAATTTCTAATCAAAACCAAAACCGTGATTTTCAAAACACTACACAAGGTTTTCAAAATGCTCACACTAAAAATTTGCAAGGAGAATATTTGGATTATGCAAAAGCAAATGATGCTAAATTTGATAACATGCAACGTGAGATGATTAGCTTAAGGTCCGAGTTGAAAAACGAGCTAAAAAATGAACTTGCTAATTAAATTAAAACTCATGCAAACAAAATGGAAGGAAATGTCCAACGTCTTCAACAAAACCAACAAAAGATGGAATTAGGACAACATGAGATTAAGCAAGAGTTATTAAAAGCGGATGCTAGGCAATCAAAATTTAAGGACCGAATGGCTAAGATGTTTGAAGCAATCATGTGTAAACCCTCTTCCCCGGGTGGTCTTCCTAGTGATACCATTAACAACCCGAAGGGAGAAATGAAGGTTATTACTACACGAAGTGGTAAAACTTTCAAGGAACCAATCTCTCGTCCAAGTACTTCTAAGGAGAAGGAAATCGAGAAAGAACCCGAGGTGATGGTCGAAAAGGAGCACATTACAATCCCACGAAGTACCGCTCATACCACACCTACGGTTGAACCAATACCAATTGTGGAACCCGAGTTTCCAAGGCCTTTGCCTAATGACCAACCCACACCACCTTTACCCTACCCTTCGAGACGAAACAAAGAGAAGGCACAAGAACGGAACAATTATCAATTTGAGCTATTTATGAAAATGTTTCGTGATCTACATTTTAACATAAGTTTTGCCGATGCTTTAATTATGATGCCTCGATTCGCCGCAAACTTCAAAAGTATGCTAAACAACAAAGAGAAGTTACAACAATCGTCTAGTTGTTCATCGGTTTTTCTTAGCCGCATACCACAAAAAGTCGGTGATCCTGGTAAATTTTTGATTCCGTGTGCTATTCAAGATATGGAGGAATGCTACGCCTTGGCCGATCTTGGTGCTAGTATTAATTTAATGCCTCTTGAGATTTTCAAATCGCTTTCGCTTCCGGCTCTTACTCCTTCGAACATGTCTATCGAGATGGCCGATCATTCTACGATCTTAGCATGTGGAGTAGACGAGGACGTTTTCGTTAAAGTCGGAAAGTTTTACTATCCCGTTGACTTTATCGTTGTAGACATTCCTATCGATCGAAAAGTTCTTCTCATTTTGGGTCGTTCATTTTTGGATACATCAAGAGCACTTATCGATGTTCATGCTCGAAAAATCACCCTTCGTTTCAATGAAGAAGAACTTGTCATCAATGAAACACAAAACTCCAATCTTTCTCATGTCTATTCTATTGCAACTTTAAACCATGGTGATTCAACCAATATCGTTTGCAAAGAATTTTCACCAAGAGTTTTAGGAAATGTCGCCAAAAACAATTTACCATTTCCTCCGCCGGTGGAGGTTATGAGTGTAAAGCCTACAAAGAAGAAACCATCAATACTTGAATCGAAAAATCCTTCACCTCACCTCGAACATTCATTCTTGAAAAGTGTTGATAAATTTCCGGTTTCTACGGAAGATCTTTCGGATGATGAATATGTAGACCCCGAGGGGGAGGTTTTCTTCGTCGATAAACGTTTTGAGAACTTGCCATCACCAAAACCAAAACGGTTTCAAAATGTGGGAATTTTTAGTGTGACTAACATCGTCTTAGAAACACCAAATATTTTCAACATAATCAAAAAGGGTTTTCATAAAGAGAGTTTAAAAGATAAAAAAGGAAAAGATCTTAAACGTGATTTAATTGATTTTTCTACAAATCTAACTTCGTCATCACCACGTGATTTGAGTGCTACAAGCTCGTCTACTCCTTTTGACGATGCTTTGTGTGGTTCTAGTATGGGGGAAACCCATTATGTTCCCTCATCCTTGTCCACCGAGGACGAGATATTCGATCCCGGAATTTCATATAAAGGGAAATCTCGGTCTTCCACCGATGCAATAAATGGAAACTATATCTATTTGCTTGGTGCGAGTCTACCTCGAGTAGCTCAAACGTTTGTCATACCCATTGTCCCACCCTTCTACTTCTCATCTCTTTTCTTCAAACTCTTTGAGTTTATGGCACATGTTGAAGTGGCGTTGAATTGTTTTTCCAATAAAAACGAGAACGCCATCTTCGATCCTGGTATTTTGCACCATCAAAGGACTTAGTCCTTAATACCGGTTGCTTTTTGGCCTTGTTAATCATGTAAGTCCCATCAAAAATTGACCATACCATGTTTTTCCCTAAATGTTCACATTTTGAGGGGATCGAGTCGAGCTCATGACTCGGTAATCAAAAACGAGGTGCCTCGTGGGGGAGATCCCATGCTTATCTTTTATGCTCACTATTCACTAATAAGGGGACTTGTACCCTTTCAACTCGTTGTCTCGTGGTTGTTTGTGATTGTGTTATCTAGATCATCATCATCATCTACGATTGAAGACTCTCGTGTTCGTTTACGTAAGCCTCCATCGTTCGTTTGAAGAAGTTTTTCACGAATCCATGACATATCCTTTATTGTTCTAACAATTATCTTTTAGCATACTTAATAAACGGCTTTAGATATATTGTTGGTCACCCTTTCCATGCTAGATCCTAAGCATTCGACTCTTCGTCTCTAGTATGGGGGTGCTCCACCTTTAGACTCGAAACATTGAGGACAATGTTTACTTTTAGTATGGGGGGGGGGGGGTGAATAGGTACTTGCTTTGCTACGCCTTCACGCTTTCCAATTTTCAATGTTTTGTTTTGCTAATAAGGCTAAAAATGGCCAAATTTTAAAATTTTTCTTAGTTTTCATAAGTGTTTTTAAGACACGAATGTATATTTTCCGTTGGGTAGAATAAGAGTTAATTTTTGACTTGATGGGCATTTGGAGCCATTTACATTCCTTAACCCGCTCAATTCAAGTTTTGCTAGACTTTTATATAGGGAGCTTTAAAACGCGAAAGTCTTAACTCTTACGGGTTAAGAACAAGAACTTTTCGCAAGTTCCTATAATTGATTCTAGAAAGTTACTTATCAAGGGAACTATAAAACGCATTCTCTAAACTTGAAAAAGTCCAAGAAAGTGCAAGATCCTATAGGTGGCTTGAAAACCCAAAACTTTGATTTGATATAGTCTTAATGAAAGCTAATCCAAATTTGGCTTAATTTTGACTTGCATGGCTAAGTATTCACGAGTCTCTTTAATTAGAGGTCTTTATATAGTGAAGAACGAGAAATGATAGAGTTAGACAAGTGATCATGCTAAACGTAGAACATGAAAGTGTTCTTTCAAAAACTCATATGTTTTTAATTGTGGCTTTTTCTTCCCATAAGATCAATGCATTAGGAATAAATCATAATTGCAATAAGTAAGGTCGTACGATTTGAAAGGTTACTTAGCCTCTAGCGCAAGATCGTTTAAAAGTTGCTCGGGGTTGAATAGAGTTCATAGCCAATGCATAACTTATTGAAGCGGGACGCGAAGATTGGCGATTATCCAAAAAGGCCCTAACAAGGCATGAGGAGCTCTATTTTTGCTAAAGATCCAAAGATGATGTGAAGTATCATTATTCCTAAATCAATATGAAGGATCGAGACACACGACGAGAAGCAATTACTCCCCTAAAGATCATGGAGAAAGTCTATCCAAAAAGACCCTAACAAGGTATGAGGATAAAAATATCCAAGTCCGAAAAGGAGGCGGATCGTTGTATATCAAAATCCAAAGTAAAGATTGAAGAAAAATGATGAAGTCGTGGTCCAATATGAAGAATCTCTCAAAAACGTCAAGTGAAGAAATTCCAAATATATGAAGAGAAGACCATAATTTCGAGAACGTCTTCCCAAGATTTGAAGTGAAGTACATGCCAAATATCGGTCCGAGAAAGGTCTCAAATCGTGAAACGAGTTATGCCAAGATATGAACTTAAGGAGATACACGAGAAGCCGTTTTAAAAGATTTTGTCCTTCGGCTAACTATTGATCAAATCGTGCTACTTTGCTTTCGGACTAATAACTACTCAAATAAGTCAATATGAATCACTTGTGATCCATGACAAATAGATAAAAAATGCTAGTAACCCATTTCCTTTTATAATAACTAGGATTGCGGGGAGAAAAAGTATTACACAATTTGGACGTATGAGTAGTGTTAGCATTGTGACTTGTACCAACAATGATCTTGTTTTTGCACTTAGCATGGAATGTATAACAATCAAGGATGACGAAGTTTACTCTAAGGGACATTTACTTGTTCCTATTCTTTGACCCTAAAAATCACTTTTTGTGATGAAAATCATACATTATGTCTTTACACATCATCGTAGTATGTTGCAAGTCTTTTACTCTTCAATAAAGGTTAATAAATTTGAACTTTGGTGATGCGTAGATACTTTATTCTAGCATTGCGTGAGGGCACGGCAATGGCTTAGTATGGGGGAGTGATGAGATGGCATTTATACATGATCTCATCGTTCTTTTCGGGCTTTAAATGCATAAAAAATGTCATAAAATACCATATATATGCTTGTGTTTGTTTACTTGTGTATTTTAGGTATGGATATCATGAAAAAGACAAAAGATCACAAGTTACAAGGAAAAACGGACACGAGAAACGAAGCCGTACAAAGAACCGGGCCTTAATCATGGAATTCTCAACAAATACCCTTGAAGACTTGAAGACAAACAAGATTGATCCTCATTTATTGAAGAATTGACACTTAAAACCCTTGTATATTTATAATTACAAGTTTGGTCCCTTAAGTTTGTCAAAATTACACAAAAGGTCCTTCAACTTTGAAGAAATGGCAAGATTAGTCCCTCAACAAATCAAAATTGCCAATAATGGTCCCTCATGAAGTCAAAGAAACAATGAAGACCTTTGAAGATCAAGAATGTCCAAGATCAGCCCTTGAATTATCCCAAAATGGCAAAAATAACCCTTGAAATACTTTTTCCAAAGTTTTGTGCCAAAACTGCCAAGTGGTGAAAGTATTTAACAAAGGAGAATACGTTTTAGGGCTGAAATTCTTTGTTTACCAAAATTTCCAAAACACAAGGGCTAAACATGGGCAAAGGAAACATTTGAAACGAATTTGCGCCAAACACATCCATTTCCCCCAAAATCGGATCAAAGTTACTACTATTCACCCTTCTTCACCCCCAGTTTTTACTCCACTTAAACTTAGGGTAAAAATCAATTCCCTTTGCACATGTGTGATTCACACATGCAGAAACCTATCCCAACCTTAAAACCCTTAATCCCACTCACTATGGACCCCACCCCCAATTCCCGTTTAACCAATCACATGACAACTTAGCCTCTAAGTTATCTGACATGGCAAAATCAACAGCTAAGAGTCCTTGCTTCATTCCAAAGCTAAAATGAACAGCCAAGATCACTTTGGACAGCTCACACCAAGAATTCGTCTAGAAGACTCAAGGGCATAATAGGGAATTCAGTTCTAGGGTTTGTGAATAGTGCTTAGCCAGGCATTTACCTATAAAAGGAGACCTCAACATGTGAGAGTCCCTTTGTTCCAGTTTTAGGCTATCAATCTTTGTAATTCCTTTTTAAGTAATAAAATTTGATTTTCTGAATTTTGAGAAATCTTGTTCTTGTTTATTAAAAGTTGGTGTTGGAATAGCCTAATTCTGAGTTCCATTTATATGTTTGAAGGTTTTTGAGGCAAGGTTTTAGTTGATAAAGCTTGGGTTTCAAAAATCAGAAAGTGCTTGTTTATTTGATCTCACCTTATTGTTTGTTCATCTTAGCAGCATTGGAAGCTGGTACTTGTTTTGCTAGTACCTCAGCTCAAACAATCCAGGGCCTGGATGTAGGTCTTGGAGGTTTGCACCTTCTTCCCTTTTCATTTTCTCTTTAAGTTTCTGATTATTTGTGATTTTTGTGGATTTATGCTTGAATCTGTGTTATTGTGGTTGATTATTGTTGATTTGGCTTGGTCTGATGTTATTGAGGTGTTACTGATCTGATTTGTGGGTTGAATCTTCATAAGCCTTTGAAAATTTGTGAAATCAAGTTTTAAAAGGGTGTTTGGGATTAATGCATAAGTTGGATTTGTGGTTTGTTAAGTGCTTGTGTGTTGTATGCTAGTATTGGTATCTGTTATTTGGGAGCATATGTTCATCTGTTTGCAGGTTTTGAGGCTTTGAACACATTGATTCTTGAATTGGCTATAAAATCTTAATAACTTGGTAAAATTGGCTAGGATTTTGAGTACACCTAGATCTAGGCTTAGGCTAGGGCTAACAAGTGCTAAATCATGGTTAATCACACCAGGGTAGAAGGATTTGAGGCTTGAAATTGGATCAAGTGTCAAGTATATCAGCAAACTGTTTCTGCATATTGTTCATTGTTCATCAGTAACTTCTAGTGCTTTGATCTTGTTGATTTCTTTGATTCAGTGTTTGATTCTTGTTGCTTTGTGTTTATTGTTAGTTTATATAGCTTGTGTATGCATCTGGTTAAGTTTGGTTGGCTTATTTTGCTTAAATCTGCTTATTAAGTGCTTAACTGCTTATTTGCATATCTGGAGCATATCTGTGGACTGTTTGGCTTATTGTGGCTTATTGTGTGGATCATTTTGTGATTTTATTGTTGCTATTGACTCCTTGTGGTTCACTGATCACAAGGGTGCCTTTGTTTCCAATTGAATCAAACCAGAACTCTCTAATAAGCTTGGTCAAATAGTCAAAGCAGTGGGAACTCCTTTCCCCTGCTGGTTACCACTGCTAGTGCAAATTTGGTGTCAGCTTATCAATAAGCTATAATAGCTTATTTTAACCAGCAACAACTTTGTTTTTGTAATAGGTGTTCATATTTTGACCCATTTGTTCATACTAGAGCATTTGGGTGGTTGACTTTTAGGTTTGACTAGAAAACCAACTCCTTTGACTTTTACATAAGTTCATTTGTGCTTATTCTGGCTTATTGGTTGTGCTTATTGGATTTTTGTTGATTGATATTGCTTATTGAGTCCATTTGAAAGCTTTTGCAAGTTGAATCAAGTCCTGAGGTGCATTATTTCTCAAAAACGACTATTTTGTCGTTTTGTGGATTTTTGCTTTTCTATTTTCTGGCTTATTGAGTGAGCTTATTGGAAATTTCTTTTGACAGATCTCTTAAGCATCCTAAAAGAGGCTTGTGTGTCAAATTAGAGCTTATGGCATTAGCTTATGGCTTAATGGGCTGAAAAGCCCAATAAGAATAAGCTTTATGTTCAATAAGCTGTGATAAGCACATTTTCAGCTTTTGGGCCTTTAGAGTTTTGTTCTTAGAATTGAATTTTAAGTCAGATAAGGTTTTTCCAAGTCAATTGGGCCAAGTTTGACTTTTTGGGCCCAAAAGCCCATTTGTGTTGACTAATTTTGGATTTGACCCATTTGAGGGCCCATTAGGGGTATTTTGGTAATTTCACTTTGATTTTCTGATTATTTAGGTTAAAATAAACTAGTTTGCAAGTTTTTAGAATTTTTTTTATAATTTTTGGATTTTTAATATTATTTTATTATTATTTTAATATTATTTTTAAAATTTCACTTTTTTCAACTTTTTACATTTTTCTTAGGTTAAATACATTAAAATAGGAATTTAGCAACTTTTATAATAATTTTATCTCTTTTAGATTAATTTTTATAATTATTTTAAGTTTTAATTGTTTTTAAATCATTTTAAATAATTTTTATTAGTTTTAAAATTTCTAAAAATAGTTTTTAATCTTTTTAGGTCATTTTAGAGTTTTACCAATTGAAAAATCTTTAATTGGGCTTTTTGATAATTTATTTGATTTTTAGGGCTTTAATTAGCATTTAAAAATTGAATATTTAATTATTTAAAAGGTTTGAAAAAGTTTTGATCATCGGTAAACTCTTAGTTTATTATTTTTGATTTTTGGTGAATTTTTAGTAATTTTTAGAATTTATTTTTATTTTTGTGGTTTTTAAGGTTCTACGTTTTAACTTTCTAGTAGTGATTTTGTGTTAATTTTTATTTTTACGTCTTCGTCATTTTCTCTTCTAATCCCCTTCTAAACCAATCATTAATCACAAAAATTTGGCAAGTTTTTCACACACATATACCTCCTTGGGAAACGAACTTTCACACCATTAAGGGTCATTAGTGTTGAATTTCCTAAATCATCACTCGATACTTACCACTTTTACGCCTTTTTCCTAAGAGGTGTAATTTACCACAATCAGTCACCCAACCTAGTACTACTCTGACATGAGCACGCTTAACTGCCAGTTCCTAAGAACCCCACGTGCAGTAGACCATAAAACGCATTGTGTCATGAGAAGACGACTGTTATCTTATGAACCACAGATCTCTCCTGGCAACAGCCGATGTGGGATTTGCCTAGGGTGTCACAATCACCCCTCCCTTCGGGACTCATAGTCCTCGATGAGGTTTGCCCCACCATCCCGAACGGCTCAAGAGTGGCTCTGATACCACTTGTAACATCTCGCCTACTCAGACTACAATATTGTCCGCTTTGCCCGCAGGCTCACGGCTTTGCTTTGTGGCCCTTTTGTAAATACTTCCCGGCTGGTCACCCGACCTAGTACTACTCTGACATGAGCACGCTTAACTGCCAGTTCCTAAGAACCCCACGTGCAGTAGACCACAAAACGCGTTGTGTCATGAGAAGGCGATTGTTATCTTATGAACCACGGATCTCTCCTGGCCACAACCGATGTGGGATTTGCCTGGGGTGTCACACTTTCTATCCAATAACTAAGCTGTAAAAGCAAATTTCAACCTAAAATCTCAACACATTCACTAATAATCCTACTGTGCCAAACACACTATATCAGACTAGTACAAAGTTAAAATGAATAGCTGCTATATCAAAGTAACTTGAAAACTGAGCTAAAGTAAATACCAAACTACGTTGAATAAATCGCGAACAAGCATTGAACTCAGCTAGCTAAACACATATTACACTACTTAAGGCAGAAACGTAAACGGGATTTACGCTACAATTACAACTAGCAGATTATAAAAAAAACGCAGAAAATTAAAGTGAAACTCCCCTCATCCGAAGCCTGTCTACTGATGTCGAAAGCTATAGTAAACTGAACTGAAACTGAAATCTTTCTCCAAACGACTTTTTAATCTAATTCTGAATGAACCGAGCTCGAAACTTGAACCACTAAACAAACTGCAACTCGAATCATTACAACTTGTTTCGGCAAGCTTTTGTAGCTTATTCTATCAATAGGTCCTAATCGTAAGGATGTGAACAGAACTTCTAAACATTTTAACTAAGTTAAAAAAACTTTTAACCACTTCTACTCTTGATAACAACTGATCATAACAGAAAATGAAAAAGAGTAAAAGCAAATCTTTAGATCCTTATTAAAACAGTAAGCTATAACAGTCTCCTTGGTCAACGAATCAATAATGAATCCGAACAGAACTTTATGCCGACTTTAACAACTATGACAATATCCTAAACCAACTATACTACTCTAATAACATGGAATAACAGAAATCGAACTGAAATTGATGTCAAGCACTCTATATGAAGAACGAATCAAAACCTTCAACCGAATATAAAACCTGCTATATATTTCAATAATAAACATCAACATAAACCGAATACCACTATCTACTATTACCAAATCACAACCAAATATAAGCCGAGAATCACAAACATAAACTTCAACTTGAATCATCTACCAACTACTGCTCATCTACCGAAACCTACCTGAGAATCGAAACAACTTATACGAACCGAAACTTAAATCTAACTTTTTTTTTCATTAACTTGGGAATCGAATTACAAATCGAAAACAAACTTCAGCCAAAAACTTCTAATAAACCGAATCTAAAATATACACCCGCATCTAAATTATCATCATCCGAATAGAAAAAACCACAATAAACCAATAACATCATCAACTGAATCAGAACTTAAAACAAAATCAAACTTTATTAATTGAAAATATTGTTATTATTCGAATTCCACAAACCACAACTAACTGAATAACAAAACTTTGAATCAAAACTAAAATTCATTACAAAGTTTACTGTGAAAATAAAGCTTCGATTGTTTTAATACCAAACTGAATTTAAACTGTAAAGAAAACTAACCTACTGCTAATCTAATATAAAAAAACACAGGGAATGAAAAAAAATATAAAAAAGGAAGTGCTATCTCTAAATGAGATCTAATCTCATGTTATATAAGCGTAGGTAATATTTCAATTTGACTTGCGCTTTAATGGGCTTCACTTCACATTTCTTCCGTCCATTTCTTTTAAACGAAATATGGGCATGCCTTGTGAATTGGGCTAGTAACATATATTATTGGGTCGGTCCGACCCATTTAAATGGTGTCGGTTCGGCTCTATAAAATATGAAGGCACCGTTGGACTCGATTTTCCGTTCTCTTTTTATTTCTCGTGTATGTTTTGGCTCTTTGGCTTCATTTCTTGTGATTTATTTGATATCCGTACCTGCACAGGCACAAACGACAAAACACACATATACAAGGCATAACTGATGATTATTTGATCATTTTAAGCACGTTTTACGAGGAAATATGATGTGTAATTAGAGTCACATCACACCCTCTACTAAACCATTGCCGTGTCGTCACGCAATGCTAGAATAAAGTACAAAGCAACTCCGTTTTTCATTTATTAAAAGAATTTATTCGTTTTATTAATAATATATGTGTAAATGACATAATGTATCGCTTTCATTATATAAAAATAACTTTTAGGATCACAAAATTTGAATAGGTTCATCAACCTCGACTCTTCACTCTTTCCATGCCAAGCTCAAAAACAAGATCATTGTTATCAACAAGTTCTCATGTTAAAACCACTTATATAAGACATTTGTGTAGAACTCCTTCTCCATTATTCCTAAGTTGTATCTCTAAATTTTAAAAAATGTCATTCACTCGTAGGCTCATTTGACTTATTTAATAATTATTAGTCCAAAAATGAAGGCAAAACGGTGTAAACCCGACACTTAGAACCTAACCTCATCCTCAAAAACTGTTGTCACTAAAGAAAGCGCACATCAAGGATAATTTAACACGATTTAAGGAATAAATTCCCGGATCCGAAATTTGGCCAATAGTACTACTTATTATTTATTCCTCCAAAGTCATTTTGACTTTATAGTGGAGTTAGAAAATTTACATCATATACCCTTAGGCTCTTTAAAATATAAAAGTGCCCCTTATCTATGATCCACACCCTAAGGCTCCTTGAACCATAAACAAGGGAATTGACATTCATCATCACTCCACACCCTAAGGCTCCTTGAAATAATAATGAAGCAATTTTTATTAAACACTTACCATGCCATACACCCTAAGGCTCTAATGACAAGGCTCGTGTGTGACAACCATGGTTTTTGGGTTTCGTCACTTAGTCTATAGTTTAAGGTGTTTTGTGCAAATATGTGCTTTTGTGTGCTTATGTGTTTATTTTGTGTGTTTGGAGTGACGTTTGGATATCGTTTATGAGTATATGGTACTCATAAGTAAATCGAGGAACGGTTATTTCATGTTCATGAGCCCACATGGTAGTGACTATGAAATGAGATGGTGTTATTTAGTGGTTTTACGTATACGTATATGTATTATAGAAAATCGTATTTCTACGGTTTAGGGTTTTGCATTTAGGGGTCTCGGAAGAGGTATTTAGTCACAGGAGTATTTTTTAGGATGGTTTTAAGTCATTTCGGACTTAGTTAATTAGTTTATTTCATATTTCAAGAGTTTTTATAAAACTGTATATTTTTACGTCTTTTATGGTATACGCGTAAATTTGACTAGTTTTACGGTTTTGAGGTTTTGGAGGCTTTAGGAGCTGAAATAAATTTAGGAAAATTAAGGTAATATTATTAATACAATTATTAATAATAAAAATAAAAAAAACGAAATTAAAGGGGTATAGTCGGTTTTGGGATGCAAGAAAGAAAAAGAAAAGGGAAAAAAGGAAAAAAGGGGAACCGGGCTTTTGTATTGGGCCAAGGACTTGTTAGGAAAATATACAAAAACTTTTTATTAATAAAAACACATCATAAAATTCCTGGAGATCATGAGTGATTCGAAATCCATGGAAAAAATTAGGGTTCTTCATCAAAAATCTTGTTTTCCAAAAATCTAAGGTAAACTCTTCAAACCCTTTTAATTAAATTGTTTTTAGTTCTTTCTTAATTATTATATGATGGATCTAGGTTAGTGTTTATTAGAAAATCTGTAATTTAATGTTATCACAATGATATAGACATGATTAGAATAATTAGGGTTAATGATTAAACATGATGAGGGTAATTAATTTAGGTTATTATGTTAAATTCGTTTTTAAAAATTGGGCAGAATTTTTGGGTCATTGTTTTGATCATATATAGAGTTTTACAAACTTTTAATTTTCGAATCTTATGTCCCTGGAAAGGTAATTGATTTGGCTTTCAAATGCAAGAAACGAGAACTAAATTGGAGGTCTTGAAGTGGGTCAAAAACATGTTACATCAGTCGGGTGTCAAAACAGTTTTTGGATCAGCCTGTTTTCTTTTTATGTTTTGAATTGTTTGGGGTACTTAGGGTTATATTGGAACCTTCAAACAAACATGAGACTTAGATTATATATTAAATAAAAGATCTGAAGGAGGTCTAAACAAATGGGTTAGGGTAAGACCCTCTGATCATAACAAACTTTTCATATGTTCAAAATCAGTAAATTCTGGATAGGAAAAAGTATATATATATATATATATATATATATATATATATATATATATATATATATATATATATATATATATATATATATATATATATATATATATATATATATATATATATATATGGAGGCCTTAACAGTGTCTTCAAGGTTGCGGCCAAAGGGGAGAGTTAGCTAACACATGTAAGGGCATAGGTTTCTTTTACAGAGTAAGTTGATTTGGTTAAGGGGGTGTTCGACCCATAGTTTAAGGTATGAAAAACGGGACTGTTTTGGGATAAATGTTAACGGGGCAAGTTATGAACTAAACTAAGTTAAGTGCTTTATAGAGGGGTGTCATGAGATGCATATGGAATATAAATGGGCTTAAGTTGTAGGACAAGGTTAGATATCTATCATAGATTGATGATCTATTTTGTTATGTGGTTCATGTCTTGATTGTATACATTTGTGTGTTTAGATTTTGCTAGAGTGCAGGTACTTGGAGAAGCTTGTTCAGGTGAGTTTCATAGTCCCATGTTTTTATGAGCTATAAATGATTTGACTTCCAGATGGGATGGAAGAGACACTGTATGGTTTTGTAAATAATGTTGTGAATGTTTTTATGGTTTGTGATGGACTTGTGTGTACACTTATGTGACTAACTGCTATGCGATTCTTGATTGTTATTGTGGTTTGACTTGGTACCAAGGGAATGTTGACAAGGCGGGGCCTTGGGATTGGTTCATATGTGTAAGGGCGCCTATGGGACCATGGTTATTGGTAAGGCTGGGAGCCTTGGAAATTGTGGTTATTAGTAAGGCTTGGTGCCTTGGAATTGTAATTGTATGGTTAATCTTGAATGGTAGTTGTTAAATCATAATTGTAACACATTGTCTATGTGTTATTTTATTGATGGTTGTTATTCACAGCTTATAACTATTTTAGGGTTGGAGTCTAAACCTATGACTCTCACCAACTTTATGTTGACGTGTTTTAGTGTCTATTTCAGGTGATAATATGGTTAAGCGTGAGAATAGGAGTGGCTAGCTAGGAGGCTTAGGATTGCATTGGAGGAACCCCCTTTCCTTTTAGTCTTTACTTATGTTTGAATAAGTGATACTTTGTAGACACCTATATGTTTGTTATTTGTTAATTGTATGTCTTTGGTAAGAGGTAGACTTGTTACCTACTTACCTAGACGCCTGAATTGTTTGTGATATCTTCATGACATTGTGTCATCATTTATGATATTTCCAATTCATTTAGTTATCTCTATAGACACGCTATTGTTGTGATGATATCCATACGTCGCGCCCCATATTTCGTCATGGTGGGGTGTGACAAAATGGTATCAGAGACAATGGTTATAGAGAATTAGGTTGCCTAGTCTAGTAGCCTAGTCTCTAGCTTAAGGGTCCATGCATGTAGGTGTCATAGGGGTATGTGTGCATTATAGCATATGGAGTGCTTAAGTGTTAATTTCGTTTTGGATATTTATTTACTTTCATACTTACTTATTGAGATATAATATATGTAAGTACATTCATTTATTTTCTATTGATGCGACGTATGAACCGGAAGTGTAGGAATCTATTTAGTGTTACTCATGTCGCGTAGAAGAAGAGGTGCGCTAGGTAATTAAGATAGTACCGATGTTGAGTCTGCGACTAGTAGTAGATTCGAATTTCCGCCTGAACGGTTATGGTCATTTTTTTAATGTTGGATATTTTATTGTTATTGATTTGATTTGGCGATTGAGCCTCGAGTTATAAATGAAGTTAGGGTTGACGTATGAGATGTTCTTATTTTACCTATACGGTATATATATAGAGTGTATTTTATGTGATATATATGTGGTAGATATATGTGTTCCGTGTAGTACTAATTTCTTATAAGTGTCGTCATAGGAGGGAGTACATGGGTGAAAGGGGACATATATAATTATGGAGGCCTACGTAATTATATACGTGCCACAACACCGATGGACTTCCAAGTATGGTTGCATGAAAAAGGGGTTAGTACATGCTTGTATATGATGAGATCTGTATTTTGGGTATTTGTACAATAAGGGTTTATGTAATGGTTGCCTGTGATATGGCTATGGTTTTTGTGTTATATGTTTTGGGTTATAGTCGTGTTGTGTGATTATGGGGTCACACGATATGGGTTGGTTTTGGTGATGGGTTTTATGCCTTGTTGTGGCATGGTGAGATGGTGAGATGGTGACTGCTCGTATGAAAAAACGAGTGTATGACGCGATCGATTGACTTGACATGTATGATAATGAGTATGTTTTGGGAGATTTAATAGGTATATATATATGCGGAGGTATATATACTAGTAGATGTTATGTTATGATATACGGTCGTTCAATAGTTATTAAAACTTGAACGTACCTAGTGTTCTCTCGTGTTTAAATAGTTCATTAGTGCTGGAGTTTGATGGAGTTCCAACGACGTTTTGAATGTTTTAAAGTGTGTCTACATTCGGGTATGTATTTGAATTGATGAGAACTACCAAATTTTCTTGCAAAGGAGTCTAGCTAATTAAAGGAAAATGCTTTTGAAAATACTTTGTAAGTGTACGGTATGATATCCTGACTTACATATCTTTTCTTTAAGTTTATTGGTATTAAGTTAAAAAAATATATTGACAATGAATGGATTAGTTTTATAGGTAACATGTGATAGTACATATAAAGGGTAAAGAAATTTTACGATAATTTTTTTAAAAGTGGAGTTAAAATTTTAGAAGTATTTAAATAGACGGAAATAGTAAAAAGGAAGATTTTATTATAATACTGATAATAATAACACCACACCTTGTAAACGTGTAATAGTTCGTTATACAAGCCTAAATGGATTATATAAAATATTTATAATATAGAATAAAGTGAATAAAAATACCATATTTTATAAACACGTATTGGTTTCATAATAACAAGTGAAATGAGTTTAATGTGAGTAAACAAGATAATGGTTAGAATAACGTTATATTATACTAAGTAGTGGATACCTTTGACAAAATAATTAAGATAAAAGATGAGTTTATTGTTAAATGAGATGATATATAAAGTGAGTTTTAGTATACTAACTGAGTTATGCCCTTTGATAGTAACGGACATGGTAAAATATGACTATGATTTCATTTATTGGTGTTAAAATATGGTCCTAATGTGAAGTAACTAACTGAGATGAAAATTTAAAATTTTCTAAGATATTGAAATTTGGTAATATTAATCGTGACGAGTCTAATTTTTCGTTGTTGGCACACTCCATTGAATCTTTCAGATTACATTCTTTCGTTTTCAGTTGTTTTGGCTAGGGTTCGTTATGGTTGATATTTTGGTTTACCCTATATTTAGTATGGGACGCGACCGTTTGGAATTCTTTTGGTACACGTCATGGTTGATTTAGTTATGCGGTTGTGGAAAGGTTAGGATGAGAGGATAGAGTTGGGTAGCATTACTTATGGATAGATATTAGAATGGAGAGATGTATTGTGGTTTAAAGGTTGTGTTGAAGGAATGATTAAGATTTGTGTAGTTTTGAAACTTAGATTGGTTACAGGAATAAGGGAGTAAGTAAAGTTAGTTGACTAGTCGTGGGAACGAGATGTCATGCTATGAGAAGTTGGTTGAAGTACCATTAGGAGATTGATGAAGGTACTAGCGGATGTGAGGGTAGAGTAGAAAGTTTATACTAATGGAAATATGGGGCAAATAACACGCAATGGAATTGGTATAGTTATGGAGGCAAGGTAGTAGTAGACACGTGAAGGAAAACATGAATGTGAAAGAATGATTGGTAGGAGGCTGATTAATGGTGAAGTACAACAAGTAAGGAAGAGTGAGCCATTGAGGGGTTGAATTACCTTTAGAAATATTGTGGTAGATGAGTTGAAGTTAGAAGCTACTGGGTAGTGTGAAGTTCCTAGGTAACATCATAGAGACGAGAAGGAGTGCGTGAAGAGCTACATCGTGAAGC
The DNA here is from genome assembly GCA_025667525.1 of Glebionis coronaria. Classification (NCBI taxonomy): domain Eukaryota; kingdom Viridiplantae; phylum Streptophyta; class Magnoliopsida; order Asterales; family Asteraceae; genus Glebionis; species Glebionis coronaria. Next base: position 3,121,637 of record JANFOE010000193.1, read on the forward strand.
AAGGAGCTGAAAGGAATACGTGTCGGCTGCTAGAAGGATGCAAGAGATTTCGAAGGAGTCACAAAAGTTGCAAGGACTGGAAAGGTGACAAGCAATATGATGGGAATCTTCGTATGGTTCGTGACGAAGAAGGACAGATCGAGTACCGGAGTGGAGCTACAAAGAGCTGAACCAGTGGATCGTGATGAAGTGAATACATAACATGGGAGATTAAGAACTCGTCGAAATAATAAGGGGAGTCGAGTGACTACGCAGATAGAATTTTGTGGCAATCAATATTGAGGGATGAGTAGTGAAGCTGAGCTGAATAAGTTCGTGGAGAAGTGATTAGAGAGTTGGTTTTGTGAAGGTGTTATGAAAGATCTTTGAAAGAGACAATTATGCATTATCCAATGCACTAACTATTTCCATTGATTTGATGAATGAAGTATGGAATTTCGGCTGGATGGGATAGTGTAGGAATTAGGTAGAACCATGGAAGGAGAGGACCAAGTTTTCCTAGAAGATGATGATTGAAAGTACCTCATGTTGGGTGCAATCAAAATAGAAGTATGAGATTTGAATAAGAATTTAAAATATGGCTTAGTTTAGACAAATGGTAACTAATATGGGTATAAGATGAGAGTGTGATCCGCATGGGGTCACATAAAATTCTAGTATGTCCCTATTAGGATGGAGTAGGAGAACTGGTCGCGAGGAAAACAAGTGAAGCTACTTGGATAATTTTGACGTATAGATGACTTGAAAGACGGGAAGCATATCATCGTGATGTATGCCATGAGCTGAGGAAAAAGAAGGAAGTCTCGATAGATGCGGATCATAAATGAAATAGGTCGAGATAGGAACCAAAGGTAAAATTTTGGTATAGCCTAATGAGTAGACTAAGGCACTAAGCATGCTAATATTGCTGTAGTTTGGAAAGGAAATGGCACTGACCTATACTGTTTGATTGGAAGGCTTAGTATCGATAATCGAATGGATGAAGAGTTATAGATGTGATGTGTCATGAGGGAAGAAGGGCTTGGACTAACTAAGACAAGATGAGGAGCACTATGACCTTGGAGGTAAGACATTGTGTAAGTATAAAGAAAGTGTTGAGTATAAAAAAAAATCTATCATGGAGAAAAGTAAGAAGGAAGTGTATAGGTGCTACTAATGAGCTATCCAAATTTAATGGATGTAGTTGTAGCATGGATTTGGATGGCAGTTGATAGACTAACTGAGATAACTGTCCTTTTGGTGATATGTATAGATCATAAGCTGATTTAGATTGGAAGAGCCTTGTTATGATGAACTAATGAATATGTGAAACACCGTCATAGGTCACTTGTGTAAGGAAATTGGAATAAGTAGTTTGGTGGTATGGACTAAAGGGAGTTGATGAACATGATTGGATATGAGTATATCCAGCTACTTGGAAAAGGATGGACGAAGTGAGAAATTGCTACAAGTATAGGAGTCGTGTTGAGAGCTTGGGTGACTGATTTAGAGGGACGTGGGAAACTCGTTAGCGATGTCTGAGTTTTCATATAATGATAGTTATCATACTAGAAGTCGATGAATGCCATTTGAGGCACTATATGGAAGGATAGGGTGAGTTTTCCTTATGGTGGACTAAAATTCGTGAAAGAGACTACTAATGTGGAAATGATGTTTGTGGGAAAGGATGAGAGCAACAAGATATGCTATGTTGAAAAGGATGAAACCACTAAAGTTTAGTGACAAAGTTATGTAGGAAGTTTCACCCATAGTAACGGGTGGTATGTTTTGGTAAAATGGAAAAGTTGATGTAGAGTTTTGTAGGTCCATTTATGATCTTTGGAAAGATCGGACAAGTAGCTTATGAGTATAGAATTACCTGGGAGAATTTAGTGGTATACATGATATATTTCATGTATTAAGATTGGTAAATCTTGTTTGAGAATGCATATTTGCATTTCGGTTATTCGGGATTTGTGTTAATAAGAGTCTTTGTTTTATCAAAGGGTCATTTGTAAGAGTTATTGGCTGTGAGGTCAAGAGTTTAGGAATATTTAAATATTTTTGGTTTGTATATGTGTTATTTTGAGACTTGAACTAAAGTACACATGGAAATGAGAGGAGTTCATTTAGAACAAGTATCCTCATGTGATTTGTTGTTTGTGTGTTTGATCATAAGGAGTAAATCTCAGGACGAGATTTCTATTAGGAGGGAGTGATGTGACAACCATGGTTTTTGGGGTTCGTCACTTAGACTATAGTTTAAGGTGTTTTGTGCAAATATGTGCTTTTATGTGCTTATGTGTTTATTTTGTGTGTTTGGAGTGAGGTTTGGAATCGTTTATGAGTATATGGTACTCATAAGTAAATCGAGGAACGGTTATTTCATGTTCATGAGCCCACATGGTAGTGACTATGAAATGAGATGGTGTTATTTAGTGGTTTTACGTATACGTATATGTATTATAGAAAATCGTATTTTTACGGTTTAGGGTTTTGCATTTAGGGGTCTCGAAAGAGGTATTTAGTCACGGGAGTATTTTTTGGGATGGTTTTAAGTCATTTAGGACTTAGTTAATTAGTTTATTTCATATTTCAAGAGTTTTTATAAAACTGTATATTTTTACGTCTTTTACGGTATACGCATAAATTTGACTAGTTTTACGGTTTTGAGGTTTTGGAGGCTTTAAGAGCTGAAATAAATTAAGGAAAATTAAGGTAATATTATTAATACAATTATTAATAATAAAAATAAAAAAACGAAATTAAAGGGGTATAGTCGGTTTTGGGATGCAAGAAAGAAAAAGAAAAGGGAAAAAAGGAAAAAAGGGGAACCGGGCTTTTGTATTGGGCCAAGGACTTGTTAGGATAATATACAAAAACTTTTTATTAATAAAAACACATCATAAAATCCCTGGAGATCATGAGTGATTCGAAATCCATGGAAAAAATTAGGGTTCTTCATCAAAAATCTTGTTTTCCAAAAATCTAAGGTAAACTCTTCAAACCCTTTTAATTAAATTGTTTTTAATTCTTTCTTAATCATTATATGATGGATCTAGGTTAGTGTTTATTAGAAAATCTGTAATTTAATGTTATCACAATGATATAGACATGATTAGAATAATTAGGGTTAATGATTAAACATGATGAGGGTAATTAATTTAGGTTATTATGTTAAATTCGTTTTTAAAAATTGGGCAGAATTTTTGGGTCATTGTTTTGATCATATATAGAGTTTTACAAACTTTTAATTTTCGAATCTTATGTCCCTGGAAAGGTAATTGATTTGGCTTTCAAATGCAAGAAACGAGAACTAAATTGGAGGTCTTGAAGTGGGTAAAAAACATGTTACATCAGTCGGGTGTCAAAACAGTTTTTGGATCAGCCTGTTTTCTTTCTATGTTTTGAATTGTTTGGGGTACTTAGGGTTATATTGGAACCTTCAAAGGAACATGATACTTAGATTATATATTAAATAAAAGATCTGGAGGAGTTCTAAACAAATGGGTTAGGGTAAGACCCTCTGATCATAACAAACTTTTCATATGTTCAAAATCAGTAAATTCTAGATAGGTAAAAGTATATATATATATATATATATATATATATATATATATATATATATATATATATATATATATATATATATATATATATATATATATATATATATATATATATATATATATATATATATATATATATATATATATATATATATATATATATATATATATATATATATATATATATATGGAGGCCTTAACAGTGTCTTCAAGGTTGCGGCCAAAGGGGAGAGTTAGCTAACACATGTAAGGGCATAGGGTTTCTTTTACAGAGTAAGTTGATTTGGTTAAGGGGGTGTTCGACCCATAGTTTAAGGTATGAAAAAGGAGACTGTTTTGGGTTAAATGTTAACGGGGCGAGTTATGAACTAAACTAAGTTAAGGGCTTTATAGAGGGTGTTTAATGAGATGCATTAATACAAGGTTTTTGCCAAGTAAGAAGATTTGTTCATCTCGATTCAATTCGAATTGATCTCTGGTTAAAAGTGTGACTCAGTCGTTCTTGGTGAATAAAAAGAAAATGTCGTTGATTAAATAAAGATGAAAGCTTTAAAATTTAAAACCAAAAACGAAGACTTTAAAAATTGAAAAGTAATTGATTAAAACTTATAAAAATGTAAACTTTAAATCTTTAAACTAGAACAAGACAAGTTAGAAATAAGCTAAGTAAAAAGGCGGGAAAAGTAAAATTCAAAAACTATAGAAACAAACCCTTATCCGGAATAATATCCGGATTGTAGAAAGGAGGCTTATCCAGAATGAAATCCGGAATAGGGGACAAGAAGCTTATTCGGAATATTTGAAGTATAGCCTATCCGGAAAAATACTCCTGGTGCTTATCTGGAATAATACTCGACCCTTATCCGGAAAAGACTATCTCGTGGCTTATCCGGAATCGTTCTATGCTGAACCTTATCCGGAATAAATTCTGAATGCTTATCCGGAATATGCAGATGACCACTATCTGGAATAACTTTCTGACGATATCCGGAATAAATGAAGAATCCACTATTCGGAATAACTGTTAAGCTCCTTATCCGGAATATCTAATCCAACTTTTATCCGGAATGCTACACTATCCAGAATACTAGGTTTTGAAGCTCTATTCGGAATAAATCTCTAGCTAACTATCCGGAATAATTGTTTCTTGTGGCTATCTGGAATAACTGAAAGAACTACTATTCGGAATAAAGGGGAAGATGCATATCCAGAATAACTAGATGAGTGCTATTCGAAATTAATGATGAAGCTCCTTATCCTGAATAAAAGGGTTATAAAAATATTCCGAAATACTCAAACTTAGCAATAATCAAAATTAAGCCAAAAATCAATAAGCACATACCAAAACTTAAGCCCAAAAAGATTTCAGAAAAAAGTGAATAAGCTAAAATTTTAAAACTTTTAAAACATTAAATAAGCTAGAAATCAAAAAGCACTTTTTTTATAAAAACTTAAACTTATTAAAAACAACTTATTTCTCAAAACTATTACGCTTAAAGATTAAGAAAAATAAGCGCTTTTATATAAAAACTTTTAAGATCACCACTTTAATAAGCACAACCAAATAAGCTAAACAATCAAACCATCAACAAGATTAAGATAAAACTACATGATTATCAAGATTAAGTAAAAGATTAAGAAAGGTAGAACGAGAATTAAGGAAATAAGCTTGATTGATTGAAGATTAATATCAAATGATTACAAGATTAAAGTTGATAAACTTGAAAACTAGAGAGAAGAAAACTTAAGAAAAACTTAAAAATAAACTACACTAAAAAATTAACCAACTAACCACCCTCCTAATGACACATTAGGAGGGTATTTATAGGAGGTGGGGAGATTACATGCTGAAGCTATCTTATTTCTTTCTTCTCGTCTCGACTCGACTTAATTTCTTTGTCTTTCTCGACGTCGTCTCGGGATTAGTCGATATTAGTTGAACTTGTCTTATAATTTTCTTCTATAATTAGACTTGAGTTATTCGACTTCATTAAACTTCCGTCTTTATACTTTTTCTTCGATAAATCTTCAGAATTGGCCTTGGACTTCCGTTCTTTTTGCATTCTCGATCTTTCGACTTCGTCTTTAGTCTTTTTCTTCGATAAAAGCCCGTGATAACCCATGTTTTCTTCCTTTTGCATCTTTTGGTCCTAAAACACAATAAAAACACAAACCACGCATAATTCCGACTTTTACGACATAAAATACACGTTTTGGTCTTGTTATTATTGGAAATAAGTGGTAAAAGGATAAGTGTTTTCACACTTATTAAATCCCCTACACTTGACCATTGCAATGTCCTCATGCAATGCACTAATTTTAAATCACGGTTTACATTTTCCATTATAGATAACCCACCTTGTCCTTTATTAAATACTAAACACTAAGAAAACTAAAAGAACAAAATAAGTAAGAAAGCAAAGACTTACATTGGGGTTTTGGGTTGTCATGAATGTTCATCATTCTAAAGTTTCACGTTCCCCATACCAAGCTTAAAAACGAGATCATTGTTATTATAAGTTAGCAAACTAACACGAACTCATGTGGCCTAATTATTCACTTAGACTCCCTTATTCCTAGGTGTATCTCTTATATTTTAATAATGTCTTAAATGATCACGAGGATGCATTGTTTGACTTATTTCGATAGTTATTTAGGCTGAAAATAAAGTGGGACGATTTCATCAATAGTTAGCTAAAGGACAAAATCTTTTAAAACTGCTTCTCGGGACCTCATAAAGTTCATATCTTGGCATGACTCCTTTCACGATTTGAGACCTTTCTCGGACCGATATTTGGCAGCGACTTCATACTTCAAATCTTTGAGAGACGTTCTTGAAATTATGGTCTTTTCTTCATAATAGGAATTTCTTCACTTGAAGTTTTGAGAGATTCTTCATATTTGGACCACGAGTTCTTCATTTTTCTCCAATCTTTACTTTGGACTTTGATATACAACGATCCGCATCCTTTTAGGACTTGGATCTATTTATCCTCATACCTTGTTAGGGTCATTTCGGATATACTTCTCCATGATCTTTAGGGGAGTATTTTCTTTTCGTCGTGTGTCTCGATCCTTCATATTGATCTTTGATAAATGATTCTTCACATCACTTTTGGATCTTTAGCAACAAAATGTAGCCCTCATGCCTTGTTAGGGCCTTTTCGGACTCGCCAATCTTCGCATCCCTCTTCAATAAGTTATGCCTTGGCTATGAACTCTAACTAATACCGAGCAACTTTTAAATGATCTTGTGCTAGAAGCTAAGTAACTTTTCAAATCGTACAACCTTATTTATTGCAGATAAATTTATTAGCAAGCGATGGGAGAATAAGCTTATAATCAACTCACATAAATTCACGAAAGAACACCAAACTTATAATTGACTCTATCATCTCTCGTTCTCCATAATTTAAAATCTCAAGGAATGAGACTCGTGGATGCTTAGCCAATTAAATCAAAGTTTTGGGTTTTCGAGTCATCTATAGGATCTTGCAAACTCTTAGAATTTTTCAAGTTTAGAAATCGCATTTTAAAGTTCCCTTGATAAACGACTCTCTAGGATCAATTATAGGAACTTGCGAAAAGTTCTTGTTCTTAACCCGTGAGAGTTAGGACTTTCACGTTTTAAAGTTCCCTATATAAAAGCCTAGCAAAACTTGACTTAAACACGTTAAGGATACTAGCTAGAGTAAACTTAGATAAGTAAACTCGGGTTAAGTCAAAAGATTCACAACGTTTGAAAACTAAATCCACTTTATTAAAATATATTCTAACAACAAAATAAAATAACTATAACAAAGGTAAAACTACTAGGCCAAAATAGATCAAGAATTTTGAAAAATGTCGAAAAATCAATTTTCTGGTTAAAATGAGGACAAATTCATGGAAAAGCCCACTTACTTCGATAGAAGTCCCCCCTACACTTGATATAAACATTGTCCTCAATGTTTAAGCATGTGGGAGTAAACTCCCCTACACTTATGACATTGTGCACTTCGTTTAAATCTTGCTAAGGAAAGGAAAACTATAGTGATTTCAATGTGAACATATAAGATATGAAATATTGAATCACGACAGTTTTAGGATAGAACCGGGAAGACGGGAACACGGTTTGTCAAAAGTCATCGAGAATGGATCTTTGAAGTTTTAATCCCTGCACAGAAGAAGAAACAAGACAACAAAACACATACGGGCTCCCCTACACTTATTATGAAAATGGTAAAGGATAGATCACGGGTTGCCTCCCGAGAAGAGCTTTTTTTTGTTAACCGAGTCACGAGCCTGACTCGACCCAAAACTTAATTCAAGGGAAACGTGGTGAGGGATGGAATCATCTCATGAGAGATGTCCTCACCAAAGTACAACTTCACGCGCTGGCCATTCACCTTAAAATTGGGCCCATTTGGCTGAGAAAGCTCAATGGTGCCATAGAGAAAGACTTTGGAGACGGTGAATGGACCAGACCAGCGGCTCTTCAACTTGCCCGAGAAGATCTTCAATCGAGAGTTAAAAAGTAAGACTTGATCACCAATGTGGAACTCTCGGTTCTTAATCCTTGCATCATGGATGATCTTGGTCTTCTCCTTGTAGATCAGTGAGTTCTCATAAGCTTCATTACTCAGTTCATTAAGTTCGTTGAGTTGAATCTTCCGAAGATCACCGGCTTTGTTGATGTCGAAGTTAGCCCACTTCAAGGCCCAGTATGCCTTATGTTCCAGCTTGATAGGGAGGTGGCATGCTTTCCCGTACACAAGACGATAAGGTGTACAACCGATCGGCGTCTTATAGGCGGTACGAAAAGCCCACAAAGCATCATCTAACTTATCGGCCCACGCGGCACGATGCTCTCCCACAGTACGCTCCAGAATTCGCTTCAATCCGCGGTTGGAAATCTCGGCTTGACCATTGGTTTGAGGATGATAAGCGGTGGAAAGATGGTGATTGACACCGTACTTAGCCATGACTCTTGCGAATTGATCATTGCAAAAATGAGTCCTGCGGTCACTGATTATAGCACGAGGAACACCGAATCGAGCAAAAAGTTGCTTCAAAAAGTTCACAACCACCCTCGCATCGTTCGTAGGGAGAGCCTTAGCTTCAACCCATTTAGAAACGTAGTCAACGGCTACGAGGATGTACTTGTTCCCTTTAGATGATGGAAATGGACCCATAAAGTCGATACCCCATACATCAAAGATTTCACATTCTTGTATGAAATTTTGAGGCATCTCATCTTTATGTGTGATCTTGCCTTGTCTTTGGCAAGCATCACAATGTTTAACCATGTCGTGAGCGTCACGATAAATGGTGGGCCAATAGAATCCAGAGTCGAATACTTTCTTCACGGTGTAATTGGGACCAAAGTGACCACCGGTGGGTCCTTTATGGCAAGCATCAAGGATTTGTACCGCTGCCGGCCCATCAACACATTGACGAATAATCAGATCAGCACATTGTTTGAAAAGGTAAGGGTCGTCCCAGAAATACTGTTCAATATCTTTAAAGAACTTTTTCTTTTGTTGGGATGTTAACCCTTCCTTAAGAATTCCACCCGCTAAGTAGTTTGCAATGTCCGCAAACCACGGGGTGTCATCAAGATTGGAGTTGATAGACATTAAGGCCTCAAGGGGAAAAGAGTCATTGATCTCTTGATTCGGATGATCCCCTTGATAAGGATCCTCAAGTCTACTTAGATGATCCGCGGCTAGGTTTTCCGCGCCCTTCTTGTCACGAATTTCAATGTTGAATTCTTGAAGGAGCAAAACCCATCGAAGAAGTCTTGGTTTAGAATCTTGCTTAGTCAACAAGTACTTCAACGCGGAATGATCGGTATACACGATGGTGGTAGAAAGGACAAGATAGGGGCGAAATTTTTCAAAAGCATACACTACAACTAAAAGCTCTTTTTCGGTAGTGGTATAATGCAATTGAGCCCCCGTCATTGTCTTGCTAGCATAGTGGATTGGTTGGAAGTGTTTGTTCACTCTTTGGCCCAAAACTGCTCCAATAGCAAAGTCGCTAGCATCACACATCAATTCAAAAGGTAGCTCCCAATTAGGGGTAACCAAGACCGGTGCCTTAGTTAGCTTATCCTTAAGAAGATTGAAGGATTCAAGACACTCTTTGGAAAAGATGAAAGGAGTATCTTTTCCAAGAGGTGGGTCATCGAGCGAGCGATTTTAGAAAAATCTTGAATGAATCGACGATAGAAGCCCGCATGACCAAGGAAACTTCTCACACCCTTCTCGATTGAAGGTGGAGGTAATTTGGTTATGACATCCACTTTAGCACGGTTCACTTCAAGACCGGCGTTTGAGATTTTATGTCCAAGCACAATGCCTTCTTTTACCATGAAATGGCATTTTTCCCAATTTAGAACAAGGCGAGTGTCTTCACACCGCTTAAGCATGCGTTCCAAATTGGCAAGGCAATGAGAGAAAGAATCACCATAGACCGAGAAATCATCCATGAAGACTTCCATAGTTTCTTCAACCATGTCATGGAAGATAGCCATCATACACCTTTGAAATTTCCCAGGAGCATTACATAAGCCGAAAGGCATTCGTTTGTAAGCAAATGTTCCGTAAGGACAAGTGAATGTGGTTTTCTCTTGGTCTTTGGGATCGATGGGAATTTGAAAATACCCGGAGAAACCGTCTAAAAAGCAGTAATAGTCATTACCCGCTAGACGTTCAAGCATTTGGTCCATGAAAGGAAGGGGAAAATGATCCTTTCTCGTAGCATCATTGAGTTTGAGATAGTCTATACAAACTCTCCACCCTGTAACGAGACGAGTAGGAATCAACTCGTTGTTTTCATTGGGCACAACGGTGATTCCACCTTTCTTAGGCACACAATGGACGGGACTAACCCATGGTGAATCCGAGATAGGGTAGATCATTCCCGCATCAAGAAGTTTGATAACCTATTTTTTGATAACGTCATGGATCTTAGGATTCACCCTTCTTTGGCTTTGAATAGTGGGTTTAAAGTCGTCCTCCATGAGAATTTTATGTGTGCAAAAGTGAGGATCAATTCCACGAATATCGGAGATTTTCCAAGAAATCGCTTTCTTGTGATTCTTTAGCACATCGATAAGTCGGGATTTTTCTTCTTCTTTCAAGTCCTCAGCGATGATGACGGGTGACTTCTTGTTGTCTTCAAGGAAGACGTACTCGAGATGAGACGGTAGGTCCTTAAGCTCTAAATCCGAAGGATTTTCGATGGAAGGCGTAGTCAAATTCGGTTCATCGATAGAGATATCCTTAGGAGATGGTGGAGAACTATGGTCCTCATTAAGAAGTTTCTCAATGGCACGAATGTCTTCATCCCAATTGGAGGGAGAATCGTCATATTTTAAGTCCACATCTCCCAAAGTTGCTTCAAATTCTTTCAAGATGAAATCACTTTCTCCAAATGGATTTAGTGATGGAGTAATAGAGGCAACGGTCTCAACTATAGGTAGAGAAGAAGAACCACTTTTACAAGCGTCTTTGAAATGTTCTTCACAAGCCTCATCAAGAACGTCAATGAAATTAACACTCTCGTTTTTAGAAGGCTGTTTAGAAAGTTTACCCATGTTGAAGACGATTTTATCGTCACCAACTCTCATGATTAATTCGCCAGCGGCTACATCAATGAGAGTGCGACTGGTCCTCAGGAATCGACGTCCAACGATTAATGGAACACGGGGGTCCATTTCGTAGTCAACGACAACAAAATCCGCCGGAAAGGTGAATTTGTCGACACCAACGAAGACATCTTCGGCTATCCCCACTGGATAAGAAACCGTACGGTTAGCTAATTCCAAAGTCATTTGTATGGGGACTAGCTCGGGTAGAGACAATTGTTTCCAAACGCTTAAAGGCATTAAGTTTATACTAGCACCTAGATCGGCTAGGGCCATACAATTCTCTACCCCAGGGAAGTTGCAAGGAATTAAGAAACGACCCGGATCACCAAGTTTGGTTGGTAATTTCCTTAAGAGCACTACGAAGCAATTCTCATTAAGTTGGGTCTGAGCAATATCAAGAAGTTTCTCCTTATCACTGATAAGATCTTTAAACATTTTAGCATATTTCGGCATGTGAGCGAGAGCCTCAGCAAAGGAGATATTGAAATTCAGTTGTTTAAACATTTTAAGAAAGTTAGAAACCTGAATATCATCCTTGTTCTTCAATTTCTCTTTCCTCAACCTTGAAGGATAAGGTATATTGGGTTGAGATGAAGGCTTTGGAATGGAATTCTCATTCATATCCGTGGGTGGAGGAGGGGTAGAAGTAGAAGGTGGTGGAATTGGAGAAGTAGAAGTTGGAGGAATAGAAGATGGAGGATTTGGAGAAGGAGACTCGTTTTCCTTTGTCACAATCACCGGTGTAGGTGTAGGAAGCTCGGGTTCCTTTAAACCTTTTCCACTTCGAGTGGTGATTGCTTTCATCTCCCCTCTTGGATTAGCAACGGTGTTACTCGGAAGAGAACCCGAACCAGAGGCTTGATTACTTGGGAAAAAACTAGCCATCATATTCCTTAAGTCATTCGTTTGACTTGCCAAAGTGTTTCGCATATCAGCTCGAAGATCATTCCCTTGCTTCACCATATCTGCTTTCAAGTTGAGCATTTCCCGCTGAAGATTTTGCACTATCGCATCATTAGTCCTCATGTATGTTTCAACGTCTTGGTGTAATGCGGTGGGTTGGTTGGGAGGAGGAGCATGGTAGGCGGGTGGTTGATAAGCAGGTTGTTGGTAAACTTGGTTGTTTCTTTGAGGTGGATATGAGGTTCTTTGGTTTTGATATTGATTTAGAGCACGAGGTTGGTTTTGATTGTTGCGATTGAGGTTGTTTGGGTTTTGTGGGGGAAAACCGGGTGGTGAAAGAAAGTTGTTTGAGCGATAGCTGAGCAAATTGCGGTCACCTTGAGGACGTGCTTGATAGCCTCCTGTAGAATAGGTACCGTTGGCGGCATTCACATTTTCCGGATTGTCATGAGTCGAAGGACAATCGGTGTATGAGTGAGATCCCCGGCATATTTCACATGATTGAGTCAAAGCACTAGCTTGGGCAATGATAGCTTTGGTATTGTTGGCGGCTTGGAGAGAAAGTGATTCAACAAGCGAAGTAAGCTTATCAATTTTCTTGTCGCTCTCATTAGTGCTAGCACTAGCCACATTTGTCCGAACACTCTTGGTTTGCACTCTTGACTTGTTCTCAATAATATCCCAAGCGACATTAGTAGACTTAACCAAAATGTTACCCCCCGAGGCACTATTTAGTGAATCTTGGTCATTCATGCTTAAACCATTGTAAAAAGTATTGATTTGATGTACTTTTGTTAAACCATGTTGTGGACACTTTCTTAAAAGTTCCTTAAAACGGTCCCAAGATTCACTAAATGTCTCACTGTACTTTTGTTCAAAAGTAATGATTTCATTCCACAAAGCGGTAGTACGTGAGGGTGGGAAAACGTAGTTGATGAATTTGGTCTCTAAATCCGTCCACGTAAGAATACTTTGTGGCGGTTCCTTATCAAGCCAGTGCCGGGCTTGTCCCTCTAAGGAGAAAGGAAAAAGTTGCAAGCGAATTCCTCTTGTGAAACCCCATTATACTTTACCGTATTAGTGAGTTGAAGAAACCTTTTAATATGGTCATGAGGATCATCAATTGAACGCCCCAAGAAGGGTAGAGCAGAGACCATTTGAATGAAACCGGATTTAAGCTCAAAGTTATTGGCTCCAATCTCGGGTATGACAATAGCATCGGTGTTGCCTTCTACGTGCGATTGCAAAAGCTCGATCATTGGTTGATTGTCCATGGTGACAATAGGTTGAGTAATGACTTCGGCTTGAGCTACTCTCTTCTTACGAGCACGAGTACGCATGCACACCTACAAAAAGAAAAAAAAATATACAAGAAATATTTTTGTTTTTTTAATGTTTTTCTATTTTTTTGTATTTTTGAAAATTTTTAAAGCAAGGAAAATAACGTTAAAAAATGAACGGATCCCAAAATCCAACGCGTCTCTCACTAAAAACCTTTAATCTTAACGAAAAGAGCCGGCAGCGGCGCCATTTAATACAAGGTTTTTTCCAAGTAAGAAGATTTGTTCGTCTCGATTCAATTCGAATTGATCTCCGGTTAAAAGTGTGACTCAGTCGTTCTGGTGAATAAAAAGAAAATGTCGTTGATTAAATAAAGATGAAAGCTTTAAAATTTAAAACTAAAAACGAAGACTTTAAAAATTGAAAAGTATTTGATTAAAACTTATAAAAATGTAAACTTTAAATCTTTAAACTAGAACAAGACAAGTTAGAAATAAGCTAAGTAAAAAGGCGGGAAAAGTAAAATTCAAAAACTATAGAAACAAACCCTTATCCGGAATTATATCCGGATTGTAGAAAGGAGGCTTATCCGGAATGAAATCCGGAATAGGGGACAGGAAGCTTATTCGGAATATTTGAAGTATAGCTTATCCGAAAAAATACTCCTGGTGCTTATCCGGAATAATACTCGACCCTTATCCGGAAAAGACTATCTCGTGGCTTATCCGGAATCGTTCTACGCCGAACCTTATCTGGAATAAATTCCGAATGCTTATCCGGAATATGCAGATGACCACTATCCGGAATAACTTTCTGACGATATCCGGAATAAATGAAGAATCCACTATTCGGAATAACTGTTAAGCTCCTTATCTGGAATATCTAATCCAACTTTTATCCGGAATGCTACACTATCCGGAATACTAGGTTTTGAAGCTCTATTCGGAATAAATCTCTAGCTAACTATCCAGAATAATTGTTTCTTGTGGCTATCCGGAATAACTGAAAGAACTCCTATTCGGAATAAAGGGGAAGATGCATATCCGGAATAACTAGATGAGTGCTATTCGGAATTACTGATGAAGCTCCTTATCCTGAATAAAAGGGTTATAAAAATAATCCGAAATACTCAAACTTAGCAATAAGCAAAATTAAGCCAAAAATCAATAAGCACATACCAAAACTTAAACCCAAAAAGATTTCAGAAAAAAGTGAATAAGCTAAAATTTTAAAACTTTTAAAACATTAAATAAGCTAGAAATCAAAAAGCACTTTTTTTATAAAAACTTAAACTTATTAAAAACAACTTATTTCTCAAAACTATTAAGCATAAAGATTAAGAAAAATAAGCACTTTTATATAAAATTTTTAAGATCACCACTTTAATAAGCACAACCAAATAAGCTAAACAATCAAACCATCAACAAGATTAAGATAAAACTACATGATTATCAAGATTAAGTAAAAGATTAAGAAAGGTAGAATGAGAATTAAGGAAATAAGCTTGATTGATTGAAGATTAATATCAAATGATTACAAGATTAAAGTTGATAAACTTGAAAACTAGAGAGAAGAAAACTTAAGAAAAACTTAAAAATAAACTACACTAAAAAATTAACCAACTAACCACCCTCCTAATGACACATTAGGAGGGTATTTATAGGAGGTGGGGAGATTACATGCTGAAGCTATCTTATTTCTTTCTTCTCGTCTCGACTCGACTTAATTTCTTTGTCTTTCTCGACGTCGTCTCGGGATTAGTCGATATTAGTTGAACTTGTCTTATAATTTTCTTCTATAATTAGACTTGAGTTCTTCGACTTCATTAAACTTCCGTCTTTAGACTTTTTCTTCGATAAATCTTCAGAATTGGCCTTGGACTTCCGTTCTTTTTGCATTCTCGATCTTTCGACTTCGTCTTTAGTATTTTTCTTCGATAAAAGCCCGTGATAACCCATGTTTTCTTCCTTTTGCATCTTTTGGTCCTAAAACACAATAAAAACACAAACCACGCATAATTCCGATTTTTACGACATAAAATACACATTTTGGTCTTGTTATTATTAGAAATAAGTTGTAAAAGGATAAGTGTTTTCACACTTATTATGCATATGGAATATAAATGGGGTTAAGTTGTAGTACAAGGTTAGATATCCATCATAGATTGATGAGCCATTTTGGTATATGGTTCTTGTCTTGATTGTATACATTTGTGTGTTTAGATTTTGCTAGAGTGCGGGTACTTGGAGAAGCTTGTTCAGGTGAGTTTCATAGTCCCATATTTTTATGGGCTATAAATGATTTGACTTCCAGATGGGATGGAAGAGACACTGTATGGTTTTGTAAATAATGTTGTGAATGTTTTTATGGTTTGTGATGGACTTGTGTGTACACTTATGTGACTAACTGCTATGCGATTCTTGATTGTTATTGTGGTTTGACTTGGTACCAAGGGGATGTTGACAAGGCGGGGCCTTGGGATTGGTTCATAGGTGTATGGGCGCCTATGGGACCATGGTTATTGGTAAGGCTGGGAGCCTTGGAAATTGTGGTTATTGGTAAGGCTTGGTGCCTTGGAATTGTGATTGTATGGTTAATCTTGAATGGTAGTTGTTAATGCATAATTGTAACACATTGTCCATATGTTCTTTTATTGATGGTTGATATTCACAGCTTATAACTATTTTGGGGTTGGAGTCTAAACCTATGACTCTTACCAACTTTATGTTGACGTGTTTTAGTGTCTCTTTCAGGTGAAAATGTGGTTAAGCGTGAGAATAGGAGTGGCTAGCTGGGAGGCTTAGGATTGCATTGGAGGAACCCCTTTTCCTCTTAGTCTTTACTTATGTTTGAATAAGTGATACTTTGTAGACACCTATATGTTTGTTATTTGTTAATTGTATGTCTTTGGTAAGAGGTAGACCTGTTACCTACTTACCTAGACGCCTGCATTGTTTGTGATATCTTCATGACATTGTGTCATCATTTATGATATTTCCAATTCATTTAGTTATCTCTATAGACACGTTATTGTTGTGATGATATCCATACGTCGCACCCTATATTCCGTCATGGTGGAGCGTGACATCGTGCTACATGTTCCACACCCGAAGGCTCCTTGAGATCATGTTTTAATTTATTTTTCTTTATTTATGATATATATAGTAGGCCAAATTCCCCAATCCCATGGTCTGAATACCTCCTACTTAGTGGTTATGAGCCACCTTAGTCGGAAGTACATGACGCTGGCACCCTCAATGTGTTCTCGCTTTAATTATAAGGGAAATAAAAGAATCGTTTAAGAGCTAAAATATCGAACCTAAACCGCAAAAAACTTCATTTATTAAGAAATTAAATATACAAGCGGGGAGAAAGAGCCACAAAAACTCATATAAGGAAGAATTAACCTTTAAACTTATTATCAACTCTATCATCTCTCGTTCTCCACAATTTAAAATCTCAAATAATGAGACTCGTGGATGCTTAGCCTAATAAACCGATTAAGGTCTACATGATTAAGGAATGAGCTAAGGTAAAACCGGTTGAGTCAAAAACTATTCTTATTTTCACCAACAGAAAGCTTAAATTCGTGTCAAAAACACTTATTAAAATATGAAAAAATTTAAAATTTATGCAATTTTAAGCACATTTTTGAAAAACGGAGTACGTGAAGACAACGAGCAAAAGGAAAAGCATATCGATAGATACCCCCCATACTAAAACCAAACATTGTCCTTAATGTTTCAAGTCTAAGGGTATAATACCCCCATACTAGAGACGAAGAGTCAAATTTAAAATTCTAACATGGAAAGGGTATGACGCAAATAATCAAAAGTCGTTTATTAATTACACCAATAAAAATAAACGGTAGTAAAGGATATAATCATCGGATATTGGATGTCTCAAATGAAGGATCAAAACTCGAGTGATATGTGATGAAAACGAACACGAGAGTCTTCGATATATGAGAAACCTAAAATCAGATCACAAACAAAACACGAGAAACAAATGAAAAAGCACAAGCCCTTCACATTAGAAATAAGAAAGAAGATAGATGATAAGCATGGGAATCTCCCAAATAAGGAAAACCCTATAAAATTCCACCGGGGTCAAATACGTGGTTTCTGTCTCTAAAAGAAATAGACCCCAAAGTGGAAATAGCAAACAAGTATAAGAAAGATTGGTTTCCTTTAAGCAAAAGTATCTTACAATTAGGTGTATGGTCACAAGATAATGATCTCGGGTATTTAAATTTTTTTCCTTTGATTTCATTAGTAAAATAATTAGATAGCTCAAAAATGCGTATACCCGGATCAAATACCGTTCCCTCTATGGAAAAATAGCAAGACAACTCGGTGTCAACCATAAAAGAATCACCCTCAAATGTGAAATCAACAAGAGACACCGGGGTGAAAAAGTAGGTGTCAAAACACTAATAGTAGAAACCATCGGGTCTTTGTTCTCTTTATCATTATGAATGGGTGGGCCGGGAGGGAGAGAAGGTATAGTATCATCGTGTAATAAATCCTATAGAAGAAGTATAACTCCCTCCGTATCAAAATACCCGGATATGTACTCCACAGGTGTGTCAATATCAAGAAGCTCATCGATCTCGGGAATGTGAAAACCATTATCATCACAAAAAATGATATGTGGAAGAGATTCGATGGTAGAACCAAAAGTAATTGGTGAAGAGGCAAATGTGAATTTGTCAAAATCCGAGTTTTCAAAATCAATTTCAAAATCAAGTTTTAATTCTCCATTGGCCCTCTCATCAATACCATGATCAAAATTAAGCTCATCCGAGAAAACCAATAACACAGGATCATAGAAAGCATCCTCGTGATGGAATCTCTCAACACTCGGGGTATAAAAATCATCACGAAGGAGTAAATAATCCGATAAATCATTAGTATCATTAACATGTTTTTCAAAAGTCGGTTTTTGTAAAATAGGAAAGTCATTCCCATCCGATCCCGAGGAAGAATTAAAAGCATAGTCGGAATCACAAGATAAACCACCCCTATCCGGATAATAGCTATTAGGAGAACCATCTAAATTATATTCTTCTAAAGGTTCCTTAAGTAAGATGGTAGCAATCTCTAAGAGTATAGGGCCCTCCTCACTAAAAATCGACTCCACAAACTCCTTAGGTGTATGATCAATTAAAAGAATAGGGCAATCAATAGGTAATGTAGGCTCAAGTACAATCTCGGGAATTTCATCACAAAGTGAGAAAGGAGGGGAGCTAAATGTATATGTGCGTGTCAACACCAAAGGGGGAGTAACACTCATGATAATCTCCGGGCCTTGTCTCTCCTTTATTGGCGGAGAGATGGAAGGATCCACAGTGGGAACATCACTACTAGTAGTGGTGTTAGCCTCAACATGAGCTCTCAAAGCTTCTAAAAGTTGATATTTAAGACTTTGGTTTTCTTCATGACGATCATTTATCATCCTCTTTTGTTCCTCAAATATTTCAACTATTTCATCCATTTGTGAAGGTTGAATTTGAAAATCCCCTTGATTATTACTTTGAAAATTGTTATGATTTTGAAAATCTTCTTGAATTGGAAAGCCTTGATTTTGAAATTCCCCATAACACCCTTCATTAATTTGTGGTAGGTCGGGAGTCAACTCAACCGTGAGTCGCTCTGTAACACCCCATTTTGATAATGGAAACGTCACGCGTAATTATGGCGTGTCATCAAAGCATCCAAGGATAAATGTATAAAACATTACATGACCATAGGGATAACCGGAATCAAACATCGGTTCCCAAACATAAGCCCAAAACATAATAAAGCAAAAGAAATGAATGAAAGACTACACAAGCATAAATATATGAAGGCAAAAGGAAAAGAAGTCTCTAGCAGCTTCCATCCTATGCACGTCCTCCAAATGCTCGAGTCCTTCCTAGGGTACCTGCCGTTTTGGGACATGGAAAGGAAAGTAACGGCTGAGCAAAACGCTCAGTGCACGGATATAGACATAGTATGAATGACTAAGCATAATAAAGACTTAATAGCAGCGGAAATGTATAAGTCCTGGAAAACCTGGAACATGTTCATAAAACTGGTTTTATAGTTTGAAAAGCCTTATGTTTATCTTATGAAAACTGTTTAACATATTTTACCATTAGCCAATATAGGTCATGAAAATCCACCGTGCATGAATACTTGGAGGGGTGACCTCATCATGCAAATTAGAGGGGCTGCCTCTAATTTAATATACTGGTTTTTGGGTAGGAGGGATCAGCTCCTTGTGAAGGATGCAAGGCACACACCACATTCACCATGTAATCTTGACTAAAAACATGTAACTAGGATGCACCCATACGCCCACATGATAAATATAAATAAATGGCCAAAAGCTGAAGGGACGCCACGAGCAATCACTCCGCCGTGGTGAAGTCATAACATCAGTGCCTCTAATGTTATGGTTATGGTACCTCCATAACTAGGTGAAACTGGTCATGCATGTATATGGCTATAGGTAATCTTAATTAAACATAACCAATCAAACTCATAACTTATACTACGGGAAAACAGTTGGCTACATACGGGGAATCCTAATAAGGAAAGAATGTCCATACTGAAAGGACGGGAATCCGTACCTTATGTCCAGTGAACGAAGAAGATGAACTGAGAGGAATCCTACTTCCGAATCACTAGTGCTACATAAATACATACATGAATAAGTATCTGCTTACTAAATACGTAGCTGGTTTTATGTTAAGTCTTAGCTTATTTTATGTGTTCTTACCATGTTTTACTGTTTTTAAGCCTTAAACCGTGTTTATCTTATATTCTGTTTAATCTGATTAAGTATTTCTGGTATTTCATGTGTTATTATACTTACTGTGTAATAATAAGTAACTTTCCAAAAATAGCAGGTTTCCTAAAATAGAAAGTTTCCAAAAATAGAAAGTTACCAAAAATAGAAAGTTTCCAAAAAAATAGAAAGTTTCCAAAAATAGAAAGTTTCCAAAAATAGAAAGTTTCCAAAAATAGAAAGTTTCCAAAAATAGAATTACTGCTTAAAATAGATAAGTTTCTAAAAATAGAAAGTTTCCTTAAATAGATTAGCTGCCTTATTTAAATAAGTTTCCAAAAATAGATTAGCTGCCTGAAATAAATAAGTTTCTAAAAATAGAACGTTTCCATAAATAGATTAGCTGCCTTATTTAAATAAGTTTCTAAAAATAGAAGTTTCCATAATTAAAAATAAGTTGGTTAAATAAGCTAAGTATATAAGCCTAAGTGTTTTCATGATTATTTTCTAAGTCATATGATATAATGTATAGTTTAATAATTATTTCATGTAATTAAATTAAACTATAGGTTAAAACATTTAATTAAAGTATAACATGTTTTTAATTAAATAAAGTTAAATACTTAGGTTAAAACATGTATTATTATTTATTAATAATATAACCTAAGTCATGTTAATTAATTAATTATAACCATGGTTTTTAAATAATTAATTAATTATAAGTCTAAAATATAAAAATACTTAGGTTAAATAATTTCATGATTATTAATGATTAAAATAACCTAAGTCATGTTATTAAATTAATCATGTCATTTTATTAATTTAATTTTTAACATAAGATAATAAAACATAAAAACTAAACATACACCATGAACCGGATCTAGAATCAAAACCATGAACCGGACATGAAATCGACACCTTACCCCGAACCAAATCGGGGTACCCCGTGCCTTGAGGCTGCCGTGGGACCCACACACCAACCGAGACCATAAATGGTCTTGGTGGTGGTCGGTTGGCCAAACCGAAACCCCTTAGGGTTCGGTGTAGCCTGCGGCCAAAACAGACACCCCTTAAAAACATACTTTTGATTTTATTAAACCCCAAATCATGTTAGATCCATTTTTATTCATTAGGTTTTTTGTAAAAAACATAACATGTTCTTGATTTATTAAAAGATCAAATCAAAAGAAAAAGTTGAAAAAGGATTTACCGAATTCGTGGATCAAAAGGACGAAGAACAAACACGATCACCAACTAATAATTCAAGATCCAAGATCAACAACCACCTCCTTGTGGTGTTTGTAGGGTGGCAGCCAAAAGAGGAGAAGGAGGAGGGTTTTAGGGTTTTTTTCTAAAATCTTCGGTAAAACTAAAAATGAGTAGTGTAAAAATATTTAACCCCTTTTAGTAAAAATTGATGGGCTAAGCCCATCCTCCCTCCTAAACTTCGTGGGAATGGGGCCCACAAGAGGTAACCCGAATGTTTTCCGTGTCTAATTAATAATTGTGTTCTCGTGTTCGTGTTTTACGTGTTTGTTCGTGTTTATTTGTGTTCGCATTTTATGTGTTCTCGTTAAATAATTACCGTGACCTAATGTATTTATTTACGCTCGTAATAAATATATTTATATATTTAATAATAGTTCGTGATTTAATTACGTTCGTGATTTCATGATCGCATGTTCGTGATTAATTATAGTCAAATAATTATTGCGTGTTCGCGCGTTATAAATACTTATCGTGTTCTAACACGTACATAATACGTAATATCCTATCACGTAAACGTAATCGTACTATAAAAGAAAAGTTTTAATCTAGTACGTACGATCTTAAGGGTACTATTCATGGTAAAAGCATGCGGGTTTTGTTGATCCCAAACTTAGATCGATTAAGCTTTGTGTATACGAGATTAGATCAAGTAATACACGTAGAGAAACCTTTGCTTATGAATAAAGTAACTAAGTGTTATGCGGAATTAACACTTAATCTAAAACACAAAGATGTTAAACAAACTTTCACTTGTATTAGAATGAACGAACTTGATTACAATGAAAGAGGTTTAACTTGTGAAAACTTATGATAACTGATGATTAACATTAACCTAAAAGATCTTCTTTTATAGATTAAGAAGTCTTGTACAATAAGCTACGAATCAACTATTATAGGTAAAGATAATAATGGAAAATACAATGTCGAGCTTATCTTTACCATACACAAATAAAGAAACAAATAAACAAAAAGATTCGTATGAAGATATATTCCATCAGTGCTAATCTTCAAGGCTGTCAGCGTTGACTTCTTCAAATGTTAACGCTTGGCTGTCAGCGTCCAATGTCATCTTATCAGCGCTTGAATTCTTCTTATCAGCGTCTAGTGAACTGACCCATAATTTATTCCCAACAATCCTCCCCTAAACTTGATATCTATTCCAATGATCAAGTTTCTGAATAAAAACTTAAGGCTTAGGAGGAATCTTGCAAAAACTTCTTATGTTGGTGATAAACATATCTAATCAAGTCCTTGGCCACGTCACTAGTATAATCAATCTCCAAGGGTGTCTCCTTCATCTTCTCCAATACTTCTTTGGACAAGAAATAGTCAGCATCCACAAGTAGATACTCTGAAAACTTTGTAGAGCTCAAATGAAACACACCACAAGTAGAATAAAGCCTCCAATGAAGATTACTGAGGTCATCTTCAAGATCCTTCCATATGACAGGATCTGCTTCCCTTGGACCACACAAAGTCAAAAATGTGTGCCATAGTCTTATTCCATTTGCTGAAGTAGGTGCTTCAGCTGTATACTTGGCCTCTATTAATCTCCATAGATGCACCAAGTCTTCTCTGTCTATGCTTGCAAAGATAGAAATAATTGAAGTGAAAGTGTGTACCTCCTTTCCAAACCTGCCAATCTTCCAAAATCCACACTCATCTTCATCAAAACTTATGATTGGATTTCTGTCATCTAGAGGTACTACATTAACCAAATCTGAAGCTTCCAATGGAGAAAGCTTGAGATGCTTCCTTATGACACTTTCAGTTGGATAATACACATCCATATCTTTGGGAAATTGGAGAAGACCTCCTTTCTTCACTGGTCTTTGAGCAATCCTCATCTCCTTTTGAATCTACATTTCCTCAGCAAGCTCTTGTTTCATTTCTTCTGAAAGAAACTGGTAGACATTATTTTCTTGCACATGCCTCCAAATAGGATGTGCCCTATACTCTAGCTCCTCAAAAGATAAAGCCAGCAACTTCTTGTATGTCCATCTAGGTTGATGGCATCTAAGCAACTTGTAATACAACTGCCTTCTATCTCTTTTAAGCCAAGTCTTGACCTCTTGTGCATTATACCTCAAAATCACCTTTATATCATCTTGTACCCTGAGAAGAACTTCCAACCCCCAAATTTGATCTGACAAACTCATCCCTGGGTTGTCCATTACCTTGTCTTCCCAAGCATGATACATTCTGGTGATTTCTGGAAGGTCCCAATCAATCTGATTCTTCAAATCACTCAATCTTTCTCTTGCCAACTCATCCCCATATTCAAGTCTTTCTGGATCTTCAATAATTTGAACACTTGAATCTGAGCTATCTCCTTCTTTTTCATCACCACTCTCTTCCTCACTCTCAGAAGTGGCAACAAATGGTGATCTACCACTCCTCTTCAAATCTCTTTCCAAAAGTTGTGCATCCAACTGTTCATCAAATGCAATTTGTGCTGCATCTTTCTTTGGAACATCTTCTTCAATCATAATCCCCTTACCCTTGTCTTTTGGATCAATAATAGGTAAGGTAGAAGAAGAAACCTGTGTGGACACATCTTTGATGATTGTTGATGACTGGAATACATCAACACCACCTGCAACTTTGTCAGCGTTCAAGTTACCTTTATCAGCGCCCCGATTACCTTTGTCAGCGCTGGATGTGTCAGCGTTCAAACCTGTATCAGCGCCCATTGTTGCTGTGAAAGATCCTTCCAAGTTCAATGGAGTTACCTTGGATGTATCAATAATTGGGTTCTTCTTCAAGTTGGTGAGTGCTTCAGCAATATTTAAAGATTCACTAAATTGTGAACTCTTCTCACTGGCTGTATGAATCAGCTCATCCTCTTCATCCTCCCCTTTGGAAGATTCCTCCACTCTACTTCTGCTACTTGGATTCTCCAAAACAGTTACCCGCTCCCTCAATACTTGGAGTTCACGGCCCTGATTATTGACAATTTGTACAAGGCTGACATTTTGCTTTTGCAAGCTAATGACAGCAGCCGTTAATTCATTCAATGTCATAGGTTCCAATCTGCCCTCAGCTAGAATGGGGATTTGACCTCCCAAAATAGAATCATAGGGCGTGGATGAGGTCTTAATGATGTTGGGACTGTCTTGACCAGCATCTAAGCTTGTGTCAATAGCCCCAGCCTCATCCATGGCACCAGCCACACTTGTAGAGGTGGTTCTCTCTGCAACAAGGCTAGGACCACTAGAGGAGAACACTCCAGTAGTCCTTTGGTGTTTATTCAACCTAGATTGTAATGGGGTGGAAGATGAGGTAGATTGTGTGGGTGTTGGTTGGTTAAGGGGTGTTTGGGATTGTTCAGGGATGTCATCAGCGTTGGGATTGGCTGTGTCAGCGCCAACATTTTGAGTGTCAGCGTTGACATTGGGTTGGTCAACGTCCATGTGGTCAGGTGAAGGTAATGGTTCAAGGATAGGCTCAAGTTGAGGTGCAGGGTCTGGTTGTGGTTGAGCAGCCTGAATTACTTCAAGCATGGCTTGGGTGAGAGGTATAGATCTGTTTGTGGAGCTCATCTTGTCAAAAATGGTTTTCTTTTGCTTAGGGATCTCATAAAAAGTGTCATGATCCCTAGTACAATATTCTTGTAAATCAAACACCATTTGCAAAAATCTTGGGTAAGCCAAAGTCATTTTACTTCCCTTATTTTTACACATCCCTTCAAAAATCATTTTTGAAAAATTATACTTAAGCCCACGTGACATACAAACCAAAGCACTTGCAATGGACCTGTTTATTTCATTAAAAGCAGTACATTTTGGACTTAAGCATTGAAGAAGGACATGTATCAAATATTTCCAGTCAGAGGGAAATTCCTGCTTATGATATTTATTTAAAGTTTTACCAGCAGGAATAGGATAACCCAATTCCCTAAGACCTTGTTCTATTGTTGCAATGGCAAGGGTAGTCACACCATCAGCGTCATCAAGACGCAAAGCTTGGCGAACCAAGGCTTCAGTGACCACCCATGTTCTTCCATGAACAGTAGATGTTAATGTGGTCACTCCATTAGCTGTAGTGGAACTTACATTATTCCAAAACTGTCTAATGTGTGCGACAGGGACTAATGGTTCATGAGAAAGTGCATACCTTATTGAGGATGCATTTAAAAATGCCACCATTTATGAATACTGAGGGAACAAATCATTATCAGCAGCCAAGTAAACTACCATATTATGTTGGCTCTTGAACTCCAATGTCAGATTGTTTGAGTTGAACTTTGGTGCCATGTTTAAAGCTGTTTAGGTTATGTGATATGGGAAAAATCTAGGAGAAAAATGTTAGACAAGAAAATATGAATACCCAGAACAAAAAGTTTAGCCAAATTTATAGGAGAGATGCATGATTTGGATTGGTCAAAAAAGAGGCAGTTATATTCAAAAAGCAATGATGAAAATATTGAATCAAATATAACTTATCTCATGCATTAATTAAAAGTAACAACTCCCCAAAATTACGGCCAAAGATTAGTCAAAAATAACAACTGGGTAGGGCCCACTAGGTGTCAACGGTCAAAAATAGCCCATCAACGCCCAACGGCTATATTTTCTTGTCAGCGTTTGCCTAAAGCCTTGTCAGCGTCACGATTGGACGTAACAACGTTTGGAGAAAAACTTGTCAGCGTCTAAAAATAAAAATATTTAAAAAGAAAAAGACCTTAACAAAATAATTTATCCTAAGGGAAATATCTTGCAAGTTGATAATAATTACTGGGCGGCAAGCACTGTCCATTTATGCACACTTGCTTAAGCAAGATAGACACAAATGTCCTCAAGTGTCCCTTGCTAACCAAAATACTTACCAACAAAGTTATTTCATAAAATTCTTTGTAACTCCCAGGTAAACCCATAACAAAACTATTCCCAAGTCTCCCATCAGACCACAACCAATTCTAGGCCAAAAATGTCTTGGCAGCATGCATAGTTTGTCAACTTTGCATGCTACAGTGCCTCATGGTTTAGTAAAACTAACCCATACTCACCTGTGGACACAATCTAGAATTGTGATGAGAGTATTATAAGAATACCCAAAAGTCCTAAAGGTTCCTTAAACCTCCCCTTAAACTATGATACATGAGTTTCTCAAAATATATATGAACATTAAAAATTTATGTCAAGATAGGAATATAAATATTCCAACCATCATCCATAAACAAAAACATGTCCAAATAGCTCTTCAAAGATCCATAAGCAACTCTGTATCCAATGGCATAAAGCTACCACCACCTACACATTTAGATTGAAAACCACAAAACTAACATTTGTTGCTGACAGCGCCCCGACAACACTTATCAGCGTTGAAGGAACTCTTGTCAGCGTTAGACAATAATATCTCTAACAACGGCAAAATAACACTTATCAGCGTTACATTTACCTTTGTCAGTGTTAGAAAAATAAAGTGGAAAAATCTAAATCATCACAAAGACCAATAACAATGCATTATCCTGTACATACTTTTACAAAAAGGTTCCAAAACACATATTAAGTGAGATTAACCATTCCAATATTTGTTACCAAATATTGAAATCTTCCAGTATCAAAAGGTTTAGTTAATAAATCAGCCACATTATCTTCTGTGGCTACCCTATCTGGTTGTATTAAACCTTTCTCAAAGCAATCTCTTATAAAATGATGTCTAATTTCTATGTGTTTGGTTTTAGAATGATGTACAGGATTTTTAATAATGCATAAAGTACTGTTATTGTCTACAAAATTCTTGGTATGCATGAAATTATACCCATAATCCAACAGCTGGTTCTGAATCCATAAGACTTGTCCACAACAAGCAGCTGCTGCAACATATTCTGCTTCAGTTGTAGAGTTTGCCACCACTGTTTGTTTCTTGCATTGCCAAGATATCAATCTACTCCCAAGAAATTGACATCCACAAGTTGTGGATTTCCTATCAAACTTGTCACCACCATAGTCACTGTCTGAATATGCAATAAGCTCCAATGGAGAATCTTTTGGGTACCATAAGCCAAGATCTGGATAACATCTTAGGTACCTAAAAATTCTTTTCACAGCAAAAAGGTGACATTCTTTGGGAGTCACTTGATGGCGTGCACAAGCACACACAGCAAACATGATGTCAGGTCTTGAGGCTGTAAGATACATCAATGAACCAATCATTGATCTATAGTGCCTAACATCCACATCTTTTCCAGCTCCAATTTTTCCCCAAGGGTTTTCCCTATCCATAGGAGTGGAAGCACTCTTTTCATGTGGAGAAAAACCATATTTCTTCAAGATTTCAGCTACATATTTGTCTTGGGAGATGAAGATACCATCTTCTTTCTACTGAACTTGTAACCCTAGAAAGAAGTTCATCTCACCCATTGCACTCATCTTGAACTTATCTGTCATAAGCTTGGAAAAGTCTTCACTCATCTTTGGATTAGTAGATCCAAAAATGATATCATCAACATAGACCTGAACAAGTAAGACATCCTTACCTTTCTTCTTTGTGAACAATGTCTGATCTATGGTGCCCCTTTTAAAACCATTTTCTACCAAGTAAGTGGACAATGTACCATACCATGCTCTTGGGGCCTGATGAAGTCCATACATAGCTTTCTTCACTCTATAAACCTTGTCTGGATTCTCAGGATCTTCAAAACCAGGAGGTTGCATAACATATACCTCCTCAACAATTGTTCCATAGAGGAAAGCACTCTTCACATCCATTTGATAAACAGTGAAGTTCATACAAGAGGCATAAGCTAGGAAAATTCTTATAGCTTCAATTCTTGCAACAGGAGCAAAGACCTCTTCATAATCTATACCTTCCTCTTGTGTATATCCCTGAGCTACCAAACGTGCCTTGTTTCTGACCACAATACCCCTTTCATCTTTCTTGTTCCTTAGAACCCATCTTGTCCCAATTGGTCTCACATATCTAGGACAATCAACCAGCTCCCAAACATCCTGTATAGCAAATTAGTGAAGCTCATCCTGCATTGCTTCCACCCAACTAGGTTCTTTGAGAGCATCAAAAATCTTCTTGGGTTCTTCTTGTGACAGAAAACATGCAAACAAACATGTTTGTACAAGAGGGGTATCAACCTTCTTGTGGATATTAGCAATGAAGCTATCATGAGTCTGGTGAGATCTTCTAGTTTGAACAGGAGTCATGATATTCCCAATGATTTGAGTGGGAGGATGATTCTTCAAGGTAGATCTAGGAATTCCATTTTCAAGAATTCTGTTATCTTCAATATCATCCTCCATGTTGCTAATATCTTCTTCAGACTCTCTTTGATCAACAGGAATCTCTTCATGGACATTGGAAGGTCCACCTTGTTCAAAATAGGAAGAGAAAAGATGTGCAAAGGTGTCATCAACGTCTGAACCTTGTTTGTCAGCGCTTGGGCTAACAACGCTTGAACTGTTGTTGTCAACGTCTGATCCATCAGCGTCTGAATTGCTCTTGTCAGCGCTTGATTTCCCTTTGTCAGCGCCTGAAGAACCATGCATGTTTGTATTTGGTGGTATTTGAAAACCACCATTATCTTTTCTAGCAGCAGTAGCAGCAGCATAATACTCATCTGTCCATATAGGAAGTGTAACATATTCTTGTGTGGGAGATGACTCAACTGCTGGTGGTCCATCCTTCTTAGCAACCTGTATACCTGAAACATTACCAATTCTCTTTTCCAAAACACTTGAAGTTACCTTCACAATGTTTGGATCAGTAACAGGCATATAATTTAAAGCTCTAGATAAAGGTTCCAAGTCAAACAACCAATTTGGACCACTTTCAGGATCACTAGGTTTACTCTCTAAAAACCTAACATGTACTTTTTCAAGTATATGTTTTTCCTTTTTAATGTAAACCCTATATCCTTTGCTCTGCACTGAATAACCTATGAAGTAGCCTTCATCACCTTTTGCATCAAATTTACCTAGGGCAT
The DNA here is from genome assembly GCA_025667525.1 of Glebionis coronaria. NCBI lineage: Eukaryota > Viridiplantae > Streptophyta > Magnoliopsida > Asterales > Asteraceae > Glebionis > Glebionis coronaria. Next base: position 3,150,987 of record JANFOE010000193.1, read on the forward strand.
CACTAGTTTCTAAAACAACTACATGACAACCAAAAGGCTTGAGAAAGCCAATATTTGGCTTCCTTCCCCAAAGTAACTCATAAGGTGTCTTATTATGTATTTTGTTGACCAATGCCCTATTTTGAACATAACAAGCTGTGTTAACAGCTTCAGCCCAAAAGGCTATAGGAAAGTGGGCATCAGCCAACATGGTTCTGGCTGCTTCAATTAGGGTTCTATTCTTCCTTTCAGCAACCCCATTTTGCTGTGGGGTTCTAGCTATGCTAAACTCCCTAGTAATCCCTTTCTTGGCACAAAAATCATCTAACAACTGATTTCTAAACTCACCCCCATTGTCACTTCTAAGAATTTTGACCTCATTACCATTCTTCTTTTCAATCTGGGTAATGAAATTAATCAAACTTTGGGCAGTTTCACTTTTCTTGGCTAAAAAGAAAGTCCATGTAAACCTGGAAAAATCATCAGTGATGACAAAACAATATGATTTACCCTTCAAACTTTCTATATTAGTTGGACCAAAGAGGTCCATATGCAATAAGTGAAGTGGTCTAGAACTAGAGTGCACCTGTTTAGATTTGAATGAGACCTTGTGCTGCTTGCCTTTAAGACATGCAACACAAGAGTGGTCATTGTGGAAAGCCTTTTCAGGCAAACCATCAACTAAACCAAGTCTCACAAGTCTGTTGATATTCTTAAAGTTTATGTGCCCTAATCTCCTGTGCCAAAGATTACTTTCATCTACTGAGGCTTTAGCATAAAAACATGACATCATTTTATTATTTATCTTAATTCCATTAAGATTCACATTATATATGTCTTTATGCCTTGGTGTTCTAAATTCTATGTATTTTTCCTCAGGGAGCTTGTAATCTTTGCTTAACACCAAGCACTCAGTATCTGTGAAAAGAACCTTATTTTTGTTATCACACACTTGTGATACACTAAACAAATTATAATCCAGTTCTTTTACCAGGAAGACATTCTCAAAACGTAGATTATTGGTAATAAGGGTTCCTTTTCCTGTGATGGTGCCATAGCCCCCTCCAAAGTATACCTTATCACCATCTTGAATAGGAGTGAAATTTGTCAGATAGTCTTCCTTTCCTGTCATGTGCCTTGAGCATCCACTATCCCAATATCCATAATCATTGATCTTCTTCTGAATGCCCTGCACATAAAGAAAACACATTAGTTTTCTTTGGGAACCCAAGCCTTGGAAGACTTGGATTCATCTGGTTGTTCAACAAGAACAGACTTGGTTCTCATAACAACCCCATTTTCATCCCTTTTTGGATGAAATGCCCAGTTAACCCCAATTGGTCTTGACATGACCTTTGAAATATAATGAAACCTGTTGCATGTCATAGAAAGACCAGTAGAATTAGGGTTTTGGTCTTGTTTTGGTCTCCATGTTAAGCTAGTAGAAGCTTTAGACCCATTTCCCTGTGGTTGCAAATACCTAGGTTTGGCAGTGTGTCTGTCAGCGCTGAAATCGTTCTTGTCAGCGCCCCGATTGCCTTTATCAGCGTTAAACCTAGGGTTTGCTACAGGAACCCATTGCCTATTGGACCAAGTGTTTGACTTTTGGAAAGGTCTTAGGCCATGTGTGTTAGACCCTCTAGAAAAGAATGGGGCTGGTCTAACAACTTGTGAAATTTTGTTCACAAAGGTATTGGGTCTGACAGTGTTTGACCTATGTTGACTTTTGTCAGCGCTGAAATGGTTCCTATCAGCGTTGACATTGGAAGCGTTGACACATTTGTATGCCAAATGTGAAAAGCTACCACAAGAGTAACAAGCTTTTCTAGACATAGTCTTAGGTCTAGAAGCAAAGAAGCCTGTTCCCTGGTTACTAACTTGGCTTTTTGGTGACCTAGTATTCCTATACATTTCTGCATACTTAACACTAGGTTTTCTAACAGTTTGTGGGCCAAGGTCAACAGTTTTGCCAGTGGTTGGGTGTGTGATTTTAATAGGTGTAGGATCATGGCTCGTGATTGGTGTGGGCTCATTTGGACTTTCACACAACAACCCTCCCTTAACAAACAAAGTGTGGTTAGCTTTCTTCCACTCATCTAGGTCAGTCAGTTTTTGTTTGTATTCTTCAACTGGGGAAGTCACTCTAGGTGGAGGAATGAATTCCTTCTCTTGGAGTTCTGGCAAGCCAGTCCAAGATAAGTCCTTTGATTGGACACCATATAAATCCCCAGCTGGTGGTGGAACACCAGTATAATCTTTCATCCCAATCCCACTCATGTCCTTAGAGTCTCTTTGTTTACTAACACACTCTCCTAGGGATTGTGTGGCCTTATCAAATCTCTGGATTTTAAGACTCACATTATCTTTATTTTTGTTAGCCTCATCTAACTGAGCTATCAAATCAAGATTAACCCTGTTTGTGATATCTTGAATATCTTTACTTTGATGTAACTCATGTTTTAAGATATTTATTTTATCCTTTAAGTCAAACTCCATTTTCTTATACTCAGCTACTGTCTTTTCTGTTTGGGTAAGAGCAATTTGATAATTAGATACTTTGCATCTTTCAGCACTTGCCTCATCTAATAATTTTACTATCTCTTGATTTAGTTTTTCAGTATTTAAACGACAACCCTTAGAACAGAAAGCATCATCATATACCTCATTATCTGATGAAGAGGAGGAGTGTGCCATGAGAGCATATTCAACATGCTCTTCTTTAACTTCAGCAATCAAGGCTCTGTCCTCTTCCTCATCCTTAGCCAAAAAGTTCCAGCTCCAGTCCCATCCTCCAACACCATCAATTTGTTGAACAGCAACCATGGCCTTGGGATCTTGGCTCTTAACCATTTGGCTTGAAGGCTTACCAGCATCAGATCTTCTTGGAGATCTACATTCCCTCATAAAGTGCCCCATCCGATGACAATTATAGCACTCAACTTTGGATTTGTCAAATCCAGCGACATCCTTAGCATCAAAGGTCATCTTCTTCTTGAACCTTTTATTAAATCTGTTTTCTCTTAAACTTACAAGAGCCATAGTCCACTTGATGTCCATCTCTTCCAATTGCTCATCACTTATCTGCTCAAGATCTTCATATGTAATCCTTGAATCACTGGTCAAAGAAGCAATGAATGCACACACAGTATCTAGATCTAAACCAGCAGGTTTAATTCTATCAGCGCCAAAGTTGTGAGTGTCAACGCTTGAGTATGAAGCGTTGACAGGATATGATCCAGCGCTGACAGACTGTGATCCAGCGTTGACACATTGAGATCCAGTGACTGGATGTCCATAGGAGTTCATGGAATCAAATTGGCCTTCACTTTGTGAGAAGAAGGCCATGTTGCTACTGGAAGATTTATTATCACTCTCCAAAAGCCATTCATTCTCCAACAGTCTTAGTTTGTTGAAGATGTCATCAAACCTGGAGGTCTTGTGGGTGTTATTGACAAGAATGGATCTTGTCTCAATCTTCCATACATCACCAAGGCTTTTGAGAAAAGTAGCATTCAAGTCAGGGTCATCAATCTGTGTTCCCATGAAGGAAAGTTGACTTGTGATGTCAAGCAGTCTACTTCTCACACTGCTGAGATTCTCATTGGGTTGAGCCTTAAAGACAGCATACTCATGCATGAGTTGCTTCTTCTTTTCTTCTTTTGTGTCAGCATTGCCACCATGTGCTACTTCAAGAGCTTCCCAAAGCTCTTTTGCAGACTCAAAGCGTTTGTACTTGTGCTGATTCTCATGACCTAAGGCGTGTTTCATGATGTTCAAGATTTTCATGTCCACCCTTTTCTTGGCTATATCTTCAGCAGATACAGCTCTTCCATCTTCAGGCTTTTCCTTCTTATCAGCTTCAGGATAATTAGGAACAGCTATCCTTGTGGCAATAGCATTAGCAATCTTTTGAGCTTTGTTGAATGTGTTCCCATATTCAACAATCTCCCAAAGAGTGTAGTCATGGATGGCTATATATTGCTCAAAATTAGACTTCCAAAGCTCGAAGTTCCTGGCATCAAACATGGGAATTTTGATACTAGGGTTTGTGGTGTTGTTTTGTAGCAAAACTGGAGCAGGAGGTTGATCTGTGCCAGACATGATGTTTTTAGGGTTTTGAGAAGTTTAGGGTTTTTAGGGTTTTTGGTGTTTTAGGGTTCTTGCGTTACTTAAAGACCAAAAGTTTCTCAACAAGCTCTGATACCACTTGTTGATCCCAAACTTAGATCGATTAAGCTTTGTGTATACGAGATTAGATCAAGTAATACACGTAGAGAAACCTTTGCTTATGAATAAAGTAACTAAGTGTTATGCGGAATTAACACTTAATCTAAAACACAAAGATGTTAAACAAACTTTCACTTGTATTAGAATGAACGAACTTGATTACAATGAAAGAGGTTTAACTTGTGAAAACTTATGATAACTGATGATTAACATTAACCTAAAAGATCTTCTTTTATAGATTAAGAAGTCTTGTACAATAAGCTACGAATCAACTATTCTAGGTAAAGATAATAATGGAAAATACAATGTCGAGCTTATCTTTACCATACACAAATAAAGAAACAAATAAACAAAAAGATTCGTATGAAGATATATTCCATCAGTGCTAATCTTCAAGGCTGTCAGCGTTGACTTCTTCAAATGTCAACGCTTGGCTGTCAGCGTCCAATGTCATCTTATCAGCGCTTGAATTCTTCTTGTCAGCGTCTAGTGAACTGACCCATAATTTATTCCCAACAGGTTTTACAACTCTTCCCCCCTAAAAAGAATAATTCGTCCCCGAATTATAGATAACGTAACTGGAAGCAAAACATACCCGAATCTGACTGGAAAGGTATGCAAAATAACAGAAATGAAGGTGACATGGTAGAAGGGAACGTGGAACGTGAAATGTCTTGATAAGACATGGAACGTGACGTGACTGAAAGGACATATGTAATCGATAGGAGAACAACGGATAAGAAGTCCGGATGAACTTGTCCGTTTACAAGTGGCTTCCCTCTTGGAACGGTTCCTTCATAAGAGCTTGACACGAATGATAAGTCTTGGTCCTCCTGACCTTGACTTGGAATACGAAGAAGTTCTTGGTTATCAACGTAAGGTAGATCCCCTAAATTCGATCGACGAAAAGAAGAGTTAACGTGCTAGGGTAACTGAAACGTTACGATGCAAGACAATCTGACTTAACTGATAATTAGAAACGATGTGCGAGACATAAAGAAACGTAGTACGTGAAAAATTTTGAACGTGATACGTGAAACATTTTGAACGTGCTACGTGGAGATATGGCGAGTGTAGTATGAGTATACATATCGTGATCCATGATACGTGTAACATATCTTGATCATGATATGAGGAACGTGGAGTGAACATGACATGTGAAACATATCGTGAACATAGAATATAATGGCAGTAACGCCAAACACTACAAGGTGAGACATAGAATATGACGAGAAACGTCTATCTGAGGATAGGGAATTATACTAAACTTGGGTCTGGTCTCTCAAGTTCTTGCAAAACTTTCCAGAACGGAATGAACGTAAAATTGTAAGCCCAGATACGATCATGAACGTGAATAGTTTCATGAACGCGAGCGCGAAAGCAAGTCGTGGAATTAGAATGAAGACGTGAAGTTAATAAGGAGCACAATTACGAATCTTTGTCTGACCTGATAACTGAGGGATTACCAAGTGATCGGATGAGCCTTGGTTGGAACATGTCCGATCAATCTGTTGGTTCTGAAATCCTTGCGGATGTAAGGATTCTTCAGACTTGATCAAACTGTTCGCAATAACCCAGATAGCATCATGCTTCTTCTGGGTTTGCGTTAATCTGGTAACTAAAATCCATGGAGATCTTGTCCCATTTCAGTTCACAATTTCAGATGATGAAAACATCCCAGTCTGTTGGTGTCCTATCTTAACCTGTTGGTATGTCAGGTACTTAGATATGAACGTAATTGTATCTTGCTTCGTAGAACTTGATACATAGGAGTTTGCGAAACTCTGAGTCTCTGAATCTATACTTCTCCTAGCGTAGGATTTTCTAGAACACCTAATGTAGTGTAGGGTTCTCTCCTTTACGCATAAGCTGAGTCATGGTAAGATTAACCATGAAAATCCATGTGATCCAGCGTGTCACTGTAATCAAACAGAATTGATATTGGAAAAATTTCCAGGGTGAAATTTCTCTTGTCATAGAATTTGCAACATAGTGCAGATATGGTCTTCCTGTTCTTCTTCTAGGCTTAAAGGAAATCAGGTTATCCTCAATGAAAACACTGATGAATTTGCTTATGAGTTCATGGAAACTCAATTTATTAAGTCCATAATGCTGTTGGAGCATTGATGAGACTAATTCAAAATCATAAATCTAGCATGACCGAGTCGTGAACGAATAGCAGTCATGGACATGTCCTGCTCTTTCACTCGTCACTGTTGACAGCATGATCATGAGTTCGATCTTGGAAAAGTGATTAACACTATAAAGTCGATTGGACATGTTGTCAATACGTGGAGGAGAATAACGGTCATGAATGGTGATTTGTTTACGCCGACGGTAGTCGACACATAATCTCATGGTACCGTCCTTCTCCTTGTAAGTTCTTCTGGAATGTATGGGAAGATTTTGGAATAATCAACTGGCTAAGCGTGAAAGACTTAAGTGGTCGTGTCTTACTGCAGCTAGAAAATTTAGCGACCATGGCTAACAACGCACATGCTTGTAAGCATAAATAATTTGTACCGATTTTCCCGATGGAAAATCAAGCTGAATGTATTCCGGAGCCTGAACATTTCTGTACATAATTATGAATCGTAGCATGGTGTGTTGTTCATAGTCCATAATTAGGATAAAATTCATCTCGTGTCTGTCCGAGGAAATGCGTTAGCAGCTTGGATCTCATCATTAAACTGAAGGAAAACCTTCGTATGCGTGGGAATACGAAGGGCGTCCTTCATGGTCATAATTATATGAAATATGGTGAAATAAATGAAAGTGACATCGGCAACATGACAGTTCTCACTGATGTGCCAGTAACGGTATTGAAATTCTTGTGGCCTTATTAATACATGGCACAACCAAATGGATATACCCTTGGAGGGTACCCTGAATTTCTTAGAAATGTTCCATAGTTGGAAGTGAGTCATGTGTCTTGACTCGTGTCTTGGAACTATAAGCTTGACATATGTCTTGACTGGTGTCTTGACATGTGTCTTCAGGAAGTATACGTGAGACATGTGTCTTGACTGATGTCTTGACATGTGTCTTCTGAAAGTATACGTGAGACATGTGTCTTGACTGATGTCTTGGCATGTGTCTCTAGACGTAAAACAATAGAACTACAATATTAGGTTATTATGCCAGACTTGGCGGATCGGTTGGACTACTGATCCTTTGTATGTCCGATCACGTCCGCGGTCGGAGCCTCGGTTGCGATTTCTAGGATAGTTTCTGTCATAGTAGTGGTTACTATCGTCCTGTCTGTCAGTTCCATGATGGTCATTCTCATGACCGTGATTCATGTAACTATTCAGCTGAGTGGCCGGCTGATACCGGTTTGCACTCATATGGCTGAAATGACGGCCGAATGACGTGTGACATGTAACTAAGAATTAGGGACAATGATTGATGGGAATCGTCTGATGGTGAAGCATCTTCTCGTCCAATTGCTTTGCTCCGACGCCTTTGTCTTCGTCTTGTAGGATCTCCAGGTTGTGAACAGCATCCGCATCTCGTAGCGTCTCCGAACGTCACCAGCATCAACCTTTAGTAACATCTCCAAGTTATGAGCGACATCAGCAATCTTATAGAATATCAGCAATTGAAAATACGCCTGAGATGATTCAGAATCGACTAGCGAATACTCGTGAAGTATTGAAAGTGGAATACACATGGATTAAGGTACATGTAATACACATGGAACACGGTACATGGATTACACGTTGAATGCACATGAAATGATCGGTATGGGGTCGATCATTTGTCATGATTTAAGGAAAGTATACCGGTTAAACGATTAGGAAAACCATCATGATAACCTGGCAATATTAGCATAGACATCATTCTGGTTATAACAGAAACGTTAAAGTGTGTTTACACAAAATTCAACGATGATTTGCCTGACAGCATGATCAATGAAAACCAACCATGACTATCATGAAAGCATGATTCAATGAAATCTAACAATGTCTTGCAGGACAACGTAAATAAAAAAAGAGGCGTAAAACATAATCAACATGAAGACGGAATTATCATGAAGGAACATGAAACCATCTATCACGAAGAAGTGTATAACATAATCAGCATGAAACTGAAGTTAACCATGACAGTATGAAAACATACTTGACATAAAAACATAATAACTTATGAGGGGACATGAAAAAAATTTATGCCAATTTAAATCATGAGAAAATTTTATGCATAAAAAAAACAGTGCATGAATGCGTAATGTAGTTTATAAAACCTTTATATGTGCGAGGGAACGCCTATGGGTCGGTTCCTAAACAAAAGACATGGCGAGGGGACGCCTATGGGTCGGTTCTAAAGTTAAAAGTTTCGATAAAAGCACATGCGACTAAATAGGGCCAGTCCTGTACCAACCATTACTTAGTCATAATCCCTGCAACAATGATACATGAAACATAATTAAATGAAACTCATCTGTCAAAACTTATCAGAATTTTTTTTTATGTGACTAATTATGAACTACTGGGGTTCAGTCCACATAGCCACAGTTCACGAGGAACATTATGCATGAAACAATAACACATAACTAAATATGAATGACGGTTGTCCATCCATATTAGTAAAACAATATCGATGAAAACATCAAGGTTAAAACCTCAAGGTGCTGAAAACATCATGGTTAAAACAACAATGCGCTGAAAACATCAATACGTGGAATAACAAAAGTTGGCTTAGGAAGCTCCTGGTGACTACCCACTAGTCACAGGTCGAGTTTTAGAGCCTACAGGTCGAAGCCTTGGCTCTGATACCATAATTGTAACACCCCATTTTGATAATGAAAATGTCACGCGTAATTATGGCGTGTCATCAAAGCATACAAGGATAAATGTATAAAACATTACATGACCATAGGGATAACCGGAATCAAACATCGGTTCCCAAACATAAGCCCAAAACATAATAAAGCAAAAGAAATGAATGAAAGACTACACAAGCATAAATATATGAAGGCAAAAGGAAAAGAAGTCTCTAGCAGCTTCCATCCTATGCACGTCCTCCAAATGCTCGAGTCCTTCCTAGGGTACCTGCCGTTTTGGGACATGGAAAGGAAAGTAACGGCTGAGCAAAACGCTCAGTGCACGGATATAGACATAGTATGAATGACTAAGCATAATAAAGACTTAATAGCAGCGGAAATGTATAAGTCCTGGAAAACCTGGAACATGTTCATAAAACTGGTTTTATAGTTTGAAAAGCCTTATGTTTATCTTATGAAAACTGTTTAACATATTTTACCATTAGCCAATATAGGTCATGAAAATCCACCGTGCATGAATACTTGGAGGGGTGACCTCATCATGCAAATTAGAGGGGCTGCCTCTAATTTAATATACTGGTTTTTGGGTAGGAGGGATCAGCTCCTTGTGAAGGATGCAAGGCACACACCACATTCACCATGTAATCCTGACTAAAAACATGTAACTAGGATGCACCCATACGCCCCACATGATAAATATAAATAAATGGCCAAAAGCTGAAGGGACGCCACGAGCAATCACTCCGCCGTGGTGAAGTCATAACATCAATGCCTCTAATGTTATGGTTATGGTACCTCCATAACTAGGTGAAACTGGTCATGCTGGTATATGGCTATAGGTAATCTTAATTAAACATAAGCAATCAAACTCATAACTTATACTACGGGAAAACAGTTGGCTGCATACGGGGAATCCTAATAAGGAAAGAATGTCCATACTGAAAGGACGGGAATCCGTACCTTATGTCCAGTGAACGAAGAAGATGAACTGAGAGGAATCCTACTTCCGAATCACTAGTGCTACATAAATACATACATGAATAAGTATCTGCTTACTAAATACGTAGCTGGTTTTATGTCAAGTCTTAGCTTATTTTATGTGTTCTTACCATGTTTTACTGTTTTTAAGCCTTAAACCGTGTTTATCTTATATTCTGTTTAATCTGATTAAGTATTTCTGGTATTTCATGTGTTATTATACTTACTGTGTAATAATAAGTAACTTTCCAAAAATAGCAAGTTTCCTAAAATAGAAAGTTACCAAAAATAGAAAGTTACCAAAAATAGAAAGTTTCCAAAAAGTAGAAAGTTTCCAAAAATAGAAAGTTTCCAAAAATAGAAAGTTTCCAAAAATAGAATTACTGCTTAAATTAGATAAGTTTCTAAAAATAGAAAGTTTCCATAAATAGATTAGCTGCCTTATTTAAATAAGTTTCCATAAATAGATTAGCTGCCTGAAATAAATAAGTTTCTAAAAATAGAACGTTTCCATAAATAGATTAGCTGCCTTATTTAAATAAGTTTCTAAAAATAGAAGTTTCCATAATTAGAAATAAGCTGGTTAAATAAGCTAAGTATATAAGCCTAAGTGTTTTCTTGATTATTTTCTAAGTCATATGATATAATGTATAGTTTAATAATTATTTCATGTAATTAAATTAAACTATAGGTTAAAACATGTATTATTATTTGTTAATAATATAACCTAAGTCATGTTAATTAATTAATTATAACCATGGTTTTTAAATAATTAATTAATTATAAGTCTAAAATATAAAAATACTTAGGTTCAAATATTTCATGATTATTAATGATTAAAATAACCTAAGTCATGTTATTAAATTAATCATGTCATTTTATTAATTTAATTTTTAACATAAGATCATAAAACATAAAAACTAAACATACACCATGAACCGGATCTAGAATCAAAACCATGAACCGGACATGAAATCGACACCTTACCCCGAACCAAATCGGGGTACCCCGTGCCTTGAGGCTGCCGTGGGACCCACACACCAACCGAGACCATAAATGGTCTTGGTGGTGGTCGGTTGGCCAAACCGAAACCCCTTTGGGTTCGGTGTAGCCTGCGGCCAAAACAAACACCCCTTAAAAACATACTTTTGATTTTATTAAACCCCAAATCATGTTAGATCCATGTTTATTTATTAGGTTTTTTGTAAAAAACATAACATGTTCTTGATTTATTAAAAGATCAAATCAAAAGAAAAAGTTTAAAAAGGATTTACCGAATTCGTGGATCAAAAGGACGAAGAACAAACACGATCACCAACTAATAATTCAAGATCCAAGATCAACAACCACCTCCTTGCGGTGTTTGTAGGGTGGCGGCCAAAAGAGGAGAAGGAGGAGGGTTTTAGGGTTTTTTCTAAAATCTTCTGTAAAACTAAAAATGAGTAGTGTAAAAATATTTAACCCCTTTTAGTAAAAATTGATGGGCTAAGCCCATCCTCCCTCCTAAATTTCGTGGGAATGGGGCCCACAAGGGGTAACCCGAATGTTTTCCGTGTCTAATTAATAATTGTGTTCTCGTGTTCGTGTTTGTTCGTGTTTATTTGTGTTCGCGTTTTATGTGTTCTCGTTAAATAATTACCGTGACCTAATATTTTTATTTACGCTCGTAATAAATATATTTATATATTTAATAATAGTTCGTGATTTAATTACGTTCGTGATTTCATGATCGCATGTTCGTGATTAATTATTGTCAAATAATTATTGCGTGTTCGCGTGTAATAAATACTTATCGTGTTCTAACACGTACGTAATACGTAATATCCTAACACGTAAACGTAATCGTACTATAAAAGGAAAGTTTTAATCTAGTACGTACGGTCTTAAGGGTACTATTCATGGTAAAAGCATGCGGGTTTTACACGCTCAATAACTACTTCTTCCTCAAAATCCGAATCAATAAATGGCTCATCACTAACTCTCGGAGTATATGAGAAAAGAGGACCACTCCTAATGATAATAGATGTGGTAACGGATACTTGGCCTTGCTCCATACTTGAGACTTGTTCTCAATAATCATTAAAGCCTCACTAGTACTCCGAGAGTATAGATTCCCGCTTGCAGCAGTGTTAAGAGACTCTTGATCGTATTGGGTCAACCCTTTATAAAACGAATCAATCAAGTGCAAAGCGAAAATCCATGATGAGGACAACTACGTACTAAATCCTTAGATCTTTCCCAAGCCTCGGTAAACGTTTCATTACTAGACTCTTGAAAATTAGTAATGTCCAATCGATTTTTCGTTTTAGCATAAGGGTAAAATTGATTTGAATTTTGATTCTAGATTAGCCCATGTAAAAATAGATCGTGGTGGTTCCTTTTCTAGCCAAAGCCGGGCTGCTCCATCGAGGGAGAAAGGAAAAAGGTGTAAATAGATAATGTCTTTTGTCACATTGGTGTATTTGACGGTATTGACGTATGAACGAAATTGACGGATATGAGCGTAAGGATTGTCGTCCTCAAATCCGTAAAAAGGACGACCGGATATCAACTTAATCAAATCCGGATTAAGCTCAAAATAGTCATCCTCGACATTCGGTATCACAATCGCACTCTCGAGACTCCCTCGTCATGAAAGTGCAACGACTCCAATATCGATCGATCATCCATAGCCATGTCAAAAGCACGATACTCGGGATCGGCTTGACTCGTCACGATATTATTTTTATAAAAGAGAATATAATATGTACGTAAAAACGAAGAAGAAACCAAGATAGAAAATATATATACGTAGATATTTTTGGTGTAATACTTTAGGAAAAGTATTAATTTTTTGATTTTTTATTTTTTGGTGCAAATCTTAAGAAAGAAATGCTTTTGTGTTTTTTTATTTTTTTGTATTTTGTATTTTTTATTATTTTTTTATAAAAATATTATAATATAATATACTATGTAAAACTATATATAATATATAATATATAGCTAAAGAAAAATAAAATCTAAAAGAAAAAATATTTTTTAATTTTTTTAAAGGGTATATATAGTAATAAAGAAAAGAAGATAAAATAAGAAAATATTTTTGGTCTTTATTGATTTTATAATAATTTATTATTATTATTATTATTATTATTTTTTTTTTAATTAAGCCATCACTTTATTAGAAACAAAAAGGGATTTACAACAAACTGGATGGGAGTCGAGATACTATCTGCGCTCCCACCCCTTTAGCAATGGTAAAACCTATTCTATGAAAAATATGTACAGCAGCGCGCGCTCCAATGTCTTGAGCCTTAGAAAATCTCTGGATCCGCTTCAGCAACGCAACTGCATCTTCCTGTAACTCCCGTAAAGAAGAAAAAAGAGAAAGGAAGAAACCCATATCCGAGAGCTGCACACTTAGCCAAATACTTGCAACGTTTACGTTGTGCAGCATCAATCACAGCTCGGCCAGGAACAAAGTCATTCATCCCCGTACGAGTCAAAGGAGAAGAACCAGTCAGATCAACGCACACATCTTTACCCCCTCCCAAGAATAAAACAAAATATCTGCCGGACGTAAGGCCTTATCAGGTCCTCCATCTAATCCAATATTAACTTCCTTTATTATTATTATTTTATTATTATTATTATTTTATTATATATATTTTTTATTGCAATGAAAAATAACGTTCAACATTGAACGGATCCCAAAATCCAATTCATCTCACGACAAATCGTCAATCGCAACGAGCACGAACCGACAGCGGCGCCATTTTAATAACCATTTTAATATTGGAAATATGTGTGTAAGAGATTAATGTTCTTTTCCCCGACTCGACTCGAATTGATATCAAATTTTACGTTTCGACTTAATTGTTTTTAGTAAATGAATTTAGATTTGGAATTGCTAACTACTTTCGACAAATACGTAAACCACACGAAAACGAGGTAAAATACTAAAATAATATTGCTATTGTTAACTATACTATTATTATTATTGTTACTAGTTAAAATGAAATAACAAAATCAATTTGAAATGGCAAATGAAAAGTACTTCTAATTTCTAAATGCAAACGTAAAAGAAAGAAAATCAACAAACCATCTAAATGCAAACGTAAAAGAAAGAAAATCAACAAACCAAGAAGCCCACTAACTGCTATTGTTAACTATACTATTATTATTATTGTTACTAGTTAAAATGAAATAACAAAATCAATTTGAAATGGCAAATGAAAAGTACTTCTAATTTCTAAATGCAAACGTAAAAGAAAGAAAATCAACAAACCATCTAAATGCAAACGTAAAAGAAAGAAAATCAACAAACCAAGAAGCCCACTAACTGGCCCAATAGAACAAGTAACGAAATGGACTAACTGAACTAACAAAGTTAACTTTGAAGCTAACATATTGGACCCTTAATGCAGTTGCTATCTAACTGGACGGACTGGCAGGCTAACATTCCAACTAACGATGGACCGTGACTGAAATAACAAAAAAACAAATTAAGGTCCAAATGTGTACAACTCCAAACTTTAACAAGCGATCTCTCACTAACAGTGGACTGTATCCGTAATGCAGAGTTATAAGGTAAAGGGTTAAATGTGAACTATACTCAAACTTTAAGAAATGACTTATGCAAAAAACATACAGTACCGAATCCTACTGTCTTGACATTTCAAAATACCAAAACTCTAAGATTTAATAACTTTTAAAATGGAACTCAAGCTAACTAGGATTTCTATCAAATAACTAAGCTGTAGAAGCAAATTTCAACATAAAATCTCAACGCATTCACTACTAATCCTACTGTGCCAAACACACTATATCAGACTAGTACAAAGTTAAAATGAATAGCTGCTATATCAAAGTAACTTGAAAACTGAGCTTGTAACACCCTATTTTGATAAATGGAATGTCATGCATGATTATGGCGTGTCATCAAAGCATACAAGGATAAATGTATAAAACATCACATGACCATAAAGGAAATACCGGAAACAAACATCCGTATCCCAAAAGTAGAACTCATCACACACAAGCATAAGTACTGTAATAGAAAAGGACTAAATAGTGTCCATAGAAATGAGTATCAAAAGTATGAAGAAATGCATAAAGTAATGAAGGCTAGGAAGCTTCCAATCCATATGCACGTACGCTTAAAGTCTACGAGCGTCCTTGAGTACCTGCCGTTTTGGGAACATGAAAGGAAAAACGGCTGAGCATAACGCTCAGTGCACGAATATACAAGTAAAGCATGAATAACATAATCATATAAGCAATAAAGCAGCGGAAAAGACTAAGTCCTGGATAACCTGGTATATATTAGTAAAACTGGTTTTATAGTTTGAAAAGCCTTATGTTTATCTTATAAAAACTGTTTAACATGTTTACCATTAGCCAATATAGGTCATGAATATCAACGTGCATGAATACTTGGAGGGGTGACCTCGTCATGCAAATTAGAGGGGCTGCCTCTAATTTAATATAAGTTTTGGGTAGGAGGGATCAGCTCCTTGTGAAGGATGCAAGGCACACACCACATTCACCTGAATAATCTGCTGAAAACATGTAATCTAAGATGCACCCATACGCCCCACATGATAATAATAATAATATGGCCAAAAGTTGAAGTGACGCCACGAGCTATCACTCCGTCGTGGTGGAGTCATAACATTGGTGCCTCCAGTGTTATGGTCATGGTACCTCCATAACTAGGTGAAACTGGTCATGCATGTATATGACTTTAGGTATCTAATTAAACATAAGCAATTCAAAAACATATAAAACATATATTGGGAGAACAGTTGGCTGCATAGGGGAATCCTAATAAGGAAGAATGTCCATACTGAAAGGACGGAGAATCTGTACCTTGTGTCTAGTGAACGAAGAAGACGAAGGAAAGAGAGTCCTACTTCGATATCACTAATGCTACATAAATAATATACGTGTATAAGTATCTGATTATTGACTACGTAACTGGTCTTATATCATGTCTTAGCTTGTTTTATATGTTCATGTCTTGTTTTACTGATTTTAGCTTTATACTGCGTTTATCATGTATTCTGTCTATTCTGATTAAGTATTACTTGTATTTCTTGTATTATTATACTTGTTGTGTAATAACAAGTAACTTTCTAAAAATAGCAGGTTTCCTCAAATAGAAAGTTTCCAAAAATAGAAAGTTTTAAAAAATAGAAAGTTTCCAAAAATAGATTGTTTCCAAAAATAGAAAGTTTCCAAAAATAAAAGTATCCAAAAATAGAAAGTTTCCAAAAATAGAAAGTTTCCATAAATAGATTAGCTGCATTAATTAAATAAGTTTCTAAAAATAGAAAGTTTCTATAATTAGAAATAATCTAGATTATTAAGCTAATAATATATAAGCTTAAGTTTTACTGATTAATATTCTAAGTCATGTGATATGTAGTATAATTTATTAATTATTACATGCAAATTAAATAAACTGTTGGTTATAAGATTTAATTAAATATAACATGGTTTAATTAAATAAAAGGTAATAATACTTAGATTAAAACATGTATTAATATTTATTATTAATATAACCTAAGTCATGAAAATTAATTAATTATAAGTCATGTTTTAATAATTAATTAATTTCTTAGTCTAAATTAACTAATAAAATACTTAGGTTAAAATCATGTATTATTATTAATAATAATATAACCTAAGTCATGTCCAAATTAAATTAATTACATAGCATGTTAAATTAATTTAATTAATCTTGTAATTATTTAACTTGTAAAAATAAATAATTAACCTTGAAAAATAACCCGTGAACCGAACCCGTGTTTAAAACAAAACATGTCATGAACCGGACCGGTTTAACCCTTGAACCGGCCTACAACTCTTAACCATGGCAAACCACCACCGGCCTAAACCGGTGGTGCATGTGGTGTTCTAACCGAGACCCCCTAAACCACCAAGGATAACCCCGACATGCGTCGGAGTCCCTTGGTCCTCTCGGCCGAACTACAAAACCAAACCGAGACCTTGTGGTCTCGGTTGGTGGTGATCAAACAACCACCGAGAGCTCTTGCTCTCGGTTTACCCATAGCCGAAACAAACACCCCCTTAAACCATGTATTTTTAATACCCACTTGATTAGATCTACATGTTTATTAACTTGTTTTAATAACCCCATGTTTTCATGTTTTTAGATCTAATTAATAATTAAAAAGAAAAGGTTTAAGAAGATTACCTATACGTGGATCAAAAAGAAAACTAACATGAACGATCTTGCAATAAACTGGATCAACCAAGATCAACAAACACCCCTCTTGTGGTGTATATGGGCGGCGGCTACAAGGAAGAAGGAGGAGGAGAAGGGTTTTGATTTTTTTAATCTTTTATGTAATATGAAAATCTCCCTTCCTTCTTTATTCTTTTTAGTTATATTTTAAAGTGGGCTGGGCCCACTCTCTTGTGTATGCCGCGCCTAAAGGGGACCCACATGGGGAACCCATTAATTTTCCCGTGTTCTAATATTTACGTATTAACGTGTCGTGTTTACGTGATTTAATTATTGTTCGTTCGTGTCGTAATTTATATTTATACATGCTCGTAATAAATATACGCAAATACATAATATTAAGCTCGTGATTATTTACACTCATGATTTTTATGTTCGTATGTTCGTGATTATAATTATTGTTGAAATAATTATCGTGCATTAATACGTATTAAATACTTATCGTGTAATAACACGTACGTAATACTTGTAAATTCCTATCGTGAAACGTAAACGTGCTAAATAAGTAAAGTTCTAATCATGTACGTACGATCATAAGGGTACTATTCATGGTAAAAGCATGCGGGTTTTACAGAGCTAAAGCAAATACCAAACTACGTCGAATAAATCGCAAACAAGCATTGAACTCAGCTAGCTAAACACAGATTTCACTACTTGGCAGAAACGTAAACGGAATTTACGCTACAATTACAACTAGCAGATTATAAAAAAACGTAGAAAATTAAAGTGAAACTCTCCTCATCCGAAGCCTGTCCACTGATGTCGAAAGCTATGGTAAACTGAACTGAAACTGAAATCTTTCTCTAAACGACTTTTTAATCTAATTCTGAACGAACCGACCTCGAAACTTGAACCACTAAACAAACTGCAACTCCAATCACTACAGCTTGTTTCGGCAAGCTTTTGTAGCTTATTCTATCAATAGGTCCTAATTGTAAGGATGTGAACAGAACTTCTAAACATTTTAACTAACTAAAAAAAACTTTTAACCACTTCTACTCTTTATAACAACTGATCATAACAGAAAATGAAAAAGAGTAAAAGCAAATCTTTAGATCCTTATTAAAACAGTAAGCTATAACATTCTACTTGGTCAACGAATCAATAATGAATATGAACAAAACTTTATGCCGACTTTAACAACTATGACAATATCCTAAACCAACTATACTACTCTAATAACATGGAATAACAGAAATCGAACTGAAACTGATGTCATGCACTCTAAATGAAGAACGAATCAAAACCTTCAACCGAATATAAAACCTGCTATAATTTTTGATAATAAACATCAACATAAACCGAATACCACTATCTACTATTACCAAATCACAACCAAATATAAGCCGAGAATCACAAACATAAACTTCAACTTGAATCATCTACCAACTACTGCTCATCTACCGAAACCTACCTGAGAATCGAAACAACTTATACGAACCGAAACTTAAATCTAACTTTTTTTTCATTAACTTGGGAATCGAATTACAAATCGAAAACAAACTTCAGCCAAAAACTTCTAATAAACCAAATCTAAAATATACACCCACATCTAAACTATCATCACCCGAATAGAAAAAACCACAATAAACCAATAACATCAACAATCGAATCAGAACTTAAAACAAAATCAAACTTTATTAACTGAAAATCCTATTATTATTCGAATTCCACAAACCAGAACTAACTGGATAACAAAACATTGAATCGAAACTGAAATTCATTACAAACTTTACTGTGAAAATAAAGCTGCGATTGTTTTAATATCAAACTGAATTTAAACTGTAAAGAAAACTAACCTACTGCTAATCTAATATACAAAAAACGCATGGAATGAAAAAATCATATATATAAAAAGGAATTGCTATCTCTAAATTATATCTAATCTCATGTTATATAAGCGTAGGTAATATTTCAATTTGACTTGGGCTTTAATGGGCTTCAATTCACATTTCTTCCGTCCATTTCTTTTAAACGAAATATGGGTCTGCCTTGTGAATTGGGCTAGTAACATATATTATTGGGTCGGTCTGACCCATTTAAGTGGTGTCGAGTCGGTTTAATAAAATATTAAAGCAACGTTGGACTCGAATTTCCGTGCTATTTTTATTTCTCGTGTCCGTTTTGGCTCTTTGGCTTCATTTATTGTGATTTCTTTGATATCCGTACATGCACACGCACAAACGACAAAACACACATATACAAGTCATAATTGATGATTATTTGATCATTTTAAGCATGTTTTACGAGGAAATATGATGTGTAATTAGAGTCACATTGATTGTGGCAAAAATACGTCTTTTAGGAAAAATAGCGTATATGAGCGGTAAGTATTAAGTGATGATTTAGGAAAATCAATCACTAATGACCCAAAGGTGAAAGTTCGTTTCCCAAGGAGGTATATGTGTGTGAATAATTCGTAATGATTTTGGATTAATATGAAAGAAAGAAGGGATGAGAAAATAGAATGAAGGATACGTTAAAATTATACTACGACGACAAAATTAAAAACCGTAAAAAGTGATAATGTTGGGAATAAATTAAGATCAGATCACTTGAGCGCTGACAAGAGTAACACAAGTGTTGACAAGAACAAAACAAGCGCTGACAGCTCAAGCGTTGACAAGATAAAGTCAAGCGTTGACACATTGAAGACAAGCACTGATGGGAAGATATACTCTACGCGTTTATTGTATTCTAGATTACTTCTAGTAAAGATAGGAACAACAATATATTTTCTATATTTATCTTTACCTAGAATAGCTGATACGTAGATTATTGTACAAGGCTTCTTATGTCTATAAAAGAAGACCTTTAGGTTAATGTTTCATATAAGTTTTCATTCGTAAACTACTTTCATTGTAAGCAAGTTTGATATTGATAATCAAAGTGAAAGTTTGTTTATATCATTGTGTGTTCTTGTTTAAGTGTTAAATTCCGCATAACACTTAGATTCATAAACATATACAAAGGTTTCTCTAAGTGTATCACTTGATCTAATCTCGTATACATAAAGCTAAATCGATCTAAGTTTGGGATCAACAAGTGGTATCAGAGCTTGTTGAGGAACTTTTGATCTTAAAGAACACTAGAACCCTAAAAATCACCAAAACCCTAATTTTCTCAAAAACCCTAACAACATCATGTCTGAAGCAATAACCTCCTCCTCCTCAGCTTTACCAAACATCAAGATTCCCATGCTTGATGCAACCAACTTTGACTTGTGGAAGTTCAACTTTGAACAATATCTGGGGATCTATGACTACACACTCTGGGAGATTATTGAGTATGGAAACACATTCAATAAGGCTCAAAAGATTGCTAATGCCATTGCTGGAAGAACAGCTGTTGCTGGATGTTCTGAAGAGGATAAGAGAGAAAAACCTGGAGATGGTAGAGCTATGGCTGCTGATGACATAGCAAAGAGAAGGGTTGACATGAAAGCTCTAAATATTCTGAAAGTCTCTTTGGGACAAGAAAACCAGCATAAATATAGAGGCTATGAATCTGCTAAGGATCTTTGGGCAGCTCTTGAAGTTGCATATGGTGGCAATGCAGACACTAAGGAAGAAAAGAAAAAGCAACTCATGCATGATTATGCTGTCTTCAAAGCTCAACCCAATGAGAAACTGAGTAGTGTGAGAAGCAGATTACTTGACATTACAAGCAAGTTGTCCTTCACGGGGACACAAGTTGGTGATGTTGACATTAATGCTACCTTTCTTAAAAGTCTTGGTGAGGCATGGAAGATTGAGGCAAGATCTATTCTTGCCAACAATACTTACAAGAGCTCCTCGTTTGATGACATCTACAACAAACTAAGGCTGTTGGAAGATGAAACTCTTTTAGAGCATGGAAGCAAGTCTACCAACAGTAACATGGCCTTCTTCTCTCACAGTGAAGGTCAATTCAATCAGAAGGACTCTTACATGCATCCAGTTACTGGATCATCATATGTCAGCGCTGGAACAAGTCCTGTCAACGTCTCCTATTTAGACGCTGACACATTCAAGAGTGACTCCCCAAGAGTTAAACCTGCTGGTTTAGATTTGGATACTGTATGTGCCTATATTGCTTCTCTGCCCAATGGTTCAGTGATTACATATGAGGACCTTGAGCAGATAAGTGATGAGCACTTGGAAGAGATGGACATCAAGTGGAACATGGCTCTTGCTAGTATAAGAGCAAATAGGTGGAACAGAAGGTTTAAAAAGAAGATGACCTTCAATGCTAAAGACACAGCTGGATTTGATAAATCCAAAGTTGAATGCTACAACTGTCATCGTATGGGGCACTTCATGAGGGAATGCAGATCTCCTAGAAGATCTGATGCTGGTAAACCCTCAAGTCAGGTTGTTAAAGCTCAGGATTCCAAAGCCATGGTTGCAGTTCAAGGAATTGATGGTATGGGATGGGATTGGAGGTATCTGGCTAAGAATGTTGAAGAGGATAAAGCTTTGGTTGCTGATATTGAAGAAGAAGAGCATGTTGAATATGCTCTCATGGCACACTCCTCCTCTTCATCTGATAATGAGGTATATGATGACGCTTTTTTGTAGCAAAGGTTGTAGGTTAAATACTGAAAGACTTAACAAAGAGGTGTTAAGATTATTAGATGATATGAGTACTGAAAGATGTAAATTGTCTAATTACCAACTAGCTCTCACTGAAACTGAGAAAATCGTTTCTGAATACAAGAAAATGGAATTTGACTTAAAAGATAAAATCAATATCTTAAAACATGAGTTAGATGCTAGTATGGATATTAGAAATATCATGGAAAGGGTTAATGGTGAGTTACAGGCTAAGTTAGATGAGGCCATTAAGAATAAAGATAATGTTAGCCTTAAAATTCAAAGATTTGATAGAGCCACCCAAACCCTAGGAGACTGTGTGGGTAAACAAAGGGATCCTAAGGACATGACTGGGATTGGGATGAATGATTACTCTTTGGTCCCACCACCAGCTGGTGACTTCTATGGTGTCCAACAAAAGGACCTATCTTGGGCTGGTTTGCCAGAGCTCCAAGAGGAGGAATTCATTCCTCCACCAAGAGTTGTCACTCCAGTTGAAGAGTATCAACAAAAGTTGACTGACCTGAATGAATGGAAGAAAGCTAACCCTACTTTATTTGTTAAGGGTGGCTTAGTATGTGAAAGTCCCAATGAGTCAACACCCATTAAGGTTACTAACCCACTCACTGGTAAAGTTGTTGACCTAGGCTCAAACACTGATAGAAAACCTAGCATTAAATATGCAGAGATGTATTGGAATACTAGGTCACCCAAGAGCCAAGTTAGCAATCAAGGAACAGGCTTCTTTTCTTCTAGACCTAAAGTTGTATCTAGAAAAGCTTGTTACAATTGTGGTAACTTTTCACACTTGGCATACAAGTGTGTCAACGCTCCCAAAGCCAGCGCTGACAGAAACAATTTCAGCACTGACAGGAACAAAGTCAACGTTGTTAGAAAGTCAAACGTTGTCAGACCCAAACCTTGTGTGCAGCAAAGTCCACAAGTGATTAGACCTGCCCCATTCTTTACTAGAGGGTCTAACACTCATGGACAAATACCATTTCAAAAGACAAACACCTGGTCAAATAGGCAATGGGTTTCTGTAGCAAACCCTAGGTTCAACGCTGACAAGGGTAAGTTCAGTGTTGACAAGACTAATTCCAACGCTGACAGAAACGTGACCAGACCTAAATATTTGCAACCACAGGGAAAGGGGTCTAAAGCTTCTTCAAGCTTAACATGGAGACCCAAGAAAGATCAAAACCCTAATGATAATGGGATTTCAATGACCTGCAACAGATTTAATTACATTTCAAAGGTCATTACAAAACCTATTGGGGTTAACTGGGTATTTCATCCTAAGAAGGATGAGAATGGGGTTGTTGTGAGAACTAAGTATGTTCTTATTGAACAACCAGATGAATCCAAGTCTTTTAAGACTTGGGTTCCCAAAGAAAACTAATTTGTTTTCTTTATGTACAGGGCATTCAAAGACAGGTAAATGATTATGGATATTAGGATAGTGGATGCTCAAGGCACATGACAGGGAAGGAAGACTATTTGACCAACTTCACTCCCATTAAGGATGGTGATAAGGTTTACATTGGAGGCGGATATGGTACTATCACAGGCAAAGGAACCCTTCTCACCAAGAATTTGCGTTTTGAGAACGTCTTTCTGGTAAAAGAACTTGATTACAACCTTTTTAGTGTATCACAAGTTTGTGATAACCAAAATAAAGTTCTGTTTACTGATACTGAGTGTTTGGTGTTAAGCAAGGATTTTAAGATCCCTGATGAGAAATATATTGAGTATAGAACACCTAGGCACAAGGACATATATAATGTGAATTTAAATGGGATTAAAATGAATAATAATATGTCTTGTTTTTATGCTAAAGCCTCAGTAGATGAGAGTAATTTGTGGCACAGGAGACTAGGGCACATAAATTTTAAAAATATAAATAGGCTTGTGAGACTTGGTCTGGTTGATGGTTTGCCTGAGAAGGCCTTCCACAATGACCACTCTTGTGTTGCATGTCTTAAAGGCAAGCAGCACAAGGTCTCATTCAAGTCCAAACAGGTGCATACTAGTTCTAGACCTCTTCATATGCTACACATGGACCTCTTTGGTCCAACCAATATAGAAAGTTTGAATGGTAAGTCATATTGCTTTGTCATCACAGATGAATTTTCTAGGTTTACTTGGACATTCTGTCTAGCTATGAAGAGTGACACAACTGATATTCTAATTAATTTTATCACTCAGATTGAGAAGAGGCCTGGCAATGAGGTTAAAATGCTTAGGAGTGATAATGGTGGAGAATTTAGGAATAAGAAGCTAGATGATTTCTGTGCCAGGAAAGGAATTACTAGGCAATTTTGTATTGCTAGAACCCCACAACAAAATGGGGTTGTTGAGAGGAAAAATAGAACCCTAATTGAAGCAGCCAGAACAATGTTGGCTGATGCTCACTTTCCTATAGCCTTTTGGGCTGAGGCTGTTTATACAGCTTGCTATGTGCAAAATAGAGCATTGGTTAACAAAATTCAGAACAAAACACCTTATGAGTTACTTTGGGGTAGAAAACCTAATATTGGTTTTCTCAGACCTTTTGGTTGTCATGTAGTAGTTTTAGACACTAGTGATGCCTTAGGGAAATTTAGTGCAAAAGGTGATGAGGGTTACTTCATGGGGTATTCAGTGCAGAGCAAGGGATATAGGGTTTATCTTAAAGAGGACAAACGTATACTTGAAAGAGTACATGTTAGGTTTTTAGAAAATAAACCTAGTGATCCTGAAAGTGGTCCTAATTGGTTGTTTGACTTGGAACCTTTATCTAGAACTTTAAATTATATGCCTGTCACTAATCCAGACATTGTGAAGGTAACTTCAAATGTTATGGAGGAACACGTTGTTGATGTTTCAGGTACTCAGGTTCATGAAAAGGTTGGATCACAAGCAGAAAAGACATCTCCTATCCTAGAATATGTCACAATTCCCATTTGGACAGATGCTTTTGCTGCTGCTGCTGCTGCTAGAAAAGATAATGGTGGTTTCCAAGTACCACCAGATACAAACATGCATGGTCCTTCAGGCGCTGACAAAGGCAAATCTAGCGCTGACAAGACCAATTCAGACGTTGATGGTTTAGACGTTGACAACCACACTTCAAGCGTTGTTAGCCCAAGCGCTGACAAACAAGATTCAGGCGTTGACAACACTTCTGCACGTCTTTTCTCTTCCATTTTTGAACAAGGTGAACCTTCCACTGTTTATGAAGAGGTTCATCCTCATGTTGATGAAAGAGAGTCTGATCAAGAAGACATTGGCAACATGGAGAATGAAGTTGAAGATACCAGACTTTTTGAGGGAGGAGTACTTACTTCAGTCATGAAGAATCATCCTCCTTCTCAAATCATTGGTCCTGTTGATACTCCAGTTCAGACTAGAAGATCTCATCAAGGTCTTAGTGGGTTTATTGCCAATATACACAAGAAGGTTGATACCCCTCTTGTGCAAGCATGTTTGTTTGCCTGTTTTCTGTCACAACAGGAACCCAAGAAAATATTTGATGCTCTCAAAGAACCAAGTTGGGTGGAAGCAATGCAGGATGAGCTTCACCAATTTGCAATTCAGGATGTTTGGGAGCTGGTTGATTGTCCCAGATATGTCAGACCTATAGGGACAAGATGGGTTCTAAGGAACAAGAGAGATGAAAGAGGCATTGTGGTCAGAAACAAGGCAAGGTTAGTGGCTCAGGGATATACATAAGAGGAGGGGATAGACTATGAGGAGGTCTTTGCACCAGTTGAAAGGATTGAAGCTATTAGGATTTTTCTAGCCTATGCATCCTGCATGGGCTTCACAGTCTATCAAATGGATGTCAAGAGTGATTTCCTCTATGGAACTATTGTTGAGGAAGTATATGTGATGCAGCCTCCAGGTTTTGAGGATCCAGAGAATCCAGATAAAGTGTATAGAGTCAAAAAGGCTATGTATGGCCTTCATCAAGCCCTTAGAGCATGGTATGGTACTTTGTCTACCTATTTGGTGGACAATGGATTTAAGAGGGGCACCATAGATCAGACATTGTTTACAAAGAAGAAAGGCAAGGATGTGTTGCTTGTGCAGGTATATGTTGATGATATCATTTTTGGGTCTACTGATCCAAAGATGATTGAGGATTTCTCCAAGCTTATGACAGACAAATTCAAGATGAGTGCTATGGGGGAGATGAACTTCTTTCTTGGTTTACAAGTTCAGCAGAAAGAAGATGGTATCTTCATCTCCCAGGATAAATATGTTGCTGAGATCTTGAAGAAGTTTGGCTTTTCTCCACATGAAAAGAGGGCTACTACTCCTATGGATAGAGAACACCCTTGAGGAAAGATTGGAGATGGGAAAGATGTTGATGTCAAGCACTATAGATCCATGATTGGATCCTTGATGTATCTTACTGCCTCCAGACCTGACATCATGTTTGCTGTGTGTGCTTCTGCACGCCACCAAGTAACTCCCAAAGAATGTCACCTTTATGCTGTGAAGAGGATCTTTAGGTACCTAAGATGCTATTCTAGTCTTGGTTTGTGGTACCCAAAGGATTCACCATTAGAGCTGATTGCATATTCAGATAGTGATTATGGAGGTGATAAATTTGATAGGAAATCTACAACTGGTGGATGTCAGTTTCTTGGGAGCAGGTTAATATCTTGGCAGTGCAAGAAACAAACAGTGGTGGCTAATTCTACAACTGAAGCAGAGTATGTTGCTGCAGCTGCTTGTTGTGGACTATTCAGAACCAGCTGTTGGACTATGGGTACAATTTCATGCATACTAAGATATTTGTTGACAATAATAGTACCTTATGCATCATTAAGAATCATGTACATCATTCTAAAACTAAACACATAGAAATTAGACACCATTTTATAAGAGATTGCTTTGAAAAAGGTTTAATACAACCAGATAGGGTTGACACTGAGGAAAATGTGTCAGATTTACTAACTAAACCTTTTGATGCTGGGAGGTTTCAATATATGGTAACAAGTATTGGAATGGTCAATCTCACATAATATGTGTTTTGGGATCTTTTTGTAAAAGTATGTACAGGATGATGCATTGTTATTGGTCTTATTGATGATTTAGATTTTCCACTATATTTTTCTAACACTGACAAAGGTTGCTTGAACGCTGATAAGTGTTTTTGCAACATTTTCAGCAATATAATTGTCTAACACTGACAAAGCTTCCCTCAACGCTGTCATGTGTTATCGGGGCGTTGTCAGCAACAATGTTAGTTTTGTGGTTTTCAATCTAAATGTGCAGATGGTGTTAGCAGTATACCATTGGATACAGAGTTTCTTATGGATCAATGGAGGAGCATTTGGACAAGTTTTTATTTATGGATGATGGTTGGAATGTTTCATTCCTATCTTGACATAAATTTTTTATGTTCATGCATGATTTTAGCAAACTTATGTATCATAGTTTA
This sequence comes from Glebionis coronaria, assembly GCA_025667525.1. NCBI lineage: Eukaryota > Viridiplantae > Streptophyta > Magnoliopsida > Asterales > Asteraceae > Glebionis > Glebionis coronaria. Next base: position 3,178,211 of record JANFOE010000193.1, read on the forward strand.
AGGGGAGGTTTTAGGAACCTTTAGGATGTTTGGGTATCCATATGATACTCTTATCACAATTCTAGATTGTGTCCACAGGTGAGTATGAGTTAGTTTTACTAAATCATGAGGCACTGTAGCATGCAAAGTTGATATACTATGCATGCTGCCAAGACATTTTTGGCCTAGAATTGGTTGTGGTTTGTTGGGAGACTTGGGAGTAATTTTGTTATGGGATTTACCTGGGAGTAACAAGGAATTTTGTAAGGTAACTTGGTTGTTAAGAGTTTTGGTTAGCAAGGGACACTAGAGGACTGTTATGTCTATCTTGCTTAAGCAAGTGTGCATAACTGGACAGTGCTTGCCGCCCTATAATAATTATCAACTTTTTGGTTATTTTCTCTAGGATAAATTCCTTGTTAAGGTCATTTTTCATTTTTAAAACATTTTTATTTTTGGACGCTGACAAGAATTTTCCAAGCGTTGTTGTGACCAAATTAGACGCTGACATGGCTATAGGCAAACGTTGACAAGATTATAGCCGTTGGGCGTTGATAGGTTATTTTTGACCGTTGACACTCAATGGGACCTACCCAGTTGTTACTTTTTGACATATTTTTAGGCCGTAATTTTGGGAGTTGTTACTTAACATTTAATGCATGAGATTAACTTATACTTTTTCAATATTTTCATGATTGATTTTTGAAAATACTTGCCTATTTTTGGGCCTATCACATGCATTTTCTTCTCCTATAAATTTGGCTCCTATTTTTAAACAGTGTATCTATAATTCTTGTCTAACACAATTTTCTCTTATCAACTTCATCTTCTTCACTTAAATTTAACAGCTTTCATCAATGGCACCAAAGTTTAAACCATCAGAATTGGAATTGGGGTTCAGATCTCAACACAACATGATTGCGTATCTTGAAGCTGATGATGCTTTGTTTCCCCAATACACACAAATGGTGGCGTATTTGAACGCATCCCCATTAAGGTATGCTCTTTCTCATGCACCACTCATTCCAGTCAAACATATTAAACAGTTTTGGAACACTGTAAGTTCCTCAATAGTTAATAGAGTGACTACATTGACTTCTATTGTTCATGGGAGACCTTGGGTGGTTACTGAGGCTTTGGTACGCCAGGCCTTGCATCTTGATGATGCTGATGGTATAGCCACCCTTCCCATTAATGAAATAGAACAAGGGCTTAGGGCTTTGGGATATCCTTTTCCTGATGAAGGTACTCTAAACAAGTATCATAAGCAGGAATTTCCCCCAGCCTAGAAGTACCTCATACATGTCCTCCTTCAATGTTTGAGTCCCAAATGCACTGCACAGAATGAGATCAATAGATCTATTGCAAGTGCTATTGTGTGCATTGCAACTGGGCAAAAATTTAATTATTCTAAAATGATTTTTGAGGGCATGTGTAAAAACAAGGGGAACAAAATGACTTTAGCTTATCCCCGTTTTCTACAAATGGTTTTTGATGTCCAAGGTTACTGCACAAGGGATCATAATGATTTTTATAAGATCCCTGAGCAAAAGAAAGCTATTTTTATGAAGATGAACTCACCACCCCATCGTGACCTACCTTTAACCCAACCTATGCTTGCTGTTATTGCAGCAGCACAACCCCAACCAGACCCCCAACCACAAATTGACCCCCAACCACAACTTGAACCAATCCCTGAACCTTTACCTTCACCTGAACACATGTAAATTGACTCAGAATCCTTCAACGCTGATACACTAAATGTTGGTGTTGATGTGCCTATTTCCAACGTTGACACACAACCTTCACAAACCCAAACACCCCTTAACCAACCCACATCCACCCATTCTTCCACACCATCTTCCACACCCCCTGAATATAGGTTGATGAAACGCCAAAGGACTACTGAAGTGTTCTCCTCTGGTGTTCCTAGCCATGTAGCAGAGAGAACCACCACCACAAGTGTGGCTGGTAACCTGGATGAGGCTGGGACTATTGGTTCTGGCTTAGAAGCTGGCCAAGGCAGGCCCACCATCATTAAGTCCTCATCCTTGCCCAATGAATCTGACTTGGGAGGTCAAATCCCCATTTCAGAAGAGGGCAGACTGGAACCAATGACTCTTATGTAATTGACGGCAGTCTGCATTAGCTTGCAAAAGCAAAATGCAGACTTAGTACAAGTTGTCAGCTCACAAGGCCTTGAACTCAAGCAATTGAGGGAGAGGATTGTTGTTTTGGAGAATGCTAGTGCCAGGGGGGTATGGAGGAATCTTCCAAAGGGGAGGAAGATCCAATAAATCTGAGTGATAAGGGCAGCCATGATGGTCAATCAATGGATGTTGCTGAGGCCCTTACAACTTTGAAGAAACAAACAGGTTTTGATACGTCCTTAGTCTCTCCTACCAACTTAAATTTATCATTTACAGCTATGTTGAGAGAGGTTACAAAAGGCGCTGAGGGAGGATATTTGGGCGTTGACAAGGAGAATTTGGACGCTGACAGAAATATTTTGGGCGCTGATAGAACAAAATTGGGCGTTGACTGACCTTCACATGAAGGTGATGTATCCCAGTCATCATCTATCATCAAGGAGGTTTCTGCACAGGTATCACCATCTACCTTACCAACCATTGCACCATCAGATAAGGGTAAGGGTATAATGGTAGAAGAGATTGTTCCAAAGGATGCAGCTCAAGTTGAGTTTGATAGAATATTAGCTGCACAAATTATGGAACAGGATAAAAAGGAGGTGAAAGAGTCACCATTTGTTGTGACTTCAGAAGAAGGAAGTGATGGAGCTAGCTCAGACTCAAGTGTGATGATTATAGAACCAGAAAGACTTGAGTATGGTGATGAGTTGGCTAAGGAGAAGCTGAGAGAATTGAAATTGCAGGTTGACTTTGACATACCAGAGGTGGTTCAAATGTACAATGCTTGGGAAGAAAGATGTATGGAGAATTCAGACTTGACCATTTCAGATCAAATATGGGGTTTGGAGATTCTTCTTAGAGTTCAGAAGGATTGCCAGGTAATTTTGAAACACAAGGCAAGTAATATTCTCTCAGAATTAAAAAGGGATAGAAGGGAGCTATACTTCATGTTGCTCAGATGTCATGGAGTTGGATGGACTTATCAGAAGTTGAGGGCTTTGACATTTGATGAATTGGAAAGCAGGGCTTATCCCATTTGGGTGAGAGTGCAGGAAGCAAACACTCTCAGACTTCTTTCTGATGAAAGAAAGGAAGAACTTGCAGAAGAAATGGAACTCAAGAAAGCTATGTTTGTTCCTCGGCCAGTGAAAAAGGGAATTTCATTTGAGTTTCCAAAAGATATGGATCCACTATATCCAAGTGAAGCTGTCATAAGAAAGAGCCTCAAGCTCACACCATTAGAAGCTTCAGATATGGTGCAAGTGTTACCATTAGATTCCAGGAACCCAATTGTGAGCTATGAAGAAGATGAATGTGGGTTTTAGAAGATTGGCAGATATGGTAAAGAGGTACACACTTTTACCACTCTCATATCTTTGTTTGCAAGTTGTGATAGAGAAGACTTGGTGGACCTTTGGAGGTTGCTGGAGACCAAGTATGAGGCTGAAGCACCAACTTCAGCTAATGGAATAAAACTGTGGTCCACATTCAAAAGAATGTGTGGACCAAAAGATGAGGATCCTGCAGTTTGGAAGGATCTTGAAGATGACCTCAGTGGTCTTCAATGGAGGTTATATTCAGCTGCTGGTGTTTACCATTTGAGTTCTACAAAGTTTGCTGAGTATCTACTTGTGGATGGTCAGTATTTCATATCCAAAGCTATTTTGGAAAAGATGAAGGACACTCAACTGGAAATAGATTATTCAAGTGACATGGCAAAAGATTTGATCAGATTTATTCATTATCAATATGAGAAGGTTTGTAAGAGTCCTCCTAGTCCTTAATGCTTATTCAGAAACTTGATCATAAGAGTGGATATCAAGTTTAGGGGAGGATTGTTGGGAATAAATTAAGATCAGATCACTTGAGCGCTGACAAGAGTAACACAAGCGTTGACAAGAACAAAACAAGCGCTGACAACTCAAGCGTTGACAAGATAAAGTCAAGCGTTGACACATTGAAGACAAGCACTGATGGGAAGATATACTCTACGCGTTTATTGTATTCTAGATTACTTCTAGTAAAGATAGGAACAACAATATATTTTCTATATTTATCTTTACCTAGAATAGCTGATACGTAGATTATTGTACAAGGCTTCTTATGTCTATAAAAGAAGACCTTTAGGTTAATGTTTCATATAAGTTTTCATTCGTAAACTACTTTCATTGTAAGCAAGTTTGATATTGATAATTGATACTAGCGTTTTGTATAGGTTCAGATTAGTTCTCGGTATCTCCTCGAATTGATCTCGGCTCTAAGTAGAATGATTTGTTCTTGGTTAATAAAAAGGTGATGGTTTGTTTATCTATTTTAAACTAATAGCAACAAGTAAGTGTCGAAGAGTAAAATTAAAGCTTTAATAGATTAATCTTAAAAAGACGAGTTTAAAAATAAATGCTTGAATACTTAAACATCTAATAAAACTTAACACCGAAAACTTTACAAAAATAGGAACTTAGTCGGAAAATACTAAAAGAAAGTAAGATCGGAATTTATCAAAACAACTCAATCGGAATAATCTAAAAAGGTGCAATCGGAATGTATTCCGATCTAATGATCGGAATGTTGAGGAGAATGGTGATCGGAATAATGACAAAGAGGAGCAATCGGAATGTTCCAAAACTACACTAATCGGAATACTTGAAAATCATGCCAATCAGAATATGAAAATGAGTACAATCGGAATATTAGAAAAGGTGCCGGTCGGAATGTGGGAAATGACCCCAATCGGAATAATCTAAAACAAAGACAATCGGAATATGTTGAAAAAGGGCAAGTCGGAATATCAAAACCTTTTTCCGATCGGGTGATCGGAATGAAGGGATGGTGCTCTGGTCGGAATACAGGGTCGGAAAAGGGTTTTGCCCTTTCCGAAAATGATGTTGATCCGAAATTAAAGCAAGCAATAAGCTATGAATAAGCCAATCACCAAACTAGCTCGAATCCAATATTAAGCTGATCAAATAAGCACTAAAAACAACTTTTCTAACTTTAAATAAGCAAACTTATAAATCAAATAATAAAAATATGAACTTTTTATGAAAACTTTAAAAAGTAAATAAGCAAAACCAATAAATAAGCTAATAAGCACAAGGATCTCAAAGCTTATTTGTTTAGAAACTTAGGAAAACATAAAAAGATTAACTTTTTAAGCACAAAATCATTGATGAACAACACGGATCATACGAGATTTGTACCAAAATCAATCAAAATCAAAGAAAGGAAGGATGAGATTAAAGATTTAAAGCTTGAAACTAAACTTGATTAATGAAAAATAATACAAAGGTTTGATCTTGAAAGAGAAAAAGATGAAAACTAGTGAGAGAAAGTTTAGAACTTTCTCTCTCTAAAACTAGAGAGAATAAAAAAAACTAAAAACTACCTAAAAACTAAGTCATTTTTTTGTGAAGTAAGGCCATATATATAGGCGTGTGGAATGGCTTGTGAATGGGCTTTGGTATCGGGCTTCTTTTCTTCTTTCTTCCTTGGTCTTCACGCTTCTTTAAATAAACATTTCCGACTTTGGATTTTTAGAAGTGTCGGTAAATAATTCCAACTCGTCTTATAATCTTTTGTTAAATAGACTCGAGTTCTTCGACATATATAAATCTTCCATCTTTGGCTCTATTCTTCGATAAATCTTCAAATAGGCACAATGACTTCAAATCTTTTGCATCTCTTGGACAATAGACTTCGTCTTGAGTCTTTTTCGTTGATAAAACCCGTGCAACCCCATGTTTTCTTCAATATTCATCCGGTTGACTCTGAAAACACAATAAACACAAAAACCACGCATAATTCCAAACAAATGATATTAAATACGTGTTTTGGTCTCGTTTTAGCCAGAATTAAGTGGTAAAAGGATGGGTGTTTTCACACCTATCAAATCCCCTACACTTAACCATTGCCATGCCCTCATGCAATGCTTAGCGTTAAATCAATTTTACACTCTTCTCATAATCAATCAACCTTGCCCTTATTATCATACTACTGAACAAAAATTAAAGTACTAAGAGAAATTAAAACTTTAATGTAAGCAAAAGGATAGAAAATAGCTACGTGGAAATAACTTGTAAAGAGATCGAGGACTTATAATAGGGCTTTGGTGCTGCGAAGATTTATCACCTTCAAGTTTCACGTTCCCCAAACTAAGCTTAAAAACGAGATCATTGTTATTATAAGTTAGCAATTCAAACACTTACACACATGGCTTAATTAAATGCTTAAACTCCCTTATTCCTAGGTGTATCTCTTATATTTTATTTTTTTCTTAGAATGATCATGAAGATGCATTTTTGGACTAATTTCGATAGTTATTTAGGCTGAAAGCAAAGTAGGACGATTTGATCAATAGTTAGCTAAAGGACAAAATCTCTTATAACTGCTTCTTGGGATATCAAAAAGTTCATATCTTGGCATAACTTGGTTCACGATTTGAGACCTTTCTCGGGTCGATATTTGGCATGTACTTCATACTTCATATCTTCGAGAGACGTTCTTGAGATAATGGTCTTCTCATCGTTAATAGAGTTTCTTCACTTGGAGACTTTTGAGGGGTACTCCAACTTTGTTGACCACGACTTCATGATTATTTCTTCAATCTCTAATTGGGATTTTGAGATACAACGATCCGCCTCCTTTTCGGACTTGGATCTGTTTATCCTCATACCTTGTTAGGGTCTTTTTGGATAGACTTCTCCATGATCTTTATGGGAGTTGATTGCTTTTCGTCGTGAGTCTTGATCCTTCATATTGATTTTGGGAATAATGCTTTTCACATCACTTTTGGATCTTCAACAATAAAATGGAATCCTCATGCCTTGTTAGGGCCTTTTTGGACTCGCCAATCTTCGCGCCCCGCTTCATAAGTTATGCCTTGGCTATGAACTCTTATCATTACCGAGCAACTTTTAAACGATCTTGGGCTAGAAGCTAAGTAACTTTTCAAATCGTACGACCTTACTTATTGCAGATAAATTATTAGCAAGTGATGGGAGAATAGGCAAATAATTACTCCAAGTGAGCTTGTGCAAGAATACCGACTTATAATTGACTCTATCATTTCTCGTTCTCCATAATTTAAAATCTCAAGTAATGAGACTCGTGGATGCTTAGCCTAATAAACCAATTAAGGTCTACATGGTTAAGGATACTAGCTAGAATAAACTTGGATAAGTCTATTCGGGTTGAGTCAAAATAATCGCAACGGGCCTAATATGTCAAAGATTTCTAAACTAGCTACACCACTTTATTAATATTTTTGACTTTATTGCGGGATATATACATATAAAAGCAACGATAAAAATTTAAAAATTACGACTAGTTGGACAAAGTTAATTAAAAATTTGAAAAATGTTGAAAAAGATGATTTTCTGGTTAGTTGAAGGCATTTTCATGGAAAAGTCCACTTAAAACTTCGATAGAAGTCCCCCCTACACTTAAGATAAACATTGCCCTCAATGTTTAAGCATGTGGGAAAAGTCTCCCCTACACTTATGACATTGTGCACGTTGGTTAAATCAAGCTAAGGGAGAGACGACTAAAGTGATATCCCACTAGTACTAGCACTAGCGACATTCGCAAACATTGTACACTTATGACATTCGCTTATCGCTGTCACTAGTACTAGCACTAGCGACATTGGTCCGCACACTCTTGGTTTGCACACGAGACTTATTCTCAATGATATCCCAAGCAGCATTGGAAGTCTTAGCCAAAATATTACCCCCCGAGGCACTGTTTAGTGAATCTTGGTCATTCATGTTTAAACCATTATAAAAAGTATTAATTTGGTGCACTTTGGTAAAACCATGTTGTGGGCATTTTCTCAAAAGGTCTTTGAAACGGTCCCAAGATTCACTAAAAGATTCATCGTACTTTTGTTCAAAATTTATGATTTCATTCCGCAAAGCGGTAGTACGAGAGGGTGGGAAAAAGTAGTTGATAAACTTGGTCTCCAAATCCGTCCACGAAAGAATACTCTGTGGCGGTTCCTTAGCAAGCCAATGTCGGGCTTGTCCCTCTAAAGAAAAGGGAAAAAGTTGTAAACGGATTACCTCTTGTGGAACACCATTGAATTTGACCGTATTCGTGAGTTGTAGAAATCGCTTGATGTGGTCATGAGGATCATCAATGGTACGCCCCAAGAATGGTTGAGCAGAGACCATCTGGATAAAGCCGGATTTGAGCTCAAAGTTGTTGGCTGCAAACGCGGGTATGACAATTGGATCATTGTTGCCATCTACATGGGCTTGCAGAAGTTCAATCATCGGGCGATTATCCGGTAGAGGCTCATTGTTGTTGTTATTATTCATGTTGTTGAGCGGTGGATTGTTATTGTTAATATTGTTTTGAGGTGGGTTATTATTGTTGTTTTGTACACCGGCCATGTCTAGGTTATCGAGAGGCTCGGGCTCTTGATAAGACGTTGATCGAGTGCGCATACACCTGCAAAAGAACTAATAAGACAAAAACAAAGCAAAAATATTTTTTTGGTTTTTTATGTTTTTTTAATTTTTAGGATTTTTGAAAATTTTATATTTTTTAAGGTTTTTTTAAATTTTTTAAGAAAAAGTAACGTTCACGGGGAACGGATCCCAAAATCCAAGTTCTCACAAAAAACTGTTGATCTTAACGAGAAGAGCCGGCAGCGGTGCCATTTGATACTAGCGTTTTGTATAGGTTCCGATTAGTTCTCGGTATCTCCTCGAATTGATCTCGGCTCTAAGTGGAATGATTTGTTCTTGGTTAGTAAAAAGGTGATGGTTTGTTTATCTATTTTAAACTAATAGCAACAAGTAAGTGTCGAAGAGTAAAATTAAAGCTTTAATAGATTAATCTTAAAAAGACGAGTTTAAAAATAAATGCTTGAATACTTGAACATCTAATAAAACTTAACACTTGAAAACTTTACAAAAATATGAACTTAGTCGGAAAATACTAAAAGAAAGTAAGATCGGAATTTATCAAAACAACTCAATCGGAATAATCTAAAAAGGTGCAATCGGAATGTATTCCGATCTAATGATCGGAATGTTGAGGAGAATGGTGATCGGAATAATGACAAAGAGGAGCAATCGGAATGTTCCAAAACTACACTAATCGGAATACTTGAAAATCATGCCAATCGGAATATGAAAATGAGTACAATCGGAATATTAGAAAAGGTGCCGGTCGAAATGTGGGAAATGACCCCAATCGGAATAATCTAAAACAAAGACAATCGGAATATGTTGAAAAAGGGCAAGTCGGAATATCAAAACCCTTTTCCGATCGGGTGATCGGAATGAAGGGATGGTGCTCTGGTCGGAATACAGGGTCGGAAAAGGGTTTTGCCCTTTCCGAAAATGATGTTGATCCAAAATTAAAGCAAACAATAAGCTATGAATAAGCCAATCACCAAACTAGCTCAAATCCAATATTAAGCTGATCAAATAAGCACTAAAAACAACTTTTCTAACTTTAAATAAGCAAACTTATAAATCAAATAATAAAAAGATGAACTTTTTATGAAAACTTTAAAAAGTAAATAAGCAAAACCAACAAATAAGCTAATAAGCACAAGGATATCAAAGCTTATTTGTGTAGAAACTTTGGAAAACATAAAAAGATTAACTTTTTAAGCACAAAATCATTGATGAACAACACGGATCATACGAGATTTGTACCAAAATCAATCAAAATCAAAGAAAGGAAGGATGAGATTAAAGATTAAAAGCTTGAAACTAAACTTGATTAATGAAAAATAATACAAAGGTTTGATCTTGAAAGAGAAAAAGATGAAAACTAGTGAGAGAAAGTTTAGAAATTTCTCTCTCTAAAACTAGAGAGAATAAAAAAAACTAAAAACTACCTAAATAACTAAGTCATTTTTTTGTGAAGTAAGGCCATATATATAGGCGTGTGGAATGGGCTTGTGAATGGGCTTTGGTATCGGGCTTCTTTTCTTCTTTCTTCCTTGGTCTTCACGCTTCTTTAAATAAACATTTTCGACTTTGGATTTTTAGAAGTGTCGGTGAATAATTCCAACTCGTCTTATAATCTTTTGTTAAATAGACTCGAGTTCTTCGACATATATAAATCTTCCATCTTTGGCTCTATTCTTCGATAAATCTTCAAATAGGCACAATGACTTCAAATCTTTTGCATCTCTTGGACAATAGACTTCGTCTTGAGTCTTTTTCCTTGATAAAACCCGTGCAATCCCATGTTTTCTTCAATATTCATCCGGTTGACTCTTAAAACACAATAAACACAAAAACCAAGTAGAAATCCAAACAAATGATATTAAATACGTGTTTTGGTCTCGTTTTAGCCAGAATTAAGTGGTAAAAGGATGGGTGTTTTCACACCTATCAATAATCAAAGTGAAAGTTTGTTTATATCATTGTGTGTTCTTGTTTAAGTGTTAAATTCCGCATAACACTTAGATTCATAAACATATACAAAGGTTTCTCTAAGTGTATTACTTGATCTAATCTCGTATACATAAAGCTAAATCGATCTAAGTTTGGGATCAACAGATAAAATAAAAATGAATTCTAAAAATTATCAAAAAATTACCAAAATTCAATAAAAATAAACTAAGAGTTTACAAATGATCAAAACTTTTTTAAACCTTTTAATTAATTAAATATAAAATTTTAAATGCTAATTAAAGCCCTAAAAATCCAAATAATTATTAAAAAGCCCAAATAAAGATTTTTCACTTTGCAAAACTCAAAAATGACTTAATTAGACTAACAACTATTTTTATGAAGTTTTAAACTAAGGAAAACTATTTTAAATTATTAAAAACTTTTAAAATATTAAAATGATTCTAAAAATTTATAAAATGATGAGAAAATTAATCTAAGAGTATTAAAAATCCTAACTTAATGTATTTGATCTAAGAAAAATATTAAAAGTGCAAAAATATTAAAAGTGAAATTTAATAATAAATTAATATTAAAATAATATTAAAAATCCTAAAATTGTAAAAATTTCTAAAAACTTGCAAACTACTTTATTTTAAGCAGTAACTGAAAGTGAAATTACCAAAATACCCCTATTGGGCCCCCAAATGGGCTAAAAATAAAAACAGTCCAACTTATTAGGCTTATTGGCCCAATAAAGTCCAACTCAACTAAATGAGCTGAAAATCACTAGTCTAGCTTAAAATCTAATTCTAAACACAAAAGTCTGAAGGCCCAAAAGCTGAATGTGAGCATATCACAACTTAAGTGAACAACAACTTATTCTTAATGGGCTTTTTGGCCCATTAAGCTATAAGACAATGCCATAAGCTCTAATTTGACACACAACCTTATTTTGAGATGCCTAAGAGATCTGTGAAAAGAAATTTTCAAAAAGCTAAACCAATAAGCCAGAAATAAGCAAAGTAAAATTTTACTAAAAGACAAAATAATCGACTTGGAGTTCTAGACCACCTCAGACCTTGATTCAAGTTGCAAAAGACTCTAAATGACTTAAATAAGACAAATCAATTAAGAAAAGTTCAATAAGCAAAGCCAAAAAAGCTGAATAAGCTGATAAGCACTTATATAAAAGTCAAAGTAATTGGTTTTCTAGTCAAAGCTTAAAGTCAACCACCCAAAAATGCTCTAGTATGAACAATTGGGTCAAATAAGGAACACCTATTACAAAATTAAAGTTGTTGCAGGTTAAAATAAGCTAGAACAGCTTATTGATAAGCTATATGTAAAATAACACTAGCAGTGGCTAGCAGTAGCGGAAAGGAGTTCCCACTGCTTTGACTATTCGACTGTTGATTTTTGAGAGATCCAGTTGGATTCAATGGAAAACAAAGGCACCCTTACAACCAGTGAGTTGTAAGGAGTCAATATCAAGCAAGAAGTCACAAAATCACCAAGCCAATAAGCACAGAATAAGCAAACATTGCACATATATGACACAGACCTAGAAAATAAGTAGTTATGAGCAAATAAGCAGTTTAAGCATTAATAAGCCAACCAAAATGATCCATATGTATACACAAGCTATAATAAAGTCCAATAAGCACAAATAAACTTGTTTCAAACACAGATTCAAAGATTTAAGACATATTCAAGCTTATGTAGTTGACTGATGAACAAAGTGATATCCAAAATCCCTTTTGCTGATCTAAATGACCACAAATCTAATTTTAAACCTTTAAATACCTTTCCCTGGTTGTATTAACTAATATTTAGCACTTGTTAACCCTAGTCTACCCTTAGATCTAGGTGTCCCAAAATTTTAGTAAAAAATAATAGGTTTATCAGATTTAAAATACCTTTGATGGATTTTGGTGATTCAAACCCCAAAACTTGCAGATAAATGATAAATAGCACAATTAGAACAAGTACCAACACCATACACAAACATTCACCTACTCAAATCAACCAAAGCTCAGCTTATGCAGTTAACCCAAACACCCTTTAATAAGCTGTTTTAACAATTTTTCAAAGGCTTATTCAGATTTAACCCACAAATCAAGCTCCAATCAACCTAGTATCAACAAACAAACCTCAATACACAAGATCCAACCACAATAACACATAATCACAGACAAATACTTAGAATCCACATAAAATACAAAAATATTCAAAAAATTAACAAAGGGTTTAGAGATTAGAACCTCGAAGACACACATCCATGCCTTAGGATGTTTAGAGCTGATGTGGTAGCAAGAACAACCACAAGCTTCCAATAGCTGCTAAGATGAACAAACACAAAGGTGAACAAAATGATGAAAATCTAATTTTTGAAAACAAGAGTTTTAATCCTTAAAACCTTTCCTCAAAAACCAACAAAACAGATTATGGAACTCAGACTTTAGCTAATCAAGCACCAAACTTTTACAAAAACATAAAAGGAAAATCACAATTTCAGAAAATCAAACTTTTATTTCATAAAAAGGAATTACAAGGATTTAGCTAAAATCTGGAACAAAGGGACTCTCGCATGTTGAGGTCTCCTTTTATAGGCTAACATAGACGATTCTAGAATCAAAATACATGAGAAACCCTAGCTATGAAGTCTCAAAAATGCCCTTGGCCTTCTAGACGCGTTTGTTGTTGATGAGTTGTCCAAATGAATCCTAGTTGTTCATTTTAGCTTTGGGGCCAAGCAAAGAGCATGGGACGTTGATCATGCCACGTGGCATTGCTTGGAGAGGAGGGTGTCACATGATAGGTGGACGGTTAGGAGTGTGGGGTCCTTTGGGTGAGTGGGATTGTAAGTTCAAGCGTGGGATAGGTTTATGGGTGTGTGAATTAAGCGTGGGACTGGGTAATTTAAATTTACCCTTTGTTTAAGTGGGAGTAAATTCTGGGTTCATCAGGTAAATAGTAACATGTTTGATCCGATATTAGGGGAAAGTAAAAGTGTTTGGCGCAAAAACTGGTTTAAATGTTTGGTTGTGGCAACATTGGTCCTCATTCTTTGGCAAAGTATGTAAAACATGTTTTTCAGCCTTGTAACTTGGATTCCCTTTGTAATTCAAGTTTCAGAATTCCTAATTTGGCCACAAATTGTTTTCACAAGGAAATTTAGGGCTTTTATCACTTTGGTATAATTACAATTTCAGTCCTTTTGTGTTTTAATCCATTTTTAAAGGACTAGAAATGTAATATTCTTGAACTTCAAGGGTCTTCATAGATCTTTGACTTCATGAGGGACCATTATTGAAAATTTTGTTTTGTTGAGGGACTAAATTTTCCAATTCTTCAAAGATAAAGCACCTTTTTGTCATTTTGACAAACTTAAGGGACCAAACTTGTAATTATGAATATACAAGGGTATTAAGTGTCATTTCTTCATAAATGAAGGATCAATCTTGTACATCTTCAAGTCTTCAAGGGTTTTTCTTTGATAAATAACAAACTAGGGCCCGGTTCATTGTGCAACTTCGTTTCTCGTGTTCGTTTTTCCTTGTTTCTTGTGATCTTTTGTCTTTTTCACGATATCCATACCTAAAATACACAAGTACACAAACACAAGCATATATATGGTATTTTTTAATGACATTTTATGTATTTAAAGCCCGAAAAGAACGATGAGATCATGTATAAATGCCATCTCATCACTCCCCCATACTAAACCATTGTCGTGCCCTCACGCAATGCTAGAATAAAGTATCTAAGCATATCCAAAATTCAGTTTTATTAACCTTCATTGAAAAGTAAAAATTGCTAAAATACTACGAAGATGTGTAAAGACATAATGTATGATTTTCATCACGAATGTGACTTTTAGGGTCAATGAATAGAAACAAGTGAATGTATCATAGAGTAAAGTTCGTCATCCTTGATTGTCATACATTCCATGCTAAGTGCAAAAACGAGATCATTGTTGGTACAAGTCACAATGCTAACACTACTCATACATCCAAATTGTGTAATGCTTTTTCTCCCCGCAATCCTAGTTATTATGAAAAGAAAAGGTTTCTAGAAATTTTCAACTATTTGTCATGGATCACAAGTGATTCATATTGACTTATTTGAGTATTTATTAGTTCGATAATATTGTAGCACGATTTAATCGATAGTTAGCCGAAGGACAAAATCTTCTAAAGCGGCTTCTCGTTTATCTCCTTAAGTTCATATCTTGGCATAACTCGTTTCACGATTTGAGACCTTTCTCGGACCGATATTTGGCATGTACTTCATACTTCAAATCTTTAGAAGACGTTCTTGAAATTATGGTCTTCTCTTCATACTTTGGAATTTCTTCACTTGATGTTTTTGAGAGATTCTTCATACTTGGACCACGACTTCATCATTTTTCTTCAATCTTTATTTTGGATTTTGATATACAACGATCCGCCTCCTTTTAGGACTTGGATATATTTATCCTCATACCTTGTTAGGGTATTTTTGGATAGACTTTCTCCATGATCTTTAGAGGAGTAATTGCTTTTCGTCGTGTGTCTCGATCCTTCATATTGATTTTGGAATAATGATACTTCATATCATCTTGGATCTTTAGCAAGAAAATAGAGCTCCTCATGCCTTGTTAGGGCCTTTTTGGATCTTCACCAATCTTCGCATCCCACTTCAATAAGTTATGCCTTGCCTATGAACTCTATTCAACCCCGAGCAACTTTTAAACGATCTTGTGCTAGAAGCTAAGTAACCTTTCAAATCGTACGACCTTATTTATTGCAATTATTTTATTCCTAATGCATTGATATTATAGGAGAAAAAGCCACAATTAAAAACATATGAGTTTTTGAAAGAACATTTTCATGTTCTACGTTTAGCATGATCACTTGTCTAACTCTATCACTTCTCGTTCTTCACTATTTAAAGACCTCTAATTAAAGAGACTCGTGAATAGTTATCCAGGCAAGTCAAAAGTAAGCCAAATTTAGATCAGCTTTCATTAAGACTATATCAAATTGAAGTTTTGGGTTTTCAAGCCACCTATAGGATCTTGCACTTTCTTGGACTTTTTCAAGTTTAGAGAATGCATTTTACAGTTTCCTTTATAGGTGACTTTCTAGGATCAAATTATAGGAACTTGCGAAAAGTTGTTGTTCTTAACCCGAATGAGCTAAGACTTTCGCGTTTTAGAGTTCCCTATATAAAAGTCTAGCAAAACTTGATTCGAGCGGGTTAAGGAATGTAAAGGGCTCCAAATGACCGTCAAGTCAACAATTAACTCTTATTCTACCCATCGGAAAATATACATTTGTGTCTTAGAAACACTTATGGAAACTAAAAAAGTTTTAAAATTTTGCCTTTTTTAGCCTTATTTGCAACAAAACAAAACAAAACGTTGAAAGTTGGAAAACGTGAGGGCGTAGCAAGGCAAGTATCTATTTACCCCCATAATAAAATTAAACATTGTCCTCAATGTTTTGAGTCTAAAGGTGGAGCACCCCCATACTAGAGACGAAGAGTCGAATGCTTAGGATCTAGCATAGAAAGGGTGATCAACAATATATCTAAAGCCGTTTATGAATTACGCTAAAAGATAATTGTTAGAACAATAAAGGATATGTCATGGATTCGTGAAAAATTCTTCAAGCAAACGATAGAGGCTCACGTAAACGAACACGAGAGTCTTCAATCGTGGCGATGATGATGATCTAGATAACACATTCACAAACAACCACGAGAAAACGAGTTGGAAGGGCATAAATCCCCTCTCATTAACTACATTAGAAAGCATTAATATATACAATGGATAAGCATGGGATTTCCCCCACGAGGCACCTCGTTTTTGATTACCGAGTCATGAGATCGACTCGATCCCCTCTAAATGTGATCATTTAGGGAAAATCTTGGTATGGTCAATTTTCGATGGGGCTTACATGATAAACAAGGCCCAAAAAGCAACCGATACTAAGGACTAAATCTTTGATGATGCAAAATACCGGGATTGAAGATGGCGTCTTTGTTTTCATTGGATAAACAAATCAACGCCACTTCAACATGTGCCATAAACTCAAAGAGTTTGAAGAGAAGAGATGAGAAGTAGAAGGGTGGGACAATTGGTAAGACAAACTTTTGAGCTACTCGAGGTAGACTCGCACCAAGCAATAGACATAGTTTCCATTTATTGCATCGGTGGAAGACCGAGATTTCCCTTTACAAGCAATTCCGGGATCAAATATCTCGTCCTCAGTGGAGAAAGGCGAGGAAACATAAGGGGATTCCCCCACACTAAAACCACACAAAGCATCGTCAAAAAGGAGTAGAAAAGCTTATAGTACTCAAAACACGTGGTGATGACGGAGTTAGATTTGTTGAAAAATCTTTTAAATCAACTTCACAATCTTTTCCTTTTTTATCTTTTAAACTCTCCTTATGAAAACCCGTTTTGATTATGTCGAAAACATTTGGTGTTTCTAAAATGATGTTAGGCACACTAAAAATTCTCACATTTAAAAAACGTTTTGGTGGTGGTAAGTTCTCGAAACGTTTATCGATAAAGAAAACCTCCCGATCGGGGTCAACATATTCGTCATCCGAAAGATCTACTGTAAGAACCGGAAACTTATCAACACTTTTCAAGAATGAATGTTCGAGGTGAGGCGAAATAAATTTTTAATTCAAGTATTGACGGTTCCTTGTTTGTAGGTTTAACACTCATAACCTCCACCGGCGGAGGAAATGGTAAATCGTTTTTGTTGACAATTCCTAAAACTCTTGGTGAAAATTCTTTGCAAACGACATTGGTTGAATCACCATGGTTTAAAGTTGCAATAGAACATACATGAGAAAGCTTGGAGTTTTGTGTTGCATTGATGAAAAGTTCTTCCTCATTAAAACAAAGGGTGATTTTTCTAGCATGAACATCAATAAGTGCTCTCGATGTATCCAAAAATGAACGACCCAAAATGAGAGGAACTTTTCGATCGATGGGAATGTCTACAATGATAAAGTCCACGGGATAGTAAAACTTTCCAACTTTTAGGAAAAGGTCCTCGGCTACTCCACATGCTAGAATCGTAGAATGATCGGCCATCTCGATAGACATGTTCGAAGGAGTAAGAGACAGAAGTGAAAGCGATTTGAAAATCTCAAGAGGCATTAAGTTAATACCAGCGCCAAGATCGACCAAGACGTAACATTCCTCCATATCTTGAATTGCACACGGAATCAAAAATTTACCGGAATCACCAACTTTTTGGGGTATGCGGCTAAGAAAAACCGATGAACAACTAGACGATTGTTGTAACTTCTCTTTGTTATTCAACATACTTTTTAAGTTTGCGGCAAATCGAGGCATCATGATAAGAGCGTCGGCAAAACTTATGTTAAAATGCAAATCACGAAACATTTTCATAAAAAGCTCAAATTGATAATTATTCCGTTCTTGTGCCTTTTCCTTGTTTCGTCTCGAAGGGCAAGGTAAGGGTGGTGTAGGTTGGGGCATAGGCAACGGCCTTGGAATCTCGGGTTCCACTATTGGTATTGGTTCAACCGTAGGTGTGGTATGAGTGGTACTTCGTGGGCTTGTGATATGCTCTTTTTCGACCACCACCTCGGGCTCTTTCTCCATTTCCTTCTCCGTAGAAGTACTAGGATGAGAGATTGGTTCCTTGAAAGTTTTACCACTACGAGTAGTAATAACCTTCACTTCTCCCCTCGGGTTGGAAATGGTATCACTAGGAAGACCAACCGAGGAAGAGGGTTTACACATGATTGCTTCAAACATTTTTGCCATTCGATCTTCAAATTTTGATTGCCTTAAATCCACTTTTAAAAACTCTTTCTTAATCTCATGTTGACCTTGTTCCATCTTTTGTTGATTTTATTGAATACGTTGAACGTTTCCTTCCATTTTATTAGCATGAGTTTTCAATTCATTAGCAAGTTCGTTTTTAAGCTCGTTTTTCAACTCGGATCTTAAGCTAATCATCTCACGTTGCATGTTGTCAAACTTAACATCGTTTGCTTTTGCATAATCCAAAAATTCTCCATTAAGGTTTTTAGTGTGAGCATTTTGAAAACCTTGTGTAGTGTTTTGAAAATCACGGTTTTGGTTTGGATTTTGAACTTTCCCATTCCCACTTTGGTAATTCCCTTTGTTGTAGTTACGTGAATTGCCTTGATAACCACCATTTTGATTGTTGTTTCGATAGTTGTTAGCATTTTGATTTTGGGGAGCTTGATTTGGGCCGGAACCTTGGCCGTTTTGGTTGTAAGTTCCCGTTGCTACGTAAGCACTCGAAGTGTTACCACCGGCGGTAATGCACTCGGAAAGATCATGAGCTCCACCACAAGATAAACAACTCTTTTCAACCGCTTTAACCGATGCGGAATTCAAAGCATCTTGTGCTTTCCAATGTGTCATAAGCGTCGAAAATCTATCGAAAAACTGATTTTCCTCATTAGCTTCATCATGTAAGGCATTAATGTTACGAGACAATGACGATGACGATGAACCCATATTGGCAACACTCGTTGTGTTACGGGGGTTATAAACCTTAGATCTATTCTCGATAATCTTTAAAGCCTTATCGATCGTTTTACACAAAATATTACCACCCGCGGAGGCATTCAAATAATCTCGTTCATGATCATTAATCCCATTGTAAAAAGTATCTATTTGATGCAATTCCGAAAAATCATGGTGTGGACATTCATGTAACATTTCTTTAAATCGTTCCCATGTCGTCGAAAAACTTTCATTATTACGTTGTGTAAACCTTGAAATCTCATTTTTCAAATGTGTTGTTTTAGATGGTGGAAAAAATTGGTTAACAAACTTAGAAACGAGATCACCCCATGTCAAAATAGAATTTGGCGGTTCTTTCTCGAGCCAAATTTTTGCGGGTCCATCCAACGAGTATGGAAACAACATCATCTTAATAGCGTCATGCGGAGTATCCTTAAACTTGCTTGTTGCGGTAAGACGATTGAAATTCCTTATGTGATAATGCGGGTTGTCTTTCTCATGACCTCTAAACTTGTTTGCTTGTAGCATCGACATTAAACCCCTGTTAATCTCGAAATTCTCCGCAAGGATGGCAGGAATCACAATAGCTTCTCCAAAGCCCTCGGTGGGTGCTTGAAGCAACTCCATCATAGTATGATTAGCCATGACGACTATTGGTTCTACAACGGGTTCAACAATTGGAGTTTCTTATTCAATCAAATTGCCTTGGTTTTGACAACGTTTGCGAGCTCGTTTTGCTTGATTACGAGTTAGCATAAACTTAACGTAGAATGGGAGGTGAGCAAAGAAGATTCTTTTGGGTGTTTTGTGGATTTTCAATTTTTTTGTGTTTTTGATTGTTTTTAATTTTTTTTTTGGGATTTTGTGTGTATTCGTAGACAACAATCTACCAAATCTCTTCTCGAATCAAACTCTTGATTAAAGGAGCCTCAAAATAATGAAAACGATCACGTGGAATGAACGCCTTCGATTGACTTTAGAACTTTGGTGAAAACCAAATTGTTCAAGAGGGTTTAATCACAAAGAAACCAAGCAAATATATATTTACGTAATAATACTTTGGGCGGCAAAACCCTCGATTAGCCTTCAATCTGAAAATACTCACAAGCAAGCGGAGAAACGAGGCGGCGCGAAGCACTTAAGAGCCTTTTTCTTTAGGGTATATTTTATAATACCCGCCTTATACTCACCTTATAGTTTGTATTTTTCAAAATCGAGCTTCACGAAAGTATTTATCTATTTTTGCCTTTTTTATTTTGTTTGAGATTCGAATACAATAATTAGGAGATCTAATCCCAATTAAGGTTGTGTTTGCACACTTTTGGAGATATTTAGAATTTGTTGTGATACTTATACAATATAGTAATAATATTTCACAAGAAAAACGAAAAAAAAACCGATAATACGTATTAGTAGAGTTCTACTAATACAAATACTATTTTATGGTTACATATTAAAAACAAAATGAACAAATTAATCACGACACACCTTCCCGGCATCGGCGCCAAAATGATTGTGGTAAAAATACGTCTTTTAGGAAAAAGAGCGTATATGAGCGGTAAGTATTAAGTGATGATTTAGGAAAATCAAACACTAATGACCCAAAGGTGAAAGTTCGTTTCCCAAAGAGGTATATGTGTGAATAATTCGTAATGATTTTGGATTAGTATGAAAGAAAGAAGGGATGAGAAAATAAAATGAAGGATACGTTAAAATTATACTACGACGACAAAATTAAAAACCGTAAAAACTGATAAAATAAAAATAAATTCTAAAAATTCCTAAAAAATTACCAAAATTCAATAAAAATGAATTAAGAGTTTACAAATGATCAAAACTTTTTCAAACCTTTTAATTAATTAAATATAAATTTTTAAATTCTAATTAAAGCCCTAAAAATCCAAATAATTATTAAAAAGCCCAAATACAGATTTCTCACTTTGTGAAACTCAAAAAAGACTTAATTAGACTAAAAACTGTTTTTATGAAATTTTAAACTAAGGAAAACTATTTTTAAATGATTAAAAACTATTAAAATATTAAAATAATTCTAAAAATTAATAAAATGATGAGAAAATTAATCTAAGAGTTTTAAAAATCCTAACTTAATGTATTTATAAAAAGTGCAAAAATATTAAAAGTGAAATTTAGTAATAAAAAATATTAAAATAATATTAAAAATCCAAAAATTGTAAAATTTTCTAAAAACTTGAAAACTAGTTTATTTTAACCTAAATAAACAGAAAATGAAAGTGAAATCACCAAAATACCCCTATTGGGCCCCCAAATGGGCTAAAACAAAAACAGTCCAACTTATTGGGCTTTTTGGCCCAATAAAGTCCAACTCAACCAAATGAGCTGAAAATCACTAGTCCAGCTTAAAATCTAATTCTAAACACAAAAGTCTGAAGGCCCAAAAGCTCAATGTGAGCTTATCACAGCTTAATTGAACAACAACTTATTCTTAATCGGCTTTTTGGCCCATTAAGCTATAAGCCAATGCCATAAGATCTTATTTGACACACAACCTTATTTTGAGATGCCTAAGAGATATGTGAAAAGAAATTTTCAAAAAGCTAAGCCAATAAGCCAGAAATAAGCAAAGTAAAATTTCACTAAAAGATAAAATAGTCGACTTGGAGTTCTAGACCACCTCAGACCTTGATTCAAGTTTCAAAAGACTCTAAATGAATTAAATAAGACAAATCAATTAAGAAAAGTTCAATAAGCTAAGCTAGATAAGCTGAATAAGCTGATTAGCACTTATATAAAAGTCAAAGTAATTGGTTTTCTAGTCAAAGCTTAAAGTCAACCACCCAAATGCTCCAGTATGAACAATTGGGTCAAATAAGGAACACCTATTACAACATTAAAGTTGTTGCAGGTAAAAATAAGCTAAAACAGCTTATTGATAAGCTATATGTAAAATAACACTAGCAGTGGCTAGTAGCAAGGGAAAGGAGTTCCCACTGCTTTGACTATTTGACTGTTGATTTTTGAGAGATCCAGTTGGATTCAATGGAAAACAAAGGCACCCTTATAACTAGTAAGTTGTAAGGAGTCAATATCAAGCAAGAAGTCACACAATCACCAAGCCAATAAGCACATAATAAGCAAACAGTGCACAAATATGATACAGACCTAGAAAATAAGCAGTTATGAATAAATAAGCAGTTTAAGCATTAATAAGCCAACAAAAATGAACCATATGCATACACAAGCTATAATAAAGTCCAATAAGCACAAATAAACTTGTTTCAAACACAGATTCAAAGATTTAAGACAAATTCAAGCTTATGTAGTTGACTGATGAACAAAGTGATATCCAAAATACCTTTTGCTGATCTAAATGACCACAAATCTAATTTTAAACCTTCAAATCCCTTTACCTGGTTGTATTAACTAATATTTAGCACTTGTTAACCCTAGTCTACCCTTAGAACTAGGTGTTCCCAAAATTTTAGTAAAAAACAATAGGTTAATCAGATTTTAAAGCCCTTTGATGGATTTTGGTGATTCAAACCCCAAAACTTGTAAATAAATGACAAATAGGACAAGTAGAACAAGTACCAACAGTAATAAGTGTGAAAACACTTATCCTTTTACCACTTAATTATAATAATAACCTAGCCAAGACGTGTATTTTATGTCGTAAATGTCGAAATTATGCGTGGTTTGTGTTTTTGTTGTGATTTAGGATCAAAATGTGAAAATGGAGGAAAACACGGGCTTTTATCGAAGAAAAAGACAAAAGACGAAGTCAAAAGATCAAGAGTGCAAAAAGAACGGAAGTCCAAGGCCAATTCTAAAGATTTATCGAAGAAAAAGTTTAAAGACGGAAGTTTAATGAAGTCGAAGAACTCAAGTCTAATTATTGAAGAAATTATAAGACAAGTTCAATTTATATCGACAAATCCCGAGACGACGTCGAGAAAGATAAAGAATTTAAATCAAGTCGAGACGAGAAAGAGAAAGAAAGAAGGAAGCAACACATGCACTCACCACTTCCTATATATACCCTCCTAATGACACATTAGGAGGGTGTTAGTTAGTTAGTTAGTCATTAGTTAGTATCAATTTTTCATTTTTTGTAGCTTTAATTTTTAGAGAGAGAAAGTGTTTAACTTTCTCTCACTAGCACTTCATCTTTTATCTTTCATCTTCCTTTCTAGTTTTAATCTAAACTTTACTTTTAAAGCTTAATATTGTTTTAATATTAATCTTATTCTTCCTTTCTTATTTTGTTTATATTTGATTCGTGATAATCTTTGATTTTGTTTCATCTTTGAGTTCATGTGATTAAAAAGTTTATCTTTTTATTCATCTATAAGTTTTAATACGAATTGAGCTTTGAGCTTGACATGCTTATCGGCTTATTTTGTATTTAGCTTATTAGTTTTAAGGTTTTCTTAAAAGTTTTGTCTTTTTAAAGTTTGTTTATTAAAGTTTGCGTATTTAGTATTTCGTGTCTTAAAAGTTTTCAAATTTTTGCTTATTTAGTTGGTTAAGTTTTTGTTTAGTGTTCTTTTTATTAGTGCTTATTCGAGTTTTAGCTTATTGAATTCCATCCGAATATTGTTTCATTTCCATCACAATAGGGTTTCTATTATTGCGACGGTTTATTCAGACGGTTTCATTGCGATCGCAATAACCCTTAGGGTTTTACTTTGCGATCAAGTATTCAGATCCCGTATTCCGATCGTGATTGCGATCTCTCATTGTGATCGTATAATGCGACGGGTCTTAAGGTTATATTAAGACGAAACGCTGCCTAATTTTTGTTAGCCATATTCAGATAGAATTATTCAGATAGAATTATCCAGATAGAATTATTAAGATAGGATTATTTAGATAGGATTATTCAGATAGGATTATTCAGATAGAATTATTCAGATAGAATTATTCAGATAGAATTATTCAGATAGAATTATTCAGATAGAATTATTCAGATAGAATTATTCAGATAGAATTATTCAGATAGAATTATTCAGATAGAATTATTCAGATAGAATTATTCAGATAGAATTATTCAGATAGCATTATTAGATATAATTATTCCGATAGAATTATTCAGATAGAATTATTTAGATAAAATTATTCAGATAGAATTATTCAGATAGAATTATTCAGATAGAAGTTTTAAATTTTTCGTCATTTACTTTTAAGTATTAATTTTTAATATTAAATTTCAAGCTTCCACTTTTACTTAACGACATTTTCATTTATTTTTACATTCTCATTTAAATTTACATTTTCCTTTTACCTTAGTTTAAAATAGATAACCTTTCCCCTTTATATTCCACCAAGAACGACTGAGTCACACTTTCAACTGTAATCAATTCGAAAAGATCGGACGATAACTTTTTTATACTTGGTAATACCAGTTATCAAATGGCGCCGCTGCCGGCTCTTTTCGTTAAGATTAACGGTTTTTAGTGAGAGACGCGTTGGATTTTGGGATCCGTTCACTTTTGAACGTTATTTTTCGTGTTAAAAATTTCAAAAATCCTAAAAATTATAAAATTTTCAAAAAAACCTAAAAAAATAGAAAAACATAAAAAACCAAAAATATTTCTTGTCTATCTTTCTTTTCCTTTTATAGGTGTGTATGCGTACCCGTGCTCGTAAGAAGAAAGCAACTCAATCTGAAGTCGAAACTCCACCTATTTTCACCATAAACAATCGACCAATGATCGAGCTTTTACAATCGCACGCAGAGGGCAACACCGTTGCTATTGTTATACCCGTGATTGGAGCCAACAACTTTGAGCTCAAATCCGGCTTCATTCAAATGGTCTCTGCTCAACCATTCTTGGGGCGTACACTTGATGATCCTCATGACCATATCAAAAGGTTTCTTCAACTCACTAATACGGTCAAGTTTAATGGGGTTTCACAAGAAGTAATTCGCTTGCAACTTTTTCCTTTCTTCTTAGAGGGACAAGCCCGACATTGGCTTGATAAGGAACCGCCACAAAGTATTCTTACGTGGTCAGATTTAGAGACAAAATTCATCAACTACTTTTCCCACCCTCACGTACTACCGCTTTGTGAATGAAATCATTAACTTTGAACAAAAGTACGGTGAGACATTTAGTGAATCTTGGGACCGTTTTAAGGAACTTTTAAGAAAGTGTCCACAACATGGTTTCACAAAAGTGCATCAAATTAACACTTTTTACAATGGTTTAAGCATGAATGACCAAGATTCACTAAATAGTGCCACGGGGGGTAACATTTTGATTAAGTCTTCTAATGCCGCATGGGATATTATTGAGAATAAATCTAAAGTGCAAACCAAAAGTGTTCGGGCTAATGTGGCTAGTGCTAGCACTAGTGACACCGAAAGGAGACTTGTTAAGCTTACTACGGTTGTTGAAGCACTTGCTTTACAAGCCGTTAATAATGCTAAAAACAACAATGCTATAACTTGTGAAACTTGTGGTGGGCCACACTCTTATGCTAATTGTGATAAAGCTTTTGATCAATCTCACGGGGAAGTGTATGCTTACAACAACACCGAGAGAGTTCATTTCAAGCCTAATGTCGATGTTAATCACTTGTCTTACAACTCGACAAATTATTTGGCTCCACCCGGTTTTCAACAAAGACCACCACAACCTAACCAAAACAACCAAGGGCCGCAAAGAGCTAATTTTCAAGGTAATGCCAATGTGAGGGGCTTAAATGC
This sequence comes from Glebionis coronaria, assembly GCA_025667525.1. Lineage (NCBI taxonomy): Eukaryota > Viridiplantae > Streptophyta > Magnoliopsida > Asterales > Asteraceae > Glebionis > Glebionis coronaria. Next base: position 3,203,927 of record JANFOE010000193.1, read on the forward strand.
CAGTCAGGGAAATTACCAAATGCAAAATCAAGGTTTCTAAACCAAGGTTTCAATCCTCAAGGTTTTCCACCTTATAACCAATACCCAAACCAAGGTTTTCAACAACAAGGGTTCAATTTACCTCATCCGCCAATGGAATTGGTTTTGCAAAAGTTGAATGAACATGAGAAAATCATGCAAGCAATGCAAGAATCTACTAGACAAATTCAAGAGTCCACGGATAGGAAATTCTTTCAAATGTTACAAACCCTTCGCCCCCAAGGTGCTCTTCCTTCTAACACCGAAGCAAACCCTAGAGCTAATGTGAGTGCTATTACTACACGAAGTGGAGCAACTCTAGTAGGACCTTCTATCCCCCTCCCGTTACTCCATCTACACCTCCTCCACCTCCATTTATTCCTCCTACTTCCACGCCTAGTACTAGTTCTCCATTACCGTCTCCACCTCTCACGGAAGAAGAACCTAAACAAAACCCTCCACCAACCCCACCTACCACCTCTAAACCTTCTACTTCTCACCCTTAAACATCTCAACCTTTACCTGCTACAACCACACCACCTAAACCCAACATCCCTTATCCTTCTCAGTTAGACAAGTGCAAACTGCTCACTAAAGAGGATGCTCAAGTCACTTCTTTTATAAAGATGATCTCTCAAATGAATTTCAACATTAGCCTCGTTGAAGCACTTGTCCAAATGCCGAAATTCGTCAAAGCATTCAAGGAATTGCTTAACAAGAAGGAAAAGATGGCTGAGTTTGTCAACATACGCTTAAAAGAAAACTATTCTGCAGTTATTCTTAAAGAACTTCTAGAAAAACTTAGAGATCCCAGTCATTTTGTGTTACCTTGCATTTTCAACAAAACCGAAGAATTTACTGCGTTAGCTGATCTCGGGGCAAGTATAAATTGAATGCCATTAAGTGTGTGGAAAAAGCTATCATTACCCGACCTTACACCGACAAAGATGACTCTTGAGCTAGCAAATCGCACTCTCGCTTACCCCGTTGGTATTGCCGAAGATATGTTTATTAAAGTTGGTACCTTCACTTTTCCGGTCGATTTTGTTGTTGTTGATTATGAAATGGACCCTCGTATTCCGTTAATACTTGGACGGCCATTTTTGAGAACCGGAAAAGCTCTAGTCGATGTTGCCGAAAGTGAATTAATCTTAAGGGTCGGGAATGATGCTCAAGTTTTTAAGATGGGGAAGATTACAAGTAAGACAAATGGAAAAGAATCCGCGAAAATGATTAATGTGCTTCAAGAAGAGCTTACTTCTACTTTGGAAACTTTTAAGCTTGATAACTTTGTTGTATATGCTAATCTTATTTTCGAGTCTTCCCATGATAATCCACTTTTCCAAGACGATGTGGATGATTTTGATGATTCTCTCCCCAATGTGGATCCCCCACCAATCTATGATTCTCCACCGATCTATGATGATTCTAGTTCCGATGGGGATGATTATGCTGCATTTGTTTCAGAGTATCCAGACATGCCCACTTATGATGATTTTGATGCTGTTGATACTCTCTCGAGTGATTATTCACATGATGACCTTGCACCTACTTTTGATGAAGATCCTCCTCCAACAACAATGCTTGATCCTACTTTGGATGACTACTCATTTGAGGAAGATTTTTCTACTTTTCTCAACACTTACTTTCCAAATGAGAGTGATTCTCCTCCTTTGGACTTTGATGATGCTCTTTATCCTACTTTGGATATGAAGAAACCCGTCTCAAAGGAGAAGAAGCCGGATGACACCGATATCCGTAGCACTTATGTCTTGACACCTCTCTATCCACCTTCTGAGGATGAGATTGTGCGATTTATGAGCGGATCCTCTTCAAGGTCTACTGAGCCTGAGTGTTATTTTCCCCTAAAGGAAAAGGTGTTCGATCCCGGTATTGTAATTTCTAAGCCATCTCAGTATCCATCTGATGAAATAAAAGGAAATATTTTTGGAACTTTTGGAGATATGCTTGCACCTCATCACCCTTGCTACCACCGTGCTCAACAACTGCTTAAGGGAACCTTGCCTACTCTTCTTTGGCTTGCCTTGTTCGCCTTAAGCTTGTGCTATTTGATGGATGAAAACCATGTATTTGATCCTGGTGGATGTGTTTCAAGCTTCTCCCTATGCTAATCAAGGTCGAGTCAGGCTCGCGACTCGGTGAACAAAAACAAGCGCTTCTCGGGAGGCAACCCGCAGTATCTATCCTTTTTCTCTGTTTTTATAATAATTGTAGGGGGAGTCCCTAGTGTGTGTTTGTTGTTTTCTTTCTTATCATATGCAGGGATTCAAGCTTTCAAAGCTCCATTCTTGATGACTTTTGACGAACCGTGATTCCGTGTTCCCGTCTTCCCAGTTCTATCCTAAACTCTTTTGATTCTCTATTTTATATTCTTCAATATTAAAATAGGAATCACTTTAGTTGTGTCTTCCTTAGCAAGATTTAAACAACGTGCACAATATCCTAAGTGAAGGGGAGTTTACTCCCACATGCTTAAACATTGAGGACAATGTTTATATTAAGTCTAGGGGAGACTTCTATCGAAGTTAAGTGGGCTTTTTCTTGTATTTGTCCTCATTTAACCAGAAAATTGATTTTTCGACATTTTTCAAAAGTTTTGATTTATTTTGGCCTAGTTGTATTTACCTTTGTTATAGTTATTTTTTTCTTTGCTAAAATAAATTTTAATAAAGTGGTTTTAATTTTTAAACGTTGTGAATCTTTTGACTCAACCTGAGTATACTTATCTAAGTTTACTCTAGCTAGTATCCTTAACGTGTTTAAGTCAAGTTTTGCTAGGCTTTTATATAGGGAACTTTAAAACGCGAAAGTCTTAACTTTTACGGTTAAGAACAAGAAATTTTCGCAAGTTCCTATAATTGATCCTAGAAAGTCGTTTATCAAGGGAACTTTAAAATGCGAATTCTAAACTTGAAAAAGTCTAAGAAGTTGCAAGATCCTATAGACGACTTGAAAACCCAAAACTTTGATTTAATAGGTTAAGCATCCACGAGTCTCATTCCTTGAGATTTTAAATTGTGGAGAACGAGAGATGATAGAGTCAATTATAATTTTGGTATTCTTTCATGAGTTTATGTGAGTTGATTATGAGCTTTTTCTCCCATCACTTGTTAATAAATTTAATTGCAATAAGTAAGGTTGTACGATTTGAAAAGTTACTTAGCTTCAAGCCCAAGATCGTTTAAAAGTTGCTCGGTAATAATTAGAGTTCATAGCCAAGGCATAACTTATTGAAGCGGGATGCGAAGATTGGCGAGTCTGAAAAGGTCCTAACAAGACATGAGGGCTACATTTTGTTGCTAAAGATCCCAAATGATGTGAAGAATCATTTATAAAAATCAATATGAAGGATCGAGACACACGACGAAAAGAAAATACTCCCCTAAAGATCATGGAGAAGTCTATCAAAAAAGGCCCTAACAAGGTATGAGGATAAATAGATCCAAGTCCTAAAAGGAGGCGGATCATTGTATATCAAAATCCCAAATAAAGATTGGAGAAAAATGAAGAAGTCGTGGTCCAAATATGAAGAATCTCTCAAAAAGTTCAAGTGAAGAAATTCCTATTATGAAGAGAAGACCATTATTTCATGAACGTCTCTCAAGATTTGAGGTATGAAGTCGCTGCCAAATATCGGTCCGAGAAAGGTCTCAAATCGTGAAGCGAGTTATGCCAAGATATGAACTTTATGAGGTCCCGAGAAGCAGTTTTAAAAGATTTTTTCCTTTAGCTAACTATTGATTAAATCGTCCTACTTTATTTTCAGCCTAAATAACTATCGAAATAAGTCAACAATGCATCTTCGTGATCATTCAAGACAACAATAAAATATAAGAGATACACCTAGGAATAAGGGAGTCTAAGTAAATATTTGGCCCACATGAGTTTGTGATAGTTTGCTAACTTATAATAACAATGATCTCGTTTTTAAGCTTGGTATGGGGAACGTGAAACTTGAGGATGATAATCATTCATGACATTCCAAAACCCCAAGGTAAGTTTTTGATCTTTTTACTTGTTTTCTTCCTTTAAATATTTTGTCTCTTTAATAAAGGCCAATGTGGATTGATTGTGATAGAAAATGTAAAACTTGCTTTGTAATTAATGCATTGCATGAGGACATTACAATGGTCAAGTGTAAGGGATTTAATAAGTGTGAAAACACTTATCCTTTTACCACTTAATTATAATAATAACCAAGCCAAAACGTGTATTTTATGTCGTGAATGTCAAAATTATGCGTGGTTTGTGTTTTTGTTGTGATTTAGGATCAAAATGTGAAAAAGGAGGAAAACACGGGCTTTCACGGGCTTTTATCGAAGAAAATGACAAAAGACGAAGTCAAAAGATCAAGAGTGCAAAAAGAACGGAAGTCCAAGGCCAATTTTAAAGATTTATCGAATAAAAAGTTTAAAGACGGAAGTTTAATGAAGTCGAAGAACTCAAGTCTAATTATTGAAGAAATTATAAGACAAGTTCAATTTATATCGACAAATCCCGAGACGACGTCGAGAAAGATAAAGAATTTAAATACAGTCGAGACGAGAAAGAGAAAGAAAGAAGGAAGCAACACATGCACTCCCCACTTCCTATATATACCCTCCTAATGACGCATTAGGAGGGTGTTAGTTAGTTAGTTAGTCATTAGTTAGTATCCATTTTTCATTTTTTGTAGCTTTAATTTTTAGAGAGAGAAAGTGTTTAACTTTCTCTCACTAGCACTTCATCTTTTATCTTTCATCTTCCTTTCTAGTTTTAATCTAATCTTTACTTTTAAAAGCTTAATCTTTTTAATATTAATCTTATTCTTCCTTTCTTATTTTGTTTATCTTTGATTCGTGATAATCTTTGATTTGTTTCATCTTTGAGTTCATGTGATTAAAAAGTTTATCTTTTTATTCATCTATAAGTTTTAATACGAATTGAGCTTTGAGCTTGACATGCTTATTGGCTTATTTTGTATTTAGCTTATTAGTTTTAAGGTTTTCTTAAAAGTTTTGTCTTTTTAAAGTTTGTTTATTAAAGTTTGCGTATTGAGTATTTCGTGTCTTAAAAGTTTTCAAATTTGTGCTTATTTAGTTGGTTAAGTTTTTGTTTAGTGTTATTTTTATTAGTGCTTATTCGAGTTTTAGCTTATTGAATTCCATCCGAATATTGTTTCATTTCCATCACAATAGGGTTTCTATTATTGCGACGGTTTATTCAGACGGTTTCATTGCGATCGCAATAACCCTTAGGGTTTTACTTTGCGATCAAGTATTCAGATCCCTTATTCCGATCGTGATTGCGATCGCTCGTTGCGATCGTATATTGCGAAGGGTCTTAAGGTTATATTAAGATGAAACGCTGCCCAATTTTTGTTAGCCATATTCAGATAGAATTATTCAGATAGAATTATTCAGATCGAATTATTCAGATAGACTTATTCAGATAGAATTATTCAGATAGGATTATTCATCTAGGATTATTCAGATAGGATTATTCAGATAGGATTATTCAGATAGAATTATTCAGATAGAATTATTCAGATAGAATTATTCAGATACAAGTATTCAGATAGAATTATTCAGATAGAATTATTCAGATAGAATTATTCAGATAGGATTATTCAGATAGGATTATTCAGATAGAATTATTCAGATAGAATGCTTCTGATAGAATGCTTCAGATAGAATGCTTCAGATAGAATTATTCAGATAGAATTATTCAGATAGAATTATTCAGGTAGAATTATTCAGATAGAATTATTCAGATATAAGTTTTTAATTTTTCGTCATTTACTTTTAAGTATTAATTTTTAGTTTAAAATTTCAAGCTTCCACTTTTACTTAACGACATTTTCATTTGTTTTTACATTCTCATTTAAATTTACATTTTCATTTTACCTTAGTTTAAAATAGATAACCTTTCCCCTTTATATTCCACCAAGAACGACTGAGTCACACTTTCAACTGTAAACAATTCGAAAAGATCGGACGATAACTTTTTTTATACTTGGTAATACCAGTTATCAAACACCATACACAAACATTCACCTACTCAAATCAACCAAAGCTCAGCTTATGCAGTTAACCCAAACACCCTTTAATAAATTCTTTTAACAGTTTTTCAAAGGCTTATTCAGATTTAACCCACAAATCAAGCTCCAATCAACCTAGTATCAACAAACAAACCTCAATACACAAGATCCAACCACAATAACACACAATCACAGACAAATACTTAGAATCCACATAAAACAACAAAATATTTAGAAAAGTAACCATGCCTTGGGATGTTTAGAACTGATGTGGTAGCAAGAACAACCCCAAACTTCAAATAGATGCTAAGATGAACAAACACAAAGGTGAACAAAATGATGAAAATCTGATTTTTGAAAACAAGAGTGTGACATCCGTCAAATTTCCATCTTAATTTATTCATGTAGTACGAGTACTTTAACTGTTTACCGACGAGTTGTCGACATGAATGTGTTAATTATTTTGCTTTGCGGACAAAGCCCTTTTTAGGGAGAGCATATGTAACATCTCGAGTTTTCGCGATTATTAAGTTGAATGCAATACACGAAATTGGTAGGCGTATTATATTTTCCGTACGTTTATTTGATATACTTACTAGATTACGTGAAGTCTCACACAATTGCCTTTGTTTTGGATCGTGTGTCAAACGGTTATAGAGTCGTGTTTATTCAGTTCGCGTCTAAACTTAAACACCGTGAACCCGAGTCAAGTTATTTAACAGTTACAGCATATACATATATTTGAGTATAAACTTTCATTCATGTTTATTGCAAAACTTGCTTAACAAGTGTCCCAAATTCAGTCACATGTCCAGCTACAAATAAACCCCATAGTTTATTTCCCACTAACCACTACAAGACAGCACACATGCCTAGTTTACCCCATTTGGGTATATCACAAGTTACCATTTTCAGCTTGAAGCTAACCCTAGACTATCAATACATGATTAAATACAAATCCAAAGTTTACCCAATGTCCAAATACAAAGTTTATCACAGTCCAAATTACAAACACAAATTCTGTACAAGTCTTTCAAATACAACTCCTGGGTAGGTGAAGATTAGTGTCCAGCCGACCCACACGTCGCGTCCAACCTGCAAAACCGAAAGAGTCAAGCCTTCCATCCCGTCCGAACCTGCAAACCGAAACGTAGCATCCCATTGTGAGTCTTTTCGTCTCTTCGTTTTCCTATATGAAGTCTTAGTTGTGCTCGTCTTTTACAAACCTGCGAATAATCAAACCAAGGTGTTAGTCTTTGTAACGGTCTTATTTTAACTAAAAACTGAAAAGGTTAAACCTTAGTACTAATACTTGAAACATGTCTATGACTTTACTTTTCTGTCAACCAAACCGAGACCCCGACTTAGACCAAACCGAGACCCCGACTTAGACCAAACCGAGACCCCGACTTAGACCAAACCAAGACCACAAACAAGACCAAGCCAAGAACCAAACCGAGACCCAAGTCAAACCAAACCGAGACCCAAGTCAAACCAAACCGAGACCCAATTAAAGGCCAAACCGAGAACCAAACCCAGCCAACCAAATTGCTTACTTTCTGCCAAAATCTATCAACAATCAATACCACCTAATCCAAATGTCTTAACCATTTTTATTTTACAGAAACACCCTAAAAACCCTCAATCATGCCGCGGGTATAAAACCCCCATTTCAAATCGAAACCCTAGAAATTTAAAAACCTTTTAAACATTTAATTAACATTTTCCCCATTCCAAAAACACCACATAATCATGAGTATCAACCGAATGTAAAAACCCCCAATTTTATATAAACCCTAGATTGATTTTTATTAATTAAAACATTAATTAAACCTAATCTAAACCCGAATCCAATAGTTAATTTAATTGAAAACGAGTTATGCAAAAACCCCCAATTTACCGAAACCCTAATTTTTATAAACCGATTATATGTTGAAATTAGTTTGATTTTATAATAGAAAACATCAATTAATTACATTTAAACCCGAGATTGATAAAAACACCCAAATATTTCAAAACCCTAATTCGTTTATTTCAAATCCGAGAGCCATATGGTTCTCAACAAGTTTATACCAATTAATCAAACCCACTGATCTTTTACAAATCGAAAACCAATTAACTTTTGTTAAAAGAAATTAAGGAGAAACAAACTTATCTTTGATTTTTGGCTGATGATTGACGTGACCATAAGGATGAACACATCTGAAAACCAAATCGGTTTGATGTGGGGATGAAACCCCACATCTCACGCGATCTAAACACCTCAGACCACCCATACACGATTGTTATATTCAAACTGAAAAGGATATTAGCCATGGAAGGGATGAACCGATCCAGTTTTGAGAGAGAGATGAGATTGGGGCGGTGGAGTTATTTTCGAGGGAAGAGAGAGAGTATAACTCTCTGTTTTTGAGAGTTGTGTGTGTAAACACACGTTTATTTACTCCTTGTTCCTTGTTTATTCCGCCCATGGGCCGGGCCGGGTCATATGACCCTTGGGCCGGTTGGGAGTGAGGGTATTGGACCCATTTTGGGCCAAGTGTTATATTAAGTTTAGTTAAAAGCCCATAAAACGAATTTTATAAATTTAGGGTATAATATAACCCGTAAAACCCGGCCGTTTAATAACCGACTTTTATTTGTCGTACATTTCCGTAAACGTATGGTTTCGTCAAGCACAACTAGGGTGTCGTGTCTTTTATTAATATAATTTTTCGTATCGTAACTCGATCCTCATAATTAAATAGGTCGCGGCTAGCGTAACCGTACTCTCGAGCTATTTTATCTTCGTTCTCTTTGCTGAATTACGAGGTGAGTTTATAGCCCCATACTTTACTATTTTCACTGCTTTTTGGGTGAGACATTGCTTGATTTTAACGTGTGAACACAAGTGCATTTACTGATTTATATATTAGTCTAAGTCCCACTAAAAACCCAGTTGCTTTGGCCCGTGAATCGTGAACCGTTAATTACTTTGTGTAAGCGCGAATGTTATGGATAGATCTATCGGGATTGACATCCCTGTCTGTCTTGTCCAACAAGGGGACAAGCGGGCACAGTTTCATTTGAGTCTGAGATAGGATGTCGTGGGTTTAGGCATCTAGTTTGGGCTACATTTATATGATTATACTGCCGGTGTTGTTAACGCTTCGGTGTCACGAGCTTAGACTGTAATAAATACTTTTGGGATGACTTTGTATCTGTTATATTGTCATCACATTTGGGGAAATCTTGTGGTTCATTAAACATTTCCACTTAACTAAACCTATGAACTCACCAACGTTATGTTGACACTTTAGCAATGTTTTTCTCAGGTATTAAGAAGGAAGATGCTAAATGAGGTCTCATGCATTGCCGTCATTTCTTTGAAACAAAGATCATTTGTACCATTTGAGAAAACTATGTTTTGTAACTGTATTCAGTTTATGCTTCCGCACTTTGTTAAAACTATTTATTTTATTAATTACAAGTGATCTATTTTCCGAACGTCTCATTTAGAGGTCGTTCTTTGTGACTATGTGCGTATGATAATCATGACGTCACCACTCCCTTGTCGCCATTATACTCTGATATTTTGGGAGTGTGACAGATTGGTATCAGAGCCATAGTTATAGAGAACTAGGTTGCATTTAGTAACTCTAGACTATAACTGCTCTATGTTTAATCGATTATCATACGGATTGTAAGTATTGAGTATATGTAGATACATAAGTAATAAATGGGATACATGTGATTTAACAATTACGAGGTATATTTACATGGGTTACATGTGCAACAACGAAATCTGAATTATGTTATATGGGATACATGTGGATTCAACAATGATTGCTATGTTATGTTAATGTCCTTTTTACGGACTAATTTTATAAGATATTTACACACATTTATTTTGTTTATGATTACAGCGATGTCTTCATCTGATGATTCCACGTCTACAGGAGCGTACTACAACCGTAGTTCACAGTCGACTATCAGTTCATCAGTAGGACTACCTAGAGGATCGCCGTCAGGATATCCGTGGTACCGGATGGTTTCAGATGACGATACAGAGAGAGAGACTGAGGAGGTTCGTCATTCACCGATCCGTATTCCTGATGCATCAGCTGACGATGTACTTAGCCTAGAAGGCGGAGGAGAGGATGACTTAGACACTGACGTGGTGCAGTCACCAGGTCAGACATCAGTGACTAGAGATGAGACGGTAGAGGAGACAGAGGATGATGAGATGGAGTTCACAGATGGGGAAGGAGAGCCTATGGAGGTCACAGACACTGAGGACCCTCCTACTGCATATGCTGCTACTCCTGAGGTTTCCCTAGCACACATCTCCTCATCTTCATCTGAAGACGAAGGAGAAAGGACTGCTATTCCTGCTCCAGCACCTGGTACTCTACCTTTCTACTATGTGAGACGACGTCTTCGGGGGAGAGCTGCTCGACCACCACTTTCACCTTACCGACCCCTCATACCTTTCACTGCCACTGACAGGCATGCAGCCCGCACACCTGCCAGTCCTGTCCCAGAGACACCACTACTACTACCACCACCAGAGACTGTACCTGCTGTGTACCAGGAGATGCTTACTGATGCTGATATCTCTACTGGGCCGAGAGCTACGACTCCTCTTCCTAGGAGAGCTACATCGACGGTGGTGATGCTTGGGGCGGCAGATGGATGTGTGACGACACGATTGAACAGGTTGGAGGATGCTGTAGAGGCTTTAGGTGAAGAGTATAATGAAGTGCAGGATAAGTTGGAGGCACTGGCGAAGAAGAGTCCAGTTAGGGATGAGACAGTGTTGACAGTATGTGTGACCCGTCTACGAGGACAGCTTCTTACTGTTCTTGATCAGATGGAATCCATGCCGAACGCTCGTCTTGAGGAGATTGGAAGCCTGATGACCCGTTGGGGAGTAGAGCCATTGGTGGAGACAGGCGGACTAGAGGCACCAGTGGAGGACCCTGTTGCAGACTTGGATAAGAGGTTTAGAGCCACTTGTCATGATACCGATGTTAGACTGAGAGATTCCCAGGCTCGTGAGCTCGTGGTTGAGAGGAGGTTAGCAGAGTTGGAGAGAGAGCTTCATCAGCGCCATGAGGGCACTAGTTAGATTTATCTTGTACCATCGACCTATCCTTGTATGACCACTAAGCTTTGAAGTTTATCTTAGCTAGTTGGTATTTTATTTTCTTTTATTATGTTATGACAAACTATGATGTACTACCAGACGATTCTAGGAATGATATTATGGGTTACAAAAATTGTGAGATCATTATATATTGTGTATTATACCCTGGAGCATTTCATAATTGTATTGTGTGTGCCATGCATGTTATGTCTGGCAAAAACTCATTATCCTATTACCTTGTTAGATTATGGCGCCAGTTAGAAGATCCGAAACGCAGAATCCACCAGCCGCTACCGGTGGAATTGACACCGTCATGCTAAGCCAAATGATAGCCGAACGAGTGGCCGAGGCACTCGCGACCGCTGAAGCAAATCGTACAGCTAGCACAGAGGAGGAGACCAACCAAGGAGCTACTAATGCTATTGCACGGACTTGTACCTACAAGGAATTTCGTGCAGTTACGCAAGTAAGTTTTCGCGGTACTGAAGGAGCAGTAGGATTAACCAGATGGTTTGAGAAGCTAGAATCCCAATTTGGGATTAGCAATGTCGCTGAAGCCGACAAGGTGAAGTTTGCGTCAAGCACGTTAGTGGATGGTGCTCTGACTTGGTGGAACGTCTATGCTCGTGCAGTGACCATTGACGTTGCCCAAGCGACGCCCTGGAGTGAATTTAAAGCTATGTTTGTGAGGAAATACTGCCCACGAAATGAAGTCAAGCAGATGGAAGTTGAGCTGTGGAACCTGAAGGTCAAGGGTACTGCTCTTACTGCTTACAATCAGCGCTTTCAAGAGCTGATCTTGTTATGTCCTGAAATGGTGCCCAACGACGACCGATTGTTGGAGCGATACATTGAAGGACTACCTTTGAGCATCAAAGGGAATGTGACTTCATCCAAGCCAACTGATTTGCACGAGGCAATCGACATGGCTCAGAGTCTGATGTACCAAGTGGTACAGGAGTTGGGAGAAAATAATGGGGATAAAAGAAAGTGGTCTGGCAACCACTACAACAACAATACCAACAACAGCAACAACCCAAACAACTACAATCAGAACAAGCGACAAGAAGTAGCAAGAGTGTTTACTGCTGGACAAGGAAATACTGGAAACTACGCTGGAAGACTTCCTTTCTGCGGAAAATGTGGCCGACACCACGAAGGAGCATGTCCCCCTACGTGCTACAATTGTGGGAAGGCGGGACATAAGGCAAAGGAATGTCGAGCACCACCTCGTTCTACAAATTAAAGAGGACCTGGAACGCAAGGTGGCCAAGGAGCAAATGTCACTTGCTTTGGATGTGGAGAGAAAGGTCACTACAAGAACAAATGTCCAAGCAGTGGGAACCAAGGTCGTAGTAACCAGATTCGAGGGAATCAAAATCACAACCAAGGGAACCAGAAGCAGAATCAAGGGAACCGAGGAGGGAATAACCGAGCCACAACTAGTACTCCTGGAGGATTCACGGCACCTAGCAAAGTGTATCATCTCTGTGCTGAAGCTGCTGTGCAAGACAACAATGTTGTGACTGGTACGTTTCTAGTCAATAACAACTATGCTTCAGTACTATTTGATTCTGGTGCGGATAGGAGTTTTGTGTCGTCTATATTTAGTGAACGCCTAAATGTTACCCCTACTGCGTTAGACGTTAAGTATAATGTAGAATTAGCCGATGGGAAGTCAGTAACCACCGACGTTATTCTGAAAGGATGTAGTGTAAGGTTACAAGGTCGTTCGTTTCGTATCGACCTACTCCCTATAGAATTGGGAAGTTTTGACGTCATCATTGGAATGGATTGGATGTCGAAGCATCACGCGGAGATTGTATGTCATGAGAAGTGTGTCCGTGTTCCTTATGGAAACGACGTACTCATCATACAAGGCGAAAGAAGTGGAGTGAAGAATGGATCAAGATTGGAAGTCATCTCATGTATCAGGACCCAAAGATACATTGAGAAGGGATGTCCGGTATTCTTGGTTCAAGTAACACAAAAGGAAGGAGAAGAAGATCACGAGAAGAAGGTGGAAGATGTACCGATCGTTAGAGACTTTCCGGACGTATTCCCAAAGGACTTACCCGGACTACCACCAGCACGGCAAGTGGAGTTTCACATCGAGCTTACACCAGGAGCCGCGCCTGTTGCTAGAGCCCCATACCGTCTAGCACCGGCCGAGATGACAGAGTTAGCTGAACAGATAAAGGAACTTTCTGACAAAGGTTTCATTAGACCAAGTTCCTCACCTTGGGGAGCGCCGGTCTTATTTGTCAAAAAGAAAGATGGATCCTTTAGAATGTGTATCGATTACCGAGAATTGAATAAGCTGACGATAAAGAACCGCTACCCATTGCCGAGGATTGACGATCTTTTCGACCAATTGCAAGGATCTAGCATATACTCGAAGATCGATTTAAGGTCAGGATATCATCAACTAAGGGTTAGAGAGGAAGACGTCCATAAGACGGCTTTTAGAACCCGGTACGGACACTACGAGTTCCAAGTTATGCCTTTCGGTTTGACAAACGCGCCTGCGGTATTCATGGATCTCATGAACCGAGTTTGCAAACCATACTTGGACAAGTTTGTGATTGTATTTATCGATGACATTCTCATCTATTCTCGTAATGAAGAAGAGTACAAGGAACATTTGAAGACCATATTAGAGCTGCTAAGGAAGGAGAAGTTATATGCAAAGTTTTCCAAATGTGAGTTTTGGATAAACACAGTGCAATTCCTTGGGCATGTGATCGACAGCAGTGGTATTCACGTTGATCCTGCTAAGATCGAGGCCGTAAAGGATTGGGCGACTCCAACAACACCCACGGAGATCCGCCAATTTTTAGGTCTTGCTGGTTACTATAGGAGATTCATTGAAGGTTTCTCCAAGATAGCTAAACCAATGACGGAATTGACTCAAAAGGATAAGAAGTTTGAGTGGAAGGAGGAACAAGATTTGGCATTCCAGACGTTGAAGCAGATGTTGTGTGAAGCACCTATACTAGCCCTACCTGAGGGTAATGAAGACTTTGTGGTGTATTGTGATGCATCCATAAAAGGGTTAGGTGCAGTACTGATGCAAAGGACTAAGGTCATAGCTTACGCATCAAGACAACTAAAAGTGCACGAGAAGAACTACACAACTCATGACCTAGAGTTGGGAGCAGTGGTGTTTGCCTTGAAGATTTGGAGACACTACCTTTATGGTACTAAGTGTGTTGTATTCACTGATCATAAGAGTCTACAACATATTTTGAATCAAAAGGAACTCAACATGAGACAACGACGTTGGCTAGAGTTGCTCAGTGATTACGATTGCGAGATCCGTTATCACCCGGGCAAGGCAAATGTCGTGGCCGACGCTTTGAGTCGAAAGGAGAGAGTTCTTAGGGTGAAGGCTTTAATGATGACCATTGACTTAGATCTTCCATCCTTAATTCTCAAGGCTCAGAAAGAAGCAGTCGAGGAAGAAATTCTCAAGACTGAAGATGTTGGAGGAATGATAAAGAAGTTGGAAGCACGTTCGGATGGAATGTTATGCCTTGATAATAGGAGTTGGTTACCATGCCATGGTGACCTAAGATCCTTGATTATGCATGAGTCGCATAAGTCAAAGTACTCCATACATCCGGGATCTGACAAAATGTATCATGATCTGAAGATGTTGTATTGGTGGCCGAACATGAAAGCGGATATTGCTACATACGTTAGCAAGTGTTTGACTTGTGCCAAAGTCAAAGTCGAGCATATGAAACCATCAGGATTATTGGTCCAACCCGAACTGCCAGAATGGAAGTGGGAAAGGATCACTATGGATTTCATTACCAAGCTACCAAAGACCGCAGCCGAATTCGACACGATTTGGGTAATCGTCGACCGACTCACCAAATCGGCTCATTTCCTACCCATCAAGGAGACTGATGGAATGGATAAGTTAGCAAGGACATACTTGGAGGAAGTAGTCACGAAGCACGGTGTGCCTGTGTCTATAATCTCCGACCGAGACAGCCGATTTACTTCGCAGTTTTAGAAGTCACTACAGAAGGCATTGGGAACGCAGTTGGATATGAGCACTGCGTACCATCCCCAAACTGACGGTCAAAGTGAACGGACTATTCAAACCTTAGAAGATATGCTGAGAGCTTGTGTGATTGACTTTGGAAATAGATGGGATAGACACCTACCTCTGGTGGAGTTCTCATACAACAATAGTTATCACACTAGCATTAAGGCAGCGCCGTTCGAAGCACTGTATGGTAGGAAGTGTCGTTCACCCGTGTGTTGGGCAGAGGTCGGTGTAGCACAACTCACTGGACCTGAGATCATACACGAGACTACTGAGAAGATCTTTAAGATTAAGAGCCGTATGCAAGCCGCAAGGGATCGACAGAAGAGTTATGCTGATATGAGACGCAAACCCCTCGAGTTTGAAGTGGGTGATAGAGTCATGTTAAAGGTCTCACCTTGGAAGGGTGTGATTCGCTTTGGAAAGCGTGGAAAGTTAAACCCTCGTTACATTGGACCCTTCAAGATTATAGAGAGGATTGGTCCCGTAGCCTATCGTTTGGAATTACCTCAAGAACTTAGCCGAGTTCATAATGTGTTCCACATTTTCAATCTGAAGAAATGCTTAGCCGACGAGACACTCGTTATCCCTTTGGAGGAGATTCAACTCGACGACAAACTCAACTTTGTAGAAGAACCAGTAGAAGTTATGGACCGTCAAGTCAAACAACTCAAGCAAAGCCGCATACCTATTGTGAAGATCCGTTGGAACGCACGTAGAGGTCCGGAATACACGTGGGAACGTGAAGATCAATTCAAGAGCAAGTATCTTCATCTTTTCGCTAACCACCCTACTACAACAACGTCTTGATTTCGTGACGAAATCTCTAAAACATGGGAATACTGTGACATCCGTCAAATTTCCATCTTAATTTATTCATGTAGTACGAGTACTTTAACTGTTTACCGACGAGTTGTCGACATGAATGTGTTAATTATTTTGCTTTGCGGACAAAGCCCTTTTTAGGGAGAGCATATGTAACATCTCGAGTTTTCGCGATTATTAAGTTGAATGCAATACACGAAATTGGTAGGCGTATTATATTTGCCGTACGTTTATTTGATATACTTACTAGATTACGTGAAGTCTCGCACAATTGCCTTTGTTTTGGATCGTGTGTCAAACGGTTATAGAGTCGTGTTTATTCAGTTCGCGTCTAAACTTAAACACCGTGAACCCGAGTCAAGTTATTTAACAGTTACAGCATATACATATATTTGAGTATAAACTTTCATTCATGTTTATTGCAAAACTTGCTTAACAAGTGTCCCAAATTCAGTCACATGTCCAGCTACAAATAAACCCCATAGTTTATTTCCCACTAACCACTACAAGACAGCACACATGCCTAGTTTACCCCATTTGGGTATATCACAAGTTACCATTTTCAGCTTGAAGCTAACCCTAGACTATCAATACATGATTAAATACAAATCCAAAGTTTACCCAATGTCCAAATACAAAGTTTATCACAGTCCAAATTACAAACACAAATTCTGTACAAGTCTTTCAAATACAACTCCTGGGTAGGTGAAGATTAGTGTCCAGCCGACCCACACGTCGCGTCCAACCTGCAAAACCGAAAGAGTCAAGCCTTCCATCCCGTCCGAACCTGCAAACCGAAACGTAGCATCCCATTGTGAGTCTTTTCGTCTCTTCGTTTTCCTATATGAAGTCTTAGTTGTGCTCGTCTTTTACAAACATGCGAATAATCAAACCAAGGTGTTAGTCTTTGTAATGGTCTTATTTTAACTAAAAACTGAAAAGGTTAAACCTTAGTACTAATACTTGAAACATGTCTATGACTTTACTTTTCTGTCAACCAAACCGAGACCCCGACTTAGACCAAACCGAGACCCCGACTTAGACCAAACCGAGACCCCGACTTAGACCAAACCAAGACCACAAACAAGACCAAGCCAAGAACCAAACCGAGACCCAAGTCAAACCAAACCGAGACCCAAGTCAAACCAAACCGAGACCCAATTAAAGGCCAAACCGAGAACCAAACCCAGCCAACCAAATTGCTTACTTTCTGCCAAAATCTATCAACAATCAATACCACCTAATCCAAATGTCTTAACCATTTTTATTTTACAGAAACACCCTAAAAACCCTCAATCATGCGGCGGGTATAAAAACCCCCATTTCAAATCGAAACCCTAGAAATTTAAAAACCTTTTAAACATTTAATTAACATTTTCCCCATTCCAAAAACACCACATAATCATGAGTATCAACCGAATGTAAAAACCCCCAATTTTATATAAACCCTAGATTGATTTTTATTAATTAAAACATTAATTAAACCTAATCTAAACCCGAATCCAATAGTTAATTTAATTGAAAACGAGTTATGCAAAAACCCCCAATTTACCGAAACCCTAATTTTTATAAACCGATTATATGTTGAAATTAGTTTGATTTTATAATAGAAAACATCAATTAATTACATTTAAACCCGAGATTGATAAAAACCCCCAAATATTTCAAAACCCTAATTCGTTTATTTCAAATCCGAGAGCCATATGGTTCTCAACAAGTTTATACCAATTAATCAAACCCACTGATCTTTTACAAATCGAAAACCAATTAACTTTTGTTAAAAGAAATTAAGGAGAAACAAACTTATCTTTGATTTTTGGCTGATGATTGACGTGACCATAAGGATGAACACATCTGAAAACCAAATCGGTTTGATGTGGGGATGAAACCCCACATCTCACGCGATCTAAACACCTCAGACCACCCATACACGATTGTTATATTCAAACTGAAAAGGATATTAGCCATGGAAGGGATGAACCGATCCAGTTTTGAGAGAGAGATGAGATTGGGGCGGTGGAGTTATTTTCGAGGGAAGAGAGAGAGTATAACTCTCTGTTTTTGAGAGTTGTGTGTGTAAACACACGTTTATTTACTCCTTGTTCCTTGTTTATTCCGCCCATGGGCCGGGCCGGGTCATATGACCCTTGGGCCGGTTGGGAGTGAGGGTATTGGACCCATTTTGGGCCAAGTGTTATATTAAGTTTAGTTAAAAGCCCATAAAACGAATTTTATAAATTTAGGGTATAATATAACCCGTAAAACCCGACCGTTTAATAACCGACTTTTATTTGTCGTACATTTCCGTAAACCTATGGTTTCGTCAAGCACAACTAGGGTATCGTGTCTTTTATTAATATAATTTTTCGTATCGTAACTCGATCCTCATAATTAAATAGGTCGGGGCTAGCGTAACCGTACTCTCGAGCTATTTTATCTTCGTTCTCTTTGCTGAATTACGAGGTGAGTTTATAACCCCATACTTTACTATTTTCACTGCTTTTGGGGTGAGACATTGCTTGATTTTAACATGTGAACACAAGTGCATTTACTGATTTATATATTAGTCTAAGTCCCACTAAAAACCCAGTTGCTTTGGCCCGTGAATCGTGAACCGTTAATTACTTTGTGTAAGCGCGAATGTTATGGATAGATCTATCGGGATTGACGTCCCTGTCTGTCTTGTCCAACAAGGGGACAAGCGGGCACAGTTTCATTTGAGTCTGAGATAGGATGTCGTGGGTTTAGGCATCTAGTTTGGGCTACATTTATATGATTATACTGCCGGTGTTGTTAACGCTTCGGTGTCACGAGCTTAGACTGTAATAAATACTTTTGGGATGACTTTATATCTGTTATATTGTCATCACATTTGGGGAAATCTTGTGGTTCATTAAACATTTCCACTTAACTAAACCTATGAACTCACCAACGTTATGTTGACACTTTAGCAATGTTTTTCTCAGGTATTAAGAAGGAAGATGCTAAATGAGGTCTCATGCATTGCCGTCATTTCTTTGAAACAAAGATCATTTGTACCATTTGAGAAAACTATGTTTTGTAACTGTATTCAGTTTATGCTTCCGCACTTTGTTAAAACTATTTATTTTATTAATTACAAGTGATCTATTTTCCGAACGTCTCATTTAGAGGTCGTTCTTTGTGACTATGTGCGTATGATAATCATGACGTCACCACTCCCTTGTCGCCATTATACTCTGATATTTTGGGAGTGTGACAAAGAGTTTTAATCCTTAAAACCTTTCCTAAAAAACCAACAAAATAGATTATGGAACTCAGACTTTAACTAATCAAACACCAAACTTTTACAAAAACATAAAAGAAAAATCACAATTTCAGAAAATCAAACTTTTATTTCATAAAAAGGAATTACACGGATTTAGCTAAAATATGGAACAAAGGGACTCTCACATGTTGAGGTCTCCTTTTATAGGCCAACATAGACGATTCTAGAATCAAAATACATGAGAAACCCTAGCTATGAAGTCTCAAAAATGCACTTGGCCTTCTAGACGCGTTTGTTGTTGATGAGTTGTCCAAATGAATCCTAGTTGTTCATTTTATCTTTGGGGCCAAGAAAAGAGTATGGGACGTTGATCATGCCATGTGGCATTGCTTGGAGAGGAGGGTGTCACATGATAGGTGGACGGTTAGGAGTGTGGGGTCCTTTGGGTGAGTGGGATTGTAAGTTCAAGCGCGGGATAGGTTTATGGGTGTGTGAATTAAGCGTGGGACTGGGTAATTAAAATTTACCCTTTGTTTAAGTGGGAGTAAATTATGGGTTCATCAGGGTAAACAGTAACATATTTGATCTGATATTAGGGGAAAGTGAAAGTGTTTGGCGCAAAAAACTGATTTAAATGTTTGGTTGTGGCAACATTGGTCCTCATTCTTTGGCAAAGTATGTAAAACATGTTTTTCACCCTTGTAACTTGGATTCCATTTGTAACTCAAGTTTTAGAATTCCTAATTTGGCCACCAAATTTTTTCACAAGGAAATTTAGGGCTTTTATCACTTTGGTATAATTACAATTTCAGTCCTTTTGTGTTTTAATCCATTTTTAAAGGACTAGAAATGTAATATTCTTGAACTTCAAGGGTCTTCATAGATCTTTGACTTTATGAGGGACCATTATTGACAATTTTGTTTTGTTAAGGGACTAAATTTGCCAATTCTTCAAAGATGAAGGACCTTTTTGTCATTTTGACAAACTTAAGGGACCAAACTTGTAATTATGAATATACAAGGGTATTAAGTGTCATTTATTCATAAATGAAGGATCAATCTTGTACATCTTCAAGTCTTCAAGGGTTTTTCTTTGATAAATCACAAAATAGGGCCCGGTTCATTGTGCGGCTTTGTTTCTCGTTTTCGTTTTTCCTTGTTTCTTGTGATATTTTGTCTTTTTCACGATATCCATACCTAAAATAAACAAGTACACAAACACAAGCATATATATGGTATTTTTTAATGACATTTTATGTATTTAAAGCCCGGAAAGAACGATGAGATCATGTATAAATGCCATCTCATCACACATCATTAAGGTACTCGTAATCACTCAAGAATACATTTGTATACTTGTCTCGACACCTCCAAGATCGTATTCGGCATGAATTACTCAAGCTATGAATAAACAAGTTCTTAACCTACTAAGTGATCAATGATTAATATTTTCTTAAAACTCACTTTTATAAACAGTGACAAAGTATTTTTTAAATAACTTTATTTTTACGAAAATGTTTATTTAAAAAGAAAATGGAAATTTGAATTTGGAATATTCCAAATGGTCTAAGAATATACTCTTGAGGTACAAACTTCACCAGATGGCATTTCCCCACTAAAGGACTAAAATGCACGGACTCCAAGCCTGAGGTTCCTTAAATGGACATGTGATTCTTTATTGATAAGGAACTGCGGGTACAATTAAGGAACCACATGTATTTATAGCCGTTGCACTCTTGCCCTATAAATAGTGGATCATTTCCATTTTTTCTTTTAACCCTTTTTGCAAAGTTTCTTTTAAAACATCTTAAAACTCTTGATTAGTTCATTTTGATTAATCTTGTTTAAGATGTGATTCTATCCTCAATCCTCTCATCCTCTCAAGTGCAAAGAGAAGTACACTTTCATCACTATGAAGTGTTGGGTTCACTACATGATGAAGATACCTCCTTCTATAGATCTAAGTTATATTTTTAGTTTTACTACTATGTAAATCATGAAGATACAAGTTGTGTGTATGCTTGGACTTTATGTACATGTAGTAGATCCAAGTGATTGGCTCACTTGGATGTGTTTGTAAGGGTAGAAGATCCAAGTGATGGGTATCCTTGGATTAGGAATTAGGGGTGTAGATCCAAGTTGTGTATTACTTGGATATAGTGTTTGAGTCATAGATCTAAGTGTTGTGTACTTAGATCTATATGTTTTATGTGTTTAGTCCATAAAACAAAAGGTTTGTTATGTTAGGCCATAAAACATAACTAGTGTGTAGATTGATGAAGATTGGTGTAGATTGGTCCTACCTAAGATTAGGACTCGACATCTAGCCTTGTGTCAGAAAATGGTGAAGTAGGCGACGTGTGCAGATTGGTCCTACCTAAGATTAGGATTCGACATCTAGCTTAGTGTCGGAAATGTGTAAGCAACGTGTATAGTTTTCTCCGCCTTGAAAGGAGCTTGTTGACTAGTGAAGTAACTCTCGAGTTAGGTACTCGAGGAGTGGAGTAGGGCGAAGAGGTGCTTCGTGACTGAACCACTATAAATCATCGTGTCGGTACTTTCCTTTACATTTATGTCTTTACTCTTATTGATGCATTTATATGTTGTTGTGTGTTGTGTGCATCACATAATCTAAACATCTAAGTTGTGGAAAAGATAAGGCTTAGTACGTGTGTGCTTCATATTTAGATTATGGTCAACTGTGCATCCCTTGGTCTAAACATCTTAGTTGCGGAAAAGCTAAGACTTAGTACATGTGTGCTTAGTGTTTAGACTATTGCTTGATGTACTCTTGATTTGATGTGCTTGTTTGTTTACTTACTTGTAGTATATATCTTTCACTTACGCATCTCATACTTGGTCAAACTTGATAAGGAATATGATACAAAGGATTGTTTAAGTTTAACATGTATCAAATGGGTTATCCCACTGTCGATGGTTACTTAAAGAACCAGTAGTTCTTTATTGATAAAGAACCGCGACCACAATAAAGAACCACGCACAGTGGGTTTAACGAAATGTTTTGAAAATTAACTAGAAACTATTCAACCCCCCTTCTAGTTTCTACAATTGGTATCAGAGCGAGGCTATTCAAGATCTTTGAAGTATATTGTGCTCTAAAGCTTGGATCGATCTTTGCTCTTGTTTTCAAAACAAATGGTTTATTAAAATAAGAGACGATCTTTGTTTTAAATTTTTCATGAAGAGTGATTACATATGAAATGTGTTTTATTGTTTCATTCGTACAAGTTTTGGTGTTACATAAACTTTGTATAATAGCTTGATATTAAATCTTTTCATGTTTGGAAGTATAAAAATCTTTTGTGTCATAATTAACTCTCAAATACAAGTTCTATGTGTCTAAAATGATTTTTTTAGAGTCCCAAGTCCTTCCAAAATGTTACCAAATGATTTTGGTCAAAAACTCATTTTTCCCAATGTCCGCGGTTCTTTAATTGTACCCCGAGGTTCATTATCAATAAAGAACCGCAGTCAGTCCAACACAGATTTTTGCAAACTTTAAAAAATCATATAAAATCAACCGTAAGTCCGTAGAAGTCGTGCCACCCGCCATTTCGAATGTAATTGAGTTTTCTTTCAGTTAAAAATACTTACAAACCTTTATTCAAAATTTAAATTTTGGACGTTCTCTAAGTCCTATACTTTGTCCAATGTATTGAGTTTCGATTTGTCGTAAAACTTGTGTTTTACTCTTTTATATTAAGTTGGACATCTCTTGTTGATGTATCTTTCAAAACTGATGTATTTATAAAGTGTTGAACTTAATTAAATTTTGAAATGGGTCATAAACTATTTATTTCAAATAAAATCAAGCTATGTATACATTGTTGTATCTAACACTCAAAACAAAGATGAATGCTTATTGTGTTTTATTTTGTTTTTTGACATTCTTAAGTGATTATTAATATTGGTAGTAGTGTTACTTAGTTGTCTACTTGCTTGTGCATCGTATATAGGACCAACATCTCTTGGTTTACAAATGTTATATAAACATCTTGTACACCTCGTTATGTTCATTAACACTCTTAGGTTTGAAAGCTTTGTGAGCTTATCAAATCTATTGATGTGGGTCGTCTTACTCATTCATTGTGTTATTAGTTCGAGTAGATTAATGTCTCAATATAAAACATGAAACACCCTTTGAAAATCTTAGCTATTTTCTCTTAAAGGAGTGTTAGTAGAAATCAAGAAAGATTTCGAATATATATCATTTCATTATTCAAATTATGATTGATATCATTATCGAATCTAATTGACATGTTTGTTTTAGTGTAGACATGAATGTGGGTTCTCAAGAATATACATCGGATCATAACTCACTCTTGTGCTGACGATGCTATATTGAATCTACTTTTTCAAATTGTTAGACAAATTTGTTTAATAATTGCTTATAACACACAATGGAATCGGCTTGACAACTTGGAAGTTTCATCCGAAATACTCAAGTAATTTACATTGCAATGCAATTTGTAAATATGTCATTTTATAAAGACCAATCAAGAGTGTTCCTTTGTTTTGTGTAAACGTTGTTTATACACTTCAAAGTTATTGGCCTCAAGTTCTATTAAGGTAAGCAACCTTAACCAGACTTGTTTGACAAGATATGCAATGATGCATTCTTAACCCTCATTAGGTTGTGCATTGTGTCGTCATAAACTTCTCATCCTTACTACACTTTATTAGGCAAATGTAAGAATTACATTTTGTATAACTTGAGAATGACTACTAGAGAAATTATTGCACTATAATCTTAATTTGATCTAACAGTTAAATAACTTCCATGTGGGAAATTGGGTTATTATATAACTCGTAAAAACAGTCGTGCTTAACGTAAATTGAGCACCTCTAGTGATAGTCTCATACTCATTCTCTAAATTGATTAAATGTGTAACACCTCACTTTGATAAGTGGACCGTTACATGATAGTTATGACGTGTCATCAAAGCATGCAAGGTAAATGTCTTAAAACACTTAATGACCATAAAGCAAACTGGAATCAAACGTCGGTCCCCAAACATAAGCTCACACACGCATAAAGTGAAGAATGTAGAAAACGGACTAAACAATGTCTTAGCAAAGCATAAGTATATAAATGCATAAAGGAAATGAAGTCAAAGGGAGCCTCCATCCTATGCATGTACTCTGGAATGCCTAAGTTTGTCCTTTAGTACCTGTCGTATGGAACCTGGAAAGAAAATACGACTGAGCAATACGCTCAGTGAACGGATATAATGACATGATATGAATAACTGAAAACATAAGTAAAGTATGAAATGCAGGGAAAAATGTGTAAGTCCTAGAAAAACGTGGAGCATGTTTTATAACTAGTTTATATCTAAAAATTCTTATGTTTATTCATGAGAATGTAATTTAAATGCCAAAGAGCCCATATAGGCCATGAAAGGTATCAACGTGCATGAATACATAGAGGAATAACCTCGTCATGCAATTAGAGGGGTTGCCTCTAATTATATAAGTCTGGGTGGAGGGATTAGCTCCAATGTCACGGATGTAGAGCACACACCACAGTCACCGTGTAAATCTGCAAAACATGTACTAGGATGCAACCATACCCCCACATGATAATAATAATAATGGTCAAATAACTGAAAAAGGACCCAACGAGTAATCACTCTCGTCGCGGAAGAGTCAGAACACCGGTGCCTCAAATGTTATGGTTATGGTACCTCCAGAACTAGGTGAACATGGCATGTGTGTATATAGCTCAGGCAATTTAAAATCATAGCATGGTAATTATGGGAAAGTTTTATAACATGTAACATTAAAACATGTGGTTTTCATGTTTTGGTTACGACATCATTGTACACGTCATCTCATGATATATTATATATTACCACCTTTGTATGAAAACTTTATACTATCATATGCATCATGCATGAGCATTCAAACATTTGATCACGAGAACTATTTATATACTATAACAAGATTGTGAATATTCAATCACTTGGCCAATTAAACTATGAACATTTTATCATGATTGTGAGTATTCAATTATGGGATCACCGGAACATTACGTGTGACTACATTTTTATGAGCATACAACCATACAGTTGATTACTTTGACGACTATTAAGTCACCTAGAACACATGAGCATGTGCATACATCATTTTAGGTTTATAAAAATCTAAAACCATGATCACAGTTAATAATACCTACCAAGTACTTACATATACTACAAAGTATATGTTTATATATTTTCTATCTACTTTAAATAATGCTATGTGTCACACCCCACCATGGCGGAATATGGGGCGCGAGTTATGCATATCATCACAACATGGCGTGTCTATAGAGATAACTAAATGAAATAAGAAATGTCATAAAATGGTGACACAAATTTCATGACAATATCTCAACAATGCAGGAGTCTAGGTAAGTAGGTAACAGTCTTACCGCTTACACGAGACAAACGATTAACGTAAACAAAGTAAACATAAAGGTGTCAACAAAGTACCACTTATACACACATCAAATAAAGACTAAGAGGAAAGGGGGTTCCTCCAAATGCAACCCTAAGCCTCCAAAGCTAGCCACTCCAATTCTCATGCTTAACCACATTCTCACCTGAAAGAGACACTAAAACACGTCAACATAATGTTGGTGAGGGTCATAGGTTTAGACTCCAACGCCAAAATTAAGTTATGAGCTGTGAATAATAACCATCAACCAAAGAACATATGGACAATATGCTACAATCATGTATTAACAACTAACATTCAAGATTAACCATTCACCACAATTCCAAGGCTCCCAGCCATACCAATCACCATGGTCCCATAGGCGCCCATACACCTATGAACCAATTCCAAGGCCCCGCCTTGTCAACATCCCCTTGGTACCAAGTTATACCAAAATAACTGAGACGGTACGTGTCCCCCGATCCAAATCATAAACACAATCAAGAATCACATAGCAGTTAATCACATCAGTGTACACACAAGTCCATCGTAAGCCATAAAAACATTCACAACAATAGTTACAAAACCATACAGTGTCTCTTCCATCCCAAAGGGAAGTAAAAAAAACATAAAAATATATGGGACTATGAAACTCACCTGAACAAGCTTCTCCAGGTATCCACGCTCTAGCAAAAATCTAAACACACAAACGTATACAATCAAGACACGAACCACATACCAAAATGGTTCATCAATCTATGATGGATATCTAACCTTCTCCTACAACTTAACCCTATTTATATGCCATATGCATCTCATTACACCCCTCTATAAAGCCCTTAACTTAGTTTAGTTCATAACTCGTCCTGTTAACATTTTACCCAAAACAATCCCGTTTTTAATACTTCAAACTATGGGTCGAACACCCCCTTAACCAAAACAACATGCCCTGTAAAAGAAACCCTATGCCCTTACATGTGTTAGCTAACTCTCCTGTTTGGCCTCAACCTTAAAGATACTGTTAAGGCCTCCATATATATATATATATATATATATATATATATATATACTTTTACCTACCCAGAATTTACTGATTTTGAACATATGAAAATTTTGTTATGATAACAGGGTCTTCGACTATCCCAATTGATTATCCCTCCTTTAGATATATTATATAACATATAAACTAACTCTCATGTTCGTTTTAAAATCTAATTGTACTCCTAAGTACCCTAACCACCTTAAAACATTAAATTAAACCCGACAGATTTCAAAACTGTTTTGACCTCCGACTATTGTAACCTGTTTTTGACCCACTTCCCGACCTTCAATTCAAATCTAGTTTATTGCATTTGAAATCCAATTCAATTACCTTTTCAGGGACATAAGATTCGAAAATTAAAAGTTTGTAGAACTCTAGATATGATCAAAACAAGTGACCTAAAATTCTGTCCAAATTAAAAAACGATTTTCTCATATTTAATCTAATTAATCATATATAAACCCTAATTAAAACCTAAAACCGATTTCCAATGATAAAAACCCATTAATTACATTATTAGTTACAGATCATTAACAAACCCTAATAAAAAATTATGAATCTCAAACCCTAATCCATCATAGTAGGTTACAAATACGTAAATTAACGTTAATCAACCTAGTTTAATTACGTACCTTTAAATCCTGAGCATAAATTCGACTCTTCTTGATCCTCCATTGCTATTTGAATGACTTAGAGTTTAATTTAATGTTTATGGGTCGTTTTTGGGATCTTAGGGTGTTTATATATGCTTTGGTAACCTATTGGTCAAGTTTAGGCCCAATTAGAACTCCTATATGGTAATTATCTTTTTTTAATTAAAATATTCTGCTATGGGGCCCACAATTCTGACTTCCCTTTCATTATTTTATTAATTTAATTGCTATTAACTTATAATTACCATTAGTTAACATCTAGACCCTTCCGGATCAAAACCGGACACCTATTCACTAATTTTCGACTTTCTACGTAATTTCCGAACTAACCGTCATTTCCAAAAGTTTCTAATAATGGAAAGTATCTCTAAAACTTATCCTAACCATATAATATGTACTTAATACATACATACAATATACGATACAACACGAAACCTTGTAAAAACGATATCCGAACTTTCCCGCAGTTCATTTATGAACTCATTTCATTTCATTTCATTTCCAACCCGTACCATGATTTACAAATCATGTACCTCATTTCGTCCATTCTCATCCCCGAAATCACACATATAAACACATAAATCACATAAATTACATAGTCACACAAAATACCCCAAAAATAAGACTAAGTGACGAACCTCAAAAACCGGGGTTGTCACATCACTCCCTCCTAATAGAAATCTCGTCCCGAGATTTACTCCTTAGGATCATCATTAGTAAATATCTAAGGATACTTGTTTCTCATAAATCCTTCCCATTCCCACGTGAACTCTAGTCCACGTTCCAAATTCCATCTAACCATAACTACGGTATATTACCCTTTTTCCAATGTCTTAGCTTCACGACCTAAAATCTCTACCGGTTCTTCGATGAAACGAAGACTCGTATCCATACTAATATCATCTAACGGTACTTGCAAGTCGGTTTTGCTAAGCATTTCCTCAAGCTTGATACACGAAATACATCATGCACACTACTCAATTCTCCCAGTAATTCCTCACCCTATAAGCCACTGCTCCAATCCTTTCAAGGATTAACGGACCCATGATTCAAGGTGCTAACTTCCCTTTCATCCCAAACCACGTCACTTCTTTCCATGGTGAAACCTATAGCATAACCTTATCCCCAATCTCAAATCCCAACGGCTTACGCCTCTTGTCCACACAGCTCTCTTGTCGGTCCTTTGCCATTTTCAACCTCTACATAAGCTGTAACACCCCCAAATTTATACAACTCAATACAGCGGAAGACTCGTTGGTGTTACGGGATAGCACATTACTCACATCATAGACAACGCATAAAAATCGCGTCGTTTAATAATAAAAGCATTTCCATTCATAAATATCAAAGTTACATAGGTCCCAAGTCATAATTATTTCATACAAGTTTACAAAAGATTTGAATGGAAATTGTTATTTAAGTGCGGGCCATGAATTCTTGTTGTCTTCCCGAGAATTACCTTCAAGTACCTGAGATAAAACATGATAAAAGAAAAGGTCAGCGATAACGCCGAGTGAATTCATAGAGTTTAATAAAATCCATCAATATAACATCGGTATAAAATTATTACCGAAAATCATTTTGTAAAAATCATTGTAATAGGCCATAAAATAGCCAAAGTCATTTTATACAAATCCTTATCAAAATCATAATATAGGCATTTGCCTTAAAAATCATTATACGAGGCAATGTCGTAAAAACATTATACAATACGTCTTATGACGTTGTATAAAGTTAAATAAAAAAACCGTTATATGAATATGGTTATGAAAACCAAAACACGAACATAATATCAATAGTATGACCCCGTATTTCTATTCAGGCAATACAACGTAATTCGGTGCGTATAGTAGTATTTCGTTAATCGGATTATTGTAAGCCGCATGACATTGTTACCTTACTACAACAAACAACGGGTAGCTAGCCCGAAACTCAATTTGCCCATCTAAATAAGCGTGTCGTCACAAAGGTCACGCTATGGAAATCTTCTCATACATAAATTCGCTTACCAATCAATGTGGCACGACGGGGATCAACCGTCAAGGCGCGAACTGGGGTGATCGTCCCCAAATAGTACTATTATATGCATAAGCGTCTACCAAATCCCGGTAGTTCACAATTCATGCTAATGGGGATTTTAGTGACATAACCTAACTTTAATAATCCATTTAATTTCATCTATCGGGTCATTTAATCATTTATCGGGTCATACAATCGGGTCATACAATCATTCGGGTCCAAATCAATAAACAAACAATCGGGACAAATGGTGTCCTATTTTATAAAAACTAACATGTTATCTCCCTCGCGGGTTTATAAAACATTTCATAAAAACATTTAGAAGAGTGCGAGGCTATGAACTCACGTTGATGTGGGAAAGCGGGTTACCGGCAATTCGGATGTACGGTACGTGCTTCAATCACGGAAACCTAGACAAATAATACTCGTCTTAGACTCATGTCCAATGACTTTATAAAAATAACAATTATGTATACATATCATGATTTTATATATATGATGATCAAGTGGGTTTACATATTTTCTTTTACTCATTTTAGTGTTTACGTATTGGTAACTTCTTACTAGTTTACTAGTTTTACCTATTTACGTGTTTTAGGTCCAATAAACTTATTATAAGTTCTTTAACTTGTATTATTCCACTTTATACTTGTATTATCAGTATTTACACTTTACATTTCGGGCCCAAATGGGTTAAGCCCAATAAATAAGTTTATAAGTGTTTTAGCCCATTTTGTTGTATTATTAGTCCAATAATGTTAACTTAGTCCGTTAATGTCCGTATGTTTTATAGTTCGGGTTTTATCGGTTTTTACTTGTTATATATGTTTATATATCAGTATATGAGTTTATAAAAGTTTACATTAGACGGGTCCAACCGTCTAAGTTTTATTTAACAAAAACGTTAATTTTATGGTAATAGCCGAAAAAGTCGTAAAAATCATGTTTATAGTTTTATAACTTATAAAACTTATCAATCTACCATTTTTATAAAATGTCCATTTATTTATCCTTATACATATTTATATAAATGTATTATATAAGTTAGTGGGTTTTAATTCACATTTTATACTATTTTTATTTGAGTGCTTATATAATACTATTATACTTTAATTTCCCAAAATCTGATTTTTATTTTCATGTTCACCAAAACTGCCATATCTAGAGTTCTATATGGAGATAGAAGCTCAAATTTTTATGATATAAACTAAATGATATGTGCTCCATTAAACTCTTCTATAGATACTGTTGAATCAGCCTCTAAGTATTTTCTAAAAATCGTCCAAAACAGTGAACTCAGATTTGTACTCTAAACTTGTTTTGATCATATCTCACTCATCCTAATGATTCCATTGCATGACCAACTATAACATGTGTACAAGACATATTACTTACTGTATATCCATTAATATATGCCATTTTTATCAGTTCATCATATGATTCTTTACTGTTTTATACAGCCAACAAATTAAACAAGATTTTAGCCTTGTTTCTTATAGTTTTTCATCTTTTTAACCATGTTTATCAACACCAAATCCCCACACAATATTTTTAATCATCATTCATCATCATATACATATACATAAGTAAAATAAATACAAGATTACATAATCAAAAATAACAAGAGGATGAGGAGAACAATCTTTATACCACCATGATGATGTAGGTTATGATCAAGACATGGATTTTGATGGAGAAACTTGTGATAAACCAAGACCATCTTCAAGACCATCATTCTTCAAGAACTCCTTGTGGAAAATCAGCCCCAAGACACCAACAAAACTTCTCCTTGGATTTTAAAACTTGCACCAATCTTCATCTTTTTTAATGGAGATTAACATATGTTAATTATAACAAATGTTTGTGGTTAAATTTTGTATGAATGGGGTGTTCTTGGTTGAATAGTGGACGGCATAGATGAGTGAGAGAGAGAGAGAGTTGTGAGTTTTTGGTGGTTTGCATGTTGTAAAATGATCAAATAGTTTTGAGTTTCTTGTTTTGTGGTAAGCTTAGCTTACAATGTAAGCATAAGTTAACATGTGTAGCAAGTGTGTGTATAAGCTTGCCACCAAGGCTTGCCTTGGCCGTCTAGTAGCGGGGGTGGGACAAGTGTCCCACTTGTCTCATCCCCATTTAATTACGGGTACTCCTCGATTCTAGTTTCCTCGATTTGCGTGCCCTCGTGTCGCTTTACGAAAAACGTTTTTATAAATTATGAATCAACGGCACAAAACGAATCTAATAAAATTTGTCTCATCAAAAATGGAGTTCGAAAACGTAAATACGTAATCCTAAGGTTTCCGGTTTAGTCGTAAAGGACGTTAAAATAAAATCGTAAGTCCTAATCTCTTCTCGTAAATTTGTGAGTTTATGAACCAACCCAAATTTAAAGTCTCAAAATAATATTCATGTACAAATTTATTTTCTGAAATGTCGGACTGTCACCAAAGACGGTGTATGTAAACGTGAGTACGTAACGTAGAATCCTCCGGTTTAGACGTAGCCGATGCTACTTCAAGACGTAAATCCAAATTTCTTCCCAAAAATAAGTGAGTTCATAATATAACATTAAAATAGTGTTTTTAAATAATATCTGAGAATAAAATATCAACCATAAATTGACGGATTGTCACAGCATTTACCCCTAAACAGGATCTTTGTCCTGAGAGATCATCTTACTACTCGCTTCTTATAGAGTTAAAGCCATGTGCGTATTTCCTCCACATTCGGTCTTTTCTCACAAGTGTAATTCATTACAATACGCGAGTTTCATCAAACATAACTACGGGAATAAGATCAGGCTTAATGTTGACTTACTTTCTCTATCCACGATGTTCACGGGTTTTTGATGAATGCAACTTTTCGCCGATCTAAACTTTACTAAGAAACAATCAGATTCTCACTTGATAGATATTCCATCAAGTTCGATATACGAATCATATTTCACGCAGCTCTTGAAGTCCTAGGGTAGATCCAGCTTATATGCCTTTCAAACCAACTTTTACATCATCTTAATGGTCCCATACAACGGGGACTTATATCCCATGATCTTTCAGATCACTAATTCATTTTTCCAAGGTTAAAATTTTTGACATAACTTCGCTACCCATCTGGCACTTCAAGATCTACATTTCATATTCACCTAACCTCCTACCCACTACCGGCAGTCAATAATCAGATCCTAATTTCAACAATCATTTCAGGTCTCGCGGGTCGAGTATTTTGTAAGGTTAGGTTCGCCATCATGGGGAACCTTAAACCTAAAAGATATGTCCAACTCACAATGGGTGTATGTCGGGTGTCTTCATCCCAAATCCTGCTTACAGATGCTCTAATATTTAAATCTTAACAAGATTCGATCTCGATCCTAACACGATAATTAGCAATGATAATCTCTACAAAGGAAAGCGATTATACGGTTCATTACCAAAGGTCAATCATTCGAACATAAAGCAAGACTTCTAGTGTTTTGTATTGTTACTTTACCTCGTCCCTTCGATTTGGGGTGGTAAACAGTACTCTCATCAAGGTTCGTTCCCAATGACTTCTGAGCAAATCTCTAGAAATTCGATGCGAAGCGAGGATCTTGATAAAGATGTTCGATACAGGCACACTATGTTTACATAACTCCTTTAAATACAAAAGAGTCAACTTCTTCATCAAGAATCTATCATTAACAAGAATGATATTAGCAGATTTGGTCAGTCTGTCGACGATGACCCAAATCGAATCAAATTCAGATGATGTCCTTTGCGATCGCTAGACGTTTACTAATGTATGAGGCAATGTCTGCCTTCATAATTTTTCATTAGTACAACTTCTTCAGACATAGATACATTTAGTCAAAAATATCATGAATAGAATACATATACTTACGAGATGACTACATCTCAAAATCTCCATATTTAGGCAACCACAAGTGGCCTTTTATACATTTAACGCCATTGGCTTCTCAATTTTAATGGTTCACCTTAGCCGCGAACCACTTTTATTATCTATATTATCCTTTTTATAAGCATCGGCTATATTTTAAATTTTTCGGCAATTTATTTGGTACCATCATTACTAAGGAACACATTCTAATTGGTTCTTTATACTTTTTACATAATGCGTCGGTATCTAAATTCACCTCTCCTGATGATATAATTATCATGTCCACAATTCACTCAGATATTCTTTCTTCATATTTTCTAAGTTTTAATTTCGTCTTAACTATCATTTTTATCCGTTTTAATCAACCTGACGTCTAAGGCGTCAATAAATATTTCAAGTAATTAAATAATAAATATTCAATTTTTATGAAACGTAAACGTAACAAGTTTTAAATTTTCTCACTTCGACCAATTTTATAAAAATGTTCAAAATAAATTTTTATTTTCAATTAACACGATTTTTGCTGATTTATCGAAAATAATTAATAAGATTCGTAAATGTTCGAAAAATCTTTGGTTATACTTTGGTCAAAATCTTTCTTAGTTGAAAAGCAAAAATTGTCGTTTCAAATTTCAAGTCATGGTTTGAATGGTTTCCTCAATCCCTCTCAGGTTGTCTTGAGGTATACACAATCATTTACCCCTAAACAGGAGTTTAGTTAAATGATTTGTGCATAAGGGAATAATCCCTTAAAAATCCTTTGTTAAAACATTTGTCAAAACACATTTGCACTTTCTTCTTGGAAAAACCCAAAATCTTAAAAGGGCTCTTAATTTTTAAAGAGTCATTATAGATTCCATTATCTATTAATCACGCGGTTATTTAATGTAAAGGATTAAGCTTTAAATCACATGTTAAATGTTCAAGGTACATGTTTTTATTGTTCGGCCAATTCAGCGCAATCTGTAAATAATTATTAACTCCTTCTTATTCTTATAAACAAACAAATGGTCCTTAATGATCGCAAGCATGAATTTATCAAATTACAGCCTACACACGTGATTCACCAATTTATGAATGCTACATGTGCATCAGTCAATCCAAACGACATAACATGAAACTCATAATCTTCATTACAAGTTCTGAATGTAGTGATTGGGATAGATAATCTTCTTCGCGGACGCGAAGTTGATAATAACCATGCCGTGGATCAAATCTTTAGAACATACACTAGAACCTTGTAAATGATCGAACAAATCTTCCATTTCGAGTTATGGATATCGTTTTCGATTGTCAATTTACTCAGTTCACAGTAATTCAACAAATATAAGGAATGATAACACCATAGCTCTTCATGATGATGAGCTTGGTAGAATAAAATCTTTCTCCGACAACTCTCTCAGTTGTACGGTAATTCCTTTTAATTCAGATGGTGTTGTCATACAGTGCACACGCCACAGGTGCAGCACCGAGAATTTAATCAATACCAAATTCAACTTGCCTTAATGGCGAAGTCTAGGTAGTTTACCAACAAATACCTTCTAAAATTTCAGATAACAGAAACATCTTTTAATAAATTCATATTAGGTTCTTCTAGATTACAATATCTATAACTAGTTCACAACCATTCACGGTATAATTTTAAGTCTAAATACAGGATATCGTCATCCGCTAAGAATTATTTAGATCACTTTCGATAATCAACACCTTATCATTTAGGGGAATTCAATTAGAGTTCCCATCAATTAAGACAATGTCGTCATGTCATAATCAATCAATCCATTCTACTGGCACTATCAACTTTCCAGTTTCAGTGTCGTCGATAAGATGTGAACTTCTCAAAAGACTAATAATAATTCATAATCCTTCACAAATTCAGGGATATATGGAGACACAACTACTATTAAAAGAGTAAGGTCAACGCATAATCTACGCGAAAGAATTTCAAATCAGACACAGACGAAAACATTTAATGAATATGAATATATCCCATGTTTTCATAATTTGAGTACGCATTCGAAAGCTCCTCGGATCGTTACCCAGGTCATTCAAATGAAATCAAATCATAAGAAATGATAAGAACGTCAATACATCCAGTCGGGTATCAACACTCGGTAATCAGATACTTTTCCTAAGAATCTCACTACGGGAGAATTGGACAAGAAAGAATTGTTAATTGTCAAATAAGACAATTTCCACAGATGAGTAAATTCGACTCAGAAGAATAGATGCTACGGGCACATATGTAGGTGTCCCTAATACTATGTCCCTATTTTTCACTTCTTGCAGATCTCATAAAATTTAATCTTTCACAATCTTCAAAGAAAATGTAGTGTTTATTCAATAGTTTTATGGTGACTACTAATCAGCCTTGCATGGTCCATTCCAAATTGTATGTAGGCGCGCAACTATATACAATTTCAAGATTAACGATGCAATTGTCAGTTCGTCAAAATTTTATCATCATGTTTATAATAAAAACATTTTCATGCTTAATTCTTAAATAAGAATCAAGAATAAATTTACAAAGATTTTCTTTGTTATGAAAACAGTTAAGTTTTCCAAGATACTTTATGAACAAACTCATTTCGATAACAATCACTTATAATCTTACTTTGAATAATCCTTATAGTGATGAAAAATCAATTTTTCTCAAGGGATACTGTTTTATCTTATAAAAACAATGAGTGATCTGTAGAAAAGTGAGGAAAGCTTGTTCACCAAGAATTAACTATGATATGATAGGAAATGAGCTTAGCCCATTAATCATGAGGTTCATGACCTTGATGGCACTCAAAAGAGAATAATTCACAACGTAACTCAATTCAATATGAGTACTTGTTCAATGGTTGCATCACTAATGCGAACATTAGGATGAAGCAAGAAAAGATAGATAACATCGATACATGTAGGATTTAGCAATCAAAGGTAGTCTTTTCATTAATCACAAACAAGTCAAAATTGTACCGTAACACATTACGTGTCACTATGTCACACAATTCCAAGAACTCATCCTACCAACTGATGTCTCAGTTAAGTTAGGGATTATTATTTTTTTAAAAGACACCACAATGAATACTAATCTACAAGAGTCATTAGGTGTTCCACCTGTCCCAGAAGATCCATCGGTCCCAATTCAGAAGAAGATTTATTCACTTTATTTATTGGACACTGGGCATCCTCGTCATTGGACAATGGCCTAGGAACAATACTTAACACGAATCAACAATCAATTAAAACCTTATAATTCAATCACAAAACTTAACAACTTCCTCTTATCAATCTCATATTCCATATGTGTTAAACTTTTCTTTATTCAAGTTTCAACCAACTTATACTCAATTCGATATCCTATCTCATTTTCCAATACTTTCAACCTTATTCTTAGACCTTAAAAGGGCAATAAAAGCTCGATATGAATCAACACTTAATTTCCAATCCTATAGCTCTTACAACAACAATTATCAAATGAGTCACTAGTATCAAATGACTCTCACATTTAATTAGACTTCTCGGAAAGGTACTAGTGGCATAAGGCTTTTAGGTAATGGTTCCAATGACAGCCTCAAGTGCAACATTCACCCTTTCGATTTCAAATTTAAGAATTGGATGACAACGAATCAGATGACATCTTTCTAGGTGGTAACGTTTTGTCAAACTCCACTCTATAAGGAAAGATCGTCATGACATCGATATCAGTTTTAATCTCGCCAATTCTTCTTCAATATCACAATCAACTAATATCTACATTTCTACGAATATCAACCATTTGTTGGGATCATGAATATCCACAACTTGGTTTAGATCTAGGATAGCTAGAATTCCTACGATAATAGCTTCGATTAATTTACTAGGGGATTTAGGGTTTCTTGTGACAATCTACGTCGTATAAATACCTCGTATAAATATCAAAATAATCATCAAACAATCATGTAATAAAATTATATCATATATATATATAATCCAAGTTATATATATATATATATATATATATATATTAAAATAACGCTTCTCAGTCTGGTCTTGTCGGTAACTCGGGAATTCTTCGGCACCGTTATTGTCAAAAGATTTTTAGACATTTTTAGAAAAATGTTTATAGTTAAAAGATTTTGAAATGTTTTATTCAAAATCTTGATTTTAAAAATCTTTCGTTCTCTATAACGAGAGCTCTGGTACCAAACTGTAACACCCCCAAATTTATACAACTCAATACAGCGGAAGACTCGTTGGTGTTACGGGATAGCACATTACTCACATCATAGACAACGCATAAAAATCGCGTCGTTTAATAATAAAAGCATTTCCATTCATAAATATCAAAGTTACATAGGTCCCAAGTCATAATTATTTCATATAAGTTTACAAAAGATTTGAATGGAAATTGTTATTTAAGTGCGGGCCATGAATTCTTGTTGTCTTCCCTAGAATTACCTTCAAGTACCTGAGATGAAACATGTTAAAAGAAAAGGTCAGCGATAACGCCGAGTGAATTCATAGAGTTTAATAAAATCCATCAATATAACATCGGTATAAAATTATTACCGAAAATCATTTTGTACAAATCATTGTAATAGGCCATAAAATAGCCAAAGT
Organism: Glebionis coronaria; assembly: GCA_025667525.1. Taxonomy (NCBI): domain Eukaryota; kingdom Viridiplantae; phylum Streptophyta; class Magnoliopsida; order Asterales; family Asteraceae; genus Glebionis; species Glebionis coronaria. Next base: position 3,241,866 of record JANFOE010000193.1, read on the forward strand.
CATTTATACAAATCCTTATCAAAATCATAATATAGGCATTTGCCTTAAAAATCATTATACGAGCCAATGTCGTAAAAACATCATACAATACGTCTTATGACGTTGTATAAAGTTAAATAAAAAAACCGTTATATGAATATGGTTATGAAAACCAAAACACCAACATAATATCAATAGTATGACCCCGTATTGCTAGTCAGGCAATACAACGTAATTCGGTGCGTATAGTAGTATTTCGTTAATCGGATTATTATAAGCCGCATGACATTGTTACCTTACTACAACAAACAACGGGTAGCTAGCCCGAAACTCAATTTGCCAATCTAAATTAGCGTGTCGTCACAAAGGTGACGCTATGGAAATCTTCTCATACATAAATTCACTTACCAATCAATGTGGCACGACGGGGATCAACCGTCAAGGCGTGAACTGGGGTGATCGTCCCCAAATAGTATTATTATATGCATAAGCGTCTACCAAATTCCGGTAGTTCACAATTCATGCTAATGGGACTTTTAGTGACATAACATAACTTTAATAATCCATTTAATTTCATCTATCGGGTCATTTAATCATTTATCGGGTCATACAATCGGGTCATACAATCATTCGGGTCCAAATCAATAAACAAACAATCGGGACAAATGGTGTCCTATTTTATAAAAACTAACATGTTATCTCCCTCGCGGGTTTATAAAACATTTCATAAAAACATTTAAAAGAGTGCGAGGCTATGAACTCACGTTGATGTGGGAAAGCGGGTTATCGGCAATTCGGATGTACGGTACGTGCTTCAATCACGGAAACCTAGACAAATAATACTCGTCTTAGACTCATGTCCAATGACTTTATAAAAATAACAATTATGTATACATATGATGATTTTATATATATGATGATCAAGTGGGTTTACATATTCTCTTTTACTCATTTTAGTGTTTACGTATTGGTAACTTCTTACTAGTTTACTAGTTTTACCTATTTACGTGTTTTAGGTCCAATAAACTTATTATAAGTTCTTTAACTTGTATTATTCCACTTTATACTTGTATTATCAGTATTTACACTTTACATTTCGGGCCCAAATGGGTTATGCCCAATAAATAAGTTTATAAGTGTTTTAGCCCATTTTGTTGTATTATTAGTCCAATAATGTTAACTTAGTCCGTTAATGTCCGTATGTTTTATAGTTTGGGTTTTATCGGTTTTTACTTGTTATATATGTTTATATATCAGTATATAAGGTTATAAAAGTTTACATTAGACGGGTCCAACCGTCTAAGTTTTATTTAACAAAAACGTTAATTTTACGGTAATAGCCGAAAAAGTCGTAAAAATCATGTTTATAGTTTTATAACTTATAAAACTTATCAATCTACCATTTTTATAAAATGTCCATTTATTTATCCTTATACATATTTATATAAATGTATTATATAAGTTAGTGGGTTTTAATTCACATTTTATACTATTTTTATTTGAGTGCTTATATAATACTATTATACTTTAATTTCCCAAAATCTGACTTTTATTTTCATGTTCACCAAAATTGCCATATCTAGAGTTCTATATGGAGATAGAAGCTAAAATTTTTATGACATAAACTACATGATATGTGCTCCATTTATCTTTTCTATAGCTACTGTTGAATGACTTAGAGTTTAATTTAATGTTTATGGGTCGTTTTTGGGGTCTTAGGGTGTTTATATATGCTTTGGTAACCTATTGGTCAAGTTTAGGCCCAATTAGAACTCCTATATGGTAATTATCTTTTTTTTAATTAAAATATTCTGCTATGGGGCCCACAATTCTGACTTCCCTTTCATTATTTTATTAATTTAATTGCTATTAACTTATAATTACCATTAGTTAACATCTAGACCCTTCCGGATCAAAACCGGACACCTATTCACTAATTTTCGACTTTCTACGTAATTTCCGAACTAACCGTCATTTCCAAAAGTTTCTAATAATGGAAAGTATCTCTAAAACTTATCCTAACCATATAATATGTACTTAATACATACATACAATATACGATACAACACGAAACCTTGTAAAAACGATATCCGAACTTTCCCGCAGTTCATTTCTGAACTCATTTCATTTCATTTCATTTCCAACCCGTACCATGATTTACAAATCATGTACCTCATTTCGTCCATTCTCATCCCCTAAATCACACATATAAACACATAAATCACATAAATTACATAGTCACACAAAATACCCCAAAAATAAGACTAAGTGACGAACCTCAAAAACCAGGGTTGTCACATCACTCCCTCCTAATAGAAATCTCGTCCCGAGATTTACTCCTTAGGATCATCATTAGCAAATATCTAAGGATACTTGTTTCTCATAAATCCTTCCCATTCCCACGTGAACTCTAGTCCACGTTCCAAATTCCATCTAACCATAACTACGGTATATTACCCTTTTTCCAATGTCTTAGCTTCACGACCTAAAATCTCTACCGGTTCTTCGATGAAACGAAGACTCGTATCCATACTAATATCATCTAACGGTACTTGCAAGTCGGTTTTGCTAAGCATTTCCTCAAGCTTGATACACGAAATACATCATGCACACTACTCAATTCTCCCAGTAATTCCTCACCCTATAAGCCACTGCTCCAATCCTTTCAAGGATTAACGGACCCATGATTCAAGGTGCTAACTTCCCTTTCATCCCAAACCACGTCACTTCTTTCCATGGTGAAACCTATAGCATAACCTTATCCCCAATCTCAAATCCCAACGGCTTACGCCTCTTGTCCACACAGCTCTCTTGTCGGTCCTTTGCCATTTTCAACCTCTACATAAGCTGTAACACCCCCAAATTTATACAACTCAATACAGCGGAAGACTCGTTGGTGTTACGGGATAGCACATTACTCACATCATAGACAACGCATAAAAATCGCGTCGTTTAATAATAAAAGCATTTCCATTCATAAATATCAAAGTTACATAGGTCCCAAGTCATAATTATTTCATACAAGTTTACAAAAGATTTGAATGGAAATTGTTATTTAAGTGCGGGCCATGAATTCTTGTTGTCTTCCCGAGAAATACCTTCAAGTAACTGAGATAAAACATGATAAAAGAAAAGGTCAGCGATAACGCCGAGTGAATTCATAGAGTTTAATAAAATCCATCAATATAACATCGGTATAAAATTATTACCGAAAATCATTTTGTAAAAATCATTGTAATAGGTCATAAAATAGCCAAAGTCATTTTATACAAATCCTTATCAAAATCATAATATAGGCATTTGCCTTAAAAATCATTATACGAGGCAATGTCGTAAAAACATCATACAATACGTCTTATGACGTTGTATAAAGTTAAATAAAAAAACCGTTATATGAATATGGTTATGAAAACCAAAACACGAACATAATATCAATAGTATGACCCCGTATTTCTAGTCAGGCAATACAACGTAATTCGGTGCGTATAGTAGTATTTCGTTAATCGGATTATTATAAGCCGCATGACATTGTTACCTTACTACAACAAACAACGGGTAGCTAGCCCGAAACTCAATTTGCCCATCTAAATAAGCGTGTCGTCACAAAGGTCACGCTATGGAAATCTTCTCATACATAAATTCGCTTACCAATCAATGTGGCACGACGGGGATCAACCGTCAAGGCGTGAACTGGGGTGATCGTCCCCAAATAGTACTATTATATGCATAAGCGTCTACCAAATCCCGGTAGTTCACAATTCATGCTAATGGGAATTTTAGTGACATAATGTAACTTTAATAATCCATTTAATTTCATCTATCGGGTCATTTAATCATTTATCGGGTCATACAATCGGGTCATACAATCATTCGGGTCCAAATCAATAAACAAACAATCGGGACAAATGGTGTCCTATTTTATAAAAACTAACATGTTATCTCCCTCGCGGGTTTATAAAACATTTCATAAAAACATTTAGAAGAGTGCGAGGCTATGAACTCACGTTGATGTGGGAAAGCGGGTTACCGGCAATTCGGATGTACGGTACGTGCTTCAATCACGGAAACCTAGACAAATAATACTCGTCTTAGACTCATGTCCAATGACTTTATAAAAATAACAATTATGTATACATATCATGATTTTATATATATGATGATCAAGTGGGTTTACATATTCTCTTTTACTCATTTTAGTGTTTACGTATTGGTAACTTCTTACTAGTTTACTAGTTTTACCTACTTACGTGTTTTAGGTCCAATAAACTTATTATAAGTTCTTTAACTTGTATTATTCCACTTTATACTTGTATTATCAGTATTTACACTTTACATTTCGGGCCCAAATGGGTTAAGCCCAATAAATAAGTTTATAAGTGTTTTAGCCCATTTTGTTGTATTATTAGTCCAATAATGTTAACTTAGTCCGTTAATGTCCGTATGTTTTATAGTTCGGGTTTTATCGGTTTTTACTTGTTATATATGTTTATATATCAGTATATGAGTTTATAAAAGTTTACATTAGACGGTTCCAACCGTCTAAGTTTTATTTAACAAAAACGTTAATTTTATGGTAATAGCCGAAAAAGTCGTAAAAATCATGTTTATAGTTTTATAACTTATAAAACTTATCAATCTACCATTTTTATAAATGTCCATTTATTTATCCTTATACATATTTATATAAATGTATTATATAAGTTAGTGGGTTTTAATTCACATTTTATACTATTTTTATTTGAGTGCTTATATAATACTATTATACTTTAATTTCCCAAAATCTGATTTTTATTTTCATGTTCACCAAAACTGCTATATCTAGAGTTCTATATGGAGATAGAAGCTCAAATTTTTATGACATAAACTACATGATATGTGCTCCATTAAACGCTCCTATAGATACTGTTGAATCAGCCTCTAAGTATTTTCTAAAAATCGTCCAAAACAGTGAACTCAGATTTGTACTCTAAACTTGTTTTGATCATATCTCACTCATCCTAATGATTCCATTGCATGGCCAACTCTCACATGTGTACAAGACATATTACTTACTGTATATCCATTAATATATGCCGTTTTTATCGGTTCATCATATGATTCTTTACTGTTTTATACAGCCAACAAATTAAACAAGATTTTAGCCTTGTTTCTTATAGTTTTTCATCTTTTTAACCATGTTTATCAACACCAAATCCCCACACAATATTTTTAATCATCATTCATCATCATATACATATACATAAGTAAAATAATACAAGATTACATAATCAAAAATAACAAGAGGATGAGGAGAACAATCTTTATACCACCATGATGATGTAGGTTATGATCAAGACATGGATTTTGATGGAGAAACTTGTGATAAACCAAGACCATCTTCAAGACCATCATTCTTCAAGAACTCCTTGTGGAAAATCAGCCCCAAGACACCAACAAAACTTCTCCTTGGATGTTAAAACTTGCACCAATCTTCATCTTTTTGAATGGATATTAACATATGTTAATTATAACAAATGTTTGTGGTTAAATTTTGTATGAATGGGGTGTTCTTGGTTGAATAGTGGACGGCATAGATGAGTGAGAGAGAGAGAGTTGTGAGTTTTTGGTGGTTTTCATGTTGTAAAATGATCAAATGGTTTTGAGTTTCTTGTTTTGTGGTAAGCTTAGCTTACAATGTAAGCATAAGTTAACATGTGTAGCAAGTGTGTGTATAAGCTTGCCACCAAGGCTTGCCTTGGCCGTCTAGTAGTGGGGGTGGGACAAGTGTCCCACTTGTCTCATCCCCATTTAATTACGGGTACTCCTCGATTCTAGTTTCCTCGATTTGCGTGCCCTTGGGTCGCTTTACGAAAAACGTTTTTATAAATTATGAATCAACGGCACAAAACGAATCTAATAAAATTTGTCTCATCAAAAACGGAGTTCGAAAACGTAAATACGCAATCCTAAGGTTTCCGGTTTAGTCATAAAGTACGTTAAAATAAAATCGTAAGTCCTAATCTCTTCTCGTAAATTTGTGAGTTTATGAACCAACACAAATTTAAAGTCTCAAAATAATATTCATGTACAAATTTATTTTCTGAAATGTCGGACTGTCACAAAGACGGTGTATGTAAACGTGAGCACGTAACATAGAATCCTCCGGTTTAGACGTAGTCGATGCTACTTCAAGACGTAAATCCAAATTTCTTCCCAAAAATAAGTGAGTTCATAATATAACATTAAAATAGTGTTTTTAAATAATATCTGAGAATAAAATACCAACTATAAATTGATGGATTGTCACATAAGCACTGCCACCACCTCTTGTAGTTTTCGATTCCAACTCCGGTCCAATATGTTGACTGCTTCTAACTTCACCCCACAGTAACGATGATCCACCTCATCTTCTATGGATTAACTCCATCAGTTTCTACTACATTTCCTATCACCAGACCTAACGGTTTTCCCTTCTATATCACGACACTATCTTGACAACCCTTTGCTCCCTCAAGCCATTCTTCCTCCATACTACTTCTCGCTTGTCTCTCCATAATCTTAATTTCCATACCATCTTCTATCTCATCTTCAGCCAATAATTTAGGCGACCCTCTTTTATTCCCTACATTCTCATCAGTGAGGAATACGCCCCTCTCACTAGTGACTCTCTTTGTAGAAGAATTATTCCTAAATAAAATGCATTCTCCAACTATCTCCAAACCGCACGCCAAAGCTCTAGGCGTCTTTCTCAGTTACCCCTATAGCATGCTCATACCAACCATAAGTCTATCAACGGTATACTACGCTTGCTTCTTATTGTTTCTTCCCTTGCCATAATCCTTCATAAGGCATTCCATACCTATTAGGTTAACTTATACACAAAACCTCCTATTCCATCGCATCGGTATGCAATCCTTCCAACTTCTCAACTACATGACTTCTCATTCCTCTTGAAATATAGGATGAATTAGACAGTCTATCGACTATCACCCAACTCTCATCGTACTTATTCCTCACCCAATTATGTATCCTCCTTCCACCAACTTCGTCCTTACATCGCCCTTTCTAAGTAGGAAGTATAGTCTACGTCCCTTTTCTCCATACGATTGTCCAAGACATGCAACATAAATGTTGTCGCGTTCTCTGCTTTAGTTAACTCAACTCGTGCAACCTACATCCTTCATCCAAACCACCCTAATACGTCATCCATATAGTTCAAGTTCGTCTCAGCTTCACTTCCTTCTTCTTATTCCATGTCTCATCAATCATGCTTACCGTTCCCAGATGGTACTTGGCCTTGCAATTTTATTTCATCACTTAACTCCACCCATTACCTTTGTCAAATGTTCAATCAAGAGGATTGAATATGTGTTGGAGACGTTCATGATCCGTATATATCATTCTTTACGTCTCGTGCACCAAATGCCTCTAGCACTCTAGGCACATCTAACAATCCAGCTCTACTAACTAAGTCTTATCTATGTCTTCTAAATCTTCAGTTCCTGCAACGTATAAGCAATCGCCTTTCTTTGTCGTCCTCGTACGCATCCAAATCCATGCTCTACGTATCGTCATGCTTCACGAATTCATCCAGTCCTTCTGATAATACCAGGATCCACTCATTATCCTATCCACCTCTTCAGCCTCCAAAATGCTTCCTCATCCTTCTTCACTTCACCCCTTGCTGGTTTCATGATATGCCATCATCTCTAACTACTCATCATGGTAAACTTAATACTAAAACTAACACTTGAAAATCTCACGTATAATTACCTTTTCTAAACCACTCCAAAACCAACACATAATTCGCCTCACTCTCCTTCTTAGACTTTGAGTAGATCAAGATGTCGTCGATACTCCCGATGACACCTTGTTTATATACGGTCATGCACACTTGGTTCATTGACTCCATGAAAACCGCTAGTGCTTTGGTGAAGCCAAATGGATAACCGTAAACCCAAAGCGTCCATTCAACATTCTTAACATCATCCCTGCATCCTCTCTTGGTAGCAATACAAACAAATTTCCACCTCTTTCTACTCGCGAAATTCTACACACATTCTAAAAGATCGATACTCCTTCTTATCAACCCATCCAACCGCTTTCACATCACATTTACTACCAAACAACTCAACCTTTATCTTGCATTCCTTGCAATTTCTAACAACTCATGTCTTTAAAATCATTCCATAAACAATTGCCTTGGAAAGGCACTAACTACAACTCATCTCGCTCCTTCTACTGGCTCTCTTCATGGGTCTACTTCAAGATAATAGGTAAACCTACTGAATCTTAAGAAATTTTCGAAAAAATTTACATACCTAACGAATATCACAAATACCTTTGAAATATCACATCCACTTCCAACATTCTATATGATGCGTTACTTGTGCCAATATCCATACTTTATACAAATCTCTATTCAACTCCCTTGGCACTCCTAAGAGACCTCATGACCACATTAGTTCGTCTTTCTACGAACTTCTAACTCTTTCCCCATCACAAAGGGCATTCCAACTATTCTCTCATATGACTATATACTACATCTAGAACCCACCATACACGACCAACGAATCAAAACTACGGATAACTAACGACATTTCACGTGCACCAGTTAAAACGAATCAAAAACCACGAGACTCAAAAGAAAACTAAAAACCAAAACATGTATCAATTCAAAATGACCCATGACAACGAAAAATAATCCAGGAAACACCCAATGGCAACCAAAACATATTACGCCCCGCGACATATTTTTTTAAACCTTGCACGACATCGAATTTCCATAAAAGAATATTTTTCTTTACCTCTCCACATCTATGTGACTCAAACGATCTACAAACAACCCTCTATACGATCACAAGACTCAACTCAAAGACTAGGTACTCCGAACATCCCAAATCATAAGTTTAAAAAATACTATTCGAAACTCAACCTTGAACCCAACACTTGTACAACAATTTCGACCAGGCTAATGACCTCCCATGAATATACATTTTGAATATTTTAAAAGTACGTTCCAAGTACATAATTTTAGGCTTTTGAATCACCCAAAAAGCTTTAAAAATGAACAAGTTATGACCAAAACAATTTTATACTAGTTGTTTTAAAAACTAAAGAATCATCTTAGTAATTAATGTAATCCTTTTTAAATGAAAAGAAATAAATGTATGTGAAATTTTCATGAACTTTGTTTAGTCTTGTATAAATAATTATAAATGACGTATACCGATTAAACTCACTTATATGAAATATTTAAGTAAGTAAATTTTATTTTGCTTTATTTTAAAGAACGTCTTTTAGAATTTGAAATAAATAAGTGTTGATTACATAAAAAAAACTTATTTTATATCTTGTTGCAAACACGACTCCTACACCCTACCCTTATTTTACCGAATACAACCAACTATCTAACTATATAGTAGATTTCCAAGTCTTTTTTTCAATATATACCGACCAAAAGAAATATAAGACTCAAAACAAAATATTTCATTATCCCAAAAGAGATCTCAAGTTATTTCAATAGACTTAAAACCAAAAACACCATTTTAAAACGGACACGTGAAATACAAAACTCGAAGAATACGCTACAACGGAGGTTGAATATCTAAAAAGAAGCGAGCTAGCCACCCTCCTAAGGATACAATCGTTAATAGTAGGGGATCATACATATATAGGCATATTAGGATACATATACTCAAATCCGTCCAACATCTACTATACAAGCATGTATTAATCCTCTTTTATGCAATCATACTTAGGATTCCATTGAAGTTGTGGTACTTGTATAACTATGTTGGCTACCATACTTATACAATTACCCTTTCTCCAATGCACTCCCTCCTATGATGACACTTATAAGAATCAATACAACACATAACACATAAATCCATCAACTCACCTAAGCACATAATCACATAAACAATAAGGTCAAAAACTCCAACTATTAAAATAACATAGTCAAAATCTTGGAATACAGAAATCCATAGTCTAGCTAAAACAACATAGACAAAATCCAAAACGAAAACATAATCAATTATAAATCATGTCGCCCATCAGAGTGGAAACAACTTAAAATCCTTCCTATCCACCTACTCCTAGTAACTCGAACCACTACATGATTCTTAGGGAACATGACTTAAACATCAAAAGAAAAATACTATATCTCAGGTACATAAAATAACTCAACAAAGACAGAAACTACCATGTACCAAATTATGTACTATAATGTACAATATAAGCAAAATAGAACAATGACTAGCGTGGACGATTATGGTTCAACCCGCACTAGTCACAACCCGAAAAAAAATAACATGTGGCTAAGTATGAACTACTATGGTTCAACCCATACTAGTGAAAACTTAACAAACATCACAAGTAAAACCAAATGTCATCCAGAAAAAACTTCAATTAATATCAAATGCACACATACTCCTACGACGCCTATATGCGAAGACCCTTAAGCTATAGACTAGGTTACGAGACTAGGCAACCTAATTCTCTATAACCATTATCTCTGATACCATTCTGTCACACCCCACCATGGCGGAATATGGGGCGCGAGTTATGGATATCATCACAACATGGCGTGTCTATAGAGATAACTAAATGAAATAAGAAATGTCATAAAATGGTGACACAAATGTCATGACAATATCTCAACAATGCAGGAGTCTAGGTAAGTAGGTAAAAGTCTTACCGCTTACACGAGACAAACGATTAACATAAACAAAGCAAACATAAAGGTGTCAACAAAGTACCACTTATACAAACATCAAATAAAGACTAAAAGGAAAGGGGGTTCCTCCAAATGGAACCCTAAGCCTCCAAAGCTAGCCACTCCTATTCTCATGCTTAACCACATTCTCACCTGAAAGAGACACTAAAACACATCAACATAATGTTGGAGAGAGTCATAAGTTTAGACTCCAACGACAAATTTAAGTTATGAGCTGTGAATAATAACCATCAACCCAAGAACATATGGACAATATGCTACAATCATGTATTAACAACTAACATTCAAGATTAACCATTCACCACAATTCGAAGGCTCCCAGCCTTACCAATCACCATGGTCCCATAGGCGCCCATACACCTATGAACCAATTCCAAGGCCCCGCCTTGTCAACATCCCCTTGGTACCAAGTCAAACCACAATAACTGAGATGGTACGTATCCCCCGATCCAAATCATAAACACAATCAAGAATCACATAGCAGTTAATCACATAAGTGTACACACAAGTCCATCGCAAGCCATAAAAACATTCACAACAATAGTTACAAAACCATACAGTGTCTCTTCCATCCCATCTGGAAGTAAAAAAAACATAAAAAGATATGGGACTATGAAACTCACCTGAACAAGCTTCTCCAGGTATCCGCGCTCTAGCAAAAATCTAAACACACAAACGTATACAATCAAGACACAAACCACATACCAAAATGGCTCATCAATCTATGATGGATATCCGACCTTCTCCTACAACTTAACCCTATTTATATGCCATATGCATCTCATTACACCCCTCTATAAAGCCCTTAAATTAGTTTAGTTCATAACTCATCCTGTTAACATTTTACCCAAAACAGTCCCGTTTTTCATACTTCAAACTATGGGTCGAACACCCCCTTAACCAAAATAACATGCCCTGTAAAAGAAACCCTATGTCCTTACATGTGTTAGCTAACTCTCCTGTTTTGCCTCAACCTTAAAGATACTGTTAAGGCCTCCATATATATATATATATATATATATATATATATATATATATATATATATATATATATATATATATATATACTTTTACCTACCTAGAATTTACTGATTTTGAACATATGAAAAGTTTGTTATGATAAGAGGGTATTCCACTATCTCAATTGATTATCCATCCTACGGATATCTTATATAACATATAAATTAACTCTCATGTTCTTTTGAAAGTCCAATTGTACTCCTAAGTACCCTAACCACCTTAAAACATTAAATTAAACCCGATTGATTTCAAAACTGTTTTGACCTCCGAATGTTGTAACATGTTGTTGACCCACTTCCTGACCTCCAATTCAATTCTAGTTTCTTGCATTTTAAAGCCAATTCAATTACCTTTTCAGGGACATAAGATTCGAAAATTAAAAGTTTGTAGAACTCTAGATATGATCAAAATAAGTGACCTAAAATTTTGCCCAGTTTTAAAAAACGATTTTCTCATAATTAATCAAATTAATCATATATAAACCCTAATTAAAACCTAAAAACGATTTCTAATGATAAAAACCCATTAATTACATTATTAGTTACAGATCATTAACAAACCCTAGTAAAAAATTATGAATCTCAGACCCTAATCCATCATAGTAGGTTACAAATACGTAAATTAACGTTAATCAACCTAGTTTAATTACGTACCTTTAAATCCTGAGCATAAATTCGACTCTTCTTGATCATCCATTGTTATTTGACTGACTTAGAGTTTAATTTAATGTTTATGGGTCGTTTTTGGGGTCTTAGGGTGTTTATATATGCTTTGGTAACCTACTGGTCAAGTTTAGGCCCAATTAGGACTCCTATATGGTATTTTTTTTATTAAAATATTCTGCTATAGGGCCCACAATTCCGAATCCCCCTTCATTATTTTATTAATTTAATTGCTATTAACTTATAATTACCATTAGTTAATGTTGGGTCGAATTATTGAGTTGATAAGTCAAAACACAAAAGATAAGGACTAAATCTGACAATAAAGAATTCTACAAGCTGGTGGACAAACTTGTAGAAGATATTATCACAGAATAATAGAAGATTTAGTTGTCTTATTATTAGCTTTCTTTGTAAGCTATGTTTTCTAATATATAAAGAAAACATACGTACGTTTTTATTCATAAGAATCATTCACAATGTAACCTACAAGCAATTCGTGTGTCTAGACGTGGGATTCAATGTATACACGTCTAGATGTTATTTGTGTTTAATAATACAAGTAACATTGGAAGAAATTCATCTTGTCCATAACACCTTGTTCATGATTATTGTTCTAGTTCCGCTATGTTAAATCATATGAATGATGATCATGCCTAGCAGCTGAAAGATCGAGGAAACTTAGGTTTCCACAATTGGTATCAGAGAGGGTGGCTCTCGATGCTAGGATCAACAAGGTGTTCGTTCGTAATGAAAAAGAAGAAAAACCCGTATTAGGGTTTTTATGTAGTTTTGTGTGCGCAACAGTATTGTGAAGGGCATAACATTTTCTTGAACCGTTGGATCGCCACGAAAGTTTTTGTGTGTGTTCCAAACACATATATATTCACCGGAGGGAATGTCAAGATCTATCTCCAAGAAAGAGTTATTAAGTGTCGAAGTCAGCAGTGGAAAGTATGATCATATGCAGATCTCTATGAACAGTGATCGTAAAATCACGATTTCTCCTTCGTTAACCGTTGGATCATCGTGAAATTTGAGTTGTAGGTTCTTGGCACTTGTGTCTAGGATCTCAACCGAATGGATCTTTGATCTGATCTCTCTTGAAAAAGTTATTCAAAGTCGAAGTTGACTGCATAATGAGGTTCGAAATTTTCTACTTTTAATATATTCATGAAAACCTAGGGTTTCTTCCAAACCCTAGATCGTTTTAAAGCAGAAAAGGATGCGGCGTGTGATTGCAGGAACATATGAAGGATCATGATGCGTTGATTTCAAACCCTAAGTTAGGGTTTTGATGGATAAAATTTATTTTTAGGGTTTCAAAAACCCTAGATCTGTTCATAACTTGTTCTTAATATACTATTGCTGATCTTTGTGTTGGTTTGAGTAACATGGTTGGATTAGAAGTCACGAAGGATTCTTGATGCAGCTAATGATCTTATTGACTGCATGGTGAATACATCATATTGCGCAGCTTTATTATTGATGACTTCATAACACAAAGCAGCAAGTCATAACAACAAATTTGATAGTTACATGATAGTAAGAAAGGTTGCTGGGGTCCTGAAGTTGTCCTAGCATGGTACAACTGGTTATTTAAATTATTGTTCTCACATTGCTATCATTTACAAGTCAAAAGTCAGCAAAAAGGAAAAATCATGGTCAACTAAGGTGTGTTGTTTGTTTGTTTATATTGGTCATCAAGTGGGTTGACCTTCGTATAAGACACAGCAAGGAGACGAAAAGTTTTTTTTTCCATGAATGTGTTGTGATTCAAGTCACGTGAGGTTTGGTAAGTTTCTATATCAAGTAGTTCATAATTTAAAGGTCACGTGGGATAACAAGATACAAAGAATAAAAGATGGAAACCACGTCTTGGTTGCTATTCTTTAGGAAGTTATACGTGATATAAGGTGGTTTCCTAAGTTACAAGGATTATATTATACTCCATATGCTATGTTTACGTGGTCTATGAATGGACATGAATATGATATGGGCTTACTTATTATTCCTGTATCTACGATCTTTTGCTTTGGGATACGATGTCATGAGGAAAAGTGAGCCGCTGACGCTAGTATTTTAGACGTTGACAAAGCATGATTCACATGCTGACAGATTGCAGTATTGTCTGAGACATAATATTTCATACGCTGACAAGTGTGGTCCGATATAGGACACCACACGCTGATGAGATCTCAGACAATGGAGGATATTGGACGACAAAGGAAATGCTGCTGTTTGGTATTTTGATTAGGTTTTGGAACACAAAACGAGGAGATTATACACACAAAGGTACATGGAATCTCTATTTTATTTAGAATATCGTTTTGATATTTATGGCCCAGATATTTTTAGAAGACGTATATCATTAAGGGGAAGAATTCTTATAGTAAGTTTGATGTTCGAAGAAGAATTTCGCAAAGTTTGTGTTCTATCATATCTTAAAAAGTTGTGTCTCGTCATCATTACTTTTGAAGGTTCTTTTAATTTGTGACAACGGACTTGATAAAAAGGTAGCAAAGGTATGAGATTTTTCTTAAGACGCTCTATGCTCATATTTGCTAGAGAACTCTTTTTGTCAAGAGACTACTCATTATAGCCGTGAGTTTTATAATCTACTCATTATAGCCGTGAGTTTTGGAGTCACATGGATAGTGCAAGACATGGAACACAGGTTTGGGTTACTCTATTTCTACATCAAGATTATTGTATTTATTTTTCTTCAAGATCATTACATAGAGCTACTTTTGGAGAATTTTCAAGATTGCATACTTTCGCATATTCCCTATTGATGTGTCAAAAAGAGGAAGAATATGTGCTATACTTAAGGGGATGCTTCTTGGAGATCATGTACTACATACAAAAGATTCACGCTTAAGAGAAGTGTTTTGACATCATCAACTAGGGGAAGATTGTTGGGTCGAATTATTGAGTTGATAAGTCAAAACACAAAAGATAAGGACTAAATCTGTCAATGAAGAATTCTACAAGCTGGTGGACAAACTTGTAGAAGATATTATAACAGAATAATAGAAGATTTAGTTGTCTTATTATTAGCTTTCTTTGTAAGCTATGTTTTCTAATATATAAAGAAAACATACGTACGTTTTTATTCATAAGAATCATTCATAATGTAACCTACAAGCAATTCGTGTGTCTAGACGTGGGATTCAATGTATACACGTCTAGATGTTATTTGTGTTTAATAATACAAGTAACATTGGAAGAAATTCATCTTGTCCATAACACCTTGTTCATGATTATTGTTCTAGTTCCGCTATGTTAAATCATATGAATGATGATCATGCCTAGTAGCTGAAAGATCGAGGAAACTTAGGTTTCCACAATAAGTGGTATCAGAGCTTGTTGAGGAACTTTTGATCTTAAAGAACACAAGAACCCTAAAAATCACCAAAACCCTAACTTTCTCAAAAACCCTAACAACATCATGTCAAATCCAGAACTAACCTCCTCCTCCTCACCTTTACCAAACATCAAGATCCCCATGCTTGATGCAACCAACTTAGAATTATGGAAATTCAAATTTGAACAATACCTGGGAATCTATGACTACACACTCTAGGAGATTATTGAATATGGAAACACATTCGATAAGGCTCAAAAGATTGCCAATGCCATTGCTACAAGAACAGTTGTTGCTGGGTGTTCAGAAGCAGATAAGAAGGAAAAGCCTGATGATGGTAGAGCTGTGTCTGCTGAAGACATAGCAAAGAAAAGGGTTGATATGAAAACCCTAAATATTCTGAAACTCTCTTTGGGACAAGAGAACTAGCATAAATACAGAGGTTATGAATCTGCTAAGGACCTTTGGGCAGCTCTTGAAGTTGCATATGGTGGCAATGAAGATACTAAGGAAGAGAAGAAGAAGCAACTCATGCATGATTATGCTGTCTTCAAAGCTCAACCTAATGAAAAGCTTAGTAGTGTGAGAAGCAGATTGCTTGATATTACAAGCAAATTGTCCTTCATGGGAACACAACTTGGTGATGTTGACATTAATGCTACTTTTATTAAAAGTCTTGGTGAGACATGGAAGATTGAGGCAAGATCTATTCTTGCCAATAATACTCACAAAAGTTCCACGTTTGATGATATCTACAACAAACTGAGACTATTGGAAGATGAAACTCTTTTAGAGCATGCAAGCAAGTCCACCAACAGTAACATGGCTTTCTTTTCTCATAGTGAAGGTCAATTCAATCAGAAGGACTCCTACATGCATCCAGTTACTGGATCATCATGTGTCAGCGCTGGAACATGTCCTGTCAACGTCTCCTTTACAGACGCTGACACATTCAAAAGTGACTCACCAAGAGTTAAACCTGCTGGTTTGGATCTGGATACTGTATGTGCTTATATTGCTTCTTTGCCCAATGGTTCAGTGATTACATATGAGGACCTTGAGCAGATAAGTGATGAGCACTTTGAAGAGATGGACATTAAGTGGAACATGGATCTTGCTAGTATAAGAGCAAACAGGTGGAACATAAGGTTTAAGAAGAAGATGACCTTCAATGCAAAGGACACAGCTGGGTTTGATAAATCCAAAGTTGAATGCTACAACCGTCATCGTATGGGGCACTTCATGAGGGAATGCAGATCTCCTAGAAGATCTGATGCTGGCAAACCTTCAAGCCAAATTGTTAAGGCTCAGGATCCTAAAGCCATGGTTGCAGTTCAAGGAATTGATGGTATGGGATGGGATTGGAGCTATTTGGCTAAAGATGAGGAAGAGGATAAAGCTTTGGTTGCTGAGATAGAAGAAAAAGAGCATGTTCAATATGCTCTCATGGCACACTCCTCCTCTTCATCTGATAATGAGGTATACGATGATGCTTTTTGTAGTAAAGGTTGTAGGTTAAATACTGAGAGACTTAACAAAGAGGTGTTAAGATTATTAGATGATATGAGTACTGAAAGATGCAAACTGTCTAACTATCAAATAGCTCTCACTCAAACTGAGAAGACAGTTTCTGAATACAAGAAAATGGAATTTGACTTAAAAGATAAAATAAATATCTTAAATAATGAGTTAAATGCTAGTGTGGATGTTAGAAATATCATGGAAAGGGTTAATGGTGAGTTACATGCTAAGCTAGATGAGGCCATTAAGAATAAAGATAATATTGGCCTTAAAATTCAAAGATTTGATAAGGCCACACAAATCCTAGGAGAATGTGTGAGTAAACAAAGGGATCCTAAGGACATGACTGGGATTGGGATGAAAGACTACTCAGTGGTTCCACCACCAGCTGGTGACTTTTATGGTGTCCAACAAAAGGACCTATCTTGGACTGGTTTGCCAGAACTCCAAGAGGAGGAATTCATTCCTCCACCAAGAGTTGTCACCCCAGTTGAAGAGTATCAACAAAAGTTGACTGACCTGAATGAATGGAAGAAAGCTAACCCTACCTTATTTGTTAAGGGTGGCTTGCTATGTGAAAGTCCTAATGAGTCAACTCCCATTAAGGTTACAAACCCAATCACTGGTAAAGCTGTTGACCTTGGCTCAAACAATGTCAGAAAACCTAGCATTAATTATGCAGAGATGTATAGGAATACTAGGTCACCTAAGAGCCAAGTTAGCAATGATGGAACAGGCTTCTTTTCTTCTAGACCTAGGGTTGTGTCTAGAAAAGCCTGTTACACTTGTGGTAACTTTTCACATTTAGCATATAAGTGTGTCAATGCTCCCAAAGTCAGCGCTGACAGGAACAAATTCAGCACTGACAGTAACAAAGTCAACGTTGTTAGAAAGTCAAACGTTGTTAGAGCCAAACCTTGTGTGCAGCAAAGTCCACAAGTTGTTAGACCTGCCCCATTTTTCACTAGAGGGTCTAACACTCATGGACAAAGACCATTTCAAAAGACAAATACTTGGTCTAATAGGCAATTGGTTTCTGTAGCAAACCCTAGGTTCAACGCTGACAAGGGAAATTTCAGCGTTGACAAGACCAATTCCAACGCTGACAGAAGCGTGACCAGACCTAAATATTTGCAACCACAGGGTAAGGGGTCTAAAGCCTCTTCAAGCTTGACACGGAGACCAAAGAAAGATCAAAACCCTAATGATAATGGGATTTCAATGACATGCAACAGATTTAATTACATTTCAAAGGTCATTACAAAACCTATTGGGGTTAACTGGATATTTCATCCTAAGAAGGATGAAAATGGGGTTGTTGTGAGAACTAAGTCTGTTCTTATTGAACAACCAGATGAATCCAAGTCTTCCAAGGCTTGGGTTCCCAAAGAAAACTAACTTGTTTTCTTTATGTACAGGGCATTCAAAGAGAGGTCAATGATTTTAGATATTGGGATAGTGGATGCTCAAGGCACATGACAGGGAAGGAAGATTATCTTACCAACTTCACTCCTATTAAGGATGGTGATAAGGTTTAATTTGGAGGCGGATATGGTACTATCACATGCAAAGGAACACTTCTCACCAAGAACTTGCGTTTTGAAAACGTATTTTTGGTAAAGGAACTTGATTACAATCTTTTTAGTGTATCACAGGTTTGTGATTACAAAAATAAAGTTCTGTTTACTGATACTGAATGTTTGGTGTTAAGAAAGGATTATAAGATCCCTGATGAGAAATATATTGACTATAGAACACCTAAGCATAAAGACATATACAATGTGAATCTAAATGGGATTAGAATGAATAACAATATGTCTTGTTTTTATGCTAAAGCTTCAGTAGATGAGAGTAATTTATGGCACAGGAGACTAGGGCTAATAAATTTTAAGAATATAAATAGGCTTGTGAGACTTGGCTTGGTTGATGGTTTGCCTGAAAAGGCCTTCCACAATGACCACTCTTGTGTTGCATGTCTTAAAGGCAAGCAGCACAAGGTCTCATTCAAGTCCAAACAGGTGCACTCTAGTACTAGACCTCTTCACTTGCTTCATATGGACCTCTTTGGTCCAACCAATATAGAAAGTTTGAATGGTAAGTCATACTGCTTTGTTATAACAGATGAATTTTCTAGGTTTACTTGGACCTTCTTTCTAGCTATGAAGAGTGATACAGCTGACACTTTAATTGATTTTATCACTCAGATTGAGAAGAAATCAGGCAATGAAGTTAAAATGCTTAGGAGTGATAATGGTGGTGAATTTAGGAATAAAGTGTTAGATGATTTTTGTGCCAGGAAAGGAATCACTAGGCAATTTAGTGTTGCCAGAACCCCACAGCAAAATGGAGTTGCTGAGAGGAAAAATAGAACCCTAATTGAAGCAGCCAGAACCATGTTGGCTGATGCTCATTTTCCTATAGCCTTTTGGGCTGAGGCTGTTAATACAGCTTGCTATGTTCAAAATAGAGCATTGGTCAACAAAATTCAGAACAAAACACCTTATGAGTTACTTTGGGGAAGGAAACCTAATATTGGTTTTCTCAGACCTTTTGGTTGTCATGTAGTAGTTTTAGATACTAGTGATGCCTTAGGTAAATTTAGTGCAAAAGGTGATGAAGGCTACTTCATGGGGTATTCAGTGCAGAGCAAGGGATATAGGGTTTATCTTAAAAAGGAAAAACGTATTCTTGAAAGAGTACATGTTAGGTTTTTAGAGAATAAACCTAGTGATCCTGAAAGTGGTCCAAATTGGTTGTTTGACTTGGAACCTTTATCTAGAACTTTAAATTATATGCCTGTCACTAATCCAGACATTGTGAAGGTAACTTCAAATGTTGTGGAAGAACCAGTTGTTGATGTTTCAGGTACACAGGTTCATGAAAAGGTTGGATCACAAGCAGAATAGTCATCTCCTATACAAGAATATGTTACAATCACCATATGGACAGATGCTTTTGCTGCTGCTGCTGCTGGTAAAGATAATGGTGGTCCCCAAGTACCACCAGATAACAACATGCATGGTCCTTCAGGCGCTGACAAAGGAAAATCTAGCGCTGACAAGACCAATTCAGACGTTGATGGCTCAGACGTTGACAACAATAGTTCAAGCGTTGTTAGCTCTCATGCTGACAAACAAGGTTTAGGCGTTGGCAACACTTCTGCACATCTTTTCTCTTCCACTTTTGAACAAGGTGAACCTTCTAATTTATATGAAGAGGTTCATCCTCATGTTGATGAAAGAGAGTCTGGTGAAGAAGATATTGGCAACATGGAGAATGAGGTTGAGGACACCAGACTTTTTGATGAAGGAGTTCTCACTTCTACTATGAAGAATCACCCAACTTCTCAAATCATTGGTGATATTATGACTCCTGTTCAGACTAGAAGATCTCATCAAGGTCTTGGTGGGTTTATTGCCAATATTCACAAGAAGGTTGATACCCCTCTTGTGCAAGCATGTTTGTTTGCCTATTTTCTGTCACAACAGGAACCCAAGAAGATATTTGATGCTCTCAAAGAACCAAGTTGGGTGGAAGCAATGCAGGATGAGCTTCACCAATTTGCAATTCAGGATGTTTGGGAGCTGGTTGATTGTCCAAGATATGTCAGACCTATAGGGACAAGATGGTATCTAAGAAACAAGAGAGATGAAAGAGGTATTGTGGTCAGAAACAAGGCAAGATTAGTGGCTCAGGGATATACACAAGAGGAGGGGATAGACTATGAGGAGGTCTTTGCACCAGTTGCAAGGATTGAAGCTATTAGGATCTTCCTTGCCTATGCATCCTGCATGGGCTTCACTGTCTATCAAATGGATGTCAAGAGTGCCTTCCTCTATGGAAAAATTGTTGATGAGGTATATGTGATGCAACCTCCTGGTTTTAAGGATCCAGAGAATCCAGACAAGGTGTATAGAGTCAAGAAGGCTATGTATGGACTTCATTAAGCCCCAAGAGCATGGTATGGTACTTTGTCTACTTACTTAGTGGACAATGGATTCAAGAGGGGCACCATAGATCAGACACTATTTACAAAGAAGAAAGGTAAGGATGTGTTGCTTGTTCAGGTCTATGTTGATGACATCATTTTTGGGTCAACTGATCCAAAGATGAGTGAGGATTTCTCCAAGCTCATGACTGACAAATTCAAGATGAGTGCTATCGGGGAGATGAACTTCTTTCTTGGTTTACAAGTTCAGCAGAAAGAAGATGGTATCTTCATCTCCCAGGACAAGTATGTGGCAGAGATCTTGAAGAAGTTTGGCTTTTCTCCACATGAAAAGAGGGCAACTACTCCTATGGATAGAGAACACCCTTGGGGAAAGATTGGAGATGGGAAAGATGTTGATGTCAGGCACTATAGATCCATGATTGGATCATTGATGTACCTTACAGCCTCCAGACCTGACATCATGTTTGCTGTGTGTGCTTGTGCACGCCATCAAGTGACTCCCAAAGAATGTCACCTTTATGCTGTCAAGAGGATCTTTAGGTACCTAAGATGCTATCCTAGTCTTGGTTTGTGGTACCCAAAGGATTCACCATTGGAGCTGATTGCATATTCAGACAGTGACTATGGAGGTGATAAGTTTGATAGAAAATCCACAACTGGTGGATGTCAGTTTCTTGGGAGCAGGTTGATATCTTGGCAATGCAAGAAACAAACAGTAGTGGCTAATTCTACAACTGAAGCTGAGTATGTGGTTGCAGCTGCTTGTTGTGGACAAGTTTTGTGGATTCAGAACCAGCTGTTGGACTATGGGTATAATTTCATGCATACCAAGATATTTGTAGACAATAACAGCACTTTATGCATTATTAAGAATCCTGTACATCATTCTAAAACTAAACACATAGAAATTAGACACCATTTTATAAGAGATTGTTTTGAAAAGGGTTTAATACACCCAGATAGGGTTGACACAGAAGAGAATGTGTCAGATTTACTAACCAAACCTTTTGATGCTGGGAGGTTTCAATACTTGGTAACAAGTATTGGAATGATCAATCTCACATAATATGTGTTTTGGAGTCTTTTTGTAAAAGTGTGTACAGGATAATGCATTGTTATTGGTCTTTTTGAGGATTTAGATTTTCCACTATATTTTTCTAACACTGACAAAGGTTGCTTGAACGCTGATAAGTGTTTTTGTGACGTTGTCAGCAATATATTTGTCTAACGCTGACAAAGCTTCCCTCAACGCTGTCATGTGTTATCGGGGCGTTGTCAGCAACAATGTTAGTTTTGTGGTTTTCAATCTAAATGTGCAGGTGGTGTTAGCAGTATACCACTGGATACAGAGTTGCTTGTGGATCAATGGAGAAGCATTTGGACATGTTTTTATTTATGGATGATGGTTAGAATTGTTAATTCCTATCTTGACATAAATTTTTATGTTCATGCATATTTTTAGCAACTTATGTATCATAGTTTAAGGGGAGGTTTTAGGAACCTTTAGGATGTTTGGGTATCCATATGATACTCTTATCACAATTCTAGATTGTGTCCACATGTGAGTATGAGTTAGTTTTACTAAATCATGAGGCACTGTAGCATGCAAAGTTGATATACTATGCATGCTGCCAAGACATTTTTGGCCTAGAATTGGTTGTGGTCTGTTGGGAGACTTGGGAATGATTTTGTCATGGGGTTTACCTGGGAGTAACAAGGAATTTTATAAGGTAACTTAGTTGTTCAGAGTTTTGGTTAGCAAGGGACACTAGAGGACTGTTATGTCTATCTTGCATAAGCAAGTGTGCATAACTGGACATTGCTTGCCGCCCTATAATAATTATCAGCTTTTTGGTTATCTTCTATAGGATAAATTACTTTGTTAAGGTCATTTTTCATTTTTAAACATTTTTATTTTTGGACGCTGACAAGAAATTTTCCAAGCGTTGTTGTGACCAATTTAGACGCTGACATGGCTATGGCAAACGTTGACAAGATTATAGCCGTTGGGCGTTGATAGGTTATTTTTGACCGTTGACACTCAATGGGACCTACCCAGTTGTTACTTTTTGACATATTTTTAGGCCGTAATTTTGGGAGCTGATAACTTTCATTTAATGCATGAGATAAACTTATTCTTTTTCAATATTTTCATGATTACATTTTGAAAATACTTGCCTATTTTTGGGCCAATCACATGCATTTTCTTCTCCTATAAATTTGGCTCCTATTTCTAAACAGGGTACCTATTATTCTTGTCTAACATAATTTTCTCTTATCAACTTCATCTTCATCAATCATTTTAACAGTTTTCAACAATGGCACCAAAGTTTAAACCATCATATTTGGAATTGGGGTTCAGAAGCCAACACAACATGATCGCGTATCTTGAAGCTGATGATGCTCTGTTTCCCCAATACACACAAATGGTGGCGTATTTGAACGCATCTCCTTTTAGGTATGCTCTTTCTCATGCACCACTCATTCCTGTCACACATATTAAACAGTTTCGGAACAATGTAAGTTCCTCAACAGTTAATAGAGTGACTACATTATCTTCTATTGTTCATGGGAGAACTTGGGTGGTTACTGAAGCTTTGGTACGCCAAGCTTTGAATCTTGATGATGCTGATGGTATAACCACCCTTCCCATTAGTGAAGTAGAACAAGGACTAAGGGCTTTGGGTTATCCTTTTCCTGCTCAAGGAACTTTAAATAAATATCATAAACAAGAGTTTCCCCCATCCTGGAAGTACCTAATACATGTCCTCCTATAATGTTTGAGTCCCAAGTGCACTGCACACAATGAGATCAATAGATCTATTGCAAGTGCTATTGTATGTATTGGTACTGGGCAAAAATTTAATTATTCTAAAATGATTTTTGAGGGCATGTGTAAAAATAAAGGGAACAAAATGACTTTAGCTTATCCCAGATTTTTACAAATGGTTTTTGATGTCCAAGGATACTGCACAAGGGATCATGATGACTTTTATGAGATCCCTGTGCAAAAGAAAGCAATTTTTATGAAGATGAACTCACCCCCACATCGTGACCTACCCCTAACAACAGTTATGCTTGCTGTCATTGAAGCGGCTCAACCCCAACCAGACCCCCAACCCAAAATTGACACAATACCTGAACCATTACCTTCGCCACAACATATGCAAATTGACCAGGAACCCTTTGACGCTGACACGTTAAATGTTGGCGTTGATGTGCCTATTTCAAACGTTGAAACACACCCTTCATAGATCCAAACACCCCTTAACCAGTCCACATCCACCCAATCCACATCTTCTTCTCCCCCAACACAATATAGGTTACAAAAATGCCAAAGGACTATTGGAGTGTTCTCCTCTAGTGGTCCTAGCCATGTTGCAGAGAGAACCACCACCACAAGTGTGGTTGGTGTTATGGATGAGGCTGGGACTATTGGTTCTGGCTTA
Organism: Glebionis coronaria; assembly: GCA_025667525.1. NCBI lineage: Eukaryota > Viridiplantae > Streptophyta > Magnoliopsida > Asterales > Asteraceae > Glebionis > Glebionis coronaria. The sequence continues at coordinate 3,266,533 of JANFOE010000193.1, forward strand.
GAAGCTGGCCAAGACAGTCCTACCATTATTAAGACCTCATCCATGCCCAATGAATCTGACTTGGGAGGTCAAATACCCATTTTAGAAGAGGGCAGATTGGAACCAATGACCCTAATGGAATTGACGGCTGTCTGCATGAGCTTGCAAAAGCAAAATGTAGACTTGGTACAAGTTTTCAGCACACAAGGCCTTGAACTCAAGCAATTGAGGGAGAGGATTGTTATTTTGGAGACTGCTAGTACAAGGAGAGGGATGGAGGAATCTTCCAAAGGAGAGGATGAACAAATAAATGTGAGTGATAAGGGCAGCCATGATGGTCAATCTTTGGATGTTGCTGAGGCCCTAACAAGTTTGAAGAAACAGACAGGTTTTGATACGTCTCTAGTCTCTCCTACAAACTTAAATTTATCATTTACAGCCATGTTGGAGGAAATTGCAAAAGGCGCTGAGGCATGAAATTTGAGCGTTGACAAGGAGAATTTGAACGCTGACATGAGTATCTTGGGCGCTGACAAAGCAGAATTGGGCGTTGACAGACCTGCAAATGAGGTTGATGTATCCCAGTCATCATCCATCATCAAGGAGGTTTCTTCACAGGTATCACCATCTACCTTACCAACAATTGATCCATTAGATAAGGGTAAGGGTATTATGGTAGAAGAGGTTGTTCCAAAGAATGCAGCACAAATTGAATTTGATAGAAGGTTGGCTGCACAAATTGTGGAACAAGAAAAGAAAAAGGTGGGTGAATCACCTTTTGTTGTCACTTCAGAAGAGCAAGAAGGAAGTGATGAAGCCAGCTCAGACTCAAGTGTTATGATCATAGAACAGCCAGAAAGACTTGAGTATGGAGATGAGTTGGCCAAGGAAAAATTGAATGAGTTGAAATTGCAGGTTGATTCTGATATGCCAGAGGTGGTTCAGATGTATCTTGCTTGGGAAGAAAGATGTATGGAGAATCCACACTTGACCATCTCAGATCAGATATGAGGTTTGGAGATTCTTCTAAGAGTCCAAAATGATTGCAAGGTTATCCTGAAACACAAAGCCAGCAATGTTCTCTCAAATTTGAAAAGGGATAGAAGGGAGTTGTACTGCATGTTGCTCAGGTGTCATGGAACAGGGTGGACTTATAAGAAGTTGATGGCATTGACATTTGATGAGTTAGAATGTAGAGCTTATCCCATTTGGGTTAGAGTGCAGGAAGCAAACACTCTAAGACTTCTTTCTAATGAAAGAAAAGAAGAACTTGCAGAGGAAATGGAACTCAAGAAAGCAATGTTTGTTCCCAGACCAGTGAAAAAGGGAGTTTCTCTTGAGTTTCCCAAAGATATGGATCCATTACATCCAAGTGAAGCTGTCATAAGAAAGAGCCTCAAGCTCTCACCATTAGAAGCTTCAAATATGGTACAAGTGTTACCACTTGATTCCAGAAACCCAATTGTAAGCTATGAAGAAGATGAAAGTGGGTTTTGGAAGATTGGCAGGTATGGAAAAGAGGTGCACACTTTTACCACTCTTATATCTTTGTTTGCAAGTTTTGACAGAGAAGACTTGGTAGACCTATGGAGGTTATTAGAGGCCAAGTATGAGGCTGAAGCACCAACTTCAGTCAATGGAATAAAACTGTGGTCTACATTCAAGAGAATGTGTGGACCAAAAGATGAGGATCCTACTATTCGGAAGGATCTTGAAGATGATCTCAGTGGTCTTCAATGGAGATTGTAGTCAGCTGTTGGTGTTTATTATTTGAGTTCTACAAAGTTTGCTGAGTATCTACTTGTGGATGGTCAGTATTTCATGTCCAAGGAAATCTTGGAGAAGATGAAGAACACTCAGCTGGAAATTGATTATTCAAGTGACGTGGTAAAAGACTTGATCAGATTTATTTATTACCAATATGAGAAGGTTTGTAAGATTCCTCCTAGTTCTTAATGTTTATTCAGAAACTTGATCACTAGAGTAGATATCAAGTTTAGGGGAGGATTGTTGGGAATAAATTATGGCCAGTCTACTTGAGCGCTGACAAGAGTAAAACAAGCGTTGACAGGAGTAAAACAAACGCTGACAGCTCAAGAGTTGACAAGACAAAGTCAAGCGTTGATACATTGAAGACAAGCACTGATGGGAAGATATACTCTACGCGTTTATTATATTCTAGATTACTTCTAGTAAAGATAGGAACAACAATGTATTTTCTATATTTATCTTTACCTAGAATAGTTGATACGTAGATTATTGTACAAGGCTTCTTATGTCTATAAAAGAAGACCTTTAGGTTAATGTTCAATATAAGTTTTCATACGTAAACTACTTTCATTGTAAGCAAGTTTGATATCATTAATCAAAGTGAAAGTTTGTTTACATCTTGTGTGTTCTTGTTTAAGTGTTAATTCCGCATAACACTTAGATTGTCATATACATATACAAAGGTTTCTCTAAGTGTATTACTTGATCTAATCTCGTATACATAAAGCTAAATCGATCTAATTTTGGGATCAACAGTTAACATGTAGACCCTTCCGGATCAAAACCGGACACCTATTCGCTAATTTTCGACTTTCTACGTAATTTCCGAACTAACCGTCATTTCTAAAAGTTTCTAATTATGAAAAGTATCTCTAAAACTTATCCTAACCATATAATATGTACTTAATACATACATACAATATACGATACAACACCAAACCTTGTAAAAACGATATCCGAACTTTCCCGCAGTTCATTTCTGAACTCATTTCATTTCATTTCATTTCCAACCCGTACCATGATTTAAAAATCATGTACCTCATTTCGGCCATTCTCATCCCCAAAATCACACATATAAACACATAAATCACATAAATCACATTGTCACACAAAATACCCCAACAATAAGACTAAGCGATGAACCTCAAAAACCGGGGTTGTCACACTATGAGTCAATGAAAGCCAACATTTCACATTTTAACTTTACACTTACTAAATATTATTACATTTTAAATAAGTGTCCTACTTTTATTTTATTAAAACTATACATTTATTAACTACTACTTATACTTTCACCATAAACCCTAATACTTAATCAAATCAGCCTAGATTCAAACCTACACTCACATTATTTTACCTATACTATTAGTAACTCTACCAATTCACTAAAATCAAACACTAAACCATCCTAGACACCTAAACCTAGCCGAATACCACTTAAACTACACTTAAGTTATCTAAAAACCTTTGTACACTACACAAAACCATTACCCATACTTGTACTACACTAGCTCATTAAATCAAATACTATTATGGACTTCCCATATCCCTTTGACCTACTATGCGACGGCTAAAAACCCCCAACAAAAGCAAACTTGTACATTTGTTGCATTTAAGGATTTTGTACCATAAATCTTACCCAGGATATGTTTAGTACTTTGATAGGATACTAAATCTCCTTTTGTCTCTCTCTTTTGCGTGGCCTAAACTGAACCACAACAAACCATCACCTCACTTGGATATAAACATATACTAACACTTTCACTCCATTCATATCTCTCACTCTCACTCTCACTCTCGGTTAAACAAGAACACACACATACAAACGTATTTACTACCCCAAATCTTTGTCTCAGACTCATTTAGTGCTAACATTTACTACTACTACAAGAATCTTAGGTAACAAGGTACACAAAGCAATCCTAGGTCGCGGCTATAACAAACCATACGTGTAGATCTTGGTAGTTCAAGGAGTTCCTAGCTAGTTTAATCACTTGTCACCACTCTCACTAACAAGTAAGTATATCAACCCTCATTCTCATATTCATTCTTTTAAAATCTCATGAACATATGAACATTAACACTTACACTTGTAAATCTATGAAAACCTTGACTATACTAACATGCACACGTAAAAACACGTAACAAACTCGAACCCTAGGTAGAACTATATGCCACGGCTTGAATTATTCACATAGGAGATATTTTTGTTTTTAGATCTAGACTCACTAGTATAATCCTTGTTTAAATCTAGGAGTAAACCTAGAAAACTAGGAGCTTTAGCTTTACTTAATCCCTAATGAACTAATCAATTTAGAAGCTTAATAAGCTAGACATAAGCCACAAATATAAGCCCACAAGCCACGAATCAATAAGCTTCTAAGCCCATGACTCACAACTTTTTATTAAGTCGTGTATAAGCTTAAGCCCACTAGGCCCATTAGTCTAATTAGCTTATTGTTGGAATAAATAAGTGCTTAGATAATCTACTTAAGCTTAGTTAAGCCCAAGAAATAAGTCCACTAAGCCTAAAACCAAATCAAACCCTTAATGGGCCTCTTCGAGCCCACTAACCCTTAAAACACTATTCACGAACTTTTCGTGTCAAAAATGTAATATTGTGAAAGTATATGTTTGTTTTGTAAAGTTATAAAGCTACTTAATTGATTTTCGAGACTTTTGAAAAGTCTAGGGTCTATTTTGTAAATTACCGAAAGATTAGGGCGTATTTAATTACAATCGAAACTTAATTAAAACCACAAGGACTATTATTTCCATTCTATGAAAGATTAACGAGCCCTAGATATTTACTTGGTGTCCTTTATTGATTTTCGAAACCCCAAGGACCAGTTATGTCATTTTTAAACTTAAAGCAAGCCATAGGGATTTGCTTTGCAATTAACCAAATGTTTAAAAACCATAGGGGCTATTTTGGTCATTTGCTGAAAGTTATATAAGCCCTTGGGCGATTTTTGAAACTATGTTAACGGATTAGGACTAACCTTGCAATAAAACTTAACGGATGAAACCCTAGGGGTATTTTCTGCCATATAACAAGTGTATTACAAGCCCTAGGGGCTGTTTGGAAACTTCCATTTTTACAAGGACATCAGTGTAATTTAACTTAAGTTTATTTTAATTATTTAATTAAATAAACTAAAAGTATTTATTGTGAAACTTGTGTAAACTGGATGACTAATTTTGTACATTTGAAACTCTAAGGAATTTTGTGAAACATTATATTTTGAAAATCTTAACTAAATAAAGATCATTTATTTAATTAATTATACCGTTAATGTTAAAACGAGTTAAATACATTTTAAGAAACTAAAAGTGTATATATTTCGATAACTTACTAATAGTTTAACGTTTAAAAAATGGTAACAACTTATTAAATTGTGATCATGCATTTCCATCAACTACATTTATATGTGCATTTTATTTGTGCATTTACTGAGACCCATATAAATTACCTAGGTAATTCCACTTCTTCGTGATCATACCGCGCCAGTCTACTCAGTGACTTTATCATTACTGCATCACCAATAAAGTTAGTTCATAGCCCCATATTTTACAGCTTTTATAACTGAGGGAGAAAACATACTACTTATTGTATATGCTAACATTTCACGGGTACGCAACTTATTTACTGCCTATTGTTTGCCCCATTCCCGTGGACTTTAATAGTTAATTGTGTAGCGCGAAATGTTATAAATAGATATATATGGGAATTGACGATCCCAGTCTGCGTGAGTAGCTCTCACCTAGCCTAGGTCATGGCCACCAGACTTATATACATTGTCGGACTAAAGGGGTACTTCTCAGGGACGATCCACATAGGCCTCTGATCACTTGTCTAGCTTCTATTACAGGGCAATAGGAACTACTATAGTATTGAGCTTGGAGCTCTACTACTTTCGTAGGGTTTTGCATATCAGTACTTTTATTTATAAACAAAACCTGTGAATTCACCAACTTCGTGTTGACCCCCACATTTTACTTTATATGTTTTCCCAGGAAAATAAGCAGGTTCATATGCAATTGGATTTCCAACATCATAGGAAGCATCATGTTTTACCATTAGGCTGGGATATTACTTCAAAAATGTTAAATGTTGATTTCAAGATAATTTACTTAATTTACACAATTAAATTCATGTAATATGTTTTAATGACATTTATGATCATTGCTCTATATCAAAGTTACACCCCATGTACTATTCTGCTGTATTTGACCACTTTGGGGGTGTTACAGAAATGGTATCAGAGCGCATAGTTATAGAGAACCAGATCAAAAACTAAAAAATTTTAAAATAATAAAAATTTATAACTGGACTATAACTGAATTTAAAAATCGGTTTTAAGAAAAATTGATTTTTGGGGAACCCTTACGATTAGACATACATCATATAGAGCATACATATTGTGTGAACTGACTGTGCAGTGATATATAGGTTTTGGATATATGATCACCTAAGTATCTACGTAGTTTTTAACCTACGTTGTTAAAAGACATATACAACATCGCATATACATTTTTGAAAACTTTTTGAATTAAGCTAATACTTACTCAACTTTGAAATGCTATTATTTTCAGATTATCATGACATCACCGGCACGTGTACCCACTATTGACGCTCCCATGACTACTGCTGCTACGCCAACATCACCGACCTCGGTACTCGATGGACTACCATCAGACACCGAGTCTGGAGATTACCAGATTATTGGACCTATTATCGTATCAGATTCGACCACATCCACACCACCAGTTGTACCTGCTTCTCCAACTGGGGAAGGAGATCAAACTGTACCCATTTTACCACCACTTCCACCACTTTCTACTCTTCACCGCTACCCCACTAGAGCCTTGCCACCTCGCAAGAGGAGGTGCGACTCTACTCCTGTCTCCACCTTTGAGATAGGAGAGGGATCAGGAGCAGGACGGGCAGGACCCGACCCTGTTGTAACACCCCCAAAATCAGGTAGGGTCCACTCAAGCTACATGGGGGTGCCACGTCATGCAATACAAAAAACTGGTATATAGGTGCTGTAAAATAACATAATAAAACTTGTTTTTACATGATAATCCTTACGGAAATTTAAACAATAAATTACGGAAGTTTAAATCATAAATAAGTCCCAAATAGTTTAAAGTAATACATGAAGCACATGAAGCTTCTACCAAAAGTCAAAGTTTAAGTCAAAGTCAACCGTAAAATATCCAACGGTCATTTTAGTCTAAATCTTACCTTTTTATGGGGTTTACCCAAAGATACACAAAAGTAGTAGCAAAAGGTAAGCATGTAAAACAAGGACTACTGAATTTGCCCGAATTTCCGCATCCACGAGCTCCAATCCATGCATCTAAACTTGATTAGTTGAGAAATAACATGTAAAAGTGGTCAACATAAATTTGAGTGGTATTCATAGGTTTAATAAAAGAAGTTGTGGAATACAAGCAATGTGTCCATATAAACATGTAATATTGAAAAAAAATGTTGCACCATTGTGCAATTAAATGTAATTCAATTATTACAATAGCTCATGACACCGAAGCGTTAACATATGTATTATAGGGGACATCTAATAAGTATCTAGTCAAAATACTTGTATATTCGAGTGTATATGCGTCGGTACTCATGACGGGGATTATCAATCCCGATGGATCCATCAATAGTCGAGCTTGCGATATGTGAATTAACGGCTCATGATATAGAGGATTTTTGACTAAGGTACTAAGGCAATAAGTAAATCATGAAAACTGTGAAAGCAATACTGGATACTTGATTGAATACTGATAAAAGTAATACTGCCAAAATTCTACTGCATGTATTCCACGCATGTATTTCTCACCCCGCATTTGTAAAACATGTATAAAGTGGAATAGGGGATATGAACTCACCTTTAGCAAGTGATCACAAGGAAAAAGGGTTGAGCAAAAATGGTGTATTCACGGACCTATGCAATGGTGACTCATAATAAGAAAGTGTTCAATGTATCAAATAACGTTTTAGAAGTAACGTGACATAGTATGACCAAGTAACTTGCGTGCGATGGCGAGACCTATGCTTAAGATGAAATTTGACCAAAATACCTTGAACCTACTGTAATAACATGACATTAACATTATATGATGGTCCAATCATTTTTATGCGGGTTTCAAACATGTTTTAGGCTCGGTTCATAATGTTGTAATATTTGACAGAATTCAGTTTTCTGAAAATGGTTGTGAAGAGTTGGTCATATCTCAAAATCTATAATAGTACAGGAGGTGAGATTTTTGGACATGTAAATGTATTTCTCTTACCTTTAAAAGTTAGGCAAAAACAGACCTAGAACTATTTCCAATCAACGGGAAATTCACTATTCGTGACAGACTATCAAAACAGAAAGTTGTAAACGTCTTTCATAGCCTTTGGTAATTTGAGCACAAATCCTAAATGGTATAAGATTTTGACATGAAACAAAAAATAGAAGTTGTCTTATGTTTGTACCTACTGTAAAAAGTTATAAAATCATATATTCAACCTTTTTACCCAAGTCAATTTACCCACTTTTTAAGCATAAAATTCAGATTTAACCTACTTTTGTAAAATGCCCGTCACAGACTCATCCGGACGCATCTCGTTTCCATCCAACTCACCACATGCTAAGCACATCAGTGGGTATTAATTTTTCAAAGAAAAACAAGGTCATGTGTTTAAGAAAAATTGGCCATGACCTGTTTGTTTCTGTGGTGATTTCCACGTTAGAAAACGTTCCAATTTAGTAATCTAAACGCGACAACGCATCACTTAAGCTATACTAAACCGCCATGCAAGTATCCTAAGTCATAATATGACCTATGCAATCAAAATCTCAGTGGGTTTTACCCATGAGCTCAAAATCAAAGATCAATGTAATCCAAAAATGCTAATAACATCAAATTCAATATATTAATTATGATTATACCTTCACAACTCGTATGAATCAACCAAAACACGAAAAATCTCGATTCCTTCTTCCTTGATCATAAAAATTTCCTGGCCCTATGAAAATACAACATACTAAAATCAAAAGTTTACCCATCAAAAACACAATTTAACCATTGGAGAAGCAAATCAAGCACAAGAACTCATAAAAACATCATCAAATCATAAGACTTGATGATTTTTAATTACATGCAAAAGTTTGATGTATGTTAAAATTAACACATGGGTTTGATTAGGAACTAAAAAACCAACATATGAATAGTATTAATTTACCTCAAATAAAGAAAAATCAATGGTTTTTTTTGGGGGGGGGGGGGGGGTGTGTGTTCGTCGGCCACAGGGAGCAAGGAGGAAAGAACTGTGTTTTTTTTGTCAAATGTTTTGTAGATATGTTTGTTTGGTAATTCTTGTTTAAGTATAATGGTCAACAAAGTCAATATGGGCCCCCTAAGCTTAATTCCAGCCGAAAATACCCAAGAAAGGCCCAAAGTTTTAGTGTTAGGCTCTCGAAATATACGGGTTTAAATAACGTGCCGTTTCCGACGAAAACCGAGACCCGTTTATGTTTAAAACGAAGTTTCTTTAAAATTACCCGTAAACACTTGTTTGGCCCGGATTTCACTAAGTTGGATCAAGGAATCAAGAATAACTAGGAATCACATAATAATAATTTTTATCGTGGCGTTCGGACCCGAAAACTCAGTCCGACAGCCGGAAAACGTAAAAATGCAAAAGTTCACCATTGCGTCCGTTATTGATCTATATATCGATTTTCATTATTTTTGAGGCAAAGAGTCAATAATAAGTCATATAAAATATGATGAAACCTCGTAGAAATTACAAATATAAAGTCTGGGCATTGCGCCAAATAATATCGTAAATTAGCGATATCCATAGAATTTTATATTTAACTAAAATTTCGAGGATGACACGTAATCACTGTAAAATAAGTGGGGAATATGGTAAAAGTGTGAATAAGCACACTTAACAAATAAAAGAAAATTACCGAAAACCGCGTTCTCACAGTCTTCCCCCTAAAGGAACTCTGGTCCCTCAGAGTTGAACTGGAGAAGGAAAAAGATGAGGATATCATCAATGAAAACTTATGACGAACAGATCAAGTTAGGATTTTCAAACCCTGTTCATCAAATCCATGTACACTGCAGGGGGCGTTTGTAAGACCAAACGACATTACTGTAAACTCAAAATGTCCGTAACGGGTACGGAAGGCAGTTTTAGGAATATCATCCTCATGAACCCGCAATTGATGGTAACCAGATTTGAGGTCTGTCTTGGAAAAACAGCAAGCACCTTGAAGCTGGTCAAACAGATCGTCGATTCGTGGCAACGGATAACGGTTCTTAACAATCAACTTGTTTAATTCTCAATAATCTATGCACATTCTCATAACACCATCCTTTTTCTTGTAATTCCTTGAGTTGATTCGATAGCTCATTCATTTCTGACGGAGTCAAGCGGTACGGCGATTTAGCAACGGGTAATGCACCGGGAACAAGATCAATTTTGAATTCAACTTCGCGCGCAGGAGGTAGTCCAGGCAAGTCATCAGGAAGTACCCCAGGAGAATCACAGACGACACAGATATCGTCCAAACGCTTTTCAGCAGATGTAATGTACTGTAGAAAATTTGGGTCATCCACCGGCTGATCGTCGTGGAGTTCCAACATCGCAACCGAAGGCAAGGAATACATAAATTTTGTTCAAAGCAAACAATGACCGCATGATGGGTCGCTAACCAATCCATACCCACAATGACATCAAAGCTGCCAAGACGTGTGGGCAGGAGGTCAACAGAAAATAGGTGACCAAGCAGATCAAGCGTACAATTGCGTAAACAGGAGATCAATCGAAAATGGTTAAAATGTGCGAGAAGAGATTAAAATAAACCAAAAGGGGAAGGCGCGAATTACATAAACAATAAAACCCAAAAATTTGCATTATTAAAAGGTAAACACGATGTACGAATTATAATCGGCGTTAAAGATACAAATCACTTAGGTTTAGATCAATTATGGTAAGAACACATTAATTCATAATGACTTTTAAAAGAGCTCGGTGATTATAAGTAAGACCAGTAACAAATAAAATTTTCAACCATTCCAAAACATAAGTAGAATAAGTTTAAGGATGACTTTAATCGTTTATAAAGAAACTGTAGGGTGTATGTATGAAACTTGAGATTTGAAATCCAGGTTTAAGATCACAATTTTAGAAAATCCATTTTCAGATTCTGAGAAACAAATCACCGAAAAGAAAACGTCCTTGATGTAGTGTTTTTACTACCCTTTAGGAAAAGATCGTAAAAGTGGCAAGTATAGACAAGTGATTTAGGAAAACCACAAGTAAATGACCCAATGTGGGGATCGTTCTCAAGGAGGCTTGTGTGTTGTGTAAAGAGATGATTAAGTGTTTGTGATTATATTGGTGAGAAAAGAAAAAGAGAAAAGAAATTAGAAAAGAATGATGGTTACGATTATGAATTAACCTAAGACGAAGTCGCGCACGTAAAACCGTAAAAAGTCACCAAATTTAAAAATTACCCTAAAAATTCCTAGAAAATTGCAATAAATCTTAAAAAATATATTTAGAGTTTACAAAAAATCAAAAATCACTCAAACCTTTTATTTAATTAAATATTAATTTTTAATGCTAATTAAAGCCCAAAAAATCAATGTAATTAACAAAAATCCCAAAATGAGATTTTTTAACTTGTAAACCTCTAAAATGACTTAACTAAATTTAAAACTATTTTTGAAAATTTTATAATTAATAAAAACTATTTAAAAACAATTAAAAACTATTTAAAAACAATTAAAAACTATTAAAACTTAAAATAATTCTAAAAATTAATCTAATGACAATAAAATTAATCTAAAAATTTTAAAATTTCTAACTTAATGTATTTGAACTAGGAAAAAAGAAAAACTTGCAAAAATCTAAATTTAATTTTTAATAATAAAATTATAATAAAATATTAATAAAAATCCAAAATTTATAAAAAATTCTAAAAAGTTGCAAACTAGTTTACTTTAACCTAAATAACACAGAAATTAACAAGAAATTACAAAATTACCCCTATCGGGCCTTCAAATGGGCCAAATACCCAAACAGATCCTTAATGTGCTTAGAATAGGGCCCAATAAGAAAAAGTCCACAAAATTGTCCCAAAAGCTCCAGTTAAGCTTAAAATTTGATTTTAAACACAATTTTTCAAACGCCAAAAGCTGAAATGAGCTTAAGTTATCTTATTTCAAAACACCTTATTCTTAATGGGCTTTTTGGCCCATTAAGTTATAAGCTGATGCCATAAGCTAAAATTTTACCCACGTCCTTCTATTGACCTAAATAAGCTATTTGCAAAAAGAAACTTGAAATAAGCTCAATGAATAAGCCTGAAATAAGCCAAAGCTTTCTACATAAAACGACAAAATAGTCATTTTCGAGTTCTAGGCTATTTCAAGAGCTGATTCAAGTTGCAATAAGTCACAAATATCTTAACTAAGCTTAATAATCAAAAATCTTTCAAAAAGCACCACTCAATAAGCTGGAATAAGCAATAAGCAATTTTGTAAAAGTCAACTAAGTTCGTTTTCTAGTCAAACCTAAAAGTCAAAGTCCACAAAGCTCCATATCTCTTAAATGGGTCAAATAAGGAAGATTGATTACAAAAACAAAGTTGTTGCAAGTCTCAATAAGCTAGAATGGCTTATAAATAAGTTGTTTGATGATTAACACTAGCAGTGGCTAGATTTGGGGGTTCAGCAGTGGGAAAAGTTTCCCGTGCTTGACCTTTTTGACTTTTTGTCTTTAGTGACTTTTTTTTGGATTCAGGTTAAGCAAAGGCACCCAAGTTATCTGTGAATCACAAGGAGTCAATAACAACAATTAAATCACAAATTCAACCAGCCAATTAATACTGTTTAATCAAAACATCTACATATATGCATCAGACATGAACATTAAGCAGTTGTCAACCAATAAGCACTTTAAGCAAGAATAAGCCAGCCAAACTTCACCAAATGCATACACAAGCTATAAATAATTCAAATGAACATAAATCAACAAGTTTCATGCAATGGTTCAAGGTCTAGATCAAGATTCAAGCTCAAAATGTTACTGATGAACAAAGAACATGCAGTTTTGATACTTTGCTGATATACTTGACCACAAATCCAATTTCAAACACTCAAATCGTCTTAACAGGTTGTATAAACTTTGTTTAATCACTTGTTATCCCTAAGCATGCATACAAACTAAGTGTTACCAAAGTCTTAGGTCAAAACAAGCAGTTTTCAAGTTTTTATAGCACAATCAAGATTTTGATGTTTAAAAGCCAAGAACTTGCAGCAATTAGCACTCAACCAAGTATTTATCAGATACCAACAATAAACAACACCTTCCAATAACTCAAAAACAATTTGTGATCTTAAACAGGTTAACCCAAACACCCCTTAACTTTTTCAATCCAAGATTTAACAAAGTATAAGTGTGATTCAATGTTACCCAAGCCCAATATAACACAATAACAACTTTATTATGCAGTATCAAGCACTTTTAATCCACAAAAACAACAAGAACAATAGTATAACACAAAATCACAAAAATCAAGTATTTTGATAGATTTTGGGTTCAAGGACTCAAACCTCATGAATGTACATCCACACTCACAAATTTTTGAGCTGATGTGCCTAGCAAAACAAGGCACAAGCTTCCACAACAAGGCTGCTAAGATTCAACAAGGCTAGAGCACAAAATATGAAAAACAGAAAATTAAAAAGCTTGATTAATGCAACCTTTTGACCCACTCTTTGATTATCCCCAAACCACAAGCTCCCAACACCTTGATAATCTTCTTATCAGGGTGTTTAGATCACTTGTAATCTAAAAATTCCAAAGATGTACCAAAGACTTAGCAAAATATCAAGTTTTTGGAAAACTTGGCAATTTCTTGCACAAGATTTAAAAACAGGTTTTAAAATTTAAAAGTCATAAACATTAAACATAAACAAGCAAGTAATAATTTGGCACTTGGAATTCATCACACAATTTCAAACACTTTTCATTAAACTTGAACAAGGATTTACAGAAATGTTGACCAAAGGAAAACCAAGAGCAAAAACAAATAAGGACCCTATACCCTTTATATAGAGGGTGTACATGGCCTTTGTAACCTAAAAATTTGAAAACCCTAAGCTGTGTTCTTCCAGAAATACCCTTGTGGAAATTTGAAACCTTGAGCTCATGTGACTTTATCTTGGATGTTTGTGGAGTGTATAGCTTTTGCAATTTAATCTAATTGTCCATAAGAAGCTTAGAAAGTAAGCTTGTATGTGGGGCGTTGGATTCCTTTGACACTTTTGGCATTTTCTCCAAAAAGTGAGTAGGGGAGGTATCATGTGCATTGTGAGGTGATGTGGCACAATTTTTAGGAGTTTGGTTAGGATTAGGAGACCACTAATCATGATTCTGGACATTATGGTGGCCTAATTACAAGCAATTTAAGAAAACCCAGATCGTGTTCATATGGTGAAGAGTGAGGTTTAATCTGTTTTAGGATTTGAAAATGTTGTTTAGCGCGAGATTAATTAAATAAATAGATTAGTTATAATCTGTTGTGGGTGGGAAATGACATGGCAAAATGGGGAAAGGTGATTGGTTGATTTGAGGTAGTGGGGCACGTGGCAGCTTGTCACTTGCCTAGGTAAGTTCTATGTTTTGGCAAATATTACCCCTGCCTTTCTTCTTCCTTTCACTTGCAACTTTAATACCCAAAATCCGGATTCCGTTGTTATAGAAGTTTTATTTTTCATACTTTTGCCCCAAATACTTTTCCAAAGTATTTTCAGGGGTATTTCTTGCCATTTTATGATTCTTGAAGGGCTGTTTTGGCATTTTCATCAAACATTATGGTCTTGACTTGTATTGTTGACTTCTTGGAGGACTAATAATGACAATTCTTCATTTTAGAGGGACCATTTTTGCCAATTCTTCAAAGTGGAGGGCCGTTTTTGTAAATTTGACAAACTTTAAGGACCAAACTTGTAATTATGAATATACAAGGGTTTAAAGTGTCCATTCTTCAATATTGGAGGATCCTTCTTGTATAATCTTCAAATCTTCAAGGGTTATTCTTGGAAAATCACCATTAGGGCTTGGTTGATTGTGCGACTTCGTTTCCCGTGTTCGTTTTTGCTTGTTTCTTGTGATCTTTTGTCATTTTCTCAATATCCGTACCTAAAATACACATGTAACAAACACAAGCATATATTTGGCCTTTTTAATGATATTTAATGTATTTTGAGCCCATTTTGGACGATGAGACTGTATAAAAGCAGTCTCATCACTCCCGCATACTAAACCATTGTCGTGCCCTCGCGCAATGCTAGAATAAAGTATCGTAGCACCTCCCAAATTCATTTTTATGCACCTTTATTGAATGATGAACTATCTACATTACTACTATTAATACTTGCGTTTTAGACATAATGTATGATTTTCATCGCAAAATGGGACGTTTAGGTTCATAGAACAAGAACACGTGAATACTTCATTAGAAATAATTTCGTCGTCCTCGATTTTCACCACAATTCCATGCTAAGCGTGCAACGAGATCATTGTCATTATAAGTTAGAAATGCTAACACTACTCATATGCCCTAATCACGTACTTATCCTCCCATTTTCCTAAGTTGTATCTCTTATATTTTATTTTGTCTTGAATGTTCACGAGGATACATTTTTTACTTATGCGATGATAGAGATTTAGGTCTAAAAATAGAGTCATAACGGTGTAACCAAGACCATCGAATTAATAACCCCCCTAATAGACAACGATGTCAAAAAATTAAGTCAACAAGAAGGATCGATAAACACGGTTTTTTAACGGTTTTGAACATGAGACTTATTACCAAGACTTTTATACGCCCCCTACCGGATGGGCCTTATTATGATAGGTTTACCTCCATCTTTTATTCAATTTCGCCATGAAGCTTTTTTTATGACTTCGGTCTTGCCTTGCCTTTTATTATCCTCCTCATCGGTGGTTTTAATATGGCCAAAACGTATATCCTCATGCTAAAAGGCGAATTTTGGATCTTTAAATCTTCAAAGATTAAGGCATAATTCACTTTTAATTTTTCATAGAGTTTTCGGCCTTGTGAGCTTCAAATTGTTTGCTTGATTTAGGTGAGCACTTGAAATCTTATTATTGGGTGAAGCTTTCGATTATTCGGGTTTCCAATACTTCAAAACCGTGACGCTGGCGATACCTTAATGTCTTCCCAATTTAATTACATGGAAGCTACTAGAAAAGACTAGAAACCAACAATCAAGACTAAACCGCTAAGCCAATATTTATTAAGCAAAATATATTTACAAGCGAAGGGAGAATAAGCAAACAACGAGAACACATGAGTTTTTGAAAGAATACGAGTACTCTACGTTTAGCATAGTAACTTATAATTAACTCTATCATTTCTCTTCCTTATTTAAGAGACTTAGCCTAATATAAAGTTAAGGAATCGAAGCTAAGTGCTCAACATGCACGGTCGAGTCAAAAGTTACTCTTATTCTCGCCATCGGAAAACCTACATTCGTGTCTTCAAACACTTATGAAACATGAGAATTTTTTTAAAATTTGGCCATTTTTAGCCTTATTTTGCAACAAAACGATAAACAAAAAGATAAACTTTGGAAAGCGTGAAGGTTTGGCAAGGCAAGTATCTATTCAACCCCATACTAAAGTTAAACATTGTCCTCAATGTTTCGAGTCTAAGGGTTAAAAACCCCCATACTAGAGACGTAGTCGAATGCATAATCTAGCATGGAAAGGGTGTAACCGTTAAATTTAAAGCCATTTATGAAGTGTGCTAAAAACCTAAGGTTAGAACATAAAAGGATATACCATGGATATTGAGGAATTCTTCAAAGCAAACGATCGAGTGCTCCCATAAAACGAACACGAGAGGCTCCAATCATGAAGATCATGATCATATAAAAACCATATATCACAAACAAACACGGAACAAAGGTTGGAAGGACACAAATCCCCTCACGTTACTACATTAGAAAGCGATAATATGTACATAGGATAAGAATGGGACTCGCCCACGAGGCACCTCATTTTTGATTACCGAGTCATGAGCTCGACTCGATCCCCTCAATACTAATTATCATTGGGGAAGGTGGCTTGGTCGAGGTAGTTCAAGGATGGAACTTCCCCGCCAAAGTAGTGCTTCAACCTATGTCCATTCACCTTGAAATTGGGGCCATCATTTTGAGCTAGCTCGATGGTCCCATAAGGAAAAACTTGGGTCACGGTGAATGGACCGGACCAACGGGATTTCAACTTGCCGGAAAATATTTTCAAACGAGAGTTAAAAAGCAACACTTGATCTCCAATGTTAAAAACCTTGTTTTTAATTTTTGGGTCATGAAACTTTTTAGTTTTTTCCTTGTAAATCAATGAATTTTCATAAAAATATCTCTCAATTCATCTAATTTGTTTAATTACGTTTTCCCGTGTTTTCCCGCGGTCTCAATATCATCATTACAATGCTTAAGAGCCCAATAAGATTTGTGTTTGAGTTCAATTGGCAAGTGACAATTATTCCCATACACAAGCTTATAAGGAGTGCACCCGATGGGCGTCTTATGACCGGTCTGAAAGGCCCATAAAGCATCGTATAACTTATCCGACCAAGATTGTCGGTTTATCCCTATCGATCTCTCCAAGATCCTCTTCAACGCTCGGTTTGAAACCTTGACTTGCCCACTCGTTTGTGGGTGATAAGCCGTAGAAAGACGATGCATAACCCATATTTCCTTAAGACTCTTTCGAATTGTTCATTGCAAAAATGCGTTCCACGATCGCTTATGATCGCACGAGGGGTTCCAAACCGAGAAAATAAGCTTTTCAAAAACTTGACTACCACACGAGCATCGTTCGTGGGTAAAGCCTTAGCTTTCCACCCACTTGGATAGGTAGTCAACGGCGACAAGGATGTACTTATTACCACGAGATGATGGGAACGGCCACATAAAATCAATACCCCAAACGTCAAAGATCTCACACACTTGGATGATATTTTGTGTCATTTCATCGCTTTGTGAGGCTTTTCCTTGTCGTTGGCATGAGTCACACGACTTCACAAGTTCATGTGCATCTTGGTAAATAGTAGGCCAAAAGAAACCGGCATCAAAGACCTTCTTAGCCGTGAGATTAGCACCGTGGTGACCACCCGTAGGTCCCTCGTAACAAGCTCTAAGGATGTTAGAAGCTTCGGTACCAAAGACACAACGTCGAATGATTTGATCCGCACAAGTTTGAAACAAGTAAGGGTCGTTCCAAAAATAGAACTTGACGTCACGAAAGAATTTTCGTTTTTGTCGAGTCGTCATACCCTTAATGATAATGTTCCCTGATGTGTCGTGGATAGTATAGTGATAATTAGATACGTTATAGGGTAAATTAGAAAATTACCTTTAGGAAAAAGTAATAGTCCAATAATACCAATGACGAATTCAATTAAACACGTGAGTGAGTCGAGTTCGTTGTACACGAAGATCTTATGAATTTGAGACGTTTTGCTTTGATTTGGACAATTGATTTGAATTGGTTTTCGGTTTTTAAACTACAAATTTTAAGCTATTTAAAATAAACCTAAAGTGCATGAATCGTAAACCCCGCCTATTTTAAAAATCTAAAACAATTACTTAAAATTAAAACACTATTTAAGATTTAGTCTATTTAAAACTAATAAATCTCTTTTAAAACTAGTTTACTTTATTTAAAAATATTCTAAAACAAATCTAATTAAAATCTATTTTAAATCCACTTTTATAAAAAATCTAACTAATAGACTAATTAAACTATTTAAATAAAAACATTTTTTTTATTTTTATTTATTTTTATTTATATTTATTCTTATTATTTATTTTAGAAAGTATATTTTATTAAAGAAAACTGATTAATTAAAATTACTATAATAAAGCAAACTAATACCACTGTATCTAAATTTATAAAACGTATCTAAGCAAAAAAACTGCAAAGTTAATACTACTATATAAATGCAATGTTGGAAAGTTAACTTAAAAGAGCCTCGAGCTCAGTTGGGTAACACGTGTGTCCCATGACCAAGAGGTCATGGGTTCGAGTCCAGGTGAGGACACATTTTTGTGATATTTTTCGATATTATAATAAATGAACAGTAAACGAAAATAACAACAACCAAACAGTAGGTACTCACATACAAACTTACAGGCAATTATTTAACAAGAAAATCAAGTAAACAAAAGGCAGACCAAAAATCTAATTACATAAATATCAGTAAACAAGGAATTCATATAATCAGCAAATTTCGACTCAGCAACTCCAATCCAATAGCCAAAACAAATTAACAGATAAAAACTCACTATATTCAGTCATTAAAATAAACAGACATATCATATTTATCATATAGTAACAACAAATGCAAATAATCAATAAATACTACTCCAAAAAAGAAATCCACTCAGCAAGATAAGTCAACCTTCCCTCCTAACGAACCCACAGACATAATATCATCATTCAGTAAAGTCTAAAGCCACAATCTTAAAACTAGCAGATCAGAACAGTCTATCACCCTTCACATATCATAACGCAATCATTTTCATTATTATTTAGTAATTAATCAACAAAGGTAAGACAGTAAATCCAAAACACTTATTCGAAACATCAAATAAGCAGACAGCAACGAACAAGCAATAACACAAGCAGCAAAAAAAAAAAAATATTCAGCAAGTATGAAAAAAAACTCAACTCTTATGCATACTGAAATCCCTTATCTAAATAAGCAGACTCAGTAACTAAGTTAAATCAATAGCAGTCAAATGGATCATCAAGATCCCAAGGAGAAATAAAATATGCACGTTACAGCAGCAAGCACTATTATTCAGACCCCAACATACAGATTGCTCAGCAGATCAAAACAAACCTAAGCAAGGTTAAGCTGTAACATTCACTTGAAAAACCAAATGTAAATAAATAATCGCACAAATTCAGATTAAAGCAAAAATTGATCTAGAACCAAATATTCAAAATCTTATTCTGCTAACAATACTCTAACGACAATATCCTAACAATATTTTAGCAGTAATATTAAATCAAACTCAGTTCATACAATTAACTGACTCATAACAACATCACCACAACAAAGGTAGCAAATAGAACAAGACCAGTAACAACTAGGACAGGAAAAAAAATAAGACAGTCACTAAAATAAGACGAGATTAATTTTATTCAATTTAATAACAAATCATCTAAAAATCAGCAACAAATAAACAAAGACCACGAAAACGTTTACTAACTAGAGACAAGCAGATCTATTTATATTTAATCTAATAACCTAAGATGGAAATAATAACCATAAAAAGAAACTCAAATCGAAATCATATTAGCAGATAACTATAACAGTAGTGACAGATTCATATAAACCAAAGCTAAGTAGAAACCAAAAGGAAGACGAGATACCTCGATCTCCAGCAAAACAGGAGATCCAATAATTGCTCTCTAGAGCTTTTCTTTGCGTCCGTAGCTGACGAGCCACGAACTACACACCAATAGCCTATCTAAACCTAACGCCGACCATCGGCACTAAACCCTCGCCTTAAATCCTTCATCTAATCTCAAAAATCAGAAACTTATACCTGTTTTAACTCATTCAGTGGGAATGAGCTTTTTATCCCTAATTCAATCTTAATAATCATATAAGCTATAAAGAAGCTAATATGACTACTTTATCATTTATAACACAGATTAATTTCAGATTTGATTATCCTTCAAATTAACAGTTTATAAAAAAAACGCAAGATCAAATACAACTTAAGTAACACTTGTTATAGTAGTTTAATATAAAGATTGTAAAACTTCAGACGAGAATCAAAATATTAAGTAAACTGAGCTCGAAATTTTATTAATGCAAAGATCTATTACAACTTTTATAAAGAAATTACAATCCTAATCTAAATCTAACATTATAAAATTAAAGAAAGAAAAAGGGATGAGATTACATGAAAATAGTGGGGTTTTTATAGTTGAAGAGGAGGGTGAGGGTTGTTGGTGATGAACGATTTTTGACCTTTGATTCCGAATCCATACCTTCTCTTTCTTCATTGTTATGATCCAAGGGCTGTGATTCGCCCTTGGTCACACGGATAGCCAACTTGGCTTCATCTTGTGCTTGTTGTGCGAGTTGATAGCTGAGTTGGCTCTTTTCTATTGGATTATTGGGGAAAATGAGCTGTTACTCCCAATCATATGATGCCACGTCCCAATCTCCTCCATCTTCTTCAATCCGAAAACTTTGGGAATTATTTAACCACTCGTGTCAATCACACGAGTACATCAAAAGCCCTTTATTAATTTTGTTATTTACTGGATTAGGGTTTAGTATGAATAGTGGTTAAATGGTGCGTCTGGTTTGTTAATGGGGAAGAAGAGAGAAGAAAAGAAACATAGGAAGTAACGAATTTATTTTATTGTGGATATGGGATAAGTCACGTGTGGTGTATTTATTTGACTGGGATTGTGTGAATGAAACAAATGAAAGAATTTAATCAACAAAATCGTTTCTTATTCTTCTCCTTTTGTAACATGGGCTTTGAAGCCCACCATTACCCATATTTAATCCATCCGTTTACATCATTCATTTGGGCCTTTTGGGCTTTAACAAATGATAACATTTTCTTGAATTTCAAATGGGCTTTTGAGCCTATTTACCAAATTGTGGGACCCACTTGATGAATAATACTTCCAAAACATGAATCCCGTCTTTAAAAACGACTTGTCTCTTGGCTTCTCGATCTTTTCTTCAATTTCGTGTTGATAATTTCCGGTTTTTGCGAACTTGGTACCTACACACATTCAAACAAGAAAACAACACATCCAAGGCATATTTGATACATTTTGTGCAATATTTCATTGTTTTAAGCTACAAATGATATAAGTATTTAAGCTCATATCAAATTCCCCCATGCCAAGCAATTGTCGTGTCCTCACGCAATGATAAAATAAAACTATAGCTACACCATTATTCAACTTATGACATTTATTTTGCAAAGACATAATGTATTGCTTTCATTATTGAAAAATAACTTTAAGGATCATAAAATTCAAATAGATTCATCGTCCCCTACTTTTCACTTTTCCATGCCAAGTGCAAAAACAAGATCATTGTTATTATAAGTTGGCAAACTAACACGAACTCAAGTGGGCTAATTATTCACTTAGACTCCCTTATTCCTAGGTGTATCTCTTATATTTTATTGTTGTCTTGAATGATCACGAAGATGCATTGTTGACTTATTTCGATAATTTATTAGGCCAAAAATAAAGTGAACGATTTAATCAATAGTTAGCTAAAGGACAAAATCTTTTAAAACTGCTTCTCGGGCTCTCATAAAGTTCATATCTTGGCATAACTTGTTTCGCGATTTGAGACCTTTCTCGGACCGATATTTGGCAATGACTTTATACTTCCAACCTTGAGAGACGTTCACGAAATAATGGTCTTCTCTTCATAATATTTCTTCACTTGAAGTTTTGAGAGATTCATACTTGGACCACGACTTCTTCACTTTTCTCCAATCTTTATTTGGGATTTTGATTAACAACGATCCGCCTCCTTTTTGGACTTGGCTTCATTTATCCTCATACCTTATTTTGGTCTTTTTGGATAGACTTCTCCATGACTTTTTGGGAGTATTTGCTTTTCGTCGTGTGTCTCGATCCTTCATATTGATTTTTGATAAATGATTCTTCACATCACTTGATATCTTTAGCAATAAAACATAGCCCTCATGTCTTGTTAGGACCTTTTTGGACTCGCCAATCTTCGCATCCCGCTTCAATAAGTTATGCCTTGGCTATGAACTCTAATCCAAACCGAGCAACTTTTAAACGATCTTGGGCTAGAAGCTAAGTAACTTTTCAAATCGTTCAACCTTATTTATTGCAATTAAAATTTATTAACAAGCGATGGGAGAATAGGCTCATAATTAACTCACATAAATTCCCGAAAGAATACCAAACTTATAATTGGCTCTATCATCTCTTGTTCTCCATATTGTAAAATTCCAAGAATGAAATCAATGGATACTTAGCCTATTAAATCAAAGTTTTGGGTTTTCAAGTCATCTATAGGATCTTGCAACTTCTTATACTTTTTCAAGTTTTAGAATTTGCGTTTTAAAGTTCCCTTGATAGACGACTTTCTAGGATCAATTATAGGAGCTTGCGAAAAGTTCTTGTTCTTAACTCGTATGAATTAAGACTTTCGCGTTTTAAAGCTCCCTATATAATAGCCTAGCAAAACTTAATTCAAATACGTTAAGGAAAAGCTAAGGTTAAAAACCGAGTCGAGTCAAAAACTATTCTTATTGAAAGCCTACATTTGTGTCAAAAACACTTATTTTCTTTATTAAAACTTAAAAATAACACTAAAAATTTAAAATTTTATGAAAAATGAGAAAAAGAATACGTTTGGACACGACAAAAGAAATTGCAAGCGATTATATCGATTGACTCCCCCATGCTAAAACCAAACATTGTCCTCAATGTTTCTTAGCTCAAGAGTAACACCCCCTTGCTAAAACACGAAGAGTCTAATGCAAATTCCTAGCATGGAAAGAGCACACAAATCTATAAGCCGTTTATTAATTATGCCTCAAGATAAAACGTTAGTCGATAAAAATCAAGGGTAAGAAAGTGTGCCCCTTTTTGGCATTCAAAGAATGGAAGATCAAGTGGACCGGCAAAAACCGAACACGAGAGTCTTCAAATATTAGGGTCATACCTAAGATCACAACACAACAAAACACGAGCACGAGCTTGAAAGATCAAGCCTTATTAGTGTTAGAAAATAGAAGGAAGATAGAATGTATGGGACTCCCCCACAAGGCACCTCGTTTTTGTTCACCGAGTCATGAGCTCGACTCGATCCCCGCATTCATTTGTCCTTAGGGAAAGTGGTGAAAACCGGTATATTGGACTAGAATCCATGATAAAGCACGATGTCGGGGTCAAAGATCTCATCCTCGTTGTCGGATGACAAACGAAAGGATAAAACTCCAACACGAATCTCTAATAAGAGATGGTAGTCACAAATAATGGTATGGATGTAGCATGCTCCCCGAGATAAACTCGCACCAAGATGATCGAAAAATCTTTCAATTTTTACATCGGTGAAAGGCCGAGATTTCCCTAAATTAACGATTCCGGGGTCGAATACCTCTTCCTCGGTGGAGAAAGGAAAGGACAACACGATGTCGTCCCCCCATGCTAATCCATGATCATAGAAAGCACATGGTAATGGTGGGATAAAAATCTCATCCATAGTGGAATCAACATGCTCTGCTTTAACGACCATTTCACGCTTAGAAATGTGATCAATCGGGTCATGGTACTCAATATGAGACACATGAAAAACCCGCACATTAAGGTCAAAGTGGGTGGGAGGAGGACTAGGAACGAAATCATCATCAAGTAAATTCTCTAAAAAGAAAGCGTCCCCCTCCGGGTCGATATCATCAACACCCGATGGTATCGAATCATTAGAAGCAAGAAAAGTATCAATCTCCTCCATAAGCGGATCACTATCCTCAACGGGAATAGGAGATGGAGAGAAAGACTTGGGATTAGGCTTGGAATTCAAAGCCTCGATCCTAGAAATGAGAAGATAGACGTTGGATAATTTCTCACGAAGAACCACGTCTTCCACATCTAAATGAGTAAGTTCATTGGAGAACTTCTCGAGGATCGGAATAGTCAAATCAACCTCATTTCCCGATGGAAATGGGTCTAAAGGAGCAAGTTCAAAAGTGAACCTCTCATAAAACGGATCACTATCATCCTTATTTCCCGGTGGAAATGGGTGTAGAAGAGTAGGTTCATCGGCAAACCCCTCAAAATACGAGTCGTGAATATCATCTTTATAAGAAAGTTCATCGGAGAACTCCTCATTAGAAAATTCACTAGAAGTAGAATCATTCTCAAAATCTTCATTGCCATCACAATTATCAAAGTGAATGGAAGAAGTCGAGTCATCACAATGTGGCAAATCACATATCTCATTGGAAATACCGTCAAACTCTCTTGGGTTTTGGACAAGAATAGTGCTAATATGCTCGTCCCCCTTGCTTAGAGAATTTTCGGGTTCCACGATGGAAGAATCATGAATAGGAGTGCTGATGTCATGAGAGATTTCCTCATCATCTAGGATGGGAGAATCCTCGGGCTCAATAGCCGGCAAGATACGAATAGGAAGCAAAATAGCACTAGACGAAGGATGAAGAGAAATAAGATCTAGCAAAGAAATAGTACTATCCTCGTCATCATCCAAAAGAAGAGAACGCTCGAGTTCACGATTAGCAAGAGATTTTGCTTCCGCTTGAGCTCGTTCTTTCTCACGAATTTCAATACTTAAACCATTATAATCTTGCGAAAGTTGTCTAATCTTAAGTTCACAATCTCTTTTAAATCCCTCGTCAATTATTTCTCCATGAAATCTACGACTTCCTAATTCATTTGTAATGTCATTAATCTCTTGATTAATTTGTCTCTTTTCAAGCAACAAATCTTCAATACTTTTTTCAACAACTTCAACATTTCTTTGATTCATTGTTTCAAATCGTTCAATATCGAAAGAATATTGTGAAGATTCGTCAAAACAGGAAGGAATCAAATTATAACAAGGATTAGGCTCATAAAAATTTTGATCTCTCGGTTGACAACAAAAACTCTCGTGAGGACCTCCACAATACTCACAACAAAGATATTGTTGTGATAAACTCGGTAAATCTTGTGGATAACAATTATCATTAAAGTTTTGATTGTAGCTCGATTCTTGCTCGTAATTAAGCGAGAATCAAAGCGAACAATCATTACTAAAATGAGAATCGTTTCCACAAAACTCACTCGAGGGTGTCTCGTATGTAGGGTGTGGAGGTGGATTGAAATCGAGAGAATTACTCGAAAAATTCGGATTTCCATATGAAGTAATCTCATTACAATAAGGAAAAAATCCAACACGTATATCGTGACGTAAGTCATTTCTACAACGCTCACACGTGCACCACCGACATGGTGAAAACCGTATAACGGTTCTCCACACCCTTCACAATTGACGAAGGAAGAATTAAAATTTAGAGGGTGAGGAGAAAAAGAATTAAACATGATAGAGGGTGAAGAAGATTATTTTTGGTGTTTTATTTGGTATTGCTCAATCAAAAATGATCGATAAAAAACAAGGAATAAGGATAACTACTATGGAAGTAAATTACCCTCGGTCGACTTTGAAACGATAGGTGAAAACCTAAACGTCTCGAGGTTCAATAAGTAAACAACAAAAATAAGATTTATTACTACTTGAGTCGGCAAACCAATAATAGGTTGTCCCTCTCAATATACGCACAAGCAAGCGGGGAAACGAGGTGGCACAAAGCACTTAAAAACCTTTTTCCTTAGACGGCCTTTTATAGCACGTCGCCTTATACCCACCTTATAGTTTGTATAAATCGAGTTCAAACTTCTTATTAGTATTTATCTATTTTGCCTTTATTTTTGTTTTGGGTTCGAATACAATAGCTAGGTGATGAAATCCCAACTAAGGCTTATTTGAAAAGTATTTAAAATTATTGTTCTACGTAATACAATATATTATTCACAAAAAACGAGAAAAACGATACATACTATATAATAGAAAAATAACAAAACTTTCCGAGGACGGAAAGGGTCTTCAAATCCACGATCAACAAATCTCCACCAAGACGAATCGTACACAAGATCCCCGGCAGCGGCGCCAAAATTTTTGATGTGTCGTGGATAGTATAGTGATAATTAGATACGTTATAGGGTAAATTAGAAAATTACCTTTAGGAAAAAGTAATAGTCCAATAATACCAATGACGAATTCAATTAAACACGTGAGTGAGTCGAGTTCGTTGTACACGAAGATCTTATGAATTTGAGACGTTTTGCTTTGATTTGGACAATTGATTTGAATTGGTTTTCGGTTTTTAAACTACAAATTAAATCTACAAATTTTAAGCTATTTAAAATAAACCTAAAGTGCATGAATCATAAACCCCGCCTATTTTAAAAATCTAAAACAATTACTTAAAATTAAAACACTATTTAAGATTTAATATATTTAAAACTAATTAATCTCTTTTAAAAATAATTTACTTTATTTAAAAATATTCTAAAAAAAATCTAATTAAAATCTATTTTAAATCCACTTTTATAAAAATCTAACTAATAGACTAATTAAACTATTTAAATAAAAACATTTTTTATTTTTTTATTTATTTTTATTTATATTTATTCTTATTATTTATTTTAGAAAGTATATTTTATTAAAGAAAACTGATTAATTAAAATTACTATAATAAAGCAAACTAATACAACTATATCTAAATTTATAAAACGTATCTAAGCAAAAAAAACTACAAAGTTAATACTACTATATAAATGCAATGTTGGAAAGTTAACTCAAAAGAGCCTCGAACTCAGTTGGGTAACACGTGTGTCCCATGACCAAGAGGTCGTGGGTTCGAGTCCAAGTGAGGACACATTTTTGTGATATTTTTCGATATTATAATAAATGAACAATAAACGAAAATAACAACAACCAAACAGCAGGTACTCACATACAAACTTACAGGCAATTATTTAACAAGAAAATCCAGTAAAGAAAAGGAAGACCAAAAATCTAATTACATAAATATCAGTAAACAAGGAATTCATATAATCAGCAAATTTCGACTCAGCAACTCCAATCCAATAGCCAAAACAAATTAACAGATAAAAACTCACTATATTCAGTCATTAAAATAAACAGACATATCATATTTATCATATAGTAACAACAAATGCAAATAATCAATAAATACTACTCCAAAAAAGAAATCCACTCAGCAAGATAAGTCAACCTTCCCTCCTAACGAACCCACAGACATAATATCATCATTCAGTAAAGTCTAAAGCCACAATCTTAAAACTAGCAGATCAGAACAGTCTATCACCCATCACATATCATAACGTAATTATTTTCATTATTATTTAGTAATTCATCAACAAAGGTAAGACAGTAAATCGAAAACACTTATTCGAAACATCAAATAAGCAGACAGCAACGAACAAGCAATAACACAAGCAGAAAAAAAAATAAAATATTCAGCAAGTATGAAAAAAAACTCAACTCTTATGCATACCGAAATCCCTTATCTAAATAAGCAGACTCAGTAACTAAGTTAAATCAATAGCAGTCAAATGGATCATCAAGATCCCAAGGAGAAATAAAATATGCACGTTACAGCAGCAAGCACTATTATTCAGACCCCAACATACAGATTGCTCAGCATATCAAAACAAACCTAAGCAAGGTTAAGCTGTAACATTCACTTGAAAAACCAAATGTAAATAAATAATCGCACAAATTCAGATTAAAGCAAAAATTGATCTAGAACCAAATATTCAAAATCTTATTCTGCTAACAATACTCTAACGGCAATATCCTAACAACATTTTAGCAGTAATATTAAATCAAACTCAGTTCATACAATCAACTGACTCATAACAGCATCACCACAACAAAGGTAGCAAATAGAACAAGATCAGTAACAACTAGGACAGGAAAAAAAATAAGACAGTCACTAAAATAAGACGAGATTAATTTTATTCAGTTTAATAACAAATCATCTAAAAATCAGCAAGAAATAAACAAAGACCACGAAAACGTTTACTAACTAGAGACAAGCAGATCTATTTATATTTAATCTAATAACCTAAGCTGGAAATAATAACCATAAAAAGAAACTCAAATCGAAATCATATTAGCAGATAACTATAACAGTAGTGACAGATTCATATAAACCAAAGCTAAGTAGAAACCAAAAGGAAGACGAGATACCTCGATCTCCAGCAAAACAGGAGATCCAATAATTGCTCTCTAGAGCTTTTCTTTGCGTCCGTAGCTGACGAGCCACGGACCACACACTAATAGCCTATCTAAACCTAACGCCGACCGTCGGCACTAAACCCTCGCCTTAAATCCTTTATCTAATCTCAAAAATCAGCAACTTATACATGTTTTAACTCATTCAGTGGGAATGAGCTTTTTATCCCTAATTCAATCTTAATAATTATATAAGCTATAAAGAAGCTAATATGACTACTTTATCATTTATAACACAGATTAATTTCAGATTTGATTATCCTTCAAATTAACAGTTTATAAAAAAAATGCAAGATCAAATACAACTTAAGTAACACTTGTTATAGCAGTTTAATATAAAGATTGTAAAACTTCAGACGAGAATCAAAATATTAAGTAAACTGAGCTCGAAATTTTATTAATGCAAAGATCTATTACAACTTTTATAAAGAAATTACAATCCTAATCTAAATCTAACATTATAAAATTAAAGAAAGAAAAAGGGATGAGATTACATGAAAATAGTGGGGTTTTTATAGTTGAAGAGGAGGGTGAGGGTTGTTGGTGATGAACGATTTTTGACCTTTGATTTCGAATCCATACCTTCTCTTTCTTCATTGTTATGATCCAAGGGCTGTGATTCGC
Source organism: Glebionis coronaria (assembly GCA_025667525.1). Lineage (NCBI taxonomy): Eukaryota > Viridiplantae > Streptophyta > Magnoliopsida > Asterales > Asteraceae > Glebionis > Glebionis coronaria. The sequence goes on from JANFOE010000193.1 coordinate 3,295,890, forward strand.
CCTTGGTCACACGGATAGCCAACTTGGCTTCATCTTGTGATTGTTGTGCGAGTTGATAGCTGAGTTGGCTCTTTTCTATTGGACGATTGGGGAAAATGAGATGTTACTCCCAATCATATGATGCCACGTCCCAATCTCCTCCATCTTCTTCAATCCAAAAACTTTGGGAATTATTTAACCACTCGTGTCAATCACATGAGTACATCAAAAGCCCTTTATTAATTTTGTTATTTACTGGATTAGGGTTTAGTATGAATAGTGGTTAAATGGTGCGTCTGGTTTGTTAATGGGGAAGAAGAGAGAAGAAAAGAAACATAGGAAGTAACGACTTTATTTTATTGTGGATATGGGATAAGTCACGTGTGGTGTATTTATTTGACTGGGATTGTGTGAATGAAACAAATGAAAGAATTTAATCAACAAAATCGTTTCTTATTCTTCTCCTTTTGTAACATGGGCTTTGAAGCCCACCATTACCCACATTTAATCCATCCGTTTACATCATTCATTTGGGCCTTTTGGGCTTTAACAAATGATAACATTTTCTTGAATTTCAAATGGGCTTTTGAGCCGATTTACCAAATTGTGGGACCCACTTGATGAATAATACTTCCAAAACTTTAATCTCGTCTTTAAAAACGACTTGTCTCTTGGCTTCTCGATCTTTTCTTCAAACTCGTGTCGATAATTGCCGGTTTTTGCGAACTTGGTACCTACACACATTCAAACAAGAAAACAACAATTCCAAGGCATATTTGATACATTTTGTGCAATATTTCATTGTTTTAAGCTATAAATGATATGAGTATTTAAGCTCATATCATTCCCCGCATGGTAATTTGCGATGTCCGCAAACCATGGGTAGATGAATCAAGCTTAGAATTCACTATACCAAGTGTCTCGAGCGGAAATGTTTCGGTGATTTCCTTTGGCTCGTAAACACTTTGGTGAGGGTCTTCCAAACGAGAAAGATGATCGGCCGCTAGATTCTCGGCTCTTTTTTTGTCAAGAATTTCGACATCAAATTCTTGTAGGAGGAGAATCCAACAAAGTAATATTGGCTTTGCATCTTGTTTAGCCATGAGATACTTGATAGCCGAATGATCCGTATACACTATGCATCGAGTCAAGACGAGGTAAGGTCGGAATTTGTCAAATGCATACACCACGGCAAGGAATTCCTTTTCCAATGTAGTGTACCTAAGTTGAGCCTCGGTCATCGTCTTGCTAGCATAGTGAATAGGCAAGAAGTGTTTTTCATGACGTTGCCCCAAAATGACCCCAATAGCGTAGTCACTAGCATCACACATGAGCTCAAAGGGGAGGTTACAATTGGGAGCAACAAGAATGGGAGCTTTGGTAAGTTTCCTCCTAAGGATTTCAAAGGCTCGTACACAATCTTCGTTTAAGATGAAAGGAGCATCTTTTTCGAGGAGATGTGTAATAGGTCGAGATATCTTTGAAAAATCCTTGATGAATCGACGATAAAAGCCCGCGTTGCCTAGGAAACTCCTAACTCCCTTAACGGTTTTGGGATGAGGTAATTTGGCGATGACGTCTACCTTAGCTTTGTCTACCTCAATCCCCGCTTTTGAATCCTTGTGCCCTAAGACGATTCCACTTTTAACCATAAAATGACATTTTTCCCAATTAAGCACAAGGTTGGTTTCCTCACGACGTTTTAACATTCTCTCAAGATTCGACAAACACGAAGTGAACGAACAACCAAACACAGAAAAATCATCCATAAAGACTTCAATCGTCTTTTCTATCATATCATGAAAAATAGCCATCATGCACCTTTGAAAGGTTCGCGGTGCATTGCAAAGTCCGAATGGCATTCTACGATAAGTAAACATTCCATATGGACACGTAAACGTAGTTTTTTCTTGATCACGAGGATCGATGGGGACTTGGAAGTAACCGGAAAAACCATCTAAAAAGCAATAGAAATCGTTTCCCGCAAGACGCTCCAACATTTGGTCGATGAAGGGCAAGGGAAAATGGTCTTTACGAGTGGCGTCATTCAACTTTCGATAGTCGATACACACCTTAAACCGGTCACGAGTCTAGTTGGAATTAACTCGTTGGCATCGTTTGGCACGAGGTCATTCGTCCCTTCTTAGGGACACAGTGAATAGGACTCACCCAAGGGCTACCAGATATAGGGTCAATCATTCCCACGTCAAGGAGTTTTAGGACTTCCTTTTTGATGACATCGTGAATTTTGGGGTTCACCCTCCTTTGACATTGGATTGCGGGTTTGTAGTCTTCCTCTATTAAGATTTTGTGGGTACAAAATTTGGGATCGATCCCCTTAATGTCGGATAATTTCCACGCAATTTCCCCTTTGTGATCCTTTAGAACATCGATAAGTTCGGTTTTTTAATCATTAGAAAGATCTTTCGCAATAATAGCCGGCAACTTGTCGTCCTCCTCCAAAAATACATATTCAATGTGAGGAGGTAAATCTTTCAACTCGAGGATTGGTGGTTCCTCAAATTAATATTTGGGCTCGATACTCATAACCTCCTCGGCTGGAGGAAATGGGAAATCGTTAAGAAAATCCTTGATAATCGAGAAGTCCTCATCATTATCAAGGTCTTCGTCACAAGTACGTGGAACATCGAATTCTTCCAACGTAAAACCACCACCTTTAAATGGAGTGAAGGTTGGTGTCGAATTATAAAGAATGAGATCAAGCATAGTGGGATTGCCACTATTTTCATCATCACCAAAACCTAGAACTTCTTGTGAGCTCGCAAACAACGTCGATCATATCAACGAGGTTTATGGTAGGAACAAAATAAACATGAGAAATTAGAGAATTTTGAGTTGCGTTTATAACAAGTTCCTCGTCGTTGAAACGTAAGGTGATCTTTCTAGCATGCACATCAATTAAAGCCATAGACGTATCTAAAAACGAAGGACCTATAATGAGAGGAACTTGAGGATCCATGGGAATATCGACAACGATAAAGTGTACCGGATAATAGAACTTTCCCACTTTCACAAAAACGTCTTCGGCCAATCCACATGCGGGAATCGTGGAATGATCGGCCAACTCGATAGATAGTAGTGAATGAGTACGATTAGGAAGATTGTGCGACTTGAAGATTGCAAGTGTCATCAAGTTAATACTAGCACCAAGATCGGCCAAGGCATAGAATTCTTCCATATCTAGGATTGCACATGGAATCAAGAATTTACTGGGATTACCTACTTTTTGAGGTGTGCGGTTAAGATAAACGGATGAACAACTAATCAATTGTTGCAATTTCTCCTTGTTGTTTAACATACTCTTAAAGTTAGCGGCAAATCGAGGCATCATAACCAAAGCGTCGGCAAAACTCACATTGAAATGCACGTCAGGAAACATTTTCATAAAAAGATCAAATTGGTAATTGTCGCGCACTTGACGTTTCTCCTTTCTAAGTATCGATGGATAGGGCAAAGGTGGTGTGGGTTGAGGCATATGCATAGCCTTTGGAATCTCAGATTCAAAATGTGGTAATGGGTCAACCGTAGGTGTGGCATGAGCGGTACTTCGTGGGATTGGGACATGTTCCTTTTCGACCACCACCTCGGGTTCTTCCTCAATTGCTTCCTCCGTACGAGCAATTGGTTGAGGAGTCGGTTCCTTAAGTGTCTTACCACTTCGTGTGGTAATCACTTTCATCTCTCCCTTAGGGTTCGATATGGTATTGCTAGGAAGACTACTCGAAGACGGTTTACACATTATAGCCTCAAACATGGATGAAATTTATCCTCAAACATAGATTGCCACTTCTCGGCCTTAATAATCTCTTGTTTTATTTCATGTTGCCCTTGTTCCAGTTTTTGTTGGTTTTGTTGTAACCTAGTTACATTTCCCTCCATTTTGTGTGTATGGATCTTAAGCTCATTTGCTAACTCATTTTTCAACTCCTTTTTCAAGTCATTCTTAAACTCGGATCTTAGGCTAATGATCTCTCTTTGAATATTATCAAACCTATCATCGTTTCCATTTGCGTATTCAAAAAATTCATTTGGAAGATCTTTCAAAGTTTGCAAACCTTTGTTGTTGTTTTGAAAATCATTGTTTTGATTTTTGTTTGAAACTTGATTGTTATTAGCCCCTTGATTCCCATAGGTGTTTCCTTTGTAATTATTTTTGAAACCAACTTGATTGTTTCGATAGTTGTTGTTAGCATTTTGATTGGGAGCAAAACCCGGTGGAGTCATTTGATTAGAGCGGGTAACTTGACCATTTTGGTTGTAAGTTCCCGTGGCCGCGTAGGCACTCGAAGTGTTACCACCGTTGGTAATGCACTCGGAGAAATCATGATCTCCACGACAATACATACATGAAACCTCAACCGCTTTAGTCGTAGCGGGAGCACTTTGTTCACCGACTTTGAATTCAATTAAAAGTCCTTTAAGCTTATCAAAGATTTTGTTTTCCATGTTCACCTCAATTTGGCAAGCATCGATGGTATTGGACAATGAAGGTGAAGTCGAAGACGAAGCCTTACGAACACTCGATTTGTTACGAGGACTATACACCTTAGATCTATTCTCAATAATCAACAACGCTTCCTCAACCGTTTTACACAAAAATTTACCACCCGCGGCGGCATTAAGATAATCTCTTTCATGATCATTCAAGCCATTGTAAAACGTGTCAATTTGATGCAAGTTGGAAAAACCGTGATGAGGACACTCATTTAACATTTCCTTAAACCTATTCCAAGTCGTTGAAAAACTCTCATTAAATTCTTGCGAAAAATTTGAAATCTCGTTTTTCAAATGCGTAGTCTTAGAGGGCGGGAAAAATTGGTTCACAAATTTTGAAACGAGATCCTTCCACGTCAATATAGAACTGGGTGGATCTTTCTCTAACCAAATTTTAGCGGGCCACGCAAAGGAATACGAAAAAAGCATCATCTTAATCGAATCATTAGCAACATCCTTAAATTTGCAAGTGGCGGTAAGACGATTGAATTGGCGGATATGGTTGTGCGGGTTATCCTTTTCATCACCACGGAATATTTTGTTTTGGATGATCGACAACAAACCCGTTTTCACTTCAAAATTCTCCGCAAGGATGGCGGGAATTACAATAGCCTCTCCATAACCCTCAGTGGGTGCTTGAAGTAACTCAATCATAGTACGATTCGCCATGGTTGGTTCTTCTTCTACGATAGGTTCGTCAATATGAGACTCTTCACTAGAAAGATTAGGAGTAGGTGTGGACTCCTTTCGGTTTTTTCGTTTACGTGTACGTCTTGCTTGATTACGAGTAAGCATAAACGTCACGTACAACGTGGGGATGAGCAAAGAAGATTCTTTTTGGTGTTTTTAATTTTTCCAATTTTTTTGTGGTTTTTGATTGTTTTTACTTTTTTGGATTTTGGTGAATGTATTAAGTAGACAAAAATCTACAAATCTCTCCTTTAATTCAAATCTCCTGATTAAAGGAGCCTCAAGGAATGAAAACGATCACGTGAAGTGAACGCCTTCGATGACTTTAGAACGTTTGTGGAACACCAAAACGTTCAAGAGGGTTTAATCAAATGAACCCAAGAAAATATATATGATAATTAGATACTACTTTGGTTGGCAAACCCTCGATTAGCCCTTTTTTCTAGACACGCACAAGCAAGCGGGGAAACGAGGCGGCGTGAAGCACTTAAGAGCCTTTTTCCTTGGGGTATATTTTATAATACCCGCCTTATACCCACCTTATAGTTTGTGTTTGTCAAAATTAAGCTTCACGAAAGTAATTATCTATTTTGCTTTTTTCTTGTTTGAGATTCGAATACAATGATTGAGTAATGAACTCCCAATCAAGGTTGTGTTTTCACAGTTTTTGGAGTACTTGTGAATTTATTTTTCTACGTATACAATATAGTAATATTCACACAAAAAAACGAAAACCGATAATACGTATTAGTAGAGTGCTACTAATGCAAATAGCTATTAAGGCTAGTATAAAAACAACAATTGTTCAAATCAAAACACAGCACGCCTCCCCGGCGGCGGCGCCAAAAATGATGTAGTGTTTTTACTACCCTTTAGGAAAAGTGCGTAAAAGTGGCAAGTATAGACAAGTGATTTAGGAAAACCACAAGTAAATGACCCAATGTGGGGATCGTTCTCAAGAGGCTTGTGTGTTGTGTAAAGAGATGATTAAGTGTTTGTGATTATATTGGTGAGAAAAGAAAAAGAGAAAAGAAATTAGAAAAGAATGACTGTTACGATTATGAATTAAACTAAGACGAAGTCGTGCACGTAAAACCGTAAAAAGTCACTAAATTTAAAAATTACCCTAAAAATTCCTAGAAAATTGCAATAAATCCTAAAAAAATGTAATTAGAGTTTACAAAAAATCAAAAATCACTCAGACCTTTTATTTAATTAAATATTAATTTTTAATGCTAATTAAATCCCAAAAAATCAATATAATTAACAAAAACCCCAAAATGAGAATTTTTAACTTGTAAACCTCTAAAATGACTTAACTAAATTTAAAAGTATTTCTGAATTTTAAAATTAATAAAAACTATTTAAAAACAATTAAAAACTATAAAAACTTAAAATAATTCGAAAAATTAATCTAATGACGATAAAATTAATCTAAAATTTTTAAAATTCCTAACTTAATGTATTTGAATTAGGAAAAATGAAAAACTTGCAAAAATCTAAATTTTAATTTTTAATAATAAAATAATAATAAAATATTAATAAAAATCCAAAATTTAAAAAAAAATTCTAAAAAGTTACAAACTAGTTTATTTTAACCTAAATAAGACATAAATGAACTTGAAATTACAAAATACCCCTATTGGGCCTTCAAATGGGCCAAATACCCAAACAAATCCTTAAATGGGCTTAGAATTGGGCCCAATAAGAAAAAGTCCACAGAATTGGCCCAAAAGCTTCAGTTAAGCTTAAACGTTGATTTTAAACACAATTTTCCAAAGGCCCAAAAGCTGAAAATGAGCTTAAGTTAGCTTATTTCAAAACAGCTTATTCTTAATGGGCTTTTTGGCCAATTAAGCTATAAGCTGATGCCATAAGCTAAAATTTTACCCACGTCCTTCTCTTGACCTAAATAAGCTATTTGCAAAAAGAAACTTCAAATAAGCTCAAGGAATAAGCCTGAAATAAGCCAAAGCTTTCTACACAAAACGACAAAATAGTCGTTTTCGAGTTCTAGGCTATTTCAAGAGCTGATTCAAGTTGCAATAAGTCACAAATATCTTAACTAAGCTTAATAATCAAAAATATTTCAAAAAACACCACTCAATAAGCTGGAATAAGCAATAAGCAATTTTGTAAAAGTCAACTAATTTCGTTTTCTAGTCAAACCTAAAAGTCAAAGTCCACAAAGCTCCAGATCTCTTAAATGGGTCAAATAAGGAAGATTGATTACAAAAACAAAGTTGTTGCAAGTCTCAATAAGCTAGAATGGCTTATAAATAAGCTGTTTGATGATTAACACTATCAGTGGCTAGATTTGGGGGTTCAGCAGTGGGAAAAGTTTCCACTGCTTGACCTTTTTGACTTTTTGTCTTTAGTGACTTTTTGTTGGATTCAGGTTAAGCAAAGGCACCCAAGTGATCAGTGAATCACAAGGAGTCAACAACAACAATCAAATCACAAATTCAACCAGCCAATTAATACAGTTTAATCAAAACATCCACAGATATGCATCAGACATGAACATTAAGCAGTTTTCAACCAATAAGCACTTTAAGCAAGAATAATCCAGCCAAACTTCACCAAATGCATACACAAGCTATAAATAATTCGAATGAACATAAATCAACAAGTTTCATGCAATGGTTCAAGGTCTAGATCAAGATTCAAGCTCAAAAATGTTACTGATGAACAAAGAACATGCAGATTTGATACTTTGCTGATATACTTGACCACAAATCCAATTTCAAACACTCAAATCTTCTTAACAGGTTGTATAAACTTTGTTTAAACACTTGTTATACCTAAGCATGCATACAAACTAAGTGTTACCAAAGTCTTAGGTCAAAACAAGCAGTTTTCAAGTTTTTATAGCACAATCTAGATTTTGATGTTTAAAAGCCAAGAACTTGTAGCAATTAGCACTCAACCAAATACTTATCAGATACCAACAATAAACAACACCTTCCAGTAACTCAAAAACAATTTGTGATCTTAAACAGGTTAACCCAAACACCCCTTAACTTTTTCAATCCAAGATTTAACAAAGTATAAGTGTGATTCAATGTTACCCAAGCCCAATCTAACACAATGACAACTTTATTATGCAGTATCAAGCACTTTTAATCCACAAAAACAACAAGAATAATAGCAGAACACAAAATCACAAAAATCAAGTATTTTGACAGATTTTGGGTTCAAGGACTCAAACCTCATGAATGTACATCCACACTCATGAATTTTTGAGCTGATGTGCCTAGTAAAACAAGGCACAAGCTTCCACAACAAGGCTGCTAAGATTCAACAAGGTTAGAGCACAAAATAAGAAAAATAGAAAAGTGAAAAAGCTTGATTAATGCAACCTTTGTACCTACTCTTTGATTATCCCCAAACCAAAAGCTCCCAACACCTTGATAATCTTCTTATCAGGGTCTTTAGATCACTTGTAATCCAAAAATTTCAAAGATGTACCAAAGACTTAGCAAAATATCAAGTTTTTGGAAAACTTGGCAATTTCTTGCACAAGATTTAAAAACAGGTTTTAAGATTAAAAATCATAAACATTAAACATAAACAAGCAAGTAATAAGTTGGCACTTGGAATTTGTCACACAGTTTCAAACACTTTTCATTAAACTTGAACAAGGATTTACAGAAATGTTGACCAAAGGAAAACCAAGAGCAAAAACAAATGAAGGGCCCTATACCCTTTATATAGAGGGTGTACATGGCCTTTGTAACCTAAAAATCTGAAAACCCTAAGCTATGTTCTTCCATAAATAACTTTGTGGAAATTTGAAACCTTGAGCTCATGTGACTTTATCTTGGACGTTTGTGGAGTGTATTGCTGTTGCAATTTGATCTAATGTTCCATAAGAAGCTTATAAAGTAAGCTTGTATGTCGGCCGTTGGATTCCTTTGACACTTTTGGCATCTTGTCCAAAAAGTGAGCAGGGGAGGTATCATGTGCATTGTAGGGTGATGTGGCACAAGTTTTAGGGGTTTGGTTAGGATTTGGAGACCACTAATCATGATTCTGGACATTATGGTGGCCTAATTACAAGCAATTTAAGAAAACCCAAATCGTGTTCATATGGTGAATAGTGAGGTTTAATCTGTTTTAGGATTTGAAAATGTTGTTTAGCGCGAGATTAATTAAATCAACAGATTAGTTATAATCTGTTGTGGGTGGGAAATGACATGGTAAAATGGGGAAAGGTGATTGGTTGTTTTTAGGTAGTGGGGCACGTGGCAGCTTGTCACTGGCCTAGGTAAGTTCTATGTTTTGGCAAATATTACCCCCTGCCTTTCTTCTTCCTTTCACTTGCAACTTTAATACCCAAAATCCGGATTCCTTTGTTATAGAAGTTTTATTTTTCATACTTTTGCCCCAAATACTTTTCCAAAGTATTTTCAGGGGTATTTATTGCCATTTTATGATTCTTGAAGGGCTGTTTTGGCATTTTCATCAAACATTATGGTCTTGACTTGTATTGTTGACTTCTTGGAGGACTAATAATGACAAGTCTTCATTTTAGAGGGACCATTCTTGCCAATTCTTCAAAGTAGAGGGCCCTTTTTGTAAATTTGACAAACTTTAAGGACCAAACTTGTAATTATGAATATACAAGGGTTTAAAGTGTCAATTCTTCAATATTGGATGATCCTTCTTGTATAATCTTCAAATCTTCAAGGGTTATTCTTGGAAAATCACCATTAGGGCTTGGTTCATTGTGCGGCTTCGTTTCCCGTGTTCGTTTTTGCTTGTTACTTGTGATCTTTTGTCATTTTCTCAATATCCGTACCTAAAATACACATGTAACAAACACAAGCATATATTTGGCCTTTTTAATCATATTTAATGCATTTTAAGCTCATTTTGGACGATGAGACTATGTATAAAAGCAGTCTCATCAGTCCTCCTTTTTTTAACCGATATGGGTAAGGTATAATTGAAACGGGTTGTATAAAAACGTATTGTTTTTTTAAAGACATGGATTTATACCTTTTTAAAACATTAGTCGTATATTTTACCAAGAAAGTGTGTAGATCCACTTCTTAGACGTAAGAAGTCATTTTAGTAATTTGAACTTTTGTGAAAATTTTATAAATCCTTATAAAACTTGTAAAAATTTTTAAAAATTTCGTGGGTGCATTTAGTGAATCAAAAGTCAACAGGGAAACACACTCGAGGCTCCACAATTAATATGGTAGAAACAGAACAAGAATAATGAATATAAGTTGCACAATGCGCAACCAATAATATGTATTGCACATTTTAAAGGTCGTACGGATCCTTGAAGGAAGGACACCATACTCGTGTCAACGATAAGACGACAAAAACAACCAAGTACATCATCATGTCGTCCATTCATAAAACAGGAAAAATTTACTCACTGAGTTCGCGAAGATCGATACACAACCGAAAGATAATAAAGTTCGTCCAATAATTTCCAATTCAAGAGGAAAAAGAAACAATGTTTGTGACTTAAGAAAGAGTCACCGTGTGAACTGCACGAATAAAATTTAAGTAAAGGGAAAGATGAACATTATTCACACCCTTTAATAACGGTACACATAACCCATGCTTTCATAACTCGTCATTCAAATCCAGTAACATTTCGGAGATCTACCCACGTTCCTCAAAAGACGTCAATAAAAGAATGGATAAAACATCGAAACCTCAAGTTGATCATCAATATTCGATGATTTTACAAGCAGTCAAAAGAATTTTCATCATGAAGGGAGACGAAAACAAGTTTAAGGTGACAGCGGTTATATACGGATACACCCACAAATGGTGAATTTGTTCGAGTAAGGATATGGTCATATATGCAGATGTCCCAAGATAGAATTAATTGCAAACCCCATCAAGATTATATATTTTTCAGGAATCCTGTTAAAAGTTGACCTTTATTAAACATTTTGTGGTGACTACTATTCAGCCATGCATGACTCCTTCTAAATTATACACAGGTGCACAACTATGTATAGTTTAGGCGTAGCAATGCAATGCTCAGCTTCGTCAAACCTTTATTATTATAATTCAATGTATAAACCATAATATTCATAGAATAGAAATCAAACAATTTTTTTTGAAGATCCTTTATAGTAGAGTAGTTATTTGATTCGCCGGATAATTTGTAAACAGTTTTAAAGTGATAACCATTTGTTAAAACTCAAACGACATATCTCGCAATATGTTAGTAACGTTAAATTTCCTTAGGCAACATTAAATGTGCTTGGTAAAACGGTAACATGTTAAATTTTCTTGGGTGACATCATAATCATTTGTAAAATAGTGAGTGGTTTGCACAAGAGTATCAAAGAGTAGTTCACAAGGGAATGGGCAACCAGAAACATCATGAAATAGAGGGTATTAATGGCGATAGAATACGGAGAGGAGAATTGTAGATCACGGCTTCAAGCGATGGAGAGCGAATTGCAAAACACAAGCCAACACAAGAATTCATTGAGAATTTGCATAATATGATATTTCAGATCCATGAATGAGAAAGTTTAGACAAGAAAGACTTTAGCATGCATAACTGAATAGTCTATATGAAATGCAACACTGAGGAGTATCACTAGCAACAATGAAAGTTACAAGCATAAGAATACTGAAATTTAGAGCAGTGCAACTGAAATCACATGACAAGTAGTAATGAACCAAGAAACATCGACTTTCCGTAAATAGTGGTAATCATGTTCGTTACAAAGTAACACCTCGACACATTGTGTCGATAAGTAGCAAAATTTTATAGTGGAAAGTTTAAGTAACAACTGAAATACATAGAAACAAAGTACGTGAAAGTAAAATACAGATCTACAGAGATATGAGAAAATCAAGCAGATGGAGCAGCAGGTGAATCATCGCCGGTCGAGAAAGGATCGCTTCCCTCAGAAAGGTTGTCCAATATGTCACGTCTAAATTGTACCATGTTCATGAAATTTTTTAATTTTTTGAAGAGTTTCTATTTTTAGAAAGTTTCTATTGTAGGAAATTTTCCAATTTTGGAAAAACCTAGAAAGATAAAGAAGTCTACATCGGCTCGTAAAGATGAATTTCAATTTTTGTATCAGTATCGTCTTACTAAAGTTTTTATACAAAACTCCACTAGTAATTTAACAATATATTTTCCTCAAAGTTTGACTAGTTCAATGTGACAAATAAGAATTCACGACTCGGACACCAAAAGCATCTTTATGCGAAACGACGTTTTAAATAACTTTTTAATTGTAGCCAAGACTTGAAACTCAACGTAAAATGACCGAAATACCCCTGCAAATATTCTGCATTAACTACATTCTTATTATCAAGAAAAACACAGAAAAACTTCTATTTTTTTAGACCCGTTAACAACGTTTTTCGACTTAACAAGCCTTGCTGGGGAAGTAAAATGACCCAACGAATAACCTTTCAGTTTTACATGAAACCCGAAAATCGACAGAAGAGGATGAAAATGCCTCTACACCAAATCAGATGCAAAAAGATATAAAATTAAAATACATGTTTTTTGTTAGCTTTTTGACACGTTATCACTCATTTTAAACCACGCTTTTCTCGCAGTAAGGTAATCACGGCATTCTGAACAACTTTGATGTTTTTCCGGAAGGCTAAAACGAATTCTAAAGTGCTCAAAACGACCGCTCAAAACTGCACCAGCAACTAATTTAACGTAATCGCTGAATTTTTATACATGAAAACACTGAACTGAATTTTGTTAAAATTAATCCACTTCTACTCACTTTGAGACTCCGATTTCCTTATGTAGACTAAAGACATCATTCCGGACAACTTTCGTGTTTTGGCCGAAGGCCGGAACGGAGCAGAAGACCCTCAAAACGTTAAAATTCGGTTCTGCGCAGACTTGACATTTTACCAAAATGTTGCTGAATTTTTTTTACATGAAATCTTAAAAATTGAATCGGCTGTAAAACGATCGTCTAAACAAGATTTATCTAGCCATCCAATAAAATTTTAGATTTTCGAAAATCCCGGACCTCGTTTTCCTCGATAAAGTTTCTGCAACAATAACATTTTTTTTTGCAAATGTTGTTTGGAAATTATAAAGATTCAAAATCTTAAATTTAGGCGCAAATATTCGTTTTTAAGAGTTAGAAATCGTTCCATATATCAAAACGTTCGGAAAAACGACCCCTATCGTAAATCCAAAGCCAAATTCCCTTTCGAAAACATTAACATGACCAAATTGGACTCACAAATTTTCTGCAGTTTATGTATTTTTCGGCACGGTTCGAATTTCAATAAAACTTTTTCAAAATTCTCAAATATTATTAGAATCCTACTCCCCGTCAACCAAGGGAATATGCGAATACTTTTAAAACGATAAACCTCGTGTACACACACATCTCATGGAACTTAAATTACCAAAAGATAAATCATCCAAACGGACCTATATGAATTTAACATAAAATTGCTTCAAGAAAGCCATCACATGGGAATAAGGTAAAGTGATGCACAATGTTTACGACATCAAATTCAATATGCAATGTATGAAATCAACGTATGAGGTGTAATTCTTCAAATCACGAGCAAAATAATTAAAAGTGAAGTAACAAAATGCTTATGAAGAAAGAAAGAAAAAATGATAAAAACTCTATATGAGTAAAATCATACTAAAATCGACGGACATATCTTAGGCGAGGAGTCGTAAGACCACGATGGCGCTCCAAGGCATAATCGAATGCCACAACTGAAAGTCGGAAAAATAAATAAATAGATTGGTCCACGAACCAATAAACAAAATCGAAAACACCCAAAGTGTTACACAAATAGTAACATAAAATGGATCAAGAAAAGGGATATGAAATCCACAAAAAGAATTTGATACGATCAAAGAATTCTTCCAAGGCTTTATTGTCGAAATCGATCAAATCAATGATGGTAAATAAAAATACACATGATCAACAATGATCAACGCAAATACGGCGCGTAAAGATATAAAAATGGAGTAATGAATACTGTAATAAATTATACGAGTCTCGATATAAGAACATTGTGGATATAATTCAAGTAATAAGGATAATAGTGCATACTGTAGTAAGTATAATAATCTCAAGGTAAAACAATATGAATACAAATCAAGTAAAATAGGGATTAGAGAGTTACCCGCAGATGTTGACAATACATGACAGATTTTGTATTTGACACTAAGACTCAAGAAATAAAATTGAAAACTTTTGTGCTTATAGACCAAGTTTGAAAAATAACTTAGTTCCCTATAACCGGAGCTCTGATACCAATCTGTAACACCCCCGAAATCAGGTAGGGTCCACTTAAGCAACATGGGGGTGCCACATCATGCAATACATAAAACTGGTATATAGGTGCTATAAAATGACGTAATAAAAACTGTTTTTACATCATAATCCTTACGAAAATTTAAACAATAAGTTGCGGAAGTTTAAATCATACATAGGTCCCAAATAGTTTAAAATAATACATGAAGCACTTGAAGCTTCTACCAAAAGTCAAAGTTTAAGTCAAAGTCAACCGTAAAACATCCAACGGTCATTTTAGTCCAAATCTTACCTTTTTATGGGATATACCCAAAGATACACAAAATAAAAGTAGTAGCAAAAGGTAAGCATTTAAAACAAGGACTACAGAATTTGCCCGAATGTCCGCATCCACGAGCTTCAATCCGTGCATCTAAACTTGATTACCTGAGAAATAACATGTAAAAGGGGTCAACATAAAGTTGAGTGGTATTCATAGGTTTAATAGAAGAAGTTGTAGAATACAAGCAATGTTTCCATATAAACATGTAATACTGAAAAAAATGTTGCACCATTGTGCAATTAAATGTAATTTAATTATTGTAATAGCTCATGACACCGAAGCGTTAACATATGTATTAGTGGGGACCTCTAATAAGTATCTAGTCAAAATACTTGTATATTCGAGTGTATATGTGTCGGTACTCATGACGGGGATTGTCAATCCCGATGGATCCATCCACAACAGTCGCGCTTGCGATATGTGAATTAACGGTTCATGATATAGAGGATTTTTGACTAAGGTACTAAGGCAATAAGTAAATCATGAAAGCTGTGAAAGCAATACTTGATACTTGATTGAATACTGATAAAAGTAATACTGTCAAAATTCTACTGCATGTATTTCACGCATGTATTTCTCACCCCGCATTTGTAAAACATGTATAAAGTGGAATAGGGGCAATAAACTCACCTTTAGAAAGTGATCACAAGGAAAAAGGGCTGAGCAAAAATGGAATCTTCACGGACCTATGCAATGGTGACGCATAATAAGAAAGTGTTCAATGTAGCAAATAACGTTTTAGAAGTATCGTGATATAGTATGACCAAGTAACTTGCGTGCGATGGCGAGACCTAAGCTTAAGATGAAATTTGACCAAAATACCTTGAACCTACTGTAATAAATGACAATAACCTTATATGATAGTCCAAGCATTTTTATGCGGGTTTCAAACACGTTTTAGGCTCGGTTCATAATGCTGAAATATTTGACAAAACTCAGTTTTCTAAAAATGGCTGTGAAGAGTTGGTCATATCTCAAAATCTATAATAGTACAGGAGGTGAGATTTTTGGACATGTAAAGGTATTTATCTTACCTTTAAAAGTTGGGAAAAAATAGACCTAGAACTATTCCAATCGACGGGAAATCTACTATTAGTGACAGACAATCAAAACAGAAAGTTGTAAACGTCTTTCGTAGCCTTTGGTAATTTGAGCACAAATCCCAAATGGTATAAGATTTTGACATGAAACCAGAAAGAGGTCTTATGTTTGTACCTACTGTAAATAGTTATAAAATCATATATTCAACCTTTTTACCCAAGTCAATTTACCCACGTTTTAAGCATAAAATTCAGATTTGACCTACTTTGGTAAAATGACCGTCACGGACTCATCCGGACACATCTCGTTTCCATCCAACTCACCACATGCTAAGCACATCAGTGGGTATTAATTATTCAAATAAAAATAAGGTCATGTGTTTAAGAAAAATTGGCCATGACCTGTTTGTTTCTGTGGTGATTTCCACGTTAGAAAACGTTCCATTTTAGTAATCTAAACGCGACAACGCATCACTTAAGCTATACTAAATCGCCACGCAAGTATCCTATGTCATAATATGACCTATGAAATCACAATCTCAGTGGGTTTTACCCATGAGCTCAAAATCAAAGATCAATGTAATCCAAAAATGCTAATAACATCAAATTCAATATACTAGTTATGATTATACCTTCACAACTCGTATGAATCAATCAAAACATGAAAAATCTCGATTCCTTCTTCCTTGATCATAAAAATTTCGTGTCCCTATGACAATATAAAACACTCAAATCAAAAGTTTACCCATCAAAAACACAATTTAACCATTGGAGAAGCAAAATTAAGCATAAGAACTCATAAAAACATCATCAAATCATAAGATTTGATGATTTTTAATTAAATGCAAAAGTTTGATGTATGTTAAAATTAACACATGGGTTTGATTAGGTATTGAAAAAAAAACGTAGGACTAGTATTAATTTACCTCAAATCAAGAAAAATCAATGGTTGGGGGGGGGGGGGGTTGTGTTCGTCGGCCACAGGGAGCAAGGAGGAAAGAACTGTGTTTTTTTGTCAAATGTTTTGTAGATATGTTTGTTTGGTAATTCTTGTTTAAGTATAATGGTCAAAAAAGTCAATATGGGCTCCCTGAGCTTAATTCCAGCCGAAAGGCCCAAAGTTTTAGTGTTAGGCTCTCGAAATTTACGGGTTTAAATAATGTACCGTTTCCGACAAAAACCGAGACCCGTTTATGTTTAAAACGAAGTTTCTTTAAAATTACTCCTAAACACTTGTTTGGCCCGGATTTCACTATGTTGGATCAAGGAATCAAGATTAACTAGGAATCACATAATAATAATTTTTGTCGTGGCGTTCGGACCCGAAAACTCAGTCCGACAACCGGAAAACGTAAAAATGAAAAAGTTCACCACTGCGTCCGTTATTGATCTAGATATCGATTTTCATTATTTTTTAGGCAAAGAGTCAATAATAAGTCATATAAAATATGATGAAACCTCGTAGAAATTACAAATATAAAGTCTGGGCATTTCGCCAAATAATATCGTAAATTAGCAATATCCATAGAATTTTATATTTAACTAAAATTTCGAGAATGACACGTAATCACTGTAAAATAAATGGGGAATATGGTAAAAGTGTGAATAAGCACGCATAACAAGTAAAATAAAATTTCCGAAAACCGCGTTCTCACACTTGTTCGGGCACAAATCGCCGCATTAGCTGCGAGACAGGCTTATGATTCAGCTGCTATTCATTCCTTGCTACGAGTGGGCCATTATGGACGCTCAGTGCTCCAGGAGAGACTAGACTATCTCTATTGGACAGTAGAAGTGGAGTCGCATGCTACACAAGGGACTTGGACGACTGTCCAGGACACCTTGCAGTGGTTGCTCGAGGAGAACTCTCAATCTCCGACAGAGTTTGTTCGCCCTCGAGGGCCAACATTATTACGCACACACCGCCCTCATGACTCAGGGGGATACACTCTAGATTTTATTTGACTTGGCAGAGGTCCGTCATTAGGATACTATTGTAGAGACTAACTACCTCAGGAGTGCGGATATGGCTCAACATGCACAACTACTAGAGGCTCTTTGCCACACCAGAGACACCCGTGCTGCCATGATCGCTTTGCAGGATGCTACTCAGGCACCTTTAGCCCCAGCTGTACCAGCATTTTCTAGTGATTCAACTAGCCCTGTTTAGATTAGATATCTTGTATACCATGACAAGTATTGGGTTACATCCCAACTCTCATGATCTAGGACTGATGTACTGTATATTTTGTTCTTTCCGTTGTATTTCCATCTCTTAGTACCTAAACCTAGTAGGTAGGTTATCTTTTGTTGTACCAAAAACATCGGTACCACTATTTCAAACAGGCATGTTGTATTCCTGTCTTAGATTGGTTGTACCTGTATGATATTGTTGTTTGCCAGAAATAACTTGTACTGATGTTACTCTATTACTCTCTTGTGCTTATATTATATTGTGAAATTTTGGCAGGTTTTCCAATTTGTTACAAACTTCATGCATATACATTTCCATGTAATTGATATAAATGTAATATTGATCAACTAATAAATCTCATTCTTGTATATTATAGAAAAATAGTTGCAAGAAACACACGACCAAAACCATCAGGAGTTAATGACACACCCACTATCTCAGAAGCTCAACTCAGGGTACTCATCGGGCAGGGCATAGCTGACGCCTTGGCTGTAAAACCTCTGATTTTACCTTATTGACTTTGTCAACTGTTGTACTATTTATATTTGGAATTTATATAATTTCACTTTTATATGACTTATTAATTATCATATACCTATTGTAATACTACCTTTCATAGTTATTTTACATTTATATGAACCTTTAGTCATTTATTGACTACTCTGGCAACTGACTGGCCACTTGATTGAATAATGAAATTCATCACCTCAGTACATATTTTGAGATAAACTGTAACCCTACTTAATTTATTTATTAAGTACTTGGACTATTTTTATATGTACATATTTACATATATTATCTAAAAGGAATAAATACCTGAACACTTTAAAAACAATGTACATTATTTTATATTGTCACTTATTTACTTTATTTAAGTAAAATAATTTTAGTGATGTACTTAATATACACTTTCACTAAATTAGCTAAAATCTTCAACAAAAATACCTACAACTCAACAAATACCTATAATAATATACAAGGACTATTATTATCATACAAAACTTGGCAAAATTTACCAAAACCCTTTTCCCATGCATATATAAAACGTGTAGATGTATGCATGCATGCACTACCATCATTTGCTATCTAACCTACAAGTAATCATGCTTACTCCACTAAAACACTATCCTAAGCCATACTTTTACTTACACAAAGCATGCTTATACACTTACACACTCAAACCCTCATGCATCTTACTATACCATGTAAGATTTTGTCCCCCTTTTGACTTGTGAAAACACACGGTTACAACACCAAAGTGGGAAGGGAAGTAACTTGCTAGTTTTGCCACATGTGGAAATCAACCAAACCAAATCACAACTAGATATGACATATCTTAGTTGGATATCTTGGTATAAGGTACATGATTTGCTTTGATCTCTCTCTCTTGTTCTTAAACCGTAACACACATAAACACACAACACATTCCATTTGCAAACTCACATCATCTATGTCTCTCTCAAGCTACGGTAAAACACCACCTTTCCAACATTTTTGAACTTCCAAGTTTAACTAATACTCCTATACTATGTCTTCTACTACATAAAGATCAAGCACAAGCTCATCCTACAAGAAACCTTGATCATTGAAGCAAGAACAATAACCCTAGAAGCCTTGTGAAGCCCACAGCTTGTTTTTGATCTCCTGACCTCCATTGTTTAAAGCTTGTCACTTGTTTCTACTCATCCTCATATCATTTCTAAACCTATCTAAGAAAGTAAGTCCAAGTTAAAACCTATCTTTTCTAATACATTACTTTCATACATATTAATATGTACATGGTTATTCTTGGTGAAGTTAACATTTAAACAAGTAACGAAACCCTAAAAACCTAATGAGACTTATGGCTTGATTTTTGATATAACATAAAATGATGTAAAAACTTGTCAACCTTGAAGAACACATCATCATGATCTTGTTTAACTTGAAAAACCATGAAAACCTAACCGTGCATAAATTTTGGACGTGAGCTATAAGCTCATAATATTATTTTGGGTAATCTTGTAATGTTTAAATATAACTAGAAACATTAGATTTATGTTTTTAGGTGCCCTAAAATGTTAAGACCACTATTATGCCTCATTAGATTAGTTTTAAGCTCACTATAATAAGTTGCCTTAATAAATAATCATTTTCACTAAATAAATGTTTCTATAAAACTTTTAGTGTCAAAAATATGATTTTATAAAGTTTCATGTTGAAAATATAAATCTATAATTGTTTTGGATTAAAATAATAAATCTATGAAGTTTTAGATTTAAATAATAGATCTACTAAATTTTGGATTAAATATAACAAATATAAACTTTTAGGTTGGATTTATAAATTTATAAAGTAAAAGGGATCTAAATAAATAAGTATAGAAACTTATATTTCGAAAACATAAACTTTTGGATCACTTATAATTATTGCCGAGAGTTTAGGGGTGTGTTTTGAACATATCCGAAACTTAATAGTGTTGAAAAGGACTAAAAAGAGATTAATATAATATTAGGGTAAGTTGTGTAAACTTTAGAAAACCTAGGGATTATTTTGGACTCTAGCCGAGACTTAATATAAACATTAGGGACCAAATATGCCAAGATAACAAACTTAATTAAGCCCTAAGTAACCCTAGGGACTAAACATGCCAATTGCCGAAACATATACAAGTCCTAGGGGGCAATAGTGTAACTTGTATTAAACTTAATAATTAACCGAAAACTAGAGGACTAAAATTGCCAACTTGTGAAACTTAATTAAGCCCTAATTTGAGCCTGTACTTTAGGGACTATTTTTGCCATTTATGGAAACTTAAAGAAACCCTAGTTACACGTGTAACTAGGGAGGGACCAAAACTGTAATTATTGAAAGATTTAGAAACCCTAGGGGTATAAAAGTAATTTAACCACGGGTATTTATTTAATTAAAAGGACTAAAACGTATTTTATACAAAGTATTACTAACCTTAAAATCCTATATATTTAAACCGTTATTTAAAACGTAAAACATATATAAACGTAACAATTGTTATTTTTCCAAACTTATAATTTAATAAATATAAACTTTACGTAAACATGGAATTTTAAATAAAATATTATACATTTAAAAACCTTATTTATATATTAAATATAAATTAAAAACGATTAAATTATAAAATAAATATATTAATTATATTTATTTCCTATTACTTTAAATATATATAAAACTATCCTTTATAAATATTTAAAGTGTTTTATAAACAACGTAAGTACAAAATACTAATTAAATGAATTAATTAATTAAACCTTATTATTTATTTTATATTTAAAATAAATACTATTAGAACTTGTACAACGATGAACAAAAATACAAGTATTGTAATAAAATGCTTAAAAACCAGTTTAAGCATGTACAGATTTATTATGGAACTTTTATGCATTATGTTATGCATTTACTGAGACCTTATAATTATTTAGGTCGTTGATTGTATCATGAGCATCCTTATCAGATTTATCCACTGACTTATTGTTGTACTACTGAGGTGAGTTCATGGCCCCACTTTATATATTGACAAACTTTTAAACCTTTTAATAGGGAAGAAAACATGCAACATATTTTATTTCATGGACATGGATCGAACTGTGAAACTTTTG
Source organism: Glebionis coronaria (assembly GCA_025667525.1). Taxonomy (NCBI): domain Eukaryota; kingdom Viridiplantae; phylum Streptophyta; class Magnoliopsida; order Asterales; family Asteraceae; genus Glebionis; species Glebionis coronaria. The sequence goes on from JANFOE010000193.1 coordinate 3,317,507, forward strand.
ATTACATTGCCTATTGTAGATGAACCCGCATGACCCGTGCATCCGAAACTGTTAGAATTATTGAATTACCTGAATGTTATAAATAGATCTATTTGGGATTGACCGTCCCCATCTGGGTGAGTCATGCTCACTGTGCTTAGGCCAGGACAACAGATGTTTCACATGTCAGCACTTATTTTTGTTATGGGTGCCTTGATAATGATAAGGCGAAGGGTCCTTATTTGTTAAGGACTTAACTGTCAAGTTTCAGTTTCAGGCAATATGGATATGTAATTACTTTTAAGTATTGATGCTTTGTGCATTACTACTTCAGTAAATATTTAATGTCCAAACTTATTTTAATTAAACCTGTAAATTCACCAACTTTATGTTGACTCTCTAAGCATGTTTTCTCAGGAAACTGAAGCAGGTATTGGTGTGCATGGAGTCAAGCATCATGATAGGCTGCATTTATAGAGCTCATATGGGGTTTTATAAATTGGGAATAATTCAAACTTTCGAACAATGTTAAAGACTACTTTAATACTATTTGCACTTTCAATCATGTAATAAATGTAAGGATAATCTTTTATCTGTTGCTCTATATTTTCTTTACTGTTGATCCACCTACGTGACACCCAAATATTATTTCCGCTGCGTTTGACTCAATTTGGGGGTGTCACAGGATGGTATCAGAGCGATAGTTATAGAGAATCAGAACAAAATTAAAATAAATATAAAAATAAAATTTTTATATAATCTGAACTATAACTGCTTTAAAAATCTTTTGGGATTTTCGGGACAAGAATAGTTAAGCATATAGACTGTAGAGCATACATCGATTGTGTGATTGCATGTGCATTGATTATTAACATCCGGTTGATTAATCTTATAAGTATTAACGTAACCTTTAGCATGGCGAGTGTTAAACGACACTATTATATAATTTTAAATTATATTTCCCAAAACTTTTAACTTGAGTAAGTTTATACTTATATCAATTAAAACTATATTATTTTCAGATTTATCATGACATCACCTACCGATACACCTGCTGCCGTATCTCCGACGACCGTCTTATGTGGATGGTTATCTGCTAGTGACTCCGGTGATAGTCACGTTTCTGCCGACGCCGCATCCATTGAGGCACTTATTTCTACTCCACCTATTTCCCCCGCTGGGGAAGAGGTCCAGCCTCCTGCTGCTATACCACCTGTACCACTTGTGACTTCACTACGGGAGCATGCACCCGAGTCTCTGCCACCTCGTAAGAGGAGGTATGAGGCACCTCTCGATTCCACTTATGAGATCGGTGAGGGTTCCCGGGCCAGACATGCTGACCCCGTCCAGGCCCAGATCACGGCACTGGCCGCACGCCAGGCCCAGGACTTAACAGACATTCTTGCTCTGCTAGCGGCCGGACAGATTGAGCGCACTGTTCTACAGCAGCGCCAAGACCTTCTATCATGGATTGTGAGTTCGGAGGCACACGCTGCCCGAGGGGTGTGGTCGACTACTTACCATTCTCTCTAGTGGTTGCTGGATGAGAATGAGTTCCTGCGTGAGCAGATCTACCTGCTCCAGAGCCAGCATACGGACTTTCATACTGCCATCTTGACCATGGAGGAGACTCTTGCCATATTCTTCGACCTCCAGGAGGTCCGTCATCAGGGGTTGACGTCAGAGACCGCTCATCTCCGGGGAGTTCAGCGGACTCTTAGAGACCAGTTCCTTGAGGCACTCCGACTGCTCAAGGAGACTAGGACTGCCATGACCGCGATGCAGGTTGCCATGCAGGCACCGGCTGTCTCATCTCCGCCCGTGGCGCCAGCCGTATCCGAGGAGTCAGTTAGGCATCAGTAGATTAGATGTACTAGATCTTTTGTACATCATGATAAGCTATTAGGGTTGCATCCCGGCTATCATGATATAGGATCTCATGTATTTGTACTTTTCTTTAGTCAGTTGTATCTTGTACTGTACTATTTAGATTAGGGATTCATAGATGGTGTACTTTAGATTTCATGTACCACCATCCCAGACAGGCGGGCTGTGCTCTGTCTTGGATTAGGTTGTGCATTTTGTACTGTATTCTTATTCTAGACTTATGGCATGTACTCATTAGCTTTTGTTATATCATGTACTGTATTATATTATGAACTTTAAACAGGTTATCCAATTTGTTGCAAAGTCTATGCATGAAATTCCTTTTCGTGTAATTATATAAAATTGTGCTAACACCTTGAACTAATGATTTCATTTTTGTGTATAATTATAGAAAAATGGTAATCACTAGAACGAACCCCAACAATGCCGACACTACCTAAAACGTCACTGCTACCTAACTAAGGGAAATGATTGATCAAGGCATCGCATCTGCGATGGCTGCCAGCAGAAACGTAGACGACAGTCAAAATTCCAACAACCGCCAGAATAATCAGACCACCAGGGGTTGCTCTTACCCCGACTTCTTGAAATGTAAACCTTCCTATTACAAGGGCAAAGAAGGAGTGGTGGAGCTGATGCAGTGGTTTGAGAGGTTGGAAACGGTCTTTCGCATCAGCGACTGTGCAGAAGAGAACAAAGTGAAGTTTTCTGCCTGCACCCTACTTGAGAGTGCTCTTACTTGGTGGAACTCTGTTGTTTCTACTCTTGGACACGATGCTACCTATGCTCTCAACTTGACTGAGTTGAAGGAGAGGATGACAGAGAAATACTATCCAAGGGGAGAAATGAAGAAACTGGAGATCGAATTGTGGGATTTCAGATGCAGGAACAATGACATCACTGCGTACAACCAAAGGTTCCAAGTGTTGACCCTAATGTACAGCAGAATGTTTGTGGAGGAGGATGATAAGATTGAGAAGTATGTGGGTGGACTCCCAGACGCCATTCACGACAGTGTGCTCGCATCTCGACCTACTACCGTCGAGAGTGCCATTGAGTTCGCTGCTGAGTTGATAAACAAAAGAGTCTGTACCATATCCGAGAGGCATACTGACAACAAGCGAAAGGCAGACGAGTATTTACGCAGTCAGCATCAACAGCATCCTAAGAAGCAGAATGCTGGGCAAGTTTACAGTGCTACCTCTGTAGGAGCTAACTCGTACGTGGGCGCCAAACCTTTGTGCTCAAAGTGCAACTATCATCATACTGTTGATAGCCCATGCCAGACCTGCTACAGATGTGGACAAGTGGGTCATTTTGCTAAAACCTGTCGAGTTAATGCTGTCACTCAGGCCCGACCCACTCAAAACACTGGGAACTACAACAACAGGGGTGGATACAATGCCCGTGGGAACGGGAATGGACAGCAGGGGAACCACAACGCTACTGGAGGAAACAACAATGGACCTAAGAAGGGAGTTGTGTGCTATGAGTGTGGAGCACCAGGACACGTGAGACCAAGTTTCCCTAAGCGGGCCAACCAGAAAAAGAACAGTGGAGGAGCTTCATCCAGAGTGTACGTGGTCGGCAATGCAAAAGCCAACCCCGATTCAAATGTCGTTACTGGTACGTTTCTATTGAACAATCGTTATGCATCTGTTTTGTTTGATACTGGAGCAGACCGAAGTTTTATATCCACTGAATTTAGTCAAGTACTAGAAGTTATCCCTACAAGCTTAGATCACCATTACTCCGTAGAATTAGCTGACGGTAAAACTGTAGATGCTGACACTATCATTAGAGGTTGCACCTTAAATCTTTCCAAACATCCGTTCAACATTGACCTTATCCCCGTAAACCTTGGTAGTTTTTATGTTATTATTGGCATGGACTGGTTAGCGAGATACCGCGCAATCATTGTTTGTGACAAAAATCTAGTCCGTATTCCATGGGGAAACGAAACTCTAATCATTCGAGGCGACGGTAACACCGACCTCGCTGACACTAGACTTAGTGTTATCTCTTGTACAAAAGCTCAGAAATGTTTGTTGAGAGGATGTCCTATCTTCTTGGCCCATATTTCTCAAACAGACGAAGAAAGAAAGCCCGAGAAAAAGCAAATCAAGGATGTACCCATCGTCCGAGATTTTCCAGAAGTCTTTCCTGATGAGTTGACAGGCTTACCATCGACCCGACAAGTGGAATTTCAAATTGATTTGGTTCCCGGAGCAGCACCTATAGCTAAAGCTCCATACCGGTTAGCACCATCAGAAATGAAAGAATTAGCTGAACAACTTCAAGAACTGTCTGACAAAGGATTCATACGACCCAGTTCCTCAACATGGGGAGCTCCTGTGTTATTTGTCAAGAAGAAAGATGGTTCTTTTCGAATGTGCATCGATTACAGAGAGCTGAACAAGTTAACTGTGAAGAATCGTTATCCGCTTCCTCGCATTGACGACCTATTTGACCAACTGCAAGGGTCAAGCGTATATTCCAAGATTGACTTGAGATCTGGATACCATCAGCTACGAGTCAGGGAGGAAGATATTCCAAAAACAGCTTTTAGAACCTGTTACGGTCATTACGAATTCCATGTTATGCCATTTGGGTTGACCAATGCACCAGCTATTTTCATGGACCTTATGAACCGTGTGTGCAGACCCTACCTGGATAAATTCGTGATAGTCTTCATTGACGACATACTCATTTATTCCAAGAACGAACAGGAACATGGGGAACATCTTGCACAAGTACTAAAGGTGCTCAAGGAGGAGCAGCTCTATGCTAAGTTCTCCAAATGTGAGTTTTGGATTTCTAGAGTGCAATTCCTTGGTCATGTCGTCGATTGTGACGGTATTCACGTGGATCCAGCAAAGGTCGAATCTGTCAAGGATTGGGTATCTCCTAAGTCACCGACGGAGATCCGCCAATTTCTAGGCCTTGCCGGATACTACCGCAGATTCATTGAAGATTTTTCCAAAATAGCCAAACCGATGACCAAACTCACACAGAAGGGAATAAAGTTCGATTGGGGAGAAAAGGAAGAATTAGCTTTCCAACTGATCAAGCAGAAGTTATGCAGTGCACCCATACTGGTCTTGCCTGAAGGCAACGATGATTTCGTTGTATACTATGATGCCTCACACAAGGGCTTAGGTGCAGTATTGATGCAAAGGATGAAAGTGATTGCCTACGCTTCAAGACAATTGAAGAAGCATGAGAAGAATTACACCACTCATGATCTAGAACTTGGATCCGTAGTTTTTGCTCTCAAAATCTGGAGACATTACCTATACGGAACAAAGTGCACAGTTCATACTGACCATAAAAGTTTGCAACACATATTGGATCAGAAGGAGTTGAACATGAGACAACACCGTTGGATTGAGTTATTGAGTGACTACGACTGCGAGATCAAATACCACCCGGGTAAAGCAAACGTGGTTGCTGATGCTTTAAGTCGTAAGGAAACGGACCCTCCTATGAGAGTTCGGGCATTGGTTATGAAAATCAGTTTGGATCTACCCAAACAGATTTTGGAAGCTTAGACTCAAGCCCAATTGCCTGAAAACCTCGTGAAGGAAGATGTCGGGGGAATGCTCAGAACCGATCTTAGCAAGGAAAAGTTAGAACCTAGAGCAGACGAAACCCTATGCCTTCACGGACGAAGTTAGTTACCTTGTTATTGAGATTTAAGGAACGCGATCATGCACGAATCTCATAAGTCTAAATATTCTATACATCCCGGATCTGAAAAGATGTATCAGGATATGAAGAAGTTATATTGGTGGCCGAATATGAAAGCCAACATTGCCACCTACGTTCAGAAATGTTTGACCTGTGCTCGTGTCAAAACTGAACACCAGAGACCATCGGGTTTACTTGTACAACCCAAGATACCGGAATGGAAGTGGGAAAACATCACTATGGACTTTGTTACCAAACTCCCAAAGTCATCTCACGGTTACGATACAATCTGGGTAATCGTCGATCGACTCACCAAGTCCGCTCATTTCCTGCCAATTAGGGAGAATGATTCCCTTGCCAAACTAGCGAAGACGTACCTGAAGGAGATTGTGACCAAACATGGAATACCAGTGTCGATAATCTGTGATCGAGATGGTAGGTTCACGTAAAACTTTTGGAAGGCTTTCCAACGAGCCTTAGGTACCAATTTGGATATGAGCACTGCTTATCATCCGCAGACTGATGGTCAAAGTGAATGAACCATCCAGACTCTAGAGGACATGCTACGAGCATGTGTGATTGATTTTGGAAATGGATGGGTTGACCATATTCCTTTAGTGGAATTCTCCTACAACAACAGTTATCATGCCAGTATTTAGGCTTCCCCTTTTGAAGCACTGTACGGTCGCAAGTGCCGTTCGCCTGTGTGCTAGGCAGAAGTAGGTGAATTTTAGCTCACTGGACCAGAGTTAATCCAGGAGACTACTGACAAGATTTTCCTCATCAAGCAGAGAATCCAAGCTGCTCGCGATCGACAAAAGAGCTACGCGGACCTGAAACGCAAACCTATGCAATTCAAAGTAGGTGACCGTGTTATGCTCAAGGTATCACCTTGGAAGGGTGTTGTACGTTTTGGCAAACATGGAAAACTGAATCCAAGTTATGTTGGCCCTTTCAAAGTAATAGCCAGGATCGGGGAAGTAGCTTATCGTTTAGAGTTTCCCCAGCAACTGAGTCGGGTACACTCCACCTTTCATGTGTCTAACCTGAAGAAGTGCTATGCTAAAGAACCACTGGCTATGCCATTGGAGGGAGTCCAATTTGACGACAAACTCCAGTTCGTAGAAGAACCAGTAGAAATCATGGAGAGGACAGTTAAGAAATTGAAACGCAGTCGCATCCCGTTGGTCAAAGTACGTTGGAACTCTAGGAGAGGCCCTGAGTTCACTTGGGAACGATAAGACTCGTTCAAGACCAAGTACCCACACTTGTTCACCTGACCAATAGCTTCATCTTAAGCTTCGAGGACAAAGCTAAAATAACGGGATGGTGCTGTAAAACCTCTGATTTTACCTATTTCAAACAGGCATGTTGTATTCCTGTCTTAGATTGGTTGTACCTGTATGATATTGTTGTTTGCCAGAAATAACTTGTACTGATGTTACTCTATTACTCTCTTGTGCTTATATTATATTGTGAAATTTTGGCAGGTTTTCCAATTTGTTACAAACTTCATGCATATACATTTCCATGTAATTGATATAAATGTAATATTGATCAACTAATAAATCTCATTCTTGTATATTATAGAAAAATAGTTGCAAGAAACACACGACCAAAACCATCAGGAGTTAATGACACACCCACTATCTCAGAAGCTCAACTCAGGGTACTCATCGGGCAGGGCATAGCTGACGCCTTAGCTGTAAAACCTCTGATTTTACCTTATTGACTTTGTCAACTGTTGTACTATTTATATTTGGAATTTATATAATTTCACTTTTATATGACTTATTAATTATCATATACCTATTGTCATACTACCTTTCATATTTATTTTACATTTATATGAATCTTTAGTCATTTATTGACTACTCTGGCAACTGACTGGCCACTTGATTGAATAATGAAATTCATCACCTCAGTACATATTTTGAGATAAACTGTAACCCTACTTAATTTATTTATTAAGTACTTGGACTATTTTTATATGTACATATTTACATATATTACCTAAAAGTAATAAATACCTGAACACTTTAAAAACAATGTACATTATTTTACATTGTCACTTATTTACTTTATTTAAGTAAAATAATTTTAGTGATATACTTAATATACACTTTCACTAAATTACCTAAAAGCTTCAACAAAAATACCTACAACTCAACAAATACCTATAATAATATACAAGGACTATTATTATCATACAACACATGGAAAAAATTTACCAAAACCCTTTTCCCATGCATATATAAAACGTGTAGATGTATGCATGCATGCACTACCATCATTTGCTATCTAACCTACAAGTAATCTTGCTTACTCCACTAAACCACTATCCTAAGCCATACTTTTACTTACACAAAGCATCCTTATACACTTACACACTCAAAACCTCATGCATCTTACTATACCATGTAAGATTTTGTCCCCCCTTTGACTTGTGAAAACCCACGGTTACAACACCAAAGTGGGAACGGAAGTAACTTGCTAGTTTTTCCACATGTGGAAACAACCAAACCAAATCACAACTAGATATGACATATCTTAGTTGGATATCTTGGAACAAGGTATATGATTTGCTTTGATCTCTCTCTCTCTTGTTCTTAAACCGTAGCACACACAAACACACAACACATTCCATTTGCAAACTCACATCATCTATCTCTCTCTCTCAAGCTACGGTTAAACACCACCTTTCCACCATTTTTGAACTTCCAAGTTTAACTACTACTCCTATACTATGTCTTCTACTACATAAAGATCAAGCACAAGCTCATCCTACAAGAAACCTTGATCCTTGAAGCAAGAACAAGAACCCTAGAAGCCTTGTGAAGCCCACAGCTTGTTTTTGTTCTCCTAGACCTCCATTGTTGAAAGCTTGTCACTTGTTTCTAATCATCCTCATATCACTTCTAAACCTATCTAAGCAAGTAAGTCCAAGTTAAAACCTATCTTTTCTAATACATTACTTTCATACATATTAATATGTACATGGTTATTCTTGGTGAAGTTAACATTTAAACAAGTAATGAAACCCTAAAAACCTAACGAGACTCACGGCTTGATTTTTGATATAACATAAAATGATGTAAAAACTTGTCAATCTTGAAGAACACATCATCATGATCTTGTTTAACTTGAAAAACCATGAAAACCTAACCATGCATAAATTTTGGACGTGAGCTATAAGCTCATAATATTATTTTGGGTAATCTTGTAATGTTTAAATATAACTAGAAACATTAGATTTATGTTTTTAGGTGCCCTAAAATGTTAAGACCACTATTATGCCTCATTAGATTAGTTTTAAGCTCACTATAATAAGTTGCCTTAATAAATAATCATTTTCACTAAATAAATGTTTTTATAAAACTTTTAGTGTCAAAAATATGATTTTATTAAGTTTCATGTTGAAAATATAAATCTATAATTGTTTTGGATTAAAATAATAAATCTATGAAGTTTTGGATTTAAATAATAGATCTACTAAATTTAGATTAAATATAACAAATATAAACTTTTGGGTTGGATTTATAAATTTATAAAGTAAAAGGGATCTAAATAAATAAGTATAGAAACTTATATTTCGAAAACATAAACTTTTGGATCACTTTTAATTATTGCCGAGAGTTTAGGGGTGTGTTTTGAACATATCCGTAACTTAATAGTGTTAAAAAGGACTAAAAAGAGATTAATATAATATTAGGGTAAGTTGTGTAAACTTTAGAAAACCTATGGATTATTTTGGACTCTATCCGAGACATAATATAAACATTAGGAACCAAATATGCCAAGATAGCAAACTTAATTAAGCCCTAAGTAACCCTAGGGACTAAACATGCCAATTGCCGAAACATATACAAGCCCTAGGGGGCAATAGTGTAACTTGTATTAAACTTAATAATTAACCGAAAACTAGAGGACTAGAATTGCCAACTTGGAAACTTTAAGAAACCCTAGTTACACGTGTAACTAGGGAGGGACCAAAACTGTAATTATTGAAAGATTTAGAAACCCTAGGGGTATAAAAGTAATTTAACCACGGGTATTTATTTAATTAAAAGGACTAAAACGTATTTTATACAAAGTATTACGAACCTTAAAATCCTATATATTTAAACCGTTATTTAAAACGTAAAACTTAAATAAACGTAACAATTGTTATTTTTCCAAACTTATAATTTAATAAATATAAACTTTACGTAAACTTGGATTTTTAAATAAAATATTATACATTTATAAACCTTATTTATATATTAAATATAAATTAAAAACGATTAACTTATAAAATAAATATATTAATTATATTTACTTCCTATTACTTTAAATGTATATAAAACTATCCTTTATAAATATTTAAAGTGTTTTATAAACAACGTAAGTAGAAAATACTAATTAAATGAATTAATTAATTAAACCTTATTATTTATTTTATACATAAAATAAATACTATTAGAACTTGTACAACGATGAACAAAAATACAAGTATTGTAATAAAATGCTTAAAAACCAGTTTAAGCATGTACAGATTTATTCTAGAACTTTTATGCATTATGTTATGCATTTACTGAGACCTTATAATTATTTAGGTCGTTGATTGTATCGTGAGCATCCTTATCAGATTTATCCACTGACTTATTGTTGTACTACTAAGGTGAGTTCATGGCCCCACTTTATATATTGACAAACTTTTAAACCTTTTAATGGGGAAGAAAACATGCAACATATTTTATTTCATGGACATGGATCAAACTGTGAAACTTTTGATTACATTGCCTATTGTAGATGAACCCGCATGACCCGTACATCCGAAACTGTTAGAATTATTGAATTACCTGAATGTTATAAATAGATCAATTTGGGATTGACCGTCCCCATCTGGGTGAGTCATGCTCACTGTGCCTAGGCCAGGACAACAGATGTTTCACATGTCAGCACTTATTTTTGTTATGGGTGCCTTGATAATGATAAGGCAAAGGGTCCTTATTTGTTAAGGACTTAACTGTCAAGTTTCAGTTTCGGGCAATATGGAAATGTAATTACTTATAAGTATTGATGCTTTGTGCATTACTACTTCAGTGAATATTTAATGTCCAAACTTATTTTAATTAAACCTGTGAATTCACCAACTTTATGTTGACTCTCTAAGCATGTTTTCTCAGGAAACTGAAGCAGGTATTGGTGTGCATGGAGTCAAGCATCATGATAGGCTGCATTTATAGAGCTCATCCGGGGTTTTATAAATTGGGAATAATTCAAACTTTCGAACAATGTTAAATACTACTTTAATACTATTTGCACTTTCATTCATGTAATAAATGTAAGGATAATCTTTTATCTGTTGCTCTATATTCTGTCTGCTGTTGATCCACCTACGTGACACCCAAATATTATTTCCGCTAGGTTTGACTCAATTTGGGGGTGTCACATTGGCTGCTAGGGAAGCCCATCCCAGCAGGAACCAAGACGACAGTCAGAACTCCAACGCAAGGAGGAACGACAGGATTGCTAGAGGGTGCACCTACCTCGACTTCGTGAAATGTAAGCCCACTTACTTTAAGGGCAAAGAAGGGGTTGTTGAACTAATGCAATGGTTCGAGAGGACCGAGACTGTATTTTGTATCAGTGACTGCACAGAAGAAAACAAGGTGAAGTCTGCCACCTGTACTCTACTAGAAAGTGCTCTCACTTGGTGGAATTCTTTGGTTGCTACCCTTGGGCATGACAATGCATATGGGATGACTTGGACTGTGTTGAAGGAATGGCTTACCGAGAAGTATTGTCCTCGTGGTGAAATAAAGAAGCTGGAGATCGAACTATGGATTCTCAAATGCACGAACCATGACATTACAGCTTACAATCAGAATTTACAAGAGCTGACCTTGATGTGCACTAGAATGGTTCCTGATGTGAAGGATAAGATCGAGAAGTATGTTAGTGGACTTCTGGAATCCATTCACGACAGTGTGCTCGCATCCTAACCCACTATAGTCAAGAGTGCCATTGAGTTTGTCACTGAGCTGATGGAAAAACGAAGCCGTAACCATGCAGAAAGACAGACTGAGAACAAGAGGAAAGCCTTTGAAAACTTCCGTAGCCATCATCAAACTCAGCCACCCAAGAGGCAGAACTTAGGTCAGGTTTACAGTGCTACTACCTCAGAGACACCTCGATATGTAGGTACCAAGCCCAAGTGTGCCAAGTGAAATTTTCACCATTACCGTGACGCATCTTGCCGAAGACCCGGACCAAGCAATACCTTCGTTTCGGCTGACAGAAGCAACACTGGCACCAGCTTCAGACCTAACAACAAGAGTGGTCAGAACTTCCGTGGTAATGGACAACAGGGAAACCGCCATCCCACTGGTGGGAATGCTATGAGACGAAAAGAAGTTCGCTGCTATGGTTGCTGAGAACCAGGACACATCAAACCCGAGTGCCCAAAGCGAGCAAATAAGAACAGGAATGGTGGTGGAGCACTGGCCAGAGTTTATGTGGTAGGAGATGCCAGAACCAAACCCGACTCCAATGTGGTTACCAATACGTTTCTTCTGAACAATCGATATGCATCTATTTTGTTTGATACCGGAGCCGATAGGAGTATTATATCTACTGAGTTTAGTAAATTACTAGACATCACTTCAACCAAGTTAGACAATTGTCACTGAGTCGAATTAGCCGACGATAAAGTCATCGAAACTGATACTATCTTAAGAGGTTGTACCTTAAAGCTTCTGAAACATCCCTTCGATATTCATTTTATCCCATTAAACCTTGGTAATTTTGATGTTATCATTGGTATGGACTGGTTAGCAAAATATCACGTAACCATTATGTGTGATGAAAAGCTAGTCCGTATACCTTGGGGAGAAGAAGACTTAATTGTCCGAGGAGAAGGAAACACAGACAGGACTGACACCAGACTGGGTGTTATCTCATGTACCAATGTCCAGAAATATCTACTGAGAGGATGTCCTATCTTCTTAGCACATATTTCTAAAACGAAGGAAGAAGACAAGCCATAGAAGAAACAAATTAAGGACGTATCCAATTGTCCGTGATTACCCTGAAGTTTTCCCAGACGACTTACCTGGTTTACCACCAACTCGTCAAGTAGAATTCCAAATTGACTTGAAACCAGGAGCTGCACCTGTAGCTAAAGCATCCTACCGTTGGCACCAACAGGGATGAAAGAAATCACAGAACAACTCCAAGAACTGTCAGAAAAAGGTTTTATTAGACCCAGTTCCTCACCTTAGGGAGCTCTGTTACTATTCGTAAAAAAGAAAGAAGGTTCTTTTTGGATGTGCGTCGATTACATGGAATTGAATAAGTTAACTATAAAGAATCGTTATCCACTTCCTCGAATCGATGATCTATTTGATCAACTCCAAGGATCAAGTGTGTATTCCAAGATCGATTTAAGATTGGGATACTATCAGTTGAAGGTCAGAGAAGAAGACATTCCCAAAACAGCCTTCAGAACTCGCTACGGTCATTACGAATTTCAGGTTATGCCATTTGGACTAACCAACGCACCAACAATATTCATGGACCTCATGAATCGAGGTGTAGACCATATCTGGATAAATTCGTGATCGTATTCATCGAGGACATACTCATTTATTCCAAGAATGAACAAGAACACGGGGAACACCTTGCTCAAGTACTAAAATTACTTAAGGAAGAAAAACTGTACGCAAAATTCTCCAAATGTGATTTTTGATTCCTAAGGTTCATTTCCTTGGTCATGTGATTGATAGCGATGGTATTCAAGTAGATCCCGCAAAAGTCGAATCCGTAAAGGATTGGGCACCGCCTACATCACCCAAAGAGGTTCGCCAATTTCTAGGTCTTGCTGGATACTACCGGAGATTTATAGAAGGATTCTCCAAGATAGCCAAGTCTATGACAAAGCTCACTCAAAAAGGCGTGAAATTCGAGTGGGGAGAGAAAGAAGAACTAGCATTCCAAACCATTAAACAGAAGTTGTGTAGTGCACGTATTCTAGCCTTGCCAGAAGGCAACGAGGATTTCGTTGTCTACTGTGGTGCCGCACACAAAGGCTTAGGTGTTCTACTGATGTAGAGGAAGAAAGTAATTGCTTATGCTTCAAGACAACTGAAAAAGCACGAACAAAATTACTCTACTCATGATCTAGAGCTTGGATATGTAGTTTTTGCCTTAAAGATCTGGAGGCATTATTTATACGAAACAAAATGTACTATGCATACCGACCACAAAAGTTTGCAACACATTCTAGATCAAAAGGAGCTAAACATGAGACAATGTTATTGGATAGAATTGCTTAGCGACTACGATTGTGACATTAAATACCACCCCGGTAAAGACAATGTAGTTGCAGACGCACTAAGCCGCAAGGGAACTGATACTCCCATGAGAGTCTGAGCCTTGGTTATGACGATTAGCTTGGACCTACCCACGCAGATATTAGAGGCTCTGACACAAGCTCAGAAACAAGAAAACATTGAGAAAGAAGACGTAGGGGGAATGCTTAGAACGGACCTTACTAAGGAAAAGCTAGAACCAAGAGCAGATGGAACGTTGTGTTTACACGGAAGGAGCTGGTTACCATGTTACGGAGACTTAAGAAGCGTGATCATGCACGAGTCTCACAAGTACAAATACTCCATACATCCAGGATCTGAGAAGATGTATCAGGATATGAGGAAGTTGTATTGGTGGCCAAACATGAAGGCAGACATTGCAACTTATGTGAAGAAGTGTTTAACATCTGCCAGAGTAAAGACCAAGCACTAGAGACCATCAGGACTACTGGTCCAACCTAAAATCCTATAATGGAAATGGGACAACATCACCATGGATTTCATCACCAAACTTCCCACCTCATCTCATGGGTACGATACTATTTGGGTAATTGTCGAATGACTCACCAAGTCTGACCATTTTCTACCTATAAGAGAAAATGACTCTCTGAACAAACTAGCAAGACTGTACCTAAAGGAAGTTGTGACGAGACACGAAATACCCGTCTCAATTATTTGTGATTGAGATGGTATATTCACGTCAAACTTTTGGAAAGCTTTTCAACGAGCTTTAGGTATAAACCTAGATATGAGTACTGCTTATCACCCTCAGACCGATGGTCAGAGTGAAAGAACGATCCAAATTTTGGAAGACATGCTGAGGGCATGTGTGATCGACTTTATAAAAGGATGGGTCAAACATATACCTTTAGTCGAATTCTCCTACAACTATAGCTACCATGCCAACATCAAAGACGCACCATTTGAGGCTCTCTATGGTCGCAAGTGCAGATCACCCATGTGCTGGGCAGAGGTAGGGGAATTTCAGCTTACTGGACCTGAACTAATCTAAGAGACAACCGAGAAGATCACTCTCATCAAGTAGAGAATTCAAGCTGCACAAGACAGACAGAAGAGCTACGCAGATCGGAAACGGAAACCTATGCAATTTGAAATAAGTGATCGTGTTATGTTCAAGGTATCACCTTGGAAGGGTGTTGTACGTTTTGGGAAACATGGTAAGCTAAATCCACGATACGTATGACCTTTCAAAGTGATTGCCAGAATTGGTGAAGTGGCCTATCGTCTAGAGTTACCCCAACAATTGAGCCGAGTACACTCTACTTTTCACGTTCCAAACTTAAAGAGGTGTTATGCGGAGGAGCCGTTAGCCATGCCATTGGAGGGAGTCCAATTTGATGACAAACTCCAATTTACCCAAGAACTAGTAGAGGTCATGGAGAGAGTAGTCAAGAAGCTGAAACGCAGCCAAATTCTGTTAGCTAAGATACGTTGGAACTCAAGACGAGGTCCTGAGTTCACTTGGAAACGCGAAGACGCATTTAGAGCTAAGCACCCACACTTGTTCACCTGAGCAGTAACGTCATCTTAAGCTTTGAGGACAAAGCTAAATTAACAGGATAGTGTCGTAACACCTGTGGTTTTCATGTTTTGGTTACGACATCATTGTACACGTCATCTCATGATATATTATATATTACCACCTTTGCATGAAAACTTTATGCTATCATATGCATCATGCATGAGCATTCAAACATTTGATCACGAGAACTATTTATATACTATAATATGATTGTGAATATTCAATCACTTGGCCAATTAAACTATGAACATTTTATCATGATTATGAGTATTCAATTATGAGATCACAGGAACATTACGTATGGCTATATTTTTATGAGCATACAACCATACAGTTGATTACTTTGACGACTATTAAGTCATCTGAACACATGAGCATGTGCTTACATCATTTTAGGTTTATAAAAATCTAAAACCATGATCACAGTTAATAATACCTACCAAGTACTTACATTTACTACAAAATATATGTTTATATATTTTATGTATACTTTAAATGACGCTATGAGTCAATGAAAGCCAACATTTCGCATTTTAACTTTACAGTTACTAAATATTATTACATTTTAAATAAGTGTCCTACTTTTATTTTGTTAAAACTATACGTTTATTAACTACTACTTATACTTTCACCACAAACCCTAATACTTAACCAAATCACTCTAGATTCAAACCTACACTCACATTATTTTACCTAGACTATTAGTAACTCTACCAATTCAATAAAATCAAACACTAAACCATCCTAGACACCTAAACCTATCCTAATACCACTTAAACTACACTTAAGTTATCTAAAAACCTATGTGCACCACACAAACCATTACCCATACTTGTACTACACTAGCTCATTAAACCAAATACTATTGTGGACTTCCCATGTCCCCTTGACCTCCTATGCGATGGCTAAAAACCCCCAACAAAAGCAAACTTGTACATTTGTTGCATTTAAGGACTGTGTACCATAAATCTTACCTAGGATATGTTTAGTACTTTGATAGGATACTAAATCTCCCTTTGTCTCTCTCTTTTGCGTGGCCTAAACCAAACCACAACAAACCATCACCTCACTTGGATATAAACATACACTAACACTTTCACTCCATTCATATCTCTCACTCTCACTCTCAGTTAAACAAGAACACACACACAAACAAATGCATTTACTACCCCAAATCTTTGTCTCAAGGCTCATTTAGTGCTAACATTTACTACTGCTACAAGAATCTTGGGTAACAAGGCACACAAAGCAATCCTAGGTCGCGGCGATAACAAACCATACGTGTAGATCTTGGTAGTTCAAGGAGTTCCTAACTAGTTTCATCACTTGTCACCACACTCACTAACACGTAAGTATATCAACCCTCATTCGTATATTCATTCTTTTAAAATCTCATGAACATATGAACATAAACACTTTCATTTGTAAATGTATGAAAACCTTGACTAGACTAACATGCACACGTAAAAACACTTAAAAAACTCGAACCCTAGGTAGAACTATATGCCACGGCTTAAATTATTCACATAGGAGATGTGTTTGTTTTTAGATCTAGACTCATTAGCATAATCCTTGTTTCCATCTAGAAGTAAACCTATAAAACTAGGAGCTTTAGATTTGCTTAATCCCTAATGAACAAATCAATTTATAAGCTTAATAAGCTAGACATAAGCCACGAATATATGCCCACAAGCCACGAATCAATAAGCTTCTAAGCCCATGACTCACGGCTTATTATTAAGCCATGTATAAGCTTAAGCCCACTAGGCCCATTAGTCTAATTAGCTTATTTTGGGAATAAATAAGTTCTTAGATAATTTACTTAAGCTTAGTTAAGCCCAAGAAATAATCCCACTAAGCCTAAAACGAAACCCGACCCTTAATGGGCCTCTTCGAGCCCATTAACCCTTAAAACACTATTCACGAACTTTTCGTGCCAAAAATGTAATATTGTGAAAGTATAGGTTTGTTTTGTAAACTTATAAAACTACTTAATTGATTTTCGAGACTTTTGAAAAGTCTAGGGTCTATTTTGTAAATTACCGAAAGATTAAGGGGTATTTAATTACGACCAAAACTTAATTAAAACCACAAGGACTATTATTTCCATTCTATGAAAGATTAACGAGCCCTAGATATTTACTTGGTGTCCTTTATTGATTTCCGAAACCCCAAGGACCAGTTATGTCATTTATTAAACTTAAAGCAAGCCTTAGGGACTTGCTTTGAAATTAACCAAATGTTTAAAAACCCTAGGGGCTGTTTTGGTCATTTGTTGAAGGTTATATAAGCCCTAGGGGCGGTTTTTGATATTATGTTAACAGATTAGGACTAACCTTGCAATAAAACTTAACTGATGAAACCCTAGGGGTATTTTCGGCCATGTAACAATTGTATGACAAGCCCTAGGGGCTGTTTGGAAACTTCCCCTTTTTACAAGGACCTCAGTGCAATTTAACTTAAGTTTATTTTAATTATTTAATTAAATAAACTAAAAGGATTTATTATGAAACTTGTGTAAACCGGAGGACTAATTTTGTACATTTGAAACTCTAAGGAATTTTGTGAAACATTATATTTCGCAACTCTTAATTAAATAAAAATCATTTATTTAATTAATTATACCGTTAAAGTTACAATTAGTTAAATACATTTTAAGAAACCAATAGTGTATATATTTCGATAACTTACTAATAGTTTAACGTTTGAAAAATGGTAACAACTTATTAAATTGTGATCATGCATTTCCATCAAATACATTTATATGTGCATTTTATTTGTGCACTTACTGAGGCCCATATAAATAACCTAGGTAATTCCACTACTTCATGATCATACCGTGCCAGTCTACTCAGTGACTTTATCATTACTGCATCACCAATAAAGTGAGTTCATAGCCCCATATTTTACAGCTTTTATAACTAGGGGAGAAAACATACTACTTATTGTATATGCAAACAATTCACGGGTCCACAACTTATTTACTGCCTATTGTTTGGCCCATTCCCGTAGACTATAATAGTTAATTGTGTAGCGCGAAATGTTATAAATAGATCTATTTGGGGATTGACAATCCCAATCTGCGTGAGTAGCTCTCACCTAGCCTAGGCCAAGGCCACCAGACTTATATACATTGTTGGACTAAAGGGGTACTTCTCAGGGACGATCCACATAGGCCTCTGATCACTTGTCTAGCTTCTATTACAGGGCAATATGAACTACTATAGTATTGAGCTTGGAGCTCTACTACTTTCGTGGTGTTTTGCAGATCAGTGCTTTTATTTATAAACTAAACCCGTAAATTCACCAACTTCGTGTTGACCCCCACATTTTACTTTATATGTTTTCTCAGGAAAGTAAGCAGGTTCATACGCACTAGGATTTCCAGCATCATAGGAAGCATCATGTTTACCATTGGGCTGGGATATTACTTCAAAAATGTTAAATGTTGATTTCAAGACAATTTATTTAATTTGCACAACTAAATTCATGTAATATGTTTTAATGACATTTATGATCATTGCTCTATATACTGTGTGCTATCGATCCACCAAAGTAACACCCCATGTACTATTCCGCTGCATTTGACCACTTTGGGGGTGTTATAGTAACTACTGGGGAAAACAAATGGCAGCAAACGGGGAATCCTAATCATGCATTAAAAAGGAATGTCCTTACTAAAGGACGGAATATCCATACCTTATGTCCAGTAACGAAATAAAGATGAAAGGCAGAAAGTAATCTACTCCGACTTCACGAGTGCTACATAATAAAGGACGTGAATGAGTTGTATGTTCATGTATAACTTACTGATTCTTAGTTTACTTTACTTGTTCTTGACTTGTTTGACATGTTCTTGACTTGTTTTACTGTTTCATGTTTTATCATGTATTTCTTAGTGTTTCATGTATTCTTGATTAACTTGTTTCATGTTTCATGTGTTATTATACTTGATGTTTCATAATAAGTAACTTTCTAAAAATAGCAGGTTTCTATATATAGTAACTTTCAAAAATGGCAAGTTTCCATATATAGCAACTTTCCAAAAATAGCAAGTTTCCATAAATAGTAAGTTTCCAAACATAGAAGTTTCCATAAATAGTAAGATTCAAAAAAAAGAAAGTTTCCATAAATAGTATGTTTCCATAAATAGCATGTTTCCATAGATAGTATGTTTCCATAAATAGCATGTTTCCAAAAATAGTATGTTTTCATAAATAGTGTTGATACAAAAGTTGGATGATCCTTGCTAGACCTGAATTAGGCTTAATTCGGGTATGTTGGGCTCCGGCTCTTGCACCAAGTGAATAACTTGCTGAGATCCTGCACACTAAAGCAACACGCGTTAGGCTTACCGTGGGAACGTATCCCACGATTAGACTCCGGCGTGAGAGTAAGTAATCAGTTAGGGTTAAGAATCGGACGTGAGGTTAGAGTATGGAGAATGTAATACCTTTGTGGAACCCTTGCGGGTTCCTTATATAGACAGTGAAACCCTAATGGGCTCACTGTTTACTTCGGCCCCAAGCATAAGATAATCACCATAATTAGCTTGATTGTTATCTTCTGATTATGGTGAGTGTATATCTTATTCCTTGAGGAAAATCCGAATCCTAATAGGATTGTGATTTTGTCTAACCCTGTTCCGGTCGTGCCGGGTCGTGGGCCGCCCACATCTTATGTGGCCACTATTCATTCAAGCTCATAAGCTAAAATGACATTGATCAACCCATTCGTGATGGGCCGGATAAGGGTAGTACCCGCGGGCCGGGTTCATGACCCGGATGGGGACTATACGTCATCATGTCTCCCCAGTCTAGTTGTTACAGCTGTAGGCGTAACCTCTAGACTAATTAATTTCCTGTAGATATTGTTGTTTGCAAACATAACCGCACCCAAAAAAGGCCGGCCAGGACAACATTAATGAATGCATTAATGGTAGTCCTTAGTCGGACGTTTTGTCTACAAAAGTGCATCAGTCAGGCCCACCCTTGAGCCACGTAAAACTGTGTAAGAAGTGACCCGTGGGTCCTCCTGACGTTTCAGAACTGTCAGACATCCCCACCGTTAGATAGACGTAGTGGGCTACACGTGTCAAACATCCATGGTACCACGTAACTCGAGGCAACCCTATAAAAGAGTTGGTGTGTGCAACTGTGTAAACACACAGTTTACATCTCCATTTCCACCGTTGTTATACACTTGCTCAATCCTTCACTCCTTCTCTTCTTTTTCCACAGAATTTCACCACACCAGGTTAGACCACCGCGCCTTTCTAATCCTTTTTTATAAATCATGGTGAAAGATAATCCCATTATCACGGACGTCCTCAATGTGACGAAGCCGGAGAAATATATAGACTTCCTGTCTATATATTTGACTCGGCTAACTGCATAGGGGCGTGCCTATCCAGGTGATGGTGAAGCTATCACGGACGCTCCTAGGGGAAAATAGGCGTGTATACGCGCCTATTTGACTCGGCTAACTACCGCATCCCCTATCTAGGTTTCTTGTAGATGTGCTGTTGTATTATGACTTCCACATAACACAGCTTCACTTCATAGGGGCGTGCAAGATTAACCAATTTGAGGTTACTTGCCACGCCTACGTAGTAACCCCCACAGTTAATCTACTCAGGGTATTCTACTCTCCCCAAATGGTAAATGGGTGGCTATCGTTTAAAAAATGATCCGCAACAGCCCCCATGTCGTATAGGAAACCCCTAGATTCCCTTAAGAAGTGGTACGACCACTACTTCTTCGTAGACGCCAAGGTATTCCCCACCCCGTTTGTTATGAAGTACAAAGTAGGATTCGACCCCCTACCCTTTTCCAAGGATTATAGCAGCGAGGATGTGAAAATACTAGACACCCATCACACTTATTTCCATAGGGGCCCGCCAGAGCACTTCCTATGCTTAATAGGGATCAGCCGCAACTATTTTGGGAGGGAGGATAGATATCCATGCTTTCTGACAGAGCATAGACAGGGTAGGTATTCCACATATGAATATGCGTGCAAGCATGTCCAAAGTATTTGTAAGCTTACTAATACTTATGCGTTTCTTATCTCCACAAATATGAAGTTGTTTGGTCTTCTACGCCAAGGTGATCCAAGCAAGGTTCCACAAGGATCCCGACCTATGAAAGAGGGTGAACTCCTTTACTAGCTGTCACTGTCAACATGACTATCCCCTTGGAAGAAACAATCGAGCAGCGGTCGGATGAGCAGCAGATGGATGAGAAGGAGCCAGTAATCCAAAAGTCACCACTGGATTTCTATAATGAAGACGGTGGGGAGCTACCGCTGGAGAACGCCACCTCTCCCCAATGTGAAGAACAGCTTACCGACCCATCCATCAACCGTGTACTTGATTTTGATGAAGGAGAAGAAGATGAAATAGCGCAGGAGGCCAGATCCTCCCACTCGTCAAAGCCAGGATCCTCCTACCCCTCAAAGCCGGATCCTTTTTATACGTAGTACCGCCTTATCTTCGTCTAGAAGGGTTTAATCAGTTAGATAGCTGATGATCGAGGTCATCCATGTAGGTCCCTCTTTTCAACTATAGTTGTGACTTCTCCTCCTGTAATGTGTTTTTCCTTGAGTATTTCCACCAATACTTGCTTGGATAGATGGGCGAAGCTTGTAGACGCAATTTTGCTAAGAGCATCCGCCTACTTGTTTTCACCTCTTGGTACCTGTTTGATAGAAAACTTCCCAAAAGTGGCTATGAGTGCCTTGACCTTCTCCAAGTATTGGATCATGTTATCCTCTTTGGCTATGTAACCTCCTAGGATGTGATTCGCGACAAGCCATGAGTCCACATTGGCCTCAAGGTTGCGACTCCCATCCTAGCGGTGATTTTTAAACCCGCAATCAATGCTTCATATTCTGCCTCATTATTCGTGGATGTGAACTCAAAACGCAAGGCGTAGGTGAATTCCATTCCTTCTTGATTCGTGAGAATAAGGCCGGCTCCTGATCCGTCCGTGCACGAAGATCCGTCAGTAAACAAAACCCATGGTTCCGCTGGAATTTCCTCTTTTTGTACCATTGGTCTGTCCTCCTCTGGCTTCTCAATTAGGAAGTCTGCCAAGATTTGGCCTTTGACTGTTGTCCTTGGTCTATAGGAGATGTTATGTTCTCCTAGTAGAACGCTCCACTTCTGTAGCCTCTCGGCCACATCTGGCTTAGAGATGATTTGTTTTATTGGTTGATCAGTGATAACCACAGATGGGTGCGTCTGGAAGTAACGGCGCAACCTTTTCTCGGCGTATACCAACGACAAAACGAACTTCTCCATAGATAATAGTTCAGCTCTGGTCCTTGCAATGCTCTGCTTATAAAGTAGACTGGAGTTTGGACTGAGTCTCGGTCGGTCATAAGGACTACACTTATTGCTCCGTACGTAGCAGATAGGTACATGATGAGCTCCTCCTTAGGTCGGGGTGCGACTAGCATAGGAAGAGCCGCGAGATGCCGTTTAAGCTGCCCAAAGGCTACCTCTGCTTCTTTTGTCCAGCGGAAATCTCCTTTCTTCAAGCACTTCTTAAGTGTTTTGAATAGAGGTAATGAGTTCTCCGCAGACTTCGATAAGAACCTATTTAGCCCGACCAGCTTTCCATTTAGTGATTGTACCTCCTTATGTGTCCGAGGGAATGGTAACTGTATCACTGTGTCCGTCTTCTCCGGACAAGGCTTGATGCCGTTTGGATTAATCATATACCCAAGGAACATCCCTTCGCTTGCCCCAAACATGCACTTTTTGATTTAGTTTCATGTTGATTCTCCTCAACGTGTCAAACTCTCCTGTATATCACGGAGGAGTGCTTCCTCTGTATGAATCTTGATGACCCGATCATCAACATAGACCTCGAGGTTGCAGCCTATCTGGGATTTGAAGGCTTTATCAACAAGTTGCTGATATGTCGCTCCGGTGTTCTTTAGTCCGAACGGCATTTTTGTGTAACAATACACGCCCTGACTAGTGTGAAACGCCGTCTTCTCCTCATCTTCCTTCGCCATCTGGATCTGATGGTATCCTTTGTACGCATCTAAAAAACACTTGAAAGGGTATCCGCATAAGGGTTCTACCTTCCAATCAATTTATGGTAGCGGATAGCAGTCTTGCGGACAAGCTTTGTTCAAGTCTATGAAATACACACACATGCGCCAACTCCCGTCATGCTTCTTGACCATGGCTGGGTTTGATAACCACTCATGGTAGTATACCTCGCGCATAATTCCTGCGTCTACTAATTTCTGTACCTCATCCAGTATGACCTGGCTGCGTTCCGGTGCTTGACCACGCTTCTTTTGTTTAACAGGAGGATATCCCTTGCTGATTTGAAGTTTATATTCTGCTATCGAATGCGGCACACCTGTCATGTGCTTGGGCTCCCATGCGAATATATCAAGGTTCGCTTTTAGGAGAGAGCACATAGCCCTCTTCCCTTTATCCGATAGCGTTTCCCCTATGGCCACCTCTTGCTCCGGGTAGTCGGGGTGGATTACCACCTTCCAATAAGGGGGTGGTGATCCTTCCTTGATGGGAACAGGTTGGACTGGTGTTGTCACTGCGTGGCATTCAGATGCCGGAACGATTGAGTTATAAATTGTAACAATTCCCCCGTCTACTGGGAATTTAATCATACCATGAGCCGTGGATGGGACAGCCCGTATGGCTAAGATCCATGGTCTTCCGATAATACCATTATACGGGGAATGTGAACGTATCACCATAAAGTTCATCCACGCCGTAGTGGATTGTTCTTTATCCCCAATGGTCACCAGTAGATGCAGCTGCCCTATTGGCCAAATAGTATCTCCACTGAAGCCAATGAGCGGCGATGTGGCCCGCACTAACTGGCTCTTTATCTCTGGTCGTAGCTGTACGAAACAGTTCTCGTAGAGAACTTCTGCCGACGATCCCCCGTCCACATACATACGACGAACGTTTTGTGTTCCAATACTTAACTCAATCGTGAGAGGTACACCGGCTACGTTGCTTGCCGTGATGGGAGGGAATGAGATCTCTCTACCGCGTGAATTTTTTTGACTAACTTTCTACTTTGTGTGGCGCTGCCAAGATTGGATCATATATATGGTCGAAGGCTTGTCCTTTTAGGGTTCCTTCTTATCATACTTTTTGTTATCCTTCCCATCCTTCCAATCCTTGACAAAATGTTTGAGTTTGCCTGATTTGATCAGTGACTCAATGTGCTTCTTGAGATGGATGCATTCCTCCGTGCCGTGGCCCTTGTCGTTTTCGAATTCGCAGAAGCGATTTCCTTGACGGCGGTCCACTAGAGTTGTCATTGGGGGAGGCCTTGGGAAGTTCGCCCCTTCCGTCAACAAGATATACCAGTAAGTCATCTTTAGATGGGTGAATTTTTCATCTGACCGCCCTCCTTTATTCTGACTCTTGTAGTCCAAGTCCCTTCCATTGCCTTGGTTGCTTTGGCCTCCTGATTGCCTCTTGGGCAGGTCGTTCGATCAATAGTTATCGTTTCCCTTTGTAGGATATGTCGCGGCTACCGCGGTTTCTCCTTCTACAATGTTTTTGACCCTTTCCATGAGGTCGTCATACTTCTCCGGTCGCTTGTCATTGAGGCGCCTAATTAATTCCTTGTCCGTTATGGCATGCATGTAATCCGAAATTTTTAGGAGCTCTGGCATAGTTTTTGTGCGCGTGTACTCGTCATTGAAATGTTCCGTGAAGTCCTCCGTAGATTCTCCAGGCCGTTGCTTGACGGTTGCTAATGAGACCGGATCCCTATTATACTTCTTTCGCTGAGTATAATTGTTTTTGAACGTAGTGCGCAGCTCACTGAAGCTATCAATGCTTCGGGGAGGAAGCCCCTCAAACCAATCACGGGCATTGCCAATCAGGGTTGAATTGAACATCTGGCACCATATAGGCATGGGCCATCATTCGATCTTTGCCTGCGTGTCAAATATCTTTAGGTGATCATCCGGATCACCAGATCCATCATAGGTTTTGACGCACGTCGGCATACGGCGCTTCTTGTCCTTGGAGTAGTTCCGTATGCGGAGGGTGAAGGGATCCTCCCTAGGATCACCCCATGGGCGTGAGAGGTCTTCCCCCTCTATATCACGATAGTAAGGGTCATCGTAATATCCCTCATCATCCGATGGTGGTGGAGGAGTATACCTAGGTCGGCGACGCTTGGGGGGATGGTCATCCGAATCCGACCCCAAAGGGCCGGGGGAGGGGTGGTGCCCCACTTCTCGACTGAGGACCACTTTTATGAGAAGAGCTAGGAGTCTTCTTCCCACTATTCACCCTATCCCACACGCTGGTGCGACAATAGTTCCTAGTTAATTCCAACACCGGGCGTTCGGCAGAGCCGTTGGACCTATCTCCTTCCTCACGAGATTGTAGTAATTCCTGCATAACGCGATCCCCTATGCGTTCGAACACATTCTATGGTTGAGGGTTTTCCTCGAGGAGGGTTCGTTCCTGCGGGCGCGCCCGCTTCTTCTTTTGAGTTTGAGGAGAGGTGCCAGACACGGTCCTACCAAAGTTGAGACTAGATTGGAGGTTCCTCCCTAGGTTTAACCTTGACGCGATACCCGGGACGATCCTCTCAAAATTCTGCGTGAGAACACGGGCGAAGTCTTCGTCACTAAGTGGTTTCACTTCTACTTCCACCTCGATTGATGGCCTGCGCGGCTCCTTGTTAGGGGCATTAGGCGCATGTTGGGTCAAAAAGTTGATGTGGCAGAAACTCAAAAACGAAGAAAACATGAAGATATTGTCTAAGCGTTGTCAAGAGCAATTTAGGCGTTGACAAGAACAATTCAAGCGTTGTTGGCTCAAGAGTTGTCGTGTGCAATCCAAGCATTGTCACATGCAATTTAAGAGTTGATAGAAACGTAGACAAGAAGCTTATGGAAGCTTCTATTTAGATAAACATGCAAGATATCTTGCATGTTTATCTAAATAGAAGCTTCCATAAGCTTCTTGTCTACGTTTCTATCAACTCTTAAATTGCATGTGACAATGCTTGGATTGCACACGACAACTCTTGAGCCAACAACGCTTGAATTGTTCTTGTCAACGCCTAAATTGCTCTTGACAATGCTTAGACAATATCTTCATGTTTTTTTCGTTTTTGAGTTTCTGCCACATCAACTTTTTGACCCAACAATCTTCCCCTAGTTGATGTCGGCAAAACTCTATGTGTATCTCTTGTAAGTTGTACATGATCTTCAAATTGCTTCCCCTCAATTGTAGCATGTATATCTTCCCCTTTTTGTCACATCAACAAGGAAGTAAATAATGTATGCAATCTTTGAAGATTCTCCAAATGTAGGCTCTGTGTAATGATCTTGAAGAACAATTAATATGATATTTTTGATGTAGAAGTAGAGTAACCCAAACCTATGTTCCATATCTTGTACTATCCACATGATGAAAAACTTATACTAATGACTAAATATAAGTAGACCTCGATCCCTTGTCAATATTCTCATCCTTTGTGAGACACTGAGCACGATAATGTAACTCCTTCAAGTGTTATGACAAGTCTTCATCACCAACCATGTAAAGCACGAACAAGTTACCTTTAAAGTCACCAGTGCATGACTTTAAGATATGATAGAACACAAACTCGCGAAAATCTTCTTCAATCATCAAACTTACCATAAGAATTCTTCCCCTTAAGCCAACACCTCTTCATGATGAATTTAATGGAATAACATCTTCATACCATATGTAAAAGCCACTCTCAAGGCTATCCTAATTACATAGTTTAAAATACCCATCAAATTCCCACGAATAGTTGCTAACTCGCTTTAAGATCATTAATCCCTTTTAAAAATATCCGAGCCATAAATATCAACATGATATTCTAAATAAAACGGAGATTCCATGTACCTTCGTGTGTAAATTCCTCCTTTTTGTGTGCTAAAAACGTACTAATTTTCTCAACAGCAGCAATCCCTGTGTTATCCAATATCCTTCTTTATCCAATATCTTAGTCAGATGTATTGTCCGATATCGGACAATACCTATCAGCGCTTGGATTAACATATATCGGACAACACTGTCAACCTGTCAGCGTTGACTTATTCTGTCAGCGTCAAGTTCCAACATGTCAGCGTCTACTCCTCTCTTGTCAGCACCTCTTTCTGCTGACGTTATCTAGGACAACAAATTACGTCCAAAAACATGATCACATCTCTTTATATCCAACCAATCTTTTCCTTTACTCGATTACTGATCATGTCCAGCCCAAGATATAACGTACTAAATCATATGAGAGATATACGAACATATAACTTTCACAGATAGAGTTAAAAATAACCCGTAAAAGCAGGAGAAAGTTATACACAATCAATCATAATCCCATAAAATTTCGCATCACAATTATCTCATTGTGATATCTTCCATGAATAACGACAATCTTTTTCCATCACTTACCTCATGTGATAACGTTCCTTTATCATTGATCTCACGACCTTTTCTTCTTTCTGCTTTATATGAATCTTACCCATAAAATCAGTAAAGAAAACGAGATGGAGAGATCTGTTGCTGTATTCCCTAAACCACGTGAAGACCATCAACTGTCCATATGAGCCTAATCAAACAGCCTTGATCATTCACTTCACAGCAGCAATTTATAGCAGTAATAAAAAATAGATTGCCATGAAACCCTAGTTTTTTAAGAACTGTAGTCGAATCCATGTATGAGGAATTAGGTTTTGCTCCTTGTTCATTCTTGAATGATATCAGCCAAGAACTCGCACTACACATCTGCTGCTATAACAAGCCTTAGAATCTGATGAACTTAAACCGAAACCCTAATTAGGGTTTTGAGAACAAATAGATTCGAATTATATTCCAGAATACATTATAACAGCCTCTAAATCTCAAATGTTTCAGCCTTGAGTCGATCTAGGGTTTATAGAAACCTTAATCATGATTTTATGTAAAAGCTGAAAATCTGAAAATTATCTCTACAGCCAACTTTGGCGCTTAATAACTTTTGATTGGGGATAAAACAGGACAATCCCTCCGGTGGATGTTTAGATATATGTATGAAGAGCACACATATAAAATTTCGTGACGATCCAACGGTTCAATCGAAAGTTATGACCTTCTGAATACTGCTGCGCACACAAAAACGTCCAAAAAACCCTAGACGGATTTTTCTTCTTTTCACCATACACGAACACCTTGTTGGTCCTAGCATCACGAGCCACGAGGCTCTGATACCAATTATGGAATCCTAGAATTCCAGATCTTTTAGCTACTAGGATATGCATCATGTTCATATGATGTGAATCATAGCGGAACTAGAACATAATACATAAACAAGGTGTTAAGAACACGACAAGACAAATTCTACCAACGTTACTTGTATTAATCAATCACAAATAACCTAGGCGTGTTTTCAACGAACACACACGCCTAGAACACACACTTTGTTGTATGTTACATTTTGATAGTAGGAATGAATGAATAACAACCTACGGTCTTGTTCCTTTTATAGATTAAGGAACAAGATATACATGGCAACAAGATAATATAAAATCAAATAACTAAAACTGTGATTTGCAAGATAATATCAAATCTTCAATGTTTGTCCACCAGCTTGAAGATATTCTCTTTGATAACTTCAGTCCCACTTGTTTCCATCTAGTAGTTTTGTCACATCAACTTTAATTCCTAACAATCTTCCCCTAGTTGATGTCGGCAAAACTCTATGTGTATCTCTTGTAAGTTGTACATGATCTTCAAATTGCTTCCTGTCACATGCAATTTAAGAGTTGATAGAAACGTAGACAAGAAGCTTATGGAAGCTTCTATTTAGATAAACATGCAAGATATCTTCTGCATAAGTTTATTTAAATAGAAGATTTACTTGTTTATTTGTTATTATCTCTTGTAAACCCTAATCCTTACACTATAAAAGGAACCAAGGGTCTTAGGTTTTATTCATCAATTCATTCACAATGTAAACCTAAAAGCGTGTGTGCACTAGACGTGGGATTCAATGTATACACGTCTAGTGGTTGTTTATTATTAATATAATGAGCAACCCATTTGTTTTAATTCATGTTATTGTGCCTAAACACCTTGTTAATGTATCATGTTCTAATTCCGCTTTGATTGTATAATCATATGAACATGGTGCATTCCTAGTTGCTTCAAAGATCCGGAAACCAAGGTTTCCACAGCGCACTCCTCGGATCAGGATTATCCATGGTCATGGTTGGTGGTGGGGTATTGTCGGACGTGCCTGCCCCACCAAAAGACTGAAAAACGTTTCGGTTATTCGGTTCGCCTGTTTGGCTGCCAGGGGACTGGGTGGAGATGAGTTCCCATCCCCCGTGGACTTTCGATTCAGGATTCGTGTTCCTGGGATTCCCTTGTGGATGTACCTTCGTCATAAAAAAAGATCAGTGATTGAGGTTCTAGCTTAGTGTTTGGGTCCCACGGATGGCGCCAACTTGTTAATACAAAAGTTGGATGATCCTTACTAGACCCGAATTAGGCTTAATTCGGGTAGGCTGGGCTCCGGCTCTTGCACCAAGTGAATAACTTGCTGAGATCCTGTACACTAAAGCAACACGCGTTTGGCTTACCGTGGGAACGTATCCCACGATTAGAATCCAGCGTGAAAGTAAGTAATCGGTTAGGGTTAAGAATCGGATGTGAGGTTAGAGTATGGAGAATGCAATACCTTTGTGGAACACTTGGGGGTTCCTTATATAAGCAGTGAAACCCTAATGGGATCACTGTTTACTTCGGCCCCAAGCATAAGATAATCATCATAATTAGCTTGATTGTTATCTTCTAATTATGGTGAGTGTATATCCTATTCCTTAAGGCAAATCCCAATCCTAATTGGATTGTGATTCTGTCTAACCGTGTTCCGGCTGTGCCGGGTCGTGGGCCGCCCACATCTTATGCGGCAACTATTCATTCAAGCCCATAAGCTAAAATTACATTAATCCAACCCATTCGTGATGGGCCGGATACAGGTAGTACCCGCGGGCTGGCTTCATGACCCGGCTGGGAACTATACGTCATCAAATAGTATGTTTTCCTATATAATAATAAGCTTGTTAAATAAGCACGTGATATAAGCTAAAGCTTAATGAATATATTTATAAGTCATGATTAATTAAATGTCATAATATAGTAAAGTTTATTAATAAATAAATACTTTAGTCTAACATGATAATTATTAATTAATATTATAATATATGGTTTATAAATGATTATTAATTAATAATATAACTTGATTTATATTAATAATACTTTATCATAACTTGATTATTGTATAATTAAACTAAGTGTTATAATTAATTTAATTAAAGCATGAATAAAATGAAATTTAATAACTAAGTTGAGTCTATAATTAAATAAATTAACCGTGACATGCAATTTACCATGAATAATTATATACAATAATTATTATACATATAGTTTATTTAATTAATGGCCATGTCAATTTCATGATTAATTAATAAAATAATACCCTAAGTCTTGATTTAATATAGCAAAACATTTAACCAAACACACCCTTGGTGTGTTTCGTGTGTACCCGAACCCGAATCTAAGCCACACCGAGACACCCATGTCTCGGCATGCCTCGAACAACAACACCACCTCAACCATTGCGGCTATGGTTTTGCTGCCGCTTGCCTAACAACCACCGGCCTCATCCGGTTGCCGCTGCCGGTTTACATCACCCACCGAGAGCTTTAAAGCTCTCGGTTGCCACTGGTAGGCCAAACACCCCACCGCTGGGGTTGTTTGGTGTTGCGGCTGTTGAAACAAAACAACCACCGCCCCCTTATGGGGTGCGGCTGGTCGAACCAAACCCACACCGAGAGTCTTTGATTCTCGGTTTCCGTGACAACCCGAATCAAAACCCGGTTAACTCTTATTTAATACATGTTTTTAATCCACTGACTCATGTGTTCTTGTTATTAATTAAATAGATCCATCAATTAATAAAAATAATGTAAGATTAAAGATTTAGAGATACCGAACGTGTAATGATTTGGGATTGATGATCATGAACAATACCCGTAACAATTAAAGATCAAAACTTGGTTTTCTTCTTCCTTTTTCCTTTGTGTAACCGGCGGCCAAAGGGAGAGAGCCCTAGGGTTTTTGTTTTCTTTTGTTAAAACTAGATTATGAAATCTCTGGAAGGTTTTTGTTACTTGTTAATTTGCTTAACGGGCCGGGCCATGGGCCCTTCCTCCTTGTCTTCTATAACCGGCCAAAACAAACGCCATTTATATACTTTTTATTTTTTTGTGTTTTAATTACGTGTCGTGTTTTAAAGTTCATGACATGTGTTCGTGTTTTAAACTCGTGTTAATTCTTGTCGTGCATTATTTAGTATACGTAAACACTTGTAAATAATAAATAATAATATACGTAATACTGGTATTAATACATTAAATATTCGTGATACGTGTCATGAATTAATTAATAATAAGGTTTTAATTTATCCGTGTTTTCATGTAATTAATGCATTTCATGTATTTTAAGCGGTTTTTACAACTCTTACCCTCTAAAAGAATAACTCGTCCTCGAATTAGAGAAACGATAAGCTGAAAAGGACATACCCGAATCATAGCTGAAAATGAGGGTAAGAAGTCCGGATAGACTCCACCGTTTCCCAAGTGGCTTCTCGCTCGGGATGGTCCCTCCAAAGGATCTTGACAAATGTAATCGTCTTTCTCCTCATGACCCGATCCTGAAGATCGAAAACTGCCTCGGGTTCCTCAACACAAGATAGATCCTCACGAATCTGATCGAGTGGATACATGACAATGTGCAGATGATGATAATTGTAGCCTCCGAGTAAGGACACGTAGAACACATTGTGAACATGAGATAGCTGAGGAGGTAACGCCAAACGATACGATACCTCACCGACACGTTCAAAGATCTCGAACAGTCTGATGAAACGAGGACTAAGTTTGCCATTAATACCAAAACGCTTGACTCCACGTGTTGGTGATACCTTTAAGAAAACACGATCACCAGGCTCAAATTCCAATGATCTGCGATGTTTGTCAGCATAGCTCTTCAGACGAGCACGAGCTTCCTGAAGCTTCGCCTTGCCGATTGATAGGTGTGAAACACCCATCCTTTTACCACTTGATTATAATGAAAACGAGACCATAACGTGTATTTTATGTCGTAAATGTCAGAATTATGCGTGGTTTGTGTTTTTGTTGTGTTTTAGGACCAAAATGTGAAAAGGAAGGAAAACACGGGCTTTCACGGGCTTTTATCAAAGAAAAAGACGAAAGACGAAGTCAAGAGATCAAGAGTGCAAAAGGAACGGAAGTCCAAAGCCTATTCTGAAGATTTATCGAAGAAAAAGTCCAAAGACGGAAGTTTAATGAAGCCAAAGAACTCAAGTCTAATTATGAAGAAATTTCAAGACGAGTTTAAAGAAATCCCGAGCCAAAAGTCGAGACTTTATAGACGAGACAGAAGAAAAGAAAGAAGGGAGGAAGCCACCAACCACTTCCCTCTCCTGTACATACCACCCTCATTTGTTAGGAGAGGGTTGGTTAGTTTTAGGAGTAGATTAGGAATAGTTAAATTTATGCTTTCTCTCTCTAAATTTATGTTTTCTCTCTCAAGATTTAATAGGTAACATTTAATTTTCATGTTTTTAATTATTGAATCATTTACTTTTTAATCAAGTTTTTAATTAATCTTCTTCTACATTTCTTGTCTAATCTTTGATTTTGATTATGGTTGTGTTCTTGAGTTTTTCTTAATTTTAATCAAGTGGGTTTTGATTGATTTAATCATTAGTGTTAGTTTTATTGCTTTGGTTTGATTAGTTATTGTTTGTTATTCATTAGTGGCTCTTTTGGTTTAATCTTTTGGTTTAGATTTAATCAAAGTCGTGACCTATTGTTCTTCCATGTTCTTCGTCTTCTTTAGTTCCCTAGATTCCGAATGAACAAACATTACGAACGAAGGCTTTCCATTAGTTATTCCGAACCAGCATCTTCTATTTATTATTCCGCATAAACCTTCCTGTCTATTATTCTGAACGAAGCTCTATATTTCGAATGAACGTTTTCTTTTGATTATTCCGCATGAGTTTGAAATATTCCGAATCAGTGTTCATTCGGAATAATCAATATTCCGGATGAATCATTTTTTCTGAATCAGCATTTTAGTTTAATATTCCGAATGAGTAGAATTATTCCGCATAAAGGTTTTTCCGAATGAATTTATATTCCGAGTGAAGCTTCTTTTAATTATTCCGGATGAATGAATTTTTCCAAATGAGCATGTTATTCCGCATCAGTGTATTATTCCGGATGAAGCCAATATTCCGGATGAAGGACTTATTCCGGATAAAGCAATTTATTCCGGATGAAGGTTTTTATTCCGGATGAAGGGTGTATTCCGGATGAGCAGTTTTTCTTAATTTTGTGATTTTAGTTTTAGTTTATTTTAAGTTTATGTTTTTAAGTTTTAAACTTTATTTTTCCCGCCTTTTTCCTTAGTCGCACTTTTAATTTACTTGCCTTTAGGATAGTTTTAAGTTTGCCTTATTTACTTTTAAGTTTCCCTTTTAATTTCTCGTCATTAATTTCCCGTCAAGTTTTTATCTTTTATTATTTCTTTTTACCGTCTTTATTTTTATTGTTTCAAGTCTATATTTTTAATTAGCTTACTACACCAAAAAATTCCCTTTTCGTTACCAAGAACGACTGAGTCACACTTAAACCGTGATCAATTCGAGAAGAAATCGAGAAACAAACTTTCAACCTAGCAAAATCCAAATATCAAATCGCCGCTGCCGGCTCTTTTCGTTAAGATTAAAGGTTTTAAGTGAGAGACGCGTTGGATTTTGGGATCCGTTCACTCGTGAACGTTATTTTTCGTGTCAAAAATTTTCAAAAACCCAAAAACATTTGAAAAATCATAAAAAGCATTTCTTTTTCAAAGTTTTGCACCAAATATATTCTTCTTGCTTATCTATTGTTCTTTATGGATTCTTATGTCCATTGCGTCGGGTGTTGGATACGAATATATGGGAGCGAATCATGTCAATGGTGTTCATGCGAGCGATGCGGAAGAGACCTTCCTCCCATTTCCATCGATTCTCAAATAGGATTTTGTCCATCGTGTAATTCGATTAACTCATCCTTTACTTCTAATGAACTTAATCCTCCCTATTGCATGTATTATGGAAGCGATTCTCATTGGCATGTTTCGTGCCCGGTTCGATACCCGTATGGTCACGGGCAAGAACCGGGTTACAAGTATGACAATGGTAATAGCTATCCACATGACGCACCCGGTGTTTCTCCATACCCGTGGTGCTATATTTATGGGGGCCCTCACGATGCTTCTTCTTGTCAACCGATGAACATCTTTGAGAAAATTCCGTGCTATCATCCCAGTGTGTATAACTTTGAGCCCCCACATCACACCCTCAATCATCAATCCTCTCAGCAAATTAGTCTTGACCAACAACTCACTACTTTGAATGATGTTCTAGAAAGTTTAGCTCAAATTCGAGCTGACTTGCATCAGGAAAGGCAACCTTTGCTTGATGGTGACGAAATCTTGAAATCCACCAACACCTTTTTGAGCCAATTTGGTCGTTTTCCCTTCTTTTCTACACCAAAATGTTTAATTACAGCGTGGGATAGAATTGGTTAAATTGAACGTACTCGGGGAGATGAACAACAAAAGTTGCTTCATGAGCTTCTTAAAGATGTGGAGGTTATCAAGGAAGAGTTAGCCGACTATGTCACTCCTAATTGGAATGGTCCAGTCTATTATGACGATGATGACGACGATGATGTCTACGCTCTCAACCAATCTTCTGAAGTTGCCACTCCTACTCTCGATATTCCTAATACATCTAAGGATGGTGATTCATTGAGTGAGATTAGTGATTTTGGTCTCGATAAATTCTTTGATGATGAGGTTTGTGACATACCGACTGCTATGGAGCTTGAGGACGACGTTGCTCTTACGGAGGAGGTCGATCCTAATGATACCGATTTTTCTCCACGCTATTAGAATTTCACTTTTGAAATTTCTCAATCTCCACCGGGAGTTGCGGGCGATGACGATTTATTCTCTCCGGCTTACGAGAAGTTCACCGATGAACTTGCTCTTGTAGATGAGGTGGAAGACGTGATTCTTCGCGATATATTACGGAAAGTACATCTTCTTATTGCTCAAATCGAAGAGTTGACTTCTCCCCCTCTTTCCGAGTCTTTACCTCCATCTATTCCTCCCGTTGAAGATAACGACCCATTGCTGGAAGGAATCGACATTCACTCAATACCTCCGGGTATTGATGATGATGACATGGAGGGGGATATTATTTTTGATAATTTGTTGCAGGAAGGTATCGTCCCAAGTCCCCCTCCCGAGCACCTTTCATCCACTCCTTTAGCCACTATTACGGAAGATGAGTGCTATGACCCGGGAGGTGAAATTGATTATTTTCTAATTGGTAACCTTACGGCTTTGCCGCTTTATGAACATCCATTGTCTTTGGAGGATGACAATGTGATTCTTTTACCCACCCCACCTCCCGTGGATCATGATTTCACATACTTTTCGTATGTTGAGAGGACTTTTCTACCCTTTAAGACTTATCCTCCGGCCTCTCCTTTATTAATGCCCTCCGGGAACGAGGACAAGGTCTTTGATCCCGGTATTACATTCGAGGCTTCCCCATGGACCATTTAATTCGGGGACGAGTCAGGCTCGTGACTCGGTTAACATAAACAAGCGCTCTTCGGGAGGCAACCCGATTATCTATCTTTATCTGTTTTCATCATAAGTGTAGGGGGAGCCCCGTTGGTGTTTCTTGTTTTCTTTCTTATTATGTGCAGGGATTAAAGCTTCAAAGACACACTTTTGATGATTTTTGACGACCCGTGATTTCGTGTTTCCGTCTTCCCGGTTCTATCCTAAACTCTTTTGATTCTCTATTTTATATTCTTCAATAGTAAAATAGGAATCACTCTAGTTGTCTCTTCCTTAGCGAGATTTAAATAAAGTGCACAATGTCCTAAGTGTAGGGGAGTTTACTCCCACATGCTTAAACATTGAGGACAATGTTTATATTAAGTGTAGGGGGACTTCTATCGAAGTTAAGTGGGCTTTTCCTTGTATTTGTCCTCATTTTAACCGGAAAATTTGATTTTTTGACATTTTTCAAAATTTTTAATATATTTTGGCCTAGTAGTTTTTCCTTTGTTATCGTTATTTACTTTCCTTGCTAAAATAAAGTTTAATAAAGTGGTTTTAAATTTTTCAAAGTCGTGAATATTATGACTCAACCCGAGTTTACTTATCTAAGTTTACTCTAGCTAGTATCCTTAACGTGTTTAAGTCAAGTTTTGCTAGGCTTTTATATAGGGAGCTTTAAAACGCGAAAGTCTTAACTCTCACGGGTTAAGAACAAGAACTTTTCGCAAGTTCCTATGATTGATCCTAGAGAGTCGTTTATCAAGGGAACTTTAAAATGCCATTTCTAAACTTGAAAAAGTCTAAGAATTTGCAAGATCCTATAGACGACTCGAAAACCCAAAACTTTGATTTAATTGGCTAAGCATCCACGAGTCTCATTCCTTGAGATTTTAAATTGTGGATAACGAGAGATGATAGAGTCAATTATAAGTTTGGTATTCTTTCGTGAATTTATGTGAGTTGATTATAAGCCTATTCTCCCATCGCTTGCTAATAAATTTATCTGCAATAAATAAGGTTGTACGATTTGAAAATTTACTTACCTTCTAGCCCAAGATCGTTTAAAAGTTGCTCGGTATTAATTAGAGTTCATAGCCAAGACATAACTTATTGAAGCGGGATGCGAAAATTGGCGAGTCCGAAAAGGTCCTAACAAGGCATGAGGGCTACATTTTGTTGCTAAAGATCCAAAAGTGATGTGAAGAATCATTTATCGAAAATCGATATGAAGGATCGAGACACACGACGAAAAGCAAAAGCTCCCCAAAAGATCATGGAGAAGTCTATCCAAAAAGGCCCTACCAAGGTATGAGGATAAAGAGATCCAAGTCCTAAAAGGAGGCGGATCATTGTATACCAAAGTCCAAAATAAAGATTGGAGAAAAATGAAGAAGTCGTGGTCCAAATATGAAGAATCTCTCAAAACTTCAAGTGAAGAAATTCCTATTATGAAGAGAAGACCATTATTTCATGAACGTCTCTCAAGATTTGAAGTATGAAGTCGCTGCCAAATATCGGTCCGAGAAAGGTCTCAAATCGTGAAGCGAGTTATGCCAAGATATGAACTTTATGAGGTCCCGAGAAGCAGTTTTAAAAGATTTTGTCCTTTAGCTAACTATTGATTAAATCGCCCCACTTTATTTTTAGCCTTAATAACTATCGAAATAAGTCAACAATGCATCCTCGTGATCATTCAAGACAATAATAAAATATAAGAGATACACCTAGGAATAAGGGAGTCTAAGTAAATAATTAGCCCACATGAGTTCGTGTTAGTTTGCTAACTTATAATAACAATGATCTCGTTTTTAAGCTTGGTATGAGGAACGTGAAACGTGAGGATGATAATTATTCACGACATTCCAAAACCCTAAGGTAAGTCTTTGATTTCTTTACTTGTTTTGTTATTTTCTATCTCTTTAATAAAGGCCAATATGGATTGATTGTGATTGATGCATTGCATGAGGACATTGCAATGGTCAAGTGTAGGGGATTTGATAGGTGTGAAAACACCCATCCTTTTACCACTTAATTATAATGAAAACGAGACCATAACGTGTATTTTATGTCGTAAATGTCGGAATTATGCGTGGTTTGTGTTTTTGTTGTGTTTTAGGACCAAAATGTGAAAAGGAAGGAAAACACGGGCTTTCACGGGCTTTTATCAAAGAAAAAGACGAAAGACGAAGTCAAGAGATCAAGAGTGCAAAAGGTACGGAAGTCCAAGGCCTATTCTGAAGATTTATCAAGGAAAAAGTCCAAAGACGGAAGTTTAATGAAGCCAAAGAACTCAAGTCTAATGATGAAGAAATTTCAAGACGAGTTTAAAGAAATCCCGAGCCAAAAGTCGAGACTTTAAAGACGAGACAGAAGAAAAGAAAGAAGGGAGGAAGCCACCAACCACTTCCCTCTCCTATATATACCACCCTCATTTGTTAGGAGAGGGTTGGTTAGTTTTAGGAGTAGATTAGGAATAGTTAAATTTATGCTTTCTCTCTCTAAATTTATGTTTTCTCTCTCAAGATTTACTAGGTAAGATTTAATTTTCATGTTTTTAATTGTTGAATCATTTACTTTTTAATCAAGTTTTTAATTAATCCTCTTCTACCTTTCTTGTCTAATCTTTGCTTTTGATTATGGTTGTGTTCTTGAGTTTTTCTTAATTTTAATCAAGTGGGTTTTGATTAATTTGATCATTAGTGTTAGTTTTATTGTTTTGGTTTGATTAGTTATTCTTTGTTATTCATTAGTGGCTATTTTGGTTTAATCTTTTGGTTTATTTTGGATAGATTTAATCAAAGTCGTGACCTATTGTTCTTCCCTGTTCTTCGTCTTCTTTAGTTCCCCAGATTCCGAATGAAAAAACATTCTGAACGAAGGCTTTCCATTAGTTATTCCGAACCAGCATCTTCTATTTATTATTCCGCATAAACCTTCCTGTCTATTATTCCGAACGAAGCTCTATATTCCGAATGAACGTTTTCTTTTGATTATTCCGCATGAGTTTGAAATATTCCGAATCAGTGTGTTCATTCGGAATAATCAATATTCCGGATGAATCATTTTTTCCGAATCAGCATTTTAGTTTAATGTTCCGAATGAGTAGAATTATTCCGCATAAAGGTTTTTCCGAATGAATTTATATTCCGAATGAAGCTTCTTTTAATTATTCTGGATGAATGAATTTTTCCGAATGAGCATGTTATTCCGCATCAGTGTATTATTCCGGATGAAGCCAATATTCTGGATGAAGGACTTATTCCGGATAAAGCAATTTATTCCGGATGAAGGTTTTTATTCCGGATGAAGGGTGTATTCCGGATGAGCAGTTTTTCTTAATTTTGTGATTTCAGTTTTAGTTTATTTTAAGTGTATGTTTTTAAGTTTTAAACTTTATTTTTCCCGCCTTTTTCCTTAGTCGCACTTTTAATTTACTTGCCTTTAGGATAGTTTTAAGTTTTCCTTATTTACTTTTAAGTTTGCCTTTTAATTTCTCGTCATTAATTTCCCGTCAAGTTTTTATCTTTTGTTATTTCTTTTTACCGTCTTTATTTTTATTGTTTCAAGTCTTTATTTTTAATTAGCTTACTACACCAAACAATTCCCTTTTCGTTACCAAGAACGACTGAGTCACACTTAAACCGTGATAAATTCGAGAAGAAACCGAGAAACGAACTTTAAACCTAGCAAAATCCAAATATCATCGATAACGACCTTCTCATTGGTCACCTCAATCATCTCTGGACCCTCAATGATTCGTTCACTAATAAGTGTGAAAACACTTATCCTTTTGCCACTTATTTCTAATAATAACAAGACCAAAACGTGTATTTAATGTCGTAAAAGGCGGAATTATGCGTGGCTTGTGTTTTTATTGTGTTTTCGGACAAAAATATGAAAAAGGAAGAAAATACGGGCTTTTATCGGAGTCAAAAGATCAAAAGTGCAAGAAGAACGGAAGTCAAAGGCCTATTCTGAAGATTTATCGAAGAAAAAGTCTAAAGACAGAAGTTTAACAAAGTCGAAGAACCAAGTCTACTAAAAGAAGAAAATTAGAAGACAAGTTCATTTTATCATTGGACAAATCCCGAACCAAAGTCGAGGACGTCAAATTTAATTAAAAGACGAGAAGACAAAGAAAAAGAAAGAAGAAAGCATCTCACCAACACACCTCCCCTTCCCCTATAAATACCCTCCTAATGTGTCATTAGGAGGGTGTTAGTTATTTTTGAATTAGTCATTTTTTTTATTTGTTTCTAGTTTTTAGAGAGAGAAAGTGTTTTACTTTCTCTCACTAGTAAAAACTTTATCTTTATCTTTTTTCTTTTTTTTTCCTTAATCTAATCTTTTCTTTTTAAGTTTAATCTTTGTTTGATCTTAATCTCTTTTATAATCTTGTTTATTTTCTTCATCATCAATCTAGTTCTTCATTATTCTCATCTATTTTCTACACGTGTAAACCAAAAAGATCTTTACTTTTCATGTTCTTGATTTGTGTTTTAAAGTTTTATACGTTTTATCATTCGTCTAGGATTTGTGGTTAGCTTATTGTTGTTTTTATTGGCTTATTATCATTCAAAAGTTGCTTAAAAAGTGCTTATATCGTACCTTTTCCCGAAATCCCATTATTTTCGGATCAGCAGCATTAATTCCGCAATATTGCAGAATTGTGACTTCCTCCAATTTTGCGAAATCATATTATCTTGTGCTTTGCGAAATCATATGGTCTTCATCTTTGCGGAATTATATCCTACTGAACATTGTGAAATCATATCTTTTAGTTATTGCGGAATCCTTCTTTTTATTATTGCGGAATTAAACGTTTACCAACATTGCGGAGTTATACTATATTCAATATTGCGGAATTGTTTAAGACATTGCGGAATTGTTTTGTTTTGAACATTGCGGAATTATTCACCTTTAGGTATTGCGAAATCATATCATTTTGACATTTCGAAATTATATCAGCATTTTCATATTGCGGATTTGAATCGTTTTCGTTCCAATATACTTTTTAATTTAATTTTTTCCGCCATTTTCTTAAGTCTTATTTTTAATTATTTTGTCTTAGTTTATTTTCAAAGTGTTTTATTTTCAAGCTTACTTTT
This sequence comes from Glebionis coronaria, assembly GCA_025667525.1. Classification (NCBI taxonomy): domain Eukaryota; kingdom Viridiplantae; phylum Streptophyta; class Magnoliopsida; order Asterales; family Asteraceae; genus Glebionis; species Glebionis coronaria. Next base: position 3,358,823 of record JANFOE010000193.1, read on the forward strand.
CTTTAAAGTTTTAATTTTCGTAATTTACTTTTTGTCAAGTTTTAATTTCTCGTCATTTATTTTTAAGAGTCTTTATTTTTAGTTTAATCTTTTCTAGCTTTTATTTTGTGTTTTAATTAGTTAAAAACGATGACAAACCTTTCCCTTTTTGTGACCAAAGACAATTATTCCACCTTAAACCGTGATCAATTCGAATTGAATCGAGTACGAACAACACTTCAAAGTACACACACAAAACCCAATTAAATCAAATGGCGCCGCTGCCGGCTCTTTTCGTAAAGATTAACGGTTTTTAGTGAGAAAAATTGGATTTTGGGATCTGTTCTTTTGGGAACGTTATTTTCAAACAGAAAAATTTTCAACAAATCCTAAAAATATAAAATTTTCAAAAATCCAAAAAAATAAAAAAGATAAAAAACCAAAAATATTGTATTTCATTTTTAGTGTATGCGTACTCGATCTTCGTCTTATTCTGAGCCCGAGATTCGTAGAGACTTAGATATGGCCGGTGTGCATAATAATAACAACCCACCTCACCCCAATTTGAATAATAACAACCATGTCCCTTAACCCGACCTTCGTACGATGGAGTAGAAATGTCAACCAACAATGAATGGACGTGGAGGACCGATTGCGTCGATGCAAATCACGGCTCACGAATTTTCGTTGAAGCATCACATGATCCAACAAGTTCAAAATGGTTGTCCATTTCACGGATTACCGGATGATGATGCCAACAAACACCCCGATAAATTCATAACCGTCACTCAAAGCATGAAATTGCCCGGTGTTTCCATGGATTTTCTTCGCCTTCATCTTTTTCCACACACTTTATCCCACCATGCCAAAAAATGGTTTGATCGTCTTCCTAAAAACTCAATTCATACATGGGAACAGATGACTCAAATAAATTTGTCGCGTTACTTTCCACCACCCATGGTAACTAGTCTTCGGAATCAAATCAGTGGTTTCACTCAAGAATCCGATGAGTCGCTTTTCGATGCTTGGGAACGTTATAATGAATTTATCGATCGTTGTCCTAATCATAATATGCTCCCCGTCACTTTAGTTGATACTTTCTACAATGGTTTAACTTTTCGTGATCGTAATACGATTAATGCCGCCGCCGGTGGTACGTTTATGAAGAGAAGACCCGAGGAGTGTAGAGAGCTTATAGAGAACATGACCACTCATCACAAAAATTGGGATTCATCCGCATCTTCAAGAAATAACCCGAGAGTCAATGTTTCTTCTACTTCATCAAACCCCGAGATAGCTGAACTCACCCAACTCACCCATCAACTAGCCGAGATGAACAAAAATTTCTTAACCATGGCTACAAACCAATTTCAACAAGTTAATGCTGTAACACCTTCTTGTGAGACTTACGGTGGTTCTCATTGATACACCGATTGTCCTTCTACTCATGACAATCCGAAAAACGTGTATGCGGCTAACGGTAACTTTTCCACGGGAGGCTATCAAGCTCGTCCTCAAGGTGACCGAAATTTACTAAGTTATCGTTCAAACAACTTTCTTTCACCAACCGGTTTTCCTCGTCAAAACCAAAACAACTTCAATCGCAACAATCAATACCAACCTCGAGCTCCTAATCAATATCAAACCCAAAGAAACCCATATCCACCTCAAGGAAATAATCAGGTTTACCAACAACCCACTTATCAACCACCCACTTATCAACCACCCACTTACCAAGTTCCTCCTCCCAAACAACCCACGACATATAATCAAGAGGTTGAAACTTACATGAGGACTAATGACGCGCTGGTGAAGAATCTTCAGAACTAAATTATTAACTTGAAAGGTGACATGGATAAACAAGGCAATTATCTTCGAGCCGGGTTTAGGAATGACATGCGAAACTCTTTAAGCAGTCAAACTAATGACTTAAGGGATATGATGGCTAGTTTTTTCCAGAGTAATCAACCCTCTGCTTCGGGTTCTCTTCCGAGTAACACCGTTGCTAATCCAAGAGGGGAGATGAAAGCAATCACCACCCGAAGTGTCAAAGGTTATAAGGAACACGAGATTCCTAAACCTACTCTGGTGATTGTGACAAAGGATAACGAGCCCCCATCACCAATTCCTCCACCTTCTACTTCTAGCCCTCCTCCACCCAAGGATGTGAGTGAGCAATCCATTCCAAAGCCTTCCTCTCAACCCTAAGTACCTTATCTATCAAGGTTGAGGAAAGAGAAGTTGAAGAACAAGGATGATATTCAAGTTTCAAACTTTCTTAAAATGTTTAAACAATTGAATTTCAACATCTCCTTTGCCGAGGCGCTTGCTCACATGCCTAAATATGCTAAAATGTTCAAAGATCTTCTAAGTGATAAGGAAAAACTCCTTGATATTGCTCAAACCCAACTTAATGAGAATTGCTCCGCGGTTCTTTCAAGGATATTACCAACCAAACTTGGTGATCCAGGTCGCTTTCTCATTCCTTGCAATTTTCCCGGGGTAGAGAATTGTATGGCCCTAGCCGATGTAGGTGCTAGTATCAACTTAATGCCATTATGTGTTTGGAAACAATTATCTCTACCCGAGATAGTCCCCACACGAATGACATTGGAGTTAGCTAACCGTACGGTTTCTTATCCGGTGGGGATAGCCGAAGATGTCTTCGTCGGTGTCGAAAAATTCACCTTTCCGACGGATTTTGTTGTCGTTGACTACGAGATGGACCCCCGTGTTCCATTAATCGTTGGACGTCCATTCTTGAGGACCGGTGCGGGCGAATTAATCATGAGAGTTGGTGACGACAAAATCGTTTTCAACATGGCTAAACTTTCTAAGCAACCTTATGAACACGAGAACGTTAATTTCATTGACGTACTTGATGAGGCTTAATACAAGGTTTTTGCCTAGTATAAAAAGTTATCGTCCGATCTTTTCGAATTGATTACTGGTTTAAAGTGCGACTCAGTCGTCTTTTGGTGGAAAACAAATATAATGGTCGTTGTAGTAAAAATAAATGTGCAAGACTTTAAAGTAAATGACGGTAATTAAAACTAAAACTGATTAAACGTAAATGGTGCAATATTAAAACTTTTAAAAGTAAATTAATTAAATGACGTAAAATTAAAAACTTGAAAAGTAAATGACGAAAAATTAAGGCTTGACGAAAACTAAATTTGAAAATTAAATAAGACAAAACAAGTAAAAATAAAGGTAAGTAAAATTAAGACAAAACAATTAAAATAAAGCTAAGTAAAAATGGCGGGAAAAATAAATTTAAAAATTAAATTTAAAATGAAAACATATAAATTCGCAATTAAATAAAAAAACTGAATTAAATTCGCAACCAAAAAGAAAGATTTCGCAATTATGTCAAAATTGACATAATTCCGCAATCCTCAAGCTAACAATTTCGCAAAACTGTACAATGTCGCAATAATGTACAATGTCGCAATAATTGAACAATGTCGCAATAATGCACAATGTCGCAATAATTGCACAATGTCGCAATAATTGCACAATGTCGCTATAATGCACAATGTCGCAATAATTGCACAATGTCGCAATAATGGCACAATGTCGCAATAATGCACAATGTCGCAATAATTGCACAATGTCGCAATAATGCACAATGTCGCAATAATTGCACAATGTCGCAATAATGCACAATGTCGCAATAATTCACAATGTCGCAATAATGCACAATGTCGCAATAATTGCAAAATCAAATCAGATTTCCTAAAAAATAGGAAATCGTAAAAGGACGAAAATAAGCACTTAAAACTCAACTTTTTAAGGACAATAAGCCAAGAAAAACACCAATAAGCTAACCAAAACTAATAGATGAATGATAAAACTTATAAAAACTCTAAAAACAAACAAAGAAATGTAAAAAGACGCAAACTTTATGTAGAAAGTAGACAAAAAGGATTAAGATTAAGAACACGAAAACAAAACAAACAAAGATTATGAAAAAGATTAAGATTAAGACAAGAAGAAAGGTAGAATAAGATGATTAAAAAGCTTAAAGATAAAAGATTCAACAACAAAATTAAAAGACTTACTTGAATTAAAGGCAAGAAATTAAAGGTTCAAGACAAGGAAATTAAAATGACAATTAAATAAATGACATGAAAATTAAATGTGCAAGTAATGATAATGGTGGAAGACTAGCTTGTCAAGTTAGCCAACAAGAATGAAATGAGGTAGGAAGTCTCTATTTATAGGGAGAATGGAGATGAGCATGTGTTGCTCCTTCTTTCTTTCTTTCTTTCTCGTCTTTTCGTCTTCTAAATTCTTCGACTTTTTCGACTTTGTCTCGGGATTAATTAAACTCGTCTTGTAATTTCTTCATTAATTAGACTTGAGTTCGTCGACTTTATTAAACTTCCGTCTTTAGACTTTTTCTTCGATAAATCTTCAGAATAGGCCTTGGACTTCCGTTCTTTTTGCACTCTTGATCTTTTGACTTCGTCTTTTGTCCTTTTCTTCGATAAAAGCCCGTGAAAGCCCGTGTTTTCTTCCTTTTTCACATTTTGGTCCTAAATCACAACAAAAACACAAACCACGCATAATTCCGACATTTACGACATAAAATACACGTTTTGGCTTGGTTATTATTATTATTAAGTGGTAAAAGGACAAGTGTTTTCACACTTATTAAATCCCCTACACTTGACCACTGCAATGTCCTCATGCAATGCATTAATTACAAAGCAAGTTTTACATTTTCCATCATACTCAATCCACATTGGCCTTTATTAAAGAGACAAAATATTTAAAGGAAGAAAACAAGTAAAAAGATTAAAAACTTACCTTAGGGTTTTGGAAATGTCATGAATGTTCATCATCCTCAAGTTTCACGTTCCCCATATCAAGCTTAAAAACGAGATCCTTATTATTATAAGTTAGCAAACTATCACAAACTCATGTGGGCCAATTATTCACTTAGACTCCCTTATTCCTAGGTGTATCTCTTATATTTTATTGTTGTCTTGAATGATCACGAGGATGCATTGTTTGATTTATTTTGATAGGTTATTAGGCTGAAAATAAAGTAGGACGATTTAATAAATAGTTAGCTAAATGACAAAATCTTTTAAAACTGCTTCTCGGGACCTCATAAAGTTCATATCTTGGCATAACTCGCTTCACGATTTGAGACCTTTCTCGGACCGATATTTGGCAGCGACTTCATACTTCAAATCTTGAGAGACGTTCATGAAATAATGATCTTCTCTTCATAATAGGAATTTCTTCACTTGAACTTTTTGAGAGATTCTTCATATTTGGACCACGACTTCTTCATTTTTCTCCAATCTTTATTTGGGATTTTGATATACAACGATCCGCCTCCTTTTAGGACTTGGATCTATTTATCCTCATACCTTGTTAGGGCCTTTTTGGATAGACTTCTCCATGATCTTTAGGGGAGTATTTGCTTTTCGTCGTGTGTCTCGATCCTTCATATTGATTTTTGATAAATGATTCTTCACATCACTTGGGATCTTTAGCAACAAAATGTAGCCCTCATGTCTTATTAGGACCTTTTCGGACTCGCCAATCTTCGCATCCCGCTTCAATAAGTTATGCCTTGGCTATGAACTCTAATCAATACCGAGCAACTTTTAAACGATCTTGTGCTAGAAGCTAAGTAACTTTTCAAATCGTACAACCTTATTTATTGTAATTAAATTTATTAACAAGCGATGGGAGAAAAAGCTCATAATTAACTCACATAAATTCATGAAAGAATACAAAACTTATAATTGACTCTATCATTTCTCGTTCGCCATAATTTAAAATCTCAAGGAATGAGACTCGTGGATACTTAGCCTATTAAATCAAAGTTTTGGGTTTCTAAGTCATCTATAGGATCTTGCAACTTCTTACACTTTTTCAAGTTTAGAATCGCATTTTAAAGTTCCCTTGATAAATGACTTTCTAGGATAAATTATAGGAACTTGCGAAAAGTTCTTGTTCTTATCCCGTAAGAGTTAAGACTTTCGCGTTGTAAAGTTCCCTATATAAAAGCCTAGCAAAACTTGACTTAAACACGTTAAGGATACTAGCTAGAGTAAACTTGGATAAGTAAACTCGGGTTGAGTCAAAAGATTCACAACATTTTAAAAATTAAAACCACTTTATTCAAATTTATTCTAGCAACGAAATAAAATAACTATAACAAAGGAAAAACTACAAGGCCAAAATAGATCAAAATTTTTGAAAAATGTCGAAAAATCAATTTTCCGGTTAAAATGAGGACATATACAAGGAAAAACCCACTTAACTTCGATAGAAGTCCCCCTACACTTGATATAAACATTGTCCCCAATGTTTAAGCATGTGGGAGTAAACTCCCCTACACTTAGGACATTATGCACGTTGTTTAAGTCTTGCTAAGGAAGAGACAACTAAAGTGATTCCTATTTTAATATTGAATAATATAAAATAGTGAATCAAAAGAGTTCAGGATAGAACCGGGAAGACAGGTACACAGAATCACGGGTCGTCAAAAGTCATCAAGAATGTATCTTTGAAAGCTCGAATCCCTGCACATGATAAGAAAGAAAACAACAAACACATACTAGGGTCTCCCCTACACTTATTAGAAAAAACATATAAAGATAGATAGATAATCGGGTTGCCTCCCAAAAAGCGCTTGTTTTTGTTAACCGGGTCACGAGCCTGACTCGTCCCCAAATTAAATGGTCCATGGGGAAGCCTCGAATGTAATACCGGGATCAAAGACCTTGTCCTCGTTCCCGGAGGAAAATAATAAAGGAGAGGCATGAGGATAAGTCTTGAATGGTAGAAAGGTCCTTTCAACATACGAAAATTATGTGAAGTCTTTATCCACGGGAAGTGGGGTGGGTAAAGGAAGTAAAGTTAAATCCCCCCAGACAGCTGATGGTCACTAGGCGGCAAAGCCGTAAAGGTGTCAATCATAGAATGGTCAATGTCACCTCCCGGGTCAAAACACTCATCCTCATTTCCCGGAGAGTAAAATTGATACATCACCCGCTTGGGTGTGCATGCAGTAGGATGAGGTGGCAATATAGTATGAGAAGTAGGAGAACAATTACCTTCCACCCGCGTCACCTTTCCAGTAGAGTCAAATCTCTCCACCTCTGCGGTAGAAGGAGGCATGGCTAACAAAGTATACTCATCAATAGCAAGAGAATCAGGGCTATCAATGTCCTCAATCCCTTCGTCAAAGAGAGGATTCACCTCACTAGATATGTAGGCGTCATCAAAATCAAATAAAGGGTTCGAATAAATCTTGAATGTTTTTTGTCGGAACGTCTTCATCGGATAGTGACTCGTCATCACTAGAAGTAAAATCATCATCTTGATCAAAAAGAGGATTAGAGAAAGCCAAAGAATCATCTCCCAAAGTGTTGGCGGAAGGAACATCATCAGAAGAAAGCACATCATACTCATCATCACTGTCAGATGTCACCTCAGATTTACTTGGAATTTGGACAAGGTTATCAGTACTAGACTTTATGAATTCGTCGGAGTCCTTTGCAGGAATTGTGCTAAGATCCTCATCCCCTGGGATGGGTGAATCCTTAGGCTCCAGAGCCGGCAAGTCGAGAGAAGGAATAGAATTCTCATCGTTCCAAGAAATAGGACTCTCATCGTCATCATCATCATAATAATATGGAGGCACAAGAGGAGGAGTATAATCACTAAGGTTAGATATTTGCTCTTGTTGCTGATCCGCTTGACATTTTGCGTTGTATTTATGGAAAGCTTATTCGAGGTTTTGAAATTGAGTAACAAGAGTAGCCCATTGTTCTTGGGTACTCAACTGTTCGAAAGAAGGTTGATGAGTGATGGTGTGATGTGGGGGCTCAACATTAGGAAAACCAGAATTATAGTATGGATGCGGCTCATGATAATCCATCGGCTGACAATAAGAAGTATCATGAGGGCCCCCACAATTATTGCAACATGGGTATTGAGAAAAACCCGGTGCATTTGGCAGATAGCTAGGACCATTATCGTAATTGTAACCCGATTCTTGCTCGTCAAGAGACGGGTATCGAATAGGACATACAATATACCAATGAGAATCGATGCCACAATATATGCAAGGGGGGGGGGGGGAATAGGTGGATTAGAAGAAAAGGATGAATTAGTCGAATTTCACGATGGACAAAATCCAAAATGGGAAAATTGTGAATCGGAAACGGTTGGAAGATCTTTTCCGCATTGCTGCAATAACAAAATTCACATAATTCGCCCTCAAATAATGGCCCCCTACACCTCCCGCAATGGACATAAGAAACCATGAAGAATTAAAAATAAGAGGGGTGGAGAAAAGAATTAAACATAATAGAGGACAAAGAGGAATATTTTTGGTTGCAAAACTTTAGAAAAAGAAATGCTGTTTATGATTTTTCAAATGTTTTTGGGATTTTTGAAATTTTTAATTTTTACGGATTTTTTAAAAATGTCGAAAAATGCAAGAAAGATAACGTTCACGAATGAACGGATCCCAAAAACCAACGCGTCTCCCACAAAAAACCGTTAACCTTTACGAAAAGAGCCGGCAGCGGCGCCATTTAATACAAGGTTTTTGCCTAGTATAAAAAGTTATCGTCCGATCTTTTCGAATTGATTACTGGTTTAAAGTGCGACTCAGTCGTCTTTTGGTGGAAAAAAAATATAATGGTCGTTGTAGTAAAAATAAATGTGCAAGACTTTAAAGTAAATGACGGTAATTAAAACTAAAACTAATTAAACGTAAATGGTGCAATATTAAAACTTTTAAAAGTAAATTAATTAAATGACGTAAAATTAAAAACTTGAAAAGTAAATGACGAAAAATTACGGCTTGACGAAAAGTAAATTTGAAAATTAAATAAGACAAAACAAGTAAAAATAAAGGTAAGTAAAATTAAGACAAAACAATTAAAATAAAGCTAAGTAAAAATGGCGGGAAAAATAAATTTAAAAATTAAATTTAAAATGAAAACAATTAAATTCGCAATTAAATAAAAAAACTGAATTAAATTCGCAACCAAAAAGAAAGATTTCGCAATTATGTCAAAATTGACATAATTCCGCAATCCTCAAACTAACAATTTCGCAATACTGTACAATGTCGCAATAATGCACAATGTCGCAATAATTGAACAATGTCGCAATAATGCACAATGTCGCAATAATTGCACAATGTCGCAATAATTTCACAATGTCGCAATAATGCACAATGTCGCAATAATTGCACAATGTCGCAATAATTGCACAATGTCGCAATAATGCACAATGTCGCAATAATTGCACAATGTCGCTATAATGCACAATGTCGCAATAATTGCACAATGTCGCAATAATGCACAATGTCGCAATAATGCACAATGTCGCAATAATTGCAAAATCGAATCAGATTTGCTAAAAAATAGGAAATCGTAAAAGGACGAAAATAAGCACTTAAAACTCAACTTTTTTAGGACAATAAGCCAAGAAAAACACCAATAAGCTAACCAAAACTAATAGATGAATGATAAAACTTATAAAAACTTTAAAATCAAACAAAGAAATGTAAAAAGACGCAAACTTTATGTAGAAAGTAGACGAAAAGGATTAAGATTAAGAACACGAAAACAAAACAAACAAAGATTATGAAAAAGATTAAGATTAAGACAAGAAGAAAGGTAGAATAAGATGTTTAAAAATCTTAAAGATAAAAGATTCAACAACAAAATTAAAAGACTTACTTGAATTAAAGGCAAGAAATTAAAGGTTCAAGACAAGGAAATTAAAATGACAATTAAGTAAATGACATGAAAATTAAAGGTGCAAGTAATGATAATGGTGGAAGACTAGTTTGTCAAGTTAGCCAACAAGAATGAAATGAGGTAGGAAGTCTCTATTTATAGGGAGAAGGGAGGTTAGCATGTGTTGCTCCTTCTTTCTTTCTTTCTTTCTCGACTTTTCATCTTCTAAATTCTTCGAATTTTTCGACTTTGTCTCGGGATTAATTAAACTCGTCTTGTAATTTCTTCATTAATTAGACTTGAGTTCGTCGGCTTTATTAAACTTCCGTCTTTAGACTTTTTCTTCGATAAATCTTCAGAATAGGCCTTGGACTTCCGTTCTTTTTGCACTCTTGATCTTTTGACTTCGTCTTTTGTCTTTTTCTTCGATAAAAGCCCGTGAAAGCCCGTGTTTTCTTCCCTTTTCACATTTTGGTCCTAAATCACAACAAAAACACAAACCACGCATAATTCCGACATTTATGACATAAAATACACGTTTTGGCTTGGTTATTATTATTATTAAGTAGTAAAAGGATAAGTGTTTTCACACTTATTAAGGCTTGTGAAGAACATTTCAAAGACGCTTGTAAAAGTGGTTTTTCTTCTCTTCCCATTGTTGAGATTGTTGCCTATATTGCTCCCTCATTGTCTCCATATAGAGAAAGTGACTTTCTTTTGAAAGAATTTGAAGCAAGTTTAGGGGATGTGGACTTAAAATATGACGATTCTCCCACCGATTGGGAAGAAGACATTCGTACCATTGAGAAACTTCTCAATGAGGACCATATTTCTCCACCTTCTCCTATGGAAGTTACAAACGATGATCCGAATTTGAATAAGACTTCCATTGACAATCCTCTGGAATTAGAACTTAAGGATTTACCGTGTCATCTTGAACACGTTTTCCTAGAAGACAATAAGAAGTTACCCGTCATCATTGCAAAGAACTTAAAAGAGGATGAAAAATCTCGATTTATCGATGTGCTAAAAAATCATAAGAAAGCAATTGCTTGGAAAATTTCCGATATTCGCGGAATTGATCCTAACTTTTGTACTTATAAAATTCTCATGGAAGATGACTTAGACACCCGCAATCCAAAGCCAATGAAGGGTTAATCCAAAAATTCATGACGTCATCAAGAAAGAAGTTATCAAACTTCTTGTAAAACCCGCATGCTTTTACCATGAATAGTACCCTTACGATCGTACGTACATGATTAGAACTTTCCTTTTTATAACATGTTTACGTTTCACGAACAAGAATTACAAGTATTACGTACATGTTATAACACGATAAGTAATTATTACGTATTAACACACGATAATTATTTCAATAATAATTATAATCACGAACATACGAACATGAAATCATGAACGTAAATTAATCACGAGCTAATATTACGTATGCATGTATATTTATTACGATCACGAATAAATATATTAAGTCACGAACGATAACTAATTAATTCACGTAGAACACGAACACGAGGACGCACTTAACTATTTAGTCACGAGAAATGTTCGAGTTACCCCCGTGTGGGCCCCTACCCGCGGCTAAAACAAGAAAACATGGGCCAAGCCCATGAAAATTTACTAAACAAGGGAAAAAGGGAAAAACATGTTTCATAATTCAAGAAATTAGAAATTAAAGAAAAACCCTAATCCCTTTTCTCCTCCTTCTTTAGCCGCTGAGTATAAGAACACCAAGAGGGTGTTCGGTTTGATTTCGGTGTTAGATTAATTGCAAGGATCGTTAGTGTGTTCATCCTCCTTGATTCACGTGATTCGGTATAAACTCAAACCACTTTTATTTTATGTTTTTGATTTACTAATCACATAAAATCATGAATGTTTTTAACAACAAATTAAAAACAAGATATAAACATGTTATTTAATCATGTGGTTAAATCAATTAAGTGTTAAGGGGTGTTTGTTTGTTGGCCGACGCCTAAACCGAGCCCCAAAGGGGTCTCGGCTTGGCTTACTTCGCACCACCGAGACCTTATGGTCTCGGTTTGGTGGTGGTGGTGTCACGACAGCAAGGAAAAGGGAGACCCCGACCTCGGTCAGGGCATGGTGGTGCAATTAGGTCCGGTTCACGGGTTTAAACACGGGTCCGGTTCACACATGGTAAGAACAAAACACGGTCCGGTTCATGAGTTATTTTTACAAGGTTAAATATTTTACAAGTTATATGTTTTTTTCAAGACTTAAATTAAATTAATTAAAAACAAGAACATGATTAATTTAATTTACATGACTTAGGTTATTAATATGATTATTAATACATGATTTTTAACCTAAGTATTTATCATTTAATTTGAGTATATAAATAATTAATTATTAAAATCATGAATATAATTAATTAATTTACATGACTTAGGTTATATTATTAATAGATAATAATACATGTTTTAACCCAAGTATTTTCACCTTTATTTAATTAAACCATGTTATATTTAATTAAATACTTTAACCTATAGTTTATTTAATTCACATGAAATAATTAATAAACTATACTATTAATTAAATGACTTAGAAACTTATATAATTAGCTTAATTATCCAGCTTATATCTAATTATGAAAACTTTCTATTTTTAGAAACTTATTTAATTAAGGCAGCTAATCTAATTATGAAAACTTTCTATTTTTAGAAACTTATCTATTTTAAGAAGTAAATCTATTTTTGGAAACTTTCTATTTTTGGAAACTTTCTATTTTTGGAAACATTCTATTTTTGGATACTTTCTAATTTAGGAAACTTTCTATTTTTGGAAACTTTCTATTTTTGGTAACTTTCTATTTTTGGAAACTTTCTATTTTAGGAAACCTGTTATTTTTAAAAAGTTACTTATGATTACACAACAAGTATAATAATACATGAAATACAAGTAATACTTAATCAGAATAGACAGAATATATGATAAACACAGTATAAAGCTTAAATCAGTAAAACATGACATGAACATATAAAACAAGCTAAGACATGATATAAAACCAGTTACGTACTCAGTGATCAGATACTTATACACGTATGTATTTATGTAGAATTAGTGATACCGAAGTAGGACTCTCTTCTGTTCGTCTTCTTTGTTCACTGGACACAAGGTACGGATTCTCCCTCCTTTCAGTATGGACATTCTTCCTTATTAGGATTCCCCGTATGCAGCCAACTGTTTTCCCCAGTATATGTTTTATATGTTTTTGAATTGATTATGTTTAATTAGAATACCTAAAGCCATATACATGCATGACCAGTTTCACCTAGTTATGGAGGTACCAAAACCATAACATTTGAGGCACCAGTGTTATGACTTCACCACGGTAGAGTGATAGCTCGTGGCGTCCCTTTCAGCTTTTGGCCATATTATTATTATCTGGTGGGGCGTATGGGTGCATCCTAGTTTACATGTTTTCAGCAGATTATTCAGTGTGAATGTGGTGTGTGCCTTGCATCCTCACAAGGAGCTGATCCCTCCTAACCAAAACCAGTATATTAAATTAGAGGCAGCCCCTCTAATTTGCATGACAAGGTCACCCCTCTAAATATTCATGCACGTTGATATTTCGTGACGTATATTGGCTAATGGTAAATATGTTAAACAATTTTTACAAGATAAACATAAGGCTTTTCAACCTATAAAACCAGTTTTACTAAGATATAACCAGGTTATCCAGGACTTAGTCTTTTCCGCAACTTCATGTTTATATGCTTATATTATTCATGCTATACTTGTATATTCGTGCACTGAGCGTATTGCGCAGCCGTTTTCCTTTTCATGTTCCCAAAACGGCAGGTACTTAGGGACGCTCGTAGACTTTAAGCGTACGTGCATATGGATTGGAAGCTCCTAGCCTTCTTTACTTTATGCATTTCTTTATACTTTGATACTCATATCCATGGACATTATTTAGTCGTTTCATTTACAGAACTTATGTTTGTGTGTGATGAGTTCTACTTTTGGGGTACCGATGTTTGATTCCGGTATTTCCTTTATGGTCATGTAATGTTTAGACATTTATCCTTGTATGCTTTGATGACACGCCATAATCACGCGTGACTTTCCATTTATCAAAATAGGGTGTTACAATTATGGTATCAGAGCCAAGGCTTCGACCTGTAGGCTCTCAACACACGACCTGTGATTAGTGGGTAGTCACTATGGTCTTCCTAGAACTGACAGTCGGTTTTCATGCATTCATCATTTTCATGCATACATATATATGTCATTGTCGCAGGTTTATGACTAAGTAATAGTTGGTACAGGACTGGCCCTATTTAGTCGCATGTGTTTTTATCGAAACTTTTAAATTTGGGATCGACCCATTGGCGTCCCCTCACCGTCTTTTGTTTTGAGTGAACTGACCATAGGCGTTCATTCTCTTGCATACAAAAGTTTTCATAAAACTGCATCATGCATTCATGTACTAGTTTTCCTTCATAAATTTTTTTTCATGATTTATTGGTATAATTTTTTTTTCATGTATATAGTTTATGTTTTAATCAGTTTAATCATGTATTTTATGTTATATTGTCAGATGGTTCTCACACGCGAGCAGGAACAACTCAATGCAGCAATCCAAGCTGCAATGCAAGCTATGCTTCCATAGCTGAGGAACGAAATCAGGGCTAAGGTTCAGGCTTCCAACAATCAGCAGCATCACCCAGTACCTCCTCCTCATTCTCCAGCAACATTGGCCACATGGTTGGAGAGATTCAACAAGCTCCGTCCTCGAGCTTTCGAGAGAACAGATAGTCCCAGTGAAGCTGAAAGCTGGTTGGCTCACATTAAAAAGATCTTTGATGCTATGGGTTGTGACCCCGTTTTCAAGTCGAGGTTGGCATGCTACCGGTTCGAAGGTGATGTGTTAGCATGGTGGATAGCACTGAAGCAGTCTGAGGGAGGTGATGATTGGGTGGCTGGTTTGACATGGGCTCAGTTCAGGGATAGGGTGATGGAGCAGTTCTTTCCCAAGGCTGAGCAAGACAAGCTGAAGAGAGAGTACCATGGGATCCGACAGAGAGCTGGGGAGAATAGCAACGAGTTCATGCAGCGCTTTCTTCGCTTAGCTGATTTCCTTGGTGCAGCAGCAGGTACTCCTGAAGAGCAGGCACACCACTTCAGGTGGGCTCTTCGCACATCGGTCGCAAACAACTTGGTGTGTGCTACATTCAACACGGTAGCACAAGTGGCCGATGCAGCACGTAAGCTGGAGATGCTGCAGGAGAGAGATGAGTTCGGGGAAGTAGAGAGACCCGATAAGAGGTAAACATTCGTATTCTAGCGGTGACCAATCCGTATTCTTTCAGTATATGTCAATATTTCATCTCTTTAAATTGTATCTTCCAGGCAGAAGACTGGGGACCGGTCTCATCCGGCTAGTTAGCAACAGCCTAATCAGCCCAAGGGAAATGGTAAGCGTCACGACCATTCTGCTACGGATAAGCGTGGCGGTAATGATAATTACCGTAACAACGCTGGACACTCCAACAACAACAGGTCCTTATACTTACGCATTTTCTTATGATTACATGTTATGACTCCTAATTCTGATACATTAGCAAATCTTCTACCAGGAATCATGGTAACGGTAGAGACCAAAACCTGAGAGGTTCACAGGCTAACCGTCCAGCTATCACTGGTATTAAATATTACAATTATCCGCATTGTCCTTTGTACCTTATTTTCATGTCTCATGTATAGTGTTTTTATCAGGTTCTCAGCCAGTCAGGACACCTGCTGGATGATATACTCATCCTATTTGCTCTACTTGCCATCGTAGGCACCCAAGGCCATGTCGTCACGACAGTGACGCATGCTTCAAGTGTGGTCTTCCTGGCCATCGCATGAAGGACCGCCGCAAGGGCGAGATGAAGGGTACATCAGGACATGCTGATACTAAGCCGCCTCCTACTAGTGGACGCGTTTACACGACATCTTGCGATTAAGCCAACAAGTCCACAGGTACCATCACTAGAATCATGTATATGTATGGTCAAGCTGCATGTGTTCTGTTTGATACGGGTGCTACTCACTCGGTTATTTCTACTGCGTATGCCAAGAATGTTGGGATACTCCCCATGCCACTAGAGAATATAATGAGTATTTCCATGCCTTTGAGAGACTCTGTACGCATAACCCATGTGTACAAGAGCCTTCCCCTAGAGTTTGACGACAAGGTTCGCCCTGTTGACGCACTTCCGTTGGACATGAATGATTTTGACAAGATTTTGGGCATGGACTGGCTATCCAAGCATCATGCTACCATAGACTGCCATTCATAGCGAGTCATCTTCGGTGATGTTAATGCACCAGAGTACATTCACAACGGGTTCGTACCGGGAAGGTCTGTACAAATCATATCAACCCTGCAAGCACGTGCATTACATTCACATGGTTGCGAGGGTTATCTAGCTACGGTTCATGACATGGATGGTGAATCCCCATCAATTCAGAATCAACCAATAGTGTCAGAATTTCCAGATGTATTTCCAGAAGAACTTCCGGGCATACCGCCTGCACGTGAAGTAGAATTTAATATCAAGCTCATCCCAGGAGCTGAGCCGATTTCCAAGGCTCCTTATCGCATGGCTCCCATAGAGTTGAAGGAGTTGAAGGATCAATTGCAAGAAATTCTGGAACGAGGCTTTATCGACCGAGCGCATCTCCAAGGGGCGCACCGGTCTTATTCGTTAATAAGAAGGACGACAGTATGCGTCTTTGCATTGACTATCGCGAGCTCAACAAGATTACCATCAGGAATAGGTATCCACTACCACGTATAGACGATCTGTTTGACCAACTCCAAGGGGCCAAACATTTCTCCAAGATTGATCTAAGGTCAGGCTATCATCAGCTACGGGTCAAGGAGCAGGACATCGCCAAGACTGCTTTCCGTACACGCTATGGCCACTACGAATTTGTAGTCATGCCATTTGGCCTTACTAATGCTCCAGCAGTGTTCATGGATTTGATGAACAGAATCTTCCATGAATTTCTGGACAAGTTCGTCATTGTCTTCATCGATGACATCCTGATTTTCTCTAAGTTCAAGGAGGAACACGAAGACCATCTTCGTACAGTACTACAGATTCTTCGCCAAAAGCAGCTGTATGCTAAATTCTCCAAGTGTGAGTTCTGGTTAGACAAGGTGGCATTCTTAGGTCACATTGTATCAGTAGAAGGAATCACTATGGATCCAACGAAGGTTGAGGCTATTACCAAGTGGCCGAGGCTGACATCAGCGACTGAAGTCCGCAGTTTCCTAGGCTTAGCTGGTTATTACCGTAGGTTCGTGGAGAACTTTTCCCGCTTAGCACTACCATTGACCAAACGTATGCGGATAGGGAGAAATTCGTCTAGACTGAAGAACGAGAGAAGAGCTTTAAAGACCTGAAGTAGAAGTTAGTATCTACACCTATTCTTACTCTCCCATCTAGTATGGGTGGATTTCAAATCTACAGTGATGCATCAGGGAAGGGACTTGGCTGTTTTCTCATGCAACATGGGAAAGTGATCGCGTACGCTTCACGGCAGCTTAAGCCTTATGAGGAAAATTACTCTACGCATGACTTGGAGATTTCAGCAGTCGTGTTTGCTGATGAGACTGCTTTTATACATAGTCTCATCGTCCATAAAGGGCTTTAAATGCATTAAATATCATGAAAATGGCCAAATATATGCTTGTGTGTGTTGCTTGTGTATTTTAGGTACGGATATTGAGAAAAAGACAAAAGATCACAAGAATCATGCAAAAACGAACACGGGAAACGAAGCCGCACATTGAACCAAGCCCTAATGAAGATTTTCCAAAGAAAACCCTTGAATATTTGAAGATTATGCAAGAAGGGTCCTCCAAAATTGAAGAATTGACAAGTTAAACCCTTGTATCTTCATAATTACAAGATTGGTCCCTAAAGTTTGTCAATATTGCAAAAAGGGCCCTCCACTTTGAAGAATTGGCAATTTTAGTCCCTCAACAAAACTAAATTGTCAATATTAGTCCTCCTCAAAGTCAAACATACCGTGAAGAACTTCAAGTTACAAGAAATTACAAGTTTGGTCCTTTAAAAATGTCAAATTATCAAAAGGACCCTTAACTATGAAGAATTGGCAAAAATGGTCCCTCATTAATCATGACTTGGCAAATTCAGTCCTCCAAGAAGTCAAATAAACAAGTCAAGACCATTATCAATGAAGAAAATGCCAAATCAGTCCTTCAAGAATCAAGAAATGGCAAGAAATACTCCTGAAATTACTTTACCAAACTTTTTGGGGCAAAAGTGTGAAAACCAAAACTTCATTATAAAGGGAAATCTGATTTAGTGCATTTAAAATGGAAATGAAAGGAGTATAAAATATGAGGGGAGTAAACTGCCAAGACAAGAAAGATACATAGGCCAGTGTCATGGTGACACGTGCCCCACTCAACCAAAACAACCAATCACCACTCAGCTTTGTGCCACATCACCATCCCACTCATCAGCTTAACTAACTAATTATTTAATTAGTTAAATATGGCGCTAAACACCCCATTTAAACACAAAACCGGATCAAACACATGTTCTTCATGTTCATCACCAAATTTGGGTTTTTCTTAATTACTAATAATTAAGTGTTAAAACCTTCTAGATTAGTGATTAAGCATTACTTAATCACATCCCAACCTTGAAAACACATGCTACATCAACCATGAGCCCCACAAGAGACTCCCCTGCTACGCCTTTTAACAAGAAGACAAAACAGTGACAGCAATCCAACGTACATGATTCCAGCTTACATTTTAAGCTTATTTTACACCATTGGATGCAATTCTACCTTGCCAACTCATGCAACAAGCCAAGTTCAGTCACATGATCCTCAAAACATTCAAACAAGACAGGGGCATTTTGGGGACTTCTATACCATTAGGGTTACGTTTTTTATTCAGCATTTAGGTCACTTGTAGCCTATATAAAGGCATTTCGGCTTTCATTTACAATTTGCTCTTGAATTTTCCTTTGTTCAAAGTTCTGTAAATCTAATTTTCTATGAATGAATTGTGTTTCAATCTTTGAAGAAAACTCAAGTGCCATTGTTATTTCCTGCTTAATATTGTTTATTGTTTGCTAAAACCTGAATCTCAAAACGTTTTCACAAGGAGTGTGAAAAATTTTGCACATTTTCCTATAGCTTGATATTTTGCTAAGTTTCTTGGTACACCTTGGAATTCTTGGGCTATTAAGCTGATCATAGCATCCTGATATTGTGATATCAAGGTGTTGTGAAGCTTATAACTTGGGGATAATCAAGTGTGGGGTACAAGAGTTGCATTAATCAAGGTTTGGTCACTTTTCTGATTTTTATATTTTGCTTCTAACTTTGTTGAATCTTAGCAGGCGTTATTGTGGAAGCTTGTGCTTGTTCTTGCTAGCACATAAGCTCAAAATTTTTGGGTGTGGATGTACATCCATAAGGTTTGCACCATTCTACTCAAAATATGATAAAAAAATTGGATTTTTGGTGAATTTGTGTGTTGCTTGTGTTCTTGCTGAATTTGTGGTCTAATCTTGTTCAATACTGCATATTATACTTGTTAATGTGTTTGATTGGGCCTGGGTAGTCTTGGAATACACTTATACTTGTTTAAATTGGATTTGAAAAAGATAAGGGGTGTTTGGCATTATCTGTTTTAGATCATTGAGTGTTATTGTGTTGTTGAAAGTTGTTGTTTATGCTTGTTATCTGTTATCTACTTGGTTGAGAACTAAAACCTGCAAGTTATTGAGTTTGAAACCTTGAATCAAAGATTATGCCATAACTTATTGATTTTGACTATTTTTGACCTAAAATTTTGGTAATACTTAGAGTATATGCATGTTTAGGGATATAAGCTGTTAAATCAATGTTTTCATAACATATTTAAGAGATCTGAGTGTTTGAATTTGGCTTGTTGGTCAAGTACATCAGCAAAGTAAAAAAACTGCATGTTCATAGTTCATCAGTAACTTTTTGTGCTTGAATCTTGATCTAGGTTTTGAATCAATGCATGAAACCTGTTTAAACTTTTTCATTTGAGTTTATTATAGCTTGTGTGTGCATTTGGTGAAGTTTGGTTGGCTGAATTGTGCTATAAGTGCTTATTGAACCATAATTGCTTATTTGTTCATGTCTTGGCTAGATCTGGTGATGTTTTGAATTAACTGTACTAATTGGCTGATTGTGATTGTGTTTTTGTGATTGCTATTGACTCCTTATGATTAACTGATCATTTGGGTGCCTTTGTGAAACTTGAATCCACAAAAAAGTCACTAAAGACAAAAAGTCAATTAAGTCCCTACTAGTGTAATTTTGCATTCAGCTTATTAATAAGCCATATTGGCTTATCCAGACCTGCAACAACTTACTTTTTGTGATCAATCTTCCTCATTTGACCCATTTGTTTGAACTAGAGCTTATCAGACCTTGACTTTGACTTTTTGCTAGAAAACTCATAAGTTGACTTTTGATTAAGTGCTTATTTGCTTATTCCAGCTTATTGAGTGAACTTATTGAAAAACCTTTTGTTGATTAAGCTTAGTTAAGTCATTTAAAAGCTTTTGAAACTTGAATCAGCTCTTGGGGTGGCCTAGAACTCGAAAACGACTATTTTGTCGTTTTGTGAAGATAGTTTTTTGCTTTTTCAGGCTTATTCCTTGTGCTTATTTCAAGTTTCTTTTTATAGAACTCTTAAGTAACTCAAAAGAAGCTTGTGTGTCTAATTTGAGCTTATGGCATCAGCTTATAGCTTAATGGGCCAAAAAGCCCATTAGGAATAAGCTACTTTGAAATAAGATAGCTTATACTCATTTTCAGCTTTTGGGCCTTCAGAGTTTTGTGTTTAAAATCAAATTTTGAGTCAGATAAGAGCTTTTGGGCCATTTTTATAAACATTTTTCTTATTGGGCTTATTTTGGCCCAATAAGGGTCTGTTTTTGACTTTGGCCCATTTGAAGGCCCATTAGGGGTATTTTTGTAATTTCAACTTCATTTATGTGTTTATTAGGTTAAATTAAACTAGTTTGCAACTTTTTAGAATTTTTTATAAATTTTGGATTTTTAACATTATTTTATTATTATTTTATTATTAAAAATTAAAATTTAGATTTTTCAAGTTTTTATATTTTTCTTAGATTAAATACATTAAGTTAGGAATTTTACAATTTTTAGAATATTTTTATTTTCCTTAGATTAATTTTTAGAATTATTTTAAGTTTAAATAGTTTTTAATTGTTTTTAAGTAGTTTTAATTAATTTTAAAATTTTCAAAATAGTTTTAAATTTAGTTAAGTCTTTTTATAGGTTTACAATTAAAAAAATCTCATTTTGGGCTTTTTGTTAATCAAATAGATGTTTTGGGCTTTAATTAGCATTAAAAAATTATTATTTAATTAAATAAAAGGTTTGAGTGATTTTTGATTTTTTGTAAACTCTAAATACATTATTTAGGATTTATTGCAATTTTCTAGGAATTTTTAGGGTAAATTTTTAATTTTGCTACTTTTTTCGGTTTTACGTGTACGACTAATCGTCTTAGCGTAATTCGTCATCGTAACCGTCATTCTCTACTAATCTCATTTCTATTTTCTTTTCTCATAAGCATAATCACATCATTAATCATCTCTTAACACACACACCAAGCCTCCTTGAGAACGATCCCCACTTTGGGTCATAACTTGTGGTTTTCCTAAATCACTTGTTAATACTTACCCTAATTACGCTCTTTTTCCTAAAAGACGTATTCTTACAACTATCATTTGCATTGAAGATATGGAGGCACTACTTGTATGGAGTGTTGGAAATACGTTTTACGTATTAGAAAGGATCGGTCACTCCAATAATAGTCCATGTTGTAGCTCGTAGTTTAGTTATTTACTTTTGTTAAACAAAGCCCAAAACCGAGCCCATGAAGTGTATGGGCCGGCGGCCTAATGTAAACCCAAGCCCATCTCATGGGCTTGGGTATATAAACCCTCTCCTTTGATGGAGAGGGTGTGGTTTTCATTATTTTACACATAGTTCTTTCTTAGTTTCTCTCTCTAAAGTGTGAAATCCACCATTTCTCTATCTCTTTCTCTCTCTAAAAACATAAGCATAGATTTACAAATCAACAAATGGTATCAAGAGCTTGGGATGAAATTAAGGTTTGTTTTTAGTGTTGCGTATTGTTTTCTAAACAATTCGTAGAGTATAGGTTTGTTTTAGCCGAATCTTCAAAAAAAAATTTTTTTGTTGTTGGATCGAAGTTTAAAGTAGTGTAACATAGGGATTCGTGTTAAACTGTTCTTGGTATCTTGTTTTTTTTCATAAAAACATCAGTTTTCTTGGATCAAAAGTGCAAAAAAAGGCTGTGTTCTTCATTCCGAAATTCTAGCAGAATCATCCATCGGAAAGTACAAATTGTACTTGAGCTTCCATCGCAATAACTTAACCATCGGAAAGGGTTTGGTTTCTACATTGCGATCGTCGGATTTTCTTACTTATTCCGATCTGGACATTTCGATCGTACTTTGCGATCTGGGATTCCGACGGGTATAAGGAAGTATTTTAAGTCGTTACTCTGCTCGAATTTTGTCAGCTACTTTGCGATCTGGGTATTGCGATCTGAGTATTCCGATAGTTCATTGCGATCTGAATCTTTACGATAGGGATTTGCGATCTGAACATTTCGACAGCATTGCATTTCGATCTAGGCATTCTGATACCTCCATCATTCTGACCAAGTTACATTACGATCTGGACTTTGCGATCTAAACATTTCGACAGCCTTGCTTTGCGATCTGAACTTTGCGATCTGACATTCCGATCTGGTATTCCGATCTCGACATTCCGACAATCCAAAAATTATTCCATAAAAAATTTCGAATCGTGTGTAATTTTGTCTTGGAATTTTTGGTTTTTCGAGAACATATTTTAAGGGATTTTAACATTGTTTCTCGACTTCAACACAAAAACACTTAACCTTATTTCATTGTTCGATCAACTTTGTAAATCTTAACTTATTGAAATGGAGTACACATCTCTTACGGATAAGTCCATCCTCTCGGGTACGGATAATCGTCCACCAATGTTGGTGAAGACTATGTATGAGGAATGGGCTTCCCGAATGGAACTTTATATGTTGAACAAGGAGAATGGACATCTAATTTGGGCATCGGTGCTCAATGGACCATTAGATTATGGTACTGTGACGGAAGGTACGACCACTCGTCCTCGCACAACGGGTGAGTTGACTGGAGATATGAAGATTCAAGATAAATGTGATAAGTATGCTACAAACATCATTCTCCAAGCTCTTCCTCCAGATGTCTACAAACTCGTCAGCAAACATAAAGTTGCCAAAGAGTTATGGGATAGAATTCGTGTTCTAATGCAAGGCACCTCGTTAACTAAACAAGAACGAGAGTGTAAGCTTTATGATACTTTTGATAAGTTTGCCTATGTGCCAGGGGAGACTCTCAATGATTACTATCTGAGATTTACCCTATTGTTGAATGAGCTAAATATCTATGGCATGGCAATCCCTACCTTTCAATTAAACACCAAGTATTTGAACACTCTTCCTCCAGAATGGAAAAAATACGTGACGGATGTTAAATTGGCTAAGGACTTGCATAACACCAATGTGGATCAACTTCAAGCTTTTCTTCAACAACACGAATGCCATGTGATCGAGGCTCGGTTGTCTACACCTCAAGTTCATGATCCACTTGCAATGTATGCTTCTCAACAAAACATGGCTTATACTTATCAACAACCATCATACTTGCAGCAGCCACCACCACACATCTATCAGCAACCACAGCAACCATCTTATCAACCACCAATGATGCCACATCAAGAATATCAACAAAGTGTTCATCAACAATCTTTTCAACAGCAACCACCATATCAAACATCACCATCACAAGCCAACACTTCTCCATTGGGCTATACTCCTCAGCAAGGATATTTTCCAATTGAAGCACAACCAGCACAAGCTTTCTACTCTAATGAACTTCCACCAATCCAAGCACCGGTCTTTACTCCAAATGATACGCCAGCTGATGTTCTAAACCATCTCACCGCCTACTTGTCAAAACTTGTTGCAACTAGAGGATTTCCACCAACAAACAATCAGCTCCGCACCTCATCAAATCCTCGACAACAAGCCACTGTTCAAGATGGTCAAGTGACGGTGCAACCTATTCAGGGAAGGCAAAATTCATATGGACCTCCTGCAAGGACTGGGAACAATCAAGCTGTGAATTCTCAAGCTAGTGGGAATGGGAGTCCTATTGGTCCTAAGAAGGTTGTGACTTGCTACAATTGCCGAGGACAAGGTCATATGGCTAGGGATTGCACTCAGCCGAAAAGGAGAAGGGATGATGCATGGTTTCGTGAAAAGATGTATTTTGTTGACGCTCAGTCTAAGGGGAAGATCTTGGATTCAGAGGAGTTAGCATTTCTTGCAGACCCAGGGGCAGCAGACACTGAAGGCATTGCAGTTGTTTCCACTTCTAATGCAGCTTATCAAGCGGATGATCTTGATGCATACGATTTGGATTGTGATGACATTCACTCTGCCCAAGCTGCTCTTGTTGCTAATCTCTCTCACTACGGTTCTGATGTCATCAGTGAGGTACCAACCACATCTAATAATATTGATGAAAACCAACATCAAGTTGGGCATGAAAATGACAACCTCGAACAGCATTCGGGAACTAGTAACTCAAATAAAGTGGTACCCAATCCAACACATTTGAGTGAACCTCAACCAAATGCTACGACGGGTATGGAATCTTATGCTCAACATGATTTGGTAATGGTGCCTAAACATATAATTGATCAAATGCATATGGCCCTCAGACAATCCGTAGATACGAATTCCACCCTAACTGCTGAGCTTGCATTGCATAAAGAAAAGGTCAAAACTTTTGAAATGGTCCCTCAAGAAGAGAAAATAACATGTTCTGAATTTGACCAATTTCGTTTTGAAAAGATTGAACACTTAAAAGAAATAGAATCATTAAAAGCTAATCTTTCCAATGAATTAAAAGAAAAAGAGTCGGTTGTCAATGATTTTCAGAAACTTAAAATGGATTTCGAAACTCTCGAGTCTAAAAAGGTTGAATCGGAAATTAATGCTACCAAACTTCTTAAATTCAAAGAACAACAACTTTTAAAACAATACGCTTCCACATAAAAGGTTCATCTTTTAACTAAATCATTTAAAGAATTCGAACTTAAACGTCTTCAAGATTTACCACCTAATCCCGGTTATGCAAAACAAGCTCAGGAATATATTCCCGATCTTTATGACATGACCATAATTGGAAAATCGAAAGAAGCACCTTTTGTTCGTTGTACTGAGGAGACACAATCACTTGGGGATGAAACTCATTCTAAAATGCTTTCAAAATTCCATACAATTGATTATGATCAACATAACAAAGATCAACTTACGAAAAAGACACGCATTCGCTTACAAAAGGAATTAGCAGAATTAACAGTTCTTGTGCCCCAAAGTTTGTCAAATGAAAACCTTCCTAGTACGTCTCCTACACTCGTCAAAAAGGATTTAACGAAGTTAATTCCACCGGTAAGTAAGGCGTCCGTTAACTTAAATACGGTTCACCAACACTTAGCCGATTTTGACAAGGTCATTTTGGAACGTACGACGGCCACGGCCATAACGGAAGGTGAATGGAACTTTGAGCACACTAGAGCTGCGTTTCGAGATGAAATTGTTCCGTTTGTAAACAATGTTAAAGCTTGTCTTCGTAATATTGATCAAGATTTGTTTTTGGAAATAGAAGAAGTTAGACGTGTTTTCAATGAAATGGAAGATGCTTATGAAAACAGTTTACTTGAAATAGAACGGGTTTCACGCCATAATGATCTGCTTCTGAATCAAGTGATGTCTCATGATATAGTTTCTGTCTGTGTGAATACAAGTGTTGATAATGATTCTATTGTGCATAATGTTGAATCTGTGGATACTGTGGTAGATAGTACTTGTCACGAATCTGACGCTGAATTTTTAAAGCTTCAAGATTCATATTCATCGCTTTCAAAACGTTTTGATGAGATTCAAACACATTGTATTTCGCTTGAATGCAAGCAACAATTTATTCAAGAAATCTTTGAAACGTCATTCGAAGGTGTTAATATCGATGATGCAAATTTTGAAAAGAATTTTCGATTAAATTTACAATCAAAACAGCGTCAGCCAAGTGACAAAGTTGCTAAATCTTTGCCGATAGAAATAGAGAAATCTAAGGAGCTTAATTGTGTGAACGTACTTGAGGCCGCTGAGAATCTTAAACTGGATCTAGATAATCGAGTTTCCAAGATTTTTTCCAAAGTTGATAACTTAAAACAGAAAAATACACGACTCTTCGATTCAGTACAGCCCGCATGTGTTGATACCACTGCACAGAATCAATCATTGATTGAACAATTGAAGCGAAAGTCGATGGAAATATCTGATTTAAGGGAACAAATTTGTGATAAGAATCTGGTCTTGGCTGAGTTAAAGGAAACACTTCGTACTCTCAAAGGTAAGAATGTTGTGGATAACGCAGCCACTATCTCAGCATCGTCCTCTAGTGCAATCAAAAGAACCCTTATTGCCGTCACACCACTTAACAAGGGCCCTAGGACTAAACCATCTCAAACTTTGGTCACTAAAGATAAGGCGGAATCAAAACCAGCTTCTAATATTCCCGTGTTGCCTTCTACAGGAGTAAGCACCACTACTAAGGCTCAAAGATCTAAGCTTAAAAGAAACAAGAAGAATGATAGGATCTTGCCCCCCTCTAGTAGTCAAGTGAAGAAGAAAGTAGAAGCCCATCCTAGGAATGTTATTTCTGTTTTGAATAAAAAGAATCATGTAGCTAAACCTAAAGGCTCTGCGGTTGTGCAGCGTTCTAAGCCTACTGTGAATTCTAATTTGAAATGTTGGAATTGCAATGAATGTATGTTTTCTAGTCGTCATGATTCTTGCCTTATTGACCATGTGAATGAGATGTATGCCCGAAAAAATGGATTAGAATGGAAACCGACTGGGAAAGTGTTAACCCAAGTTGGCTGGACGTGGCGCCCCACTGGTAGAACTTTCACTATAGTAGGAAATATGTGCCCTTTAACTAGGATCACTCCCACTGAAGTGAAGAAAGCATGCCCTTTAACTAGGAGTACCAAGGCTACCAAAACACAAACGTGTCCTTTAATTAGGAACACTGACACTACTATAGGAACCAAGTGCCCTTTAACTAGGTCTACTCCCACTGTAGTGCCGGCGAATAATCCAAAACCTAAGAAAGTTGGAACAGTAAAACCTGTTAGTGCTAAAACTCACATTAGAAAACGCAGGAAATCTAAGGGTCTCAAAAATGTTAGCAATTCTGATAATTCTATATCTGTATCTGCTAACACTCCGGAACCAATAGTTTCCAATGCATTGTCTACTGTTGTTATTGAAAACAGGTGGTCCAAATTGTTCTCTGGTATTTGGACTCTGGTTGCTCCAAGCATATGACCGGAGATCGCTCTCAGCTCAGAAATTTCGTCAGCAAGTTTCTTGGTACGGTTCGATTTGGAAATGATCATATTGCAAAGATAATGGGTTATGGTGAATATCATATTGGGAATGTTATAATTTCAAGAGTGTATTACGTGGAAGGTCTCGGTCACAACTTATTTTCTGTGGGACAATTTTGTGATGCAAACCTAGAAGTTGCTTTTCGAGAGCATACCTGCTTCATTCGTAATTTGGAAGGGGTTGATTTATTGAAAGGTACTCGAGGGAATAATTTGTATACTTTGTCTCTACAAGACATGATGGCCGCTTCTCCCGTATGTCTTCTCTCCAAAGCATCGAAGACTAAGTCATGGTTATGGCATCGACGGTTATCTCATCTTAACTTTGACGCTATTAATCACTTGGCGAAAAACGAACTTGTTCGTGGTCTTCCTAAACTATCATTTCACAAGGATCATTTGTGTTCCGCGTGTACAATGGGGAAAAGCACTAAGAAGTCTTACAAACCCAAGACTGAAGACACCAACCAAGAGAAACTTTATCTGTTGCATATGGATCTTTGTGGGCCAATGCGTGTTGAAAGTCTTAGTGGCAAAAAGTACATCCTCGTCATTGTCGATGATTACTCTCGGTTTACATGGGTGAAATTTCTTAAAGCAAAAAATGAGGCACCTAAATTCATCATCAGATTTCTCAAGATGATTCAAGTGCGTCTCAACACTACTGTCAGACGCATTCGTACAGATAATGGAACCGAATTTGTGAACCAAATCTTGCGAGATTATTATGAAGAAGTTGGCATATCTCATGAAACATCAGTTGCACGCACTCCACAACAAAACGGTGTCGTTGAAAGGCGAAATCGCACACTTATGGAAGTTGCACGAACGATGTTAATCTACGCAAAGGCTCCATTGTTTTTATGGGCAGAAGCAATATCTACCGCAATGTACACCCAAAACCGGTCACTAATTCGTAAACGCCATGGTAAAACACCTTATGAGCTTCTCCATGGAAAAGTACCAGATTTATCATATCTTCATGTATTTGGTTCTCTTTGCTATCCAAACAATGATGGTGACAATTTGGGAAAACTTCAACCAAAGGCTGATATTGGTATTTTCATTGGTTAGGCACCCGCAAAGAAGGCATTCCGAATCTACAACCGTAACTCTCGCAAAATCCTTGAAACTATGAATGTTGATTTTGATGAGCTGACAGCAATGGCTTCTGAGCAAAGCAGCTCTGAACCCGCACTTCATGAAATGGGACCCAGTAATATTAGTTCTGGTCTTGTCCCAAACAACCCTACTTCATCATCATTTACACCACCTACTAGGAAGGAATGGGATACGTTGTTTCAACCGTTCTTTGATGAATTCTTTACTCCTCTAAGTATTGTTGCTCCAGAACCTGAAGTAATAGCTCCGGTAACTGAAGTTGTCGCTCCAGCAACCGTTGCACAATCAGATACATCTGCACCAACAATTGGTCAAGATATACCTTCAACAAGTAATTCTCAACCAACACATGTTTCATCTACCCATGTCATGCCTATTGATGATGAAGAGGATGATGATAATCACGATTTGGAATTCGCTCAAATGCGTGAACTTCCATTCTTTGGTGTATCTATTCCCGACCATAATCAAGCCGGGTCGTCCACCTCAGAGGAAGCTCCTTCTACAGTTTACTCCAATCCACGGATTCGTGAACATGACAGCAAGTGGACAAAGGATCATCCTATAGATTCTATTATTGGTGACCCTAATCGTCCGGTATCCACACGAAGTCAGTTACAAGAAAGTGCAATGTTTTGTCACTTTGATGCTTTTCTCACTGAAGTTGAACCTAAGACATGGAAAGAAGCTTTTACTCAATCATGTTGGATAGAAGCTATGTAAGAAGAACTTAATGAGTTTATACGTCTTGACGTATGGGAACTTGTCCCATGCCCGGATCAAGTGCAGTTACTCACTTTGACATGGGTTTACAAGGTGAAACTCGATGAGTTAGGCGGAATATTGAAAAACAAAGCTCGACTAGTAGCTCGTGGATACAAGCAATTATTGGGCGTCAACTTTATGGAATCCTTTGCACCTGTTGCCCGTTTGGAAGCTATTAGACTATTCCTCGCTTATGCAGCCCATATGAATATGATCGTCTATCAGATGGATGTGAAGACGGCATTTCTTAATGGTGAATTCAAGGAAGAAGTCTATGTTCAATAGCCGGATGGTTTTGTGAATCCTAATTATCCTAATCATGTGTACAAGCTTAAGAAGGCTCTCTATGGGCTGAAGCAAGCTCCTCGCGCATGGTATGATCTATTGTCACAATTCCTTATTACTCAAGGCTTCGCAAAAGGCAAGGTGGATCCCACGCTGTTCATTCAGAAACGAGGTAAAGATATGATTATGGTACAAATATATGTTGATGATATTATATTTGCAGCCTCGACCCAAACCTTATCGGATGAGTTTGGGACACTCATGTCTTCCAAGTTTAAGATGTCAATGATGGGCAAGGTATCATTCTTCTTAGGTCTTCAGATATCTCAGAGTCCCAAAGGCATCTTTATTAATCAATCCAAATATGCCCTTGAATCGCTTAAGAAATATAAGATGGAATCTTACGACCCCGTGGACACTCCAATGGTGGAGAAATCTAAGCTAGATGCAGATCCACATGGAGTTGTCGTTGATCCGACACTTTATCGTGGAATGATCGGTACTCTTCTGTATATCACAGCCAGTCGACCTGATCTTCAGTTTGCTATATGTATGTGTGCTAGGTATCAAACTAGGCCTACTGAGTTACACTTAGCTACTGTTAAAAGGATCTTTCGATATCTTAAAGGAACCATTAATCGGGGACTTTGGTATTCGAAGGACTCTTCTATTGCACTAATGGCATATGCAGATGCGGATCACGCGGGTTGTCAAGATACAAGGCGTAGCACGAGTGGAACTTTGCAACTACTAGGAGATCGATTAATCAGTTGGGCATCGAAAAGGCAGAACTGCGCTGCAATTTCAAGTACGGAAGCAGAATACATAGCTATGTCCGGTTGCTGTGCTCAAATTCTTTGGATGAGATCGCAATTAACCGACTATGGTCTAGGTTTCAACAAGATTCCGATGTACTGTGACAACAAGAGTGCAATTGCCTTATGCTGCAACAACGTTCAATTCTCCCGGTCGAAGCATATTGACATTCGCTACCACTTCATCAAGGAGCAAGTGGAAAATGGAGTAATCGAGCTTTACTTTGTCCGATCTGAGTATCAATTGGCGGATATTTTCACGAAGGCTTTAGATCGCGCTCGAATTGAATTTTTGGCCGACAAGCTAGGAATGAGAACCTTCTCGCCTGAGACTCTTAAGGAACTAGCAGATGAAGCGAAAGAATAGTGGTGGTAAAACTATTCTCCGTATCCTTGGTGATCATCTGTATATATTGTTTATATTTTTATCCACAAAAGCAAAATACAAAAATATAAAACCATATAAAAACCATAAAAATTGAAAAATTCATAAAAATCCAAAAATATTTTTACTTTACTTTTCAAAGGCATGTCTTTTGGTACGATAATATTTACGGCCTTAGAAATGTTGATTAATATTGACACGGCACCATAAATAGAGTTCGTACAAAAGTTGTAAATATTTCATAAAACATGCCTATATGGCTTGTAGTTATTTCAGACTGCAACCCGGTTTTCACACTAAAGTCAAGTATTTCTTATGAAAGCTTTGGCTTACAACGGGAATTAATTTTCTCGGGCAAGGTTTACTTTAAAACCTTGTAAGGGATCAAGTTTACTTTATAACTTGGTCTAACACAAATCTATGTACGTTTCAGTGCATTTATTTGTTAAAACAAGAGAAGTCTTGTTTTTATGAAGCTATCATCTCTACAACCATGCTATCTACAATTGGTATCTACATACTCGACGATGCAACTACTCAACCGACGACTACAGCTCTTTCGATAGAACACGGGTCAACAATTGAGGGGGAGCAATTGTCAAGCATTCAGAATCCTTGATGCCGAACGTGCCAAGTTCACAAGTTGGTGTCAAGACAACAATACCAATCGTATATGTGGTGTCAAGAGATGACTTCAGACGTGACGAGGCGACCAACATATGCTGACAAGAACCATTTGATCTTATCATATGATGTTCTCATCTATCAGGTCCAACCTTGTCAATTCTTTTTTAATATGGTGAATATGTGATCATGTTACAAATCGGTATCATATCTCACACAGTTGGTATCATGAAGATAAAACGGACTCGCATTTTTCTTCCCAAAACCTTTGTTAAAACTTCATTAAATCAATTGATATTAAAAACATCGATTGGCTTAATCTTTTTAATATGGGGGAGAAAATGTGATTTAATATGGGATATTATCACAAATGGTTTGACTTAATGTGCTGGCTCATCTCTACATATGCGAAATGTTTTCGAATATCGTGGCATATGTTAAGGGGGAGCAAAATGGATTTTCTATATCAAAATGGATTTTCATGGTGACATATACTTACCCAAAACCCATTTATTTCACGACGATGAAGATTTTGGTGACATAAGGATGGTAGGATAGGTTAAGTCCTATGATTCTTCCTGAACCGGAGGAATCTTCCCAAGGACATTCCATAGCTAGAAATAGTAGTCCTTAGGAAAGGTGGAGAAAGAATGTGAACGTAGCTGAATGCCGACCAAGTACTTAAGTTAGCACTAGAACAATCACAACAAGGTGCTATTAATGACGTATTGGTAAGCATTGAAGGGGTTGAAGAATGAAAAAGAATTGTAAAGATAAAGGGTGTAAAGAAAGAAGCCCTCCTTACAACTTTAGGCAGAAACCGGGTCAATACATATGCTATTGAGATCATTTTAATGATTCTCGATATTGAAGATAGACATCATGGACCCAGTGATGCAATGCACAACCCATCCCAGCTAACTCATATATCTCTCAAAAGGTATTTGTTTTAATCACACGGAGACAACACATTATCTATTGATTTATTGACTCCGAATAAATTGGTATTGAAAAGGTGGCACTCCTCTCCAGCCTCCGATCACTAAAATCCAAAATGCACGATCGAGTCTAGAGCCATTTGAGATCATCAAATATCTCAATAGGACACACTTTCATATTTCCTTGCTTCTTCACACACTGTGAAAAGTAAGAAAGATTTTAAGAGTCCTACGCAAAATCTTCATGATCTTGCCTGAACATCCGAGTAATACGAAAGTATTTACAATGAAGATGGAAATCCTTCTTCAGCAAATATCAAAAAGCTCATGGTAGGTGACTTGTGCGATTCTTTATGAATCAAACTTGTGATAACTGGAAAGCAACAGCTGTTTAATTCTTAACTGAATTTAAACACTTTCCAGGCCTCTACGCAATATCTCAGTGATCTTGCCAGAACACTCAGAGTGATACCTTAGTGTTCACAGTGATGAGTGGAAATCCTTCTAGTGTTAACCTCAAACAGCACTTGGTATGTAACTTGCAAGATTCTATACGAATCAAGCTCGTGACAACTGGAAAGCAACGATGGTGAGATTCTTAATTGAATTTCACTTGTTCCAGGAACATGAATTGACGGCTTCAAATCATGCGGATATTATTATCCAAATGATTCACTCTTTATGTTCGCAGTCAGCTTTGGACGGTCGAATAAAGAGAACGGGTTTACCCGCGAAATCCTGTCAGGAAGTTACTTAATTGAAACTATCCGTCACGGGTACGATATCTAATATCGTCTAACGGTCTTCACCGACCGGAGGTAAAATGCTACCGATTTAGAATGAAATGTTCAAAGCCATTTCGTTCGTGTCTACTTATGTTGCGGCATTTGAAGACGGTGGCGTTGCGGAATCCAAGAAGTCGTCCACGCATGCTTATACTTTATGCACTTAACATCTTATTTAATTCAAGAAAGCCTAAAAGTTAAGTCTTCCGCTGTATCAAACTCTGAAGCTTTCAAGAATTACAAAAGGTATAAGTATGTGGGACATGGTGTCACGAAGAGGCGGAGATCACAAGTGATGGATGCACGAGATCAAGGCAAGAGATTAATGCTCAAGATTGATATGAAAGATCACATCAGCATGCTCACCAGAAAAAGAAAAGGAAAAGAAAGACGAAGACTACGAGCTCAAGACAAGCATAGTATGCTAGGTTTATTTCATTATTGTAACTCGGGTAACGCCCTTGTTTGGAGTGACCTCCCTTAGGGGGAGATTGTTGGAAATACGTTTTACGTATTAGAAAGGATCGGTCACTCCAATAATAGTCCATGTTGTAGCTCGTAGTTTAGTTATTTACTTTTGTTAAACAAAGCCCAAAACCGAGCCCATGAAGTGTATGGGCCGGCGGCCTAATGTAAACCCAAGCCCATCTCATGGGCTTGGGTATATAAACCCTCTCCTTTGATGGAGAGGGTGTGGTTTTCATTATTTTACACATAGTTCTTTCTTAGTTTCTCTCTCTAAAGTGTGAAATCCACCATTTCTCTATCTCTTTCTCTCTCTAAAAACATAAGCATAGATTTACAAATCTACATGGAGAATCATGTGACATTTCACGGACCACAAGAGCTTGAAGTATATCTTCACTCAGCGTGAATTGAACATGAGACAGAGGAGATGGTTAGAGCTGTTGAAGGATTATGACATTAATCTGCAGTATCATCCCGACAAGGCGAATGTAGTAGCAGATGCACTTAGCAGAAAGTACGGAATGATAAACGACATTAAAATTGATTAGGAAATCATAAGAGACTTGGAGCGACTAGACATAGAGATCATGGTACGTGGACAGCACGGTTACTGGGCTAATCTTAGAGTAGAACCCGAGTTACTCTCTAAGATCAAGGAAGCACAGAAAGACGATGGAGAAATCTGGGCGATAATTCAAAATTTGGAGAAGCAGACAGAATTCAGAGTAGATGCAGATGGTATCTTATGGCAGGGCACGAGACTTTGTGTTCCTGATGATCAAGAACTCTGGGAAGCCTTGTTAGCTGAGGCTCATAGCTCCGCATTCTCTATACATCCTGGTTCGACCAAGATGTACCATGACATCAAGCAGTACTTTTGGTGGAGTGGTATGAAACAGGATGTTGCTACTTACGTCTCCAAATATCTTACCTGCCAGCAGGTCAAGATTGAGCATCAGCGATCTGGCGGTCTTCTTCAACCATTAGATATTCCAGAGTGGAAGTGGGACAAAATCACCATGGATTTTGTTACTGGTCTTTCGCCGACAAAAAGGAAGCACAATGCTATTTGGGTGATCGTTGATCGACTTACCAAATCAGCTCATTTCTTACCGATCCTCAAGGAAGATTCGGTCAGTAAACTCACCGATACCTATAGAAGGGAGATCATGAGACTTCACGGTGTTCCATCCAGCATCGTCTAAGACAGAGATCCTCGTTTGACTTCGCGAATCTGGAGAAGTCTGTAGAAAGCTTGGGGTATACAACTTAAGCTTAGCACGACTTTTCATCCTCAAACAGACGAGCAGTCAGAGCGAACGATTCAGACTTTAGAAGACATGTTGAGGTCATGTGCATTGGAATGGACGGGTGATTGGCACGATTATATCTGTTTGGTGGATTTTGCATACAACAATAGTTGGCACGAAAGTATCAAGTGTGCTCCTTTCGAGATGTTGTATGGCAGAAAGTTTCGCTCCCCAATCTGTTGGGATCAGGTTGGTGAGCGAACACTAGAAGGACCAGAAATTATTGAGCTGACTAATGAGAAGGTCGCGGTAGCTAAGCAGAAGCTGCAAGAAGCACGGTCACGTCAGAAGAGTTATGAAGACAAGCATCGTAGGGACTTACATTTTAACGTGGGAGATCACGTCTTCCTTAAGGTTTCGCCGGCACGTGGTGTTAGACGTTTTGGAATCAAAGGGAAGCTCAGTCCTCGATTCATCGGACCGTTTGATATCATTGAACGAGTCGGTGAAGTATCTTACCGTTTAGCGTTACCTCCGCAGCTTTCTTATGTTCACAATGTTTTCCATGTTTCATTACTCAGAGGGTACCAGTATCATCCCCTTCACATGGTTCAGTATCCACTGGAACAGATTCGTGAAGATCTCACTTTCATAGAAGAGCCCGAACGAGTTCTTGACGGACAAGAACGAGTCATGAGAAGGAAGACGATTCCATTCGTCAAAATCCTTTGGAGGGATCATACCGAGCGGGAAGCCACTTAGGAAACAGAGGAGTCTATCTGGGCTTCCTACCCTCATTTCATATTTTTAATTCGGGTATGTTCTTCTTTTCCAGTAATTTATCTATAATTCGGGGACGAATTATTCTTTTTAGGGGGGAAGAGTTGTAAAACCCGCATGCTTTTACCATGAATAGTACCCTTACGATCGTACGTACATGATTAGAAATTTCCTTTTTATAACATGTTTACGTTTCACGAACAAGAATTACAAGTATTACGTACGTGTTATAACACGATAAGTAATTATATGTATTAACACACGATACTTATTTCAATAATAATTATAATCACGAACATACGAACATGAAATCATGAACGTAAACTAGTCACGAGCTAATATTACGTATGTATGTATATTTATTACGATCACGAATACATATATTAAGTCACGATCGATAACTAATTAATTCACGTAGAACACGAACACGAGGACACACTTAATTATTTAGTCTCGAGAAATGTTCGGGTTACCCCCATGTGGGCCCCTACCCGCGGCTACAACAAGAAAACATGGGCCAAGCCCATGCAAATTTACTAAACAAGGGAAAAAGGGAAAAACATGTTTCATAATTCAAGAAATTAGAAATTAAAGAAAAACCCTAATCCCTTTTCTCCTCCTTCTTTGGCCGCCGGGTATAAGAACACCAAGAGGGGTGTTCGGTTTGATTTTGGTGTTAGATTAATTGCAAGGATCGTTAGTGTGTTCATCCTCCTTGATTCACGTGATTTGGTATAAACTCAAACCTCTTTTATTTTATGTTTTTGATTTACTAATCACATAAAATCATGAATGTTTTTAACAAAAAATTAAAAACAATATATAAACATGTTATTTAATCATGGGGTTAAATCAGTTAAGTGTTAAGGGGTGTTTGTTTGTTGGCCGACGCCTAAACCGAGCCCCAAGGGGGTCTCGGCTTGGCTTACTTCGCACCACCGAGACCTTATGGTCTCGGTTTGGTGGTGGTGGTGTCACGCAGCAAGGAAAAGGGAGACCCCGACCTCGGTCAGGGCATGGTGGTGCAATTGGGTCCGGTTCATGGGTTTAAATACGGGTCCGGTTCACACATGGTTAGAATAAAACACGGTCCGGTTCATGAGTTATTTTTACAAGGTTAAATATTTTACAAGTTATATGTTTTTTTCAAGACTTAAATTAAGTTAATTAAAAACATGAACATGATTAATTTAATTTACATGACTTAGGTTATCAATATGATTATTAATACATGAATCTTTAACCTAAGTATTTATCATTTAATTTGACTATATAATTAATTAATTATTAAAATCATGACTATAATTAATTAATTTACATTACTTAGGTTATATTATTAATAGATTATAATACATGTTTTAACCTAAGTATTTTCACCTTTATTTAATTAAACCATGTTATATTTAATTAAATACTTTAACCTATAGTTTATTTAATTCACATGAAATAATTAATAAACTATACTATTAATTACATGACTTAGAGTATTAATCAGTAGACACTTAAGCTTATATAATTAGCTTAATTATCCAACTTATATCTAATTATGGAAACTTTCTATTTTTAGAAACTTATTTAATTAAGGCAGTTAATCTAATTATGGAAAATTTCTATTTTTATAAACTTATCTATTTTAAGCAGTAAATCTATTTTTGGAAACTTTCTATTTTTGGAAACTTTCTATTTTTAGAAACTTTCTATTTTTGGAAACTTTCTATTTTGGTAACTTTCTATTTTTGGAAACTTTCTATTTTAGTAAACCTTCTATTTTTATAAAGTTACTTATTATTACACAACAAGTATAATAATACAGGAAATACAAGTAATACTTAATCAGAATATATGATAAACACAGTATAAAGCTTAAATCAGTAAAACATGACATGAACATATAAAACAAGCTAAGACATGATATAAAACCAGTTACGTACTCAGTGATCCGATACTTATACATGTATGTATTTATGTAGCATTAGTGATACCGAAGTAGGACTCTCTTCCGTTCGTCTTCTTCGTTCACTGGACACAAGGTACGGATTCTCCGTCCTTTAAGTATGGAAATTCTTCCTTATTAGGATTCCCCGTACGCAGCCAACTGTTTTCCCCAATATATGTTTTATATGTTTTTGAATTGCTTATGTTTAATTAGAATACCTAAAGCCATATACATGCATGACCAGTTTCACCTAGTTATGGAGGTACCATAAACCATAACACTAGAGGTACCAGTGTTATGACTTCTCCACGGCGGAGTGATTGCTCTTGGGTCCCTTTCAGCTTTTGGCCATATTATTATTATCAGGTGGGGCATATGGGTGCATCCTAATTTACATGTTTTTAGTAGATTATTCAGTGTGAATGTGGTATGTGCCTTACATCCTTCACAAGGATCTGATCCCTCATACCCAAAACCAGTATATTAAATTAGAGGCAGCCCCTCTAATTTCCATGACGAGGTCACCCCTCCAAGTATTCATGCACGTTGATATTTCATGACCTACATTGGCTAATGGTAAATATGTTAAACAGTTTTTACAAGATAAACATAAGGCTTTTCAAACTATAAAACTAGTTTTACTAAGATATAACCAGGTTATCCAGGACTTAGTCTTTTCCGCTTCTTCATGTTTATATGCTTATATTATTCATGCTATACTTATATATTCGTGCACTGAGCGTATTGCTCAGCCGTTTTCCTTTTCATGTTCCCAAAACGGCAGGTACTTAGGGACGCTCGTAGACTTTAAGCGTACGTGCATATGGATTGGAAGCTTCCTAGCCTTCTTTACTTTATGCATTTCTTTATACTTTTATTCTCATTTCCATGGACATTGTTTAGTCCTTTCATTTACAGTACTTATGTTTGTGTGTGATGAGTTATACTTTTGGGGTACCGATGTTTGATTCTGGTATTTCCTTTATGGTCATGTAATGTTTAGACATTTATCCTTTTATACTTTCATGACACGCCATAATCACGAGTGACATTCCATTTATCAAAATGGGGTGTTACACTTCTAGATTCCAGAAATGATTTACCCTATTTCGGATTCGCCGTGGGTTAGTCCCGTCCATTGTGTGCATAAGAAAGGTGGAATAACCGTTGTTCCCAATGAAAACAACGAGTTAATTCCTACTCGATTTGTCACGGGTTGGCGAGTTTACATAGACTATCGCAAGCTCAATGATGCCACTCGTAAGGATTATTTTCCTCTTCCTTTCATGGATCAAATGCTCGAGCGTTTAGCGGGTAATGACTACTATTGCTTCTTAGACGGTTTCTCCGGGTATTTTCAAATTCCCATCGATCCAAAAGACCAAGAGAAAACCACATTCACTTATCCTTATGGAACATTTGCATACAAAAGAATGCCTTTCGGCTTATGCAATGCTCCTAGGACATTCCGAAGGTGTATGATGGCTATATTCCATGACATGGTTGAAGAAACTATGGAAGTCTTTATGGATGATTTCTCGGTCTATGGTGATTCTTTCTCATCTTGCCTTGCCAATTTAGAACGTATGCTTAAACGGTGTGAAGACACTCGTCTCGTTCTTAATTGGGAAAAATGCCATTTCATGGTGAAAGAAGGCATTGTTCTAGGTCACAGAATTTCCAAAGCCGTTCTTGAAGTCGACCGTGCTAAAGTCAATGTGATTGCTAAATTACCTCCTCCTTCAACCGTGAAGGGTGTGAGAATTTTTCTTGGTCATGCGAGCTTCTATCGTCGATTCATTCAAGATTTTTCTAAGATCGCTCGCTCGATGACCCACCTCTTGTAAAAAGTCCTTTTATCTTTTAATAAAGAGTGTATCGAATCTTTCAATCTTCTTAAGGATAAATTAACTAAGGAACCGGTCTTATCTACCCCTAATTGGGAGATACCTTTTGAATTGATGTGTGATGCTAGCGACTTTGCTATTGGAGCGGTTTTGGGACAAAGAATCAACAAACATTTCCAACCAATCCATTACGCTAGCAAGACAATGACGGGGGCTCAATTGCATTATACTACAACCGAAAAAGAGCATTTAGCCGTTGTATATGCTTTTGAGAAATTTCGCCTCTATCTTGTCCTTTCCACCACCATTGTGTACACCGATCATTCCGCATTGAAGTACTTGTTAACAAAACAAGATTCGAAACCAAGACTTCTTTGTTGGGTTTTACTCCTTCAAGAATTCGAAATTGAAATTCGTGATAAAAAGGGAGCAGAAAACCTAGCCGCGGATCATCTGAGTAGACTCAAGGATCCTTATCAAGGGGAACTTCCAAATCAAGAGATTAATGAATCTTTTCCCCTTGAGGCCTTAATGTCTATTAACTCCAATCTTGATGAGACCCCATGGTTTGCGGACTTTGCAAACTACTTGGCAGGTGGAATTCTCATCGATGGGTTATCGTCCTAACAAAATTAGAAATTCTTCAAGGATGTGAAAACTTACTATTGGGACGACCCTTATCTCTTCAAACAATGTACTGACTTGATCCTTCGTCGGTGTGTTGACGAGCTCGCAGCTTTATAAATCTTGGAAGCTTTCCATAAAGGACCAACCGGTGGTCACTTTGGTCCTAACTATACCGCGAAGAATGTTTTTGACTGCGGATTCTATTGGCCCACCATTTATCGTGATGCACACGAAATGGTTAAGCATTGTGATGCTTGCCAACGACAAGGCAAGATCATACATAAAGATGAGATGCCTCAAAATTTCATCCAAGAATGTGAAATATTTGACGTATGGGGCATCGACTTTATAGGGTTATTTACATCATCTAAAGGGAACAAGTACATCCTCGTAGCCGTTGACTACGTATCTAAATGGGTTGAAGCAAAGGCTTTACCTACGAACGATGCGAGGGTGGTTGGGAACTTTATGAAACAATTATTTTCTCGATTTAGTGTTTCTCGTGCTATCATTAGTGATCGAGGGACTCATTTTTGCAATGATCAATTTGCACGAGTCATGGCTAAGTATGGTGTCAATCACCATCTTTCCACCGCGTATCATCCACAAACTAATGGTCAAGCCGAGATCTCTAACCTTGGACTTAAACGAATCTTAGAGCATACTGTGGGAGAGCATCGTGCCTCGTGGGCCGATAAGTTAGATGATGCTTTTTGGGCTTTCCGTACCGCATATAAGACACCTATTGGTTGCACTCCATATCGTCTTATGTACGGA
The DNA here is from genome assembly GCA_025667525.1 of Glebionis coronaria. Lineage (NCBI taxonomy): Eukaryota > Viridiplantae > Streptophyta > Magnoliopsida > Asterales > Asteraceae > Glebionis > Glebionis coronaria. The sequence goes on from JANFOE010000193.1 coordinate 3,399,583, forward strand.
AAGGCATGCCACCTCCTCATTGAGTTGGAGCATAAGGCTTATTGGGCCTTGAAATGGGCTAATTTTGATATCAACAAAGCCGATGATCTTAGGAAAATCCAACTCAATGAACTCAATGAACTAAGGAATGAGTCTTATGAAAACTCTTTAATCTACAAGGAGAAAACTAAGATCATTCATGATTCCAAGATCAAAAACCGAGAGTTCAAAATTGGTGATCAAGTTTTACTCTTTAACTCTCGGTTGAAAATCTTTTCGGGCAAGCTTAAATATCGTTGGTCCGGCCCATTCACCGTTGCTAAAGTCTTCCCTTATGGCACCATTGAGTTATCTCAACCAAATGGACCAAACTTTAAGGTGAATGGCCAACGTGTCAAGTTGTATTTTGGTAAGGACATCTCTCATGAGATGATTCCATCCCTCACCACGTTTCCCTTGAATTAGTTCTGGGTCGATTCAGGCTCGTGACTCAGTTAACAAAAACAAGCGCTTCTCGGGAGGCAACCCGATGTTCTATCCTTTTTCCCCGTTTTCATCATAAGTGTAGGGGGAAAGCCTAGTAGGTGTTTGTTGTTTTCTTTCTTATGATGTGCAGGGATTTGGAGCTTTCAAGATCCACGTTTGATGACTTTTGATGCACCGTGATCCCGTGTTCCCTTCTTCCCAGTTCTATCCTAAACTCTTGTGATTTAATATTTCATATCTTACATTGAAATCATTATAGTTGTCTCTTCCTTAGCAAGATTTAAACAAAGTGCACAATGTCCTAAGTGTAGGGGAGTGATGAGACTGCTTTTATACATAGTCTCATCGTCCAAATCGGGCTTAAAATGCATAAAATATCATATAAACTGCCAAATATATGCTCGTGTTTGTTACTTGTGTATTATAGGTACGGATATTGAGGAAAAGACAAAAAAGATCACAAGAATCATTCAAAAACGAACACGGGAAACGAAGCCGCACAATGAACCGGACCCGAATCATGATTTTCCAAAATGACCTTGAAGAATTGAAGAAATACAAGTTTGGTCCCTCATCTTTGAAGACTTGTCACAAATGACCCTCCAATAGTCATGTGTACAAGAAAAATCCCTAAAGTTTGAGCATTGTACAAGAACAACCCTTGAAGAATGAGAAAAGTGCATAAAATGTCCTTGAAACAAGTTTGTAAAAATATTGTGCCAAAAATGCCAAGCTGCCAAAGTATATTATAAAGGGAAATAGAAGTTATTGCTGGTTGTTACAAAGTGAAGGAATCAAGAGAGTTAAGGGGCTTATACTGCCAAGACACCACAACTACTCCTAGCCAACCAAACCTCCATGTCATCATCCAACACCAATCACAATCCCCCACCTCACAACCCCCCTCCCACGTCACCTTCCACCCAAGTTTATTTAATTAACCAGGTCAAACAGTCAACGATCCTTCCCTCCTTAACATTTATTTAAAAAGCCTAATCCCCAAAACGGATTAAAAAAGCACTAATCACCCCCATAAACCCTAAATTCCCCAAGCTCAATCAACTTCATATCAAAGGGGTTTTGTTTCAATATTTCCAGATTACAAATTAATCCCACCCTCAACACAACCCACCTCACAAAACACCCTCACATGGGTTGTGAACCCCACCTTGTACCTCCCCTGCACGTCACTTTCCTCCTCAAAACCTAAAACCGACAAGATGAACGTCCCTGATCCTTTTACTTGGTCCCAAAGGTTGAATGAACGCACAAGATTACCCTTACAGCTTGCACATCACTCTCCATGGACAGAGATCACATGAAGGCCAATTTTAACCAAGATTCGTCTAAGGGCAAGACTGGAAATTTGAAGATTAGGGTTTAAGCATTTGTATATTTTATTCAAGTATCTAGAACCATCTATGTACGCCTATAAAAGGCACTAGGATTTTTCATTTTTCCTTGTTCCAGAATTTTTCAAAGTTTCTTGTAATCCCTTTTTAATTAATGAAAGTTGGTGTTTTGGGTTTAAAAAGTAATTCCTTTTCTTGTTTTTAAAAGTTGGTATTGGCTTGTGAAAGATTATGAGTTCCAATTCTCTTGTAGTATAACACTGAATGTGTTATAGGTTTAAAATTTTGGTGGTTTAAAAGTTTGATGTTTTCAGAAATCCATGAATATTGAGAAGTGAAAGTGGATTGGTATTCCTGGATTTCTGAATTTGCATTTGGTTTCAAAAACGTGTTCAGATTTTCAAAATTTGGGTAAATCAGTTTTCCAAAATTTCAGTTTTATAAGATTTCTCAAAATCTTTTATATCTTTGTTTTAACCACTTACTGTAGCAAAAGCTTCAAGCATGTAGCTTGAAGCTCTTGCCACTTGAAGCTGTTCTTGTTGGTTGTGATTGTGCAGGCACAAGAAGGAAAGAAGTTTCCTTTCTCGTTCATTCTTTTTCTCTTTTTTTTGGTATCAAGTACTCCCCATACCAATAGCCAAGGCTCAGCTCAGGCCCCAGCCTGATTGGAGGTGACATAGCAGTCACTAAGGGACCTGGATGTAGGTCCCTCTAGGTAGCATACTTGTTTCCATTTTCAGTTTTCAAAATTTGGTGTTTAAGTGATTTTGCATGAAAGTTGTTTGTTAGCTTGTTGAGTGGTTTGATTTGAGTTTAATAGGATTGTTATTCATGTTTAAAGCTATTGTAATCAGTTTGGTGGATTTGTGATTGAAATTGGTTTGATAATTTTGATTTCCAGAAACTAAAAGGGTGTTTGGATCAAGGTTTAAGTTGGGTAGAATAACACCATCTTGGCTTAAAAACTAGTTAGACACTCTCACTAGGTTGTTATTAGGTGGTAAGTATATTTTGTTTTCAGTTTGGAGAAGTTTACAACACATTTGCATGATAAAAGTTTGGAAAAGAGCACATAAATCAGTAACTGCCTCTCCTGCATGATTTTTGAGTGATTTTTGCCATCCAACTTTGTAATCTGTTAGAAGTAGGGTTTAAGCAGGGTTTGCTATTGCTTATTTGTCATTTGGTGAACTTATGTGCTAGTTATGAGCTTTTGAATCTCATTTTGGTGCAAGTAAACAATACTCTACTGTTCATCAGAAACATTAGCCTTAATCAGAAACTTTCTTGGCTATTTGAGCTTGATTTTGCTAAGTGACTTTTGTGTTTTTGTGTTTGCATAGACTCCTTATACTCAACTGAGTATAAGGGTGCCTTATTGTCCAAAATAAGCACTCAATATAATCTTTCCTAAGCTTATAGCTTAATTGATCAAAAAAATACACTACCAGTGGGAACTCCTTTCCCACTGCTAGCACATCTGTTAGCACTGCTAAGCTACAAGACAAATCCAGCAAAGTGTCACTATCAGTTTTTGAGAATTTTTGTCTTTAGTGGGAAAATTTGTGAATTAGACTTTCAAACAAGTTTTGTAATTTTTCTAATTTTATTTCTTATTTTTCTGTTTAATTAAATTTTTTATTACTGTTCATTTGCTATTTTTTAGGTTTTATTGCTATTTTTAATACTTTTTAATTTTCTGGTTTTGGCATTTAGTGCCAAAAATACATATTTTTTAGTTTCAACATTTTTCTTTTATTAAGAAAAACATTTTAAGTTTTTTGGTATAAAAAGTTTTTACTGTTCATCTTTTATTTATTTTTTATAATTAATTTAGTTTAATTAGGGTTTTATTTAAAACTGTTTTTGTCTTCTAGTGAAAAATTTAATATTTTTCAAACTTTTTCAATTTTCTACTGTTCATTAGAGTAAATTAGGATTTTTAAAATTGGTAAATTATATTTAGCATTATTTTATTATTTTTATAATTATTTTAGTTTAAAAATAGTTTTTAGTGATTTAAAAATAGAAAAATAGTTTTTAAAATTTAAGAAAAATACCTTTTAGTCTTTAGATAATATAAGTAAGTTATTTGTTCAATATAATAATATTTTGGACATTTTGATTAATTATATTTAATTTTAGGGCTTTAATTAGCATTTAAAATTGAATTTTTAATTAATAAAAGGTTTTAAAATATTTTTATTGGATTTTTATTCTCATTTATATTATTGTAGACTACTTTTAGCTTTTAATTAATTTTTAGTTTTAAAAAAAAATTAATTTTGTAGTTTTTTACGGTTTTACGTGAACGCCTTTTCGTCTTAGCTCGATCCGTCTTCGTAACCGTCTTTTCTTTCTTATTTCTATTTTCTTTTTTCTCAAATATAATCACAAACATTAATCAATTCATCACACAACACACGTGCCTCCTTGAGAACGAACTCACTTTTAGGGTCATTCACACACGGTTTTCCTAAATCGTCGTGCTTACCCTATATTATTGCCTTGTTTTCCTAAACAAGTGTGATTTTACAACTATCAAAATGGCGCCGCTGCCGGGGAGGCGTGTTGTGTTTTGATTGAACAATTGTTTTTTTATATAACCATAATTAGTATTTGTATTAGTAGCACTCTACTAATACGTATTATCGTTTTTCGGTTTTTGTGTGAATATTATTACTATATTGTATACGTAGAACAATAAATTCACAAGTACTCCAAATACGTGAGAAATCACAACCTTGACTTGGGAGGTCATTACCCAATCATTGTATTCGAATCTCAAACCAAAGAAAAAAGGAAAAAATAAATAAATACTTTCGTGAAGCTCGATTTTGAAAAATACAAACTATAAGGTGGGTATAAGGCGGTTGTATTTCACGACCTAAAGGAAAAAGGCTCTTAAGTGCTTCGCGCCGCCTCGTTTCCTCCGCTTTCTTGTGCGTATTTGATTTTGAGAGCTAATCGAGGGTTTTGCCGCCCAAAGTATTATTACATATCATATATATTTTCTTGGTTTCTATTGATTAAACCCTCTTGAACGATTTGGTGTTCCACCATCGTTCTAAAGTCATCGAAGGCGTTCACTCCACGTGATCGTTTTCATTCCTTGAGGCTTCTTTAATCAAGAGATTTGATTAAGGGGGAGATTTGTAGATTTGTGTCTACTTAATACATTCACCAATTTCCAAAAAAGTTAATACCATCAAAAACCACAAAAAAATTGAAAAATACAAAACACCAAAAAGAATCTTCTTTGCTCGTCTCCTCGTTATACGTGACGTTTATGCTAACTCGTAATCAAGCAAAACGTGCACGTAGACGAAAGAACAAAACTCCCACTCCAACTCATTCTAGTGAGGAGTCTCCTATTGACGAACCCATTGTACGAGAAGCACCAACCATGGCGAATCGAACTATGATGGAGTTACTTCAAGCACCCACCGAGGGTTATGGAGAAGCTATTGTGATTCCCGCTATCCTTGCGGAGAATTTTGAGGTGAAAACGGGTTTGTTGTCGATGATCCAAAACAACAAATTCCGTGGTGATGAGAAGGACAATCCCCACAACCATATCCGCCAATTCAATCGTCTTACCGCTACTTGCAAATTTAAGGATGTCTCGAATGACTCGATTAAGATGATGCTTTTTCCGTATTCCTTAGCGGGGCCCGCTAAAATTTGGTTAGAGAAAGAGCCACCCAATTCTATATTAACGTGGAAGGATCTCGTTTCAAAATTTGTGAACCAATTTTTTCCGCCCTCTAAGACTACGCATTTCAAAAACGAGATTTCTAAATTTTCACAAGAATCAAATGAAAGTTTTTCAACGGCTTGGAATAGGTTAAAGGAGATGTTGCATGAATGTCCTCATCACGGTTTTTCCGACTTGCATCAAATTGACACGTTTTACAATGGACTTAATGATCATGAAAGAGATTATTTAAATGCCGCCGCGGGTGGTAATTTTTTGTGTAAAACGGTCGAGGAAGCTTTGGTCATAATTGAGAATAGGTCTAAGGTTTATAGCCCTCGTAACACACCGAGTGTTGCCAAAATGGGCTCGTCATCGTCTCGTAGCATTAACGCCTTACAAGATGAAGCAAATGAAGAAAATTGATTTTTTGATAGATTTGCTAACCTTATGACTCATTAGAAAAATCAAGAAGCTTCAAATTCCGCTTCGGTTAAAGCGGTATCTAAGAGTTGTTTGTCGTGTGGTGGAGCTCATGATCTTTCCGAGTGCATTACCGCGGATGGTAACACTTCGAGTGCTTATGTAGCCAAGGGAACTTATAACCAAAACGGCCAAGGTTCCCGCCAAAATCAAGCTCCACCAAATCAAAATGCTAATAACTATCGAAACAACAACCAAGGTGGTAATTATCAAGGAAATCAAAGGAATTACAACAAGGGTAATTATCAAAGTGGAAATGGGCAAATTTCAAACCAAAACCAAAACCGTGATTTTCAAACTACTACACAAGGTTTTCAAAATGATCACACCAAAAATCTTCAAGGAGAATTTTTGAATTATGCTAAGGCAAACGATGCTAAGTTTGACAATATGAAACGTGAAATGGTTAGCTTAAGATCCGAGTTGAAAAACGAGCTTAAAAACGAACTTGCTAATGAACTTAAAACTCATGCTAATAAAATGGAAGGAAATGTCCAACGACTCCAACAAAATCAACAAAAAATGGAGCAAGGTCAACATGAGATTAAGCAAGAGTTGTTAAAAGCGGATGCTAGGCAATCTAAGTTTGAAGACCGGATGGGAAAAATGTTTGAAGCTATCATGTGTAAGCCCTCTTATTCGGGTGGTCTTCCTAGTGATACCATCGTGAACCCGAAAGGAGAATTGAAGGTTATTACTACTCGTAGTGGTAAAACTTTCAAAGAACCCATTTCTCGTCCAAGTACTTCTATGGAGAAGGAAAAAGAGAAAGAACCCGAGGTGGTGGTTGAAAAGGAGCAAATTCCAAGCCCACGAAGTACCGCTCAAACCACACCTACGGTTGAACCAATACCAATCATGGAACCCGAGATTCCAAGGCCGATGCCTATGCCCCAACCGACACCACCCTTACCATACCCTTCAAGACGAGACGGGGAAAAGGCACAAGAACGAAATAATTATCAATTTGAACTTTTTATGAAAATGTTTCGTGACTTGCATTTTAATATAAGTTTTGCCGACGCCTTAGTCATGATGCCTCGATTTGCCGCAAACTTCAAAAGTATGTTGAATAACAAAGAAAAATTGCAAAAATCATCTAGTTGTTCATCGGTTTTTCTAAGCCGCATACCTCAAAAAGTCGGTGATCCCGACAAGTTTTTAATCCCATGTGCTATACAAGACATGGAAGAATGCTACGCCTTGGCCGATCTTGGTGCTAGTATTAATTTGATGCCTCTTGAGATTTTTAAATCGCTCAATCTTCCCAATCTCACTCCTTCAAGAATGTCAATCGAGATGGCCGATCATTCTACGATTTTAGCTTGTGGAGTAGCCGAGGACGTCTTTGTGAAAGTTGGAAAGTTCTACTATCCCGTAGACTTTATTGTTGTTGATATTCCCATCGATCCTAAAGTTACTCTAATTTTAGGTCGATCATTTTTGGATACCTCGAGAGCACTTATCGATGTGCATGCAAGGAAAATCACTCTTCGTTTCAATGAGGAAGAACTCGTCATTAATGCAACTCAAAACTCCACACTTTATCATGTGTATTCTATCACGTCTTTGTACAATGTCAATCCCATCAAAAACATTTGCAAAAAGATTTCAAAAAGAGTTTTAGAAGTTGTTGAGAAAAATGAAGTTCCGTCCCCTCCGCCGGTGGAGGTCAAGAGTGTTAAGTCTACAATTCCAATTGTGAATGATTCTTCGGATGATGAATGTGTTGATCCCGATGGGGGAGTTTTCTTTGTCGACAAACGTTTTGAAAACTTACCACCACCTTTACCAAAACGCTTTTCAAATGTGAGAATTTTTAGTGTGACTAACATTGCTTTAGAAACACCAAATGTTTTTGACATAAATAAGTCGGGTTTTCACAAGGAGAGTTTAAAAGATGAAAAAGGGAAAGATTTTAAATTGGATTTAAAAGATTTTTCTACAATTCTAACTCCGTCATCACCACGTGTATTGAGTACTACAAGCTCGTCTTCTCCTTTTGACGATGCTTTGTGTGGACCTAGTGTGGGGGAAACCCCTTATGTTCCCTCCCCTTTCTCCACCGAGGACGAGATATTTGATCATGGAATTGCTTGTAAAGGGAAATCTCGGTCTTCCACCGATGCAATAAATGGAAAATCTTTTCATTTGATTGGTGCGAGTCTACCTCGAGTAGCTCAATGTTTTCATGACTTACCCATTGTCCCACCCTTCTATTTCTTCTCACCTATTTTCTTGAAACCCTTTGGGTTTATATTGACTCATGATGAAGTGGCGTTGATTTGATTTTCCAAATGAAAACGAGAACGCCATCTTCGATCCTGGTATTTTGCATCATCAAAGGACTTAGTCCTTAATACCGGTTGTTTTGGGGCCTTGTTTATCATGTAAGCCCCACTAAAAATTGACGACATCATGATAATCCCTAAATGATCACATTTATGGGGATTCGAGTCGAGCTTTTGACTCGGTTATCAAAAACAAGGTGCCTCGTGGGGGAAACTAATATGGAGATTTTTACTAGTTGAAAAGTTCGTTTCTCGGTATCTAATCGAATTGATTTCCGGTTAATTGTGTGAGATTAGTTGTTCTTGGTGAAACAAATATTTTTGGTTTTGAGAAAATAAATGAGCACGACTTAATAATGAATGACGAGAAATTAACACTAAAACAAGTTAAAATGTAAACGGTGCGATATTTAAAACTTTAAAAGTAAATGACGAGAAAAGAAAAGACGTAAAATTAAAACTTTACAAAAAGTAAATGAACCAAATAAAAACTTAAACTAAAAGAAAAGTGAATAAAAATTCAAATAAATAAAAAGGCGGGAAGAATCAAACTTGAATTAAAAGTAGAAAACCTAAAAATAAAAACAGAAAGAACCTTGATTCGGAAGTTCAAAACTTCCGAATGAAGCTTGCTTCATTCGGAACTTCTAGACTTCCGCATGAAGGTTGCTTCATTCGGAACTTCTAGACTTCTGGATGAAGGTTGCTTCATCTGGAACTTCTAGACTTCCAGATGAATGTTGCTTCATTCGGAACTTCTAGACTTCCAGATGAAGGTTGCTTCATTCGGAACTTTTGACTTCCGGATGAAGGATGCTTCGTTCGGAACTTTTTAAGTTCCGGATGAAGGTTACCTGGGAATGAATAAAATACAGAAACAACAACTGAAGAACAGGGGATGTACAGTAAACACGATTTATCCTTAAATCAATTAAAATCAAACGAAAGATTAAACCAAAACAACCAATAAGCATCAACTAACATTAATCAATCAAAACAAATCATCAAAACTAACAAACATAACCAAATCAATCAAAACCCACTTGATCAAAATCATAAAAACTCAAGAACATGAACAATGATGAATAAGAACAAATCAAACTAGAAAGGAAGAAGATGATGAATTAAAAGCTTAATTAAAAAGTACGGATTCAATAACAAAAGCTTAAACACAAATTAATCTAGAGAGAGAAAGCATAAATCTAGAGAGAGAAACTACCTACTCCTAATCTAATCCTAAAACTAACCACCCCCTCTCACAACAAGTGAGGGTGGTATTTATAGGAGAGGGGAGTGGTTGGTGGCTTCCTCTTTCTTTCTTTCTTGGTCCTCGGTCTTTCAGTATTCTTAAATTCTTCGACTTTTAAGACTTCGTCTCGGGATTTCTATGAACTCGTCTTGTAATTTTCTTCATAAATTTGACCTGAGTTCTTCGACTTTATTAAACTTTCGTCTTTGGACTTTTTCTTCGATAAATCTTCAGAATTGGTCTTGGACTTCCGTTCTTTTTCCACTTTTGATCTTTCGACTTCGTCTTTTGTCTTTTTCTTCAATAAAAGCCCGTGAAAGCCGTGTTTTCTCCACTTTTCACCTTTTGGACCCTGAAACACAATAAAAACACAAACCACGCATGATTCCGCCATTTACGACATAAAATATACGTTTAGGTCCCGTTTTAATGTAATTAAGTGGTAGAAAAGATGGGTGTTTTCACACCTATCAAATCCACTACACTTAACCATTGCAATGCCCTCATGCAATGCTTAGTGATAAAGCAAGGTTTACACTTTCCATCATAATCAACCTACCTTGGCCTTTATTAAACAACTAAGGAAAATCAAAAAGATAGAAAATAACAAGATGCAACAAGGAAGAAACTTGTAAAGAAATCTAAGACTTACATTAGGGCTTGTATGTCATGAATGTTTATCACCCTCAAGTTTTACGTTCCCCATGCCAAGCTTAAAAACAAGATAATTGTTAGTACAAGTTAGCATAAAAAACATTTACTCATGCGGTTCAATTAATCACTTAAACTCCCTTATTCCTATGGGTATCTCTTATATTTTATTGATGTCTTGAATGATCATGAGGATGCATTGTTGACTTATTTCGATAATTTATTTAAGCTGAAAGCAAAGTAGGACGATTTGATCAATAGTTAGCTAAAGGACAAAATCTCTTAAAACTGCTTCTCGGGATATCAAAAAGTTCATATCTTGGCATAACTTGGTTCACGATTTGAGACCTTTCTCGGGCCGATATTTGGCATGTACTTCATACTTCATATCTTGAGAGACGTGCTTGAGATAATGGTCTTCTCATGTTCATAGAGTTTCTTCACTTGGAGACTTTTGAGTGGTACTCCAACTTAGTTGACCACGACTTCATGATTATTCTTTGATCTCTAATTGGGATTTTGAGATACAACGATCCGCCTCCTTTTCGGACTTGGATCTATTTATCCTCATACCTTGTTAGGGTCTTTTCGGATAGACTTCTCCATGATCTTTATGGGAGTTGATTGCTTTTCATCGTGAGTCTTGATCCTTCATATTGACTTTGGGAATAATGCTTTTCACATCACCTTGGATCTTTAGCAATAAAATGGAATCCTCATGCCTTGTTAGGGCCTTTTTGGACTCGCCAATCTTCGCGCCCCGCTTCATAAGTTATGCCTTGGCTATGAACTCTCGTCATTACCGAGCAACTTTTAAACGATCTTGGGCTAGAATCTAAGTAACTTTTCAAATCGTACGACCTTACTTATTGCAGATAATTTATTAGCAAGTGATGGGAGAAAAAGATCATAATTAACTCACATAAGTTAATGAGAGAATACCAAACTTGTAGCCAACTCTATCATTTCTCGTTCTCCATAATTTAAAATCTCAAGGAATGAGACTCGTGGATGCTTAGCCTAATAAACCAATTAAGGTCTACATGGTTAAGGATACTAGCTAGAGTGAACTTAGATAAGTAAACTCGGGTTGAGTCAAAATATTCACAACGGGCCTAATATATCAAAGATATCTAAACTTGCTAAAACCATTTTATTAAAATGCTAGAAAGTAACAAAAATAAAGGAGACTACAACTAGGCCAAAATAGATTAAAAATTTTGAAAAATGTCGAAAAATTGATTTTCCGGTTAAAATGAGGGCAAATACAAGGAAAAGGCCACTTAACTTCGATAGAAGTCCCCCCTACACTTAATATAAACATTGTCCTCAATGTTTAAGCATGTGGGAGTAAACTCCCCTACACTTAGGACATTGTGCACGTTGTTTAAATCTCGCTAAGGAAGAGACAACTAAAGAGATTCCTATTTTAATATTTGAAAAATATAAAATAGTGAATCGAAAAGAGTGTAGGATAGAACCGGGAAGAAGGGAACACGGAGTCACGGTTCGTCAAAAGTCATCAAGAGTGTGTCTTTGAAGCGCTAATCCCTGCACATGATAAGAAAGAGAACAAGAAACACCAACGGGGCTCCCCCTACACTTATGGTGAAAATACATAGATAATTGGGTTGCCTCCCAAAAAGCGCTTGTTTATATTAACCGAGTCACGAGCCTGACTCGTCCCCGAATTAAATGGTCCATGGGGAAACCTCGAATGTGATACCGGGATCAAAGACCTTGTCCTCGTTCCCGGAGGACATTAATAAAGGAGAGGCGGGGGAATAAGTCTTGAAAGGGAGAAAGGTCCTTTCAACATACGTATAGTATGTGAATTCAAGATCCACGGGAGGTGGGTTGGGTATAGTGAGCACATTGTCCTCCCCCAAAGACAATGGAAGCTGAGCAAAACGGCAAAGCCGTGATGGTATCAATCATAGCATAATCAATGTCACCTCCCGGGTCAAAGCACTCATCCTCATTTCCCGGTATAAAACGAGTACAGTAAAAGTGATACATCACCCGCTTGGGTGTGCACGTAGGAGGATGAGGTGGCAATATAATATGAGAAGTATGAGAACAATTACCTTCCACCTGCGTCCCTTTTTCAGTAGATTCACATCTTTCCACCTCTGGGATAGAAGGTGTAGTGTCATCGTGTAATAAATCCTCAAGAAAAAGTATATCTCCTTCCACATCAGAATACCCGGATATGTATTCCATGGGTGTATCAATATCAAGAAACTCATCGATCTCAGGAATGTGAAAACCATCATCACAAAGGAGTGAAGTATTTTTCTTTAGAAATTCCTCCTCGTCGAAAATAACCTCAATATCGTCATCACTCTCCTCATTATTTATAGGGCCAATAATATGCTCAGGGATATGGGTACTCGTCTGATCTTGTTGATGTAAAAATGACTCCATACAAGTTCGCAGCGTGTGTAAAAGCTCTTTTGATTGCGCTTGAAAAGCTGTAGCAAGATCGACAATTGGTTCTTGGTAACTCATCTCGTGACGAGGCTGATGATCGAGTGAGTGCGGTGGGGGCTCAAGATTTTGAAAACCGGAATTATAGCACGGTTGTGGCTCATAGTTGTTCATCGGTTGACAATAATAGGTATCGTGAGGACCCCCACAGTTGTTGCAAACCGGGTATGGAGAAAAATCAAGTGCGTCTTGTGGATAGCTATTATCATTGTCATAATTGTACCCTGGTTCTTGCCCGTGACCATACGGGTATCGAACCGGGCACGAAAAATGCCAATGAGAATCGCTTCCACAATAGATGCACGGGGGAACAGGAGGTGGGTTCAAAAAGAGGGAATTAGTCGAGTTGCACAAGGGACAAAATCCGAATTGTGTGTAGTCGATATCGTTTCCGCACCGCTCACATGTACACCATTGACAAGAGTTGTTTGCAGATAATTGTTTCCCACACCGGACGCAATGGACATAAAAATCCATAAAGAAAGATAGATAAGCAAGAAGAATATTTTTGGTGCAAAACTATGAAAAAGAAATGCTTTTTATGATTTTTCAAATGTTTTTGGATTTTTGAAAATTTTTGACAAGAAAAATAACGTTCACAAGTGAACGGATCCCAAAATCCAACGCGTCTCTCACAAAAAACCTTCGATCTTCACGAAAAGAGCCGGCAGCGGCGCCATTTTAATATGGAGATTTTTACTAGTTGAAAAGTTCGTTTCTCGGTATCTAATCGAATTGATTTCCGGTTAATTGTGTGAGATTAGTTGTTCTTGGTGAAACAAATATTTTTGGTTTTGAGAAAATAAATGAGCACGACTTAATAATGAATGACGAGAAATTAACACTAAAACAAGTTAAAATGTAAACGGTGCGATATTTAAAACTTTAAAAGTAAATGACGAGAAAAGAAAAGACGTAAAATTAAAACTTTACAAAAAGTAAATGAAGCAAATAAAAACTTAAACTAAAAGAAAAGTGAATAAAAATTCAAATAAATAAAAAGGCGGGAAGAATCAAACTTGAAATTAAAAGTAGAAAACCTAAAAATAAAAACAGAAAGAACCTTGATTCGGAAGTTAAAAACTTCCGAATGAAGCTTGCTTCATTCGGAACTTCTAGACTTCCGGATGAAGGTTGCTTCATTCGGAACTTCTAGACTTCCGGATGAAGGTTGCTTCATCCAGAACTTCTAGACTTCCGGATGAATGTTGCTTCATTCGGAACTTCTAGACTTCCGGATGAAGGTTGCTTCATTCGGAACTTTTGACTTCCGGATGAAGGATGCTTCGTTCGGAACTTTTCAAGTTCCGGATGAAGGTTACTTGGGAATGAATAAAATACAGAAACAACAACTGAAGAACAGGGATGTACAGTAAACACGATTTATCCTTAAATCAATTAAAATCAAACGAAAGATTAAACCAAAACAACCAATAAGCATCAACTAACATTAATCAATCAAAACAAATCATCAAAACTAACAAACATAACCAAATCAATCAAAACCCACTTGATCAAAATCATAAAAACTCAAGAACATGAACAATGATGAATAAGAACAAATCAAACTAGAAAGGAAGAAGATGATGAATTAAAAGCTTAATTAAAAAGTACGGATTCAATAACAAAAGCTTAAACATAAATTAATCTAGAGAGAGAAACTACCTACTCCTAATCTAATCCTAAAACTAACCACCCCCTCTCACAACAAGTGAGGGTGGTATTTATAGGAGAGGGGAGTGGTTGGTGGCTTCCTCTTTCTTTCTTTCTTGGTCCTCGGTCTTTCAGTCTTCTTAAATTCTTCGACTTTTAAGACTTCGTCTCGGGATTTCCATGAACTCGTCTTGTAATTTTCTTCATAAATTAGACCTGAGTTCTTCGACTTTATTAAACTTTCATCTTTGGACTTTTTCTTCGATAAATCTTCAGAATTGGTCTTGGACTTCCGTTCTTTTTCCACTTTTGATATTTCGACTTCGTCTTTTGTCTTTTTCTTCAATAAAAGCCCGTGAAAGCCGTGTTTTCTCCACTTTTCACCTTCTCGACCCTGAAACACAATAAAAACACAAACCACGCATAATTCCGCCATTTACGACATAAAATATACGTTTAGGTCCCGTTTTAATGTAATTAAGTGGTAGAAAAGATGGGTGTTTTCACACCTATCAGAAACCCATGCTTATCCATGTACATATTATTGCTTTCTAATTAGTTAATGTGAGGGGATTTGTGCCCTTCCAACCTTTGTTCTGTGGTTGTTTGTGAATTGTGAACTTTAGATGATCATGATCTTCACGATTGGAGCCTCTCGTGTTCATTTTATGGGAGCACTCGATCGTTTGCTTTGAAGACATTTCTCTATATCCAAATGATATATCCTTTGATGTTCTAACTTTAGGTTTTTAGCACACTTCATAAACGGCTATTAATTTATTTGTTACACCTTTTCCATGCTAGATTAGGCATTCGACTACGTCTCTAGTATGGGGGTGTTTGCACCCCTAGACTCGAAACATTGAGGACAATGTTTAACTTTAGTATGGGGGGGGTGAATAGATACTTGCCTTGCCAAACCTTCACGCTTTCCAAAGTTTACCTTTTTGTTATCGTTTTGTTGCAAAATAAGGCTAAAAATGGCCAAATTTTAATTTTTTTTCATGTTTCATAAGTGTTTGAAGACAGGAATGTAGGTTTTCCGATGGCGAGAATAAGAGTAATTTTTGACTCGACCGTGCGTGTTGAGCACTTAGCTTTGGTTCCTTAACTACACATTAGGCTAAGTCTCTTAAATGAGGACGAGAAATGATAGAGTTAATTATAAGTTACTATGCTAAACGTAGAATACTCGTATTCTTTCAAAAACTCATGTGTTCTCGTTGTTTGCTTATTCTCCCTTCGCATGTAAATATTTTTTGCTTAATAAATATTGACTTAGCGGTTTAGTTAGGATTGTTGGGTTTCTAGTCTTTTCTAGTAGCTTCCGTGTAATTAAATTGGGAAGACATTAAGGTATCGCCAGCGTCACGGTTTTGAAGTATTGGCACCCCAATAATCGAAAGCTTCACCTAATAATAAGATTTCAAGTGCTCACCTAAATCTAGCAAACAATTTGAAGCCCCACAAGGCCGAAAAATCTATGCAAAATTGAAAGTGAATCAAGCCTTAATCTTCGAAGCTTTAAAGATCCAAAATTCGCTTTAGCGTGAGGATATACGTCTTTGGCTAATAAAACCATCGATGAGGCGGATAATAAAAGGCAAGGCAAGACCAAAACGTCCCATTTTGCGATGAAAATCATACATTATGTCTAAAACACAAGTAGTAGTAATAGTAGTAGTGTAGCTAGTTTATCATTCCAATAAAGTGAATAAAATTAAATTTTGGAGGTGCTACGATACTTTATTCTAGCATTGCGTGAGGACACGGCAATGGTTTAGTATGGGGGAGTGATGAGACTGCTTTTATACATAGTCTCATCGTCCAAATCGGGCTTAAAATGCATAAAATATCATATAAACTGCCAAATATATGCTCGTGTTTGTTACTTGTGTATTTTAGGTACGGATATTGAGGAAAAGACAAAAAAGATCACAATAATCATTCAAAAACGAACACGGGAAACGAAGCCGCACAATGAACCGGACCCGAATCATGATTTTCCAAAATGACCTTGAAGAATTGAAGAAATACAAGTTTGGTCCCACATCTTTGAAGACTTGTCACAAGTGTCCCTCCAATAGTCATTTGTACAAGAAAAATCCCTAAAGTTTGAGCATTGTACAAGAACAACCCTTGAAGAATGAGAAAAGTGCATAAAATGTCCTTGAAACAAGTTTGTAAAAATATTGTGCCAAAAATGCCAAGCTGCCGAAGTATATTATAAAGGGAAATAGAAGTTATTGCTGGTTGTTACAAAGTGAAGGAATCAAGAGAGTTAAGGGGCTTATACTGCCAAGACACCACAACTACTCCTAGCCAACCAAACCTCCATGTCATCCTCCAACACCAATCACAATCCCCCACCTCACAACCCCCCTCCCACGTCACCTTCCACCCAGGTTTATTTAATTAACCTGGTCAAACAGTCAACGATCCTTCCCTCCTTAACATTTATTTAAAAAGCATAATCCCCAAAACGGATTAAAAAAGAACTAATCACCCCCATAAACCCTAAATTCCCCAGGCTCAATCAACTTCATATCAAAGGGGTTTTGTTTCAATATTTCCAGATTACAAGTTAATCCCACCCTCAACACAACCCACCTCATAAAACACCCTCACATGGGTTGTGGACCCCACCTTGTACCTCCCCTGCACGTCACTTTCCTCCTCAAAACCTAAAACCGACAAGATGAACGTCCCTGATCCTTTTACTTGGTCCCAAAGGTTGAATGAACGCACAAGATTGCCCTTACAGCTTGCACATCATTCTCCATGGACAGAGATCACATGAAGGACAATTTTGACCAAGATTCGTCTAAGGGCAAGACTGGAAATGTGAAGATTAGGGTTTAAGCATTTGTATATTTATTCAAGTATCTAGAACCATCTATGTACGCCTATAAAAGGCACTAGGATTTTTCATTTTTCCTTGTTCCAGAATTTTTCAAAGTTTCTTGTAATCCCTTTTTAATTAATGAAAGTTGGTGTTTTTGGTTTAAAAAGTAATTCCTTTTCTTGTTTTTAAAAGTTGGTATTGGCTTGTGAAAGATTCTGAGTTCCAATTCTCTTGTAGTATAACACTGAATGTGTTATAGGTTTAAAAATTTGGTGGTTTAAAAGTTTGATGTTTTCAGAAATCCATGAATATTGAGAAGTGAAAGTGGATTGGTATTCCTGGATTTCTGAATTTGCATTTGGTTTCAAAAACGTGTTCAGATTTTCAAAAATTGGGTAAATCAGTTTTCCAAAATTTCAGTTTTATAAGATTTCTCAAAATCTTTTATATCTTTGTTTTAACCACTTACTGTAGCAAAAGCTTCAAGCATGTAGCTTGAAGCTCTTGCCACTTGAAGCTGTTCTTGTTGGTTGTGATTGTGCAGGCACAAGAAGGAAAGTCCTTTCTCATTCATTCTTTTTCTCTTTTTTTTTTGGTATCAAGTACTCCCCATACCAATAGCCAAGGCTCAGCAAAAGCCCCAGCTTGATTGGAGGTGACATAGCAGTCACTGAGGGACCTGGATGTAGGTCCCTCTAGGTAGCATACTTGTATCTATTTTCAGTTTTCAAAATTTGGTGTTTAAGTGATGTTGCATGAAAGTTGTTTGTTAGATTGTTGAGTGGTTTGATTTGAGTTTAATAGGATTGTTATGCATGTTTAAAGCTATTGTAATCAGTTTGGTGGATTTGTGATTGAAATTGGTTTGATAATTTTGATTTCCAGAAACTAAAAGGGTGTTTGGATCAAGGTCTAAGTTGGGTAGAATAACACCATCTTGGCTTAAAAACTAGTTAGACACTCTCACTAGGTTGTTATTAGGTGGTAAGTATATTTTGTTTTCAGTTTGGAGAAGTTTACAACACATTTGCATGATAAAAGTTTGGAAAAGAGCACATAAATCAGTAACTGCCTCTCCTGAATGATTTTTGAGTGATTTTTGCCATCCAACTTTGTAATCTGTTAGAAGTAGGGTTTAAGCAGGGTTTGCTATTGCTTATTTGTCACTTGGTGAACTTATGTGCTAGTTATGAGCTTTTGAATCTCATTTTGGTGCAAGTAAACAATACTCTACTGTTCATCAGAAACATTAGCCTTAATCAGAAACTTTCTTGGCTATTTGAGCTTGATTTTGCTAAGTGACTTTTGTGTTTTTGTGTTTGCATAGACTCCTTATACTCAACTGAGTATAAGGGTGCCTTATTGTCCAAAATAAGCACTCAATATAAGCTTTCCTAAGCTTATAGCTTAATTGATCAAAAAAATACACTACCAGTGGGAACTCCTTTCCCACTGCTAGCACATCTGTTAGCACTGCTAAGCTACAAGACAAATCCAGCAAAGTGGCACTATCAGTTTTTGAGAATTTTTGTCTTTAGTGGGCAAATTTGTGAATTAGACTTTCAAACAAGTTTTGTAATTTTTCTAATTTTATTTCTAATTTTTTTTGTTTAATTAAAATTTTTATTACTGTTCATTTGCTATTTTTTAGGTTTTATTGCTATTTTTAATACTTTTTAATTTTCTGCTTTTGGCATTTAGTGCCAAAAATACATATTTTTCAGTTTCAACATTTTTCTTTTATTAAGAAAAACATTTTAAGATTTTTGGTATAAAAAGTTTTTATTGTTCATCTTTTATTTATTTTTTATAATTAATTTAGTTTAATTAGGGTTTTATTTAAAACTGTTTTTGTCTTTTAGTGAAAAATTTAATATTTTTCAAAATATTTCAATTTTCTACTGTTCATTAGAGTAAATTAGGATTTTTAAAATTGGTAAATTATTTTTAGCATTATTTTATTATTTTTTATAATTATTTTAGTTTAAAAATAGTTTTTAGTGATTTAAAAAATAGAAAAATAGTTTTGAAAATTTAAGAAAAATACTTTTTAGTCTTTAGATAATATAAGTAAGTTATTTGTTCAATAAAATAATAT
Source organism: Glebionis coronaria (assembly GCA_025667525.1). NCBI lineage: Eukaryota > Viridiplantae > Streptophyta > Magnoliopsida > Asterales > Asteraceae > Glebionis > Glebionis coronaria. Next base: position 3,418,860 of record JANFOE010000193.1, read on the forward strand.
TTTGGACATTTTGATTAATTATATTTAATTTTAGGGCTTTAATTAGCATTTAAAATTGAATTTTTAATTAATAAAAGGTTTTAAAATATTTTTATTGGATTTTTATTCTTATTTATATTATTTTAGACTACTTTTAGCTTTTAATTAATTTTTAGTTTTTAAAAAAAGTTTTAATTTTGTAGTTTTTTACGGTTTTACGTGAACGCCTTTTCATCTTAGCTCGATCCGTCTTCGTAACCGTCTTTTCTTTCTTATTTATATTTTCTTTTTTATCAAATATAATCACAAACATTAATCAATTCATCACACAACACACGTGCCTCCTTGAGAACGAACTCACTTTTAGGGTCATTCACACACGGTTTTCCTAAATCATCGTGCTTACCCTATATTATTGCCTTGTTTTCCTAAACAAGTGTGATTTTACAACTATCAGTGAGTTTACTTCCACATGCTTAAACATTGAGTACAATATTTATATCATGTGTAGGGGGACTTCTGTCGAAGTTAAGTGGGGTTTTCCATTAATTTGTCCTCATTTTAACCAGAAAATCTAATTTTTCGACATTTTTCAATTTTTTTTATCTATTTTGGCCAAGTAGTATTTTTCATTTATTCTCTTTTATGTTCTTTCCTTTTGTTATCGCATCGTATGTATATATTTCATTTCAAAAATAAAGTCAAAAGAGAAAAATAAAGTTAAATAAAATGGTTTAAATGAGTTTAGAAGTCTTTGATATATTAGGCCCGTCATGAATCTTTTGACTCAACCCGTGTTTACTTATCTAAGTTTACTCTAGCTAGTATCCTTAATGTTTTTAAGTCAAGTTTTGCTAAGATTTTATATAGGGAACTTTAAAACGCGAAAGTCTTAACTCTTACGGGTTAAGAACAAGAACTTTTCGCAAGTTCCTATAACTGATCCTAGAAAGTCGTTTATCAAGGGAACTTTAAAATGCGAATTCTAAACTTGAAAAAGTCTAAGAAGTTGCAAGATCCTATAGATGACTTGAAAACATAAAACTTTGATTTAATAGGCTAAGCATCCACGAGTCTCATTCCTTGAGATTTTAAATTGTGGAGGACGAGAGATGATAGAGTCAATTATAAGTTTGGTATTCTTTCATGAACTTATGTTAATTATAAGCTTTTTCTTCCATCTCTTGTTAATTATTTTAATTGCAATAATTAAGGTCGTACGATTTGAAAAGCTACTTAGCTTCTAGCACAAGATCGTTTAAAAGTTGCTCGGTATTAATTAGAGTTCATAGCCAAGGCATAACTTATTGAAGCGGGATGCGAAGATTGGCGAGTGCGAAAAGGCCCTAACAAGGCATGAGGGCTACATTTTGTTGCTAAAGATCCAAAGTGATGTGAAGAATCATTTATCAAAAATCAATATGAAGGATCAAGACACACGACGAAAAGCAAATACTCCCCTAAAGATCATGGAGAAGTCTACCCGAAAAGACCCTAACAAGGTATGAGGATAAATAGATCCAAGTCCTAAAAGGAGGCGGATCGTTGTATATCAAAATCCCAAATAAAGATTGGAGAAAAATGAAGAAGTCGTGGTCCAAGTATGAAGAATCTCTCAAAAACTTCAAGTGAAGAAATTCCTATTATAAAGAGAAGACCATTATTTCAAGAACGTCTCTCAAGATTTGAAGTATGAAGTCAATGCCAAATATCGGTCCGAGAAAGGTCTCAAATCATGAAGCGAGTTATGCCAAGATATGAACTTTATGAGGTCTCGAGAAGCAGTTTTAAAAGATTTTGTCCTTTATCTAACTATGGATTAAATCGTCCTACTTTATTTTCGGCCTAAATAAACTATCACAATAAGTAAAAAATGCATCCTCCTGATCATTTAAGACAACAATAAAATATAAGAGATAGACCTAGGAATAAGGGAGTCTAAGTGAATAATTGGTCCACATGAGTGCGTGTTAGCTTACTAACTTATAATAGAAATGATCTCGTTTTTAAGCTTGGTGTGGGGAACGTGAAACTTGAGGATGATGAACATTCATGATAACCAAAGCCCTAATGTAAGTCTTCGATCTCTTTACTTGATCTTCCTTCTAGCATTTTGTGATTTTCTAATCTTTTTGGTTTCCTTAATGTCTAGTATTAAATAAAGGCCAAGGAGGGTTAATCATGATGAGAAATGTTAAACTATGCTTTGAAATTATGCATTGCATGAGGGCATTACAATGGTCAAGTCTAGGGGATTTAATAAGTGTGAAAACACTTATCCTCTTGCCACTTATTTCTAATAATAACAAGACCAAAACGTGTATTTAATGTCGTAAAAGGCGGAATTATGCGTGGTTTGTGTTTTTATTGTGTTTTAGGACAAAAATATGAAAAGGAAGAAAACAAGGGTTTTCACGGGCTTTTATCAAAGTCAAAGGATCAAAAGTGCAAGAAGAACGGAAGTCAAAGGCCTATTCTGAAGATTTATCGAAGAAAAAGTCTAAAGACGGAAGTTTAAAAAAGTCGAAGAACCAAGTCTACTAAAAGAAGAAAATTAGAAGACAAGTTCATTTTATCATTCGACAAATCCTGAGCCAAATTCGAGGACGTCAAATTTTAAAAGACGAGAAGACAAAGAAAAAGAAAGAAGAAAGCATCTCACCAACACACCTCCCATTCCCCTATAAATACCCTCCTAATGTGTCATTAGGAGGGTGTTAGTTATTTTTGAGTTAGTCATTTTTTTAGCTGTTTCTAGTTTTTAGAGAGAGAAAGTGTTTTACTTTCTCTCACTAGGAAAAACTTCATTTTTATCTTTCTTTCTTTTTTTTGTCCTTAATCTAATCTTTTCTTTTTAAGTTTAATCTTTGTTTGATCTTAATCTCTTTTATAATCTTGTTTATTTTCTTCATCATCAATCTAGTTCTTCATTATTCTCATCTATTTCTACTCGTGTAAACCAAAAAGATCTTTACTTTTCATGTTCTTGATTTGTGTTTTAAAGTTTTATACGTTTTATCATTCGTCTAGGATTTGTGGTTAGCTTATTGTTGTTTTTATTGGCTTATTATCATTCAAAAGTTGCTTCAAAAATTGCTTATATCGTCCTTTTTCCCGAAATCCCATTACTTTCGGATCAGCAGCCTTAATTCCGCAATATTGCAATATTGCGGAATTGTGACTTCCTCCAATTTTGCGAAATCATATTATCTTGTGCTTTGCGAAATCATATGGTCTTCATCTTTGCGGAATTATATCCTACTGAACATTGCGAAATCATATCGTTTAGTTATTGCGGAATCCTTCTTTTTATTATTGCGGAATTAAACGTTTACCAACATTGCGGAATTATACTATATTCAATATTGCGGAATTGTTTAAGACATCGCGGAATTGTTTTGTTTTGAACATTGCGGAATTATTCACCTTTAGGTATTGCGAAATCATATCATTTTGACATTGCGAAATTATATCAGCATTTTCATATTGCGGATTTGAATCGTTTTCGTTCCAATATAATTTTTAATTTAATTTTTCCCGCCATTTTCTTAAGTCTTATTTTTAATTAATTTGTCTTAGTTTATTTTCAAAGTGTTCTATTTTCAAGCTTACTTTTCTTTAAAGTTTTAATTTTCATAATTTACTTTTTGTCAAGTTTTAATTTCTCGTCATTTATTTTTAAGAGTCTTTATTTTTAGTTTAATCTTTTCTAGCTTTTATTTTGTGTTTTAATTAGTTAAAAACGACGACAAACCTTTCCCTTTTTGTGACCAAAGATAATTATTCCTCCTTAAACCGTGATCAATTCGAATTGAATCGAGTACGAACAACACTTCAAAGAACACACACAAAAACCCATTAAATCATTCACCAACCTAATCCGAGCAGATTGGAGCACGACACTTTCTGCCATATAGCATCTCAAAAGGTGCACACTTGATACTTGCGTGCCAACTGTTGTTGTAAGCAAACTCAACCAAACAGATGTAGTCATCCCAATTCTCTGTCCACTCTAACGCACAAGCATGCAACATGTCTTCTAAAGTCTCAATAGTACGTTCTGACTGACCGTCGGTCTGAGGATGAAAGGTTGTGCTAAGCTTGAGTCTAGTGCCCCAAGCTTTCTGAAAACCTCTCTAGAAGCGAGATGTAAATCGTGGATCTCTATCTGATATAATATCTGATGGAGTACCATGCATTCGCATGATCTTCTACTGAAATATTTCTGCCAATCTGCTAACTGAGTAATCCTTGCGTATTGGAAGGAAATGAGGAGACTTGGTTAAACCATCGACAATGACCCATATAGCATCATGCTTATTCTAAGTCTACGGTAGTCAGGTAACAAAATCCATCGAGATCTTATCCCACTTCCATTCAGGAATTTCTAAGGGTTGTAGTAAACCACTAGCTCACTGGTGTTCTATCTTAACCTGGTGGCAGGTCAGACGTTTAGAAACAAAGGTAGCAACATCTTGCTTCATGCCGCTCCACTAGAAATGTTGCTTGAGGGCATGGTACATTTTGGTAGAACCTGGATGAATCAAAAGTGGAGAGCTGTGAGCCTCAGTCAATAAGGCTTCTCTGAGTGTAGAATCTTATAGAACACATAACTTAGTACCCTGCCATACGATGCCATCGTCATGTATGCGGAACTCTGTCTGCTGATCAATATTCTGAATAATCTCCCGCATCTCACCGTCGTCGTTTTAAGCTGCCTTGATTTGAGAGATTAAGTTTGTATCAATACTCAGATAAGCCCAGTATACATGTTGTCCACGTACAAAGAACTCAATGTCTAAACGCGCTAGATCACAAATAATCTCTTCTTTCACCTTAATGCCAACAATCATGCCTGATTTCCTACTGAGAGCATCGACCACCACATTTGCTTTACCAGGATGGTACTGAATGTTGGTGTCATAATCCTTTAGTAGCTCTAACCACCATCTCTGTCTCATATTTAGTTCTCGCTGAGTGAATATGTATTTGAGGATCTTGTGATTAGTGAAGATGTCACATGACTCACCATAAAGATAATACCTCTAGATTTTCCAGATCATGAGTAGGATAATTTTCTTCATAAGTCTTAAGCTGACGTGATGCAAAGGCAATCACCTTCCCATATTGCATCAGTACACATGCAAGCCCTTTTCCCGAAGCATCGCTATAAATATGAAATCTACCCGTGCCAGATGGGAGAGTAAGAATAGGTGCAGAAACCAAACGATGCTTTAGTTCTTCAAAGCTCTTCTCTCACTCATCATTTCAGACGAATTTCTCTCCCTTACGCATCAGCTTAGTCAAAGGTAAGGATAACCATGAAAAGTTCTCCACAAACCTGCGATAATATCCAGCTAAACCCTGAAAACTATGAACCTCTATTGTAGATGTCGGCCTTGGCCCTTTTGTGATAGCTTCAACCTTCGCAGGATCCATGGTGATCCCTTCTACGGAAACAATGTGGCCTAGAAATGCCACCTTACTTAACTAGAATTCACACTTGAAAATTTTTTCATACAGTTGCTTCTGGTGAAGAATCTGGAGTGTCGTGCAAAGATGCTCCTCGTGTTCTTCCTTGGATTTCGAGAAGATCAGAATGTCACTGATAAATACAATGACGAACTTGTCCAGAAACTCATGAAAAACGCGGGTCATCAAAACCATGAATACCGTTGGAGCATTTGTGAGTCCGAAAGGCATGACAACGAACTCATAGTGACCATATCGTGTGCGAAAAGCAGTCTTAGAAATATCATGCTCCTTCACTCATAGTTGATGGTAGCCTGATCGAAGATCAATCTTAGAGAAGTGCTTAGCACCTTGCAGTTGGTCGAATAAATCATCAATACGTGGTAATGGATAACGGTTTCTGATCTTGATCTTGTTCAGTTCACGGTAATCGATGCACAGTCGCATGCTTCCGTCGTTCTTCTTAACGAAAAGCACTGGTACACCCCATGGTGATACACTCGGGCGAATAAAACCTCGCTCTAGTAACTCCTGCAGCTGGTCTTTCAACTCCTTGAGCTCTATTGTAGCCATGCGATAAGGAGCCTTGGAGATAGGAACAGCTCCTAGAATGAGCTCAACGCCAAACTCCACTTTACTGATAGGTGGTATACCCAGAAGTTCTTCTGGAAACACATATGGGAATTTTGAGACAATAGGATGATCATGAATAGATGGAGCTTCAATAGTCGTGTCATTAACATTAGCTAAGAAACCTTCGCAGCCATGAGCTAGTAAGGCACGTGCTTGCAAGGCAGAAATGATTTGTACAGACTTTCCTAGTATAAAACCATTATAAATGTATTCTGGGGCTTGAAAATCACTGAATATAACTCGATATGTATGGCAATCAATCGTGGCGTGGTGTTTTGCTAACCAGTCCATGCCTAAGATCATATCAAATTCGCACATGTCTAAAGGAAGTGCGTCAACAGGACAAATCTTGTCATCAAATTCTAAGGGAAGATCTCTCTACACATAGATAATGCGTACAGAGTCTCTAATGGGCATGGATATATTTAACACAGTCTCAAGTGGTGTAGGTGTCTTACTAATACGAGCAGCATAAGTAGTGGATATAACTGAATGGGTCGTACCCGTATCAAATAAAATGCAGGCATCATGTCCATACATAAATAAGATGGCAGTAATGGTATCTGTAGACTTGTTTCCCTGGTTCCTAGTAGTGCTGCTGGTTTCTGAGGGGTAGTACCCGATGTACCAACGGTTTTCCTTTTCTTACAATCTTTCATGAGATGGCCTGCTTTTCCACACTTGAAGCAAACACCTACATCACGACAGCATGGTCCTGGATGCCTACGTCCGCAAGTGGTGCATATGGGATGAGAGTAGTGGGTACCCTTGCTAGCTGAGAGTCTGATTCATAAGATATGCGTGAGACATGATTGTTGGAACATAAACATGACTATACTAAAAGTTTAGGTGAAATACCAGATTGAGTTGAATGATTAGGCTGCCGACCCTTGTTGTTCTAGTCACACCCATTACCAAAGTTCCTGTTAAAATGCTGAGATGTTAGAATTTATGTCATACAACAGCTTAACATGGAAGAGTTTAATTTTAGGGACATGCTGTTGTTGGAGTGGCTAGCACTGTTACGGTAGTTATCTGTAAAAAACCCGCATGCTTTTACCATAAACAGTACACTTAGTAAACATACATACTTATAAAAACTTTCCTTTTATAGCATGAACACGTGTCACGATTATTAATTACAAAAGTTACGTACGTGTTATTACACGATAAGTATTAAGTACGTGATAGTACACGATAATTATTAACAATGATAATTATAATCACGAACATGAAATCATGAACGTAAAAATCACGAACATGTAATTACGTACTTATTTACGATAATACGATTAATATCATTACGTACAAGTATTTATATATAACACGAACATTTAATTATATTATAACACGGAAACACGAAGACATGAACACGTAAAAGATTAGACACGGGAAAACTTCAGGTTTTCCCTTGTGGGCCCCACATGCCGCGAACACCAAGAGGACAAGGGCCAAGCCCACTTTTTTTTACTAAATAACAAAAAGGGGAAACACTTTTTCATTTAGTTGTTAATAAAAATAAAAAATCCTTGCCTCCTTGTTCTTCTCCTTGGCCGCCGGCAACAACAACACCAACGGTGGTGTTGGTTTGATTTTTGTTTGATTAATTCAAGTAAAGGGTTCGTGTTATTTAACCTCCATTCCTTACACGCATTGGTAATCCGTTATCCCTTTTCTTTTAATTCTTTTTATTTAATTATGAACACATGAGCATGAGATTGAATAAACAAGTAATTAAAACATGTTGGATTAATCATGGGGGAAATTAAGGGATGTTTTCGGGCTGCGTTGCTCGGCCGACACTCAACCGAGAGCCCCAAGGATCTCGGTGTGTTTTGCTTCACACCACCAACCGAGACTTTGTGTCTCGGTGTGGTTGGTCTCGGTCAAAAGCAGGAACAAGGGACCCTGACGTGAGTCAGGGTGGCCTTGTGGTTGTTTGGGGGTCTCGGCAGCAACAGCCACCACCACCGGCACACAGCCGATGGCGGTTTTGGGTCAAGGAGGGGGAACCGCAGGCAGCAGGGGGAACCACCGATACACAGCCGGTGGGAACCTACTGTGGTCAGCGACTAGCCGAGAGGAACCATCGGCAGCAGACGGTGGTGTGGTTACACAGGCAGTGGCAACCGGCCGAGCCGGTTAGCCACTATTAAGGGTGTGGTTGGTCGGGCCGGTTCATGGGGTTTCCGGCCCGGTTCACGACATGTCTAAATTAAATTCACGGGTTCGGTTCATGACTAAATTTTACAAGTATATTTTTTACAAGGAATTAAATTAATTAAACATGACTTATTATTAATTTAATTAATCATGGACTTAGGTTAATTATTATTTATTAAATAATACATGTTTTAACCAAAGTATTTATTTATTTAATTTAGACTATAGTATTAATTAATTATTAAGACATGAAATATAATTAATTAATAAACATGACTTAGGTTATAATTAATATAATATTAATATATGTTTAATCTAAGTATTCTTATACACCTTAATTTAATTAAATCATGCTTATATTTAATTAAATCATATAACCTATAGTTTATTTAATTAACATGATATTATTAATAAACAATACTATAATCATAGGACTTATGATATTTAACCAATAAAACTTAAGCTTATGTTATTAGCTTATTATTAATCCAACTTATTTCTAAATATGGAAACTTTCTAATTCAGGAAACTTGCTATTTTTTGAAACTTTCTATTTTTAGAAACTGATCTATTTTAAGAAGTTAATCTATTTTTGGAAACTTTCTATTTTTGGAAACTTTCTATTTTAGGAAACCTGCTATTTTAGAAAGTTACTTATTATTACACAACAAGTATAATAATACAAGAAATACAAGTAATACTTACTCAGAATACGTAGAATACACGATAATCGCAACATAACCTTAAAATCAGTAAAACAAGACATGAACATATAAAACAAGATTAGACATGATAGAATCACTTACATACCCAGTAAACAAGAATACTTATACATGTACCCTATTTATGTAGCATTAGTGAGATCGGAGTAGGACTTCCTTTCGTTCGTCTTTTCCGTTCACTGGACACAAGGTACGGATTTCCCGTCCCTTCAGTATGGACATTCTTTCCTTATTAGGATTTCCCGTTTGTAGCCAATTGTTTTCCCAGTATTGTTTTATATGTTTGATACTTATGTTAGTTAAGAGCCTAAACCATATACATGCATGACCAATGTCACCTAGTTATGGAGGTACCATAACCATAACACCGGAGGCACCAGTGTTATGACTTCCCTACGGCGAAGTGATTGCTCGTGGTGTTCCTTTTCAATTTTGGCCATTATATTATATTATCATGTGGGGAGTATGGGTGCATCCTAGTTACATGTTTTACCAGTATTATCAGAGTGAATGCGATGTGTGCCTTACATCCTTCGCTAGGAGCTGATCCCTCCTACCCAGACTACTTAATTAGAGGCAACCCCTCTAGATGCATGATGAGTTCTCCCCTCCAAGTATTCATGCATGGTGGAACCTCATGACCTATATAGGCTATTGGCTAAATAATGCAGTTTTTATATAAAACATAAGTCTTTTCAAACTATAAAACCATTTTATGAACATGTTCTAGGTTTTCCACGACTTATACATTTCCGCTGCTATTAAGTCTTTATTATGTTTCAATCATTCATACTATGTCATATATTCGTTCACTGAGCGTTTTGCTCAGCCGTTACTTTCCTTTCCATGTCCCAAGACGGCAAGTACCCAAGGACAGACTTGAGTTTATGGAGGACGTGCATAGGATGGAAGCTGCCTTAGACTTCTTCTCATTTTTTCCTTTATAATTATGCTTGTTTGGACACTTGTCTTGTCCTCCTAGTTCATTTACTTTACTTATGTTTTAGGCTTATGTTGGGAACCAATGTTTGATTCTGGTTTTCCCTATGGTCATGTATGTTTTAGTACATATTACCTTGCATGCTTTGATGACACGCCATAAATACGCGTAACGGTCTACTTACTAAAGTGGGGTGTTACAATTATGGTATCAGAGCCCAAGGTTTCTACCTGTAGGCTCTAAAACTCAACTTGTAACTAGTGCGCAGTCGCCAGAAGCTTCCTAAGTCAACGCTTGTCACTCCACGTATTGATGTTTTCAGCACCTTGTTGTTTTAACCATGATGTTTTCATCGGTATTGTTTTACTAATATGGATGAACAACCGTCATCCATACTTAGTTATGTGTCATTGTTTCATGCACGATGTTCCTTGTAAACTATGGCTAATGTGGACTGAACCCCAGTAGTTCATAGTTGGTCACATAAAAAAAATTAGTTAAGTTTTGACAGCTGATTTTCACTCATTTATTTCATGTATTATTGTTGCATGTATTTTGACTAAGTAATGGTTGGTACAGGACTGGCCATATTTAGTCGCATGTGATTTTAATCGGATCATTTTGTTTAGGTGAACCGACCCATAGGCGCTCACCCAAATCCATGTTATTTTCATTATCATGCATCCATACACTATTTTCATCCATAAAATTTTTCATGTTTATATGCATAATTTTTTTCTCACGATTATGTATTATGTCCTAATTGATTAAATCATGTCAAATTTTATTATGTGAACCGACCAATGGTCGTCCACACCAGCGATTTTTTGATTCATTTCATTACAGTCATAAATTTTTCTGTGACCCCTCATTAGGTACTATGTCTCTTTATGTCAAGTATGTTTTCATACTATCATGGTTAACTTCGTTTTCATGCTGATTATGTTTTATACTCCTTCATGTTAAGCTTGTTCTATCTTTCTTCATGTTGAATTCGTCTTCATGCTGTTTATGTCTTACGTTTCTTATGTGAATTATGCTTTCATCATGTTTATTATGCTTTCATACAAGACATTGATGGATTTCATGTAATACTGCTTTCACGATAGTCATGGTTGGTTTTCATTAATCATGCTTTCAGGAAAATCATCGTTGAATTTCGTTTAACCACACTTTTATCTTTTCTCTATGCAACCAGAGTTGATGTCTATGCTGGCATTGCTAGGTTATCATGTTGATTTTCCTAACCGTTTAACCAATTATTTCTCTTTAAAATCATGACAGATGATCGACCCCATACCGATCATTTCATGTAAATTACATGTGTACTCCATGTACCGTATCCCATGTGAATTACACGTACCTAAACCCATGTGTATTACACGTACCTTAATCCATGTGTACTTTACTTGCAATACTCCACAAGTATTCGCTAGTCGATCCTAAATCATCTCAGACGTATTCCACGTGTTGATATGCTACTAGATGTTGATGCCGCTCATAACTGCGAGATGTTGCTAAATATTGATGTGGCTGACTATTTGGAGACACTACGAGATGCTGATGCCGTCACAACCTAGAGATTCTACAATACGAAGACAAAGGCGTTAGATCGAAGCGATCAGGCAAGGAGATGCTTCACCACCAGACGATTTCCCTCGCAATCCATATACCTAATTCTTAGTTACATGTCGTACGTCATTCAGTTGTCGTTTCAATCACATGAGTGAGAACCGGTACCGGCCGACCACTCAGCTGAATGGTTACATGGATCACAGTCATGAGAATGACTGTAAAACCCGCATGCTTTTACCATGCATAGTACCCTTAAGATCGTACGTACTAGATTAAAACTTTCCTAATATAGCATGATTACGATTACGTGTTAGGAGTTTACGTATTACGTACGTGTTAGAACACGATAAGTATTTACTATGCACGATCACGTAATAATTATTTGACGATAATTAATCACGAACATGCGATCATGAAATCATGAACGTAATTAAAACACGAACTATTATTAATTACGTATATATATTTATTACGAGCGTAATTAAATATATTAGATCACGGTATTTACATAACGAGAACATTTAAAACACGAACATAAATAATCACAAACGAGTAACTAAATAACGAGACACGAAAAAAGGTACGGGTACCCCAAGTGGGGTCCCTACCCGCGGCCAACAAGGACAAATGGGCCAAGCCCATTTGTCATATCTACTAAAGGGGGTTATTTACTTTTTCACTACTCAAATAAACTTTACAAAAGATTTTAAGAAAACCTAAAACCTCCTCCTTCCTTTGTCTCTTTGTGCCGCCACCCTACAAACACCATACAAGGTGATTTTTGATCTTTGATCTTGAAGTTTTGGTGATTGATCGTGTTGGTTCTTCGTCCTCTTGATCCACGAATTCGGTAAAACCTTTTTAAACCTTTTCTTTTGATTAATCTTTTTATAAATTATGAACATGTGATGTTTTTACAAAAACATAATAATTAATCATGGATCTAACATGTTTTGGTGTTAAATAAAATCAAAAGAGTGTTTTTAAGGGGTGTTTGTTTTGGCCGCAGGCTGCAACCGAACCCGAATAGGTTTCGGTTTGCCAAGCCGACCACCACCAAGACCATATGGTCTTGGTTGGTGCGTGTGGGTCCCACGGCAGCAAGGGAAACACGGGGTACCCCGAGTTGGTTCGGGGTACGGTGTCGATTTCATGTCCGGTTCATGTTTTTAGCCTAGATCCGGTTCATGGTGTATGTTAGTTTATTTTATGTTTATGATCTTAGGTTAAAATTAAATTAATAAAATGATGTGATTAATTTAATAACATGACTTAGGTTATTTAATTAGTAATGATCATGAAATTATTTTAACCTAAGTATTTATATATTTAAGACTTATAATTAATTAATTATTTTAAAACCATGGATATAATTAATTAATTAAACATGACTTAGGTTAAATTATTAATATATAATAATACATATTTTAACCTAAGTAGTTAACTTATTTAAATAAAAACATGTTATACTTTAATTAAATATTATAACCTATAGTTTAATTAAATTACATGAAATAATTATTAAACTATACACTATACCATATGACTTAGAAAATAATCAAGAAAAACACTTAGGACTATATACTTAGCTTATTTAACTAGCTTATTTCTAATTATGGAAACTTTCTATTTTTAGAAACTTAATTAAATAAGGCAGCTAATCTATTTATGGAAACCAGCTATTTTTAGAAACTTACTTATTTCAGGCAGCTAATCTAATTATGGAAACTTATTTAATTAAGGCAGCTAATCTATTTATGGAAACTTTCTATTTTTAGAAACTTATCTATTTTAAGCAGTAAATCTATTTTTGGAAACTTTCTATTTTTGGAAACTTTCTATTTTTGAAAACTTTCTGTTTTTGGTAACTTTCTATTTTTGGAAACTTTCTATTTTTGGAAACTTTCTATTTTAGGAAACCTGCTATTTTTGGAAAGTTACTTATTATTACACAGTAAGTATAATAACACATGAAATACTAGAAATACTTAATCAGATTAAACAGAATATAAGATAAAACACAGTTTAAGGCTTTTAAACAGTAGAACATGGTAAGAATACATAAAATAAGCTAAGACATGACATAAAACCAGCTATGTATTTAGTAAGCAGATACTTATTCATGTACGTATTTATGTAGCACTAGTGATTCGAAAGTAGGATTTCTCGCAGTTCGTCTTTCTCGTTCACTGGACATAAGGTACGGATTCCCGTCCTTTCAGTATGGACATTCTTTCCTTATTAGGATTCCCCGTATGCAGCCAACTGTTTTCCCGTAGTATAAGTTACGTGTTTGATTGCTTATGTCTAATTAAGATTACCTATAGCCATATACATGCATGACCAGTTTCACCTAGTTATGGAGGTACCATAACCATAACATTAGAGGCACTGATGTTATGACTTCACCACGGCGGAGTGATTGCTCGTGGCATCTCTTCAACTTTTGGCCATTTATTTATATTTATCATGTGGGGCGTATGGGTGCATCCTAGTTACATGTTTTATTCAGGATTACATGGTGAATGTGGTGTGTGCCTTGCATCCTTCACAAGGAGCTGATCCCTCCTACCCAAAAACCAGTATATTAAATTAGAGGCAACCCCTCTAATTTGCATGATGAGGTCACCCCTCCATTTATTCATGCACGGTGGATTTTCATGACCTATATTGGCTAATGGTAAAATATGACAAATAGTTTTTATAAGATAAACATAAGACTTTCAAACTATAAAACCAGTTTTATCAAGACTTAACCAGGTTACTCGGGACTTAGTTTTCTTCCGCTGTTATTATGTTATATGCTTATCCTATTCATGTTTTATTGTACATCCGTGCACTGAGCGTATTTGCTCAGCCGTTTTCCTTTTCTATGTTCCCAAAACGGCAGGTACTCAGGGACGCTCGTAGACACTAAGAGTACGAGCATATGGACTGGAAGCTGTCTAGCCTTGTTTACATTATGCATTTCCTTTCTTATGATACTTATGCTTTGGACATTGTTTAGTCCTTTCCCTTTATTATACTATGTTTGTGTGTGATGAGCTTTACTTTTGGACTACCGATGTTTGATTCTGGTATTTTCCTTTTTATGGTCAAGTAATGTTTAGACATTTTTCCTTCTATGCTTTGATGACACGCCATAATTACTGTGATATTTCCATTTCCAAAATGAGGTGTTACAATTATGGTATCAGAGCCAAGGATTCGACCTATAGGCTCTCAAATATGACCTGTGATTAGTGGGTAGTCACTACGGTCTTCCTAGAACTGACAGTTGTTTTCATGCATTCATCATTTTTAAGCATACATATACATGTCATTGTTGCAGGGTTTTTGACTAAGTAATGGTTGGTACCGGACTGGCCCTAGTTAGTCGCATGTGTTTTATCGAAACTTTTAGATTTGGGACCGACCCATAGGCGTCCCCTCGCTATGTCTTTTGTTTTGGGTGAACTAACCAGAGGCGTTCACTATCGAGCATACAAAAGTTTTCATAAAACTGCATCATGCATTCATACAAAAATTTTCTTGCATAAAATTTTTCTCGTGAAATTTTTAAGTATAAATTTCTTTTCATGTATATATTTATATTTTATGTTTTGATCTGTTTAATCATATGTTTTATGTTATACTGTCAGATGGTTCTCACACGCGAACAGGAGCAGCTCAATGCTGCAATTCAGGCTGCCATGCAAGCCTTGCTTCCTCAACTGAGGAATGACATCAGGGCTGAGGTTCAAGCTGCCAACAATCAGCAGCATAATCAGCCACCTCCTCCTCCTCCTCCAGTGACATTAGCAGTATGGCTGGAGAGATTCAACAAGCTCCGCCCTCGAGCTTTTGAGAAGACAGATAGCCCCAGCGATGCTGAAAGCTGGTTGGCTCACATCGAGAAGATTTTCAACGTTATGGGTTGTGACCCCGCGTACAAGGCGACGTTGGCATGCTATCGATTCGAAGGAGATGTACTCAACTGGTGGTTAGCATTGATGCAATCTGAAGGTGGTGATGAGTGGGTTGCTGGTTTGACTTGGGCTTAGTTCAAGGACAGGGTGATGGAGCAGTTCTTTCCCAAGGCTGAGCAGGACAAGCTCAAGAGAGAGTACCATGGGATCCGACAGAGAGCTAGGGAGAATAGCAACGAGTTTATGCAGCGCTTTCTTCGCTTGGCTGGTTTCCTTGGTACGGCAGCAGGTACTCCTAAAGAGCAGGCACATCACTTTAGATGGGCTCTTCGTACATCGGTCGCAAACAATCTGGTGTGTGCTACGTTCAACACTGTAGCACAAGTGGCCGATGCAGCACGAAAGCTGGAGATGCTGCAGGAGAGAGATGAGTTTGGGGAAGCTGAAAGACCCGACAAGAGGTAAACCTTCATATATTTTCCATATGTCAATCATTCATCTCTTAAATGTATCTTCCAGGCAGAAAACTGGGGACCGGTCTCAGCCCGCTACTCAGCAGCAACCTCATCAGCCCAAGGGAAACGGTTAGACTAACGACCGTTCTACTACGGATAGGTGTGGCGGTAATGACAATTACCGTAACAACGCTGGGCACTCCGGCAACAGCAGGAACCATGGAAACGGTAGGGACCAGAACCAGAGAGGTTCGTAGCCTAGCCGTCCAGCTATCACTGGTTCCCAGCCAGCTAGAGCACCTGCTGGAGGATACACTCATCCTCTTTGCTCTACTTGCCACCGTAGGCACCCAGGACCATGTCGCCGTAATACTCATGCGTGCTTCAAGTGTGGTCTTCCTGGCCATATTATGAAGGATTTCCGTAAGGGCGAGATGGAGGGTACATCGGGACATGCTGATACCAAGCCGCCTCCTACTGCCGGGCGTGTCTACACGACATCTCGAGACCAGGCCAACAAGTCTACAGGTACCATCACTGAAATCTTGTATATGTATGGTCAAGCTGCATGTGTTCTTTTCGATACAGGTGCTACTCACTCGGTTATTTCTACTGCTTATGCTAAGAACATTAGGATGCCTTCCTTGCCACTAGAAAATAGGCTTACTATTTCCACGCCTTTGAGGGACTCTGTATTAATCACCCATGTATACAAGAGTCTTCCCCTATAATTTGATGATAAGGTTCGACATGTCAACGCACTTCCACTGGACATGAATGACTTCGACATGATTTTGGGCATGGATTGGCTATCCAAGTATCATGCTACCATAGACTGCCATTCATATCGAGTTATTATCGGTGATGTCAATGCACCAGAGTACATTCATAATGGGTTCATACCCGGACGGTCTGTACAAGTCATATCCACCCTGTAAGCGCGTGCACTAATGTCACATGGCTGCGAGGGTTATCTAGCTACGGTTCACGACATGGATGCTGAATCTCCATCGATTCAGGATCAACCTATAGTGTCGGAATTCCAAGATGTGTTTCCAGCAGAACTTCCGGGCATACCACCTGCACGAGAAGTGGAATTCAGTATCGAGCTGGTTTCAGGAGGTGAACCAATCTCCAAGGCTCCTTATCGCATGGCTCCCATAGAGCTGAAGGAGCTGAAGGATCAACTACAAGAACTTCTTGAACGAGGTTTCATTCGACCGAGCGCATCTCCATGGGGCGCACCGGTCTTGTTTGTTAAGAAGAAGGACAACAGTATGCGTCTTTGCATAGACTATCGCGAGCTCAACAAGATTACCATTCGGAATAGGTATCCACTGCCACGCATCGATGATCTGTTTGACCAACTCCAAGGGGCCAAACACTTCTCTAATATTGATCTTAGGTCAGGCTATCATCAGCTACGGGTCAAGGAGCGGGACATCGCTAAGACTGCCTTTCGTACCCGTTATGGCCACTACGAGTTTGTAGTTATGCCATTTGGCCTGACAAATGCTCCAGCAGTGTTCATGGATCTGATGAACAGAATCTTCCATGATTTTCTGGACAAGTTCGTCATTGTCTTCATAGATGACATCCTAATTTTCTCAAAGTCCAAGGAGGAACACGAAGACCATCTTCGTACAGTACTACAGATTCTTCACTAGAAGCAGTTGTATGCTAAATTCTCCAAGTGTGAGTTCTGGTTAAACAAGGTGGCATTCTTGGGTCACATTGTATCAGCAGAAGGAATCACTATGGATCCAGCGAAGGTTGAGGCCATTACTAAGTGGCCAAGGCCGACATCAGCGACGGAAGTCTGCAGTTTCTTAGGCTTAGCTGGCTATTACCGTAGGTTCGTGGAGAACTTTTCCTGACTAGCACTACCATTGACCAAACTAATGCGGAAAGGGGAGAAATTCGTCTGGACGGAAGATCGAGAGAAGAGCTTTGAAGACCTGAAGCAGAAGCTAGTATATGCACCTATTCTTACTCTACCATCTGGTACGGGTGGATTTCAAATCTACAGCGATGCATCGGGGAAAGGACTTGGCTGTGTTGTCATGCAACATGGGAAAGTGATCGCGTACGCTTCACGACAGCTTAAGCCTTATGAAGAAAATTACCCCACGCATGACCTGGAACTTGCTGCAGTCGTGTTTGCATTGAAGATATGGAGGCACTACTTATATGGGGAATCATATGACATTTTTATGGACCACAAGAGCTTGAAGTATATCTTCACTCAACGTGAATTGAACATTAGGCAGAGAAGATGGTTAGAGCT
This sequence comes from Glebionis coronaria, assembly GCA_025667525.1. Classification (NCBI taxonomy): domain Eukaryota; kingdom Viridiplantae; phylum Streptophyta; class Magnoliopsida; order Asterales; family Asteraceae; genus Glebionis; species Glebionis coronaria. The sequence continues at coordinate 3,436,994 of JANFOE010000193.1, forward strand.
GTTGAAAGATTATGACATTAATCTACAGTATCATCCCGGAAAGGCAAATGTAGTAGCAGATGCTCTTAGCAGGAAGTCCGGAATGATCAACGGCATTAAAATCAAAGAGGAAATCATCAGAGACTTGGAGCGACTAGACATCGAGATCATGGTACGTGGACAGCACGGTTACTGGGCTAATCTTAGAGTAGAACCCGATTTGCTATCTAAGATCAAGGAAGCTTAGAAGGATGACGGAGAAATCTGGGCGATAGTACAAAATTTGGAGAAGCAAACAGAATTCACAGTAGATGCAGATGGTATCGTATGGCAGGGCACTAGACTTTGTGTTCCTGATGACTAAGAACTCCGGGAAGCTTTGTTAGCTGAAGCTCATAGCTCCCCATTCTCGATACATCCTGGTTCGACTAAAATGTACCATGACATCAAGCAGTACTTTTGGTAGAGTGGTATGAAACAGGATGTGGCCACTTACGTCTCCAAATGTCTTACCTGCCAGCAGGTTAAGATCGAGCATCAGCGATCTGGCAGTCTCCTTCAACCGTTAGATATTCCAGAGTGGAAGTGGGACAAAATCACCATGGATTTTCTTACCGGTCTTCCTCCTACCAAAAGGAAGCACGATGCAATTTGGGTCATCATTGATCGACTTACCAAATCAGCTCATTTCTTACCGATCCGCAAGGAAGATTCGGTAAGTAAACTCGCAGATACGTACAGACGAGAGATCATGAGACTCCACGATGCACCATCCAGCATCGTCTCAGACAGAGATCCTCGATTCACTTCGCGCTTTTGGAAAAGTCTGCAGAAAGCTTGGGGTACACAACTTAAGCTTAGCACGGCTTTTCATCCTCAAACGGATGGACAGTTGGAGCGAACCATTCAGACATTGGAGGATATGTTGAGGTCATGTGCGTTGGAATGGACGGGTGATTGGGACGAATACATCTGTTTGGTGGAGTTTGCATACAACAACAACTGGCACGCAAGCATCAAGTGTGCTCCATTTGAGATGTTGTATGGCAGAAAGTGTCGCACCCCAATCTGCTGGGATCAGGTTGGCGAGCGAACACTCGAAGGACCGGAATTCATAGAGATGACCAATGATAAGATCGCAGTAGCTAAGCAGAAAATTCAAGAGGCACGGTCACGTCAGAAGAGTTACGCCGATAAGCATCGTAGGGATATACACTTTAACGTAGGAGATCACGTCTTCCTTAAGGTTTCGCCGGCACGTGGTGTTAGACGCTTCGGGATTAAAGGGAAGCTCAGTCCTCGTTTCATCGGACCGTTTGATATCATTGAACGAGTCGGTGAAGTATCTTACCGATTGGCGTTACCTCTGCAGCTTTCGCATGTACACAATGTGTTTCATGTGTCCTTACTCAGAGGGTACCAATATCATCCCCTTCACATGGTTCAGTATCCACTGGAACAGATACGTGAAGATCTTACTTTTATAGAAGAACCCGAAAGAGTTCTTGACAGACAAGAACGAGTCATGAGAAAGAAGACGATTCCATTCGTTAAAATTCTATGGAGGGACCATACCGAGCGGGAAGCCACTTGGGAAACGGAGGAGTCTATCCGGGCTTCTTACCCTCATTTCATATTTTGAATTCGGGTATGTTCTTCTTTTCCAGCTTACTTTATCTATAATTCGGGGACGAATTATTCTTTTTAGGGGGGAAGAGTTGTAAAACCCGCATGCTTTTACCATGCATAGTACCCTTAGGATCGTACGTACTAGATTAAAACTTTCCTAATATAGCATGATTACGATTACGTGTTAGGAGTTTACGTATTACGTACGTGTTAGAACACAATAAGTATTTACTATGCACGATCACGTAATAATTATTTGACGATAATTAATCACGAACATGCGATCATGAAATCATGAACGTAATTAAAACACGAACTATTATTAATTACGTATATATATTTATTAAGAGCGTAATTAAATATATTAGATCACGGTATTTATGTAACGAGAACATTTAAAACACGAACATAAATAATCACAAACGAGTAACTAAATAACGAGACACGGAAAAAGGTACGGGTACCCCAAGTGGGGTCCCTACCCGCGGCTAACAAGGACAAATGGGTCAAGCCCATTTGTCAAATTTACTAAAGGGGGTTATTTACTTTTTCACTACTCAAATAAACTTTACAGAAGATTTTAAGAAAACCTAAAACCTCCTCCTTCCTTTGTCTCTTTGTGCCGCCACCCTACAAACACCATACAAGGTGATTTTTGATCTTTGATCTTGAAGTTTTGGTGATTGATCGTGTTGGTTCTTCGTCCTCTTGATCCACGAATTGGGTAAAACCTTTTTAAACCTTTTCTTTTGATTTAATCTTTTTATAAATTATGAACATGTGATGTTTTTACAAAAACATAATAATTAATCATGGATATAACATGTTTTGGTGTTAAATAAAATCAATAGAGTGTTTTTAAGGGGTGTTTGTTTTGGCCGCAGGCTGCAACCGAACCCGAATGGGTTTCGGTTTGCCAAGCCGACCACCACCAAGACCATATGGTCTTGGTTGGTGCGTGTGGGTCCCACGGCAGCAAGGGAAACACGGGGTACCCCGAGTTGGTTCGGGGTACAGTGTCGATTTCATGTCCGGTTCATGTTTTTAGCCTAGATCTGGTTCATGGTGTATGTTAGTTTTTTTATGTTTATGATCTTAGGTTAATATTAAATTAATAAAATGATGTGATTAATCTAATAACATGACTAACGTTATTTAATTAGTAATGATCATGAAATTATTTTAACCTAAGTATTTATATATTTAAGACTTATAATTAATTAATTATTTTAAAACCATGGATATAATTAATTAATTAAACATGACTTAGGTTAAATTATTAATATATAATAATACATATTTTAACCTAAGTAGTTAACTTATTTAATTAAAAACATGTTATACTTTAATTAAATATTATAACCTATAGTTTAATTAAATTACATGAAATAATTATTAAACTATACACTATACCATATGACTTAGAAAATAATCATGAAAAACACTTAGGCTTATATACTTAGCTTATTTAACCAACTTATTTCTAATTATGGAAACTTTCTATTTTTAGAAACTTAATTAAATAAGGCAGCTAATCTATTTATGGAAACCAGCTATTTTTAGAAACTTACTTATTTCAGGCAGCTAATCTAATTATGGAAACTTATTTAATTAAGGCAGCTAATCTAGTTATGGAAACTTTCTATTTTTAGAAACTTATCTATTTTAAGCAGTAAATCTATTTTTGGAAACTTTCTATTTTTGGAAACTTTCTATTTTTGGAAACTTTCTATTTTTGGTAACTTTCTATTTTTGGAAACTTTCTATTTTTGGAAACCTACTATTTTTGGAAAGTTACTTATTATTACACAGTAAGTATAATAACACATGAAATACTAGAAATACTTAATCAAATTAAACAGAATATAAGATAAAACACAGTTTAAGGCTTTTAAACAGTAGAACATGGTAAGAATACATAAAATAAGCTAAGACATGACATAAAACCAGCTATGTATTTAGTAAGCAGATACTTATTCATGTACGTATTTATGTAGCACTAGTGATTCGAAGTAGGATTTCTCGCAGTTCGTCTTTCTCGTTCACTGGACATAAGGTACGGATTCCCGTCCTTTTAGTATGGACATTCTTTCCTTATTAGGATTCCCCGTATGCAGTCAACTGTTTTCCCGTAGTATAAGTTACGTGTTTGATTGCTTATGTTTAATTAAGATTACCTATAGCCATATACATGCATGACCAGTTTCACCTAGTTATGGAGGTACCATAACCATAACATTAGAGGCACTGATGTTATGACTTCACCACTGCGGAGTGATTGCTCGTGGCGTCCCTTCAGCTTTTGGCCATTTATTTATATTTATCATGTAGGGCGTATGGGTGCATCCTAGTTACATGTTTTATTCAGGATTACATGGTGAATGTGGTGTGTGCCTTTCATCCTTCACAAGGAGCTGATCCCTCCTACCCAAAAACCAATATATTAAATTAGAGGCAGCCCCTCTAATTTGCATAATGAGGTCACCCCTCCAATTATTCATGCATGGTGGATTTTCATGACCTATATTGGCTAATGGTAAAATATGACAAACAGTTTTTATAAGATAAACATAAGATTTTCAAACTATAAAACCAGTTTTATCAAGACTTAACCAGGTTACTCGGGACTTAGTTTTCTTCCGCTGTTATTATGTTATATGCTTATCCTATTCATGCTTTATTGTACATCCGTGCACTGAGCGTATTTGCTCAGCCGTTTTCCTTTTCTATGTTCCCAAAACGGCAGGTACTCAGGGACGCTCGTAGACACAAAGAGTACGTGCATATAGACTGGAAGCTGTCTAGCCTTCTTTATATTATGCATTTCCTTTCTTATGATACTTATGCTTTGGACATTGTTTAGTCCTTTCCCTTTATTATACTATGTTCGTGTGTGATGAGCTTTACTTTTGGACTACCGATGTTTGATTCCGGTATTTTCCTTTTTATGGTCAAGTAATGTTTAGACATTTTTCCTTGTATGCTTTGATGACACGCCATAATTACTGTGATATTTCCATTTCCAAAATGAGGTGTTACAATTATGGTATCAGAGCCAAGGCTTCGACCTGTAGGCTCTCAAATATGACATGTGATTAGTGGGTAGTCACTACGGTCTTCCTAGAACTGACAGTTGTTTTCATGCATTCATCATTTTTAAGCATACATACACATGTCATTGTTGCAGGGTTTTTGACTAAGTAATGGTTGGTACAAGACTGGCCCTAGTTAGTCGCATGTGTTTTATCGAAACTTTTAGATTTGGGACCGACCCATAGGCGTCCCCTCGCTATGTCTTTTGTTTTGGGTGAACTGACCAGAGGCGTTCACTCTCGAGCATACAAAAGCTTTCATAAAACTGCATCATGCATTCATTTAAAAATTTTCTTGCATAAAATATTTCTCGTGAAATTTTTAAGTATAAAAAATTTTTCGTGTATATATTTATATTTTATGTTTTGATCTGTTTAATCATATGTTTTATGTTATACTGTCAGATGGTTCTCACACACGAACAGGAGCAGCTCAATGCTGCAATTCAGGCTGCCATGCAAGCCTTGCTTCCTCAACTGAGGAATGACATCAGGGCTGAGGTTCAAGCTGCCAAGAATCAGCAGCATAACCAGCCACCTCCTCCTCCTCCTCCTCCAGTGACATTAGCAGTATGGCTGGAGAGATTCAACAAGCTCCGCCCTCGAGCTTTTGAGAAGACAGATAACCCTAGCGATGCTGAAAGCTGGTTGGCTCACATCGAGAAGATTTTCAACGCTATGGGCTATGACCCCGCGTACAAGGCGAGGTTGGCATGCTATCGGTTCGAAGGAAATGTACTCAACTGGTGGTTAGCATTGATGCAATCTGAAGGTGGTAATGAGTGGGTTTCTGGTTTGACTTTGGCTTAGTTCAAGGACAGGGTGATGGAGCAGTTCTTTCCCAAGGGTGAGCAGGACAAGCTCAAGAGAGAGTACCATGGGATCCGACAGAGAGCTGGGGAGAATAGCAACGAGTTTATGCAGCGTTTTCTTCGCTTGGCTGGTTTCCTTGGTGCGGCAGCAGGTACTCCTGTAGAGCAGGCACATCACTTTAGATGGGCTCTTCGCACATCGGTCGCAAACAATCTGGTGTGTGCTACGTTCAACACTGTAGCACAAGTGGCCGATGCAGCACGAAAGCTGGAGATGCTGTAGGAGAGAGATGAGTTTAGGTAAGCTGAAAGACCCGACAAGAGGTAAACCTTCGTATGCAAGCGGTGACCAATCCGTATATTTTCCATATGTCAATCATTCATCTCTTAAATGTATCTTCCAGGCAGAAAACTGGGGACCGGTCTCAGCCGGCTACTCAGCAGCAGCCTCATCAGCCCAAGGGAAACGGTCAGATTAACGACCGTTCTACTACGGGTAGGCGTGGCAGTAATGACAATTACCGTAACAACGCTGGGCACTCCGGAAACAGCATGAACCATGGAAACGGTAGGGACCAGAACTAGAGAGGTTCGCAGCCTAGCCGTCCAGCTATCACTGGTTCCCAGCCAGCTAGAGCACATGCTGGAGGATACACTCATCCTCTTTGCTCTACTTGCCACTGTAGGCACCCAGGACCATGTCGCCGTAATACTGATGCGTGCTTCAAGTGTGGTCTTCCTGGCCATATTATGAAGGATTGCCGTAAGGGCGAGATGGAGGGTACATCAGGACATGCTGACACCAAGCCGCCTCCTACTGTCGGGCGTGTCTACACGACATCTCGAGACCAGGACAACAAGTCTACAGGTACCATCACTGGAATCTTGTATATGTATGGTCAAGCTGTATGTGTTCTTTTCGATACAGGTGCTACTCACTCGGTTATTTCTACTACTTATGCTAAGAACATTAGGATGCCTCCCTTGCCACTAGAAAATAGGCTTACTATTTCCACGCCTTTGAGGGAATCTGTATTACTCACCCATGTATAAAAGAGTCTTCCCCTAGAATTTGATGATAAGGTTCGACCTGTCGACGCACTTCCGCTGGACATGAATGACTTCGACATGATTTTGGGAATGGATTGGCTATCCAAGTATCATGCTACCATAGACTGCCATTCATATCGAGTTATCTTCGGTGATGTCAATGCACCAGAGTACATTCATAATGGGTTCATACCCGGACGGTCTGTACAAGTCATATCCACCCTGCAAGTGCGTGCACTACTGTCACATGGTTGCGAGGGTTATCTAGCTATGGTTCACGACATGGATGCTGAATCTCCATCTATTCAGGATCAACCTATAGTGTCGGAATTCCAAGATGTGTTTCCAGCAGAACTTCTGGGCATACCACCTGCACGAGAAGTGGAATTCAGTATCGAGCTGGTTCCAGGAGCTGAACCAATCTCCAAGGCTCCTTATCGCATGGCTCCCATAGAGCTGAAGGAGCTGAAGGATCAACTGCAAGAACTTCTTGAACGAGGTTTCATTCGACCGAGCGCATCTCCATGGGGCGCACCGGTCTTGTTTGTTAAGAAGAAGGACGGCAGTATGTGTATTTGCATAGACTATCGCGAGCTCAACAAGATTACCATTCGGAATAGGTATCCACTGCCACGCATCGACGATCTGTTTGACCAACTCCAAGGGGCCAAACACTTCTCTAAGATTGATCTTAGGTCAGGCTATAATCAGCTACGGGTCAAGGAGCAGGACATCACTAAGACTGCCTTTCGTACCCGTTATGGCCACTACGAGTTTGTAGTTATGCCATTTGGCCTGACAAATGCTCCAGCAGTGTTCATGGATCTGATGAACAGAATCTTCCATGAATTTCTGGACAAGTTAGTCATTGTCTTCATCGATGACATCCTGATTTTCTCAAAGTCCAAGGAGGAACACGAAGACCATCTTCGTACAGTACTAAAAATTCTTCGCCAGAAGCAGTTGTATGCTAAATTCTCCAAGTGTGAGTTCTGGTTAAACAAGGTGGCATTCTTGGGTCACATTGTATCAGCAAAAGGAATCACTATGGATCCAGCGAAGGTTGAGGCCATTACTAAGTGGCCAAGGACGACATCAGCGACGGAAGTCCGTAGTTTCTTAGGCTTAGCTGGCTATTACCGTAGGTTCGTGGAGAACTTTTCCTGACTAGCACTACCATTGACCAAACTGATGCGGAAAGGGGAGAAATTCGTCTGGATGGAAGATCGAGAGAAGAGCTTTGAAGACCTGAAGCAGAAGCTAGTATCTGCACCTATTCTTACTCTACCATCTGGTACGGGTGGATTTCAAATCTACAGCGATGCATCGGGGAAGGGACTTGGCTGTGTTCTCATGCAACATGGGAAAGTGATCACGTACGCTTCACGGCAGCTTAAGCCTTATGAAGAAAATTACCCCACGCATGACCTGGAACTTGCTGCAGTCGTGTTTGCATTGAAGATATGGAGGCACTACTTATATGGGGAATCATGTGACATTTTCATGGACCACAAGAGCTTGAAGTATATCTTCACTCAACGTGAATTGAACATGAGGCAGAGGAGATGGTTAGAGCTGTTGAAATATTATGACATTAATCTACAGTATCATCCCGGAAAGGCAAATGTAGTAGCAGATGCTCTTAGCAGGAAGTCCGGAATGATCAACGACATTAAAATCGAAGAGGAAATCATCAGAGACTTGGAGCGACTAGACATCGAGATCATGGTACGTGGACAGCACGGTTACTGGGCTAATCTTAGAGTAGAACCCGAGTTGCTATCTAAGATCAAGGAAGCTCAGAAGGATGACGGAGAAATCTGGGCGATAGTACAAAATTTGGAGAAGCAAACAGAATTCAGAGTAGATGCAGATGGTATCGTATGGCAGGGCACTAGACTTTGTGTTCCTGATAACCAAGAACTCCGGGAAGCTTTGTTAGCTGAAGCTCATAGCTCCCGATTCTCGATACATCTTGGTTCGACTAAAATGTACCATGACATCAAGCAGTACTTTTGGTGGAGTGGTATGAAACAGGATGTGGCCACTTACGTCTCCAAATGTCTTACCTGCCAGCAGGTTAAGATTGAGCATCAGCGATCTGGCGGTCTCCTTCAACCGTTAGATATTCCAGAGTGGAAGTGGGACAAAATCACCATGGATTTTGTTACCGGTCTTCCTCCTACCAAAAGGAAGCACGATGCAATTTGGGTCATCGTTGATCGACTTACCAAATCAGCTCATTTCTTACCGATCCGCAAGGAAGATCCGGTAAGTAAACTCGTAGATACGTACAGACGAGAGATCATGAGACTCCACGGTGCATCATCCAGCATCGTCTCAGACAGAGATCCTCGATTCACTTCGCGCTTTTGGAAAAGTCTGCAGAAAGCTTGGGGTACACAACTTAAGCTTAGCACGGCTTTTCATCTTCAAACGGACGGACAGTCGGAGCGAACCATTCAGACATTGGAGGATATGTTGAGGTCATGTGCGTTGGAATGGACGGGTGATTGGGACGAATACATCTGTTTGGTGGAGTTTGCATACAACAACAGCTGGCACGCAAGCATCAAGTGTGCTCCATTTGAGATGTTGTATGGCAGAAAGTGTCGCGCCCCAATCTGCTGGGATCAGGTTGGCGAGCGAACACTCGAAGGACCAGAAATCATAGAGATGACCAATGAGAAGATCACAGTAGCTAAGCAGAAAATTCAGGAGGCACGGTCACGTCAGAAGAGTTATGCCGATAAGCATCATAGGGATATACACTTTAACGTAGGAGATCACGTCTTCCTTAAGGTTTCGCCAGCACGTGGTGTTAGGCGCTTCGGGATTAAAGGGAAGCTTAGTCCTCGTTTCATCGGACCGTTTGATATCATTGAACGAGTCGGTGAAGTATCTTACCGATTGGCGTTACCTCCGTAGCTTTCGCATGTTCACAATGTGTTTCATGTGTCCTTACTTAGAGGGTACAAGTATCATCCCCTTCACATGGTTCAGTATCCACTGGAACAGATACGCGAAGATCTTACTTTTATAGAAGAACCCGAACGAGTTCTTGACAGACAAGAACGAGTCATGAGAAAGAAGACGATTCCATTCGTCAAAATTCTATGGAGGGACCATACCGAGCGGGAAGCCACTTGGGAAACGGAGGAGTCTATCCGGGCTTCTTACCCTCATTTCATATTTTTAATTCGGGTATGTTCTTCTTTTCCAGTAATTTATCTATAATTCGGGGACGAATTATTCTTTTTAAGGGGAAGAGTTGTAAAACCCGCATGCTTTTACCATGCATAGTACCCTTAGGATCGTACGTACTAGATTAAAACTTTCCTAATATAGCATGATTACGATTACGTGTTAGGAGTTTACGTATTACGTACGTGTTAGAACACGATAAGTATTTACTATGCACGATCACGTAATAATTATTTGACGATAATTAATCACGAACATGCGATCATGAAATCATGAACGTAATTAAAACACGAACTATTATTAATTACGTATATATATTTATTATGAGCGTAATTAAATATATTAGATCACGGTATTTACGTATCGAGAACATTTAAAACACGAATATAAATAATCACAAACGAGTAACTAAATAACGAGACACGGAAAAAGGTACGAGTACCCCAAGTGGGGTCCCTACCCGCGGCCAACAAGGACAAATGGGCCAAGCCCATTTGTCAACTTTACTAAAGGGGGTTATTTACTTTTTCACTACTCAAATAAACTTTACAGAAGATTTTAAGAAAACCTAAAACCTCCTCCTTCCTTTGTCTCTTTGTGCCGCCACCCTACAAACACCATACAAGGTGATTTTTGATCTTTGATCTTGAAGTTTTGGTGATTGATCGTGTTGGTTCTTCGTCCTCTTGATCCACGAATTCGGTAAAACCTTTTTAAACCTTTTCTTTTGATTTAATCTTTTTATAAATTATGAACATGTGATGTTTTTACAAAAACATAATAATTAATCATGGATCTAACATGTTTTGGTGTTAAATAAAATCAAAAGAGTGTTTTTAAGGGGTGTTTGTTTTGGCCGCAGGCTGCAACCGAACCCGAATGGGTTTCGGTTTGCCAAGCCGACCACCACTGTAAAACCCGTATTTAAAAATCAGAATATTTAAATACGCAGTTTAATTGTTAATAAACTATATAAGTATTAATTATTAGACAGAGATATAAACGCAGAAATTAAATACGCAATCCCAGTTTATTTAAATACTATAAATATTACAGGTTATTCAGATAATAAGTATTTAGTCTCAGGAAATATTACAGATGAATTATTTATTTACAAAAATAATATTACGTTAATATTAAATACGCGTAGTCTCAGTTTATTTAAATATTACAAATGAATAATTATTCAGAAAATAATTATTAAGTTTCAGAAAATATTACGTATGTAGTATTTATTGTACATGTATAATTAAACGTTAACAGTAATTACGCAACCTCTGTTTTATTTAAAACGTTACGAATTAATAGTAATTAGTCAAGTATTATGTAAGTAATAATTATTCAAGAATATAGATACCACGTATCAGAAAATTAGAACACGAGTACGAGCTAAAAGTAATACGAAAACGAAAATAGGCATACTTCATACTTGGGCCGCGTTTTAAATAAAAAAAAGGGGGTTGAGGCCCAAGGCCGACCCAAAAGTGAAACAAATAAAAAAAAAGGGGTGCAGGCGTATTGTTTTTTTTGTGTGTTCCCTCCACTTTGCAATAAGAAACCCTAGTTGGTCCTAACAGCCGCCACTACTCCGGCCGCCATCACCACCATCACAACCGCACAGTGACATCACCACCTCACGAACACCATCTTCCCAACCATAAAATACAGAGATGCGTGATCCTTGTGGTCATCCGCCACCACCAGACCCATCATCACAGTCGTAAACCATGGCCACCACCACAGAACGCCGTCACTAACACCGCCATCTTGATGTAGTCACGAATAAGGGTGACTGATGCGGTTACCTGCGTATGAGGGTGTTGGGAATAAATTTAGGCCAGAACACTTGAACGCTGACAAGAACAACTCAAGCGTTAACAAGAGCAAAGTGAGCGCTGACAGCATAAGCGTTGACAAGATAAAGTCAAGCGTTGACAGATTGAAGACAAGCACTGATGGAAGATGTGAGCTACACGTATATTATATTCTAGATTACTTCTAGTAAGGATAGAAACGACAATGTATTTTCTATGTTTATCTTTACCTAGAATAGTTGATTGGTAGCTTATTGTACAAGACTTCTTGTTCTATAAAAGAAGATCTTTTAGGTTAATGTTGAATATCAGTTTTCATAAGTTTTCGATTGTTAAGCTCTTTCATTGTAATCAACAAGAATCATTCTAATACAAGTGAAAGTTTGTTTAACATCATTGTGTTTTAGATCAAGTGTTAATTCCGCATAACACTTTGTTACTTTATTCATAAGCGAAGGTTTCTCTACGTGTAGTACTTGATCTAATCTCGTATACACAAAGCTTAATCGATCTAAGTTTGGGATCAACAAGTGGTATCAGAGCTTGTTGAGAAACTTTTGATCTTTAAGTAACGCAGAACCCTAAAACACCAAACCCTAAAAACCCTAAAATTCTCAAAACCCTAAAAACATCATGTCTGGCACAAATCAACCTCCTGCTTTGCTACAAAACAACTTCTCAAACCCTAGTATCAAAATTCCCATGTTTGATGCCAGGAACTTTGAGCTTTGGAAGTCCAATTTTGAGCAATACATAGCTATTCATGACTACACTCTTTGGGAAATTATCGAATATGGGAACACATTCGATAAAGCAGCAAAGATTACTGCTGCTATTGCCACAAGGACAGCTGTTCCTAATTGTCCTGAATCTGATAAGGTGGAAAAACCTGAAGATGGGAGAGCTGTTGCTGTTGAAGATATAGCCAAGAAGAGGGTGGACATGAAAATCTTGAATATCTTGAAACATGCCCTAGGTCATGAGAATCAGCACAAGTACAAACGATTTGAGTCAGCAAAAGAGCTTTGGGAAGCTCTTGAAGTAGCACATGGTGGCAATGCTGACACAAAAGAAGAAAAGAAGAAGCAACTATTGCATGAGTATGCTGTCTTTAAAGCTCAACCTAATGAGAATCTCAGCAGTGTGAGAAGTAGACTTCTTGACATCACAAGTCAACTTTCCTTCATGGGAAAACAGATTAATGACCCTGAATTGAATGCTACTTTTCTCAAAAGCCTTGGTGACGTATGGAAGATTGAGACAAGATCCATTCTTGTCAATAATACCCACAAGACTTCCAGGTTTGATGACATCTTCAACAAACTAAGACTGTTGGAGAATGAATGGCAATTAGAGAGTGATAACAAATCTTCCAGCAGCAACATGGCCTTCTTTTCACAAAGTGAAGGCCAATTTGATTCCATGAACTTCTATGGACATTCAGCAACTGGATCTCAAGGTGTCAGCGCTGGATGTCAATCTGTCAGCGCTGGATCATATCCTGTCAACGCTTTGTACTCAAGCGCTGACACACACAATCATGGCGCTGATAGAATTAAACCTGCTGATTTTGATCTTGATACTGTGTGTGCATTCATTGCTTCTTTGCCCAGTGATTCAAGGATTACATATGAAGATCTTGAGCAGATAAGTGATGAACAATTGGAAGAGATGGACATCAAGTGGACTATGGCTCTTGTAAGTTTAAGAGCAAACAGATTCAATAAAAGGTTCAAGAAGAAGATGACCTTTAATGCTAAGGATGTTGTTGGATTTGATAAATCCAAGGTGGAGTGCTACAACTGTCATAGGATGGGGCACTTTATGAGGGAATGTAGATCTCCAAGGAGATCTGATGCTGGGAAGCCTTCTAGCCAAATGATTAAGAACCCAGATCCCAAGGCCATGGTTGCTGTTCAACAAATTGATGGTGTTGGGGAATGGGATTGGAGCTGGATGGCTAAGAATGAGGAAGAGGACAGAGCTTTGGTTGCTGAAGTTAAAGAAGAGCATGCTGAATATGCTCTCATGGCACACTCCTCCTCTTCATCAGATAATGAGGTATATGATGATGCTTTCTGTTCTAAGGGTTGTCGTTTAAATACTGAAAAATTAAAACAAGAGATAGTTAAATTATTAGATGAGGCAAGTACTGAAAGATGCAAAGTATCTAATTATCAAATTGCTCTTACCCAAACAGAAAAGACAGTAGCTGAGTATAAGAAAATGGAGTTTGATTTAAAGGATCAAATAAACATCTTAAAACATGAGTTATTTCAGAGTAAAGATGTTCAAGATATAGTAAATAGGGTTAATCTTGATTTGATAGCTCAGTTAGAAGAGGCTAACAAAAATAAAGATAATGTGAGTCTTAAAATCCAGAGATTTGATAAGGCCACACAATCCCTAGGAGAGTGTGTTAGCAAACAAAGAGACTCTAAGGATATGAGTGGGATTGGGATGAATAATTATACTGTTGTTCCACCACCAGCTGGGGATTTCTATGGTGTCCAATCAAAGGACTTATCTTGGACTGGCTTGCCAGAATGTCAAGAGGGGGAATTCATTCCTCCACCTAGAGTGATTTCCCCAGTTGAGGAATACAAGCAAAAGCTGACTGACCTAGATGAGTGGAAGAAAGCTAACCACACTTTGTTTGTTAAGGGAGGGTTGTTGTGTGAAAGTCCAAATGAGCCCACACCAATCACAAAACCAATTGATGATCCTAAACCTATTAAGATCACACACCCTACCACTGGCAAAGCTGTTGACCTTGGCCCACAAGCTGTTAGAAAACCTAGTGTTAAGTATGCAGAGATGTATAGGAATACTAGGTCTCCAAAAAGCCAAGTTAGTGATCATGGAACAGGCTTCTTTGCTTCTAGACCTAAGACTATGTCTAGAAAAGCTTGTTACACATGTGGGAGCTTCTCACATTTGGCATACAGATGTGTCAACGCTTCCAATGTCAACGCTGATAGGAACCATTTCAGCGCTGACAAAAGTCAACATAGGTCAAACACTGTCAGACCCAATACCTTTGTGAACAAGAGTTCACAAGTTGTTAGACCAGCCCCATTCTTTTCTAGAGGGTCTAACACACAAGGCCTAAGACCTTTTCAAAAGTCAAACACTTGGTCAAATAGGCAATGGGTTCATGTAGCAAACCCTAGGTTCAACGCTGATAAGAGCAATCGGGGCGCTGACAAGAGTAATTTCAGCGCTGATAGATACACTGCCAAACCTAGGTATTTGCAGCCACAGGGAAATAGGTCTAAAGCTTCTACTAGCTTAACATGGAGACCAAAACAAGACCAGAACCCTAATTTTACTGGTATTTCTATGACATGCAACAGGTTTCATTATATTTCTAAGGCATTGTCAACACCAATTGGGGTTAACTGGGAATTTCATTCAAACAAGGATGAAAATGGGGTTGTTATGAGAACCAAGTCTGTTCTTGTTGAACAACCAAATGAATCCAAGTCTTCCACGGCTTGGGTTCCCAAAGAAAACTAATGTGTTTTCTTTATGTGCAGGGCATTCAGAAGAAGATCAATGATTATGGATACTGGGATAGTGGATGCTCAAGGCACATGACAGGAAAGGAAGACTATCTGACCAATTTTTCTCCTATTCAAGATGGTGATAAGGTATACTTTGGAGGGGGCTACGGCACCATCACTGGAAAAGGAACCCTTGTCACCAACAATCTACGGTTTGAGAATGTCTTCTTGGTAAAAGATCTGGATTATAATTTGTTTAGTGTATCACAAGTGTGTGATAACAAAAATAAGGTTCTTTTCACAGATACTGAGTGCTTGGTGTTAAGCAAAGATTATAAGCTCCCTGAGGAGAAATACATAGATTTTAGAACACCAAGGCATAGACATATATAATGTGAATCTTAATGGAATTAAGGTAAATAATAAAATGTCATGTCTGTATGCTAAAGCCTCAGTAGATGAAAGTAATCTTTGGCACAGGAGATTAGGGCACATAAACTTTAAGAATATTAATAGACTTGTGAGGCTTGGTTTAGTTGATGGTTTGCCTGAAAAGGCTTTCCACAATGACCACTCTTGTGTTGCATGCCTTAAGGGCAAGCAGCACAAGGTCTCATTCAGGTCTAAACAGGTGCACTCTAGTTCTAAACCCCTTCACTTATTGCATATGGACCTCTTTGGTCCAACTAATATAGAAAGTTTGAAGGGTAAATCATATTGTTTTGTCATTACTGATGATTACTCCAGGTTCACATGGACTTTCTTTTTAGCCAAGAAAAGTGAAACTGCCCTAAGTCTGATTAATTTCATTACCCAAATTGAAAAGAAAAATGGTAATGAGGTCAAAATTATTAGAAGTGACAATGGGGGTGAGTTTAGAAATCAGTTGTTAGATGATTTTTGTGCCAAGAAAGGGATTACTAGGCAGTTTAGCATAGCTAGAACCCCACAGCAAAATGGGGTTGCTGAAAGGAAGAATAGGACCCTTATTGAAGCAGCCAGAACCATGTTGGCTGATGCCCACTTTCCTATAGCTTTTTGGGCTGAAGCTGTTAACACAGCTTGTTATGTTCAAAATAGGGCATTGGTCAACAAGATACATAATAAGACACCTTATGAATTACTTTGGGGAAGGAAGCCAAATATTGGTTTTCTGAAGCCTTTTGGATGTCATGTAGTTGTTCTAGAAACTAGTGAGGCCCTAGGTAAATTTGATTCAAAAGGTGATGAAGGCTACTTCATGGGTTATTCAGTGCAGAGTAAAGGATATAGGGTTTACATTAAAAAGGAAAAACGTATACTTGAAAAAGTACATGTTAGGTTTTTAGAGAGTAAACCTAGTGATCCTGAGAGTGGTCCAAATTGGTTGTTTGACTTAGAACCTTTGTCTAGAGCTTTAAATTATATGCCTGTTACTGATCCAGACATTGTGAAGGTAACTTCAAGTGTTTTGGAAAAGAGAATTGGTAATGTTTCAGGTATACAGGTTGCTAAGGAGGATGGACCACCAGCAGTTAAATCATCTCCCACACAAGAATTTGTTACACTTCCTATATGGACAGATGAGTATTATGCTGCTGCTACTGCTGCAAGGAAAGATAATGGTGGTGTTCAGATACCATCAACTACAAACATGCATGATTCTTCAGGCGCTGACAAAGGGAAATCAAGCGCTGACACAACCAATTCAGACGCTGATGACTCCAACGCTGACAACAACAGTTCAAGCGTTGTCAGCCCAAACGCTGACAAACAAGGTTCAGACTTTGGAGACACCTTTACACAGCTTTTCTCTTCCCATTTTGAACAGGGTGGACCCTCTAATGTCCATGAAGAGATTTCTGTTGATCAAGAAGAATCTGAAGAAGATATTGGTAACATGGAGCGTGAAGTTGAGGACACCAGACTTTTTGAAGGAGGAGTTCTCACTTCCACAGCTAAGGATCACCCCACATCTCAAATCATTGGTGATGTTATGGCTCCAGTTCAGACAAGAAGATCCCATCAAGGTCTTGGTGGATTTATTGCCAATATACACAAGAAGGTTGATACCCCTCTTGTACAAGCATGTTTGTTTGCCTGTTTTCTGTCACAGGAAGAACCCAAGAAAATTTTTGATGCTCTCAAGGAACCAAGTTGGGTGGAAGCAATGCAGGATGAGCTTCACCAATTTGCTATACAGGATGTTTGGGAGCTGGTTGATTGTCCTAGATATGTGAGACCAATTGGGACAAGATGGGTTCTAAGGAACAAGAAAGATGAAAGAGGCATTGTGGTTAGAAACAAGGCACGTTTGGTAGCTCAGGGATATACACAAGAGGAAGGCATAGATTATGAAGAAGTTTTTGCACCAGTTGCAAGAATTGAAGCTATCAGAATTTTCCTGGCTTATGCATCTTGCATGAACTTCACTGTTTATCAAATGGATGTGAAGAGTGCTTTCCTCTATGGCACAATTGTTGAGGAGGTGTATGTCATGCAACCTCCTGGTTTTGAAGATCCTGAGAATCCAGACAAAGTTTATAGAGTGAAGAAGGCAATGTATGGCCTTCATCAAGCCCCAAGAGCATGGTATGGTACATTGTCCACCTACTTGGTGGAAAATGGTTTCAAAAGGGGCACCATAGATCAGACACTGTTTACAAAGAAGAAAGGAAAACATGTGTTGCTTGTGCAGGTCTATGTTGATGACATCATTTTTGGGTCTACTGATCCAAAAATGAGTGAGGATTTTTCCAAGCTCATGACAGATAAATTCAAGATGAGTGCAATGGGTGAGATGAACTTCTTTCTAGGTTTACAAGTTCAGCAGAAAGAAGATGGTATCTTCATCTCCCAAGACAAGTATGTAGCTGAAATCTTGAAGAAATATGGTTTTTCTCCACATGAAAAGGAGGCTTCCACTCCTATGGATAGACAACACCCTTGGGGAAAAATTGGAGCTGTAAAGGATGTGGATGTTAGGCACTATAGATCAATGATTGGATCATTGATGTATCTTACAGCCTCAAGACCTGACATCATGTTTGCTGTGTGTGCATGTGCACGCCATCAAGTGACTCCCAAAGAATGTCACCTTTTTGCTGTGAAGAGAATTTTTAGGTACTTAAGATGTTATCCAGATCTTGGATTATGGTATCCAAAAGATTCTCCATTGGATCTTATTGCATATTCAGACAGTGATTATGGTGGTGACAAGTTTGATAGGAAATCCACAACTGGTGGATGTCAATTTCTTGGGAGCAGATTAATATCTTGGTAATGCAAGAAACAAACAGTGGTGGCCAACTCTACAACTGAAGCAAAATATGTTGCTGCAGCTGCTTGTTGTGGACAAGTCTTATGGATTCAGAACCAGCTGTTGGATTATGGGTATAATTTCATGCATACCAAGATTTTTGTAGACAATAACAGTACTTTATGCATTATTAAAAATCCTGTACATCATTCTAAAACCAAACACATAGAAATTAGACATCATTTTATAAGAGATTGCTTTGAGAAAGGTTTAATACAACCAGATAGGGTAGACACAGAGGACAATGTGGCTGATTTATTAACTAAACCTTTTGATGCTGGAAGATTTCAATATTTGGTAACAAATATTGGAATGGTTAATCTCACTTAAATATGTGTTTTTGGAATCTTTTTGTAAAAGTATGTACAGGGTAATGCATTGTTATTGGTCTTTGTGATGATTTAGATTTTCCACATTATTTTTCTAACACTGACAAAGGTAAATGTAACGCTGTCAAGTGTTGTTCTGCCGTTGTTGGAGATATTATTGTCTAACGCTGACAAGAGTTCCTTCAACGCTGATAAGTGTTGTCGGGACGCTGTCAGCAACAAATGTTAGTTTTGTGGTTTTCATCTAAATGTGCAGGTAATGGTAGCTTTATGCCATTGGATACAGAGTTGCTTATGGATCTTTGAAGAGCTATTTGGACATGTTTTGTCTATGGATGATGGTTGGAATATTTATATTCCTATCTTGACATAAATTTTTAATGTTCATATATATATTTTGAGAACTCATGTATCATAGTTTAAGGGGAGGTTTAAGGAACCTTTAGGACTCTTGGGTATTCTTAGAATACTCTCATCACAATTCTAGATTGTGTCCACTGGTGAGTATGGGTTAGTTTTACTAAACCATGAGGCACTGTAGCATGCATAGTATATCAACTTTGCATGCTGCCAAGACATTTTTGGCCTAGAATTGGTTGTGGTCGGTTGGGAGGCTTGGGAATTCTTTTGATATGGGTTTTACCTGGGAGTAACAAGGATTTTATGAGGTAACTTGGTTGTTAAGAATTTTGGTTAGCAAGGGACACTAGAGGACTGTTATGTCTATCTTGCTTATGCAAGTGTGCATAACTGGACAGTGCTTGCCGCCCTATGATAATTATCAGCTTTTGGTTATCTTCTCTAGGATAAATTACTTGTTAAGGTCATTTTTCACTTTTTAAAACAATTTTATTTTTGGACGCTGACAAGATTTTTCCAAGCGTTGTTGTGACCACAATGGACGCTGACATGGCTTTAGGCGAACGTTGACAAGATTATAGCCGTTGGGCGTTGATGGGTTATATTTGACCGTTGACAAACAATGGGACCTACCCAGTTGTAACTTTTTGACATATTTTCAAGCCGTAATTTTAGGAGTTGTTACTTTCATTAAATGCATGAGATAACTTATAAACTTTTTCAATATTTTCATGATTGATTTTTGAAAATCTTTGCCTATTTTTGGGCCAATCACGTGCATTCATCCACTCCTATAAATTTGGCTCCTATTTTAAACAGGGTATCTATAATTCTTGTCTAACACTTTTCTCTTATCAACCTTCATCTTTTATACATCAAATTAACAGCTCTCATCAATGGCACCAAGATTTAACTCAGCAGAATTGGATTTGGGGTTCAAGTCTCAACACAACATGATTGCTTATCTTGTTGCTGATAATACTTTGTTCCCTCAATACACTCAGATGGTGGAGTATTTGAATGCATCCCCATTGAGGTATGCTCTTTCTCATGCACCACTCATTCCAGTCACACACATTAAACAGTTTTGGAACACTGTCAGTTCCTCAACAATTAATGGAGTGACAACATTGACTTCTATTGTACATGGGAGACCTTGGGTGGTTACTGAGGCCTTGGTACGCCAGGCCTTGCATCTTAATGATGCTGATGGTATAACCATGCTTCCCATATCTGAAATAGAACAAGGGCTTAGGGCTTTGGGATACCCTATTCCTGATGAAGGTACTCTTAATAAGTACCATAAGCAGGAATTTCCCCCAGCCTGGAAGTACCTCATTCACATTCTCCTTCAATGTTTGAGTCCCAAATGTACTGCACACAATGAGATCAATAGATCCATTGCATCTGCTATTGTGTGTATTACAACAGGGCAAAATTATAACTGGTCTAGAATGATTTTTGAAGGAATGTGTAAAAACAAGGGGACAAAAATGACTTTAGCTTATCCCCGTTTTCTGCAAATGGTTTTTGATGCTCAAAGATATTGTTCAAGGGATCACAATGACTTTTATAAGATCCCTGAACAAAAGAAGGCTATTTTTACCAAGATGAATTCACCACCTCATAGAGACCTACCTTTAACCCCAGCCATGCTTGCTGTTATTGCAGCAGCACAACCCCAACCAGACCCCCAACCTCATATTGACCCTCAACCACAACTTGAACCTATCCCTGAACCTTTACCCTCACCTGACCAAATGCAAATAGACCAAAATCCCTTTGACGCTGACACATCTAATGTGGGCGTTGATGTGCCTATTTCCAACGTTGACACCCAACCATCACAATCCCAAACACCCCTTAACCAACCTACATCTACACCATCTTCTACACCATCTTCCACACCACCTGAATATAGGTTGCTTAAACGCCAAAGGACTGCTGGAGTGTTCTCCTCTGGTGGTCCTAGCCATGTAGCAGAGAGAACCACCACCACAAGTGTGGCTGGTGACCTGGATGAGGCTGAGACTATTGGTTCTGGCTTAGAAGCTGGCCAACACAGTCCCACCATAATTAAGTCCTCATCCATGCCCAATGAACCTAACTTGGGAGGTCAAATTCCCATTTTGGAAGAGGGCAGACTGGAACCAATGACGCTTTTAGAATTGACGGCTGTCTGCATTAGCTTGCAAAAGCAAAATGCAGACTTGGTACAAATTGTCAGTAACCAAGGCCTTGAACTCAAAGAATTGAGGGAGAGGATTGTTGTTTTAGAGAGTGCTCATTCAAGGGGAGGTATGGAGGAGTCTTCCAAAGGGGAGGAAGCAAGAAATCTGAGTGATAAGAGCAGTCAAGATGGTCAATCATTGGATATTGCTGAAGCTCTTACTACATTGAAGGAACAAAAAGGTTTTGATACGTCCTTAATCTCTCCAACAAATTTAAATTTATCATTTACAGATATGTTGAGGGAGGTTACACAAGGCGCTGAGGGAAAATATTTGAGCGTTGACAAGGCAAGTTTGGACGCTGACAGAAATATTTTGGGCGCTGATAGAGGAAATTTGGGCGTTGACAGATCTGCATATGGAGGTGATGTATTCCAGTCATCATCTATCATAAAAGATGTTCCTACTCAGGTATTATCATCTACCCTACCAACAATTGAACCAACAGATAAGGGTAAGGGTAAGTTGGTAGAAGAAATTGTTCCAAAGAATGCAGCTCATGTTGAATTTGATAGAAGATTGGCTGAGCAAATGATGGAACAAGGTGAAAAAGAAAAGTCACCATTTGTTGTGACTTCTGAAGAAGAAAGTGATGAAGCTAGCTCAGATTCAAGCGTGATGATTGTTGAACCAGAAAGACTTGAGTATGGTGATGAGCTTGCTAAGGAAAGGCTGAGAGATTTGAAGTTGCAAATTGATTTTGATATGCCAGAGGTAGTTCAGATGTACAATTCTTGGGAAGAAAGCTGTATGGATAATCCAGACTTGACCATTTCAGATCAAATATGGGGTTTGGAAATTCTTCTTAGAGTTCAGCAGGATTGTAAGGTGATGCTGAAGTACAAGGCAAGCAATATTCTCTCTGAATTGAAAATGGATAGAAGGAAGCTCTACTTTATGTTGCTCAAATGTCATGGAGTTGGATGGACACATCAGAAGCTGAAGGCTTTGACATTTGATGAGTTGGAGCATAGGGCTTATCCTATTTGGGTGAAAGTGCAGGAAGAGAACACTTTCAGACTTCTTTCAGATGAAAGAAAGGAGCAACTTGCAGAAGAGATGGCAATCAAGAAAGCTATGATAGTTCCTAGACCAGTAAAGAAGGGATTTATTCTTGAGTTTCCAAAAGATATGTCTCAACTGTATCCAAGTGAAGCAATCATTAGAAAGAGCCTTAAGCTCTCCCCATTAGAAGCTTCAGATATGGTGCATGTGTTACCACTAGATTCCAGGAATCCAATTGTGAGTTATGAGGAAGATGAATGTGGATTCTGGAAAATTGGAAGATATGGCAAGGAGGTACACACTTTTACCACTCTCATATCTTTATTTGCAAGTTGTGACAGAGAAGACTTGGTAGACCTTTGGAGGTTGCTAGAGACCAAGTATGAGGCTGAAGCACCAACTTCAGCCAATGGAATAAAACTTTGGACCACATTCAAAAGAATGTGTGGGACAAAAGAAGAAGATCCTGAAATATGGAAGGATCTTGAAGATGACCTCAGTGGTCTTCAATGGAGGTTATATTCAGCTGCAGGTGTATACCATTTGAGTTCTACAAAGTTTGCTGAGTATTTACTTGTAGATGCTCAGTATTTCATATCCAAGGCTGTTTTGGAGAAGATGAAGGACACCCAGTTGGAAATAGACTATACAAGTGACGTGGCAAAGAATTTGATCAGATTTATTTATTACCAATATGATAAGGTTTGTCAGACTCCTCCAAGTTCTTAATGTTTATTCAGAAACTTGATCATAAGAGTGGATATCAAGTTTAGGGGAGGATTGTTGGGAATAAATTTAGGCCAGAACACTTGAACGCTGACAAGAACAACTCAAGCGTTGACAAGAGCAAAGTGAGCGCTGACAGCATAAGCGTTGACAAGATAAAGTCAAGCGTTGACAGATTGAAGACAAGCACTGATGGAAGATGTGAGCTACACGTATATTATATTCTAGATTACTTCTAGTAAGGATAGAAACGACAATGTATTTTCTATGTTTATCTTTACCTAGAATAGTTGATTGGTAGCTTATTGTACAAGACTTCTTGTTCTATAAAAGAAGATCTTTTAGGTTAATGTTGAATATCAGTTTTCATAAGTTTTCGATTGTTAAGCTCTTTCATTGTAATCAACAAGAATCATTCTAATACAAGTGAAAGTTTGTTTAACATCATTGTGTTTTAGATCAAGTGTTAATTCCGCATAACACTTTGTTACTTTATTCATAAGCGAAGGTTTCTCTACGTGTAGTACTTGATCTAATCTCGTATACACAAAGCTTAATCGATCTAAGTTTGGGATCAACAGAGGGGGTGTTTGTTAAAGATACAGTGAGTAATAGATTAAACAGGGGGCCGTCGGGTTTTGCTATGATTCAAGAAACCGAGACCACCATGTCTCGGTGGTCCCTTCCCTGCCCAGTCGTGACCCACACAGGGGCGGCTAGGGCCAGGTTCGACCCAAAGGGGGCTGCCAACCATCGGGTTTTTTTTTAAAGAAATAAGGGTGCGTTTGGGTCTACAGAAAAATAAGGGTGTGTTTGGGTCTGCAGAAACATAAAGGTGTGTTTGGGTTTGTCACAGTGAAAACAGTGGGAAAAATATACTAACAGTGGGAATTTAATATAGGCAGTGGGAACTTTAATATAATGAAAATAGTGGGAACTGTGTATAACTAGCAGTGGGAATTTATTAAGGAAAGCAGTGGGAATTATTTTAGTTCTGGTTAAAGCACTTTATGAATAAGTTTTTATATTATAAAAATAAAGTTAAACATATTTGTTATTTTAATTATTTAATTAGTAAAATTAAATTGATTTTAACATTTTTTTCTTCAACTAATCAAAGGTCGGATTTAACTATGATTTAATTAATAATTATTTCAGGAAAACTAAATTTGGGAATCTTTCTAAATTTGGAAACTTTCTATTTATAGCAGGTTGACATTTATAGTAAAATTATTGTGTTGGAGTACATGTTTTACGATAATCAGGAATACAGAGGATACGTTAATCAGGAGTAATATTGTGAGAACAGTCAGAATTTACCAGTTTATCCATAAATAGTAATATAAGAACAAATTAAATTAAATTTAGAACATATAAGAATCAGTAACAGCAAACAGTAATTAGACGACTTATTTTCCGTTCATTATTTATGTAGTATCCGTGAAGTCAGAGTCGATCCTTCAGCTTTCATTCTGAATTCATTACTGGACACGAGGTACGGATTCCAGTCCTTTCAGTAAGGACTTCCTTTCTATGCATGATTAGGATTCCCCATCTTCAGCCAAATGTTTTCCCCAGTATATGTTTAAGTTTATCAGTAATCATATTAATAACTAAATAAATTGCCTGAGCATTATATACAAGCACGACCAGTTTATGTACTAGTTACGGAGGTACCGTAACCACGGCACTAGAGGCACCGGTGTCGTGACTCACATGCAGGAGAGTGATATCCTGCATCGTCCCACTCAGCTCAGCTTGGCCATTTTATCAGTATTATTAGTGGGGCGTATGGATGCATCCTAGGCTTATATGTGTTACAAGTTATCAGGGTGAATGTGGTGTGTGCTCTACATCCTTCACATTGGAGCTGATCCCTCCACCCGGCACAGTTATTTAGAGGTCACCCCTCTATAGCATGATGAGGTCACCCCTCCAGTTATTCATGCACGGTTGTTACAGCACGTGACCTATATAAGCTCTGGCAAATAAAATACAGTAAATGCATGTTTTCAGATTAATAGTTATATTTCAGTATCAGTATATATGAACGAGGTTTCTCAGATTTTATGCAGAGTTCTACCACATGTTACATATCAGTCTTACAGCTTCAGTATTTTATCATCTGTTTCATTTTAGTAATTCCCTATCATGCTTTATATCCGTTCACTGAGCGTTATGCTCAGCCGTAGTTCCTTTCATGTTCTAACGGCAGGTACACCATGACGCTTTTAGGATTCTAAGAGCATGTGCATTTGGATGGAAGCTATCCAGACTTCTTACTTTATGCATTTCTTACATTGTTCCGTTTATTTGGACATTGTTTAGTCCTTTCATTCAGTATTTTATTTTTCATGTTTTGGGCTTATGTTGGATTGCTGATGTTTGATTCCGGTATTTCCTTTATGGTCAGTTAATGTTTTAGGAAATTTACCTTATGCTTTGATGACACGCCATAAATACACGTAACGGTCCACTTATCCAAGTGGGGTGTTACAATTATGGTATCAGAGATATAGGTTCGACCTGTAGGCTCTAAAACTTGACATGTGACTAGTGGGTAGTCACCAGGAACTTCCCAGATTTTGGAGTTGTTATTTTCATGTTTCTCATGCATTTATCAATCAGTTTTCTTCAGTTATCAGTCGGTTTTTTTTAAAGTTTTTGACTAAGTAAAAGGTTGGTACAGGACTGGCCATATTTAGTCGCATGTGCTTTGCTGCGAATTTTGTTTTGGTGAACCAACCCATAGGCGTTCACCCTTGTCCGTTCAGATTTTGAATTGGTAAACCGACCATAGGCGTTTACCCTTACTCATGACAGATTCATGTTTTCAGTCAAATATCACTTGGTGAACCAGCCATAAACGTTAACCATTTCTCAAGTCAAATTTCATGCTTTTCAGTCAAATGATGTTTTGTGAACCGATCCACAGTTGTTCACCTTTGTCATATCAGGACATTTCATAAATTTTGACAAGTATGGATTGAACTACAGCCATCCATATTTAGTACGAGATTATAAATTTCTATACATGACAGTTCTTAGAAAATTTTGACCAGTATGGATCGAACCAGAATAGCCCATACTTAGTCTCATGTTTTCTTCTTTGAATTCTGTGGATTGAACCATAGCCGTCCACATCAGTTGATATTACACCTCAGTTGATTTGACTTTTTATGTTCCTTGTGACAGTCAAAATTTGCATACCCTCACGTTGATGTCATCTACATGTTGATTTAGTTTCATGTTTCCTTACAAGTATTATGTTTTCAACAGAATGATAATGTTTCATGCTAAGATACAGAAGGATTACAGTAAAATACTATTTCATGATAAATCATGTTCTGGTCTTTAACAACCATGTCTTTATACTAAATGTTGATGAAACTCCGTTTAGTCATACTTTTAGCCTCTATACAACAAGCATTAAGTCTATGCAGAAATTATCAGCCTATCATGTTAATCGTTTCAGTTCAGTTTACTACCGTTTAAATCAATTTATTTCTTTGATAATGTCAGACAAGCGACACCAATATCGATCATCCCATAAAATTTCCACCAGCTCCATGTACAGTATTCCATATGTACCCCATGTACAGTGTCTCAGTTATACTCCATGTACAGTATTTCATGTGTACTTCACGTACAGTGTCTCAAATATGCTTCATGTGCAGTATTCATTTTATACTTCATGTATAGTAGTCCAGGTGTACTCCAGGTACCCTACTTAATGGATATTGCTAATCGATCCTCAATCATCTCAGGCGTTTCCACTTGTAGATATTCTACCAGGTGCTGATGCTACTCGTGAGTTGAAGATTTTACCAGATTCTGATGCTGCTAACACTTTGAAGACCTCACAAATGCTGATGCTGCTGATACTTTAAAGATTTCTCAAGATGCTGATGATGTTTATACTATGAAGACTCTGCAGAACAAGGACGAACTATAATTTGAAATTTCTGACGAGAATAAACTTCTACCATCTGACACTACCATTCTATTCCAGGCTTTTATTTTCTCTGTTAGATGTCACACTTCACTCAACTAACTCTTCATTCAGAAGAGTGGGAACCGGAACCCAGCCGGCCACTCAGCAAAATAGTTACATGAATCACGGTCATGATAATGACCGTCATAAAGAGACGGAGAAAGCAGTAGTGACAACCATCGTACTTATAATTAATCAGTCAGTGACCATCGGAACTCCGACACGGACGTGACCAGAAATACAAGAGGTCAGTAGTCTAACCGGTCCGCCAATCCTAGCAGTTACCAAAAAAAATTTCAGCCTTGTCCAGATTCATCTACTAAAACACGTGTCAAAACATCAGTCAAGGCATAGGCCTCAGGTATCTTTTTGAAAGACACATATTAGGACACCAGTCATGGTACATGTCATACGAATCTTTCCTCAAAATACGAGTCAGAACTCATAACTCCAGTATGTTTCTAAACCAGGCCCTCAGAAATTCAGGGTACCCTTCAGAAAGGGGTATACCCGTTCTATTATGCCACACATGAATCAGATCATTAAAATTCAGTCACCACCACTAGATTATTATTCAGATTAAACACACGGTAATCATTCTGTGAGGTTACAGACGAACCCACTCAGTGGAAGTCGCCACGTTACTCCACGTATTCCTATGTCAGCTTTATGTAAATCAGGTATTTACCTACCTCTCAGCCGAAAGGACTCCACAAAATCACCTATATTATTAAGGTTTCCTTTCAATTAACGACGAGATCTGTCTTACTAAATTCTAAATATATTATTATACTTCCTGCCAGAAAAATCAGTACAAATTACGTCTACCTTACAAGCACGTGGCTTGTCAGTCCATAGCTACAAAGACTTTTACCTACCTGTTATAAATCCACTTCTGAAATTCCTTAAATTCATGATCAGCTGATTATTCTAGAGTTCCAGATATAATTTCAGAAAGTTTTCAAGAAATTTCTTCCTAACCACGAGGCAGAAATTTAACATCGAGCTAGTCTCAAGAACATAACCTGTTTTCAGAACTCTTGATCACAGGGCTTCAGCTAAGTTAAAAGAGTTTCAGCAATTGCTGCAAGAATTACCGGAACGAGGCTTTATTCGCCCTAACGCACCACCAGGAGGTGTATCGTTTCTGTCTATCAGGAAGAAGGTCTGTATCATGATCCCCTAAATTCTAGAGAAGTACAAAAGAATCACCTTCTCGCAGTTGTACAGAATCCCCGATAGGAGAAAATTATATAAGCAACTCCCCATATGTGAATTCCAGTTGAAGAAGTGGCATTTCTGAACCACCCTATTTCAGCAGAATGAAATTTCAGACAATCCTGCAAAGGTGAAGGCCATCACCTAATGGTCCCGACCGACGCCTGTGAACGACGTACAAAACTTTCTAGAACTCGATTGACTGTTACCGCAGAAATTGACGACAGTTCTCCCTAAAAAATTCTTCCATGGCTATTCAAACAGATTTCCATCAGAATGTTCCATAATCCCAGGCAGGAGGTTGATAGAAGCAGTATCACACATTGATGCAGCTATGTTCATATCTAATGCCTGCCATCCCAGCAGGTTTAAGATAGGACACCGACATGCTAATGAGTTATTACAACCATTAGAAATTTCTAAGCATAAATGAGATAAGATTCCATGGAGGTTATTATCACTTACCACAGACTCAGACGAAGCATGATGCTATCTAAGTCGTGGTTAACCAGTTAAACCAACCCACACGTCTTCTTTTATCCGAGATGATTACGCAGTAACAAATCTACAGGAAATTTAGAAATAGATCGTATGATTCCAAGGTATTCCATCCACAATCTTGTAAGATGGAAATTAGCGTTCGCGAATCGCGCTCACGTTCATGTTCACGATCACGTGTACGTTCACATTCACGTTCACGTTTATTTTCACGTTCACGTTTACATCTCATTCGCAATATGATCTGTTTCAGTTTATGTTTTATGCTATCTCATGATTTAAGCTCACGTTCGCATTCATAACATTGTTCACGTTCAAGTCCGTTTTTCATTCCGCGATACACGTTTCACAGTTTATTACCTAATACGGTTACAGGAAGCTTGAGAAACTAGACTCAAGTATAGCACAACTATTCCATAACCAGGCAAACATTTCACATCTCAGGCCTTATCGTTTGGCATTCCTTCCTCAGTCAGCATACGTTCATGATATGTTCGGGTAGCACGTCCACAGTATGCTTCACGTATCACATTCACGATATACTTCATGCACAACTCTCCTTATATAATCGCGAACCACGTTCACAATTGTTCATGTAGTTTATCCCTATATATTTTCAGCAGCTTGCCCAGAAATATAAATGTTATCTTTTCAGGATAATTGTACGTACCGTTTCATGTACCTTACATGCTATAACTTATTCATTCTATCAGATTCAGAAAATCCATTTTAAGTATGGAATCAAGAACTATTCAGTATTCATCAGGTCATGGTCATCAGGACCAAGATTTTAATTATGTTTAGACCCTTGAAGGAATCGTTTCGAGCGGGAAGCTACTCGAAACGGAGGAGTCCATCCGGACTTCTCATCCTTTTCCTTCTATAAGCCAGTTATGTTCTTTCAGTCATGTCACGTTCCATGTTCTCTCAGCCATGTCACGTTACATGATCATTTCAGTCATGTCAGGTTTATACTTATCAACAGCATTATGTCTTAATTAGAAGACAATTTATCCTTCAGCTTAATTTTCTTTCAGTCTACGTGTTCTTTCAGTTCTTATAACTTCATCAGCTTATTACCTTTAATTCGAGGACGAATTTCTCCTTTTTAGAGGGGAAGAATTGTAAACCCAGTATAGTCGTATCTTTAATTCGGGGACGAATTATTGTTTTTAGAGGGGAAGAATTGTAAAACCCGTATTTAAAAATCAGAATATTTAAATACGCAGTTTAATTGTTAATAAACTATATAAGTATTAATTATTAGACAGAGATATAAACGCAGAAATTAAATACGCAATCCCAGTTTATTTAAATACTATAAATATTACAGGTTATTCAGATAATAAGTATTTAGTCTCAGGAAATATTACAGATGAATTATTTATTTACAAAAATAATATTACGTTAATATTAAATACGCGTAGTCTCAGTTTATTTAAATATTACAAATGAATAATTATTCAGAAAATAATTATTAAGTTTCAGAAAATATTACGTATGTAGTATTTATTGTACATTTATATTTAAACATTAACAGTAATTATGCAACCTCTGTTTTATTTAAAACGTTACGAATTAATAGTAATTAGTCAAGTATTATGTAAGTAATAATTATTCAAGAATATAGATACCACGTTTCAGAAAATTAGAACACGAGTACGAGCTAAAAGTAATACGAAAGCGAAAATAGGCATACTTCATACTTGGGCCGCATTTTAAATAAAAAAAAGGGGGTTGAGGCCCAAGGCCGACCCAAAAGTGAAACTAATAAAAAAAAGGGGTGCAGGCGTATTGTTTTTTTTGTGTGTTCCCTCCACTTTGCAATAAGAAACCCTAGTTGGTCCTAACAGCCGCCACTACTCCGGCCGCCATCACTACCATCACAACCGCACAGTGACATCACCACCCCACGAACACCATCTTCCCAACCATAAAATACAGAGATGCGTGATCCTTGTGGTCATCCGCCACCACCAGACCCATCATCACAGTCGTGAACCATGGCCACCACCATAGAACACCGTCACTAACACCACCATCTTGATGTAGTCACGAATAAGGGTGACTGATGCGGTTACCTGCGTATGAGGGGGTGTTTGTTAAAGATACGGTGAGTAATAGATTAAACAGGGGGCCGTCGGGTTTTGCTATGATTCAAGAAACCGAGACCACCATGTCTCGGTGGTCCCTTCCCTGCCTAGCCGTGACCCACACAGGGGCGGCTAGGGCCAGGTTCGACCCAAAGGGGGCTGCCAACCATCGGGTTTTTTCTAAAGAAATAAGGGTGCGTTTGGGTCTACAGAAAAATAAGGGTGCGTTTGGGTCTGCAGAAACATAAAGGTGTGTTTGGGTTTGTCACAATGAAAACAGTGGGAAAAATATACTAACAGTGGGAATTTAATATAGGCAGTGGGAACTTTAATATAATGAAAACAGTGGGAACTGTGTATAACTAGCAGTGGGAATTTATTAAGGAAAGCAGTGGGAATTATTTTAGTTCTGGTTAAAGCACTTTATGAATAAGTTTTTATATTATAAAAATAAAGTTAAACATATTTTTTATTTTAATTATTTAATTAGTAAAATTAAATTGATTTTAACATTTTTTTCTTCAACTAATCAAAGGTCGGATTTAACTATGATTTAATTAATAATTATTTCAGGAAAACTAAATTTGGGAATCTTTCTAAATTTGGAAACTTTCTATTTATAGCAGGTTGACATTTATAGTAAAATTATTGTGTTGGAGTACATGTTTTACGATAATCAGGAATACAGAGGATACGTTAATCAGGAGTAATATTGTGAGAACAGTCAGAATTTACCAGTTTATCCATAAATAGTAATACAAGAACAAATTAAATTAAATTTAGAACATATAAGAATCAGTAACAGCAAACAGTAATTAGACGACTTATTTTCCGTTCATTATTTATGTAGTATCCGTGAAGTCAGAGTCGATCCTTCAGCTTTCATTATGAATTCATTACTGGACACGAGGTACGGATTCCTGTCCTTTCAGTAAGGACTTCCTTTCTATGCATGATTAGGATTCCCCGTCTTCAGCCAAATGTTTTCCCCAGTATATGTTTAAGTTTATCAGTAATCATATTAATAACTAAATAAATTGCCTGAGCATTATATACAAGCACGACCAGTTTATGTACTAGTTACGGAGGTACCGTAACCACGGCACTAGAGGCACCGGTGTCGTGACTCACATGCAGGAGAGTGATATCCTGCATCGTCCCACTCAGCTCAGCTTGGCCATTTTATCAGTATTATTAGTGGGGCGTATGGATGCATCCTAGGCTTATATGTGTTACAAGTTATCAGGGTGAATGTGGTGTGTGCTTTACACCCTTCACATTGGAGCTGATCCCTCCACCCAACACAGTTATTTAGAGGTCACACCTCTATAGCATGATGAGGTCACCCCTCCAGTTATTCATGCACGGTTGTTACAGCACGTGACCTATATAAGCTCTGGCAAATAAAATACAGTAAATGCATGTTTTCAGATTAATAGTTATATTTCAGTATCAGTATATATGAACCAGGTTTCTCAGATTTTATGCAGAGTTCTACCACATGTTACATATCAGTCTTACAGCTTCAGTATTTTATCATCTGTTTCATTTTAGTAATTCCCTATCATGCTTTATATCCGTTCACTGAGCGTTATGCTCAGCCGTAGTTCCTTTCATGTTCTAACGGCAGGTACACCATGACGCTTTTAGGATTCTAAGAGCATGTGCATTTGGATGGAAGCTATCCAGACTTCTTACTTTATGCATTTCTTACATTGTTTCGTTTATTTGGACATTGTTTAGTCCTTTCATTCAGTATTTTATTTTTCATGTTTTGGGCTTATGTTGGATTGCCGATGTTTGATTCCGGTATTTCTTTTATGGTCAGTTAATGTTTTAGGACATTTACCTTATGCTTTGATGACACGCCATAAATACACGTAACGGTCCACTTATCCAAGTGGGGTGTTACAACCACCAAGACCATATGGTCTTGGTTGGTGCGTGTGGGTCCCACGGCAGCAAGGGAAACACGGGGTACCCCGAGTTGGTTTGGGGTATGGTGTCGATTTCATGTCCGGTTCATGTTTTTGGCCTAGATCCGGTTCATGGTGTATGTTAGTTTTTTTATGTTTATGATCTTAGGTTAAAATTAAATTAATAAAATGATGTGATTAATTTAATAACATGACTTAGGTTATTTAATTAGTAATGATCATGAAATTATTTTAACCTAAGTATTTATATATTTAAGACTTATAATTAATTAATTATTTTAAAACCATGGATATAATTAATTAATTAAACATGACTTAGGTTAAATTATTAGTATATAATAATACATATTTTAACCTAAGTAGTTAACTAATTTAATTAAAAACATGTTATACTTTAATTAAATATTATAACCTATAGTTTAATTAAATTACATGAAATAATTATTAAACTATACACTATACCATATGACTTAGAAAATAATCCTGAAAAACACTTAGGCTTATATACTTAGCTTATTTAACCAGCTTATTTCTAATTATGAAAACTTTCTATTTTTAGAAACTTAATTAAATAAGGCAGCTAATCTATTTATGGAAACCAGCTATTTTTAGAAACTTACTTATTTTAGGCAGCTAATCTAATTATGGAAACTTATTTAATTAAGGCAGCTAATCTATTTATGGAAACTTTCTATTTTTAGAAACTTATCTATTTTAAGCAGTAAATCTATTTTTGGAAACTTTCTATTTTTGGAAACTTTCTGTTTTTGGAAAGTTTCTATTTTTGGAAACTTTCTATTTTTGGTAACTTTCTATTTTTGGAAACTTTCTATTTTTGGAAACTTTCTATTTTAGGAAACCTGCTATTTTTGGAAAGTTACTTATTATTACACAGTAAGTATAATAACACATGAAATACCAGAAATACTTAATCAGATTAAACAGAATATAAGATAAAACACAGTTTAAGGCTTTTAAACAGTAGAACATGGTAAGAATACATAAAATAAGCTAAGACATGACATAAAACCAGATATGTATTTATTAAGCAGATACTTATTCATGTACGTGTTTATGTAGCACTAGTGATTCGGGAGTAGGATTTCTCGCAGTTCGTCTTTCTCGTTCACTGGACATAAGGTACGGATTCCCGTCCTTTCAGTATGGACATTCTTTCCTTATTAGGATTCCCCGTATGCAGCCAACTGTTTTCCCGAAGTATAAGTTACGTGTTTGATTGCTTATGTTTAATTAAGATTACCTATAGCCATATACATGCATGACCAGTTTCACCTAGTTATAGAGGTACCATAACCATAACATTAGAGGCACTGATGTTATGACTTCACCATGGCGGAGTGATTGCTCGTGGCGTCCCTTCAGCTTTTGGCCATTTATTTATATTTATCATGTGGGGCGTATGGGTGCATCCTAGTTACATGTTTTATTCAGGATTACATGGTGAATGTGGTGTGTGCCTTGCATCCTTCACAAGGAGCTGATCCCTCCTACCCAAAAACCAGTATATTAAATTAGAGGCAGCCCCTCTAATTTGCATGATGAGGTCACCCCTCCAATTATTCATGCACGGTGGATTTTCATGACCTATATTGGCTAATGCTAAAATATGACAAACAGTTTTTATAAGATAAACATAAGACTTTCAAACTATAAAACCAGTTTTATCAAGACTTAACCTGGTTACTCGGGACTTAGTTTTCTTCCGCTGTTATTATGTTATATGCTTATCCTATTCATGCATTATTATACATCCGTGCACTGAGCGTATTTGCTCCGCCGTTTTCCTTTTCTATGTTCCCAAAACGGCATGTACTCAGGGACGCTCGTAGACACTAAGAGTACGTGCATATGGACTGGAAGCTGTCTAGCCTTCTTTACATTATGCATTTCCATTCTTATGATACTTATGCTTTGGACATTGTTTAGTCCTTTCCCTTTATTATACTATGTTTGTGTGTGATGAGCTTTACTTTTGGACTACCGATGTTTGATTCCGGTATTTTCCTTTTTATGGTCAAGTAATATTTAGACATTTTTCCTTGTATGCTTTGATGACACGCCATAATTACTGTGATATTTACATTTCCAAAATGAGGTGTTACAATGACCATCATGGAACTGACAGACAAGACGAGAGTAACCGCTGCTGTGACAACAACTATTCTAGAAATCGCAACAGAAGCTCTGGCCACGGACGTGATCAGAAATACAAGGGTCAGTAGTCCAACCGATCAGCCACTTCTGGCATAATAACCTAAGAGTTTCAATTTTATTTGTTTTACACCTAGGGACACATGTCAAGACATCAGTCAAGACAGATATCTCACGTATTTTTGCTGAAGACACATGTCAAGACATCAGTCAAGACACATGTCATAAGCACTTTTTCTCAAGACACGAGTTAAGACAAATGACTCACGTCTATTACCTGGAGCAGCCTAAGAAATTCAGGGTACCCTCCAAGGGGTATATCCATTTTTGTTGTGCTATGTATTAATCAGGCCACAAGAATTTCAGTACCTTCACCGGCGTATTATTCGCGTTTGGACACGCGAACAGGCAAAACACATTCAGTGAGACCTGTCATGTTTGCTTCATGACACTTTCATTTTTGATTTCATATTTCATATATCTAAGACCATAAAGGACGCCATTTGTATCACCCATGTATACGAAGGTTTTCCTCCAGTCTAATGATAAGAACCAATCTGCTAACGAACTTACCTCGGACAGATGCGAGTTGAGTTTAATCCTAATTATGGACTACGAACAGCACACCATGCTACGATTCATGATTAATTACAGTAATGTTCAGGCTCCTGAATACATTCAGCATGGTTTTCCATCAGGAAAATCGGTACAAATTATCTATGCTTTACAAGCACATGCTTTGTTAGCCATTGCTGCTAAAATTTTCTAGCTGTCAGTTAAGACACGACCACTGAAGTTCCTTTTACGCATAACCATCCGATTATTCCAAAATCTTCACATACATTCCAGAAGAACCTTCAAGGAGAAGTACGGTAACACGAGATTATGTGTCGACTACCGTCGATTTAAACAAATCACCATTCATAACCGTTATTCTCCTCCACGTATTGACAACATGTCCAATTGACTTTAGGGTGTTAAGCACTTTTCCAAGATCGGATTCATGATCATGCTGCCAATAGTGACGAATGAAAGAGCAGGACATTTCCATGACTGCTATTCGTACACGACTCTGTCATGCTAGATTCATGATTATGTATTAGTCTCATAAATGCTCCAGCAGCATTATGGACTTAATAAATTGAGTTTCTATGAACTCATAAACAAATTCATCAGTGTTTTCATCAAGGACAACCTGATTTTTTCTAAGTCAAGAGAAGATAAGGAAGACCATATTTGCACTATGTTGCAAATTCTACAACAGGAGAAATTTCACCCTGAAATTTTCCAATATAAATTCTGGTTGATTACAGTGACACGCTGAATCACAGGGATTCTCACGGTTAATGTTACCATGACTCAGCTTATGCATAAAGGTGAGAACCCTACACTACATTAGGTGTTCGAAGAAAATCCGCTAAAAAAGTCTAATTTAGGAGACTCATAGTTTTGCAAACTTCTACGTATCCAGTTTCTATGAAGCAAGATACATTTACGTTCATGTCTAAGTACCTGTCATACCAACAGGCTAAGATAGAACACCAACAGACTGAGATGTTTTTCCACCATCAGAAATTATGAACAGAAAGGGACAAGATCTCCATGGATTTTGGTTACCAAATTAACGCAAACTCAGAAGAAGTATGATGATATATGGGTTATTGTCAACAGTTTGACCAAGTCTGCAGAATCCTTACATCCGCAAGGATTTCAGAGCCAGCAGAAGTTAATCTAATTTTGGAAACTTTCTATTTTTGGAAAATTTCTATTTTTGGAAACCTTCTAATTTAGGAAACCTTCTATTTTTAGAAAGTTACTTATTATTACACAACAAGTATAATAATACAAGAAATACAAGTAATACTTAATCAGAATACATAGAATACACGATAATCGCAGCATAACCTTAAAATCAGTAAAACAAGACATGAACATATAAAACAAGCTAAGAAATGATATAATTAGTTACGTACCCAGTAAACAGAATACTTATACTTGTACCCTATTTATGTAGCATTAGTGAGATCGGAGTAGGACTTCCTTTCGTTCGTATTTTCCGTTCACTGGACACAAGGTATGGATTTCCCGTCCCTTCAGTATGGACATTCGTTCCTTTATTAGGATTCCCCGTTTGCAGCCAATTATTTTCCTAGTATTGTTTTATATGTTTGATACTTATGTTAGTTAAGAGCCTAAGCCATATACATGCATGAACAGTGTCACCTAGTTATGGAGGTACCATAACCATAACACTGGAGGCACCAATGTTATGACTTCCCCACGGCGAAGTGATTGCTCGTGACGTCCCTTTTCAGTTTGGGCCATTATATTATATTATCATGTGGGTCGTATGTGTGCATCCTAGTTACATATTTTACCTATATTATCAGAGTGAATGCGATGTGTTCCTTGCATCCTTCACTAGGAGCTGATCCCTCCTACCCAGACTATTTAATTAGAGGCAACCCCTCTAATTGCATGATGAGGTCTCCCCTCCAAGTATTCATGCACGGTGGAACCTCATGACCTATATAGGCTATTGGCTAATTAATACAGTTTTCATATAAAAACATAAGTCTTTTGAAACTTTAAAACCAGTTTAATGAACATTTTCCAGGTTTTCCAGGACTTATACATTTCCGCTCCTAGTAAGTCTTTATTATGTTTCAGTCATTCATACTATGTCATATATCCGTTCACTGAGCGTTTTGCTCAGGCGTTACTTTCCTTTCCATGTCCTAAAACGGCAGGTACCCAAGGACAGACTTGAGTTTATGGAGGACGTGCATAGGATGGAAGTTGTCTTAGACTTCTTCTCCTTGTTGCCTTCATAATTATGCTTGTTTGGACACTTGTCTTGTACTCCTAGTTCATTTACTTTACTTATGTTTTGGGCTTATGTTGGGAACCGATGCTTGATTCCGGTTTTCCCTATAGTCATGTATGTTTTAGTACATATTACCTTGCATGCTTTGATGACACACCATAAATACGCGTAACGGTCCACTTACCAAAGTGGGTGTTACATTATCACTACCGCCACACTTGTCTGAACCATAACGGTCGTTAGTCTGACCGTGTCCCTTGTAGTTGTTCTGATGAGTGGCCGGTTGGGACCGGTCTCCATCCTTCTGCCTGAAAGATACAATTGAATAGAACATGATATATAACTGAAAATACTTATTGAATGAGATGGTTACGCTTGATGACCGAAATATACCTTTTCTCAGGTCGAGCTGACTCCTCATACTCATCCCTCTCATGGAGCATCTCCAGACTGCGTGTTGCGTCAGCAACTTATGCCACATTGGTGAATGTAGCACAAATCATACGATCAGTAATCGAGGTGTGAAGAGCCCAACAGAAATGCTTCGCTTGCTCCTCTGCTGTGCCAGCAGCTGCACCCAAAAAACCAGCTAACTTGAGGAAACGCTGCATGAATTTTGTGTTGTTCTCACTTGTCTTTTGACGAATAGCATGATAATCTCTCCTCAAACGTTCTTGCTCAGCTCTAGGGAAGAACTGATTGTAGAAAAACTCCTTGAATTGCACCCATGTCAAGGTAGTATGCCATGCCTCACCTCCATTTGTCTGCTTGTAAGCTCTCCACCATGCTAACGCATCACCCTCAAACTTGTAGCATGCCAACCTCGCCCTGTATACCCCTTCACAAACCATGGCGTCAAAGATCTTTTCCATATGCGATATCTAGTTTTTAGCATCTGACGGGACATCGGCCTTCTCGAACGATTGAGGCTTTTACTTATTGAACCGTTCTAGCCATGTGTGAAGTGTGACTGGTGGAGGAGGGGGAGGATTTGCATGATTTGGTCCATTATGAAATTCTACCCGAATCTCGTTTTGGATCTGGGGAAGCATAGTCTGCAAAGCTGCTCGGACAACTGCAACAAGTTCCTGATCATTGCGTGTGTTAACCATCTGATAGTTTCAAAAGAAAGTAAATGATAAATCTGTTAGAAACATGAAATAAGCATGAGATACATAGAATAATTATAAAACATAGTCTTCGAAAGCTGGTATTAGCAAGGGTGAACGACTATGGTTCAGTCCACATAACAAAATTCGAAGAATACCACATGCGACTAAGTATGGCCTATCCTGTATCAACCTTTACTTAGTCAAAAACTTAAAGAAAACAAGATACATGAAATAAATCAACTGTCAGTTTAGGAAGATACTGGTGACTACCCACTAGTCACATGTCAAGTTTTAGAGCCTACAGGTCGAAACCTTGGCTCTGATACCATAATTGTAACACTCTACTTTGATAAGTGGACCGTTACATGATAATTATGGCGTGTCATCAAAGCATGCAAGGTAAATGTCTTAAAACATTAATGACCATAAAGGAAAACCAGAATCAAACGTCGATCCCCGAACATAAACTCACACATGCATAAAGTAAAGAATGTAGAAAAAGGACTAAACAATGTCCAAACAAAGCATAAGTATATAAATGCATAAAGGAAATGAAGTCAAAGGGAGCCTCCATCCTATACACGTACTCTTGAATGCCTAAGTCTATCCTTTAGTACCTACCGTATGGGAACACGGAAAAAAATACGGCTAAGCAATACGCTTAGTGAACGGATATAATGACATGATATGAATAACTGAAACATAAGTAAAGTATGAAATGCAGCAGAAAATGTGTAAGTCCTGGAAAACCTGGAACATGTTATATAACTGGTTTATATCTGAAAAGTCTTATGTTTATTCATGAAAATGGAATTTAAATTCCAAAGAGCCCATATAGGTCATGAAAGGTATCAACGTGCATGAATACATAGAGGGGTTACCTCGTCATGCAATTAGAGGGGTTGCCTCTAATTATATAAGTCTGGGTGGAGGGATCAGCTCCAATGTGACGGACGAAGAGCACACACCACAGTCACCGTGTAAATCTGAAAAAAACATGTACTAGGATGTACCCATACGCCTCACATGATAATAATAATAATGGCCAAATAACTTAAAGGGACGTCGCGAGTAATCACTCTCGTCGCGGAAGAGTCATAACACCGGTGCCTCAAGTGTTATGGTTATGGTACCTTCGTAACTAGGTAAACATGGCATGCGTGTATATAGCTCAGGCAATTTAAAATCATAGCATGGTAATTACTAGAAATTTTTATAACATGTAACTGCTGGGGAAACAGATGGCAGCAAACGGGGAATCCTAATCATGCATAAAAAAGGAATGTCCTTACTAAAGGACGGAATATCCGTACCTTATGTCCAGTAACAAAATGAAGATGAAAGGCGGAAAGTAATCTACTCTGACTTCACGAGTGCTACATAATAAAGGACGTGAATGAGTTGTATGTTCATGTATAACTTACTGATTCTTAGTTTACGTTACTTGTTCTGGACTTGTTCTGGACTTGTTTTACATTCTCTTGACTTGTTTTACATATTCTTGACTTGTTTTACTGTTTCATGTTTTATCATGTATTTCTTAGTGTTTGATGAGATGGCATTTATACATGATCTCATCGTTCTTTTCGGGCTTTAAATGCATTAAAATGTCATAAAATACCATATATATGCTTGTGTTTGTTTACTTGTGTATTTTAGGTATGGATATCGTGAAAAAGACAAAAGATCACAAGATACAAGGAAAAACGAACACGAGAAACGAAGCCGTACAAAGAACCGGACCCTAATCATGGAATTTTCATCAAATACCCTTGAAGACTTGAAGACAAAACAAGATTGATCCTTATTCTTTGAAAGGACACTTAAAACCCTTGTATATTGATAAGTACAAGTTTGGTCCCTTAAGTTTGTCAAAATTGCAAAAAGGTCCTTCAAGATTGAAGAAATGGCAAGATTAGTCCCTCAACAATTTCAAATTGCCAAATATGGTCCCTCAACAAGTGAAAGACTCATTGAAGACCTTTGAAGATCAACATTGTCCAAGATTAGTCCTTGAAAAATCACCAAATGACAAAAATTGCCTTTGAAACATCTTTATGGAAAGTTTGTGCCAAAATTGTCAAGTGATGAAACTTAAATACAAGGGAGAGACGATTTTAGGCTGAAAATCTTTAAAAGCCAAAAATTCCAAAAGACAAGGACCAAATTCGCCATTTTTGAAACATTTAAAAAAAAATGCGCCTAACAACTATACCACCCCCATTTTCGGATCAAAGGAGCACTATTCACCATTTTACCAAGCCCAGAATTTACCTTCACTTTTCCTTGGGTAAAACTCAATTAAACTTGCACACACTTAATTCACACATGCCAAAACCCTTCCCACTCCTAAAAACCTGCATCCCACTCTTGTGCACCAAACCCCCAATTCCCCAATCCACCAATCACATCATTCCTTAGCCCCCAAGCATCATGACGTGGCTTAAATCAATGGCCAAGATTATTTGCTTCCTCCCAAAGCAAAATAAACGTTCAAGATCAAGAGAGGACAAAATGCACTCAAAATCATTCAAGGGCACATTTGGGATTTTCTATGTATTAGGGTTTTATGTTTTTATGCTTCTAGGATGTTCTATAGGCTCTATAAAAGGAGACCCAAGTTGTGGTGATCCCTTTGTTCCAGTTTCTAGTCTCTCACATGTAATTCCTTTTTAAAGAAATAAAAAGTTTGGTTTTTGAAATATTCAAGTGTAATTCCTTTTTTATTGTTTTTAAAAGTTTGTGTGTTGTGAGGAGATTGATTCTGAG
Source organism: Glebionis coronaria (assembly GCA_025667525.1). Taxonomy (NCBI): domain Eukaryota; kingdom Viridiplantae; phylum Streptophyta; class Magnoliopsida; order Asterales; family Asteraceae; genus Glebionis; species Glebionis coronaria. Next base: position 3,478,649 of record JANFOE010000193.1, read on the forward strand.
TTCCACTTTTATTTGGTTAAGCAACTTTGATTTTCAAAGTTGTTTAAGGTTTTGAGATTTTGGGAGATTTTGGTAAAATCTTCTCAAAAGTATTTTGGTGTTCTTGGTTAATGATATTGGTAATATAGGGTTTTAGAAAACGTATTTAGAAGGTTGGAAAGATTTTGAAAGTATTTTGGAAAGAAGAAAAAGGAAACAAAAAAAAAATATATATTGTTATATTATTTTGTTGTTTTCTTGTTTTGTGATTGCAATAGGTTGAAGGCTTGTTGATTTAGTTCAGCTCCAACCCGAGTTGGATTGGAGGAGGATTTTCATCCTCTAGGTTCTTGGATGTAAGAACCTAAGGTATCTTCCTTTTACCTTGAAAAAGTTCAAAAATAGCTAGTTGTATGATCTTAAGTGATTTGGTGATTAAGTGTGTTTATATTGCATGATTTGTGTTCTAGTGTGTATGTTTACATGTTAGATGCACTTGGAATGAATTTGGTAGCTTTTGTAAGCATGTTGGTATGTTAAAAGTTGGTTTTTAGATTTTAAAAGGGTGTTTGGCAACAGGTTTAAGCAGGACATCTAGATTTGTTTTGATAATTAAAAGGTGTTAGATTGCTTGTTTAAGGTTGATTAAGGTTATTAGTAAGTAGTTAATTAGTTTGGAACAAGATTTGAACAAATTTGTTGAGTTTAAAAGGTAAAAAGGGTGTTAAAAATCTGCATATTGCTATATTGCTTGGTTTTTCATGATTTTGATGCTTAATCTTTGATTCTTGTTGTTATTTGTGTGTTACTTGACTCCTTGAGCTTCAATAAGCTCAAGGGTGCCCAATTGATCCAAAGTAATCTTCAAACAAGCTCAATTGGCCAAGTACTTTTGGTCAAGAACTTAGCATAACCTGCTAGTGTTCAGATTTCAACTGGCACGTCACACAAGTTGCGGCGCAAGACCAAAGTGTTGCGGCGCAACACAAGGAGCTGCAGATTTTGGTATTCCCGTAACACAAATTGTGCCGCAAGACCCAAGCACTGCGGCGCAACTAAAGGTGCTGCAGATCTTGGTATTCACGTTTCACACGTTGCGCCGCAAGACCCAAGCACTGCGGCGCAAGACAGTGTTTTAATATTATTTTATTAATTAATTTTCAAAATTTTATTTTTCTTTCTTTTTCATTTTTCCTAGGTTCTTTGTCATTGATTAGGACTATTTCCATTTTTAGATTATTTTTATAACTTTTAGATTTATTTTTATAATTATTTTAAGTTTAATTAGTTTTTAATTATTTTAAATCATTTTTTGAGTTTTAAAAATAGCTTTAATAGGTTTTAATTTTTAGAAAATTACTTTTTAGTCTTCTAATAATATAAGTTAAGTAATTGTTCAATAAAATCATATTTTTGACATTTGAATTAATTAAATTTAATTTTAGGGCTTTAATTAGCATTTAAAATTAATTATTTAATTAATAAAAGGTTTTAAAAATATCTTTGTTGGATTTTTATCTTTATTTATATTATTTAAGACTTGTTTTTATCTTTTTCTTGATTTTGTTTTTGGTCTTAGCTTAATTTTTAATTTTGGTTGTTTTTCTACGGTTTTACGTTTTCGTTTTTTACGTCATAGTGTAATTTTCACAAAACCGTCATTCCATCTCATCAATATTAATCTCAAAGAAATACAAGTTAATTCACAACACCATACCTCCTTGGGAAACGAATCTTTCATCTCTTTTAAGTGATTGTGGGTCATTACTTGTGGTTTTCCTAAATCACTCGTCGATACTTACCGCTCATATACGTTCTTTTTGTTTTCCTAAACAAGAGACGTGTTTTTACTCCAATCATTTTTGGCGCCGCTGCCGGGGAGGTGTGTCGTGTCTTAATTTGGAAAATTTTGTTTTTGATATTATCCATAATAGTATTTGTGTTAAGTGGAACTCCCTTAACACGTATTATCGGTTTTCTCGGTTTTTCTTTGTGAATATTATTAATATATTGTATTAAGTATCACAACCAAAATACAATATCTCCAAAAGTGTGAAAACACAACCTTGATTCGGGATTTCATCACTCGATCATTGTATTCGAATCTCAAACAAAAAGAAAAGGCAAAAATAGATAAATACTTTCGTGAAGCTCGATTTTGAAAGATACGAACTATAAGGTGGGTATAAGGCGGGTATTATAAAATATACCCTAAGGAAAAAGGCTCTTAAGTGCTTCGCGCCGCCTCGTTTCCCCGCTTGCTTGTGAGTATTTTGAGATTGAAGGCTAATCGAGGGTTTTGCCGCCCAAAGTATTATTACGTATACTATATTTGCTTGGTTTTCTTTGTGATTAAACCCTCGTGAACAATTTGGTTTTCACCAAAGTTCTAAAGTCATTAGAAGGCGTTCACTCCACGTGATCGTTTTCATTCCTTTGAGGCTTCTTTAATCAAGAGTTTGATTCGAGGAGAGATTTTGTAGATTGTTGTCTACGAAGATACACCAAAATCCAAAAGAATTAAATATCATCAAAAACACAAAAAAATTGAAAATCCACAAAACGACCAAAAAGAATCTTCTTTGCTCACCTCCCATTCTTCGTGAAGTTTATGATCACTCGTAATCAAGCAAAACGAGCTCGTAAACGACTTCAAAAGCAAGCCAATCAATCGTTGATTGTTGAAGAACCTCCAATTGTTGAACCTATTATAGAACAAGAAGTCGTAATGGCTAATCGTACTATGATGGAGTTGCTACAAGCACCCACCGAGGGTTTTGGAGAGGCCATTGTTATTCCCGCCATCCTTGCGGAGAATTTCGAGATTAAGACGGGTTTAATGTCGATGTTGCAAGCAAACAAGTTTCGAGGTCACGAGAAAGACAACCCGCATTACCACATTAGGAATTTCAACCGTCTCACCGCCACTAGCAAATTCAAAGATGTTCCGCATGACGCCATTAAGATGATGTTGTTTCCATATTCGTTGGATGGACCCGCTAAAATTTGGCTCGAGAAAGAACCGCCAAATTCGATTTTGACATGGGCCGATCTCGTTTCTAAGTTTGTGAACAAGTTTTTTCCACCATCAAAAACAACACACTTAAAAAATGAGATTTCACGATTTGTGCAACGTAACAATGAAAGTTTTTCAATGGCATGGGAACGATTTAAGGAGATGTTACATGAATGTCCTCATCATGATTTTTCGGAATTACATCAAATTGATACATTTTATAATGGGCTTAATGATCATGAACGAGATTATTTGAATGCCGCCGCGGGTGGTAATTTTTTGTGCAAGACGACAAATGAGGCTTTACAAATCATTGAAAATCGATCTAAGGTTTATAGCCCTCGTAACACACCGAGTGTTGCCAATATGGGTTCGTCATCGTCATCACAATCGTCTCGTAGCATTAACGCCTTACATGATGAAGCTAATGAGGAAAATCGTTTTTTTGATAGATTTGCTAATCTAATGTCCCATTGGAAGGCTCAAGAAGCTTCCAATTCCGCTTCGGTTAAAGCGGTTGCTAAGAGTTGTTTATCGTGTGGAGGAGCTCATGATTTATCCGAGTGCATTACCGCGGATGGTAACACTTCGAGTGCTTACGTAGCAACGGGAACTTACAACCAAAACGGCCAAGGTTCCCGCCAAAATCAAGCTCCACCAAACCAAAATGCTAACAATTATCGAAACAACAACCAAGGTAATTACCAAGGCAACACACGCAATTACAACAAAGGGAATTATCAAAGTGGGAATGGACAAATCTCTAATCAAAACCAAAACCGTGATTTTCAAAATACTACACAAGGTTTTCAAAATGCTCACACGAAAAATTTGCAAGGAGAATTTTTAGATTATGCAAAAGCAAATGATGCAAAATTTGATAATATGCAACGTGAGATGATTAGCTTAAGGTCCGAGTTGAAAAACGAGCTTAAAAATGAACTTGCTAATGAACTTAAAACTCATGCAAATAAAATGGAAGGAAATGTCCAACGTCTTCAACAAAACCAACAAAAGATGGAATTAGGACAACATGAGATTAAGCAAGAGTTATTGAAAGCGGATGCTAGGCAATCTAAATTTGAGGACCGAATGGCTAAGATGTTTGAAGCTATCATGTGTAAGCCCTCTTCTTCGGGTGGTCTTCCTAGTGATACCATTGCAAACCCGAAGGGAGAAATGAAGGTTATTACTACACGAAGTGGTAAAACTTTCAAGGAACCAATCTCTCGTCCAAGTACTTCTACGGAGAAGGAAATCGAGAAAAAACCCGAGGTGATGGTCGAAAAGGAGCACATTACAATCCCACGAAGTACCGCTCATACCACACCTACGGTTATACCAATACCAAGTATGGAACCCGAGTTTCCAAGGCCGTTGCCTAATGACCTACCCACACCACCTTTACCCTACCCTTCAAGACGAAACAAAGAGAAAATGCAAGAACGTAACAAACAACAAATCGAGCTTTTTATTAAGATGTTTCAACAAGTTCATTTTGATGTGAGTTTAGCCGACGCGTTGTTATACATGCCTCGTTTCGCTTCCACTTTTAAAAGTATGATGAGCGATAAGGAAAAGCTTTCAAAGCTTGCTAATTGTTCTTCGGTTTATCTTAACCGCATACCGGAAAAAGTTGGTGATCCCGGAAAGTTTCTCATTCCTTGTGACATACAAGAGATGAAAGAATGCCTCGCCTTGGCCGATCTTGGTGCGAGCATTAATTTGATGCCATTTTCCATTTGGAAATCGCTTTCGCTTCCGGCTCTTATTCCTTCGAACATGTCCATCGAGATGGCCGATCATTCTACGATTATGGCATGTGGGGTAGCCGAAGATGTTTTCGTGAAAGTGGGGAAGTTCTACTATCCCGTTGATTTTATAGTAGTCGACATCCCCGCGGATCCTCAAGTTCCTCTAATTTTAGGACGATCATTTTTAGATACTTCGAGATCGCTTATCGATGTTCATGCGAGAACTATCACTTTGAGATTCAACGAAGAGGAACTTGTTATAAACGCTACTCAAAACTCGAAACCTTCTCATGTTTATGCAATCGCTACCATCAATCACATTGACATCGTTGATGTGGTTTGCGATGAGTTTTCACAAGAAGTGTTAGGTTTTTCCGATAGCTCGTCAAGTGGCAATCCCACTATTTTGGATCCGATTCTTGCTAATTCCACACCAAATCTCACTCCATTCCAAGGAGGCGATTTCACTTCAAACGAAATCGACAATGAAGATGAGGTGTTGATTAGTGATGATATTTCTATTCCACCATTTCTTCCGCCGATGGAAGTTATGAGTGTTGAACCAAAATCTTCAATCGAGGAACCGCCTATCCTTGAATTGAAAGATCTCCCTTCTCACCTTGAATATGCATTCTTGAAAGGTGATGACAAGTTGCCGGTTATTATTGCAAAAGATCTTGCTAATGATGAAAAAACCGAGCTCTTGAAAGTTCTTAAGGCTCACAAAGGGGCAATTGCGTGGAAAATTTCCGACATTAAGGGTATTGACCCAAAATTGTGTACTCACAAGATTTTAATGGAGGAGGACTACAAACCCGCAATTCAAAGTCAAAGAAGGGTAAATCCCAAAATTCACGATGTCATTAAAAAGGAGGTCCTTAAACTCCTTGACGCGGGAATGATTTATCCTATATCCGATAGCCCATGGGTGAGCCCAATCCATTGTGTCCCTAAAAAGGGAGGAATGACCGTTGTGCCTAATGAAAACAACGAGTTAATTCCCACTCGTGTTGTGACCGGTTGGAGGGTGTGTATTGACTACCGAAAGTTAAATGACGCCACTCGTAAAGACCACTTTCCTTTGCCCTTCATGGATCAAATGTTGGAGCGACTTGCGGGAAATGAATTCTATTGCTTTTTAGATGGTTTTTCCGGTTACTTTCAAATTCCTATCGACCCTCGTGATCAAGAGAAGACTACGTTTACGTGTCCTTATGGAACGTTCGCTTATCGTAGGATGCCTTTCGGACTTTGCAATGCACCCGGTACGTTTCAACGGTGTATGATGGCGATTTTTCACGACATGATCGAGAAGTCGATGGAAGTGTTTATGGATGACTTCTCGGTGTTTGGTAATTCGTTCACGTCATGTTTATCTAATCTCGAACAAATGTTAAAACGTTGTGAAGAAACCAATCTTGTGCTTAATTGGGAGAAATGTCATTTCATGTGTAAACAAGGAATCGTCTTAGGACATAAGGTGTCGAAGGCGGGGATTGAGGTCGATAAAGCTAAGGTAGACGTCATCGCCAAGTTACCTCATCCCAAAACCGTTAAGGGAGTTCGTAGTTTCCTAGGCCACGCGGGCTTTTATCGTCGTTTCATTAAGGACTTTTCGAAGATTTCTCGTCCTATGACACACCTTCTCGAGAAGGATGCTCCTTTTAACTTTAATGAGGATTGTGTTAAGGCTTTCGAGACTCTAAAAAGGAAACTTACCGAAGCTCCCATTCTTGTTGCTCCTAATTGGGAATTACCCTTTGAAATCATGTGCGATGCAAGTGATTATGCTATAGGGGCCGTCTTAGGGCAACGTTACGACAAGCATTTCCGTCCTATCCACTATGCTAGTAAGACGATGACCGAGGCTCAATTAAAGTACACCACAACGGAAAAGGAATTCCTTGCCGTGGTCTATGCTTTTGAGAAATTCCGACCTTATCTCGTCTTAACTAAAAGCATTGTGTATACCGACCATTCGGCTATCAAGTATCTCTTAGCTAAGCAAGATGCTAAGCCGAGATTGCTTCGTTGGATGCTCCTCCTCCAAGAATTTGATGTCACCGTGCTTGACAAAAAAGGAGCCGAGAATCTAGCGGCCGATCATCTCTCTCGTCTAGAAGATCCTCACAAAGATGTTTTCGAGAACAAGGAAATTACCGAAACATTTCCTCTCGAGACTCTCGGTGTAGTGAATTCTAAAGACACCACCCCATGGTTTGCCGACATTGCAAATTACCATGCGGGCAATTTCATAATCAAGGGTATGACGACACAACAAAAACGAAAATTCTTTCGTGACGTCAAGTTCTATTTTTGGGACGACCCTTATCTCTTTCGGAATTGTGCGGATCAACTCGTTCGACGTTGTGTGTTTGGTACCGAAGCTTCTAATATCCTTAGAGCTTGTCACGAGGGACCCACGGGTGGTCACCACGGTGCTAATCTCACGGCTAAGAAAGTGTTCGATGCCGGTTTCTTTTGGCCTTCTATCTATCGTGATGCACACGCACTTGTAAAGTCGTGTGATTCGTGCCAACGTCAAGGAAAATCGTCTCAACGTGATGAAATGCCGCAAAATATAATTCAAGTGTGTGAGATTTTCGACATATGGGGAATAGACTTTATGGGGCCGTTCCCATCGTCTCACGGCAACAAATATATCCTCGTCGCGGTGGACTACCTTTCTAAGTGGGTGGAAGCTAAGGCTTTGCCTACTAATGATGCTCGTGTGGTAGTGAAGTTTTTGAAGCAACTATTCTCTCGGTTCGGAACCCCTCGTGCTATTATAAGCGATCGTGGAACCCATTTTTGTAATGACCAATTCGAAAAGGTTCTAAAGAAATATGGGGTTACACATCGTCTTTCTACGGCTTATCACCCGCAAACGAGTGGGCAAGTCGAGGTTTCGAACCGAGCTTTGAAGAGGATTTTAGAAAGGTCGATTGGAGAAAACCGTGCTTCATGGTCCGACAAACTCGATGACGCTTTATGGGCCTTTAGGACCGCTTATAAGACACCTATCGGTTGCACTCCTTATAAGTTAGTCTATGGGAAGAATTGTCATTTGCCCATTGAATTGGAGCATAAGGCATATTGGGCCCTTAAGCATGCTAATTTTGACTTGAAGACCGCGGGAGATCACCGGAAAATACAATTGAATGAATTGGATGAATTAAGGGATAATGCTTATGAAAATTCATTAATTTTTAAAGAAAAGACTAAAAAGTTTCACGATTCAAAGATTAAAAACCGGGTTTTTAACGTTGGTGATCAAGTGTTGCTTTTTAACTCACGTCTAAAGATATTTTCCGGGAAATTGAAATCTCGTTGGTCGGGTCCGTTCACCATTACACAAGTGTTTCCATATGGGACCATTAAGCTAGCTCAAGATGATGGTCCCAATTTCAAGGTGAATGGACATAGGCTTAAGCACTACTTTGGTGGGGAAATTCCTTCAATGGTTGCCCCCGACCAAGACACATTCCCCAATGATAATTAGCATTGAGGGGATCGAGTCGAGCTCATGACTCGGTAATCAAAAACGAGGTGCCTCGTGGGGGAGATCCCATGCTTATCTTCATGCTTTATGTTCACTAATAAGGGGACTTGTACCCTTCCAACTCGTTGTCTCGTGGTTGTTTGTGATTGTGTTATCTAGATCATCATCATCATCTACGATTGAAGACTCTCGTGTTCGTTTACGTGAGCCTCCATCGTTCGTTTGAAGAAGTTTTTCACGATTCCATGACATATCCTTTATTGTTCTAACAATTATCTTTTAGCATAATTAATAAACGGCTTTAGATATATTGTTGATCACCCTTTCCATGCTAGATCCTAAGCATTCGATTCTTCGTCTCTAGTATGGGGGTGCTCCACCTTTAGACTCGAAACATTGAGGACAATGTTTACTTTTAGTATGGGGGGGTGAATAGGTACTTGCTTTGCTACGCCCTCACGTTTTCCAATTTTCAATGTTTTGCTAATAAGGCTAAAAATGGCCAAATTTTAAAATTTTTCTTAGTTTTCATAAGTGTCTTTAAGACACGAATGTATATTTTCCGATGGGTAGAATAAGAGTTAATTTTTGACTTGATGGGCATTTGGAGCCATTTACATTCCTTAACCCGCTCAATTCAAGTTTTGCTAGACTTTTATATAGGGAGCTTTAAAACGCAAAAGTCTTAATTCATTCAGGTTAAGAACAAGAACTTTTCGCAAGTTCCTATAATTGATTCTAGAAAGTCACTTATCAAGGGAACTATAAAATGCATTCTCTAAACTTGAAAAAGTCCAAGAAAGTGCAAGATCCTATAGGTGGCTTGAAAACCCAAAACTTTGATTTGATATAGTCTTAATGAAAGCTAATCCAAATTTGGCTTAATTTTGACTTGCATGGCTAAGTATTCACGAGTCTCTTTAATTAGAGGTCTTTAAATAGTGAAGAACGAGAAATGATAGAGTTAGACAAGTGATCATGCTAAACGTAGAACATGAAAGTGTTCTTTCAAAAACTCATGTGTTTTTAATTGTGGCTTTTTCTTCCCATAAGATCAATGCATTAGGAATAAAACATAATTGCAATAAGTAAGGTCGTACGGTTTGAAAGGTTACTTAGCCTCTAGCGCAAGATCGTTTAAAAGTTGCTCGGGGTTGAATAGAGTTCATAGCCAAGGCATAACTTATTGAAGCGGGACGCGAAGATTGGCGATCATCCAAAAAGGCCCTAACAAGGCATGAGGAGCTCTATTTTTGCTAAAGATCCAAAGATGATGTGAAGTATCATTGTTCCAAAATCAATATGAAGGATCGAGACACACGACGAGAAGCTATTACTCCCCTAAAGAATGGAGAAAGTCTATCCAAAAAGACCCTAACAAGGTATGAGGATGAATATATCCAAGTCCGAAAAGGAGGCGGATCGTTGTATATCAAAATCCAAAGTAAAGATTGAAGAAAAATGATGAAGTCGTGGTCCTATATGAAGAATCTCTCAAAAACGTCAAGTGAAGAAATTCCAAATATATGAAGAGAAGACCATAATTTCGAGAACGTCTTCCCAAGATTTGAAGTATGAAGTACATGCCAAATATCGGTCCGAGAAAGGTCTCAAATCGTGAAACAAGTTATGCCAAGATATGAACTTAAGGAGATACACGAGAAGCCGTTTTAAAAGATTTTGTCCTTCGGCTAACTATTGATCAAATCGTGCTACTTTGCTTTCGGACTAATAACTACTCAAATAAGTCAATATGAATCACTTGTGATCCATGACAAATAGATAAAAAATGCTAGTAACCCATTTCCTTTTATAATAACTAGGATTGCGGGGAGAAAAAGTATTACACAATTTGAACGTATGAGTAGTGTTAGCATTGTGACTTGTACTAACAATGATCTTGTTTTTGCACTTAGCATGGAATGTATGACAATCAAGGATGACGAAATTTACTCTAAGGGACATTAACTTGTTTCTATTCTTTGACCCTAAAAGTCACCTTTTGGTGATGAAAATCATACATTATGTCTTTACACATTCTCGTCGTATGTTGCAAGTCTTTTACTCTTCAATAAAGGTTAATAAAATTGAACTTTGGTGATGCTTAGATACTTTATTCTAGCATTGCGTGAGGGCACGGCAATGGCTTAGTATGGGGGAGTGATGAGATGGCATTTATACATGATCTCATCGTTCTTTTCGGGCTTTAAATGCATTAAAATGTCATAAAATACCATATATATGCTTGTGTTTGTTTACTTGTGTATTTTAGGTATGGATATCGTGAAAAAGACAAAAGATCACAAGATACAAGGAAAAACGAACACGAGAAACGAAGCCGTACAAAGAACCGGACCCTAATCATGGAATTTTCATCAAATACCCTTGAAGACTTGAAGACAAAACAAGATTGATCCTTATTCTTTGAAAGGACACTTAAAACCCTTGTATATTGATAAGTACAAGTTTGGTCCCTTAAGTTTGTCAAAATTGCAAAAAGGTCCTTCAAGATTGAAGAAATGGCAAGATTAGTCCCTCAACAATTTCAAATTGCCAAATATGGTCCCTCAACAAGTGAAAGACTCATTGAAGACCTTTGAAGATCAACATTGTCCAAGATTAGTCCTTGAAAAATCACCAAATGACAAAAATTGCCTTTGAAACATCTTTATGGAAAGTTTGTGCCAAAATTGTCAAGTGATGAAACTTAAATACAAGGGAGAGACGATTTTAGGCTGAAAATCTTTAAAAGCCAAAAATTCCAAAAGACAAGGACCAAATTCGCCATTTTTGAAACATTTAAAAAAAATGCGCCTAACAACTATACCACCCCCATTTTCGGATCAAAGGAGCACTATTCACCATTTTACCAAGCCCAGAATTTACCTTCACTTTTCCTTGGGTAAAACTCAATTAAACTTGCACACACTTAATTCACACATGCCAAAACCCTTCCCACTCCTAAAAACCTGCATCCCACTCTTGTGCACCAAACCCCCAATTCCCCAATCCACCAATCACATCATTCCTTAGCCCCCAAGCATCATGACGTGGCTTAAATCAATGGCCAAGATTATTTGCTTCCTCCCAAAGCAAAATAAACGTTCAAGATCAAGAGAGGACAAAATGCACTCAAAATCATTCAAGGGCACATTTGGGATTTTCTATGTATTAGGGTTTTATGTTTTTATGCTTCTAGGATGTTCTATAGGCTCTATAAAAGGAGACCCAAGTTGTGGTGATCCCTTTGTTCCAGTTTCTAGTCTCTCACATGTAATTCCTTTTTAAAGAAATAAAAAGTTTGGTTTTTGAAATATTCAAGTGTAATTCCTTTTTTATTGTTTTTAAAAGTTTGTGTGTTGTGAGGAGATTGATTCTGAGTTCCACTTTTATTTGGTTAAGCAACTTTGATTTTCAAAGTTGTTTAAGGTTTTGAGATTTTGGGAGATTTTGGTAAAATCTTCTCAAAAGTATTTTGGTGTTCTTGGTTAATGATATTGGTAATATAGGGTTTTAGAAAACGTATTTAGAAGGTTGGAAAGATTTTGAAAGTATTTTGGAAAGAAGAAAAAGGAAACAAAAAAAAAATATATATTGTTATATTATTTTGTTGTTTTCTTGTTTTGTGATTGCAATAGGTTGAAGGCTTGTTGATTTAGTTCAGCTCCAACCCGAGTTGGATTGGAGGAGGATTTTCATCCTCTAGGTTCTTGGATGTAAGAACCTAAGGTATCTTCCTTTTACCTTGAAAAAGTTCAAAAATAGCTAGTTGTATGATCTTAAGTGATTTGGTGATTAAGTGTGTTTATATTGCATGATTTGTGTTCTAGTGTGTATGTTTACATGTTAGATGCACTTGGAATGAATTTGGTAGCTTTTGTAAGCATGTTGGTATGTTAAAAGTTGGTTTTTAGATTTTAAAAGGGTGTTTGGCAACAGGTTTAAGCAGGACATCTAGATTTGTTTTGATAATTAAAAGGTGTTAGATTGCTTGTTTAAGGTTGATTAAGGTTATTAGTAAGTAGTTAATTAGTTTGGAACAAGATTTGAACAAATTTGTTGAGTTTAAAAGGTAAAAAGGGTGTTAAAAATCTGCATATTGCTATATTGCTTGGTTTTTCATGATTTTGATGCTTAATCTTTGATTCTTGTTGTTATTTGTGTGTTACTTGACTCCTTGAGCTTCAATAAGCTCAAGGGTGCCCAATTGATCCAAAGTAATCTTCAAACAAGCTCAATTGGCCAAGTACTTTTGGTCAAGAACTTAGCATAACCTGCTAGTGTTCAGATTTCAACTGGCACGTCACACAAGTTGCGGCGCAAGACCAAAGTGTTGCGGCGCAACACAAGGAGCTGCAGATTTTGGTATTCCCGTAACACAAATTGCGCCGCAAGACCCAAGCACTGCGGCGCAACTAAAGGTGCTGCAGATCTTGGTATTCACGTTTCACACGTTGCGCCGCAAGACCCAAGCACTGCGGCGCAAGACAGTGTTTTAATATTATTTTATTAATTAATTTTCAAAATTTTATTTTTCTTTCTTTTTCATTTTTCCTAGGTTCTTTGTCATTGATTAGGACTATTTCCATTTTTAGATTATTTTTATAACTTTTAGATTTATTTTTATAATTATTTTAAGTTTAATTAGTTTTTAATTATTTTAAATCATTTTTTGAGTTTTAAAAATAGCTTTAATAGGTTTTAATTTTTAGAAAATTACTTTTTAGTCTTCTAATAATATAAGTTAAGTAATTGTTCAATAAAATCATATTTTTGACATTTGAATTAATTAAATTTAATTTTAGGGCTTTAATTAGCATTTAAAATTAATTATTTAATTAATAAAAGGTTTTAAAAATATCTTTGTTGGATTTTTATCTTTATTTATATTATTTAAGACTTGTTTTTATCTTTTTCTTGATTTTGTTTTTGGTCTTAGCTTAATTTTTAATTTTGGTTGTTTTTCTGCGGTTTTACGTTTTCGTTTTTTACGTCATAGTGTAATTTTCACAAAACCGTCATTCCATCTCATCAATATTAATCTCAAAGAAATACAAGTTAATTCACAACACCATACCTCCTTGGGAAACGAATCTTTCATCTCTTTTAAGTGATTGTGGGTCATTACTTGTGGTTTTCCTAAATCACTCGTCGATACTTACCGCTCATATACGTTCTTTTTGTTTTCCTAAACAAGAGACGTGTTTTTACTCCAATCAGTGTTTCATGTATTCTTGATTAACGTGTTTCATGTGTTATTATACTTGATGTTTCGTAATAAGTAACCTTCTAAAATAGCAGGTTTCTATGTATACTAACTTTCCAAAAATAGCAGGTTTCCATATATAGCAACTTTCCAAAAATAGCAAGTTTCCATAAATAATTAGTTTCCAAAAATAGAAGGTTTCCATAATTAGTAAGTTTCCAAAAATAGGAAGTTTCCATAAATAGTATGTTTCCATAAATAACATGTTTCCATAAATAGTATGTTTCCACAAATAGTATGTTTCCACAAATAGCATGTTTCCATAAATAGTATGTTTCCATAAATAGTATGTTTCTATAAATAGCATGTTTCCATAAATAGTATGTTTTCATAAATAATAATAAGCTTGTTAAATAAGCACGTGATACAAGCTAAAGCTTAATGAATATATTTATAAGTCATGATTAATTAAATGTCATAACATACTAAAGTTTATTAATAAATAAATACTTTAGTCTAATAATAATTAATTAATTATATAATGCATGGTTTATAAATCATTATAAATTAATAATATAACTTGATTTATATTAATTTAATTATACCATGAATAAAATAAAATTTAATAACTAAGCTAAGTCCCTAATTAAATAAATTAAATATGACATACAATTTACCATGAATAATTATATACAATAATTATTATAATGCATAGTTTATTTAATTAATTTTTATGTCAGTTTCAAGATTAATTAATAAAATTATACCCTAAGTCTTATTTAATATAGCAAAACATTTAACCAAACACACCCTTGGTGTGTTTCGTCTGTATCTGAACCCGAATCCAAGCCACACCGAGACACCCATGTCTCGGCATGCATCGAACAACAACACCACCACAGCCACTACGGCTGTGGTTTTGCTGCCGCCTGCCCAACACAACAATCGACCTCAGCCGGTTGTCGCTGCCGGTTCACATCACCCACCGAGAGCATTAAAGCTCTTAGTTGCCACTGGTAGGCCAAACACCCCACCGCTGGGGTTGTTTGGTCTTGCGGCTGTTGAAACAAAATAGCCACCGCCCCCTTATGGGGTGCGGCTGGTGATGCGTTCTTCCAGACATTGGGTTTTAAATTTATAAACAAGAATTACCGATATTAATTAGGAACACAAATTCGAGCAAGTATACTCTAGTCATGTTGTAATTAGATTGGTAAGTCAAGGTCGTCCCATGGGACTTGGTTATACTCAAGTGTAGTTGTTTGTAACAATGGTAAGTATGATTGTCACGATCACACCATCACGAGAATCGTTAAAGGCACAAGCACACAAAGAACATACATGTATAGTCAAATGATCACATGGATATTAGGATGTTTAGTTTGGAAAACATATTAAAGGTAATTATTTCGACCTATAGAACCAATAAAAAGACACTAGTGCTTTATAAATAAAATATACATAAATCTCAATCAAGTGATCACTCATGAGCCTTATGCCTAAACCAATAACAACAAGAATCCTTTCGACCCATAGACTTGGTATTATCAATTTGATAAGTTCCATTTACTTGAATGATGATTAGAGCAATATATTCAAAAGACTCCTTTCGACCTATAATCTAGATTAAACCTTTACTTGTTATGTTTATTAAGTCTCTTGTACAATCTTCACAAGCACAAGACCAAATCATTTGTCGATTAATAACCATATTGAGAATAACTTCGACTTATAGACTCAACAATGATTAACCAAATTGACAAACAAGAACAAGTTCCAATTCAACCAAATATAATGTTATCACCATAATTCAATGACAAGCACTAATAGAATCCAAACATCCATATATCACAAGTTTTCATATGAACAATACAAGTATCAAGACAACATTCACAATATCACAAAACATGAGAATCACCATGAACATGAACATAAACTACATTGAATAATAAAGAAGAAGTTACCAAACATTAGAATCC
This sequence comes from Glebionis coronaria, assembly GCA_025667525.1. Lineage (NCBI taxonomy): Eukaryota > Viridiplantae > Streptophyta > Magnoliopsida > Asterales > Asteraceae > Glebionis > Glebionis coronaria. Next base: position 3,494,085 of record JANFOE010000193.1, read on the forward strand.
ATAGCAACAAAGTATCCATATGATTCTAACCAAATGAACAACCAAAGTACAATACATCCTACCCATAGCCTTCTTGGACATCAACCTCTTGGTGCGAGAATAGAGCCTTTTGGGGTGTTTAGGAATGAGGATTGTTGGAGATTGAATTGTTTATGGTGTGTGGCTTTCTTCTCTACTTCTTCCATGTTTTATAACATGAACATGGTAACTAATTCCACCCCTCACCACTTGGGTGAGGGGTGATATCACAATCACATAAATATGATGGAGATGGTAGATGGGATTATGTTTCAAGGATAGATTATATGATGATAAACACTACCCCATGGGTCTTATTTATAGTTGAATTAGCCTTGGCCATCAAGCACTTTTCTTGGAGCCAAAGGTGAGTAATGATGAGTGTAATGAAGCTTGGAGAAGTTACAATGGAGTTATGGCTGAACTTGGTGAGCAAGGTGAAGTAATGGAGGTGTTGAAGTTTACTTGGAGAAGTGGAAGCCATGGGAGATGCTGGTGGCTTCTTCTCGTGCTGGTGGCTTCTCTCGTGCTGGTGGCTTCTCAGCCATGCTGGTGGCTTCTTGGCCATCTTTCACTTTTCCCTTTTTCTAGTCCTTCTTCTTTATTTCTTCCTCCTTCTTTCCTCTAAACTTTCCAAGACTCTTTATCTTTGTATTATTTATCATACGAGAGCTACACTTTCATGTCTCGTTCATTCTTTCACCTCCAATACTCGTCTTTTCTTCATTTCTCGTGATGAACCATTGATGGACCTACAATAACAAATAAGCTTCATTAAGTATCATATGTTCATAATAATCATATAAATATATGCATAAACACCACGAATACGCACATATAAATATGTTAGATTTGAGCGTTATCAAATCCCCTCACACTTATGTTTTGCTCGTCCTCGAGCAAGGAAAAGAAATACTTTGCTTGCCCTCAAGAAAATAAAAGAAAATTAAAGCTAAAAACAAAATACCTAGGTTCTAAAAGAAAAGAAAATTTTTAAAATTTTTATGAAAAATTGAAAATCTTTTTGGTTTTTATAAGAAATAGCTAAAGGTGCAAACCCCAACACACTTAAGAGGTTGCTTGTCCTCAAGCAAGTAAAAGAAAATATTTTTGGGATTTTTTTATATATACGAAATCACTAAAGGTGCAAACCCCCTCTCACTTAAGAGGTTGATTGTCCTCAAGCAAATAAAAGAAAAATACTTTCCACATGGTGCATAAAAATGGTTCACTGAAAAATAAGATGAAAATCTATTAAGTACAAACAAGATTAAATTAAATGGCATGAGCACCAAGTGTACAAATTTAAAGAGGACTTTTATTCTATTTACAAGGCTAAGGCTTCGGGTTAATGGGTATGGATAAGACATGGGAATGTTATTGAGAGGGGTATCACGAATATACAAGAGAAAAGTCTAAGTCCCATGTTGCTAGTTACCGAACAAATCACAAGCCCAAAAATGAATATAGTTACGAGCTTTATTCACACATATACATCAACACAAATATATCATGTCTTAGAACATTGGCTAATCGATATCTAAACATACTTCTACTTCATTCATCTTCATACTTTATTATAGCTCATTGACTATTTTTGTCATCATTTTTTTAACTTTTTTTTACATACATCACATTTGCCCCTCACACTTCGCTTAAGCATACACCACAAAAAATACAAATAAGAAGTGGCCTACTTCATCTTCGTTGGAATGGCACAAACATATAACGAAGTGTGACAACTATAAATCATCAAAAACGATCCAACATACCAAGCAACTAGCAACCCACCATTTGGACTTCGACATGGGTTAGGCTAAGGTTTAAGGTTAGACATTTTTTTCTTTTTTTAGTGGATTTAACAAAAATGAAAGGAATGGCTCAACGGGTGTTCTAAGGGTATCTAGCACTAAACGAGAGCGCTAACAAAAAGGGTTAATTTATGGGAGGTTAGCTAATCGATGAAACTAGCTAAAAAGAAAATGGAAAAGGCTATTTGGGTTTTATTACTAAAGTTGCCTCTTTGTCATGCATATACACTTATATCATACAAGTGTGATCTCAATAAAACTTATTATAATTTTTTTTAATTTTTTTGAAATTATATATATTTTTATTATATTTTTTTACCATGTGGACGATTATTGAAATACATTTACATACAAATGTGTGAAAATATTTAAATCCTAAGGGGAAACATGTATACAAACTCTCTCCTTCTTTTTAATTTCTTATTTATTTTCTAAAGCGTCATTTTTTTATAATTAGCCCAAAAATTTATATTTTCAAAATTCGGTTTCGTTTTCCCATTTATTTCCCCTCACACTTATGTTTTGGATTGGACTCAATGTTAAAAGTAAACTTCAAAGCATAGGAAAATAAATAAATAGTTCAAGAGAAACGAAACTTCCCGGGCCAAGAAATTGTAATTGATCTCCGTATGATAATATGCCAAGTTAGAAAGATCAAGCAATTTCGTCTCCAAGACGAGTATTCACATAAAATCCATCAATCACGACCAATCCATCCTCCATAAGATTTATTGAACCTACAAAATAAATTAAACTACAAAACACATAAATTTAGTAAGCACACTTTCGTAGGCAACACAATTGCATTTAGCGTATGCAACAAGCCTTTAAACCCCTCGGTATCCCGAGTGGACGAGTTGTAGTATCGTGAGGGTTTCCAGCGAACACACCCACAAAGTTCATACATTAACCACATGAACTTAAACAAACACAAACAAGCACAAACACGAACACGCATGCAAACAAAATGAAACAAGCACACAAGACAACAAACACAAACAAAAACAAACATTATGCATAAATAAACATCACACATATGACAAATGAAAACAATCTAAACACTTAAAAACATAGCACGACTCAACAAAAACTAAATAAAAAACTATTTTTTTTATTAAATGAAACAAAACACATAATAGAAGTCTTGTACCAAATCTATTAAACCGGACAGTTTTCTAGACTTCGGGTTCTATCCACGGGGTTTGGGAATTAACCGGAGCGAATAGAAATACGAACAAGGCACAAAATGACTAAAACGGGGTGGTTGGGCGGGATATAAGCTTTATTAATAATTGGTTCGAAACTCGATTAACGAATGTTTAGACGAGTGTAAAACACAATTAGGAATGGTTTTGGTGAAAGCCTAGTTTAAATAAAAGAAGACAAAAAGGAATTTTTTTTTTGGAGAAGCCGGTCGGCTTCTATTGGTGCCGGTCGGCAAGTTGCGGACTGTTTTGGAGAAGTCGGTCGGCATTTCCCCGTGTCGGTCGGCTTCTTGTTCACAGAAGGCTAGATGCCGGCCGGCACGGATTCATGCCGGCGGCTTCTTTGCCTGCACCAATTTTTTTTTTACAAACTTCCTTAAAACATAAAAACTAAAAACTTTTGTAAAAACACTTTTACTAAAATGATTAAAACACATTAGATATAGCTTAATCTAAACACACCCTTAAGAACATGAAAACACATAATGCAAAACTAAAGAAAAATAAGCACAAAATACAAAGAAAATACTAATTAGCAAGAAAGACATGTAAAATCACTTAGAACACAACATTTTAATAACAAAACGATACATAACACAATCCACATCTAACACATAACATGAAACAAATGACAAAAACTAGAAGTCTAACTTTTTTTTCATGTATTTTCCATTTATTTTCAAAACAATTTTTTTAATTTTTTATTTTATCAAATATTACTTAAGGTATCAAATACCACTTATTTTAACTACTGGAGAATTATTGGAATGATCAAAATCGTTAGAAAATGACAAATCCAAACGCCCCCTTAAACTAGGAAAAATAAAAAAATACATACAATGGATGAAATGCAAACAAGCAAGCAAGCACATAAACACATTTAAACACATGAAAACACTTATGCACATGACACATAACTAGACACAAACTCACAAAAAAGAAAAACACAAACAAACAAAATTCATGTGGTCAAGTAGTTCTAGCCATCGACTAGAGTGCTTGGGGACAAGGTTTTTAGGTTTTTGAGAACAAGTACTTTGGAACACAACTAGCAATCAATCATTGAAACAAGCATTTTGAGAACACAAGAGAGGAAATCCCAACACCAAACATATGATTTTTGGCGCCAAGATCATTTAAGCAATTTTTTAAGAATTAAGAGATTTTAAGAAATGGTGTTCTAACCTTTGTCAAGGGTTAGAACAAGATCAGTCATTCAAGAGCAACAAAATTTAGAGCAATTTAAAGCCTCCAATTGAGTAGTCAACCACCAACCGAATTCCCTCTATGTGAAATTCGTTCCCCCTATGCGGATAAATGGGGTATAACAACTCTTTCGGGTTATGTATTAATTGGTAACACAAACGATTCAAGTAACAAGCAAGCAAACAAACAAACAAACAAAATAGTATAAACTAGAAAGTCCCCGGCAGCGGCGTCAAAAACTTGATATATGCTCCGGACATAGATATTTTTTTAAGATTGCAAATTCAAATCCCCGGCAGCGGCGCCAAAAACATGATGCGTTCTTCCACACATTCGGTTTTAAATTTATAAACAAGAATTGCCGATATTAATAAGGAACACTAATTCGAGTAAGTATACTCTAGTCATGTTGCAATTAGATTGGTAAGTCAAGGTCGTCCAATAGGACTTGGGTATACTCAAGTGTAGTTGTTTGTAACAATGGTAAGTATGATTGTCACGATCACACCACCATGAGAATCGTTAAAGGCACAAGCACACAAAGAACATACATGTATAATCAAATGATCACATGGATATTAGGATGTTTAGTTTGGAAAACATATTAAAGGTAATCCTTTCGACCTATAGAACGAATAATAAGATACTAGTGCTTTATAAATAAGATATACATAAGTCTCAAGCAAGTGGTCACTCATGAGCCTTATGCCTAAACCAATAACAACAAGAATCCTTTCGACCCATAGACTTGGTGCTATCAATTTGATAAGTTCCATTTACTTGAAAGATGATTAGAACAATATATTCAAAAGACTCCTTTCGACCTATAATCTAGATTAAACCTTTACTTGTTATGTTTATTAAGTCTCTTGCACAATCTTCACAAGCACAAGACCAAATCATTTATCGATTAATGAATTGATATTAACCATATTGAGAATGTGATACCCAGAAACCGAGGTCATTTATTTTACCCTAAATTACGAATATTTTTTAAATTTTTAAGAAATTTTGTTTATATATATTTAATTGTTTAAGTTGAAACCGATGTTTAAGGTCGTAATCTTAACGATTGACGATTTAAGAAAGACGATGACGACTACAATCCCGAAGGATGCCCAATTTTTATGTTTTATTGTCGCTTTATCGATATTATGATTTCTCGAGAATTTTATTTTTGGTTCGTGTTGAGTCGGGCCGGGTGCGTTTTATTTCATTCCGGGTGTGTTTAAATTGCCTTAAAAGTATTTTGGAGTGTTCGGGACGACCCCCGACTCCCGCAAATTTTCAAAACCTACTAGTAAGTCATTTCCCGCTATTAGTAGTCTCGTTTAAAAACAAGGCTAAAAGAATAGCCAAATTGCACAAAAGGCCCCTCAAATTCTACAAAAAGGGAGGAAGGGAAAAACATACAACATAATTCAAAAAAAAATCTCTCACTTCCCTTTCTCTCTCTTTTGGCCGTCGGCCTCCACAAACACCACCACCACCATTTTTTTTCCCACTTGATTTGATTAAATCCAAGTTTAGACCACACCTTTAATTTCATTTGAAAGTGTTTTTACATAATTAAATCCAACATGCATTAACACAATTTTTCAAGAATTAAAATATTTTTAAAAATGTGTTTTGATGAAATTAAACTAGGTGCATGTTTGATTTGTGTATGGATTATGAATAATCAAACAACAAACCAACCAAAATCAATTTGGTTTGGGTGTTTTGATCACCAACACCCCACGGCCAAATGGGGGTGTTTGGTTGATCATGGTGTTTGATGTGTTTTGTTGTGGGTTTGTGTTTAGGATGGTGTTTTAGATGTTTTTAAATGGTTTAAACAAATTGCATGCATGATTTAGGATTTCAGTTTTCATGGGGATTTGATGTTCTTAGTGTTAGGGAATGGTTAAAGTGATTGGGTATGATCACAAGTGGTTAGAATTAGTTTAGGCGATGTTGGATTGGATTGGAATCAAGTGTTAAGGTGATTTTGAAGTAGTAAAATTTAGGCAGATTGTTTGAGGCCATTTTTGAAAACCTTAAATCTAAATACAGGTCATGAACATAGGATTTAGCTGTAGATCTTTGTCTTTGCTTCGATTTTCTATAAGAAAGAGCTTACGACTTCAAACGAGTCCAAAGTTATGCTATTTTGAAAGTTCGTGTACCGGGAGATGAGAAATCAACATAATCCGAATTTATCTTTGGTTTTAGGTCAATTCCGGGGGACCATAGATAGAGTTTGGTAAATGATTGAAAGTTGATTTTTGGTTTCAAACCTGTATATTTGAGTCTATTTTTGGACTTAATGGTCAAATTAGATAATGGTGTCATTTAAATGGGTCAAACAAGTCCTACATGGTAGAAGTGAAAAATCAGTCCTAAAAGTGTATGTTTAGAAATGTAATGAGTAATGGGTCATAAAAGTGAAAACATTTTATGGGTCTTAAAATGAGTTTTCTATAGATCATAAGATATTTTTACAAATTTTCTTGAATTTTATATAGGTGCTTAAGAGATAGAAAACAGCCCGTACTTTTGGTAAGTACCGACAAAAATCATAAAATGGGAAGCAACTTTAATTACGTAGATAAATGGTGTAAGTCTAGTAACAACTACTTGTTTGGTTTTTGCATGAGTTAGTAATTATGACAATTGACTAACATGTATGTATTATATAGTACTTAAAGTTATATAAATGAGTTAACTCATTACGCGTTGTTTGTTAGGTGTTGAATTTCCCGGGCATCCTCATCGTCAGTGATCATCATCCTTTACGTCAACTACTTTTATACAAGGTGTCAATTTATAGCCTCGCTTTATATTGTTTTTAAATGGTTTTACCTACGAGGGGGAATGCATGCTATTTTAGATGAAACGAACATAAGTCATGAATGATTGTTGGACCCGAAAGTTGTCTAAATTGTGTTGAGTACCTAGTTGCATAAGACCTTATATTCATGAACTATTAACTATTGTTTAATCCTCGTGTGGATTGAAAATAGCCGCTTATACAATTTATAGTACTATGGGGTTGACGACCCTATCCGAGACGAGGGCTAGTACGTTGAGTACCCCCTGTGGACGGATAACTTGTGATAAGAAATAACGTATAATTACAACTAATGCCTTTAGAAGGGGCACTGGTTTCATCTTAATCATGTCGGTAAATATACGCGGGTGATTGAGTTAACGGATTAGTGTCATACTTATGTTTAAAATGTGATTGTAAAACCTATAATTTCCACTCAACATTATTTGTTGACCCCTTTAAGCATGTGTTTCAGGTAAGTGATAAGATGGTAGCAAGGAGCATGCTAGGATGGATGTTGTTGTGGCTTGGCGGTCTACTTGTCTTTCCTCTCTCTTTTTAACTTAAAAACTTTTTATGTCATGTCATGTAAACTTGTAATGTACTTTTGGGTTGAGATTCAGTGGGGACCTAAACGCGACTCTGGGTTGTAATATCTTTGGGTTTTGGGAAGCGGTAGACAATGTTGTTTTAACGATGTTTAATTAATGTTTAAATTCCTACTTCTCTTTATGTCGTTCAAAATAACTTGTGTGTGATGAAAACTGTCTAGCAGCCAAATGTTGTAGTTCCGCTGCGCATAGCATTTGTGGGGGTGTTAGAGATTGGCAATCAGAGCCATGAGTTAGAACTAGGTCGTTTTGAAAAATTCTAAACTATAACTTTTGGTGTCGTAAGAAATTGTCCAAGCACACAACTATCCTGCATGGCTCCGGTAAGATTTGCTTTTAGTATCGATGATATAGATGTATCCCTTTTGAATTGAACTGAATGTATGAGTATTTATTACGTAAATACTGAACTACTATATGTAAACATTGAAATTGTACGTGGAGTACTCGATACCGTAATTCTTGTATTGCATATGCATGAGCATCATATTATCTCATTTTGGGCATGTGTACCACCTTTTTCATTGCATTTGCATGCATATAATTATTAATATTAAATAATGACTTTACGTACCCTCCAAAATTTTCTGTTATTGCAGAGATGGCCGAGGTACCGCCTAATGGAAATGGAGACGAATTTGTCGTGGGATACGAAGGGGGACCGTTTCCTCCAAACCTGCCGGATGACGACAATGGATGGATGGCTCCAGAAGAGGAAAGAGAACCGGCAAAGGATAGTGATGAAAGTGATGTAGACAACTTCAGTGTTAGTGACGATGGCGAAGAGGATTTTGAGGAGGAGGATCCGGTGGATGATGGAATTCCAGCAAATGTCGTCGGTCAGACTGAGCCTGATTTGGTTCAATCCCCAAATTCACCAAAAGGATACGAAGTGCCTCCAACAGGTCGTTATGATCAGCAATCTATTTGTCCCCCAATGGCTGTTTGTAAGGATTATCTGAGGACTGTGCTGGGGTTTGTTCGGGTAAGTAATGAGTTTGGTGCGGAATCCAGTGCTGTAGCTAGATCGCGTTGTCTTCACGAAAATATTGCGAAGGTTTACTTTCCAAGGCTAAGGAATTATTGGGAATCTGAAGATCGTTTGAGAAGAATGGATAGGCTAATGTACGAACGTTATGTGGTGGAAACTAGAGTGATCAAAAGGTTTGACGAGAATGAAAGAGCACATCAGAAGTTATTGGCAAGGACTACAAGGGCTGAGTTTGATGGAGCATTAAATAAGAGTGATATTAACAGTTTAAGATCCATGATAGCAAATTTGAGTGCAAGTCTTGAGCAGTTTAAGGAAGACCAGGCTAGGTTGGTTAGGATGCATAGTTGGGAGCACTGTGTAAGATCATCCCTACCGCAAGATTGGAGATTTGTGGATGATTCTGAGCTGGAGGCTAATGATTTCATGGTTCAACCACCCGCCAGGGGTGAGTGTGTCGCTTTAGGGAATCAGGTAGCATCAGAGTTTGGGTCTACTTTTGGAACGAAGAGGGTGACTGAGTGCGAGCCGAGTGATAAAGGGAAGAGAAAGATGGACGAGGAAGAAGACAGTGATGAAGAGCCCGAGGAAGATGAGGAAGAACCACCGTCCAAGAAGTCATGTGGATCACCACGTGGCTAGTTACTTGTATTTCATTTTTATCTTTTGATCGTTGTAATCGAACTATTTTAGACTCATGTATGATGGTATTGTGATGAAATTTGATAACTTAAGTTTGTTGGTATATGGTTGTAGTGGCATTACTTGTCACAGATTTTGGTTGATCTATCAATGCAATCCATGTTTACCTTTCATAATCTATGATAAGTCTTGAATTTGATCTTTTGTGGTGTGATTGATGAATATAAGTAACCTTGTTGATGTGTTGTTGTATTTGTATTATGTCTTGAAAGAGAAATCCTTCTTTATCTTGATGTGTATATTTACCTTGTTTTCTATTTTCCCTGTCATTGTAGAGAGGTGTATCTGAGACTTCACCATGCCTCCAAAGTTGACAGCTACTCGTGTGAACACTATGATTCAAGAGGAAATCTCCAATGCTCTTGAGGCAGATCGTGCGAACAGAAACCAAGGTCAAGGTGGAAATGTGGAAAGGCAACAAGCCCCAAGGGAGTGTTCTTACGCTAGTTTTGTGAAATGTGGTCCCACACAGTTTCGTGGTACCGGTGGAGCTTTGGAACTCCATAGATGGTTGGAAAATATTGAAAGCACTTTTGAAATCAGTGGGTGCTCTGAGGCAAACAAAGTTAAATTTGCAGCTGCTACTTCCTCGATGATGCTTTAAGCTGGTGGAACAACCAAGTGGCTACCGTCGGATTAGTGGTAGCAAATGGAAGAACTTGGGCTGCAACCAAGGCACTTTTGACTAAGAAGTTTTGTCCTGAGGAAGAGCTGGGTCAGTTAGAGGACAAGTTGAGACACTTGTCTTTGAAGAATAATGACATCACTGCTTATACAAGGAGGTTTAATGAGTTAAGCCTATTGTGTCATGATGCTTTCGTAGACGATCGCAAGAAGATGAAACAATATATCAAGGGTCTGTCGAGCAACATTAAGGGTGAGACTACTTCGTTAAAGCCCGGATCATTTGATGAGGCCGTTCAGATGGCTCATGCACTGATGGATGTTAAGCGGCAAGATAAGAAAGATTATATTGCTGAGGGAAACAAAAGGAAATGGGAAGCTGCCCAGGTGAATCAATCGTAAGGACAAAATCGTGGGGGTAATCGCAACAACAATCAAGGACAGACACGTAACCAGCAGTTCAACCAAAGGAGGAATGATGGGATGAGAGCTGCTACTGCCCCCAGAGGAGTTAAGGTCAATCCTCACTGTGGTCGTTGTAACTTGTACCATATTGGGAATTGTCCTCCTGCATGTAGCAAGTGTGGGAAGGGGGCCATAATGTTGCAAACTGTCGATCTAGAGGTGTGGCTACAAGTGAAAATGCCACGAGATTAATGGTTTGTTTTGGATGTGGAGAAAAAGGGAATAAGCAAGGAAACTGCCCGAAAGCTGGGAATAGGCAGGGAGGAAATAATGCTGCTACTGTATACCGAGTAGGTACTGCTGACAAACCGCAAGGCCCGAATGTGGTGACCGGTACGTTTCTACTTGACGCTCGTTATGCTAGTGTATTATTTGATTATAGATCCGACAAAAGCTTTGTAGACGTAAAATTTAGTCGCCTTATTGATAGGTGTGTAAACACCCATCTTTTCTACCACTTAATTACAATAATAACCGGACCAAAACGTGTATTTTATGTCTTTTATGTCGGAATTATGCGTGGTTTGTGTTTTTGTTGTGATTTAGGACGAAATTGTGAAAAGTGGAGAAAACACGAGAATTCACGGGCATTCACGGCTTTTATTGAAGAAAAAGATGAAAGACGGAGTCGAGAAGTCAAAAGTGGAAAAAAAGAATGGAAGTCCAAGGCCAATTCTGAAGATTTATCGAAGAATAAGTCAAAAGACGGAAGTTTATCAAAAGCCGAAGAATTCAAGTCTATTTTATTGAAGAAATTAAAGACGAGTTTAAAAGAAATCCCGAGCCACAAGTCATTAGAGTCCAAGTAAAGAAGATTAGAAGGAAAAAGGACTAATGGTGCAATTAATGAAGACTATATGCTTAAGGACCTAATGACGCAATTAAGAAAAAAGGAAGAAGGGGAGGAAGCTTCCTAATCCTCCCCTATAAATAGTTTAGATTGTTAAGCATTTGTTTTTGTTGGCTAATAGTGACAATTAGTCCTTCCACCTTTAATTACCTTGTCAATTTAAATACTTGTCCATTTAATTACCTTGTCTTGCACTTAATTACCATTTCAATTCAAGTAAGTTTTTCTTTTTAATTCTTGTCAAGCTTTATCTTTACCTTGTTAATCTCATTCTTCTTTTCTTTAATCTTTGTGTTGATTTGTTTATGTTCATGTTCTTAATTTTTGTTGATATATTTAAGTGGGTTTTGATTCATTTGATTAAGTTTTGTTAGTTTTATTGTTTTGGATTGATTGTTTATGCTTTATATTTGTTTATCTATTTGTTTGGTGTAATCTTTTTGTTGATTTGGTTAAGTTTTGTTTAGATCCGTGCTTATTTCTCATCCCTTGTTCTTCGGACATATTGTTTCTGTTCTTTCCCAGTAAACGACTCCAATTATTCCGAATCAAGGATTTGAAGGGTTGTTTATGCGGAATATTGAATTATTCCGCGTAGAGTTTATAGAAATTGCTTATTCGGAATAATAAGTTATTCCGCATAGGGGTTTTTGTAGAACTTTCTATTCGGAATTTCCAGTATTCCGAATAGGGGTGTTATTCCGCATAGAAGCTGACATTCTGAATAGGTACCTTTTTCCGCATAACAGGATCTTTCCGAATAGGCACTACTTTCCGCATAGAAGCTGAATTTTCCGAATAGGACTTTATTCAGAATAGGGACAGCTATTCCGAATAGAGGAGTTATTCCGAATAGGAGGCACATTCCGCATAGGGTCTATCATTCCGAGTAGACAAATATTCCGAATAGGGCTAATCTTTCCGAATAGGTGACAGTTATTCCGAATAGCATTTATTCCGAATAGGAGTTTATTCCGGATAGAGAAATCTTAGTTTTTAGTTTTCTGCCTTTTCATTTTAAGCTTTATTTTTTCCCGCCTTTTTCCTTACTCGCACTTTAAGTTTATTTGCCTTAGTTTAAGTTTTAGTTTTAGTTGCGTTTTAAGTTTCCCTTAGTTAGATTTAAGTTTGCGTTATTTACTTTATTGCCCTTTAGTTTTAGTCTCGCTTTTAAATACTTGCAATTTATTTTAATTAGACTTAGATTTACTTTAATTGCACCTTTACTTTAATTGTTCTGCACCTTTAATTTTAAACACTACAACGACACATCTTTGTTCCACCAAAGTTCAACTGAGTCACACATTAAACAACAAGTTTTTCAATTCGAAGAGACCAACACAACGAACTTTAATTTTTATACGGGCCAAAAGCCTAGTTATCAAATGGCGCCGCTGCCGGCTCTTTTCGTAAAGATCAACAGTTTTTTGTGAGAGACACGTTGCTTTTTGGGATCCGTTCACTTGTGAACGTTATTTTTCTTGCATAAAAAATTCAAAAATCATAAAAATTAAAAAATTCATAAAAACCATAAAAATTAAAAATATCAAAAATCCAAAAAGATTTTATTTTTATTGTGTATATATATTGTCTTTGTGTTTGGTTTTGTTTTCTTTTGCATTTTTAGGTGTATGCGTACTAGATCTTCTAATTATCAAGAGCCCGAGCCTCAAGAATATTTAGATATGGCAGGTGTTAACAACAACATGCCACCGCACCTCAATAATAATAATAACAACAATGCTCTTCCACAGCCCGATCTTCGGACCATGGAAGAACTTTGTCAACCAACAATTTTTGGACGAGGAGGACCGATTGCGCCGATGCAAATCAACGCTCCTGAGTTTTCGTTGAAGCACCACATGATTCAGCAAGTACAAACAAACCCATTTAGAGGACTGCCTGATGATGATGCCAACAAACACCTCGACAAGTTCATTACAATCACCCAAAGCATGAAGTTGCTTGGGGCCACAATGGATGTACTTCGCCTACAACTCTTCCCACATACTTTATCGCATCATGCCGAGAAATGGTTTGATCGTCTCCCGAAGAATTCTATTCACACTTGGGATGATATGACTCAACGCTTTCTTTCGCGCTACTTTCCACCATCCATGGTCACAAGCCTTCGCAATCAGATCAGCGGTTTCATGCAAGATCCCGATGAATCTCTTTTTGATGCATGGGAGAGATATAATGTCTTGATTGACCGTTGTCCAAACCACAACATGCTTCCGGTCACCTTGATCGATACTTTCTACAACGGATTGACTTTTCGAGATCGTGATACGATCAATGCAGCCGCCGGTGGCACATTCATGAAAAGGAGACCCGAGGAGTGTAGAGAGTTAATTGAAAACATGACTACTCATCATAAGAACTGGGATTCCTCTGATTCTTCTAGAAACAACACGATAGTCAATGTTTCTTCTACCTCAGCAAACCCTGAGATGACCGAACTCACCCGCATGATGGCTGAAATGAGCAAAAGTATTACGCTTCTCGCTTCAAACCAACAACAACAACAAGTTAAAGCAGTTGCTAATCCTTGTGAAACATGTGGCGGTCCTCACTCATACACCGATTGTCCTTCGACACAAGGAAATCCGGAAAATGTGTATGCAGCTTACGGTAATTATTCACCGGAAAATTACAAAGCTAGACAACAAGGGGATAGAAATCTGCTGAGCTACCGTTCAAACAATTACCTTTCACCCGGTTTTTCTCCTCAAAACCAAAATCCCGCCAACAACTACAATAGAAGCAACCAAATCCCACCTCGTGCTTCTAACCCTTATCAACCGCCCACCAAACAACACCCACCCATTAATCCCGATGTTGACACAATCATGAGAACTCAAGGTGAGCAAATCAAGAATCTACAGAGCCAAATAATCAATTTGAAAGGAGATATCTTGAAGCAAGGTAATGACATCAGAACCGAGGTTCGTGATAATCTTCAATCCTCTTTCATCACTCAAACAACTGAATTGAAGAATCTGTTGGCTAGTTTCTTGCCCGAAGCTCAACCTTCTTCTTCTTCTTCGGGTTCTCTACCTTCAAACACCGTCACTAATCCGCGAGCTAATGTGAGTGCTATAACTACGCGTAGTGGAATTACCATTGTCAATCCACCTGATTCACCACCATCATCTACACCTCCACCACCACCATATATCCCTACTCCTCTTACACTTAGTGATAGTACACCATTACCGTCTCCGCCTCGTCATGACGATGTATCTCGGAAGGACCCTTCAACATCACAACCTTCACCAACTACACCTTCACCTAACCCTTATCAACCTAGAATCCCATACCCTTCTCGCATAGGCAAGACCAATGATCTAACCAAGAATGACTGCCAAGTATCGAAATATGTGGATATGCTATCTAAAATGACCATCAACATTAGCCTTGTTGAAGCACTTTGCCACATGCCGAAATTTGTCAAAGCATTCAAGGAATTGCTTAGCAAGAAGGAGAAGATGATTGAACTCGCCAACACACGCTTAAATGAAAACTGCTCTGCAGTTCTCCTTAGAGAACTTCCGGAAAAGCTTGGAGATCCCGGTCGTTTTGTGTTGCCTTGCGTGTTCAACAAAACTGAAGAATTTACTGCCCTTGCTGATCTCGGGGCTAGTATTAACTTGATGCCACTAAGTGTTTGGAAAACACTATCATTACCCGACCTCACTCCAACTAAGATGACTCTTGAACTTGCAAATCGCACTCTCGCTTACCCCGTTGGTATAGCCGAAGATGTGTTTCTTAAAGTTGGCACATTTACTTTTCCGGTTGACTTTGTCGTAGTTGATTATGAAATGGACCCTCGTATTCCTTTAATACTTGGTCGGCCATTCTTGAGAACCGGACGTGCTTTAATAGATGTGGCCGAAGGTGAGTTAATCTTACGAGTCGGGGATGATTCTAAAGTTTTTAAAATGGGGAAGCTTACAGGCAAATCCTTTAGAGGCCGAGAATCAGTGAATATGATCAATGTGCTCGATGACTTTACCGTCTATGACAATCCTCTATTCGAGTCTTCCACTGATAATCCACTCTTTGAAGATAATGTGGATGATTCTCCCCCTACCTTTGACGCTTCTCCCATTTATGATTCACCACCGGTCTTTGATGCTTATGATGATGATGATTCTAGCTCAGACTCGGATGATTTTGATTGTACTTCTGAGTATCCCGAGCTGCCCACATTAGATGATTTTGATGAGGCCGATACTCTTTCGAGCGATTCTTCACATGATGAAGATCCTCCGCCATCACTCGATCCTACCTTGGACGATTACTCATTCGAGGAAGACTTCTCTATGTTTCTCAATACATACTTCCCGCATGAGAGTGATGCACCTCCTCTGGACTTTGAATCTTATCGTCTTGATCCTACTTTGGATTTGAAGAAAATTTTGTCTAAGGAGAAGAAACCGGTTGACACCGAAATCCGTTGCACGTATGATTTAACACCTCTTTGTCCCCCTTCTGAGGACGAGGTTGTGCTTCTTTGCGGATCTACTTCACACTCGGCTGAGCCTGAGTGCTATTTTCCCTTAAAGGAAAAGGTGTTCGACCCCGGTATTGCAATCTTAGAGCCATCTCAGTATCCACCTGATGAAATAAAAGGAAAAATCTTTGGAATTATTGAAGACATGCTCGCACCGCTTCATACTTGCTCCCACCATGCTCCATCACTGCTTAAGGGAACCCTGCCACTTCTCTTTTGGCTTGCCTTGTTCGCCTTAAGCTCTTGCTTATTGATGGATGAAAACTATGTTTTTGATCCTGGTGGATTTGTTTCATGTTTCTTCCGTTGATGATCAAGGTCGAGTCAGGCTCACGACTCGGTAAACAAAAACCAAGCGCTTCTTGGGAGGCAACCCATGCATCTATCTTTTCGGTTTCTTTACCATAAGTGTAGGGGGGACCCTTTGGATTACTATTTCCTCTCCTCACTTCTTAATCAGGGATTCGAACTTCAATGACCCACTCTTGATGATTCTTGACGACCCGTGATTCCGTGTTCTACTTTATCCCGGTTCTATCCTAAACTCTTTTCGATTCACTATTTTATATTTTCTCAATATTAAAATAGGAATCTCTTTAGTTGTCTTTTCTTTAGCGAGATTTAAACAACGTGCACAATGTCCTAAGTGTAGGGGAGTTTACTCCCACATGCTTAAACATTGAGGACAATGTTTATCTTAAGTGTAAGGGGGACTTCTATCGAAGTTAAGTGGTCTTTTCCTTGTATTTGTCCTCATTTTAACCGAAAAATCAATTTTTCGACATTTTTCAAAATTTTTGATCTATTTTGGCCTATTAGTTTTTTTTTCTTTGTATAGTTATTTTCTTCCTTTGCTAGAATAAATGTTTAATAAGTGGTTTTAATTTTCAAGCGTTGTGAATCTTTTGACTCAATCCGAGTTTACTCTAGCTAGTATTCTTAACGTGTTTAAGTCAAGTTTTGCTAGGCTTATATATAGGGAGCTATAAAACGCGAAAGTCTTAACTCTCACGGGTTAAGAACAAGAACTTTTCGCAAGTTCCTATAATTGATCCTAGAGAGTCGTTTATCAAGGGAACTTTAAAATGCGATTTCTAAACTTGAAAAAGTCTAAGAATTTGCAAGATCCTATAGGCGACTCGAAAACCCAAAACTTTGATTTAATAGGCTAAGTATCCACGAGTCTCATTACTTGAGATTTTAAACTGTGGAGAACGAGAGATGATAGAGCCAATTATAAGTTCGGTATTCTTTCGTGAATTTATGTGAGTTAATTATAAGCCTATTCTCCGATCGCTTGCTAATAAATTTATCTGCTAATAAATAAGGTTGTACGATTTGAAAAGTTACTTAGCTTCTAGCCCTAGATCGTTTAAAAGTTGCTCGGTAATGACGAGAGTTCATAGCCAAGGCATAACTTATGAAGCGGGGCGCGAAGATTGGCGAGTCCGAAAAGGCCCTAACAAGGCATGAGGGCTATGTTTTGTTGCTAAAGATCCAAAAGTGATGTGAAGAATCATTTATCGAAAATCAATATGAAGGATCGAGACACACGACGAAAAGCAAAAACTCCCAAAAAGTCATGGAGAAGTGTATCCGAAAAGACCCTAACAAGGTATGAGGATAAATAGATCCAAGTCAATAAAGGAGGCGGATCGTTGTATATCAAAATCCAAAATAAAGATTGGAGAAAAATGAAGAAGTCATGGTCCATATATGAAGAATCTCTCAAAAATTCCAAGTGAAGAAATTCCAATTATGAAGAGAAGACCATTATTTCATGAACGTCTCTCAAGATTTGAAGTATGAAGTCGCTGCCAAATATCGGCCCGAGAAAGGTCTCAAATCGCGAACCAAGTTATGCCAAGATATGAACTTTTTGATATCCCGAGAAGCAGTTTTAAAAGATTTGGTCCTTTAGCTAACTATTGATTAAATCGTGCACTTTATTTTCAGACTAAATAATTATCGAAATAAGTCAAACAATGCATCTTCGTGATCATTCAAGACAAATAATAAAATATAAGAGATACCCATAGGAATAAGGGAGTCTAAGTAAATAATTAGCCCACATGAGTTCGTGTTAGTTTACTAACTTATAATAACAATGATCTCGTTTTTAAGCTTGGTTTGGAGAAAGTGAAAAGTTGAGGATGATGATTATTCATAACATTTTCAAAACCCAAGGTATGCTTTTAATTTCCTTGCTTTGCATTTTTATAATTTTCTATCTCTTTAATAAAGGCCAATGTGGATTGATTATGATGAAAAGTGTAAACATGCTTTGTAACTAATGCATTGCATGAGGACATTGCAATGGTCAAGTGTAGGGGATTTGATAGGTGTGTAAACACCCATCTTTTCTACCACTTAATTACAATAATAACCGGACCAAAACGTGTATTTTATGTCTTTTATGTCGGAATTATGCGTGGTTTGTGTTTTTGTTGTGATTTAGGACGAAATTGTGAAAAGTGGAGAAAACACGAGAATTCACGGGCATTCACGGCTTTTATTGAAGAAAAAGATGAAAGACGGAGTCGAGAAGTCAAAAGTGGAAAAAAAGAATGGAAGTCCAAGGCCAATTCTGAAGATTTATCGAAGAATAAGTCAAAAGACGGAAGTTTATCAAAAGCCGAAGAATTCAAGTCTATTTTATTAAAGAAATTAAAGATGAGTTTAAAAGAAATCCCGAGCCACAAGTCATTAGAGTCCAAGTAAAGAAGATTAAAAGGAAAAAGGACTAATGGTGCAATTAATGAAGACTATATGCTTAAGGACCTAATGACGCAATTAAGAGAAAAGGAAGAAGGGGAGGAAGCTTCCTAATCCTCCCCTATAAATAGTTTAGATTGTTAAGCATTTGTTTTTGTTGGCTAATAGTGACAATTAGTCCTTCCACCTTTAATTACCTTGTCAATTTAAATACTTGTCCATTTAATTACCTTGTCTTGCACTTAATTACCATTTCAATTCAAGTAAGTTTTTCTTTTTAATTCTTGTCAAGCTTTATCTTTACCTTGTTAATCTCATTCTTCTTTTCTTTAATCTTTGTGTTGATTTGTTTATGTTCATGTTCTTAATTTTTGTTGATTTATTTAAGTGGGTTTTGATTAATTTGATTAAGTTTTGTTAGTTTTATTGTTTTAGATTGATTGTTTATGCTTTATATTTGTTTATCTATTTGTTTGGTTTAATCTTTTTGTTGATTTGGTTAAGTTTTGTTTAGATCCGTGCTTATTTCTCATCCCTTGTTCTTCGGACATATTGTTTCTGTTCTTTCCCAGTAAACGACTCCAATTATTCCGAAACAAGGATTTGAAGGGTTGTTTATGCGGAATATTGAATTATTCCGCGTAGAGTTTATAGAAATTGCTTATTCGGAATAATAAGTTATTCCGCATAGGGGTTTTTGTAGAATTTTCTATTCGGAATTTCCAGTATTCCGAATAGGGGTGTTATTCCGCATAGAAGCTGACATTCCGAATAGGTACCTTTTTCCGCATAACAGGATCTTTCCGAATAGGCACTACTTTCCGCATAGAAGCTGAATTTTCCGAATAGGACTTTATTCAGAATAGGGACAGCTATTCCGAATAGAGGAGTTATTCCGAATAGGAGGCACATTCCGCATAGGGTCTATCATTCCGAGTAGACAAATATTCCGAATAGGGCTAATCTTTCCGAATAGGTGACAGTTATTCCGAATGGCATTTATTCCGAATAGGAGTTTATTCCGGATAGAGAAATCTTAGTTTTTAGTTTTCTGCCTTTTCATTTTAAGCTTTATTTTTTCCCGCCTTTTTCCTTACTCGCACTTTAAGTTTATTTGCCTTAGTTTAAGTTTTAGTTTTAGTTGCGTTTTATGTTTCCCTTAGTTAGATTTAAGTTTGCGTTATTTACTTTATTGCCCTTTAGTATTAGTCTCGCTTTTAAATACTTGCACTTTATTTTAATTAGACTTAGATTTACTTTAATTGCACCTTTACTTTAATTGTTATGCACCTTTAATTTTAAACACTACAACGACACATCTTTGTTCCACCAAAGTTCAATTGAGTCACACATTAAACAACAAGTTTTTCAATTCGAAGAGACCAACACAACGAACTTTAATTTTTATACGGGCCAAAAGCCTAGTTATCACTTATCAAAAGAGAACCGGTGATGCTAACGACTAACTATAATGTGGAATTAGCCGATGGAAATTTTGTTAGTACAAATTCTATACTAAGAGGGTGTACCTTGAAGTTAGGGAATTATGCCTTTGATATCGACTTAATGCCTATAGAGCTAGGATCTTTCGACGTGATTATTGGGATGGATTGGTTAATGGCGCATAGTGCGGTGATTGTTTGTGGAGAAAGGTTGGTCCAAATTCCGTTAAGGAATAAGATTTTGACTGTGAAGGGTAATGAATGTACTTCTCGTCTGAGAGTAATATTGATGTAGGTAAATCATACACGTTTTAGGAAAAACGCGTATGAGCGGCAAGTATTAAGTCTTACGCTTTAGGAAAAACGCAAAACCAAATAAATGCGAGTTCGTTCTTGTTGGGAATCTAATTCTATTAGATTCCCTGTGTCATAGATTTAAACACAAATCAAGCTGTTAGATAGTCACTTGCCTGTGCCTAGGAGGCAGGCAAGTATCGCAAGACTCACAGAGATCTATGTCTCTGTGAGCAACCTTAGAGGATTCCATGTCAGAGACATTGTCAAGGAAGTCGAAGATTACTTGAAGACATACTCATTGGCTGTGATGGATAACAGCCAAGATGTATCAGGGAATCTGAGGGGTTGAGGGTTAACAGGGGTGGCAATACCCTGTTAACACTCAGCACACTTTGGACATGCCATTTGTGTGTACGAGACTATGAAGAAAAGGAAAATTTCAAGATCTGTTTCCCTAAAGCATTATGGCAGACTACCAAGAATAGAAGAGCATCTTGTGACAGATGTCTGAAAAGTAAATGTCTTGTGTAGTCACCATCAACTAGTACTTAGGTCAACCTCGTATCACTATAAATAGGATGTGTAGCCCATTATTAATGTTTAACACTTTGAGAATATTCACACATTAATGCTTAGAACTTATTGAATCAAACACTTGTGACTGTATTCATAAGTTAGGTTATTTAGTTGTTCAAAGTGTGCACAACACATTGTCATCAAACGGTGTTATCCATAACACTTGTAATTCTTTATTATACAATAATAAGTATTACGTTTGGAAAGTATTTCCTTGTGTTGATTAGTTAAGTTTAGTGTTTCTAGCATTGATTAGGGACTTTCAGTTCTCGAAGGAGGTGTGTGGATTAAGTGTGCCAATATGTAAAATCAAAGTTTGGATTAGTGACGTTTTTGGTTTAAGAGAGAAAAATTAAAGACGAGCTACGACTACGATTAAACTACGACGATTTGACGTAAAAACGCGAACGTAAATACGTAAAACGTGACAAAGTTTAAAGTAAACCTAAAATTTAATAAAATTGAAAACTAAGTCTAAAATAATATAAATAAGAATAAAAAACGAATAAATAAATTTTAAAACCTTTTATTAATTAAATATTCAATTTTAAATGCTAATTAAAGCCTTAAAATTAAATATAATTAAGAAAAAGCCCAAAATATTATTTTATTGAACTAATAACTCACTTATATTATTTAAAGACTAAAAAGTATTTTTCCTAAGTTTTAAATACTATTATTCTATTTTGAAAATGCTAAAAACAATTTTTAAACTAAAATAATGATTAAAAATAATAAAATAATGCTAAAATTAATTTGACTATTTGAAAAATCCTAAATTATATTACTAAATTGTATAAAATTGAAAAAATTAAAAACAATATTTTTTTTACATTAAAAGACAAAACAAATTTAAATTTAAACTAATTAAACTAAAATTAAATCTAAAAATTACTTTAAAAGGTGAACAGTAAAATCTTTTTAAGCTAAAAATCTTAAACTAATTTTCTGAATCTAAGAAAAAATTTAAAACTGAAAAATGTAAAATTTTTGCACTAAAAGACAAAAACAGTTAATTAAAAATGCAATTTAATCTAAAAATAAAAAATGAACAGTAACAGAAAAATAAGCTTGATAAAAAAATCAGAAATAAAATAAGAAAAATAACAAAATTAAAATCAGCTAAAAACTCTTAAAAAAGTCCATTAAAGACAAAAATATAAGAATCTGATAGTGACACTTCCCGGACTTTTGTCTGTTAGCTTAGCAGTGGAAACTTTTCCACTAGCAGTGGGAACTTGGTTCCCAGTGACAGTTATAAAAACGTATCTGGTGACTTATGTGCTTATATCTTGCTGATTACTTGGATTCTTGGGTAATGATTGGCACCCCCACAACCAGTTGGGTTGTGGGGAGTCAAGAAAATTATAAAACAAGTACTCAAATACAATAATCACACATACAAGCACCAATTGCAGTTACTGATATGCTAAATGTGGTCTGGGGGGTATTGCTGATCTATTTGGCAATTTGGTGAGTTTTGGCTCACCAAATCTTGCTCAGTTCCTTCATAAATCACAACAAACCAAGACCTAAGCCTAATAACTACCCAGATCTACCAGCATACAGAAATTGATGGTCAAATTTTGCTAAAACAAGCAGTTGTGTGGTCTAACTGATTTTCATCAAGTTATAACATACAAATCCCTTTTTTATCCTATGAAACTAAAAGCCAATAACTGATTAATATTATAACCAACTAATGGGGTGTGTTTAGCCTAGTTTTCATGGGCTTGTGTCACCCAAACCAACTTCAAACCCTAGACGCAAACAACCCTTTACTTTCTGAAATTGAACTTTAACAAACTAACTATGATCAAAACTTAACAAAGCTGATTAAGATCTATCTAAACTTACTTAATAGGCATAAATAAGAATAAACAAAACCTCCTAGCAAACATATGGCAAGTTCCATACAAATCCACACAAGTTTCACATAAAACTGATACAAATAACCAAAAGGGGTTCAAGCCACTACCTGGGTTGATTCCTTCCAGAAGGTGAGTCTGATAGCTTATGTGAGGCTTGTGGAGTGTAGAGAAGGCTTGCTGATAGAATCCTCAATGGACCCAAAGCCTGAATATCTTCAAAAGTAATGAAATGAGAAAGAAATGCAAATGAGAAGGTTGAAATGGATGAGGTTTCTTGCTTCTTTGTTCCTGCACAACCACAACAAACAGAAAAAAAGTTTAAGTATCAAAAGCTACAAGCTGTTAGCTTGTAGCTTATGATACAGTAAGATGTGAGTAAAAAAAAACTTATAAAACTGATTTTGAAAAACAAACTTGTGCGACCAATTGCAAATCTTGAACTTCCAGCAAATCAAAACAAATGCATGAAGTCACTATACAAGTTTCCACTTTCACTTCCACTTGTATAGTGATTCATATATTTGGGTAAAAAAACTTCAAGAAAACTGAATTTTCTGAAAACGTTTTATAAACAGAAAACTTTGGGAAACTTTAAACTAACTTGCATAAGATGAAAGTTTAACTAAATAAACAGTAAAAGAAAGGAACTCAGATATTGTAAAAGAGTAAATGTTTCATTTTCATTAATAGATTAAAACTTTACAAAAACTAGAACAACTTAAAATGAAACACATACGCTTCATTTATACTACATGAGAGAAAAATCTAGACTAGGAATAAAATATTACAAAACCCTAAACCCTAATCTGTGATTTTCCAGTCTTGCCCTTGAAAAAGTCTTGGAGAATTTGGTCAAAATCGTGCATCATGTGATTGACAGTTGTGAAGACCAATCTTAGACGTTCATTGAACTCCTTTGGGACCAAGGAGTGTGTGAGGGATGTTGGATGGTCTGCTGATTCCTTTGTTGCCATTTTAGGACAAGACAAGATGTAGGGAGGCCACGTGTGGGGTCCAAGGGTCACGGGACAATGTTTTTGTTGGTGGGATGGGTTTAGATGTTGGTTAATCAGAGATCTGGAGTTTTATGGGGAAAAACCCCTTGGTTTGGGGTTAATTAGTTCTGGGAAATTTAGGGTTTATGGGTTTATTAAGAAAGGTTTTAATCTGGTTTTAGGGGATTAAGATTTAAAAAGTCTATTAAGGAGGGAAATTATAAATTGATTAAATCAGTTTTAATAAAGGTTGGGTGGAATGAGGACGTGGATGAGAGGGGGAACGTGATTGGTTGGTGGGTTAAGTGGGGGTGATGTGGCGGTTTGTTAATGGTGGAGGCAAGTTTCGTTGTCTGCCCCTTTTGCCCCCTGAAGTCCCTTGATGTTGTCTTTTAACTTCAAACAGCTAAAAACATGTATTCCTTTGTTAACAACTTTGCCCTAGTTGTCTTTTTTGGCACAATTAGTTTGCAAACTTTTCAAAGGACTATAAATGCAAAGTGATCATTCTTCAAGGGCTTTTCTTGCCAAATCTTCAAAGATGAGGATTAAACTTGTACACATGAATTCTTCAAGGGCCTTTCTTGCCAAATCTTCAAAGATGAGGGACTAAAGTTGACAATCTTCAAAACTTCAGGGGTATATTTGGAAAATCATGATTTGGGTCCGGTTCTTTGTGCGGCTTCGTTTCCCGTGTTCGTTTTTGCTTCATTCTTGTGATCTTTTGTTGATTTCACGATATCCGTACCTAAAATACACAATGAACAAACACAAGCACATATTTGGGTATTTTGATGATATTTTAAGCATTTTAAGCCCGATTTGGACGATGAGACTATGTATAATTACAATCTCATCACTCCCCCATACTAAATCATTGCCGTGTCCCCACGCAATGCTAGAATTAAGTATCATAGCACTTCCGAAATTCATTTTATGATGACATTTATTGAAGACATAAACTTAAATAAACTACTACGCGTGTTTTAGACATAATGTATTGTTTTTATCACGATAAAGTGACTTTTAGGATCATAGAACAAGAACACGTGAATGCTTCGTTAGAAATAATTTCGTCGTCCTCGATTTTCACCCAATTCCTTGCTAAGCGTGTAACGAGATCATTGTTATTATAAGTTAGCAACACGATCATATCTCATGAGTGTTAATTACGAACCTAAACTCCCTTATTCCTACTTGGTATCTCTTATATTTTATTTTGTCTTAATGATCACGAGGATACATCATTGACTTATGCGCGAATAGAGATTAGGTCTAAAAATAGAGTTTTAACGGTGTAACCAAAATCATTAAATTAATAATTCATCCTAATAGACCACGATGTCAAAAGATTAAGTCAACAAGAAAGATCGATAAACACGGTTTTATAACGGTTTTGAAAATGAGACTTATTACCAAGACTTTTATACGCCCCCTAACGGAAGGGCCTTATTATCATAGGTTTACCTCCATCTTTTATTCAACTCCGCCATGGAGCTTTTATTATGACTTCGGTCTTGCCTTGCCTTTTATTATCCGCCATCATCGGTGGTTTTACTATGGCCAAAGACGTATATCCTCACGCTAAAGCGAATTTTGGATCATTAAAACTTCAAAGATTAAGGCTTGATTCACTTTCAATTTGGGCATAGATTTTTCGGCCTTGTGAGCTTCAAATTTTTGCTTAATTTAGGTGAGCACTAGAAATCTTATTATTAGGTGAAGCTTTCGATTATTCGGGTGCCAATACTTCAAAACCGTGACGCTGGCGAATCCTCAATGTTTTCCCAATTTAATTACATGGAAGCTACTAAAACAAATTAGAAACCAACAATAGTGACTAAACCGCTAAATCAATATTTATTAACAATTTATTATCAAAAGCGTGGGGAGAATAAGCTAATAATTACTACACATAAGATCGTGAAAGATTACGAGACTTATAAATAACTCTATCATTTCTCGTCCTCATTTAAGAGACTTAGCCTAAAAAGTTAAGGAATCGAAGCTAAGTGCTCAACACGCACGGTCGAGTAAAAAATTACTCTTATTCTCACCATCGAAAAACCTACATTCTTAAACACTTATGAAAAACAAGAAAAATTTTAAAATTTGGCCATTTTTAGCCTTATTTTTTATAAAACGATAACAAACGATGAAAATTGGATTACGTGGTGACGTAAGCAAGGTGAAGTATCTACTCACCCCCATACTAAAACTAAACATTGTCCTCAATGTTTCAAGTCTAGGGGTGAAAACACCCCCATACTAGAGACGAAGTCGAATGCTTAATCTCGAGCATGCAAAAGGTAAAACGAATAACCTAAAGGACGTTTATGAATTATGCTAATAAGATAAACGTTAGAACATAAAAAGATATCATCGGATATCGGAATCTCCAAAGGCAACGATCGAAGCTCGAGTGATCCGTAAAACGAGCACGAGAGGCTTCAATGATGACGATGAACCTAATAAATCATAATCACAAACAACCACGGAACAAAGGTTGGAAGAGCACAAGTCCCCTCGTTACACTAATTAGAAAGCAATAATAGTTATAAGGATAAGCATGAGAATCCCCCACAAGGCACCTTGTTTTTGATAACCGAGTCAAAAGCTCGACTCAAATCCCCATAAATGTGATCATTTAGGGATAATCATGGTTTGGTCATTTTTGGTGGGGCTTACATGATAAACAATGCCCAAAAGCAACCGGTATAAAGGACTAAGTCCTTTGATGATGCAAAATACCGGGATCGAAGATGGCGTCCTCGTTTTCGGATGAAAGACGAAACAACCCCACTCCAATATGAACCCCAATGGGGTAGAATAAAATAGATGAGAAGTAGAAAGGTGGTGTAATGGGTAAGTCAACATGATGAGCTACTCGAGGTAGACTCACACCAAGCAAACGAAAAGATTTTCCATTTATTGCATCGGTGGAAGACCGAGATTTCCCTTTACAAGCAATTCCGGGATCGTAAGTCTCGTCCTCGGTGGAGAAATGTGAGGGAACATAAGGGGCTTCCCCCACACTAGATCCACACACACCATCGTCAAAAGGAGTAGACGAGGTGGTAGCACTCATAAAACACGGTGATGACGTAGTTAAACTTGTAGAAAAATCTTTTAAAACATTTTTAAAATCCTTTCCTTTTTCATCGTTTAAAAAATATTTATGAAAACCCGATTTGATAATGTCGAAAATATTTGGCGTGTCAAATTTAAAATTAGTCGCGCTAAAAATCCTCACATTTAAGTCATTGGTGGGAGGGGGTGGCGGATTATATAAGTTCTCAAAACGTTTATCAATAAAGAACACCGCCCCTCGGGGTCTACATATTCGTCATCCTCATGAACGTCGATCTCGATTTCTTCATCAAAGATAGGCTTTTCAAACCAAGGTTTGTCATTCCCCCCTTGAGTATCTTAGAAACTCTCTTGAAAAGATCACGATCAAGCACGAAACCATCATCCATTTGTGGGGATTGTTGATAAGTTAAATCCTCACGAATGTGGTAAACGTAATTCTCATTTGAGGAGTGTTAATTAGGTAACTCCTCGAGAATTGGATTTTTAGTGGTCACATGAGTTGGTTCGTCATTGAAAATAAGACGTTCCAACTCATTTAGTTCATCCTCAATTTTGGAAAGATCGACCTCACTCGTAGGTGGAAGTGGAGGTAAAAGAGCTAGCTCTCGTTCAATGATTTCCTCAATCTCAGGATCAAACTCGTAATCATCGTACTTCACATGGTTCCTTTTAGGAGAATCAAAAATGGCATGTGGATTTTGAAGTACGTGATCAATCTCGGCAAAATCGCCATCGTCATCGTCAAAGAATGATTCGATATGAGCACTCAGAATTATGGTCTTACAAGTCGAATGACTATGCTTAGGTGACTTTTCTAAGACGAGAGGATCGATGTCGATAAAACCTTTCGCCTCAACGGGTGTTGGGCTAGGAAAAGGAGGCACTTCGATGGAGTTAGAAGTTGAAGCCTCAAAGACGTGGTCCTTCGAAGGTGGTGAAGACGAGTCCATTTTGGTCATTGTCGTGATGGCACTAACGTCGTCCTTCGGAATTGGTATATCACTTGTTTCATCGAATACATCCCAAAGTGATTTTTCATTCATAAATTTACACATACCCTTTTGAATTAGGTACACCTATTCTTTATCATTAAAATCATCATCTTTAAAACCGTTCTTCTTAATTTTTTCAAAACATGCATTAAGCCTCATTCTTTCTGCTAAAGTGTACATTTTGAAATCATTAGGTTTAGAAACATTAGGTTTTGAAACCTCGGTTTTTTCATTAGCATTAAACACTTGGGATTTACTCGTGAAAAAGTCCATTTTATCCTCCCCATATCTCATAGTAAGTCTCCCCTCGTGAACGTCGATTACGGTTCGAGCCGTCGATAAAAATGGTCGGCCTAAAATAATGGGACATTTAGGGTCACACTCGTAATCGGATATAACGAAATCCGCAGAAAAACAAACTTTCCAACTTTGACATAGACATCCTCGGCTATTCCAATTGGTATAAGTGGAGTACAATTTGCAAGCTCGATAGTCATGTTCGTGGGGGTAAGTATAGGCAATCTCATCAATTTCCAAAGAGAATGAGGCATGAGATTGATTCTAGCACCTAAATCGGCAAGGGCTAAACATCCCTCAATCTCGGAAAAATCCCAAGGTAATAGAAATTGGCCCGGATCCTCTTCCTTTCTTGGCATATGCCTTTTGGGTTTTTTAAGAAGGATCGATGCACAAGTTTCTTCAAGGGTTACTTTGGTTAGGTCGATAAAGCTCTCTTTTTGAACCATGGATGGAATTTGAGGTACACGAGGGTGTGCACTCTTTTCCTTGGTCACCACGTTCACCCCATCGACTTTAGAACAATAAGACGTCTTAGAAGTCGAGGTTGAGAAGAAGGAACAACACGAAATCCATCAAGGCTAGGGGTAATCACACGACCTTTCTCACGAGACTAGGCGGCTTTACATTGTTCCTTCGGATTCGCAACGCTGTCACTAGGTAACGAAATCGATGAAGCACCCGAGGACTTGTTCATAATGGCCGAAAACATCTTTTTTATGTTGATTTGTCCTTGCTTAATCTTCGTGTTTTGAAGTTTCAAACTATTAGTAAAGTCGTTTTTCAAAGTACCAGTTTCTCCCTCTAATCGTCTCATATTAGCCTCATTCGTTTTCATGTAATTTTGAAAATCGTTTGACGAACTATTTTGATTTGAATTAAAGTTCCCTTTGTTTTGATTACTTCTTTGAAACTTTCCTTGATTCCCACTTGAAAAATTGTTTCCTTGATTGTTGTTGTTTGAAAAATTCGAGTTTTGATTATTGTCTCGATTTTTCCAATTTAAATTACGACCTTGATTATAACCTTGGTTTTGAAAATTCCCTTGTTGATTGTTTCCTTGAAAATTGTTACGGTTTTGATTCGAAAAATTGTTGCCTTGGTTATAATTGCCTTGTTGTGGTGGACCGGCGTTATTTTGATTTTGAAAATTGTTGTTTCTATTTAACGCACTCACATTCGACGTTTGGCCATCCGTAGCCGCACACTCGTAATAATTATGAGGTCCACCACAAAACGTACACGAAACCTCAACCGCTTTCACCGTAGTGGGAGCGTCTTTCTTTTGCATTTCAACGAGAAAAGACGTAAACACATTCGTCAACTTGTCGACTTTTGCATCAACTCTCTCAATGTCACGATTAGAACTACTAACATTGGCGACATTGGCAACACTCGGTGCGTTGCGGAGTTGGTAAACCTTGGATCGGTTTTCAATAATTATCAATGCATCTTTCGGAGTCTTACACAAAAAGTTGCCACCGGCGACGGAATTCAACGAATCTTGTTCTTGGAAATTAAGACCGTTGTAAAACGTATCGATTTGGTGCAACTCGGAAAAACCATGGTGTGGACATTGCCTAAGCAATTCCTTAAAACGATCCCACGCGTCTCTAAAAGATTCATTCGGTTTTTGCTCAAATTTCGTAATTTCATTTTTGAAAAACGTTGTCTTAGACGGTGGGAAAAAATAATCAACGAACATGGAGACAAGATCCTTCCACGTAGTTATCGAATTAGGTGGCTCTTTCTCGTACCAATCCTTGGCGGCAACATCGAGCGAGTACGGAAAAAGCATAAGCTTTACGACATCGATGTCGACGTTCTTAAACTTGCTCGTGGCCAAAAGACGATCAAAATTCCGAATATGGTCGTGAGGATTATCGGCTTCAAGATCTCGAAATTTCGTAGCTTGGATTAACGAAAGCATTCCGCTCTTAATCTCAAAATTCTCCGCTTCGATAGCGGGAATTATGATCGCGTCTCCATAACCCTCGGTGGGTGCTTGGAGCAATTCCATCATCGAACGATTGCCGGCCATCTCCTCTACGGTTTCTTCAACAACGATATTAGGAACTTCGGTTTCTAAATCTCGTCAACGTCGTTGATTCCTTCGATTACGATTGCGTCGATTCGAAGCGTCGCTAGAATTAGAATAATCCTTCGATCGAGTGCGCATGCACTAAGCATAGAATGGGTGGTAGCAAAGAAGATTCTTTTTGCGGTTTTTCGATTTTTCAATTTTTTTGGTTTTTGATTGTTTTTTAAATTTTTTGTATTTTTGTTGTATTACGTAGACTCAAATCTACAAATCTCTCCTCGAATCGATTTCTCGATTAAAGGATCCTCAAAGAATGAAAACGATCACGTGGAGTGAACGCCTTCGATGACTTTAGAACGTTGGTGGAACACCAAAACGTTCAAGAGGGTTTAATCTTGAAAAAAAGCAAATATAATATACGTAGATAATACTTGGGCGGCAAACCCTCGATTAGCTCTCTTTCTCAAAACACGCACAAGCAAGCGGGGGAAACGAGGCGGTGCTAAGCACTTAAGAGCCTTTTTCCCTTAGGTCGTGAAATACAACCGCCTTATACCCACCTTATAGTTTGTGTTAATTAAATTTAAGCCTCACGAAAGTATTTATCTATTTTGCCTTTTAACTTTTGCTTTGGATTCGAATACAATGATCGAGTGATGAAATCCCGAATCAAGGTTGCGTTTTCACGCTTTTGGAGTACTTGTATATTTATTGTTCTACGTAGTACAATATAGTAATATATTCACAAGAAAAACGAAAACGATAATGGGATACCTAAAATATAGTAAAGATTGTTGTGTGTTTAATTTAGGAAAATTAAACACGATTTATTTGGATACTATAATATAATAAGGAAAAATAACAAAAACGAGTATGTACGATATTTACGCTTTCCAAAAATTGAAAAGCAAAAACGCACTACTCACACAAACAGGATAATAATAATGGCAACTCAAAAACACCTCCCCAGAAGCGGCGCTAAAAATTGATGTAGGTAAATCGTACACGTTTTAGGAAAAACGCGTATGAGCGGCAAGTATTAAGTCTTACGCTTTAGGAAAAACGCAAAACCTAATAAATGCGAGTTTGTTCTCGAAGGAGGTGTGTGGGTTAAGTGTGCCAATATGTAAAATCAAAGTTTGGATTAGTGACGTTTTTGGTTTAAGAGAGAAAAATTAAAGACGAGCTACGACTACGATTAAACTACGACGATTTGACGTAAAAACGCGAAGGTAAATACGTAAAACGTGACAAAATTTAAAATTAAACCTAAAATTTAACTAAAATTAAAAACTAATTCTAAAATAATATAAATAAGAATAAAATACAATAAATAAATTTTAAAACCTTTTATTAATTAAATATTCAATTTTAAATGCTAATTAAAGCCCTTAAATCAAATATAATTAATAAAAAACCCAAAATATTATTTTATTGAACTAATAACTCACTTATACTATTTAAAGACTAAAAAGTATTTTTCCTAAATTTTAAATACTATTTTTCTATTTTTAAAATGCTAAAAACAATTTTTAAACTAAAATAATGATTAAAAATAATAAAATAATGCTAAAATTAATTTGACTATTTGAAAAATCCTAAAATATATTACAAAACAGTAGAAAATTAAAAATATTAAAAACAAAACTTTTTTTACAAAAAATACAAAACAGATTTAAATTAAAACTAATTAAACTAAAATTAAATCTAAAAATTACTTAAAAAGGTGGACAGTAAAATCTTTTTAAACTAAATATCTTAAACTAATTTTCTGAATCTAAGAAACATTTTATAACTGAAAAATGTAAAATTTTTGCACAAAAAGACAAAAACAGTTAATTAAAAATTAATTAAAAATACCTTTTAATCTAAAAAATAGAAAATAAATAGTAACAGAAAAATAAGCTTTATAGAAAAATCAGAAATAAAATAAGAAAAATAACAAAATTAAAATCAGCTAAAAACTCTTAAAAAAGTCCACTAAAGACAATAATATAAGAATCTGATAGTGACACTTCCAGGACTTTTGTCTGTTAGCTTAGTAATAACTAGATTTTAGTTAGAAAAATTGTTCGTTGAAATCGGTCTAATCGAATTGACTATTGATTTAAGTGCGACTCAGTCGTCTTTTGGTGAAAAACAAATAGTAGATTGATCGTTGCAATAAAGTAAATGTGCAAAACGTTAAAGTAAATGACGGTAATTAAAACTAAAACTAATTAAAAAGTAAATGGTGTAATATTAAAAACTAAAAAAGGTAATTTAATTAAAAGACAAAAATTAAAGCTTGACGAAAAGTAAATTTAACAGTGTAATAAAAATGCAAACTTGAAATTTAAAATTAAGAAAGACAATTAAAATAACACTAAAGAAAAATGCGGGAAAAATAAATGCTTGAAAATAAAACAGAGGATAAACAAAACCTGAGTCGGGATCCAAAATACTGTCACTATCCGGAATTCCCAACAAAATACTGCTTATCCGGAATAAGGCTGTCACCCTTATCCGCAATCTGTACCTTCTGAACGATATCCGGAATCACAAGAACCCACTATCCGGAATCCACAAAGTTAAGCTATCCGAAAAGTATTCGACTCCTTATCCGGAATATCCCAGCTAAAGCGTATCTGGAATCCCCTTCAAGTCCTTATCCGGAATCGATAAACGAAACTTTATCCGGAATAAGGTTCCTGGCAGCTTATCCGGAATTCTCCTTCGGAACTTTATCCAGAATCTTCAAACTTTCTCTTATCCGGAACGTACATAAATCCAACTATCCGGAATGTTTTCCAGATCCTTATCCGGAATTCTTTTTAGAACCCTTATCTGCAATAGGCAGCTATCCGGAATTGGGAATGCAGGCTTATCCGGAAAAAGAGGGTATTACCCCATATCCGGTATGTTGTTTTACTTCGATATTCGGAATATTGGGGTTATGAAAACCCTGGATAACAAGAAGGTGGAAAATAAGCTAAAAACTAGTATTAAGCTACAAACAATTAAGCACTTAACTAAAACTTTTACCAAATCAAATTTAAGAAAAAGCAATTAAGCCCAAATTTAAAAACTTTTAAAAATACTAAATAATAAAAATATTTAAAATCAACTTTTTATATAAATTAAACAATAAGCACTTAATTAAAAATAAGAAAAGCATACAATAAGCTATAAATCAATAAGCAAACACAATCAATAACATAAAATTTATAACAGTTAATCAAATAAGCATGACAATAAGATAATAAGCACAAAGATTAAATCAAAACAAGAAAGGTAGAATGAGAGATTAATTAAAACTTGATTAAAATTAAGATTTAACAATTAAAGTAAAAACAAGAATTTAAAGCTTACAAATTCAAGGTGCAAGACAAGAAATTAAAGGTGCAATTAAGTAAATGACAATAAGAAAAGTGCAAGTAACTAAATGGAAGACTAGTTTGTCAAAATAGCCAACAACTCCTAATGTGATATTAGGAGGGTATTTATAGTGATTAGGGAGGTAAGCATGTGTTGCTTCTTTCTTTCTTTTCTCGACTTCTCGTCTTCTAAATTCTTCGACTTTTTCGACTTTGTCTCGGGATTATTTGAACTTGTCTTGTAATTTCTTCATAAATTAGACTTGAGTTCTTCGGCTTTATTAAACTTCCGTCTTTAGACTTTTCTTCGATAAATCTTCAGAATAGGCCTTGGACTTCCGTTATTTTTGCACTCTTGATCTTTTGACTTCGTCTTTTGTCTTTTTCTTCGATAAAAGACCGTGTTTTCTTCCCTTTTCATATTTTGATCCTAAATCATAACAAAAACACAAACCACGCATAATTCCGACATTTACGACATAAAATACACGTTTTGGCTTGGTTATTGTTATAATTAAGTGGTAAAAGGATAAGTGTTTTCACACTTATTAAATCCCCTACACTTGACCATTGCAATGTCCTCATGCAATGCATTAATTACAAAGCAAACTTTATATTTTTCATCACAATCAATCACATTGGCCTTTATTAAGAGACAAAATATTTAAAGGAAGAAAACAAGTAAAAAGATCAAAAACTTACCTTAGGGTTTTGGAATGTCATGAAAGTTTATCATCCTCAGGTTTCACGTTCCCCATACCAAGCTTAAAAACGAGATTATTGTTATTATAAGTTAGCAAACTAACACAAACTCATGTGGGTGATAGGTGTGAAAACACCCATCCTTTTTACCACTTAATTACAATAATAACCGAGCCAAAACGTGTATTTTATGTCATTTATGTCGGAATTATGCGTGGTTTGTGTTTTTGTTGTAATTTAGGACGAAAAGGTGAAAAGTGGAGAAAACACGACATTCACGGGCTTTTATCGAAGAAAAAGACAAAAGACGAAGTCAAAAGATCAAGAGTGCAAAAAGAACGGAAGTCCAAGGCCTATTCTAAAGATTTATCTAAGAACAAGTCTAAAGACGGAAGTTTAATTAAGCCAAAGAACTCAAGTCTAATAAATGAAGAAATTATAAGACGAGTTTAAATTAATCCCGAGACAAAGTCGAAAAAAGTCGAAGAACTTAAAAGACGAAAAGACGTTAAGAAAGAAAGAAAGAAAAGAGGAAGCCACCAACCACTCCCCTTTCCTATAAATACCCTTCATTTCACCACATGAAAGGGAGTTAGTCATTTAGGTTAGTTTTAGCTTTAGGAGTAGGAGTAGTTTAGTTCTAGAGAGAGAAAGTGACAGTTTCTCTCACTAGAACTTCAATATTTCATCTTCCTTTCTTGTTTTGAATTGAATCTTTACTTTTTAAGCTTAATCTTGTCTTAATCTTTATATTATTAATCTTTCTTGTTAATCTTAATCTTGCTTTCCTCATCTTTTTCATCAAGTTCTTATTCAAAGTTTTGATCTTTAAAACTTTTCGTGTCTTTAAGTTAATCTTTCTATGTTTTGATTTTAAAGTTTGTTTATTTTAAGTTTGATAAGTTGATGTTCGAGCTTATTTAGTCATTTTTCATCATTGATTCGTTTAAGTTTTGGTTTTAGCTTTTCACTATAGCTTATTACTTGCTTAATTTTGGGATCAAGGTGGTGATCGGAAAGGGTATTAAACCCTTTTCCGACCTGTTATTCCGACCTAGCACTCACCTTCATTCCGATCTTATGATCGGAAAAGGGTTTCACATATTCCGACGGTAAGTGTTTTAAACATTCCGACCAGTGCTTATTTTTCCCTTCATTCCGATTGGCTAGTTTTGCTCTATATTCCGATTAGTGCTATTTTAGATATTCCGATTGTGCCCTCTTGTCCCTTATTCCGATCAGTATGATTGTTAAATATTCCGATTATGACCTTTTTCTATATTCCGATTGCTTGTCCTTCATATATTCCGATCATGCCAACTTTCTGATCATCCGATCGGAATACATTCCGATCGGGACACCTTTTTGGGTGTATTCCGATTGGGTGGTTTTGGTTTGTTTTAATTCTTTGTTCGAGTTAAAGTGGCAAGTTTTCTCGTTATATTTTTAGTTCATTTTAACTTTGTTTGTATTTTTATTTAATTGTCATTTACTTTTTGTTAAGTTTTAATTTTACGTCAATTCATTTCTCATCATTTACTTTTAAAGTTTTAAATATCGCACCGTTTACATTTTAACTTGTTTTAGTGTTAATTTCTCGTCATTTATTATTAAGTCTTGCTCATTTATTTTACCAAAACCAAAAATATTTGTTTCACCGAACAACTAATCTCACACAATTAACCGGAAATCAATTCGAGAAGATACCGAGAAAACGAACTTTTCAACGAGTAAAATCTCTACATTAAAATGGCGCCGCTGCCGGCTCTTTTCGTGAAGATCGAAGGTTTTTTGTGAGTGACGCGTTGGCTTTTGGGATCCGTTCACTTGTGAACGTTATTTTTCGTGTCAAAAATTTTCAAAAATCCCAAAAACATTTGAAAAATCATAAAAAGCATTTCTTTTTCAAAGTTTTGAACCAAAAATATTCTTCTTGCTTATCTATCTTTCTTTATGGATTTTTATGTCCATTGCGTCCGGTGTGGGAAACAATTATCTGGGAACAACTCTTGTCAATGGCGTACATGTGAGCGGTGTGGAAACGATCTCGACAATACACAATCCTATTCGGATTTTGTCCTTTGTGCAACTCAACTAATTCACTCTTTTTGAACCCACCACCTCCTGTTCCCCCGTGCATCTATTGTGGAAGCGATTCTCATTGGCATGTTTCGTGCCCAGTTCAATACCCGTATGGTCACGGGCAAGAACCGGGGTACAATTATGACAATGATAATAGCTATCCACAAGACGCACCTGATTTTTCTCCATACCCGGTTTGCAACAACTGTGGGGGTCCTCACGATACCTATTATTGTCAACCAATGAATTATTATGAGCAAAATCCGTGTCCTCAGTTTTCTTCACCAATGGATTATTATGAACCAAACCCAGTTTCTAATTCTTCTCAACCGATGAACTACTATGAGCCACAACCATGCTATAATTCAGGTTTTCAACATTTTGAGCCCCCACAGCACCCCATCGATCATCAACCCTCCTTCAAACATTTGAGCTCCCACGAACAATGGGCCACTCTTGCTAAACAAAGTCAACAAATTCAAGAAGCTTGGAATAAGATCATCGAAAAATATCAAGAGGATCAACGACAGGAGCAAATATCGAATATCGAGACTTATACTCCTCCCCCGGTGTATCCATACTATTATGATGATGATGACGATGAGCCTACTATTTCTTGGAATGATCTTACTGCTCAATGTCCTAGTGCTATTGTCATCCCTCCTCTCAATATCCCAAATATGTCCAAGGATTGTGATACATTGAATGAGCTTAGTGATGTTGGTCTTGATAAAGTGTTTGATGATGAGGTTTGTGACTTACCTGCTATGGAGCCTGAGGACGACGCTGCTCTCACAGAAGAGGTCGATCCTATTGATGTTGATTTTTCTCCAAGCTATGAGAATTTCACTTTTGAACTTTCTCAATCTCCACCGGGAGATGCAGACGATGACGATTTATTCTCTCCGATTTACGAGAAGTTCACCGATGAACATGATCTTGTGGATAAGGTGGAAGACGTGCTTCTTCGCGATAGATTACGGAAAGTGCACCTTCTTATTCAAATCGAAGCGTTGACTTCTCCTCCTCTTTCCGAGTCTTTGCCTCCATATATTCCTCCCGTTGAAGATAATGACCCATTGCCGGAAGAAATTGACATTCATTCCATACCACCAGGTAATGATGACGATGACATGGAGGGGTACATTATTTTTGATAATTTGCTGCAGGAAGATATTGTCCCAAGTCCCCTTCCCGAGCACCTTTCATCCTCCCCTTTAGCCACTATCACGGAGGATGAGTGCTTTGACCCGGGAGGTGACATTGATTATGCTATGATTGATAACAATACGGCTTTGCCGCTTGCTCAACATCTATTGTCTTTGGGGGAGGACAATGTGCTTACTTTACCCAACCCACCTCTCGTGGATCTTGATTTTACATACTTTTCGTATGTTGAAAGGGTCTTTCTCCCATTCAAGACTTATCCCCCCGCCTCTCCTTCGTTGATGTCAACCGGGAACGAGGACAAGGTCTTTGATCTCGGTATCACATGCGAGGCTTCCCCATGGACTATTTAATTCGGGGACGAGTCAGGCTCGTGACTAGGTTAACAAAAACAAGCGCTTTTTGGGAGGCAACCCAATTATCTATCTATTTTCACCATAAGTGTAGGGGGGAGCCCCGTGGTGTTTCTTGCTTTCTTTCTTATCATGTGCAGGGATTAGAGCTTCAAAGACACACTCTTGATGACTTTTGACGAACCGTGATTCCATGTTCCCTTCTTCCCGGTTCTATCCTAAACTCTTTTCGATTCACTATTTTATATTTCTCAATATTAAAATAGGAATCTCTTTAGTTGTCTCTTCCTTCGTGAGATTTAAACAAAAGTGCACAATGTCCTAAGTGTAGGGGAGTTTACTCCCACATGCTTAAACATTGAGGACAATGTTTATATTAAGTGTAGGGGGGACTTCTATCGAAGTTAAGTGGCCTTTTCCTTGTATTTATCCTCATTTTAACCGGAAAATCGATTTTTCGACATTTTTCAAAATTTTTAATCTATTTTGGCCTAGTTGTAGTTCCCTTTATTTTTTCTATTTTTCTCTTATTTTAATAAAATGGTCTTAGCAAGTTTAGATATCTTAGATATATTAGGCCCGTTGTGAATATTTTGACTCAACCCGAGTTTACTTATCCAAGTTCACTCTAGCTAGTATCCTTAACCATGTAGACCTTAATTGGTTTATTAGGCTAAGCATCCACGAGTCTCATTCCTTGAGATTATTAAATTGTGGAGAACGAGAAATGATAGAGTTGGTTACAAGTTTGGTATTCTCTCATTAACTTATGTGAGTTAATTGTGATCTTTTTCTCCCATCACTTGCTAATAAATTATCTGCAATAAGTAAGGTCGTACGATTTGAAAAGTTACTTAGCTTCTAGCCCAAGATCGTTTAAAAGTTGCTCGGTAATGATAAGAGTTCATAGCCAAGGCATAACTTATGAAGCGGGGCGCGAAGATTGGCGAGTCCGAAAAGGCCCTAACAAGGCATGAGGATTCCATTTTATTGCTGAAGATCCAAAAGTGATGTGAAAAGCATTATTCCCAAAATCAATATGAAGGATCAAGACTCACGACGAAAAGCAATCAACTCCCATAAAGATGATGGAGAAGTCTATCCGAAAAGACCCTAACAAGGTATGAGGATAAATAGATCCAAGTCCGAAAAGGAGGCGGATCGTTGTATCTCAAAATCCCAATTAGAGATTGAAGAATAATCATGAAGTCGTGGTCAACAAAGTTGGAGTACCCCTCAAAAGTCTCCAAGTGAAGAAACTCTATTACGATGAGAAGACCATTATCTCAAGAACGTCTCTCAAGATACGAAGTATGAAGTACATGTCAAATATCGGCCCGAGAAAGGTCTCAAATCGCGAACCAAGTTATGCCAAGATATGAACTTTTTGATATCCCGAGAAGCAGTTTTAAGAGATTTTTTCCTTTAGCTAACTATTTATCAAATCGTCCTACTTTGCTTTCAGCCTATAAATTATCGAAATAAGTCAACAATGCATCCTCGTGATCATTCAAGACATCAATAAAATATAAGAGATACTCGTAGGAATAAGGGAGTTTAAGTGATTAATTGAACCACATGAGTAAATGTTTGTTATGCTAACTTGTACTAACAATGATCTTGTTTTTTAAGCTTGGCATGGGGAACGTGAAACTTGAGGGTGATGAACATTCATGACACACAAGCCCTAATGTAAGTCTTAGATTTCTTTACAAGTTTCTTCCTTGTTGCATCTTGTTATTTTCTATCTTTTTGATTTTCCTTACTTGTTTAATAAAGGCCAAGGTAGGTTGATTATGATGGAAAGTGTAAAACGTGCTTTGTAACTAATGCATTGCATGAGGACATTGCAATGGTTAAGTGTAGGGGATTTGATAGGTGTGAAAACACCCATCCTTTTTACCACTTAATTACAATAATAACCGAGCCAAAACGTGTATTTTATGTCATTTATGTCGGAATTATGCGTGGTTTGTGTTTTTGTTGTAATTTAGGACGAAAAGGTGAAAAGTGGAGAAAACACGACATTCACAGGCTTTTATCGAAGAAAAAGACAAAAGACGAAGTCAAAAGATCAAGAGTGCAAAAAGAACGGAAGTCCAAGGCCTATTCTAAAGATTTATCGAAGAACAAGTCTAAAGACGGAAGTTTAATTAAGCCAAAGAACTCAAGTCTAATAAATGAAGAAATTATAAGACGAGTTTAAATTAATCCCGAGACAAAGTCGAAAAAAGTCGAAGAACTTAAAAGACGAAAAGACGTGAAGAAAGAAAGAAAGAAAAGAGGAAGCCACCAACCACTCCCCTTTCCTATAATACCCTTCATTTCACCACATGAAAGGGAGTTAGTCATTTAGGTTAGTTTTAGCTTTAGGAGTAGGAGTAGTTTAGTTCTAGAGAGAGAAAGTGACAGTTTCTCTCACTAGAACTTCAATCTTTCATCTTCCTTTCTTGTTTTGAATTGAATCTTTACTTTTTAAGCTTAATCTTGTCTTAATCTTTATATTATTAATCTTTCTTGTTAATCTTAATCTTGCTTTCCTCATCTTTTTCATCAAGTTCTTATTCAAAGTTTTGATCTTTAAAACTTTTCGTGTCTTTAAGTTAATCTTTTTATGTTTTGATTTTAAAGTTTGTTTATTTTAAGTTTGATAAGTTGATGTTCGAGCTTATTTAGTCATTTTTCATCATTGATTCGTTTAAGTTTTGGTTTTAGCTTTTCACCATAGCTTATTACTTGCTTAATTTTCGGATCAAGGTGGTGATCGGAAAGGGTATTAAACCCTTTTCCGACCTGTTATTCCGACCTAGCACTCACCTTCATTCCGATCGTATGATCGGAAAAGGGTTTCACATATTCCGACGGTAAGTGTTTTAAACATCCCGACCAGTGCTTATTTTTCCCTTCATTCCGATTGGCTAGTTTTGCTCTATATTCCGATTAGTGCTATTTTAGATATTCCGATTGTGCCCTCTTGTCCCTTATTCCGATCAGTATGATTGTTAAATATTCCGATTATGACCTTTTTCTATATTCTGATTGCTTGTCCTTCATATATTCCGATCATGCCAACTTTCTGATCATCCGATCGGAATACATTCCGATCGGGACACCTTTTTGGGTGTATTCCGATTGGGTGGTTTTGGTTTGTTTTAATTCTTTGTTCGAGTTAAAGTGGCAAGTTTTCTCGTTATATTTTTAGTTCATTTTAACTTTGTTTGTATTTTTATTTAATTGTCATTTACTTTTTGTTAAGTTTTAATTTTACGTCAATTCATTTCTCATCATTTACTTTTAAAGTTTTAAATATCGCACCGTTTACATTTTAACTTGTTTTAGTGTTAATTTCTCGTCATTTATTATTAAGTCTTGCTCATTTATTTTACCAAAACCAAAAATATTTGTTTCACCAAGAACAACTAATCTCACACAATTAACCGGAAATCAATTCGAGAAGATACCGAGAAAACGAACTTTTCAACGAGTAAAATCTCTACATTAGTGGGATAATTATTTACTTAGACTCCCTTATTCCTAGGTGTATCTCTTATATTTTATTGTTGTCTTGAATGATCACGAAGATGCATTGTTGACTTATTTCGATAGTTATTTAAGCTGAAAATAAAGTAGTACGATTTAATCAATAGTTAGCTAAAGGACAAAATCTTTTAAAGCTGCTTCTCGGGACCTCATAAAGTTCATATCTTGGCATAACTCGCTTCACGATTTGAGACCTTTCTCGGACCGATATTTGGCAGCGACTTCATACCTCAAATCTTGAGAGACGTTCATGAAATAATGGTCTTCTCTTCATAAAAGGAATTTCTTCACTTGAACTTTTTGAGAGATTCTTCATACTTGGACCACGACTTCTTCATTTTTCTCCAGTCTTTATTTGGGATTTTGATATACAACGATCCGCCTCCTTTTAGGACTTGGATCTATTTATCCTCATACTTTGTTAGAGCCTTTTTGGATAGACTTCTCCATGATCTTTAGGGGGTATTTGCTTTTCGTCGTGTGTCTCGATCCTTCATATTGATTTTTGATAAATGATTCTTCACATCACTTGGGATCTTTAGCAACAAAATGTAGCCCTCATGCCTAGTTAGGGCATTTTCGGACTCGCCAATCTTCGCATCCTGCTTCAATAAGTTATGCCTTGGCAATGAACTCTAATTAATACCGAGAAACTTTTAAACGATCTTGTGCTA
This sequence comes from Glebionis coronaria, assembly GCA_025667525.1. Taxonomy (NCBI): domain Eukaryota; kingdom Viridiplantae; phylum Streptophyta; class Magnoliopsida; order Asterales; family Asteraceae; genus Glebionis; species Glebionis coronaria. Next base: position 3,536,095 of record JANFOE010000193.1, read on the forward strand.
GGAGCTAAGTAACTTTTAAAATCGTACAACCTTACTTATTGCAATTAAATTTATTAGCAAGCGATGGGAGAAAAAGCTCATAATTAACTCACATAAATTCATGAAAGAATACCAAACTTATAATTGACTCTATCATTTCTCGTTCTCCACAATTTAAAATCTCAAAGAATGAGACTCGTGGATGCTTAGCCTATTAAATCAAAGTTTTGGGTTTTCAAGTCATCTATAGGATCTTGCAAACTCTTAGACTTTTTCATGTTCAGAATTCGCATTTTAAAGTTCCCTTGATAAACGACTTTCTAGGATCAATTATAGGAACTTGCGAAAAGTTCTTGTTCTTAACCCGTAAGAGTTAAGACTTTCGCGTTTTAAAGTTCCCTACATAAAAACCTAGCAATACTTGACTTAAACACGTTAAGGATACTAGCTAGAGTAAACTTAGATAAGTAAACTCGGGTTGAGTCAAAAGATTCACAACGTTTAAAAATTAAAAACACTTTATTAAAATTTATTCTAGCAAAGAAATAAAATAACTATAACAAATGTAAATACTAATAGGCCAAAATAGATTAAAAAATTTTGAAAAATGTCGAAAAATCAATTTTCCGGTTAAAATGAGGACAAATACAAGGAAAAGCCCACTTAACTTCGATAGAAGTCCCCCCTACACTTGATATAAACATTGTCCTCAATGTTTAAGCATGTGGAAGTAAACTCCCCTACACTTAGGACATTGTGCACTTTGTTTAAATCGTGCTAAGGAAAAGACAACTAAAGTGATTCCTATTTTACTATTGAAGGATATAAAATAGAGAATCAAAAGAGCTTAGGATAGAACCAGGGAGACGGGTACACGGAATTACGGGTCGTCAAAAGTCATCAAGAATGGATCTTTGAAAGCTCGAATCCCTGCACATGACAAGAAAGAAAACAACAAACACATACTAGGGTCTCCCCCTACACTTATTATAAAAACAAAATAAAAGGATAGATACTACGGGTTTCCTCCCGCGAAGCGCTTGTTTTTGTTAACCGAGTCGTGAGCCTGACTCGACCTTGATTAGCATAGGAAGAAGCTTGAAACACATCCACCGGGATCAAATACATGGTTTTCGTCCATCAATTAGCACAAGCTTAAGGCGAACAAGGCAAGCCAAAGAAGAGTAGGCAAGGTTCCCTTAAGCAGTTGTTGAGCACGGTGGTAGCAAGGGTGATGAGGTGCAAGCATATCTCCAAAAGTTCCAAAAATCTTTCCTTTTATTTCATTAGATGGATACTGAGATGGCTTAAAAAGTGCAATACCAGGATCGAACACCTTTTCCTTTAGGGGAAAATAACACTCAGGCTTAGTAGACCTTGAGGAGGATCCGCTCATAAATCGCACAATCTCATCCTCAGAAGGTGGATAGAGAGGTGTCAAGACATAAGTACTATGGATATCGGTGTCATCCGGCTTCAACTCCTTTGAAAGGGGTTTCTTCATATCCAAAGGAGGATAAAGACCATAATCATCAAAGTCCAAAGGAGGAGAATCACTCTCATTTGGGAAGTAAGTGTTGAGAAAAGTAGCAAAGTCTTCCTCAAATGAGTAGTCATCCAAAGTAGGATCAAGAATTGTTGGTGGAGGATCTTCATCAAAAGTAGGTGCAAGGTCATCATGAGAAGAATCACTCAAGAGAGTATCAGCCTCATCAAAATCATCATAAGTGGGCATGTCTGGATACTCAGAAGTAAAATTATCATAATCATCCCCATCGGAACTAGAATCATCATCATAAGCATCATAGATCGGTGGAGAATCATAAACTGGTGGAGGATCAAAATTGAAGAGAGAATCATCCACATCATCTTGGAACAGTGGATTATCATAACAAGAATTGAATAGAGGATTGTTGTAGACGACAAAATCATCAAGCACATTAATCATATTCGCTGATTCTATTCCATTTAATTTGGTTGTGATCTTCCCTATTTTAAAAACTTGTGCATCATTCCCGACCCTTAAGATTATCTCACCTTCGGCAACATCGACTAATGCTTTTCCGGTTCTCAAGAATGGCCGACCAAGTATTAACGGAATACGAGGGTCCATTTCATAATCAACAACAACAAAATCGACCGGAAAGTGAAGGTGCCAATTTTAGCAAACACATCTTCGGCAATACCAACGGGGTAAGCGAAAGTTCGATTTGCTAGCTCAAGAGTCATCTTAGTTGGTGTAAGGTCAGGTAATGATAACTTTTTCCAAACACTTAAAGGCATCAGACTTATACTTGCCCCGAGATCGGCTAAGGCAGTCAATTCTTTGGTTTGGTGAAAAGTGCATGGTAGCATAAAACGACCAGGATCTCCAAGTTTCTCCGAACGTTCTTTAAGAAGGATTGCAGAACAATTCTCATTCAATTGAGTATTGACAAACTCGGCCATCTTCTCCTTCTTATTAATCAATTCCTTAAACATCTTAACAAATTGAGGCATTTGTGCTAGAGCTTCAACAAGGCTAAGGGTGATGGTCACTCCCGAAATCTTCTTCAAAAAGTTTGACACTTGAATGTCATCCTTGGTGAGCAATTTGCCTTTGTCTAAGTGAGAAGGATAAGGGATGTTGGGTTTATAGGTGGAAGGTAGGGTTGGTGAAGGGTTCTTCTTGGGTACTTCAGTAAGAGGTGGAGACGGTAATGGAGAACTAATACTAGGCGTGGGAGTAGGAGGGATAAATGGTGGTGGAGGAGGTATAGATGGAGTAACTGGGGGAGGGATAGATGGTCCTACTAAGGTTGCTCCACTGCATGTAGTAATAGCACTCACATTTGCTCTTGGGTTGGTGACAGTATTTGATGGAAGAGAGCCCGAAGTAGAGGGTTGAGTAGTTGGTAAGAAACTAGCCAGCATATTCTTCAAATCATTTGTTTGAGTGCTAAAAGAGGTTTACATATCATGTCGAAGCTCGGTTCTAATATCATTATCTTGCTTAGTGATATCTGCTTTCAAGTTGATAATTTAGCTTTGTAGATTCTTGATTTGCTCTCCTTGGGTTCTCATAAAAGCTTCAACATTTTGATTAATGGGTGGGGCCTGTTGAGCAGGTGGGTGATAAGGAATAGAAGCTCGAGGTGGGTTTTGGTTGCTTCTATTGTAGTTGTTGGGGTTGTGGTTTTGAGGAGAAAAATCGGGTGAAAGAAAGTTATTAGAACGGTAACTTAGCAAGTTACGATCACCTTGAGGTCGAGCTTGATGGCTTTCCGTTGAATAGTTACCATAAGCTGCATACATGTTTTCCGGATTGTCATGAGTAGAAGAACAAACAGTGTATGAATGAGGACCCCCGCAAATCTCACAAGAAGTTGCTACAGCTTTAACTTGTTGTTGTTGATTTGTAGCTAAAAGTTGCATGTTTTTGCTTATTTCGACCATTGCGCGGGTCAATTAGGTGATATCAGGGTTTGAAGAAGTATAAGAAACATTGACTCTCGGGTTTGATCTTGAGGATGCGGATGAATCCCAATTTTTGTGATGAGTATTCATGTTCTCGATAAGCTCTCTACACTCCTCGGGTCTTCTTTTCATAAATGTGCCACCGGCGGCTGCATTAATCGTATCACGATCACGAAAAGTTAAACCGTTGTAGAAAGTATCAATTAAGGTGACGGGGAGCATGTTTTGGTTTGGACATCGATCAATCAAAACATTATATCATTCCCAAGCATCAAAAAGTGATTCATCAGGTTCTTGTGTAAATCCACTAATTTGATTCCGAAGGCTCGTGACCATGGATGGTGGAAAGTAGCGCGACAAAAATCGTTGAGTCATCTCGTCCCAAGTATGAATTGAATTCTTCGGAAGACGATCAAAACATTTTTTGGCATGGTGGGATAAGGTGTGTGGAAATAGGTGAAGGCGAAGAAAATCCATGGTAACCCCGGGCAACTTCATGCTTTGAGTTACGGTAATGAACTTGTCGAGGTGTTTGTTGGCATCATCATCCGGCAATCCGCGAAATGGACAAGTGTTCTGCACTTGTTGGATCATGTGATGCTTCAACGAAAACTCCGGAGCCGTGATTTGCATCGGCGCAATCGGTCCTCCTCGTCCATTCATCGTTGGTTGACAAAGCTCCTCCATCGTTCTAAGATCAGCTGGGGGAACATTGTTGTTATTATTATTGTTGAGGTGCGGTGGGTTATTGTTGTTGTTCACACCAGCCATATCTAAATCTTCACGAGTCTCGGGCTCTGAATAAGTTGAAGATCTAGTACGCATACACCTGCAAAAACAAAAGAAAAAGATACCAAAGAAATAGAGAATATCTATGTACGTGTAAAAATAAAAATTAAATCTTTTTGGGTTTTTGAAATTTTTTAATTTTTATGGATTTTTAACAATTTTTAATTTTTATGGATTTTTGAAAATTTTTTAGCAAGAAAAATAACGTTCACGAGTGAACAGATCCCAAAATTCAACGCGTCTCTCACAGAAAACCGTTAATCTTTACAAAAAGAGCCAGCAGCGGCGCCATTTAATAACTAGATTTTAGTTAGAAAAATTGTTCGTTGAAATCTGTCTAATCGAATTGACTATTGGTTTAAGTGTGACTCAGTCGTCTTTTGGTGGAAAACAAATAGTAGATTGATCGTTGTAGTAAAGTAAATGTGCAAAACATTAAAGTAAATGACGGTAATTAAAACTAAAACAAATTAAAAAGTAAATGGTGCAATATTAAAAACTTTAAAAGGTAATTTAATTAAAAGACAAAAATTAAAGCTTGACGAAAAGTAAATTTAACAATGTAATAAAAATGCAAACTTGAAATTTAAAATTAAGAAAGACAATTAAAATAACACTAAAGAAAAATACGGGAAAAATAAATGCTTGAAAATAAAACAGAGGATAAACAAAACCTGAGCCGGGATCCAAAATACTGTCACTATCCGGAATTCCCAACAAAATACTGCTTATCCGGAATAAGGCTGTCACCCTTATCCGCAGTCTGTACCTTCTGAATGATATCCGGAATCACAAGAACCCACTATCCGGAATCCACAAAGCTAAGCTATCCGGAATGTATTCGACTCCTTATCCGGAATATCCCAGCTAAAGCTTATCCGGAATCCCCTTCAAGTCCTTATCCGGAATCGGTAAACGAAACTTTATCCAGAATAAGGTTCTTGTCAGCTTATCCGGAATTCTCCTCCGGAACTTTATCCAGAATCTTCAAACTTTCTCTTATCCGGAATGTACATAAATCCAACTATCCGGAATGTTTTCCGGATCATCCTTATCCGGAATTCTTTTTAGAACCCTTATCCGCAATAGGCAGCTATCCGGAATTGGGAATGCAGGCTTATCCGGAAAAAGAGGGTATTACCCCTTATCCGGTATGTTGTTTTACTTCGATATTCGGAATATTGGGGTTATGAAAACCCCGGATAACAAGAAGGTGGCAAATAAGCTAAAAACTAGTATTAAGCTACAAACAATTAAGCACTTAACTAAAACTTTTACCAAATCAAATTTAAGAAAAAGCAATTAAGCCAAAATTTCAAAACTTTTAAAAACACTAAATAATAAAAATATTTAAAATCAACTTTTTATAAAAATTAACTAATAAGCACTTCATTAAAAATAATAAAAGCATACAATAAGCTATAAATCAATAAGCAAACACAATCAATAACATAAAATCATAACAATTAATCAAATAAGCATGACAATAAGATAATAAGCACAAAGATTAAATCAAAACAAGAAAGGTAGAATGAGAGATTAATTAAAACTTGATTAAAATTAAGATTCAACAATTAAAGTAAAAATAAGAATTTAAAGCTTACAAATTCAAGGTGCAAGACAAGAAATTAAAGGTGCAATTAAGTAAATGACATTAAGAAAAGTGCAAGTAATTAAATGCAAGACTAGTTTGTCAAAATAGCCAACAACTCCTAATGTGATATTAGGAGGGTATTTATAGTGATTAGGGAGGTAAGCATGTGTTGATTCTTTCTTTCTTTTCTCGACTTCTCGTCTTCTAAATTCTTCGACTTTTTTTACTTTGTCTCAGGATTAATTGAACTTGTCTTATAATTTCTTCATAAATTAGACTTGAGTTCTTCGGCTTTATTAAACTTCCGTCTTTAGACTTTTCTTCTATAAATCTTCAGAATAGGCCTTGGACTTCCGTTCTTTTTGTACTCTTGATCTTTTGACTTCGTCTTTTATCTTTTTCTTCGATAAAAGCCCGTGAAAGACCGCGTTTTCTTCCCTTATCAGATTTTGATCCTAAATCACAACAAAAACACAAACCACGCATAATTCAGACATTTACGAAATAAAATACACGTTTTGGCTTGGTTATTGTTATAATTAAGTGGTAAAAGGATAAGTGTTTTCACACTTATTACTTAGCAGTGGAAACTTTTCCACTAGTAGTGGGAACTTGGTTCCCACTGACAGTTATAAAAACGTATCTGGTGACTTATGTGCTTATATCTTGCTGATTACTTGGATTCTTGGGCAATGATTGGCACCCCCACAACCAGTTGGGTTGTGGGGAGTCAAGAAAGTTATAAAAACAAGTACTCAAATACAAAAATCACACATACAAGCACCAAATGTAGTTACTGATATGCTAAATGTGGTCTTGGGGGTATTGCTGATCTATTTGGCAATTTGGTGAGTTTTGGCTCACCAAATCTTGCTCAATTCCTTCACAAATCACAACAAACAAATACGTAAGCCTAATAACTACCCAGATCTACTAGTATACAACAATTGATGGTCAAATTTTGCTAAAACAAGCAGTTGTGTGGTCTAACTGATTTTTATCAAGTTATAACATACAAATCCCTTTTTTATCCTATGAAACTAAAAACCAATAACTGATTAATACTCTAACCAACTAATGGGGTGTGTTTAGCCGATTTTTCATGGGCTTGTGTCACCTAAACCAACTTCAAACCCTAGACCCAAACAACCCTTTACTTTCTGAAATTGAACTTTAACAAACTAACTATGATCAAAACTTAACAAAACTGATTAAGATCTGTTAGCCTCAAAATATTAAGTCAAACAAGAATGTTCGGTCATAGGTTTCTATTGTAATATTTATTAGAATGTTGTAATAGGTAGTTAATTAGTCGTTGTTCACGGGCTTGGATTTAAACTAATTAACGTCCAAAAGACAAGCCCGACCCAATATATAGCCCATTAAAGCCCGTATGTGGGTGGACTATATATACTACCCTCCTAGCATGTTAGGATGATGGGATGATCATTTGTAACTAATCTTTTCTTAATCTATTATTCACCAAGTTAATCCTCTCCTTCTCTCTACTTTCTCTCACTACTTTCTCTCTCTAAAAACTCATATCTTTTCCATCTCATATCTTAATCTATCATCATATTATTTGGGACAACAAGATCTATCTAAACTTACTTAATAGGCATAAATAAGCACAAACAAAACCTCCTAGCAAACATATGGCAAGTTCCATACAAATCCACACAAGTTTCACATAAAACTGATACAAATAACCAAAAGGGGTTCAAGCCACTACCTGGGCTGATGCCTTCCTAAAGGTGAGTCTGATAGCTTATGTGAGGCTTGTGGAGTGTAGAGAAGGCTTGTTGATGGAATCCTCAATGGACCCAAATCCTGAATATCTTAAAAAGTAATGAAATGAGAAAGAAATGCAAATGAGAAGGTTGAAATGGATGATATTTCTTGCTTCTTTGTTCCTGCACAACCACAACAAACAGAAAACAAGTTTAAGTATCAAACGCTACAAGCTGTTAGCTAGTAGCTTATGATACACTAAGATGTGAGTAAAAAAACTTATAAAATTATTTTGAAAAACCAACTTGTCTAACCAATTGCAAATCTTGAACTTCCAGCAAATCAAAACAAATGCATGAAGTCACTATACAAGTTTCCACTTTCACTTCCACTTGTATAGTGATTCATATAGTTGGGTAAAAAAACTTCAAAGAAAACTGAATTTTCTGAAAACGTTTTATAAACTGAAAACTTTGGGAAACTTTAAACTAACTTGCATAAGATGAAAATTTAACTAAATAAACAGTAAAGAAAGGAACTCAGATTTTGTAAAAGAGTAAATGTTCCATTTTCATTAATAGATTTAAACTTTACAAAAACTGGAACAACTTAAAATGAAACACATACGCTTCATTTATACTACATGAGAGAATAATCTAGACTAGGAATAAAATATTACAAAACCCTAAACCCTAATCTGTGATTTTCCAGTCTTGCCCTTGAAATATTCTTGGAGAATTTGGTCAAAATCGTGCATCATGTGATTGACAGTTGTGAAGACCAATCTTAGACGTTCATTGAACTCCTTTGGGACCAAGGAGTGTGTGAGGGACGTTGGATGGTCTGCTGATTCCTTTGTTGCCATTTTAGGACAAGACAAGATGCAGGGAGGCCACGTGTGGGGTCCAGGGGTCACGGGACAATGTTTTTGTTGGTGGGATGGGTTTAGATGTTGGTTAATCATAGATTTGGATTTTTATGGGGAAAACCCCTTGGTTTGGGGTTAATTAGTTCTGGGAAATTTAGGGTTTATGGGTTTAATAAGAAAGGTTTTAATCTGGTTTTGGGGGATTAAGATTTAAAAAGTCTGTTAAGGAGGGAAATTATAAACTGATTAAATCAGTTTTAATAAAGGTTTGGGTGGAACGAGGACGTGGATGAGAGGGGGAACGTGATTGGTTGGTGGGTTAAGTGGGGGTGATGTGGCGGTTTGTTAATGGTGGAGGCAAGTTTCGTTGTCTGCCCCTTTTGCCCCCTGAAGTCCCTTGATGTCGTCTTTTAACTTCAAACAGCTAAAAACATGTATTCCTTTGTTAACAACTTTGCCCTACTTGTCTTTTTTGGCAAAATTAGTTTGCAAACTTTTCAAAGGACTATAAATGCAAAGTGAGCATTCTTCAAGCGCTTTTCTTGCCAAATCTTCAAAAATCAGGATTAAACTTGTACACATGAATTCTTCAAGGGGCTTTCTTGCCATATCTTTAAATATGAGGACCAAAGTTGACAATCTTCAAAACCTCAGGGGTATTTTTGGAAAATCATGATTTAGGTCCGGTTCTTTGTGCGGCTTCGTTTCCCGTGTTCGTTTTTGCTTCATTCTTGTGATCTTTTGTTGATTTCAAGATATCCGTACCTAAAATACACAATGAAAAAACACAAGCACATATTTGGGTATTTTAATGATATTTTAAGCATTTTAAGCTCGATTTGGACGATGAGAATATGCATAATTACAGTCTTATCAAATATCCTGCTTGAAGATGATGAGGTATATGGAAGAAGGATGCGATGTATTTTTGGCACAGATTTCTAGTAATGGTGATGTAGAGACAAAGTTAGAAAAGGTGCCTGTGATTCGAGAGTATCCGGAAGCTTTTCCTGATGAGTTTTCAGGTTTACCGCCCTCTCGTGAAGTGGAATTTCATATTGATTTGATGCCAGGAGCTGCACCAGTTGCTCGTGCACCTTATCGATTAGCACCGTCAGAACTGAATGAGTTATCTGATCAATTGAAAGAATTGATGGATAAGGGGTTTATTCGATCGAGTTCATCACCATGGGGAGTGCCAGTGTTGTTTGTAAAGAAGAAGGATGGGTCGTTTAGAATGTGTATCAACTATCGAGAGCTTAACAAATTGACGGTTAAGAATCGGTATCCATTGCCGAGGATTGACAATTTATTTGATCAGTTGCAAGGTTCGTGTGTATACTCGAAGATTGACTTGAGATCAGGGTATCATCAACTGCGAGTTAGAGAGGAGGATATTCCTATAACTGCTTTTCGTACGCGATATGGACATTTTGATTTCCGAGTGATGCCTTTTGGGTTAACGAATGCGCCTGCAGTATTCATGGATCTTATGAATCGAGTGTGCAAGCCGTATTTGGATAAGTTTGTCATTGTATTCATTGATGATATTCTTATTTACTCCAAGAGCAAAGAAGAACATGAGAAGCACTTGAGGACGATATTAGAGCTGCTGAAGAAAGAGAAGTTGTACGCGAAATTCTCCAAGTGTGAATTTTGGTTGGAATCTGTACAATTTCTTCGGCATGTGATTGATAGCGAAGGAGTTCGTGTAGATCCTGCCAAGGTAGAGGCAATTAAAGAATGGTCGGCACCAACAACGCCGACTGAAGTTCGACAATTTCTTGGTTTAGCTGGTTATTATCAGAGATTCATCGAAGGGTTTTTGTTGATTGCAAATCCGTTGAGCAAGCTTACTGAGAAGAATCAGGTGTTTGAATGGGGAAATGATGAAGAAATCGCTTTCAAAACACTTAAGGACAAACTGTGTTCTGCTCCGATTTTGTCATTGCCAGAAGGAATCGAAGATTTCATGGTTTATTGTGACGCGTCTCATAGGGGTTATGGAGCTGTTTTAATGCAGCGTGAGAAGGTGATCGCTTACGCGTCGAGACAATTGAGGAAGCATGAGGAAAACTACACTACGCATGATTTGGAATTGGGAGCTGTAGTTTTTGCGCTAAAGTTGTGGGGACACTACTTGTATGGGACTAAGTGTGTTGTATTCACGGACCACAAGAGTTTGCAGCACATATTAGACCAAAAGGAGTTGAATATGAGACAAAGACGATGGGTGGAGATACTGAGTGACTATGACTGCGAGATTCGCTACCATCCTGGCAAGGCGAACGTTGTGGCGGATGCACTTAGTAGGAAGGATAGAGAGAAACCTTTGAGAGTCAGAGCATTAGTGATGAATGAGGGTGTTGATCTGACCGGAACAATATTGAAGGCTCAAGAGAAGGGATTAATGAAAGAAAATATTGGCGCTGAGAATCTGGGAAGACTGTAGAAACCTCTTTTTTATGGTAAAGTCAGACGGGCTGAGATACTTTGAAAATCGGATTTGGTTACCGCTATGTCCATCCGAGGAAGGAATGCCTGGAGTACGAGATTTGGTTATGAATGAGTCTCATAAGTCGAAGTACTCGATACATCCTGGAGCGGATAAGATGTATCATGATCTGAAGAAAGTCTACTGGTGGCTGAATATGAAGGCAGAGATTGCTTGTTACGTTAGTAAGTGTTTAACTTGCGCGAAGGTTAAAGCTGAACATAAGAGACCGTCTGGGTTGTTGGTACAACCTGAGATCCCAGAATGGAAATGGGAAAATATCGCTATGGATTTTATGACGGGTTTACCGAGAACTCCTAGTGGTTGTGATATGATTTCGGTGATCGTGGATAGATTAACGAAATCTGCTCACTTTTTACCTATGAAGAGGACGGATAGCATGGAGAAACTTGCCAGTGTGTACGTGAAGGAAATTGTTTGTCGACATGGTGTACCCTTATCGATCATTTCGGATCGCGATAGCAGGTTTACTTCGGAATTTTGGAAATCTCTTCAACGTGCGATGGGCACCGAATTGAGTTTGAGCACGGCCTATCATCCTGAAACTGATGGCCAAAGCGAACGAACTATTCAGACGTTGGAGGACATGCTCCGAGCATGTGTGATTGATTTCGGAGGAAGTTGGGAACACCACTTGCCTTTAGTGGAGTTTTCATATAATAACAGTTATCATGCGAGCATTAAGGCTGCACCATTTGAAGCGTTGTATGGAAGGAAGTGTAGATCTCCTGTGTGTTGGAGCGAAGTGGGAGAGAGTCAGTTGACTGGGCCCGAGATGGTTTTGGAGACGATAGAGAAGATAGTGCAAATTAAGAACCGTTTACTTGCTGCGAGAAGCCGACAAAAGAGTTATGCCGATAATATGAGGAAACCGTTGGAATTTGAGGTCGGAGACATGGTCATGCTTAAGGTTTCGCCATGGAAGGGTGTGATACGTTTTGGGAAGAAAGGAAAGCTGAGTCCAAGGTATATTGGACCGTTCAAGATTGTTAGACGAATTGGACCGGTAGCTTATAAGTTAGAATTGCCGAATGAGCTTAGTGCTATTCACAACACGTTTCACGTATCGAATTTGAAGAAAAGTTTGGCGGATAAGGAATTGGTGATTCCTTTGGACGAGATTCAGCTTGACGATAAAATGCATTTTGTGGAGGAACCAGTGGAGATTATGGGCCGAGAGGTTAAGAGATTGAAGAACAGTAGAATTCCCATTGTGAAGGTACGATGGAATTCTAGACCTGGACCGGAATACACTTGGGAACGTGAGGACTTCTTCAAGGAGAGATATCCTCATCTGTTCCAGCGGCACGAAATGTGAGTATAAGAAGAGGCGAGCGCCGGGACGTCGCTCTCTTTAAGGAGGGGTGGATGTGATACCCAGAAACCGAGGTCACTTATATTACCCTAAATTACGAATTTTTTTGAAATTTTTAAGAAATTTCGTTTATATATATTTAATTGTTTAAGTTGAAACCGATGTTTAAGGTCGTAATCTTAACGATTGACGATTTAAGAAAGACGATGACGACTACGATCCCGACGGATGCCCAATTATTATGTTTTATTGTCGCTTTATCGATATTATAATTTCTCGAGAATTTTATTTTTGGTTCGTGTTGAGTCGAGTCGGGTGCGTTTTATTTCATTCCGGGTGCGTTTAAATTGCCTTAAAAGTATTTTGGAGTGTTCGGGACGACCCCCTACTCCCGCAAATTTTCAAAACCCACTAGTAAGTCGTTTCCTGCTATTTAGTAGTGTCATTTAAAAACAAGGCCAAAAGAATAACCAAATTGCACAAAAGGCCCCTCAAATTTTACAAAAATGGAGGAAGGGAAAAACATACAACATAATTCAAAAAAAAATATCTCTCACTTCCCTTTCTCTCTCTTTTGGCCGTCGGCCTCCACAAACACCACCACCGCCACTTTTTTTTCCCACTTGATTTGATTAAATCCAAGTTTAGACCACACCTTTAATTTCATTTGTAAGTGTTATAATTAAATCCAACATGAATTAACACAATTTTTCAAGAATTAAAAGATTTTTAAAAATGCGTTTTGATGAAATTAAACTAGGTGCATGTTTGATTTGTGTATGGATTATGAATAATCAACCAAAAAACCAACCAAAATCAATTTGGTTTGGGGTATTTGATCACCAACACCTCACGGCCAAATGGGGGTGTTTGGTTGATCATGCTGTTTGATGTGTTTTGTTGTGGGTTTGTGTTTAGGATGGTGTTTTAGATGTTTTTAAATGGTTTAAACAAATTGCATGTATGATTTAGGATTTGGGTTTTCATGGGGATTTGATGTTCTTAGTGTTAGGGACTGATTAAGGTGATTGGGTATGATCACAAGTGGTTAGAATTAGTTTAGGTGATGTTGGATTAGATTGGAATCAAGTGTTAAGGTGATTTTGAAGTAGTAAAATTTAGGCAGATTGTTTGAGGCCATTTTTGAAAACCTTAAGTCTAAATACATGTCATGAACATAGGATGTAGTTGTATATATTTGTCTTAGCTTCGATTTGGTATAAGAAAGAGCTTACGAATCCAAACGAGTCCAAAGTTATGCTATTTTGAAAGTTCGTGTACCGGGAGATGAGAAATCAACATAATCCGAATTTATGTTTGGTTTTAGGTCAATTCCCGGGGACCATATATAGAGTTTGGTAAATGATTGAAAGTTAATTTTTGGTTTCAAACCTGCATATTTGAGTCTATTTTTGGACTTAATGGTCAAATTTGATAATGGTGTCAATTAAATGGGTCAAACAAGTCCTACATGGTAGAAGTAAAAAATCAGTCCTAAAAGTCTATGTTTAGAAATGTAATGAGTAATGGGTCATAAAAGTGAAAATATTTTATGGGATTTAAAATGAGTTTTCTACAGATCATAAGGTATTTTTACAAATTTTCTTGAATTTTATATAGGTGCTTAAGTCGTAGAAAACAGTCCGTACTTTTGGTAAGTACCGGCAAAAATCATAAAATGGGAAGCAACTTTAATTACGTAGATAAATGGTGTAAGTCTAGTAACAACTACTTGTTTGGTTTTGGTGTGAGTTAGTAATTATGGAAATTGACTAATATATATGTATTATACAGTACTTAAAGTTATATAAATGAGTTAACTCATTACGCGTTGTTTGTTAGGTGTTGAATTTCCCGGGCATCCTCATCGTCAGTGATCGTCATCCGTTACGTCGACTACTTTTATACAAGGTGTGAATTTATAGCCTCGCTTTATATTTTTTAAATGGTTTTACCCGCGATGGGGAATGCATGCTATTTTAAATGAAACGAACATAATTCATGAATGATTGTTGGACCCGAAAGTTGCCTAAATTGTGTTGAGTACCTAGTTGCATAAGACCCTATATTCATGAACTATTAACTATTGTTTAATCCTCGTGTGGATTGAAAATAACCGCTTATACAATTGATAGTACTATAGGGTTGACGACCCTATCCGAGACGAGGGCTAGTATGTTGAGTACCCCCTGCGGACGGATAACTTGTGATAAGAAATAAGGTATAATTGCAACTAATGCCTTTAGAAGGGGCACTGGTTTCATCTTAATCATGCCGGTAAATATACGCGGGTGATTGAGTTAACGGATTAGTGTCATGAGATTAAGCACAATTGTAATAACCTTGAATAATAAATTGTTTGATCGACAATTCTATAAATGATCGTGATTGATTTTCTATACTTATGTTCAAAATGTGATTGTAAAACCTATAATTTCCATTCAACATTATTTGTTGACCCCTTTAAGCATGTGTTTCAGGTAATCGATAAGATGGTAGCAAGGAGCATGCTAGGATGGATGTTGTTGTGGCTTGGCGGTCTACTTGTCTTTCCTCCCTCTTTTTAACTTAAAAACTTTTTATGTCATGTCATGTAAACTTGTAATGTACTTTTGGGTTGAGATTCAGTGGGACCTAAACGCGACTCTATGTTGTAATATCTTTGGGGTTTGGGAAGCGGTAGAGAATGTTGTTTTAATTATGTTTAATTAATGTTTAAATTCCTACGTCTCTTTGAGTCGTTTGAAATAACTTGTGTGTGATGATAACTGTCTAGCACCCAAATGTTGTAGTTACGCTGCGCATAGCATTTGTGGGGGTGTTAGAGAGAATAACTTCGACATATAGACTCAACAATGATTAACCAAATTGACAAACAAGAACAAGTTCCAATTCAACCAAATATAATTTTATCACCATAATTCAATGACAAACACTAATATAATCCAAACATCCATATATCACAAGTTTTCATATGAACAATACAAGTATGAAGACAACATTCACAATATCACAAAACATGAGAATCACCATGAACATGAACATAAACTACATTCAATAATAAAGAAGAAGTTACCAAACATTAGAATCCATAGCAACAAAGTATCCATATGATTCTAACCAAATGAACAACCAAAGTACAATACATCCTACCCATAGCCTTCTTGGACATCAACCTCTTGGTGCGAGTATAGAGCCATTTGGTGTGTTTGGGAATGATGATTGTTGGAGATTGAATTGTTTATTATGTGTGGCTTTCTTATCTACTTCTTCTATGTTTTATAACATGAACATGGTAACTAATTCCACCCCTCACCACTTGGGTGAGGGGTGATATCACAATCACAGAAGTATGATGGAGATGATAGATGGGATTATGATTCAAGGATATATTATATGATGATAAACACTACCCCGTGGGTCTTATTTATAGGTGACTTAGCCTTGGCCATCAAGCACTTTTCTTTGAGCCAAAGGTGAGTAATGATGAGTGTAATGAAGCTTGGAGAAGTTACAATGGAGTTATGGCTAAACTTGGTGAGCAAGGTGAAGTAATGAAGGTGTTGAAGTTTACTTGGAGAAGTGGCAGCCATGGGAGATGTTGGTGGCTTCTTCTCGTGCTGGTGGCTTCTCTCGTGCTGGTGGCTTCTCAGCCATGTTGGTGGCTTCTTGGCCATCTTTCACTTTTCCCTTTTCAAGTCCTTCTTCTTTATTTCTTCCTCCTTCTTTCCTCTAAACTTTCTAAGACTCTTTATCTTTGTATTATTTATCATACGAGAGCTACACTTTCATGTCTCGTTCATTCTTTTACCTCCAATACTCGTATTTGTTTCATTTCTCATGATGAACCATTGATGAACCTACAATAACAAATAAGCTTCATTAAGTATCATATGTTCATAATAATCATATAAATATATGCATAAACACCACGAATACGCTCATATAAATACGTTAGATTGGAGTGTTATCAGCTGGCCGAACCAAACCTACACTGAGAGTCTTTGACTCTCGGTTTCCGTGACAATCTAAATCAAAACCCTGTTAACTCTTGTTTAATACATGTTTTTATCCATTGACTCATGTGTTGTTGTTATTAATTAAATAGATCCATAAATTAATAAAAATAATGAAAGATTAAAGATTTAGAGATACCGAACGTGCAATGATTTGGGATTGATGAACACGAACAATACCCGTAAGAATTAAAGATCAAAACTTGGTTTTCTTCTTCCTTTTTCCTTTGTGTAACCGGCGGCCAAAGGGAGAAAGCCCTATGGTTTTTGTTTTCTTTTGTTAAAACTAGATTATGAAGTCCCTGGAAGGTTTTTGTTACTTGTTAATTTGCTTAATGGACCGGGCCATGGGCCCTTCCTCCTTATCTTCAATAACCGGCCAAAACAAACACCCTTTATATACTTTTCATTTTTTGTGTTTTAATTACGTGTCATGTTTTAAAGTTCATGACATGTGTTCGTGTTATAAACTCATGTTAATTCTTGGCGTGCATTATTTATTATACGTATACACTTGTAAATAAGAAATAATAATATACGTAATACTTGTATTTATACATTAAATATTCCTAATACGTGTCGTGTATTAATTAATTATAAGGTTTTAATTTATCCGTGTTTTCATGTAATTAATGCATTTCATGTATTTTAAGAGGGTTTTACAAAATGGGTCTTCTTAAATATGACTAATGATAGTTTACATCGATGAACTTTGTATGTCATTAGGAGTCTTATTCTTTTGTAGCCATTAGGTTTTTCTTATCTTTCCTCCTACGTGCTAATTGAACCTCTGTGTTTTTCTTTAGTGTGTGTTCTAGTTTTTGTTGCTCTTTAGCATAACTTTATGATAAGTTAGACTAGAACCTTAGCATTTGTTCATTTGGAATAATTCCCTTGTCCTCGAAAACACACCCTTTGTGCGCGGATCCTTAATTGTTCAGTGGATCCATATATATATGGAACCGCGGGTATAATTATTAAATCGCGGACAGACACCTTCAAAAAAAGGGTTTTCTAAAACTTCCCATTTTTTCCAACACCCATTGGAATCTTTGTTTCAAACCTTTGATCACACCCAAAATATCTTGTGCTTTCTCACTTTCACACCAAAGCAAAAAAAAAAATTCACCAAATGAAAGCCTTGATTCTCAACCATCTTCTAAAATCTCTTTCAACCCAAATTCACCAAGGAACACACTAAATCAAATCTCTTCTCCTTCTAAGAAAATTGATTTGGAAACTCCCATTTTCCACCATTTACCTTTTGTATTCTCCCTACATGACATGATTATGTCATGCATCATGGAACATATTTCCTTTGTTGTCAATATCAACATCTTGCAGTGTCTCATATCTATGGTGTGTTGAATTACAAGATTATTACCAAGCCTTCTCCACCAAATTCTGCCACCACCTTGTCTTCTAATTAAGCATGTGTATTTCTTATTAATAAGACATCTAATTTAAGAAAATCTTAGGATTCTAGTGTAACTAGGATTAAAATTATGCTTAAGGTTTTAGGCTTGTGTTTCATACATCTTTGTATGATCTTTATTTTCTTGTATTTCCTTTCATATTTTTCAACATGATTTGTCTTTGGGTCTTGGATCTTGTTGTCATTGTATTTCTTTTCTTCTTTATTTTCTCACTCGGTTGTCAAGGAAGGTTAGATTTAAATCTAATTCCTCTCCTATTAAGATTGAAAACTTATATATTTCATTCGAAATATTCAAGTAATTTTAACTTGCAATTTCAATTGTTAAAAGTCATATCTGAAGCATTGACTTTCAAGCCATTTAAAAACTTATGTTAAATTGTTTGACCAAGTGATTTTCTTTTGAGTCGATAATCGTTTTTGGACACCCACTGTCCATGGTTCCTTAAATGACCTAGCGGCTCATTAATGATAATGAACCACGGACCCTATTTAACGAACCGCGGCCAATGAGTCCCTTTGTTCGTCGTTGGTCTATCTCTCTTTTTTGTGAGTTTTCATGAAGATTTTTTATTTTCTTTTGTTTTGAGTTTCTTCTCTCGTTTTCTTTCAAGATTTCACTATCACCTATGAGGGTATAGTATTCTTGAGTTATCTTGTGAAGTTATCCTTAACTTCTTTGTTGAGTCTCTCTCGATTTCTTTTAATCATGCCTTCTAAGTCGAGTCTCTCTCTTCTATCCTTTCTAAACTGAGTCTAGTCGAGCCTCACCCTTTCATCGTCATGTAATTGTTCGTTGAACATTCATAATGATTGAGAAGAGCTACGAAACGTTGAGCATGTAGTTTAACGTATGCTAAACACCATCCATCTGGGTTTTTCTATTATTTTGCTTCTTTGATCTCTTTCTCTTAATCAAGGGGTCATCTTTTTGGGTTGACATTCATAAGCATCCTTGCCTATAATGTCCTATATCTACTCCTTTCTAAAAGTGTTGATTTATCCTTACTTTTGGCTTTCTTATATTTTTGTACCTTGATTCCTGATTTTAAGCTTTTGGAGCTTTCTAAAGGAATTATTTTTAAGGTCAAATGTCTTTGGTTTGAGATTCTTTTTTTTTCTCATTATTGAGAGTTGCAGTTAAAATTTAGAATTGGATTGGGTGATTCCAACAATTCTAAGTTTTTAACATTTTGAGAGGATTTTGGTTAAATCTTGAATTTTCTTGGGTGATTCCAAAAATATAAGCTTTTAACCCTTTGACATATTATCATTACAATTGGTATGGATGTTTCTTTTCTACCTCTATTCCAACAATTATGAATTGATCCTGTCAAGATGCTTTCCTTTGACTTGTCTTTGGATTGATAGCATCGCGTGCACACTTCTTTCTCCAATGCTTGTCATTGTTAGTGCAAACGACTTGTTTATCTTACACGTTTTCGTTTTTCCTCATAGTCATTCTTCCTCTCTTTTCGACTATGTGGAATTGTTTTATTGTCATTGTCATACTATCTTTAGTTTGGTATTCTTGCCAATATATTAAAGTGGAGTATGTCCTCTCCACAATATTTTCTCTTATAAATTGGACATCTCTCTTCTCTCTTTGTCCGCTTTATATATTTTTTGGTGTCACCAAAATAAGTTGGGTTCTCTTTTCTATCTAATAGCCCACTTATTTCTCTTAACTTGTCATATATTTGACACTCCTAAAAATTAAGTTTGTTTTAGCTTTCTCTTGAGTCCATCTCTTTGTACTCGAGTTGTTTAGAGCTAATTCCGTTTGGGTGACCCTCGCTATATATGCTCTTGTCCACTAACTTGTTTTGTAGGACGTTTTTAACCCTTCTTTGTAGCTTGTCACTATTCTTGCTTTGTTGGTGCCTCAAGCAATGGGGAGCTCATATCAAGGGGGAGAATTTTTAAGAGTTCAACTCATGGCAACTGCAATCGTTCACTCACTTAAATTGCATTCATCAAACATCTTGTAAGTAATGAATTATGGGATCTCGAAGATAAGCATATTATTGCTTAGAGTTCGTTAACCTATGGTGATTGAAGACTTTACTAGGATGAAGCGAGCTCAATATCTTTAGATGATGGGTCTATGGTTTAAATTCTCGCCTCTCAACTGACGACCACAAGTGACGACTAGCCTTTTGGATGTAAACACTCTCGAATTCGATCCTCCTCTACAAATGAAGACTATCTTTCGAATGCAAGCTCTCGTGACGTCAATTCTTGTCTTCTTTAAATGACGTGTTGTCGATGACTACCACTTTGGATACGTGCTCTCTCGACGTTGATTCTTCTTCTACAAAGACGTTGACTACCTTTTTGATTTGACAAAAGGGGGAGAAGTAAGTGTAAACGAGTTACTTACATATTTTAATATGCGTTGCGGTTTACTTGTTTGTCATCAAAAAATGGGGAGATTGTTAGTGCAAACATTACGATGTTTAGTCGATATAATCTCTTCGTGTTTTGTTGATGACAAACGTATAACTCGCAATATATTATGTAAAATGTTTAGGTACTCGTAATCACTCAAGAATACATTTGTATACTTCTCTCTACACCTCCAATATCGCACTTAGCATGAATCAATCAAGGCATGAATAAACAAGTTCTTAACCCTACTAAGTGATCAAGGATTAATATTTTCTTAAAACTCACTTTTATATAAAAGGGACAATGTTTTTTTAAATAACTTTATGTTTAAGAAATTTTTTTATTAAAAATAAAATGAATATTTGAATTTGGAATATTCCAAATGGTCTAAGAATATACCTTTGAGGTATAAACTTCACCAGATGGCATTCCCCACTAAAGGACAAAAATGCACGGACTCCAAGCCCGAGGTTCCTTAAATGGACCTGCGGTTCTTTATTGATAAGGAACCGCAGGTACAATTAAGGAACGATGGGTATTTATAGCCGTTGCACTCTTGCCTTATAAATAGCAGATCATTTCCAGATTTTCTTTTAACCCATTTTGCAAGTTTCTTTAAAAACATCTTTAAACCCTTGATTAGTTAGTTTTGATTAATCTTGTTTAAGATGTGATTCTATCCTCAATCCTCTCATCCTCTCAAGTGAAAAGAGAAGAACACTTTCATCACTATAAAGTATGAAGATCTCTCCTTCTATGGATCTAAGTTATGTTTTTAGTTTCACTACAATGTAAATCATGAAGATCCAAGTTGTGTGTATGCTTGGACTTTATGTATATGTAATAGATCTAAGTGATTGGTTCTGTAAAACCCGCATACTTTTACCATGAATAGTACCCTTAAGATCGTACGTATATGATTAGAACGTTCCTTTTATAACATGTTTACGTTTCACGTATAAGAATTTCGAGTATTACGTACGTGTTAGAACACGATAAGTATTTATTACGTATGAACACACGATAATTATTCCAATAATAATTATAAACACGAACATGCGATCATGAAATCATGAACGTAATTTAATCACGAGATAATATTATTTACGTATATATATCTATTACGAACACGAATAAATATATTAAGTCACGATCAATAATTAATTAGAACACATAAAACACGAACACGATAAAACACGAACACACACTATAATATTTAGACTCGATAAATGTACGGGTTACCCTTATGTGGGCCCCTACCCACGAAATTAGGAAGAAAAAGGGCCAAGCCCGTTGTTTTTTTTACTAAACAAGAAAAATTAGGAAAAACATGTCATTTATCACAAAACAAGAAAATAAACAAAAACCCAAATTCTTCTTCCTTCTCCCTCTTTTGGCCGCCACTTTTAATAACACCAAAGAGGTGTTCGGGATGATTTTTGATCTTGAATTTTGTGCAAGCATTCGTGTGTGTTCATCCTTGATCGATCCACGCATTCGGTATAACCTTTTTAATCCTTTTCTTTTATGTTTTGATTTAATAAATCACATAAAATCATGATGTTTTTAAAAACTAATTAAAAACATTTATTAAAACATGTAAATGGTTATGGGGTAAATCAAAACAAGGGTTTTTAGGGGTGTTTGTTCTAGCCGACGCCTAAACCGAGCCTTAAGGGGTCTCGACTTGGCGTATGAACCACCACCGAGACCTCATGGTCTCGGTATGGTGGTGTGGGTCCCACGGTAGCAGCAAACAAGGGGTACCCCGACCTTGGTTCGGGGTATGGTGTTGATTACTGGTCCGGTTCATGGTTTCTAGTCACGATCCGGTTCATTTATTATGTTACGGTTTATGATTTTAATAGTTATATGTTAAAAATTAAATTAATAAAACATGACATAATTAATTTAATTAACATGACTTAGGTTATAAATTTAATTATTAGATCATGAATTTTAACCTAAGTATTTATTTTTAATTAGACTTTATAATTAACTAATTATTAAAAACCATGACTATAATTAATTAATCAACATGACTAAGTATATATTATTAGTAATTAATAATACATGTTTTAACCTAAGTATTTTAACTTATTTAATTATAAACATGATATATCTAATTAAATACTTTTAACCTATAGTTTAATTAATTTACATGTAATGATTAATAAACTATACCTTATATCAATATGACTTAGAAAATAATCAGAAAACACTTAAGCTTAACCACCTTATATCTAATTATGGAAACTTTCTATTTTTAGAAACTTATTTAATTAAGACAGCTAATCTATTTATGGAAACTTTCTATTTTTAGAAACATATTTAATTAAGGCAGCTAATCTATTTATGGAAACTTTCTGTTTTTAGAAACTTATCTATTTTAAGCAGTAATTCTATTTTTGGAAACTTTCTATTTTTGGAAACTTTCTATTTTTGGAAACTTTCTATTTTCGGAAACTTTCTATTTTTGGAAAGTTTCTATTTTTGGTAACTTTCTATTTTTGGAAACTTTCTATTTTAGGAAACCTGCTATTTTTAGAAAGTTACTTATTATTACACAGTAAGTATAATAATACATGAAATACAAGTAATACTTAATCAGAACCGACAAAATATAAGATAAACACAGTTTAAAGCTTAAAACAGTAAAACATGACATGAACGTATAAAATAAGCTAAGACATGACATAAAACCAGTTACGTATGTAGTAATCAGATACTTATACACGTATGTATTTATGTAGCATTAGTGATACCGAAGTAGGACTCTCTTCCATTCGTCTTCTTCGTTCACTGGACATAAGGTACGGATTCCCGTCCTTTCAGTATGGACATTCTTCCTTATTAGGATTCCCCGTATGCAGCCAACTGTTTTCCCGTAGTATAAGTTTATATGTTTGATTGCTTATGTTTAATTTAAGATACCTATAGCCATATACATACATGACCAGTTTCACCTAGTTATGGAGGTACCATAACCATAACACTAGAGGCACTGGTGTTATGACTTCCCGACGGCGGAGTGATTGCTCGTGGCGTCCCTTCAGCTTTTGGCCATATTATTATATTTATCATGTGGGGCGTATGGGTGCATCCTAGTTACATGTTTTTCAGCAGATTACTCAGTGTGAATGTGGTGTGTGCCTTGCATCCTTCACAAGGAGCTGATCCCTCCTACCCAAAACCAGTATATTAAATTAGAGGCAGCCCCTCTAATTTGCATGATGAGGTCACCCCTCCAAGTATTCATGCACGGTGGATTTTCATGACCTATATTAGCTAATGGTAAAATACGTTAAACAGTTTGGATTAGATAAACATAAGGCTTTTCAAACTATAAAACCAGTTTTATAAACATGTTCCATGTTTTCTAGGTCTTATACATTTCTACTGCTATAAAGTATTTATTATGTTTTAGTCATTTATACTATGTCTATATCCGTGCACTGAGCGCTTTGCTCAGCCGTTACTTTCCTTTCCATGTCCCAAAACGGCAGGTACCCTAGGAAAGACTCGAGCATTTGGAGGACGTGCATAGGATGGAAGCTGCTAGAGACTTCTTTTCCTTTTTGCCTTCATATACTTATGCTTGTTTAGTCTTTCATTCATTTATTTTGCTTTATTATGTTTTGGGCTTATGTTTGGGAACCGATGTTTGATTCCGATTATCCCTATGGTCATGTAATGTTTTAGACATCTATCCTTGTATGCTTTGATGACACGCCATAATTACGCGTGACATTCCATTATCAAAATGGGGTGTTACAATTATGGTATCAGAGCCAAGGCTTCGACCTGAAGGCTCTAAAACTTGACCTGTGACTAGTGGGTAGTCACCAGGAACTTCCTAAGCCAACGTTTGTTATACCACGTATTGATGTTTTTAGCGCATTGTAGTTTTAACCATGATGTTTTCAGCACCTTGAGGTTTTAACCTTGATGTTTTCATCGATATTGTTTTACTAATATGGATGGACAACCGTCATTCATATTTAGTTATGTGTCATTGTTTCATGCATAATGTTCCTCGAGAACTGTGGCGATGTGGACTGAACCCCAGTAGTTCATAATTAGTCACATAAATTTTTTTCTAATTAAGTTTTGACATATGAGTTTCATTTATTTATGTTTCATGTATCATTGTTGCAGGAATTATGACTAAGTAATGGTTGGTACAGGACTGGCCCTATTTAGTCGCATGTGCTTTTATCGAAACTTTTAACTTTGGGATCGACCCATAGGCGTCCCCTCGCCATGTCTTTTGTTTGGGACCGACCCATAGGCGTCCCCTCGGACATATAAAGGTTTTTATAAACTACATTACGCATTCATGCACTGCTTTTCATGCATAAAAATTTTCTCATGATTTATTGGCATAAAATTTTTTTCATGTCCCCTCATAAGTTACTATGTTTTTATGTCAAGTATGTTTTCATACTGTCATGGTTAACTTCAGTTTCATGTTGATTATGTTATACACTCCTTCATGATAGATTCTTTCATGTATCTTCATGATAATTCTGTCTTCGTGTTGATTACGTCTTACGCCTCTTTTGTTATTTATGCTTTCATGTAAGACACTATTGGATTTCATTGAATCTTGCTTTCATGATAGTCATGGTTGGTTTTCATTGATCATGCTGTCAGGCAAATCATCGTTGAATTTTGTGTAGCCACACTTTAACGTTTCTCGATACAACCAGAATGATGTCTATGCTAATACTGCCAGGTTATCATGATGGTTTTTCCTAACCGTCTAACCGATACACCTTCCTTAAATCCTGACAAATGATCGACCCCATACCGATCATTTCATGTGCATTCCGTGTGTACTCCATGTACCGTATTCCATGTGTATTTCACATACCTTAATCCATGTGTATTTCACTTGCAATACTTCACGAGTATTCGTTAGTCGATTCTAAATCATCTCAGGCGTATGTTCACTTGCTGATATTCTACAAGATTGCCGATGCCGCTCATAGCTTGGAGATGTTGTTGGGTCTACTAGAATTGTTAGGACCATTGTAATAGTTATATGTAATAGGTAGACTAGGAGGTATGTAGTTCCTCCTGGTCCTAGTAGTAGTAGGAGCAAGTCCTGCTCCTGGTCCTAGTCGAAGTCAAACTTTATTATTTACTTAATATTCTGTTAGGATATGCATGAGATATGTTAGGAAAGGATATGCATATCAGTTTTACACGTTTTTTTTAATGATGTATTAGGGTTTCCTTGTAGTATAAAAGGAACCTTAGGCAGAAGGGTTACAGAGACCTTCACCAAACGTAGTTCTAGTGATTATTAATATTAGAAATCCTTAGAAAGGATCAAGTCTTTATAGTTATTCTGTTCTTCTTGATTACATTTATATTTTACATTCATATTGTGTATAGAGTCTCTTTGTGATTTGACTTGTGATTACAGAAGTCATTCACCGGTCCTGACAGGCTGCAAGATCTACATCTGGTAGACCCAACAAGTGGTATCAAAGCCTGGAAGGGTCTCTATACAAGAAGAATCAAGTTTTCTTATTACTGACATTTTGTTTATCATGTCTGCCTCAACTTCTACTCAAACAAGAGAAGACAGCACTCCTAAAATTGTGCAACCTTAGCAGATCCTGGCTACGGTCTCTAACACGAATGGTAAATTCCCTCTTCTGAAAAAGGGTGAATATGATAACTGGGCAATGAAGATGGAATGGTGAATCACCAACACTGATCAAGATCTTTGGAAGATCATTCTGAATGGGAACATCAGGAAGCTTACTGGACGAGACAAGAATGGTAATATTACCCTTCTTGACCCTAAATCTCATGAGGAAATCATAGCTATTCAGAAGGAGGTAAAAGCAAAAACGATTTTGCTTCAATCTCTTCCTGAAGATCACATGGGTGACTTCTACCATTTGGATGATGCCAGAGAGATCTGGAATGGCATAAAAGCAAGGTTCGGTGGGAATTAGGAATCAAAGAAAATGCGAAGGTCCATGCTGAGAGATGAATTCACCGAATTCAAAATCTCAGAAACTGAAGGTCTAAATCAAGGGTATGATAGGTTCCAGAAGATATTGAGCCAGTTGAATCAACTTCGGTCAAAGCCTGATGATGGTGATATTAATGCAAGGTTTCTTAAAGCCTTACCCTACTCATGGAATCAGGTGGTGATCTCTCTCAAAGCCAAAGGTGGGCTTGACTATCTCACCTTTGATGATCTGTTTCATAGGCTCAGAACTTTCGAACCCCATGTAAGAGGATTTTCTAGTGACTCTTTTCCCACTCCTGCTAATTCAGCCTTTGTGAGTTCTATGGCATCTAGTCCCATGTCATATGCAAGTAGCCCAAGCAATATTGTCTCCTCTTAGCATACTGTTCAGCATACTTCTGCTCCTGATCCTACTGCCAAGTCTGGTAGTATGGTAGAAGTCGTTCTTCATTCTTTTGTGGCTGATGTTAATGCTGAACAACAACTTGCTTTTGATGACTTCAAACAGGTTGATAAACTTGACCTGGATGAGATAGATCTTAAATGGCAGATGGCCAGGCTTACTCTTAGGGTTCACAAGTTTGAGAAGAAAGCAGGGAGGAAATTTAATTACAACCCTCGGGAGCCAGCAAGATTCGATAGAAGCAAGGTTCGATGCTATAACTGCCAACAACAGGGTCACTTTGCAAGGGAGTGCCCTAGCAAGAATGATCAGGAGAAGAACAGGTACTCCGCTTTCAAGGTTCAGGAGATAAAAGATGACAGGAAGGCATTGGTATCTGTTGACTCTATGGTCAACTGGAATGATCATCAGGCTTCTACTCTGGAATCAGCTGAGTCCTCAATTGACGTGTTTGCAATGATTGCTGGGAATCTCTCTGATGCAGAAGAAGCAGACAAGTTTGCTCTTATGGGCATCTCACCTCAGGTCACTCCATACCAGGATCCTAGTCTAGGCATTGTTGATAGTGGTTGCTCCAGGAGCATGACTGGCAATAAAATTCTTTTCTCTAACTTTGTACCATTTCATGGAGGCAAGGTCTATTTTGGTGAGGGTGAAGGCAGAATCACTAGCAAAGGAACGATAAAGACTCCAAATCTAAATTTTGAGCAGGTCTACTATGTGGAAGCACTTCAACACTTCAACTTGATTTCGGTCTCTCAGATTTGTGACAAGAAGCAGTTTGTTCTCTTCACCGATACTGATGCACTTGTGCTTTCCAAAGACTTTTAGCTTCCGGATGACTCACAAGTTCTACTCAGAATCCCTAGAAGACACAATCTCTATAGCATCAAGTTGAATGAAGTCAACCCTACTGGTCAACTAGCATGTCTAGTTGCTAAAGCCTCAGAAGATGAAGCCACTAAATGGCACCGAAGGATGGGGCATGTGAACTTCAAGACCATTCACAAACTTGCAAATCTGAACCTGGTCTCTAGTTTACCTCCCAAGACGTTTAGAAATGATATAAATTGTATTGGCTGCAGCAAAGGCAAACAGCACAAAGCATCCTTCAAGGCCATTACTGCTCTAAGTCTTATTACTGAACCATTGCAGCTACTACACATGGACTTATTTGGTCCTACTTCCATCAGGATCATTGACCACAAGCAATTCTGTTTGGTGGTAACTGATGGATATAGCAGGTTTACGTGAGTGTTCTTCATGGCTGCCAAGAGTGAGACATACTCAATTCTTAGAGATTTTCTTACCTTGATAGAGAACCAGTTGTCTAAGAGAGTTAAAGGTATTCGTTGCGACAATGGAACCGAGTTTAAAAATAAAGACCTCATTACACTTTGCAATGCTAAGGGCATCAAAAGAGATTATAGTGCTGCTAGGACTCCTCAACAGAATGGTGTGGAAGAAAGAAAGAACAGGACACTAATAGAAGCAGCAAGAACTATGCTTGCCGATTCCAAGCTTCCAACCATGTTCTGGACAGAAGCTGTTAATACTGCAAGTTATGTTTTGAATAGGGTTTCTATTACCAATCCTCACAAGAAGACTCCTTATGAGCTGCTCACGGGCAAAGTTCCAAATATTGCTCATTTGAAGCCTTTTGGGTGTCCAGTCACCATTCTGAATACTAGTGACTATTTGGGGAAGTTTGAGGGCAAGGCAGATGAAGGATACATTGTGGGATATTCAGCTCATTCTCGGGCGTATCGTGTCTACAATCTTCAAGCCAAACGGATCATTGAAACTATTAATCTCAGGTATTTTGAGGAGAAGTCAAACATCCAAGGCAAAGGTCCAGAATGGTATTTTGATCTTGATTATCTTAGTGATTTGTTAGATATTTTCGTTTCAAAACTAACCATGATGCAGGACCACAAGTGTTTGAAACTTCTAGTACTGGTGTTCCTTCTAGTCTTTCTGATTCAGATGATGAGGATGACATTTTTGTGGATCCATCCTATTCCACCACAGTTTCTCCTTCTCCTCCTAGTGATGCAACTCCATTGGATGTACAGGATTCCCAAGCAGCTCTTGACACTCTTCTCAAACAACAACAAGAAGCTACTAAAGCAGCTGCTCAAGGTAGTTTTGAGTTTCCCTTGGTTGAGCCTACTGACAAAGTTGCTCCTGTTACTCCAGCTTCTGCTCCTAGTGCTAGCTTATCACCTACTGGTACTCCGGCTAGTGAGTCTGCTTCCAATACTCGTTTCTCCAGTCCTTCTGCTTTGGGGAACCATGAAAAGAAGTCTTCTACCAAGCTGGATGATATTCATAAACAACCAGTAGATGGGATTTTCCAAAATGATTACAAAACCTATAGGCAGAGACTCATCTAGGATATGATAACAATGATTGTAAGCACAGCGGAATATAATAAAGAACACAATCAAAGTTATGAACAAGGCTTTCTTATTCATAAAATACTAATAAGCTACTACTACTAGCTCTTGGTGCCTTATAGGCTTGACACCAGGAGGAACACACACACCTTTAGTTTACATTGTATATCAATGGATGCTCAACATGTGTGTCTAACCCTCTTTATATAATAGAGGGACTAGGGTTTACAAGCCAAACCCTAGCTTACTAACTAACCTAATATTACATATTAGGTCCTTATTGTTTCTTCTGTCTTCATCTCTGCCTATAGGTTTTGTAATCATCAAATCTGTATGTCCCAACAATCTTCCCCTATTTGATATTACAAAACAATGTGCATGAAGAAACAATGCTCGAACATGTCATCACGATAATAAGCTGCACATCTAACTATTCTTCCCCTTTTTGTAATCAGCAAATAGGGTCTTGTGCAACTCGTAGACGCTTCCCCTTAAGTGATGCATGTAGATGGTTAAGTATATAAACAATCATACTAACCATCTCTTGAATCTTGAACTCAGTGGCATAGATCATTTCTTCCTTCAGTATGAAAAAGACATGCTTATTACAATATCATGTAATAAAATGTCTTTGAATAATTCTTGTAGTCAATATATGCATGGCGATCACATGCAATGGCCGATAGTCTCAGTGAGCTCTGACGGATCAACCAGAAACCACTCGATGCTTATGATCATGCTAATTTTGTGATGATCATATCATGAACTGTATGGTATCATATGCCCCCCAAATATTTGTAAAAGAGCGTGTAACTGTTCCAGTTAAGAATTATAGCATAAACTGATCCTCTGAAACGATCTATACCCCCCGTCAAGATGAACTCCCCTCTTTTTTTAAACGAACAGCAGGAACCAACACAAACCACCAGAAGAAACCATAACGTACCAGTAGAAACGACCAGTAGAAACGACCAGTAGGAACGACCAGTAGGAACGACCAGTAGTAACGACCAGTAGGAACGACCAGTAGTAACGACCAGTAGGAACGACCAGTAGGAAACCACTATGAAGGCTAAGCTTCCCCTCGATCCATCTATGCTTCCCCTAAAGAAGTGCATGTCCAATCCGATATGTTCCTTGGAGTGATCACTGATGAAGAAAATCAAGTATAACGAATTTGATGAAGAAGTGGAACCTCCCAAACTTGTGTCTTATATCATGCATTTTATCCAGTTTTTGGTACACGGGAACGGATAACCCTCACAACTATGAGCCAGCTGTTAGCTATAACAATATATTTAGTCAAAATGATATATTTTTTTATCAAAATGACAAGGTGTATTGCTCACCAACAGTTTTTGATACATGGGAACTGCTAACCTTCACAACTATGAGCCAGTTATAAGCTGTAACAATATATTTAGTCCAAAGACAAGGTGTATTGCTCACCTAAATGCTGATATAATAAGAAACAAATTTGTGAAACTCAACTACAACATCAAATAAATAATCAAGCATCAACTTCAATGACCAGAAGGAACCATAGCTCACCAGTAGGAATGACCAGCAGTAACGAAAACCTACCAGTAGCATCTCAAACCCCGTTCTATTTTTTTTTTATTTTTTTATTTTTTTTTATTTTTTTTTACCTTCTGTCACCACAATGTCGCTAAGCTGTTGTTGATGCCGTTGTTGTCCAGCCCATCATAACTCCATCACGTTAGACCACGTTCAGATCAGAAGAAAGTATATATGGAAGATGTTATACTTCCTTAAATCAAGCCATCAACTCAGGACCTCATAATTTTCGTAACGTCCTATAGGCAGAGATGAAGACAGAAGAAACAATAAGGACCTAATATGTAATATTAGGTTAGCTTAGTTAGTAAGCTAGGGTTTGGCTTGTAAACCCTAGTCCCTCTATTATATAAAGAGGGTTAGACACACATGTTGAGCATCCATTCAGATACAATGTAAACTAAAGGTGTGTGTGTGTTCCTCCTGGTGTCGAGCCTATAAGGCACCAGGAGCTAGTAGTAGCAGCTTATTAGTATTTTATGAATAAGAAAGCCTTGTTCATAACTTTGATTGTGTTCTTTATTATATTCTGCTGTGCTTACAATCATTGTTATCATATCCCAAATGAGTCTAGATCCTAAGACTCAACAAGTGGTATCAGAGCCTGGAAGGGTCTCTATACAAGAAGAATCAAGTTTTCTTATTACTGACATTTTGTTTATCATGTCTGCCTCAACTTCTACTCAAACAGGAGAAGACAGCACTCCTAAAATTGTGCAACCTCAACAGATCCTGGCTACGGTCTCTAACACGAATGGTAAATTCCCTCTTCTGAAAAAGGGTGAATATGATAACTCGGCAATGAAGATGGAATGGTGGATCACCAACACTGATCAAGATCTTTGGAAGATCATTCTGAATGGGAACAGCAGAAAGCTTACTGGACGAGACAAGAATGGTAATATTACTCTTCTTGACCCTAAATCTCATGAGGAAATCATAGCTATTCAGAAGGAGGTAAAAGCAAAAACAATTTTGCTTCAATCTCTTCCTGAAGATCACATGGGTGACTTCTACCATTTGGATGATGCCAGAGAGATCTGGAATGGCATAAAAGCAAGGTTCGGTAGGAATGAGGAGTCAAAGAAAATGCGAAGATCCATGCTGAGAGATGAATTCACAGAATTCAAAATCTCAGAAACTGAAGGTCTAAATCAAGGGTATGATAGGTTCCAGAAGATATTGAGCCAGTTGAATCAACTTCGGTCAAAGCCTGATGATGGTGATATTAATGCAAGGTTTCTTAAAGCCTTACCCTACTCATGAAATCAGGTGGTGATCTCTCTCAAAGCCAAAGGTGGGCTTGACTATCTTACCTTTGATGATCTGTTTCATAGGCTCAGAACTTTCGAACCCCATGTTAGAGGATTTTCTAGTGACTCTTTTCCCACTCCTGCTAATTCAGCCTTTGTGAGTTCTATGGCATCTAGTCCCATGTCATATGCAAGTAGCCCAAACAATACTGTCTCCTCTCAGCATACTGTTCAGCATACTTCTGCTCCTGATCCTACTGCCAAGTCTGGTAGTATGGTAGAATCCGTTCTTCATTCTTTTGTGGCTGATGTTAATGCTGAACAACAACTTGCTTTTGATGACTTCAAACAGGTTGATAAACTTGACCTGGATGAGATGGATCTTAAATGGCAGATGGCCATGCTTACTCTTAGGGTTCACAAGTTTGAGAAGAAAGCAGGGAGGAAATTTAATTACAACCCTCGGGAGCCAGCAAGATTCGATAGAAGCAAGGTTCGATGCTATAACTGCCAACAACAGGGTCACTTTTCAAGGGAGTGCCCTAGCAAGAATGATCAGGAGAAGAACAGGTACTCCGCTTTCAAGGTTCAGGAGATAAAAGATGACAGGAAGGCATTGGTATCTGTTGACTCTATGGTCAACTGGAATGATCATCAGGCTTCTACTCTGGAATCAGCTGAGTCCTCAACTGACGTGTTTGCAATGATTGCTGGGAATCTCTCTGATGCAGAAGAAGCAGACGAGTTTGCTCTTATGGGCATCTCACCTCAGGTACAACATTGTCCTCTAGGTTGTCATGATAAATACTCAGAATTGTTGTCTCAATTTAATAAAGTAAATGATCAAAATGATAAGTATTTTTTAGAGGTTCAAGCCTATAAGGATTCATTAAATACTTTGGAACAACAGAAAAGGTGGTTACAAGATACACAACGTGCGTTTGAGGATAAAATCAGGATACTAAGCATTGATTTAGAAAACACGACAAATATGCTTAAATATACAGAAACAGAAAGAGATGCTAGTATCAAAGAAAAAGAGGAGATGCAAGCTAAATTAGACTATACAATGTTAAGATTTGACAAATGGCAAAAGGCACCTAAAAATATTTCAAAATTAATTGATAGTAGCATGTCTGGCAGAACTAAAAGAGGCTTAGGATTTGAAAAATATATTGATTCAGAAGATGTATTTGATTTATCTTTTTCAAGTGTATTTGATGCCGACAAAGAGGACGAGGGCAAACCTAGTTACAATAGGTTTAAACCAGCAGCAGAAATGCATGCTGTCCCTCCTCCTCTTACTGGAACTTTTATGCCCACTTCATGGCATAATGACTCGGATGGATCACAGATGCTTGAGTCTCCAACAAGTTCTACTAATACTAATGACTTTGTCTCATGTAATTTCAGTGACAAAGCCGGTGACTCTGCATCTAGTGGTTCAAGTGAAGAGTCAAGACCTACAAGTTCCAAGTTGAATGAACATGCTGCTACTGGTGCTAGGAAGTGTGAAGAAAAAGTTGCTGTCAAGTCAAGTGTGTCTGGTCCTTGTTTATTGAGTCCTAGGAAGAATGTTTTTCCTAGAAATGTGTGTAATAAAGTAGGCAGTATGAAACAATCTCATTCTAATAAAAAGTCTTTCAAAACATGTTTTGTTTGTGGCAGTGCCTTTCATTTAATTAAAGATTGTGATTATTATGACACACATGCATCTGTTAATCATGCTTTTCCTGCTCCTGGTCCACCAGGAGTTGCTTCATATGCTTCTAGAAGACTTAATCCTAGTGCTCCAACGTTTAATACTTCTAGAGTATCCTCTCCTTTAGCTTCTGATTATTGGAGAAATAGTGGATTCCAAACACCCAGTAATTATTTTCAAAATTTTAATCCAATCTATTCACATAATTTGGACCACTCATATTGGGATGGTCAATCCTTGAGGTCTAGGATTGAGGGGAGGCAAAGCCTAAGGGGAGGCTTTGTGTACATATTAGGACAGACTAACGTATTGATAGAATTTAACAACATATTTTCTTGGTTCTGATGGTGTGTGGTGCTTCTGATGGAGGATTTTGCTCTCTTCTGGTGGATATGGCCTTACATGACTGGCTTCTGGTCCTCTTTGGTCAGCTTCTAGTTATACTTGGTTGGCTTCTGGTGGTTTTAAATCCTTCCATGTCAAGTGGTGTTTGGCTGCTGGTACTGGTGTGGCATAGTGTTCATTCCTTTTGTCCTTGGTTACTCTCGTTTTGCTCCTAGTCTGACCATTGTGTGCTTTGACTTTTGGTCAACGCTCCCAATCCTGGTATTTACAGTTTTAAGTTATGCATGGTTAATTGGGAGTTGGTAATTATGTTAAAAAGGGCAAGTGGTTACTATGCAACTATGGTTTAATTTGAAAGGGCAACCCCCCATTAATAGGGGTCAATGAATAGTTACCACTTTCTTTATATATGGTCAACATACACCCTTGACTCACTCATTACAATTAACACACACACAAAACCGCTTCTACTCTCTTCACCCTAATCACAATCCTTCTTCCATCAATTAATCAAGATCCATGGCTTCTCTTGCTTACCAACCTGCTCACAATCGAGTTGCTTATCTGGGTGATGGTCCACATCGTGAACATTTTGCTGACATCCTGGATTACATTAAAGCATCCAACCTAAGGTTTGCATTTACTGTATGTCCCACCATATATGATAGTATTATTAGACAGTTTTGGGCGTCTGCTCAACTTGTGAATGTGGCTGGTCGTCCACGTGCACTCCATGCTACCATAGATGGACGTGCATATGTGGTGACGGAGGCTTCAATTCGCTCTTCTCTTCATCTTCAGGATGAGGGTGGTGTTGAATCCATCCCCAATTCGGAGGTATTGGAGGGGATGGCTGCTTTAGGTTATGAACATGGGGGGAAGTTTAACTTCCAGAAAAATAGGTTTTCCCCCCAATGGAAGCTTCTGGTCCACTTTTTAATCCATTGTATGAGTCCCAAGTCTGGGAGTTGGGATGCTTTCCCTACTCCTTTGGCTACTGGTCTTATTTGCTTAGCCCAGGGTAGAGTGTTTAATTTTTCTCATTATCTATTTGAGGGGATGGTTAGTAATTTGTCTACTGCTGGTTCGAGAAAGAAGTTTCTTATGTACCCTAGGTTTCTTCAGCAAATCCTTGTTTGCATTCCTCGTGATAGGACTGAGCATGTGCCGTCTAAACTTACAGCTAAAGTGTATTACAATATGGTCAATGGGTTTACTGGGGAATGGAGGCCCCTGACTGAAGCCATGTTAGGATTGGCTCAGGGTCCTATGGGTGAGGAGGAGGAGGCTCCTGAGTTTGTTGTGATTAATGATGACCCCATGGAGGAGGAGGCTCCTACTGCTGGTGCCACTCCTGTGGTTGAGGAGGAGCTGGTTGAAGAGGTGGTGGTTGAAAAACCATCCCCTTCCAAGGCTGGTCCTTCTTCAGTCCCACACACGTCTCTATTTGTGGAGACTCCACCTCCTAGTCCCGCCCCACACTCGACTGATAAACCGTTTGATGCTAGTACTCCACAGGTTGACCCACATGTTGCTTCGGGCTCCAGTGATGCTTTCCCTGATCCAAGTTCTCTTGGTGGGCAGGCGGAGGAGCCTACTACACTGATATCTTTGCTTGATCTTATGCGCAGGTACCATGAGCGGATGATTTGTTTGGAAGCTGATTTAAACCAACATCGGAAGCTTACTAGGGAGTTTGTTCTTCCTTTGGCTGATCGCATCAAAGCGTTGGAAACTCAGCAACGGCGTCGCAAGAAGCATGTGGTCCATTCAGATTCTGATGAGGAGGGTACGGAGAATGTTGAGGATGGCTTGACGTTGTTGGCAAAGGCTGCCTTTGCTGATAAAGTTTATGATGATTTGCCGGTTCCTCCAACGTCCTCCAGTGTTCCTTCTCCTGGTGCTACTCCACCTTCTATGGGTGGTGCTTCTGATCCTGCTGATGATTCTAATGCTGGTACCTCTCATGCTTCGAAGGGCAAGGCCCCTATGACTGATGCTCCATCCCCATCTCGCAAGCGTACCCGTCGCCAGATTGAAGAGGAAAGGCTAGGTGAGGAGGCTGCTCGTCGGGTTCAAGCTGAGATTGATGAAGCTGATAGGGCTGCTGAGGAAGAGCTTCAAAAGCGCAGGCGTGAACAGATTCAGCATGATGCCATGCATTGGAGTGATAGTGAATGGATGCAAGTTTTGACTGTTCTCACTCGGGATTATGCTCAGTTTAAAGATCTTTTGGGTGATGATGTTGATGAACACAATTGTATTCCACGGGCTATGGTATTGATGCGTAAGCATCAGTTGGCTCTTGCTACAGAACTTAAGAAATAGAGAAAGAACAGACCTTTATCTCGGGCTGAAGAGTGCCAGCAGATGCAACGTTATGTGAAATATCAGTCTGCTGCTCATTTTAATGCTCCTTGGACGTGGGCCCGGGTGCGGGCTTTGACTTTTGATGAGCTAAAGGCCCTTTATGAAAAGATGGTTAAGCGTCAGAGTCAACCTATTCCGGAAAGATTTATTTACCATCCTCGTGGTGTGACTTCTTCTACGCCTGCTGATTCTACTGGTCCTTCGTCTGCACCCACTCCTGGTTCTGCTGCTAGTCCATCTGGTTTTGTTGCTACTTCCGCTGGTCCTTCTACTTCACCTTTGGTTGCTCCTATGGGTTCTACTGTTGGTCCTGCTACCACCATCTTTGCTACTACCACCACCACACATGTTACCACCACCATACCTACTACATCTGATGTGCCATCTCCATCACCACCAGTTCCTGGAACTCAACCTAATCCTACTTCTGATGCAGCTCCTAGTGGTCCATTGGGTGGACACATTCATGAGTCTACTTTTACTGCTTCCCCTGCTACTACTGAGGTTAGGGTAAAGGTTGAACCCACACCTACTGATTCCACACCTCGACGTTCCCTTCGCCAGAAACAAGCTCGTCGTATTCGCCGTGGTAAGACAGTTCCTTTTGATAAGCGTGATCCTGAGAATTTAATTGATGCAGCTTCTGACAGCGATTCTGACTTACCCTTGGGCAATGGGAACATTACTGGTTATATGGTTGAGCGTTCTACGACACTTCCTGGTGGCGTATCCCATCAGATTACTTTGAGTGATGGGTCTGTGCGATTGGCAACGGGTTTGCAGGGTGTGTTGTCTTGGGCTGACCGTATGGATCTTATGGCATTGTATGGACTTGTTGATTCTAGTATGCCGTTTGACCCAATGGCTGTGTCTTCATGGCCTGGTCTGCGTATCTGGGCTGATCTCAAGCTGATGTTGGATGCTCCTCCTAATGCTCCTGTTTCGGTCATATGGAAGGATCAAATGCAATGGGAGATTCTGCGCTGGAAGCTATATGCTGGATGTGGTGTTCATATGTTGGAATTAGAATCTGGTCATATGGTGTTTATGCTGACGGACGTGGAGTATCCTTTGACTATTTCTTCGATGGAGGCAATGTTGGCGAGTCACTTGCAAATTTCTACTGCTCCATCTGGAAATGAGTCCTCTATGGCCACGACATTAGTGGAAGGTATTCAGGTGCGGTTATTAGCCGATAAGAAGGCTGCTTCTGGTATGTGATGTGCTTGGGTTGTAAGTGGTTATGTTTTGCATTTTTGTTCATTTGTTCTTATTCTCATTCTTTTCACCATTATGTACAGTGATTGGTGAACTTCACTATATATAGTTAAAAAAAACACATAATATAACAATTCATAAAAAAATATATATATATATATATACTTTTTATATAATATCTGCTTATACTTTTAACACAGTTTAGCTTTTATACTTGTGAATAATATCCCTTGGCTGCTTCACATTGTGGGTTCTGGTTACTGATTTGAGCTTGTCCTGGTACTTGGCTTCACTTGGTGTTGGACGTGGTCCACACAACAAATGGTTCTCAACTTACCATGTCTAATCGACAAGAAAAAGTTGATTCACCTTGAGGGTACGGCTCCTGGTGCGATTCTCAAATCCGTTGATGGTTGCCAGGTTACCCAAAACTGGATGGTTTTCACTTGCCATAGTCTTGGACTGAAAAGTGGCTAATCCAAGGGGGTACGGCTCTTGGTAAAGATCTTATCAAATCCGTTGATCGCTGTAATAGCTTGCTTAAAGCTATAGGGTGTTCAACTCACCGATGCTTCATTGCTAAGAGTTGGCGAGTCCAGAGGGGTACGGCTTCTGGTAAAGACGCATCAAATCCGTTGACGGCTGTGATGGTTTGCCTAAAATCATCAGGGTACTCCCACTCACCATTGATTCACGTTCTAAGAGTTGGGTTGGGTTCTAGTCTCCCAGGGTGATGCTTATTCCACCAGAATGCCTAGCTAGCCCAAGAGCGAGCAGCTACTTGGTCAAGGCTCATCAAATCTGCTCATGTTGCTGAAAAGATTCAACACGATGCTAATTTGTTCCAAGCTTTGGAGAAGCTTCTAGTGTTTCATGTTGCGGCGGTTACTCTGATTCTTATCTTGTTGATGCTGCTATTTGTTTTGCTGATCCAATCCTCGGGCTTTCTTTGCACGTTTTCCAGGAAACTTGAACTCAACAGGTCAAATTCAAGTTTAGGGGAGGATTGTTAGGACCATTGTAATAGTTATATGTAATAGGTAGACTAGGAGGTATGTAGTTCCTCCTGGTCCTAGTAGTAGTAGGAGCAAGTCCTGCTCCTGGTCCTAGTCGAAGTCAAACTTTATTATTTACTTAATATTCTGTTAGGATATGCATGAGATATGTTAGGAAAGGATATGCATATCAGTTTTACACGTTTTCTTTAATGATGTATTAGGGTTTCCTTGTAGTATAAAAGGAACCTTAGGCAGAAGGGTTACAGAGACCTTCACCAAACGTAGTTCTAGTCATTATCAATATTAGAAATCCTTAGAAAGGATCAAGTCTTTATAGTTATTCTGTTCTTCTTAATTATATTTATATTCTACATTCATATTGTGTATAGAGTCTCTTTGTGATTTGACTTGTGATTACAGAAGTCATTCACCGGTCCTGACAGGCTGCAAGATCTACATCTAGTAGACCCAACAGATGTTACTAAAGGTTGATGCTGCTGATGTTGGGAGATGCTACGAGATGCTGATGATGTTCACAACCTGGAGCTCATACAAGACGAAGACAAAGGCGTTAGATCAAAGCGATCGGACGAGATGATGCTTCACCACCAGACGATTTTCATCAATCATTGTCCTTAATTCTTAGTTACATGTCACACATCATCCAGTTGTCATTTCAGTTATATGAGTGAAGACCGGTACCAGCCGGCCACTCAGCTGAATAGTTACATGAATCACAGTCATGACAATGACCGTCATGGAACTGACAGACAAGATGATAGTAACCACTACTATGACAACAACTATCCTAGAAATCGCAACTGAGGCTCCAGTCGCGGACGTGATCAGACATACAATTGATCAGTGGTCCATCCGATCCGCCAATTCTGGCATAATACCCTAATATTGTGGTTCTAGTTATTTCACATCTCGAGACACATGTCAAGACATCAGTCAAGACACATGTCTCACGTATACTTTCTGAAGACACATGTCCAGACACCAGTCAAGACATATGTCACGCTTACATTTCTCAAGACACGAGTCAAGACACATGACTCACGTCTAATTATGGAACATTTCTAAGAAATTCAGGGTACCCTCCAAGGATATATCCATTTTGTTGTGTCATGTATGAATCAGGCCACAAGAATTTCAGTATCATTACCGGCGCATCAGTGAGAACTGTCACGTTTCCTGATGACACTTTCATTTCTTGTAACCATAGCTCATAGATTCATGACCATGAAGGACGCCTTTCGTATTCCCACGTATACGAAGGTTTTCCTTCAGCTTAATGATGAGATCCAAGCTGCAAACACATTTCCTCGGACAGACACGAGTTGAATTTTATCCTAATTATGGACTATGAACAACACACCATGCTACGATTCATAATTATGTACAGTAATGTTCAGGCTCCTGAATACATTCAGCTTGATTTTCCATCGGGAAAATCTGTACAAATTATCTATGCTTACAAGCATGTGCGTTGTTAGCCACGGTCGCTAAAATTTTCTAGCTGTCAGTAAGACACGACCACTTAAGTCTTTTACGCATAGCCAGTTGATTATTCCAAAATCTTCCTATACATTCCAGAAGAACCTACAAGGAGAAGGATGGTACCATGAGATTATGTGTCGACTACCGTTGATTTAAACAAATCACCATTCATGACCGTTATTCTCCTACACGTATCGAAAACATGTCCAATCGACCTTATAGTTTTAATCACTTTTCCAATATCGAACTCATGATCATGCTGCCAACAGTGACTTGTGAAAGAGCAAGACATGTCCATGACTGCTATTCGTACACGACTCGGTCAAGCTAGATTTATGATTTTGAATTAGTCTCATCAATGCTCTAACAGCATTATAAGAATGAGTTTCCATGAACTCATAGCAAATTCATCAGTGTTTTCATTGAGGATAACCTAATTTACCTTAAGCCTAGAGAAGAACAGGAAGACCATATCTGCACTATGTTGCAAATTCTATGACAAGAGAAATTTTACCCTGGAAATTTTTTCCAATATCAATTCTGTTTGATTACAGTGACACGCTGAATCACATGGCTTTCTACGGTTAATCTTACCATGACTCAGCTCATGCGTAAAGGAGAGAACCCTACACTACATTAGGTGTTCTAGAAAATCCTACGCTAGGAGAAGTCTAGATTCAGAGACTCAGAGTTTCACAAACTCCTATGTATCAAGTTCTACGAGCAAGATACAGTTACGTTCATATCTAGGTAACTGACATACCAACAGGTTAAGATAGGACACCAACAAACTGGGATGTTTTCATCATCTGAAATTGTGAATTGACATAGGACAAGATCTCCACGGATTTTGGTTACCAGTTTAACGCAAACTCAGAAGAAGCATGATGCTATCTGGTTTATTACAAACAGTTTGATCAAGTCTGCAGAATCCTTACATCCGCAAGGATTTCAGAACCAACAGATTGATCGAACATGTTCCAGCCAAGGCTCATCCGATCACTTGGCAATTCCTCAGTTATCGAGTCAGACAAATATTCATAATTATGCTCTTTATATACTTCACGTCCTTGTTCTAATTTCACGACTTGCTTTCGCGCTCACGTTAATGACACTATTCATGTTCATGATGGCATCTCGGCTTACGATATTATGTTCATTTTTCTCATTCTGGGAAGTTTTGCAAGAACTTGAGAGACCAGACCCAAGTTTAGTATAACTCCCTATCCTCAGATAGACGTTTCTCGTCATATTCTATGTCTCACCTTGTAGCGTTTGGCGTTACCACCATTATATTCTATGTTCACGTTATGTTTCACATGTCATGTACATTCCACGTTCCTCATATCATGATCAAGATATGTTACACGTATCATGGATCACGATAGGTTTACTCAGATTACACTCATCATAACTCCACGTATCACGTTCAAAATTTTTCACGTATTACGTTCAAAAATTTTCACGTACTACGTTTCCTTATGTCTCACGTGTGGGATATGTAAATCTTGCTTATGTTTTAGAGAGAGAAATAGATAGAGAGATGTTGGAACTTACATAATTCTAGAGAGAGAAACAAAAGTTTACTATATGTAAAAATGAAGAACCACACACCCTCTCCATCTAAGGAGAGGGTTTATATACCCAAGCCCTTGTCATGGGCTTGGGCTTACATTTGGGCCGGCCTACATGTTATGTTTAGTCATTATATTCGCCTAAGTCGTGTCTAGGGAGAGTGTCGAATAGCCTAGTTTCCTAATAGCTATGAATAAAGGTCGGTTTGCAATGTCTAAGCCCAACCCGGCCCGTAGGACTTGTAATAGTCGGTTCCCCCTCATCTCTATAAAAGGAGGTGAGGGGGAACAAACCAATTACGTCATTCTTTCATAATACTAATCAAGTAACGATTAGGGATAATACCTTGTGGGTTTTTCTGTCGATTCGATTCTGCTTGTGTGTGTGTTCTTCGATCGGTGATTCCGCATCTAGTAATCAGGGGTTGTAGGGAATAAACCCTACAAGTGGTATCAGAGCTTGGTTCTTCGAGCGCTGGTTATCTAGGATCGATCGAAGGTGGTGGTGTTCAGGGATCGTGGACATCATTGAACTGCAGCTTGAATCGCCAGAAACGGGTTCTTGATCTTTGGTTGTTGTCTGCCATTGTTGTTCTTCTGTGGAGGCTGGATAACAAGGAAGGAAGAGGAAGAAGAAGATTCGATTGTTTGTGTGGGTTAGATAAAAAGAAAAGTCAACCCTATTAATCTGTATTTTTTCTTTTGGGCCAAAGATTATTAGTTTGCTTTTGGGCCCAAGACAAATATAATTGGATCAAAAGCTTTTTAAAAGTGATTATTATTATTTGTTTGTTATAAACAAAAGTAGTATTATTTTTAATAAGTTTTACACAAGGGGACTTCGTAATTCGTGATTGTGAGGTTTAACATATCACAAGGTTTAGCGAGTTACCGAAGGGACTTTGTCGGTTTGTGATTGTGAGGTTTTCACAAGGTTTAGCAAATCAACAAAGGGATTAAAGAATGACGGGAGCCAAGTTTGACATCGAGAAATTCGATGGAACTGGTGATTTCGGTTTATGGAGAGAATCAAGATGCGTGCTTTATTAATCCAGACCGGATGTGAAGCAGCTCTGGAGGTTTTACCCGCGAATATGGAAGCTGAAGAGAATTCTAAGCTTGACAAGAAAGCTCACAGTGCCATGATTTTGTGTTTAGGTAACAAGGTCCTGAGAGAGGTTATCGGGGAGACGACTGCAGCAGGGGTTTGGTCAAAGCTCGAGTCTTTGTATATGACAAAGTCATTGGCCAACAAGTTGTACCTGAAGAAGAAGTTGTATACATTCAACATGCCGACTGGACGAAAGATTTCCGAGCATATAGATGAGTTCAACAAAATCGTTCTTGATTTAGCAAATATTGAGGTAAAATTCGAAGATGAAGATCTTGCTTTATTGTTACTCACGTCTTTACCAGCATCATACGAACACTTTGTGGATACCTTGCTTTATGGACGGGAAGATTTGACTTTGGAGGACGTGATGGCCACACTAAATTCAAAGGAAATCAAAGAAAGGTTCAAGGCGAAGGGGGATGATGGTGAAGGGTTATATGTAAGGGGAAGAACTGGTCATAGGAATTCGCATCAGTCATGGGGAAAGTCAAGATCGAAGTCTCGAGGTGGAAGACTCAAATGCTTTATTTGCCAATCTGAGGAGCACTTGAGAAAAGATTGTCTGAAGAACAATCGCAAGAAGTCAAAAAGTTACGTCAAGAAAGATGATCAACCAAGCTCTAGTGGTTCGATTTACGACGATTCTGAGGTGATGATGGTGATGAGTGCAGAAAGACTGCAAGATTGGATCATGGATTCAGGAGGTTCATATCACATGTCACCCAGGTTAGATGTATTTTTTTATTTTCTGGAATGCGATGGGGGCAGCGTACTGTTAGGAGACAACAGGGAGTGCAAGATCAGGGGTATTGGCAAGGTGAAGGTACAACTGAAAGATGGGTCAAGTTTTGTGTTACACAATGTCAGGTACATTCCTGAATTGAAAAGAAACTTGATATCGCTGGGAACTCTTGAAAAAGAGGGATATACCGTAAAATTGCAGTCAGGCAAAATCAAGGTGATTAATGGTTCTAGGGTTATTATATTTGGAACCTGAAGGGAGAACTGTGTGTACTCTTTGGATGGCCATGCATTGGCCCGTGAGCTTAATGCTAGTGTTGAAGAAAAAGACAGTCTTGTGCAGGTTCGGCATAAAAGGCTGGGACATATCAGTGAGGCGGGACTACACGTGCTGGAAAAGCAGGGTTTGTTTGGCAAGAAGAGTCTAGGTAAGCTCGATTTTTGTGAGAATTGTGTTCTAGGAAAGTCACATCGAGTCAGTTTCGGTGTAGGAAGGCACACTACTCAGGGAGTGATAGACTATGTTCATTCATACTTATGGGGTCCGTCTCAGGTGGAATCATTGGGAGGTAAGAGGTATTTCTTATCTATTGTCGATGATTATTCCAGAAGGGTATGGGTTTATGTTCTCAGGTTTAAACACGAAGCATTTGAAAAGTTCAAAGAGTGGAAGCAGTTAGTAGAAAATCAGACTGGGAGGACGGTTAAGAAGCTTAGGACGGATAATGGTCTTGAGTTCTGTAACCGGGAGTTTAATCAGCTATGCACTGAGAGTGGGATTGCTAGACATTTGACAGTTGTCGGGACGCCGCAGCAGAATGGGTTAGCAGAACATATGAACAGAACTCTCTTGGACAAGGTACACTATTTATTAATACAGTCTGGATTGCCCAAGACCTTCTGGGCGGAAGCGACATGTACGGCCACATATCTTATAAATAGGTCACCATCGACAGCGATTGAGAAGAAGACACCTATGGAGATGTGGTTGGGACATCCTAGTGATTATGGGAT
Organism: Glebionis coronaria; assembly: GCA_025667525.1. NCBI lineage: Eukaryota > Viridiplantae > Streptophyta > Magnoliopsida > Asterales > Asteraceae > Glebionis > Glebionis coronaria. The sequence continues at coordinate 3,580,391 of JANFOE010000193.1, forward strand.
GTTGAGAGTTTTCGGCTGTGTCGCATATTCACACGTAAAACAAGGTAAGCTCGAGCCGAGAGCTGTAAAATGTGTTCTTTTGGGGTATCCTGAAGGTGTGAAGGGGTACAGACTATATAGGCTTGATAATGAATCGCCTAAAATAGTCACAAGCATGAACGTAGTCTTCAATGAAAGTGTCATGTACAAAGACACATTGAAGGATTCTGGTGCAGGAAAAGATAAGTCTGTTGAGGAATTACAGGTTGAGGTGGAACTGCAGAGGTTAAATAATCATACGCCTAAGGAAGATCAGACACGTCAGGAAGACCAGACAGATCAGGAAGATCAGTCAGATCAAGAAGATGGCTATGATGAAGATGCAGGGGTTCAAGAAATTGATCAACCACCGGATCTCATAGATTATCAGTTGGTTCGGGATAGAGAGCCAAGGACAAGAACAAAACCGGCAAGGTTTCAGGATGAGAGTAATATGGTTGCTTACGCGTTTGCTGCAGCAGAGGAAGAAGATACTCATTAACCATTGACATACCAGGAAGCAGTTGCTTGTGAAGACAGTTCTAAGTGGAAAGGTGCTATGAAAGAAGAGATGGATTCTCTGAAGAAGAACAGGACCTGGGTGTTAGTAGATCATCCAGCTGGGCAAAAGCTGGTGAGTTGCAAATGGCTGTTCAAAATAAAGGAAGGGATTGAAGGTGTTCAAAAGCCTAGGTACAAGGCAAGGTTGGTGCCTCGTGGATTCACACAAAGAGCAGGTATTGATTACAATGAAGTATTTTCGCCGGAAGTTCGACACACATCTATTCGGGTTATACTTGCATTGACTACGTGTAAAGATTATGAGCTGGAGCAGCTTGATGTAAAGACGGCGTTTTTACCTGGAAATCTTGAAGAAGTGATCTACATGAGGCAGCCACCGGGATTTGAACAAGGTAACAAGGTATGTTTGTTAAAGAAATCTCTTTATGGTTTGAAGCAGTCGCCGCGGCAATGGTACAAGAGGTTCGATGAGTATATGTTGAGCAACGGGTTTAAGCGTAGCAGTTATGACAGCTGCGTATATTACAGGAGTTATGCACCAGGGGAGTATATCTATCTATTGTTATATGTAGACAATATGTTGATTGCTTATAAAAGCAAGGTTGAGATCGCGGCTACCAAGTCTTTGCTTAAAAGGGAGTTCGACATGAAAGAGCTCGGGGAAGCAAAGAAGATTCTTGGTATGGAGATCTTCAGGGATCGGAGTCGCAAGATTCTGAGGGTGTCACAATCCGGGTACATTTCTAAAGTTTTAAACAGGTTTAGAATGGACAATGGGGAGTCGGTTCAGACACCATTGGGTGGGCACTTCAAGCTGTCGTTGAAGGATTGCCCAGTTAGGGATTGTGATGATGAAAGAATGAGTAGGGTGCCGTATGCAAATGCGGTTTGGAGCTTGATGTACTTGATGGTATGCACGAGGCCAGACATAGCGTATGCAGTAAGTGTAGTTAGCAGATATTTGGCGAATCCGGGTAAAATCCATTGGAAAGCAGTGAAGTGGATTATGAAATATTTGTAGGGCACTGTAAACGTGGGTTTGGTGTATGGGACAAATCGTGGCAACCATGTGGACGTAACAGGTTTTGTTGATTCAGACTACGCTAAGGATCCGGATCAAGGTAGGTCTCTCACTGGTTACGTATTTTTAGTATAAGGATGTGTTGTAAGCTGGAAGGAAACGCTACAACACGTGGTTGCTCTTTCAACTACAGAGGCAGAGTATATGGCCCTTACGGAGGCTGTGAAGGAAGCTATTTGGCTAAGGGGACTCTTGGAAGAGTTGGGCGTGAAGCTCAACACTGTTGCAGTTAATTGTGATAATCAGGGCGCGATTCACTTATCGCGGAATCATTTTTTTCATGAAAGGACTAAGCACATTAATGTGCGTTATCACTTTATCAGAGAAGTCTTGGAAGCAAAGACGGTTTAAGTTCTGAAGGTGGGTACTGAACACAATGCTGCCGATGCCTTGACGAAGGTGGTACCTGGACGCAAGTTACGACACTGCTTGGAGTTGCTGAGTGTTGGGATAGGCTAATATATGCCTAAGGTGGAAATTGTGATGTTTAGTCATTATATTTGCCTAAGTCGTGTCTAGGGAGAGTGTTGAATAGCCTAGTTTCCTAATAGCTATGAATAAAGGTCGGTTGGCAATGTCTAAGCCCAACCCGGCCCGTAGGACTTGTTATAGTCGGTTCCCCTTCATCTCTATAAAAGGAGGTGACGGGGAACAAACCAATTACGTCATTCTTTCATAATACTAATCAAGTAACAATTAGGGATAATACCTTGTGGGTTTTTCTGTCGATTCGGTTCTTCTTGTGTGTGTATTCTTCGATCGGTGATTCCGCATCTAGTAATCAGGGGTTGTAGGGAATAAACCCTACACTACACATGTTGTAGGCTAGGATTGGGTTTGTTAGTTAAATAAAGATAAGTAACTAAACTACGAGCTATTACATGGACTATCGTTGGAGTGACTGATCGTTCTTAATACGTAAAACGTACTTCCAACAATCTCCCCCTAAGGGAGGTCACTCCAAACAACGGCATTACCTAAGTTACAATAATAAGATAAACCTAGCATACTATGCTTGTCTTGAGCTTGTAGTCTTCGTCTTTCTTTTCTTTTTCTTTTCAGGTGAACATGCTGATGTGATCATTGATATCAAGCTTGAGCATTAATCTCTTTCCTTGATCTTGTGCATCTTTCACTTGTGATCTTCGCCTCTTCGTGACACCATGTCCCACATACTTATACCTTCGTAATTCTTGAAAGCTTCAGAGTTCGATACAGCGGAAGACTTAACTTTTAGGCTTTCTTGAATAAGATGAGGTATTAAGTACATAAAGTATAAGCATGCGGGGACGACTTCTTCTCGGATTCCGCAACGCCACCGTCTTCAAATGTCGCATCATAAGTCGATACGAACGAAATAGCTTTGAACATTTCATTCTAATTCGGTAGCATTTTACCTCCGGTCAGTGAAGACCGTTGGAGATATAAAATATCATACTTGTGGCAGGTAGATTCAATTAAAAATCTCCTTGACAAGATTTCGCGGGTAAACCCGTTCTCTTTACTCGACCGTCCAAAGCTGACTGCGAACGTAAAGAGTGAATCATTTGGTTAAAATTATCCGCATGATTGAAGCCGTCAATTCTGATTCCTGGAACAAGTTTGATTCATTAAAGAATCACACCATCGTTGCTTTCCAGTTGTCACGAGCTTGATTCATATTGAATCTTGCAAGTTACCTACCAAGTGCTGTTTGAGGTTAACACTATAAGGATTTCCACTCATCACTGTGAACACTAAGGTATCACTCTGAGTGTTCTGGCAAGATCACTAAGATATTGCGTAGAGGCCTGGAACGTGTTTAAATTCAGTTAAGGATTAAACCACTGTTGCTTTCCAGTTATCACAAGCTTGATTCATTAAAGAATCGCACAAGTCACCTACCATGAGCTTTTTGATATTCGCTCAAGAAGGATTTCCATCTTCATTGTAAATACTTTCGTATTACTCGGATGTTCAGGCAAGATCATGAAGATTTTGCGTATGACTCTTTAAGATCTTTCTTACTTTTCACAGTGTGTGAAGAAGCAAGGAATTATGAAAATGTGTCCTAATGAGATATTTGATGATCTCAAATGGCTCTAGACTTGATCGTGCACTTTGGATTTTAGTGATCGGAGGCTAGAGAGGAGTGCCACCTTTTCAATACCAATTTACTCGAAGTGAATAAATCGATAGATAACGTGTTGATCTCCGTGTGATTAAAACAAATATCTTTTGAGAGATATCTGAGTTAGTTGGGATGGGTTGTGCATTGCATCACTGGGTCCATGATGTCTATCTTCAATATCAAGAATCATTAAAAATGATCTCAATAGCATATGTATTGACCCGGTTTCTGCCTAAGGTTGTAAGGAGGGCTTCTTTCTTTACACCCTTTATCTTTACAATTCTTTTTCATTCTTCAACCCCTTCAATGCTTACCAATACGTCGTAACTAGCACCTTGTTGTGATTGTTCCAGTGCTAACTTAAGTACTTGGTCGGCATTCAGCTACGTTCACAATCTTTCTCCATTTTTCCTAAGGACTACTATTTCTAGCTATGGAATGTCCTTGGTAAGATTCCTCCGGTTTAAGAAGAATCATTGGACTTAACCTATCCTACCATCCTTATGTCACCACAATCTTCATCTTCGTGAAATAAATGGGTTTTGGGTAAGTATATGTCACCATGAAAATCCATTTTGATATGAAAATCCGTTTTGCTCCCCCTTAACATATGCCACGATATTCGAAAACATTTCGCATATGTCGGGATGAGCCAACACATTAAGTCAAACCGTTTGTGATAATTTCCCATATTAAAACACATTTTCTCCCCCATATTAAAAATATTAACCCAATCGATGTTTTTAATATCAATTGGTTTAATGAAGTTTTAACAAAGGTTTTGGGAAGAAAAATGCGAGTCCGTTTTATCTTCATGATACCAAATGTATGAGATATGGTATTGATTTGTAGCGTGATCACATATTCACCATATTAAAAAGACTTGACAAGGTTGGACCTGATTGATGAGAACATCATATGATAAGATCAAATGGTTCTTGTCAGCATATGTTGGTCGCCTCATCACGTCTGAAGTCATCTCTTGACACCACGTGTACGATTGGTATTGTTGTCTTGACACCAGTTAGTGAGCTTGGCACGTTCGGCATCGAAGATTCTGAATGCTTGACAATTGCTCCCCCTCAATTGTTGACCCGTGTTCTATTGAAAGAGCTGTAGTCGTCGGTTGAGTAGTCGCATCGTCGAGTATGTAGATACCAATTGTAGATTGCTATGGTTGTAGAGATGATAGCTTCATAAAAACAAGACTTCTCTTGTTTTAACAAAAATAAATGCACTGAAATGTACATAGATTTGTGTTAGACCAAGTTATAAAGTAAACTTGATCCCTTACAAGGTTTTAAAGTAAACCTTGCCCGAGAAAATTAATTCCCGTTGTGAGCCAAAGCTTTCATAAGAAATACTTGGCTTTAATGTGAAAACCGGGTTGCATTCTGAAATAACTACAAGCCATAAGGGCATGTTTTATGAAATATTTACAACTTTTGTACGAACTCTATTTATGGCGCCGTGTTGATATTAATCAACATTTCTAAGGCCGTAAATATTATCGTACCAAAAGACATGCCTTTGAAAAATAAAGTAAAAATATTTTTGGATTTTTATGAATTTTCAATTTTTATGGTTTTTATATGGTTTTATATTTTTGTATTTTGCTTTTGTGGATAAAAATATAAGCAATATATACAAATGATCACCAAGGATACGGAGAATAGTTTACCACCACTATTCTTTCGCTTCATTTGCTAGTTCCTTAAGAGTCTCAGGCGAGAAGGTTCTCATTCCTAGCTTGTCGGCCAAAAATTCAATACGAGCGCGATCTAAAGCCTTTGTGAAAATATCCGCCAATTGATACTCAAATCGGACAAAATAAAGCTCGATTACTCCATTTTCCACTTGCTCCTTGATGAAGTGGTAGCGAATGTCAATGTGCTTCGAGTGGGAGAATTGAACGTTGTTGCAGCATAAGGCAATTGCACTCTTGTTGTCACAGTACATCGGAATTTTGTTGAAACCTAGACCATAGTCGGTTAATTGCGATCTCATCCAAAGAATTTGAGCACAACAACCGGACATAGCTATGTATTCTGCTTCCATACTTGAAATTGCAGCGCTTTTCTGCCTTTTCGATGCCCAACTGATTAGTCGATCTCCTAGTAATTGCAAAGTTCCACTCGTGCTACGCCTTGTATCTTGAAAACCCGCGTGATCCGCATCTACATATGCCATAAGTGCAATCGAAGAGTCCTTCGAATACCAAAGTCCCCGATTAATGGTTCCTTTAAGATATCGAAAGATCCGTTTCACAGTAGTCAAGTGTAACTCAGTAGGCCTAGTTTGATACCGAGCACACATACATATAGCAAACTGAAGATCAGGTCGACTAGCTGTGATATACAGAAGAGTACCGATCATTCCACGGTAAAGTGTCGGATCAACGGCAACTCCATGTGGATCTGCATCAAGCTTAGTTCGTTCCACCATTGGAGTATCCATAGGGTCGCAAGATTCCATCTTATACTTCTTTAGCGATTCAAGGGCATACTTGGATTGATTGATAAAGATGCCTCTTGGACTCTGAGATATCTGAAGACCCAAGAAGAATGATACCTTGCCCATCATTGACATCTTAAACTTTGAAGACATGAGTTTCCCAAATTCGTCGGATAAGGTTTGGGTCGAGGCTGCAAATATAATATCATCAACAGATATTTGTACCATAATCATATCTTTACCTCGTTTCTGAATGAACAGCGTGGGATCCACCTTGCCTTTAGCGAAGCCTTGTGTAATGAGGAATTGTGATAACAGATCATACCATACGCGTGGAGCTTGATTCAACCCATAGAGAGCCTTCTTAAGCTTGTACACATGATTAGGATATTTAGGATTCACAAAACCATCCGGCTGTTGAACATAGACCTCTTCCTTGATTTCACCATTCAAAAATGCCGTCTTCACATCCATCTGATAGACGATCATATTCATGTGGGCTGCATAAGCGAGGAATAGTCTAATAGCTTCCAAACGGGCAACAGGTGCAAAGGATTCCATAAAGTCGATGCCTAATAATTGCTTGTATCCACGAGCTACTAGTCGAGCTTTGTTTTTCAATATTCCACCTAACTCATCGAGTTTCACCTTGTAAACCCATTTCAAAGTGAGTAATTGCACTTGATCTGGGCATGGGACAAGTTCCCATGCTTCAAGACGTATAAATCATTAAGTTCTTCTTGCATAGCTTCTATCCAACAGGATTGAGTAAAAGCTTCTTGCCATGTCTTAGGTTCAACTTCAGTGAGAAAAGCATCAAAATGACAAAACATTGCATGTTCTTGTAACTGACTTCGTGTGGATACCGGACGATTAGGGTCACCAATAATAGAATCTATAGGATAATCCTTTGTCCACTTGCTGTCATGTTCACGAATCCGTGGATTAGAGTAAACTGTAGTAGGAGCTTCCTCTGAGGTGGACGACCCGGCTTGATTAGGGTCGGGAATTAGTACACCAAAGAATGGAAGTTCACGCATTTGAGCGAATTCCAAATCGTGATCATCATCTTCCTCTTCATCATCAATAGGCATGACATGGGTAGTTGAAACAGGTGTTGGTTGAGAATTACTTGTTGAAGGTATATCTTGACCAATTGTAGGTGCAAATGTATCTGATTGTGCAACGGTTGCTGGAGCGACAACTTCGGTTACCGGAGTTATTACTTCAGGTTCTGGAGAAACAATACTTGGAGGAGTAAAGAATTCATCAAAGAACGGTTGAAACAACGTATCCCATTCAGTCCTAGAAGGTGGTGTAAATGATGATGAAGTAGGGTTGTTTGGGACAAGACCAGAACTAATGTTACTGGGTCCCATTTCACGAAGTGCGGGTTCAGAGCTGCTTTGCTCAAAAGCCATTGCTGTCAACTCATCAAAATCAACATTCATAGTTTCAAGGATTTTACGAGACTTACGGTTGTAGATTCGGTATGCCTCTTTGCAGGTGTGTAACCAATGAAAATACCAATATCAGCCTTTGGTTGAAGTTTTCCCAAATTATCACCATCATTATTAGGATAGCAAAGAGAACCAAATACATGAAGATATGATAAATCTGGTACTTTTCCATAGAGAAGCTCATAAGGTGTTTTACCATGGCGTTTACGAATTAGTGACCGGTTTTGGGTGTACACTGCTATAGATACTGCTTCTGCCCATAAAAACAATGGAGCCTTTGCGTAAATTAACATCGTTCGATCAGCTTCCATAAGTGTGCGATTTCGCCTTTCAACGACACCGTTTTGTTGTGGAGTGCGTGCAACGGATGTTTCATGAGATATGCCAACTTCTTCATAATAATCACGCAAGATTTGATTCACAAATTCGGTTCCATTATCTGTACGAATGCGTCGGACAGTAGTGTTGAGACGCACTTGAATCATCTTGAGAAATCCGATGATGAATTTAGGTGCCTCATTTTTTGTTGTAAGAAATTTCACCCATGTAAACCGAGAGTAATCATCGACTATTACGAGGATGTACTTTTTGCCACTAAGACTTTCAGCACGCATTGGCCCACAAAGATCCATATGCAACAAATAAAGTTTCTCTTGGTTGGTGTCTTCCGTCTTGGGTTTGTATGATTTCTTAGTGCTTTTCCCCATAGTACACGCGGAACAAAAATAATCCTTGTGAAATGAAAGTTTAGGAAGACCACGAACAAGTTCGTTTTTCGCTAAATGATTAATAGCGTCAAAGTTAAGATGAGATAACCGTCGATGCCATAACCATGACTTAGTCTTCGATGCTTTGGAGAGAAGACATACGGGAGAAGCGGCCATCATGTCTTGTAGAGACAAAGTATACAAATTATTCCCTCGAGTACCTTTCAATAAATCAACCGCTTCCAAATTACGTATGAAGCAGGTATGCTCTCGAAAAGCAACTTCTAGGTTTGCATCACAAAATTGTCCCACATAAAATAAGTTGTGACCTAGACCTTCCACATAATACACTCTTGAAATTATAACATTCCCAATATGATATTCACCATAACCCGTTATCTTTGCAATATGATCATTTCCAAATCGAACCGTACCAAGAAACTTGCTGACGAAATTTCTGAGCTGAGAGCGATCTCCGGTCATATGCTTGGAGCAACCAGAGTCCAAATACCAGAGAACAATTTGGACCACCTGTTTTCAACAACAACAGTAGACAATGCATTGGAAACTATTGGTTCCGGAGTGTTAGCAGATATAGATAAAATATTATCAGAATTGCTAACATGTTTGTGACCTTTAGTTTTCCTGCGTTTTCTCATGTGAGTTTTAGCACTAACAGGTTATACTGTTCCAACTTTCTTAGGTTTTGGATTATTTGCGGGCACTACAGTGGGAGTAGACCTATTTAAAGGGCACGTAGTTCCTACAGTAGTGTCGGTGTTTCTACTTAAAGGACACGCTTGTGTTTTGGTAGCCTTGGTACTCCTAGTTAAAGGGCACGCTGTCTTCGCTTTAGTGGGAGTGATCCTAGTTAAAGGGCACATATTTCCTACTATAGTGAAAGTTCTACCAGTGGGGCGCCACAACCAACCAACTTGGGTTAACACTTTCCCAGTCGGTTTCCATTCTAATCTATTTTTCCGGGCATGCATCTCATTCACATGGTCAATAAGGCAAGAATCATGACAACTAGAAAACATACATTCATTGCAATCCCAACATTTCAAATTAGAATTCACAGTAGGCTTAGAACGCTGCACAACCGCAGAGCCTTTAGGTTTAGCTACATGATTCTTTTTATTCAAAACAGAAATAACATTCCTAGGATGGGATTCTACTTTCTTCTTCACTTGACTACTAGATGGGGGCAAGATCCTATCATTCTTCTTGTTTCTTTTAAGCTTAGATCTTTGAGCCTTAGTAGTGGTGTTTACTCCTGTAGAAGGCAACACGGGAATATTAGAAGCTGGTTTTGATTTCGCCTTATCTTTAGTGACCAAAGTTTGAAATGGTTTAGTCCTAGGGCCCTTATTAAATGGTGTGACGGCTATAAGGTTCCTTTTGATTGCACTAGAGGACGATGCTGAGACAGTGGCTGCGTTATCCACAACATTCTTACCTTTTAGAGTACGAAGTGTTTCTTTTAACTCAGCCAAGACCAGATTTTTATCACAAATTTGTTCCCTCAAATCAGATATTTCCACCGACTTTCGATTCAATTGTTCAATCAATGATTGATACTGTGCAGTGGTATCAACGCATGCGGGCTTTACTGAATCGAAGAGTCGTGTATTTTTCTGTTTTAAGTTATCAACTTTGGACAAAATCTTGGAAACTCGATTATCTAGATCAAGTTTAAAATTCTCAGCGGCCTCAAGTACGTTCACACAGTTAAGCTCCTTAGTTTTCTCTATTTCTATCGGCAAAGATTTAGCAACATTGTCACTTGGCTGATGCTGTTTTGATTGTAAATTCAATCGAAAATTATTTTCAAAGTTTGCATCATCGATATTAATACCTTCGAATGACGTTTCAAATATTTCTTGAATAAATTGTTGCTTGCATTCAAGCGAAATACAATGTGTTTGAATCTCATCAAAACATTTTGAAAGCGAAGAATATAAATCTTGAAGCTTTAAAAATTCAGCGTCAGATTCGTGACAAGTACTATCTACCATAGTATCCACAGATTCAACATTATGCACAATAGAATCATTATCAACACTTTTATTCACACAGACGGAAACTATACCATGAGACATCACTTGCTTCGGAAGCTGATCATTTTGGCGTGAAACCCGTTCTATTTCAAGTAAACTCTTTTCATAAGCATCATCCATTTCATTGAAAACACGTCTAACTTCTTCTATTTCCAAAAGAAAATCTTGATCAAGATTACTAAGACAATCTTTAACATTCTTTACAAATGGAACAATTTCATCTCGGAACGCAGCTCTAGTGTGCTCAAAGTTCCATTCACCTTCCGTTATGGCTGAAGCCGTCGTACGTTCCAAAATGACCTTGTCAAAATCGGCTAAGTGTTAGTGTACCGCGTTTAAGTTAACGGACGCCTTACTTACCGGTGGAATTAACTTCGTTAAATCCGTTTTGACAAGTGTAGGAGACGTACTAGGAGGGTTTTCATTTGACAAACTTTGGGGCACAAGAACTGTCAATTCAGCTAGTTCCTTTTGTAAGCGAATGCGGGTCTTTTTAGATAACTGATCTTTGTTATACTGATCATAATCAATCGTATGGAATTTTGAAAGCATTTTAGAATGAGTTTCTTCCGCAAGTGACTGTGTCTCCTCAATACTACAAACAAAAGGTGTTTCTTTCGATTTGCCAATTAGGGTCATATCATAAAGACACGGAATATATTCCTGAGCTTGTTTTGCATAACCGGGATTAGGTGGTAAATCTTAAAGACGTTTAAGTTCGAGTTCTTTAAATGATTTAGTTAAAAAATGAACCTTCTCTATGGAAGCGTATTGTTTAAAAGCTGTTGTTCTTTGAATTTAAGAAGTTTGGTAGCATTAATTTGTGATTCAAAATTTTTAGACTCGAGAGTTTTGAAATCTATTTTAAGTTTCTGAAAATCATTGACAACCGACTCTTTTACTTTCAATTCATTGGAAAAATTAGCTTTTAATGATTCTATTTCTTTCAAGTGTTCAATCTTTTCAAAACAAAATTGGTCAAATTTAGAACATTTTATTTTCTCTGCTTGAGGGACCATTTCAGAAGTTTTGACCTTTTCTTTATGCAACGCAAGCTCAGCAGTTAGGGTGGAATTTGTATCTACGGATTGTCTGAGAGCCATATGCATTTGATCAATAATATGTTTAGGCACCATGACCAAATCATGTTGAGCATAAGATTCCATACCCGTCGTAGCATTTGGTTGAGGTTCACTCAAATGTGTAGGATTGGGTACCACATAATTTGAGTTACTAGTTCCCGAATGTTGTTCGAGGTTGTCATTTTTATGCCCAACTTGATGTAGGTTATCATTATTACCAAGATTGGTTGTGGTGGGTACCTCACTGACGACATCAGAACCGTAGTGAGAGAGATTAGCAATGAGAGCAGCTTGGTCTGAGTGAATGTCATCACAATCCGAATCATATGCGTCAAGATCATCTGCTTGATAAGCTGCATTAGAAGTGGAAACGACTGTAATGCCTTCAGTATCTGCTGCCCCTGGGTCTGCAAGAAATGCTAACTCCTCTGAATCCAAAATCTTTCCCTTAGACTGAGCATCAACCAAATACATTTTCTCACGAAACCACGCTTCATCCCTTCTCCTTTTCAGTTGATTGCATTGCCTAGCCATATGACCTTGTCCTCGGCAATTGTAGCAAGTCACAACCTTTTGAGAACAATGGTACTTCCATTTCCATTAGCTTGTGAATTCACAGCTTGAGCATTCACCGTCTTTGTAGGAGGTCCATATGAATTTTGCCTTCCCTGAATAGGTTACATTGTTACTTGACCATCTTGAACAGTAGCTTGTTGTCGAGGATTTGAAGAGGTGCGGAGCTGATTGTTTGTTGGTGGAAATCCTCTAGTTGCAACAAGTTTTGACAAGTAGGTAGTGAGATGGTTTAGAACATCAGCTGGCGTATCATTTAGAGTAAAGACCGGTGCTTGGATTGGTGGAAGTTCATTAGAGTAGAAAGCTTGTGCTGGTTGTGCTTCTATTGGAAAATATCCTTGCTGAGGAGTATAGCCCATTGGAGAAGTGTTGGCTTGTGATGGTGATGTTTGATATGTTGGTTGCTGTGGAAAAGATTGTTGATGAACACTTTGTTGAAATGTTTGTTGTGGCATCATCGGTGGTTGATAAGATGGTTGTTGTGGTTGCTGATAGGTGTGTGGTGGTAGCTGCTGCAAGTATGATGGTTGTTGATAAGTATAAGCCATGTTTTGTTGAGAAGCATACATGGCAAGTGGATCATGAACTTGAGGTTTAGACAACCGAGCCTCGATCACATGGCATTCGTGTTGTTGAAGAAAAGCTTGAAGTTGATCCACATTGGTGTTATGGAAGTCCTTAGCCAATTTAACATCCGTCGCGTACTTTTTCCATTCTGAAGGAAGAGTGTTCAAATACTTGGTGTTCAATTGAAATGTAGGAATTGCCATGCCATATATATTGAGCTCATTCAACAATAGGGTAAATCTCATATAGTAATCATTGAGAGTCTCCCCTGGCACATAGGCAAACTTATTAAAAGTATCATAGAGCTTACACTCTTGTTCTTGTTTAGTTAACGAGGTGCCTTGCCTTAGAACACGAATTCTATCCATAACTCTTTGGCAACTTTATGTTTGCTGACGAGTTTGTAGACATATGGAGGAAGGGCTTGGAGAATGATGTTTGTACCATACTTATTACATTTGTCTTGAATCTTCATATCTCCAGTCAATTCACCTGTTGTGCGAGGACGAGTAGTCGTACCTTCCGTCACTGTACCATAATCTAATGGTCCATTGAGCACCGATGCCCAAATGAGATGTCCATTCTTTTTGTTCAACATGTAAAGTTCCATTCGAGAAGTCCAATCCTCGTACATAGACTTCTCCGACATAGGTGGACGATTATCCGTACCCGAGAGGATGGACTTATCCGTAAGAGATGTGTACTCCATTTCAATAAGTTAAGATTTATAAAGTTGATCGATCAATGAAAGAAAGTAAATGTGTTTGTTGTTGTGTGTAGAAGCCGAGATCCCCTAAATTATGTTCTCGATAAACCAAAAATTCCAAGATGAAATTGCACACGTTAAAAATTTTCAAAAACACGTTTTTGAAAAAATCTTGGAAATCTTGTCACGCTATCGGAATGCACAAAACAAGTTCTGTCGCAATACTTGATCGCAATAACTATCGGAATGCACAAACAAGTTATGTCGCAATGTCTATCTGAATCCCTGTCGGAATGTTTGATCGCAATACCTGTCGGAATGTATGATCGCAATACCTGTCGGAATGTATGATCGCAATACCTGTCAGAATGTATGATCGCAATACCTGTCGGAATGTATGATCGCAATACCTGTGGGACTGTATGATCGCAATACATGTCGGAATGTCAGATCGCAATACCTGTCGAAATGTCAGATCACAATATCTGCCGGAATGTGGCTAAAGAAATTTTGGCGGAGTAACGTTTCAAATTGACTTATACCCGATCGCAATGTACGAAGCAAGGAGCTATCGCAATGTTTTGATCGGAATAAGTGTCGAAATGTCCTGCGATCGCAATGTAGAAACCTTGGTTATTGCGATGGATGCCAACTTTGCGATGGAGACCAAAATACCACGTTTCTCGGACAGTACATAACAAATTCGGAATTTCAATCCTAAAAATGAATCAAACACCCAAAATTTTGTGTTTTTAACCCAAAATACCAATACCAAATCACTATAACAAGTAACTAGATAACGTATATTAAGATTAAAGCATTAAAACACAAAAAAAAAATTTGGTACTTGTGAATTCGGATCAAAATAGCCGCATAAATCAAGAACACAAACACAAAAACTAAGCAATCATCCCATGGCTCTTGATACCATTTGTGGGATATGTAAATCTTGCTTATTTTTTAGAGAGAGAAAGACATAGAGAGATGGTGGAACTCACACAATTCTAGAGAGAGAAACAAAAGTTTACTATGTGTAAAAATGAAGAACCACACGCTCTCTCCATCTAAGGAGAGGGTTTATATACCCAAGCCCTTGTCATGGGCTTGGGCTTACATTTGGGCCGGCCTACACATGTTGTAGGCTAGGCTTGGGTTTGTTTGTTAAATAAAGATAAGTAACTAAACTACGAGCTATTACATTGACTATAGTTGGAGTGACCGATCCTTCTTAATACGTAAAACTTATTTCCAACATCGCGCGTCGTTGCTAATTATCAGTTTAGTTATAAGTGTTTTGCACGATAACGTTTTAGTTGCCCTTACACGTTAATTCTTATTCCCTCGATCAAATTTAGGGGATCTACCTTAAGTTGATAACCAAGAACTTCTTCGTATTTCAATTCAAGGTCAGGAGGACCAAGATTTATCATTTGTGTCGAGATCTGTGAAGGAACCGTTCCAAGAGGGAAGCCACTTGGAAACGGACAAGTTCATCCGGACCTTTATCCGTTTTTCTCTTATCAATTAGATATGTCCTTTCAGTCACGTCACGTTCCATGTCCTTTCAAGACATGTCACGTTCCGCGTTCCTTCTGCCAAGAAACCTGCACGTTCATTTATCTTACATACCCTCTCAGTTTGATTCGGGTATGTTTCTCTTTCAGTTACGTTATATATAATTCGAGGACGAATTATTCTTTTTAGGAAGGAAGAGTTATAAAACCCGCATACTTTTACCATGAATAGTACCCTTAAGATCGTACGTATATGATTAGAACGTTCCTTTTATAACATGTTTACGTTTCACGTATAAGAATTTCGAGTATTACGTACGTGTTAGAACACGATAAGTATTTATTACGTATGAACACACGATAAATATTCCAATAATAATTATAAACACGAACATGCGATCATGAAATCATGAACGTAATTTAATCACGAGATAATATTATTTACGTATATATATTTATTACGAACACGAATAAATATATTAAGTCACGATCAATAATTAATTAGAACACATAAAACACGAACACACACTATAATATTTAGACTCGATAAATGTACGGGTTACCCTTATGTGGGCCCCTACCCACGAAATTAGGAAGAAAAGGGCCAAGCCCATTGTTTTTTTTACTAAACAAGAAAAATTAGGAAAAACATGTCATTTATCACAAAACAAGAAAATAAACAAAAACCCTAATTCTTCTTCCTTCTCCCTCTTTTGGCCGCCACTTTTAATAACACCAAAGAGGTGTTCGGGTTGATTTTTGATCTTGAATTTTGTGCAAGCATTCGTGTGTGTTCATCCTTGATCGATCCACGCATTCGGTATAAACTTTTTAATCCTTTTATTTTATGTTTTGATTTAATAAATCACATAAAATCATGATGTGTTTAAAAACTAATTAAAAACATTTATTAATACATGTAAATGGTTATGGGGTAAATCAAAACAAGGGTTTTTAGGGGTGTTTGTTCTAGCCGACGCCTAAACCGAGCCCTAAGGGGTCTCGGCTTGGCGTATGAACCACCACCGAGACCTCATGGTCTCGGTATGGTGGTGTGGGTCCCACGGCAGCAGCAAACAAGGGGTACCTCGACCTTGGTTCGGGGTATGGTGTTGATTACGGGTCCGGTTCATGGTTTCTAGTCACGATCCGGTTCATTGATTATGTTAAGGTTTATGATTTTAATAGTTATATGTTAAAAATTAAATTAATAAAACATGACATAATTAATTTAATTAACATGACTTAGGTTATAAATTTAATTATTAGATCATGAATTTTAACTAAGTATTTATTTTTAATTAGACTTTATAATTAATTAATTATTAAAAACCATGACTATAATTAATTAATCAACATGACTTAGGTTATATTATTAGTAATTAATAATACATGTTTTAACCTAAGTATTTTAACTTATTTAATTAAAAACATGATATATTTAATTAAATACTTTTAACCTATAGTTTAATTAATTTACATGTAATGATTAATAAACTATACCTTATATCAATATGACTTAGAAAATAATCAGAAAACACTTAAGCTTATATAATTAGCTTATTTAACCAACTTATATCTAATTATGGAAACTTTCTATTTTTAGAAACATATTTAATTAAGACAGCTAATCTATTTATGGAAACTTTCTATTTTTAGAAACTTGTTTAATTAAGGCAGCTAATCTATTTATGGAAACTTTCTATTTTTAGAAACTTATCTATTTTAAGCAGTAATTCTATTTTTGGAAACTTTCTATTTTTGGAAACTTTCTATTTTTGGAAACTTTCTATTTTTGGAAACTTTCTATTTTTGGTAACTTTCTATTTTTTGAAACTTTCTATTTTAGGAAACCTGCTATTTTTAGAAAGTTACTTATTATTACACAGTAAGTATAATAATACATGAAATACAAGTAATACTTAATCAGAACAGACAGAATATAAGATAAACACAGTTTAAATCTTAAAACAATAAAACATGACATGAACGTATAAAATAAGCTAACACATGACATAAAACCAGTTACGTATGTAGTAATCAGATACTTATACACGTATGTATTTATGTAGCATTAGTGTTAACGAAGTAGGACTCTCTTCCGTTCGTCTTCTTCGTTCACTGGACATAAGGTACGGATTCCCGTCCTTTCAGTATGGACATTCTTCCTTATTAAGATTCCCCGTATGCAGCCAACTGTTTTCCCGTAGTATAAGTTTATATGTTTAATTGCTTATGTTTAATTTAAGATACCTATAGCCATATACATGCATGACCAGTTTCACATACTTATGGAGGTACCATAACCATAACACTAGAGGCACTGGTGTTATGACTTCCCCACGGCGGAGTGATTGCTCGTGGCGTCCCTTCAGCTTTTGGCCATATTATTATATTTATCATGTGGGGCGTGTGGGTGCATCCTAGTTACATGTTTTTCAGCAGATTACTCAGTGTGAATGTGGTGTGTGCCTTGCATCCTTCACAAGGAGCTGATCCCTCCTACCCAAAACCAGTATATTAAATTAGAGGCAGCCCCTCTAATTTGCATGATGAGGTCACCCCTCCAAGTATTCATGCACGGTGTATTTTCATGACCTATATTGGCTAATGGTAAAATATGTTAAACAGTTTTCATAAGATAAACATAAGGCTTTTCAAACTATAAAACTAGTTTTATGAACATGTTCCAGGTTTTCCAGGACTTATACGTTTCCGCTACTATTAAGTCTTTATTATGTTTTAGTCATTTATACTATGTCTATATCTGTGCACTGAGCGTTTTGCTCAGCCGTTACTTTCCTTTCCATGTCCCAAAACGGTAGGTACCCTAGGAAAGACTCAAGCATTTGGAGGACGTGCATAGGATGGAAGCTGCTAGAGACTTCTTTTCCTTTTTGCTTTCTTATACTTATGCTTGTTTAGTCTTTCATTCATTTCTTTTGCTTTATTATGTTTTGGGCTTATGTTTGGGAACCGATGTTTGATTCCGGTTATCCCTATGGTCATGTAATGTTTTACACATTTATCCTTGTATGCTTTGATGACACGTCATAATTACGCGTGACATTCCACTATCAAAATGGGGTGTTACTGGTTCACTTGGATGTGTTTGTAAGGGTAGAAGATCCAAGTGATGGGTATTTTTGGATTTGGAATTAGGAGTGTAGATCCAAGTTGTGTATTACTTGGATATAGTGTTAGAGTAATAGATCTAAGTGTTGGGTACTTAGATCTATATGGTTTATGTGTTTAGGCCATAAAACATAAGGTTTGTTATGTTGGGTCATAAAACATAACTAGTGTGTAGATTGATAAAGATTGGTGTAGATTGTTCCTACCTAAGATTAGGACTCGACATCTAGCCTTGTGTCAGAAAATGATGAACTAGGCGACGTGTGTATATTGGTCCCACCTAAGATTAGGACTCGACATCTAGCTTAGTGTCGCAAAATGTGTAAGCGACGTGTATGGTTTTCTCCACCTTGAAAGGAACTTGTTGACTATTGAAGTAACTCTCGAGTTGGATACTCGAGGAGTGGAGTAGGGCGAAGAGGTGCTTCGTAACCAAACCACTATAAATCATCGTGTCGGTACTTTCCTTTACATTACCTTTACTCTTATTGATGCATTTATATGTTGTTGTGTGTTGTGTGCATCACATAATCTAAATATCTAAGTTGCGGAAAAGCTAAGGCTTAGTACGTGTGTGCTTCATGTTTAGATTATGGTCAAGTGTGCATCCCTTAATGTAAACATCTTAGTTGCAAAAAAGCTAAGACTTAGTACGTGTGTGGTTAGTGTTTAGACTATTGCTTGATGTACTCTTGATTTGATGTGCTTGTGTGTTTACTTACTTGTAGTATATATCTTTAACTTACACATCTCATACTTAGCCAAACTTGATAAGGAATTTGATACAAAGGATTGTTTAAGTTTAACATGTATCAAATGGGTTATCCCACTGTCGGCGGTTCCTTAAAGAACTGGCGGTTCTTTATTGATAAAGAACTGCGACCACAATAAAGAACCGCGCATAATGGGTTTAACAAAATGTTTTAAAAATTAACTAGAAATTATTCAACCCCTTCTAGTTTCTACAGAGTTTATTGAGACTGAATGATTAGGTTCAATAACATAGAACCTATAAGACTTGGAATGCTCAGCATATCCAATAAAGATGCATTCAATGCCTCTTTCACCCAAGGTTTTCACCTTTGGATCAGGGAGTCTTACAACAACCCTACAGCCCCAAACCTTAAGATAGTTCAAGTTTGGTTTCCTTTTTGTCCAGAGTTCATAAAGGGTAATCCTGTTCCTTTTGTTGGGAACCCTATTTAATAAATAGCAAGCTGTTAACATAGCCTTCCCCTAGACCCTTGAATCAACCCTGAATAGGACAACATGGATTTAACCATTTCCTTCAATACTCTATTCTTCCTTTCAAATATACCATTTTGTTTTAGAGTATAGGGGGGAGTCGTTTCATGGATTATTCCAACAGACTGAAAGTACAAAGTATATATGTACTCACCTCCCCTATCAGTCTCGATTCTTTTGATTTGGACCCCTTGTAATTCAACTTTAGTTTTAAATACTTTAAATTTATCTAATGCTTCATTCTTATCATTTAACAAATAAACATAGAAAAACCTTGAAGCATCATCAATAAATATTACCAAGTATTTCTTATTCCCTAATGTGGGAGTAGAATGCAAATCACATAGATCACTATGGATTAGCTCTAAAACTTTAGTTTCACGTTTTACATCCTGAAATGGTTTCTTAGTTATTTTGTTTAGTATGCAAGTCTGACTCTTTTCAGTATCCATGTCAAATCCTAGGATTAACCCATCTTTAGACATATTGATAGGTGTGAAAACACCCATCCTTTTACCACTTAACTATAATAATAACCAAGCCAAAACGTATATTTAATGTCGTAAAAGTCGAAATTATGCGTGGTTTGTGTTTTTGTTGTGATTTAGGACCAAAATGTGAAAAGGGAAGTGAACACGGGCTTTTATCGAAGAAAAAGACAAAAGACAAAGTCAAAAGATCAAGAGTGCAAAAAAACGGAAGTCAAATGCCTATTCTGAAGATTTACCGAAGAAAAAGTCTAAAGACGGAAGTTTAACGAAGTCGAAGAACCAAATCTAATAAAAGAATAAAATTAGAAGACAAGTTCATTTCATATCGACAAATCCCGAGACAACATCGAGAAAGACGAAGAATTTAAAAGACAAAAAGACGAGAAGAAAGAAGAAAGCATCAAACATTTTCCTCCTCCTATGTATAGTCCTTAATATACTTCATTTAGAAGTAGTATATTTTAGTTTAATTTTTGTAAGGTAATTAGGAGTAGCTTAATATTACTTTCTCTCTCTAGCTTTTCTTTAATATTTTAAGCTTTTACATTAATCTTGTATTGAATATCGTAATCTTAATCTTAATCTTAATTCAATCTTTTTAGATAATCATTCTCATTATACCTTTCTTAATTTTCATCTTATGTTTTGATTTGGTTAATCATATAGTTTGCTTAATCTTTATGCTTATTGCTTTATTGATGTGTTTGTTTAATTGTGCTTATTGATTTTTATGTGTTTGATTTTTTATAGCTTATTGTGTTTAGTGCTTATTGTGTTATTTTTCTTATTTTTAATTAAGTGTCTTTTATAATTTATTTTATAAAAAGTCGATTTTAAATATTTTGATTATTTAGTTTTTTTAAAACTTTTTAAATTTTGGCTTATTTGCTTTTTCTTAAATTTGATTTGGTTAAAGTTTTAGGTAAGTGCTTATTAGATTATAGCTTATTTTCATATTTCTGCTTAAGTAGTTTCTTATCCGGGTTATGGTAAAACCCTTTTATCCTGACTTATGTACTATATGCATTATTCCGAATTAAGTTGCAAATCTTCATATTCTGACTTAAGTGTTTCAAACCATTTTTCGAACTAGATCAAAATCAGCATTCCGAATTATGTTCTTGTGGTGCAATCCGAATTAACATCTAAACACACATTCCGGATTACTATCCGGAATATGCATTCCGGATTAGGTCACAAGTTGGTCATTCGGAACTAGGTGCAAAGGCTATTGATTCTGAGTTAAGTGCAGGAAAGGATTCCGAACTACTAGATGATTGTAGATTTCGGATTACGTGCAGAACCAAGCATTCCAAATTGTGTCTAAGATCTGGATTCCGGATTAGGTGTAACACCCATATTCCGGATTATTCAACAAACAATTGATTCCGGATTGCAACTTAAACACGGATTCCGGATTGTGTATGTGACTCACATTCCGGATTAGGAGTAGAATTCACATTCCGAACTAAGTTAAGATTTCACATTCCGGATTAGATAGGAACTTAGACATTCTGAATTGTGTGCTAGACACACATTCCGGATTAGGTTAGGGTTTGAGTATTCCGACTTAGTTATTAAATCTAGATTCCGAATTATGTTCAGTTTCTGCATTCCGAATTAGGTCTGGTATTTGGTTTCCCGACTTAGGTTTTGGTTCTTGTTTCCCGACTTATTTTCAAACTTAATTTTTCCCGCCAATTTTTCTTAGTATTATTTTAAACTTGTTTTATTTAGTTTTAATTTCAAGTCTTCATTCTTATTAAATTTTCAAATTTACTTTTAAATGTTTTAATTTCTCGTCATTTATTTTTAAGTCTTAATTTTTAGTTTAAATTTTAAACCTTTCATTTTTACTCAACGAAATTTACATTTTCTCTTTTAGTTTAAAATAGATAATCATTTTACTTTCTTTTCACCAAGAACAACTGAGTCACACTTTTAACTGTAATCAATTCGAATCGATTAGACCGATTTCAACGAATCTTTTTATATACAAAATCTTTGTATTAAATGGCGCCGCTGCCGGCTCTTTTCGTGAAGATTAACGGTTTATTGTGAGAGACGCGTTGGATTTTGGGATCCGTTCAACTTTGAACGTTATCTTTCTTGTTCAAAAATTTTTAAAAAAACCATAAAAATTAAAAATTTCACAAAATCCAAAAACATTTAAAAAATCATAAAAAGCATTTCTTTTTCAAAGTTTTGCACCAAAAATATTTTCTTTTCACGTTAACTTTATTTCTTCTATTTCTTTGCTTTTCATTTCTTTTTTAGGTGTATGCGTACTCGTTCACGCAAAAGGAAGTCCATTCAAGCCGCTACTATTGATCCTCCTGTTGTAGAGCCTCTTGTTGTCAACACAATGGAGAACCGTCCAATGATCGAGCTCTTGAAATCACACGTCGAAGGCAACGATGATGCGATTGTGGTGCCGGCTATTGACGCCAACAACTTCGAGCTCAAGTCCAGTTTCATTCAAATGGTTTCTACAACACCTTTCTTAGGTCGCACTCATGATTATCCACGCGATCACATCAAAAGGTTCGTACACTTATCCAATACTGTTAAATACAATGGGGTTTCACAAAAGGCAATTCGTTTTCTCCTCTTTCCTTTCTCCCTCGAGGGACAAGCCCGGACTTGGCTTGATAAGGAACCACCCCAGAGTATTGTCACATGGACGGACCTTGAGACCAAGTTTATCAATTACTTTTTCCCACCCTCACGTACTACCGCTTTGTGGAATGACATTATCAACTTTGAACAAAATTACGGTGAGACATTTAGTGAATCTTGGGATCGTTTTAAGGAACTTTTAAGAAAGTGTCCACAACACGGTTTTACTAAGGTACATCAAATTAATACTTTTTATAATGGATTAACTTTAAGTGACCAAGATTCATTAAATAGTGCCTCGGGGGGGCAATATTCTTGTCAAAACTATGAACGAGGCTTGGGCAATTATTGAGAACAAGGCCAAAGTCCAAACCAAGAGTGTTAGGGCTACTATGGCTAGTGCCAGTGAGAGTGAGTTGACCAATTATCTTAAGGAACTTACTTCAGCTGTAAAACAACTTGTTTTAAGAGATCACCCTCCTAATCAACATGCCCATGCTCTCAATATTACTTGTGAAACTTGTGTTGGGCCACACTCTTATGCTAATTGTGATAAATATTATGATCAATCTCACGGGGAAGTGTATGCTTACAACAACACCAAGAGAGTTCATTTTAAGCCTAATGTCGATGTTAATCACTTGTCTTACAACTCGACAAATTACTTGGCTCCACCTGGTTTTCAACAAAGACCACACCCACCCACCCATAACAACCAAGGGCCACCAAGAGCAAATGTTCAACAAAATGCTAATGTGAGGGGCTACAATGCAAATCAAGGAGCTTATCTAATGCAAAACCAAGGCTTTCAAAACCAAGGTTTCAATATATCCCTCCCCAAGTTACTCCGTCTACACCTCCTCCACCTCCATTTATTCCTCCTACTACCATGTCGAGTACTAGTTCTCCATTACCGTCTCCACCTCTTACGGAAGAAGTACCCAAGAAAAACCCATCACCAACCCCACCTTCCACCTCTAAACCTTCTACTTCTCAACCTTCAACATCTCAACCTTCACCTTTTACACCTACACTACCTAAACCCAATATCCCTTATCCTTCTCGGTTAGACAAGTGTAAATTGCTCACAAAAGAGGATGCTCAAGTTACTTCCTTTTTGAAGATGATTACACAAATGAACTTTAACATTAGCCTTGTTGAAGCACTTGTCCAAATGCCGAAATTTGTTAAAGCATTCAAGGAATTGTTTAGTAAGAAGGAGAAGATGGCTGAGTTTGTTAACACACGCTTAAATGAAAATTGCTATGCTGTCATTCTAAAAGAACTTCTGGAAAAACTTGGAGATCCCGGTCGTTTTGTGCTACCTTGCATATTTAACAAAGTTGAAGTATTTACTGCCTTAGTCGATCTCGGGGCAAGTATAAATTTAATGCCATTAAGTGTTTGGAACAAGTTATCATTACCCGACCTTACACCAACAAAGATGACTCTTGAGTTAGCAAATCAAACTCTCGCTTACCCCGTTGGTATTGCCGAAGATGTTTTCGTTAAAGTTGGTACCTTCACTTTTCTGGTCGATTTTGTTGTTGTTGATTATATTCCGTTAATACTTGGACGACCATTCTTGAGAACCAGAAAAACTTTAGTCGATGTTGCCGAAGGTGAACTCATTCTAAGAGTCGGGAATAATCAACAAGTTTGTAAGATGGGGAAGATTACAAGTAAATCAAATGGAAAAGAATCGGAGAAAATGATTAATGTGCTTCAAGAAGAGCTTACTACTACTTTGGAAAGTATAAAGCTTGATGATTTTGTTGTATATGACAATCCTCTTTTCGAGACTTGCTATGATAATCCACTTTTTCAAGACCATGTGGATGATTCTAATGATTCTCTCTCCAATTTGGATCCCCCATTAATCTATGATTCTCCACCGATCAATGATGATTAGGATGATGATTCTAGTTCTGATGTAGATGATTATGATGATTTTTCTTCAGAGTATAAAGACATGCTAATTTATGATGACTTTGATGATGTTGATACTCTTTCGAGTGATTCTTCAAATGATGACCTTGCTCCTATTTTTGATGAAGATCCTCCGCCAACAATGCTTGATCCTACTTTGGATGATTACTCATTTGAGGAAGATTTTGATACTTTTCTCAATACATACTTCCCCAATGAGGAAGATTTTGTTGGACGAAAACCATGTATTTGACCCTGGTGGATGTTTTTCAAGGTTCTTACCATTCTAATCAAGGTCAAGTCAGGCTCACGACTCGATGAACAAAAACAAGCGCTTCTCGGGAGGTAACCCGAGTATCTATCCTTTTTATCCGTTTTATAATAAGTGTAGGGGGAGACCCTACTATGTGTTTGTTGTTTTCTTTCTTATCATGTGCAGGGATTCGAGCTTTCAAAGATCCATTCTTGATGACTTTTGACGACCGGTGATTCCGTGTACCCGTCTTCCCGGTTCTATCCTAAACTCTTTTATATTCTCTATTTTATATTCTTCAATATTAATATAGGAATCACTTTAGTTGTCTCTTCCTTAACAAGATTTAAATAACGTGCACAATGTCCTAAGTGTAGGGGAGTTTACTCCCACATGCTTAAACATTGAGGACAATGTTTAGCTTAAGTGTAGGGGGACTTCTATCGAAGTTAAGTGGGCTTTTCCTTGTATTTGTCCTCATTTTAACCGGAAAATTGATTTTTCGACATTTTTCAAAATTTATCTATTTTGGCCTAGTTGTATTTTTCTTTGTTGTCGTTATTTTCTTTTATTGCTAGAATAAATTTTAATAAAATGATTTTAATTGTTTAGATGTCTTTGATATATTAGGCCCGTCATGAATCTTTTGACTCAACCCGAGTTTACTTATTTGAGTTTACTCTAGCTAGTATCCTTAACGTGTTTAAATCAAGTTTTGCTAGGCTTTTATATAGGGAACTTTAAAACGCGAAAGTCTTAACTCTTACTGGTTAAGAACAAGAACTTTTCGCAAGTTCTTATAATTGATTCTAGAAAGTCGTTTCTCAAGGTAACTTTAAAATGCAAATTCTAAACTTAAAAAAGTCTAAGAAGATGCAAGATCCTATAGATAACTTAAAAACCCAAAACTTTGATTTAATAGGCTAAGCATCCACGAGTCTCATTCCTTGAGATTTTAAATTATGGAGAACGAGAGATGATATAGTCAATTATAAGTTTGGTTTTCTTTCATGAATTTATGTGAGTTAATTATGAGCTTTTTCTCCCATCGCTTGTTAATAAATCTAATTGCAATAAGTAAGGTCGTACGATTTGAAAAGTTACTTAGCTTCTAGCACAAAATCGTTTAAAAGTTGCTCGGTATTAATTCGAGTTCATAGCCAAGCCATAACTTATTGAAGCGGGATGCGAAGATTGGCGAGTCCGAAAAGGCCCTAACAAGGCATGAGGGCTACATTTTGTTGCTAAAGATCCAAAAGTGATTTGAAGAATCATTTATCAAAAATCAATATGAAGGATCAAGACACACGATGAAAAGCAAAAACTCCCCTAAAGATCATGGAGAAGTCTATCCGAAAAGACCCTAGCAAGGTATGAGGATAAATATATCCAAGTCCTAAAAGGAGGCGGATCGTTGTATATCAAAATCCCAAATAAAGATTGGAGAAAAATGAAGAAGCCGTGGTCCAAGAATGAAGAATCTCTCAAAAACTTCAAGTGAAGAAATTCTTATTATGAATAGAAGACCATTATTTCATGAACGTCTCTCAAGATTAGAAGTATGAAGTCAATGCCAAATATCGATCCGAGAAAGGTCTCAAATCGTGAAATGAGTTATGCCAAGATATGAACTTTATGAGGTCTCGAGAAGCAGTTTTAAAAGATTTTGTTCTTTAGCTAACTATTGATTAAATCACCCTACTTTATTTTCGGCTTAGTAAACTATCGAAATAAGTCAACAATGCATCCTCGTGATCATTCAAGACAACAATAAAATATAAGAGATACACCTAGGAATAAGGGAGTATAAGTGAATAATTGAGCCACATGAGTTTATGTTAGTCTTCTAACTTATAATAACAATGATCTCGTTTTTAAGCTTGATATGGGGAACGTGAAACTTGAGGGTGATAAACATTAATGACATCCAAAGCCCTAATGTAAGTCTTTGATCTCTTTACTTGTTTTCTTCCTTTAAATATTTTGCAATTTTCTATCTCTTTAAGTTTCCTTAATGTCTTGTGTTTAATAAAGGCCAAGGTGGGTTAATTATGATGGAAAATGTAAATCTTGCTTTGTAATTAATGCATTGCATGAGGGCATTGCAATGGCCAAGTATAGGGGATTTGATAGGTGTGAAAATACCCATCCTTTTACCACTTAACTATAATAATAACGAAGCCAAAACGTATATTTAATGTCGTAAAAGTCGAAATTATACGTGGTTTGTGTTTTTGTTGTGATTTAGGACCAAAATGTGAAAAGGGAAGAAAACACGGGCTTTCACGGGCTTTTATCGAAGAAAAAGACAAAAGACGAAGTCAAAAGATCAAGAGTGCAAAAAGAACGGAAGTCAAAGGCCTATTCTAAAGATTTATCGAAGAAAAATTCTAAAGACGGAAGTTTAACGAAGTCGAAGAACCAAATCTAATAAAAGAATAAAATTAGAAGACGAGTTCATTTCATATCGACAAATCCCGAGACAACATCGAGAAAGACGAAGAATTTAAAAGACGAAAAGACGCGAAGAAAGAAGAAAATATCAAACATTTTCCTCCTCCTATATATAGTCCTTAATATACTTCATTTAGAAGTAGTATATTTTAGTTTAATTTTTGTAAGGTAATTAGGAGTAGCTTAATATTACTTTCTCTCTCTAGCTTTTCTTTAATGTTTTAAGCTTTTACATTAATCTTGTATTGAATCTCTTAATCTTAATTCAAGCTTTTTAGATAATCATTCTCATTCTACCTTTTTTTAATTTTCATCTTATATTTTGATTTGGTTATTCATGTAGTTTGCTTAATCTTTATGCTTATTGCTTTGTTGATGTGTTTATTTGATTGTGCTTATTGATTTTTATAGCTTATTGTGTTTAGTGCTTTGATAACTAGGTTTTTGCCTAATTAAAAAGATTCTTTGTCGTGTGTCTAATCGAATTGATCTAGGTTCTATGTGTGACTCTGTCGTCCTTTGGTGGAACAAATAGTTGTGTCGTTGTAGTATATTAAAATGTGCAAAACAATTAAAGTAAACGGCAGGTAATTTAAATCTAAGTCTATCTTAAAGTAAGGGGCAAGTATTTAAAAGCGCGACTAAAATTAAAAGGCAATAAACGTAAATAACGCAAACTTAAATCTATCTAAGGCAAACTTAAAACGCAACTAAAACTTAAAAATAAAGCAAGACTAAATTAAATCTAAGGCAAGGAATCTTAAAGTGCGACTAAGTAAAAAGGCGGGAAAAATAAAGCTTGAAATTAAAAAGCAGAAAATTAAAAACTGAAATTAAAGAACCTGAAAATTAGCTCATCCGGAATAATACCCTCGTTCGGAATAAACACTCATCCGGAATGTCACCTTCGTTCGGAATGTTTTTCTTCACTCGGAATTTTCACCAAAATCCTTGATCCGGAATAAATCCTTTATCCGGAATATGTCACTTATCTGGAATAAAGTCTTGATTCGGAATAATGGTCTTGATTCGGAATGTTGCTGCTGATCTGGAATAATCCTTGATCCGGAATAATATTCCGAATAAAACCTTTGATTCCGAATGTCAAAATATTCCGAATAAACTCCTTGATCCGGAATAATAAATTATTCCGGATGAACCTGCTTGATCCAGAATATTATTTGATTCGGAATGTTAGGTTGATCCGGAATATTCCATTGATCCGGAATATCCTGCTGATCCGGAATAAAAGGTTGATCCGGAACTTTTGGTTGATCCGGAATATTATTCCGAACGAAGCACCTTGAATCGGAATGTTTTAATATTCCGAATAAAGCACCTTGATGCGGAATAAATAATATTCCGAATAAACTCAATTGATCCGGAATATCCAATATTCCGGATGAACACCTTCTGAAATCCTTCACTTGGCTTGATCCGGAATGTTTTCCTGGTAATCACAGTAACAGACACACCGAAGAACAGGGAACAAGATATACACACGAATCTAATCAAATATAATCTAAATCAACCAAAAGATTAAATCAAACTATTCAATAAACATATACTAATGATAATCAAACGATCCAAAACAACAAAACTAACAATAAAGATCAAGATAATCAAAACCCACTTTGATCAAAATAAGAACATGAACATGAACATAAACATAAAAATCAAAGATTAAGAAAGGTAGATAGGAGATCAAACAATAAAGATAAAGATAAAGATTAACAAGAATTAAAAGAACACTTACTTGAAATTAAATGGTAATTAAGGTGCAAGACAATTAATGTAAATGGACATGAAATTAAATGTGCATAAATTTAAAATGGAAGAAATGGTTTGTCAATCCATCCAACAAAATGACATGATTAATCCTAATGACTATTTATAGGGGAGGATTAAGGAGTGCTTAGGAAGCTTCCTCCCCTCCTTCATTTCTTCTTAATTGCATCATTAGGTCCTTCTCTTCTTAATCTTTTGTTAATTGCACCATTAGTCCTTAAGCCTTTTAATCTTCTCAAATCTTGGACTTTAATGACTTTTGGCTCGCGATTTCTTTGGACTCGTCTTTTAGTTCTTCAATCAATAAGACTTGAGTTCTTCGGCTTTTAGTAAACTTCCGTCTTTTGACTTTTTCTTCGATAAATCTTTAGAATTGGTCTTGTACTTCCGTTCTTTTTTCACTCTTGACTTCTTGACTTCGTCTTTCGTCTTTTTCTTCGATAAAAGCCCGTGAATGCCGTTTTTACGCCACTTTTCACCTTTTCGTCCTAAATCACAACAAAAACACAAACCACGCATAATTCCGACATAAAAGACATAAAATACACGTTTTGGCCCGGTTATTATTGTAATTAAGTGGTAAAAAGGAT
The DNA here is from genome assembly GCA_025667525.1 of Glebionis coronaria. Taxonomy (NCBI): domain Eukaryota; kingdom Viridiplantae; phylum Streptophyta; class Magnoliopsida; order Asterales; family Asteraceae; genus Glebionis; species Glebionis coronaria. The sequence goes on from JANFOE010000193.1 coordinate 3,609,752, forward strand.
GGGTGTTTACACACCTATCATGCTTATTGTGTTATTTTTCTTATTTTTAATTAAGTGTCTTTTATAATTTATTTTATAAAAAGTTGATTTTAAATATTTTGATTATTTAGTGCTTTTTAAAAGTTTTTAAATTTTGGCTTATTTGCTTTTTCTTAAATTTTATTTGGTTAAAGTTTTAGGTAACTACTTATTAGATTATAGCTTATTTTTATATTTCTGCTTAAGTAGTTTCTTATCCGGGTTATGGTATAATAAGTGTGAAAACACTTATCCTTTTACCACTTAATTATAAGAATAACCAAGCCAAAACGTGTATTTTATGTCATAAATGTCGGAATTATGCGTGGTTTGTGTTTTTGTTGTGATTTAGGATCAAAATGTGAAAAGGGAAGAAAACACGGGCTTTCACGGGCTTTTATCGAAGAAAAAGACAAAAGACGAAGTCAAAAGATCAAGAGTGCAAAAAGAACGGAAGTCCAAGGCCTATTCTGAAGATTTATCGAAGAAAAAGTCTAAAGACGGAAGTTTAATGAAGACGAAGAACTCAAGTCTAATAAATGAAGACATTATAAGACGAGTTCAATTAATCTCGAGACCAAGTCGAAAAAGTCGAAGAATTTAGAAGACGAAAAGACGAGAAAGAAAGAAAGAAAACAGGAAGCTTCCAACACGTGCTAACTTCCCTTCTCCCTATAAATAGACAGCTTCATTTCATTTTCATATTGGTTAGCTAATTTGACACATTAGACTTTCCATTTTATTTTCCAAGCACTTTCATATTGTCATTTACTTAACTGTCATTTAAATTCTTGCCTTTAATTTTAAGTAAGTCTCTTAATTTTGTTGTTGAATCCTTAATTTTAATCAAGTTTTATATTAATCTCTCCTTCTACCTTTCTTATTTTTGTTAATCTTTATGCTTATTATCTTATTGTCATGCTTATTTGATTAATTATTATGTTTTTATGTGTTTGATTGTGTTAGCTTATTGATTTTATAGCTTATTGTGTGTTTGATTTGATTTTAGTTAAGTGTTTTTATTAGTTTATTAAAAGTTGATTTTTAATTTTAGTTTTATTTGTGTTTTTCAAATTTTTAATTTGTGGTTGAATTAGTTTTTCTTAAAAGTGTTTTAGATTAAGTTTGGTTATTTGCTTATTTGATATTTTGCTTATTTGTAGCTTATTTTCTGATTTTTTTAGTTTTTACTGTATCTGTTTTCATAATTTCGGATTAGGGTTTATTATTCCGAAGATCTTCCTTTTTCTGAAATTATTTTTCCTTAAATTGTTCATTTCTCTGAATTTGTTTTCTCTGAAAATTTCTCTGAAAAGTTTGTTATTCCGAAAAAATCATTTTTCCGAAGAAAGTTCTCTGAAAAGATTTATTCCAAAAAAAATCTCTGAAAAAGAATTATTCCGAAGAAGCAATTTTCTGAAATCGTTTTTTCCAGAAAAAACAATATTGCGAAGAATCTTCTGGAAAAACGAATATTGCGAAAAAATTCAAAGTTCTTAAATTTACTGTGCATATTGCGAAAAAGTTGAGCTACCTGCCTGGTTCCATTAGTTTCCCGCCAAAGTGAGGAGCCTGGTTGGCAGCTTCCAGCTGCTTTCCTACTAGCTTGTTTATTTATTAGTATTGTTCCGTAATTGTTTAGTTTTATCTGAAAGTTGCTTCGATTTTATTTCTGAAAGTTACGTATTTTAAGCTGAATTTTTCGTCTATTTTTAAAATTAATATTTTTTCGTAAATTCAAGTTTTATCTTTTATTTAGTACTCGCTTTAGGTTTTGCCTTGTTTAGCTTTAAAGTACCATTTTAGTTTTATTCTCTCCTTTTTCATTAAGTAAACGTTATTTTCGAGTCGATAGTTAATTTCTCCTTTTAGTTTTATTTTTATTAATTGTTTCGCTTTAATTTACGTTTATTATTTGTTTCGCTCCTTTATTATTAGTTATTTGTTTTAATTTCTCGTCATTTACTTTTTAATTATGTATAGCTTTAATTACCTTGCCTTTTACTTTACAGTTTTGCAATTTAATTTTACTACAACGACCAATCTATTTCTTTTTCACCAAGAACGACTGAGTCGCACTTTTAACCAGAAATCAATTCGAATTGAATCGAGACGAACAAATTTTTATACTTGGCAAAAACCTTGTATTAAATGGCGCCGTTGCCGGCTCTTTTCATGAAGATTAACGGTTTTTTGTGAGAGACGCGTTGAATTTTTGGATCCGTTCACTCGTGAACGTTATTTTTCTTGCTCAAAAATTTTCAAAAATCCATAAATATTAAAAATTTTCAAAAATTAAAAAAACTTATAAAAAGCATTTCTTTTTCAAAGTTTTTCACCAAAAAGATTTTATTTTTCTAAGTGTATATATATTCTCTATTTCTTTGGTATCTTTTTCTTTTGCTTTTGCAGGTGTATGCGTACTAGATCTTCAACTTATTATGAGCCCGAGACTCGTGAAGATTTAGATATGGCTGGTGTGCACAACAACAATAATCCACCCCACCCCAACATGAATAATAACAACAATGTTCCCCCACCCGACCTTCGAACAATGGAGGAGCTGTGTCAACCTACAATGAATGGACGCGGAGGACCAATTGCGCCGATGCAAATCACGGCTCCCGAGTTTTCGTTAAATCATCACATGATCCAAAAAGTTCAAAACACTTGTCCATTTCGCGGATTACCGGATGATGATGCCAACAAACACCTCGACAAGTTCATTACCGTTACTCAAAGCATGAAGTTGCCCGGTGTCACTATGGATTTTCTTCGCCTTCACCTATTTCCACACACCTTATCCCACCATGCCGAAAAATGGTTTGATCGTCTTCCAAAGAATTCAATTAAGGACGAGATGACTCAACGATTTTTGTCGCGCTACTTTCCACCATCCATGGTCACGAGCCTTCGAAATCAAATTAGTGGATTTACACAAGAACCCGATGAATCACTTTTTGATGCTTGGGAACGATATAATGTTTTGATCGATCGATGTCCAAACCACAACATTCTCCCCGTCACCTTAATTGATACTTTCTACAACGGTTTAACTTTTCGTGATCGTGATACGATTAATGCAGCCGCCGGTGGCACATTTATGAAAAGAAGACATGAGGAGTGTAGAGAGCTTATAAAAAACATGACTACTCATCACAAAAATTGGGATTCATCCGCATCTTCAAGGAATAACCCGAGAGTCAATGTTTCCTCCACTTCTTTAAACCCTGATATCACCGAATTGACCCGCGCAATGGTCGAAATGAGCAAGAATATGCAAATTTTGGCTACAAATCAACAACAACAAGTTAAAGTTGTAGCAACTTCTTGTGAGACTTGCGGCGGTCCTCATTCATACACTGATTGTCCTTCTACTCAAGACAATCCGGAAAAAGTGTATGCGGCTTATGGTAACTACTCAACGGACAATTACCCAGCCCGACCTCAAGGTGATCGTAACTTGCTAAGTTACCGTTCTAACAACTTTCTTTCACCCGATTTTTCTCCTCAAAACCACAACCCCAACAACTACAATAGAAGCAACCCAAACCCACCACGAGCTTCTAATCCTTATCACCCACCCGCTCAATAACCACCACCCATTAATCAAGATGTTGAAACTTTAATGAGGACCCAAGGAGAGCAAATTAAGAATCTGCAAAGCCAAATTATCAACTTGAAAGGGGATATCACTAAGCAAGGTAATGATATTAGATCCGAGCTTCAACATGATATACAAACCTCTTTTATCACTCAAACAAATGATTTGAAGAATATGCTGGCTAGTTTCTTACCAACTCCTCAACCCTCTACTTCGGGCTCTCTTCCTTCAGATACCGTCACCAACCCAAGAGCAAATGTGAGCGCTATTACTACACGCAGTGGAGCAACCTTAGTAGGACCATCTATCCCTCCTCCAGTTATTCCATCTACATCTCGTCCACCACCATTTATCCCTCCTACTCCCACGCCTAGTATTAGTTCTCCATTACCGTCTCCACCTATGCATGAAGAAGCACCCAAGAAACACCCTTCACCAACCCCACCTGCCACCTATAAACCTAATATCCCTTATCCTTCTCGCTTAGACAAGGCCAAACTGCAAACCAAGGATGACATTCAAGTGTCGAACTATTTGAAGAAGATTTCGGGACTGGCCATCACCTTTAGCCTTGTTGAAACTCTACCACAAATGCCTAAATTTATTAAGATGTTTAAGGAATTGCTTAATAAGAAGGAGAAGATGGCCGAGTTTGTTAATACTCGATTGAATAAAAATTGTTCTGCCGTCCTTCTTAAAGAACTTCTGGAGAAACTTGGAGATCCCGGTCGTTTTGTGCTACCATGTACTTTTCACCAAACCGAAGAATTTACTGCCTTAGCCGATCTCGGGGCAAGTATAAATCTGATGCCTTTAAGTGTTTGGAAAAAGTTATCATTACCCGACCTTACACCAACAAATATGACTCTTGAGCTTGCAAATCGCACTCTCGCTTACCCCATTGGTATTGCCGAAGATGTGTTCATTAAAGTTGGCACCTTCACTTTTTCGGTCGACTTTGTTGTTGTTGATTATGAAATGGACCCTCGTATTCCTTTAATACTTGGTCGGCGATTCTTGAGAACCGGAAAAGCATTAGTCAATGTTGCTGAAGGTGAGCTCATTTTAAGAGTCGGGAATGAGGCACAAGTTTTTAAAATGGGGAAGATCACAAACAAATCAAATGGAAGGGAATCAGTGAATATGATTAATGTGCTTGATGAATTTGTCGTCTACAACAATCTTCTATTTGATGCTTTCTATGATAATCCACTATTCCAAGATGATGTGGATGATTCTCTCTCCAATTCTGATCCTCCACCAATTTATGATTCTCCACCGATCTATGATGCTTATGATGATGATTCTAGTTCCGATGGGGATGATTCTGATGAACTTCTGAGTATCCAGACATGCCCACTTATGATGACTTTGAGGATGTTGATACTCTCTCGAGTGATTCTTCTCCTGATGACCTTGCACCTACTTTTGATGAAGATCCTCCGCCAACAACACTTGATCCTACTTTGGATGACTACTCATTTGAGGAAGATTTTGCTACTTTTCTCAACACTTACTTCCCAAATGAGAGTGATTCTCCTCCTTTGGACTTTGATGATTATGGTCTTTATCCTCCTTTGGATATGAAGAAAACCGCTTCAAAGGAGAAGAAGCCGGCCGACACCGATATCCGCAGCACTTATGTCTTGACACCTCTCTATCCACCTTCTGAGGATGAGATTGTGAGATTTATGAGCGGATCCTCTTCAAATTCTACTGAGCCAGAGTGTTATTTTCCCCTAAAGGAAAAGGTGTTCGATCCCGGTATTGGAATTTTCAAGCCATCTCAGTATCCATCTGATGAAATAAAAGGAAAGACTTTTGGAAACCATGGAGATATGTTTGCACCTCTTCACCCTTACTACCACCGTGCTCCACAACTGCTTAAGGGAACCTTGCCTACTCTTCTTTGGCTTTCCTTGTTCGCCTTAAGCTTGTGCTATTTAATGGATGAAAACCATGTGTTTGATCCCGGTGGATGTGTTTCAAGCTTCTTCCTATGCTAAAAAAGGACGAGTCAGGCTCACGACTCGGTTAACAAAAACAAGCGCTTCTCGAGAGGCAACCCGCAATATCTATCCTTTTTCTTTGTTTTTTATAATAAGTTTAGGGGGAGACCCTAGTATGTGTTTGTTGTTTTCTTTCTTATCATGTGCAGGGATTCGAGCTTTCAAAGATCCACTCTTGATGACTTTTGACGACCCGTGATTCCGTGTACCCGTCTTCCCGGTTTTATCCTAAACTCTTTTGATTCTCTATTTTATATTATTCAATATTAAAATAGGAATCACTTTAGTTGTCCTTTCCTTAGCAAGATTTAAACAAAGTGCACAATGTGCTAAGTGTAGGGGAGTTTCCTCCCACATGCTTAAACATTGAGGACAATGTTTATATTAAGTGTAGGGGGACTTCTATCGAAGTTAAGTGGGCTTTTCCATGTATTTGTCCTCATTTTAACCAGAAAATTGATTTTTCGACATTTTTCAAAAAATTTTATCTATGTTGGCCTAGTTGTTTTTATTTTTGTATAGTTATTTTCTTTCTTTGCTAATAAATTTTAATAAAGTGGTTTTAGTTTTTAAACGTTGTGAATCTTTTGACTCAACCTGAGTTTACTTATCTAAGTTTACTCTAGCTAGTATCCTTAACGTGTTTAAGTCAAGTTTTGTTAGGCTTTAATATAGGGAACTTTAAAACGCGGAAGTCTTAACTCTTACGGGTTAAGAACAAGAACTTTTCGCAAGCTCCTATATTTGATCCTAGAAAGTCGTTTATCAAGGGAACTTTAAAATGCGAATTCTAAACTTGAAAAAGTCTAAGAAGTTGCAAGATCCTATAGATGACTTGAAAACCCAAAACTTTGATTTAATAGGCTAAGCATCCACGAGTCTCATTCTTTGAGATTTTAAATTATGGAGAACGAGAGATGATAGAGTCAATTATAAGTTTGGTATTTTTTCATGAATTTATGTGAGTTGATAAAAAGATTTTTCTCCCATCGCTTGCCAATAAATTTAACTACAATAAATAAGGTTGTACGATTTGAAAAGTTACTTAGCTTCTAGCACAAGATCGTTTAAAAGTTGCTCGGTATTAATTAGAGTTCATAGCCAAGGCATAACTTATTGAAGTGGGATGCGAAGATTGGCGAGTCCGAAAAGGCCCTAACAAGACATGAGGGCTACATTTTGTTGCTAAAGATCCCAAGTGATGTGAAGAATCATTTATCAAAAATCAATATGAAGGATCGAGACACACGACGAAAAGCAAATACTCCCATAAAGATCATGGAGAAGTCTGTCCAAAAAGTCCCTAACAAGGTATGAGGATAAATAGATATAAGTCCTAAAAGGAGGCGGATCGTTGTATATCAAAATCCCAAATAAAGATTGGAGAAAAATGAAGAAGTCGTGGTCCAAATATGAAGAATATCTCAAAAAGTTCAAGTGAAGAAATTCCTATTATGAAGAAAAGACCATTATTTCATGAACGTCTCTCAAGATTTGAAGTATGAAGTCGCTGCCAAATATCGGTCCGAGAAAGGTCTCAAATCGTGAAGTGAGTTATGCCAAGATATGAACTTTATGAGGTCCCGAGAAGCAGTTTTAAAAGATTTTGTCCTTTAGCTAACTATTGATTAAATCGTCCTACTTTATTTTCAGCCTAAATAATTATCGAAATAAGTCAACAATGCATCCTTGTGATCATTCAAGACAACAATAAAATATAAGAGATACACCTAGGAATAAGGGAGTCTAAGTAAATAATTGGCCCACATGAGTTTGTGGTAGTTTGCTAACTTATAATAACAATGATCTCGTTTTTAAGCTTGGTATGGGGAATGTGAAACTTGAGGATGATAAACTTTCATGACATTCTAAAACCCTAAGGTAAGTTTTTGATCTTTTTACTTGTTTTCTTCCTTTAAATATTTTGTCTCTTTAATAAAGGCCAATGTGGATTGATTATGATGGAAAATGTAAATCTTGCTTTGTAATTAATGCATTGCATGAGGATATTGCAATGGTCAAGTGTAGGGGATTTAATAAGTGTCAAAACACTTATCCTTTTACAACTTAATTATAAGAATAACCAAGCCAAAACGTGTATTTATGTCATAAATGTCGGAATTATGCGTGGTTTGTGTTTTTGTTGTGATTTAAGATCAAAATGTGAAAAAGGAAGAAAATACGGGCTTTCATGGGCTTTTATCGAAGAAAAAGACAAAAGACGAAGTCAAAAGATCAAGAGTGCAAAAAGAACGGAAGTCCAAGGCCTATTCTAAAGATTTATCGAAGAAAAAGTCTAAAGACGGAAGTTTAATGAAGACGAAGAACTCAAGTCTAATAAATGAAGACATTATAAGACGAGTTCCTTTAACCCCGAGACCAAGTCGAAAAAGTTGAAGAATTTAGAAGACGAAAAGACGAGAAAGATAGAAAGAAAGAAGAAAACTTTCAACACGTGCTAAACTTCCTTCTCCCTATAAATAGAGAGCTTCATTTCTTTTTCATACTAGTTAGTTAATTTGACACATTAGTCTTTCCATTTTATTTTCCAAGCACTTTCATATTGTCATTTACTTAATTGTCATTTAAATTCTTGCCTTTAATTTCAAGTAAGTCTCTTAATTTTGTTGTTGAATCCTTAATTTTAATCAAGTTTTATATTAATCTCTCCTTCTACCTTTCTTATTTTTGTTAATCTTTATGTTTATTATCTTATTGTCATGCTTATTTGATTAATTGTTATGTTTTTATGTGTTTGATTGTGTTAGCTTATTGATTTTATAGCTTATTGTGTGTTTGATTTGATTTTAGTTAAGTGTTTTTATTAGTTTATTTTATTAAAAGTTGATTTTTAATTTTTAGTTTTATTAGTGTTTTTCAAGTTTATAATTTGTGTATGAATTAGTTTTTCTTTAAAGTGTTTTAGATTAAGTTTTGGTTATTTGCTTATTTGATATTTGCTTATTTGTAGCTTATTTTCTGATTTTTTTTTAGTTTTACTGTATCTGTTTTCATAATTTTGGATTAGGGTTTATTATTCCGAAGACTTCCTTTTTCTGAAATTATTTTTCCTGAAATTGTTCATTTCTCTGAATTTGTTTTCTCTGAAAATTTCTCTGAAAAAGTTTGTTATTCCAAAAAAATCATTTTTCCGAAGAAAGTTCTCTGAAAAGATTTATTCCGAAAAAAAAATCTCTGAAAAAGAAGTATTCCGAAGAAGCAATTTTCTGAAATCATTTTTTCCAAAAAAAACAATATTGCGGAGAATCTTCTGAAAAAACAAATATTGCGAAAAAATTCAAAGTTCCGAAATTTACTATGCATATTGCGAAAAAGTTGACCTACCTGCCTGCCTGGTTTCATTAGTTTCCAGCCAAATTAAGGAGCATGGTTGGCAGCTTCCAGCTGCTTGCCTGCTAGCTTGTTTATTTATTAGTATTGTTCCGTAATTGTTTAGTTTTATCTGAAAGTTGTTCCGATTTTATTTCTGAAAGTTACGTATTATTAGTTGAATTTTTCGTCTATTTTTAAAATTAATATGTTTTCGTAAAGTTCAAGTTTTATCTTTTATTTAGTACTCGCTTTAGGTTTTGCCTTGTTTAGCTTTAATGTACCATTTTAGTTTTATTCTCTCATTTTTCATTAAGTAAACTTTATTTTCGAGTCGATAGTTAATTTCGTCTTTTATGTTGGAAATACGTTTAACGCATTTAGAAAGTCTCGGTCACTCCAACAATGTAGTTATAGACTCGTAGTTATGTTTAGTCTCATTTATTAAATAGCCCGACCCATGAGCATGTTCATGGGCCGGAAGCCTAAGTCCATTAAGGACTTGGGGTATTTAAACCTCTTTCCACCATGGAAAGAGGTGTTGGTTGTTTATTCCTTTCATTTCAATATATAAGTTTCTTTCACTTCTCTCTCTAACTTTCTCTCTCTAGAAAAAACATCAACCCCCTTGTTTCACAAAGATTATCATTGTTCTACAATTGGTATCAAGAGCATGGGATGAAATAATGGTTGGTTTTGTGTTGTTCTTGTTCACTTTTGTGTGTTCATGCGTTTTTGATTGATCTTTACCCAAGCTTCAATTTTTTTTTCGTGTTTTTGACTCTCCAAGTGATCCATATATCTTCTAAATACTTTTGGTAGTGTTTTGGGTGTTTTGGGTTGGTTCAAATCACGGTTTTCTTGTCAAAAATCTCATCTTTTTACCTCAAAATTTTGTAACAGTACCGTTATTCCGATCAGAACAATCGGAAAAGGGTTTAAGGATTCCGATCCGTCACATCGGAAAAGGATTTACACGTTCCTATATGTATTCCGATCATACATTCCTATCTGTATTCCGATAGGAGGATATTTAAGTATTCCGATTAGGGGGTATCTTTTCACATTCCGACCAGGTCTCCGACAAGGTTTCCGATAGCATTCCGATTGGACGACATTCTGACCAGGGTTCCGATAACATTCTGATTGGTTTATATTCCGACTAGGGTTCCGATTGCATTCCGATTGATGACATTCCGACCAGGTTTTCTGATATTATTCCGATTGGATAACATTCCGACCAAGGCTTAATTTTGAGACTTACGACACTTTGAGATTTTTACATTGAGATTAAGAAACTTGGGTATTGAGATAGTATTTTCACAACTTAGAGGATTTCGTTTCAAGTTTGTAATCTTTCACAAAAACATGCAACATCTTTGTTTCAATAACATTAAAACACTTAACCTTATTTCATTGTTAGATCATCTTTGATAATCTTTTGTCAAGGGATCACAAAATGAATTCACATTCATTTATGCCAACTATGACTTCACTCACCGATATATCGATCATTTCGGGTACCGATACTCGCCCGCCTCTGCTCATCAAAGATCTATTTGAAGCATGGCAAGGCCGTATGAGAACATATATCATGGGCAAACAAAATGGTCGACTCATGCTTCAATCAATTGATAAAGGACCATTATATTGGGGAGAGGTTACCGTCAACAATGTGACAAGACCAAGGGAGTATCATGAGTTAACCGATGCAAATAAAATCATTGCAGATGCCGATGAAAGGGTTGTTCAGACAATTCTTCAAGCCCTTCCACCCGATATCTTTCGAATGGTGAGTGAACATACAGTAGCAAAGAATCTTTGGGATCGACTTGCGGTGTTGCTACAAGGGACATCTCTCACTAAGCAAGAACGAGAGTGTCAACTGTATGATTTGTTTGATAGGTTCACATACCTTCCAGGGGAGACACTTCATGATTTTTATTGGCATTTTACCACCTTGATGAATGACATGAATGTCTATAATCTACGGATTGAACAGTTTCAATTAAACACCAAGTTTTTGAACACACTACCCCCTGAATGGAGTCAATATGTGACTGATGTCAAGATGATTCGTGATCTACATAAGTCTAATTTAGATCAACTTTATGCTTTCTTACAACAACATGAGAAGCATGTGATCCAAAACCGAATATCTCAATGACCTTATCATGAACCATTGGCATTATTGGCAAACCATCCTACACTGTCATACCACAACTCTCAGCTTGCTTTAGGACACAAATCATCATATCAACCTGTGTATCAAACACCAAGCTTCCCACAGTACTCGATTCTTCCACCGCCACCGACATCTTATCACCAACCAGCAACTTCATCATCACAAGGAGATTCACACCCATTACCTTATGCTTCACACCAGTATTCACCGTATCAACCTCCCACCAACCTTGCTAGTACTTATCCACAACTTGAGGCTCCTCAACCTTATTACTCACATCAAGTAAGTGCTCCAACCAATCAGTTTGTTGCTCAACCAGCATCAGCACTCTACTGTGAAGATGACATCCCTTTCCCTGAATTTAGACAAGGAGATAGCCCTACTGAAATCCTTGCTCTGATGTCTACTTATTTAAGTCAAACTTTGAACAAACGAGGTTACCGAGCTCCAGCAACAACTAACAATCAGTTAAGGACCTCGTCTAACTCTCGACAACAGGCAACAATTCAGGACGGAAGGGTCATGGTGCAACCACTTCAAGGGAGATCAAATTCGTCTACTGCTGGTGCACGTTCATCCACTACTACTGCTACAAGGGCAAACAACACTGGTAAAATGAAGGTGGTTATTTGCTACAACTGCAAAGGGGAAGGGCACATGGCCCGAGAATGCAAGCAGCCTAAGAGGAGAAGGACGACACATGGTTTAAGGAGAAGATATACCTGGTGAATGCTCAAGCCCAAGGTCGTGAGCTTGATGAAGAAGAATTGGCATTCCTTGCAGATCCGGGAGTAGCGGAAACTGATGGTCTCACAACAGTCATCACCAACAATGCTGCATATCAATGTGATGATTTGGATGCATATGACTCTGATTGTGATGATCTTAACACCGCCAAAGCAGCTCTTATGGCAAACCTTTCACTCTATGGAGCTGATACCATTTCTGAGGTACCAAATACTGCTACAGATACTAGTATTGTACCTTATCAAGTTGAGCAAATGTCTGAGTATTCGGAACAGCCTCCGGTGGTTAGTAACTCAATCGACGAGACAAACAATGATAGCAATAACATTGCAAGTCCTCAGACTTTGAGTGAACCACAACCGGGAGCTCTTACGACTATTAATTCGTCTGCTCAACCTGATTTGGTTAGGGTCCCGGCATCTTTGCTTAGCAGAATGAATAGTACGATCCTTGAAATCCTTAATGCTAATCAGACTTTATCTGCCGAGCTTGCTTTGCATAAGGACAAGGTTAAAACCTTGGAAATGACTCTTGTGTCCACTACCTTAACCAATCCTGAATTTGATAGGTTTAGGAAAGTTCAAATGGACAATCTGCTAGAAATTGAAAGTTTAAGAGCAAATCTTTCGAATGAGCTTAAAGAAAAAGAGTCAGTCGTTACTAATTTTCAACAACTTCAAACGGATTTTGAAATTCTTGAGTCCAAACAGCTTGAAATGGAAATTAAGACGTCTGAAAGAATAAAAGAAACGGAAATTAAGCTTTTAAAACAATATGCTGCTTCACATCTAGTACACTTGTTTCATGCATCATTTAAAGAGTTCAATCTATCGCGTCTTATAGACTTACCACCTAACCCGGGGTATGCAAAGCAAGCGCTTAACCACAACCTACGACTTTATGATGCAACAAAGTTAGGATTGGTATTAGATTCGATAGTGTTCTCAAGTGATTCTATGACACCATATGATGAAAAGCAGTTAAAATTACTTTCTACATATCCTGAATATGATTATGCTTCAATGAATGCAACAAATGCCACAATAGATCTTAGAATTCGTTTTAATATGAAAAAGAGAACTCTTCAAACATCTACTTTCATGCCGACTAGAGAATGCCTTAGTATAATTCCTACACTTGTCAACTCGGACAAACCAAAGGAAATTCCTAAGAATCTTCCACCGGTTAGTACGGTAAAGCTCAGCTTGGAAGAGATTGCGTAATACCTTACCGATTTTGACAAGGTCATCTTGGAATGTACGACTTCAACGGCTCAAACCGCTGGAGAATGGGCGTTCGAACACATGAAAACGGTGTTTGAAGAAGAGATCGTTCCGTTTGTGGACCATATTAAACAAGGAGTCTATGATCTAGCGTGTAATTTAAGTTTTGAAATTGGTGAAGTTCAAAAAGTTTTCAATAAAATGGATGATGCTTATGAACAACACTTAATTGAAAAGGAAAAGATTTTATCATAATATGACCGCTTTTTAGAACATATGGTGTCTCTCGAAGTGATGCAAGTTGTTACTGTTAAATATACTCATGAAATTTCATCTACTGTGAATATTTGTGATGATGTACATGAATCTGTGAATACTGTTGAACATGTGAATACTGTAGAAAATCATTCTTGTCATGAATCCAACGCTGAATTTTTAAAGCTTCAAGATTCGTATAATACACTCTCAAAATGTTTTAATGAGCTTCAACAACATTCTATATCTCTTGAAATTGAGAATCAATCTAAAAATGAAACTCTTTCAAAACTAAATGATGGTGGAAACTCCGTTGAGACAAGCGACAAGATGATTCAGATGGTTCAGAATTTAGAGGAAGAGATGGTGAGAATTAAGAGAGAATTACTAGAAACAAAAACGGAACTAGAGGCTGCAGAGACTAAGAATCATGTCCTAGAAAATAGAATTAATTCTATACTAGGAGAGCGTGAACAAGTAAGGCAGGGAGACTCACAAATTTCTGGTTCAATAGAAGAACACCTCGCGTTTAATGCGACAGAGAAAAAGTCTTTAATTGACAAACTGAACAAGAAATGTGAGGAAACCTCTTACCTAAAAATTCAGCTCATAGACAAAAACATGGTTTTGGCCGAGTTAAAGGAGACACTTCTTCTCACCCGACAAGAAGTTGTTAATAACTTAGCTACCAACTCTGCACCGTCCTCTAATGCTCCAACAACCAATTCAGTAGTGCTTTATAAGAACCCGCTCCATAAGAAAAACCCGGTTACCTACGATGATTATATGAGGAATGCAATTAAGCATGTAGATCTTGTTAGGGATATTTTAGATGATTTGTATGCGTTAGATCCCTCAAGCAGTTACTATTATTCAGCTCATGAATATATTAAGCGTGTTCAATATTGCTTAGCATATTTGCAATACATAGGAAAACCGGGTTCTGCACTACTCACTAATCGACCCATTGCTGTAACTCCATTCAATAAGACCCCAGGAGCAAAACCGTCATTGGCACCATCAAGTAAGGCACCTTTAAAATCTGTAACTAATGTTCCCTTGACTTCTACAGGAGTAACTGTGTCCACTAAGGCTAAAGGATCTCAAGACAAGAAAGATAGGATCAAGCCTTCCACTAATAGGACTGAGATGAAGAAAGTAGAAGTGCACCCTAGGAACGTTATTTCAGTTTTAAATAAAAAGAATCATGTAGCTAAGACAAAAGGTCCTCTTTATGAGTGGAAACCTAAGCAAAATGTGAATTCTAATGCGAAATGTTGGAATTGTAATGAATGCATGTTTTCTTAGCGTCATGATTTATGCCTTGTTGATCACGTGAATGAAATGTATGCTATTAAGAATAATCTTGAATGGATTCTAACAGGGAAGAAATTTACCCAAGTTGGGTGGCAATGGAAACCCACTGGTAGGACCTTGACTGCAAATGGAACTAAGTGCCCTTTAACTAGGATCACATCCACGAAAGTTAGGTCTAAGCATCCTTTAAATAGGAACACTAGCACTAAGAAATGGAAAAAGCGCCCTTTAACTAGGTCTGCCCCCACTACTGTGCCTACCAGTGGTAATGTCCCCAGTCAAACAGTACCTCAGAATACTAGACAACTAGAATCTAAGCCAACCACTAGTAAGAAAATTTGGAAACCTAAAGTTTCGTCTGATAGCAAATCTAAGATAATTGTATCTGTACCTTCTAACTCAGAAGAACAATTAGAATCCGATACATCGTCTGTGTTTGGTAATATTTTCAGGTCGTCCAAATTATTCTTTAGTATTTGGACTCGGGGTGCTCCAAACATATGACTGGAGACCGCTCGATGCTCAGAAATTTCGTCAGCAAGTTTCTAGGAACGGTTAAATTCGGCAACGACCATATTGAAAAGATTATGGGTTATGGTGAATACCAAATTGGGAATGTCACGATTTCAAGGGTTTATTATGTGGAGGGACTTGGTCACAATCTATTCTCAGTAGGACAATTCTGCGATTCTAACCTTGAAGTGGCCTTTCGACAACATACTTGCTTCATTCGCGATCTTGCAGGAAATGATTTGTTAAAGGGTTCTCGAGGGGATAATCTCTATACTTTGTCTATTCAAAACATGATGGCCGCCTCTCCTGTTTGCCTACTCTCCAAAGCATCTAAGACCAAGTCATGGTTGTAGCATCGACGGTTATCTCATCTTAACTTTGATGCTATTAACCATTTGGCTAGAAACGAACTTGTTCGTGGTCTTCCAAAACTTAAGTTCGACAAGGATCATTTATGTTCCGCATGTTCATTGGGGAAAAGCACCAAGAAATATTACAAACCTAAAGCAGAAGACACCAACCAAGAACCACTGTATCTGTTGCACATGGATCTTTGCGGGCCAATGCGTACAGCTAGTGTGAGTGGTAGAAAATACATCCTCGTTATAGTGGATGATTTCTCAAGGTTTACATGGGTAAAGTTTTTAGCATCCAAGGATCAAGCACCAGAGTATATCATTACTTTCTTAAAGATGATCCAAGTACGTCGTAATGCTACTGTTCGCCGCATTCGGACTGATAACGGAACTGAGTTCGTTAATCAGACTCTTCGAAATTATTATGAAAAGGTTGGTATTTCTCATGAAACATCTGTGTCTCGCACTCCACAACAAAATGGTTTCGTTGAAAGACGTAACCATACACTTATGGAAGCTTCTCGAACTATGTTGATTTATGCGAATGCTCCTTTATTCTTATGGGCAGAAGCAGTGGCAACCGCATGTTATACCCAAAACCGCTCCATCATTCGCAAACGTCATGGTAAAACTCCATATGAGCTACTTCATGGACACAAACCCGATATTTCATATCTTCATGTGTTTGGTGCACTTTGCTATCCAAATACAAATAGTGAGAATCTGGGAAAACTTCAACCGAAGGCTGATATTGGAATTTTCATTGGATACTCGCCTGCAAAGAAAGCTTACCGGATTTATAATCGTCGTCTTGGCAAGATTGTAGAAACTTTGGATGTCGACTTTGATGAGCTGACGGCGATGGCTTCTGAGCAACACAGCTCTGAACCCGCTTTACACGAGATGGGAACCGGTACAATCAGTTCCGGATTAATTTTCAACAATCCTTCTTCTCCATCATTTATACCACCAACAAGGTCCGAGTGGGATAAGTTATTTCAACCTATGTTTGATGAATTCTTCGATCCACAGAGTAATCATTCTCCAGCACCTGTAGCAGTAGCTCCGATTCCCGTAGTTGTTGCTCAAGATAATGGAAATCTATCTGAGGCATCTACTGTTACTCTTGAACAAGATGTCTCATCCCCCACCAATTCTCAAACAACACCTGAATCATCACCCCCACTCGTTCCTAATGATGTTGAAGAGGACCTATATGATCACGATCTGGAATATGCTCACTTACAAGAGCTTCCCTTCTTTGGTTCACATATACCTGAAGACCCTACCGGTGCGTCTACCTCAGAGGAAGCTCCTGCAATCGTTCACTCCCGACCACCACGGATTGAAACTCACAACACTAAATGGACAAAGGATCACCCAATCCGCAATATTATTGGTGACATCGATCGACCAGTCTTAACACGCCATCAACTCCAAGAACATGCATTATATTGCTATTTTGATGCATTTCTTTCAGACAATGAACCTAAAAACTAGCAACAAGCCATGACCAAATCATCATGGATTGAAGCCATGCAAGAGGAACTTAATGAATTCCAACATCTTGAAGTGTGGGAATTAGTTCCGTTACCCAACAACGTTGAAATCTTGACATAGTTGTGGGTATACAAGGTTAAGCTCGATGAGTTAGGTAGTGTGCTGAAAAACAAAGCTAGATTGGTTGCTAGAGGTTACAAACAAGCTTTGGGTATCGATTTTGAAGAATCCTTTGCTCCTGTTGCACGATTGGAGGCAATTAGACTATTCCTTGCTTATGCTGCTCACATTAATATGATCGTCTACCAAATGGATGTTAAGACGGCATTTCTCAATGGTGAATTAAGGGAAGATGTCTATGTAATCCAGCCGAATGGATTCGTCAATTCAGAGTATCCTAATCACGTGTACAAGCTCAAGAAGGCTCTTTACGGGTTGAAACAAGCTCCACGCGCGTGGTACGATCTCTTATCGTCGTATCTCATCTCCAAAGGCTTCTCCAAAGGCAAAGTGGACCCCACATTATTCATTCTCAAGGAGGACAACGACATGATACTGGTACAAATTTATGTTGATGATATAATATGTGCTGCTACTAATCAACGTTTGTCTGACCGTTTTGAGAAAATTATGTCCGCACGCTTTAAGATGTCGATGATGGGAAAATTTTCATTTTTCTTAGGGTTGCAAATTTCTCAGAATCCTAGAGGCATCTTTATTAATCAATCCAAATTTGCTCTTGAATCCTTAAAGAAATATCACTTTAAAAAATGTGACCCCGTGGATACTCCAATGGTGGAGAGATCCAAGTTAGATGAAGATAAGGAAGGGATAGCTGTCGATCCTAAACTTTACCATGGAATGATCGGCACCCTTCTCTATCTGACTGCTAGCAGGCCTGATTTGCAATTTGCTATAGGCATGTGTGCCCGGTATCAGGCTCGGCCTACCGAAAAGCACTTACATGTTGTGAAAAGGATCTTTCGGTATCTAAAAGGAACACTTCATCGTGGTCTGTGGTATCCGAAGGATTCCTCTATTGCACTAATTTCATATGCAGATGCAGATTATGCCGGGTGTCAAGATACCAGACGTAGCACTTCTGGCAGTGTGCAACTTCTTGGAGATAGACTTGTTAGTTGGGCATCAAAAAGGCAGAAAAGCGTTGCGATATCAAGTACTGAGGCTGAATACATTGCTATGTCCGGTTGTTGTGCTCAAGTTCTTTGGATGAGGTCACAATTGACTGACTACGGTCTTGGATTCAACAAAATCTCGATGTACTGTGATAACAAAAGCGCAATCGCTCTATGCTGCAACTACGTTCAACACTCTCGAGCAAAGCACATTGACATCCGATACCACTTTATCAAGGAGCAAGTGGAAAATGGAGTGATCGAACTATACTTCGTCAACACTGAGTATCAGCTGGCAGATATATTCACAAAGGCCTTAGATCGAGGATGTATCGAGTTTTTGATCGAAAAGCTAGGCATGAAATCCTTTTCACCAGCGATACTTACACTCTATTCTCGAGTTTTTTTTAAAAGAATGGAAGAGGAGGGGATGGGAAGGGATGTGAAGGGATCATACTAGGAAGAAAGGGAAGTGTTGTAATTCATGTTCTTTAGTTTTTAATTTTAGTTGGGAGGAAAGGAAAGGGAACCTAAAATAATTACTAGTATACCCTCTTATTATCCCATATTTTTTGCTATCTCATGCAAGCTTTACATACTGCTGCCATTCCCATCGGTGTCCAATTTAATCCGCTGCGCTAGCACGAAAACAAGACTGACAAAATTGAACTAGCACCCTGTAGCTTTTGACTCATGGCTGAAGAACACTAGATACAAAGTAACAAATGATAACATGAATTTTTTGCATAGCCACAAAAAATGCAGTGTAAATGCATAAAACCTTCAAAATCATTACTGTATAAGATTATCATTGTAATATATATAATCATCTAACCGCATTTAAAAATATCAATTACTATGCACAGTACGCAATGCATTAACCCCTTAGCCCTCGACCCCTGATCAATACTCCTAGAGACATAAACACCATGTCAGCCCCGCAAAACATCTACGATGCCAGCTATTTGACCCAACGACCAAGCACAGATTAGTTACCCTATAATGAGCACACACCACAGCTTGTTTAGGGGTCTGATCAGCTGAGTATATATAGTCCAGCGACTAGGGTTCATCAGCTGCAATATTTCCACATCAAATAACCTCTTATTACACTAGGGTTCCCTATTCCTAATGAAATTGGAAGAGTAGCGGACCTGACCAGGTCGTACATTCCCTCTTGCTAATGAAATTGAACATGACGTGACGCCTCTTTTCCTTTTATTTTTTCATAGCTTATGGTTCAGGTGATGGCATATACTGTATTCAATTTATGATGTAGATAGTCGTCTAATAGGTATTATAATACATACATGAAATTTACGTAACCAACTCATTATCATGCATAAGAGAAACAAAAATTTCCAATTTGTTGTACCGATATTTATAAATAACAAAGCGTTAATTTTTTCCTTTGCTAGCAATAATGCCAAAAGTAACTTTATGAAGTCGCCAGGTAGGTATTATAAAAGATATTACTTTCCATGTGCTAGAGTAAAACAAAATTCAAATTAACAAAACAAGAAATGAAAAGAATATGTACGTCGATAAGTGTTGATTTTGGTTGAAAAACTGCAGTTATGCCGTCATCGTGTGGAAACTAGGTTACAGTGATAAAGTTTATATAAAAAGTGAGGGTATAATTGTAATTTAACAAAAGCCCATGTTCTTAATCATCTGCTTCCTCTCCTGATCATCCTAAAATTGGAGTGATCAAGATAACACATAAAAGCCCATTCCTTCCCTTTCTTTCCCCTTCCCGTCCTCTTCCATCCCTTCTTACAAAAAACTTAAGAACACAAAATATTTGTGATTTCCTTTCCTTTCCTCTTCCATTCTTTTAAAACAAAACTCGAGAACAGAGCGTTAAGGAGTTGGCAGAAGAATCTGAAGAATAGTAATGGTAAACTATTCTCGAGTATCCTTTGATCGTGATCTTGTATATTATCGTACATATTTAAACCATCAAAAGCAAAATACAAAAATATAAAACATAGAAAAACCATAAAAATTATAAAACTTAGAAAATCTATAAAAAATATAAAATCAAGAAAATCCAAAAATATTTTTTCGTTTTTCAAATCGGGCATGTCTTTTAGTACGGTAATATTTACGGCTTTAGAAATGTCGATTAATATTGACACGGCGCCATAAATAGAGTCCGTATAAAAGTTGTACAAGTTTTAAAACATGCCCATTATGGCTTGTAGTTATTTCCGACTGCAGCCCGCCTTTCGCATTAAAGTCACGTATTTCTTTTGAAAACGTTGGCTCACAACGGGAATTAATTTTCTCGGGCAAGGTTTACTTGAAAACCTTGTAAGGGACTAAGTTTACTTTATAACTTGGTCTAACACAAATTAGTGTAAGTTTCAGTGCACTTATTTTGTTAAAATAAGAGAAATCTTATTGCCCCTAGAATCGTTTCAGAAAATCATTAAACAGAAACCGCCTTCATATGATAATTGTCCCATTAAATGCCATGACTACAGCTCTTTAAATAGAAAACGAGTCACCAATTGAGGGGCAGCAAATATCATATCATTTTGAACATGATCTGGTCTTAATATTATCTTGTCTTATGTGCATTATGTGAAATGTGTGCCTTGTATGGTGTTTGTTTTGTGTTGGCATTAGGTTTTACTGGCGTGTCTCAGTTGTCGGGATATTGTGTTATTAACTAGTTTTAATAACTAGTTTTTCTTACACATGTCAAAACTGGGAGGACCAGTTTGCAATATTTGCAAACATTGGTTAGAAAGTTTGACTTTTGTCAAAATCTTCCTCTCCCATTTCTTTGTGTATCCCGTCTGCTATTCTCCCATACACCATTACTTATTTCTGCCGCCATTAATCTTTGCCAAGACCTTGCATCAATTCGTTTCTTGTGCGTTTTGTTTTCTGTGATTTCTTCTAAGGTAAAATTTGAAAACATGTGCTAAATCTCTTGCCTATGATTTCTGTGCTTATAATCTTATGTTCTTCTCGGGTAGTATCTTTTGATTTAGGGATTCGATGTATAAACTCGATAAACATCATGTTTAACAGAAGGGATTTTATCTTTATCACGTATTATACACTGGTTTTGTATGAATTTGTTTAAAACAGCCTGAAAACCATAAAAATCGCTAAGTTTAGATCCACCTAGGAAACTCCGCCCAGATTCCGATGAAGATAAGGTTCTAGATTCCGATTGGTCATTCCGATCGGTCATTCCGATCGGACATGCAGATTAGATATTCCGATTGGCCCTTTTTAAATAGGTCATTCCGATCGGATATTCCGATTGGATATTCAAATTAATCATTCCGATTAGACTTTTCTAATAGGTCATTCCGATCGGACATTCCGATCGGACATTCAGATTGGACTTTCCGATTAGATTTTTACTAGATCATTCCGATCGGTCATTCCGATCGGTCATTCCGATCGGACATTCCGATTAATATTCCAATTAGATTATTTCGATTGGGACATAAGCATTCCGATCACGGGATTCCGATTGGTTCATTCAGATTGGCAAATTGTCATTCCGATGAGGTCTATGACATTCCGATCATGTCATTCCGATAAGGTCATTCCAATTGGGATATTGTCATTCTGATTGGGCTTCCGATTTGGGACTATGAGATTACAGATTCTTCCATTTAGACTTTCTGATTAGGTATTTTTCAAAGGGTTTTCCGATCAGATTAGTGCCTTGTGTTGCTAGGTTGTTCCTTAGATAAGTGGTCTTATAGTATTTGCGAAAAGATTGTTGTTGCATCATCACCTTACGTTAGCATGCCTTTACACCATGCAATTGCCTTAGACTATCTAATGATTTCGACCTAGATTGCATTATTTCCTTATTAGGCTTTAAGTAAATTAGGGCCACTTTCACGAAACCAAGTTTTATTGAAATTAATTAATTTTATCTCTTAAGAATACTTGAAAGGTTTCTTATTACAGAAGTTCCTCTTATTTAATAAGTTGACTCCTCTGTAAACAAAAGAGATAAAAATTACTTGTTCAATGTCTTGTGTTTTGTTTCCAGGCCATGGAAGACAAAGTTTCATCATTGTCTTGCCCTCTGTTCAAGCCTACTATAGTTTGGGTTGAGGAAAATCCTACAATTCCTGATGTAGTGGTTGAAACTAAACCAAAACCCACTGAAGTTTTGGTTGAATCTAAACCAAGACCTACTGAGGTGTTAATAGAAATGAAACCTAGACCTACTGAGGTTCTGGTTATGACAACCAAGATATCCAAATATTTTAAGAATTAATGCTAGGTTGTTATCCATTTAGAATAAAATGTCTTTGGCATGTCTGTGTGTTGTTGTATGTAAGGACCTAGTCCATCTGAACCATGTTTGTATGTTGCTTCTCTATAATATGTGGTAATAGTTGTTATCCTTTATTCCCTATGCTTCAACTTGGCATAGACTTAAGATATATATATTTTTTGTGTATATCATTTGTGCTTATGTCATCAAAGCAGGAACCATGTCAATCACCAAAGAACAACAACAACAATCAGACATCGCATTAGTACCACTTAATGTCCGACTACCACTTGCAGAGAACAACTTTCGTCTGAGAGAGGATTTTGATCCAAAAATAGCCGCTTTCAAAGTTGCAATGGACATTCTTGACATGTCACCCATTAAAGATGCCCTTAGAGCTACTACATCAGTTCCCGAAATCTACATTCATGAATTTTGGGCCACAACATCGATTACTGCAGCAAAGGAAGCATCTAAGATATCGATCACTTTCAAAATCTTTACTCTTGATTTAAATCAATTCAGGAAATTGTTCAAGTTTCCTAAATTAGCAAAAGGAGAAAGGTTTGTGCCCAATCCAAAAACAGAAGAAGTGATTCGAGTAATTAGAGCTCTAAACTATGTGGGTAACATTCAAAATCTATCTCAGTTCTCCACTGCACGCATTGGTCAACCATGGAAAGCAATCGTCACCATCATAACCAGGTGCCTCACTTCAAAGGCTCGTGGTTATGACCAACTGAGACCACCTCAGGCTCATATACTTTGGGGCCTATACACTGCATCTAAAGTAGATTATGCTCTACTTCTTTGGGAAGAAGTGTGTTACCAATTCACCGGTACCAAGAAGAAATCACTGCATCTTCCGTTTCCAAGGTTCACAAAACTTATCATCAACCATTTCATGAAGAGTGTTCCTTCTATTGACAAGCGTGGAAACTTCTTCTACCATACATCAGATGATGACCATGTGTTGGATCAGATGGGTGACGAGAAACATTCCAGTAAGTACTCACTGCTTCCAGCGTTAGTGCCTGACAGCATGATCAATGACGGGATCAAGGACAGTGAACCTTACAAACAAATGCTTCTGGACATTGAAACATAATTTAAAAAAGCAAACGCAGATCCATCCAAAAAACAAAAGGGTAAAAGGAAAAAGACTGTTGTCAAACGTCAAAAGACTTCTTCACCTCAAACCAAAGGTAAAGCTAAAGGGAAAGAGCAACTACGTGATGAAGATGCAGATGAACAAGATCCTTTAGTACAAATGTCTGAAGAAAAACAGATGCGCATAGCACGAAAGTTAAGTAGGATGGAGGCACAGAAAACCGGTAGTGGTTCTAGATCAAAAACTCCTGCCGAGTTAGCACTGGAAGCTTTTGGAGATCCAGCCAATTCAAATGATGAAGAAGAACAAGATATCAGACTAGAGGAAGAAATCACAGACCCAACAAATCAAGATGATGACAACGTAGACGATTATATCAACTATGATTATGAAGATCAAAATTTAGAAGGTGGAGAAGATATGGAAACAATTTTGTACAAGGACGTCAACCTTAGCAAACCACTTCCACCTCCTTCATCAATGATAGCAGCAGACGATGCTCATCTGACGTTGTTTCCTATCCAACAAAACATACCCCCTCCTCCACCAGTCTTCAGCACTGTTGTAACATCCGTCCCGCCGATTGAACCTACAATCGAGACCATTCAACCTGTATCAACCACCACCCCGGTAATTACACCCACGCCGTCACCGGTCATCAATCAACCTGTACTAACCACCACCCAAGTGATTACAACAACGCCTCCACCGATTTTCGATCCTCCTGTGCCAACAACTGCCCAGTGATTGTACCAACATCGCCATCTATCCTCGAACAACTTGTACCAACCACCATCCAATCCACAACCTCGTTAGCCATTGCAGTAACTCCTCCACCAACAACAACAGCAGTACAACTATCATCCACTCCCACTCCATTTCTCACAATCAATGATCCACTCATTCAGCACCTCCAAAAACAACTGGAATCACAGTCAAATAATATTGCGTCACTGGAGAAAAGGATAAATCATAGTAAGTCACGTGAAGAACGAGCACAAAAACGTGATGACAACAAACTTCAAGAAACATTCGTAAATGTCATAAGACTTCAAAAGCAACACAACGAGTTTCTTGCTGAAAAGGACGCATGTGACAAAGAAAATGCTGCATTTCTCGATTCCATCAATGATTCCATGACTAACATCATTCAGCGTGAAGTTAGGTCATGTGTACATCAGGAGCTTCCAGCATTATTCACAAATGGCCTTACTAACTTACAGTTAATGCAAACCTTGGAGACTCGGTTAACCAACATTGAGTCACCCATAATAGAAGCTCAACACGAATTACAAAGAGCTCTTAGTAAGGTCATAATGTAAGCTTCCAACACATCACCAGTAGAAGACACTGCAGTTCCCCAATCTTCCAAGAAACGGAAATGACAGGAGTCAGAAAATGAGGAAGAAGAGGAAAAGAATGAGGAGGAGAAAGAACATTTTGATAAAAATGAAGAAGAAAAGGACGAGGACGAGGACGTGGATGAGGATGAGGATGAGGATGATGACGAGGACGAGGACGAGGATGATGACGAGGACGAGGATGAGGATGAGGACGATGGGGAGGATCAGGATGACGGGGAAGACGAGGATGACGATAGTGATGCGGATGACGATAATGGGAATGGTAAGGATAAGGAGAAAGGATATGGTGATAAGGATGAAGGTAATGGCACCAATGGAGAAGAATCTGAAGAATCTGATGCACGTTCAAAAGAAAAAGTTGACGATAAACAAGCTGAGAGTGAACACATCACCACCGACGAGCATGGTGAAACCACTGACAAAACCACAGGTAAGTCATCTGAACCAATTCTTACTAGTGTATCACAAGAAGATCCTGTACTACCACTAGTACAAGATGAACCATCACCGTCTGTGGAACATCACTCTCCACCGCCTACTCCTGTTCAGCATCAGACAGAAACAACCACAGGTACTTCTTCTGTACCGGTTCCTACTAATGTCTCATCAACAGCACCTGTTGAACATGAACCTATGCAAGAGGACGACCCGATACCATCTGTGATACATAACTCTCCACCTCAGCACTACATTGATATGGATATTGACGAATTAAATCAACCAGATCCTGAGTTTGCTGACACGTTCACTATTGATGAGACGGTTCTCGTACAGCCATGGCTTACACAGGCAGCAACCGCACGTACAGTTTCTGACAGTGAAAAGGCGGATCTCACACAATTCCTCAATAATCCTATCGACTTCTCTGGATTCTTGATGGATAAATATGGAGTGCCTAGCATTGATACAAACATGCTTCAAACAACGATCAAAGACAAGAACTTCTGGGCTTCCATGAAGATTGCCGAAACTGAGGGAGAATATCATTTCAATGAGCTCATGAAAGCAATGAAGTCAACAACATCATGTGAACAAGCTCCAATTCTTCTTCCACTAACACCCTCAGTTATTGTAGCCGCCAAGAATCTGCCAATGCAATACTTCACCAACCGTGATCTTGACTACTTAGAAAACGGCGCGGACAAGTATGCTACGTCATTAACAATGGGCAAAGCAGTAAATTTGGAGGATATTCCTTGGATTGAAGATAAAGTTTCAAAACTATGGAGCAAAAAGCTTGTCAAAGAATATGATCAATATGCGGAATTAGGCATCTCACATTGGCGGGGCAACAAGAAGTCATCTTACTACTTCTACAATCACACCAAGCAAGGTACACCTATAATTGCAACCCGTCGAATCTCCAGCATACAGGGAGTTAACTTTCACCATATCTTCGGATATTCGTATTTGAAAGACATCATATTCAAGCGAGAAGACGGTAAGACTTATAGTGTCAGTGAAGGGGATCTTCAATTCCTACGACTTGAAGATATTGAAGATTTTCTACTCCTTTTGGTTCAAGGCTAGGTTCCTCACTTAGACCCCGATGAAGTCATTGCCCTAAGTTCCAACATTCGCCAATTCACTCGTCGAATTGTAATCAAGCAAAGGGTTGAGGATTTACAACTCGGGGTAGAGAGTTACCAATCCAGGCTAAATCTGGAACGACCTCACACAACACCAATGAGTCGTTTTCACCAAGATAAGGAACCATACATGGGTACACTTAAACCAGAGATGGGTATATTTTACCTGAATGAAGCAGAGGTCATGCAATACATGCGACTCTCAGAACTACACAAGTTCAGCGATGGCACTCTCAAGCATGTATGTGACAAGCTGTTGATGCTCAACTCAGGACAAGGTCTTCCAGAAGTAAAGTACCAATGGGTAGGCCGATTTAAGAAGAGTGCCAACCACACCATCCAGGTGATTGAGGAAAAGTTAAGGCATCGACGGTTGATCCGCAGTATTGAATGATTCGTGGGGGGGCAGACCATATGGAGCACATCACAGGCTCGTGGACCGATCCATCTAATGGGTCGTACTATTTCAGGTCTACTCCATATTGGTTAATTTGTGAATATGTTATCTTTTTACTTTATCAGCTTTTGTGGCTTGTTGTAGTGTAAAAGTATGATATTTTTCAAGAACTTCTCTCGAGATTCTAAATCTTTCAAACAAATCATACTCAAGCACTACAACTTACCCTCATTAATTTGAGGGGGAGCATTAATATGTTCTTTGGCCAACATCTAATTTCATTTTATTACCCAAAGACCGGTTAATCCATTAATATCCAAAATATTGATGGTTAACATTTTGGAAAGGGGAGAAAATGGGATTAAGGAGACTTAATGATATTTGGCTAAAACAATGAAAAAGACTTAAAAGATAAACCAACTTAACATGTGTAATGCACAAGTTAAGGGGGAGCGTTTTTGATGGTCAAAACACTTAAGGCATAAAATCTTTGATTTTAATATCACAAGTGCTTTAAGTGATTTTCAAGGATTTTTCATGGTGACTATATCAACCCAAAACACACTTAACTCACGACGAATGTGGTGACAAAAGGGTGGTAGGTATAGGTATTAGTCCAATGATTCATCAGAACCGATGGAATCTTCCCAATGACAACTCCCTAGATAGAACTAGAAGTCCTAGGAAAGATGGAGAATGAATGTGAACGTAGCTGAATGCCAACCAAGTACTTAAGCTAGCACTGGAACAATCACAACAAGGTGCTAGTGATGACTTATTGGTAAGCATTGAAGGGGTTGAAGAATGAAAAATAATTGTAAAGATAAAGGGTGTAAAGAAAGAATCCCTCCTTATAACTTTAGGCAGAAACCGGGTCAATACATATGCTATTGAGATAATTAGTTAATGATTCTCGATATTGAAGAAAGCCATCATGGACCCAGTGATGCAATGCACAACCCTCCCCAGCTAACTCAAATATCTCTCAAAAGGTATTTGTTTTAATCACACGGAGTTCAACACGTTATCTATTGGTTTATTCACTCCGAATAGACTGATATTGAATAGGTGGCACTCCTCTCCAGCCATCGATCACTAAATCAAAACGCACTATCGAGTCTAGAGCCACGAGATCATCAAAAGTCTCATTAGGACACTTTCCATTTATGCCTTGCTTCTTCACACACTGTGAAAAGTAAGAGATCTTTTATGAGTCCTACGCAGTATTCTTGTAATATTGCCAGAACATCCGAGTAATACGCAAGTATTACAGTGAAGATGGAAATCCTGCTTGAGCCAACATCAAACAAGCTCATGGTAGGTGACACGTGCGGTTCTTTACGAACTAATCTTGTGACAACTGGAAAGAAACAGTAGTTTAATTCTTAATTGAACTTAAACTCGTTCCAGGCCTCTACGCATTATCGTATGATCTTGCCAGAACACTCAGAGTGACACTCTTTAGTGTTCACAGTGACGAGTGGAAATCCTTCTAGCGTTAACATCAAACAGCACTTGGTAGGTAACAAGCAAGATTCAAATTTGAATCAAGTTTGTGACAACTGGAAAGCAACGATGGTGAATATCTTAATTGAAATTCACTTGTTCCAGGTTTCATGAATTGACGGCTTCAATCATAAGGATTTTTAATCCAAATGATTCACTCTTTATGTTCGCAGTCAGCTTTGGACGGTCGAATAAAGAGAACGGGTTTACCCGCGAAATCCTGTCAGGAAGATACTTAATTGAAACTATCTGTCATGGGTACGATATCAAATATCGTCCAACGGTCTTCACCGACCGGAGGTAAAATGCTACCGAATTAGAATAAAATGTCAAAGCCATTTTATTCGTGTCGTTGCTGTGTACCTGTTGAAGACGGTGGCGTTGATGTGTACCTGTTGAAGACGGTGGCGTTGCTGTGTACCAGTTGAAGACGGTGGCGTTGCGGTGTACCTGTTGAAGACGTCCTCACATGCTTATTCCTTCAGCATCAAATACTCCTGCAAATTCAAGAAAGTATGACCTGAAATCCTTCCGCTGTATCGACTCTGAAACTTTCAAGAATTCAACAAAGGATAAGTGTGTGGGACATGAAGTCACAAAGAGGCGAACCTCACAAGAAAATAAAGACTGCACGTGAAAGGCCAAAAGAACGTGTTCCAAGCAAAAGGCTGATATCATTCAACACATATTCACAAAAGAAAAGAAAAGGAAAGAAAAGAAGACTACGAGCTCAAGAACAAGATCTAACATGCTAGATTAGGACTTTGTAAATTTGGAGTGACCTCCCTTTGGGAGAGATTGTTGGAAATACGTTTAACGCATTTAGAAAGTCTCGGTCACTCCAACAATGTAGTTATAGGCTCGTAGTTATGTTTAGTCTCATTTATTAAATAGCCCGACCCATGAGCATGTTCATGGGCCGGAAGCCCAAGTCCATTAAGGACTTGGGGTATTTAAACCTCTTTCCACCATGGAAAGAGGTGTTGGTTGTTTATTCCTTTCATTTCAATATATAAGTTTCTTTCACTTCTCTCTCTAACTTTCTCTCTCTAGAAAAAACATCAACCCCCTTGTTTCACAAAGATTATCATTGTTCTACATTTTAGTTTTATTTTTATTAGTTGTTTCGCTTTAATTTACGTTTATTATTTGTTTCACTCCTTTATTATAAGTTATTTGTTTTAATTTCTCGTCATTTACTTTTTAATTATATATAGCTTTAATTACCTTGCCTTTTACTTTACAGTTTTGCAATTTAATTTTACTACAACGACCAATCTATTTCTTTTTCACCAAGTTCGAATTGAATCGAGACGAACAAATTTTTATACTTGGCAAAAACCTTGTATTATGGTAAAACCCTTATATCCCGACTTATGTACTGTATGCATTATTCCGAATTAAGTTGCAAATCTTCATATTCCGACTTAAGTGTTTCAAACCATTTTCCGAACTAGATCAAAATCAGCATTCCGAATTATGTTCTTGTGGTGCATTCCGAATTAATATCTAAACACACATTCCGGATTACTATCCGGAATATGCATTCCGGATTAGGTCACAAGTTGGTCATTCCGAACTAGGTGCAAAGGCTATTGATTCCGAATTAAGTGCAGGAAAGGATTCCGAATTACTAGATGATTGTAGATTCCGGATTACGTGCAGAACCAAGCATTCTGAATTGTGTCTAAGATCTGGATTCTGGATTAGGTGTAACACCCATATTCTGGATTAAGCAACAAACAATTGATTCTGGATTGCAAATTAAACACGGATTCCGGATTGTGTATGTGACTCACATTCCGTATTAGGAGTAGAATTCACATTCCGAACTAAGTTAGGATTTCACATTCCGGATTAGATAGGAAATTAGACATTCTGAATTGTGTGCTAGACACACATTCCGGATTAGGTTAGGGTTTGAGTATTCCGACTTAGTTATTAAATCTGGATTCCGAATTATGTTCAGTTTCTGCATTCCGAATTAGGTCTTGTATTTGGTTTCCTAACTTAGGTTTTGGTTCTTGTTTCCTGACTTATTTTCAAACTTAATTTTTCCCGCCAATTTTTCTGAGTATTATTTTAAACTTGTTTTGTTTAGTTTTAATTTCAAGTCTTCATTCTTATTAAAATTTTCAAATTTACTTTTAAAAGTTTTAATTTCTCGTCATTTATTTTTAAGTCTTAATTTTTAGTTTAAATTTTAAAGCTTTCATTTTTATTCAACGACATTTACATTTTCTCTTTTAGTTTAAAATAGATAATCATTTTACTTTCTTTTCACCAAGAACAACTGAGTCACACTTTTAACTGTAATCAATTCGAATCGGTTAGACCGATTTCAACGAATCTTTTTATATACAAAATCTTTGTATTACATATCTTGCATCCTTCTATAGTGTACATGGACAAGCCTAACATGTCATAGTGAAGAATCCTTCAGTTTACTGGTGGACACAAAGGCTGAACAAATATTTGTACTACCAGCATTAACTGAGTTAATACTGGTGGTTGTTTCATAAACAATATTAAGCATGAACATTTGATTGCTCAAATAACCAAAACCAATAAACACACCATTTTTGGATAAAACAAATTTATTAGATTCAATCACTTGTTTATAACCACAATTATTCAAAACACTACTAGAAACCAAATTCTTCCTAATATTAGGAACATGCAAAACAATAAACAAAGAAACAATCTTTCCAGAACTAAACTTAAGATCTACACAACCACGTCCATGCACTTGGGCTGTTGACTCATTTCCCATATGAAGAATAGATCCATGATTCAGTGACTCATAATTCTTGAACCAACATCTATCTTTACACACATGTACTGTTGCTCTAGAGACAACCCACCATGCCTCATCATAATCCAACACAAAATAAGCTTCAGATACATATGTAATATAATAAATCTAGAGAGATTCATTAAACATATTCTGACCTTTCAGTGTGTTGTTAGAACCAATCACTGAACCATTTGTGCCTGATCCACTAGCTTTGCTGTTAGGACCAACACCTTTGCAATCCCTTTTCAAGTTTCTTGGTTTCCCACACTTCCAACAAGTCATTGGTGACTTCTTGTTAGGATTTGCTTTGGTGTTATCTTGATGCTTACGTTTGCCCTTATTGTCATTGTACCTAAAGGAGTTGTTATGCTCCACCATATTGACAACTGATGAACCAGCAACATTGTTTCTCTTTGGCTTGTCATTATCATGCACCCTAAGGGATTCCTCAATGTACAAATGACTGCCCAACTCAACAAGAGTTAACGCATCCTTCTTATGTTTTAAGGTGTGCTTGAAATCTTTTAAAAAAGGAGGTAGTTTGTCAATGACACAATAGACTTAAATGGTCTCATCCATGTTCATTTTATGTTGTGTAAATCTACCAAGTATTCCAAGAAGGTCATTGTATTGTTCCATGACTGGTCTTGAATCAGTCATTTTGTAATTTGTGAAATCACTCACAAGGAACTTCTTACTTGATGCATCCTCAGCCATATATTTGGCTTCTAAGAAATCCCATAGTTCTTTACCAGATTCAAAATTTTGGTAAATATCAAATAAGGAATCAGACATACTATTGATCATAATACCACGACACACATAGTCATCATTCTCCCATTTTTTCCTTTTCCTCATCTCCTCCAAAGTAGCATCATCACCACCATCAGGAATGAGACTAGTGAGAACATACACCACACTCATGGTGGAAAGAAGAAAGTGCATATTATTTTACCATCTCCTGAAACCAACCCTTTCAAACTTGTCCAGTTTCAAAAAGTTAGCCACCATATGCTTCATTGCAGTCGCATCACAAAATAGTTTACTTTGAATGTTGGTGTTTATTCGTCCCAACCAGGCTAAGATAATCAGTCATAGCTACGTAACAAAACAATGGTTACCGGATATCACTTGGAATCGTGTGATCACTTTCGAAAGCAAACTATTCGACCCTAATGCCTGGGTTTCACGAATACTTCCTTAGGATAAGACCAAATGCAGTTAGTTATTTGGGCACGAATCTCTAACCCTTTTGCTTTCAAGTGTTTATGTTTCTATATATATTCATGCAATGTTGTGAACACCAATTTATATGTGTAATACTCAAACCCTAGTCAATGGTATTAAGAGGAATTAACAACCCATTAATCTCCTCTTAATGTACTCCATAATACCAGGAATAGTGGTTACATGACCAATTAAACGTGGTCATCAATGCAGTTAAACTGCCACTTAATAGGTCAAAGATCGTTACATGTATACATGTACAGCTCCAACATTTGTCTATCCTTCAGTCCCACTGAAGCATCAGCTATCCCCTGAAGGATATCCTGCTGAAGCCTTTAGTACCAAAGAAGACTTATTGATGAGTAAATACTGAAGACAAGTCTTCAGTGGAGTTACTCCCTGATGAATACGTTCAGTCCAGAGTTAAACTCCTTAAAGAGTTAACTAAGATCATCAGCAATTATGAACAACATATTAGCCACTGTAAGAGACAAGGTGTTTAGGGACTTATGAGTGTACACTCCGTACCTCCTTACCCGTTCACCAGTATGAACTGAACCTATAATTGAACTATATTCCCAACATTAATCAAACTTGAGACCTCGCCTATTTCAGAGTGATAGTCACAACTCCTTTGCCATTGGGTTACTCTTGAATGGTTTTGTACAAATTCTTGTTAACGTGTAATACGAGGTTTTTAACCCGGTTACTCTTGAATGGTTTTGTACAAATTCTTGTTAACGTGTAATACGAGGTTTTTAACCTGACATTTACCACAAAACGCGACGTTTTATGTTAATTTATGTTAAACATAGTTATTCGTTAAAGACGGATGTTTTAACAGTGGGTAAAGTAAAACAAATTAAAGAGACTATTACATAAGTTTTCATAAACCGCTTCCGCAGTGACATGTAAACATAAAATACTTTATGTGTACATTTTTTGTTAAAACGATACATATTAAGGAATAACTTTGCAACCAAATGATAATTTAGAAAATAATTTGTTAAATATTACTCATCAAGGACTAACTTTACAATATAATGATAACTAAAAAATTATTTGTTTATATTATTTTCTCCAAAGTAATGATTTTTTTTAAATCGTGAGACATACAGGTTATGGTAGCAAATTAGGATATTCCTCCTTGTCCTATTTATACTATTTTTACAATATTAATTACTCAGAATGTATAGGGAATTTTGATCAAATTTATTTTATTATATTTTTTAAAAGTATTATTACAAAATTAAATAAAACTATAATTAATTAGTTAAATGTAAAACAATCAGTCTGCTAAAAGTAAGAGAGATATCACAGTAACAAATACGATTTTCTTAATATGTATGATTTCTAGCGGAGAAAATAATTTTGAGACAATGAAAAAATATACTTTTTTGTCCGAAACTATTGTACATAGACAAAAAAAAACATAATTGAAAAAAACATGATTATTGCAGTTTTCACTCATATTTAAATCGGGGTGACTGGTTAAGCCACATAAAGAAAGGGACTTAATTTCTGTTCACCACATAACCGGGATCCAGAAAGATTGAGTTAAACACGCGATCGTTTCTCTCTCGCCAGAGGGTCCAGAACGTGGCGTACACCACCAAAGTCGCCACTCTTTTTGAGATTGGTTCGGTCTCTTTTTTCGAGGTTGAGCTTTTAATAAATTTGCTTTTTAAAATAATAATAATACAAATTTGCTTTTAGTGTGACTAGCATGGTACCCCGCGTAATGCAGCGATGGGTACCTGGTGACTATATTTTTCTGTGGACAAATATTATATTTTTACCTATCAAGTTTGTATTCAAATTAAAATTAAAATTGTAAAAATTTTAAATAAAATAAAATAAATTCACTATATATATATATATATATATATATATATATATATATATATATATATATATATATATATATATATATATATATATATATATATATATATACACTAGCGTCGTAACCCGTCCAACGGGCCGGGTCACTTTTTTTCTTGTTTCAGAGGGTTTATTGTTGTGTGTTTTTAGTTTCTTGAATTTATAATTTAACCTTTAGTATATTTTAGTTATACTTTACGCTTACGTAACGTTTATTTATAGTCAACGGGCGGGATTTTTTTTTCTTGATATGAACGAACCATTGACGATGAACCCGTGACCCGGTGACTCGATCGGGTTGACCCAATGATCGATCTCGTTACCCGGTGGTAAACCCGTAACCTGATATATTTCTATAATATGATTCTTAAATTTATGTTAAAATAGATATTTTTAAAAGATTTAAAATTCAATCCGAATTTAAAAAAAAAATATATTTCGAAAATTAATAAGGGAAATTTCATGTCTAAGCCTCACAAACATGCATTAATGAAAAGAAAAACTTTTACACTCGGATAAACCCTAAAAAGAATACCCAATTTCTTAAGAACAACATTATATTATTTTCCTTTGCAGGAATGACGTAAGTTTAATAGTAGCAATTGTTATTTTGGGTCTTTAAATATATTTTTATCCGACGCAAGTTTTTGTGTTTAATTTTATTATTCCATGGCAATTTTTACATGTCTAAACCTTTACACTCGGATAATTATTGAGATGCGAAATTAATCCGAAATTTGGAAAATAAAAATGTTAGAGACTTAAAAAGAAAAATAATAAAAATATTTCGAAAATTTAAAACAAAAAAGGCGCTTTTTAGTTGTGGAAAACTTTTCATAATTTTCTGCTTCTAATCTAGAGAATGAAAGAGTTTTCTTTTCTATAATAAAGTTGACAATCTTGAACACCTGTTAGATGGTATTTTTCATTTTCTAAAAAAATGAACAATGTTTAGACGAAACTATTTTCAATCATTCTTTTTCATGATCAATTTTTTTCAAGTTTGCTAGTTTTTTTACATTTTCATATGTTTATTCGCGTCTTTTTTTCACATTTTCGTAATTGTTTTACGTTTTCATCACCTTTTTTATATTTTCATCAACTTTTTTATGTTTTCATCATTATTATTACGGTTTCGTCCGATTTTTTAGGGTTTCATCAAGTTTTTTACGTTTTCGCCTGATTTTTTACGTTTTCGTCTGATTTTTAGGGTTTCATCAGCTTTTTTACGTTTTTGTCAGCTTTAACGCTGACATTTTATGTTTTCATCAGTACTTTTACGTTTTCGTCCGTAATTTTATATTTTTCATCAGTATTTTTACGTTTTCCTCAGTATTTATAGGTTTTCCTCAGTATTGTTTTCGTCAAAATTTTTATGTTTTCGTCAGTATTTTTATATTTATGTCTGTATTTTTACGTTTACGTCCTTTTATTACGTTTTCATCAGCGTTTTTACGTTTTGCTCAGATTTTTTGCACAATTCGGACGAAAACGTAAAAATACCGATGACTTAATAATACAGACGAAAACGTAATAATACTGATGAAAAACGAAAGAACGCTCATGAAAACGTAAAAAATTAGACTAAGTCGTAAAAAATCGGACGAAAACGTAAAAATCGGACGAAAACGTAAAAATACCTGACTTAAACGTAAAAAATCGGATGAAAACATTAAAAAGCCGAAGAAAACATAAAAAATCGGACAAAAACTTAAAAAACGGACGATAACGTAAAAATCAGACAAAAACGTAAAAATACTGACGAAAACGTAAAAAAATCGGAAGAAAAAGTAAAAATTCAGACGAAAATCGTAAATATTCTAACGAGAGCGTAAAAAATCTGGCGAAAACGTAAAAATACTGACGAAAACGTAAAATTTCGGACGGAAACGTAAAAATACTGAAGAAAACATAAAATTACTGATGAAATCGTAAAAATACTGACAAAAATGGACTAAATCAACGAAAAAACTTAAAAATACTGACGAAAACGTAAACATCTGACAAGAACGTGGAAAACTAAGCAAAACGTAAATATAACTGACAAAGACATAAAAAACTGACAAAAACATTAAAAAAATGCCCAAAACGTGAAAAATAAAGAAACGTAAAGAAATACTGACAAATGGACTAAATCAACGAAAAAACTTAAAAATACTAAGGAAAATGTAAACAACTGACAAGAACGTGAAAAACTAAGCAAAACGTGAAAATAACTGACAAAGACATAAAAAACTGACGAAAACATAAAAAAAATGCCCAAAACGTGAAAAATAAAGAAACGTAAAGAAAATTGACAAAAAGATGAGAAACTGTGGAAACGTAAAAAAATTTAAACAAAAGTTAAAAAAGTGAAGAAAACTTAAAATAGAGTTAGAAATAGATATGTGAACATGTTTTATTTTTATTTGCGAAAAGAAATAGAAAAGAGTAATATGTGGTTTCCTAATTTCTAATTAAAATTAGAAAATGAAAATTTCATCATTTTCGTTTGAAAATAAAAAAAATTTAAAATATAGAAAGAAAACTAATAAAAATATTTCGAAAATTAAAAATAAAAAATAAAGATATTCAATTTTTGTGAGTTTAAGTATATGGGTTAGTAACAATTAAACAAAAACCTAACCATAGCAAGTTGGTAAGTTTGATTACTCCTAATCGAAAGGTCCCATGTTCAGTTCTTGCAAATGGCATGTTAATCTGGTGGTTACGCTTACGTAACGTTTATTTATAGTCAACGAGCGGGATTGTTTTTTTTCTTGATATGAACGAACCATTGACGATGAACCCGTGACCCGGCGACTCGATCGGGTTGACCCAATGATCGATCTCGTTACCCGGTGGTAAACCCGTAACCTGATATATTTCTATAATATGATTCTTAAATTTATGTTAAAAATAGATATTTTTAAAAGATTTAAAATTCAATCCGAATTTAAAAAAAAAATATATATTTCGAAAATTAATAAGAGAAATTTCATGTCTAAACCTCACAAACATGCATTAATGAAAAGAAAAACCTTTACACTCGGATAAACCTTAAAAAGAATACCCAATTTCTAAAGAACAACATTATATCATTTTCCTATGCAGGAATGACGTAAGTTTAATAGTAGCAATTGTTATTTTGGGTCTTTAAATATATTTTTATCCGACGCAAGTTTTTGTGTTTAATTTTATTATTTCATGGCAATTTTTACATGTCTAAACCTTTACACTCGGATAATTATTGAGATGCAAAAATTAATCCGAAATTTGGAAAATAAAAAAGTTAGAGACTTAAAAAGAAAAATAATAAAAATATTTCGAAAATTTTAAACAAAAAAGGCACTTTTTAGTTGTGGAAACTTTTCATAATTTGCTTCTAATCTAGAGAATGAAAGAGTTTTCTTTTCTATAATAGAGTTGACAATCTTGAACACCTGTTTAGATGGTATTTTTCATTTTCTAAAAAAATGAACAATGTTTAGACGAAACTATTTTCAATCATTCTTTTTCATGATCAAATTTTTTCAAGTTTGCTAGTTATTTTACATTTTCATCTGTTTATTCGCGTCTTCTTTTTGCACATTTTCGTAATTGTTTTACGTTTTCATCAGCTTTTTTATATTTTCATCAACTTTTTTATGTTTTCATAATTATTATTACGGTTTCGTCCGAATTTTTAGGGTTTCACCAAGTTTTTTACGTTTTCGCCTGATTTTTTACGTTTTCGTCTGATTTTTAGGGTTTCATCAGCTTTTTTACGTTTTTGTCAGCTTTAACGCCGACATTTTATGTTTTCATCAGTACTTTTACGTTTTCGTCAGTAATTTTATGTTTTCATCAGTATTTTTACGTTTTCCTCTGTATTTATAGGTTTTCCTCAGTATTTTTACGTTATCGTCCAAATTTTTATGTTTTCGTCAGTATTTTTATATTTATGTCTGTATTTTTACGTTTACGTCCTTTTATTATGTTTTCATCAGCGTTTTTACGTTTTGCTCAGATTTTTTGCACAATTCGGACGAAAACGTAAAAATACCGATGACTTAATAATACAGACGAAAACCTAATAATACTTATGAAAAACGTAAGAACGCTCATGAAAACGTAAAAAATTAGACTAAGTCGTAAAAAATCGGACGAAAACGTAAAAATACCTGACTTAAACGTAA
The DNA here is from genome assembly GCA_025667525.1 of Glebionis coronaria. NCBI lineage: Eukaryota > Viridiplantae > Streptophyta > Magnoliopsida > Asterales > Asteraceae > Glebionis > Glebionis coronaria. The sequence goes on from JANFOE010000193.1 coordinate 3,648,241, forward strand.
AAAATCGGATGAAAATATTAAAAAGCCGAAGAAAACATAAAAAATCGGACAAAAACGTAAAAACGGACGATAACGTAAAAATTCAGACAAAGACGTAAAAATACTGACGAAAACGTAAAAAGTCGGAAGAAAAAGTAAAAATTCAGACGAAATCGTAAATATTCTAACGAGAGCGTAAAAAATCTGGCGAAAAAGTAAAAATACTGACGAAAACGTAAAAATTCGGACGGAAACGTAAAAATACTGACGAAAACATAAAATTACTGATGAAATCGTAAAAATACTGACAAAAATGGACTAAATCAACGAAAAAACTTAAAAATACTGACGAAAACGTAAACATCTGATAAGAACGTGAAAAACTAAGTAAACGTAAATATAACTGACAAAGACATAAAAAAACTGACAAAAACATTAAAAAATGCCCAAAACGTGAAAAATAAAGAAACGTAAAGAAATACTGACAAATGGACTAAATCAACGAAAAAACTTAAAAATACTGAGGAAAACGTAAACAACTGACAAGAACGTGAAAAACTAAGCAAAACGTGAAAATAACTGACAAAGACATAAAAAACTGACAAAAACATAAAAAAATGCCCAAAACGTGAAAAATAAAGAAACGTAAAGAAAATTGACAAAAGATGAGAAACTGTGGAAACGTAAAAAAATTTAAACAAAAGTTAAAAAAGTGACGAAAACTTAAAATAGAGTTAGAAATAGATATGTGAACATGTTTTATTTTCATTTGCGAAATGAAATAGAAAAGAGTAATATGTGGTTTCCTAATTTCTAATTAAAATTAGAAAATGAAAATTTCATGATTTTTGTTTGAAAATAAAAAAAAATTAAAACATAGAAAGAAAACTAATAAAAATATTTCGAAAATTAAAAACAAAAAATAAAGATATTCAATTTTAGTGAGTTTAAGTATATGGGTTAGTAACAATTAAACAAAAACCTAACCATAGCAAGTTGGTAAGTTTGATTACTCCTAATCGAAAGGTCCCATGTTCAATTCTTACAAATGGCATTTTTTTTAAAAGAAAACGAAAATAATCAAAAACTGTGTTTCGAAAACGCAATTTTCAAAACAGCGTTTCCAATCAAAACTGCGTTTCGAAAAGGTAGGTTTCAAAACTGCGTTGTTACGAAAACACAATTTCTAAAATAGCGTTTCCAAAACGCAGTTTCAAAAAAGTTCCAAAACAGCGTTTCCAAAACGTAATTTCAGAAAAGTGCGATTTCAAATCACAAAAAACGTGAAAAATAGAGATTTTATCTAGGAATTTCTCAAATCCTATTGGTTTAAAGATGTGACTGGGATATGACTGGATTAAAAAGTGTGGTTTCAAATGATAATTATACCTATAATATATATATATATATATATATATATATATATATATATATATATATATATATATATATATATATATATATATATATATATATATATATATATATATATATATATATATATATATATATATATATATATATATATATATATATATATATATATATATATATATATATATATATATATATATATATATATATATATATATATATATATATATATATATATATATATATATATATATATATATATATATATATATATATATATATATATATATATATATATATATATATATATATATATTACATATATATATATATATATATACATACATATATATAAAATATGATGAAATTAAATTATGAAGAAAATAAATAAATAAAAAGATATTTCAATTTCAAAATAAACGTTTTATTGAATCTTAAAAACATTAATACGTACTTAATTTAGTAAAAAAACATTAATTTACGTCCTGAATTTTATAAAAGTTAAAATCATGATAAAAAGTATATGTGCCAGATACGAAAAGGATAAAACTTAAAAAAAGCGGATGAAATATTTTAAAACATTAGGGTTGAGACAACTATTTTTATGACTTGAAGGGTTGAATCTAAGCGACCTTATAAAAACAAAGGATAAGTCAAATAAATATTTTTTGTTATCTTCCCTGCACCAGCATCCCCCACACCTCCACACCTAAACCTTCCGACCATCAAATCTAAACAAAATTGCTCCATCTGGCGCGATAAACCCTCGATAAATAAAGATTGAATGTGGAGTTCAACGAGGCTAGAAAATTAGATGAAAAAATCCAACACCATCTATAAATTAAACGTAATGGAAGAGCTGACGTCCAGGTAATTAAAAGTTATCATGTGATAAAATTAAGTGTTTGCGATGGTATTCGATTTGAAAAAGAAACCCAAACATATTAACCAAAAGCTACATGGATACGAGTACAACTTAGCTGATCTTATGTGCATTGTTAGAAATACGTTTTTACGTATATTAGAAGAGTCGGTCACTCCACAATATTATTTATGTTGTAATAGCTCGTAGTTAACAAATAGTTAATAGTTACTTATTTAGTTAAGTAAGAACCGGTCCATGGGCTTGTCATGGGCCGGCCCAAGTCCACATAAGGCTTGGAAGTATAAATACCCCTTTCCTCCTTGGAAAGGGGTTGGTTGTTGAACATTTCTTGTTTCCATTTGAATAAAATAACACATAGTTTTTCTCTCACTTTCTCTCTCTAGTTTCTCTCTCTAGAAATCATCAACCCCTTCATAGATTCATAGGTTATCAAGATTCTACATTTGGTATCAAGAGCTATGGGGTGATTTAAGGTAATGATTTGTGTGGTTTTTTAGTTTTTGATTCTATTAGTGTTCTTTAAGAAGATCATCTTGATTCTTGGAGTTTTTGGTGTTTTTGTGATTGGGATTAGTAGATAAGTATTAGTTTTTACTTATTATTGTTGAAATCACAAAACTTTTTGGGTTATTTGGTAAAAATCTGGGTTTAATCTTCATTTTTTTGGTCGACTGTTCATACGTACAAGTTTCTGATTACCCAGCAAAAGTTCCGAACCAAAAACTTCCGGACCAAAAAGTTCCGGATCAACCAAAGTTCTGGATCAAAAAGTTCCGAACCAAAAGTTCCGAACCAAAAGTTCCGAACCAAAAGTTCCGAACCAAAAGTTCCGGATCAAGGAAAGTTCCGGATCAAGGAAGTTCCGAACCAAAAGTTCCGGATCAAGGAAGTTCCGAACCAAAAGTTCTGGATCAAGGAAAGTTCCGGATCAAGGAAAAAGTTCCGGATCAAGGAAGTTCTGGATCAAGGAGAAAGTTCCGGATCAAGGAGAAAATTCCGGATCAAGGAAAGTTCCGGATCAAGGGAAAAGTTCCGGATCAAGGGAAAGTTCCGGATCAAGACTTCCGAACCAAAAGTTCCGAATCAAGGTATTACAAGCCAAATCTTCCGAATCAACACTTCCGAATCAACAAAAAATTCCGAATCAAGGGTTATTTTACTTATTTTTTCGACGATTTTTTTAGAGGATTTAATCTTGGTTTCTTACAACAAAAACTCAACACAATTCACAAGCTTTACTTCACTGCTCGATCAACCGATAATCTTTGTCTCTTTGAAGTTAACAAAATGAATCCGAATTCAGTAATGCCTCAGATGACATCCCTTACGGATATTTCCGTCATTACGGGAACGGATAATCGCCCTCCAATGCTCATCAAAGAAGTTTTTGAAGCATGGCAAGGCCGGATGATGTCTTACCTTAAGGGAAAACCGGTTTATGGGAGGCTTATGGTTAAGTCAATTTTAAATGGTCCACTTGACTATGGTACCATCGTGGTTAACAATGTGACTCGACCAAGAGAATTTGAAGAACTTACACCAGCTCAACAACTTGTTGCCGATGCAGACGAAAAAGCTCTTCAAACCATTCTCCAAGCTCTTCTACATGATATCTATCGGATGGTAAGTCAGTATACTGTGGCAAAGGATTTATGGGAACGTCTAAAGGTGTTGCTACAAGGTACGTCTCTTACCAAACAGGAAAGGGAATGTCAGTTGTATGATCTGTTTGATAGATTCACGTACAACCCAGGGGAAACGCTTCACGATTATTACTTCAGATTCACTACTCTCATGAATGATCTGAATGTATACAATCTCGTTATTGCTCCATTCCAGGTTAACACCAAATTCTTGAATACTTTACCTCAAGCTGAATGGGGTGAGTATATTACCGATGTTAAGTTAACCAGGGATTTGCATAAGTGCAATTTGGATCAACTCTATGCTTTCCTTCAGCAGCATGAGAAACATGTGATCATGCACCGTTCGCCTCGAGGTATGTACCCTGATTCATTAGCTTTGATGGCGAATCAACCAAGCTTGTCTCACAACAACACTCCTTATATTTTGGGACATCAAGCCTATCATCCATCACCTTACATGACACAAACCTTTCCCCAATACTCGATTCTACCGCAACCACCCACCTCACATCAGCAACAATATCGGTTTAATGCACCTTCACCACAATATGCTTCACAACCTCACCAAGCAAGTATTGCACCTTATGCTCAATCTTCATATTCTTCTTATCAAGAGAATGCAGCATATCCAACAAGCTACCCTGATCAAATAAGTATTCCTTCTAGTGATTATGCAGTTCAACAAGACCAAGCAATGTATTATGATGATGAGGAAATCCCCATTCCTGTATTCAAACCAGGAACTGACCCAGTTGAAGTGTTAACCACTATGTCTGCTTATCTCACAAGGACATTAAGCAAACGAGGGTTTAGAGGATCAGCTCCGACTAACAATCAGCTGAGGAATTCATCCAATTCTCGCCAACAAGCTACTATTGAGAATGGCAGGGTGATGGTTCAACCTATTCAACCATATCAGGGGAGACCTACTACATCAACTACTAATGCTCGCACGGTCAATCCTGCTCCAATGGTCAACAATCCTCCACGGGCTAATTCCACAGGCAAGTTGAGAATGATTACATGCTATAACTACAAGGAAGAAGGACACATGTCCAGGGATTGCAAGAAACCCAAGAGGAGAAGGGATGGTCAATGGTTTGCAGAGAAGATCTATCTGGTGAATGCTCAGGCACAAGGAAGGGAACTTGATGAAGAGGAGCTTGCATTTCTTGCTGATCCAGGGATTGCTGAACAAGACACTGTCACCACACAGAATGCAGCATACCAAGCAGATGATCTCGATGCGTATGACTCAGACTGTGATGAATTTCAATCTGCAAAGGCTGCTCTCATGGCAACTATCTCCAGCTTAGGGCCAGAAAAGAGATCTGAGGTACTTATTAATACCACCGATAATACCACTGATGCTAGTATTCAACCACATCAAGTTGTGCAAGAGAGTGCTGATTCGAATGAATCTTCGGTGGTGAGTCTTTCAAATGAGGAGACAATCAATGATAGTAATATCAATGTGAGTCCCCAGACTTTGAGTGAATCACAACCGGGAGCCATTTCGCATACGCCTACTCCTGCTCAACAAGATTTGGTCATGGTTCCTGCTACTTTACTTAGCCAAATGAATGCTGCACTCTTAGAAACCCTAGCCAAGAATAAGAATTTGTCTGATGAGCTTGCCTTAAGCAATGAGAAAGTTCAAACCTTGGAATTAGTGCCTTCGTCTAGTGTTCTTACAAATCCCGAATATGATCACTTTCGAAACAAACAAATGGGTCATTTGCAAGAAATTGAAAACTTAAGAGCAAATCTTTCTAATGAACTTAAAGAAAAGGAGTTAGTGGTCACTAATTTTCAAAAACTTCAAACGGATTTTGAGTTACTCGAGTCTAAGAAGAATGAAATGGAGATTAATGCTGCTAATAAGATTAGAAGTCTAGATTACTTGCTTTTAAGACAATACGCTGCTTCTCAACTAGTGCACTTATTTGATGCTTCGTTTAGAGAATTTAACTTATCACGTCAAAAAGGCCTTCCCCCTAACCCAAGGTATGCAAAACAAGCTTTAAGACATAGTCCTAGACTTTATAATGCAACCCAATTAGGATTGGTCTTAGACCCGATTGTTATTTTCGATGATCGCACAAGTAAGGATCTAGTTGATGAGGATCGGTCATGCAATTCTGCAAAATATCCCGATTGTGATTATTTTAAAATGAATCAGGAGCTTGCTAAAACGGATTTTAGAATTCGCTTCCATATGGACAAAGATCTCATTACAGCACCAACCTACATGTTGAATGAAGAAAACCCTAGTACATTTCCTACACTTGTCAACATGGAAGGTCCTAAGGAAATTCCAAAGGATCTTCCACCTGTTAGCACTGTATGGTTAAACTTGCAAGAGATTAATCAATACTTTACTAATTTTGACAAGGTCATTTTGGAATGTACGACTTCAAATGGCCTAAACGCCGGAGAATGGGCTTTCGAACACATGAACGAGGTGTTTAAAAATGAGATCAATCCATTTGTCGAAAGTCTAAAAGGAAGTTTTGCATCTCTTAAGGAAAATCTTGAATTTGAAACTGGAGAAGTTCAAAAAGTGTTTTATGAAATGGACACCGCTTACGAACTACAACTAATTGAAAAGGAAAAGATTTTTTCTGAATATGACCGATTCTTGTCCGAAGTAATCTCGTGTGATGTGCTTACTACTGTAAATGTTAATTATTCGAATGAGCTTACATCCGCTATGATTAACTGTGATGTTGTGAATATATCTGATGATGTGTGTGATCTCTCTGTAAATGTTGCTGATACTGTAAATGAGGTAGATAATCATTCTTGTCACGAATCTAACGCTGAATTTTTAAAGCTACAAGATTCTTACAATTTACTTTCAAAACGCTTTAATCAACTAGAACAACATTGTATATCTTTAGAATTAAAACAACAAACTCAAAATGAGGATCTTTTGATATCAAATGGTTGTGAAAACGGTGTTGAGACGAGTGACAAGATGATTGCAATTGTTAAGGCATTAGAGGAAGAGATTATGAGATTGAAGAGAGATGTGTCATCAAATGAAACATTAAAATTGGAACTAGAGGCCGCAGAGTCAAAAAACCAGGACTTAGAAATTAGACTTTCGTCTATTCTAGGGGAGATGGATCGTGCAAGACAAGGAATGTCCCAACTTTATGGTTCACTAGAAGAACGCTTCGCTTTTAATGCGGCACAGCAACAATCTTATGTTGAACAATTGAACCAAAAATGTGAGGAAATCTCTGACTTAAACATCATGCTCATTGACAAAAATATGGTTTTGGCCGAGTTAAAGGAGACACTTCTTCTCACCCGACAAGAAGTTGTTGATAACTCAGCTACCGACTCTGCATCGTCCACTAGTGCTCCAACAACCAAGTCAGTAGTGCTTTATAAGAACCCGCTTCATAAGAGAAACCCGGTTACCTACGATGATTATATGAGGAATGCCATTAAGCATGTAGATCTTGTTAGGGATATTTTAGACGATCTTTATGCCTTAGATCCCTCAAGTAGCTACTATTATTTGGCTCATGAATATATTAAGCGAGTTCAATATTGCTTAGCATATTTGCAATACATAGGTAAACCAGGCTCTGCACTACTTACTAATAGGCCCATTGCTGTAACTCCATTCAATAAGACTCCAGGAGCAAAACCATCATTGGCACAATCAAGTAAGGCACCTTTAAAATCTGTTGCTAATGTTCCCACTTTGCCTTCTACAGGATTAAAAGAGACTACTAAGGCTAAAGGATCGCCACTCAAGAAAGATAAGATCAAGCCCTCCACTAGTAGTGCCAAAAAGAAGAAAGTAGAAGCTCACCATAGGAATGTTAGTTCAGTTTTAAATAAAAAGAATCATGTTAAGACTAAAAGCTCTGCGCCTGTGCAGAAGCCTAAACCATTCGTGAATTCTAATTTGAATTGTTGGAATTGTAATGAATGTATGTTTTCCCAACGTCATGATTTGTGTCTTATTGATCATGTGAATGAAATGAATGCCATTAGGAATGGTCTTGAATGGAAGCCAACGGGTAGAACTCGTGCCCAGGTTGGCTGGCAATGGCGTCCCACTGGTAGGACCTTTACATTAGATGGAAAAATGTGCTCTTTAACTAGGAATGCATCCATTGAGGTTAGGTCTGAGCGTCCTTTAGTTAGGCACACTAGCACTCAAGTATGGAAACAACGCCCTTTAATTAGGTCAGCTCCCACTATAGTGCCTATTAGTAAATAAATACCATAGGATTTGAGCCAACTAGAATCTACACCACCAACTAGGAAGAAGAAGGCTAGGAAATCTAAGAAACCTAAAATTAGCAAATCTAAGATTATTAAATCTGTACCTGCTAATAACAAGGAACATTCAGATTCCGATACCTCTACATTGTCTTCGTGTGGTGATATTTTCAGGTGGTCCAAATCATCCTCTGGTATTTGGACTCCGGTTGTTCAAAGCATATGACTGGAGATCGCTCGATGCTCCGAAATTTCGTCAGCAAGTTTCTTGGTACGGTTAAATTCGGGAATGATCATATAGCAAAGATAATGGGGTATGGTGAATATCAAATTGGAAACGTTACGATTTCAAGGGTATACTATGTAGAAGGTCTGGGTCATAACTTATTTTCAGTAGGACAGTTTTGTGATTCCAACCTAGAGGTTGCTTTTCGACAACATACTTGTTTCATCCGCAACTTGGAAGGAAAAGATTTGTTGAAGGGTTCTCGTGGTGCAAATCTTTATACGTTGTCCCTACAAGACATGATGGCCGCTTCTCCAGTATGTCTTCTCTCTAAAGCATCTAAGACCAAGTCTTGGTTATGGCATCGCAGATTATCTCATCTCAACTTTGATGCTATTAATCATCTGGCTAAAAACGAATTAGTTCGTGGTCTTGCAAAGCTTAAATTTCACAAGGACCATTTATGTTCCGCGTGTTCAAGGGGGAAAAGTACCAAGAAATCTTACAAGCCCAAAGCTGAAGACACCAATCAAGAAAAACTTCATCTTTTGCATATGGATCTTTGTGGGCCAATGAGAACTGAAAGTGTGAGCGGTAAGAAATTCATTCTTGTCTTTGTGGATGATTTCTCCAGGTTTACATGGGTTAGATTTCTACGTACAAAGGATGAAGCACCGAAGGCTATCATCACTTTTCTGAAATTCATTCAGGTACGTTTGAATACTACTGTCCGCCGTATTCGTACAGACAATGGAACAGAGTTCGTCAACCAGACTCTTCGTGATTACTATGAAGGAGTTGGTATCTCACATGAAACATCCGCTGCACGTACTCCACAACAAAACGGTGTCGTTGAAAGACGGAATCGTATGCTTATGGAAGCTGCTAGGACTATGCTAATTTATGCGAACGCTCCATTGTTCTTGTGGGCAGAAGCTATATCTACTGCATGTTTCACCCAAAACCGTTCTATCATTCGGAAACGCCATTGAAAAACACCTTACGAGCTTCTACATGACCGTAAACCCGATGTTTCATTCTTTCATGTGTTTGGTGCTCTTTGTTATCCAAACATTAATAGTGAGAACTTGGGCAAGCTTCAACCGAAAGCCGATATAGGTATTTTCATTGGTTACTCACCCTCCAAGAGAGCATACCGAATTTACAACCGTCGTCTTGGTAAGATTGTAGAAACTATGGACGCAGATTTCGATGAGCTGACAGCGATGGCTTCTGAGCAACGCAGATCTGAACCCGCGCTTCATGAGATGGGAACCGGTGCTATTAGTTCCGGATTAGTTCCCAATAATCCTACTTCTACATCATTTTTACCACCAACAAGGCCCGAGTGGGATAAACTGTTTCAATCGTTGTTTGATGAATTCTTTGATCCTCCAAATGATGAAGTTCCAGCACCTGTAGTGATAGCTCCAATCCCTGAAGTTGTTGCTCCTGCTAATGAAGCTTTATCTAATGCATCTTCAATTAACATTGAACCGGATGCACCTTTACCAAGTGATTCTCAAACTACACCTGAATCATCACCCCTACTTGTGCCTAATGATGTGGAAGAGGATTCTATCGATCATGATTTGGAATATGCTCACTTGCAAGAGCTTCCTTTCTTTGGTGTAGCGATACCTGAAAACCCTTCAGCCGCATCTACCTCAGAAGAAGCTCCTTCTATTGTTCACTCCAGACCACCTAGGATTGAAAACCATAGCACTAAATGGACAAAAGATCACCCAATCAGGAATGTCATTGGAGATCTAGATCGACCAGTCTCTACACGCCATCAATTACAAGAGAGTGCACTCTATTGCTACTTTGATGCATTTCTCTCTGAAGTTGAACCTAAAAATTGGCAGCAGGCTATGACTCAATCATCTTGGATTGAAGCCATGCAGGAGGAACTAAATTAATTCCAAAGACTTGAAGTATGGGAATTAGTTCCTCTCCCTGACAAGATTAACATCCTTACTTTGTTGTGGGTTTATAAGGTTAAACTTGATGAGATGGGTGCAGTATTGAAGAATAAGGCTAGATTGGTCGCTAGAGGATATAAACAAGCCTTGGGTATAGACTTTGAAGAATCTTTTGCTCCTGTTGCAAGATTGGAGGCAATTAGACTATTCCTTGCGTATGCTGCTCATATGAATATGATCGTCTATCAAATGGATGTGAAGACGGCATTTTTGAACGGTGAACTAAGGGAAGAAGTCTATGTTAGTCAGCCGGATGGGTTCGTTAGCACGGAGTTTCCTAATCATGTGTACAAGCTTAAGAAGGCTCTCTATGGGTTGAAACAAGCTCCACGCGCGTGGTACGATCTCCTTTCAACTTATCTCATCTCGGAAGGCTTCTCCAAAGGCAAGGTGGACCCCACTCTATTCACTCTCAAGGAGGGCAACGACATGATTCTGGTACAAATTTATGTTGATGATATAATATTTGCTGCCACTAACATAGAATTGTCAAATCGCTTTGAGAAGATAATGTCCACACGCTTTCAGATGTCGATGATGGGAAAAATTTCATTTTTCTTAGGATTACAGATTTCTCAGAATCCCAGAGGCATCTTTATTAATCAATCCAAATATGCTCTAGAATCTTTAAAGAAGTATAACTTTGAAAATTGTGACCCCGTGGACACTCCAATGGTAGAGAAATCCAAGTTAGATGAAGATAGGAATGGGACTATTGTCGATCCAAAACTTTACCGTGGGATGATCGGCACCCTTCTATATCTGACTGCTAGCAGGCCTGATTTGCAATTTGTTGTATGCATGTGTGCCCGGTATCAGGCTCGGCCTACCGAAAAGCACCTACATGTTGTTAAAAGGATCTTTCAGTATCTCAAAGGAACACTTCATCGTGGTCTATGGTATCCGAAAGATTCCTCTATTGCTTTAATATCATACACAGATGCCGATCATGCTGGGTGTCAAGACACGAGGCGTAGCACTTCTGGATCTGTGCAACTCCTTGGAGATAGATTGATCAGTTGGTCTTCAAAAAGGCAGAAAAGCGCTACAATTTCTAGCACGGAGGCTGAATACATCGCCATGTCCGGTTGTTGTGCTCAAGTCCTTTGGATGAGATCACAATTAACTGACTACGGTTTGGGATTTAACAAAATCCCGATGTATTGTGACAACAAGAGCGCCATTGCCCTTTGCTGCAACTATGTTCAACACTCCCGGGCCAAGCACATAGACATTCGCTACCATTTCATTAAAGAGCAGGTGGAGAACGGAGTGATCGAGCTGTATTTTGTCACTACTGAGTACCAGCTGGCGGATATGTTCACCAAAGCCTTAGATCGAGGACGAATCGAGTTTTTGATCGACAAGCTTGGCATGAAATCATTCACTCCAGCGACTCTCAAAGAGTTGGTAGAAGAATCAGCTGAATAGTGGTGGTAAACTATTCAGAGTATCCTTTGTTCGTGATCATGTATATTATCGTAAATATATAAACCACAAAAGAAAAATACAAAAATATAAAACCAAGAAAAACCATAAAAAATATAAAACCTAGAAAAACCATAAAAATTATAAAACCAAAAAAACCATAAAAAATATAAAATCAAGACAAACCAAAAATATTTTTCGTTTTTAAAAACGGGCATGTCTTTTAGTACGGTAATATTTACGGCCTTAGAAATGTCGATCAATATTGACACGGTGCCATAAATAGAGTCCGTATAAAAGTTGTACATTTTTTAAAACATGCCCATAATGGCTTGTAGTTATCTCAGACTGCAACCCGGTTTTCATATTAAAGTCACATATTTCCTTGGAAAACGTTGGCTCACAACGGGAATTAATTTTCTCAGGCATGATTTACAAGCCAAATCATGCAAAGGGATCAAGTTTACTTTACAACTTGGTCTTACACGAATTAGTGTACGTCTCAGTGCATTAATTTGTCTAAATAAGAGAAATCTTATTGCCAACACGAATCAATCTTTTTCAAGATACTAATGGAAATGCTTTCATCAATATTTGACTCTTTAAACAATGACTACAGCTCTTTAAATAGAAAACGGGTCATCGTTTAAGGGGGAGAAAATATTAAATTATCTTCGTCATCAAAACAATCTTTTCAAAAGTGATTGTGGAAAATTAATGGCTAAATGGTAAATGAGTGGTATTGCTTTAGAAAACGACTTGTGCTCGTTCAAGGTGATAGGACTTGCGTTAGATGTTGGAAATTTGCAAATAGGTTGCGATTGCTAAGTTGTGTGTAAGTTAATAGTGGCTAAGCTTAAAAATGGTTAGGAAAAATGAAAAGTAATAAACCAAAAAGGAAAAGGAGTGAAAATCTAGGGTTAAAAGTGACAAGTTGAGAAAGTTGCAAAAAATTTTGACCTAGTCAACCAAAACCCCCCTTGCGTTTATTTTCTTCTTCACTGTTTCATTCTCACTTTGCCGCCATTGAAATACACATACACAAGCTCTGAAAACTCTCATTTTAATCATCCAATCCATTTCCTTCGATCTTAAAGGTAATAACATCAAATCTTTAACTTATTAATTCGCCTAATTCATTGAATTCTACTAAAGTAATTCGTTTGAATTAAAATTATCTAATTAGGGTTTGTCTGCCTTAATTTAGGGATAATTAATTAGGGTTTTTGATAGGTTTTATGCGGAATAGCATTAGATGATGTTGTGTTGCTTTAGATTACCTTAGAACTCACAAACGCGATTAGAATAATCTTTCATAAGTGTGTTTGTAAAGTTCTGGATGAACTTGGATAAAAACTTCCGAATGAAGGAATTTTCTGAAAAACTTCCGAATGAAGGAATGTTCCGAACGAACTTCCGAATGAAGGAAGTTCCGAATGAAGGACTTCCGAATGAAGGAAGTTCCGAATGAAGGACTTCCGAATGAAGAAGTTCCGAATGAAGAACTTCCGAATGAAGAAGTTCCGAATGAAGAACTTCCGAATGAAGAAGTTCCGAATGAAGAACTTCCGAATGAAGAAGTTCCGAATGAAGAACTTCCGAATGAAGAAGTTCCGAATGAAGGACTTCCGAATGAAGAAGTTCCGAATGAAGAAGTTCCGAATGAAGAAGTTCCGAATGAAGGACTTCCGAATGAAGAAGTTCCGAATGAAGAACTTCCGAATGAAGAAGTTCCGAATGAAGGACTTCCGAATGAAGAACTTCCGAATGAAGAACTTCCGAATGAAGGACTTCCGAATGAATAGTTCCGAATGAAGGAAAGTTCCGGATGAAGAGTTGTTTGATTAATAGTGTTTGCCTATAAGTACTTGTTGAATTATGTTATGAAATGTGTTATGCTTAGAAGTAATAATGATACATATCTATATATTTTTGTGCATCAACCTTTCATGTCTTATCTTAAGCAGATACAATGACTAACCCAACAGTACAAGCTATCCAAGACTCTAGAGCAGCAGCTATTGCCGAAGCACGAACCCTCAAGTTCATACCAAACAATTACCGGCTGAAGCAAGTCTCAAAATCCACTCACCATGGTTTTAAAGTTGCCATAGCAATCCTTGATCAATCTCATTTCAAGAATGCCTTAAGAAGTACTGCCTCGGTGCCTTATGATTATATGTATGAGTTCTGGGCCACCAAGGAAATCACTTCAAACAAGATCACCTTCACTCTCGACAACAAGCAGCAGACACTTAAGGTTTCAGACTTCCGTAAGATATTTGGTATTCGGGATACACCCAAAGGTATGTCATTTTCGAAGGATCCTACCAAAGACGAACTCATGGAGCTGTTCGATGCTCTTGGATGTCCTGACATACGAGTTGCGTCTGAGTTTACCACTGCTAAAGTAGGACAACCTTGGAGAGCAATGTTGGGTATTCTTAGTCGATGTCTTACACCAAAAACATCTGGGCATGATGCTTTGCGTAGTCCAATAATGAACATCTTCCATGGGATGTACAAAGGCGCAAATGAAGATTATGCTTTATTGTTATGGGAAGAATTCACCTTTCAACTCTTCCAAAACAAGAAGCTGAAGACTAATTTCTTTGCTTACCCTCGGTTTATCAAGCTTATCATCAACTATTGTATGAAGAATGATGTTACTATTGATAGGCGTGCAGCAAGTCGTCATCACACCGAAGAAGCTGATCATACGGTAGATCTAAGGCATGAAGGACCATCTGGTGGTGTGATTCCTGGTCCTATTCCCGACTATCTTCTGACGGATAAAATCAAAGGTTCTGCTGATTACAAGCTACTGCTGCTAGAAATCAAGAAGCTAAAAGCAAACCTTCAGACTGGAGAAGACTCGTCTACTATGGTCAAGAGTAAAGGTAAACGCAAGCAACCAGCTGCTTTACCTGAACCCGAAACCAAGAAGAAGAAGACTGAGGTTAAGAAGGGAAAGGGTAAGGCTGATGAGTTAGTTCTACGTGACGAAGAAGATGTTGTTGATCCTACTCTTGACAAGACGGAGAAAAAAATGATGAAGATAGCCATTGAAAGGAGTAGGAAAGATACGGGTGGTAGTGGTTCAGGTGCAAGGATAAATATTGAAGAAGAGTATGAGGAGCCAGAGGATATTGATGAGTTTGGGTCACCTGAGCGGTATTCTACTTCGAAGGAGACATCAATCCCTGTTTCAGCAAGTGTTGAAAAAGAGTCTGGTGCTCCCACAATCATGGTGTCTACTCAAACGTTAGTAACTCAACCTTTAGCAACTCAACCTCCACCAATACAACCATTACCAACCAGACCGGCTTCAACACCATTCCTTCCACCTCCAATAACTCCCATTCTCAGTACCGTGGTCACAACCGAGCCTCTTCAATCAACCCAGAGCAGCTGTGCAACATCTACAATGGCTGCATTGGTGATGGCCGAAATGTTGGATAAACATACGGATAATCACAAAAGAGAAATGGATGAACTTCGCCAAGAGCTACATAGACGAGCTCAAAGTGAAGAAGCATCTAGGAAAGCCCAAGAAGATATGCTTGCTAAGTTCGCTGCAGATATGGAATTGACGCGAAAAGCTCATGCAGAAGAACTAGCTCAGGTTAAGCAGGCTGAGGCTGATAAGCATGCTGCACGTATCACTAGACTTCAAGCGATGAGGGATAAATACAAGGAGCAGAAAGAATCACTTGAAGCTTCTGTTGAAGAGAGAGTAAAAGAATCTGTTGAATCCATTATGCCTAAACTGCGTGATGAGTTGAAGACACTTGCGGCTGATAACTTGATGATCAAGTCATCCAATCCTTCTGAATCCGCCTACAAAATTGCCTATGACTTGACAGATTTCGAATTGAAGAAGATCCTCAAAGCTCGTATGAGGGAACTTGGATCGTTTGATAAATCTAGGATTCAACGGGCTCTCTACAAATCCCTGAATGACGCTATCATGGAGGATGATAGGTTATTTAAAACGTTTGGAAGTGTGGTACCATACCACATTCTGCCTGAGGAAGAAAGGGAAGAAAGTGAAGAAGAAGAGGGTACTGGTGAAGAAGAAGGTGAAGAAGAAGAAGAAGAAGAAGAAAAGGATGATGACGATGACGATGATGGTGATGATGATGAGGATGATGATGATGATGATGGCGATGATGGTGGTGATGGTAATGAGGAGAGTGCTAGGGGGAGCAACGAGGATAACGATGAGGATGATGATGAGGGTAAACAACCTAAAGAGGGGGATAAGGTTACCAGCTCAAAGAAACCTGCTAAGTCTGGAACCAAGTCCAAGAAAGATGCAGCGCAGAAGGAAAAATCAACATCAACGGAATCAAGACGATCTAAGTGGCGCCACGATGTGAATGCTACTACAGCGTCATCGATTCCCGGTACTTCTATTGCTGTATCTATACCTGTTACCACTAACCCTGTTAGTCCTGTTGTTGTTGCTCCTGTGATTGCAGAATCAGTAACTGAACCTGAAGCTGCACAACACTCACCCGTTCATGACACCGCCGAGATGCCTGAATCAGAACCAGCAGATGTTCACATTTCTACTCCTCTACAACAAGCACAACAATCTACTGTTCCTGAGTCAAGCACACGGGACTGGGCAGACACGTTGGAGATTGACGAGACTGCACCGCCACAAGCTTGGATCACGGCAGCGGCTCAATATGATCCAATCACGGACGCTGATAGAGATGTTCTATATCTCCGTATCCGAAGTCCGATTGACTTGTGTGCATTTCTTGCTCATGAGTATAAGACTTCGGTTACTCCGTCTTTGGTGAAGAGAGCGCTGAAGGATAAGAGAATTCGCGCCAAAACCAGGTTAACCCGGATGGAGTTCGAGTATTATGCTGATGAGATCCTGAAAACTCTGAATACCGTTCAACGGCCAGGTCTTCATGATTCAGAAAGAGCTCCACCTCCACTTGATCCTTCTCAAGATAATCAGATTGCTCTTGACTTCTTCGTCACCAATGATCTTGTGTATCTTCTGAAGGGGTCATCAAAGTACGCAACTTCCCTGACCTTGTTGAAAGCTGCCAACTGGGGGACAATACCCTTTATCGAGGAAAAGGTAAACCGACTCTGGGTCCCAAAGGTAAATCGTAATTATGATATGTATGCTGTCATAGGTGCATCACACTGGGACGAACGAGTTCGAAGGGCGTACAGGGGTTGCTGCCTAGTCAATTCAGGAAGTAACGTTAGATCCGATATCCGCATCTCCCGCATTTTAGGGCTGAAAACTGAAGCCAAAAATGGCTATTATCATGTGACGGAGATTCATTTGAAAAGGGAGGATGACAGAGAATACAAAATCCAGCAGGGAGATTTTTCTATCATTCGCCTTGAGGATATCGAAGATATGTTACTTCTGATGACCCGTGATCAACTCACACATATTCCTCGTGAAGACCTCATTGCCTTGAATACAGCACTTCATATGTTCACACGAAGCGTTGTTATCAAGAAACGAGTTGAAGATCTTCAGTTGGGAGTCGAAAGTTACCAAAGGAAGCTTAACCTAACCCGTCCAGTGAATCAAGTGTTACCTCAACATGTCAACAGATGTCCCTATACCGGCATTTCTGTTCCGAATTGTGGGATTTTCTACTTGAACAGTCGAGGATTAATGAGTTTATGAGGGTGGGTGAGCTTTATAAGTACAGTGATTGGACTCTCATCTACGTCAGAGGAAAGTTGGATCATCTCAATTCGGGTGGGACTTTGCCAGAGATGACTGAGGATTGGCATCAGGGTTATCGGCAGATGGCGAAGTATGTGATCAAGAAGATTGATCAAAAGCTCCGTGAACGTAGATTGATGAGGAGCTTGGAAAGATTCGTTGGTGGTAGACCATATTTAGTGCACCACAAGCTACTGCAACGATCCATCTAATGGGTCGTACATTTCAGGTCCACTTTATATTGGTTTTCAATTGTGAATATGTATATTTGTGAATATTGTGCTTTAATGGCTTGATGTAGTGTTAAGGTATGATAATTATTTCAAGAATTTCTCACGAGATTCTAAATCTTTCAAAATATATCATACTAAAGCACTACAACTATCCCTTATTAAATTAAGGGGGAGCATTAACTTGTTCTATGGCCAAACATCGATTTCATTTTTTACCCAAAGACCGGTTAATCCATTCAATATCCCAAATATTAATGGTTAACATTTTGGATAAGGGGAGAAAATGGGATTAAGGAGACTTAAGTGATACTTGGCTAAAAGATGAAAAAGACTTAACGATAATCCAACTTAATATGTGTAAAGCACGTGTTAAGGGGGAGCGTTTTTTTGATGATCAAAAACACCTAAGGTACGAAACTTTTGATTTCAATATCACAAGTACTTTAGGTGATTTTCAATGATTTTTCATGGTGGCAATTCCTTCCCAAAACACGCTTAATTCACGACGAATGTGGTAACAAAAGGGTGGTAGGAATAGGTTTAGTCCAATGATTCATCAGAGCCGATGGAATCTTCCCAAGGACAATTCCCTAGATAGAATTAGAAGTCCTAGGAAAGTTGGAGAAAGATTGTGAACGTAGCTGAATGCCGACCAAGTACTTAAGCTAGCACTGGAACAATCACAACAAGGTGCTAGTTATGACGTATTGGTAAGCATTGGAGGGGTTGAAGAATGAAAAAGAATTGTAAAGATAAAGGGTGTAAAGAAAGAAGCCCTCCTTACAACTTTTAGGCAGAAACCGAGTCAATACATATGCTATTGAGATCATTTTTGTTAATGATTCTCGATATTGAAGAAAGACGTCATGGACCCAGTGATGCAATGCACAACCCTTCCCAACTAACTCAAATATCTCTCAAAAGGTATTTGTTTTAATCACACGGAGATCAACACGTTATCTATTGGTTTATTCACTCCGAATAGACTGGTATTGAAAAGGTGGCACTCCTCTCCAGCCATCGCTCACTAAATCAAAACGCACAATCGAGTCTAGAGCCAAGAGATCATCAAAAGTCTCATTAGGACACTTTCCATTTATTCCTTGCTTTCTCACACACTGTGAAAAGTAAGAGATTTTCATGAGTCCTACGCAATATTCCGGTAATATTGCTAGAACATCCGAGTAATACGTAAGTATTACAATGAAGATGGAAATCCTGCTTGAGCCAACATCAAACAAGCTCATGGTAGGTTACACGTGCGGTTCTTTTAGAACCAATCTTGTGAAAAACTGGAAAGAAACAGTGGTTTAATTCTTAATTGAACTTAAACTCGTTCCAGGCCTCTTCGCATTATCATATGATCTTGCCAGAACACTCAGAGTGACTCTTTATTGATCACAGTGACGAGTGGAAATCCTTCTAGTGTTAACATCAAACAGCACTTGGTAGGTGACGTGCAAGATTCTTTATGAATTGAGCTCGTGATAACTGGAAAGCAACGATGGTGAAAATCTTAATTGAAATTCACTTGTTCCAGGTCTCATGAATTGACGGCTTCAAATCACAAGGATAATTTATTCAAGTGATTCACTCTTTATGTTCGCAGTCAGCTTTGGACGGTCGAATAAAGAGAACGGGTTTACCCGCGAAATCCTGTCAAGAAGTTACTTAATTGAAACTATCCGTCACGGGTACGATATCTAATATCGTCCAACGGTCTTCACCGACCGGAGGTAAAATGCTACCGAATTAGAATAAAATGTTCAAAGCCATTTTATTCGTGTCGTTGCTGTGTACCTGTTAAAGACGGTGGCGTTGCTGTGTACCTGTTGAAGACGGTGGCGTTGCTGTGTACCAGTTAAAGACGGTGGTGTTGCGGTGTACCTGTAGAAGTCGTTCCTACATGCTTATGTTTTTCTGCATCAAATTTTAGCAAAAATTCAAGAAAGTACAAGATAAAGTCTTCCGCTGTACCAAACTCTGAAACTTTCGAGAATTCAACAAAAAGACATAAGTGTGTGGAACATGGAGTCACGAGGAGGAAAAATTCACAAGAAGGCAAAGATCGCACGTGAAAGGCCAAAAGAACAATGCTCTCAAGCCAAAGCCTAAAAGATCAAACCAACATATTCACAACAAAAGAAAGAAAAGAAGAAAAGACTACGAGCTAAAGAACGAAGACTTAGTATAGTATGCTAGTTTAGAACTTTGTAACGTGGAGTGACCTCCCTTAGGGGGAGATTGTTAGAAATACGTTTTTACGTATATTAGAAGAGTCGGTCACTCCACAATATTATTTATGTTGTAATAGCTCGTAGTTAACAAATAGTTAATAGTTACTTATTTAGTTAAGTAAGAACCGGTCCATGGGCTTGTCATGGGCCGGCCCAAGTCCACATAAGGCTTGGAAGTATAAATACCCCTTTCCTCCTTGGAAAGGGGTTGGTTGTTGAACATTTCTTGTTTCTATTTGAATAAAATAACACATAGTTTTTCTCTCACTTTCTCTCTCTAGTTTCTCTCTCTAGAAATCATCAACCCCTTCATAGATTCATTGGTTATCAAGATTCTACATGCATCATTGACATCATTCACTCATTCAATCTTACGTGTTTGAATGACTTAGCAAAGGGTTTATACGCACTCTAGGGACATTTACCATCGTACTTGCATAAGCTATTGCCAGACTATTTATATGGGCAAGGGATGGAAAAATGATATTGTTGTCTGCATATTTAGTTGGTGGTTCCTAAGCTACTTATTTATGCTCTAAATGCAACTAAGAAACCATGTACCAACCAACGTCTAAAACCTGCAAAGTTAAATTGACCATAGTTGGACTGTTGTCATGTTGGGATGAAATAGATAGAATCATAAGAGATACTTAATGTCATACTATAAGAAGCATTAAAAACCATTATGTAATATCTGTTTAAGATACCAAACATATTAAGGAAAAGCTAGATGGATATAGATACTCAATGACATAACAATATAATATGCCAAAAACTTTATACGTCGCTTCTCTCATCCACCTTCAATGTTTATCCGATAGTAAATAATCAATAGACGATCCGACGGACAAGTAAGAACTGGTCAATTAAATAATACACCTTAGATTTGTTACCCTAACCCATGTGACATGCTACCTATGCCGCCTCACTGAAACATTTATACTTGAGTAAATACACTCTTCAACTTTCAGGCAAAAAGTGTGATCGATAAGATATGCTGCTTTTAATGAACAATAAAATAAAATTTTTGTTTTTTATTGGATAATAATACATTTTTTTAAATGTTAGAAAAAACCCATGCGTGTACGGGTATTATAACTCGAGGCAGACCCAGGATTTATATTAGGGTGTTGCACAAATTTATTTTATGATTATTAGTACTAAAGTTGCATCATATTAGGTAAAAATGGGTGTTACACATGTCAAAAAATACATATTTAAAAAAAACTATCATTTGTGACGAAAAATAGGGTGTAGGTTCGCCCATGATTATAACTAGTAGTTTATTACAAAAGTTGTTAGAAAATTTTATTACACAAAAGATAGATGGATGGGATTAGTTTAACAAAAAATGATCTAACGGCTTAAAAATCTCCTTATCTTAATAGTATAATATATATATATATATATATATATATATATATATATATATATATATATATATATATATATATATATATATATATATATATACTACAAAGACAGAGCGCAACTTCACAAGACTTTACAACAAAATATAATACAATATCAAAGTAGGTATTAATTTGAGAACGACATTAAGAAACCTTTGATGACCACCTCAACTCAAACCCTTGCACCAAGGATCAAACCCGTACCCTTCAACTTTTCATCGGTTATTCTATCGATTTGTTCTTTCATGTCTTTGCTAAGATAGTTTTGCCAATCTCCGATCTCCCCGTTCCTGAAAAAATGCCGGTTCTCTACCATAGTAGACTTCCCGAATTTTTGGATACCATTTTTATTCACCTCCAGACTACTCAAAAACTCAAAGCTACATAGTTTCACAATCTCAGCCACCACCCCTTTCTCCTCTTCCTCCACTGTGAACGGCTTTCCCATGAATGCCGCCAACTTTCTCAACTCCACTTCTGGTTGCATCTTCATTCCCTCATACTTTAAAAACAAAATCTTGTCTTATATATATATATATATATATATATATATATATATATATATATATATATATATATATATATATATATATATATATATATATATATATATATATATATATATATATATATATATATATATATATATATATATATATATATATATATATATATATATATATATATATATATATATATATATATATATATATATATATATATATATATGTATATATATATATATATATATATATATATATATATATATTTGCGTTCATGTGGTGACCAAGCTTAAAATAAAAACAATAAGAATCAATAGTTTTTTGACATGTGGAAATTAAACAATTAAATGAATAATAAATTATTAATGATCAAAAAGGGTACTAAAGACATTTTTACCATTCCTAATTGTCTCTTAACATTTAAATGACCAAGTGTTATTAATATAGGAAGAAAAAACGTCACTCTCATGGGAAAGAAATGTGCATCCTCATGTATTAAAGTAAATGTGTTAAAAGAATAAAATGTGTCGTAATATTTTATGTAGAAAAGAATATGTGTCAAAACATTTGTGACATTATATTTGTGTCACTAAATATGTCATAATATCACATAAGATACATACAAAATGCGTGTCATTATTAAAACTCACAAATATTTAAAAAAATAAAATGTGTCACTATATATGTGTCGTGTCGCAATAAATGTGTCAAGAAATATATGTGTCACTATAAATGTGTCAAAAAATCTATTTGTCACTATAAATGTGTCAAGAAATTTACATGTTAAAAAATTTAAGCGTCATTATAAATGTGTCAAGAATCTAAGCCACCAATTACGATATCTTGATACAACGATGAAATAGTAAGATTCCTCCTAACAGTCGGAAATGTCGAAATACAATATGTAGAAGTTGAGTGTATAATCTTG
Source organism: Glebionis coronaria (assembly GCA_025667525.1). Taxonomy (NCBI): domain Eukaryota; kingdom Viridiplantae; phylum Streptophyta; class Magnoliopsida; order Asterales; family Asteraceae; genus Glebionis; species Glebionis coronaria. The sequence continues at coordinate 3,671,045 of JANFOE010000193.1, forward strand.
AAATCGTCTTCTATTTTCTGTTTTATAGTTTGTAATTAAGTTATTGGTTGATGTCTATCAAATATCAAGTGTATTTATGTGGGTTTTTTATTACGCAGAAATTTATAATAATGCTTTGTATCGGCTTTTCAACCATTCGTGTAATTGTGCATAGAATTTTTAGTTTGATTTGAAACCATGTATGTAGTACTCCTATTTGTGACTTCTGTGTTATATAGGTGGTGCATGAATGTATAATCAAACAAATTTGCAATAATGTGACGTAAAAAAATCATACATATATTTGACGAGGCATATGCAGTAGGTTGTGTTTTTATTTTGTTTTTTTTATATTTTTAATATATATCTTTTAAGTATTTTTTAGTTGGTCGTATATTTTTTAGATATGTATCATTTGAATCTTTTTTTAATTGGTTGTATATTTTATTAGGTACGTATCATTTGAGTCTTTTTTTATATCGTCGTGTATTTTTATACGTATCGTTTCGGTCTTTTTTAGTTCGTTGTGTATTTTTTAGGATATGCATCACTTGCTTTTTTAGTGGGCAGTGTATTTTTTTATACGTATCATTTAAGTCTCTTTTTTGTGTGTATTTTGTAGGTTACGTATCACTAGTGTCTTTTTTAGTTGGCTTTTTATCTTTTTAAACGTATCATGTAGGTCTTTTTTAGTTGGTTATTTATGTTTTCGAATGCGTATTATTTGAGTCTTTTTTAGTTAATTGTGTATTTTTTTAGATACGTATCATTTGTTTTTTTTCGAAATCTATCATTTGAGTTTTTTACACAAATGTGTACCTTTTCTAATATGTGTCGTGTATTTTTTTAATACTCATCGCTTATATTTATCGGTTGTGTTTTCTTCATGCGTGTCAGTATTTTATTAACGTAAGTGGTTATAAATGTTTGAGTAAATAATAAAAGTAAATATATGTGCTAAAAAAAAGTTGGAACGTTAAGAAAAAAATAGAAAAAGAATGGTGTTTTTTTTGAACAGAGAAAAAGAATGGTGTTTTAACGTATAAGAGAAACACATGTTGGTTTAAACTAATAATTATTATTTTAAATTTGCCATTCAATTTTAACGTATTTACAAACATGCCATTTAATTCATTATGATTAATTAATATCATCATTGATATATTCAGTGGTCCAGATCGGTTCCTGTTGTTTTTATATTAAGATCGGTACTCACAATAACGCTCCTATATATATATATATATATATATATATATATATATATATATATATATATATATATATATATATATATATATATATATATATATATATATATATATATATATATATTACTTTTTTATTAAAAAATGTTTGAGGCTTATATTTTTAAAACTTTTATATATAGAAAATGGTATAAATCTACTATCTTTATATAGCAGGGTTACTTTCCTATAATTTCTCTTGCAAAATATTTAATCAATTTCCACGTGTAAATCCTCTTTTTACCAACCATTGGATCAAAATACTAACATAGCCATTTTTTGGTTACAATTCATCTATGTATACTTTTTCCTAAAATCCTTTCAACCTCTGCTTTTGATACATATTATTAAATCAAATTCCTTTAACTAATCATTCATATTAATATAATTTTGCAACAATTCCTTTACAACTATACTAATTATGCCACGATTAAAAAACCCCTTTTTAGTTTTAATTAGATTCCGAAAACTCAGACAATTGTTTAAACAATTATCCGATCCAAAATTATAACAAAATGGGATACATCTTGCAACCTATTGAAGTGTTTAAATCAAAGGTTGGCCATCGAAGTGTTTCACCAATCAATGATTGTTTTTGTAAGTGTTACAAATCAATCGTTACAAGCCATCTTGCAAACTCATTGAAGTGTTTCACCAATCAGGTATACATAATTTTTTAATTTTGTTTCTTTGTTGATTTTTTTGATTATAATTATCGGTTAAAAAAAAATAAACAAAGCCCCATTGACTGATGATATTATTTGTATATTTTGTTTGTTTGTTTTATTGATATAATTTAATGATTAGTTTAGGTAAGTAGATAACCACAAAGGAATTGATTTAAAACAAAAAAATGTCACATTTAAGTTTATAAAACTATATCCCATAATTGCAACAGTTTTTTTGAATTTACTCAAATCACTTTTCAATAACTGTTCGATGAATCATTACTTCAAAACTCATTTTTAGTTGTCTTCCCCTATTCATTTGCTTTTTTTTCAAACTAATCTCCACCCTCGCACACCATTCGGATTTATTTTGAAATCATACAAAAACTGAATCTGGTAGATATTAACAATACACACCCACAAACTTTAATCATCCAAGATCAAAGAAACGGTTTTTGTTTTTTTTCATTAATCTTTTAATGGAAACAAACAATATGTGTCCATCAACAATTGATGATGTAGCTGAAACCCTATACCTTTTATCAACTTGAAGAAATCTTTTCAATCTCAGGTGAATTTAATAATTATAATTTTCCCTCATTTTGAAATAAAGATTCTATTATTTGTTTAGATTTGTTCATACTTTGTCATGTTTTATAGGTGGTGTGTTGTTTGCTTATAAATTTTTTATGTAGAAAGGTTTGAAAAAAACTCAAATAATAGTAGAAACTTTTAAAATATAAATTAATAAAACGTGTATCATTTATGAATTAGTAACAATAATCCCTGATTTTTGAGTGGGTTTAAAATCCTTACGTTGAATAGGTACCTGATTTTATGTGTTATTGCTGAATTGATTATCTGATAGTATACACACTATGAGTTTGATGAAATGTGTAGGAGGGAGATTAGTGTTTGGATATTCTTATGTAAGAAGACAAAAAAAATAATCCATTTTATATAAGATTTTTGGTAAACTAAGAACAATGGTAATTCAAGTTTCATATAGGGTTTGAATCTTTATGACTTTATATTGCAGCTTAGGTATTGGACGCATGACTAACAAGGAAGATTAAAATGGCTTTATCTGAGACAATTAAAAGAGAACGACTCCACTCATTAGGTTTGTTTCTTCACACGTAATTATGAAGTTTTTCTATGTAACTCTAAACTCATATTCCATATTCGTAATAGAACTTCTAACTAATATTGACTCTATTTTTTAGCTAAATTAACAATTTTTTTGTAGCAATGTATAATGAAACTACAAAATGTTATCAAGGATTTTGTGCTCACATGACAGTGACTTCAAAACCGAATTAAATGGTATAAGTTATGATTTTCAAGCGTTTTTTTAATCATATATACGTCTTTGGTATTACTGATGTGTAAGCGCTAAAATATGCAGTGAAACACTTTTATCTCGAGAAAAAGTATGATATTTTTGTCAACATTTAAGGAGATGAGCCTCTTATTGAAACCTGGAATCAATGCTAGGATTACCAAAGCTCTTCGAGTACACTGGTTGTATAAAATTCCATATGAATATCTAAAACAAAATTATATATGCATTGTACTTGCCGTTATCAATTCTTAAGAATAACTATTCTAAAAAAATCTTATTGCCATTGTAGGTTATTTTTTAGTAACGTCTTGTGAAAACATGATAAGTGGAACAAGAACGAGGCCAGTGGATATAGTGACTGCCTCAAATAGAAAGACTATTGAGGTACTTACTCGTACAATCTTAGTTTAGCAATTATTGGTACTTTATGGGTTCTAAATGATTGTATATTCAACATGCGGTGTCTCTACTGAAGGTAGCAGAGTTGTTGTTGAGGGATATGCTTCATTCCCAAAAGTTGACATTGCAACTCTCCCTACTATGAGACAAAGCTAAGTTTGATATTATGGAAGATACTATCATATAAAAAAATGGTAGCCTATGTCTATGGCATGAGGGAACATGGTATATTCTATTTTACATACTCTATTATATTATATGCATACTTGACATTATTACTTATAAGCTCACTTGATTTCTTGTTGCATAATACAAGGTTTTTAAGCTCGTATGAAAGTTCGTTGAACCGATCTCTTCGAATTGATTTCAAGTCTAAAGTGCGACTCAATTGTCTTTTGGTGAACAAGAGAATGGTTTGGTTGATTATCTATTTTTAAACTAATAGCAAATAAATTTAAATGTCGTTGAGTAAAGTAGAAGTTTTAAAGATTAAACTAAAAATAACGAGTTAAAAATAAACGAATGAAAACTTAAGGACAATATTAGAAAAATACTTGAACACTTAATAAACCTAAAACTTGAGAACTTTGTAAAAACAAGAAATTAAACCATCGGAATGTTGGTCGGAAAACAGCCAAATCGGAATATCTAAAATGCCACAATCGGAATGTTTAAATAATATGTCTAATCGGAATGTATCAAAACCAAGCAATCGGAATAATATGAAGATGAGTCAAATCGGAATGTTTAAAAGATATTCAGATCGGAATGTATAGCAACACACCCAATCGGAATATAGCAATCGGAATATGGGACACAACTCTCGTCGGAATATCTTAGAAACAAGGCTAATCGGAATATTGTAAAAATAGGACCAATCGGAATAGTAAGAATGCTATAATCGGAATATCCAAAAATCAAATCTAATCGGAATGTTTTGAAAATAAGCCAATCGGAATGTATAAAACTCCCACCGTCGGAATATCTAAACCCTAATCCGATCAATACGATCGGAATAATGGGTGCCAAATCGGAATACAATTAACCCTTTTCCGATTTGGAGATCGGAAAGAGGGGGGTGATCGGAATACGTGATTGGAAAGGGGTTTACCCTTTCCGATTACCTTTTTGATCCGAAAATTAAGCAAGTAATAAGCTATTTTGATAAGCTAATAACCAAACTTGAACGAATCTATAAAAAAAATGGACTAAATAAGCACAAATAACAACTTATCCAAACTTAAAATAAGCAAACTTTTAAATCAAACCATAAAAAGATGAACTTTTTAAGAAAACTTTTAAAAGTAAATAAGCTAAAATAAGCGAATAAGCCAATAAGCACAAGGATCTTAAAGCTTAATCGAATGAAAGCTTATGTAGGAACAAAAAGATTAATTTTTTAAGCACAAAAACATCAAGATCAACACGGATTTAATGTATTACGCACCAAAAGTTAACTAAAATCAAGAAAGGTAGAAAGAGATGAAAGATTAAAAGCTTAACTAGAACTTGATTAATGAAATCAACAATACACAAATGTTTAATCTTAAAAGATTAAAAGAAAAGAAGATGAAAACTTAGTGAGAGAAAGTTTTGAGAACTTTCTCTCTCTAGAAACTAGAAAGAAAAGTGAAAAATGAAACTAAAACTAAAAACTAACCACCCTCCTAATGTGTATTAGGAGGGTATTTATAGGGAAAAATGGGAAGGAGTGCATGTGTTGCCTCTTCTTTCTTTCTTTCTTCACGTCTTCTCGACTCGATTTAATTCTTTATCTTTTCTCGACGTCGTCTCGGGATTGAACTCGTCTTGATAATTTTCTTCTTTAAATTTAGACTTGAGTTCTTCGACTTCATTAAACTTCCGTCTTTAGACTTTTTCTTCGATAAATCTACAGAATGGGCCTTGGACTTCCGTTCTTTTTGCACTCTTGATCTTTTGACTTCGTCTTTTCCCGTTTTCTTCGATAAAAGCCCGTGAAAGCCCGTGTTTTCTTCCTTTTTCATCTTTTGGACCTAAAACACAATAAAAACACAAATCACACATAATTCCGACTTTTACGACATAAATTACACGTTTTGGTCTTGTTATTATTTGAAATAAGAGGTAAAAGGATAAGTGTTTTCACACTTATTAAATCCCCTACACTTGACCATTGCAATGCCCTCATGCAATGCATTAATTTTAAAGCATGGTTTACATTTTCCATCATAAATAACCCACCTTGGCCTTTATTAAATACTAAACATAAAAAGATAAAAACAAGTAAAGAGATTAAAGACTTACATTGGTTTTCGGCTGCCATGGACGTTTATCATCCTCAAGTTTCACGTTCCCCATACCAAGCTTAAAAACGAGATCATTGTCATTATAAGTTAGCAGACTAACACGAATTCATGTGGGCCAATTATTTACTTAGACTCCCTTATTCCTAGGTGTATCTCTTATATTTTATTTTTGTCTTGAATGATCACGAGGATGCATTGTTTGACTTATTTCGATAGTTATTTAGGCTGAAAATAAAGTGAACGATTTAATCAATAGTTAGCTAAAGGACAAAATCTTTTAAAACTGCTTCTCGGGACCTCATAAAGTTCATATCTTGGCATAACTCGCTTCACGATTTCAGACCTTTCTCGGACCGATATTTGGCAGCGACTTCATACTTCAAATCTTTGAGAGACGTTCTTGAAATTATGGTCTTCTCTTCATAATAGTAATTTCTTCACTTGAAGTTTTGAGAGATTCTTCATCTTTGGACCATGAATTCTTCATTTTTCTCCAATCTTTATTTTGAACTTTGATATACAACGATCCGCCTCCTTTTAGGACTTGGATCTATTTATCCTCATACCTTGTTAGGGCCTTTTTGGATAGACTTCTCCATGATCTTTAGGGGAGTATTTGCTTTTCGTCGTATGTCTCGATCCTTCATATTGATTTTCGATAAATGATTCTTCACATCACTTTTGGATCTTTAGCAACAAAATGTAGCCCTCATGCCTTGTTAGGGCCTTTTCGGACTCGCCAATCTTCGTATCTCGCTTCAATAAGTTATGCCTCGGCTATGAACTCTAATCCGTACCGAGCAACTTTTAAACGATCTTGGGCTAGAAGCTAAGTAACTTTTCAAATCGTACAACCTTATTTATTGCAGATTAATTTATTAACAAGCGATGGGAGAATAGGCTCATAATTAACTCACATAAATTCACGAAAGAATACGAAACTTATAATTGACTCTATCATCTCTCGTTCTCCACAGTTTAAAATCTTAAGGAATGAGACTCGTGGATGCTTAGCCTATTAAATCAAAGTTTTGGGTTTTCGAGTCGCCTATAGGATCTTGCAACTTCTTAGACTTTTTCAAGTTTAGAAATCGCATTTTAAAGTTCCCTTGATAAACAACTCTCTAGGATCAATTATAGGAACTTGCGAAAAGTTCTTGTTCTTAACCCGTGAGAGTTAAGACTTTCGCGTTTTATAGCTCCCTATATAAAAGCCTAGCAAAACTTGACTTAAACACGTTAAGGATACTAGCTAGAGTAAACTTAGATAAGTAAACTCGGGTTGAGTCAAAATATTCACGACTTTGAAAAATTTAAAAACCACTTTATTTTAGCAAGGAAAGAAAAATAATCATAACAAAGGAAAATACAACTATACAACTAGGCCAAAATAGATTAAAAATTTTGAAAAATGTCGAAAAATCAAGTTTTCCGGTTAAAATGAGGGCAAATTCATGGAAAAGGCCACTTACTTCGATAGAAGTCCCCCTACACTTGATATAAACATTGTCCTCAATGTTTGAGCATGTGGGAGTAAACTCCCCTACACTTATGACATTGTGCACTTTGTTTAAATCTTGCTAAAGAAAGGACAACTATAGTGAATTCAATGTGAACATATGAAATATTGAATCACAAGAGTTTAGGATAGAACCGGGAAGATGGGAACACGGTATCACGGTTCGTCAAAAGTCATCAAGGTGCTCTTTGAAGCTTGAGTCCCTGCACAAGATAAGAAACAAGACAACAAACACATACGTGGCTCCCCCTACACTTATTATGAAAGCAGTAAAGGATAGATCACGGATTGCCTCCCGAGAAGCGCTTGTTTTTGTTCACCGAGTCACGAGCCTGACTCGACCCAATTTAGTTCATGGGGAACGTGGTGAGGGATGGAATCATCTCATGGGAGATGTCCTCACCAAAGTATAGCTTCAAACACTGGCCATTCACCTTGAAATTGGGCCCATTTGGCTGAGAAAGCTCAATGGTCCCATATGGAAAGACTTTGGCGACGGTGAATAGACTAGACCAGCGGCTCTTCAACTTGCCAGAGAAGATCTTTAACCGAGAGTTAAAGAGTAAAACTTGATCACCAACGTGGAACTCTCGGTTCTTAATCCTTGCGTCATGAATGATCTTGGTCTTCTCCTTGTAGATTAGTGAGTTCTCGTAAGCTTCATTCCTCAGTTCGTGGAGCTCGTTGAGTTGAATCTTGCGAAGATCACCGGCTTTGTTGATGTCGAAGTTAGCCCACTTCAAGGCCCAATACGCCTTATGTTCCAGCTCGATGGGGAGGTGGCATGCTTTCCCGTACACAAGACGATACGGTGTATAACCAATCGGGGTCTTATAAGCGGTACGGAAAGCCCACAGAGCATCATCTAACTTATCGGCCCACGCGGCACGATGCTCTCCCACAGTACGCTCCAAAATTCGCTTCAATCCACGGTTGGAAATCTCGGCTTGACCATTGGTTTGAGGATGATAAGCGGTGGAAAGACGATGATTAACACCGTACTTAGCCATGACTCTTGCTAATTGATCATTGCAAAAATGAGTCCCGCGGTCACTGATAATAGCACGAGGAACGCCGAATCGAGCAAACAGCTGCTTCAAAAAGTTCACAACCACCCTCGCATCGTTCGTAGGAAGAGCCTTAGTTTCAACCCATTTGGAAACGTAGTCAACGGCTACGAGGATGTACTTGTTCCCTTTGGAGCATGGAAATGGCCCCATAAAGTCGATGCCCCATACATCAAAGATTTCACATTCTTGTATGAAATTTTGAGGCATCTCATCTTTATGTGTGATCTTGCCTTGGTGTTGGCAAGCATCACAATGCTTAACTATTTCGTGAGCGTCACGATAAATGGTGGGCCAATAGAATCCAGAGTCAAACACTTTTTTAGCGGTGTAGTTGGGACCAAAGTGACCACCAGTGGGTCCTTTGTGGAAAGCAGCAAGGATTTGCAAAGCTGTCGGTCCATCAACACATCGACGAATGATCAGATCAGCACATTGTTTGAATAGAAAAGGGTTATCCCAAAAGTAAGTCTTAACATCATTCAAGAACTTCTTCTTTTGTTGGGATGTTAACCCTTTGATGAGAATACCATCCGCTAAGTAGTTTGCAATGTCGGCAAACCACGGGGTGCCATCCAGATTGAGATTAATAGAGATTAAGGCCTCAAGGGGAAAAGAGTCATTGATCTCTTTGTTCGGATGATCCCCTTGATATGGATCCTCAAGTCTACTAAGATGATCCGTGGCTAGGTTTTCGGCACCCTTCTTGTCACGAATTTCAATGTTGAATTCTTGAAGGAGTAAAACCCAGCGAAGAAGTCTTGGCTTAGAGTCGTGCTTAGTCATCAAGTACTTCAACGCGGAATGGTCCGTGTATACGATGGTGGTGGATAAAACAAGATAGGGGCGAAATTTTTCAAAAGCATAGACAACAGCTAAAAGCTCTTTTTCGGTTGTCGTATAATGCAATTGAGCCCCCGTCATTGTTTTGCTAGCATAGTGGATTGGTTGGAAGTGTTTATTCACTCTTTGACCCAAAACCGCTCCAATAGCAAAGTCGCTAGCATCGCACATCAACTCAAAAGGCAGCTCCCAATTAGGGGTAACCAAGACCGGTGCCTTAGTTAGCTTATCCTTAAGAAGATTGAAGGCTTCGATACACTCTTTAGAAAAGATAAAAGGAGTATCTTTTTCCAAGAGGTGGGTCATCGGGCGAGCGATTTTAGAGAAATCCTGAATGAATCGACGATAGAAGCCCGCATGACCCAGAAAACTTCTCACACCCTTCACGGTTGAAGGTGGAGGTAATTTGGCTATGACATCTACTTTAGCACGGTCGACTTCAAGACCGGCTTTAGAGATTTTGTGTCCTAGCACAATGCCTTCTTTTACCATAAAATGGCATTTTTCCCAATTCAGAACAAGGCGAGTGTCTTCGCACCGCTTAAGCATACGTTCCAAATTGGCAAGGCAAGAAGAGAAGGAATCTGCAAAGACCGAGAAATCATCCATGAAGACTTCCATGGTTTGCTCAACCATGTCATGGAAGATAGCTAACATGCACCTTTGGAAAGTCCCGGGGGCATTGCATAAGCCAAAAGGCATCCTTTTGTAGGCAAATGTGCCATAGGGACAAGTGAATGTTGTCTTCTCTTGATCTTGGGGATCGATGGGTATTTGGAAATACCCCGAGAAACCATCGAGAAAGCAGTAATATTCATTACCCGCTAAACGTTTAAGCATTTGGTCCATAAAAGGAAGAGGGAAATGATCCTTTCTCGTGGCATCATTGAGTTTGCGGTAGTCTATACAAACTCTCCACCCAGTAACGAGACGTGTAGGAATCAGCTCGTTGTTTTGATTGGGCACAACGGTAATTCCGCCTTTCTTAGGCACACAATGGACTGGACTAACCCATGGTGAATCCTAAATAGGGTAAATCATACCCGCATCAAGAAGTTTGATAACCTCCTTTTTTATGACTTCATGGATTTTAGGATTCACCCTTCGTTGGCTTTGAATTGTGGGCTTAAAGTCGTCCCCCATGAGAATTTTATGTGTGCAAAAGTGAGGATCAATTTCGCGAATGTCGGAGATTTTCCAAGCGATAGCTCTTTTATGTTTCTTCAACACGGCGATAAGTCGGGATTTTTCTTCTTCTTTCAGGTCCTTTGTGATGATGACCGGTAACTTCTAGTTGTCTTCAAGGAAAACGTACTCAAGATGAGGAGGTAGGTCCTTAAGCTCAAGAGTAGGAGGATCCTTAATAGATGGTGTAACTAACGATGGATCATCATTAGTCACCTCTTTAGGAGAAGGAGGAGAAAACGGGTCTTCATTAGGAAGTCTCTCAATAGTAGAATGTCTTCATCCCAATCGGTGGAAGAATCATCATACTTAAGATCGAGCGGACCCAAGCTAGCTTCGAAATCATCCAAGTCACTTTCTCCAAAAGGAGTCAATGACGGAGCAATTGAGGCAACGGTCTCAACATTGGGTAGAGAAGAGAGGGTACTTTTGCAAGCATCATGAAAATGTTCTTCACAAGCCTCATCGAGAACATCAATAGCATTAACACTCTCATATGAATAAGGTTGCTTAGAAATCTTACCCATGTTGAAGACAATTTTATCGTCACCAACTCTCATGATTATTTCGCCCGCGGCTACATCAATGAGAGTGCGACCGGTCCTCAAGAAGGGACGTCCAACGATTAATGGAACACGAGGATCCATCTCGAAGTCAACGACAACAAAATCCGCCGGGAAGGTGAATTTGTCAACGCCAACGAAAACTTCTTCGATTATCCCCACTGGATAAGCAACCGTACGGTTAGCTAATTCCAAGGTCATTTTGGTGGGGACTAGCTCGGGGAGAGATAACTGCTTCCAAACACTTACAGGCATTAAGTTTATACTGGCACCTAGATCGGCTAGGGCCATGCAATTCTCTACTCCCGGGAAGTTGCAAGGAATCAAGAAGCGACCCGGATCACCAAGTTTGGTGGGCAATTTCCTTAAGCGAACGGCAGAGCAATTCTCATTAAGTTGGGTCTGAGCAATGTCAAGAAGCTTCTCCTTGTCACTAAGAAGATCTTTAAACATCTTCGCGTATTTAGGCATGTGAGCGAGAGCCTCGGCAAAGGAGATGTTAAAATTCAATTGTTTAAACATTTTTAGAAAGTTTGAAACTTGAATATCATCCTTGCTCTTTTGCTTCTCTTTCCTCAACCTTGAAGGATAAGGTATATTGGATGAAGAAGAAGGCTTTAGGGGAGTAGGATCACTCACAACCACGGGTGGTGGGGAAATGGGGGTAGAAGGCAACGGAGGTGAGGAAAGTTGCTCTTTTTCCTTGTTCACAATCACGGGTGGAGGTGTAGGAAGCTCGGGTTCCGTATAACCTTTTACACTACGAGTGGTGATTGCTTTCATCTCCCCTCTTGGGTTCGCAACGGTGTTACTCGGGAGAGTACCCGAAGAAGAGGGTTGATTACCTTGGAAGAGCGAACCGATCATATCACGTATGTTAAGTGCTTGAGTGCTGAAAGAATCTCTCATGTCTGCACGGATCTCATTGCTTTGTTTTGCCATGTCATTCCTTAGCTCGGCTCGAATATCGTTCCCTTGTTTCGCCATTTCTCCTTTCAAGTTGACGAATTGACTCTGAAGATTCGTCACCATCTCTCGATTAGTCTTCATGAACGTCTCGACGTCTTGATTCAATGCCATCGGTTGATTGAGAGGTGGAGCTTGGTAAGCTTGAGAATTTCCTTGAGTTGGGTATGGGTTTCTTTGGGATTGATATTGATTGGTAGCACGAGGTTAGGATTGGTTGTTTCGGTTATAGCTTTGTTGTTGGTTTTGGTTTGGAGGAGGAAACCGGGTGGAGCAAGATAGTTGTTTGAACGATAACTTAGCAAGCTACGGTCTCCTTGAGGACGAGCTTGATAGCCTCCCGTGAGATAAGTACCGTATGCCGTGTTAACGTTTTCAGAAAAATTGCCTTGGGTAGAAGGACAATCATTGTAAGAATGAGGACCACCACATGTGTCACAAGAAATAGCAACGGCTTTAGCTTGTTGAAAGTGGTTTGTGGCCATGGTCATGAAATTCTTGTTCATCTCTGCGATTTGTTGGGTAAGTTCGGTTATCTCGGGATTGGAAGTAGTAGAAGAAACATTGACTCTCGAGTTAGATCTTGAGGATGCGGATGAATCCCAATTCTTGTGGTGAGTAGTCATGTTTTCAATCAACTCTCTACACTCCTCCGGTCTCCTTTTCATAAAAGTACCACCGGCGGCGGCGTTGATCGTGTCACGATCACGAAAAGTGAGACCATTGTAGAAAGTATCAATGAGAGTGACGGGGAGCATGTTGTGATTTGGACAGCGGTCGATCAAATCATTGTATCGTTCCCAAGCGTCAAAGAGCGATTCATCATTGTCTTGCATGAATCCACTAATTTGGTTACTAATAACTGACTTTTGGTTGGTTAATAAAAAGGTTTGCTTGCAAGATCTTTCTTTGCGTTGCTCGTACCCAATTGATATATGTCGTTGTTTCGTTCTCGGTATCTTCTCGAATCGATCACGGTTAAAAGTGGAATCGTTGTACTTGGTGACTAAAAAGGGGGAGCTTTGGTCTAAATCTACTAAAATGGTAAGTGCTAGAAATAATAAAATTAAACTAAAAGCAATTACTGAGAATAAAAATAAAGCTAGAATTTAAAACTGGAAAAACTGGAATAAAACTGGAAATTTACCTTATTCGGAATAATGGCTATCCGGAATAATTTGCCCTACTCGGAATGTTAGCTCTACTCGGAATAAATCTCTTATGCGGAATAATTAGCCTATTCGGAATACTGAGGTTATGCGGAATAATAGCTCCTACTCGGAATATTCGGGTATTCTGAATAAACAACAAATTCACACCTTGATCCGGAATAATGCTCTATGCGGAATATTTTAAAAAGAAACCCTATTCGGAATATTTGAAAGAAAACACTATGCGGAATAATGAGCTCTACCCGGAATAATGACACTATGCAGAATGTTTTGGCTATGCGGAATATTTTGATATTTCGAGTAAACAACAAAATCACAAACTCTATCTGGAATATTACTAGGCGAACACAGTAACAAAATGCGAAGAACAGGGGATGACAGAAACATGAATTTAACACCAAAATTTACCAAGTTTTTAATCAAAACTTAAACCAATTTCACCACTAATCATTTACCTAAGGTAAACATCAATCCAAAACAACACAAACATAAAACCCACTTACTTTTTGTGATCAAACCAATAAAATGAAACTTAAAGAACTTTGAATCATAAAGAGATGAAGAACAAGATGATAGAAAGATTAAAAGTAAACTGGTATTAATGATTTAAGATTTAACAAACAAAGTGGAAAGATTAAACTTACAAGATTGAAAGAAATCAAAGAAAATGAAAACCACTCCTTAAGGGAGATGGTTCTTCCTAAGAACTCGGAGAAAAATGTAACAGAAAAAGACTAGTGGAAATTTGTGAATGGGAGGAGTATTTATAGGCTTCTCCCTTGGTTGGTGAGTGGGCTTTCTCCCTTTCTTTTTGTCTTCTCGTCTTTTCAGAAAAGTTGACGTTTTCGATTTCGATTCGGGATTTGTCGACGAATAAATTCAACTCGTCTTTTAATTTCTTCATTTAATAGACTTGAGTTTCTTCGACATAGGTAAATCTTCCATCTTTGGTCCTTTTCTTCGATAAATCTTCAAATAGGCCCATTGACTTCGAATCTTTTGCATCTCTTGGACTATAGTCTTCGTCTTTTCGTATTTTTCCTCGATAAAACCCGTGCAATCCCATGTTTTCCCAAATATTTATCTAGTTGGCTCTGGAAACACAACAAACACACAAACCACGCATAATCCCAAACAAATGACATTAAATACGCGTTTTGGCCTTGTTTTAGCAAGAAATAAGTGGTAAAAGGATGGGTGTTTTCACACGTATCAAATTCCCTACACTTAACCATTGCCATGCCCTCATGCAATTCTTAGTGATAAAGAAATTATACACTTTTCTCATAATCGATCAACCTTGGCCTTATTCAAATTCTACTAAACAAAAATTTAAATACTAAGAGAAATTAAAACTTTAAAGGAGACAAAAGGATAGAAACCATTTTCACTTGAAAATAGCTATATGGAAATAACTTGAAAAGAGATCAAGGACTTACATTAGGACTTTGGTGTTGCGAAGATTTATCACCCTCAAGTTTCACGTTCCCCAAACTAAGCTTAAAAACGAGATCATTGTTATTATAAGTTAGCAATTCAAACACTTACACACATGGCTTAATTATATGCTTAACCTCCTTTATTCCTAGGTGTATCTCTTATATTTTATTTTTGTCTTAGAATGATCATGAAGATGCATTTTTGGACTTATTTCGATAGTTTATTTAGGCTGAAAGCAAAGTAGGACGATTTGATCAATAGTTAGCTAAAGGACAAAATCTCTTAAAACTGCTTCTCGGGATATCAAAAAGTTCATATCTTTGCATAACTCGGTTCACGATTTGAGACCTTTCTCGGGCCGATATTTGGCATGTACTTCATACTTCATATCTTGAGAGACGTTCTTGAGATAATGGTCTTCTCTTCGTTAATAGAGTTTCTTCACTTGGAGACTTTTGAGGGGTACTCCAACATTGTTGACCACGACTTCATGATTATTTCTTCAATCTCTAATTGGGATTTGAGATACAACGATCCGCCTCCTTTTCGGACTTGGATCTATTTATCCTCATACCTTGTTAGGGTCTTTTCGGATAGACTTCTCCATGATCTTTATGGGAGTTGATTGCTTTTCGTCGTGAGTCTTGATCCTTCATATTGATTTTGGGAATAATGCTTTTCACATCACCTTGGATCTTTAGCAATAAAATGAAATCCTCATGCCTTGTTAGGGCCTTTTTGGACTCGCCAATCTTCGCGCCCCGCTTCATAAGTTATGCCTTGGCTATGA
Source organism: Glebionis coronaria (assembly GCA_025667525.1). NCBI lineage: Eukaryota > Viridiplantae > Streptophyta > Magnoliopsida > Asterales > Asteraceae > Glebionis > Glebionis coronaria. The sequence continues at coordinate 3,686,513 of JANFOE010000193.1, forward strand.
ACTCTTATCATTACCGAGCAACTTTTAAACGATCTTGGGCTAGAAGCTAAGTAACCTTTCAAATCGTACGACCTTCCTTATTGCAGATAAATTATTAGCAAGTGATGGGAGAATAGGCAAATAAATACACCAAGTGAGCTTATGCAAGAATACCGACTTATAATTGACTCTATCATTTCTCGTCCTCCACAATATAAAATCTCAAGTAATGAGACTCGTGGATGCTTAGCCTAATAAACCAATTAAGGTCTATATGGTTAAGGATACTAGCTAGAATAAACGTAGATAAATCTATTCGGGTTGAGTCAAAATAATCACAACGGGCCTAATATGTCACAGATTTCAAAACTAGCTACACCACTTTATTAATATTTTTGACTTTATTGCGGGATATATACATATGAAAGCAACAGTAAAAATTTAAAAATTACGACTAAATGGCCAAAGTTAATTAAAAATTTGAAAATGCTGAAAAAGATGATTTTCTGGTTAAATGAAGGCATTTTAATGGAAAAGTCCACTTAAAATTCGATAGAAGTCTCCCCTACACTTAAGATAAACATTGTCCTCAATGTTTAAGCATGTGGGAAAAGTCTCCCCTACACTTATGCCATTGTGCACTTTGGTTAAATCAAGTTAAGGAGGAGACAACTAAAGTGATCAATTTCAAATGTGAGTATAAAGACAATTAAATCACGATAGTTGAGAGATAGAACCGGTATTGCGGATAACATGGGAGCACGGTTCTTCAAAGATTCCAAGAGTGCACTTATCCCTGTAATCACATCACCATCCAAATACAAGCAACCTATATAGCTCCCCCTACACTTAGGATGAAAAACAGGAAAGAGGGATAGATACTCGGGTTGCCTCCCGAGGAGCGCTTGTTTTTGTTCACCGAGTCACGAGCCTGACTCGGTCCCGAACTAATTCAAGGGAAACGTGGTGAGGGATGAAATCATCTCATGAGAGATGTCCTCACCAAGGTACAACTTCAGACGCTGGCCATTCACCTTAAAGTTGGGCCCATTTGGCTGAGAAAGCTCAATGGTGCCATAGGGAAAAACATTGGTGATGGTGAATGGACCAGACCAGTGGCTCTTCAACTTGCCCGAGAAGATCTTCAACCGAGAGTTAAAAAGTAAGACTTGATCACCAACATGGAACTCTCGGTTCTTAATTTTAGCATCATGGATAATCTTGGTCTTCTCCTTGTAGATCAATGAGTTCTCGTAAGCTTGATTCCTCAATTCTTGTAGCTCGTTGAGTTGAATCTTGCGAAGATCACCGGCTTTGTTGATGTCGAAGTTAGCCCACTTCAAGGCCCAGTATGCCTTATGTTCCAGCTCGATGGGGAGGTGGCAGGCTTTCCCGTACACAAGACGATAAGGTGTACAACCAATCGGTGTCTTATAGGCGGTACGGAAAGCCCACAGAGCATCATCAAGTTTATCGGCCCACGAGGCACGATGCTCTACCACAGTACGTTCCAAAATTCTCTTCAATCCACGGTTGGATATCTCGGCTTGACCGTTAGTTTGAGGATGATAAGCGGTGGAAAGACGGTGATTGACACCATACTTAGCCATGACTCTTGCAAATTGATCGTTGCAAAAATGAGCCCCGCAGTCACTGATAATAGCACGAGGAACACCGAATCGAGCAAACAATTGTTTCAAGAAATTACAAACCACCCTCGCGTCGTTAGTGGGTAAAGCTTTGGCTTCAACCCATTTAGAAACGTAGTCGACGGCGACAAGGATGTATTTGTTTCCTTTAGAAGAAGGGAATGGCCCCATAAAGTCGATGCCCCATACATCAAAGATTTCACATTCTTGTATGAAATTTTGAGGCATCTCATCTTTATGTGTGATCTTGCCTTGTTTTTGGCAAGCATCACAATGCTTAACCATCTCGTGAGCATCACGATAAATGGTGGGCCAATAGAATCCCAAATCAAACACTTTTTTGGCGGTGTAGTTGGGACCAAAGTGACCACCGGTGGGTCCTTTGTGGCAAGCCTGGAGAATGTACAAAGCGGTCGGTCCGTCAACACATCGGCGAATAATCAAGTCAGCGCATTGTTTGAACAGAAAAGTGTCATCCCAAAAGTAAGTCTTAACATCGTTCAAGAACTTATTCTTTTGTTGGGATGTTAACCCTTTGATGAGAACACCACCCGCTAAGTAGTTTGCAATGTCGGCAAACCACGGGGTGTCATCAAGATTGAGATTAATATACATTAAGGTCTCAAGGGGAAAAGAGTCATTGATCTCTTTGTTCGGATGATCCCCTTGATATGGATCCTCAAGTCTACTAAGATGATCCGCGGCTAGGTTTTCAGCACCCTTCTTGTCGCGAATTTCAATGTTCAATTCTTGAAGGAGTAAAACCCAACGGAGAAGTCTTGGCTTAGATTCGTGTTTAGTCATCAAGTACTTCAACGCGGAATGGTCCGTGTATACGATGGTGGTGGATAAAACAAGATAGGGGCGAAATTTTTCAAAAGCATAGACAACAGCTAAAAGCTCTTTTTCGGTTGTCGTATAATGCAATTGAGCCCCCGTCATTGTTTTTCTAGCATAGTGGATTGGTTGGAAGTGTTTGTTGATCCTTTGTCCCAAAACCGCACCAATAGCAAAATCGCTAGCATCGCACATCAATTCAAAGGGTAGCTCCTAATTAGGGGTAACCAAGACCGGTGCCTTAGTTAGCTTATCCTTAAGAAGATTGAAGGCTTCGATACACTCTTTAGAAAAGAAAAAAGGAGTATCTTTTTCCAAGAGGTGGGTCATCGGGCGAGCGATATTAGAGAAATCCTGAATGAATCGACGATATAAGCCCGCATGACCCAGAAAACTTCTCACACCCTTCACGGTTAAAGGTGGAGGTAATTTGGCTATGACATCTACTTTAGCACGGTCGACTTCAAGACCGGCTTTAGAGATTTTGTGTCCTAGCACAATGCCTTCTTTTACCCTAAAATGGCATTTTTCCCAATTCAGAACAAGGCGAGTGTCTTCGCACAGCTTAAGCATACGTTCCAAATTGGCAAGGCAAGAAGATAAGGAATCCCCAAAGACTGAGAAATCATTCATGAAGACTTCCATGGTTTGCTCAACCATGTCATGGAAGATAGCCAACATGCACCTTTGGAAAGTCCCGGGGGAATTGCATAAGCCAAAAGGCATCCTTTTGTAGGAAAATGTGCCATAGGGACAAGTGAATGTTGTCTTCTCTTGATCTTGGGGATCGATGGGTATTTAGAAATAACCCAAGAAACCATCAAGAAAGAAGTAATATTCATTACCCGCTAAACGTTCAAGCATTTGGTCCATAAAAGGTAGAGGGAAATGATCCTTTCTCGTGGCATCATTGAGTTTGCGATAGTCTATATAAACTCTCCACCCAGTAACGAGACGGGTAGGAATCAACTCGTTGTTTGCATTGGGCACAACGGTGATTCCGCCTTTCTTAGGCACACAATGGACTGGACTAACCCATGGTGAATCCAAAATAGGGTATATCATACCCGCATCAAGAAGTTTAATAACCTCTTTTTTGATGACTTCATGGATTTTAGGATTCACCCTTCGTTGGCTTTGAATTGTGGGCTTAAAGTCGTCCTCCATGAGAATTTTGTGTGTGTAGAAGTGAGGATCAGTTCCACGAATATCGGAGATTTTCCAAGCGATAGCTCTTTTATGCTTCTTCAACACGGTGATGAGTCGTGATTTTCTTCTTCTTTCAGGTCCTTTGCGATGATGACCGGTAACTTCTCGTTGTCTTCAAGGAAAACGTACTCAAGATGAGGAGGTAGGTCCTTAAGCTCAAGAGTAGGAGGATCCTCAATAGATGGTGTAACTAACGATGGGTCATCATTAGTCACCTCTTTAGGAGAAGGAGGAGAAAACGGGTCTTCATTAAGAAGTATCTCAATAGTACGAAGATCTTCATCCCAATCAGTGGAAGAATCATTATACTTAATATCGAGAGGACCCAAGCTAGCTTCGAAATCATCTAAGTCACTGTCTCCAAAAGGAGTCAATGCCGGAGCAATTGAGGCAACGGTCTCAACATTGGGTAGATAAGAAAGAGTACTTTTGCAAGCATCATGAAAATGTTCTTCACAAGCCTCATCGAGAACATCAATAGCATTAACACTCTCATATGAATAAGGTTGCTTAGAAATCTTACCCATGTTGAAGACAATTTTATCGTCACCAACTCTCATGATTAGTTCGCCCGCGGCTACATCAATGAGAGTGCGACCAGTCCTCAGGAATGGACGTCCAACGATTAATGGAACACGGGGATCCATCTCGTAGTCAACGACAACAAAATCCGCCGGGAAGGTGAATTTGTCAACGCCAAGAAAGACATCTTCGGCTATCCCCACTGGATAAGCAACCGTACGGTTAGCTAATTCCAAAGTCATTTTGGTGGGGACGAGCTCGGGGAGAGATAATTCCTTCCAAACACTTAAAGGCATTAAGTTTATACTGGCACCTAGATCGGCTAGGGCCATGCAATTCTCTACTCCCGGGAAGTTGCAAGGAATCAAGAAGCGACCCGGATCACCAAGTTTGGTGGGCAATTTCCTTAAGAGCACTGCGGAGCAGTTCTCATTAAGTTGGGTCTGAGCAATGTCAAGAAGCTTCTCCTTGTCACTTAGAAGATCTTTAAACATTTTCGCGTATTTGGGCATGTGAGCGAGAGCCTCGGCAAAGGAGATGTTAAAATTCAATTGTTTAAACATTTTGAGAAAGTTTGAAACTTGAATATCATCCTTGCTCTTTTGCTTCTCTTTCCTCAACCTTGAAGGATAAGGTATATGGGATGAAGAAGAAGGCTTTAGGGGAGTAGGATCACTCACAACCACGGGTGGTGGGGAAATGGGGGTAGAAGGCAAAGGAGGTGGGGAAAGTTGCTCTTTTTCCTTGTGCACAATCACGGGTGGAGGTGTAGGAAGCTCGGGTTCCGTATAACCTTTTCCACTACGAGTGGTGATTGCTTTCATCTCCCCTCTTGGATTCGCAACGGTGTTACTCGGAAGAGTACCCGAAGAAGAGGGTTGATTACCTTGGATGAGCGAACCGATCATATCACGTATGTTAAGCGCTTGAGTGCTGAAAGAGTCTCTGATGTCTGCGCGAATTTCATTGCTTTGTTTTGCCATGTCATTCCTCAGCTCAGCTCGAATATCGCTCCCTTGTTTCGCCATGTCATTCTTCAAGTTGACGAATTGACTCTGAAGATTCGTCACCATCTCTCGATTAGTCTTCATGAACGTCTCGACGTCTTGATTCAATGCCATCGGTTGATTGAGAGGTGGAGCTTGGTAAGCTTGAGAATTTCCTTGAGTTGGGTATGGGTTTCTTTGGGATTGATATTGATTGGTAGCACGAGGTTGGGATTGATTGTTTTGGTTATAGCTTTGTTGTTGGTTTTGGTTTGTAGGAGGGAAACCGGGTGGAGCAAGATAATTGTTTGAACGATAACTTAGCAAGCTACGGTCTCCTTGAGGACGAGCTTGATAGCCTCCCGTGGGATAAGTATCGTATGCCGCGTTAACGTTTTCAGAAAAATTGCCTTGGGTAGAAGAACAATCATTGTAGGAATGAGGACCACCACATGTGTCACAAGAAATAGCAACGGCTTTAGCTTGTTGAAAGTGGTTTGTGGCCATGGTCATGAAATTCTTGTCCATCTCAGCGAGTTGTCGAGAAATTTCAGTCATCTCGGGATTGGAAGTAGTAGAAGAAACATTGACTCTCGAGTTAGATCTTGAGGATGCGGATGAATCCCAATTCTTGTGATGAGTAGTCATGTTTTCAATCAACTCTCTACACTCCTCCGGTCTCCTTTTCATAAAAGTACCACCGGCGGCGGCATTGATCGTGTCACAATCACGAAAAGTGAGACCATTGTAGAAGGTATCAATGAGAGTGACGGGGAGCATGTTGTGATTTGGACAGCGGTCGATCAAATCATTGTATCGTTCCCAAGCATCAAAGAGCGATTCATCATTGTCCTACATGAATCCACTAATTTGGTTACGAAGGCTCGTGACCATGGATGGTGGGAAGTAGCGCGACAAAAAGCGTTGAGTCATGTCGTCCCAAGTATGAATAGAGTTCTTTGGGAGACGGTCAAACCATTTTTCAGCATGGTGAGAAAGCGAGTGGGGAAAGAGTTGAAGGCGAAGGTCGTCTATAGAAACACCGGGGGACTTCATGCTTTGGGTGATGGTAATGAATTTGTCGAGGTGTTTGTTGGCATCATCATCCGGAATTCCGCGAAATGGGTTAGTTTGCACTTGTTGGATCATGTGATTCTTCAACGAAAACTCCTGAGCCGTGACATGCATTGGCGCAATCGTGCCTCCGCGTCCGTTCATCGTAGGTTGGCATAGCTCCTCCATGGTTCGTAGGTCGGGTAAGGGTGGATTATTCATGTTTTGGTGGGGTGGATTATTATTGTTGTTGTTTGGGAGGGGTGGATTATTATTGTTGTTGTTGTGTACAGCGGCCATGTCTAAATCTTCGAGAGTCTCGGGCTCTGAATAAGACGTTGATCGAGTACGCATACACTAAAAAGAAAATGCAAGAGAAAATATGTTTGGTTTTTATAGGTTTTTTTTAAATGTTTTTGTATTTTTGAAAATTTTATATTTTTATGGGTTTTTGAAAATTTTTGTGCTTGAAAATAACGTTCCCGAAAGAACGGATCCCAAAATCCAATTTTTCTCACAAAAAACCGTTGATCCTTACGAAAAGAGCCGGCAGCGGCGCCATTTTAATAACTGACTTTTGGTTGGTTAATAAAAAGGTTTGCTTGCAAGATCTTTCTTTGCGTTGCTCGTACCCAATTGATATATGTCGTTGTTTCGTTCTCGGTATCTTCTCGAATCGATCACGATTAAAAGTGAAATCGTTGTACTTGGTGACTAAAAAGGGGGAGCTTTGGTCTAAATCTACTAAAATGGTAAGTGCTAGAAATAATAAAATTAAACTAAAAGCAATTACTGAGAATAAAAATAAAGCTAGAATTTAAAACTGGAAAAACTGGAATAAAACTGGAAATTTACCTTATTCGGAATAATGGCTATCCAGAATAATTTGCCCTACTCGGAATGTTAGCTCCACCCGGAATAAATCTCTTATGCGGAATAATCAGCCTATTCGGAATACTGAGGTTATGCGGAATAATAGCTCCTACTCGGAATATTCGGGTATTCCCAATAAACAACAAATTCACACCTTGATCCGGAATAATGCTCTATGCGGAATATTTTAAAAAGAAAACCTATTCGGAATATTTGAAAGAAAACACTATGCGGAATAATGAGCTCTACCCGGAATAATGACACTATGCGGAATGTTTTGGCTATGCGGAATATTTTGATATTCCGAGTAAACAACAAAATCACAAACTCTATCCGGAATATTACTGGGCGAACACAGTAACAAAATGCGAAGAACAGGGGATGACAGAAACACGAATTTAACACCAAAATTTACCAAGTTTTTAATCAAAACTTAAACCAATTTCACCACTAATCATTTACCTAAGGTAAACATCAATCCAAAACAACACAAACATAAAACCCACTTACTTTTTGTGATCAAACCAATAAAATGAAACTTAAATAACTTTGAATCATAAAGAGATGAAGAACAAGATGATAGAAAGATTAAAAGTAAACTGGTATTAATGATTTAAGATTCAACAAACAAAGTGGAGAGATTAAACTTACAAGATTGGAAGAAATCAAAGAAAATGAAAACCACTCCTTAAGGGAGATGGTTCTTCCTAAGAACTCGGAGAAAAATGTAACAGAAAAAGACTAGTGGAAATTTGTGAATGGGAGGAGTATTTATAGGCTTCTCCCTTGGTTGGTGAGTGGGCTTTCTCCCTTTCTTTTTGTCTTCTCGTCTTTTCAGAAAAGTTGACGTTTTCGATTTCGATTCGGGATTTGTCGACGAATAAATTCAACTCGTCTTTTAATTTCTTCATTTAATAGACTTAAGTTTCTTCGACATAGGTAAATCTTCCATCTTTGGTCCTTTTCTTCGATAAATCTTCAAATAGGCCCATTGACTTCGAATCTTTTGCATCTCTTGGACTATAGACTTCGTCTTTTCGTCTTTTTCCTCGATAAAACCCGTGCAATCCCATGTTTTCCCCAATATTTATCCGGTTGGCTCTGAAAACACAACAAACACACAAATCACGCATAATCCCAAACAAATGACATTAAATACGCGTTTTGGCCTTGTTTTAGCAAGAAATAAGTGGTAAAAGGATGGGTGTTTTCACACCTATCAGTTACGAAGGCTTGTGACCATGGATGGTGGGAAGTAGCGCGACAAAAAGCGTTGAGTCATGTCATTCCAAGTATGAATAGAATTCTTTGGGAGACGGTCAAACCATTTTTCGGCATGGTGAGAAAGCGAGTGAGGAAATAGTTGAAGGCGAAGTTCATCCATAGAAACACCGGGTGACTTCATGCTTTGGGTGATGGTAATGAATTTGTCGAGGTGTTTGTTGGCATCATCATCCGGAATTCCGCGAAATGGGTTAGTTTGCACTTGTTGGATCATGTGATGCTTCAACGAAAACTCCTGAGCCGTGATGTGCATCAGCGCAATCGGGCCTCCGCGTCCGTTCATGGTGGGTTGACACAATCCTCTATTGTTCGTAAATCAGGTAGGGGGACATTGTTGTTGTTGTTGTTGTTATTGTTATTCAAATTGGGTAGAGGTGGGTTATTATTGTTGTTATGAACACCAGCCATATCTAAATCTTCACGAGTCTCGGGCTCAGAATAGTTCGAAGATCTAGTACGCATACACCTGCAGAAGAAAAATACACAGAGAGAATATCTATATAATCTTTTTGGTGCAAACTTTTGGAAAAGAATTGCTTTTTATGATTTTTCAATGTTTTTGTATTTTTGTAGAATTTTATATTTTTAGGGTTTTTGAAAATTTTTGAAGCAAGGAAAATAACGTTCAAAGAACGGATCCCAAAATTCAATGCTTCTCTCCCTAGAAACCGTTAATCTTAACGAAAAGAGCCGGCAGCGGCGCCATTTAATACAAGGTTTTTAAGCTCGTATGAAAGTTCGTTGAACCGATCTCTTCGAATTGATTTCAAGTCTAAAGTGCGACTCAATTGTCTTTTGGTGAACAAGAGAATGGTTTTCTTGATTATCTATTTTTAAACTAATAGCAAATAAATTTAAATGTCGTTGAGTAAAGTAGAAGTTTTAAAGATTAAACTAAAAATAACGAGTTAAAAATAAACGAATGAAAACTTAAGGACAATATTAGAAAAATACTTGAACACTTAATAAACCTAAAACTTGAGAACTTTGTAAAACCAAGAAATTAAACCATCGGAATGTTGGCCGGAAAACAGCCAAATCGGAATATCTAAATGCCACAATCGGAATGTTTAAATAATATGTCTAATCGGAATGTATCAAAACCAAGCAATCGGAATAATATGAAGATGAGTCAAATCGGAATATTTAAAAGAGATTCAGATCGGAATGTATAGCAACACACCCAATCGGAATATAGCAATCGGAATATGGGACACAACTCTCGTCAGAATATCTTAGAAACAAGGCTAATCGGAATATTGTAAAAATAGGACCAATCGGAATATTAAGAATGCTATAATCGGAATATCCAAAAATCAAATCTAATCGGGATGTTTGGAAAATAAGCCAATCGGAATGTATACAACTCCCACCGTCGGAATATCTAAACCCTAATCCGATCAATACGATCGGAATAATGGGTGCCAAATCGGAATACAATTAACCCTTTTCCGATTTGGAGATCGGAAAGAGGGGGGGTGATCGGAATACGTGATTGGAAAGGGGTTTACCCTTTCAGATTACCTTTTTAATCCGAAAATTAAGCAAGTAATAAGCTATTTTGATAAGCTAATCACCAAACTTGAACGAATCTATAATAAAATGGACTAAATAAGCACAAATAACAACTTATCCAAACTTAAAATAAGAAAACTTTTAAATTAAACCATAAAAAGATGAACTTTTTAAGAAAACTTTTAAAAGTAAATAAGCTAAAAGAAGCGAATAAGCCAATAAGCACAAGGATCTTAAAGCTTAATCGAATGAAAGCTTATGTAGGAACAAAAAGATTAACTTTTTAAGCATAAAAACATCAAGATCAACACGGATTTAATGTATTACGCACCAAAAGTTAACTAAAATCAAGAAAGGTAGAAAGAGATGAAAGATTAAAAGCTTAACTAGAACTTGATTAATGAAATCAACAATACACAAATGTTTAATCTTGAAAGATTAAAAGAAAGGAAGATGAAAACTTAGTGAGAGAAAGTTTTGAGAACTTTCTCTCTCTAAAAACTAGAAAGAAAAGTGAAAAATGAAACTAAAACTAAAAACTAATCACCCTCCTAATGTGTATTAGGAGGGTATTTATAGGGAAAAATGGGAAGGAGTGCATGTGTTGCCTCTTCTTTCTTTCTTTCTTCACGTCTTCTCGACTCGATTTAATTCTTTGTCTTTTCTCGACGTCGTCTCGGGATTTGAACTCGTCTTAATAATTTTCTTCTTTAAATTTAGACTTGAGTTCTTCGATTTCATTAAACTTCCGTCTTTAGACTTTTTCTTTGATAAATCTTCAGAGTAGGCCTTGGACTTCCGTTCTTTTTGCACTCTTGATCTTTTGACTTCGTCTTTTCCCGTTTTCTTCGATAAAAGCCCGTAAAAGCCTGTGTTTTCTTCCTTTTTCATCTTTTGGTCCTAAAACACAATAAAAACACAAACCACACATAATTCCGACTTTTACGACATAAATTACACGTTTTGGTCTTGTTATTATTGGAAATAAGTGGTAAAAGGATAAGTGTTTTCACACTTATTATTGCATGATCACTTGCATGAGTTTATCATGGAGCTAGACAGATGATGGTTTCTTACTGCATGAACACATAGATATAAATGAAAAGCAAGGGCATCTAATCATAAAATTCATTAAGATAGGTTTATAACTATTCATTTTTTTATAATTTTTCTATCACTTTCCAGGTGTTGAATGGATATTCAAAAGTGGAGAATTGGTTGCACGGAAATTGGTTGAATGATAAAAAAACAATTTCAAGACTCGCTTCCAAAGTATGCTAATCCACTTCTTTTATTATCTGATATCAGAAAGAAATTGGAGATGCTTGATAGGTAAATACCATAAATTTTATTAATACAAAAGTAAATTACAAATCGTGTTATTATATACTTTTTAGTAAATAGATATAAGATGGTTGATTTTATTTAGTATGGGATTTACTATTAGTATATTTATTTGTAGAAAGGTTCTCAAATAATATGTTGTTCATCGCTAATCGATAGAAATCTGCCAATGTTATTTATAGTCCTAAAAAATAAAAGGTAGGTAGTTTTTGTTGGTAAATATTTTTACTAGATATTTTTACTTTAAACATTGTTTCTTTTTTGAATAAGAGCTTAATATTTAGACTACATTTGCAAAATATATATTCAAATTGTGTTTGGAGCTAATGGGGTTGACTTATATTTCGACTATGTTTTTAACTAAAAAATAGTTTTGACCCACATTTAAATTTCGATTTTTACCTATTACAGAACCTACCCGACACGCCCATCTTTTGTCAAGATATGTATATCTTGACAATATTTTAATATTTTTTTAAAGTATTAATTGTTGAAGGTGCTAGACGAGGCTATCTTCGGAAAATCTTTATGGTATGTACTCTTAAGTCCAAAACATGATCAGTTTGTGTGTGTGGTAGTGCTTTTTTAATATTTGACACACAATTACCTTTAAAGCATAGTCTAAATTGTTAGTAACTTCTCATTTCAATTGCATTTTAATGGCAACTTGAATAACGTTCATGTTGGTTCTGTGTGGTTTTTCAGTTTGATGGTGTTTATCTTTGCTCTCCTGATATTGTTGTTAAACTTGATCATGTAAGGAAGTGAACTTATCTTTTAAAAAGGGAATGTCTCTCAGATGTTGGTAAGATTTTTTGCTCATCACATATTCATAAAGTATATTGTGTTTTACTTAATGTGGCAAATATGGATCCTTTGCTACTTTTCTATTATCATTGTGTGTTTAGAAGCATGGAATCCTTAGGATAAAACGTCAAAAGAAATTACGGGTATGGGACTTGATGAATACAGATGAATAGTTTTCATTGATGGTGTTGTGGTTGCATTGGAGATTACTGCGACACACCATCAAGTTTTTTCAGCAGATGATCTATATTAGCTTTTGATTTTTTACCATGAAGTTATAAGTTTTCCTATTTGAACAATTATATTAATAGATTGAAGTTATAAGTTTTTAGAATTTGATGACGACGTTCAAAATGTATGGCATTTCAAATTATAAATTTAGCTTTTGATTATGTGTGTCTTAGTTTGTTTATATTTTTTCGACATTCCATGATGATGAATCATAATAACTTTAGTTTTAGTGCAATCATTATATTAAGTTCAATGATATCTAGCCGCCTATGAGGCGGGCCTTGAGACTAGTGTTTTATAAAGTAATATATAAAATAGATAGTATAGATAGATCACATTTAGTGTTTTTAACAACGTTTTAAAACCCGGTTCAAACCGGCCGGTTGAACCAAGAACCGGTGTAGTGATCGGTCCGTTGCAAGCCGGGTTTTGCGTAAAGTGGAACCGGATTAAACCACCGGTTTTGGTTGACTCGAGTCGAACCGGTGAAACAAAAACCGGCCGGTCCAGATTATATGATATGAAAAGACGAAAATGAAATAACTGTTGGCGATGTAATTGGATACCTCTCGTTGTATAACTGAAACATTTGCTTTCCAACAGTAGACGTTGGCACAATGAAGCAGTGACGAAGGAAGATATTGGGGATGGGGCCATGGGGCATGTGTAGAGTTTGCACCGTGTGTTTTTGGTTACCTCAGTTATTGAGTAATAAAGAGATGCGGGAATATAAAAGAAACATCAGGCTGGTGGGAGTGGGGTGAATCCCACGAACTGCATGGCCTAAGCCACGCGCAGCCCCCACCCTCCCAATAAACCTGCGCGCGAGTTCATGGATAGCATGCCAAAATACATAGCAAACTCACCCAGTGAGTTTATAACTATTGGGCCCCACTACTAAAAAAACTAGCCATTTTTTTCCGAATTAAAAGAAATTTTTTTTACCCAAAATTTACTTATAAATACCCCCATCATCTTCTTCATTTTTCACACACAAAAAATCAAACATCTCATCTTCATCTCCATCTTCAATCTCCAAATCATGTCTCAAGAAAACACACCCCGAACCTCCAACAAACGTCGAGGTAGGCCAAATACCCAAAATTCACCACCCACACCACGAGGAACTTTTGACCTAGAAAACCCGTCACCCGGTATCACCATACGACCACCATCATTGTATCACCCACAACCTTACCAAAACATACCTTACCGTTGCCCGAACCCAAGTCAATACCCTACCCAATACCCGAGTCAATACCCTACCCAATACTCTAGCCAATACACTACCCAATACCCGAGCCAATACCAAAGCCATAGGGGTGGTTCCTCATCACAACCTGCCTATGAAACTCAAGATTGCTACATCCCGCAGTATTCAGACTCGATTGAAAGTCAAGGGTTTGCTTCGTATCAACAAACCGGGTCTCCCGAGCTGGAAACCGTTCCCGAAACTCAACCAACGGTCAAAAAACCTAAACCAAAGAAGACACTATCTAGGGGACGTCAAAAGAAGAAGGCGGTCGAAGATCCTCCAAAACGACAACAACATTGGACAACAACGGAGGAATTTTTTTGACAAAAGGTTGGGTTTCCGTGTCTACTGACAACATTAATGGAAACGAAATGAGTACGCAGGGATTTTGGACAAAAATCCTTGAATACTTTGAGAGCAAAACTGGGGAACCCGGGGTTCGTACTTATGATTCTTTAAACGGGAAGTGGAAGTCAATGCGACCTTGTATAGCTCGTTTTTGTGGTGTTTATGGTCAAATGATGCAGATGGGGCCTATAAGTGGTGCATCAGATGCTGATATGGTTAATGATGTGTTGATGCATTATGATGCTCAAGTTGGACAACCGTTCAAATTTCGTCATTGCTGGGAGATTTTGAAAGACGTTGAGAAATGGAAGGAGCAAGAATTGCCTAACGAATTAGCTAGGACTTCCAAAGTAAGCAAGAGATACAAGTCATCTGGGTCTAGTTCGTTTAATACAAATTCTATGGATGCAAGTAACGGTGTGGATGTTGATGCCACTGATAATGAAGAAGTGCAACCGATCCCACGTCCAATGGGAAGGGACAGAGCTAAGGCTAAGGCTAAAGGGAGCAGAGCTTCGGGGGAGTCGAGTACAAACGACGAGGCTTTGGCTAGGTTGATGTTGTCTGGGTTTGGTGAACAACAAGAACGGGCCTTTGCTGTGCAGGGTGAACAACATGCCACATATTTTGAGATGAAGAATAAAGAGATTCGAGTCCGGGAAAAAGAAGTGGAAATAACCCGAAAGAAGCAGGAAAAGGAAGACTTGGACTTTTATATGCAGCCGATAGATCATTTGACGGGACGTGATCTTGCAGTCGCGGAGTGGCGCAAAGCTCAAATCAAGGAGGCCAATAATATCTCGTATTAGTTTTTTTTAAATGTTGTTTTTTTAATTTTCTATGTTTTTATTTTTATTTTCGTACTGTGTTTTAATTTTCTATGTTTTTATTTTTAATTTCGTACTGTGTTTTAATTTTCTGTGTACCCGTGTTTTAATAAAAATGTATGAATAAAAAATATTTAATGAAAAAAAGGGGTGATGTGGAGTGAGTTTGGGTGAGTGTCATTACCTCATGTGGTGAGTTTGGGTGAGTTTGGTAAAAAAGCTGACGTGGCGCTGAGGTGGAGGTGAGTGGGTTTCACCCCACTCCCACTAGTCTTAGTGGTAGGTTTTAAATGAATAATTAATGTAACTAATAATGATATGATATTAAAAGAAGAAATCGTAATTTCAAAAGTCTGGCTCATTTATTTCTTTAAGGTTTTGCTAAGGGAGTTGATATGTACACATGTGATTTTACTTTGCACACATACAATAAATTTGCAAAGACAATAATACCCCTCATGTTGTTTCAACCTTTTAATCCATAAGTCTGTCTTAAATTCAAGTCATATTACTCCGTAGCATTTAACCATCATTTTAATTCCACTAGTGCTATGTATCATATAGAGATTAAATGACCAAAATTTACCATCAATCGAAGCATCAGCCATTTATGCATCCTAAATAACTATTCCAACTACAATAACCTTTACTGCCACCTCAATTCGGATCCAAAAATAAACATATAATGGTTTACGGTGGAATTATTCGAACAAGAATAAACCGTCGAGTCCTTAATCAACAAAATAGTGAGCGAAACTGGATACCATAAATTGTCTCCAGAGTCGTAATATTAATATCATGTGCAGAGTCCTTTAAAATATAGATACGTATGGGATATTTAGGAACACAATTGTTTCGCCTTTATAAGCTAAAACCGAAAGATTTAGCGTAAACTGTCAAAATAGACCTAGCATAACCCATCAAAGATACCATGATCATGCAAAGTATTCATGACCTAAACTTATTACCAATGTGATATCGTATAGTAAGAGCCTTCTAGATCTCATAAACTCTAGTACGTAATGTGGATCTCATTGCTTTTGACTTCTGACATGCATGCCTCTAGTTTCATTGTATGATTATCTGTCATCAAGTTTGCCCAATTTACTTTGAATGATGATTATATCATATTATTCTTATGTTTTTTTATCTCGAACTCCCACTGTTATAGTAAATACGTAACTACTTGCTAGAAGATTTTTTAGACCCTGATTATGCTCATTGTTCAATTTATACAAATTTACCGAAGCCGTAAAGTGTGTCAAACACATATCTCTGTCCAGTTAATCGTGGTCTTTCAACGCAAAGTAAAAGCGTGATACAAGGCTACGATGACATGTACAAATCGATCACAACATGTTTTCTAAAAATAATATATGTAATATTTTTGTGTGTTGTTATTATCAACAATAACTATTGAAGTGGTGAAGGATATATATGAAATTCGGGATAAAAGATCTTGTTGTGCTAAGAAGTTTGGTCAGAGACAAAAAGAAAAGAATAAAGAAGGAAATGTTAAAAAAGAATGAGGGTATTACTGTCCAAGCACATTTGTTATATGTGTGCAAAGTAAAATTATATGTGTACATATCAATTCCCTTTTGCTAACTACCACTCATATGGTGGGTTTTAAAGATTTCATAACTAAAAAATTAACAATTAATTAATTTTAAATATATCATGTTTAACATAATTACTAATTAATAGATACCATATTAAAACTTACTTACCTTAAATGTATATGTCATAATCATGCATTTATAAAAATAAGTAGTTTACATTCAAAAATATTTTTAATTATAAAAGATTAAAAAACACCTCATCTAACTCCCTTATAAAAGAGATTAGTATCTCTCTCCTATTAGTGCAAAAAAATTAAGTAGTATCACTAAATTAACATGATGTACATCCTTTTAAAGCATAAACTAAAATATTGTTTAAAGAATACAATTTAATAAGCTAAGTGTACAAGTGTTTCACCATACAATAATTACAAAATTTTTAATGAATAATTAATACTCTTAATAAAACACCCCATTGTAAAAATATATAATATTATATGCACATTGTACAAACATTAAAGAGCATCTATAGTATACTAATGCATCAAATAAAAAATCTAATTGAAAATTGGTTTATTGCATTTAGTTTTTTTTCTTTAATCATTTACTTAACTTTACTTAAACTTTTATCTATATATTACATA
Source organism: Glebionis coronaria (assembly GCA_025667525.1). Classification (NCBI taxonomy): domain Eukaryota; kingdom Viridiplantae; phylum Streptophyta; class Magnoliopsida; order Asterales; family Asteraceae; genus Glebionis; species Glebionis coronaria. The sequence continues at coordinate 3,703,438 of JANFOE010000193.1, forward strand.
TAATGCTAAAAGTAATAATATTCCTCGATTGAAATCACGTTTTTAAGACACGTTTTTAGATGAAAACTATTGATTCAAAACTTATAATTAAAAAAATACGAATTATAACACCGAATAATTTAATCACAGGGTACCCGCCGCCGTATCGCGCGAGTACCCTACTAATAAATATTTATTAGCAAAACCCTTTATTATTTATGTAAGTATGAACCTTTGCATTTTTTTTGAACAAAATAATACTAGTAATGCATTTAATGGGTCCTTTTAAAACCTACACGTAATTTGCATTGTTTGATGCCAAAAACTTTAAATATATTTGTTTAAGAGGCATAATTACCTATTGTGGTGTTGGTTAACCGTATATACATTTAAGATAAGTTTACTTTTTTTTTTTTTTTTTTTTTGCATAAACCGGTTTGACTTGACGATTCAACCGGTGACCCGATAAACCGGCCACGTGTCCGGGTCAACTAAAAAACCAGATTTTAAAATATTGATTTTTAAGGCAAAAAGTCATTGACGGGTGATAACTTTTTTTAAAACTAAAAAATAAAACCTTTTTAAAAGCCTCGTGTTATAATATGCTAAATAGTTTTTCAAACTAGTTATAAATCATGTACGCGTATAAACTTATAAATAAAGAAAATTTAATTTAACATTTCATATATAAATTTCAGAGGTTTAATATTTTGTAATCATGTACTATCACAATTAAAAATTAAAAATTATGAATTTGATTATACAAACAAAATAATTCATTATATATTATATATATTTATACAAACACAATTATGAATTTGATTATTATATATTTAAAAATTCTAAAATTATTAAAAAAAAATGAAAAATTATAGTTTTCACCCAGCATCATATTATATATCTAAAATTTAAACACTAAAGTTTTTTTTTAATTACGTTATCTTTTTTAAAGCATTTATTTTTACAGTTTTAACGCGTCTTTTTTTTCCATTAATGTTTTTAAACTTTTGCCAAATATATTTTTTTTTTCTAGTTTTCCTATTAAAATATGTATAATTTTCAATTTTCAATTCAAATAAACATTAAAATAAATATAAAATTAAAAAACATATGTGATTGGGATGTGACACTCACTCAACTCAGTGAACTAACTAAGTCAGTTTTTTGTTTTTTTTTTTTAACTAAGAACTAACTAGTCAGCTGACTGAACAAAAATGAAGACCCAACGGAAAACCAAAACTCGACAAAACCATCGATGATGTCACAACAAACAAATTCTTGTTCAAAATCAAAAGGTGATGATGACGTGAGTCGAACCGAGTATCGACGATCACAACGGTTCAAGGAGCTCTTTTGGTTGTTAACAAAGCTTCGGTATTTATATCTTTTATTTCTCTTTTATCACCTTTCATTCATTTTTATAAAATTGGGTTTTCGTATTGTGTGATTTCAGTTTCAACAGTTTTTAAGTGCAATTCAACATTAGTTAGCTACATTTCGTAATGTATTAGCTTCCTTCATAAGGTTTACAAATTAGTAAATTAGATTTTTAACTATTTTTAGGTGTAATTAGATGTTTATCGCTTATTCAGATGAATTAGGTGTAATTTGCTTCATTAGGAAGGTATTCACTGTTATCGTACATTCACACAGTTATTAGGTCATACCTACATTTCGTAATGTATGTTGTTTAATCAGCTTCATAAGGTTTACAATTGTCACTTATGCGTCGATTGCGGACGAATTCTTGTGAATTATACTGCTCTATTTCTATTAGGTTTCTTGTGTTCCTCAATCAACCTTTGGTATATTCATATTGCCGTATATTGTCTATTACACTACTCTATTAGGTTAGTTAGCTCTATTTTTGGCTAGTTAAGCTTAGATATGTTGGTGATTTTGTGTTACCAATAATGATTTAAGTGTAATGGATTTACTTTGTTGACCAATGTGTAATCGTGATAAACGTTCATCAAGTCGGGGTTGTGCGGAGTGCACACTTGTATGACATTATTACGGTTATCATACGGGGGTCCGGGGGCAGCGCCCCTGGGCAGGGTCCAAGGGGCGGCAGCCCCTGGCAGGGTCCAAGGGGCAGGGTCCAAGGGGCAGCGCCCCTGGCTGGGGTCAGCTTGGAAAAATTTTATTTGGTATAAAGTGCTATGTTAAAAACGCACTAGAAAATAAAATTCCCGGGTATTCGGACCTATTTCTGCCCGTTGCTAAAAGTGTCGGTTTTTAGGAGTTATAACTGCTTTTGGCAGTTACAACTTGACAGACGTTTTATTGGTCATCTCCTTCATTCTGGTTCTGTATCATAACAACAATAACACAATTACAGTTCGAATCTGAGTTTTATCCGATTGGAGATTTCGATAGAACCATCGAAATACTTTGATCTGAAAGTGTTTGACACGACTCTCAGATTATTTGATCCACCCATATTTCTAACAAAGATCAAAGTATTCTGTGATCATGGCGAACGGTGAATCTGTGAAGGACATGACGAGTAAGTTCGATAAGTTGGCTAAGTTTGAAGGGCAGGATTTTCATCGTTGGCAGAAGAAAATGCACTTTCTTCTTACCACTTTGAAGGTTGTGTATGTTCTGAATACACCAAGTCCCGAATGGTCGGAGGATGAAACGCTGGAAACCACTAGGCAGCGGATGAAGTGGGAAAACGACGACTACATATGCCGTGGTCATATTCTGAATGGTATGTCTGACTCACTCTTTGATATCTATCAAAATACTGAATCTGCAAAGGCTCTGTGGGAGTCCCTAGAATCCAAATACATGGCTGAAGATGCTTCTGCAAAGAAGTTTCTGGTAAGCAATTTCATGAATTACAGAATGGTTGATTCCAGATCTGTAATGGACCAATATCATGAGATGTTAAGGATTCTGGGACAGATTACCCAACACAAATTGTTGATGGATGAGGCCATCTCGGTTGCAGTTATTATTGATAAACTGCCCCCTTCTTGGAAAGAATTCAAACATGGTTTGAAACATAAGAAGGAAGAATTAAATTTGGTTCAACTCGGTAGTGCTCTCCGAATTGAGGAAGGGTTAAGAACTCAGGAACTTGAAAATAACCCTAAAGGAAAGAACCAAATTGGGTCATCTTCTGTCAACATGGTTGAAGGAGATGGAGCCAAGAATTCAAACAACAATAAGAACAAACGTAAGTACAACAACAGTGGTGATAATAAGTCTGGCAACAAGAAGGTTGTGGGGGCTTGTTGGAAATGTGGCAAACCTGGTCACATGAAGAACGATTGTCGCTCTAAGGACAAAAAAAAGGCGCTGGTTCAAATGGGTCTAAGGATCCAGAAAAGCAACAAGGTTATATTTCTGATCTTATTCAGAATATTGATAATGATTTACATTATGTTTCTGTTATTTCTGATGCATTTTATGTTCAGGATGATGATGTTGCTTGGTGGGTTGATTCGGGTGCAACAAGTCATGTTTGCAAGGATCTTCGTTGGTTTCAAGCCTGTAAATCAATTGAAGATGGATCATTTGTAAAGATGGGAAACGTTGCTACTGAACCAATCAAAGGAATAGGGCGTGTTTTATTAACTTTCACTTCTGGAAAAACTTTATGTTTAGATAATGTGTTGTATGTACCCGGGATTCGAAAGAATCTCGTTTCTGAAATTGTGTTGAATAAGTGTGGTTACAAACAGGTGTTGGAAAGTGACAAGTATATCTTGTCAAGACATGGTACTTTTGTTGGATTTGGTTATGTATGTAATGGAATGATTAGATTAAATCTGAATTATCCTTTGTTTAATGCTTCTACTTGTATGATTACTTCTGGTCATAGTAATGATGTAAGTAATTCTGAATTGTGGCATGCTAGACTAGGACATGTTCATTACAGGAGAATGATAGATATGGCTAAAATGAGTCTAATACCTGCTTTTGACATGACAAATAAAAGTTGTAAAACTTGTATGTTAACAAAGATTACTAGACAACCTTTTAAGGGTGTTAATCGGGAAAGCAATGTATTAGATCTCATACATAGTGATCTATGTGATTTTCATGCCAATCCTTCACTAGGACAAAATAAGTATGTTATTACTTTTATTGATGATGCTTCTAGATATTGTTATGTATATCTTTTGCATGCTAAAAATGAAGCTCTTGATAAATTTAAAATTTATAAACAAGAAGTAGAACTTCAAAGACAAAATTCAATAAAAGTATTTCGTACTGATCGTGGTGGTGAGTATTATGATCCAGTTTATTTCCAATCTACTGGAATAATACATCAAACCACGGCTCCTTACACACCACAACAAAATGGTGTGGCTGAAAGGAAGAATAGGACCTTAAAGGAAATGGTGAATTCCATGTTATCCTATTCTGGACTAAGTGAAGGGTTTTGGGGTGAGGCAATGTTGACAGCCTGTTATATTCTGAATAGAACTCCAAACAAACATAGCAAACAAACTCCTTATGAAATTTGGACCAAGAAGGTACCGAATTTGGCTTATTTAAGGGTTTGGGGCTGTAGAGCAGTCGTAAGGTTGACTCAGCCCAAGATGAAAAATCTGGGTGAGAAAGGTATAGATTGTATCTTCATTGGGTATGCTGAGCATTCCAAGTGTTACAGGTTTTATGTTATAGAACCTAATGATTATGTGTCGGTGAACTCTATAATAGAGTCAAGAGACGCAATATTTGATGAAGAACGATTTTCATCTATACCTAGACCAAGAGGTATGATTCAGCCATCTTCAAGTGAGATAGCTGAAGATGAGATTGAAGGTGCAGATGATGTACCTGGTCCATCGGTTCCTAGGAAAAGCACTAGAACAAGAAAAGCTAAGTCTTTTGGTTCTGATTTTCAACTTTATTTGGTTGAAGGAACGAGAGATAAGACTGTATCTCTACGTGAATATTGTTTCACTGTTGAGGAGGATCCAAAGACCTTGAGTGAGGCAATGGCGTCTAGGGATGTTGCCTTCTGGAAAGAAGCAATACAAAGTGAGATTGATTCCATCATGCAAAATGATACTTGGGAATTAGTTGATTTACCTCCTGGATGCAAGGCATTAGGGGGTAAATGGATCCTAAAAAGGAAAATGAAAGTGGATGGAAGCATAGATAAGTTTAAAGCTAGATTGGTAATCCAAGGCTTTAGACAAAAGGAGGGAATTGACTTCTTTGATACATATGCTCCTGTTGCCAGGATATCCACTATTAGATTGTTGTTAGCTATTGCTGCTATAAACAATCTTGTTATTCACCAAATGGATGTGAAAACTGCATTCTTAAATGGTGATTTGGATGAGGAAATTTACATGAAACAGCCTGAAGGGTTTGTCATGCCTGGACATGAAAACAAGGTATGTAAATTGAAGAAATCATTGTATGGTCTAAAACAAGCACCAAAACAATGGCATCAAAAGTTTGATGATGTGGTGTTGTCTAATGGTTTTTGTCTAAACCAATCTGACAAATGTGTGTATAGCAGATTTGATGCTTCTGGTAAGGGAGTGATCATTTGCTTATATGTAGATGACATGTTGATCTTTGGCACTGACCAAGATCAAGTTGATAAGACAAAGGAATTTTTGTCATCTAAGTTTGATATGAAAGATCTGGGGGAGGCTGAGGTGATTCTTGGTATTAGAATTAAACGAGGAAACAATGGTATCTCGATTTCTCAATCTCATTATATTGAGAAGATACTAGCAAAGTTTAACTTTGCTGATACTCCATTTGATTCTACTGTGAAACTGATTCCTAATAAGGGAATTGCAGTGTCTCAGCTAGAATACTCTAGTGCTGTTGGATGTCTTATGTATGCCATGATTAGCACTAGGCCGGATATAGCGTTTGCTGTAGGACAGCTTAGTAAGTATACTAGCAATCCTAGTGCTTTACATTGGCAAGCTCTTACTCGAGTATTTCAATACTTGAAAGGAACCATGAATTTTGGTTTAACTTATAGTGGTTATCCTTCTGTGATAGAAGGTTACTCAGATGCGAGTTGGATTAACAACATGGAGGATCACTCGTCTACGAGTGGCTGGGTATTCCTACTTGGAGGAGGTGCTATTTCTTGGGCTTCTAAGAAACAGACTTGTATTACAAGCTCAACTATGGAGTCAGAGTTTGTGGCTTTGGCTGCTGCTGGTAAAGAAGCTGAATGGCTAAGGGATTTGGTTTATGAAATTCCTTTGTGGCCTAAACCGGTATCTACCATTTCTATCAGATGTGATAGTGCTGCTACCTTGGCTAGGGCTTATAGTCATGTGTACAATGGTAAGTCTAGACACTTAGGTGTTAGACATAGTATGATTCGTGACCTTATCATGAATGGTGTGATATCCGTGGAGTTTGTGAAAACTCAGTTGAATTTAGCCGACCATTTAACCAAAGGGTTAGTTAGAGATCTCGTGCGCAAGGCGGCTATTGGGATGGGTTTAAAGTCCACCTAATAAAATCCTTGTATCAAGATACCCAATTCCCACCTAACGCAATGTTAGGTGCTGAATTCAATGTGGAAAGCTTGATATTTTGATTTGGAACGCATAATTACATCATCCCACGGTATGTGTTCAGAACTGCAAGTAAAGGAGGTTGAAATTATATTTCTTAATGATCTTTTGACAAATTGCATGTGCAGGTGCAAGAAGAAAAGATCACCTATATAAGCATGAAGTTTAGCTGCTTCAAGAAGTTTGGGACTTGGCTTTGATATGCTTATTGAAGGATAGGACACAAGCTAGTAAAAATAGTGTCAAGTAGAACATGTAAATGTGTAAACTGTTGTGTATATTATCTTCAGGTATTCTCTATGGATAGAAGAGTTCAATCCTTAGTGACACTCTAATATTCGAATATTTGGAATGCTAATATACTAATGTGAAATTCAATCATGTCGACATTTCATTTATGCATCAGTTTGATTGTGTTATGATTTTCTTTAAGTTAATCAAGATTACACTTAAATGGGGGAGGATTGTTGGTGATTTTGTGTTACCAATAATGATTTAAGTGTAATGGATTTACTTTGTTGACCAATGTGTAATCGTGATAAACGTTCATCAAGTCGGGGTTGTGCGGAGTGCACACTTGTATGACATTATTACGGTTATCATACGGGGGCGAAGCCCCCGTACGACGGGGGTCCGGGGGCAGCGCCCCTGGGCAGGGTCCAAGGGGCGGCAGCCCCTGGCAGGGTCCAAGGGGCAGCGCCCCTGGCTGGGGTCAGCTTGGAAAAATTTTATTTGGTATAAAGTTCTATGTTAAAAACGCACTAGAAAATAAAATTCCCGGGTATTCGGACCTATTTCTGCCCGTTGCTAAAAGTGTCGGTTTTTAGGAGTTATAACTGCTTTTGGCAGTTACAACTTGACAGACGTTTTATTGGTCATCTCCTTCATTCTGGTTCTGTATCATAACAACAATAACACAATTACAGTTCGAATCTGAGTTTTATCCGATTGGAGATTTCGATAGAACCATCGAAATACTTTGATCTGAAAGTGTTTGACACGACTCTCAGATTATTTGATCCACCCATATTTCTAACAAGATATATATCAAATTACTCGTGTATATCATATTCTAGTCGAATTGCTGAATTAGGGATTTTTATTGTTTGACTTCTAGATCTATAGGGCTGTTTAGGTTATAGATACAATGAGTCAAATATATGGTTGACGATTCTGTTATGTGTGCAGTTTTAATTTACGCTAGTTAGTTGTTAATGTTACTGGACTTGCCAATTAGTTTTAAGATTAGGTGCCAATTAAGTTGCAGAAAACTCTGCACTACTATTATTTGCTCCCTGTATATCCTGTATTTAATGTTATTTTAACATGTACTTTTGACTACTATTATTCGGTTCGTGAATTTTTTTAAACCTTTGTCGAACGCCGGTTAAAACAACTGAATTCATTTTATGCCCACCAAAAATATACTGCCACAAACCTGCATTTTCACATAAAGTATGTTTTGATTGTAAACCCACAGCTTATTGTTTAGAATATAGCTAGTTCTGTACGTTTGATGCTCATTTTCACAAAACTAAATTCATGCTAAAAGCTTTAATTTAGGAATGTCAGCCGATACATCAACTCAAGTTTATAATTTTACAGATTCAACACCCTTGGATATAAGAAAGCAGAAAACTGCATCAGTTTGGACAAATACTGTGAAACTTTTACTATACTTTTTGTGCGGATATTGAATCTAATTCGATATGTAAGAAAATAAAGCATAATCTACAGTATATGTTTTGCGAAAAAAAAAACCACCTCACGACGCACTCCACAGCCTCAAATCGTGCTTATGGCTTAGTCCATACGCTTAAATTCATAAGCTTGGAAAGGTGAACTTATCGGCTTCTCCAACTTTTGATTAGTTGATTAGGCCGTAAAGTAAGCTAATCTAAGCACCCACTAAGTATACTATCATTAAACCCTTTTATATTTGATTATATAATCATTTATGTGTTCTCAGTATAGGTTCGAAATTAAGTTCCAAGTATCAAGAAACTGATTTTTTTTTAATTTCTCTATATTTTGCAGCTGAAACAAAATTTTAAACAGTTAACCTTTAGTATAGCAAGTTCTAAACTGATTTTTTTTTTCAGCTACTCCTATGCAACCTTAAATGCTAAGGATGTTGTGATTGTGGCAATGGTGAGGAAACACAAAAAAGAGTTATGGGGAGGCGTTGGGTAACCAGAAAATTTCAAATAGAGTAAAGGTGGCTATCAAGTATGACTTATGGCGCATAAAATAATCTACGTTGAGGGGGTGTTTAGGTAAGCTTGATTATGGTGCTTAGTTGCTAATTGTGTTATCAAAGTACAATAATCTCAGACCATTGTTTAGAGGGTAAAAGCTTATTAGGTTATCGTGAGGAAAAATGTCAGTAAGAATTTGTATATACCAACATTCACCCATTTTTTTATAAAATTTCATGAAAGTCATATAAAGTGAAATCTGAAAAAGCCAAGTGAATCATGGTGGGTTGTTAATTTCATGTATACGCGTATACTTGGGAATCATTTTTTTATGGCTGGAAGTCTCATTTTGTTACAAAATATTTGCAATATCAGTTTCTCGAGTGATACATTGTGTCTTTTGGTGCAGGGTAACATCATCAAGGTTTTAATGCTGAAATAGCAAAATTCGGAGAAGCGTTGATTCAGAAGTACACAGTATGAAAGAATGATGTAAGTTGTGTGTTTATTTTTAACATAAATATTATCATTTTCATTTACTCATACGTAGTTTGCATACAAAGTTGGTGGCTTAATGAGTATTCTTAGTTTTAGATTTGTATCCGCCTGTGAAATGCTTTTGTTTATATTACAACTTTGGGTTAGGGATTATGGGAGTGTTTGTTTAAGTTTATTTATTCTACTAATGATCGTGCTTTTGTTTATATTACCCTACACTATTAGGTTAGTTAGTTAGCTAGCTGTATTTTTGGCCAGTTAAGCTTAGATACATATCAAATTACTCAGTGTATATCATATTTTAGTCGAATTACTGAATTAGGGAGTTATATTGTTTGACTTATAGATCTATAGGGCTTTTTAGGTTATAGATACAATGAGTCAAATATATGGTTCAGGATTTGGACGATTCTGTTATGTGTGTAGTTTTAAGTTACGCTAGTTAAGCTGTTAATTAAGGTTACTGGGCTTGCCAATTAGTTTTAAGATTATGTGCCAATTAAGTTGCAGAAAACTTTTCACTACTATTTATTCGCTGTATAGCCTGTATTTAATGTTATGTTAACATGTATTTTCATATATGCTTATTCATGTAATCTAGTAGGGTGGGTTCGGTTCGTGATTTTTTTAAAACCTGGATTCATTTTATGACCACCAATAATATAGAGCTCCAAACCTGCATTTTCACATAAAGTATGTTTTGATTGTAAACCCACAGCTTATTGTTTAGAATATAGCTAGTTTTGTACGATTGATGCTCATTTTCACAAAACTAAATTCATGCTAAAAGCTTTAATTTAGAAACGTCAATTAAAAGCTATTTTAATCATTCACAGCCAATACATCAACTCAAGTTGAGTGGCTGACTTGGGACAACGGGAACTTAAATTTGTTGGAAACCAAACATAGGCTGGGACAACGATACATCAAAACACAATTCCCTTTCTAAAACCTCGCCTAAAGCATCACACAGTAAAGGAATAAAAACATTCTTTATACTTATTCTTGCGACCCATAAACCATAACACCGCTTAAACTGTCTACTTTCCTTTTAACATGAGCAAGGAAACTTCGTTCTAGACCTGCTGCATATTGGGGGAAAATACATTATACGAAACAATGGCAATCAACCATGCTTTGGGTAAGTACCAGTTCAACCCGACCGATTATAAAACTACCCGTTTTATCCGGTATATACTAAGATGTTTTAACCGGACGTTTTGACATTGGGATAGCCGTTTTGATGTCTATTAGAAATCACACATAGCATAACAAATGTGAAAGACATGTTTGAGTCAATTCAGCCCGACCCATACCAAAAATAATCTCTTACCCACCCAGCTGTGTTTTTCTTACAGCACGACAACTCAAAGTGCCGTCTCAATTCAGCTTCAACCATCTTCACCTTTTTCATGGCAAATGAACTACCTATGGAGTTTGGATTTTTCTCCCCTACATATGCAGTTGTGTACTGCTGTAGTATGTATTGAGCATTTGAGCTCAATATCGTTCCTATGACAAATGACCATTTACAAAAAAACAACGCTCTGTTCCCGAGTATAAAAGGGAAGAAGAGAGATGGAGAGCAGAAAAAAGGATAGAAGTAAAGAGGAGAGAAATATGAAATGATTTTTTATTTTATGTTCCTGAGTTGGTAAGAAATGAGGAGCGTTGGTTAGTTGATTAGGTTGGCTAGTGAGACGTTCTTAAGATGAATTTTAAACGGTATGAGAACAAATATTAGCTGCGTTTAAACGTTATGTTATTTTCAAGATTTATTATTCAACATTGAATCATTGATTATTTGTGTAAGCTATAAGGCTGATTTAGGTTAGATGCAACAAGAGTCAAGTTAATGGTTCAGGAAATGGATGATTCCATATATTGTGTGGTTTAATTTGTGGTAACTTAGGTTAATGGTTCTTTGCATATGTTGTCCAATACTCTAATATCTTAGGTTAAGTTAAAACCAGGTTCTCAATACGCACTTTCTTTGGACCAAGTAGGAATCGTGATAACTCGATGAGTGTTCTATTCATAAGATTTTAAGCAATTGAAGATAATACATTTTTATATGATAAGCACTTTAGAATGAAAGCGTGCACGACCTGATTGCTAGACTGAAATCCTGAATTTCGATTAGGTTTACATTCGACTCTGGGAAAAAACTGAACCTGAGAACCGGACTCAAAACACAATCCTGAACTTTCCCCGCTTGGACTTTTTTTTTGGTACTGCCATGCATGGAGAATTTGGCGACTTTCATGATAAGTTGATGCTTTAGAGATGGGACTTAGATTTGATCTATATAGCAAATAAAATATCAAGTTTTTGGTAACGAAGTGTGAGTGAACCTTTTCTAAATGATCTGAGACGTTCAGAAGTTCTCACATTGATTTGCAACACTAGCTTTAAAATCCTGTAGTAGTTCAATGCTTCAATGATGGCAAAGTTAACTGCAGGGTATAAGCAAACAACACTCACTGGGGTAGGGGTATGATCTGTGTCCACATTTCACCTCACCCATACCTCGCTTAGACGGGATTGGGTATTGTACCATGACCAAATGTGTATGCATGCATCTTGATGTCCAAACTTTTGTAACTCAAGGTTCAGTAATATCATTCATTTGACTACCTAGTTCCCATTCATGTGCCGTAGAAAAGCTCCTTCATATGTTTGTTCAAGTAACTATAAAGAACGCTAAATAAGATCTAAAAGCAACTGCTGGTTAGCATGGATTTTAGCTTGATTGACATTTGCCTTTCGAACTTTCAGTGCTCAATAATGTTTTAACGACACACCATCTTAGATGGGACACTGATTCAGTAATGTATGTATGTATTTATAATGGTAGATTTGGTTACTTGTGTCGCTAATTATTTTCGTGTGTTTAAACTTGATTATTTAGTTGATTAGGTTGGCTAGTGCAACGTTCTTAGGATGAATTTTACGTGTATGTGCCACTTAAGTTGCAGAAATTATGAAAACAAGTATTAGCTGCGTTTAATCGTTATATTAATGTCATGATTATTATTCCCCGTTCCATTTTTTGTACTTAGGTCAGACGTAGAAACTCATGTTATTAATAACTGGCAGCTAGTAGAGGCTTTTAAAAAACTTATAAGAATGTTGGCAATTGTCGTTAGCTTGCGGGGGTGTGTTAGACCAAAGATTATATGGGTCGACCCATTGTATACATGGGCCGTACCCGTAAGGTTATGATTAGTTACTTTGTTATCAATTAATTGTATTAGTATATATACATAGACTATCTAATGTATAATTACAATTACAATAATACAAACCCTTTGAGGTTTTATAGTAATAGGTGAAAGTGGAAAATATAACAGCTAGAAATGGTCGAAAGCAGCTCTAAGTTATTTTGTATGCATTAAATTTCCTAAGCCCTTTTGTATTTTTACAGTGTTCCACAGGCCGGACCATTGGTTTGTAGCAAAGCAATTCCAACAGTTTACTAATGGATCTGCGATTTGGTATTATTTTGCTCCTAACAATCCAATAATTTTAATAATTCTCACTATAACAAATACTACTATAAGCTAAGAATCTGCTACTTTTGAATCTCAATACTAAATACTCCTTAAAAGTAGCAACATGGGCAGCCATATATTTATTTTATTGCCAATGTGGAGCTGATTTCTTTAAGCTGTGCAGGAACACGAATGTTGTTTTTCCTATGTTGTATAAGAATGGTGTAAAAAGATGAAACCTGAACGTTAAATATTGTAAGAGGCAAAGAGGGTGAATTTGCAGAGGCTCTGCACTATCGATGCCTGCTGTCGAAATCTATGTATACGAAAGATACTCTAATATCTTAGATGTCATGGGAGTAGCGTTTTTATTGTTCAGTAGGTGTCAACTGAGTACTGAGTATAGCCTTTTATGTAATACTGTACAGTATTTCTTAAGGAGATGCTAATTTTAATTTGCAACAGTGGCGTTAGTTAAGATTTGGCAATATGATCAACCGTTGCGTTTTGTACTCAAATTAATCGTTTGAATGTTGTTATTCCACCACCACAATCCCAGGATTCCCAGGTATTACAGAAAATCTCTTCAATTTATTTACAGTCCTTTTTTTCACTTTTACAGATTGCAAAGAAACAATAAAATAACGAACAAATGAACAATATGTATAAAAAAAAGCACAGATTGTAATTTTTATAAACACTTCAATAAATTGTTAAAACAAAAGAATCGATTTACAACTTTGACCATACTTTACAATTTAATACAAAACAGAACATTTGAATCAAATCTACATGAATGATAGTATAACAAATTATACTACTGAAGGTTTCTAAACTTCCACACCATGATGAAAGTCGAGATTAAAAGCAGTGTTCATGTCACCATGTTCAGAATAGTTATCAATCCAGCTCATATCAAACGCATCCGGATCAAACCAACTTATATCACAGGAATCTGAATCCAAGCAACTTCTCGTATCAAGTGATAAATCTGAGTCCAAGCAGCAGCTCGTACTATTGTTAATCATCACTGAATCATTACTTTCATCGATTACGTTGTTTGTCATCTCATCTGAATCCAAGTTTGTTGGAATGTTGTTCATCTTTAACTCATCATCAGCTTCCAGAACTGTTTCCAGTGAAGAAATATATTCATCGAACTCCCCGATATCATCCATCCCAGTATCAGCAGTCTCGGATTCACAGTTAATACTAGTAGAAGTTGTTATCATCTCTCCCCTATTCTCAACAACCTCCAACTCATCATCATCAACATCGTTTCTTGGAAACCCTAGTTGGTCAATATACCAATCGATAAGATCGTCACCAAACACATAATATTTACCACCACCAGGTGAATTAACAACAATAGCCACCTTGGCTCCTGTTAAAACACATAATTCCACGGCCTTCTTGAACAAACCAGCTTTACGTTTTGAGAAAGCAACTTGAAGGCTGTTTTTGGATTCGATCTTTTTAATCGCAATCTTTTGTCTGCCCTTTGTAATCTTTTTGGTGATCGAATTGTTATCGACGATGGTGATCGCATTGTTATTCACGCTGGTTGATGAAACCATTGTTACACACATTTGAGGAATTTGCGTGTTGTTGTAACAATGAATGGGATAAACAAATGAGACGATGCTACTATTTATGATAAAAAATGACCGACTTTTTTTATATTGTGCCGGCCCAACACCACTAGCCCAACCCAAAAATATTACCGCCACAAGAAAACAGTAAAAAGAGATATTGCAAAAATGCCTTTCAACTTTCTAATTCTTGACTTTTTTTGTCAAAATAGAAATTACTAGGCTACCCGCAACGGACGAGATTTGTGTCGCCCCTTTTTCCTTCGATGACAGAGATTGAAATGGATAAAGTGGATTCTCCCTAATGGTGAAATGAGACTGATTTCTAGATTTCACTGATTTCAGTGATTGAACTGATGGCAACTAGCGAGCAATCTTACTCAATAGGGGCTTTCCATCTTAAAAGCCTTCCTTCTTGCTTGCTTCGCCTATTCTGGTGTTTATCAGTGGTGGTATACAATCGGTTTACGAACTAATGAAGATCTTTATACTGGAGCTCTTTTTCTATTATTTATTTCTGCCATATCTTTAATAGCCGGTTGGTTACACCTACAACCGAAATGGAAACCGAGTGTTTCGTGGTTCAAAAATGCAGAATCTCATCTCAATCATCATTTATCAGGACTCTTCGGCGTAAGTTCCTTGGCTTGGACAGGGCATTTAGTCCATGTCGCTATTCCCGCATCCAGAGGGGAGCTTTGATCGGCATACTATTACCTAGGTTCCTAAACTTGGAATGGATGGCGGAGTCGACACTCGATCCGGTTCACGACATGTCTAGATTTAAAATACGGGTTCGGTTCACGACTTAATTTGACAAGCTTAATAATTTTTACAAGTTAATTATTTACAAGATTAATTAAATTAATTTACCATGTTATATAATTAATTTAATTTAGACATGGCTTAGGTTAATTATTATTATTAGTACATGAGTTTAACCTAAGTATTTTATGATTTAATTTAGACTATAGTAATTAATTAATTATTAAAACATGACATATAATTAATTAATTTCCATGACTTAGGTTATATTAATAATAAATATTAATACACGTTTTAACTTAAGTATTATTTACACTTTTATTTAATTAAATCATGTTATATTTAATTAAGTCTTATAACATATAGTTTATTTAATTTACATGTATTAATTAATAAACTATACTATTAATCACATGACTTATAATATTAATCAGTAAAAACTTAAGCTTATCTTATTAGCTTAATAATCCAGCTTAATTCTATTTATGGAAACTTTCTATTTTTAGAAACTTATTTATTTTAAGCAGCTAATCTATTTATGGAAACTTTCTATTTTTAGAAACTTATTTATTTTAAGCAGCTAATCTATTTATGGAAACTTTTTACTTTTTAGAAACTTATCTATTTTAAGCAGTAAATCTATTTTTGGAAACTTTCTATTTTTGGAAACTTTCTATTTTTGGAAACTTTCTATTTTAGGAAACCTGCTATTTTAGAAAGTTACTTATTATTACACAACAAGTATAATAATACAAGAAATACAAGTAATACTTAATCAGAATATCCAGAATATATGATAAACACAACATGACGATAAAATCAGTAAAACATGACATGAACATATAAAACAAGCTAAGACATGATATAAAACCAGTTACGTACTGTGACACCCCGGGTAGGGTCAAAATATGCGGAAATATCCACGGAGATGTCACTAGGGTGGATCGATAGCACATAGTCCATAGAGCATAAGATAAAGAGTTATTCAATCAGATTACATGATTATTAAACAAAGTTATAAAAATTGTCTTCAACATGACAAAGGTAGATTGTTTATGTTTCCCCAAATAGAACCCCTGACGAGTCCTACAATGCAGATTACTAAGATGTTGGAGACCATGCACACATCACGTACTAACTTCATTTTCCTGAGAAAAACATGTTAGAGGGTCAACATAAAGTTGTTGAATTTACAAGTTTAACATTTATTAGTTTGGACATACAATAATTACAGAAGTAACAATGCACAAAGCATTCTTACTAAAATTTAGATTACATTTGTTTATTATTAGACACTGAAGCTTAACCTTCCATAGTCCTCAACAGATGAGGACGTGGTGTCTTACAAAAAGACACCCAACCCAGTTCCAACATGGTATACATCTGTTGTCTCGGCCAAGGTACAGTGAGCATGACTCACCCAGATGGGGATGGTCAATCCCCAATAGATCTATTTATAACATTCGGGCGATTTACAACAATTTAATAGTTTTAATAATAATCAATCATAGTCAAGTTTATACAATTTTGTTATATCCATTAAGTGTTTGCATGTTTTCTCCCCCGTAGAGGACAAGTTTTATCGAAAGTTTATATGGGGCTGTAAACTCACCTGGGAGTTAGCAAAAGCTGTATAACACGAATATCCAAATAATGCTCACGTCAAAAGTTATGCCTAATCAAATAGTACAGTCTTAATAGATAGTACAAATGTAAAACCCGCATGCTTTTACCATGAACAGTACAATAATAATCGTACGTACATGATTAAAACTTTCCTTTTATAGCACATTACGTTTCACGAATATGAATTACAAGAATTACGTACGTGTTATTACACGATAATTATTGTGTACGTATTAAAACACGATAATTATTATCAACAATAATTATAATCATGAACATGAAATCATGAACGTAAGTATCACGAACATATAATTATGTATTTACGTATATTATTAATACGATTATTATCGTTACGTACAAGTATTTATTATAACACGAATATTTAGTAATATCGAAACACGTAAACACGAACACACAAACATGTAATAAAATAGACACGAGAAAGGCTTCGGGTTCCCTCGGTGGGCCCTACTAGCCGCGACATCAAAAGAGAAACGGGCCAAGCCCATTTGATTTTTATGAAATACACAAAAAGGGAAACAAATATTCATTCACAAGTTTTTCCAAGAAAATTAAGAAAAAAAAGGCAAAAAACCCTAGCAAACCAATGGTGGCCGTCGGTTCTGGTTATGCCGCCAGCATCACCCAAAAGGAGAACGTGAGGTTCTGGTTATGCCGCCAGCAGCACCCAAAAGGAGAACGTGATGTTCTGGTTATGTCGCCAGCAACACCCAAATGGAGAACGTGACGTTCAGGTTAAGCCGCCAACAGCAGCTAAAAAGAGAACGGGATGTTCTTGTTTAGCCGCCGCCAGCAAGCCAAAAGGAGGACGGGGCTTTGATTTTTACTTATTGATTAGGAGTGTGTTCGCGAGATCAAGATTTATTCATTCCACGTGTTTTGGTAAATCCATAAACCCTTTTGTTTTCTTCTTTTATTGAATTAAGCATAAACATAAACAAGTGATTAAATAAACATGATAAAAACATGTCATGGGATCATGGGTAAATTAATTAAGGGTTTGTTTGGTTTTGTTGTTTCGGCTGCCACACAAACCGAGAGTCCCAAGACTCTCGGCGGCGTTTGGTTTGCACCACCACGCGAGAAATAAGTCTCGGTGTGGTTTAGGTCCGGTCGGCAGCAGGTACAAGGCACCCCGACTCATGTCGGGGGTGTCCTTGTGGTTCGTTTAGGTCGCGGCAGCCACAGCCCCAACCACCGGCTAAGCCGGTGGCTATTTTAGGAAAGCAGGGGGGAACCGTAGATAGGCAGGGGGAACCACCGGCTACTGCCGGTGGGAACCTTATGGTCAGCGGCTAGCCGAGAGAAAGGAACCACCGGCTTTAGCCGGTGGCATCTTTACACAAACAGGGGCAACCGGTTCACGCCGGTTTGCCACTGTTTTTAAGGGTGTTTGGTTCACGGTTTTCACGGGTTCGGTTCACGACACGTTTTAATAAATTAATAACACACGGTTCGATCCATGATTATTTTTACAAGTATATAATTTTACGAGTTAATTCAATTAATTTGGCATGATATATAATTAATTTAATTAAAACATGGACTTAGGTTTATTATTATTATTAATAATACATGATTTTAACCTAAGTATTTAATTATTTATTTTACACTATAGTATTAATTAATTATTAAACATGAAATATACTTAATTAATAACCATGACTTAGGTTATATTAATACAATATTAATACATGTTTTAACCTAAGTATTTTATACACTTTAATTTAATTAAATCGTGCTTATATTTAATTAAATCATATAACATATAGTTTATTTAATTTACATGAAATAATTAATAAACTATACTATTTAATTACATGACTTAGAATATTAATCAGTAAACACTTAAGCTTATATAATTAGCTTAATAATCCAGGTTATTTCTATTTATGGAAACTTTCTATTTTTTAGAAACTTATTTAATTAAGGCAACTAATCTTTTATGAAAACTTTCTATTTTTAGAAACTTATCTATTTTAAACAACAAATCTAATTTTGGAAACTTTCTCTTTTTGGAAACTTTCTATTTTTAAACCTGCTATTTTTAGAAAGTTACTTATTATTAAACAACAAGTATAATAATACAAGAAATACAAGTAATACTTAATCAGAATAGACAGAATACATGATAAACACAGTATAAAGCTACAATCAGTAAAACATGACATGAACATATAAAACAAGTTAAGACATGATATAAAACCAGTTACGTACTCTGTAATCAGAATACTTATACACGTATATTATTTATGTAGTATTAGTGATACCGAAGTAGGACTCTCTTCCGTTCGTGTTCTTCGTTCACTGGACACAAGGTACAGATTCTCCGTCCTTTTAGTATGGACATTCTTCCTTATTAGGATTTTCCGTATGCAGCCAACTGTTTTCCCCGGTATATGTTTTATATGTTTTTGAATTGCTTATGTTTAATTAGATACCTAAAGCCATATACATGCATGACCAGTTTCACCTAGTTATGGATGTACCATAAGCATAACACTAGAGGCACCAGTGTTATGACTCCACCACGACGGAGTGATAGCTCGTGGCGTCCCTTCAGCTTTTGGCCATATTATTATTATCAGGTGGGGAGTATGGGTGCATCCTAGTTTACATTTTTTCAGCAAATTATTTAGGTGAATGTGGTGTGTGCCTTGCATCCTTCACAGGGAGCTGATCCCTCCTACCCAAACTAGTATATTAAATTAGAGGCAGCCCCTCTAATTTGCATGACGAGGTCACCCCTCCAAGTATTCATGCACGTTGATAATTCATGACCTATATTGGCTAATGGTAAACATGTTAAACAGTTTTTACAAGATAAATGTAAGGCTTTTCAAACTATAAAACCAGTTTTATGAACATGTTCCAGGTTTTCCAGGACTTCTACATTTCCGCTGCTATTAAGTCTTTATTATGTTTCAGTCATTCATACTATGTCTATATCCGTGCACTAAGCATTTTGCTCAGCCGTTACTTTCCTTTCCATGTCCCAAAACGGCAGGTACCCAAGGACAGACTCGAGCATTTGGAGGACGTGCATAGGATGGAAGCTGCCATAGACTTCTTTTCCTTTTGCCTTCATATATTTATGCTTGTGTAGTCTTTGTTCATTTCATTTACTTTATTTATGTTTTGGGCTTATGTTTGGGAACCGATGTTTGATTCTGGTTTTCCCTATGGTCATGTATGTTTTACTATATATTACCTTGCATGCTTTGATGACACGTCATAATTACGCGTAACGGTCCACTTATCAAAGTGGGGTGTTATAATTATGGTATCAGAGCCAAGGCTTCGACCTGTAGGCTCTAAAACTGACATGTGACTAGTGGGTAGTCACCAGGAGCTTCCTAAGCCAACGCATGTTATTCCACGTATTGATGTGTTCAGCGCATTGTTGTTTTAACCATGATGTTTTCAGCACCTTGATGTTTTAACCTTAAGGTTTTCATCGAAATTGTTTTACTAATATGGATGGACAATCTTCATTCATATTAGTTATGTGTCATTGTTTCATGCATGATGTTCCTCGTGAACTGTGATTAATGTGAACTGAACCCCAGTAGTTCATAATTAGTCACATAAATTTTTTTTTTCTGATAAGTTTCGACAGATGAATTTTGTTACTTATTTATGTTTCATGTATCATTGTTGCGGGAATTTTGACTAAGTAATGGTTGGTACAGGACTGGCCCTATTTAGTCGCATGTGCTTTTATCGAAACTTTTAACTTTGGGACCGACCCATAGGCGTCCCCTCGCCATGTATTTTATTTTGGGACTGACCCATAGGCGTCCCCTCGTGCATATAAGGTTTTATAAACTGTATCATGCATTCAGGCACTGTTTTCATGCATAAAATTTTTCTCATGATTTATTGGCATAAATTTTTTTCATGTCCCCTCATAAGTTACGATGTCTTTTATGTCAAGTATGCTTTCATACTATCATGGTTAACTTCAGTTTCATGCTGATTATGTTATATACTCCTTCATGTTAAGTTGTTTCATGTTTATTCATGATGATTTCGTCCTCATGTTGATTACGTCTTACGTCTCTTTTGTTGCTTATGCTTTCATGCAGGACACTGTTGGAATTCATTTAAATCCTGCTCTCATGATAGTCATGGTTGAGTTTCATTAATCATGCTTTCAGGAAAAATCATCGTTGGAATTCGTTTAACCACACGTTAGCATTTCTCCATGCAACCAGAATGAGGTATATACTGGCATTGCCAGGTTATCATGATGGTTTTTCTAACCGTTTAACCGATTATAGTTCCTTTAAAATCATGACAAATGATCGACCCCATACCGATCATTTCATGTGCATTCCATGTGTGCTCCATGTACCGTATTTCATGTGTATTACACGTACCTTAATCCATGTGTATTTCATTTGCAATACTTCACGAGTATTCGCTAGTCAATTCTGAATCATCTCAAGCGTATTTTCAATTGCTGATATTCTACAAGATTGCTGATGCCGCTCATAACTTGGAGATGTTACTAAAGGTTGATGATGCTGACGTTTGGAGTCGCTACGAGATGCGGTTGCTGTTCACAACCTGGAGATCCTACAAGACGAAGACAAAGGCGTTAGAGCAATGAAATTGGACGAGAAGATGCTTTACCATCAGACAATTTTCATCAATCATTGTCCCTAATTCTTAGTTACATGACACACGCCATTTAGTTGTCGTTTCAGTCATATGAGTGCAAACCGGTATCAACCAGCCACTCAACTGAATAGTTACATGAATCACAGTCATGAGAATGACCGTCATAGAACTGACAGACAAGACGATAGTAACCACTACTACGACATCAACTATCCTAGCAATCGCAACCGAAGCTCCAGCCGCGGATGTGATCAGAAATACAAAGGATCAGTAGTCCAACCGATTCGCCAATTCTGGCATAATAACCTAATATTAGTAGTTCTATTTGTTTCACATCTCGAGACACATGTCAAGACATCAGTCAAGACACATGTCTCACGTATACTTTCTGAAGACACATGTCAAGACACCAGTCAAGACACATGTCATGCTTACATTTCCCAAGACACGAGTCAAGACACATGACTCACGTCCAATTATGGAACATCTCTAAGAAGTTCAGGGTACCCTTCAAAAGGGTGATACATGTTTTTTCATTGGGTTCTAATTATGTTTCTCGGAATCCTCTCGAATTGATCTCGGCCTTAAGTGGAATGATTTGTTCTTGGTTAATAAAAAGTGGTTGGTTTGTTTATCTATTTAAAACTAATTAACAATTAATTAAGTGTCAAAGAGTAAGCTTAAAGCGTTAAAAGATTAAACTAAGAGATGAGCTTAAAAATAAATGCTTGAAAACTTGAAGACAATATTAGACAAATAGATGGACACTCATTGAAAACTAACACTTGGAAAACTTTGTAAAAATATGACTTGATTGGAAAAGACTAAAAGAAAGTAAGATCGGAACAAAACAAAACAAGTGAATCGGAATATTGGAAAAAATCCCCTCAATCGGAATATTATTCCGATCGAATGATCAGAATATCTTGGAATGATGCCAATCGGAATCCCCGATCGGAAAGTGGGAAATTACCCCAGTCGGAATACTCAGAAACTTACCAATCGGAATACGTAAAACAAGTTCAATCGGAATATACTGATGGGTCTCAATCGGAATGTGCTGAAAACAAGGAGCAATCGGAAAGATTAAACCCTTTTCCGATCGACCGATCGGAAAGAGGGTTGTGTGACCTGGTCGGAAAATACAATCGGAAAAGGGAGTTACCCTTTCCGAAAATGGTGCAAATTTGGGACAAAAGCAAGGGAAATAAGCTATTAGGATAAGCTAAAACCCAAACTAACTCAAATCCAATAATAAGCTGATCAAATAAGTACTAAGAACACCTTATCTAAACTTCAAATAAGCAAAAGCATAAATCAAATGATAAAGAGATGAACTTTTTATAAAAACTTTAGAAAGTGAATAAGCTAAATCAACAAATAAGCCAATAAGAACAAGGATCTTAAAGCTTATTAGTGTAAAACTTAAGGAAACATAAAAAGAAATCAACTTTTTAAGCACAAATCATTGATGAACAACACGGATCATACGAGATTTGTGCCAAAATCAATAAAAGTAAAAGAAAGGAAGGATGAGATTAAAGATTAAAAGATAAAAACTTGAACTTGATTAATGAAAAAGTAATACAAAGTTTTGATCTTGAATGGAAAAAGATGAAATCTAGTGAGAGAAAGTTCTAAACTTTCTCTCTCTAAAACTAAAAACTACCTAAAGACTAAGTGTGTGAAAATTTGTGAGGTAAGGCCTTTATATAGGCGTGTGTTGTGGTTGTGGGCTTTTGATTGGGCTTTGATTTGGGCTTCTTTTTCTTCTTTCTTCTTAAGTCTTCACGCTTCTTCAAATAAACGTTTCCGACTTGGATTTGAGAAGTGTCGGTGAATAATTACAACTCGTCTTATAATCTTTTGTTAAATAGACTCGAGTTCTTCGACATATATGAATCTTCCATCTTTGGCTCTATTCTTCGATAAATCTTCAAATAGGTACAATGGCTTCAAATCTTTTGCATCTCTTGGACAATAGACTTCGTCTTGAGTCTTTTTCCTCAATAAAACCCGTGCAATCCCATGTTTTCTTCAATATTCATCCGGTTGACTCTGAAAACACAATAAACACAAAAACCACGCATAATTCCAAACAAATGATATTAAATACGTGTTTTGGTCTCATTTTAGCCAGAATTAAGTGGTAAAAGGATGGGTGTTTTCACACCTATCAAAGGGTATATCCATTTTGTTGTGCCATGTATTAATCAGGCCACAAGAATTTCAGTACCATCACCGGTGTATCAGTAAGGTCAGTCACGTTCGCTCGATGACACTTTCATTTCTTTCACCATATTTAATATATTCATGACCATGAAGGACTCCATTCGTATTCCCCAGGTATATGAAGGTTTTCCTTCAGCCTAATGATAAGATCCAAGCAGCTAACGCATTTCCTCGGACAGATGCGAGTTGAATTGTATCCTAATTATGGACTACGAACAGCACACCATGCTACGATTCATAATTATGTACAGTAATGTTCAGGCTCCTGAATACATTCAGCTTGATTTTCCATCAGGAAAATATGTACAAATTATCTATGCTTACAAGCATGTGCGTTGTTAGCCATGGTCGCTAAAATTTTCTAGCTGTCAGTAAGACACGACTACTAAAGTCCTTTTACGCATAGCCAGTTGATTATTCCAAAATCTTCCCATACATTCCAGAAGAACCTTCAAGGATAAGGACGGTACCATGAGATTATGTGTTGGCTACCGTCGATTTAAACAAATCACCATTCATAACCGTTATTCTCCTGCACGTATTGACGACATGTCCAATAAACCGTATGGTGTTAAGCATTTTTCCCAGATCGGATTCATGATCATGCTACCAACAGTGACGAGTGAAAGAGCAGGACATTTCCATGACTGCTATTCGTACACAACTTAGTCATGCTAGATTCATGATTTTGTATTAGTCTTGCAAATGCCCCAGCAGCATTATGGACTTAATAAATGGAGTTTCCATGAACTCGTAAACAAATTCATCAGTGTTTTCATCAAGGACAACCTGATCATCTTTAATTCTAGAGAAGAACAGGGAGCTCATTTTGCACTATGTTGCAAATTCTACAACGAGAAAAAAAAAATTCACCTTGAAATTTTTCAATATAGATTCTGGCTGATTACAGTGACACGTTGAATTTCATGGATTCGCACGGTTAATCTTACCATGACTCTGCTTATGCGTAAAGGAGATAACCCTACACTATATTAGGTGTTCTAGAAAATCCTACGCTAAGAGAAGTCTAATTTCAGAGACTTATAGTTCCGCAAATTCCTATGTATCAAGTTTCTACGAAGCAAGATATAGTTACGTTCATATCTAATTACGTGACATACCAACAGGCTAAGATAGAACACCAATAGACTTGTATGTTTTTCCATCATCAGAAATTGTGAACAGAAATGGGACAAGATCTCCATGGATTTTGGTTACCGGATTAACGCAAACTCAGAAGAAGCATGATGCTATCTGAGTTATTGTCAAAAGTTTGATCAAGTCGGTAGAATCCTTACATCCGCGAGGATTTCAAGAACCAACAGATAGATCAGACATGTTCCAGCCAAGGCTCATCCAATCACTTGGTAATCCCTCAACTAACGGGCCAGACAAAGGTTCGCAATTGTGCTCCTTATTTACGTTCACCTCCTTGCTCTAATTTCACGACTTGCTTTTGTGCTCACGTTCATGACACTATTCACGTTCATGATCGTATCCTGGCTTACGATTTTATGATCATTTTCGTTCTGGGAAGTTTTGCAAGAACTTGAGAGACCAGACCCAAGTTTAGTATAACTCTCTATTCTCAGACAGACGTTTCACGTCACATTCCACGTCTCACCTTATAGCGTTTGGCGTTACCACCGCCGTATTCCATGTTCACGATATGTTTCACATGTCATGTTCATTCCACGTTCCTCATATCATGTTCACGATATGTTACACGTATCATTGATCACGATATGTTTGCTCATACTACACTCACCATGTCTCCACGTATCACGTTCAAAATTTTTCACGTATCACGTTCAAAAATTTTCACGTATCACGTTCAAAATTTTTTCACGTACTACGTTTCAATATGTCTCGTGCATCGTTGCTAATTATCAGTTAGGTTAGATTATTTTCGCTTTATAACGTTTCAGTTACCCTTGAACGTTAATTCTTATTCCCTCGATTAAATTCAGGGGATCTATCTTACGTTGATAACCATGAACATTTAAGTATGTTCAAGTCAAGGTCAGGAGGACCAAGATTTATCATTTGTGTCAAGATCTTTTGAAGGAACCGTTCCAAGCGGGAGGACCAAGATTTCTCTTATCGATTAGATATGTCCTTTCAGTCACGTCACGCTCCATGTCCTTTCAAGACATGTCACGTTTCACGTTCCTTCTACCATGTCACCTTCATGTCCCTTTTATCTTACATACCCTCTTAGTTGGATTCGGGTATGTTCCTCTTTCAGCTTACTTTATCTATAATTCGGGGACGAATTATTCTTTTTAGGGGGGAAGAGTTGTAAAACCCGCATGCTTTTACCATGAACAGTACACTAATAATCGTACGTACATGATTAAAACTTTCCTTTAGCACGTTACGTTTCACGAATATGAATTAAATTACGTACGTGTTATTACACGATAATTATTATGTACGTAATAAAACACGATAATTATTATCAACAATAATTATAATCACGAACATGAAATCATGAACGTAAGAATCACGAACATATAATTATGTATTTACGTATATTATTAATACGATTATTGTCGTTACGTACAAGTATTTATTATAACACGAATATTTAGTAATATCGAAACACGTAAACACGAACACACGAACATGTAATAAAATAGACACGAGAAAGGCTTCGGGTTCCCTTGGTGGGCCCTACTAGCCACGGCATCAAAAGAGAAATGGGCCAAGCCCATTTAATTTTTATGAAATAAACAAAAAGGGAAACAAATATTCATTCACAAGTTTTTCCAAGAAAATTAAGAAAAAAAAGGCAAAAAATCCTAGCAAACCAATGGTGGCCGCCGGTTCTGGTTATGCCGCCAGCAGCACCCAAAAGGAGAACGTGAGGTTCTGGTTATGCCGCCAGCAACACCCAAAAGGAGAACGTGATGTTCTGGTTATGCCGCCAGCAGCACCCAAATGGAGAACGTGACGTTCTGGTTAAGCCGCCAGCAGCAGCCAAAAAGAGAACGGGATGTTTTTGTTTAGCCTCCGCCAGCAAGCCAAAAGGAGGACGGGGCTTTGATTTTTAATTATTGATTAGGAGTGTGTTCGTGAGATCAAGATTTATTCATTTCACGTGTTTTGGTAAATTCATAAACCCTTTTGTTTTCTTCTTTTATTGAATTAAGCATAAACATGAACAAGTGATTAAATAAACATGATAAAAACATGTCATGGGATCATGGGTAAATTAATTAAGGGTTTGTTTGGTTTTGTTGTTTCGGCTGCCACACAAACCGAGAGTCCCAAGACTCTCGGCGGCGTTTGGTTCGCACCACCACACGAGACATAAGTCTCGGGGTGGTTTAGGTCCGGTCGGCAACAGGTACAAGGGACCCCGACTCACGTCGGGGGTGTCCTTGTGGTTCGTTTAGGTCGCGGCAGCCACAACCCCAACCACAGGCTAAGCCGGTGGCTATTTTAGGAAAGCAGGGGGGAACCGTAGATAGGCAGGGGGAACCACCGGCTACTGCCGGTGGGAACCTGGTGGTCAGCGGCTAGCCGAGAGAAAGGAACCATCGGCTTCAGCCGGTGGCATCTTTACACAGACAAGGGCAACCGGTTCACGCTGGTTTGCCACTGTTTTTAGGGGTGTTTGGTTCACGGTTTTCACGGGTTTGGTTCACGACACGTTTTAATAAATTAATAACACACGGTTCGATCCATGATTATTTTTTAAAGTTTATTTAATTTTACAAGTATAAAATTTTACAAGTTAATTAAATTAATCTGGCATGATATATAATTAATTTACTTAAAACATAGACTTAGGTTTATTATTATTTTTAATAATACATGATAACCTAAGTATTTAATTATTTATTTTACACTATAGTATTAATTAATTATTTAACATGAAAAATAATTAATTAATAACCATGACTTACGTTATATTAATACATGTTTTAACCTAAGTATTTTATACACTTTAATTTAATTAAATCATGCTTATATTTAATTAAATCAAATAACATATAGTTTATTTAATTTACATGAAATAATTAATAAACTATACTATTTAATTACATGACTTAGAATATTAATCAGTAAACACTTAAGCTTATATAATTAGCTTAATAATCCAGCTTATTTCTATTTATGGAAACTTTCTATTTTTAGAAACTTATTTAATTAAGGCAGCTAATCTATTTATGGAAACTTTCTACTTTTAGAAACTTATCTATTTTAAACAGTAAATCTAATTTTGGAAACTTTCTATTCTTGGAAACTTTCTATTTTAGGAAACCTGCTATATTTAGAAAGTTACTTATTATTAAACAAAAAGTATAATAATTCAAGAAATACAAGTAATACTTAATCAGAATACATGATAAACACAGTATAAAGCTAAAATCAGTAAAACATGACATGAACATATAAAACGAGCTAAGACATGATATAAAACCAGTTACGTACTCAGTAATTAGAATACTTATACACGTATATTGTTTATGTAGCATTAGTGATACCGAAGTAGGACTCTCTTCCGTTCGTGTTCTTCGTTCACTGGACACAAGGTACGGATTCTCCGTCCTTTTAGTATAGACATTCTTCCTTATTAGGATTTTCCGTATGCAGCCAACTGTTTTCCCCAGTATATGTTTTATATGTTTTTGAATTGCTTATGTTTAATTAGATACCTAAAGCCATATACATGCATGACCAGTTTCACCTAGTTATGGAGGTACCATAACCATAACACTGGAGGCACCAGTGTTATGACTCCACCACGACGGAGTGATAGCTCGTGGCGTCCCTTCAGCCTTTGGCCATATTATTATTAACAGGTGGGGCGTATGGGTGCATCCTAGTTTACATGTTTTCAGTAGATTATTCAGGTGAATGTGGTGTGTGCCTTGCATCCTTCACAAGGAGCTGATCCCTCCTACCCAAACCAGTATATTAAATTAGAGGCAGCCCCTCTAATTTACATGACGAGGTCACCCCTCCAAGTATTCATACACGTTGATAATTCATGACCTATATTGGCTAATGGTAAACATGTTAAACAGTTTTTACAAGATAAGCGTAAGGCTTTTCAAACTATAAAACCAGTTTTATGAACATGTTCCAGGTTTTCCAGGACTTATACATTTCCGCTGCTATTAAGTCTTTATTATGTTTCAGTCATTCATACTATGTCTATATCCGTGCACTGAGCGTTTTGCTCAGCCGTTACTTTCTTTTCCATGTCCCAAAACGACAGGTACCCAAGGACAGACTCGAGCATTTGGAGGACGTGCATAGGATGGAAGCTGCCATAGACTTCTTTTTTTTTTTGCCTTCATATATTTATGCTTGTGAAAGTCTTTGTTCATTTCATTTACTTTATTTATGTTTTGGGCTTATGTTTGGGAACCGATGTTTGATTCCGGTTTTCCCTATGGTCATGTATGTTTTACTACATATTACCTTGCATGCTTTGATGAGACGCCATAATTACGCGTAACGGTCCACTTATCAAAGTGGGGTGTTACAACAAAGAACATATGTGTATGCTTATACAGATTTTTAGTCAGTTCATTTATGCTACGATATTTATCTAAATAACCATAGTTCAAGTATAAAAAATATTCATTTAAACTTATCTATATAAGTTTCATTTCTATGTAAACATAAAGTGTTTAACTATATCAGTTAGCATACATGTATTAATAACAATCATTCAACTTACAATTAAGTTTCTTATTTAAGTAGACATAAAATGTCCTACTTAAAATATTAGTTTACGTTCTCCGTTCATGTATTATAATCACTCATTTACTATTAAGTTTCTTTATTAAGTAAACATAAAAAGTTCTACTTAATATTAGTTTACGTTCGTAGTTCATGTATTATAATCATTCATTTAAACTTACTATTAAGTTTCATATTTTAAGTAGACGTAAGGTGTTCTACTTAAATATTAGTATTCAATTTATCTAACGTTCATATAAAATTTTATTTTCTAAAAGTATATGAGTTCATGCATTAATAATACATATTCATAATTGTTTATACAATTTATTCCCTAAAGAAAATATAAATATTTTATTTAACTTTAAAGTTTCCATAAATTATTTTAACATTTATAAAATAATTTATATATTATAAGTTTAAGAATTTATATTATAAACTCTTATAGTTTAGGGATTGTTTAAGTTTTACTAGGTTTATAAATAGAATTAGGGTTAGGGTTTGTTAAAGTTTCGGAACATGGCAAAACTAGTCCCTCCATATTTTTAAACAAAGTAAACCTTCGGATTATTTCACATTTGGTACCTAGGGCTTGTTTAAGTTTCGGATTATGGCAGATTTAGTCCCCTTAGTTAAATCTAGGTTTTACCACTTTCATAAAATGACCAAAACAGCCCCTAGGGCTTCTTTAAGTTTCAGATTAATACAACAATGGTCCCTAGGGTTTTAAAATGACAAAATAACTTTTAGAAACTTCCCAAAATGGTCCCTAGGGTTTAATATGCCACGGATGGTATCTATTAAACCCTAGACTTTTGGATAATTACATTTTCAGTCCTTGTGTTTACTAATTCATCAAGACAAGTTTCATAAGTCACGGTTTTAGTCCTTAAGTTTCATAAATTGTCATTTTACTCCAAAAGTTTTTATAAGTTACATTTAATTACAAAAACTTTTATTTAACATTCAAAATAGTATATGGGCTCATTAAATGGGCTAAACATCTAATGGGCCATCTAGTGGGCCTAAATATATTTTTAAGTTTACTTACTTATTAAATGGGCCTTTAACACATTTATTGGGCTCAAATACATCTTAAGTCCATTAATCATTTTAAGTGGGTTCAAGTATAAACTTAAGTCCTTTAGGTTACTAAGATTTATTAAATGGGCTTATTTGGTCCATTAAGTCTTGGACTAACATTGCATGGGCTTAAATAGTCCGTTAACACTACTTTATATTTTATGTAAGTATTAACTTAGGATTTTCTTTTAAGTTTATTATGAGCTTATTCATATTTAGTTTTTAAATCTAAATAAAAAGAATAAAACTAATAGTTGGTTTTATGTGATGATCCAAATTAGATCTAGGTGTGTTACAAGGTTGCATGTAAGTCATAAGCCCTAATAGGAGTTATAACTCACAGCTATAATTTGTTATAGATTATTAAGATGAGTTAAATTTGTTTTAAGGTTGCATGTATTTATATGTGTCCAAATTAAGATCTAGCTATGTACAAGTCAAGAAAACAAGTCACAAAAGTCTAAAATGAGATCTAAACTATGTATAGACCTAAAAATCAATCATAGATCCATGTACACTCATATATAGCCCACGACTATATTTCTAAATCTTGGTGTTTCCAAGATGCACACTTTAGCTAGTTTGTGTGTCTTGTAAATATTTACAAAAATACATTATGATTATCTAGGTTACATGCATGTTCCCAATGTTACCATTATTCCAAGAAGGCTACATATAGCCCACGGCTATATTGTCTTCTCCCAAGGTTCCCATAAGATTTTTATAAGCTTGTTTTATGTTTATTATGCTCAAGTTAACTCTATCATTATATCTATGGTTTATATAAGCATGCATGTACATCTAACCCATTTTAGGTCATATGTAACCCACAGCTACATATATACACATAAGTTATTTTTGTGATTTTTAGTATCCATTTCATATGTAATAATAAGTTTCCTATTATTAAAAACTTGGTACATAACTCCTAGTTAATCCACTTAATATGCCGTGACCTTCTAGGTCATGGTTTTCATGGTTTTTGAGTTACACATGTTTACTCATGAGATCTATGATTATTAGTTAACCAATATCTTAAAAGTAAGATTTGTAACCCATGCAACATTTTAAACTCATAAAATGGTTCATATGATTTTTAATCAATGATAAAAACATAGAGTACAAGCCTTAGGTTTCTTTATTTAAAAGTTTTAACCATAACTATGGTGATCTAAAATATGCCGTGACCTAGGATGGCCATGGCTTTACCAAATCTTGATTTTAACAAGTTATTTACATGTGTTTATAGATGTATGATGATGCATGCAAGTGAAGAAATGAAAGAGCATAAGGAGTATACCTTTGATATTGTAGTTTTTAGTGATATACAAGTCTTAGGAAAGACGAGTATAAATGCGGTAAGTATTAATCGACACGATTTAGGAAAACCGTGAAGACGAATAAATTCCAAGTTCGTTCTCGAAGGAGGTGTGTGTATTAATGTGCCAATATATAAAATGACAATGTTTGGATTAGTGACGTTTTTGGTTTAGAAGAGAAAAAGTAAAGACGAGCTACGACTACGATTTAAACTACGACGTTGACGTAAAACGCGAACGTAAATACGTAAAACGCGACAAAATTAAAAATAAAACCTAAAAATTAATTAAAAGATTAAACTAAGTCAAAAATAATATAAATAAGAATAAAAATCCAACAAATATATTTTAAAACCTTTTATTAATTAAATATTCAATTTTAAATGCTAATTAAAGCCCTAAAATTAAATATAATTAATCAAAATGTCCAAAATATTATTTTATTGAACTAATAACTCACTTATATTATTTAAAGACTAAAAAGTATTTTTCCTAAATTCTAAAAACTATTTTTCTATTTTTTAATCACTAAAAACTATTTTTAAATTAAAATAATCCAAAAAAATAATAAAATAATGCCAAAATTAATTTGACAATTTTAAATATCATAACTTACCCTAATGAACAGTAGAAAATTGAAAAAGTTTGAAAAAAGTAAAAATTTGCACTAAAAGACAAAACAGATTAATAATTAAACCCTAATTAACCTAATTTAATTATAAAAAATAATTAAAACAGTGAACAGTAAATATTTTTAAACTAAAAACCTTAAAATATTATTCTAAGTCTATGAAAAATTTTAAATCTGAAAAATATTCATTTTTTACACTAAATTCCAAAAAACAGTAATTAAAAAGTAATTTAAATAGGCTATTTAATCTAAAAAATGCTTAATGAACAGTAACAGAAAATTAAATTATACTGAAAAATCAAAAATTAAATAAGAAAAATTTTGAAACTAATTTGAAGACCTAAATCCAAAAAAACACCACTAAAGACAAAAAAACAAGAATGTGATAGTGACACTTGGTCACTTTCTGTCTTTTAGCTAAGCAGTACTAATAACAACACTAACAGGGGCAACTTGGTTCCCAATGCTAGTGCAAAATCAATGTCTGGGCACGTTTCAGCTTAGGAAAGCTTGTTACAATGGTTTTGCTTGGACAATGGGGCACCCCTACACTCAATGGAGTGTAGGGAGTCAGAATATGCTAAAAAAAAACACAAGCTACACACAAAAATATCACACTAAGGCCCTATTCACAGTTACTGTTAACAGAAAGGGGTCTGTGGGTTTGTTGCTGAACTATTGTGCACTTGGGTGAGTTTTGGTTGGCCAAAACTCACTCAATTCACATACAAACCACCACAAACCCATGCAAAACCCTAAACACTAACCAAGACAAGAAAACTACACAAACTGGTGATCAAAATTTGCTAAAACAAGGCAGTTAAGGGACTTGCTGATTTTTACCTATATTTGATCATGCAAAACCTAAGAAACCTTACCAAACTTAAATCCAACTACTGAATAACTTCTAAACCAACTAAGTAAGTGAGTCTAGGCTGATTTTAACTAGTTTAATGTCACTATTGCCAATTAAAACCCTACACCCAAACACCCTTTTAAAATCAGAAAGTAACTTTTATCAAACCAAATGCTTACCAAACTTATCTAAACTGCTTCTAATCTATCTAATCATTCATACCAAGCTGAAATAAGGACAAGGCAAGCAAATAATAGCACATCAACAGCATTATACAAAATATCCATAAAAATCACACTTTTTAAACATGAAAAGAGGGTTCAAGCCTTAAGGTTGGAATACCTTGTGGGACCCACAATCCAGGCCCCACTATGGCTGCAATGCCATCTCCTTTCAGTTGAAAACTGAGATTTTGGCTTATGTTGTATGCTGTTGAATGTGGAGATGATGGTGGTGTTGGACTACAACAGTCCCAACACACCCTATATATCTTGACTAGTTGTTACCTGCTAAGAACAAAGCAAACCAAGGAAATGTAACTGATACAAGGCAAATAAGCTATAAAGCTAGATTATTGATTAAACTAGCTTATAACTTATAGCTAAAATTATAAGAAAAATCTTGAAATTGATGTATTCTCTTAAAACTTGAAACCACCAAAGTTGGAAAACGTTTTGATAACTATTTGTCAAAGTAAACAATCCAGCTTTTGAGATCCACTATCACTTCAAACAAAAGCTGATTGCAACATTTGGACAACTTTTCCACAACATTCAAAAAACAGATTGCTCACTGAAAACCCTTTTTTTTCAAAAAAACTGAAACTTTGAAACTTGTCTAAACTAATCTTGAATAAACCCATTAACTAAATAACAATAAAGAAAGGAACTCAGAATCTTGAAAAGCCAATTTTTTCATTTTCATTACTTAAATTTAGACTTTTACAAAAAAACTGGAACAAGAAAATATGGTCACATGTCGACCATATTTATACAAATGCTAAGAAGTCTCTAGAATACAATGTGAAATCAGAAACCCTAGCAACTATTTTACAAAAAAGCCCTTTGAAGATTTGAAAATTTCTTGGTCAAATCTTCATTCTTGTGATCTCTGACTGCCAGGCTGTTGCTTGACTAATCTCAGTCGTTGATGGAAGCCTTTGGGAACAAGAAAAGCGTTGGGGCCATTGGATGGGTCTGGGGATTCCTTCATTGCTATTTTGGGGTAAACATAGGAGCAGGGGAGGCAAGAAAGGGGTCCATGGTCACGTGTAGATGTTTTCTGGGTGTGGGGTTGGGATTAGGTGGAGGTGAATTAGTGAACTGGACAGAATCAACAAAAACCCCCTTGTTTTTATCTAGTTCATAATCTAGGGTTTATGCTTAAGAGGGTGCTTAAACAGTTGTGTTTAATTGGGTTTAGGGGTGATTAGTTTTTAAAAAACGTGTTACCCTCCTAAGTATATAACTGATTATATAAAATCAGTTAAAAAAGATAGTGGGGTGTGACATGGCTGAGGGGAGGAGTCTGATTGGTTGGGGGAAGTGGGGTGGTGACGTGTCAGTGGGGGACTGGTGGTGGGAAGTTGCTTGTCTTGGCAGGAATGCCCCCTATAATCCCAAATTGTTTTCACTTTAAATTAAAATAGCCAACACTTTCTTTCCTTTGATATAAGTTTTACCAACTTGTCATTTTTGGAACACCCAATTTGTAAACTTGTATCAAGGACCATATGTGCAATATTTGGTATTCTTCAAGGACTTGAGATGACAAAACATGAATCTTCAAAGACCATAGTTGTTCAATCTTGATTCTTCAAGGGTAAAAAGTGACAACTTGCAAATCTTGAGGGACCAATCTTGCAATTTCTTCAAACTTCAAGGGCAATTTTGTAAATTCCATACTTGGGCCCGGTTCTTTGTGCGGCTTCGTTTCCCGTGTTCGTTTTTGCTTTATTCTTGTAATCTTTTGGTGAATTCACGATATCCGTACCTGAAATACACAATGAACAAACACAGGCATATTTTTGGGTATTTTGACGATATTTTAAGCGTTTTGAGCCCAATTTGGACGATGAGACTATGTATAAATACAGTCTCATCACTCCCCCATACTAAACCATTGCCGTGTCCCCACGCAATGCTAGAATTAAGTATCATAGCACTTCCAAAATTCATTTTATGATGACATTTATTGAAGACATAAATTTAAAAAAACTACTACACGCGTTTTAGACATAATGTATTGTTTTCATCACGAGAACGTGACTTTTAGGATCATAGAACAAGAACACGTGAATGCTTCGTTAGAAATAATTTTGTCGTCCTCGATTTTCACCCAATTCCATGCTAAGCGTGTAACGAGATCATTGTTATTCTAAGTTAGCAACACGAACACATCTCATGAGTGTTAATTACGAACCTAAACTCCCTTATTCCTACTTGGTATCTCTTATATTTTATTTTGTCTTAATGATCACGAGGATACATCGTTGACTTATGCGTGAATAGAAATTAAGTCTAAAAATAGAGTCTTAACGGTGTAACCAAAATCATCGAATTAATAATTCATCCTAATAGACAACGATGTCAAAAAATTAAGTCAACAAGAAGGATCGATAAACACGGTTTTATAACGGTTTTGAACATGAGACTTATTACCAAGACTTTTATACGCCCCCTAACGGAAGGGCCTTATTATCATTGGTTTACCTCCATCTTTTATTCAACTTCGCCATGAAGCTTTTATTATGACTTCGGTCTTGCCTTGCCTTTTATTATCCGCCTCATCGGTGGTTTTATTAGCCAAAGACGTATATCCTCACGCTAAAGCGAATTTTGGATCTTTAAAGCTTCGAAGATTAAGGCTTGATTCACTTTCAATTTGGGCATAGATTTTTCGGCCTTGTGAGCTTCAAATTTTTTCTTAATTTAGGTGAGCACTTATTATTAGGTGAAGCTTTCGATTATTCGGGTGCCAATACTTCAAAACCGTGACGCTGGCGATACCTTAATGTTTTCCCAATTTAATTACATGGAAGCTACTAAAACAAATTAATAACCAACAATAGTGACTAAACCGCTAAATCAATATTTATTAACAATTTATTATGCAAAAGCGTTGGGAGAATAAGCTAATAATTACTACACATGAGATCGTGACGATTACGAGACTTATAAATAACTCTATCATTTCTCGTCCTCATTTAAGAGACTTAGACTAAAAAAGTTAAGGAATCTAAGCTAAGTGCTCAACACGCACGGTCGAGTCAAAAATTACTCTCGTTCTCACCATCGGAAAACCTACATTCGTGTCTTAAACACTTATGAAAAACTAGAGAAATTTTAAAATTTGGCCATTTTTAGCCTTATTTGCAACAAAACGATAGCAAAAAGATGAATATTTGGATTGCGTGTTGACGTAAGCAAGGTGAAGTGCCTACTCACCCCCATACTAAAACTAAACATTGTCCTCAATGTTTCGAGTCTAAGGGTGTAAACACCCCCATACTAGAGACGAAGTCGAATGCTTAATCTCGAGCATGGAAAGGGTAAAACGAATAACCTAAAAGCCGTTTATGAATTATGCTAATAAGATAAACGTTAGAACATAAAAGGATATCATCGGATATCGGAATCTCCAAAGGCAACGATCGAAGCTCGAGTGATCCGTAAAACGAACACGAGAGGCTTCAATGATGACGATGAACCTAATGAATCACAATCACAAACAACCACGCAACAAAGGTTGGAAGAGCACAAGTCCCCTCGTTACATTAAACTAAGAAAGCGATAATATTTACAAGGATAAGCATGAGAATCCCCCACGAGGCACCTTGTTTTTGATAACCGAGTCAAAAGCTCGACTCGAATCCCCATAAATGTGATCATTTAGGGATAATCATGGTATGGTCATTTTTGGTGGGACTTACATGATAAACAAGGCCCAAAAGTACATGGAGTACTTTAAAAACCCGATATACGTATACCGGGGTCAAAGATAGCGTCCTCGTTTTCGGATGAAAGACGAAACAACGCTACTCCAACACAAACCCCAATGGGGTAGAAGAAAAGAGATAAGAAGTAGAAAGGTGAGGCAATGGGTAAGTCAAACATATGAGCTACTCGAGGTAGACTCACACCAAGCAAATAGATACAATTTCCATTTATTGCATCGGTGGAAGACCGTGATTTCCCTTTACAAGCAATTTCGGGATCGTAAATCTCGTCCTCGGTGGAGAAATGGGAGGGAACATTTGGGGCTTCCCCCACACTAGATCCACACCAACCATCGTCAAAAGGAGTAGACGAGGTGGTAGCACTCATGAAACGTGGTGATGACGGAGTTAAGCATGTAGAAAAATCATTTAAAACATTTTTAAAATCCTTTCCTTTTTCATCGTTCAAAAACTCTTTATGAAAACCCGATTTGATAATGTCGAAAATATTTGGTGTGTCAAATTCAAAATTAGTCGCGCTAAAAATCCTCACATTTAAGTCTTTGGTAGGAGGGGGTGGCAGATTATATAAGTTCTCAAAACGTTTGTCAATAAAGAACACCGCCCCCTCGGGGTCAACATACTCGTCATCCTCATGAACGTCGATCTCATCGATTTATTCATCAAAGATAGGCTTGTCAAACCATGGTTTGTCATTCCCCTCCTTGAGTATCTTAGAAACTCTCTCGAAAAGATCACGATCAAGCACGAAACCATCATTCTTTTGTGGGGATCGTTGATAAGTTAGATCCTCACGAATGTGGTAAACGTCATTCTCAAATGAGGAGTGTTGATTAGGTAACTCCTCGAGAATTGGATTCTTAGTGGTCACATGAGTTGGTTCGTCATCGAAAATAAGACGTTCCAACTCATTAAGTTCATCCTCGATTTTGGAAAGGTCGACCTCACTCGTAGGTGGAAGTGAAGGCATAAGAGCTAGCTCTCGTTCAATGATTTCCTCAATCTCCGGATCAAACTCATAATCATCATACTTCACATGTTTCTTCTTAGGAGAATCAAAAATAGCATGTGGATTTCGAAGTACGTGATCAATCTCGGCAAAATCGCCATCGTCATCGTCAAAGAAAGAGTCGATGTGAGCACTCACAACCATGGACTTACAAGTCAAATGACTATGCTTAGGTGACTTTTCTAAGACGAGAGGATCGATGTAGATAAACCCTTTAGCCTCAACGGGTGTTGGGCTAGGAAAAGGAGGCACTTCGATGGAGTTAGAAGTTGAAGCCTCAAAGTCATGGTCCTTCGAAGGTGGTGAAGATGAACCCATTTTGGTCATTGTCGTGATGGCATTAACGTCACCCTTCAGAATTGGTGTTTCACTTGTTTCGCTAAAAACATCCCAAAGTGAGTTTTCATCCATAAATTTACACATACCCTTTTGAATTAGGTACACGTATTCTTTATCATTAAAATCATCATCTTTAAAACCGTTTTTCTTAATTCTTTCAAAACATGCATCAAGCTTCATTCTTTCCGCTAAAGTGAACATTTTGAAATCATTAGGATTTGAATCATTAGGTTTTGAAACCTCGGTTTTTTCATTCTCATTAAATCCTTGGGATTTTCTAGCGAAAAAGTCTATTTTCTCATCCCCATATCTCATAGTAAGTCTCCCCTCGTGAACGTCGATTACGGTTCTAGCCGTCGATAAGAATGGTCGGCCTAAAATTATGGGACATTTAGGGTCACACTCGTAATCAGATATAACGAAATCCGCGGGAAAAACAAACTTTCCAATCCTAACATAGACATCCTCGGCTATTCCAATTGGTATAAGTGGAGTACAATTTGCAAGCTCGATAGTCATGTTTGTGGGGGTAAGAGAAGGCAATCTCATCAATTTCCAAAGAGAATGAGGCATGAGATTGATGCTAGCACCTAAATCGGCAAGGGCTAAACATCCCTCAATCTCGGAAAAATCACAAGGTAGTAGAAATTGGCCCGGATCCTTTTCCTTTCTCGGCATACGCCTTTTGGGTTTTTTTAAGAAGGATCGATGCACAAGTTTCTTCAAGGGTTACTTTGGTAAGGTCGACAAAGCTCTCTTTTTGAACCGTGGATGGAATTTGAGGTACACGAGGGTGTGCACTCTTTTCCTTGGTCGCCACGTTCACCCCATCGACTTTAGAACAAGAAGACGTCTTAGAAGTCGAGGGTTGAGAGGGATAAACAACACGTAATCCTTCAAGGTTAGGGGTAATCACACGACCTTTCTCACGAGACGAGGCGGCTTTACATTGTTCCTTCGGATTTGCTACGGTGTCACTAGGTAACGAACTCGATGACGCACCCGAGGACTTGTTCATTATGGCCGAAAACATCTTTTTTATGTCAATTTGCCCTTGCTCAATCTTCGTGTTTTGCAATTTCAAAGTATTTGTAAAGTCGTTTTTCAAAGTACCAATTTCTCCCTCTAATCGTCTCATATTAGCCTCATTCGTTTTCATGTAATTTTGAAAATCGTTTGACGAACTATTTTGATTTGAATTAAAGTTCCCTTGGTTTTGATTGTTTCTTTGAAAATTGTTTTGATTACCACTTGAAAAATTGTTGCCTTGATTGTTGTTGTTTGAAAAATTCGAGTTTTGGTTATTATCTCGATTTTGCCAAGTTATATTACGACCTTGATTATAACCTCCTTGATTTTGATTCGAAAAATTTCCTTGTTGATTATTTCCTTGAAAATTGTTTCGATTTTGAAAATTGTTGCCTTGGTTATAATTGCCTTGTTGTGATGGACCGGCGTTATTTTGATTTTGATTAGAAAAATTGTTGTTTAACGCACTCACATTCGACGTTTGGCCATCCGTAGCCGCACACTCATAATAATTATGAGGTCCACCACAAAACGTACACGAAACCTCAACCGCTTTCACCGTAGCGGGAGCGTCTTTCTTTTGCATCTCAACGAGAAAAGACGTAAACACATTCGTTAACTTGTCGACTTTTGCATCAACTCTCTCAATGTCGCGATTAGAACTACTAACATTGGCGACATTGGCAGCACTCGGTGCATTGCGGAGTTGGTAAACCTTGGATCGGTTTTCGATAATTATCAATGCGTCTTTCGGAGTCTTACACAAAAAGTTGCCACCGGCGGCGGAATTCAACGAGTCTTGTTCGTGAAAATTAAGACCGTTGTAAAACGTATCGATTTGGTGCAACTCGGAAAAACCATGGTGAGGACATTGCCTAAGCAATTCCTTAAAGCGATCCCACGCGTCTCTAAAAGATTCATGCGGTTTTTGCTCAAATTTCGTAATTTCATTCTTGAAAAACGTTGTCTTAGACGGTGGGAAAAAATAATTAACGAACTTGGAAACGAGATCCTTCCACGTAGTTATCGAATTAGGTGGCTCTTTCTCGTACCAATCCTTGGCGGCACCATCGAGCGAGTAAGGAAAAAGCATAAGCTTAACGACATCGGTGTCGACGTTCTTAAACTTGCTCGTGGCCAAAAGACGATCAAAATTCCGAATATGGTCGTGAGGATTATCGGCTTCACGACCTCGAAACTTCGTAGCTTGGATCAACGAAAGCATTCCGCTCTTAATCTCAAAATTCTCCGCCTCGAAAGCGTGAATTACAATCGCGTCTCCATAACCCTCGGTGGGCGCTTGGAGCAATTCCATCATCGCACGATTGTCGGCCATCTCCTCTACGGTTTCTTCAACAACGATATTAGGAACGTCGGTTTCTAATTCTCGTCTACGTCGTCGATTCCTTCGATTACGATTGCGTCGATTCGATGCTTCACTAGAATTGGAATAGTCCTTCGATCGAGTGCGCATGCACTAAGCGTAGAATGGGTGGTAGCAAAGAAGATTCTTTTTGCGGTTTTTCGATTTTTCAATTTTTTTGGTTTTTGATTGTTTTTTAAATTTTTTTGGATTTTTGAACGTATTACGTAGACACAAATCTACAAATCTCTCCTCGAATCGACTTTCTCGATTAAAGGAGCCTCAAAGAATGAAAACGATCACGTGGAGTGAACGTTCTCGATGACTTTAGAACGTTGGTGGAACACCAAAACGTTCAAGAGGTTTTAATCTTGAAAACACAAGAAAATATAATATACGTAGATAATACTTGGGCGGCAAACCCTCGATTAGCCCTCTTTCTCAAAACACGCACAAGCAAGCGGAGGAAACGAGGCGGCGCGAAGCACTTAAGAGCCTTTTTCCTTTAGGTCGTGAAATACAACCGCCTTATACCCACCTTATAGTTTGTGTCAATTGAAATTAAGCCTCACGAAAGTATTTATCTATTTTGCCTTTAAACTTTTGCTTTAGATTCGAATACAATGATCGAGTGATGAAATCCCGAATCAAGGTTGCGTTTTCACGCTTTTGGAGTACTTGTATCTTTATTGTTCTTACGTAGTACAATATAGTAATAATATTC
Organism: Glebionis coronaria; assembly: GCA_025667525.1. NCBI lineage: Eukaryota > Viridiplantae > Streptophyta > Magnoliopsida > Asterales > Asteraceae > Glebionis > Glebionis coronaria. The sequence continues at coordinate 3,745,007 of JANFOE010000193.1, forward strand.
ACAATAAAAACGAAAAACGAATATATCTACAATATAGTAAAAGATTGATTTGTGTTTAATTTAGGAAAATTAAACACGATTTATTTGGATACTATAATATAATAAGGAGAAATAACAAAAATGAGTATGTACGATATTCACGCTTTCCAAAAATTGAAAAGCAAAAACGCACTACTCACACAAACACGATACTAATAGTATTGGCAACACTAAAAACCTCCCCGGCAGCGGCGCCAAAATGATATTGTAGTTTTTAGTGATATACAAGTCTTAGGAAAGACGAGTATAAATGCGGTAAGTATTAATCGACACGATTTAGGAAAACCGTGAAGATGAATAAATTCCAAGTTCGTTCTCGAAGGAGGTGTGTGTATTAATGTGCCAATATATAAAATGACAATGTTTGGATTAATGACGTTTTTGGTTTAGAAGAGAAAAAGTAAAGACGAGCTACGACTACGATTTAAACTACGACTTTGACGTAAAACGCGAACGTAAATACGTAAAACGCGACAAAATTAAAAATAAAACCTAAAAATTAATTAAAAGATTAAACTAAGTCAAAATAATATAAATAAGAATAAAAATCCAACAAATATATTTTAAAACCTTTTATTAATTAAATATTCAATTTTAAATGCTAATTAAAGCCCTAAAATTAAATATAATTAATCAGAATGTCCAAAATATTATTTTATTGAACTAATAACTCACTTATATTATTTAAAGACTAAAAAGTATTTTTCCTAAATTTTAAAAACTATTTTTCTATTTTTTAATCACTAAAAACTATTTTTAAATTAAAATAATCCTAAAAATAATAAAATAATGCCAAAATTAATTTGACAATTTTAAAAATCCTAACTTACCCTAATGAACAGTAGAAAATTGAAAAAGTTTGAAAAAAGTAAAAATTTGCACTAAAAGACAAAACAGATTAATAATTAAACCTTAATTAACCTAATTTAATTAAATAATTAAAACAGTGAACAGTAAATATTTTTAAACTAAAAACCTTAAAATATTATTCTAAGTCTATGAAAAATTTTAAATCTGAAAAATATTCATTTTTTACACTAAATTCCAAAAAATAGTAATTAAAAAGTAATTTAAATAGGCTATTTAATCTAAAAAATGCTTAATGAACAGTAACAGAAAATTAAATTATACTGAAAAATCAAAAATTAAATAAGAAAATTTTTGAAACTAATTTGAAGACCTAAATCCTAAAAAACACCACTAAAGACAAAAAAACAAGAATGTGATAGTGACACTTGGTCACTTTCTGTCTTTTAGCTAAGTAGTACTAATAACAACACTAGCAGGGGCAACTTGGTTCCCACTGCTAGTGCAAAATCAATGTCTGGGCACGTTTCAGCTTAGGAAAGCTTGTTACAATGGTTTTGCTTGGACAATGGGGCACCCCTACACTCAGTGGAGTGTAGGGAGTCAGAATATGCTAAAAAAAACACAAGCTACACACAAAAATATCACACTAAGGCCCTATTCACAGTTACTGTTAACAGAAAGGGGTCTGTAGGTTTGTTGCTGAACTATTGTGCACTTGGGTGAGTTTTGGTTGGCCAAAACTCACTCAATTCACATACAAACCACCACAAACCAATGCAAAACCCTAAACACTAACCAGGACAAGAAAACTACACAAACTGGTGGTCAAAATTTGCTAAAACAAGGCAGTTAAGGGACTTGCTGATTTTTACCTATATTTGATCATGCAAAACCTAAGAAACCTTACCAAACTTAAATCCAACTAATGAATAACTTCTAAACCAACTAAGTAAGTGAGTCTAGGCTGATTTTAACTAGTTTAATGTCACTATTGCCAATTAAAACCCTACACCCAAACACCCTTTTAAAATCAGAAAGTAACTTTTATCAAACCAAATGCTTACCAAACTTATCTAAACTGCTTCTAATCTATCTAATCATTCATGCCAAGCTGAAATAAGGACAAGGCAAGCAAATGATAGCACATCAACAGCATTATACAAAATATCCATAAAAATCACACTTTTTAAACATGAAAAGAGGGTTCAAGCCTTAAGGTTGAAATACCTTGTGGGACCCACAATCCAGGCCCCACTATGGCTGCAATGCCATCTCCTTTCAGTTGAAAACTGAGCTTTTGGCTTATGTTGTATGCTGTTGAATGTAGAGATGATGGTGGTGTTGGACTACAACAGTCCCAACACACCCTATATATCTTGACTAGTTGTTAACTGCTAAGAACAAAGCAAACCAAGGAAATGTAACTGATACAAGGCAAATAAGCTATAAAGCTAGCTTATTGATTAAGCTAGCTTATAACTTATAGCTAAAATTATAAGAAAAATCTTGAAATTGATGTATTCTCTTGAAACTTGAAACCACCAAAGTTGGAAAAAGTTTTGATAACTATTTGTCAAAGTAAACAATCCAGCTTTTGATATCCACTATCACTTCAAACAAAAGCTGATTGCAACATTTGGACAACTTTTCCACAACATTCAAAAAACAGATTGCTCACTGAAAACCCTTTTTTTTTCAAAAAAACTGAAACTTTGAAACTTATCTAAACTAATCTTGAATAAACCCATTAACTAAATAACACTAAAGAAAGGAACTCAGAATCTTGAAAAGCCAATTTTTTCATTTTCATTACTTAAATTTAGACTTTTACAAAAAAACTGGAACAAGAAAATATGGTCACATGTCGACCATATTTATACAAATGCTAAGAAGTCTCTAGAATACAATGTGAAATCAGAAACCCTAGCAGCTATTTTACAAAAAAGCCCTTTGAAGATTTGAAAATTTCTTGGTCAAATCTTCATTCTTGTGATCTCTGACTGCCAGGCTGTTGCTTGACTAATCTCAGTCGTTGATGGAAGCCTTTGGGAACAAGAAAAGCGTTGGGGCCATTGGATGGGTCTGGGGATTCCTTCATTGCTATTTTGGGGTAAACATAGGAGCAGGGGAGGAAGAAAGGGGTCCATGGTCACGTGTAGATGTTTTCTGGGTGTGGGGTTGGGATTAGGTGGAGGTGAATTAGTGAACTGGACAGAATCAACAAAAACCCCCTTGTTTTTATCTAGTTCATAATCTAGGGTTTATGCTTAGGAGGGTGCTTAAACAGTTGTGTTTAATTGGGTTTGGGGGTGATTAGTTTTTAAAAAAACGTGTTACCCTCCTAAGTATATAACTGATTATATAAAACTAGTTAAAAAAGATAGTGGGGTGTGACATGGCTGAGGGGAGGAGTCTGATTGGTTGGGGGAAGTGGGGTGGTGACGTGTCAGTGGGGGACTGGTGGTGGGAAGTTGCTTGTCTTGGCAGGAATGCCCCCTATAATCCCAAATTGTTTTCACTTTAAATTAAAATAGCCAACACTTTCTTTCCTTTGATATAAGTTTTACCAACTTGTCATTTTTGGAACACCCAATTTGTAAACTTGTATCAAGGACCATATGTGCAATATTTGGTATTCTTCAAGGACTTGAGATGACAAAACATGAATCTTCAAAGACCATAGTTGTTCAATCATGATTCTTCAAGGGTAAAAAGTGACAACTTGCAAATCTTGAGGGACCAATCTTGCAATTTCTTCAAACTTCAAGGGGAATTTTGTAAATTCCATACTTGGGCCCGGTTCTTTGTGCGACTTCGTTTCCCGTTTTCGTTTTTGCTTTATTCTTGTAATCTTTTGGTGAATTCACGATATCCGTACCTGAAATACACAATGAACAAACACAGGCATATTTTTGGGTATTTTGACGATATTTTAAGCGTTTTGAGCCCAATTTGGACGATGAGACTATGTATAAATACAGTCTCATCAACCTTTCTTGCTTAAAAGTACCAAAGATGATCTAGATGAACAAGGAGATTAGAGATCTAATCTAGTTGATGAAGAAAACCCTAATATAAACCAAGCCGTGGCCTTATAGATTCAGCTAGGGCTTGTTTATAGTGATTCCAAAAAGAGATGATGCTGCCAAATGATTTGTAATCAAGATGGGACAAAGATTTAGTTGATTTAATGAACAACTTTGGATTTTTGTGGCTTATAGCCGAAATGTTGAGAGAGAAATATGAAGAGAGAAGTGAGATTGCATGTATGTGAAATGGGAATGTGTGTTTCGGCTTAAAGAAGAGAGAAGGAAAGGGAATGCAAAAGGCATGATTGCCTTGGTAAGAACACTTATGCCAAGTGTAGGCTTTTGTGTTTCCCATGCATCTCTTCTCCTTCCACCTACACCTTGGTGTCGTGTAACATTCACCAAAAGGGGGGGGGGGAAGATGGGCTTTGGTCATGGGCTTATGTTGGGCTTAATATAGTAGACAAGATCTTGGGCTAGTCCAAGAAAGGTTAAGCAAGCCCATAGTGTGTATACACATATACATAGCTACATATGTGTAATGTGGTATATTTCCAAATTTTGTTCAGTGTTGTATATTTCAAATATTAAGTATACATTTTACTACTTGTTATCCCTAGTTTTAGGTACAAGGTTTAAGCTATGTAACTAATTTACAACCAATATGGATGTAAAGGTATAAGTACATTGTAAAACCCGCATGCTTTTACCATGAATAGTAGCCTTAAGATCATACGTACATGATTAGAACTTTCTTTTTATAACACGTTTATGTTTAATGAACAAGAATTACAAGTATTACGTACGTGTTATAACACGATAAGTATTTGTTACGTATGAACACACGATAATTATTCCAATAACAATTATAATCACGAACATACGAACATGAAATCATGAACGTAAATTAATCATGAGCTAATATTACGTATGTATATATATATTTATTACGAACACGAATAAATATATTAAGTCACGATCGATAACTAATTAGAACACGTAATTTACGAACACGAGAACACACTATTATTTTAGACACGAGAAAGATTTCGGTTACCCCCATGTGGGCCCATGCCACGACTACAACAAGGAAAATGGCCAAGCCCATATTTTTTTACTAAACATGGAAATGAGGAAAAACATGTTCATTATTTACAAATTTAGAAAATACGAAAAACCCTAGTTTTTCTTTTCTTTGCTCCTTGGCCGCCGGGTTTACAACACCACAAGGGTGATTCGGGTTGATTTTGATCTTTGATTTCTTGCAAGGATCGTTAGTGTGTTCATCTTCTTGATTCCACGTAATTGGTATAAACCCTGACTTCTTTTATTTTATGTTTTGATCTATTTAATCACATAAAATCATGATGGTTTTAATAAACTAATTAAAAACAAATAATTAAACATGTTCTAATCATGGGGTTTAAATCTAATCATGGGTTTAGGGGTGTTTTGTTGTGGCCGACGCCTAACCGAGCCCCAAGGGGGTCTCGGCTTGGCTTATTTCGCACCACCGAGACCATATGGTCTCGGTATGGTGGTGATGGTGTCACGGTAGTAGCAAGGGAAAGGGAAACCCCAACCTTGGTCGGGGTATGGTGATGGTTACGGGTCCGGTTCATGGGTTTTAATCACGGGTCCGGTTCATGAATCATTTTTTAAGGTTTATGATTTTTACAAGTTATATTTTTTTACAAGACTTAAATTAAATTAATTAAAAGCATGAACATGGTTAATTTAATTTACATGACTTAGGTTATTAATTTAATTATTAATTCATGAACTTTAACCTATGTATTTATCTTTAATTAGACTATATAATTAATTAATTATTAAAACCATGACTTATAATTAATTAATTTAAATGACTTCGGTTATATTATTAATAGATAATAATACATGTTTTAACCTAAGTATTTTACCTTTATTTAAATAAAATCATGTTATATTTAATTAAATAATTTAATCTATAGTTTATTTAGTTCACATGAAATAATTAATAAACTATACTTTATAATCACATGACTTAGAATATTAATCAATAAAACACTTAAGCTTATATAATTAGCTTAATTATCCAGCTTATATCTAATTATGGAAACTTTCTATTTTTAGAAACTTATTTATTTAAGGTAGCTAATCTATTTATGGAAACTTTCTATTTTTGGAAACTTATATATTTTAAGCAGTAATTCTATTTTTGAAAAATTTCTATTTTTGGAAACTTTCTATTTTTGGAAACTTTCTATTTTTTTTGGAAACTTTCTATTTTTGGTAACTTTCTACTTTTGGAAAATTTCTATTTTAGAAAACCTGCTGTTTTTAGAAAGTTACTTATTATTACACAACAAGTATAATAATACATGAAATACAAGTAATACTTAATCAGAATAGACAGAATATATGATAAACACATTATAAAGCTTAAATCAATAAAACATGACATGAACATGTAAAACAAGATAAGACATGATATAAAACCAGTTACGTACTCAGTAATCAGATACTTATACACATATGTATTTATGTAGCATTAGTGATACCGAAGTAGGACTCTCTTCCGTTCGTCTTCTTCGTTCACTGGATATAAGGTACGAATTCTCCGTCCTTTTAGTATGGACATTCTTTCCTTATTAGGATTCCCCGTATGCAGCCAACTGTTTTCCCTAGTATATGTTTATATGTTTTGATTGCTTATGTTTAATTAGAATACCTAAAGCCATATACAAGCATGACCAGTTTCACCTAGTTATGGAGGTACCATAACCATAACACTGGAGGCACCAGTGTTATGACTTCACCACGGTAGAGTGATAGCTCGTGGCGTCCCTTTCAGCCTTTGGCCATTTATTATTACCAGGTGGGGCGTATGGGTGCATCCTAGTTACATGTTTTCAGCAAATTACTCAATGTGAATGTGGTGTGTGCCTTGCATCCTTCACAAGGAGTTGATCCTTCCTACCCAAAACCTGTATATTAAATTAGAGGCAGCCCCTCTAATTTGCATGACGAGGTCACCCCTCCAAGTATTCATGCACATTGATATTTCATGACCTATATTGGCTAATGGTAAAATATGTTAAACAGTTTTTACAAGATAAACATAAGGCTTTTCAAACTATAAAACCAGGTTTACTAAGATATAACCGGGTTATCCAAGACTTAGTTTCTTCCGCTGTTTCATGCTTTTATGCTTATATTTTTCATGCTTTACTTGTATATCCGTGCACTGAGCGTATTGCTCAGCCGTTTTCCTTTTCATGTTCCCAAAACGGCAGTTACTCAGGGACGCTCGTAGACTTTAAACGTACGTGCATATGGACTGGAAGCTTTCTAGCCTTCTTTACTTTATGCATTTATCTATACTTTGATACTCATTTCCATGGACATTGTTTAGTCCTTTCATTTATAGTACTTACGTTTGTGTGTGATGAGTTCTACTTTTGGACTACCGATGTTTGATTCCGGTATTTCCTTTATGGTCATGTAATGTTTAGACATTTATCCTTCCTTTATGGGGTGTTACAATTATGGTATTAGAGCCAAGGCTTCGACCTGTAGGCTCTCAAAACATGACCTGTGATTAGTGGGTAGTTACTATGGTCTTCCTAGAACTGACAGTCGGTTTTCATGCATTCATCATTTTCATGCATACATATATATATATGTCATTGTCGCAGGTTTTTGACTAAGTAATGGTTGGTACAGGACTGGCCCTATTTAGTCGCATGTGTTTTATCGAAACATTTAAATTTGGGACCGACCCATAGGCGTCCCCTCGCCATGTGTTTTGAGTGAACTGACCATAGGCGTTTACTCTCGAGCATACAAAAGTTTTCATAAAACTGCATCATGCATTCATGTACAAAATTTTCTTGCATAAAATTTTTCTCATGATTTATTGGTATAAATTTTTTTTCATGTATATATTTTATGTTTTGATCAGTTTAATCATGTATTTTATGTTATACTGTCAGATGGTTCTCACACGCGAGCAGGAACAACTCAATGCAGCAATCCAAGCTGCAATGCAAGCTTTGCTTCCTCAGTTGAGGAACGACATCAGGGCTGAGGTTCAGACTGCCAACAATCAGTAGCATCACCCAGTACCTCCTCCTTCTCCTCCAGTGACATTGGATACATGGCTGGAGAGATTCAACAAGCTCCGTCCTCGAGCTTTCGAGAGAACAGATAGCCCCAGTGAAGCTGAAAGCTGGTTGGCTCACATCGAGAAGATCTTCGATGCTATGGGCTATGACCCCGTCTTCAAGTCGAGGTTGGCATGCTACCGATTCGAAGGCGATGTGTTAAATTGGTGGTTAGCACTGAAGCAGTCTGAGGGAGGTGATAATTAGGTGGCTGGTTTGACATGGGCTCAGTTCAGAGATAGGGTGATGGAGCAGTTCTTTCCCAAGGCTGAGCAAGACAAGCTGAAGAGGGAGTACCATGGGATCCGACAGAGAGCTGGGGAGAATAGCAACGAGTTCATGCAGCGCTTTCTTGGTGCAGCGGCAGGTACTCCGGAAGAGCAGGCAAACCACTTCAGGTGGGCTCTTCGCACATCGGTTGCAAACAACTTGGTGTGTGCTACGTTCAACACGGTAGCACAAGTGGCCGATGCAGCGCGTAAGCTGGAGATGCTGTAGGGGAGAGATAAGTTTGGGGAAGCAGAGAGACACGATAAGAGGTAAACGTTCGTATTCAAGCGGTGACCAATCCGTATTCTTTCAGTATATGTCAATATTTCATCTCTTTAAATTGTATCTTCCAGGCAGAAGACTGGGGACCGGTCTCAGCCGGCTACTCAGCAGCAGCCTAATCAGCCTAAGGGAAACGGTCAGACTAACGACCGTTCTGCTACGGATAGGCGTGGCGGTAATAATAATTACCGTAACAACGCTGGACACTCCAACAGCAACAGGTCCTTATAATTACGCATTTTCTTATGATTCATGTTATAACTCTTAATTCTGACACATTAGCACATCTTCTACCAGGAATCATGGTAACGGTAGGGACTAGAACCAGAGAGGTTCACAGCCTAACCGTCCAACTATCACTGGTATTCAATCTTACGATTATCCACATTGTCCTTTATACCCTATTATCAAGTCTCATGTAAAATGTTTTATTAGGTTCTCAGCCAGCTAGGACACCTGCTTGAGGATATACTCATCCTCTTTGCTCTACTTGCCACCGTAGGCACCCAGGGCCATGTCGCCGCGACAGTGAAGCATGCTTCAAGTGTGGTCTTCCTGGCCATCGCATGAAGGACTGCCGCAAGGGCGAGATGAAGGGCACGTCGGGACATGCTGATACCAAGCCGCCTCCTACCACTGGACGCGTTTACACGACATCTCGCGATCAGGCCAACAAGTCTACAGGTACCATCACTGAAATCTTGTATATGTATGGTCAAGCTGCATGTGTTCTATTTGATACGGGTGCTACTCACTCGGTCATTTCTACTGCTTATGCCAAGAATGTTAGGATACTCCCCATGCCACTAGAGAATAGACTCAATATTTCCACGCCTTTGAGAGACTCTGTACTTATCACCCATGTGTACAAGAGTCTTCCCCTAGAGTTTTCCGATAAGGTTCGTCCTGTTGACGTACTTCCGTTGGACATGAATGACTTTGACATGATTTTGGGCATGGATTGGCTATCCAAGCATCATGCTACCATAGACTGCCATTCATATCGAGTCATCTTCGGTGATGTTAATGCACCAGAGTACATTCATAAAGGGTTCGTACCCGGCAGGTATGTACAAATCATATCAACCCTGCAAGCACGTGCACTACTGTCACATGGCTGCGAGGGTTATCTAGCTACGGTTCATGACATGCATGCTGAATCCCCATCAATTCAGGATCAGCCGATAGTGTCAGAATTTCAAGATGTATTTCCAGAAGAACTTTCGGGCATACCACCTGCACGTGAAGTGGAATTTAATATCAAGCTCATCCCAGGAGCTGAGCCGATTTCCAAGGTTCCCTATCGCATGGCTCCGATAGAGTTAAAGGAACTGAAGGATCAACTGCAAGAACTTCTGGAGCGAGGTTTCATTCAACCGAGCGCATCTCCCTGGGGCGCACCGGTCTTATTTGTTAAGAAGAAGGACGGCAGTATGCGTATTTGAATAGACTATCGCGAGCTTAACAAGATTACCATCAGGAATAGGTATCCACTGCCACGTATAGACGATCTGTTTGACCAAATCCAAGGGGCCAAACATTTCTCCAAGATTGATCTTAGGTCAGGCTACCATCAGCTACGGGTTAAGGAGCAGGACTCGCCAAGAATACTTTCCGTACACGCTATGGCCATTACGAATTTGTAGTTAATAAGTGTGAAAACACTTATCCTTTTACCACTTATTTCCAATAATAACAAGACCAAAACGTGTGATTTATGTCGTAAAAGTCGGAATTATGCGTGGTTTGTGTTTTTATTGTGTTTTAGGACCAAAAGATGAAAAAGGAAGAAAACACGGGCTTTCACGGGCTTTTATCGAAGAAAACGGGAAAAGACGGAGTCAAAAATAAAAAGAGTGCAAAAAGAACGGAAGTCCAAGGCCTATTCTGAAGATTTATCGAAGAACAAGTCTAAAGACAGAAGTTTAATGAAGTCGAAGAACTCGAGTCTAAATAAATGAAGAAATGTTAAAACGAGTTTAATTAATCCCGAGACGACATTGAAAAAGACAAAGAATTAAAGTCGAGTCGAGAAGACGTGAAGAAAGAAAGAAGATGCAACACATGCACTCCTTCCACCTTCCCTATAAATACCCTCCTAATACACATTAGGAGGGAGTTAGTCTTTAATTTTTTAGTTTTTCATTTTGCACTTTTCTTTCTAGTTTTAGAGAGAGAAAGTTCTAAACTTTCTCTCACTAAGTTTCATCTTTTCTTTTAATCTTTCAAGATTAAACATTTGTGTATTGCTTATTTCATTAATCAAGTTCTAGTTAAGCTTTTAATCCTTAATCTCTTTCTACCTTTCTTTGATTTTAGATTGATTTTGGTGCAAATCACATTAAATACGTGTTGATCTTAATGGTTTTGTGCTTAAAAAGTTAATCTTTTTGTTGCTACATAAGCTTTCATTTGATTATGCTTTAAGATTCTTGTGCTTATTGGCTTATTTATATGTTTAGCTTATTTACTAATTAAAAGTTTTCTTAAAAAGTTCATATTTTTATTGTTTGAATTTAAAGTTTGCTCATTTTAAGTTGGATAAGTTATGATTAGTGCTTATTTAATCCGTTTAGTTATCGATTCGTTTTAGTTTTGATGATAAGCTTATCAATATAGCTTATTTCCTAGCTTATTTCGAATCCCTTATATATCGGAAAGGGTACAAACCCCTTTTCGATCGTGATATTCCGACCAGCCACCACACCCCCTTTCCGATCACCCAATCGGAAAAGGGTTTTGAGTTTCCGATTAAAGCACCTATATTCCGATCACCTTGGATCGGAAAAGGGTTTAGTATTCCGATCAGGCCCTTGTTTGCATATTCCGATTTGAGTTGTTAATCCCAGTAATCCGATTTGGCAATTTTTGCATATTCCGATTGTGTGAAGTTTCAGTTATTCCGATCTGGGGGCACTTCTAATATTCCGATTGTGTATGTTTTGTGGCATTCCGACGGTGCAACGTTTATACATTCCGATCACCAGATCGGAATATATTCCGATCTGGACATTTGTTGGCATATTCCGATTGCACCACTTCCAACATTCCGATCAGCTCCATTTATTGCACTTTCCGATCAGATTCTGATCACTTTCCGATTTGGGAATTTTACTTGTTTAGTTTATTGTTTTTATAAAGTTTCCAAGTGTTAGTTTTATTAAGTGATCTAGTAATTTTCCTAATCTTGTCTTTATGTTTTTCAAGCATTTATTTTAACTCGTCATTTTATTTTTAATCTTTATACTTCTACTTTACTCAACGACACTTAATTACTTGCTATTAGTTTAAAATTAGATAAATCAACCAAACCATTCTCTTGTTCACCAAAAGACGACTGAGTCACACTTTAGACCGGTAATCAATTCGAAGAGGCTAGGGACTACGAATTTTGATACTTGGTTGCAAAATCTGAGTATTAAATGGCGCCGCTGCCGGCTCTTTTCGTTAAGATTAACTGTTTCTAGTGAGAGACGCATTGAATTTTGGGATCCGTTCTTTGAACGTTATTTTCCTTGCTTCAAAAATTTTCAAAATCCATAAAAAATATAAAACTCTTCAAAAATACAAAAACATTAAAAAATCAGAAAAAGCAATTCTTTTCCAAAAGGTTTTGCACCAAAAAGATTATATATAGATATTCTCTCTGTGAATATTTTTCTTCTGCAGGTGTATGCGTACTAGATCTTCGAACTATTCTGAGCCCGAGACTCGTGAAGATTTAGATATGGCTGGTGTTAATAACAACAATAATAACCCACCTCTACCCAATTTGAATAATAACAACAACAACAACAACAATGTTCCCCTACCTGATTTACGAACAATGGAGGAATTGTGTCAACCCACCATGAACGGACGCGGAGGCCCGATTGCGCCGATGCACGTCACGGCTCAGGAGTTTTCGTTGAAGCATCACATGATCCAACAAGTGCAAACTAACCCATTTCGCGGAATTCCGGATGATGATGCCAACAAACACCTCGACAAATTCATTACCATCACCCAAAGCATGAAGTGCCTCGGTGTTTCTATGGATGACCTTCGCCTTCAACTTTTTCCCCACTCTCTTTCTCACCATGCCGAAAAATGGTTTGACCGTCTCCCTAAGAATTCTATTCATACGTGGAATGACATGACTCAACGCTTTTTGTCGCGCTACTTCCCACCATCCATGGTCACAAGCCTTCGTAACCAAATCAGTGGATTCATGCAAGCCAATGATGAATCGCTCTTTGATGCTTGGGAACGATACAATGATTTGATCGACCGCTGTCTTAATCACAATATGCTCCCCGTCACTCTCATTGATACTTTCTACAATGGTCTCACTTTTTGTGATCGTGACACGATCAATGCCGCCGCCGGTGGTACTTTTATGAAAAGGAGACCGGAGGAGTGTAGAGAGTTGATTGAAAACATGACTACTCACCACAAGAATTGGGATTCATCTGCATCCTCAAGATCTAACTCGAGAGTCAATGTTTCTTCTACTACCTCCAATCCCGAGATATCCGAACTTACCCGACAAATCGCGAGTATGCACACGGATTTCATATCCATGGCCACAAACCACTTTCAACAAGCTAAAGCCGTTGCTATTTCTTGTGACACATGTGGTGGTCCTCATTCTTACAATGATTGTCCTTCTACCCAAGTCAATTTTTCTGAAAACGTTAACGCAGCATACGGTACTTATCCCACGGGAGGCTATCAAGCTCGTCCTCAAGGAGACCGTAGCTTGCTAAGTTATCGTTCAAATAACTATCTTGCTCCACCCGGTTTCCCTCCTCAAACCAAAACCAACAACAAAGCTATAACCGAAACAACCAATCCCAACCTCGTGCTAACAATCAATATCAATCCCAAAGAAACCCATACCCAACTCGAGGAAATTCTCAAGCTTACCAAGCTCCACCTCTCAATCAACCGAATGCATTGAATCAAGACGTCGAGACGTTCATGAAGACTAATCGGGAGCTGGTGACGAATCTTCAGAGTCAAGTCATCAACTTGAAGGGCGAAATGGCGAAACAAGGGAGCGATATTCGAGCCGAGCTAAGGAATGACATGGCAAAACAAAGCAATGAAATTCGTGCAGACATCAGAGATTCTTTCAGCACTCAAGCGCTTAAAATTCGTGATATGATTGGTTCGCTCATCCAAGGTAATCAACCCTCTTCTTCGGGTACTCTTCCGAGTAACACCGTTGTGAACCCAAGAGGGGAGATGAAAGCAATCACCACTCGTAGTGGAAAAGGTTATACGGAACCCGAGCTTCCTACACCTCCACCCGTGATTGTGAATAAGGAAAAAGAGCAACTTTCCTCACCTCCTTCACCTTCTATCCCCATTTCCCCACCACCCGTGGTTGTGAGTGATCCTACTCCCTTATAGCCTTCTTCTTCATCCAATATACCTTATCCTTCAAGGTTGAGGAAAGAGAAGCAAAAGAGCAAGGATGATATTCAGGTTTCAAACTTTCTAAAAATGTTTAAACAATTGAATTTTAACATCTCCTTTGCCGAGGCTCTCGCTCACATGCCTAAATACGCTAAAATGTTTAAAGATCTTCTAAGTGACAAGGAGAAGCTTCTTGACATTGCTCAGACCCAACTTAATGAGAATTGCTCCGCCGTTCTCATAAGGAAATTGCCCACCAAACTTGGTGATCCGGGTCGCTTCTTGATTCCTTGCAACTTCCCGGGAGTAGAGAATTGCATGGCCCTAGCCTATCTAGGTGCCAGTATAAACTTAATGCCTTTAAGTGTTTGGAAGCAATTATATCTCCCCGAGCTAGTCCCCACCAAAATGACTTTGGAATTATCTAACCGTACGGTTGCTTATCCAGTGGGGATAGCCGAAGATGTCTTTGTTAGCGTTGACAAATTCACCTTCCCGGCGGATTTTTTCGTCGTTGACTACGAGATGGATCCCCGTGTTCCATTAATCGTTGGACGTCCATTCCTGAGGACCGGTCGCACTCTCATTGATGTAGCCGCGGGCGAAATAATCATGAGAGTTGGTGACGATAAAATTGTCTTCAACATGGGTAAGATTTCTAAGCAACCTTATTCGTATGAGAGTGTTAATGCTATTGATGTTCTCGATGAGGCTTGTGAAGAACATTTTCATGATGCTTGCAAAAGTACTCTTTCTTCTCTACCCAATATTGAGACCGTTGCCTCAATTGCTCCAGCATTGACTCCTTTTGGAGAAAGTGACTTGGATGATTTCGAAGATAGCTTGGGTCCTCTCGATATTAAGTATGATAATTCGTCCACCGATTGGGATGAAGACATTCGTACTATTGAGAGACTTCTCAATTAGGACCCGTTTTCTCCTCCCTCTCCTAAAGAGGTGACTAATGATGATCCATCGTTAGTAACACCATCTATTGAGGATCCTCCTACTCTTGAGCTTAAGGACCTACCTCCTCATCTTGAGTACGTTTTCCTTGAAGACAACGAGAAGTTACCGGTCATCATCGCAAAGGACCTGAAAGAAGAAGAAAAATCCCGACTCATCGCCGTGTTGAAGAAGCATAAAAGAGCTATCGCTTGGAAAATCTCCGATATTCGCGGAATTGATCCTCACTTTTGCACACATAAAATTCTCATGGAGGACGACTTTAAGCCCACAATTCAAAGCCAACGAAGGGTGAATCCTAAAATCCATGAAGTCATCAAAAAAGAGGTTATCAAACTTCTTGATGCGGGTATGATTTACCCTATTTCGGATTCACCATGGGTGAGTCAAGTCCATTGTGTGCCTAAGAAAGGCGGCATCACCGTTGTGCCCAATCAAAACAACGAGTTGATTCCTACCCGTCTCGTTACTGGGTGGAGAGTTTGTATAGACTACCGCAAACTCAATGATGCCACGAGAAAGGATCATTTCCCTCTACCTTTTATAGACCAAATGCTTGAACGTTTAGCGGGTAATGAATATTACTGCTTTCTTGATGGTTTCTCGGGTTATTTCTAAATACCCATCGATCCCCAAGATCAAGAGAAGACAACATTCAATTGTCCCTATGGCACATTTGCCTACAAAAGGATGCCTTTTGGCTTATGCAATGCCCCCGGGACTTTCCAAAGGTGCATGTTGGCTATCTTCCATGACATGGTTGAGCAAACCATGGAAGTCTTCATGGATCGGTCTTTGGGGATTCCTTCTCTTCTTGCCTTGCCAATTTGGAACGTATGCTTAAGCGGTGCGAAGACACTCGCCTTGTTCTGAATTGGGAAAAATGCCATTTTATGGTAAAAGAAGGCATTGTGCTAGGCCACAAAATCTCTAAAGCCGGTCTTGAAGTCGACCGTGCTAAAGTAGATGTCATAGCCAAATTACCTCCACCTTCAACCGTGAAGGGTGTGAGAAGTTTTCTGGGTCATGCGGGCTTCTATCGTCGATTCATTCAGGATTTCTCTAAAATCGCTCGCCCGATGACCCACCTCTTGGAAAAAGATACTCCTTTTATCTTTTCTAAAGAGTGTATCGAAGCCTTCAATCTTCTTAAGGATAAGCTAACTAAGGCACCGGTCTTGGTTACCCCTAATTGGGAGCTGCCTTTTGAATTGATGTGCGATGCTAGCGACTTTGCTATTGGTGCGGTTTTGGGCCAAAGAGTGAATAAACACTTCCAACCAATCCACTATGCTATCAAAACAATAACGGGGGCTTAATTACATTATACGACAACCGAAAAGAGCTTTTAGATGTTGTCTATGCTTTTGAAAAATTTCGCCCCTATCTTGTTTTATCCCCCACCATCGTATACACGGACCATTCCGCGTTGAAGTACTTGATGACTAAGCATGATTCTAAGCCAAGACTTCTTTGCTGGGTTTTACTCCTTCAAGAATTCAACATTGAAATTCGTGACAAGAAGGGTGCCGAAAACCTAGCAGCGGATCATCTAAGTCGACTTGAGGATCCATATCAAGGGGATCATCCGAACAAAGAGATCAATAACTCTTTCCCCCTTGAGACCTTAATGTCTATAAATCTCAATCTTGATGACACCCCGTGGTTTGCCGACATTGCAAACTACTTAGCGGGTGGTATTCTCATCAAAGGGTTAACATCCCAACAAAAGAAGAAGTTCTTGAATGATGCTAAGACTTACTTTTGGGATGACCCTTATCTATTCAAACAATGTGCTGATCTGATCATTCGTCGTTGTGTTGATGGATCGGCAGCTTTGCAAATCCTTGATGCTTGCCATAGAGGACCCACTGATGGTCACTTTGGTCCCAACTACACCGCGAAGAAAGTGTTTGACGCTGGATTCTCTTGGCCCACCATTTATCGTGACGCTCACGAAATGGTTAAGCATTGTGATGCTTGCCAACGCCAAGGCAAGATCACACATAAAGATGAGATGCCTCAAAATTTCATACAGGAATGTGAAATCTTTGACGTATGGGGCATCGACTTTATGGGGCCATTTCCATCCTCCAAAGGTAACAAGTACATCCTCGTCGCAGTTGACTATGTTTCTAAATGGGTTGAAGCCAAGGCTCTCCCTACGAACGATGCGAGGGTGGTTGTGAACTTTTTGAAGCAGCTTTTCGCTCGATTCGGCGTTCCTCGTGCTATTATCAGTGACCGCGTGACTCATTTTTGCAACGATCAATTTGCAAGAGTCATGGCTAAGTATGGTGTCAATCACCGTCTTTCCACCGCCTATCATCCCCAAACCAATGGGCAAGCCGAGATATCCAAACGTGGATTGAAGCGAATTTTGGAGCGTACTGTGGGAGAGCATCGCGCCGCGTGGGCCGATAAGTTAGATGATGCTCTGTGGGCTTTCCGTACTGCTTATAAGACCCCGATCGGTTGTACACCTTATCGTCTTATGTACGGGAAAGCCTGCCACCTCCCCATCGAGCTGGAACATAAGGCGCACTGGGCCTTGAAGTGGGCTAACTTCGACATCAACAAAGCCGGTGATCATCGCAAGATTCAACTCAACGAGCTCAACGAACTGAGGAATGAAGCTTATGAGAACTCGCTGATCTACAAGGAGAAGACCAAGATCATTCATGACGCAAAAATCAAGAACCGAGAGTTCCACGTTGGTGATCAAGTCTTACTTTTTAACTCTCGGTTGAAGATCTTCTCTGGCAAGTTGAAGAGCCGCTGGTCTGGTCCATTCACCGTCGCCAAAGTCTTTCCATATGGGACCATTGAGCTTTCTCAGCCAAATGGGCCCAATTTCAAGGTGAACGGCCAGCGTTTGAAGCTGTACTTTGGTGAGGACATCTCTCATGAGATGATCCCATCCCTCACCATGTTCCCCATGAACTAAAATGGGTCGAGTCAGGCTCGTGACTCGGTGAACAAAAACAAGCGCTTCTCGGGATGCAACCCGTGATCTATCCTTTACTGCTTTCATAATAAGTGTAGGGGGAGCCCCGTATGTGTCTGTTGTCTTGTTTCTTGTGCTGTGCAGGGATTAAAGCTTCAAAGATCCACCTTGGTGACTTTTGACGAACCGTGATACCGTGTTCCCATCTTCCCGGTTCTATCCTAAAACTCTCGTGATTCAATATTTCATATTTTATATGTTCACATTGAATTCACTTTAGTGTCCTTTCCTTAGCAAGATTTAAACAAAGTGCACAATGTCATAAGTGTAGGGGAGTTTATTCCCACATGCTTAAACATTGAGGACAATGTTTATATCAAGTGTAGGGGGGGCTTCTATCGAAGTAAGTGGTCTTTTCCATGAATTTTCCCTCATTTTAACCGGAAAATTTGATTTTTCGACATTTTTCAAAATTTTTAATCTATTTTGGCCTAGTTGTATAGTTGTATTTTCCTTTGTTATGTTTATTTTCTTTCCATTGCTAGAATAAATTTTCAATAAAGTGGTTTTAAATTTTTCTTAGTCGTGAATATTTTGACTCAACCCGAGTTTACTTATCTAAGTTTACTCTAGCTAGTATCCTTAACGTGTTTAAGTCAAGTTTTGCTAGGCTTGTATATAGGGAGCTATAAAACGCGAAAGTCTTAACTCTCGCGGGTTAAGAACAAGAACTTTTCGCAAGTTCCTATAATTGATCCTAGAGAGTTGTTTATCAAGGGAACTTTAAAATGCGATTTCTAAAACTTGAAATAGTCTAAGAATTTGCAAGATCCTATAGATGACTCGAAAACCCAAAACTTTGATTTAATAGGCTAAGCATCCACGAGTCTCATTCCTTGAGATTTTAAACTCTGGAGAACGAATAGATGATAGAGTCAATTATAAGTTCGGTATTCTTTCGTGAATTTATGTGAGTTAATTATAAGCCTATTCTCCCTTCGCTTGTTAATAAAATTTATCTGCAATAAATAAGGTTGTACGATTTAAAAGGTTACTTAGCTTCTAGCCCAAGATCGTTTAAAAGTTGCTCGGTACGGATTAGAGTTCATAGCCAAGGCATAACTTATTGAAGCGTCTTTGAATAGACTATCGCGAGCTTAACAAGATTACCATCAGGAATAGGTATCCACTGCCACGTATAGACGATCTGTTTGACCAAATCCAAGGGGCCAAACATTTCTCCAAGATTGATCTTAGGTCAGGCTACCATCAGCTACGGGTTAAGGAGCAGGACATCGCCAAGAATACTTTCCGTACACGCTATGGCCATTACGAATTTGTAGTTAATAAGTGTGAAAACACTTATCCTTTTACCACTTATTTCCAATAATAACAAGACCAAAACGTGTGATTTATGTCGTAAAAGTCAGAATTATGCGTGGTTTGTGTTTTTATTGTGTTTTAGGACCAAAATATGAAAAAGGAAGAAAACACGGGCTTTCACGGGCTTTTATCGAAGAAAACGGGAAAAGACGAAGTCAAAAGATCAAGAGTGCAAAAAGAACGGAAGTCCAAGGCCTATTCTGAAGATTTATCGAAGAACAAGTCTAAAGATGGAAGTTTAATGAAGTCGAAGAACTCGAGTCTAAATAAATGAAGAAATGTTAAAACGAGTTTAATTAATCCCGAGACGACATCGAAAAAGACAAAGAATTAAAGTCGAGTCGAGAAGACGTGAAGAAAGAAAGAAGATGCAACACATGCACTCCTTCCACCTTCCCTATAAATACCCTCCTAATACACATTAGGAGGGAGTTAGTCTTTAATTTTTTAGTTTTTCATTTTGCACTTTTCTTTCTAGTTTTAGAGAGAGAAAGTTCTAAACTTTCTCTCACTAAGTTTCATCTTTTCTTTTAATCTTTCAAGATTAAACATTTGTGTATTTCTTATTTGATTAATCAAGTTCTAGTTAAGCTTTTAATCCTTAATCTCTTTCTACCTTTCTTTGATTTTAGATTGATTTTGGTGCAAATCACATTAAATACGTGTTGATCTTAATGGTTTTGTGCTTAAAAAGTTAATCTTTTTGTTCCTACATAAGCTTTCATTTGATTAAGCTTTAAGATTCTTGTGCTTATTGGCTTATTTTTATGTTTAGCTTATTTACTAATTAAAAGTTTTCTTAAAAAATTCATATTTTTATTGTTTGAATTTAAAGTTTGCTCATTTTAAGTTGGATAAGTTGTGATTAGTGCTTATTTAATCCGTTTAGTTATCGATTCGTTTTAGTTTTGGTGATAAGCTTATCAATATAGCTTATTTCCTAGCTTATTTCGAATCCCTTATATATCGGAAAGGGTACAAACCCCTTTCCGATCGTGATATTCCGACCAGCCACCCCCCCCCCCCTTTCCAATCACCCAATCAGAAAAGGGTTTTGAGGTTCCGATTAAAGCACCTATATTCCGATCACCTTGGATCGGAATAGGGTTTAGTATTCCGATCAGGCCCTTGTTTGCATATTCCGATTTGAGTTGTTAATCCCAGTATTCCGATTTGGCAATTTTTGCATATTCCGATTGTGTGAAGTTTCAGTTATTCCGATCTGGGGGCACTTCTAATATTCCGATTGTGTATGTTTTGTGGCATTCCGACGGTGCAACGTTTATACATTCTGATCACCAGATCGGAATATATTCCGATCTGGACATTTGTTGGCATATTCCGATTGCACCACTTCCAACATTCCGATCAGCTCCATTTATTGCACTTTCCGATCAGATTCTGGTCACTTTCCGATTTGGGAATTTTACTTGTTTTGTTCATTGTTTTTATAAAGTTTCTAAGTGTTAGTTTTATTAAGTGATCTAGTAATTTTCCTAATCTTGTCTTCAAGTTTTTCAAGAATTTATTTTAACTCGTCATTTTATTTTTAATCTTTATACTTCTACTTTACTCAACGACACTTAATTACTTGCTATTAGTTTAAAATTAGATATATCAACCAAACCATTCTCTTGTTCACCAAAAGACGATTGAGTCACACATTAGACCGGTAATCAATTCGAAGAGACTTGGGACTACGAATTTTGATACTTGGTTGCAAAATACGAGTATTAGTAGTCATGCCATTCGGCCTGACCAATGCTCCAACAGTGTTCATGGGTTTGATGAACAGAATCTTCCATGAATTTTTGGACAAGTTTGTCATTGTCTTCATCGATGACATTCTGATTGTCTCAAAGTCCAAGGAGGAACACAAAGACCATCTTCGTACAGTACTACAGATTCTTCGCCAGAAGCAGCTGTATGCTAAATTCTCCCAGTGTGAGTTCTGGTTAGACAAGGTGGCGTTATTAGGTCACATTTTATCAGCAGAAGGAATCACTATGGATCCAGCGAAGGTTGAGTCTATTACTAAGTGGCCAAGGCCGACATCAGCGACTGAAGTCTGTAGTTTCCTAGGCTTAGCTGGCTATTATTGTAGGTTCGTGGAGAACTTTTCCCGCCTAGCATTACCATTGACCAAACTGATGCGGAAAGGGGAGAAATTCGTCTGGACTGAAGAACGAGAGAAGAGCTTTGAAGACCTGAAGCAGAAGTTAGTATCTGAACCTATTCTTACTCTCCCATCTGGTACGGGTAGATTTCAAATCTATAGTGATGCATCGGGGAAGGGACTTGGCTATGTTCTCATGCAACATGTGAAAGTGATCGCGTACGCTTCACGGCAGCTTAAGCCTTATGAGGAAAATTACCCTACGCATGACTTAGAACTTGCTGCAGTCGTGTTTGCATTGAAGATATGGAGGCACTATTTGTATGGAGAATCATGTGATATTTTCACGGACCACAAGAGCTTGAAGTATATCTTCACTCAGCGTGAACTGAACATGAGACAGAGGAGATGGTTAGAGCTGTTGAAGGATTATGACATTAATCTGCAGTATCATCCCAGCAAGGCGAATGTAGTAGCAGATGCACTTAGCAGAAAGTCCGGAATGATCAACGACATTGAAATTGAGGAAGAAATCATAAGAGACTTGGAGCGACTATACATAGAGATCATGGTACGTGGACAACACGGTTACTGGGCTAATCTTAGAGTAGAACCCGAGTTACTCTCTAAGATCAAGGAAGCTCAGAAAGATGATGGAGAAATCTGGGCGATAATTCAGAATTTGGAGAAGCAAACATAATTCAGAGTAGATGCAGATGGTATCTTATCGCAGGGCACGCGACTTTGTGTTCCTGATGATCAAGAACTATGGGAAGCCTTGTTAGCTGAGGCTCATAGCTCCCCATTTTCTATACATCCTGGTTCGACTAAGATGTACCATGACATCAAGCAATACTTTTGGTGGAGTGGTATGAAACAGGATGTTGCCACTTACGTCTCCAAATGTCTTACCTGTCAGCAGGTTAAGATCGAGCATCAGCGATCTGGCGGTCTTCTTCAACCGTTAGATATTCCAGAGTGGAAGTGGGATAAAATCACCATGGATTTTGTTACTGGTCTTCCGCCAACCAAGAGTAAGCACGATGCAATTTGGGTTATCGTAGATCGACTTACCAAATCAGCTCATTTCTTACCGATCCGCAAGGAAGATTCGGTCAGTAAACTCGCCGATACTTATAGAAGGGAGATCATGAGACTCCACGGTGCTCCATCTAGCATCGTCTTAGACAGAGATCCTCGATTCACTTCACGATTTTGGAAAGGGCTGCAGAAAGCTTGGGGTACACAACTTAAGCTTAGCACGGCTTTTCATCCTCAAACAGACGGGCAGACGGAGAGAACGATTCAGACATTGGAAGACATGTTTAGGTCATGTGCGTTGGAATGGACGGGTGATTGGGACGATTATATCTGTTTGGTGGAGTTTGCATACAACAACAGTTGGCACGCAAGTATCAAGTGTGTTCCTTTCGAGATGTTGTATGGCAGAAAGTGTCGCGCCCCAATCTGTTGGGATCAGGTTGGCGAGCGAACACTTGAAGGACCAGAAATCATCGAGCTGACTAATGAGAAGGTCGCAGTAGCGAAGCAGAAACTGCAAGAAGCACGGTCACGTTAGAAGAGCTACGCAGACAAGCATCGTAGGGATATACATTTTAACGTAGGAGATAACGTTTTCCTTAAGTTTTCGCGGCACGTGGTGTTAGACGTTTTGGAATTAAAGGGAAGCTCAGTCCTCGATTCATCGGACCGTTTGATATCATTGAACGAGCCGCTGAAGTATCTTACCGTTTAGCGTTACCTCCGCAGCTTTCTCATGTACACAATGTGTTTCATGTGTCCTTACTCAGAGGGTACCAGTATCATCCCCTTCACATGGTTCAGTATCCACTGGAACAGATTCGTGAAGATCTCACTTTCGTAGAAGAACCCGAACGAGTTCTTGACAGACAAGAACGAGTCATAAGAAGGAAGCCGATTCCATTCGTCAAAATCCTTTGGAGGGATCATACCGAGCGGGAAGCCACTTGGGAAACAGAGGAGTCTATCCGGGCTTCTTACCCTCATTTCATATTTTGAATTCGGGAATGTTCCTCTTTTCCAGTTTATGTTATCTATAATTCGGGGACGAATTATTCTTTTTAGGGGGGAAGAGTTGTAAAACCCGCATGCTTTTACCATGAATACTACCCTTAAGATCATACGTACATGACTAGAAATTTCCTTTTATAACACGTTTATGTTTCATGAACAAGAATTACAAGTATTACGTACGTGTTATAACACGATAAGTATTTATTACGTATGAACACACGATAAATATTCCAATAATAATAATAATCACGAACATACGAACATGAAATCATGAACGTAAATTAAGCACGAGCTAATATTACGTATGTATATATATTTATTACGAACACGAATAAATATATTAAGTCACGATCGATAACTAGTTAGAACACGTAATTTACGAACACGAGAACACACTATTATTTTAGACACGAGAAAGGTTCGGGTTACCCCCATGTGGGCCCCATGCCGCGGCTAGAACAAGGAAAAGGGCCAAGCCCATATTTTTTTTACTAAACATGGAAAAGAGGAAAAACATGTTCATTATTTACAAAATTTAGAAAATAAGAAAAACCCTAGTTTTTCTTTTCTTTGCTCCTTGGCCGCCGGGTTTACAACACCACAAGGGTGATTCGAGTTGATTTTGATCTTTGATTTCTTGCAAGGATCGTTAGTGTGTTCATCTTCTTGATTCCACGTAATTGGTATAAACCCTAACTTCTTTTATTTTATGTTTTGATCTATTTAATCACATAAAATCATGATTCTTTTAATAAACTAATTAAAAACAAATAATTAAACATGTTCTAATCACGGGGTTTAAATCAAATCATGGGTTTAGGGGTGTTTTGTTGTGGCCGACGCCTAACCGAGCCCCAAGGAGGTCTCGACTTGGCTTATTTCGCACCACCGAGACCATATGGTCTCGGTATGGTGGTGATGGTGTCACGACAGCAGCAAGGGCAATGGAAACCCCGACCTTGGTCGGGGTATGGTGATGGTTACGGGTCCGGTTCATGGGTTTTAATCACGGGTCCGGTTCATGAATCATTTTTTTAAGGTTTATGATTTTTACAACTTATATTATTTTTTTTACAATAATTAAATTAAATTAATTAAAAGCATGAACATGGTTAATTTAATTTAAATGACTTAGGTTATTAATTTAATTATTAATTCATGAATTTTAACCTAAGTATTTATCTTTAATTAGACTATATAATTAATTAATTATTAAAACCATGACTTATAATTAATTAATTTACATGACTTAGGTTATATTATTAATAGATAATAATACATGTTTTAACCTAAGTATTTGACCTTTATTTAATTAAAATCATGTTATATTTAATTAAATACTTTAATCTATAATTTATTTAGTTCACATGAAATAATTAATAAACTATACTTTATAATCACATGACTTAGAATATTAATCAGTAAAACACTTAAGCTTATATAATTAGCTTAATTATCCAGCTTATATCTAATTATGGAAACTTTCTATTTTTATAAACTTATTTATTTAAGGCAGCTAATCTATTTATGGAAACTTTTTATTTTTGGAAACTTATCTATTTTAAGTAGTATTTCTATTTTTGGAAACTTTCTATTTTTAATAACTTTCTATTTTTGGAAACTTTCTATTTTTGGAAACTTTCTATATTTGGAAACTTTCTAATTTTTTGGAAACTTTCTATTTTTGGTAACTTTCTATTTTTGGAAACTTTCTATTTTAGGAAACATGCTATTTTTAGAAAGTTACTTATTATTACACAACAAGTATAATAATACATGAAATACAAGTAATACTTAATCAGAATAGACAGAATATATGATAAACACAGTATAAAGCTTAAATTAGTAAAACATGACACGAACATATAAAACAAGCTAAGACATGATATAAAACCAGTTACGTACTCAGTAATCAGATACTTATACACGTATGTATTTATGTAGCATTAGTGATACCGAAGTAGGACTCTCTTCCGTTCGTCTTCTTCGTTCACTGGACATAAGGTACGGATTCTCCGTCCTTTCAGTATGGACATTCTTTCCTTATTAGGATTCCCCGTATGCAGCCAACTGTTTTCCCTAGTATATGTTTATATGTTTTAATTGCTTATGTTTAATTAGAATACCTAAAGCCATATACATGCATGAACAGTTTCACCTAGTTATGGAGGTACCATAACCATAACACTGGAGGCACCAGTGTTATGACTTCACCACGACGGAGTGATAACTCGTGGCGTCCCTTTCAGCTTTTCGCCATTTATTATTATCAGGTGGGGCGTATGGGTGCATCCTAGTTACATGTTTTCAGCAGATTACTTAGTGTGAATGTGGTGTGTGCCTTGCATCCTTCACAAGGAGCTGATCCGTCCTACCCAAAACCAGTATATTAAATTAGAGGCAGCCCCTCTAATTTGCATGACGAGGTCACCCCTCCAAGTATTCATGCACGTTGATATTTCATGACCTATATTGGCTAATGGTAAAATATGTTAAACAGTTTTTACAAGATAAACATAAGGCTTTTCAAACTATAAAACCAGTTTTACTAAGATATAACCGGGTTATCCAGGACTTAGTTTCTTCCGCTGTTTCATGCTTTTATGCTTATATTTTTCATTCTTTACTTGTATATCCGTGCACTGAGCGTATTGCTCAGCCGTTTTCCTTTTCATGTTCCCAAAACGGCAGGTACTCAGGGACGCTCGTAGACTTTAAGCGTACGTGCATATGGACTGGAAGCTTTCTAGCCTTCTTTACTTTATGCATTTATCTATACTTTATACTCATTTCCATGGACATTGTTTAGTCCTTTCATTTACAGTACTTATGTTTGTGTGTGATGAGTTCTACTTTTGGACTACCGATGTTTGATTTCGGTATTTCCTTTATGGTCATGTAATGTTTAGACATTTATCCTTGTATGCTTTGATGACACGCCATAATCACACCTGACATTCCATTTATCAAAATGGGGTGTTACAACATAATGGACAAGTTCACACACAACTTATAGAAGTATAGCACATAAGTATGTGTTCTAGGATTAATGGGTGAAACTTTATTTCATAAAATCATGGTAAAATCATGGATTTTACAACACCACCCCGTTATTTTAGCTTTATCCTCAAAGCTACTAAAAACATAGTTATCTTTTAAATGCAAGATGTTCTAAGTATATGGTTCATGTCGAACACTCTTTCTCAGAAATGAATGGTGACTTTAATACGAAACGGTCTATATCTAGGTTACCTTTATACGTCCGGTTGAGCAGTAATGGAGGCTGCTGCTATGGATGGATAAAAGGGAATACAAAAAGATCTTTATCCGGGTCGCGCTATACATCCGATTGAGCAGTAAAGGAGACTGCTGCGGTGGATGGATAGGAAGGGAATGCAAAGAGATCTTTATCCGGGTCGCACTATTCATCCGTTTGAGCAGTAAAGGAGACTGCTGCGGTGGATGGATAGGAAGGGATTGCAAAGAGATCTTTATCTGGGTCGCACTATTCATTCGTTTGAGCAGTAAAGGAGACTGCTGCGGTGGATGGATAGGAAGGGAATGCAAAGAGATCTTTATCCGGGTCGCACTATTCATCCGTTTGAGCAGTAAAGGAGACTGATGTGGTGGATGGATAGGAAGGGAATGCAAAGAGATCTTTATTCGGGTCGCACTATTCATCCGTTTGAGCAGTAAAGGAGACTGCTGCGGTGGATGGATAGGAAGGGAATGCAAAGAGATCTTTATCCGGGTCATACTATTCGTCCGTTTGAGCAGTAAAGTAGACTGCTACGGTGGATGGATAGGAAGGGAATGCAAAGAGATCTTTATCCGGGTCGCACTATTCATCCATTTGAGCAGTAAAGGAGACTGCTGCGGTGGATGGATAGGAAGGGAATGCAAAAAGATCTTTGTCCGGGTCGCACTATTCATCCGTTTGAGCAGTAAAGGAGACTGTTGCGGTGGATGGATAGGCACGGGCCTTTTAACGGGGGTTGCAATTATGTACTTTCAAGAGCTGGGAGAGGACCAATGGTGTTGTGGATTTGGTTAGGAGGGCAAATCAACTAAAAATGATTTCTGATATGAGGAGGACACGCCAGCATGTTTTATATGCTGGGGAAGCTGGGGATGTATTTTATCCGCATCCTTTTCACGGGTGAGATATAGGTTATATCTCCACACCCGATGATGAAAATTGGGGGTTGAAGGTAAAATAAATTATTTTAACTATAACCCCAGCTATGTCAACAGCTTTATGAAAAGACTTACACTTATACCTCAAGCTTGTGGGATACAAACATTAGTTAATAGTACTGAAGTTTCTACCCAACATAGAGGTTATGATTATTGTTGATGACGATTGGGTAAGAAGTTGCAAAGAATCTGCTTTATTTGCCGCGGGGCTGAGCGAGAGGGGCGCAGAAAAGAAGTACCTCAAATGGTGGAAATAAAAGAAGATACCAAGAATAAAGAAGTGCGCGCCTTGTGGGGTGCCGCAACAAGGGTCATGCATCCACTATCACTGGTTCAAAATTTTCACAAATTCTGACTTCTAAAGAGAGGAAATTACACCTCCCAGAGTCTAGTGGTTGATGGTATTGTCGAACTAATTGGAACCGAAGAGGAAAAAGGAATGTCCAAAAACATGGGACATTTAACATCTCTTTACGAGGGATGTCGAACATAGCCCTACAAAATACACCCATTGTGAGTTGGATGTGTCTTCCAGGTTTAGGGTTGCCTAAGTGGCGGATATAACCCTACAAAATACACCCATTATGAGTTGGATGTGTCTTTCAAGTTTAGGGTTGCCTAAGTGGCGGATATAACCCTACAAAATACACCCATTGTGAGTTGGATGTGTCTTTCAGGTTTAGGAGGGGGAAAAACAGGTTAAAGAAATGGGGCATCCCTTGACCAAGTATTCCCTGGCTTGCTTGGTGCTAGAAATGACACTATGTCTAGTGTTAGTTATATCGGGGTTACCGTCCCCAGTATAATCAAGGTTTCATTTCCCCAAGGTATACGAACCAATTTTGATCGCATAGGATAACTGAATGACATTTGTTAGTCAATTCGTGCTAATGATGACATCAAAGCTACCAAGACTTACTGGAATCTGATTGATGTAAAACGGGTGATTGGAAAGTTTTAAGGAACAACCTCGAATGATGGTGTTAACCATCATAACTTTTCCGTCGACTATTCTACATCATAATAGGAGTCTAGAACTAACGGAGGGATTTACAATACCTTACTAAACTTAGAAAATATAATGCTTTGGTCTGCCCATATGTCAAACAAGATAGATGCATATCATTGGTTTAGTAAGAACGTACCAGGGACGACGTTGGAGTCTGGATTAGCTTGGGCATTGCCGGCCATGTACACTTGCGAAGAAGTTCCCTTGTTGTCCTTCTTCTGATTGGCCAACTTGGGACTGTCAGGTCTCACATGCCTAGGGGTTCCACACTCGTAACATACTACAACTTTCTTTGGTCCACTACTGCTTCCACCTGCGGGGTTTCGGTTTCCCTGCTGCCCACTTCCATTCCTACGTGCATTGGACTTGCCCTTGTTGCTATTTTCGGGATTCGTATTGGGTCGACCCGGGGTAGAAACATTTGTTTGACAATCACGAGAAAAATGTCCTTGTTGGCCACACTTGTAACACCCTTGGCATTGTCCTCCAACAATATGATGATAGTTTCACTTCGGACACTTGCGCTTGGATCCCGAGTAGTTCTTGGTGCGGGTTGTGGGAGTAGTGTCATCAACTTGCCCAACGTTTTGCTTTTTGGAAGGCTGCTGGTGCTGGCTACGAGAGCTTTCATCGGATTTTCTATTGTTGTCCGTTTGCCTTTCGGACAGATTACGGGCTCGCTTGTTGATCAGCTCAGTCGCAAATTCCATAGCACCTTCAACGGTAGTGGGTCGTGAAGCTAGCACACTGTCATGGATGTTGTCAGGGAGTCCGCTGACATACTTCTCAATCTTGTCACTCCTTAGAGGGAACATTCTGGTGCACATCAAGCTTAACTCTTGAAATATTTGGTTGTACCAAAGGATATCATTTTTCTTACACTTTAGATCCCACAGTTCGATTTCCAACTTCTTCATTTCTCCTCTGGGACAGTATTTCTCAGTCATTCTCTCCTTGAGGTTGGCCCAAGTGAGAGTATAGGCAGTGTCATGTCCAAGGGTGGCAACCACAGAGTTCCACCAGGTAAGGGCGCTCTCGAGTAGGGTGCATGTAGCAAACTTAACCCTGTTCTCATCAGCACAGTCGCTGATGCGGAAAACTGTCTCTAGTCTTTCAAACCATTGCATCAATTCAACAGCTCCTTCTTTTCCTCGGTAGTATGAGGGTTTGCATTTCAAGAAGTCGGGGTAAGAACAACCCCTGTTGACGTTGTTTCTGCGCATGATGTGGTTTGGATCATTGTTTATATTCGGATTACCTTCTCTGGCTGCCATAGCTGCCGTAATGCCTTCACCAATCATCTCCCTGAGTTGAGCAGCGACAGCATTATGAGTAGCTTTAGGAGATTCGGTATTAGCGGTGTTGGAAGCAGTTGCATTATTGGAGTTTGATCTCGTAATCACCATTTGTCTATAATCATACACAAAATGAGATTATTAGTTCAAACGTTAGTACAGTTTTTATATTATTTGCAAGAGATGATTTCATGCATAAAATTCATAACAAATTTGGATAACCTGTCAGGTTTCATAATATAATACTTTGCACAACAGATATATCATAAGAGAGTGATTACATGCAAATTTCCGTAAGGAATTAAACATTCATCAAGCATATCAAATCCGGGACAAAGACTTAGCTAGCCTTGTCCTGGGTAGTGGTACACATTGTCTTAAGTACATCATATCCAAAATACATGCCTGAAAAAGGAAAGTAGAATACATGGATACATCACCAAAAGCTGAAAAGAAATAAAAGTGCAAAGGCCCTATGTCATGATAGCCGGGATGCAATCCGTAAGCTTATCATGACGTACAAGAAGTCTAGTACGTCTATACTAATCCTGCCTAGATGGTCCACTAGATGAGGTCGGTGCTGATGGTGCTGATGGAGCTGGTGGAGCTGCATAATTCCTCCTGGTGTTCCATAAAGTCCGAACTGTCGTTCGGGTCTCCTTAAGCGCACGAAGTGCTGATAGTAGCTGGTTCCGGAGTCTATCGACGACCCCCCGGAGATAAGACATCTCCCTAGTAACCCCATCATGCCAGACAGTGGTGAGATCAAAGAAAATAGTTAATGTTTGCTCTTGAGCAGAAAGAGCAGCATGGGTCTGATGTTGCAGACCCTCCATGACTTAAATGCACTGGTGGAGATGGTAGTTCTCCTCCAATAACAACTTCAATGCCTCGTCTGTCCTAGCCTGGATGCCTTTAGCGGTCTGGGATTCTCCTCTCATAGTGCGAAAGAGAGAGCCGATACGATCGTGGATGACGGCGTGGCCTTGTTGACTGGCTGTCAACTGGCTGCGGAGGTCAGATATCTCTCGCTCCTGGCGTGCGGCCAGTGCGGCAATCTGGGCCTGGACGGAATCGATACGCCCTGCCCCGGAGCCTTGCCCGATCTCATAAGTGGAGACGGGAATGGACCCGGAAAAATAGCCCGATGGTATGCCAGGAAGAACCTGGTCCTCCTCCATAGAGGTTGGGGCCAGTATGGCTGATGCTGAGATAGAAAAAGGGTCCTCTGGGAGTACAGCTTCGATAGTTGGGTCATCCTCTGAATCCGAGGCTGATAACCATCCACACTGCGTCGACCGTGGAGATGAACAAACAACTCCAATAGGAGCTACTACGGGTAGAAGAGTCGAAGGTGCAGTAGGCGGAGTCATGATGCTCTGAAATAATATTATTTTAAGTTTGAAGTAAGCATAAGCTTACAAACGAAGAACAATATTATTTTAGATTACATGTTTTATGAAATATATCCCTTTTTAAACAATTATCATAATGTTTTAAGGTTACATATATTAATACTTATATATATATATATGTTATCATTTAAGCAGTTCATTTAACAATTTGTAAGTGCAAGGTTTGGTTTAGTATTTCCTATATTTTTATTTCAGTATTTTACTAAGCAGTGTAAAATTTTCAAGTTTAGCATATCTAATATTTTCCATAACAATATTTCACTAAACAGTATTAATAACCAAGTTTAGTAACAATTTGTACATGCTTAGTTCACAAAGCACATAATGCCCTAAGATCTATATGCTTAGCTAATACGGTCCCCAAAAAAAATCCCAAAAGATTTTTATAAAGTTATAGTCCAGTTTTAAATAAAAGAAAAATTACTTTATTTTTATTTTATTTAAAAATTTATCTGGTTCTCTATAACTAATGCTCTGATACCATTCTCTGTGACACCCTGGGTAGGGTCAAAATATGCGGAAATATCCACGGAGATGTCACTAGGGTGGATCGATAGCACATAGTCCATAGAGCATAAGATAAAGAGTTATTCAAATCAGATTACATGATTATTAAACAAATTTATAAAAATTGTCTTCAACATGACAAAGGTAGATTGTTTATGTTTCCCCAAATAGAACCCCTGACGAGTCCTACAATGCAGATTACTAAGATGCTGGAGACCATGCACACATCACGTACTAACTTCATTTTCCTGAGAAAAACATGCTAGAGGGTCAACATAAAGTTGGTGAATTTACAGGTTTAACATTTATTAGTTTGGACATACAATAATTATAGAAGTAACAATGCACAAAGCATTTTTACTAAAATTTAAATTACATTTGTTTATTATTAGAAACTGAAGCTTAACCTTCCATAGTCCTCAACAGATGAGGACGTAGTGTCTTACAAAAAGACACCCAACCCAGTTCCAACATGGTAGACATCTGTTGTCCTGGCCAAGGCACAGTGAGCATGACTCACCCAGATGGGGATGGTCAATCCCTAATAGATCTATTTATAACATTCGGGCGATTTACAACAATTTAACAGTTTCAATAATAATCAATCATAGTCAAGTTTATACAGTTCTGTTATGTCCATTAAGTGTTTGCATGTTTTCTCCCCCGTAGAGGACAAGTTTTATAAAAGTTTATATGGGGCTGTAAACTCACCTGGGAGTTGGCAAAAGCTGTATAACATGAATATCCAAATAATGCTCACGCCAAAAGTTATGCCTAATCAAACAGTACAGTCTTAATAGATAGTACAAAGAACATATGTGTATGCTTATACAGATTTTTAGTCAGTTCATTTATGCTACGGTATTAGTCTAAATAACCGTAGTTCAAGTATAAAAAATATTCATTTAAACTTATCTATATAAGTTTCATTTCTAAGTAAACGTAAAATGTTTAACTTTTAATATCAGTTAGCATATATGTATTAATAACAATCATTCAACTTACAATTAAGTTTCTTATTTAAGTAGACATAAAATGTCCTACTTAAAATATTAGTTTACGTTCTCCGTTCATGTATTATAATCACTCATTTACTATTAAGTTTCATTATTAAGTAAACATAAAAAGTTCTACTTAATATTAGTTTACGTTCATAGTTCATGTATTATAATCATTCATTTAAACTTACTATTAAGTTTCATATTTTAAGTAGACGTAAGGTGTTATACTTAAATATTAGTATTCAATTTATCCAACGTTCATATAAATTTTTGTTTTCTAAAAGTATATGAGTTCATGCATTAATAATACATATTCATAATTGTTTATACAATTTATTCCCTACAGCAAATATAAATATTTTATTTAACTTTGAAGTTTCCATAAATTATTTTAACATTTATAAAATAAATTATATATTATAAGTTTAAGAATTTATATTATAAACTTTTATAGTTTAGGGTTTGTTTAAGTTTTACTAGGTTTAAAAATAGAATTAGGGTTAGGGTTTGTTAAAGTTTCGGAACATGGCAAAACTAGTCCCTCCATATTTTTAAACAAAGTAAACTTTCGGATTATTACACATTTGGTACCTAGGGCTTGTTTAAGTTTCGGCTTATGGCAGATTTAGTCCCCTTAGTTAAATCTAGGTTTTACCACTTTCATAAAATGACCAAAACAGCCCCTAGGGCTTCTTTAAGTTTTGGATTAATACAACAAGGGTCCCTAGGGTTTTAAAATGACAAAATAACTTTTAGAAACTTCCCAAAATGGTCCCTAGGGTTTAATATGCCACGGATGGTATCTATTAAACCCTACACTTTTGGATAATTACATTTTCAGTCCTTGTGTTTACTAATTCATCAAGACAAGTTTCATAAGTCACGGTTTTAGTCTTTAAGTTTCATAAATTGTCATTTTACTCCAAAAGTTTTTATAAGTTACATTTTATTACAAAAACTTTTATTTAACATTCAAAATCGTATATGGGCTCATTAAATGGGCTAAAAATCTAATGGGCTATCTAGTGGGCCTAAATACATTTTTAAGTTTACTTACTTATTAAATGAGCCTTTAACACATTTATTGGGCTTAAATACATCTTAATTCCATTAATCATTTTAAGTGGGTTCAAGTATAAACATAAGTCCTTTAGGTTACTAAGATTTATTAAATGGGCTTATTAGGTCCATTAAGTCTTCGACTAACATTGCATGGGCTTAAATAGTCCATTAACACTACTTTATATTTTATGTAAGTATTAACTTAGGATTTTCTTTAAGTTTATTATGAGCTTATTCATATTTAGTTTTTAAATCTAAATAAAAAGAATAAAACTAATAGTTGATTTTATGTGATGATCCAAATTAGATCTAGGTGTGTTACAAGGTTGCATGCACGTCATAAGCCCTAATAGGAGCTTATAACTCACGGCTATAATTTGTTATAGCTTATTAAGATGAGTTAAACTTGTTTTAAGGTTGCATGTACTTATATGTGTCCAAATTAAGATCTAGCTATGTACAAGTAAAGAAAACAAGTCACAAGTCCAAAATGAGATCTAACTATGTCTAGACCTAAAAATCAATCATAGATCCATGTACACTCATATATAGCCCACGGCTATATTTCTAAATCTTGGTGTTTCCAAGATGCACACTTTAGCTAGTTTGTGTGTCTTGTAAATATTTACAAAAATACATTATGATTCTCTAGGTTACATGCATGTTCCCAATGTTACCATTATTCCAAGAAGACTACATATAGTCCACGGCTATATTGTCTTCTCCCAAGGTTCCCATAAGATTTTTATAAGCTTTTTTTATGTTTATTATGCTCAACTTAACTCTATCATTAGATCTATGGTTTATATAAGCATGCATGTACATCTAACCTATTTTAGGTCATATGTAACCCACGGCTGCATATATACACATAAGTTATTTTTGTGATTTTTAGTATTCCATTTCACATGTAATATTATGTTTCCCATTATTAAAAACTTGGTACATAACTCCTAGTTAATCCACTTAATATGCCGTGACCTTCTAGGTCATGGTTTTCATGGTTTTTGAGTTACACATGTTTACTCATGAGATCTATGATTATTAGTTAACCAATATCCCAAAAGTAAGATTTGTAACCCACGTAACATTTTAAACTCATAAAATGGTTCATATGATTTTTAATCAATGATAAAAACATAGAGTACAAGCCTTAGGTTTCTTTATTAAAAAGTTTTAACCATAACTATGGTGATCTAAAATATGCCGTGACCTAGGATGGCCATGGATTTACCAAATCTTGATTTTAACAAGTTATTTACATGTGTTTATAGATGTATGATGATGCATGCAAGTGAAGAAATGAAAGAGCATAAGGAGTATACCTTTCTTCCTTAAAAGTACCAAAGATGATCTAGATGAACAAGGAGATTAGAGATCTAATCTAGTTGATGAAGAAAACCCTAATATAAACCAATTCGTGGCCTTATAGATTTGGTTAGGGCTTGTTTATAGTGATTCCAAAAAGAGATGATGCTAACAAATGATTTGTAATCAAGATGGGACAAAGATTTATTTGATTTAATGAACAACTTTGGATTTTTGTGGCTTATAGCCGAAATTTTGAGAGAGAAAGATGAAGAGAGAAGTGAGATTGCATGTATGTGAAATGGGAATGTGTGTTTCGGCTTAAAGAAGAGAGAAGGAAAGGGAATGAAAAAGGCATGATTGCCTTGGTAAGAACACTTATGCCAAGTGTAGGCTTTTGTGTTTCCCATGCATCTCTTCTCCTTCCACCTACACCTTGGTGCCGTGTAACATTCACCAAAGGGGGAAAGATAGGCTTTGGTCATGGGCTTATGTCGGGCTTAATATAGTAGACAAGATCTTGGGCTAGTCCAAGAAAGGTTAAGCAAGCCCATAGTGTGTATACACATATACATAGCTACATATGTGCAATGTAGTATATTTCCAAATTTTGTTAAGTGTTGTATATTTCAAATATTAAGTATACATTTTACTACTTGTTATCCCTAGTTTTAAGTACAAGGTTTAAGCTATGTAACTTATTTACAACCAATATGGATGTAAAGGTATAAGTACATAATGGACAAGTTCACACACAACTTATAGAAGTATAGCACATAAGTATGTGTTCTAGGATTAATGGGTGAAACTTTATTTCATAAAATCATGGTAAAATCATGGATTTTACACGTACACAGTAATCAGAATACTTATACATGTATATTATGTATGTAGCATTAGTGAGATCGAAGTAGGACTCTCTTCCGTTCGTCTTCTTCGGTCACTGGACATAAGGTACAGATTCTCCGTCCTTTCAGTATGGATATTCTTTCTTATTAGGATTCCCCGTATGCAGCCAACCGTTTTCCCAAGTATATGTTTTATATGTTTTGATTTGCTTATGTTTAATTAAATGCCTAACCCATATAAATGCATAACCAGTTCCACCTAGTTATGGAGGTACCATAACCGTAACACTAGAGGCACCAGTGTTATGACTTCACCACGGCGGAGTGATAGCTCGTGGTGTCCCTTTCAGATTTTGGCCATATTATTATGTTATCATGTGGGGCGTATGGGTGCATCCTAGACAGAATATATAATAAACACAGTATAAAGCTTAAATCAGTAAAACATGACATGAACATATAAAACAAGCTAAGACATGATATAAAACTAGTTACGTACTCAGTAATCAGATACTTATACACGTATGTATTTATGTAGCATT
Organism: Glebionis coronaria; assembly: GCA_025667525.1. Taxonomy (NCBI): domain Eukaryota; kingdom Viridiplantae; phylum Streptophyta; class Magnoliopsida; order Asterales; family Asteraceae; genus Glebionis; species Glebionis coronaria. The sequence goes on from JANFOE010000193.1 coordinate 3,781,639, forward strand.
AGTGATACCGAAGTAGGACTCTCTTCCGTTCGTCTTCTTCGTTTACTGGACATAAGGTACGGATTCTCCGTCCTTTCAGTATGGACATTCTTTCCTTATTAGGATTCCCCGTATGCAGCCAACTGCTTTCCCTAGTATATGTTTATATGTTTTGATTGCTTATGTTTAATTAGAATACCTAGAGCCATATACATGCATGACCAGTTTCACCTAGTTATGGAGGTACCATAACCATAACACTGGAGGCACCAGTGTTATGACTTCACCACGGCGGAGTGATAGCTCGTGGCGTCCCTTTCAGCTTTTGGCCATTTATTATTATCAGGTGGGGCATATGGGTGCATCCTAGTTACATGCTTTCAGCAGATTACTCAGTGTGAATGTGGTGTGTGCCTTGCATCCTTCACAAGGAGCTGATCCCTCCTACCCAAAACCAGTATATTAAATTAGAGACAGCCCCTCTAATTTGCATGACGAGGTCACCCCTCCAAGTATTCATGCACGTTGATATTTCATGACCTATATTGGCTAATGGTAAACATGTTAAACCGTTTTTATAAGATAAACATAAGGCTTTCCAAACTATAAAACCAGTTTTACTAAGTTATACCAGGTTTTATAAGACTTAATCAATTCCGCTGCTATATGTTGTATATGCTTATGTTATTCATTTTATTCTTGTATATCCGTGCACTAAGCGTTATTCTCAGCCGTTTTCCTTTCAGGTTCCCAAAACGGCAGGTACTCAGGGACGCTCGTAGAATTTAAGCGTACGTGCATATGGATTGGAAGCTTTCTAGCCTTTATTACTTTATGCTTATCCTCATACTTTTGCTACTTATTTCTATGGAAATTGTTTAGTCCTTTTCATTTACAGTACTTATGTTTGTGTGTGATGAGCTTTACTTTAGGGTACCGATGTTTGGTTCCGGTATTTCCTTTATGGTCATGTAATATTTAATACATTTATCCTTGTATGCTTTGATTACATGCCATAATCACGCGTGACATTCCATTTACTAAAATGGGGTGTTACAATTATGGTATCAGAGCCAAGGCTTTGACCTGTAGGCTCTCAAAACACGACCTATGATTAGTGGGTAGTCACTATGGTCTTCTTAGAACTGACAGTCGGTTTTCATGCATTCATTGTTTTCATGCATTCATATATATGTCATTGTCACAGGTTTATGACTCAGTAATGGTTGGTACAGGACTGGCCCTATTTAGTCGCATGTGCTTTTATCGAAACTTTTAACTTTGGGACCGACCCATTGGCGTCCCCTCGCCATGTCTGTTGTCTTGAGTGAACTGACCATAAGCGTTCACTCTCGCGCATATAAAAGTTTTCATAAAACTGCATCATGCATTCATGTACTAGTTTTCCTGCATAAAATTTTTCTCATGATTTATTGGTATAATTTTTTTTCATGTATATATTTTATGTTTTGATCAGTTTAATCATGTATTTTTATGTTATACTGTCAGATGGTTCTCACACGCGAACAGGAACAACTCAATGCAACAGTCCAAGCTGCGATGCAAGCTATGCTTCCTCAGCTGAGGAACGAAATCAGGGCTGAGGTGCAGGCTGCCAACAATCAGCAACAGCACCCAGTACCTCCTCCTCGTCCTCCAGCAACCTTGGTCACATGGCTGGAGAGATTCAATAAGCTACGCCCTCGATCTTTCGAGAAAACAAATAGCCCAGTGAAGCTGAAAGCTGGTTGGCTCACATTGAGAAGATCTTTGATGTAATGGGTTGTGACCCCGTCTTCAAGTCGAGGTTGTCCTGTTACCAGTTCGAAGGTGATGTGCTATCATGGTGGAAGGCACTGAAGCAGTCTGAAGGAGGTGATAATTGGGTGACTGGTTTGAGTTGGGCTTAGTTTCGGGATTTGGTGATGGGACAGTTCTTTCCTAAGGCTGAGCAAGACAAGCTGAAGAGAGAGTACCATGGAATCAGACAGAGAGCTGGAGAGAACATCAACGAGTTCATGCAACGCTTTCTTCGTTTGGCTGGTTTTCTTGGCGCATCAGCAGGTACTCCCGAAGAGCAAGCATACCACTTCCGGTGGGCTCTTTGTACATCGGTCGCAAACGACTTGGTGTGTGCTACGTTCAACACAGTGGCACAAGTGGCTGATGTAGCACGTAAGTAGGAGATGCTGCAAGAAAGAGAAGAGTTCGGGGAAGCAAAGAGACCAGAGAAGTGGTAAACATTCATTATTCAGCGGAGACCAAACCGTATTCTTTTAGTAATGTCCATATTTATATCTCTTTTAAACTGTATCTTCAAGGCAGAAGACTGGGGACCAGTCTCAGCCGGCTACCCAACAACAACCTACTCAGCCCAAGGGAAACGGTCAGACTCACGGCCGTTTTGCTATGGATAGGCGTGGCGGTAATGATAATTACCGTAACAACGCAGGAAACTCCAACAGCAACAGGTCCTTACATTTACTCATTTCCTTATGTTACATGCAATAGTTCATAATTCTGACACATTAGAGAATCTTCTCCCAGGAATCGTGGTAACGGGAGGGACCAGAACCAAAGAGGTTCATAGCCTAACCGTCCAGCTATCACTGGTATTCCATCTTACGAATTTTCTGCATTGTCCTTTGTACCTATTATCATGTCTCATGTATACTGTTCTTATCAGGCTCTCAGCCAGCAAGGACACCTGCTGGAGGATATACTCATCCTCTCTGCACTACCTGCAACCGTAGGCACCCAAGGCCATGTCGCCGCGACAGCGACGCATGCTACAAGTGTGGCCTCCATGTGCATCGCATGAAGGACTGCCGCAAGGATGAGATTGAGGGCACATCTGGACATGCTGATACCAAGCCGCCTCCTACTAGTGGACGCGTTTACACGACTTCTCGCGATCTGGCCAACAAGTCTACAGGTACCATCACTGGAATCTTGTATATGTATGGTCAAGTTGCATGTGTTTTATTTGACATGAGTGCTACTCATTCGGTCATTTCTATTGCTTATCTGGAGCTTTCATTAGCGGGCTTCGCCCAGGCTATTTGTTCAAAGATTTAATCGTAAAGCCACCAACGTCACTCGAAGATTTATTTACACAAACCCACAACTTCATAAGAGCAGAGGAAACCAACAACGAGAAACGTCTTCGAGAACCACGTTGGGAAACAAAACAACACCTGACGTGTAAAGACCTCCCGCGAAGGCAAAAATATAAACACATTTCCAGGTCATCTAGTCGACATATGGAAAGCCATAGGGTTCGACACGACACTTACACTCCATTAATAAAGTCCCCTGCGGAGATACTCGCCACCTTTGAAGGAAGGGCGATGCTTATACCTCCACCAAAAATGTTCTCCCCAGCTAACAAAAGGGACCGTACAAAATATTGTGAGTTCCATGAGGATCACGGCCTTGACACCAACGATTGTATTGATCTTCGAAAAGAGATTGAAGCTGGTGTTCGAAAGAGACGCATGGCCCACTTGGCTAAAGGAGCCAAAATTCACAACAACAACCAGGGTAATCAATCGTCAGGTTCAAAAGATGCACGTGATCCGCAAATAGAATGGAACAGGAAGACAGACACGGATACCAGGCCAAAGCATGAGCTACACATGATCTGGGCTGTAGGAGTAAACACAAAAAGATCAAGCAGCTCATTTCCTAACATCACATTCTCTAAGGAAGACCCGATCCCAGAACATTGCACTGGTGAAGACCCACTTATTATCACTGCAGATGTAGGAACTACGCAGGTCCACAGAATCTACGTAGATGGAGGAAACTCAACCGAAATCATGTACGAACATTGCTTCGAGCAACTCACATCTGAGGAGAAGAAAAAAGTACGGTCACCGATGCTCCGCTCGTCGGGTTCGCTGGCGAGATATCATGGCCTTTAGGAAATGGATGATTCCGTATATTGTGTGGTTTAGTTTGCGATAGCTTTGGTTATGGTTCTTTGCATATGTTGTCCAATACTCCAATTTAAGTTAATGTAAACAATGGGGATCAGTAAGAGTTCCATGGGTGATGGGTGCCTTGAGATAGCTAGAATCTTACTATATAATCAGTATATGAATAGCTAAGATCATTGTAGGAGAATTTGTGAGTGTGTGCAGTATATTATAGAAAACTTTTGATGGTCGTTCATATGTTTTAATAGCTAGTTAACTTATATTTGATGATTTGTCATATAGAATATTTTGGCGTTCCTTCTTCTTTTGGTCATAGTTATATCCTTTTCAATGTAATATGGAATTATAGAAAGAGAGTAAAGCCTGATTGTGGAAGTGGAGCTAAGTAAGATTTCTCCTACATGTTTTTTTGAAATGAAAGCCTTTTCTATAGGCTTATAGCTCCAAATGATGCAAGAAACAAACACATGACGTAGGTGTGAACTATCTTTAACACTTGAAGTTAAAACCAGGTTCTAAATAGGCAATTTCTTTGGACCAAGTAGGAATCGTGATAACTCGATGAGTGTTCGATTCATAAGATTTTAAGCAATTGAAGATAATAAATTTTCTATAAGATAAGCACTTTAGAATGAAGGCGCGCATGACCTGATTGCTAGACTGAAATCCTGAATTTCGATTAGGTTTACATTCGACTCTGGGAAAAAACTTAACCTGACAACCGGACTCAAAACTTTGGACTTTTTTTTGGTACTGCCATCCATGGAGAATTTGGCAATTTTCATGATAAGTTGGTGCTATAGAGACGGGACTTATATGATCTATATAGCAAATGAAGTATCAAGTTTTTGGTAACAAAGTGTGGGTGAACCTTTTCTAAATGATTTGAGACGTTCAAAAGTTCAAACATTGATTTGCAACACTAGCTTATAAATCCTATTTTAGTTCAATGCTTCAATGATAGCAAAGTTAACTGCAGTGCTTAAGCAAACCACACTCACTAGGGTAGGGGTATGATCTACCGTCCACATTTCACCTCACCCATACCTCACTTAGACGGGATTGGGTATTGTACCATGACCAAATGTGTATGCATGCATCTTGATATCCAAACTTTTGTAACTCAAGGTTCAGTAATATCATTCATTTGACTACCTAGTTCCCATTCATGTGCCATAGAAAAGCTCCTTCGTATGTTTGTTCAAGTAACTATAAAGAACACTAAATAAGATCTAAAAGCAACTGCTAGTTAGCATAGATTTTAGCATGATTGACATTTGCCTTTTGAACTTTCAGTGCTCAATAAGGTTTTAATGACACACCATCTTAGATGGGACACTGATTCAGTAATGTATGTATGTATTTATCATGGTAGATTTGGTTACTTGTGTCGCTAGTTATTTTCGTGTGCTTAAGCATTCTTATTTAGTTGATTAGGTTGGCTAGTACGACGTTCTTAGGATTAATTTTACGTGTATGTGCCACTTAAGTTGCAGAAATAATGAAAACAAATATTAGCTGGGTTTAATCGTTTTGTCAATGTCAAGATTTATTAAACATTGATTATTTGTGTAAGCTATAGGGCTGTTTTAGGTTAGATGCAACTGGAGTCAAGTTAATGGTTTAGGAAATGGGTGATTCCGTATATTGTGTGGTTTAATTTACAATAGCTTAGGTTACTGGTTCACGAATTAGCTTTGTGTTGTCTTTCTGAAGTAGTAGATTAGATAGGCTGCTGTTCTGAAAGAGAGTGAAATTATGATTATGTGCAAGTTAAGATGTAGAAAACATCCGTTAATTCTTTATATGTTTTGATATCTTGTTTTTCTAAGCTGCCTTGTCATTTTCTGCAATCTGCAGATTAGAGATTTTGCCTCTTCATTTTCTGCTATCTGTAAAAACTAATGAATCAATGATCAAAATCAACAAGAACATGTAACAGAGAACCCAGCCAACCTTCCTTTGGCTCTCTTTATCAATGAATCAATTACAATATCTGGATACAAGAAAGAATCAAAGAACAACTCTCACACTCACAAGATTGATCAAGATAGATCAATACACATAGTTCTCTCACTAGAAACGATAACAAAAAAGTAAAGAATGAAAAGTAAAAACTAAACGATTTAATCTTCAGTTAAGTCCTCCACTTTCACTCTTGTACACTTATAGTCCTTCTTGTTATACACTTGGCAGTGCAGTAGAAAAATTAGTCCTCCATCTTTGTCTTTTGTCCAAACTAGTCCTTCAGGTTAAAGGGCTTATATTCTCAATACTCCCCCTTAAGTCCTTAACCTACAAAAGCATTATACAAACTAAACACACTACAAAATTTCTTATGATCAGATATAAGTAAACCTTTGGTAAAAACATATGCAGTGTTATTTTCAGATTTAACTTTTATGGGTTTTATATAAGCTGCAGATATTTTTTCTCTTAAGAAATAGAGATCAATTTCAAAATGTTTGCTTCTCTCATGAAGCACAGGATTCATAGATATTTGAGTAGCAGAATTATTATCACAATTCATTTCAACAGGTAGAGTCACTTCCACTTTCATATCTGTTAACACTTTGTGAATCCACATGGCTTCACAACACACATTACACATAGCCCTATATTCAGCTTCTGTGGAAGATCTAGAAACCACACTTTGTTTCTTACTCTTCCAAGAAACTAAATTATCTCCTAGAAACACACAATAACCAGTTAAAGATCTCATGGTTATCTTACGCTTAGCCCAATTTGAGTCAACAAAAACATTCAGCTTATTACAATCACCTTTCTTAAAAGTGATACCTAAACCATGTTCACCTTTTAAGTATCTAAGAACTCTGAAAGCAAGTCTTAAATGAGATGTCATAGGACTATGCATAACTAGACTAAGACAATGAACAACATAAGCAATATCTGGTCTAGTCATAGTCAAATAAATCAACTTTCCCACAAGTTTTTGATATGAAGTAATCTCAGTAAGTTTTTTATCATCCCCAAACTTTTTATTCAATTTTTACTATCTAGATTAACTTCAATAGGAGCACCACATGGTTTGCATCCTAACATACCAAACTCAGACAATAACTCTGTGTAATATTTTCTCTAGGTTAAACATATACCATTATCAATGTCAATAACCTCAATACCTAAAAAATATTTAAGTTTTCCAAGATCTTTAATAAGAAACTTAGTACTTAAAAATTCCTTAAACTTGTTAACTTCATCAAGATTATTTCCAGTGATAACTATGTCATCCACATATACAAGCAAGACCAAGAAAACCCCATTACTGTTCTTAATGAATAGAGAAAAATCATTTGGACTTTGAACAAAACCATTTTCAATAAGAACAGAAACAAGCTTCTCATTCCATTTTCTTGGTGCTTGCTTTAACCCATACAGAGACTTAATCAACTTACAAACTTTATTATTGTTATCATCTCCATAACCTTCAGGAATTTTCATATAAACTTCTTCATCAAGTTCACCATATAAGAATGCAATATTGACATCTAGCTGAAATAATGGCCAACTATTACTAACAGCTAAACTCAAAACACATCTAACACTAACAATTTTAACCACAGGTGAAAAAGTTTCATCATAATCAATCCCTTCCCTTTGGTTAAACCCTTTGGCAATAAGCCTAGCTTTAAACCTTTCTACATCACCACTAGATTTGTATTTAACTTTCCAAATCCATTTACATGGAATAGCCTTTTTTCCCTCAGGAAGATCAGTAATAATCTAGGTATTATTTCTGTTTAAGGGTTCCATTTCTTGATTCACAGCCTCAATCCATCTACTATCTTTAATAGCTCCAGAATATATAGTAGGCTCATGAATTTTATTCAGATTAGTAGTAAACACAAAATTATCAACACTCAAATTAGCATAGCAAACAACTTTGTTTATACTATATTTAACATCTTATTAAGCAAAAAATCTTTGTACTTAGAAGGAAAAGTAACTTTCCTACTAGTTCTCCTAACAGTGTTATCTGCTGCTGTTTCTGGTGACCAATTAAACACATTTCCAAAAGACTCTATACATTCATCCTCAGAGGAATTCTCATCATCACTACCAATGTCTGGTATACCCTCAGAAACATTTTCTATTGCATACTCAACCCTAATGTCCTTCCTACTAGAATCTGTATTAGTATCAGATGATCTATCTACCTCAGAAACAACATCTGTATCAGTAGTATGAACATCTTTTCTAACTTTACAAGACTCTATAGTGTTGTCATTAGGTTTAACATTAGTTTCAGGTATAAGCCTATGCTTTTTACCTATACTATCTCCATTTTCATCATAGGATTCACTAGGTACTTGACTGTTTATGTAAAAAAATTAAATCATCAACACCATTATCACTAAAAACAAATTCTTTACTAATGATTTATGAATTTTATGTGTGTGAAATGTTGTTCGTACTCGATTCAGTTCGAATTGATCACGGTTTAGGGTGGAATAATTGATATTGGTCACTAAAAGGGGGAGCTTTTGATAATCTATTTTAAATTAAATGGCAAGTTAACAAACTAAGATTAAATGAAATAACAAGGTAATAGAAGTAATTAATCAAATAAATTAAAAGTAATTTTAAAAATAAAATGAGGAAGGACAATTTAAAGTTAAACTCGACAAAAATTTAAATTTAAAAATTCTAAGATTAAACTAAGACAATTTTTTTTTAAATAACTCTAAGTAAAATTGGCGGGAAAAGTTAAATTTAAAACTTAAAATAAAGACAAGTAATAAGTTCCAAAACTTGTGAACGGATCGTACCCTTGATCGTACTCTAGATCGTACCCAAGATCGCATCTAGTCATCGCAGTCGCGATCGTAACCAAGAGATCGCAGCCAGCGATCGTAACAATCAATCGTAGCCAACGATCTTAACCCCGATTGCAACAGGTGATCGTGACAAGTGATCGCACCCACGGATCGCAACACACGATCGTGGTCACTGATCGCACCCTGGATCGCACCTACGGATCGCACCCTTGATCGCAACAAGCGATCGTGGTATGGATCGTAGTGTGTGATCTCAGTTTGTGATCACGACTATTAATCACAGTAATGGATCGCAAGTAGAAGCCCTAGGCTTATGCGATCACACTTACTCGATCGGAACAAATGAAAACCCTTAAGCAAGTTACGATGGTACGCAAAACGTAAATAAACACTCACCAAATAAGCACTTTTCGAAATAAGCAACTACCAAAACTTAACCAAATCTAAATAAGCACAAATTTAAAAACTTTTAAAACAGTAAATAAGCAAAATTTTATAAAACAACTTTAAAAAGATTAAACTTTTGAAGACACTTAAAAAGAAATAAGCTAAACACGAAATAAGCCAAAAAGCATAATAAGCTAAAAGCTTATATCGTATAAGAACTTAGATAGGAAAAAAAAGATAAACTTTTTGATCAAATAAGCATTAAGATTAAACAAGATGCATACTTTGAACCGAATCAAAATCAAGATTAAACAAGAAAGATAGAATAAGATTAATGATGAAAAGCTTAAACTTGAACTTGTAGATTAATGATTACAAATACAAGATTAAATGAAAGCTTAAAACTTGAAAGAAAAGATGAAGAAATCTAGAGAGAGAAAGTAGAATCACCTACATCTCTCTAAGGATATGAAAACTTAGAAAAATAAATGACTACTAAAAAACTAACTAACACCCTCCTAATGAAACATTAGGAGGGTATATGTAGGAGAAGGGAGGTGTGGTGTGTTGCTTCTTTCTTCCTTTTGTCTTCTCGTCTTTTTAAATGACTCGTCTTTCTCGACTTTCTCTCGGGATTAGTCGAATGATAAATGAACTCGTCTTCTAATTTTCTTCTTTTAGTAGACTTGGTTCTTCGACTTTGTCAAACTTCCGTCCTTGATCTTTTTCTTCGATAAATATTCAGAATAGGCCTTTGAATTCCGTTCTTCTTGCACTTTTGATCTTTTGACTTTGTCTTTTGTCTTTTTCTTCGATAAAAGCCTGTGAAAGCCGGTGTTTTCTTCCTTTTTCATATTTTTGTCCTAAAACACAATAAAAACACAAACCACACATAATTCCGACTTTTACGACATAAAATATACGTTTTGGTCTTGTTTTTATTATAATTAAGTGGTAAAAAGATAAGTGTTTTCACACTTATTAAAACCCCTACACTTAGCCATTGCAATGCCCTCATGTAATGCATTAATTTCAAAGCACGGTTTACATTCTTCATCATAATTAACCCACCTTGGCCTTTATTAAATACTAAACACTAAGGAAGCTAAAAAGATAGAAATATATACAAGATTCTTGAAGGAAGAACAAGTAAAGAGATTGGAGACTTACATTAGGGCTTTGGTTGTCATGAATGTTTATCACCCTCAAGTTTCACGTTCCCTACACCAAGCTTAAAAACGAGATCATTGTTACTATAAGTTAATAAGCTAACACTCACTCATGTGGCCCAATTATTCACTTAGACTCCCTTATTCCTAGGTGTATCTCTTATATTTTATTATTGTCTTGAATGATCACGAGGATGCATTGTTGACTTATTTCGATAGCTTATTTAGGCCGAAAATAAAGTAGGATGATTTAATCAATAGTTAGCTAAATAAGAAAATCTTTTAAAACTGCTTCTCGGGACCTCATAAAGTTCATATCTTGGCATAACTCGTTTCACGATTTGAGACCTTTTTCGAACCGATATTTGGCAGTGACTTCATACTTCGAATCTTGAGAGACGTTCTTGAAATAATGGTCTTCTCTTCATAATAGAAATTTCTTCACTTGAAGTTTTTGAGAGATTCTTCATAATTGGACCACGACTTCTTCATTTTTCTCCAATCTTTATTTTGCATTTTGATATACAACGACCCGCCTCCTTTTAGGACTTGGATCTATTTGTCCTCATACCTTGCTAGGGTCTTTTCGGATAGACTTCTCCATGATCTTTAGGGGAGTATTTGCTTTTCGTCGTGTGTCTCGATCCTTCATATTGATTTTTGATAAATTATTCTTCACATCACTTTGGATCTTTAGCAACAAAATGTAGCCCTCATGCCTTGTTAGGGCCTTTTCGGACTCGCCAATCTTTTCATCCCGCTTCAATATGTTATGCCTTCGCTATGAACTCTAATTAATACCGAGCAACTTTTAAACGATCTTGGGCTAGAAGCTAAGTAACTTTTCAAATCGTACGACCTTACTTATTGCAATTAAATTCATTAACAAGCGATGGGAGAAAAATCTTATAATTAACTCACACAAGTTCATTAAAGAATACCAAACTTATAATTGACTCTATCATCTCTCGTTCTCCACAATTTAAAATCTCAAGGAATGAGACTCGTGGATGCTTAGCCTATTAAATCAAAGTTTTGGGTTTTCAAGTCATCTATAGGATCTTGCATTTTCTTAGACTTTTTTAAGTTTAGAATTTGCATTTTAAATTTCCCTTGATAAACGACTTTCTAGGATCAATTATAGGAACTTGCGAAAAGTTCTTGGTCTTAACCCATAAGAGTTAAGACTTTCGCGTTTTAAAGCGTCCTATATAAAAGCCTAGCAAAACTTGACTTAAACACGTTAAGGATACTAGCTAGAGTAAACTCAAATAAGTAAACTCGGGTTGAGTCAAAAGATTCATGACGGGCCTAATATATCAAAGACATATAAACTCATTAAAACCATTTTATTACTTTATTTTTCTTTTGTCTTTATTTTTTGTCTTTATTTTTGAAATGAAATATATACATACGATGCGATAACAAAAGGAAAGAACATAAAAGAGAATAAATGAAAAATACTACTTTGCCAAAATAGATCAAAAATTTTGAAAAAATGTCAAAAAATTAGATTTTCCGGTTAAAATGAGGACAAATTCATGGAAAAGCCCACTTAACTTCGATAGAAGTCCCCCTACACTTGATATAAACATTGTCCTTAATGTTTAAGCATGTGGGAGTAAACTCCCCTACACTTAGGACATTGTGCACGTTGTTTAAATCTTGCTAAGGAAGAGATAATTAAAGTGATTTCAATGTTAACATATAAGATACTGAATCACAAGAGTTTAGGATAGAACCGGGAAGACGGGTACACGGGATCACGGGTCGTCAAATGTCATCAAAAGTGCTCTTTGAAGCTTTAATCCCTGCACATCATAAGAAACAAGACAACAAACACCTACGTAGCTCCCCCTACACTTAGGATGAAAACAGGTAAAAAGGATAGATCATCGGGTTGCCTCCCGAGAAGCGCTTGTTTTTGTTAACCAAGTCACGAGCCTGACTCGACCTAGAACTAATTCAAGGGAAACGTGGCGAGGGATGGAACTATCTCATGAGAGATGTCCTCACCAAAGTACAACTTAACACGCTGGCCATTCACTTTAAAATTTAGCCTATTTGGTTGAGAAAGCTCAATGGTGCCATAAGGGAAGACTTTAGCGACGGTGAATGGACCAGACCAACGGCTCTTAAGCTTGCCAGAAAAGATTTTCAACCAAGAGTTAAAGAGTAAAACTTGATCACCTATGTGAAACTCTCGGTTCTTAATCCTAGAATCATGAATGAGCTTGGTTTTCTCCTTGTAAATCAATGAATTCTCATAAGCCTCATTCCTCAGTTCATTAAGTTCATTGAGTTGGATCTTCCAAAGATCACCGGCTTTGGTGATATCAAAATTAGCCCATTTCAAGGCCCAATAAGCCTTATGCTCAAACTTAATGGGGAGGTGGCATGCCTTTCCGTAAACAAGACGATATGGAGTGCAACCAATAGGTGTCTTATATGCGGTACAGAAAGCCCACAAAGCATCACCTAACTTATCGGCCCATGAGGCACGATGCTCTCCCACAGTTCGCTCTAAGTATTACGTACGTGTTAGAACACGATAATTATTTATGACGTATGAACACACGATAATTATTTAAGTAATAATTATAATCACGAACATGCGATCATGAAATCATGAACGTAATTTAACCACGAGCTAATATTAATTACGTATATATATATTTATCACGAACACGAATAAATATATTAAGTCACGATCGTAAACTAATTAGAACACGTAAATCACGAACACGATAAAACACGAGAACACACTATAATATTTAAACTCGGGAAAAGGTAAGGGTTACCCCAAGTGGGGCCCCTACCCGCGGCTACACCAAAGAAAATGGGCCAAGCCCATATAATTTTACTAAACATGCAAAATATAGAAAAGGTATTTTCATTTATCACAAAACAAGAAAATAACTAAAACCCTAAAAATCCTTTTCTTCTTTCTCTCTTTGGCCGCCGGATTCCAGGACACCACAAGGGTGTTTCGGGTTGATTTTGATCTTGGAAATTGTGCAAGGATTCGTGTGTTCAGCCTTATTTGTTTCGCGTATTTGGTATAACTTTTTAACCCTTTTCTTTTATGGTTTGATTTAATGAATTACATAAAATCATGATATTTTTAATTAAAATAATTAAAAACATTTATTTAAACATGTTAATAATAATGGGGTAAATCAAAACAAGGGTTTTAGGGGTGTTTGTTCCTAGCCGACGCCTAACCGAGCCCCATGGGGGTCTCGGCTTGGCTTATGTAACACCACCGAGACCATATGGTCTCGGTATGGTGGTGGTGGTCCCACGGCAGCAGCAAAACCAAGGGGAAACCCGATGTGGTTCGGGTTATGGTGTTAGTTACGGGTCCGGTTCATGGTTTTTAGTTACGGGTCCGGTTCATGAATCATTTTTTTAAGGCTTTTGATTTTGCTAGTTATGTTTTAGACTTATATTAAATTAATAAAACAAGACATGATTAATTTAATGTACATGACTTAGGTTATAAATTTAATTATTAGTTCATGAATTTTAAGCTAAGTATTTATATTTAATTAGACATTATAATTAATTAATTATTTAAAACCATGACTATAATTAATTAATTAACATGACTTAGGTTATATTATTAATAGTTAATAATACATGTTTTAACCTAAGTATTTTACCTTTATTTAATTAAAATCATGTTATATTTAATTAAATACTTTTAACCTATAGTTTATTTAATTTACATGTAATAATTAATAAACTATACTTTATAATCACATGACTTAGAATAATAATCAGAAAACACTTAAGCTTATATAATTAGCTTATTTAACCAGCTTATATCTATTTATGGAAACTTTCTATTTTTAGAACTTATTTAATTAAGGCAGCTAATCTATTTATGGAAACTTTTTATTTTTAGAAACTTATCTATTTTAAGCAATAATTCTATTTTTGGAAACTTTCTATTTTTGGAAACTTTCTATTTTTGGAAACTTTCTATTTTTGGAAACTTTCTATTTTTGGAAACTTTCTATTTTTGGTAACTTTCTATTTTTGAAACTTTCTATTTTAGGAAACCTGCTATTTTTAGAAAGTCACTTATTATTACACAACAAGTATAATAATACATGAAATACAAGTAATACTTAATCAGAATAGACAGAATATAAGATAAACACAGTATAAAGCTTAAAACAGTAAAACATGACATGAACATATAAAACAAGCCAAGACGTGATATAAAATCAGTTACGTACTTAGTAATCAAATACTTATACACGTATGTATTTATGTAGCGTTAGTGATACCGAAGTAGGACTCTCTTCCGTTCGTCTTCTTCGTTCACTGGACATAAGGTACGGATTCCCATCCTCGGTATGGACATTCTTTCCTTATTAGGATTCCCCGTATGCAGCCAACTGTTTTCCCATAGTATAAGTTTATATGTTTGATTGCTTATGTTTAATTAGAATACCTAAGCCATATACATGCATGACCAGTTTCACCTAGTTATGGAGGTACCATAACCATAACACTAGAGGCACATGTGTTATGACTTCCCCACGGCGGAGTGATTGCTCGTGGCGTCCCTTCAACTTTTGGCCATATTATTATATTTATCTTGTGGGGCATATGGGTGCATCGTAGTTACATGTTTTTCAGCAGATCACTCAGTGTGATTGTGGTGTGTGCCTTGCATCCTTTACAAGGAGCTGATCCCTCCTACCCAAAACCAATATATTAAATTAGAGGCAGCCCCTCTAATTTGCATGACGAGGTTACCCCTCCAAGTATTCATGCACGTTGATTTTCATGACCTATACTGGCTAATGGTAAATTATGTTAAACAGTTTTTACAAGATAAACATAAGGCTTTTCAAACTATAAAACCAGTTTTACTAAGACTTAACCCGGTTATCCAGGACTTAGTTTCTTCCGATGTTATATGCTTATATGCTTATTATTCATGCTTTATTTTTACATCCGTGCAGTGAGCGTATTGCTCAGCCGTTTTCCTTTTCATGATTCCAAAACGGCAGGTACTCAGGGACGCTCGTAGACTTAAGCGTACGTGCATATGGACTGGAAGCTTTCTAGACTTTCTTTACTTTATGCATTATCTATACCATGATACTCTTTCCATGGACATTGTTTACTCCTTTCATTTACAGTATTTATGTTTGTGTGTGATGAGCTTTACTTTTGGACTACCGATGTTTGATTCTGGTATTTCCTTTTATGGTCATGTAATGTTTTAGACATTTATCCTTGTATGCTTTGATGACACGCCATAATTACGCGTGACATTCCATTTATCAAAATTGGGTGTTATAGTTATGGTATCAGAGCCAAGGCTTCGACCTGTAGGCTCTCAAAACATGACTTGTGATTAATGGGTAGTCATTATGGTCTTCCTAGAACTGAAAGTCGGTTTTCATGCATTCATCATTTTCATGCATAGATATATATGTCATTGTCGCAGGTTTATGACTAAGTAATGGTTGGTACAGGACTCGCCCTATTTAGTCGCATGTGTTTTATCGAAACTTTTATATTTGGGACCGACCCATAGGCGTTCCCTTGCCATGTCTTTTATTTTGGGTGAACTGACCATAGGCCTTCACTCTCGAGAATACAAAAGTTTTCATAAAACTGCATCATGCATTCATGTACAAATTTTCTTGCATAAAATTTTTCTCTTGATTTATTGGTATAATTTTTTTTTCATTTATATATATTTTATGTTTTGATCAGTTTAATCATGTATTTTTTATACTGTCAGATGGTTCTCACACGTGAACAGGAAGAACTCAATGCAGCGATCCAAGCTGCAACGCAAGCTTTGCTTCCTCAACTGAGGAATGACATCAGGGCTGAGGTTCAAGCTGCCAACAATCAGCAGCAAAACCAAGCACCTCCTACTCCAGTGACATTGGCAATATGGCTGGAGCGATTCAACAAGCTCCGTCCTCGAGCTTTCGAGAGAACAGATAGCCCCACTGAAGCTGAAAGCTGGTTGGCTCACATCGAGAAGATCTTCGATGCTATGGGTTGTGACCCCATGTTCAAGGCGAGGTTGGCATGTTACCGGTTCGAAGGAGATGTGTTAAATTGGTGGTTAGCATTGAAACAGTCTGAGGGAGGTGATAATTGGGTGGCTGGTTTGACATGGGCTCAGTTCATAGATAGGGTGATGGAGCAGTTCTTTCCCAAGGTTGAGCAAGACAAGCTGAAGAGAGAGTACCATGGGATCCGACAGAGAGCTGGGGAGAATAGCAACGAGTTCATGTAGCGCTTTCTCCGCTTAGCTGGTTTCCTTGGTGCAGCGGCAGGTACTCCTGAAGAGCAGGCACACCACTTCAGGTGGGCTCTTCGCACATCGGTCGCAAATAATCTGGTGTGTGCTACGTTCAACACGGTAGCACAAGTGGCTGATGCAGCACGTAAGCTGGAGATGCTGCTTGAGAGAGATGAGTTCGGGGAAGCTAAGAAATCCGATAAGAGGTAAACATTCGTAATCAAGCGGTGACCAATCCGTATTCTTTCTATGTATGTCGAATATTTCATCTCTTTAAATTGTATCTTCCAGGTAGAAGACTGGGGACCGGTCTAAGCCGGCTACTCAGCAGCAGCCTAATCTGCCCAAGGGAAACGGTCAGACTAACGACCGTTCTGCTACGGATAGGCGTGGCGGTAAAGATAATTACCGTAACAACGCTGGACACTCCAACGACAGCAGGTCCCAATACTTATGCATTTTCTTACGATTTCATGTTATAACTCATAATTCTGACACCTTAGCAAATCTTTTACCAGGAACCATGGAAACGGTAGGGACCAGAACCAGAGAGGTTCGCAACCTAGCCGTCCAGCTATCACTAGTATTCAATCTTACGATTATCCGCATTGTCCTTTGTACCCTATTGTCATGTCACATGTATAATGTTTTATTAGGTTCTCAGCCAGCCAGAGCACCTGCTGGAGGATATACTCATCCTCTTTGCTCTACTTGCCACTGTAGGCACCCAGGGCCATGTCGTCGCGACAGTGACGCATGCTTCAAGTGTGGTCTTCCTGGCCATCACATGAAGGACTGTCGTAAGGGTGAAATAGAGGGCACATCAAGACATGCTGATATCAAGCCGCCTCCTACCACTGGATGCGTCTACACGACATCTCGAGATCGGGCCAACAAGTCTATAGGTACCATCACTGGAATCTTGTATATGTATGGTCAAGCTGCATGTGTTCTATTTGATACAGGTGCTACTCACTCGGTCATTTCTACTGCTTATGCCAAGAACATTAGGATACTCCCTATGCCACTAGATAATAGACTCAGTATTAATCACCCATGTATACAAGAGTCTTCCCCTAGAGTTTGATGATAAGGTTCGTCCTGTTGACGCACTTCCGCTGGACATGAATGACTTTGACATGATTTTGGGCATGGATTGGCTATCCAAGCATCAGGCTACCATAGACTGCCATTCATATCGAGTCATCTTCGGTGATGTTAATGCACCAGAGTACATTCATAACGGGTTCATACCCGGAAGGTCTGTACAAATCATATCTACCCTGCAAGCACGTGCACTACTGTCACATGGCTGCGAGGGTTATCTAGCTACAGTTCATGACATGGATGCTGAATCCCCACCAATTCAGGATCAGCCGATAGTGTCAGAATTCCAAGATGTATTTCCAGAAGAACTTTCGGGCATACCACCTGCACGAGAAGTGGAATTCAATATCGAGCTCATCCTTGGAGTTGAGCCGATTTCCAAGGCTCCTTATCGCATGGCTCCCATAGAGTTAAAGGAGCTGAAGGATCAACTCCAAGAACTTCTAGAACGAGGTTTCATTCGACCGAGCGCATCTCCATGGGGCGCACCGGTCTTATTTGTTAAGAAGAAGGACGACAGTATGCGTCTTTGCATAGACTATCGCGAGCTCAACAAGATTACTATCGGGAATAGGTATCCACTGCCACGTATAGATGATCTGTTTGACCAACTCCAAGGGGCCAAACACTTCTACAAGATTGATCTTAGGTCATGCTATCATCAACTACGGGTTAAGGAGCAGGACATAGCCAAGACTGCTTTCCGTACACGCTATGGCCACTACGAATTTGTAGTCATGCCATTCGGCCTGACCAATGCTCCAGCAGTGTTCATGGATTTGATGAACAAAATATTCCATGAATTTCTGGACAAGTTCGTCATTGTCTTCATCGATGACATCCTGATTTTCTCAAAGTCCAAGGAGGAACACGGAGACCATCTTCGTACAATACTACAGATTCTATGCCAGAAGCAGTTGTATGCTAAATTCTCCAAGTGTGAGTTCTGATTAGACAAAGTGGCCTTCTTAGGTCACATTGAATCAGCAGAAGGAATCACTATGGATCCAGCAAAGGTTGAGGCTATTACTAAGTGGCCAAGGCCGACATCAGCGACTGAAGTACGCAGTTTCTTAGGCTTAGCTGGCTATTACCGTAGGTTCGTGGAGAACTTTTCCCGCCTAGCACTACCATTGACCAAACTGATGCGGAAAGGGGAGAAATTCGTTTGGACTGAAGAACAAGAGAATAGCTTTGAAGACCTGAAGCATAAGCTAGTATCTGCACCTATTCTTACTCTCCCATCTGGTACGGGTGGATTTCAAATCTACAGTGATGCATCGAGGAAGGGACTTGGCTGTGTTCTCATGCAACATGGGAAAGTGATCGCGTACGCTTCACGGCAACTTAAGCCTTATGAAGAGAATTACCCTACGCATGACTTGGAACTTGCTACAGTCGTGTTTGCATTGAAGATATGGAGGCACTACTTATATGGAGAATCATGTGACATTTTCACGGACCACAAGAGCTTGAAGTATATCTTCACTCAACGTAAATTGAACATGAGACAGAGGAGATGGTTAGAGCTGTTGAAGGATTATGACATTAATCTGCAGTATCATCCCGGCAAGGCGAATGTAGTAGCAGATGCACGTAGCAAGAAGTCCGGAATGATCGACGGCATTAAGATTGAGGAGGAAATCATAAGAGACTTGGAGCGAATACACATCGAGATCATGGTACGTGGACAACACGGTTACTAGGCTAATCTTAGAGTAGAACCCGAGTTACTCTCTAAGATCAAGGAAGCTCAGAAAGATGATGGAGAAATCTGGGCGATAGTTCAGAATTTGGAGAAGCAGACGGAATTCAGAGTAGATGGAGATGGTATCGTATGGCAAGGCACGAGACTTTGTGTTCGTGATGATCCAGAACTCCGGGAAGCATTGTTAGCTGAAGCTCATAGCTCCCCATTCTCTATACATCCTGGTTCGACTAAGATGTACCATGACATCAAGCAGTACTTTTGGTGGAGTGGTATGAAACAGGATGTTACCACTTACGTCTCCAAATGTCTTACCTGCCAGCAGGTTAAGATCGAGCATCAGCGATCTTGCGGTCTCCTTCAACCGTTAGACATTCCAGAGTGGAAGTAGGACAAAATCACCATGGATTTTGTTACTGGTCTTCCGCCAACCAAGAGGAAGCACGATGCAATTTGGGTTATCGTAGATCGACTTACCAAATCAGCTCATTTCTTACCGATCCGCAAGGAAGATTCGGTCAGTAAACTCGCCGATACATATAGAAGAGAGATCATGAGACTCCATGGTGCTCCATCCAGCATCGTCTCAGACAGAGATCCTCGATCCACTTCACGATTTTGGAAGAGCCTACAGAAAGCTTAGGGTACATAACTTAAGCTTAGCACGACCTTTCATCCTCAAACAGACGGGCAATCGGAGCGAACGATTCAGACACTGGAAGATATGTTGAGGTCATGTGCGTTGGAATGGACGGGTGATTGGGACGATTATATCTGTTTGGTGGAGTTTGCATACAACAACAGTTGGCACGCAAGTATCAAGTGTGCTCCTTTCGAGATGTTGTATGGCAGGAAATGTCGCGCCCCAATCTACTGGGATCAGGTTGGTGAGCGAACACTTGAAGGACCAGAAATCATAGAGATGACTAATGAGAGGGTCACAGTAGCTAAACAGAAACTTCAAGAAGCACGGTCACGTCAAAAGAGTTACGCCGACAAGCATCGTAGGGACATACATTTTGACGTAGGAGATCACGTATTTCTTAAGGTTTCGCAGGCACGTGGTGTTAGACGCTTCGGGGTTAAAGGGAAGCTCAGTCCTTGTTTCATCGGACCGTTTGATATCATTGAACGAGTCGGTGAAGTATCTTACCATTTAGCGTTACCTCTGCAGCTTTCGCATGTACACAATGTGTTTCATGTGTCCTTACTCAGAGGGTACCAGTATCATCCCCTTCACATGGTTCAGTATCCATTGGAACAGATACGTGAGGATCTCACTTTTATAGAAGAACCCGAACGAGTTCTTGACAGACAAGAACGAGTCATGAGAAGGAAGACGATTCCATTCGTCAAAATCCTTTGTAGGGATCATACCGAGCGGGAAGCCACTTGGGAAACAGAGGAGTCTATCCGGGCTTCTTACCCTCATTTCATATTTTGAATTCGAGTATGTTCTTCTTTTCCAGTTTACTTTATCTATAATTCGGGGACGAATTATTCTTTTAGGGGGGAAGAGTTGTAATACCCGCATGCTTTTACCATGAATAGTGCCCTTAAGATCGTACGTACATGATTAGAACTTTCCTTTTATAGCACGTTACGTCTCACGTATAAGAATTTTAAGTATTACGTACGCGTTAGAACACGATAATTATTTATTACGTATGAACACACGATAATTATTCAAATAATAATTATAATCACGAACACGCGATCATGAAATCATGAACGTAATTTAATCACGAGCTAATATTAATTACGTATATATATATTTATCACGAACACGGATAAATATATTAAGTCACGATCGTAAACTAATTAGAACACATAAATCGCGAACACGACAAAACACGAGAACACACTATAATATTTAAACTCGGGAAAAGGTACGGGTTACCCCAAGTGGGGCCCCTACCCACGGCTACACCAAAGAAAATGGACCAAGCCTATATAATTTTACTAAGCATGCAAAATATGGAAAAGGTATTTTCATTTATCACAAAACAAGAAAATAACTAAAACACTAAAAATCCTTTTCTTCTTTCTCTCTTTGGTCGCCGGATTCAAGGACACCACAAGGGTGTTTTGGATTGATTTTGATCTTGGAAATTGTGCAAGGATTCGTGTGTGTTCATCCTTATTTGTTTCACGTATTAGGTATAACTTTTTAACCCTTTTCTTTTATGTTTTGATTTAATGAATCACATAAAATCATGATGTTTTTAATTAAACTAATTAAAAACAATTATTTAAACATGTTAATAATAATGGGGTAAATCAAAACAAGGGTTTTAGGGGTGTTTGTTCCTAGCCGACGCCTAACCGAGCCCCATGAGGGTCTCGGCTTGGCTTATGCAACACCACCGAGACCATATGGTCTCGGTATGGTGGTGGTGGTCCCACGGCAGCAGCAAAACCAAGGGGAAACCCGATGTGGTTCGGGTTATGGTGTTAGTTACGGATCTGGTTCATGGTTTCTAGTTACCGGTCCGGTTCATGAATCATTTTTTAAGGTTTATGATTTTACTAGTTATGTTTTAGACTTATATTAAATTAATAAAACATGACATGATTAATTTAATGTACATGACTTAGGTCATAAATTTAATTATTAGTTCATGAATTTTAAGCTAAGTATTTATATTTAATTAGACTTTATAATTAATTAATTATTTCAAACCATGACTATAATTAATTAATTAACATGACTTAGGTTATATTATTAATAGTTAATAATACATGTTTTAACCTAAGTATTTTACCTTTATTTAATTAAAATCATGTTATATTTAATTAAATACTTTTAACCTATAGTTTATTTAATTTACATGTAATAATTAATAAACTATACTTTATAATCACATGACTTAGAATAATAATCAGAAAACACTTAAGCTTATATAATTAGCTTATTTAACCAGCTTATATCTATTTATAGAAACTTTCTATTTTTAGAACTTATTTAATTAAGGCAGCTAATCTATTTATGGAAACGTTCTCTTTTTAGAAACTTATCTATTTTAAGCAGTAATTCTATTTTTGGAAACTTTCTATTTTTGGAAACTTTCTATTTTTGGAAACTATCTATTTTTGGAAACTTTCTATTTTTGGAAACTTTCTATTTTTGGAAACTTTCTATTTTTGGTAACTTTCTATTTTGGAAACTTTCTATTTTAGGAAACCTGCCATTTTTAGAAAGGCACATATTATTACACAACAAGTATAATAATACATGAAATACAAGTAATACTTAATCAAAATAGACAGAATATAAGATAAACATAGTATAAAGCTTAAAACAATAAAACATGACATGAACATATAAAACAAGCCAAGACATGATATAAAACCAGTTACGTACTTAGTAATCAGATACTTATACACGTATGTATTTATGTAGCGTTAGTGATACCGAAGTAGGACTCTCTTCCGTTCATCTTCTTCGTTCACTGGACATAAGGTACGAATTCCCGTCCTTTCAGTATGGACATTCTTTCCTTATTAGGATTCCCCGTATGCAGCCAACTATTTTCCCATAGTATAAGTTTATATGTTTGATTGCTTATGTTTAATTAGAATACCTAAGTCATATACATGCATGACCAGTTTCACCTAGTTATGGAGATACCATAACCATAACACTAGAGGCACTGGTTTTATGACTTCTCCACGGCGGAGTGATTGCTCGTGGCATCCCTTCAGCTTTTGGCCATATTATTATATTTATCATGTGGGGCGTATGGGTCATCCTAGTTACATGTTTTTCAGCAGATTACTCAGTGTGAATGTGGTGTGTGCCTTGCATCCTTCACAAGGAGCTGATCCCTCCTACCCAAAACCAGTATATTAAATTAGAGGCAGCCCCTCTAATTTGCATGACGAGGTCACCCCTCCAAGTATTCATGCACGTTGATTTTCATGACCTATATTGGCTAATGGTAAAATATGTTAAACATTTTTTACAAGATAAACATAAGGATTTTCAAACTATAAAACCAGTTTTACTAAGACTTAACCGGGTTATCCAGGACTTAGTTTTTTCCGCTGTTATATGCTTATATGCTTATTATTCATGCTTTATTTGTACATCCATGCACTGAGCGTATTGCTCAGCCGTTTTCCTTTTCATGATCCCAAAACGGCAGGTACTCAGGGACGCTCATAGACTTTAAGTGTACGTGCATATGGACTGGAAGCTTTCTAGCCTTCTTTACTTTATGCATTATCTATACTTTGATACTCTTTCCATGGACATTGTTTAGTCCTTTCATTTACAGTATTTATGTTTGTGTGTGATGAGCTTTACTTTTGGACTACCGATGTTTGATTCCGGTATTTCCTTTTATGGTCATGTAATGTTTTAGACATTTATCCTTGTATGCTTTGATGACACGCCATAATTACGCGTGACATTTCATTTATCAAAATGGGGTGTTACAAAATAATTGTTTCCGAAAGTTCACAACCACCCTCGCATTGTCCGTAGGTAAAGCTTTTGCTTCAACCCATTTGGATACGTAGTCAACGGCTACGAGGATGTACTTGTTCCCTATGGATGATGGAAATGGCCCCATAAAGTCGATGCCCCATACGTCAAAGATTTCACATTCTTGGATGAATTTTGAGGCATCTCATCTTTATGTGTGATCTTGCCTTGTCGTTGGCAAGCATCACAATGCTTAACCATATCGTGAGCATCATGATAAATGGTGGGCCAATAAAATTCAGAATTGAAAACTTTCTTCGCGGTGTAATTGGGACCAAAGTGACCACTGGTTGGTCCTTTATGGCAAGCTTCCAATATTTGTAAAGCTGCGGGCCCGTCAACACACCGCCGAAGGATCAAGTCAGCACATTGGGACGATAACCCTTCGATGAGAATTCCACCCACCAAGTAGTTTGCAAAGTCCGTAAACCATGAGGTCTCATCAAGATTGGAGTTAATAGACATCTAGGCCTCAAGGGGAAAAGATTCATTAATCTCTTGATTTGGGAGCTCCCCTTGATAAGGATCCTTGAGTCTACTAAGATGATCCGCGGCTAGGTTTTCTGCTCCCTTCTTATCACGAATCTTAATTTTGAATTCTTGAAGGAGTAAAACCCAACGAAGAAGTCTTGGTTTAGAATCTTGTTTTGTTAATAAGTACTTCAACGCGGAACGATCGGTGTACAAAATGATGGTGGAAAGGACAAGATAGGGGCGGAATTTTTCAAAAGCATACACTACAGCTAAAAGCTATTTTTCGGTAGTGGTGTAATGCAATTGAGCCCCCGTCATTGTCTTGCTAGCGTAATGGATTGGTTGGAAATGTTTGTTGATTCTTTGTCCCAAAACCGCTCCATTAGCAAAATCACTAGCATCACACATCAATTCAAAAGGTAACTCCCAATCAGGAGTAACTAAGACCGGTGCCTTAGTTAATTTATCCTTAAGAAGACTGAAAGATTCGATACACTCTTTAGAAAAGATAAAAGGAGTATCTTTTTCCAAGAGGTGGGTCATCAGGCGAGCGATCTTAGAAAAAACTTGAATGAATCGACGATAGAAGCCCGCATAACCAAGAAAACTTATCACACCCTTCACGGTTGAAGGTGGAGGTAATATAGCAATTACATCGACTTTAGCACGGTCGACTTCAAGACCGGCTTTGGAAATTTTATGTCCAAGAACAATGCCTTCTTTTACCATGAAATGGCATTTTTCCCAATTAAGAACGAGACGAGTGTCTTCACACCGTTTAAGCATACGTTCTAAATTGGCAAGGCAAGTAGAGAAATAATCACCATAGACCGAGGCATAAAGACTTCCATAGTTTCTTCAACCATGTCATGGAATATAGCCATCATACACCTTTGGAAAGTCCCAGGAGCATTGCATAAGCCGAAAGGCATTCTTTTGTAAGCAAATGTTCCATAAGGACAAGTGAATGTGGTTTTATCTTGGTCTTTTGGATCGATGGGAATTTGAAAATACCCGGAGAAACCGTCTAAAAAGCAATAGTAGTCATTACCCGCTAAACGCTCGAGCATTTGATCCATGAAAAGAAGAGGAAAATGATCCTTACGAGTGGCATCATTGAGCTTGCGATAGTCTATGTAAAATCGCCAACCCGTGACAAGTCGAGTAGGAATCAACTCGTTGTTTTCATTGGGAACAACGGTTATTCCGCCTTTCTTAGGCACACAATGGACGGGACTAACCCATGGCGAATCCGAAATAGGGTAAATCATTCGGGCATCTAGAAGTTTGATAACTTCTTTCTTGATGACGTCATGAACTTTTGGATTAACCCTTCTTTGGCTTTGGATTGCGGGTTTAAAGTCATCTTTCATGAGAATTTTATGAGTACAAAAGTTAGGATCAATTCCGCGGATGTCAGAAATTTTCCAAGCAATTGCTTTCTTATGATTTTTTAGCACATCGAGAAGTAGAGATTTTTCATCCTCCGGTAAATCCTTTGAATGATGACGGGTAACTTCTTATTTTCTTCTAGGAAAACGTATTCGAGATGAGATGGTAAATCCTTAAGCTCTAAATCCGGAGGATTGTCGATGGAAGGTGTAGTCAAGTTCAAATCATCGTTTATGATTTCCATAGGAGAAGGTGGAGAAATATGGTCCTCATGGAGAAGTTTCTCAACGGTACGAATGTCTTCATCCCAATCGGAGGGAGAATCGTCATATTTTAAGTCCGTATCCCCTAAAGTTGCTTCAAATGCTTTCAAAAGGAAGTCACTTTCTCCAAATGGAGTCAGTGAGGGAGCAATAGAGGCAACGGTCTCAACAATGGGTAGAGAAGAAAAACCACTTTTACAAGCGTCTTTGAAGTGTTCTTCACAAGCCTCATCAAGTACGTCAATGAAATTAACGCTCTCGTGTTCATAAGGTTGCTTAGAAAGTTTACCCATGTTGAAGACGATTTTGTCGTCACCAACTCTCATGATTAATTCACCCGCGGCTACATCAATAAGAGTGCGACCGGTCCTCAAGAATGGACGTCCAATGATTAATGGAACACGGGGGTCCATCTCGTAGTCAACAACAACAATCGGAAAGGTGAATTTGTCGACACCGACGAAGACATCTTCGGCTATCCCCACCGGATAAGCAACCGTACAGTTAGCTAATTCCAATGTCATTCGTGTGGGGACGAGCTCGGGTAGAGATATTTGTTTACAAACACTTAATGGCATTAAGTTGATACTAGCACCTAGATCGGCTAGGGCCACACAATTCTCTACCCCGGGAAAGTTGCAAGGAATGAGAAAGCGACCCGGATCACCAAGTTTAGTTGGTAATTTCCTTAAGAGAACCACGGAGAATTTCTCATTAAGTTGGGTTTGAGCAATATCAAGAAGCTTTTCCTTATCACTGAGGAGATCTTTAAACATTTTAGCATATTTAGGCATGTGAGTGAGAGCCTCAGCAAAGGAGATGTTGAAATTCAAATGTTTAAACATTTTAAGAAAGTTCGAAACATGAATATCATCCTTGTTCTTCAACTTCTCTTTCCTCAACCTTGAAGGATAAGGTATGTCGGGTTGAGATGAAGGCTTTGGAATGGAATTCTAACTCATATCCTTAGGTATTGGAGGAGTAGAAGTAGAAGGTGGAGGAATTGGTTAAGGGGGCTCGTTATCCTTTGTCACAATCACCGGTGTAGGTTTAGGAATCTCGAGTTCCTTACAACCTTTTCCATTTCGGGTGGTTATTGCTTTCATCTCCCCTCTTGGATTAGCAACGGTATTACTCGGAAGAGAACCCGAAGCAGAGGATTGATTACTTGGGAAGAAACTAGCCATCATATCCCTTAAGTCATTCGTTTAACTGCTTAAAGAGTTTCGCATGTCATTCCTAAGCTCGGCTCGTAGATCATTCCCTTGTTTAGCCATGTCACCTTTAAAGGTAATAATTTGGCTCTGAATATTCTTCACCAACGCGTCATTAGTCCTCATGTACGTTTCAACCTCTTGATTATATGTCGTGGGTTGGTTGGGAGGAGGAACATGGTAAGCGGGTGATTGATAGGTGGGTTGTTGGTAAACTTGATTATTTCCTTGAGGTGGATATGGGTTTCTTTGGGTTTGATATTGATTAGGAGCTCGAGGTTGTTTTTTATTGTTGCGATTGAAGTTGTTTTGGGTTTGAGGAGGATAACCGGGTGGTGAAAGAAAGTTGTTTGAACGATAACTTAGTAAATTTCGGTCACCTTAAGGACGTGCTTGATAGCCTCCCGTGGAAAAGTTACCGTTAGCCGCATACACGTTTTCCGGATTGTAATGAGTAGAAGGACAATCGGTGTATGAATGAGAACCACCGCAAATCTCACAAGAAGTTGCTACAACTTTAGCTTGTTGAAATTTGTTCGTAGCCATGGTTAAGAAATTTTTGTTCATCTCAGCTATTTGGCGGGTAAGTTCGGTTATCTCAGGGTTTGATGAAGTAGAAGAAACATTGGCCCTCGGGTTATTTCTTGAAGATGTGGATGAATCCCAATTTTTGTGATGAGTGGTCATGTTCTCTATAAGCGCTCTACACACCTCGGGTCTTCTCTTCATGAATGTACCACCAACGGCAGCATTAATCGTATCACGATCACGAAAAGTTAAACCATTGTAGAAAGTATCAATCAAAGTGACGGGGAGTATATTATAGTTTGGACAACGATAGATCAAGACATTATAACGTTCCTAAGCATCGAAAAGCGACTCATCAGGTTCTTGAGTGAAACCACTGATTTGATTACGAAGACTAGTGACCATGGATGGTGGAAAGTAGTGTGAAATTTTTTTTGAGTCATTTCGTCCCATGTATGAATTGAGTTTTTGGGAAGACGATCAAACCATTTTTCGGCATGGTGGGATAAAGTGTGTGGAAAGAGATGAAGGCGAAGAAAATCCATGGAAACACCGGGCAATTTCAGGCTTTGAGTGACGGTTATGAATTTATCGAGGTGTTTGTTGGCATCATCATCCGGTAATCCGCGAAATGGACAACCGTTACTTGTTGGATCATTTTACCTCCGGTCGGTGAAGACCGTTGACATTTCATTATGAATAAAATGGATTTGAACATTTCATTCTAATTCGGTAGCATTTTACCTCCGGTCGGTGAAGACCGTTGGACGATATTAAATATCGTACTTGTGGCAGGTAGTTTCAATAAAGAACCTCCTTGACAAGATTTCGCGGGTAAACCCATTCTCTTTACTCGACCGTCCAAAGCTGACTGCGAACGTAAAGAGTGAATCATTTGGATAATCTTATCCACATGATTTGAAGCCGTCAATTCATGTTCCTGGAACAAGTGAAGTTCAATTAAGAACCGCACCGTCGTTGCTTTCCAGTTGTCACTAGCTTGATTCATATAGAATCTTGCAAGTTACCTACCAAGTGCTGTTTGATGTTAACACTAGAAGGATTTCCATTCGTCACTGTAACTACTTAATAGTATTACTTTGAATGTTCTGGCAAGATCACTAAGATATTGCGTAGAGGCCTGGAACGTGTTTAAATTCATTTAAGAATTAAACCACTGTTGCTTTCCAGTTATCACAAGTTTGATTCATAAAGAATCGCACAAGTCACCTACCATGAGCTTTTTGATATTCGCTCAAGAAGGATTTCCATCTTCATTGTAAATACTTTCGTATTACTCGGATGTTCAGGCAAGATCATGAAGATTTTGCGTAGGACTCTTAAGATCTTTCTTACTTTTCACAGTGTGTGAAGAATAAAGGAAATATGAAAGTGTGTCCTAATGAGATATTTGATGATCTCAAATGGCTCTAGACTCGATCGTGCATTTTGGATTTTTAGTGATCGGAGGCTGGAGAGGAGTGCCACCTTTTCAATACCAATTTATTCGGAGTGAATAAATCAATAGATGATGTGTTGTCTCTGTGTGAATAAAACAAATATCTTTTGAGAGATATCTGAGTTAGCTGGGATGGGTTGTGCATTGCATCACTGGGTCCATGATGTCTATCTTCAATATCAAGAATCATTAAAAATGATCTCAATAGCATATGTATTGACCCGGTTTCTGCCTAAGGTTGTAATGGGGGCTTCTTTCTTTACACCCTTTATCTTTACACTTCTTTTTCATTCTTCAACCCCTTCAATGCTTACCAATACGTCATCACTAGCACCTTGTTGTGATTGTTCCAGTGCTAACTTAAGTACTTGGTCGGCATTCAGCTACGTTCACAATCTTTCTCCATCTTTCCTAAGGACTACTATTTCTAGCTATGGAATGTCCTTGGGAAGATTCCTCCGGTTCTAGAGGAATCATTGGACTTTAACCTATCCTACCATCCTTATGTCACCACAATCTTCATCATCGTGAATAGAGATGTTTTGGGTAAGTGTATGTCACCATGAAATCCATTTTGAAGTGCAAATCCATTTTGCTCCCCCTTAACATATGCCACGATATCCGAAAACATTTCGCAAATGTCGGGATGAGCTAGCACGTTAAGTCAAACCATTTGTGATTAATCATTTCCCATATTAAATCACATTTTCTCCCCCATATTAAAAATATTAACTCAATCAATGTTTTTAATATCAATTGATTTAATAGCGTTTTAATAAAATTTGGGAAGAAAAATGCAAATTCAATTATCTTCATGAGTTACACAAGCTCCCCCTCAAATTAATGAGGGTCTACTTGAAACGTAAATTAAATACCTTTTAAACACAAGTGTAAGGTATTTATCACGTGCAAAGATCATATATGATAATGAATTCATAATATTAGCAATTTACGAGGTTGGACCTGAATGATGGAGAACATCATATGAAAGAAGCACATGGTTCTTGTTCACGAATGTTGGTCTTCCTCGTAACTTCTGAAGTTATCTCTTGACTCCATGTGTATGATTGATATCGTTGTCTTAACACCAATATGTGAACTTGGCACTCTCGGCATCAAGGATTCTGAATGCTGGACAATTTCTCCCCCTCAATTGTTGACCCGTGTTCTATTGAAAGAGCTGTAGTCACCGTTTGAGTAGTCGCATCGTCGAGTATGTAGATATCAATTGTAAGTTGCTTCGGATTGTGGAGTTGATAACTTCAGATTGTAGAGTCAAAGCTTTCCGGTGAAATGCTTGACTTCAATGTGAAAAGCGGGTTACTATCGGAAATAATAGCAAACCATTTTGAGCATGTTTTAAAAGTTTGAACTTCTGCTCGAACTTTATTTACAACCCCGTGTCATTATTGAATGACATTTCTAGGTTCGTAAATATTATCGATTCCAGAAGACATGCTCTTTTTATCAAAACATTTTTGAACACAAAATTTTGAAAGATTTAGAAAAACCTTTTGAGAAATTCTTGAAAAATTGTGTTCAAAGTTTTGAAAACCAATTACTTGAGCTTAAGATTTGGAATATCTTAGGAAAGCTCAAGTCCGAGAAGTTGTAAACTTCTCGTTGTTAAGGATAAGTTTATCATCGGCGATAAACTTTCCTTTTATCTGAAGAACGAGTCCTAAGCTGACATTTACTTAGAAGTCGTGTTCATGAGCGTGAAAACTTTGACTATTTTAACGGAAAGCTCATGACCGAGAAAGGTTAATTTCTCATTACGAGGAAAAGTTCTCTTATTTAAAAGATACACTTTCCTTTCTGAGCTTAAAACTTCGAATGTTTTAATACAAGCTCATGACCGAGAAATGTTAATTTCTCGTTATGAGGATAAGTTATCATAAAAGATAATCTTTCCTTTATTTGAAGTTCGAGTTACAGTCTGACATTTAACTGTAAGTCATTGTGCATGAGCTTAAAAACTTCGAATGTTTTTTGATATAAGCTCATGCCCGAGAAAAATTAATTTCTCGTTGTTAGGATCAGTTTATCATCGGCGATAAACTCTCCTTTCTTTGTAGCACGGGTTACCATCTGATATTTAATGATAAACCATATACACGAGCTTAAAACCTTTGAATGGTTTTAGGATAAGCTCGTGTCCAAGAAAACTTAATTTCTTGTTAAGAGGGTAAGTTATCGTTGCGTAGATAAACTTCCCTGTCTCTGATGTCCGGGTCGTCGTCTGTCATTTAACGAGGAGCCATTGTGCATGAGCTTAAAAACTTGGAATGTTTTTTATATAAGCTCATGCCCGAGAAAAATTAATTTCTCGTTGTTAGGATAAGTTTACCATCGGCGATAAACTTTCCTTTCTTTGAAGAGCGAGTTATAGTCTGTGATGTGACTATAAGTCCTTGTGTAAGCTTAGCCATGAATCCCCTGAGACACTTGTTTCTCCGATAACTGCTTCTTCAGCAACCAAACTCTAAGAGTGTCCTTAGTTGAACGGTATACAACGATTGGACCGCTTCGTTCTTTTGGAACATCAACTTTGGTACTTGCATTCTTATTAGGAGTTTGTATACTTTTGCATGGGTTAGAGTTATCTATTTTAGAAGCACGTGGGGGTTCATGGTTTTCTTTTCTTGTGTCAGAGGTGGCATGAGGAGATGATTCACTTGTCTTAGTTGGCAAACGTTTCCTTATATAGAAAACCTTAAGTTCAGGCTTAAGTGATGTATCATCCTTTTCAATTTCCTCCCTAGCAGTCTTAGTAGAGTCGGAGATTATCCTAGTTAAAGGGCACTCGTTTCCTACAAGAGTGAAAGATCTACCAGTGGGGCGCCACATTTTACCAATGGGTTTGATTTTAGCAACCCACTGGGATTTAAGTCTAGCACGGGAGTTCACCTCATTAAGCAATTTTTTGATACAAGAGTCATGATTTGCCGTAAAGACACATTTTCTACATGTTTTACAAGTAGCATATTTAATGTCCGAGTAATTCCTAGATGATTTATCGATGCTCCTAGGAGACGTCATGCTACGGTTAGCAGTGTTGGGTAATCTAGAAGGCATCTGACTAGGTTGGACATTGCTATCTCTTACATGTGTCTTTTGAATAGCTTCCCTTTGACCAAAATCATGGCGCACATCAGTTGAACTAGTTCTAGACGTGTTCATTGAACTATTCTTAGAGAAACTAGGGGCAATCATGTGATGAGGTCTTGCTAAAACTGATTTAGTCACATTAGGCCTAGTTGGTGGAGTGACTGTTCTAGAAATATGTCCCAAATCAACTTGGGAGGCAAACCGCGGTCTCGAGGATTGTGGTCGCTCGGATCTAAATGCAGTAGGTTGTCTGACAGTCGGTTGTCTGACGAACTGATTTGTAGGCGGTTTCCCCAAGATTGATGGTTTTTCAAGCTTAGTGTCCACACTAGATCCTCTAGTTTTCCTTAACTCGTTTTTCAACGCAGCTATAGCAAAAACCTTTTCCTGTACTTGGGCCTTTAAAGTCTCATTCTCTTTGAGCAAGTTATCTTGGGATGCCAACTTAGATTCAAGCAGTTGAATTTGTTTCAAAAGATTATCCTTTTCAGCTTTAGAATCTAACACTTTTTGATCCAATTTTCTTTCAAGAACAACATTTGATTTTTCAAGTTTTTCAAAATATGTTTCAAATTTGTCCGTTTTCTTAGAAAATTCAAGTTTGGCATCCTCAAGATCTTTTGATTGCCGAGCTACGATCGTTTCGAGCTCTTTAATCTTGGAATCAGAAGCAGTCAATGAAGCAGTTAAAGATAATTATCATGATGTTTAGCATTCTGAACAATCTCTCCCCCATTATGACTTACATCGGATGAATCAGAAGTGGTATTGCTATCACTCTTTTCCATCCCATGTTTGTCATAATTAGGTTCAGAATGCTCAATATGCGGCATATCATCAGCATATACATCATAAACAACATTACATTGTACCATGTTTGCCGGCTCTTCGTCATAAACGGGTAAGGCGTCATCAAGAAGGATCTCGTGAACATTCCCTGACGTGCCACTGGTATCATGTGGACCTTCCGATTCCGTGCTCTTGCCATCGTTGTGCTCCAAGTTGTCAACTGTATGACCAGTTTCCTCTTGCATCGAAGAGTCTTGCACTCCATTATCATACCCTTGCTGAAGTCGAGATCTTTCATAAATCGAAGACGAGACCGATGTCATGAGTTTCAAAATTATATCACGGAAAACTCGAAGCTCGGTATGTGTATCTCGAAGAAACGATTGGCAAATCACTGAACTTTCAGACTTGATGATATTGAATTGGAGGAAAGGCGTGAGTTGTGTCACAAGAGCCTTATAAGCAAGTGACGATGCATAGTGATTGAAGTTTTCATTGTTGATTTGCTCGGCGAGTTGGGTCAAAGTGGTGAATATTGAATCGATGAATATATGACGATCTTGTCCAAAGATTGTCACAAATTCGCTCCCTCCTTGAATCCTCGAAAGAGTGACAAGATGAGACTGAAGCATTTGAAATGATGTGATGCCATTATCACTAACTTTGTGTTGCATTTTATGTGCTTCTCCCTTTTGACATGTCGAATCGAACGAATCCATTAAATATCGATTAAGAATGACGTGGATGTTGTTGTTTTCGGGATTTTAGAATTCGTGAAAAAAAACGAAAGACCCGTAAATAACACTTAAAAATCATCGATTGATGATATAAATGAAGCCCGTTACTTTGACTCGTCACGTTTGTCTTTAAATCCTGCCACAATAACGTTTAACCCGACAACTATATTTTTGACAAATATATTTGAGATATTCCTTAAAATAAAGAAAAATAAAAAATAAAAAATAAAATAAAATAAAAAAATCTGAAAGTTTGTTTTCACGAATTTAAAAATCTGAGATATATTTGACAAATAAAAAAAAATAAAAATAAATAAAAATAAAAAAGTATATTTGAGATATATTTGACAAATATATTTTAGATATTCCTAAAAATAAAGAAAAATAAAAAATAAAATAAAAAAAATCTGAAAGTTTGTGTTCACTAAGTTAAAACGTGACAACTAATGACTTTGTTTTCTCCGTCAACTTAACTCCTCCGTCCACGTGTTACACACTCACCAACACAAACTTGATAACCCTCGGTTTCTCCGTCCCACTAAATCAATATACACAATACAGTTGTCTCTCTCTCTCCTCAAACTTTGGATCTTCCGTCCTATTATTCTCTCAAAACTCAATCTGAAAAACCAAAAAAATACACCTCCGTCTCTCAAGAAAAACACAGCCTACACTCAACCCTAATCAAAAGTACTCTCAAGAATGGAAGAATCAAGAGGAATTCGTCTTCAAGATCTCTATATAGAGGTCTCGGGTAGGTCCTTTTTATCGTTGTCTAATCGTAGTCTCTCTCATCTGTCGAGTCATTCAGTCACACAAAACGAAACAAGATAAGATTATAAAAAAATTGTTATAAATCTTCTCTTAATTCGAAAATTTAAACGAGGGGTTTGACCTTTGAAATAGATCTATGATGAGATGTTCAACACGCAAGATCTATAACAGATTTTGTAAGTTTGAGCGATTCTGAGGTCGTTATCTTGAATAGGATTTCGAGTTTAGTCTTGTGTATGAGGGTGCTGGTGAGTGTGTTTAGTCTTGTGTGTGTCTCGGCTCTTTGAGTCTTTGTAGTCGAGAGATGTTTAGGTTCCAGTTATGCTTTGACGTGGGTAAAAAAATTAAGTCTGATGAGGTGAGAGGTTCGAGGGTGTCAGTTTGGTTCGAGAGGTTGGGAGGTTTGTGTCGAGACTAGGTGAACTGGGTTGGGGTGGGGGAAAGAGGGTCTTGTTTTGATGAGATGAGTCGAGGGTGGGGGTGAGAACGAGGGTGTGTGTTCAAGATTGAGGGAGTGTGTTTTGGTTGATGTTTGTTGTAGTCGAGGGTGAAGGTAATGGATGTGAGTCGATGGAGAGGGTTCGAAAGAGGGTGTCGTTATGGGTGTCCGAGAGAGTTAAGGTGAGACGAGGGTGAGTTGGTGAGAGACGAGAGTTGGGGTGGGAGTCCGAGTGTTTGTCGAGAGTGGGGAGTTTGGGTTATGGATTTTTTGAAAAAACAAAACAGTTTTTGGATTGTATTTCGAGTCTGTCCCGTTATGTTTGAAATGGTTCATTCGGAAGAATTTATTCATTTGGAACTTTTCATTGATTCGGAAGTGTCATTCATTCGGAAGTTTCGTTCATCCGGAACTATTCGTTCATCCGGAACTTTTCGTTCACCCGGAACTTTTCTTCACCCGGAACTTTTCTTCACCCGGAACTTTCTTCGTCCGGAAGTTTCTTCGTCCGGAACTTTTTCGTCCGGAACTTTGAGTGGAAGAACAGTAATGATGGGACAAATTTGGACAGGTTTATTGGACAGAACACGAAACCCAGATAGGATAAAAAAATGTTAAATAAAAAACTGATAATATATAAAAAAATTAAAATGGTTATATAAAAAAAAACATATTATAGAAAAACCCAGATAGGATAAAAAAGGTTGAATATAAAATAAAAAAAATTATAAAAAATGGTTATAAAAAAAACTGATTATAACAAACTGATAAAAAAGAAACGAATAATAAAAAAATTAAAATGGAAACTGATTATATAAAAAAAAATTGATTTTTGAATAAAAAATTTGTGATTTTTATATAAAATAAGTAAATCAAAGATTTAATTATGATTTAAAACATAAAAACACAAACTTTATATGAAAAATACAAACTTTTTATGATTTAAAACATAAAAACACAAACTTTATATAAAAAAAATACAAACTTTTTAATATAAAAGCTTGATTAAATCAAAACCCACCAAAATCAATAAAAAAAATAAAAGCAAAAATAAACCAATCAAACCTTGGCTCTGATACCAATTGAAGGTCTACGTGATCATTGGCCTATTCTACATGATGGATTTGATGTATAAAGATGGTAGATTGATTAATAAATATAAAGAAGATGAAGAAAGGAGATGATGGAGTAGAGAGAGAAAGGAGAGAAGGGAGAGAAGTAGAGAGAGAAAATAAAGATGGAATTATGAAAAATGTGTAAGTGAACAACCAGCAACCCCTCCTAACATGCTAGGAGGGGATATATATATAGCCCACCCTACATGTGGGCTATATGGACTATACATTAACTAAATGGATCACGAGCCCATTACATAATTATCGTTGGAGCGACCGATCCTTC
This sequence comes from Glebionis coronaria, assembly GCA_025667525.1. Classification (NCBI taxonomy): domain Eukaryota; kingdom Viridiplantae; phylum Streptophyta; class Magnoliopsida; order Asterales; family Asteraceae; genus Glebionis; species Glebionis coronaria. The sequence goes on from JANFOE010000193.1 coordinate 3,818,088, forward strand.
ATAAATACGTAAAACGTATTTCCAACAATGTGATGCTTCAACGAAGTTCGGGAGCCGTGATTTGCATCGGCGTAATCGGTCCTCCACGTCCGTTCATGGTTGGTTGACAAAGCTCATCCATCGTACGAAGGTCGGGTGGAGGGACATGGTTGTTGTTGTTGTTATTCAAATTGGGGTGAGGTGGGTTGTTATTATTATTATGCACACCGGCCATATCTAAGTCTCTAAGAGTCTCGGGCTCAGAATAAGACGAAGATCGAGTACGCATACACTAAAATGAATTACAATATTTTTGGTTTTTTTATCTTTTTTATTATTTTTTTGAATTTTTGAAAATTTTATATATTTTAGGATTTTTGAAAAAAAATTTATGCTAGAAAATAACGTTCCCAGAAGAACGGATCCCAAAATCCAATTTTTCTCACTAAAACCCATTAATCTTTAGGAAAAGAGCCGGCAGCGGCGCCATTTGATTTATGAATTTTATGTGTGTGAAGTGTTGTTCGTACTCGATTCAATTCGAATTGATCACGGTTTAGGGTGGAATAATTGATATTGGTCACTAAAAGGGGGAGCTTTTGATTATCTATTTTAAATTAAATGGAAAGTTAACAAACTAAGATTAAATGAAATAACAAGGTAATAGAAGTAATTAATCAACTAAATTAAAAGTAATTTTAAAAATAAAATGAGGAAAGACAATTTAAAGTTAAACTCGACAAAAATTTAAATTTAAAAACTCTAAGATTAAACTAAGACAAAACTTGTTTTAAAATAACTCTAAGTAAAATTGGCGGGAAAAGTTAAATTTAAAACTTAAAATAAAGACAAGTAATAAGTTTCAAAACTTGTGAACGGATCGTACCCTTGATCGTACTCTAGATCGTACCCATCGCACCTAGTGATCACAGTCGCGATCGTAACCAAGAGATAGCAGCCAGCGATCGTAACAATCAATCGTAGCCAACGATCTTAACCCCGATCGCAACAGGTGATCGTGACAAGTAATCGCACCCACGGATCGCAACACACGATCATGGTCACTGATCGCACCCTGGATCGCACCCTTGATTGCAACAAGCGACTGTGGTATGGATCGTAGTGTGTGATCTCAGTTTGTGATCACGACTATTGATCGCAGTAATGGATCGCAAGTAGAAGCCCTTGGCTTATGCGATCACACTTACTCGATCGGAACAAATGAAACCCTTAAGCAAGTTACGATGGTACGCAAAACGTAAATAAGCACTCACCAAATAAGCACTTTTCGAAATAAGCAACTATCAAAACTTAACCAAATCTAAATAAGCACAAATTTAAAAACTTTTAAAACACTAAATAAGAAAACTTTTATAAAACAACTTTAAAAAGATTAAACTTTTGATGACACTTAAAAAGAAATAAGCTAAACATGAAATAAGCCAAAAAGCATAATAAGCTAAAAGCTTATATCGTATAAGAACTTAGATAGGAACAAAAAGATAAACTTTTTGATCAAATAAGCATTAAGATTAAACAAGATGCATACTTTGAACCGAATCAAAATCAAGATTAAACAAGAAAGATAGAATAAGATTAATGATGAAAAGCTTAAACTTGAACTTGTAGATTAATGATTCCAAATACAAGATTAAATAAAAGCTTAAAACTAGAAAGAAAAGATGAAGAAATCTAGAGAGAGAAAGTAGAATCACCTACTTCTCTCTAAAGATATGAAAACTTAGAAAAATAAACGACTACTAAAAAACTAACTAACACCCTCCTAATGAGACATTAGGAGGGTATATATAGGAGAAGGGAGGTGTGGTGTGTTGCTTCTTTCTTCCTTTTGTCTTCTCGTCTTTATAAATGACTCGTCTTTCTCGACTTTCTCTCGTGATTAGTCGAATGATAAATGAACTCGTCTTCTAATTTTCTTCTTTTAGTAGACTTGGTTCTTCGACTTTGTCAAACTTCCGTCTTTGGTCTTTTTCTTCGATAAATCTTCAGAATAGTCCTTTGACTTCTGTTCTTCTTGCACTTTTGATCTTTTGACTTTGTCTTTTGTCTTTTTCTTCGATAAAAGCCCGTGAAAGCCCGTGTTTTCTTCCTTTTTCATATTTTTGTCCTAAAACACAATAAAAACATAAACCACGCATAATTCCGACCTTTACGACATAAAATATATGTTTTGGTCTTGTTTTTATTATAATTAAGTGGTAAAAGGATAAGTGTTTTCACACTTATTAACTAATCACATCATTTTTAAATGGGAAAACAGTTTCATAAAATTTTACATCCCTTGAAAACAAAAATCATTTATTTTCCAAACTAAATAATTTATATCCCTTCTTATCAAAAGCATAACCAACAAAAACACATTTTTCAGACCTTGACTCAAACTTATCAGAAACATTTACTACATTAGAAAAACACAAACAGCCAAACACTTTTAAATGAAGAATACTAGGTTTAGACTAATAAACCATTTCATAAGGACTTTTACCAGACAAAACAGTAGGAGGTAACCTGTTAATCAAATAAGTAGTAGTTAGCACACACTCAGGCCACATGTTTAATGGTATGCCCCTGAAACATGAGGGCTCTAGAAGTATTAAGTAAATGTCTATGCTTTCTCTCAACAATCCCATTCTGTTGAGGGGTATAAGCAAAAGTGGTTTGATGAATTATACCATTTATTTTAACAAAATCAGAAAATATTTGATTAACAAACTCTGTCCCATTATCACTTCTGAAAACTTTAACCTTTTTATTAAACTGATTGTCAAGAAGTTTAACAAAACTTTTGATACAACAAAAACTTCAGTTTTACTCTTCAATAAAAAAACCCAAACAGATCTAGTATAATCATCAACCACAGTAAGAAAGAATCTATACCCCTCCCTACTAGTAACTTTATATGGACCCCAAACATCAAGATGAGCAATATCACCAAGTTTTTTAGTCTTATGATCACTTAAAGAGAAATACTCTCTAGTCTGTTTAGCTTTATGACACACATCACAAGGTTCTAACCCTTTAAGTTTTATATCAGAATTATCTTTTCTTAGAACATCCAAAACTTGATCTGCTGGGTGTCCAAGTCTATTATGCCAAATTGAACTAGAAATTTGACAACACCTAACATTTTTACTAAACACTGGCCTACCTTCATCAAGAAAATATAAACCATCTTTTTCATTACCAGTCCCCATCAGGACATTGTGAGTTAAGTCCTGAATCATACAACAATTCTCATTAAAACTAACATTAACTTTATTATCTTTGGACAACTTTTGAACAGATAAAAGACTAACTTTGTATCCAGGAACAACCAGCACATCTTTAATAATCAAATTATTAATTTTAAAACAGCCAATTTTTTTCACATACTCCAAAGTACCATTAGGATGAGCAACACTTATATTTAGATAAGAAACATCAATGACATCAAAAAGTAACTTTTCAGAATAGGTAATGTGCTAACTAGCCCCTGAATCTATAATCCAACCAATATAAGTACTATAAGTACTTATATTTGAATTATAGTTAAAAAATCTACAAGAAAGAAAGCTAACAACACAATTATTCACTTTGAAGGTATCTGCAATAGTAGCAGAACCTATAGAATTCTTTCCTGAAACACTCAGTAACCTCATAAGTCTCTGATATTGATCAGAAGTAAGAGTATGAGATGTAGTCTTACTTTGATCACACTTATTATCATTAACACTCACATTATGAACATTATTTTGAGTTGAGTTATTATTATTTCTTGTAAAATTAGGTGGATAACCTACTAACTCAAAACACCTGTCTATAGTATGACCATTTATGTTACAATGCTTGCAAACAAGATTACCATTTCTATAACCATTAGACCCAGTCCTATTATTTCTGTTAGAATTCCCATTATTGGAACTCCCATTATTAGAATTACCATTATTAGAATTATTAAAACCTCTGTTCCAACTATTAGAATTTCCACCAGACTTAACAACAAAAGCAGATGGTCCAGCTTTATTATTCTTAGACCCATTTCTATGTGATTCATCTCTAGATAAGATTGCAAAAGCAGTTCTCACGTCTGGTATGGGATCAGATGTGAGAATCTGACTTCTAACAACACTATAGCAATCATCAAGACCCATTAGAAACTACATCAGCCTGAGTAGCTGATTATGTTCCTTAAGATCCTCAGAACCATCATGATGAGACTGCTTTTATACATGGTCTCATCGTCCAAATTGGGCTTAAAATACATTAAATATCATCAAAAATGCCAAATATATGCTTGTGTTTGTTACTTGTGTATTTTAGGTACAGATATTGAGGAAATCACAAAAGATCACAAGAATCAAGGAAAAACGAACACGGGAAACGAAGCCGCACAATGAATCAAGCCCAAGTGATGATTTTCCAAGAATAAACCTTGAAGATTTGAAGATTATGCAGAAGGGTCCTCCAATATTGAATAATTGACACTTTAAACCCTTGTATGTTCATAATTACAAGTTTGGTCCTTGAAGTTTGTCAAAATTGAAAAAAGGACCCTCCACTTTGAAGAATTGGCAAGTTTAGTCCCTCATCAAAACTAAATTGTCAATATTGGTCCTCCTTATATTCAAACATACCATGAAGACCTTCAAAGTTAAAAAATGTGCAAGATCAGTCCTTCAAACACCAAAGAAATACAAAACAAGTCCTTGTGAAAAGTTTTGTGGCCAAAATAGAAGTTTTAAAACTTCATTAACAAAGGAAATGGGCGTTGATGCATGTTTAAACTGAAATGAATGGAAGAAGAAAGAAGAGGGGCTAAACATGGCAGACTTCTATTCTTACCTTAACTAGTCACATGTTGACACCTCACCCCACTCATAAAACCCACCAATCAAATCCCTCCCTGCTTCCATGTCACCAATCCACTCACCACCGTTTAAACTTAATAAATAATTAAGTTTAAACTCGCGCCTAAACACCTATTTAAATCCCAAACAAGATCAAACCCCATGTTCTTCACGTTCTTAACTGAAATTAGACATTCCTTAATTATTATGAATTAAGTGTTAATCTCTTCCAGATTAATGATGAAGGACCTAATAAACAAAACCCAACCTTAAAACCCTCCACCTCATCACTCCTTTTGTCACATGCTACCTCCCCTGACCCATGAACTTACATGAAGACAAGACCAGCCAGAGAATTAACGTGCCATCATCATGCTTCATTCCTATGCACTATTTGGACGTCCACGATCATATAACAACAAGAATGGTCACATGTATCAAGCCCCAAGTCAAATTCAGTCAACAAAAAGTTCAAACCTCAAGGGTAATTCTGTAAGTTTACCACTAGGATTTTCCTTTGTTTTTCAGCATTTTTAGGTTTCATGTAGCCTATATAAGGCCTTAGTATCACCACATTAGTTCTTGTTCTCAGTTTTACTCTTGTCAAGCCTTGTAAAGCCATTTTCTGAAATTTAGAAGATTGTGGTATTGTGTTGTGATTTAAAACTGAGTTCCATTTATTGTTATTATATTGAGTAGCTATATGTTACGTTTTTTGTACTTAAACAAAACCTTGAACAAGTCCAAGAGTGCCTTTAAGCCTGTGAGTCCCTTTGTTCTTGCTTGGGTCAAGAATTTGGCTTGTGCTTTGGTGAGGATTGTTCATTGAGGTGTTTCTTTAAGTGACATAAGTCACAATTCACTAGCTTGAACAATATTGGAAGTTGGTATACGTTTTTATTTCAAAAATCAGTCAAGTGGTTTGCTAAGTGCTTGTGGTTCAACAGCTTGCTTATTTGAGCTTAAAGGTGATCATAGCCTCCTAATCTTGGTTGATTAAGGGGTGTTGAGGCCTTAAGGGAAGATTCAGGCCTTGTGGGAACCTAAGTCTTGCATAGACTTGACCATTTGTCACCTTATATTATCTGATTTGTGCTAACCTAGGCTCAAGCCTTTGGCTGGGCTTGTTTGTTGTTCTTGGCAGGGGGAAGATGGTGCTTGTTCTTGCTAGCACCTCAGCTCATTGATTCTAAGGTGTAGATGTACATCTTGGAGATTTGAATTCTCAAAACTTCATCTTTCTAATTAAATATTTGTGTTCTAAGTGATTTTGTGATTCTGCTGGTATAAGTGTGTTTTTATGCCTGCAAATTGGTTCTTGATTCACGTGTTGTATGTTATGATACTTATTTGGGCATAAATCAATCTTGAGAAGACTTTTACTTTGTTAAAAATGATTTTGAAAAGTTAAAAGGGTGTTTGGGATTGACTGTTTGTTCAAGTTTGTGTGATTTGAAGTTGGTATTGTGGTATTGTTTGAGTGAGTATCTTATATTGAGGTATTTGTGTTATGATATATGAAAATTTTGCGCCTTGAATCACTAAGTCAAACATTTGGCTATAAAATCTTGAAAACTTGTTGTTTTGCTCTGAAATCTTGTGCACACCTAGTTTTCATGTTAACCTAGGGCTAACAAGTGTTGAATCATTGTTATTGCAACCTATGTGATAGATCTGAGGCCTTGAATTCGGATTTGGTGTCAAGTAGATCAGCAAACACTGTTCTTATGTTCATCATTGTTCATCAGTAACTGAATGTGCTTGAATCTTGTTCTTAAGTTGGATTTGTTGGATGAAATGTGTTAATCTGTGTTTCTTTAAGTTGTATTGAGCTTGTGTATGCATTTGGTGGTTTGTGGTTAGCTTATTATAGCTTAAAAGTAGCTTATAACTACCAGATCTGCTTATTACTTGTCTGGAACACATCTGAGCAAAGATTGAATTAACTGCACTGATTGGCTGGGTGATTTTGTGATTATTTGCTTGTTATTGACTCCTTGTGATTCACTGATCACAAGGGTGCCCTGATTGTCCAAAAAGAATAAGTGAAACTCTCTAAAATTCAAAGTCAAGGCAGTGGGAACTCCTTTCCCCTGCTTCTAGCCACTGCTAGTTATATTTGGTGTTCAGCTTATTAATAAGTCATTCTGGCTTATTCCAATGTGCAACAACTTATTTTTTTTAATCGGTCTTAATATTTTGAGCTTATAAGTGATTCTGGAATTTTACAGCTTTTGGTTTAAAGTTTTTACTAGAAAACGACTATTTTGTCTTTTTTTAAAATCAGCTTATTGCTTATTTCAGCTTATTGAGTGTGCTTATTGGAAAACTTTTTGTTGATTAAGCTTAGTTAATCCATTTGTAACTTATTTCAACTTGAATCAGCTCTTGAAATAGCCTAGAACTCAAAAACGACTATTTTGTCGTTTTGTGAAGAGAGCTTTGGATTATTTCAGGCTTATTCCTTGAGCTTATTTCAAGTTTCTTTCTGCAAATAGCTTAAATAGGTCAAGAGAAGGACGTGGGTAAAATCTTAGCTTATGGCATCAACTTATAGCTTAATGGGCCAAAAAGCCCATTAAGAATAAGCTGTTTTGAAATAAGCTAGCTTAAGCTCATTTTCAGCTTTTGGGCCTTTGGAAAACTGTGTTTAAAATCAAATTTTAAGCTTGACTGGAGCTTTTGGACCATTTCTGAGAACTTTTTCTTATTGAGCCCAATATTAAGCCCATTAAGGATCTGTTTGGGTATTTGGCCCATTTGAAGGCCCAATGGGGGTATTTTTGGTATTTCAAGTTCATTTTCTATTTAATTAGGTTAAAATAAACTAGTTTGCAAGTTTTTAGAATTTTTTATAATTTTTGGATTTTTAATATTAATTTATTATTATTTTATTATTAAATTTCAATTTTCATATTTTTGCACTTTTTATATTTTTCTTAGGTTAAATACATTAAGTTAGGAATTTTACAATTTTTAGAATATTTTTATTGTCGTTAGATTAATTTTTATAATTATTTTAGGTTTAAATAGCTTTTAATTGTTTTTAAATAGTTTTTATTAATTTTAAAATTTTTAAAAATAGTTTTAAATTTAGTTAAGTCATTTTAGAGGTTTACAATTGAAAAAATCTCATTTTGGGCTTTTTGTTAATTAAATTGGTTTTTAGGCTTTAACTAGCATTAAAAAATTATTATTTAATTAAATAAATGGTTTGAGTGATTTTTGATTTTTTGTAAACTCTAATTACATTTTTTATGATTTACTGCAATTTTCTAGGAATTTTTAATTTTGTCTGTTTTTACGGTTTTAAGTGTACGACTTTTCGTCTTAGTTTTAATTCATAATCGTAACCGTCTTTCTCTTCTAATCTCCTTTCTATTTTCATTTCTCATAAATATAATCACAAACCATTAATCAATTCTTAACACAACGCACTTGCCTCCTTGAGAACGATCTCCACTTTGGGTCATTACTTGTGGTTTTCCTAAACTACTTGTGTACTTTCCCTAATTACCTTTGTTTTCCTAAACAAAGTGTAAAAACTCAAAATATCATTTTGGCGCCGCTTCCGGGGAGGCGTATTGTGTTTTGATTTGAACAATTGTTATTTTTATACTAACCCTATATAGTATTTGTATTAGTAGCACTCTACTAATACGTATTATCGGTTTTTCGTTTTTTGTGAATACTATTACTATATTGTATACGTAGAACAATAAATCCACAAGTACTCCAAAAGTGTGAAAACACAACCTTGATTGGGAGGTCATTACTCAATCATTGTATTCGAATCTCAAACAAGAAAGAAAAGGCAAAAATAGATAAATACTTTCGTGAAGCTCGATTTCGAAAAATACAAACTATAAGATGGGTATAAGGCGGGTATTATAAAATATACCCTAAGGAAAAAGGCTCTTAAGTGCTTCGCGCCGCCTCGTTTCCCCGCTTGCTTGTGAGTATTTTGAGATGGAAAGCTAATCGAGGGTTTTGCCGCCCAAAGTATTATTAAGTATCATATATACTTTCTTGGTTTCATTTGATTAAACCCTCTTGAACGTTTTGGTGTTCCACCAACGTTCTAAAGTCATCGAAGGCGTTCACTTCACGTGATCGTTTTCATTCCTTGAGGCTTCTTTAATCAAGAGATTTAATTAAGGAGGAGATTTGTAGATTTTTGTCTACTTAATACAGTTCCAAAATCCAAAAAAAAGTTAAAACAATCAAAAATCCAAAAAAAATTGAAAAAGTCAAAAACACCAAAAAGAATCTTCTTTGCTCATCCCCACGTTGTACGTGACATTTATGCAAACTCGTAATCAAGCAAGACGTGCACGTAAACGTCGTAATCGAAAGGAAAACACACCAACACCTTCTAGTGAAGAGACTCAAAGTGAGGAACCTATTGTAGAACAAGAAGCTATCATGGCTAATCGTACTATGATGGAGTTGCTTCAAGCACCCACCGAGGGTTTTGGAGAGGCCATTGTGATACCCGCCATCCTTGCGGAGAACATCGAGATTAAGACGGGTTTAATGTCTATGCTTCAAGCAAACATGTTTCGCGGACACGAAAAAGACAACCCACATTATCACATTAGGCAATTCAATCGTCTCACCGCGACAAGCAAGTTTAAGGATGTACCCCATGATGCCATTAAGATGATGTTGTTTCCATACTCGTTAGATGGACCCGCCAAGATATGGCTCGAGAAAGAACCCCCAAATTCGATTTTGACGTGGGGTGATCCCGTTTCTAAGTTTGTGAATCAATTTTTTCCACCATCTAAAACAACACATTTGAAAAACGAGATTTCACGATTTACTCAAAGGTCTAACGAATGTTTTTCAATGGCTTGGAAAAGGTTTAAAGAAATGTTACATGAATGTCCACACCATGATTATTCCGAATTGCATCAAATAGACACTTTTTATAATGGGCTTAATGATCATGAACGAGATTACTTAAATTCCGCCGCGGGTGGTAATTTTTTGTGCAAAACGACCGATGAGGCTTTAAAAATCATTGAGAATAGGTCTAAATTTTATAGCCCTCGTTACACACCGAGTGTTGCCACTATGGGTTCGTCATCGTCGTCTCGTAACATGAGTGCCTTGCAAGATGAAGCAAATGAGGAGAATCGGTTTTTCGATAGGTTTTCGACTCTTATGACTCATTAGAAAGCACAAGATGCTTTGAATTACGCATCGGTTAAAGCGGTTGCCAAGAGTTGTATTTCATGTGGTGGAGCTCATGATTTTTCCGAGTGCATTACCGCGGATGGTAACACTTCGAATGCTTATGTAGCCACGGGAACTTATAACCAAAACGGTCAAGGTTCCCGCCAAAAACAAGCTCCACAAAATCAAAATGCTAACAACTATCGAAACAATCAAAATGGTGCTTTCAAGAAAATCAACGTAATTTCAACAAGGGTAATTATCAAAGTGGAAATGGGCAAATTTCAAACCAAAACCAAAACCGTGATTTTCAAAATAACACTCAAGGTTTTAAAAATGCTCACACTAAAAATCTTAATGGATAATTTTTAGAATATGCAAAGGCAAACGATGCTAAGTTTGATAACATGCAACGTGAGATAATTAGCTTAAGATCCGAGTTGAAAAACGAGCTTAAAAACGAACTTGCTAATGAATTGAAAAATCATGCTAATAAAATGAAAGGAAATGTTCAATGTCTGCAACAAAATCAACAAAAAATGGAGCAAGGTCAACATGAAATTAAGCAAGAGTTGTTAAAAACGGATGCTAGGCAATCTAAGTTTGAAGATCGAATGGGAAAAATGTTTGAAGCTATCATGTGTAAACCTTCTTCTTCGGGTGGTCTTCCTAGTGATACCATCGTAAACCCAAAAGGAATATTGAAGGTTATTACTACTCGTAGTGGTAAAACTTTCAAAGAACCCATTTCTCGTCCAAGTACTTCTACGGAGAAGGAAATAGAGAAAGAACCCGAGGTGATGGTTGAAAAGGAGCAAATTACAAGCCCACGAAGTACCGCTCAAACCACACCTACGGTTGAACCAATACCAATAGTGGAACCCGAGATTCCAAGGCCGATGCCTATGCCCCAACCCACACCACCCTTACCTTACCCTTCAAGACGAAACAAGGAAAAGGCACAAGAACGAAATAATTATCAATTTGAACTTTTTATGAAAATGTTTCGTGACTTGCATTTTAATATAAGTTTTGCCGACGCCTTGGTCATGATGCCTCGATTTGCCGCAAACTTCAAAAGTATGTTGAATAACAAAGAAAAATTGAAAAAGTCGTCTAGTTGTTCTTCGGTTTTTCTTAGCCGCATACCTCAAAAAGTCGGTGATCCCGGTAAATTTTTAATCCCATGTACAATACAAGATATGGAGGAATGTCTAGAAACTAGAAGGGGGGGGTTGAATAGTTTCTCTTCGATTAGTCACCTAATTAAAAATTACTTTCAATTAGGTTTGTATCAAAACTATCTTTTACTTGAAGCTAAGTTGCATAATGATTAGATTCAATTTAAATGCATTAGCAATGGTAATAGGTAAGTATAATGATAATGAAATAAGTAAAGAGTAAGGAAAGAGACAACCTAGTGACAAGACACCAAGATTTATAGTGGTTTGACAACGAGGCTCTATCCTCGTTTCTACTCCACTCCTTGAGTACACCTAATCGAGATTTCCACTATATCCACAAGCTCCCTTCTTGGCGGAGAAAGCCTTACATCGTCGCTTACATTATTTTCCGACACTAAGCTAAATGTCGAGACCTAATCTTTAGCTAGGACCAATCTACACAACGTTGCCTACTTCACAATTTAACGACACAAGGCTAGATGTCGAGTTCTAATCTCAAGGTAGAACCAATCTTCACGACGTTGCCTACTTCACCATTTTACGACACAAGGCTAGATGTCGAGTTCTAATCCAAAGCTAGAACCAATCTTCACGACTCTTCAATTTAAAGCTAAGTGAGAACTTCACACAACACAACTACTAATCACTTTCAAGTTTAGTGAGAACTCACAAGACACAACCACATCACTTTATAGTTTAGTGAGAACTACTACACAATCTATTACAACTCAACTAAACATATCTAAGTAAATCGACGCCTTCACTGGTCAAACGTTGTGTCACCTTTGTTATACAAAAGAAAATCACTTATTTTTCAATATACTTATCCGCTTCAATTGGCCTCTTATTGAGGTCTTCATCAACAACCTATCGTTAACTTAATCTATATTAACTAGCTTGGATCTACACAATACAAATCTAAGCAAACACATATGCAATGGGTGTACACAACAAATCCAAGTATTCACAAATAGCTTGGATGAACACAACTAGTCCAATTATGCATAAATACAAATGGATCAACAAAAACAAAAAGGCTAACATGATGAACATGACTAATTCATGGATTCATCGTTATCACAACACTAGTGAGTGTGTTATCTTCTCATTGGACAATGTAAAGGAGGGGATCAAGAGGATAATCATATGTAAACATACTTAACACATTAAGTGAGCATTTACTAATGATTATGCTATAGAAAAGAGAAAGGGGGCTGAAAAAAACGTCCAAGAGGGTTATTGGAAAATGATATTTGATCCACTATTTATAGAAGACAAAGTGTAACGGCTAGCTGGGCGCGGATCCTTAACTAGCTGGCGGTTCCATATCACTAAGGAACCGTCTAGCTATTTAAGGTACCGCCTAGTAGAGTCCGCTCCCTTTTTTGTCTTTTAGTGGGGTAGGAATATCTAAGGTTTTTTAAACCTTCAAAGGATATTCTTATGGTATATGGAATATGCCATTTTCAAATTTACATTTTCCATTTTAATAAAACATTTTCTTAAAAAGAAAGTTTATTAAAAAATCTTTTGTCATATTAACAAAAGTGAGTTTTAAGGATAATCACTTTGATGATCACTAAGTATGATTAGGAAAAGTTAGTGATATGATTATTACCTTGATGATAGTGTTAGTTAAATAATTCGTTTTGTGTTTTACACTAAATGTGTTGTATAGTTTGTTGTGATCAAAACTAAGAAAGATTAGTTAACACTAATAATGGTTTTAGGCATCACTTGCATTAACAATCTCCCCCTTTTTGATTACGACAAACTATAAACTCATTAATCAAAGCAGTAAATCGAATTCAAGGATTGGAATAAACAAAGAAAGCATAAGTTGAGATAATAATAGTTTTATACTAACTTGGAAATGAGAATCAAAACTAAATAGAAGAAGAAAGATAAACTAACATTAAAACTACCTTATCTACATCCTACAAAGAAAAAAGGACGAAAAAAAATGAAAAGCAAAGCAGAGAAAAAAAGAGATAAGATGAAAAAATGGAATGTTGTTCAGCTTTTTCTCTACGCTACATAAAAACAGGCAATATGAAAAAATGAACTGCGTCCAACATACGCATCTGATCTTTTCTCCTTGTTGGGCCTGCCTGGGCTTGGGTATGCTACGTCTTATTTTTCCTATGCTGGGCCTGATGGGCTTGTGTGGCTGAATCTTGATAGATGTATATTAATGGGTCGGTTCGACCCATTTAAATGGTGTCGGGCCGGCCCAATAAAATACGAATGCACCGGCAAACTCGATTTTCCGCGCTTTCTCCATTTCTCGTGCTCGTCTTAGCTCTTTTTCATCGTTTTTGCTCCTTTTCTTTATTATTCGTACCTACAATAATAAATAGCACAAATAAACGATAAATGCACTATAAATACACGTTTTGCTATTTATTATACCAAAAATAAAGGGAATTTAGCACTAAAAACTTGAACAATTACGTGTCTAACACACCCCTGCACTTAAGACGTTGCTTGCCCCCAAGCAACTATCATCACAAACGTCAAATCCAAAAATAATTTAAACTACTTTATTCGAAATTGTTTTTTTTTTTGTTTTTTATTTTTTAAAAAAAAGAAAAATAAAAATTCATAGTGACCCGCCATGCTCGACTTTTTATTCAAGTTATAAGGATCATAGAACGGGAAACACGCAAACTGGGTGTCACCAGGGAATAAAGATCGTCATCCTCTTTTTATTACTCCCAACTAAGCTAAAATTCCTTGTGCAAACGTTTTGTTAAAATGCTAACACTACTTATACTAATAACCTATGTAAATATAACTTTTCACTCCTATAATTATATAAGACTAGGCAAGTGTGTTCATTTTCAAATTTTTGATCGTTCAAATCGACATTCGTTATGGTTGCCTAATCATCTAAGTGGAATATTAGACTCACCGAAAATAACGAGATTTAAGATTCAAAAATGGCCTTTCCCATGTAGCGGCTTTCTTCTCGGAACGTCCCAACCTAATCGGTTAAGTGCCCAGGCTTTTGACACCCCACGGAGAATAGTACCGGGATTGGCGGGATTTTGAAATCAAAGATCTTGAAATCACCGCTAAGTTAATAAAAGACACTTAGATGAAAAACAACGACGGTAATTAGAGAATGAAGATTCAAAGGAGAGATCACTCCATGTAGCGACTTTCTTCTCAGCTTGTCCTTTAGCAAAGCTTAGGAGGCTAGGTTTTTACACCCTTGAGAATAGTATCGGAGCTCACGGGACCTTTGACTTCTACATTCTCAATCACCGTCTAAACTCTTATAAAAAATTGACGAATTCTAGTTCAACTTCGGATTTAAATTTGAGAAAAAGCAAGTTTCTCACAATTATAATTAAAGCAACAAAAACATAAAACTCTTATTCATATTTTTTTTTTATATTCTTTTTTTTTTTCAACATATTTATTCACGCAACATTATTTCAAATTTAAGAAAGTATGCTTTCACTCAAATTTAAATAAGAAGTTGAACTAGGACTCTATATCAAAATTGCATAAGAATTTATTTTTTGCATAACAACACAATTTTTAACGTTCAAAGGCTTGAAAAAAAAAACACTTATTAAATCTAGTTATAATCTAAGAGGAAAAGCCATAGGTTACTCATATAAGCTCTAAAGAGAACCAACTACTCCACGTTTAGCATTTTTATTTGCACAATTCCTAAAAGCTTAGTCTAAAAGTAAAGGGAGCAGCCAGATCAACACTTAGGCAGAGTCAGGATCCCCTTTGTTCTAGCCTACGGGACAAGTCAATCACGTACGGTCAAAAATGTTTTATTATTATTTAATAAAATAAAATAAAACAAACACACATTTGCTCAAAATAGGATGCTAGAGGGCAAACAAGTAGGCATGAATATGATCCATATGATATAAACCCCCCTACACTTAAAATCGAACATTGGCCTCAATGTTCAAAAGTGATAAGGTGCTACCCCTACACTTAAGAACACAAAAGGCTAATGCTAGAATTCTAAGTGTAAAAAGGAGAACACAATCAGATATGTATGGATAAAGATGAGAACTGAGTACTCCCCTGATATAGACATGAAGATCGATCGGAGACTGAATGAAGAAGATGATGGAAAACAGCAACATCAACCCTCTGAAAGTCTTCTCGATCCAAGGGAACCCTGCACACAAAAACAAAAACCAACAAGCACACATGGAGAGAAGCACACGCCCCTACACTTATGTTAGAAAATAAATAAAAAGGATAAATCATCGGGTTGCCTCCCGAGAAGCGCTTGTTTTTGTTAACCGAGTCACGAGCCTGACTCGACCCCGAATTAAATGGTCCATGGGGGAGCAAGAGAATCACCACTGGCCAAAACAGATATGCCAGGGTCAAAAATCTTATCCTCATTACCGGATGAGAATAAAGAAGAAGAATCCACAGTATAAGTGAAGAAAAGCAGAAGGATTCTTATAACATACGAGAAATAGGTATAAAGGCGATCCTTAAGAATACTCGTCTTCGCCAAGGGCGGGAGGGTGGGAGAAAAAGATATCAAAGTGTCACCCGAGGACACTTGATAGAAACTCAAAGCAAGAGTCGATGGGATAACCGGTAAAACATCACAAGAAATAGCAACATCAACGTCTCCTCCGGGATCAAAACACTCATCCTCATTTCCCGGTATGAAATGAGAAGAGTAAAAGCGATACATCACCCGTTTTGGTGTGCACGCGGTAGGACGGGGTGGCAACATAGTATGGGAAATATCAGAAGACATATCTACCACCCGCGTCACCTCTCCAGACCGAATCAAACGGAAGGTAGGGTCAAATATCTCCACCTCCTCTACGATGGGAGGTGGCATGGCTAATAAAGAATGCTCATCAATAGCATGAGAGTCGGAGCTATCAATGTCCTCAATCCCCTCTTCAAAGAGAGGATTCACCTCACTAGAGATGTAGGCGTCATCAAAATCAAATAAAGGGTTCGAATAAATCTTGAAATTTGCCTTCTGAACGCCTTCATCGGATAGTGACTCGTCATCACTAGAAGTAAAATCATCATCGAGATCAAAAAGAGGATTAGAGAAAGCCAAAGAATCGTTTCCCAAGATGTCGGTGGGAGGTAATGAGTCATCACTAGAAAGAGATTCACACTCATCGTCACTATCGGAAGCAACCGTAGGCTCACTTTGGATTGGAATAAGAGTCTCATCACAAGGAATAGTGATAAGACCCTCATCCCCCATGATGAGAGAGGCATCGGTCTCCGTAGTGGAAGAATCGAGAATAGGAGTGGTAGAATCCTTAGGCTCGAGAGCCGGCAAGTCGAGAGAAGGTATTACAATTGCACTAGGACATTGAGCACAAAGATCATTCCAAGAAATAGTATTCTCATCGTCATCATCATCATAATAGAAAGAACGCACAAGAGGCGGAGTATAATCACTAAGATTAGATACTTGCTCTTGTCGTTGTCGTTGTTGCTCCTCCAATGTCTCGGTCAGTCGAATTAAGCCGTCATGAAGTTCCAAAAGAAGGGCTTTTCTTTCGTCATTCAAAGCATTGATTTGTTGAATTCTAAGACAGGATTGATGATTGAGGGTGGGATGTGGGGGCTCACAGTTCTGAAAACCAGAATTATAGCACGGATGTGGCTCATAGGAAGTCATCGGTTGAGAAGAATTAGAACACGGATTTGGTTCATAATAATCCATCGGTGAAGAAAAATGAGGACACGGATTTGGCTCATAATAATTCATTGGCTGACAATACGAAGTATCGTGAGGGCCCCCACAATGATTGCAACACGGGTATTGAGAAAAACCCGGTTCATGTTGCGGATAGGGATGGTCATAGACGGGAGTGGGGGAGAAAGTATTGTAAGAGGAGAAGTACGAATTCGTAGAATTGCAAAATGGACAAAATCCAAATTGTGTATTGTCGATATCAAAACCACACGGCTCACAAATACACCATTGACATGTTTGAAAACCATGCCATGGTCTCCCACACCGAACGCAAGACGAATCCATGAAGAATTAAAAATAAGAGGGGTTGAGAAAAAGAATTAAACACAATAGAGGATAAAGAGGAATATTTTTTAAATTTTTTTTTTATTATATATATATATGATATATATAGTAATAAGGACAATAAAATAAAATAAGAAAATATTTTTGGTTTTTATAAATATTATATATTTTTTGGATTTTTAAATTTTTTTTTTATTATATATATATACAAATACGAAAATAAACTTTCAAAAAGAAAGGATCTTCGAGTCACCAACTAAAAACACAACGCAAACATTGCTACACACAGAGCCGGCAGCGGCGCCATTTGATACAGTCATTTTGAGTATAAACCCGAAGGTTATCGTAGTTCCTGGCGAAGTGTGAATGGAAATCCGCGTTTATGTCTAAAGTTGATGCTCGAATAAAAAGGGTTTGATTTTTAATATCTAAACTAAATGATTAAAACTAAGGACAATCCTAATCTATAATCTAAAGGAAAGCAAAAATAAATCTTAATCGAACTACGGGGATTAAACAACAAGAGAATCCTAAACTATCTACGAGAGCAAGCAAACGGTTAATAAACAAGAATGACAATAAAATATTTAAACTAGAATAAGAGAGAAAGGGAATGGTTACCGAAATGAAGAACCGAGCGTAATGTTGAAGAAAACGCCGAGAATCAATAAGATATAAAACATTAATGATAATTAAGCTAAACGACATTTTAGAATTTATAAAAATTATTTTAAAGTAATACTATTTTACAAGAAACTAATTTATATATTAAAACTAAATTTATGAAACTACTTTAATTAAACTAAAGTTTAATATTAAGATTAAACAAAAAAAAATAAACACCTTATATTAGAAAAATGATGCAACGTTTTACCAAATAAAAGTGCAAGCAAAATTGGTTAAATTGTTTTGACGTTGAACATAAGGTCCAAAATCAACAAGTATAATCTATATAGCTAAAATCTTTAATAAACTAACAAGCTAAATAGGGAGCATATTTATAAAATGAAGACATGAAAAGCAACAATAAATCAGACAAAAACAAATAACCAAATCATATCAACAAACCCCAAAAATCAATTCAGCCCAACATAAACTTTATTTAATCAAAGCAGTAAATCGAATTCAAGGATTGGAATAAACAAAGAAAGCATAAGTTGAGATAATAATAGTTTTATACTAACTTGGAAATGAGAATCAAAACTAAATAGAAGAAGAAAGATAAACTAACTTTAAAACTACCTTATCTACATCCTACAAAGAAAAAAGGACGAAAAAAAATGAAAAGCAAAGCAGAGAAAAAAAGAGATAAGATGAAAAAATGGAATGTTGTTCAGCTTTTTCTCTACGCTACATAAAAACAGGCAATATGAAAAAATGAACTGCGTCCAACATACGCATCTGATCTTTTCTCCTTGTTGGGCCTGCCTGGGCGTGGGTATGCTACGTCTTATTTTTCCTATGCTGGGCCTGATGGGCTTGTGTGGCTGAATCTTGATAGATGTATATTAATGGGTCGGTTCGACCCATTTAAATGGTGTCGGGCCGGCCCAATAAAATACGAATGCACCGGCAAACTCGATTTTCCGCGCTTTCTCCATTTCTCGTGCTCGTCTTAGCTCTTTTTCATCGTTTTTGCTCCTTTTCTTTATTATTCGTACCTACAATAATAAATAGCACAAATAAACGATAAATGCACTATAAATACACGTTTTGCTATTTATTATACCAAAAATAAAGGGAATTTAGCACTAAAAACTTGAACAATTACGTGTCTAACACACCCCTGCACTTAAGACGTTGCTTGGCCCCAAGCAACTATCATCACAAACGTTAAATCCAAAAATAATTTAAACTACTTTATTCGAAATTGTTTTTTTTTTGTTTTTTATTTTTAAAAAAAAAAGAAAAATAAAAATTCATAGTGACCCGCCATGCTCGACTTTTTATTCAAGTTATAAGGATCATAGAACGGGAAACACGCAAACTGGGTGTCACCAGGGAATAAAGATCGTCATCCTCTTTTTATTACTCCCAACTAAGCTAAAATTCCTTGTGCAAACGTTTTGTTAAAATGCTAACACTACTTATACTAATAACCTATGTAAATATAACTTTTCACTCCTATAATTATATAAGACTAGGCAAGTGTGTTCATTTTCAAATTTTTGATCGTTCAAATCGACATTCGTTATGGTTGCCTAATCATCTAAGTGGAATATTAGACTCACCGAAAATAACGAGATTTAAGATTCAAAAATGGCCTTTCCCATGTAGCGGCTTTCTTCTCGGAACGTCCCAACCTAATCGGTTAAGTGCCCAGGCTTTTGACACCCCACGGAGAATAGTACCGGGATTAGCGGGATTTTGAAATCAAAGATCTTGAAATCACCGCTAAGTTAATAAAAGACACTTAGATGAAAAACAACGACGGTAATTAGAGAATGAAGATTCAAAGGAGAGATCACTCCATGTAGCGACTTTCTTCTCAGCTTGTCCTTTAGCAAAGCTTAGGAGGCTAGGTTTTTACACCCTTGAGAATAGTATCGGAGCTCACGGGACCTTTGACTTCTACATTCTCAATCACCGTCTAAACTCTTATAAAAAAATTGACGAATTCTAGTTCAACTTCGGATTTAAATTTGAGAAAAAGCAAGTTTCTCACAATTATAATTAAAGCAACAAAAACATAAAACTCTTATTCATATTTTTTTTTTATATTCTTTTTTTTTTTCAACATATTTATTCACGCAACATTATTTCAAATTTAAGAAAGTATGCTTTCACTCAAATTTAAATAAGAAGTTGAACTAGGACTCTATATCAAAATTGCATAAGAATTTATTTTTTGCATAACAACACAATTTTTAACGTTCAAAGGCTTGAAAAAAAAACACTTATTAAATCTAGTTATAATCTAAGAGGAAAAGCCATAGGTTACTCATATAAGCTCTAAAGAGAACCAACTACTCCACGTTTAGCATTTTTATTTGCACAATTCCTAAAAGCTTAGTCTAAAAGTAAAGGGAGCAGCCAGATCAACACTTAGGCAGAGTCAGGATCCCCTTTGTTCTAGCCTACGGGACAAGTCAATCACGCACGGTCAAAAATGTTTTATTATTATTTAATAAAATAAAATAAAACAAACACACATTTGCTCAAAATAGGATGCTAGAGGGCAAACAAGTAGGCATGAATATGATCCATATGATATAAACCCCCTACACTTAAAATCGAACATTGGCCTCAATGTTCAAAAGTGATAAGGTGCTACCCCTACACTTAATAACACAAAAGGCTAATGCTAGAATTCTAAGTGTAAAAAGGAGAACACAATCAGATATGTATGGATAAAGATGAGAACTGAGTACTCCCCTGATATAGACATGAAGATCGATCGGAGACTGAATGAAGAAGATGATGGAAAACAGCAACATCAACCCTCTGAAAGTCTTCTCGATCCAAGGGAACCCTGCACACAAAAACAAAAACCAACAAGCACACATGGAGAGAAGCACACGCCCCTACACTTATGTTAGAAAATAAATAAAAAGGATAAATCATCGGGTTGCCTCCCGAGAAGCGCTTGTTTTTGTTAACCGAGTCACGAGCCTGACTCGACCCCGAATTAAATGGTCCATGGGGGAGCAAGAGAATCACCACTGGCCAAAACAGATATGCCAGGGTCAAAAATCTTATCCTCATTACCGGATGAGAATAAAGAAGAAGAATCCACAGTATAAGTGAAGAAAAGCAGAAGGATTCTTATAACATACGAGAAATAGGTATAAAGGCGATCCTTAAGAATACTCGTCTTCGCCAAGGGCGGGAGGGTGGGAGAAAAAGATATCAAAGTGTCACCCGAGGACACTTGATAGAAACTCAAAGCAAGAGTCGATGGGATAACCGGTAAAACATCACAAGAAATAGCAACATCAACGTCTCCTCCGGGATCAAAACACTCATCCTCATTTCCCGGTATGAAATGAGAAGAGTAAAAGCGATACATCACCCGTTTTGGTGTGCACGCGGTAGGACGGGGTGGCAACATAGTATGGGAAATATCAGAAGACATATCTACCACCCGCGTCACCTCTCCAGACCGAATCAAACGGAAGGTAGGGTCAAATATCTCCACCTCCTCTACGATGGGAGGTGGCATGGCTAATAAAGAATGCTCATCAATAGCATGAGAGTCGGAGCTATCAATGTCCTCAATCCCCTCTTCAAAGAGAGGATTCACCTCACTAGAGATGTAGGCGTCATCAAAATCAAATAAAGGGTTCGAATAAATCTTGAAATTTGCCTTCTGAACGTCTTCATCGGATAGTGACTCGTCATCACTAGAAGTAAAATCATCATCGAGATCAAAAAGAGGATTAGAGAAAGCCAAAGAATCGTTTCCCAAGATGTCGGTGGGAGGTAATGAGTCATCACTAGAAAGAGATTCACACTCATCGTCACTATCGGAAGCAACCGTAGGCTCACTTTGGATTGGAATAAGAGTCTCATCACAAGGAATAGTGATAAGACCCTCATCCCCCATGATGAGAGAGGCATCGGTCTCCGTAGTGGAAGAATCGAGAATAGGAGTGGTAGAATCCTTAGGCTCGAGAGCCGGCAAGTCGAGAGAAGGTATTACAATTGCACTAGGACATTGAGCACAAAGATCATTCCAAGAAATAGTATTCTCATCGTCATCATCATCATAATAGAAAGAACGCACAAGAGGCGGAGTATAATCACTAAGATTAGATACTTGCTCTTGTCGTTGTCGTTGTTGCTCCTCCAATGTCTCGGTCAGTCGAATTAAGCCGTCATGAAGTTCCAAAAGAAGGGCTTTTCTTTCGTCATTCAAAGCATTGATTTGTTGAATTCTAAGACAGGATTGATGATTGAGGGTGGGATGTGGGGGCTCACAGTTCTGAAAACCAGAATTATAGCACGGATGTGGCTCATAGGAAGTCATCGGTTGAGAAGAATTAGAACACGGATTTGGTTCATAATAATCCATCGGTGAAGAAAAATGAGGACACGGATTTGGCTCATAATAATTCATTGGCTGACAATACGAAGTATCGTGAGGGCCCCCACAATGATTGCAACACGGGTATTGAGAAAAACCCGGTTCATGTTGCGGATAGGGATGGTCATAGACGGGAGTGGGGGAGAAAGTATTGTAAGAGGAGAAGTACGAATTCGTAGAATTGCAAAATGGAAAAAATCCAAATTGTGTATTGTCGATATCAAAACCACACGGCTCACAAATACACCATTGACATGTTTGAAAACCATGCCATGGTCTCCCACACCGAACGCAAGACGAATCCATGAAGAATTAAAAATAAGAGGGGTTGAGAAAAAGAATTAAACACAATAGAGGATAAAGAGGAATATTTTTTAAATTTTTTTTTTATTATATATATATATGATATATATAGTAATAAGGACAATAAAATAAAATAAGAAAATATTTTTGGTTTTTATAAATATTATATATTTTTTGGATTTTTAATTTTTTTTTTTTATTATATATATATACAAATACGAAAATAAACTTTCAAAAAGAATGGATCTTCGAGTCACCAACTAAAAACACAACGCAAACATTGCTACACACAGAGCCGGCAGCGGCGCCATTTGATACAGTCATTTTGAGTATAAACCCGAAGGTTATCGTAGTTCCTGGCGAAGTGTGAATGGAAATCCGCGTTTATGTCTAAAGTTGATGCTCGAATAAAAAGGGTTTGATTTTTAATATCTAAACTAAATGATTAAAACTAAGGACAATCCTAATCTATAATCTAAAGGAAAGCAAAAATAAATCTTAATCGAACTACGGGGATTAAACAACAAGAGAATCCTAAACTATCTACGAGAGCAAGCAAACGGTTAATAAACAAGAATGACAATAAAATATTTAAACTAGAATAAGAGAGAAAGGGAATGGTTACCGAAATGAAGAACCGAGCGTAATGTTGAAGAAAACGCCGAGAATCAATAAGATATAAAACATTAATGATAATTAAGCTAAACGACATTTTAGAATTTATAAAAATTATTTTAAAGTAATACTATTTTACAAGAAACTAATTTATATATTAAAACTAAATTTATGAAACTACTTTAATTAAACTAAAGTTTAATATTAAGATTAAACAAAAAAAATAAACACCTTATATTAGAAAAATGATGCAACGTTTTACCAAATAAAAGTGCAAGCAAAATTGGTTAAATTGTTTTGACGTTGAACATAAGGTCCAAAATCAACAAGTATAATCTATATAGCTAAAATCTTTAATAAACTAACAAGCTAAATAGGGAGCATATTTATAAAATGAAGACATGAAAAGCAACAATAAATCAGACAAAAACAAATAACCAAATCATATCAACAAACCCCAAAAATCAATTCAGCCCAACATAAACTTTATTTAATCAAAGCAGTAAATCGAATTCAAGGATTGGAATAAACAAAGAAAGCATAAGTTGAGATAATAATAGTTTTATACTAACTTGGAAATGAGAATCAAAACTAAATAGAAGAAGAAAGATAAACTAACATTAAAACTACCTTATCTACATCCTACAAAGAAAAAAGGACGAGAAAAAATGAAAAGCAAAGCAGAGAAAAAAAGAGATAAGATGAAAAAATGGAATGTTGTTCAGCTTTTTCTCTACGCTACATAAAAACAGGCAATATGAAAAAATGAACTGCGTCCAACATACGCATCTGATCTTTTCTCCTTGTTGGGCCTGCCTGGGCTTGGGTATGCTACGTCTTATTTTTCCTATGCTGGGCCTGATGGGCTTGTGTGGCTGAATCTTGATAGATGTATATTAATGGGTCGGTTCGACCCATTTAAATGGTGTCGGGCCGGCCCAATAAAATACGAATGCACCGGCAAACTCGATTTTCCGCGCTTTCTCCATTTCTCGTGCTCGTCTTAGGTCTTTTTCATCGTTTTTGCTCCTTTTCTTTATTATTCGTACCTACAATAATAAATAGCACAAATAAACGATAAATGCACTATAAATACACGTTTTGCTATTTATTATACCAAAAATAAAGGGAATTTAGCACTAAAAACTTGAACAATTACGTGTCTAACACTCATTTACGTAGAAACACAAAATATAGAATTATTTACGAGTTTATCACTATCATTTCTCCCCCTTTGTCGTAGCAAAAAGGTAAGCACAAGTCTTTGAAGAAAATCGGACTTTTCTAGTAGCTCCCCCTTGGTGGTTGCTCCCCCTTGCTTGGGGAACCAAGTGTATGAGCTAAGGTGACATGCTACACAAAGGTTAGTAGAAAAGAAAGAAACACCAATGTATATATGATCACTACCTAATAAGTAACTTGAGAGGGAGAAGGAGAAGAAATCTCAAATTAGAAGCAAGTATTTGCTAAGTATCTCCAAAGAGGTAAATGACAAAATCAAAGTTCAATTGGTGGAATGGAGGTAGAAAAGAAACATCCAACCAATGAAGATGATAAATTTGTCAAGGGGTTAAAATTTAAAATTGATGGAATCACCCATAATCAAGTGTAAAGAGTAACCACGATCAACTCAAAAGGAAGAGAGAATGATCAAATAAGGAAAACAAACACAACACAAAGGTTTCATATTACATAAATATGAAAGAGACAAACAAAGTAGATAGCATACACACAATATGAGTATCTAAAGCAAAAGATATGGAAAATAAACCACAAAGCATAAGCTATTCTAATAGTGATAATTTTCCAAGATTGCTTAAAAAGTTAATGACTCCAAACCAACTAAAGTATTATTGACTCCATGAGTGCTTAGTCCTTTAGCTGGAAAAATAAGAAGACGAAGCATCATTCGAAGTTTTCTCCACGGGAACGAAGACTTCGAGAGGAGGTCGAGTGAGGAGGAATTCAAGAAAAATTAAATTCTCATACACATGAGCAAGTTCAATTTGTTGAAATCGACAACAATCACACGAGGATCCATGATGCAACACAAATTCGGTTGATGGGGGAAGGCCATCACACCTAGGGTTTGGAGGTGGTGAGGAGAGTGGGTAGGAAATGTTTTCACAATGTCTTGTGAGGTTTGGGAAGGTTGTATGGTCATTGAGTTGGGGGTGTCAAAAGGTTTTGGTGGTGGTGGGAGATTTTCCTTTTCTCCGGTGATGGGGTTAATGGAGTAGGTCTCATTTTAATACTTGATTGGAGAGAATGTGGGGTTCTTGGGTGGTTTAGATGAAGAGGGTTCATTTTTTTGATCCAAATAGGTCGAACCGAGATCTTCGGTTTCTTGGAAAGCTTGGATGAGGAAGCTTTGGGTGAGGAGGTTTGTGAAAATGTAAAGTGTCAATGAATGTTTAGCCAAATTGAGTAAACATGGAATCTTGACAGGGGATAGGGTTATGAAGAAAGACAAAAAAATGAGCCAAAAATTGGTTTTCTGTCCGCGATACCTTATAGGGATCGGCGGTTCCTTATCACTTAAGGAACCGCGCGACTTTAGTGAGCCGCGTGCAGTGGACTTAAAACCTTGATTTTCCAGGGTTTTGAGAAAAACTAAGACTTTTTCAAAAAATTGCAAATCTTAGAATTTTACCTCTATTAGCACTAAATTATGCTAGGGTTGCATAAAGCAACACATTCACAAATAATGTCTTGACAAAGGGTGACAAAATATTTTAGATAACATTTTGAGCCAATTTTAGTCAATTTTTAGAGGTTGTAATTTAGGTTCAATTTTAATTTAGAATTAAAGTTGATTAATGTGCACATAAAGATAGAAACACATAATGCTAAGTCCATAATTCATTCTCATAAAACACTCATGAAAGAGATACATAAACGAAATAAAGAAAAACAATTAGCTGAAGATAAATTAAAACTGGGTCTTGATTAGGAGTCTTCCTTGGCTTGGTTTTTCTTGAAAAATATTTTTAAAGAAAATCACCATTCATCTCCTAGGAGGAGGCATGTTAAACAAGGTGAGAAACAAGTCTTGCAACCTCATATGAAGTCCAAACATCTCCATCCTAAGGTTTTGAATGATGTAGTTATTGTAGAGGCAACATGGACAATGAGAACCATGAGCTTCTAGGAACCCAAGAAAGTAAGGATCACCCATAAAGAAGGGAAGTGGAACACCCAAAATGGGAGTGTTTGAGGGAGGTGGAGGTGGAGGAGGTATGTTCTCTAAGGGTGACGTGGGTGAATGTGGAGGTATGCTCTCAAGGGTGAAAAGGGTGAGTTTGGAGGGATAAATGGTGAAGTCACCATGGAATCAACAAAGTCATTCACAATTGGAATGCTTTGGATGGGTAGTCACATCCAAGAGATTACTTGGAGTGAAGGGTGAGGAAAGCTCGTTCATCCTAGATTGGAATGAAGAGGAGGTAGAACCATGAGAATGGTTGGTACCATAGGTTGATAAAGTCTTGAATGGAGCAAGAGGTGGTGAGGTTGATGAAGAAATGAGAATTGGGACAATCTCATTCTTGGGTGTGTGAAAGGGTGAAGAGTTAGGTTTGAGCATTTTAATCGTAATCTTAAGATTTTTCCTTGGAGTGGAGGTTTTGGATGAGTTTGAGCTTCTTGTAGAAACCATGGTTGAAATGAGAGGTTTAAGGTTTAAGGACGAAAGGTTTGATGTGTAAAGAACATGGCTAACAAGGTAGATTTAAAAGGGTGAGGGGATGATCCAAACTAGCAATGGGTTAAAAACATTTTATGTGAATAATGAATTTAGGTAACCTAGCTTAGGAAATGTGCAGGTTTTTGCAAAGAATCAAGCAAGGTTTACACAGATTAAAGAAAATAGTGTAAAGCAAAGATTCTGTCAGACACAGTAGCCGGCGGTTCCTTATCTAGGGACCGCGGTTCCTTATCAATAAGGTACCGCGGGTCGATATGGAACCGCGACCAGTGGTGTTCAAAAATGGTACTTCCTGAAACTTTGGTTACCCCAGATTTTTACCTAAGGATTATCAAGCCAAAGTTAACTACTGACCAAAATCTAGGAAGCTAACTAACACAAAGGTTGCACAAAGCTATGAAAATCATAATCACAATGGCATAGACAATCATTTAGGATAAATAGCAAGTAATCCAAACAAGTAGAATATAGTTAATACACAACCAAAAAAAAATTGTTCAACATTACATGTTTACCAACATGTATACTTTAAAACACTTCAGAGTCTTCACCTTCTTTTCTTACCCAATCCCTTGATCATATTCCCCAAGTACTTGAATCCCTTCCTTGAATCAAGCTGATGTTCATGCAATTCACCTCGAGTCCTAAGATTTTCATGTTAGAGATGCTCCATATTGAGATCTTCCGGTACTTCACTAGAGGAATAATGAGGTGGAGGAGCTAAGTCTTCAAGTCCATCCACGAATGAGTTTGAGGATGGGTGGGAATTACTCGAAGAGTTGAAGTGAGAATTAGAACCTATGCCATCACCATCACTTGTTGGCATATAGGTGTCCTCATCATCCGACTCTTGATGATCGGATTTTCATGAACCTCGATCACTTCTAGGCTTTCTTACATATACCTCTTGAATAGGAAACATAACCCGATGAACCGGGTGAAAGCGAGAAAGGTCGAGGTGGGGAAAGTCATGAGCAACCCTTTTGAAAAGGCGAGTAAGAAGCATAGCATAGGGAAGGTTTGTTTTGGGCTCCGAAAGGGCATAATTTATTCGTCGAGCGATATAGAATGCCAAATTGTACTTGGTTGATGTAAAGATGCAACAAAATATATGCACCATACAAGCCGGGATATGATCTCGGTTTCCACCAAGACAAAATACATTCTCCCTAAGGATATTTGCCCATTGGACCATAAAATACTTAAGGTCGCTTGAGAGCACTTCATAGCGATTCACATTTCGCACATTAGAATGAAGGCTTCTCACAACGTTTCCATCTGATTGTGGTGAAATACACCTTTTAGGAAAAAGGCGTAAAAGCGGTAAGTATTAAACAAATGACTTAGGAAAATCAAGTGTTAATGACCCTTATGATGTGAAAGTTCGTTTCCCAAGGAGGTATATGTGTGTGACTAAAATGTAACAAGATTTGAGATTAATATTTGAGAGAAGGGGATGGTAAATTAGAATGACGAAGACGTGAAATTAATTACTACCACGACTAAACGTAAAACCGTAAAAATAGCTAAAATAAAAATTAATTCTAAAAATTCCCAAAAAATACCAAAAATCAAAATAAATAAACTAAGAGTTTACCAATGATCAAAACTTTTTCAAACCTTTTAATTAATTAAATATTAATTTTTAAATGCTAATTAAAGCCATAAAAATCAAATTAATTATCAAAAAGCCCAAATAAAGATTTTTCAATTGGTAAACCTCTAGAATGACCTAAAAGATTAAAAACTATTTTTATAAATTTTTAAACTAAGAAAAACTATTTAAAATGATTTAAAAACTATTAAAACTTAAAATAATTATAAAAATTAATCTAATGATGATAAAATTAATCTAAAAGTTACGAAAATCCTATTTTAATCTATTAAACCTAAGAAAAATATAAAAAGTGCAAAAATGTGAAATTTGAGAAATAATAATAAAATAATATTAAAATAATATTAAAAATCCAAAAATTATAAAAAATTCTAAAAACTTGCAAACTAGTTTATTTTAACCTAAATAATCAGAAAATGAAAGTGAAATGACCAAAAAGTCAAACTACGCCCAAATGACCTAAAACTAAAAACAGTCAACCTTAATGGGCTTTTGGGCCCAAAAAGTCAAACTAGGCCCAAATGACCTGAAAAAGCCCTATCTGACTCAAAATTCAATTCTAAACACAAAAGTCTGAAGGCCCAAAAGCTGATTTTGAGCTTATCACAGCTTAAATAGTCAACAACTTATTCTTATTAGGCCAATAAGCCCATTAAGCAATAAGCCAATGCCATAAGCTCTGTTTAAACACACAACCTTCTTTTGAGATGCCTAAGAGATATGTGAAAAGAAATTTTGAAAAAGCACACTCAATAAGCCAGAAATAAGCCAAGAAAAATTTCACAAAAGGACAAAATAGTCGACTTGGAGTTCTAGACGACCTCAGGACTTGATTCAACTTGCAAAAGACTCTAAACAACTTAATTAAGCCAAATTAATCAAGAAAAGTTCAATAAGCAAAGCCAAATAAGCTGGATAAGCCAATAAGCACTTATGAAAAAGTCAAATGAGTTGGTTTTCTAGTCAAAGCCTAAAGTCAACCCTCCAAATGCTCCAGTATGAATAAATGGGTCAAATAAGGAGCACCTATTACAAAATTAAAGTTGTTGCACGTTTGAATAAGCTGGAATAGCTTATTGATAAGATGAACACCAAATTACACTAGCAGGGGGAACTTTCAGTAGGAACTGGTTCCCACTGCTTTGACTTTTTGACTTGAGATTTGTGAGAGATTTACTATGATTTGATGGATAACAAAGGCACCCTTACAACCAGTGAGTTGTAAGGAGTCACAATCAAGCAAAATATCACACTACCAATAAGCCAATAAGCACAGAATAAGCCAACAATGCCCAGATATGACACAGACTTAGCAAATAAGCAGTTATGAACTCTTAAGCAGTTTTAGCAGGAATAAGCAAACCAGAATGAACCAAATGCATACACAAGCTATAATAACTGTTAATAAGCACAAACAAACTTATTTCAATCACTGAATTAAAGATTACAAGCAGATCAAAGCATATGCAGGTTACTGATTATGAACTTCAAGAACACAAATGCTTTTTCTGATATAGATGACCACAAATCCAAATTCAGCACTCAAATCCTACTTCCCTGGTTGTATTAACTTAGATTTAACACTTGTTAACCCTATTCTATAATTAGATCTAGGTGTCCTCTAAATTTCAGCAAATATTACCAAGTATTTAAGATTTTATAGCCTATTGTTGGATTTGGTTGTTCAAACCCACAAAACTTGCAGATAATGAACACTTAAGAACAAATAAGCATGTAACAATCCAATAGAACCAAGTACCACAACAAAGGAAGCCTTAAATCCCTTTGAATCAGTTAACCCAAACACCCCTTTGGAATCTGATTTTGTAATCTTCCAAAGGATTGTTGTGATTTAACCTATCAAAAAAGATCTAATCCACCCCTACAACTATTAATCAACCTCAGAAACTCACATCAAGCCACAAAACACAGATTCACAATAAAACATGCATAATCACCAAAACTTCAATAAAAATCAGAAAAATGAAAAGGGAGAGAGATGCAAACCTCCAAGACTTACATCCAAGCCTTGGAATGTTTGAGCTGAGGTGCTAGCAAAACAAGCACCAGCTTCCTTGTACCTGCTAAGATCAATAAACCAAAAGGATGAACACAAAATATGGAAATCTGATTTTTTTGAAACACAAGCTTTATTACTTAAAACCTTGCCTCAAAAACCACAAAACATGAATATGGAACTTAGATTTCAGCTATTCAATCACCAAACTTTTATAAATAACAAGAGAGAAAATCACAATTTTCAGAAAACTCAATTTTATTTCAATAAAAAGGAATTACAAAGTAATAGCTAAAATCTGGAACAAAGGACTCTCACAAGTTGAGGTCTCCTTATATAGGCACTAGTAGACTATTCTAGAATGCCGAATACAAGAAAACCCTAGTTGTGAAATCTCAAAAATGCCCTTGAGTGCTTGATGGCGTTTGATGTTTGTGAGCTGTCCATTTTGATTAAAACCGTTCATTGTAGCTTTGGGGTTAAGTATTGAGTCTTGGCTGTTGATTTGGACACGTGTAATGCCTTGAAGAAGAGGGTGTGATGTGATTGGGTGACGAGTTGGATGGTAGGGTCCATTGGTGAGTGGAGAAGAAGGAATTAATGTTGGGATGGGTTTCAGGTGAGGTGAATCACACGGGGGAACAACCAATTTCATTTAACCCCTTGATGGTAAAAAATAATTATGGGTTCATACGTGCGACAATAACTCCTTTTGATCCGAGTTTAGGGGTGATTAGGTGTTTGACACGTGTTTAGGAGTTTAAACTTAGGGAAATTACACAAGAAGTCCTTGTGTTTTTGGAAAGGTGGTAAAACAAGTTTTCCAGCCTTTAAACCCGTTTTCCTTTGTTAATAAACTTTCAAAGTTTATAGTTTTGCCACAAAACTTTGGTAAAAGGGTTTCAAGGGTTGGTTTTGCCATGTTTGAATATTTGAGGGACTAATCTTGGACTTTCTTGATCATCAAAGGTCTTCATTGTATCTTTGACTTCATGAGGGACCATAATTGACAATTTAGAATTGTTGAGGGACTAAACTTGCCAATTCTTCAAAGTTGAAGGACGATTTTGTAATTTTGACAAACTTAAGGGACCAGACTTGTAATTATGAATATACAAGGGTTTTAAGTGTCATTTCTTCATATTTTGAGGATCAATCTTGTACATCTTCAAGTCTTCAAGGGTTTTTCATGGATAATTCATGAACTAGGGCCCGGTTCTTTGTAAGGCTTCGTTTCTCGTGTCCGTTTTTCCTTGTTTCTTGTGATCTTTTGTCTTTTTCACGATATCATACCTAAAACACACAAGTAAAAAAATACAAGCATATATATGGTATTTTAT
This sequence comes from Glebionis coronaria, assembly GCA_025667525.1. Classification (NCBI taxonomy): domain Eukaryota; kingdom Viridiplantae; phylum Streptophyta; class Magnoliopsida; order Asterales; family Asteraceae; genus Glebionis; species Glebionis coronaria. The sequence continues at coordinate 3,849,917 of JANFOE010000193.1, forward strand.
GACATTTTAATGCTTTTAAAGCCCGAAAAGAACGATGAGATCATGTATAAATGCCATCTCATCACTCCCCCATACTAAGCCATTGTTGTGCCCTCACGCAATGCTAGAATAAAGTATTTAAGCATCACCAAAATTCAATTTTATTAACCTTTATTAAAAAGTAAAAGACTTGCAACAATACTACGAAGTTGTGTAAAGACATAATGTATGATTTTCATCACGAATGTCACTTTTAGGGTCAATGAATAGAAACAAATAAATGTCCCTTAGAGTAAATTTCGTCATCCTTGATTGTCATACATTCCATGCTAAGTGCAAAAACGAGATCATAGTTGGTACAAGTCACAATGCTAACACTACTCATACGTCCAAATTGTGTAATACTTTTTCTCCCCGCAATCCTAGTTATTATGAAAGGAAATGGGTTACTAGAATTTTTTAACTATTTGTCATGGATCACAAGTGATTCATATTGACTTATTTGAGTATTTATTAGTCCGAAAGTAAAGTAGCACGATTGAATCGATAGTTAGCCGAAGGACAAAATCTTTTAAAACGGCTTCTCGTGTATCTCCTTAAGTTCATATCTTGGCATAACTCGTTTCACGATTTGAGACCTTACTCAGACCGATATTTGGCATGTACTTCATACTTCAAATCTTGGGAAGACGTTCTTGAAATTATGGTCTTCTCTTCATATTTTGGAATTTCTTCACTTGACGTTTTGAGAGATTCTTCATTCTTGGACCACGACTTCATCATTTTTCTTCAATCTTTATTTTGGACTTTGATATACAACGATCCGCCTCCTTTTCGGACTTGGATATATTTATCCTCATACCTTGTAAGGGTCTTTTTGGATAGACTTTCTCCATGATATTTAGGGGAGTAATTGCTTTTCGTCGTGTGTCTCGATCCTTCATATTTATTTTGGAATAATGATACTTCACATCATCTTGGATCTTTAGCAACAAAATAGAGCTCCTCATGCCTTGTTAGGGCCTTTTGGATCTTCACCAATCTTCGCGTCCCGCTTCAATAAGTTATGCCTTGGCTATGAACTCTATTCAACCCCGAGCAACTTTTAGACGATCTTGTGCTAGAGGCTAAGTAACCTTTCAAATCGTACGACCTTACTTATTGAAATTATTTTTATTCCTAATGCATTGATCTTATGGGAGAAAAATCCACAATTAAAAACATATGAGTTTTTGAAAGAACATTTTCATGTTCTACGTTTAGCATGATCACTTGTCTAACTCTATCACTTCTCGTTCTTCACTATATAAAGACCTCTAATTAAAGAGACTCGTGAATACTTAGCCATGCAAGTCAAAATTAAGCCAAATTTGGATTAGCTTTCATTAAGACTATATCAAATCAAAGTTTTGGGTTTTCAAGCCACCTATAGGATCTTGCACTTTCTTGGACTTTTTCAAGTTTAGATAATGCATTTTATAGTTCCCTTGATAAGTGACTTTCTATGATCAATTATAGGAACTTGCGAAAAGTTATTGTTCTTAACTCGAATGAGCTAAGACTTTCACGTTTTAAAGTTCCCTATATAAAAGTCTAGAAAAACTTGAATTGAGCGGGTTAAAGAATGTAAAGGGCTCCAAATGCCCATCAAGTCAAAAATTAGCTCTTATTCTACCCATCGGAAAATATACATTCGTGTCTTAAAACACTTATGAAAACTAAGAAAATTTTTAAAATTTGGCCATTTTTAGCCTTTTAGCAACAAAACAAAACAAAACGTTGAAAGTTGGAAAACGTGAGGGCGTAGCAAAGCAAGTACCTATTCACCCCCCATACTAAAAGTAAACATTTTCCTCAATGTTTCGAGTCTAAAGGTGGAGCACCCCCATACTAGAGACGAAGATTCGAATGCTTAGGATCTAGCATGGAAAGGGTGATCAACAATATATCTAAAACCGTTTATTAAGTATGCTAAAAGATAATTGTTAGAACAATAAAGGATATGTCATGATTCATGAAAAACTTCTTCAAGCAAACGATGGAGGCTCACGTAAACGAACACGAGAGTCTTCAATCGTAGATGATGATGATGATCTAGATAACACAATCACAAAAAACCACGAGACAACGAGTTGGAAAGGCACAAATCCCCTCTCATTATTTATTAGAAAGCATAAAAGATAAGCATGGGATCTCCCCCACGAGGCTCCTCTTTTTTTTATTACCGAGTCATGAGCTCGACTCGATCCCCTCAATGCTAATTATCATTGGGGAAGGTTACTTGGTCGAGGTCATCCAATGAAGGAATTTCCCCACCAAAGTAGTGCTTAAGCCTATGCCCATTCACCTTGAAGTTAGGACCATCATTTTGAGCTAGCTCGATGGTCCCATAAGGAAACACTTGTGTAATGGTGAAAGGACCCGACCAACGAGATTTCAATTTCCCGGAAAATATCTTTAGTCTAGAGTTAAAAAGTAACACTTGATCACCAACGTTAAAACCCCGGTTTTTAATCTTTGCATCATGAAAATTTTTAGTCTTTTCGTTGAAAATCAATGAATTTTCATAAGCATTGTCCCTTAGTTCTTCCAATTCATTCAATTGTATTTTCCGGTGATCTCCCGTGGTCTTTAAGTCAAAGTTTGCATGCTTAAAGGCCCAATTTGCCTTATGCTCCAATTCAATGGGCAAATGACAAATTTTCCCATAGACTAACTTATAAGGAGTACAACTGATAGGTGTCTTATAAGCGGTCCTAAAGGCCCATAAAGCGTCATCGAGTTTGTCGGACCATGAAGCACGGTTTTCTCCAATCGACCTCTCTAAAATCCTCTTCAAAGCTCGGTACAAAACCTCGACTTGCCCACTCGTTTGCGGGTGATAAGCCGTAGAAAGACGATGAATAACTCCATATTTCTTTAAGACCTTCTCGAATTGGTCATTACAAAAATGGGTTCCACGATCGCTTATAATAGCATGAGGGGTTCCGAACCGAGAGAATAGTTGCTTCAAAAACTTCACTACCACACGAGCATCATTAGTAGGCAAAGCCTTAGCTTCCACCCACTTAGAAAGGTAGTCGACCGCGACGAGGATATACTTGTTACCATGAGACGACGGGAACAGCCCCATAAAGTCTATGCCCCAAATGTCGAAAATCTCACACACTTGAATTATGTTTTGCGGCATTTCATCACGTTGAGACGATTTTCCTTGATGTTGGCACGAATCACACGACTTCACAAGTGCGTGTGCATCATGATAGATAGAAGGCCAAAAGAAGCCGGCATCGAACACTTTCTTAGCCGTGAGATTAGCACCATGGTGACCACCCGTCGGTCCCTCGTGACAAGCTCTAAGGATGTTAGAAGCTTCGGCACCAAAAACACAACGTCGAACGAGTTGATTCGCACAAACCCGAAAGAGATAAGGGTCGTCCCAAAAATAGAACTTGACGTCACGAAAGAATTTTCGCTTTTGTTGTGTCATCATACCCTTGATTATGAAATTCCCGCATGGTAATTTGCAATGTCGGCAAACCATGGGGTGGTGTCTTTAGAAATCACTACACCGAGAGTCTCGAGAGGAAATGTTTCGGTGATTTCCTTGTTCTCGAAAACATCTTTGTGAGGATCTTCTAGATGAGAGAGATGATCGTCCGCTAGATTCTCGGCTCCTTTTTTGTCAAGCACGGTGACATCAAATTCTTGGAGGAGGAGCATCCAACGAAGCAATCTTGGCTTAGCATCTTGCTTAGCTAAGAGATACTTTATAGCCGAATGGTCGGTATACACGATGCTTTTAGTTAAGACGAGATAAGGTCGGAATTTCTCAAAAGCATAGACCACGGCAAGGAATCCCTTTTCTGTTGTGGTGTACTTTAATTGAGCCTCGGTCATCGTCTTACTAGCATAATGGATAGGACGGAAATGCTTTTCATAAAGTTGCCCTAAGACGGCCCCTATAGCATAATCATTTGCATCGCACATGATTTCAAAGGGTAATTCCCAATTAGGAGCAACAAGAATAGGAGCTTCGGTAAGTTTCCTTTTGAGAGTTTCAAAAGCTCTAACACAATCCTCATTGAAGTTAAAAGAAGCATCCTTCTCGAGAAGGTGTGTCATAGGTCGAGAGATTTTCAAAAAGTCTTTGATGAAACGACGATAAAAGCCCGCGTGGCCTAGGAAACTCCTAACTCCCTTAATGGTTTTGGGATGAGGTAACTTGGCGATGACGTATACCTTAGCTTTATCGACCTCAATCCCCGCTTTTGAAACCTTATGTCCCAAGACGATTCCTTGTTTACACATAAAATGACATTTTCCCAATTAAGCACAAGATTGGTTTCTTCACAACGTTTAACATTTGCTCGAGATTAGATAAACACGACGTGAATGAATTGCCAAACACCGAAAAGTCATCCATAAACACTTCCATCGACTTCTCGATCATATCGTGAAAAATAGCCATCATACACCGTTGAAACATACCCGGTGCATTAGAAAGTCTGAAAGGCATCCTACGATAAGAAAACGTTCCATATGGACACGTAAACGTAGTCTTCTATTGATCACGAGGGTCGATAGGGATTTGAAAGTAACCGGAAAACCATCTAAAAAGCAATAGAATTCATTTCCCGTGAGTCGCTCCAACATTTGATCCATGAGGGGCAAAGGAAAGTGGTCTTTACGAGTGGCATCATTTAACTTTCGGTATTCAATACACACCCTCCAACCGGTCACAACACGAGTGGGAATTAACTCGTTGTTTTCATTAGGCACAACGGTCATTCCTCCCTTTTTAGGGACACAATGGATTGGGCTCACCCATGGGCTATCAGAGATAGGATAAATCATTCCCGCGTCAAGGATCTTTAAAACTTCCTTTTTGATGACATCGTGAATTTTGGGGTTTACCCTTCTTTGACTTTGAATTGCGGGTCTGTAGTCCTCCTCCATTAAAATTTTGTGAGTACAAAATTTTGGGTCAATACCCTTTATGTCGGAAATTTTCCACGCAATTGCCCCTTTATGAGCTTTAAGAACTTTCAAGAGCTCGGTTTTTTCATCATTAGCAAGACCTTTTGCAATAATAACCAGCAACTTGTCATCACCTTCCAAGAATGCGTATTCAAGGTGAGATGGAAGATCTTTCAATTCAAGGATAGGTGGTTCCTTGATTGAAGATTTTTGCTCAACACTCATAACTTTCATCGGCGGAAGAAATGGTGGAATAGAAGTATCATCACTAATAATCACCTCATCCTCATTGTCGATTTCATTTGAAGTAAAATCGCCTCCTTGGAATGGAGTGAGATTTGGGTGTAGAATTAGCAAGAATCGGATCTAAAATAGTGGGATTGCCACTTGACGAACTATCGGAAAAACCTAACACTTCTTGTGAAAACTCATCGCAAACCACATCAACTAAGTCAATGTGATTGATGGTAGCGATTGCATAAACATGAGAATGTTTTGAGTTTTGAGTAGCGTTTATAACAAGTTCCTCTTCGTTGAATCTCAAAGTGATAGTTCTTGCATGAACGTCGATAAGCGATCTCGAGGTGTCTAAAAATAGACGACCTAAAATTAGAGGAACTTGAGGATCCGCGGGGATGTCAACTACTATAAAATCAACGGGATAGTATAACTTCCCCACTTTCACGAAAACATCCTCGGCTACTCCACATGCTAAAATCGTAGAATGATCGGCCATCTCGATAGATATGTTCGATGGAGTAAGAGCCGGAAGCGAAAGCGATTTCCAAATGGAAAATGGCATCAAATTAATGCTCGCACCAAGATCGGCCAAGGCGAGGCATTCTTTCATATCTTGTATGTCACAAGGAATGAGAAACTTTCCGGGGTCACCAACTTTTTCTGGTATGCGGTTAAGATACACCGAAGAACAATTAGCAAGCTTCGAAAGCTTTTCCTTATCGCTCATCATACTTTTAAAAGTGGAAGCGAAACGAGGCATATATAACAACGCGTCGGCTAAAATTACATCAAAATGAACTTGTTGAAACATTTTTATAAAAAGCTCGATTTGTTGTTTGTTACGTTCTTGCAATTTCTCTTTGTTTCGTCTCGAAGGGTAAGGTAAGGGTGGTGTGGGTTGGACATTAGGCAACGGCCTTGGAATCTCGGGTTCCATTATTGGTTCAACCGTAGGTGTGGTTTGAGCGGTACTTAGTGGGCTTGTAATATGCTCCTTTTCGACCATCACCTCGGGCTCTTTCTTGATTTCTTTCCCCGTAGAAGTACTTGGACGAGAGATTGGTTCCTTGAAAGTTTTACCACTTCGTGTAGTAATAACCTTTATTTCTCCCTTCGGGTTTGCAATGGTATCACTAGGAAGACCACCCGAGGAAGAGGGTTTACACATGATTGCTTCAAACATTTTTGCCATTCGGTCTTCAAATTTTGATTGCCTTAAATCTGCTTTTAACAATTCTTGCTTAATCTCATGTTGTCCTTGTTCCATCTTTTGTTGATTTTGTTGAAGACGTTGAACGTTTCCTTCCATTTTATTAGCATGAGTCTCAAGTTCATTAGCAAGTTCGTTTTTAAGCTCGTTTTTCAACTCGGATCTTAAGCTAATCATCACACGTTGCATATTATCAAACATAGCATCATTTGCTTTAGCATAATCCAAAAATTCTCCTTGAAGATTTTTAGTGTGAGAATTTTGAAAACCTTGTGTAGTGTTTTGAAAATCACGGTTTTGGTTTTGATTTTCAACTTGTCCATTCCCACTTTGATAATTCCCTTTGTTGTAGTTACATGAATTGCCTTGATAACCACCATTTTGGTGATGTTTCGATAGTTATTAACATTTTGATTTGGTGGAGCTTGATTTGGGCGGGAACCTTGGCCGTTTTGGTTGTAAGTTCCCGTTGCTACGTAAGCACTCGAAGTGTTACCACCGGCGGTAATGCACTCGGAAAGATCATGAGCTCCACCACAAGACAAACAACTCTTATCAACCGCTTTAACCGAAGCGGAGTTCAAAGCATCTTGTGCTTTCCAATGAGTCATAAGATTTTAAAACCTATCGAAAAACCGATTTTCCTCATTAGCTTCATCATGTAAGGCATTAATGCTACGAGACGATGACGACGATGACGAACCCATATTGGCAACACTCGGTGTGTTACGAGGGTTATAAACCTTAGATCTATTCTCGAAAATCTTTAAAGCTTCATCGGTCGTTTTGCACAAAAATTACCACCCGCGGTGGCATTCAAATAATCTCGTTCATGATCATTAAGCCCATTATAGAAAGTATCTATTTGATGCAATTCCGAAAAATCATGGTGTGGACATTCATGTAACATTTCCTTAAATCGTTCTCATGCCATTGAAAAACTTTCATTATTACGTTGTGTAAACCTTGAAATCTCATTTTTCAAATGTGTTGTTTTAGATGGTGGACAAAATTGGTTCACAAATTTAGAAACGAGATCATTCCATGTCAAAATTGAATTTGGCGGTTCTTTCTCAAGCCAAATTTTAGCGGGTCCATCTAACGAGTATGGAAACAACATTATCTTAATGGCGTCATGTGGAACATCCTTAAACTTGCTAGTTGCGGTGAGACGATTAAAATTCCTTATGTGGTAATGCGGGTTGTCTTTTTCATGACCTCTAAACTTATTTGCTTGCAACATCGACATTAAACCCGTCTTAATCTCGAAATTCTCCGCAAGGATGGCGGGAATCACAATAGCTGCTCCAAAACCCTCGGTGGGTGATTGAAGCAACTCCATCATAGTACGATTAGCCATGACGACTTCTTGTTCTACAATAGGTTCAACAATTGGAGTTTGTTCTTCAATCAACGTCTCTTTATTTCCTTGATTTTGACGACGTTTACGAGCTCGTTTTGCTTCACTACGAGTTAGCATAAACTTCACGTAGAATGGGAGGTGAGCAAAGAAGATTCTTTTTGGGTGTTTTGTGAATTTTTAATTTTTTTGTGTTTTTGATTGTTTTTAATTTTTTTGGATTTTGTGTATCTTTGTAGACAACAATCTACCAAATCTCTCCTCGAATCAAACTCTTGATTAAAGAAGCCTCAAAAGAATGAAAACGATCACATGGAGTGAACGTCTTCGAATGACTTTAGAACTTTGGTGAAAACCAAATTGTTCAAGAGGGTTTAATCACAAAGAAAACCAAGCAAATATATATGATATGTAATAATACTTTGGGCGGCAAAACCCTCGATTAGCCTTCAATCTCAAAATACTCACAAGCAAGCGGGGAAACGAGGCGGCGCTAAGCACTTAAGAGCCTTTTTCCTTAGGGTATATTTTATAATACCCGCCTTATACCCACCTTATAGTTTGTATTTTTCAAAATCGAGCTTCACGAAAGTATTTATCTATTTTTGCCTTTTTCTTTTTGTTTGAGATTCGAATACAATAATTAGGAGATCAAATCCCAATTGAGGTTGTGTTTTCACACTTTTGGAGATATTTTGTATTGATTGTGATACTTAATACAATATAGTAATAATAATTTCACAAGAAAACGAAAAAACCGATAATACGTATTAGTAGATTTCTACTAATACAAATACTATTTATGGTTAATATTAAAAACAACAAGACAAATTAATCACGACACACCTCCCCGACAGCGGCGCCAAAATGATTGTGGTAAAATACACGTTTTAGAAAAAAGGCGTAAAAGCGGTAAGTATTAAACAAATGACTTAGGAAAATCAAGTGTTAATGACCCTTATGACGTGAAAGTTCGTTTCCCAAGGAGGTATATGTGTGTGACTAAAATGTAACAAGATTTGAGATTAATATTTGAGAGAAGGGGATGGTAAATTAGAATGATGAAGACGTGAAATTAATTACTACCACGACTAAACGTAAAACCGTAAAAATAGCTAAAATAAAACTTAATTCTAAAAATTCCCAAAAAATTACCAAAAATCAAAATAAATAAACTAAGAGTTTACCAATGATCAAAACTTTTTCAAACATTTTAATTAATTAAATATTAATTTTTAAATGCTAATTAAAGCCCTAAAAATCAAATTAATTATCAAAAAGCCCAAATAAAAAATTTTCAATTGGTAAACCTCTAAAATGACCTAAAAAGATTAAAAACTATTTTTATAAATTTTTAAACTAAGAAAAACTATTTAAAATGATTTAAAAACTATTAAAACTTAAAATAATTATAAAAATTAATCTAATGATGATAAAATTAATCTAAAAGTTGAAAAAATCCTATTTTAATGTATTAAACCTAAGAAAAATATAAAAAGTGCAAAAATGTGAAATTTGAAAAATAGTAATAAAATAATATTAAAATAATATTAAAAATCCAAAAATTATAAAAAATTCTAAAAACTTTCAAATTAGTTTATTTTATCCTAAATAATCAGAAAATGAAAGTGAAATGACCAAATTACCCCTAATGGGCCCCCAAATGGGCTAAAACCAAAAACAGTCAACCTTAATGGGCTTTTGGGCTCAAAAAGTCAAACTAGGCCCAAATGACCTGAAAAAGCCCTATCTAACTCAAAATTCAATTCTAAACACAAAAGTCTGAAGGCCAGAAAGCTGATTTTGAGCTTATCACAGCTTAAATAGTCAACAGCTTATTCTTATTGGGCCAATAAGCCCATTAAGCAACAAGCCAATGCCATAAGCTCTGCTCAAACACACAACCTTCTTTTGAGATGCCTAAGAGATCTGTGAAATTTTTTTTTGAAAAAACACACTCAATAAGCCAGAAATAAGCCAAGAAAAATTTCACAAAAGGACAAAATAGTCGACTTGGAGTTCTAGACCACCTTAGGACTTGATTCAACTTGCAAAAGACTCTAAACAACTTAATTAAGCCAAATTAATCAAGAAACGTTCAATAAGCAAAGCCAAATAAGCTGGATAAGCCAATAAGCACTTATGAAAAAGTCAAATGAGTTGGTTTTCTAGTCAAAGCCTAAAGTCAACCCTCCAAATGCTCCAGTATGAATAAATGGGTCAAATAAGGAGCACCTATTACAAAATTAAAGTTGTTGCACGTTTGAATAAGCTGGAATAGCTTATTGATAAGCTGAACACCAAATTACACTAGTAGGGGGAACTTTCAGTAGGAATTGGTTCCCACTGCTTTGACTTTTTGACTTGAGATTTGTGAGAGATTTACTATGATTTGATGAATAACAAAGGCACCCTTACAACCAGTAAGTTGTAAGGAGTCACAATCAAGCAAATATCACACTACCAATAAGCCAATAAGCACAGAATAAGCCAACAATGCCGAGATATGACACAGACTTAGCAAATAAGCAGTTATGAACTCTTAAGCATTTTAGCAGGAATAAGCAAACTAGAATGAACCAAATGCATACACAAGCTATAATAACTGTTAATAAGCACAAACAAACTTATTTCAATCACTGAATCAAAGATTACAAGCAGATCAAAGCATATGCAGGTTACTGATTATGAACTTCAAGAACACAAATGCTTTTTCTAATATAGATGACCACAAATCCAAATTCAACACTCAAATCCTACTTCCCTGGTTGTATTAACTTAGATTTAACACTTGTTAACCCTATTCTATGATTAGATCTAGGTGTCCTCTAAATTTCAGCCAATATTACCATGTATTTAATATTTTATAGCCTATTGTTAGATTTGGTTGTTCAAACCCACAAAACTTGCAGATAATGAACACTTAAGAACAAATAAGCATGTAACAATCCAATAGAACCAAGTACCACAACAAAGGAAGCCTTAAATCCCTTTGAATCAGTTAACCCAAACACCCCTTTGGAATCTGATTTTGCAATCTTCCAAAGGATTGTTGTGATTTAACCTATCAAACAAGATCTAATCCACCCCTACAACTATTAATCAACCTCAGAAACTCACATCAAGCCACAAAACACAGATTCACAATAAAACATGCATAATCACCAAAACTTTAATAAAAATCAGAAAAATGAAAAGGGAGAGAGATGCAAACCTCCAAGACTTACATCCAAGCCTTGGAATGTTTGAGCTGAGGTGCTAGCAAAACAAGCACCAGCTTCCTTGTACGTGCTATAGTAACTCCTTTTGATCCGAGTTTAGGGGTGATTAGGTGTTTGGCGCGTGTTTAGGAGTTTAAACTTAGGGAAATGACACAATAAGTCCTTGTGTTTTGGGAAAGGTGGTAAAACAAGTTTTCCAGCCTTTAAACCCGTTTTCCTTTGTTAATAAACTTTCAAAGTTTATAGTTTTGCCACAAAACTTTGGTAAAAGGGTTTCAAGGGTTGTTTTTGCCATATCTGAATATTTGAGGGACTGATCTTGGACTTTCTTGATCTTTAAAGGTCTTCATTGTATCTTTGATTTCATGAGGGACCATAATTGACAATTTAGAATTGTTGAGGGACTAAACTTGCCAATTCTTCAAAGTTGAAGGACCATTTTGTAATTTTGACAAACTTAAGGGACCAAACTTGTAATTATGAATATACAAGGGTTTTAAGTGTCATTTCTTCATATTTTGAGGATCAATCTTGTACATCTTCAAGTCTTCAAGGGTTTTTCTTGGATAATTCATGAACTAGGGCCCGGTTCTTTGTACGACTTCGTTTCTCGCGTCCGTTTTTCCTTGTTTCTTGTGAACTTTTGTCTTTTTCACGATATCCATACCTAAAACACACAAGTAAAAAAATACAAGCATATATATGGTATTTTATGACATTTTAATGCTTTTAAAGCCCAAAAAGAACGATGAGATCATGTATAAATGGCATCTCATCACCATCACGCTCTTTCAAAATGATGTCAAGGATAAACTCCGGATCAATTTCGACGTGGTCATTTGAAGGTTTGTAGTAGGGTTCTAAGAGAGCATCAAGTCTCCATTTATCCGTGAAACGACAAGTGCCTTCATATGGCACACCAAGAATTTCACCGAAATCTTCAAGAGAGTATTAAATGATTTGATCGTTCAACAAGAATCGAATGAAGATTTCCCCATTGTATTCAAACATGGAGTAAGTGCTAAAGAATTCTAGAAGAAACAAGGGGTAAATATCTTCTTCTAGGGTGAGCAAGCAATCAAACCCCGAAAGCTCAAACATAGATTTGATATAATCATAACCCGTTATTCTCTCATCAACAACTCTACCCTCATGGATATTTCGAGTTGAAAGAGATGAAAAGGAGTTTCGAAGTTGAGTGGAAGCATAGGTTTGGGAATGTTTGGCATGTATTGTTTAGTAAGTTGATGATCCTTTTGGTATTGTGAAGGCATGATTAGTACCTAAATAAACACAAGAAAATATTTTTCCAATCACTCATATGAAAAATAAGATCAAGAATCAAAATATGAGAATGTGTTATATCAATTTTTTGACAAACAAAGGATTGAATCCATATCATTCTCATGTTCACAATGTATCTATTCCATCATTAACCAAGAACATATGAACTATGTTAGATCAACAATGGACTAGAACATTGGTTTTTCAAAACAAGGTTTTTAGGTAAGCATTAACAATGCAATTACTTATTTGTTTATGGGTTCATCTCAATTCCATCTTTTAACCAAAATCATTTAGCCAAAATTCGGATTTGTTCTAGAAGTGGGTTTTAGTGAAATCTTAATGATTATGAACCTAAGGAATCATAGTAAAATAACTATGTCAACCCATATTCCTATTAAGGTTTAATTCAATTTCAATTTTAAAAATCCCCAATTATGAAAGGATGAACCCTAGAACAAAATAGATGAAATCGAAAGAAAGTACTTACAATTAATTGATGTTTGATGAAGGATGAGTGAAACCCACAACTTGGAATCAATTAATTTGAGTGATTGAAGGTTTTTAAAGCTTCAACAATGGTGGAAAAGGTGGAATCCGTCGGCTGTGTGTTTTTGGGAGAGAGAGGGTTTGGTTTGAAAAAGGTTATTTTAATAAAACTGACGCTCTGACAAACTTTACTGCCCGCGGTACCTTATCGATAAAGAACCGCAGGTTTGAGCCGCCAGAGATAAAGAACCGCCTACAGAGGCTGGTTTTTATCAATGAAATTCGCCAAATTTTTGAAAACCAAGTTTTCTAAAATACATAAAAATAAATCTTAAACCTTTTAGAATATCATTGGATCATCATAACACTAAGCAATATGCCTTAATGAAGGATTATGAGTTGAATCGAGATTGAAAAGAACTGAAACGGACAAACGACTACTCGTAGCGAAAAAGCAAAGTGGAGAGAAGTCAATGGAAGTGAATCAAGACTAAGATCAATGCTCAAGGGATTAATGACAATCTTCAAATCATGGAGACGAAGAGCTTGTGTCATATATAGTTATTTAAGACGTGCCTTTCCGGCGAAGTATTAAACGGCTTTGGTAATGAATAAACATAAAGAAAATATTGATGCATAGACTAAGATCACTTTCAATAATAGTCTTAGTCTAAACCAAAATCTAAGCAAGGTATTAATTCACTTTCTCTCCCATAAAGGGCCTACTAACCATATGGGCGCAAACCATGGAAATCATGCTTGATACTTTAAGCTACTACTAACTCACTCTACATCACCATAGTGAGTCAAGTATCCAAGCAATGAAGGTTTGAGAGGATAAAAGAAAAGAATCACAAACCACAAACAAATGTCAAGGCAAGGATGCCAAGAACAAGCACATAGTCAAGTAATGATCAAAAGAATGATCAAAGGGCGTGTGGAAGAACGAAAGCGTACCTTGGCCACAAAGAGAAATCCAATCCATCAAGGAATCAATGCAATGCCCAACAATGACTATGATGAGTACTAAGTCTTCAAGGACTAGTATCATTCCCAATCATCTTGATATCATCATTCAAAGATGTTGAAGATCAATGAAGATGAGTCTTCTATAAGTGCAAGTAACTCAATCCACAACCAATTAAATGATTGATCTTCATGAGCACCTACATAAAGCAAGATGCAAACTAGTAGATACATTTCAAGAGTAGATCTAAAATGCATAAATGCTACTAATCTAAGAGGGATGCAATATTACCAATTAAAAGACCTAATTTTCCAAGAAAAAATAGTTTTGACCAAAGAGAAACTTTAGTACAACTTGACCTTCAAATTTTAGGAGACAATGGATCGATCCAAGTTTTAAAGTACAATATACTTCAAAGATCTTGAGTGACCATCGCTCTGATACCAATTGTAGAAACTAGAAGGGGGTTTGAATAGTTTCTCTTCGATTAGTCACCTAATTAAAAATTACTTTCAATTAGGTTTGTATCAAAACTATCTTTTAATTGAAGCTAAGTTGCATAATGATTAGATTCAATTCAAATGCATTAGCAATGGTAATAGGTAAGTATAATGATAATGAAATAAGTAAAGAGTAAGGAAAGAGACAACCTAGTGACAAGACACCAAGATTTATAGTGGTTCGACAACGAGGCTCTATCCTCATTTCTACTCCACTCCTCGAGTACACCTACTCGAGAATTCCACTATATCCACAAGCTCCCATCTTGGAGGAGAAAGCCTTACATCGTCGCTTACATTATTTTTCGACACTAAGCTAAATGTCGAGACCGAATCTTTAGCTAGGACCAATCTACACAACGTTGCCTACTTCACAATTTAACGACACAAGGCTAGATGTCTAGTTCTAATCTCAAGGTAGAACCAATCTTCACGACGTTGCTTACTTTGCCATTTTACGACACAAGGCTAGATGTCGAGTTCTAATCCAAAGCTAGAACCAATCTTCACGACTCTTCACATTGAAGCTAAGTGAGAACTTCACATAACACAACTACTAATCACTTTCAAGTTTAGTGAGAACTCACAAGACACAACCACATCACTTTATAGTTTAGTGAGAACTACTACACAATCTATTACAACTCAACTAAACATATCTAAGTACACACATGTAGCTTAGATCTACACAATACAAATCCAAGCAAACACATATGCAATGGATGTACACAACAAATCCAAGTATTCACAAATAGCTTGGATGAACACAACTAGTCCAAGTATTCATAAATACAAATGGATCAACAAAAACAAAAAGGCTAACATGATGAACATGACTAATTCATGGATTCATCTTTATCACAACACTAGTGAGTGAGTGATCTTCTCATTAGACAAGGTAAAGGAGAGGATCAAGAGGATAATCATATGTAAACATACTTAGCACATTAAGTGATCATTTACTAATGATTATGCTATAGAAAAGAGAAAGGGGGCTGAGAAAAACGTCCAAGAGGGCTATTGGAAAATGAGATTTGATCCAATATTTATAGAAGACAAAGTGTAACGGCTAGCTGGGCACGGATCCTTAACTAGTCGGCGGTTCCATATCGCTAAGGAACCGCCTAGCTATTTAAGGTACCACCCAGTAGAGTCTGCTCCCTTTTTTGTCTTTTAGTAGGGTAGGAATATCTGAGGTTTTTTAAACCTTCAAAGGATATTCTTATGGCATATGGAATATGCCATTTTCAAATTTACATTTTCTATTTTAATAAAACATTTTCTTAAAAAGAAACTTTATTAAAAAATCTTTTGTCATATTAACAAAAGTGAGTTTTAAGGATAATCACTTTGATGATCACTAAGTATGATTAAGAAAAGTTAGTGATATGATTATTACCTTGATGATAGTGTTAGTTAAATAATTCGTTTTGTATTTTACACTAAATGTGTTGTATAGTTTGTTGTAATCAAAACTAAGAAAGATTAGTTAACACTAATAATGTTTTTAGGCATCACTTGCATTAACAGAATGCTACGCCTTGGCCGATCTTGGTGCTAGTATAAATTTGATGCCTCTTGAGATTTTTAAGTCGCTCAATCTTCCTAATCTCACTCCTTTAAGAATGTCAATCGAGATGGCCGATCATTCTACGATTCTAGCTTGTGGAGTAGCCGAGGACGTCTTCGTGAAAGTTGGAAAGTTTTACTATCCTGTGGACTTTATCTTTTTTGACATTCCCATCGATCCTAAAGTTCCTCTAATTTTAGGTCGATCATTTTTGGATACTTCGAGAGCACTTATCGATGTGCATGCTAGGAAAATCACTCTACGTTTCAATGAGGAATAACTCTTCATAAATGCAACTCAAAACTCTACGCCTCCTCATGTGTATTCTATCACGTCTTTGAACAATGTTAATCCCATCAAAAACATTTGCAAAAGAATTTCAAAAAGAGTTTTAGAAGTTGATGATAAAAACGATTTTCCGTCCCCTCCACCGGTGGAGGTTAAGAGTGTTAAGCCTACGTCTCCAATCACAAATGATTCTTCATATGATGAATATGTTGACCCCGATGGGGAAGTTTTCTTTTTCGACAAACGTTTTGAGAACTTACTACCACCAAAGCCAAAACGGTTTTCAAATGTGAGAATTTTTAGTGTGACTAACATCGTTTTAGAAACACCAAATATTTTTAACATAATCAAGTCGGGTTTTCATAAGGAGAGTTTAAAAGATGAAAAAGGAAAAAAATTTGAATTGGATTTAAAAGATTTTTCTACAATTCTAACTCCGTCATCACCTCGTGTTTTGATTACTACAAGCTCGTCTTCTCCTTTTGACGATGCTTTGTGTGGACCTAGTGTGGGGGAAGCCCCGTATGTTCCCTCCACTTTCTCCACCGAGGACGAGATATTTGATCCTGGAATTGCTTATAAAGGGAAATCTCGGTCTTCCACCGATGCAATAAATGGAAAATGTTTCTATTTGATTGGTGCTAGTCTACCTCGAGTAGCTCATGGTTTTTGTGACTTACCCATTGTCCCACCCTTCTATTTCTTCTCATCTCTTTTCTTTAAACCCTTTGGGTTTGTGTTGACACATGATGAAGTGGCGTTGATTTGTTTATCCAATGAAAACGAGAATGCCATCTTCGATCCCGGTATTTTGCATCATCAAAGGACTTAGTCCTTAATACCGGTTGTTTTTGGGCCTTGTTTATCATGTAAGCCCCACCAAAAATTGACCATACCATGATTATCCCTAAATGATCACATTTATGGGGGATTCGAGTCGAGCTTTTGACTTGGTTATAAAAAAAAGGTGCCTCGTGGGGGAGTCCCATGCTTATCCATGTACATATTATCTCTTTCTAATTAGTTTAATGTGAGGGGATTCGTGCCCTTCCAACCTTTGTTCCGTGGTTGTTTGTGACTTGTGGTTTTTAGATGATCATGATCTTCACGATTGGAGCCTCTCGTGTTCGTTTTATGGGAGCACTCGATCATTTGCTTTGAAGACTTTCTTAATATCCATGATATATCCTTTTATTTTCTAACCTTAGTTTTATAGCACACTTTATAAATGACTTTAAATTTAATGGTTACAACCTTTCCATGCTAGATTAAGAATTCGACTACGTCTCTAGTATGGGGGTGTTTGCACCCTTAGACTCGAAACATTGAGGACAATGTTTAACTTTAGTATGGGGGGGGGGGGGTGAATAGATACTTGCCTTGCCAAACCTTCACGCTTTCCAAAGTTCATCTTTTTGTTTATCGTTTTGTTGCAAAATAAGGCTAAAAATGGCCAAATTTTAAATTTTTTCTCATGTTTCATAAGTGTTTAAGACACGAATGTAGGTTTTCCGACGGCGAGAATAAGAGTAATTTTTGACTCGACCGTGCGTGTTGAGCACTTAGCTTCGATTCCTTAACTTTATATTAGGCTAAGTCTCTTAAATGAGGACGAGAAATGATAGAGTTAATTATAAGTTACTATGCTAAACGTAGAGTACTCGTATTCTTTCAAAAACTCATGTGTTCTCGTTGTTTACTTATTCTCCCTTCGCTTGTAAATATTTTTTGCTTAATAAATATTGACTTAGCGGTTTAGTCTTGATTGTTGGTTTCTAGTCTTTTCTAGTAGCTTCCATGTAATTAAATTGCAAAGACATTAAGGTATCGCCAGCGTCACGGTTTTGAAGTATTGGCAACCCGAATAATCGAAAGCTTCACCCAATAATAAGATTTAAAGTGCTCACCTAAATCAAGCAAACAATTTGAAGCTCACAAGGCCGAAAAATCTATGCAAAATTGAAAGTCAATCAAGCCTTAATCTTTGAAGCTTTAAAGATCCAAAATTCGCTTTTAGCGTAAGGGTATACGTCTTTGGCCATAATAAAACCACCGATGAGGCGGATAATAAAAGGCAAGGCAAGACCGAAGTCATAATAAAAGCTTCATGGCGAAGTTGAATAAAAGATGGAGGTAAACCTATGATAATAAGGCCCTTCCGTTAGGGGGCGTATAAAAGTCTTGGTAATAAGTCTCATGTTCAAAACCGTTATAAAACCGTGTTTATCGATCCTTCTTGATGACTTAATTTTTTGACATCGTTGTCTATTAGGAGGGGTTATTAATTCGATGGTCTTCGTTACACCGTTAGGGCTCTATTTTTAGACCTAAATCTCTATTATCGCATAAGTCAAACAATGTAACCTCGTGAAACATTCAAGACAAAATAAAATATAAGAGATACAATTTAGGAAAATTGGAGGATAAGTATGTGATTAGGGCATATGAGTAGTGTTAGCATTACTAACTTATAATGACAATGATCTCGTTGCACGCTTAGCATGGAATTGGGGTGAAAATCGAGGACGATGAAGTTATTTCTAACGAAGCATTCACGTGTTCTTATTCTATGAACCTAAACGTCCCATTTTGAGATGAAAATCATACATTAAGTCTAAAACGCAAGTAGAAGTAATAGTAGTAGTGTAGCTAGTTTATCGTTCAATAAAAGTGAATAAAAATGAATTTTGGAGGTGCTACGATACTTTATTCTAGCATTGCGTGAGGGCACGATAATGGTTTAGTATGGGGGAGTAATGAGACTGCTTTTATACATGGTCTCATCGTCCAAATTGGGCTTAAAATACATTAAATATCATCAAAAATGCCAAATATATGCTTATGTTTGTTACTTGTGTATTTTAGGTACGGATATTGAGGAAATCACAAAAGATCACAAGAATCAAGGAAAGACGCACACGGGAAACGAAGCCGCATAATGAATCAAGCCCAAGTGATGATTTTCCAAGAATAACCTTGAAGATTTGAAGATTATGCAAGAAGGGTCCTCCAATATTGAATAATTGACACTTTAAACCCTTGTATGTTCATAATTACAATTTTGGTCCTTGAAGTTTGTCAAAATTGCAAAAAGGACCCTCCACTTTGAAGAATTGGCAAGTTTAGTCCCTCATCAAAACTAAATTGTCAATATTGGTCTTCCTTATATTCAAACATACCATGAAGACCTTCAAAGTTCAAAAATGTGCAAGATCAATCCTTTAAACACCAAAGAAATACAAAACAAGTCCTTGTGAAAAGTTTTGTGGCCAAAA
Organism: Glebionis coronaria; assembly: GCA_025667525.1. Taxonomy (NCBI): domain Eukaryota; kingdom Viridiplantae; phylum Streptophyta; class Magnoliopsida; order Asterales; family Asteraceae; genus Glebionis; species Glebionis coronaria. The sequence goes on from JANFOE010000193.1 coordinate 3,869,280, forward strand.
TAGAAGTTTTAAAACTTCATTAACAAAGGAAATGGGCGTTGATGCATGTTTAAACAGAAATTAATGGAAGAAGAAAGAAGAGGGGCTAAACATGGCAGACAGCTATTCTTACCTTAACCACTCACATGTTGACACCTCACCCCACTCACAAAACCCACCAATCAAATCCCTCCCTGCTTCCATGTCACCAATCCACACACCACCGTTTAAACTTAATAAATAATTAAGTATAAACTCGCGCCTAAACACCTATTTAAATCCCAAACAAGATCAAACCCCATGTTCTTCACGTTCTTAACTGAAATTAGGCATTCCTTAATTATTATGAATTAAGTGTTAATCTCTTCCAGATTAATGATTAAGGACCTAATAAACAAAACCCAACCTTAAAACCCTCCACCTCATCACTCCTTTTGTCACATGCTAACTCCCCTGACCCACGAACTCACATGAAGACAAGACCAGCCAGAGAATTAACGTGCCATGATCATGCTTCATTCCTACGTACTATTTGGATGTCCAAGATCATATAACAACAAGAATGGTCACATGTATCAAGCCCCAAGTCAAATTCAGTCAACAAAAAGTTCAAACCTCAAGGGCAATTCTGGAAGTTTACCACTAGGGTTTTCCTTTGTTTTTCAGCATTTTTAGGATTCATGTAGCCTATATAAGGCCTTAGTATCACCACATTAGTTCTTGTTCTCAGTTTTACTCTTGTCAAGCCTTGTAAAGACATTTTCTGAAATTTATAAGATTGTGGTATTGTGTTGTGATTTAAAACTGAGTTCCATTTATTGTTATTGTATTGAGTAGCTAATTGTCACGTTTTTGTACTTAAACAAAACCTTGAACAAGTCCAAGAGTGCCTTTAAGCCTGTGAGTCCCTTTGTTCTTGCTTGGGTCAAGAATTTGGCTTGTGCTTTGGTGAGGATTGTTCATTGAGGTGTTTCTTTAAGTGAAATAAGTCACAATTCACTAGCTTGAACAATATTGGAAGTTGGTATACGTTTTTATTTCAAAAATCAGTCAAGTGGTTTGCTAAGTGCTTGTGGTTCAACATCTTGCTTATTTGAGCTTAAGGGTGATCATAGCCTCCTAATCTTGTTTGATTAAGGGGTGGTGAGGCCTTAAGGGAAGATTCAGGCCTTGTGGGAACCTATGTCTTGCATAGGCTTGACCATTTGTCACCTTATGTTATTTGATTTGTGCTAACCTAGGCTCAAGGGTTTGGCTAGGCTTGTTTGTTGTTCTTAGCAGGGGGAAGCTGGTGCTTGTTCTTGCTAGCACCTCAGCTCATTGATTCCAAGGTGTGGATGTACATCTTGGAGGTTTGAATTCTCAAAACTTCATATTTCTGATTAAATATTTGTGTTCTAAGTGATTTTGTGATTCTTCTGGTATAAGTGTGTTTTTATGCCTGCAAATTGGTTCTTGATTCACGTATTGTATGTTATGATACTTATTTGGGCATAAATCAATCTTGAGAAGACTTTTACTTTGTTAAAATTGATTTTGAAAAGATAAAAGGGTGTTTGGGATTGACTGTTTGTTCAAGTTTGTGTGATTTGAAGTTGGTATTGTGGTATTGTTTGAGTGAGTATCTGATATTGAGGTATTTGTGTTCTGATATATGCAAATTTTGTGCCTTGAATCACTAAATCAAACATTTGGCTATAAAATCTTGAAAACTTGTTGTTTTGCTTTGAAATCTTGTGCCCACCTAGTTTTCATGTTAACCTAGGGCTAACAAGTGTTGAATCATTGTTATTGAAACCTATGTGATAGATCTGAGGCCTTGAATTTGGATTTAGTGTCAAGTAGATCAGCAAATATTGTTCTTGTGTTCATCATTGTTCATCAATAACTGAATGTGCTTGAATTTTGTTCTTAAGTTGGATTTGTTGGATGAAATGTGTTAATTTGTGTTTCTTTAAGTTGTATTGAGCTTGTGTATGCATTTGGTGGTTTGTGGTTATCTTATTCTAGCTTAAAAGTAGCTTATAACTACCAGATCTGCTTATTACATGTCTGGAACACATCTGAGCAAAGATTGAATTAACTGCACTGATTGGCTGGGTGATTTTGTGATTATTTTCTTGTTATTGACTCCTTGTGATTCACTGATCACAAGGGTGCCCTGATTGTCCAAAAAGAACAAGTGAAACTCTCTAAAATTCAAAGTCAAAAAGTCAAGGCAGTGGGAACTCCTTTCCCCTGCTTCTAGCCACTGCTAGTTATATTTGGTGTTTAGCTTATTAATAAGTCATTCTGGCTTATTCCAATGTGCAACAATAATACATGATTTTACAACCAAGTATCAAAATTCATAATCCCAAGTCTTTTCGAATTGATTACCGGTCTAGAGTGCGACTCAATTGTCTTTTGGTGAACAAGAGAATGGTTTGGTTTGCTAATCTAATTAAACTACAAGCAAGTATTAAAATGCCGTTGAGCGAATTTAAAGCGTTTAAATACTAAACTAAAAGCTATTTAGAAAAACTTGAAGTAAAACTTTAAAACTTAAAAACATGCTCCATCGGAATATTGCAACTCATTTCTATCGGAATGCACCAAGTCATAACCATCAGAATACAACTAAAATAAGCCATCGGAATAATTAATTTGAAAGTCCATCGGAATGCTAAACTGAATACCCATCGGAATGCAAAAATAACATTTCTATCACAATGATGTTTTTCGGAATGTTTTTAGATCGCAATGTTTCAGATCGGAATGCCCCAAATACCGTTGTCGCAAAATGGTTCAGATCGGAATGTTGTAATGTAAATCTGGGCAGAGTTTCGTCTTAACAAGAACCTTAATCCCGTCGGAATATGCGATCGCAATGAGCGATCGCAATCCCAGATCGGAATAAGGGGGAAATGACCAACCGATCGCAAAGTAGAACCCTAATGGGTTATTGCGATCAAAACAATGAAACCCGTCGGAATGTGTAGAATCCCTTCTATTGCGATGGAATGCAATACTTAATCCGAAATTGGTGTAGAGCCTAAAACTCAATAAGCAAGTGTAATAAGCTATCTAATCCGAATCTTAAACAACTCAAAAAGCTTAGATTCGACCACTTCTAAAACATAAAAGATTACAAACTTTATGAAATGAACTTTAAAATGACTAAATCCTTTGAGAAATCCGAAAACCAATAAGCTAAAACTTGAATAAGCCAATAAGCATTAAAAGCTTACAACTTATACGTGTAGGAGCTTATGTAGGAACAAAGGGAATGAACCTTCTAACCATACAGCCTAAAATTTAATCACGGATCATAAAGGATTCGTATCAAAAGTAAGGTTTCGGATTAAGAAATAAGCAACTTCAAGAAATGTAGAAGGAGATTAAAGACCACAAAGCTTAAACTTAAACTTTTGATTAAAGAAACTCAAATACAAAGATTAATGAAAGCTTAAAGGAAGATTGAAAAAACTTAGTGAGAGAAAGTTTAGAACTTTCTCTCTCTAAAAACTAGAGAGAAAACTTAAAAATAAAAACTAGCTAACCACCCTCCTAATGTGATTAGGAGGGTATTTATAGGGAAGTGGGAAGTGCATGTGTGGTGCTTCCTTCTTTCTTTTCTTCTCGACTCGATTTAATTCATTTGTCTTTCTCGATGTCGTCTCGGGATTAATTAAACTCGTCTTAACATTACTTCATTTATTTAGACTCGAGTTCTTCGACTTCATTAAACTTCCGTCTTTAGACTTGTTCTTCGATAAATCTTCAGAATAGGTCTTGGACATCCGTTCTTTAAGCACTCTTGATCTTTTGACTTTGTCTTTTCCCGTTTTCTTCGATAAAAGCCCGTGAAAGCCCGTGTTTTCTTCCTTTTTCATCTTTTGGTCCTAAAACACAATAAAAACACAAACCACGCATAATTCCGACTTTTACGACATAAAATACACGTTTTGGTCTTGTTATTATTGGAAATAAGTGGTAAAAGGAAAAGTGTTTTCACACTTATTAAATCCCCTACACTTGACCATTGCAATGCCCTCATGCAATGCATTAATTTTAAAGCACGGTTTACATTTTCCATTATAAATAACCCACCTTGACCTTTATTAAATACTAAACATAAAAAGATAAAAAACAAGTAAAGAAATTTAAAACTTACATTGGGTTTCGGCCGCCATGAATGTTTATCATCCTCAAGTTTCACGTTCCCCATACCAAGCTTAAAAACGAGATCATTGTTATTATAAGTTAGCAAACTAACACGAATTCATGTGGGCCAATTATTCACTTAGACTCCCTTATTCCTAGGTGTATCTCTTATATTTTATGTTTGTCTTGAATGATCACGAGGATGCATTATTTGACTTATTTCGATAGTTATTTAGGCCGAAAATAAGGTGAACGATTTAATCAATAGTTAGCTAAAGGAAAAAATCTTTTAAAACTGCTTCTCGGGACCTCATAAAGTTCATATCTTGGCATAACTCGCTTCACGATTTGAGACCTTTCTCGGACCAATATTTGGCAGCGACTTCATACTTCAAATCTTTGAGAGACGTTCTTGAAATGGTCTTCTCTTCATAATAGGAATTTTTTCACTTGAAGTTTTGAGAGATTCTTCATCTTTGGACCACGACTTCTTCATTTTTCTCCAGTCTTTATTTTGGACTTTGATATACAACGATCCGCCTCCTTTTAGGACTTGGATCTATTTATCCTCATACCTTGTTAGGGCCTTTTTGGATAGACTTCTCCATGATCTTTAGGGGAGTATTTGCTTTTCGTCGTGTGTCTCGATCCTTCATATTGATTTTCGATAAATGATTCTTCACATCACTTTTGGATCTTTAGCAACAAAATGTAGCCCTCATGCCTTGTTAGGGCCTTTTCAGACTCGCCAATCTTCGCATCCCGCTTCAATAAGTTATGCTTTGGATATGAACTCTAATTCGTACCGAGCAACTTTTAAACGATCTTGGGCTAGAAGCTAAGTAACCTTTTAAATCGTACAACCTTATTTATTGCAGATAAATTTATTGACAAGCGAAGGGAGAATAGGCTTATAGTTAACTCACATAAATTCACGAAAGAATACCAAACTTATAATTGACTCTATCATCTCTCGTCCTCCACAGTTTAAAATCTCAAGGAATGAGACTCGTGGATGCTTAGCCTATTAAATCGAAGTTTTGGGTTTTCGAGTCATCTATAGGATCTTGCAAAATTCTTAGACTTTTTCAAGTTTAGAAATAGCATTTTAAAGTTCCCTTGATAAACGACTCTCTAGGATCAATTATAGGAACTTGCGAAAAGTTCTTGTTCTTAACCCGTGAGAATTAAGACTTTCGCGTTTTATAGCTCCCTATATAAAAGCCTAGCAAAACTTGACTTAAACACGTTAAGGATACTAGCTAGAGTAAACTTAGATAAGTAAACTCGGGTTGAGTCAAAATATTCACAACTAAGAAAAATTTTTAAAAAAAACACTTTATTAAAAATTTATTCTAGCAATGGAAAGAAAATAAACATAACACAGCAAAATACAACTATACAACTAGGCCAACATAGATTAAAAATTTTGAAAAATGTCGAAAAATCAAATTTTCCGGTTAAAATGAGGGCAAATTCATGGAAAAAACCACTTACTTCAATAGAAGTCCCCCCTACACTTGAGATAAACATTGTCCTTAATGTTTAAGCATGTGGGAGTGAACTCCCCTACACTTATGACAATGTGCACTTTGTTTAAATCTTGCTAAGGAAAGGACAACTAAAGTGAATTCAATGTGAACATATAAAATATGAAATATTGAATCACAAGAGTTTAGGATAGAACCGGGAAGATGGGAACACGGTATCACGGTTCGTCAAAAGTCATCAAGGTGGATCTTTGAAGCTTAAATCCCTGCACAGCACAAGAAACAAGACAACAAACACATACGGGGCTCCCCCTACACTTATTATGAAAATAGTAAAGGATAGATCACGGGTTGCCTCCCGAGAAGCGTTTATTTTTGTTCACAGAGTCACGAGCTTGACTCGACCCAAATTTAGTTTATGGGAAACATGGTGAGGGATGGAATCATCTCATGAGAGATGTCCTCACCAAAGTACAACTTCAATCGCTGGCCATTCACCTTGAAATTAGGCCTATTTGGTTGAGCAAGCTCAATGGTGCCATATGGAAAGACTTTGGCGACGGTGAATGGACCAGACCAGCGGCTCTTCAACTTGCCAGAGAAGATCTTTAACCGAGAGTTAAAAAGTAAGACTTGATCACCAACGTGGAACTCTCGGTTCTTAATCCTTGCGTCATGAATGATCTCGGTCTTCTCCTTGTAGATTAGTGAGTTCTCGTAAGCTTCATTCCTCAGTTCGTTGAGCTCGTTGAGTTGAATCTTGCGAAAATCACTGGCTTTATTGATGTCGAAGTTAGCCCACTTCAAGGCCCAGTATGCCTTATGTTCCAGCTCGATGGGGAGGTGGCATGCTTTCCCGTACACAAGACGATAAGGTGTACAACCGATCGGGGTCATATAAGCAGTACGGAAAGCCCACAGAGCATCATCTAACTTATCGGCCCACACGGCGCGATGCTCTTCCACAGTACGCTCCAAAATTCGCTTCAATCCACGGTTGGAAATCTCGGCTTGCCCATTGGTTTGGGGATGATAGGCGGTGGAAAGACGGTGATTGACACCATACTTAGCCATGACTCTTGCAAATTGATCATTGCAAAAATGAGTCCCGCGGTCACTGATAATAGCAGGGAGGAACGACGAATCGAGCGAAAAGCTGCTTTAAAAAGTTCACAACCACCCTCGCATCATTCGTAGGGAGAGCCTTGGCTTCAACCCATTTGGAAACGTAGTCAACGACTACGAGGATGTACTTGTTCCCTTTGGATGATGGAAATGGCCCCATAAAGTCGATGCCCCATACGTCAAAGATTTCACATTCTTGTATGAAATTTTGAGGCATCTCATCTTTATGTGTGATCTTGCCTTGGCGTTGGCAAGCATCATAATGCTTAACCATTTCGTGAGCATCACGATAAATGGTGGGCCAATAGAATCCAGAGTCAAACACTTTCTTAGCGGTGTAGTTGGGACCAAAGTGACCACCGGTGGGTCCTTTATGGCAAGCATCAAGGATTTGCAAAGCTGCCGGTCCATCAACACAATGACGAATGATCAGATCAGCACATTGTTTGAATAGATAAGGGTCATCCCAAAAGTAAGTCTTAACATCATTCAAGAACTTCTTCTTTTATTGGGATGTTAACCCTTTGATGAGAACACCACCCGCTAAGTAGTTTGCAATGTCGGCAAACCACGGGGTGTCATCAAGATTAAGAGTCATTGATCTCTTTGTTCGGATGATCCCATTGATATGGATCCTCAAGTCTACTCAGATGATCCGCGGCTAGGTTTTCGGCTCCCTTCTTGTCACGAATTTCAATGTTGAATTCTTGAAGGAGTAAAACCCAGCGAAGAAGTCTTGGCTTAGAGTCGTGCTTAGTCATCAAGTACTTCAACGAGGAATGGTCCGTATACATGATGGTGGTGGAAAGGACAAGATAGGGGCGAAATTTTTCAAAAGCATAGACAACAGCTAAAAGCTCTTTTTCGGTTGTCGTATAATGAAATTGAGCCCCCGTCATTGTCTTGCTAGCATAATGGATTGGTTGGAAGTGTTTATTCACTCTTTGGCCCAAAACCGCACCAATAGCAAAATCGCTAGCATCGCACATCAATTCAAAGGGCAGCTCCCAATTAGGGGTAACCAAGACTGGTGTCTTAGTTAGCTTATCCTGAAGAAGATTGAAGGCTTCGATCCACTCTTTAGAAAAGATGAAAGGGGTATCTTTTTCCAAGAGGTGGGTCATCGGGCGAGCGATTTTAGAGAAATCCTGAATGAATCGACAATAGAAGCCCGCATGACCCAGAAAACTTCTCACACCCTTCACGGTTGAAGGTGGAGGTAATTTGGCTATGACATCTACTTTAGCACGGTCGACTTCAAGACCGGCATTAGAGATTTTGTGTCCTAGCACAATGCCTTCTTTTACCATAAAATGGCATTTTTCCCAATTCAGAACAAGGCGAGTGTCTTCGCACCGCTTAAGCATACGTTCCAAATTGGCAAGGCAAGAAGAGAAGGAATCCCCAAAGACCGAGAAATCATCCATGAAGACTTCCATGGTTTGCTCAACCATGTCATGGAAGATAGCCAACATGCACCTTTGGAAAGTCCCGGGGGCATTGCATAAGCGAAAAGGCATTCTTTTGTAAGCAAATGTGCCATAGGGACAAGTGAATGTTATCTTCTCTTGATCTTGGGGATCGATGGGTATTTGGAAATAACCCGAGAAACCATCAAGAAAGCAGTAATATTCATTACCCGCTAAACGTTTAAGCATTTGGTCCATACAAGGAAGAGGGAAATGATCCTTTCTCGTGGCATCATTGATTTTGCGGTAGTCTATACAAACTCTCCACCCAGTAACGAGACGGGTAGGAATCAACTCGGTGTTTTGATTGGGCACAACGGTGATTCCGCCTTTCTTAGGCACACAATGGACTGGACTAACCCATGGTGAATCCGAAATAGGGTAAATCAGACCCGCATCAAGAAGTTTAATAACCTCTTTTTTGATTACTTAATGGATTTTAGGATTCACCCTTCGTTGGCTTTGAATTGTGGGCTTAAAGTCGTCCTCCATGAGAATTTTATGTGTGCAAAAGTGAGGATCAATTCCGCGAATGTCGGAGATTTTCCAAGCGATAGCTCTTTTATGTTTCTTCAACACGGCGATGAGTCGGGATTTTTATTCTTCTTTCAAGTCCTTCACGATGATGACCGGTAACTTCTTGTTGTCTTCAAGGAAAACGTACTCTAGATGAGGAGGTAGGTCCTTAAGCTCAAGAGTAGGAGGATCCTCAATAGATGGTGTAACTAACGATGGATCATCATTAGTCACCTCTTTAGGAGAAGGAGGAGAAAACGGGTCTTCATTGAGAAGTCTCTCAATAGTACTAATGTCTTCATCCCAATTGGTGGAAGAATCATCATACTTAATATCGAGCGGACCCAAGCTAGCATCGAAATCATCCAAGTCACTTTCTCCAAAAGGAGTCAATGCCGGAGAAATTGAGGCAACGGTCTCAACATTGGGTAGAGAAGAGAGAGTAATTTTGCAAGCATCATGAAAGTGTTCTTCACAAGCCTCATCGAGAACATCAATAGCATTAACACTCTCATATGAATAAGGTTGCTTAGAAATCTTACCCATGTTGAAGACAATTTTATCGTCACCAACTCTCATGATTATTTCGCCCGCGGCTACATCAATGAGAGTGCGACCGGTCCTCAAGAAGGGACGTCCAACGATTAATGGAACACGAGGATCCATCTCGTAGTCAACGACAACAAAATCCGCCGGGAAGGTGAATTTGTCAACGCCAACAAAGACATCTTCGGCTATCCCCACTGGATAAGCAACCGTACGGTTAGCTAATTCCAAAGTCATTTTGGTGGGGACTAGCTCGGGGAGAGATAATTGCTTCCAAACACTTAAAGGCATTAAGTTTATACTAGCACCTAGATCGGCTAAGGCCATGCAATTCTCTACTCCCGGGAAGTTGCAAGGAATCAAGAAGCGACCCGGATCACCAAGTTTGGTGGGCAATTTCCTTAAGAGAACGGCGGAGCAATTCTCATTAAGTTGGGTCTGAGCAATGTCAAGAAGCTTCTCCTTGTCACTTAGAAGATCTTTAAACATCTTAGCGTATTTAGGCATGTGAGCGAGAGCCTCGGCAAAGGAGATGTTAAAATTCAATTGTTTAAACATTTTTAGAAAGTTTGAAACTTGAATATCATCCTTGCTCATTTGCTTCTCTTTCCTCAACCTTGAAGGATAAGGTATATTGGATGAAGAAGAAGGTTTTAGGGGAGTAGGATCACTCACAACCACGGGTGGTGGGGAAATGGGGATAGAAGGTGAAGGAGGTGAGGAAAGTTGCTCTTGTTCCTTGTTCACAATCACGGGTGGAGGTGTAGGAAGCTCGGGTTCCGTATAACCTTTTCCACTACGAGTGGTGATTGCTTTCATCTCCCCTCTTGGATTCGCAACGGTGTTACTCGTTAGAGTACCCGAAGAAGAGGGTTGATTACCTCGGAAGAGCGAACCGATCATATCACGTATGTTAAGCGCTTGAGTGCTGAAAGAATCTCTCATGTCTGCACGGATCTCATTGCTTTGTTTCGCCATGTCATTCCTTAGCTCGGCTCGAATATCGTTCCCTTGTTTCGCCATTTCACCCTTCAAGTTGACGAATTGACTCTCAAGATTCGTCACCATCTCTCGATTAGTCTTCATGAACTTCTCGACGTCTTGATTTAATGCCATCGGTTGATTGAGAGGTGGAGCTTGGTAAGCTTGAGAATTTCCTTGAGTTGGGTATGGGTTTCTTTGGGATTGATATTGATTGGTAGCACGAGGTTGGGATTGGTTGTTTCGGTTATAGCTTTGTTGTTGGTTTTGGTTTGGAGGAGGGAAACCGGGTGGAGCAAGATAGTTGTTTGAACGATAACTTAGCAAGCTACGGTCTCCTTGAGGACGAGCTTGATAGCCTCCCGTGGGATAAGTACCGTATGCCGCGTTAACGTTTTCAGAAAAATTGCCTTGAGTAGAAGGACAATCATTGTAAGAACGAGGACCACCACATGTGTCACAAGAAATAGCAACGGCTTTAGCTTGTTGAAAGTGGTTTGTGGCCATAGTCATGAAATCCTTGTGCATATCCGCGATTTGTCGGGTAAGTTCAGTTATCTCGGGATTGGAAGTAGTAGAAGAAACATTGACTCTCGAGTTAGATCTTGAGGATGCAGATGAATCCTAATTCTTGTGGTGAGTAGTCATGTTTTCAATCAACTCTCTACACTCCTCGGGTATCCTTTTCATAAAAGTACCACCGGCGGCGGCATTGATCGTGTCACGATCACGAAAAGTGAGACCATTGTAGAAAGTATCAATGAGAGTGACGGGGAGCATGTTGTGATTTGGACAGCGGTCGATCAAATCATTGTATCGTTCCCAAGCATCGAAGAGTGATTCATCATTGTCTTGCATGAATCCACTAATTTGGTTACGAAGGCTTGTGACCATGGATGGTGGGAAGTAGCGCGACAAAAAACGTTGAGTCATGTCATTCCAAGTATGAATAGAATTCTTTGGGAGACGGTCAAACCATTTTTCGGCATGGTGAGAAAGCGAGTGGGGAAAGAGTTGAAGGCGAAGGTCATCCATAGAAACACCGGGGGACTTCATGCTTTGGGCGATGGTAATGAATTTGTCGAGGTGTTTGTTGGCATCATCAACCGGAATTCCGCGAAATGGGTTAGTTTGCACTTGTTGGATCATGTGATGCTTTAACGAAAACACATGAGCCGTGACGTGCATCGGCGCAATCGGGCCTCCGCGTCCGTTCATGGTGGGTTGACACAATTCCTCCATCGTTCGTAAATCAGGTAGGGGGACATTGTTGTTGTTGTTATTATTATTCAAATTGGCTAGAGGTGGGTTATTATTGTTGTTATTAACACCAGCCATATCTAAATCTTCACGAGTCTCGGGCTCAGAATAATTTGAAGATCTAGTACGCATACACCTGCAGAAGAAAAATATACACAGAGAGAATATCTATATAATCTTTTTGGTGCAAAACCTTTGGAAAAGAATTGCTTTTTATGATTTTTCAATGTTTTTGTATTTTTGAAGAATTTTATATTTTTTAGGTTTTTGAAAATTTTTGAAGCAAGGAAAATAACGTTCAAAGAACGGATCCCAAAATTCAATGCGTCTCTCACTAGAAACATTTAATCTTAACGAAAAGAGCCGGCAGCAGCGCCATTTAATACATGATTTTACAACCAAGTATCAAAATTCGTAATCCCAAGTCTTTTCGAATTAATTACCGGTCTAGAGTGCGACTCAATTGTCTTTTGGTGAACAAGAGAATGGTTTGGTTTGGTTATCTAATTAAACTACAAGCAAGTATTAAAATGTCGTTGAGCGAATTTAAAGCGTTTAAATACTAAACTAAAAGCTATTTAGAAAAACTTTAAGTAAAACTTTAAAACTTAAAAACATGCTCCATCGGAATATTGCAACTCATTTCTATCGGAATGCACCAAGTCATAACCATCGGAATACAACTAAAATAAGCCATCGGAATAATTAATGTGAAAGTCCATCGGAATGATAAACTGAATACCCATCGGAATGCAACAATAACAGTTCTATCGCAATGATGTTTGTCGGAATGTTTTTAGATCGCAATGTTTCAGATCGGAATGCCCCAAATACCTTTGTCGCAAAATGGTTCAGATCGGAATGTTGTAATGTAAATCTGGGCAGAGTTTTGTCTTAACAAGAACCTTAATCCCCTCGGAATATACGATCGCAATGAGCGATCGCAATCCCAGATCGGAATAAGGAGGAAATGACCAACCGATCGCAAAGTAGAACCCTAATGGGTTATTGCGATCAAAACAATGAAACCCGTCGGAATGTGTAGAATCCCTTGTATTGCGATGGAATGAAATACTTAATCCGAAATTGGTGGAGAGCCTAAAACTCAATAAGCAAGTGTAATAATCTATCTAATCCGAATGTTAAACAACTCAAAAAGCTTAGATTCGACCACTTCTAAAACATAAAAGATTACAAACTTTATGAAATGAACTTTAAAATGACTAAATCCTTTGAGAAATCCGAAAACCAATAAGCTAAAACTTGAATAAGCCAATAAGCATTAAAAGCTTACAACTTATACGTGTAGGAGCTTATGTAGGAACAAAGGGAATGAACCTTCTAACCATACAACCTCAATTTAATCACGGATCATAAAGGATTCGGATCAAAAGTAAGGTTTCGGATTAAGAAATAAGCAACTTCAAGAAATGTAGAAGGAGATTAAAGACCACAAAGCTTAAACTTAAACTTTTGATTAAAGAAACTCAAATACAAAGATTAATGAAAGCTTAAAGGAAGATTGAAAAAACTTAGTGAGAGAAAGTTTAGAACTTTCTCTCTCTAAAAACTAGAGAGAAAACTTAAAAATAAAAACTAGCTAACCACCCTCCTAATGTGATTAGGAGGGTATTTATAGGGAAGTAAGAAGTGCATGTGTGGTGCTTCCTTCTTTCTTTTATTCTCTACTCGATTTAATTCATTTGTCTTTCTCGATGTCGTCTCGGGATTAATTAAACTCGTCTTAACATTACTTCATTTATTTAGACTCGAGTTCTTTGACTTCATTAAACTTCCGTCTTTAGACTTGTTCTTCGACAAATATTCAGAATAGGTCTTGGACATCCGTTCTTTAAGCACTCTTGATCTTTTGACTTTGTCTTTTCCCGTTTTCTTCAATAAAAGCCCGTGAAAGCCCGTGTTTTCTTCCTTTTTCATCTTTTGGTCCTAAAACACAATAAAAACACAAACCACACATAATTCCGACTTTTACGACATAAAATACACGTTTTGGTCTTGTTATTATTGGAAATAAGTGGTAAAAGGATAAGTGGTTTCACACTTATTAAGCAACTCATTTTTTGTCATAGGTCTTAATATTTTGAGCTTATAAGTGATTCTGGAAGTTTACAGCTTTTGGTTTTAAGTTTTTACTAGAAAACGACTATTTTGTCTTTTTCAAAATCAGCTTATTGCTTATTTCAGCTTATTGAGTGTGCTTATTGGAAAAATTTTTGTTGATTAAGCTTAGTTAAGCCATTTGTAACTTATTGAAACTTGAATCAGCTCTTGAAATAGCCTAGAACTCAAAAACGACTATTTTGTCGTTTTGTGAAGAGAGCTTTGGCTTATTTCAGGCTTATTCCTTGAGCTTATTTCAAGTTTCTTTTTGCAAATAGCTTAATTAGGTCAAGAGAAGGACGTGGGTAAAATCTTAGCTTATGGCATCAACTTATAGCTTAATGGGCCAAAAAGCCCATTAAGAATAGGCTGTTTTGAAATAAGCTAGCTTAAGCTCATTTTCAGCTTTTGGGCCTTTGGAAAATTGTGTTTAAAATCAAATTTTAAGCTTGACTGGAGCTTTTGGGCCATTTCTGAGAACTTTTTCTTATTGGGCCCAATATTAAACCCATTAAGGATCTGTTTGGGTATTTGGCCCATTTGAAGGCCCAATGGGGGTATTTTTGGTATTTCAAGTTTATTTTCTGTTTAATTAGGTTAAAATAAACTATTTTGCAAGTTTTTAGAATTTTTTAGAATTTTTTATAATTTTTAGATTTTTAATATTATTTTATTATTATTTTATTATTAAATTTCAATTTTCATATTTTTGCACTTTTTATATTTTTCTTAGGTTAAATACATTAAGTTAGGAATTTTACAATTTTTAGAATATTTTTATTGTCATTAGATTAATTTTATAATTATTTTAAGTTTAAATAGCTTTTAATTGTTTTTAAATAGTTTTTATTATTTTTAAAATTTTCAAAAATAGTTTTAAATTTAGTTAAGTCATTTTAGAGGTTTACAATTGAAAAAATCTCATTTTGGACTTTTTGTTAATTAAATTGGTTTTTTGGACTTTAATTAGCATTAAAAAATTATTATTTAATTAAATAAAAGGTTTGAGTGATTTTTGATTTTTTATAAACTCTAATTACATTTTTTAGGATTTATTGCAATTTTCTACGAATTTTTAGGGTAAATTTTTAATTTTGTCAGTTTTTACGGTTTTACGTGTACGACTTTTCGTCTTAGTTTTAATTCATAATCGTAACCGTCTTTCTCTTCTAATCTTCTTTCTATTTTCTTTTCTCATAAATATAATCACAAACCATTAATCAATTCTTAATACAACGCACTTGCCTCCTTGAGAACGATCCCCACTTTGAGTCATTACTTGTGCTTTTCCTAAACTACTTGTGTATTTTCCCTAATTACCTTTGTTTTCCTAAACAAAGTGTAAAAACTCAAAATATCACATCACAAGTACAATCAGGCAGATCAACAAGAGCATCAAATTGCCTCCACAAAGAATTACACTCATGATAATATTTAGATAAAGACATACCAGATTGAGTAAGAGTGTAAATCTTATGACGGAGATTATATATCACAGAACCATCTTGTTTATTATATGTTTCTTCTAATTCATCCCAAACATCTTGAGTATATTTAGAGAAAATTTGACCCTTATACAAATCTGGTAAAACACATCCAAGTAACCAATAAAGCACAACAACATTACATCTATCCCATTGGTCTCTAGAAGGACCATCATTAGTGTCTTGAACACATTTACCATTTATAAATCCAAGTTTATTTCTAGTTTGTAATGCAAGTTTTACAGCAGCAGACCAAACTTAATAATTCTCAGTCCCTTCAAGTTTGAAGGTAATCAACTGAGAACCAATGTCTTGAGGGTGCAAATAAAGAGGGTCATAAACATCAAACTTAACACCATCATCATTCTTAACACCACCACCCCCCTTGGGTGGAGAGTCACCCTTGGGTGAACTAAGACCAGAACCAGTCACAGAAAAACAAACAAGAAACTAAACAAACACGAAGAACACACAAACAGGCCAAAATATAGTTCTCAGGCTTCCTAACCACTTAAAAGGTGGTAGGTCAAGAGCTGAGACCTGTAAGTGGTCTAAAAAACAAACAGAACAAATATAAAACAAAGAGAATATCACAACCTCCTTGTATCTCCTATACAAATAACAAGTAACTACCACAAACCTCGAATCAATCAACACCACAAACTAGCTAATCCCTTCGACACCTAAACCCCACTAAACAACTAAAAACCTATAAAGAACAAAAGACATAAATAAAGGTATGAAAGGTGTTACAAGGCACGTGCAGCAAACCAAGCAAGAACTCTGGATCAAGGCAATCCAGAGAAACCAATAAACTAATCAAATAGATCAAGATGATCTATACAACCAACGCAGTGGAAAACATGCACGTTAATGAACAACAAAAATAACAATAATCACAATCCCCTTACCGAAATTAGAAAACCCTAATATCTGGGTTTAGCGTTTTCCAATTAGCCAATCAAAATCAACGATTAGACCCAAATAATGAACCCACAACTCACCAATTAGATCAAAAACAGTTTTAACCAAAAACCCCCAAAAACATTTGAAACCCTAATTTCAAAAAACTCAATTAATCTTGCAAGAAACTCAAATTAACCAGTTTAAACAATGATTCACCAACAAACAAATCAAGATCTACACAAATAGATCAAAACCCCCAATTTTCCAAAACCCTAATTTTGAAAAAAGATTTTAATCACGATTCAGAGCAACCAGACTCTGATACCATGTAAAAACTAATGAATCAATGATCAAAATCAACAAGAACATGTAACAGAGAACCCAGCCAACCTCCCCTTGGATCTCTTTATCAATGAATCAATTATAATATTTGGATACAAGAGATAATCAAAGAACAACTCTCACACTCACAAGATTGATCAAGATAGATCAATACACATAGTTCTCTAACTAGAAACGATAACAGAAAAGTAAAGAATGAATAGTAAAAACTAAACGAGTTAGGTGGTTGAGTATATAAGCTCGTAATCATCAGTTAAGTCCTCTACTTTCACTCTTGTGCACTTATAGTCCTTCTTTTGATACACTTGGCATTGCAGTAGAAAAACTAGTCCTCCATCTTTGTCTTTTGTCCAAACTAGTCCTTCAGGTTAAAGGGCCTATATTCTCAATACTATCGAACTAGGGTTCTATGTAGTATGCTTTTGTATAGTTTGTTAGGTGGAAAGAGCACCAGTGAAATTTTTTAAGTCGTAAGTTGTATGGTTCTTTGCATATGTTGTCCAATACTCCAATATCTTAGGTTAATGTAAACAATGGTGATCAGTAAGAATTCCATGGGTGCATTGAGATAGCTAGAATGGTACTATGAAATCAGTATCAATAGCTATGACCTTTGTAGGAGAACAAGCAGTAAGGTGCATGCGCGTTGCGGCGGGGCAATTTTTTTTCGTTATAGTTTTACAAAGTTCCACAGCCCGGACCGCAGTAAGATGCCCACGCGTAAGCTTTATACGTTTGTTCACTTTCAACAAAGACGTTTCCTTTTTCATTTTGGTTTCTTATGCTCGTTTACATTGCAGTGAAAAGGTAAACCAAGATATGCTAAGTGCAATGAAAAGGCAGCCATATATTTATTTTACTGCCAATGTGGAGCTGATTTCTTTAAGCTGTGCAAGAACACGAATGTTGTTTTTCCTATGTTGTATAAGAATGGTGTAAAAAGATGAAACCTGAACGTTAAATATTGTAAGAGGCAAAGAGGGTGAATTTGCAGAGGCTCTGCACTATCGATGCCTGCTGTCGAAATCTATGTATACGAAAGATACTCTGATATCTTAGATGTCATGGGAGTAGCGTTTTTATTGTTCAGTAGGTGTCAGCTGAGTACTGAGTATAGCCTTTTATGTAATACTGTACACTATTTCTTAAGGATATGCTAATTTTAATTTGCAATAGTGGCGTTAGTTAAGATTTGGCAATATGATCAACCGTTGCGTTTTATACTCAAATTAATCATTTGAATGTTGTTATTCCACCACCACAATCCCAGGATTCCCAGGTATTACAGATAATCTCTTCAAGAGTCCGGCTATTAAAGAACCTTGTATTTTGGTGGAATCCAAGGGACAGATCTGGATCATCCATTGATAAGGACCAGATCAATTGATAAAAAACACGGAAGGACTATTTGTGTCAATATACTAAAGATAATGAAAGGACTAAAACTAAAAATAAGTATCTATCCCAACTACCCCAAATTTCCCAAACACCAAAACACACACATTGCATACTATCTCTCTCTCTCTACCAAATCTCAAACGCTAAAAAAATCAAACATCTGCACAAATCAACCGTTCGAATCAAGAAATAAACAAAAAAATGGAACCAGAAACTAGTAAATCAATAGGAATTCGAAAAAATGGTTCTAAACGAATCGATCCATACCGACGATGATGGTACAGTTATACAAATCCATTAGCTTGTTGTTATTTTAGTTTTTTTGGGATACCGAATCTGTTGTTTTTGCTGTTAGAAGAGTTGAAGATTGAAGGGAGAATTGTTGTAGATAGAGATGGTTTGTTGTGGGGAAAATGAAAGAGTACTGATGGGGTGGTGGTAGCTCTGTTGAAAAGGACTATCAGAGCATCGAGCATGAGTCTTTTTGGGTCTAGAACTGCCCCTTGCGACTCTTGTGGTTTGTATGTCATGTTGACATAAATGAACATTCATGTTCATTAGAAGATTTAATTTTGTTGTGCCTATATTTATCTTTTCTAATTGTATGATGGGTTGTCAGATGTGTAAATCCATGTTACTGTTTGTGATATGTTTTTGTTTCTATTATTTATTATTCGTACCATTACTTGTATTTAGATGGCAGCAAGAGCCTTAAAATATTAGTAGAAAAAATGAGTTTTCATTAAGTTTGGACATAGATAACAATTATCACCAGTGATAAATGTAACTTTTATCACCGATGATTAATGTAACGCTTACCACTGGTGATAAATGTAACGCTTATCACCGGTGATAAATGTAACGCTTATCACCGGTGATAAATGTAACGCTTATCACCGGTGATAAATGTAACGCTTATCACCGGTGATAAAGGCAACGTTTATCACCGATAATAAATGTAACACCAGCGATAAATGTAACGTTTATCATCGGGGATAACTGTAACCTTTATCACCACTGATAAATGTACCTTTATCACCAGTGATAAATGTACCTTTATCACCGGTGATAAATGTTAACGTTTATCACGAGTGATAAGTATGAACTTAATCAACTCATACTCACTTTTGGTTTAACACCGATCACATTTGAGATGGTAATATTACAAGTGATAAGTGTGACCTTTATCACAAGTGATAAAGATACCCGTTATCACAAGTGATAAATGTTAAGTCACTGTCGAATCTTATTAATATCACAAGTGATAATTTATACATTTTCTATTTAAAATAGTAAAGAAAGGAATATTTTTTATTTACTTTTAGCTGCAAAGATTCACTGATGCAAATAAAAGTAGGAGATATATCATAGTAATAATGTTGCATGATGCATTTTTTTAAAAGTTGCATTAGCAAATTGTCATATAGTACAAACGATGGTACTAAAGTTGTCATGGTCTAGAACCATATGTGAAGCTCTTTGGCAATCTTTGTTCTAGTAATTCCCATAGAAATTCCTATTCCAGTATGTTTCAAAGCACGAGCATCATTAACACCAGCATCATTAACACCACCTCTTGTCATTGCTACGACTTCACCCATCTCCTTAAGCATCTTCACTATCTCTTGTGTGTGCTTCGGTTCAACACGGGAGAAGACTTGTTCCCGCACCAATGCTGAAAATATAGAAACAATCAGGTTTTTTCAGATAATTTATTTTATTATAGAAGATTTTCCACATGTTGACTTATTTTGATTATGTGCAGAATTCGAATAAAATGTCTTAGATATGGCTCAGGAATTTTATCGAAAACTTTGTAGGCATTATTATACTCCCTTTTTTCACCCACATTTTTACTCGATTATCAAATAACAAGTTTAGTTTCTAAATAATCTTCTCACCTCAAAGTCCTCTCAATTACCTCCTCCTCCTTCTGATACCAAACATCCCCACCATCCAGTTGATCATCAACATCTTCATAATCCATCTGATGACGTGGCAGAGGCGTTTTCTAGATAATGATAGCTTAGATTGATTGTGGTGGTAATACGGTGAAGAAGATGATAGGTGAGATTGATTGATTGTGGTGGAAACACAATGGCGGTAGGTAGGTAACGGTAGTTAGTGGTGGGTTTAAGGCCGATGTAGAGAGAGAAAGAGCGTGAAGATGAGAATAAAAAGGTAGATTAGTTATTTACAGACAATAACAATAGATTAGTTATTTAAATCTTAGATTAATTTGAATCACTGGATAGAAGGTGAATAAAGGGTGGGGATTTGTCCCTCATTTTCCAAGAAAAAACAAGGATGTAAAATAACCTTTCTCATCTCTTCAATTTATTTACAGTCCTTTTTTTAACTTTTACAGATTGCAAAGAAACAATAAAATAACGAACAAATGAACAATATGTATAAAAAAAGCACAGATTGTAATTTTTATAAACACTTCAATAAATTGTTAAACAAAAGAATCTATTTACAACTTTGACCATACTTTACAATTTAATACAAAACAGAACATTTGAATCAAATCTACATGAATGATATTATAACAAATTATACTACAGAAGGCTTCTAAACTTCCACACCATGATGAAAGTCGAGATTAAAAGCAGTGTTCATGTCACCATGTTCAGAATAGTTATCAATCCAGCTCATATCAAACGCATCCGGATCAAACCAACTCATATCACAGGAATCTGAATCCAAGCAACTTCTCGTATCAAGTGATAAATCTGAGTCCAAGCAGCAGCTCGTACTATTGTTAATCATCACTGAATCATTACTTTCATCGATTACGTTGTTTGTCATCTCATCTGAATCCAAGTTTGTTGGAATGTTGTTCATCTTTAACTCATCATCAGCTTCCAGAACTGTTTCTAGTGAAGAAATATATTCATCGAACTCCCCGATATCATCCATCCCAGTATCAGCAGTCTCGGATTCACAGTTAATACTAGTAGAAGTTGTTATCATCTCTCCCCTATTCTCAACAACCTCCAACTCATCATCATCAACATCGTTTCTTGGAAACCCTAGTTGGTCAATATACCAATCGATAAGATCGTCACCAAAAACATAATATTTACCACCACCAGGTGAATTAACAACAATAGCCACCTTGGCTCCTGTTAAAACACATAATTCCACGGCCTTCTTGAACAAACCAGCTTTACGTTTTGAGAAAGCAACTTAAAGGCTGTTTTTGGATTCGATCTTTTTAATCGCAATCTTTTGTCTGCCCTTTGTAATCTTTTTGGTGATCGAATTGTTATCTACGATGGTGATCGCATTGTTATTCACGCTGGTTGATGAAACCATTGTTACTTACACATATGAGGAATTTGCGTGTTGTTGTAATAATGAATGGGATAAACAAATGAGACGATGCTACTATTTATGATGAAAAATGACCGACCTTTTTTTATATTGTGCCGGCCCAACACCACTAGCCCAACCCAAAAATATTACCGCCACAAGAAAACAGTAAAAAAAGATATTGCAAAAACGCCTTTCTGTTTCAAAATAAGAACTTAGAAGAGAAGATGAATTGTGGAATGCATTTGTTTATTGATATCCCAAACTACAAAGATAACCCTCTATTTATAGGCCTCTAATATGTCACACATTAAGTACCATAATAATGAGAGGAATACAAAAGACATATGTTATAGTGGTTAAGGCATTTGGATAGCCACACACTTAATTCTTCATAACACTCCCTCTTGGCTATCCATTATTAGTTGTTCGATATATGTGTTGCCTCGTTAAAAACCTTGCTTGGAAAACCCAGTGGGAAAAACCATAGCTAAGGGAAAAAGAGTGCAACATGTATATTCTCCCTCTCATGATTAGATCACTTAAGTTCAGTGAGTCTTCGCATTCTAATGCCGTGAACCAACTTCTTGAATGTTGCGGTAGGAAGTGCCTTAGTAAATAAGTCTGCTAGGTTATCGCTTGAGCGAACCTTTTGAACAATAATATCCCCATTTTTCTGTAAATCATGAGTGAAAAAGAACTTTGGTAGAATATGCTTGGTCTTGTCACCTTTGATGTATATGTCCTTAAGTTGAGCGATGCATGCTGCATTATCTTCATGCATAATTGTTGGAGCCTCCTGACCTGAAGAAATTCCACAAGATTCTCGAATATGCTGTATCACACTTCTCAACCATACGCACTCCCGACTTGCTTCATGTATGGCCAAGATTTCTGCGTGATTCGATGAAGTGGCACTCATTGTTTGCTTTACAGAACGCCATGAAATAGCAGTATTGGAACTTGTAAAAACATATCCAGTTTGGGATCGACCGGTATGTGGATCAGACATATATCCTGCATCTGCAAAACCAACTAGGTTTCTTTCGGATGGGTTAGTATAATATAAACCCATATCTTTTGTTCCTTGGAGATAGCGGAATATTTGTTTCACCCCATTCCAATGTCTCCTTGTTGGACATGAGCTATACCTTGCCAATAAGTTTAGTGAAAATGATATATCAGGTCGTGTATGACTTGCAAGGTATAGCAATGCACCAATGGCACTTAGATAAGGTACTTCTGCACCAAGAATATCTTCATCATCATCTCGGGGTCGAAAGGGGTCCTTTTCAACATCTAAGGTCCTTACAACCATTGGGGTGCTTAATGGATGGGATTTTTCCATATAAAATCTTTTTAGCAATTTCTCTGCGTATGCATTTTGGTGGACGAGGATTCCATTACTTAGATGTTCGATTTGTAATCCAAGACAAAACTTTGTCTTTCCGAGATCTTTCATCTCAAATTCTTTCTTTAGGTATTCCACTGCCTTTGGAAGTTCCCCTGGAGTCCCGATGATATTCAGATCATCAACATACACGGCAATAACGACATATTCGTGTCCTGATCGTTTTATACAAATGCATGGGCAAATAGAATCATTTTTGTATCCTTCCTTTAATAAATATTCACTAAGACGATTGTACCACATACGCCCAGATTGTTTCAACCCATATAAAGATTTACTTAACTTGATCGCATATTGTTCTCGAGAACTTGCTTTACATGATTCTGGCACCTTAAACCCATCTGGAAGCTTCATGAAGATTTCTGTATCCAGTGAGCCATATAAATAGGCTGTAACAACATCCATTAGACGCAAATCGAGCCCTTCTTGTACTGCCAGACTAACTAGATAACGAAAAGTAGTTGCATCTACCACAGGAGAATATGTCTCTTCATAATCAATACTTGGTCTTTGTGAAAATCCTTGTGCCACCAAGCGCGCTTTGTAACGCGTGATTTCATTTTTTTTCATTTCGTTTTCGCACAAAGACCCATTTGTAACCAACAGGTTTAACTCCGTGGGGTATACGGACTATGGGTCCAAAAACTTCACGTTTCTCGAGGGACTTCAATTCCGCCTCAATTGCTTCTTTCATTTTGGCTAATCATTTCTATTTTTGCATTCTGAAACTGACTTTGGTTCATGATCCTCATCGTTTTCCTAAACTTCTAGCGCTACGTTATATGCAAAAGCATCATCGACGTCGATTTCGTTTCGGTTCCATACCTTTTGAGACATGACATAATTTATTGATATCTCTTCATTTTCGGGTACCCGTGGTTCCTCTTGAACCGTCATGTCTAATGTCCTTGTAGAGGACCCTTCAAGTGTTTCTTTAACCTCGATTTGACCATCTTGATTGTATGCTCCTTTTTTCTTTCGAGGATTTTTATCTTTGGAACCGATTGGTCTGCCGCGCTTTAGGCGTGTCTTAGACTCACTAGCAATTTCTGAATGTTCTTTTGGAACAGCAATTTTAATAGGAGCATTGGCAGCTGGTATATGTGACTTAGTTACTCGTTTAAGGTCAGTAAATGCATCTGGCAGTTGATTTGCTAACCCTTGTAAATGAATTATCCTTTGAACTTCTTGTTCACATTCTTTTGTTCGAGGATAAAAATGAGATAAAGATAATTCATTCCAACTTATTTCACTTCCCAGCTGTTTTTTATCTCCCCCTAATGTTGGGAATACCGACTCATCAAAATGACAATCAGCAAACCGAGCTGTAAACATGTCCCCCGTTGATGGCTCTAAGTATCTGATTATAGACGGTGAGTCATACCCAACATAAATTCCCATCCTCCTTTGAGGTCCCATTTTTGTGCGTTGTGGTGGAGCAATTGGGACATAT
The DNA here is from genome assembly GCA_025667525.1 of Glebionis coronaria. Classification (NCBI taxonomy): domain Eukaryota; kingdom Viridiplantae; phylum Streptophyta; class Magnoliopsida; order Asterales; family Asteraceae; genus Glebionis; species Glebionis coronaria. The sequence goes on from JANFOE010000193.1 coordinate 3,893,225, forward strand.
ACAGCACAACCGAAAATTCTTAGATGGGAAATATTTGGTTCCTGACCAAAAACCAACTGTAATGGGGAGTACGTGTGGTAACTAGTTGGCCTGATGCGAATTAATGTTGCTGCGTGTAGAACTACATGACCCCAAGAAGAAATTGGTAGTTTCGCTTTCATAATCATGGGCCTTGCAATCATCTGAATGCGTTTGATAAGAGACTCAGCGGCCCATTTTGTGTATGAACATGAGCTACAGAATGTTCTACACTTATCCCAACAGACATACAATAGTCATTAAATGTTTGGGATGTAAATTCACCAGCATTACCCAGACGTATTGTCTTTATAGGAAAATCTGGAAAATGTGCTCTCAATCTTATTAACTGGGCAAGTAATCTTGCGAATGCCATATTCCGACTTGACAATAAGCACACATGCGACCATCGAGTCGATGCATCGATGAGAACCATGAAGTATCTAAATGGTCCACAAGGTGGATGTATGGGCCCACATATATCCCCTTGGATTCTTTCCAAAAATTTAAGGGACTCGTTCCCTATCTTAGCTGGTGATAGGCGTGTGATTAACTTTCCTTGTGAGCAAGCGACACATGTGATTTATTTAGCTTCTAGAACCTTGTGGTTCCTCAATGTGTGTCCTCTAGAATTTTCTATTATCTTTCGCATCATTAATGATCCGGGATGACCTAACCGGTCATGCCAAATGATAAACTTTTCTTGGTCAATAAGTTTTTTATTTATGACCATATTTGTTTCAACAACAATGATCTTAGTGTAATACAACCCTGATGAAAGTGCAGGTAATTTTTCTAACACTTTCTTTTCCCCGAAAATCATATTCGTAATCAGAAGGTACTCATTATTTTCTTCATTCATAGTCTCAATATGATATCCATTTTGACGAATATCTTTAAAACTTAATAAGTTTCTTTGAGACACAGGGGAAAATAGTGCATTGTCACTTTTAAATATTGTACCTCCTGATAATAGTATATGTGCTTTTCCGTAACCTTTTATTAGTTTTGCACTACCGGAGATAGTACTAACATTTGATTCTTGTAGTTTTAACTGAGAAAAATATTTCTCATTTTTGAGTATCGTGTGAGTGGTTGCACTATCCACAAGACATACGTCTTCATCATCAACATTAATTTGTGCTACACGATCCATTTTCTTCAAAATAAAATACATAGTGTAAGTAAAATGTTCAATGAAAAAAAAGATGATTAAAATAAATAACATGTTTTATTAAGCCAAGTGAGTAATTATTGATAAAACATGTCTCATGGACAACACTAGAAAAACTTAGAATAAAATAAAATGAAACAAAGGACATGATCATCATCAACATGAAGATCGTTTATTCATGGCTTTATTGATACTCTTATTATCGACTTTATGGATCACTCATTTGTGAGAAAATCGCTAACATCCAAGTGTGTGGTATCATTTTGGTATTCTGGAACACCAAGGTTTTTAATACCAAGGTTATCAAGACCGAAGCTATCAATATCAGTGTTATCAATTTTCTCATCTTGGTATGCAAAATTAACTTCGACCCCTTTTCCTTTGTTCTTTTGGGATCTTTGGTAGAGTTCCACCAAATGTTTGGGTGTGCGACATGCACGGGCCCAATGATCATCACCACCACACCGGTAACATCCATCGCCTATGGCGCATTTGGCTTTTTCACCTCCATCTTTATTTATCATTTTTCCTCTATCTTGCCACTTTTTGACACCACTTGTATTACCAGACTGAAAACCATGAAAATTACCTCGACCAAAACCACACCCACGGCCACGACCGCGTCCTCGTCCACGGTATGATCCACGACCGCGACCTCCACTCTGATTATATGTTACTACATTTGCTTCTAAGAGTGGAGCAGATCCAGTAGGGCGTGACTCATTGTTTTTCATTAATAGTTCGTTATTTTGTTCAGCCATGAGTAAACAAGAGATCAAATCACAATACTTTTTAAAACCTCTTTCACGATATTGTTGTTGCAATAACAAATTAGAGGCATGAAATGTAGAGAATGTCTTTTCAAGCATCTCTTCATCAGTGATTTTTTCTCCACACAAAGTCAATTGTGAGGTAATTTTAAACATTGCCGAGTTATAATCACTCACTGTTTTAAAATCCTGGAACCTTAAATGAACCCAGTCATAACGGGCTCTTGGCAACATCACGGTTCTTTGATGTTCATATCTATCTTTCAAATGATTCCAAAGAACAAGTGGGTCCTTAACAGTGAGATATTCATCTTTTAAATTCTCATGGAGGTGATGGCGTAAGAATATCATCGCCTTAGCCTTTTGTTCAACGGTTGTTTCCTTTCCCGCTTGGATTATATTACCAAGACCATTAGCAGCAAGATATATTTCAGCATCCAGAACCCAAGACAAATAATTTTGTCCACTTATGTCCAAAGCAAAGAATTCAAGTTTTGCAAGATTATTCGACATGCTAGCTATAATATCAAGTATAGCCAAAGTTAATATTTATTCATATTTAAAATTAAGTGAGAAGTATTATCATACGAAACTTATACAGTAAAGTGTACATTAAATTTTGTTAGATAGCATAACAAACGAAGGAAACATATGAATCATCACCTAAGACTAATAAAAAAAATGAATATATTTACAATCAATTATATACGACAAGTGAGAGATAACATAAGATAAACACAACATAACACCCAACAGTCAAATTAATATAGCAAGAAAAAAAATCACAATGCAAACTGGAAATTTTATTTTATTTTTTTTTACGACAGATTCAAAACGTCAAATAAGCAAATTGACAAAAGTATTTGAAGCGTCATGTACTAAGTGTGGTAAATTTTGTCATATTCATTCACATACGTGTAGAATTAATAAGCAATAATTTATCTTAATTAAATCAAGTTTCATATTATCATATGTTAAAAAAAACTACTCGTATATTATTAACCTTAATGTAGCCGAGTAACATAATATATTAGATATAAATATAAGCCAAACAACACAAAATGATATAAAAACAAGAGAAGCATGATCATTGCAATTAAAGTCCAAATTCATATTAACCACCACTGATTTTATATTAACATAATAGTTGATCAAACCTTTACATTGAATCAGAAGCAAACGAATTTACATAGTACAATCACCAAGATAGAAATGTGTATTTATTTATTTACTTTTAATAAATAAATACCAATATAAAACTAACACAAATTTATACAAATACCAATTTATTCTTTGCATCAATGTACTAAAGAATACTTTGAAAATGGACAAACTTTAGCAAACGTGTAAAGCACATCAAGAATAAAACATTAAACAAATAAATTTTTCACATAAGAGGTAAAATATCATACGTCAAAATTTACATGAGTTAAAACCACTTTAGAGTAATTCATCCCTTGGATCATGGTATCTTAACAATATTTAAAACAGATATATTCCAATATTCATGTGATGCGTACCGTATGAACAGAGATCAAGGCTTGTCGATCAAGTTTCTATTTCTTGACTTTTTTTTGTAAAAATACAAATTACTAAAAAACATCCTCCAAATTATGTGAAAACAAATTTAACATTTGTCACAACGCGCGGGCTACGTTAAACCTCGTTTGTCCTTTTAGATAACTAGAAATATTTAACTATTACTAACTCTTTTTGTTAGTATTTTTAATATTATTATTTATGCATTTAGTTTAAACTGTAATTTTGTTTTGTAACGTCCATAGCTTTCTTCTATTTATTTCTTAAAAAACATTACATGTTAAATCTACCTAATTACTCAAAATCACACTTGTCATTTTTTGGAGATTAATTTTTATCATTTAAATATTTTCATTGAGAGATTTTAGTTTAAAAAATAAAAGCGATTGATGTTATAAATGTAACACCCCATTTTGATAATGGAATGTCACGCGTAATTATGGCGTGTCATCAAAACCTACAAGGATAAATGTCTAAAACATTACATGACCATAAAAAGGAAATACCGGAATCAAACATCGGTAGTCCAAAAGTAAAGCTCATCACACAAAAACATAAGTACTGTAAATGAAAGGACTAAACAATGTCCATGGAAAGAGTATCAACGTATAGGTAATGCATAAAGTAAAGAAAGGCTAGAAAGCTTCTAGTCCATATGCATGTACTCTTAAAGTCTACGAGCGTCCCTGAGTACCTGCCGTTTTGGGAACATGAAAAGGAAAACGGCTGAGCAATACGCTCAGTGCACGGATGTATAAAGCATGAATAATATAAGCATAAAAGCATATAACAGCGGAAGAAACTAAGTCCCGAATAACCCGGTTAAGTCTTAATAAAACTGGTTTTATAGTTTGAAAAGCCTTATGTTTATCTTGTAAAAACTGTTTAACATATTTTACCATTAGCCAATATATGTCATGAAAATCCACCGTGCATGAATACTTGGAGGGGTGACCTCATCATGCAAATTAGAGGGGCTGCCTCTAATTTAATATACTGGTTTTAGGTAGGAGGGATCAGCTCCTTGTGAAGGATACAAGGCACACACCACATTCACACTGAGTAATCTGCTGAAAAACATGTAACTAGGATGCACCCATACGCCCCACATGATAAATATAATAATATGGCCAAAAGCTGATGGGACGCCACGAGCAATCACTCTGTCGTGGGGAAGTCATAACACCAGTGCCTCTAGTATTATGGTTATGGTACCTCTATAACTAGGTGAAACTGGTCATGCATGTATATGGCGTTAGGTATTCTAATTAAACATAAGCAACCAAACATATAAACTTATACTGTGGGAAAACAGTTGGCTGCATACGGGGAATCCTAATAAGGAAAGAATGTCCATACTGAAAGGACGGGAATCCGTACCTTATGTCCTGTGAACGAAGAAGACGAACGGAAGAGAGTCCTACTTCGGTATCACTAATGCTACATAAATACATACGTTTATAAGTATCTGATTACTGAATACGTAACTGGTTTTATGTCATATCTTAGCTTATTTTATACGTTCATGTCATGTTTTACTGTTTTAAGCTTTATACTGTATTTATCTTGTATTCTGTCTATTCTGATTAATATTACTTGTATGTCATGTATTATTATACTTGCTGTGTAATAATAAGTAACTTTCTAAAAATAGCAGGTTTCCTAAAATAGAAAGTTTCTAAAAATAGAAAGTTATCAAAAATAGAAAGTTTCCAAAAATAGAAAGTTTCTAAAAATAGAAAGATTCCAAAAATAGAAAGTTTCCAAAAACAGAAAGTTTCCAAAAATAGAATTACTGCTTAAAATAGATAAGTTTCTAAAAATAGAAAGTTTCCATAAATAGATTAGCTGCCTTAATTAAATAAGTTTCTAAAAATAGAAAGTTTCCATAAATAGATATAAGCTAGTTAAATAAGCTAATTATATAAGCTTAAGTGTTTTCTGATTATTATTTTAAGTCATGTAGTTATAAAGTATAGTTTATTAATTATTACATGTAAATTAAATAAACTATAGGTTAAAAGTATTCAATTAAATATATCATGTTTTTAATTAAATAAAGGTAAAATATAAAACATGCATTATTAATTATTAATAATATAACCTAAGTCATGCTAATTAATTAATTATAGTCATGGTTTTAATAATTAATTATTATAAGGTCTAATAAAATATAAATTCTTAGGTTAAAATTCATGATCTAATAATTAAATTTATAACCTAAGTCATGTTAATTAAATTAATCATGTCATGTTTTATTGATTTAATTTTAACACATAACTAGTAAAATCATAAACCTTAAAAATAATCTATGAACTGGACCCGTGACTAGAAACCATGAACCGAACCCGTAATCAACACCATATGTGAGACCCCCAAAATCTGACATGGAACAGTTAGGCAACAAGGGGACACACGTCAAGGTACATGTAACAATGAGTTATAAATGACACAAAAATGACGCAATAAAAGACATATATATTACATCACAATTTATCAGAGTTTAGAAACTTCGGTCCCATAAGTTTTGAAACATAACAAAGTACCACAACATCCTAGTTTAAAGTTTTAAGGTAACGAAAGATCAGCGGAAGACTTTAACAACGTCATTTATCACAAAGCATAAACATATCACAACACAGATCTTTCCAAGCTGCCAACATCCTGCGGTACCTCGTCCAAGCCCATTAAGCAGTATTACCTGAGATTAAAACATGTAAAACCCGTCAACAAAAAGTTGAGTGATATTCATAGGTTTAGAAAGCTAAGTAATGGAACACAATATACTTTGTAAAAACAAGTACTGGGGGGGATGACTATGTACATTCTCCATAGTCATGATATATTATTGCTACTTAGGTCATGAACCGAAGCTTAACTCAGTGTAAGTTCCTCTAGTGAGTATCCAGCCTAATACTCAAGTATAAACAAATGTAAGTGCGTCAAAGTAATCGGGACGGGGATAGTCAATCCCGATGGATCCACCCACAACATTCGCTCTTCGCGCAAAGCACACCGGATAATTAACGGTTCATGATCAGGAGAGGAAACTTAAGGCTAGAGACTAAAAGCAATAATATCAATGAATTCATCTGGCAGCATACAGTTCTGGACAGCATACAGTTTAAAAGATTGTGTTCCAACATGTTAATCTCACTCCGTGTTTTGAAACAATGAACAAGTAGCTAGAGGGGCTATGAACTCACCTTAGCTATACGGTGGAATCAACACGGAACCGGAAGGCTCAGTAGAAACAACAGAAAATCAAGCAACCTTAAGTCATCCGAGACCTACGATAACGGGACGCGAAAGTTTAGAAGAAACGAAGTAAATGTTTATAAAAACACTTGAATAAATGAATACATAATCAAATTATGACACATGAGAAAAACCAAGCAAGGGGTGCTTCTAAACTCCATCTAAAAATATACTTTTATTAGACAATGTACTTGATAAAAACTGCCGGCACATACCAAATGTACGGGCTGATTTACCTCCCTTAGACGCGTTAAAAGTTTATGGTACTAACTGAGAAGCTCACTTAACATCTATAGAAAGACATATAAAAAGCTCATCAAAGGTTTTTACTTCTAAGACTCACTGCCCGGCACATCTTCGGGTTACAAAATCCGGACAGATTTACGTTAATTTTTCATACAACCATTTTAACTTATTTAAACGACTCCGTTTACAAAACCGGTACTCGGGTTTTAAAGTAAACTCGACCTCTAAGGTAAACACCTCATTATCAGTAGGTTACACATTTCAAAACTTCAATTTAGAGTCCCCGAGATTCGATCCAAATATCAACAACAATTTTAGATTGTGTCGATACTCGTCTCCCGGTACACGAATAATCAAACTAACGCCATTTCCAACTCGTTTGGAGTTGGAAGCTCTAACTTATATCAAATCGAAGCTAAGAAAAATATCTACATCCCTATCTCATTTGTTTAATAATAAAACAAGATTAAGTTACCCAAAACCTTCCTCAACTTTCTGCCTAAAATTGACACTTTAAAAATCATGTCAAATGATGTTTTCAACAAAATCTACTCAATTCCACTCATAAAATCCTCCTAATATCATCCTTAAACATCCTAAACCCTTGCATGAAACAAAATCAAAAGATAAAAATCAAGAACTTAGACTTTTCAACATCAAAAACACAAAAATCTAGTCATGATCATCCTAAAACAATGATCAAACATCATTCCCACCAAGAAATCACCAAAAACATAAAGGTTGTTGCATGTGTATAAATTTTGCATCTTTGGAATCACCTTCAAAATCTAGGAGGTGGTCTTTAATTAGTTTTGGCTAGATCAAGTTTAAGTTGATGATCAAAAGGGTGTTTTGGGTAGGGGTGTCACGGCAAAGAAGAAGAAGAAAGGGGTGGTGGGGTTTTTTTTTATTTAAAATAAAATGTGTTAGTTGTAGTGGAAGTAAAATGTATTTAAATGTCTAGTTAAGTGGAGGGACCATTGTTGCAACTTTTAAAACTTTAGGATCACAAAATAAATACTTTGTGAAAAAGTTAAAAATGACTATTAGTCAAATTTACAAATATTTACGGGGCTCGGGTTTCGTAAAAATACTCCTCAAAAGTTAAAACGCACCCAAAATAAGATAATATAGACTCCCGACTCGACTTATCACGACATTAAAAGAAAACATCGAAAACATCGAACATTGAATAATCGACAGTAAAAATATGAAATACAAGAATTTATTATTGTGCCCGTTATCAGTCTAGACTTAATACAGTGTAAAGATAAATATCTTTAAGTCGAAATATTTAGCCCTCGGTTCTCATTCCGTTGATTCAAGTAAACGTTTGTAAAAATACACGTGGGTGATTTTAAATCAAAATATTTGATTTAAATAAATATGGAATTATAAAATAAAAATAATTTTATAATTTCGAACAACTACCAACAATGATTAAAATAATGAATACGAGTAAAATAATTACCAGGAAACTACGAGATCTCACAGTCTTCCCCCCTAAAGGAACTCTGGTCCCTCAGAGTTTAACTGGAGATGGAAGAAGAAGACGAGAACAGATGGGGATACTTAGTCTTGAACTGGTCTTCACTTTCCCAAGTGAACTCAGCACCCCGACGTGAATCCCAACGAACTTTAATGATAGGAATCCAACTACGTTTCAGCTTCTTGATTTGGCGATCCACAATCTCTATTGGTTCCTCAATGAAATACATTTTCTCGTCCACCCTTATTTCTTCTAACGGGATCTGAACATCTGATTCGGCTAAGCATTTCTTAAGATTGGAAACATGGAATACATCGTGAACACAACTTAACTCCTGGGGTAACTTCAGTCGATAAGCTACCGAACCAATACGCTCGACGATCTCGAATGGTCCTACAGAACGTAGCGCAAGTTTTCCTCTTTTACCAAACCTCACAATACCCTTCCATGGAGATACTCGTAGCAGCACACGGTCTCCGACTTGAAACTCAAGAGGTCTGCGTCTTTTGTCTGCGTAACTCTTCTGACGACTTCTAGCAGTTTTCAGTCTTTTCCTAATCTGTACAATCTTGTCGGTAGTTTCTAGAACTAATTCAGGCCCTATCAGTTGACTTTCACCTACTTCGTTCCATATCACTGGCGATCTGCACTTGCGTCCATACAAAGCCTCGAATGGTGAACACTTGACACTTTTATGATAACTATTGTTATAGGAAAATTCGACTAAAGGTATATGAGTGTCCCAGCTACCACCAAAATACATAACACATGCTCGCAGCATGTCTTCCAGATTCTGAATAGTGCGTTCACTTTGTCCATCCGTTTCTGGGTGATATGATGTACTCATTAATACTTGCGTACCCAACGCCTTTTGAAGTGCTTTCCAGAATTGAGATGCAAAACGACCATCCCTATCAGAAATAATCGATATTGGCACTCCGTGCTTTGCAACAATCTCATTGATGTAGATTCGAGCCAATCTATCAGTTTTATAATCCTCACGAATAGGAAGGAAGTGAGCAGATTTGGTTAATCTATCAACAATTACCCAAATTGCATCAAAACCACCACTGCTTCTAGGCAGCTTTGTGACTAAGTCCATTGTAATCTTTTCCCATTTCTATTCTGGGACTTCTGGTTGTTGTAAAAGACCTGAGGGTTTCTGATGTACTGCTTTAATCTTTAAACAAGTTAGACACTTGTTTACGTACTCTGCTATGTCCTTTTTCATACCTGGCCACCAGTAAATATCCCTTAAATCGTAGTACATCTTGTCTGCACCAAGGTGAATCGAATATCTTGATGCGTAAGCTTCGTCCATTATTACCTTTCTTAATCCTCCAACTAATGGAATCCATAATCGTCCAACAAAGTAAATTGTTCCATCATTTTTCCTTTCAAACTGAGCATCTAATCCTCGCAGCAATTCTGTTGGAGCCTTAAAGTCCTTTGCAGCTTCTTGTTGTGCTTCTAAAATATTAGCCTTGAGGCTAAATTGAATGGTTATGCTCATAGCACGCACTCTCTTAGGTTTAAGTCTTTCCTTTCGACTTAGGGAATCAGCCACAACATTAGCCTTTCCTGGGTGATACTTAATTTCACATTCATAGTCGCTAAGAAGTTCTAACCAATGTCTTTGTCGCATGTTCAAGTCCTTTTGGTTAAAGATATACTGGACACTCTTATGATCAGTGTATATCACACTTTTCGTCCCATAAAGATAATGTCTCCATATTTTCAAGGCGAATACTACTGCACCTAACTCCAAATCGTGAGTAGTATAGTTCTGTTCATGGGTTTTAAGTTGTCTGGAGGCATAAGCAATCACTTTTCCTCGCTGCATTAAGACACAACCGTAACCTTGGTGGGATGTGATGTTGTGGTTTTACTACTCTTTAGGAAAAGAGCGTAAAAAGCGGTAAGTATTAAGTGTTCGTTTAGGAAAACGAAAGCACTTATGACCCTTTGTGTGGGCTCGTTCTCGAGGAGGCTTGGTGTGTTGTGTTAAGAGATGATAAATGATTTGTGATTATATTTGATGAGAAAAGAGAAAGAAAAAGACGAATTACTCTAAAAATAACCCTAGGACGTAAAAAACGCAAAAACGTAAAATTCGACAAAACGAAAAAGTCAAAATTTACCAAAATTTTATGCTAATTAAAGAAAAATACAAGAATCACTAATTTGAAAACCAAAGTTTCTAAAAACTATTTAATAATTTAATATTAATTTTTAAAGTTAATGAAAAACCTCAAAATTAAATAAAATCAAAAATTAACTAAAATGAAAAGTTTGATATGTGTAAACCTCAAAACACTAAATTAAATCCTAAAAATATTTTTTGTAAAATTTTAAAACTATATTTTCTATTTTTTATGACTTTTTTAAATTTAAAAAGTAAAATAATGATTAAAAATAATTTATAAGTAGGAAAAATATAAAACCAAAACTCAAAATTCTAAAAACTAATAAGGAAAACAGGAAAAAGAAAAGAGGCAAAAATCATAAGGCAATAAGTTGAAAAAAATAGAGAATAAGCTACGGCTTATTATTGTTAACTACCACTTAAAACGTGCTAAGTAATAAACAAAGGAGAGGGATAACGAATAAAAGAGCCTAGCACACTGGTAATGCGCTGAACCCCTGCTCGACAGGTCAGGCGTTCGAATCCAGGCTAGAGCATCTTTTTGCTAAACATTTTTTTTAACTATAGACCTCACGTGAACAGTAATACTGACAACTCCAAAACACCAATTCCAATCGAATTAATTTAAAATCAAACACGAATTATATTAAAAACTCTACCAGACCTCTTTTTTTTTCTTTGCCTATTTATGTTATGCTGTTAAGGGGATTTTGGATGCCCGGGAAGAGGTTAAGTGTTTTGCTGGGTGCAACGGCAATGGTTGTGAGGAGTCAAACTCTCAAACAATAACAAAATACAGTTAACAATCAAAAGCACCAAATGAACAGTCTAAACACCCAGGCCAAAACGTTAATCAGCAAAGTGGGGGGGTCTGATGCCTTATGGTTAATCAGTTGGGTAATTCGCACTCAGGGACTACTAAGAACTTTTAAATCTCAATACCCGCTGTTACAAGGCTTTGTTTAATCTGAAATTACTAAGCACCTATTCTCTGAACACCAAAGACACAGTCCCAAACAGCCTTGTTCATTCAGATCTGTTGGACTCGATACGCAGCAGGATAAAGAAAGCTTCAAAAGAAATCAAGCAATCGCTACGACAATAACATAAAAACGCACAAAATATTGACACAAGGAAAAATACAGAAACACAAACACCAATTCACACACAATTCATGTCACAGATTTAAGGCGTATAGCATAAAACTCACAAATCTCAGTTAGTCATGGCAAGATGGATAAATTTCATGCATAAATTTCCCAATTTCTAAAGCTTTAATAGAAAATAAACCTAAACTGATACAAAGAGTCTGCACGAGAACAGATTAGCTGATTTAGATTGTATCTTAGTCAGATTCAATTGCACACATAAGGTAATCAATTAACACCCGATACAAAAGACTCTTACCTAACTAACCCCTAAGTCCTAGCAAGCTGAAAATCCAAATTTCACTTATAGCAACATACCGCAAACTTGTTCAAGATTTTAACATAATTCAAGTCTCATCATATCAAGCAAACTTTACTGAATCCCACCAACTATTAAACCAGATAACAAAACCCCTTTTACTGATTTTGGTTCCTTTGTATGGTATGCTTAAGGTTTCTATTGGTTTACTTCATTTGGAATCACCAGGTACTAACAACAAAAGCACTTTACAGCCACAATATCATCACCTTAGATCACAAAAGTGAGCTTAACTTGTGACAAACTTTTAAACAATGAAACTTAAATCCAAAAATAAGCATCCAAAAATAAACATACCAGTCACAGAAAAGAAATGTAGTAACAGATTTTAAACAAGAACACTAAGCAAGATCGAATATTATAAAATCAATCAAAATTCAACAGGCAGCAAACACTTCTAGAACATTTAAACAATAAGCAGAATAAATAAGAAAAATAAAAAAAGAGAAAGAACGTACGGCAAGAACGTACATCCACGCTCTCGAGTGTTTGAGCTTATGTGACGGCGAATTAGTCACAAGCTTCCAATCCTGCTAAGACTTATCAAACGTGAACAGTACCAGTGATAATATTACTCAAAACTGATTTTCTAAAAACAAACTTTGGAGAAAAAATGAAAAATAAGACTTGAATGTTTATGCCTCACAGCTTTGTTACCCAAATTATTATACCCACGGATACTTGATATTATTGATATCAGGTATCTATGGTCGTATATTAACCTAAATAAGCAACCTATGTGGCCTTTATAAACCTTAGTCTTAAACTTAATGAACCAGAAACTTTAAACAAACTTTGTAAACGAAATTTAAAGCAAACAATAACAATGAGAACAATGATAAGTAACTTGGGAACTTGATTTTATTCATCAAACATAACACCACTTTTCATAAACCTGACAAAGTGGATTTACAAAGTTGTGAACCAAAAAAACAAGAACATGAACTAAATTTAATCCTATCACCCTTTATATAGGGTTTACAAGATGATTCTAGAAAATGAAAATATGCTAACCCTAATCGGTTAAAAGTCCAGAAATACCCTTTGAAGATTCGGATATAAATCGAATATGCTGGTCTTGATTCTTCTTTTTGAATTCGTCTTGAAATCATGTGATCTTTGTTTGGAGTTTTGTGATGGAAAGGCTGTGATGGAATGATCCCAGACGTTGAATCATACTTTGGCTCAAAGCTACTATTTTGGTTCGTTGATGTTCTGCAAAGCCTTGTCTTGTTCTTCACTTGGAGACAAACTGTGAGCTGGGGGTGGGGTCCAAGAAGTGTTGAGATGTATTCTGGGCGCGTGGGGTTGGTTTAGATTGATAATCGAACCTAACACCCAAGTCAATTTCCCTTAATCACTTTTAATTAGGTTCTGGATTTTTTTAGGGTTTATCAAAGGTGAGGGAGAGTGTTGATCCAGTTTTGGGGGTGTTTGTTATTTTAACCGTGAGTTTTAATCATAATAAAACAAAGGTTAATAAGGGTTTGGGCTAAAGAATGGGTAAGAGAGTGGGCTGGGGGTGGTTTGGGTTTGGGGGGCGGGTAAATGGATATTAGTGGGTTTGGGTAAATGGGTATTAAAGTTGGTGACGTGGCAGATGGTGATTGGAGGTGAGAGTTTGTATGTTTGACAGGTTTGGTCCCCATGGTTCTTAAAAACTTGTAATAAAGTTTTGCTAGCTTATACCCCATTCTCTTCACAAATAACTTTAGGCAAATAACAAATTGGCCCTTTTGACTTTCATAATCTTGGAAGAAGGACTATTCATGCAATTTGATAAATCTTCAAGGGTAATATTTGACAAACTTCAAACTTCAAGAATCATTCTTGTATAATATGGTTTTTCTTCAAGGACCAATTATGACAAGTCTTCAAACTTGGAGGACTATTCTTGTCATTTCTTCAAACTTGAGGGTCTTCTTGGAAAATTCAATACTCGGGTCCGGTTCATTGTGCGGCTTCTTTTCCCGTGTACGTTTTTGATTGATTCTTGTGATCTTTTGTCATTTTCTCAATATCCGTACCTAAAATACACAAGCAACAAACACAAGCATATATTTGGGTATTTTCATGATATTTTATGCATTTTAAGCTCGATTTGGACGATGAGACTATGTATAAAAGCAGTCTCATCACTCTCCCATACTAAACCATTACCGTTCCCTCACGCAATGCTAGAATAAAGTATCGTAGCACCTCCAAAATTCATTTTTATTCACTTTTATTGAATGATAAACTAGCTACACTACTACTATTACTACTACTTGCGTTTTAGACATAATGTATGATTTTCATCGCAAAATGGGATGTTTAGGTTAATAGAATAAGAACACGTGAATGCTTCGTTAGAAATAATTTCGTCGTCCTCGATTTTCACCCCAATTCCATGCCAAGCGTTCAACGAGATCATTGTCATTATAAGTTAGTAATGCTAACACTACTCATATGCCCTAATCACGTACTTATCCTCCCATTTTCCTAAGTTGTATCTCTTATATTTTATTTTGTCTTGAATATTTCACGAGGATACATTGTTTGACTTATGCGATAATAGAGACTTAGGTATAAAAATAGAGTCCTAACGGTGTAACCAAGACCATCAAATCAATAACCCCTCCCAATAGACAACGATGTCAAAAAATTAAGTTGACAAGAAGAATCGATAAACACGGTTTTATAACGGTTTTGAACATGAGACTTATTACCAAGACTTCTATACGACCCCTAACGGAAGGGCCTTATTATCTTTGGTTTACCTCCATCTTTTATTCAACTTCGCCATGAAGCTTTTATTATGACTTCGGTCTTGCCTTGCCTTTTATTATCCGCCTCATCGGTGGTTTTATTAGCCAAAGACGTATATCCTCACGCTAAGGCGAATTTTGGATCTTTAAAGCTTCGAAGATTAAGGCTTGATTCACTTTCAATTTTTCATAGATTTTTCGGCCTTGTGGGGCTTCAAATTGTTTGCTTGATTTAGGTGAGCACTTGAAATCTTATTATTGGGTGAAGCTTTTGATTATTCGGGTGCCAATACTTCAAAACCGTGACGCTGGCGATACCTTAATGTCTTCCCAATTTAATTACACGGAAGCTACTAGAAAAGACTAGAAACCCAACAATCCCAACTAAACCGCTAAGTCAATATTTATTAAGCAAAAAATATTTACAAGCGAAGGGAAAATAAGCAAACAACGAGAACACATGAGTTTTTGAAAGAATACGAGTACTCTACGTTTAGCATAGTAACTTATAATTAACCCTAACATTTCTCGTCCTCATTTAAGAGACTTAGCCTAATGTAAAGTTAAGGAATTGAAGCTAAGTGCTCAACACGCACGGTCGAGTCAAAAATTACTCTTATTCTCGCCATCGGAAAACCTACATTCGTGTCTTCAAACACTTATAAAACATGAGAAAATTTTTAAAATTTGGCCATTTTTAGCCTTATTTTGCAACAAAAAGATAAACTTTGGAAAGCGTGAAGGTTTGGAAAGGCAAGTATCTATTCACCCCCCCTATACTAAAGTTAAACATTGTCCTCAATGTTTCGAGTCTAGGGGTGCAAACACCCCCATACTAGAGACGTAGTCGAATGCCTAATATAGCATGGAAAGGGTGTAACCGTTAAATTAATAGCCGTTTATGAAGTGTGCTAAAAACCTAAGGTTAGAACATCAAAGGATATATCATTTGGATATTGAGAAAGTCTTCAAAGCAAACGATCGAGTGCTCCCATAAACGAACACGAGAGGCTCCAATCGTGAAGATCATGATCATCTAAAGTCCACAATTCACAAACAACCACGGAACAAAGGTTGGAAGGGCACAAATCCCCTCACGTTAACATTAGAAAGCGATAATATGTACATAGGATAAGCATGGGACTCCCCCACGAGGCACCTCATTTTTTATTACCGAGTCATGAGCTCGACTCGATCCCCTCAATACTAATTATCATTGGGGAAGGTGACTTGGTCGAGGTAGTTCAAGGATGGAACTTCCTCGCCAAAGTAGTGCTTCAACCTATGTCCATTCACCTTGAAGTTAGGACCATCATCTTGAGCTAGCTCGATGGTCCCATACGGAAACACTTGAGTCACAGTGAATGGACCGGACCAACGGGATTTCAACTTACCGAAAAAGATTTTCAAGCGACAATTAAAAAGCAAAACTTGATCCCCAATGTTAAAAACCCGGTTTTTAATTTTAGAATCATGCAACTTTTTAGTTTTTTCTTTGTAAATTAATGAATTTTCATAAGCAATGTCTCTCAATTCATCCAATTCATTTAATTGCATTTTCCGGTGTTTTCCCGCGGTCTCCATATCATCATTACAATGCTTTAGGGCCCAATAAACCTTGTGTTCTAACTCGATAGGCAAATGACAATTCTTTCCATACACAAGCTTATAGGGAGTGCACCCAATGGGTGTCTTATGAGCGGTCCTAAAGGCCCATAAAGCATCGTTCAACTTATCCGACCAAGTTTGTCGGTTTTCCCCTACGGATCTCTCCAAGATCCTCTTCAAAGCTCGGTTTAAACCTAGACTTGCCCACTCGTTTGTGGGTGGTAAGCCGTAGAAAGCCGATGTGTGATCCCATATTTCCTTAGGACCCTTTCGAATTGGTCGTTACAAAAATGGGTTCCACGATCGCTTATGATTGCACGAGGGGTTCCAAACCGAGAAAACAAGCTTTTCAAGAACTTGACTACCACCCACTTAGATAGGTAGTCAACCGCAACGAGAATGTACTTATTACTACGAGATGATGGGAACGGCCCCATAAAGTCTATACCCCAAACGTCAAAGATCTCACACACTTGGATGATATTTTGTGGCATTTCATCTTTTGGTGAGGCTTTTCCTTGTCGTTGGCATGAATCACACGACTTCACAAGATCTTGTGCATCTCGGTAAATAGTAGGCCAAAAGAAGCCGGCATCAAACACCTTTTTATCCGTGAGATTAGCACCGTGGTGACCACCCGTGGGTCCCTCATGGCAAGCTCTAAGGATGTTAGAAGCTTCGGTGCCAAACACAAAACGTCGGATGATTTGATCCGCACAAGTTCGAAACAAGTAAGGGTCGTTCCAAAAGTAGAACTTGACGTCACGAAAGAATTTTCGTTTTTCTTGAGTCGTCATACCCTTAATGATGAAGTTACCCGCATGGTAATTTGCAAAATCCGCAAACCATGGGGTGGAAGAATCAAGCTTAGAATTCACTACACCAAGTGTCTCGAGCGGAAATGTTTTGGTGATTTCCTTGGGCTCGTAAACACTTTGGTGAGGATCTTCCAAACGAGAAAGATGATCGGCCGCTAGATTCTCGGCTCCTTTTTTGTCAACGATGGTGTGATCAAATTCTTGAAGGAGGAGAATCCAACGAAGTAATCTAGGCTTAGCATCTTGCTTTGCCATGAGATACTTGATAGCCGAATGATCCGTATACACTATGCATTTAGCTAAGACGAGGTAAGGTCGGAATTTCTCAAATGCATATACCACGGCAAGGAACTCCTTCTCTGTTGTAGTGTATTTTAGTTGAGCCTCGGTCATCATCTTGCTAGCATAGTGAATAGGCAAGAAGTGCTTATCATGACGTTGCCCCAAAACGGCCCCAATAGCGTAATCACTAGCATCACACATGAGCTCAAAGGGGAGGTTCCAATTGGGAGCAACAAGAATGGGAGCTTCGGTAAGTTTCCTCTTAAGGATTTCAAAGGCTCGTACACAATTTTCATCAAAGACAAAACGTGCCTCTTTTTCAAGAAGATGTGTAATGGGTCGAGAAATCTTCGAAAAATCCTTGATGAATCGACGATAAAAGCCCGCGTGGCCTAGGAAACTCCTAACTCCCTTAACGGTTTTGGGATGAGGTAATTTGGCGATGACTTCTACCTTAGCTTGATCTACCTCAATCCCCGCTTTCGAGACCTTGTGCCCTAAGACGATTCCACTCTTAACCATAAAATGACACTTTTCCCAATTGAGCACAAGGTTGGTTTCCTCACAACGTTTCAACATTCTCTCAAGGTTCGACAAACACGAAGTGAACGAATTACCAAACACGGAAAAGTCATCCATGAAGACTTCCATCGTCTTCTCGATCATGTCATGAAAAATAGCCACCATGCACCGTTGGAAGGTTCCCGGTGCATTGCAAAGTCCGAATGGCATTCTACGATAGGCAAACATTCCATATGGACACGTAAACGTAGTTTTTTCTTGATCACGAGGATCGATGGGAATTTGGAAGTAACCGGAAAAACCATCTAAAAAGCAATAGAAATCGTTTCCCGCAAGACGCTCCAACATTTGGTCCATGAAGGGCAAGGTAAAATGGTCTTTTCGAGTGGCTTCATTCAACTTACGATAGTCAATGCACACTCTCCATCCGGTCACGAGTCAAGTGGGAATCAACTCGTTGGCATCGTTTGGCACAACGGTCATTCCTCCCTTCTTAGGGACACAATAAATAGGACTCACCCAAGGACTATCGGAAATAGGGTAAATCATTCCCGCGTCAAGGAGTTTTAGGACCTCCTTTTTGATGACGTCGTGAATTTTAGGGTTCACCCTCCTTTGACATTGGATTGCGGGCTTGTAATCCTCCTCCATTAAGATTTTGTGAGTACAAAACTTGGGGTCGATTCCCTTAATGTCGGATAACTTCCACGCAATTGCCCCTTTGTGATCCTTTAGAACATCGACAAGTGCGGTTTTTTCATCATTCGAAAGTTCCTTCGCAATAATAGCCGGCAACTTGTCGTCCTCCTCCAAATAGACATATTCGAGGTGAGGAGGTAAATCTTTCAACTCGAGGATAGGTGGTTCCTCAAGTGAAGATTTGGGCTCGATACTCATAACCTCCTCGGGTGGAGGAAATGGGAAATTGTTAAGAAAATCCTTGATAATCGAGAAGTCCTCATCGTTGTCGAGGTCTTCGTTACAAGTACGTGGAACATCAAATTCTTCCAACGTAAAACCACCACCTTCAAATGGAGTGAAGGTTGGTGTCGAATTATCAAGGATTGGATCCAACAAAGTGGGATTGCCACTATTTTCAACATCACCAAAACCTAGAACTTCTTGTGAAAATTCCTCGCAAACCACGTCGATCATATCAACGAGGTTTATGGTAGCAACGGAATAAACATGAGAAAGTTGAGAATTTTGAGTTGCGTTTATTACAAGTTCCTCGTCGTTGAAACGTAAGGTGATCTTTCTAGCATGCACATCAATTAAAGACATAGACGTTTCTAAAAACGAACGACCTAAAATGAGAGGAACTTGAGGATCCGTGGGAATATCGACAACGATAAAGTCTACGGGATAGTAGAACTTCCCCACTTTCATAAAAACGTCTTCCGCCAATCCACATGCGCGAATTGTAGAATGGTCGGCCATCTCGATAGACATTAGTGAAGGAGTAAGATTAGGAAGATTGAGCGACTTCAAGATTGCAAGTGGCATCAAGTTAATGCCAGCACCAAGATCGGCTAAGGCATAGCATTCTTCCATATCTTGAATTGCACAAGGGATCAAAAATTTACCGGGATCACCGACTTTTTGAGGTATGCGATTAAGATAAACCGATGAACAACTAGACAATTGGTGCAATTTCTCCTTGTTGTTCAACATACTCTTAAAGTTAGCGGCAAATCGAGGCATCATGACCAAAGCATCGGCAAAACTCACATTAAAGTGCAAATCACGAAACATTTTCATAAAAAGCTCAAATTGATAATTGTCGCGCTCTTGTCATTTCTCCTTTCTAAGTCTCGATGGGTAAGGTAAGGGTGGTGTGGGTTGGGGTATAGGCATAGCCTTTGGAATCTCGGGTTCCAATTTTGGTAATAGGTCAACCGTAGGTGTGGCATGAGCGGTACTTTGTGGGCTTGAGATATGCTCCTTTTCGACCACCACCTCGGGTTCTTCCTCAATTTCCTCCACCGTTGGAGTAATTGGTTGAGGAGTCGGTTCTTTAAGTGTCTTACCACTTCGTGTGGTAATCACTTTCATCTCTCCCTTCGGGTTTGATATGGTGTTACTAGGTAAACTACCCGAAGTATAGGCTTTGTTCCCCATGACCGCTTCTAAAATAGCATTAAGCTTAACATCTTGACTAGCGGCTTTTTGGTCAATCCTTTGTTCAAGCCTAGCATGACTTTGCTCAATTTTATTGTTTTGACCTCTAATTTGATTAGCAAAATCATTTTTCAACTCATTTCTCATGTTAACATTTTCCTTAACAAAATTAGCTAACTCCTTTGTGTTTTTAGCCGTGTCCCTAGCTTGACTAGCCAATTGCTCTTGAATGTTTTCCAAAATCTTATCACTTGCCGTAACGTAATTCAAAAAGTCCATTGGAAGTTCTTTAGTGTAAACATTTTGAAGACCTTGACTTGTGTTTTGAAAATTACGGTTTTGGTTTTAGTTTTGCAATTGGCTACTACTTCCTTGATTCCCATAGTTGTTATTACCCTTGTAATTGTTTCTTTGATTGTTTTGGTAACCAACTTGATTGTTTCGATAATTGTTAGCATTTTGATTTGGTGGAAAACCCGGTGGAGTCAATTGATTAGTGCGGGTAACTTGACCATTTTGGTTATAAGTTCCCACGGCCGCGTAGGCACTCGAAGTGTTACCACCGTTGGTAATGCACTCGGAGTAATCGTGAGCTCCACCACAATACATACAAGAAACCTCAACCGCTTTAGCCGTAGCGGGAGTGGGTTGTTCACCAACTTTAAACTCAATTAACAATCCTTTAAGCTTATCAAAAATCTTGTTCTCCAAATTAGCCTCGATTTGGCAAGAATCAATGGTATGTGACAATGAAGGCGAAGGTGTAGATGAAGTCTTACGAACACTCGACGTGCTACGAGGACTATAAACCTTAGACCTATTCTCAATGATTAACAATGCTTCCTCGATCGGTTTACACAAAAAATTACCACCTGCGGCGGCATTAAGATAATCACGCTCATGATCGTTCAAGCCATTGTAAAACGTGTCAATTTGATGCAAGTCGGAAAAACCATGATGAGGACATTCGTGCAACATTTCCTTAAACCTATTCCAAGCCGTCGAAAAACTCTCATTATACTCTTGTGAAAACTTTGAAATCTCGTTTTTCAAATGCGTAGTCTTAGAGGGCGGAAAAAATTGGTTCACGAATTTTGAAACGAGATCCTTCCACGTCAATATAGAATTGGGTGCCTCTTTCTCTAACCAAATTTTTGCGGGCCCCGCTAAGGAATACGGAAAAATCATCATCTTAATCGAGTCGTTAGAGACGTCCTTAAACTTGCAAGTGGCGATAAGACGATTAAATTGGCGAATGTGGTTATGAGGGTTGTCCTTTTCGTCACCACGAAACTTGTTGTTTTGAATCATGGACAACAAACCCGTCTTAACCTCAAAATTCTCCGCAAGGATAGCGGGAATCACAATCGCTTCTCCATAACTCTCGATGGGTGCTTGAAGCAACTCCATCATAGTTCGATTAGCCATGGGTGCTTCTTTCTCTACGATGGGTTCGACAATGGGAGATTCTTCACTAGAAGATGTTTGGTTTCCTTCCTTTTGACGACGTTTACGTGCACGTCTTGCTTTGGAGCGAGTTTGCATAAACGTCACGTACAACGAGAGGGTGAGCAAAGAAGATTCTTTTTGGTGTTTTTACTATTTCAATTTTTTTTGTGATTTTTGATTGTTTTTACTTTTTTTTTGGATTTTGTGGAATGTATTAAGTAGACCAAAACCTACAAATCTCCTCCTTAATCAAATCTCTCGATTAAAGAAGCCTCAAGGAATGAAAACGATCACGTGAAGTGAACGCCTTCGATGACTTTAGAACATTGGTGGAACACCAAAACGTTCAAGAGGGTTTAATCAAATGAAACCAAGAAAATATATATGATACTTAGTAATACTTTGGGCGGCAAAACCCTCGATTAGCTCTCAAAATCAAATACTCACAAGCAAGCGGGTAAACGAGGCGGCGCGAAGCACTTAAGAGCCTTTTTCCTTAGGATATATTTTATAATATCCGCCTTATACCCACCTTATAGTTTGTATTTTCAAAATCGAGCTTCACGAAAGTATTTATCTATTTTTGCCTTTTTTTCTTTGGTTTGAGATTCGAATACAATGATTGGGTAATGACCTCCCAAGTCAAGGTTGTGATTTCTCACGTATTTGGAGTACTTGTGAATTTATTGTTCTACGTATACAATATAGTAATAGTATTCACACAAAAAACGAAAACCGATAATACGTATTAGTAGAGTGCTACTAATACAAATACTATTATGGCTATATATAAAAACAACAATTTCCAAATCAAAACACATCACGCCTCCCCGGCAGCGGCGCCAAAATGATGTTGTGGTTTTACTACTCTTTAGGAAAAGAGCGTAAAAAGCGGTAAGTATTAAGTGTTCGTTTAGGAAAACGAAAGCACTTATGACCCTTTGTGTGGGATCGTTCTTGAGGAGGCTTGGTGCGTTGTGTTAAGAGATGATAAATGATTTGTGATTATATTTGATGAGAAAAGAGAAAGAAAAAGACGAATTACTCTAAAAATAACCCTAGGACGTAAAAAACGCAAAAACGTAAAATTCGACAAAACGAAAAAGTAATCCAAAATTTACCAAAATTTTATCCTAATTAAAGAAAAATACAAGAATCACTAATTTGAAAACCAAAGTTTCTAAAAACTATTTAATAATTTAATATTAATTTTTAAAGTTAATGAAAAACCTCAAAATTAAATAAAATAAAAAATTAACTAAAATGAAAAGTTTGATATGTGTAAACCTCAAAATACTAAATTAAATCCTAAAAATATTTTTTGTAAAATTTTAAAACTATTTTTTCTATTTTTTATGACTTTTTTAAATTTAAAAATTAAAATAATGATTAAAAATAATTTAAAAGGAGGAAAAATATAAAACCAAAACTCAAGTCTAAAAACTAATAAGGAAAACAGGAAAAAGAAAAGAGGCAAAAATCATAAGGCAATAAGCTGAAAAAAATGGAGAATAAGCTACGGCTTATTATTGTTAACTACCACTTAAAACGTGCTAAGTAATAAACAAAGGAGAGGGATAACGAATAAAAGAGCCTAGCACACTGGTAATGCGCTGAACCCCTGCTCGACAGGTCAGGCGTTCGAATCCAGGCTAGAGCATCTTTTTGCTAAACATTTTTTTTAACTATAGACCTCACGTGAATAGTAATACTGACAACTCCAATACACCAATTCCAGTCGAATTAATTT
The DNA here is from genome assembly GCA_025667525.1 of Glebionis coronaria. Lineage (NCBI taxonomy): Eukaryota > Viridiplantae > Streptophyta > Magnoliopsida > Asterales > Asteraceae > Glebionis > Glebionis coronaria. The sequence goes on from JANFOE010000193.1 coordinate 3,916,629, forward strand.
AAAATCAAACACGAATTATACTAAAAATTCTACCAGACCTCTTTTTTTTCTTTGCCTATTTATGTTATGCTGTTAAGGGGGTTTTAGATGCCCGGGAAGAGGTTAAGTGTTTTGCTGGGCGCAACGGCACCCTCACAACCCTTGTGGTTGTGAGGAGTCAAACTCTCAAACAATAACAAAATACAGTTAACAATCAAAAGCACCAAATGAACAGTCTAAACACCCAAGCCAAAATGTTAATCAGCAAAGTGGGGGGGTCTGATGCCTTATGGTTAATCAGTTGGGTAATTCGCACTCAGGGACTACTAAGAACTTTTAAATCTCAATACCCGCTGTTACAAGGCTTTGTTTAATCTGAAATTACTGAGCACCTATTCTCTGAACACCAAAGACACAGTCCCAAACAGCCTTGTTCATTCAGATCTGTTGGACTCGATACGCAGCAGGATAAAGAAAGCTTCAAAAGAAATCAAGCAATCGCTACGACAATAACATAAAAACGCACAAAATATTGACACAAGGAAAAATACAGAAACATAAACACCAATTCACTCACAATTCATGTCACAGATTTAAGGCGTATAGCATAAAACTCACAAATCTTAGTTAGTCATGGCAAGATGGATAAATTCCATGCATAAATTTCCAAATTTCTAAAGCTTTAAAAGAAAATAAACCTAAATTGATACAAAGAGTCTGTACGAGAACAGATTAGCTGATTTAGATTGTATCTTAGTCAGATTCAATTGCACACATAAGGTAATCAATTAACACCCGATACAAAAGACTCTTACCTAAACTAACCCCTAAGTCCTAGCAAGCTGAAAATCCAAATTTCACTTATAGCAACATACCGCAAACTTGTTCAAGATTTTAACATAATTCAAGTCTCATCATATCAAGCAAACTTTACTGAATCCCACCAACTATTAAACCAGATAACAAAACCCTTTTACTGCTTTTGGTTCCTTTGTATGGTATGCTTAAGGTTTCTACTGGTTTACTTCGTTTGGAATCACCAGGTACTAACAACAAAAGCACTTTACAGCCACAATATCATCACCTTAGATCACAAAAGTGAGCTTAACTTGTGACAAACTTTTAAACAATGAAACTAAAATCCAAAAATAAGCATCCAAAAATAAACATACCAGTCACAAAAAAGAAATGCAGTAACAGATTTTAAACAAGAACACTAAGCAAGATCGAATATTATAAAATCAATCAAAATTCAACAGGCAGCAAACACTTCTAGAACATTTAAACAATAAGCAGAATAAATAAGAAAAATAAAAAAAGAGAAAGAACGTACGGCAAGAACGTACATCCACGCTCTCGAGTGTTTGAGCTTATGTGACGGCGAATTAGTCACAAGCTTCCAATCCTGCTAAGACTTATCAAACGTGAACAGTACCAGTGATAATATTACTCAAAACTGATTTTCTAAAAACAAACTTTGGAGAAAAAATGAAAAATAAGACTTGAATGTTTATGCCTCACAGCTTTGTTACCCAAATTATTATACCCACGGATACTTGATATTAGTGATATCAGGTATCTATGGTCGTATATTAACCTAAATAAGCAACCTATGTGGCCTTTATAAACCTTAGTCTTAAACTTAATGAACCAGAAACTTTGAAAGAACTTTGTAAACGAAATTTAAAGCAAACAATAACAATGAGAACAATGATAAGTAACTTGGGAACTTGCTTTTATTCATCAAACATAACACCACTTTTCATAAACCTGACAAAGTGGATTTACAAAGTTGTGAACCAAAAAAAACAAGAACAGGAACTAAAGCTAATCCTACCACCCTTTATATAGGGTTTACAAGATGATTCTAGAAAATGAAAATATGCTAACCCTAATCGTTTGAAAGTCCAGAAATACCCTTTGAAGATTCGGATATAAATCGAATATGTTGGTCTTGATTCCTCTTTTTGAATTCGTCTTGAAATCATGTGATCTTTGTTTGGAGTTTTGTGATGGAAAGGCTGTGATGGAATGATCCCAGACGTTGAATCATACTTTTGCTCAAAGCAACGATTTTGGTTCGTTGATGTTCTGCAAAGCCTTTTCTTGTTCTTCACTTGGAGACAAACCGTGAGCTGTGGGTGGGGTCCAAGAAGTGCTGAGATGTATTCTGGGCGCGTGGGGTTGGTTTAGATTGATAATCGAACCTAACACCCAAGTCAATTGCGCTTAATCACTTGGAATTGGGTTCTGGATTTTTTTAGGGTTTATCAAAGGTGAGGGAGAGTGTTGATCCAGTTTTGGGGGTGTTTGTTATTTTAACCGTGAGTTTTAATCATAATAAAACAAAGTGTAGAAACTAGAAGGGGGGGTTGAATAGTTTCTCTTCGATTGGTGACCAAATTAAAATTGCTTTCAATTTGGTTTGTATCAAAACTATCTTTTACTTAAAGCTAAGTTGCATAATGATTAGGTTCAATTGAAATGCAGTAGCAAGAATAATAATCAAGTATAATGATAATGAAATAAGTAAACAGCAAGGAAGGAGATAACCTAGTGGGAAGACACCAAGATTTATAGTGGTTCGCAACGAGGCTCTATCCTCGTTTCTACTCTACTCCTCGAGTACACCTACTCGAGATTTCCACTATATCCACAAGCTCCCTTCTCGGCGGAGAAAACCTTACATCGTTGCTTACATTATTTTCCGACACTAAGCTAAATGTCGAGACCTAATCTTTAGCTAGGACGAATCTACACGGCGTTGCCTACTTCACAATTTAACGACACAAGGCTAGATGTCGAGTTCTAATCTTAAGGTAGAACCAATCTTCACGACGTTGCCTACTTCACCATTTTACGACACAAGGCTAGATGTCGAGTTCTAATCGAAAGCTAGAACCAATCTTCACGACTCTTCACTTTGAAGCTAAGTGAGAACTTCACACAACACAACTACTAATCACTTTAAAGTTTAGTGAGAACTCACAAGACACAACCACATCACTTTATAGTTTAGTGAGAACTCCTAATCAAATCTATTACAACTCAACTATACTTATCCAAGTACACACATGTAGCTTGGATTTACACAACACAAATCCAAGCAAACACATATGCAATGTATGTACACAACAAATCCAAGTATTCACAAATAACTTGGATGAACACAACTAGTCCAAGTATTCATAAATACATCGGATTGACCTAAAACAAAAAGGTATCATGATGAATATGACTAGCTCATAAAATCATCTTTATCACTACACTAGTGAGTGAGTGATCTTCTCATTAGACATGGTAAAGGAGGGGATCAAGAGGATAATCATATGTAAACATCCTTAACAAATTAAGTGATCATTTACTAATGATTATGCTATAGAAAATAGAAAAAGGGCTGAGAAAAACGTCCAAGATGCTTACTGGAAAATGAGATTTGACCCACTATTTAAAGGAGACAAAGTTACAACGGATCTATAACGGCTACTGTGCGCGGTACCTTATCTCACCCCGCGGTACCATATCGCTAAGGTACCGCGTAGGTACTTAAGGTACCGCCACTAGACTCCGCTCTGTTTTTTGTCTTTTAGTGGGGTGGGAATAATTGAGGTATTTGAACCCTTCAAAGGATATTCTAACAGCATTTGGAATATGCCATTTTCAAATTTTCATTTTCCATTTTAATAAAACATTTTCTAAAAAAGAAAGTTTATTAAAAAGTCTTTTCTTATTAACAAAAGTGAGTTTTAAGGATAATCATTTTGATGATCACTAAGTATGATTAAGAAAGGTTAGTGATATGATTATTACCTTGATGATAGTGTTCGTTAAATAATTCATTTTGTGTTTCTACACTAAATGTGTTGTATGGTTTGTTGTGATCAAAACTAAGAAAGATTAGTTAACACTAATAATGTTTTTAGGCATTACTTGCATTAACAATCTCCCCCTTTTTGATTACGACAAACGATAAACTCATTTACGTAGAAACACAAACTATGGAATTATTAACTAGTTTATCACTATCATTTCTCCCCCTTTGTCGTAGCAAAAAGGTTAGCATAAGTCTTTGAAGTGCATCGAACTTTGCTAGTAGCTCCCCCTTGGTGGTTGCTCCCCCTTGCTTGGGGCACCAAGTTTGTGAGCTAAGGTGACATGCTACACAAAGGTTAGTAGAAAGGAAAGAGACACCAATGTATATATGATCACTACCTACTAAGTAACTTGAGAGGGAGAAAGAGAAGAGATCTCAAATTATAAGCAAGTATTTTGCTAAGTATGTCCAAAGAGGTAATTGACAAAATCAAACTTCAATATAATGAAGATGATAAGCTTGTCAATGGGTTAAAGCTTTAGAATTGATGGAATCACCCATAAGCAATTGTAAAAATTTAACCAAGATCAACTCAAAATAGAACTAATTAGATAGCACACAAATAACACAAAGGTAAAAAAAATAATACAACAAAGAAGATAGTCATACACATAGTATGAGTATCTAAAAGCAATAAATATGGAAAATAAACCACTAAGCATAAGCTAGTCTAATGGTGATATTTTCCAAGATTGCTAAAAATAAAATAAAACTAAAAAGACGACGATGCATGTAGAATATTGATAATCAATGAATCTATGAAGGGGGTTTTTTAATTTCTAGAGAGAGAAAGTTAGAGAGAGAAAGTGAGAGAAACTATGTGAATTTTATTAAGTGGAAATTAAGAAATGATAACAACCAACCCCTTTCCTTAGTGGAAAGGGGTATTTATAGTTCCAAGTCATAAGTGGACTTGGGCCGGTCCATGACAAGCCCATGACCGGTTCTTACTTAAGTTAATAAGCAAATAATAACTAATTACTAACTACGAGCTATTACAACATAAATCATATTGTGGAGTGACCGATACTTCTAATATACGTTAAAACGTATTTCTAACAATCTCCCCCTAAGGGAGGTCACTCCACGTTACAAAGTTCTAAACCTAGCATACTATACTAAGTCTTCGTTCTTTAGCTCGTAGTCCTTTCTTCTTTTCTTTCTTTTGTTGTGAATATGTTGGTTTGATCTTTTTGGCTTTGACTTGAGAGCATTGTTCTTTGGCCTTTCACGTGCGATCTTTGCCTTTCTTGTGAACTTTGCCTCCTCGTGACTTCATGTTCCACACACTTACGTCTTTTTGTTGGATTCTTGAAAGCTTCAGAGTTTGATACAGCGGAAGACTTCATCTTGTACTTTCTTGAATTTTTGTTGCAAAAGACATAAGCATGTGGGAACGACTTTTACAGGTACACCGCAACACCACCGTCTTCACTGGTACACAGCAACGCCACCGTCTTCAACAGGTACTCAGCAACGCCACCGTCTTTAGCAGGTACACAGCAACGACACGAATAAAATGGCTTTGAACATTTTATTCTAATTCGGTAGCATTTTACCTCCGGTCGGTGAAGACCGTTGGACGATATTAGATATCGTACCCGTGACGGATAGTTTCAATTAAGTAACTTCCTGACAGGATTTCGCGGGTGAACCCGTTCTCTTTATTCGACCGTCCAAAGCTGACTGCGAACATAAAGAGTGAATCACTTGGATAAATTATCCTTGTGATTAAAAGCCGTCAATTCATGAAACCTGGAACAAGTGAATTTCAATTAAGATTTTCACCATCGTTGCTTTCCAGTTGTCACGAGCTCGATTCATAAAGAATCTTGCACGTTACCTACCAAGTGCTGTTTGATGTTGACACTAGAAGGATTTCCACTCGTCACTGTGGTCAATAAAGAGTCACTCTGAGTGTTCTGGCAAGATCATATGATAATACGAAGAGGCCTGGAACGAGTTTAAGTTCAATTAAGAATTAAACCACTGTTACCTTCCAGTTTTTCACAAGATTGGTTCTGAAAGAACCGCACGTGTAACCTACCATGAGCTTGTTTGATGTTGGCTCAAGCAGGATTTCCATCTTCATTGTAATACTTGCGTATTACTCGGATGTTCTGGCAATATTACAGGAATACTGCGTAGGACTCATGAAAATCTCTTACTTTTCACAGTGTGTGAGAAAGCAAGGAATAAATGGAAAGTGTCCTAATGAGACTTTTGATGATCTCTTGGCTCTAGACTCGATTGTGCGTTTTGATTTAGTGAGCGATGGCTGGAGAGGAGTGCCACCTTTTCAATACCAGTTTATTCGGAGTGAATAAACCAATAGATAACGTGTTGATCTCCGTGTGATTAAAACAAATACCTTTTGAGAGATATTTGAGTTAGCTGGGGAAGGGTTGTGCATTGCATCACTGGGTCCATGATGTCTTTCTTCAATACCGAGAATCATTAACAAAAATGACCTCAATAGCATATGTATTGACCCGGTTTCTGCCTAAAGTTGTAAGGAGGGCTTCTTTCTTTACACCCTTTATCTTTACATTTCTTTTTCATTCTTCAACCCCTTCAATGCTTACCAATACGTCATCACTAGCACCTTGTTGTGATTGTTCCAGTGCTAGCTTAAGTACTTGGTCGGCATTCAGCTACGTTCACATTCTTTCTCCATCTTTCCTAGGACTTCTAATTCTAACTAGGGAATTGTCCTTGGGAAGATTCCATCGGCTCTGATGAATCATTGGACTAAACCTATTCCTACCACCCTTTTGTCACCACATCCGTCGTGAATTAAGCGTGTTTTGGGAAGGAATTGCCACCATGAAAACATCATTGAAAATCACCTAAGGTACTTGTGATATTAAAATCAAAAGTTTTGTACCTTAGGTGTTTTGATCATCAAAAACGCTCCCCCTTAACACGTGCTTAACACATATTAAGTTGGATTATCATTAAGTCTTTTTCATCTTTTAGCCAAGTATCACTTACGTCTCCTTAATCCCATTTTCTCCCCTTATCCAAAATGTTAACCATTAATATTTGGGATATTGAATGGATTAACCGGTCTTTGGGTAAAAATGAAATCATTGTTTTGGCCATAGAACAAGTTATTGCTCCCCCTTAAGGTAATAAGGGATAGTTGTAGTGCTTTGGTATGACATATTTTGAAAGATTTAGAATCTCGTGAGAAATTCTTGAAAAATTATCATACCTTAACACTACAGCAAGCCATACAAGCACATTATTCACAAATATACATATTCACAATTGAAAACCAATATAAAGTGACCTGAGATGTACGACCCATCAGATGGATCGTTGCAGTAGCTTGTGGTGCACTAAATACGGTCTTCCACCCACGAATCTTTCCAAGCTCCTCATCAATCTACGTTCACGGAGCTTTTGATCGATCTTTTTGATCACATACTTTGCCATCTGCCGGTAACCCGGATGCCAATCCTCCGTCATCTCTGGCAAAGTCCCACCCGAGTTCAGATGCTCCAACTTATCTCTGACTTGTATAAGAGTGCCATCGCTATACTTGTGGAGCTCCCCCACCCTCATAAACTTCATCAAACCTCGACTGTTCAAATAGAAAATGCCGTAATTCGGGACAGAAATTCCGGTATATGGACATCTTTCTACGTGTTGAGGTAGCACTTGATTCACAGGACGGGTTAAATTGAGCCTCCTCTGATAGCTTTCGACTCCCAACTGAAGATCCTCAACTCGTGACTTGATGACAACGCTTCGTGTGAACATACGAAGTGCTGTATTCAAAGCAATCAGGTCTTCACGAGGAATGTGAGTAAGTTGATCTCGGGTCATCAGAAGCAGCATATCTTCGATATCCTCAAGGCGAATGATGGAAAAATCTCCTTGCTGGATTTTGTATTCCCTGTCATCCTCCCTTTTCAAGCGAATCTCCGTCACATGATAGTAGCCGTTCTTGGCTTCAGTTTTCATTCCTAAGATGCTGGAGATGCGGATGTCGGATCTAACATTGCTTCCAGACTTGACCAAGCAGCAACCCCTGTACGCCCTTCGGACTCTTTCGTCCCAATGAGATGCACCTATGACAGCATACATATCATAATTACGATTCATTTTAGGGACCCAGAGTCGATTTACCTTTTCCTCGATATAGGGTATTGTTCCCCAGTTGGCAGCTTTCAGCAATGTCAGGGAGGTTGCGTACTTTGATGATCCCTTCAGTAGATACTCAAGATCGTTGGTGACGAAGAAGTCAAGAGCAATCTGATTATCTTGAGCAGGATCCATTGGAGGTGGAGCTCTTTCTGATTCATGAAGTCCTGGCCTTTGAACGGTTTTCAAAGCCTTTATGATCTCATCGGCATAATACTCGAACTCCATTCAGGGTAATCGGGTTTTGGCACGCAGTCTCTTATCTTTCATCGCTTTCTTGACCAAGGATGGAGTAACCGAAGTCTTATACTCATGAGCAAGAAATGCACATAAGTCAATCGGACTTCGGATACGCAGATACAGCACATCTTTGTCAGCATCTGTGATCGGATCATATTGAGCTGCTGCCGTGATCCAAGCTTGTGGTGGTGCAGACTCGTCTATCTCCAACGTGTCTTCCCAATTTCGTATGCTTGGTTCAGGAACCGTAGATTGTTGAACTTGTTGTTGAGGAGTTGAAGTGCGAACATCCGTTGGTTCTGTTTCAGGCATTTCAGCAGTATCTTGAACTGGGGAGTGTTGTGCAGCTTCGGGTTCCGTCACTGATTCTGCAATCACAGGAGGAACAACAGCAGAACTAATGGGGTTAGTTGTAACAGGTAAAGATACAGCGATAGAGATACCGGGAGCCGAAGACGCTGTAGTGGCATTCACATCGTGGCGCCACTTAGTTCGTCTTGATTCCGAGGATGTCGATTTGTCCTTCTGTGCTGCATCTTTTGTGGACTTGGTTCCAGTCTTTGTAGCAGTCTTCTTGGAGCTGGTAACCTTGTCTCCCTTTTTCGGTTGTTCACCCCCATCATCATCCTGATTGTCATCCCCGTTACTACCCCTTGCACTCTCCTGATTCTCATCACCACCATCATCGCCATCATCATCCTCATCATCCTCATCATCGTCATCATCCTCATCATCATCACCACCCTCGTCATCGTCTTTATCCTTTTCTCCTTCTTCTTCTTCTTCTTCCTCTTCTTCCCCCGTACCCTCTTCTTCACTCTCTTCCCTTTCTTCCTCAGGTAAGATGTGATATGGTACCACACTTCCAAACGTTTTGAATAATTTATCATCCTCCATGATAGCATCATTCAGGGATTTATATAGAGCCCGTTGAATCCTCGACTTATCATACGACCCAAGTTCCACCATACGAGCCTTAAGGATCTTCTTCAATTCGAAATCCGTCAGGTCATAAGCAATCTTGTAGGCGGCTTCTGAAAGGTTGGATGATTTGACCATTAAATTGTCAGCAGCAAGTGTCTTCATCTCATCGCGAAGTTTAGGCATTAAGGATTCAACGGATTCTTGCACTCTTTCTTTCACAGATGCTTCAAGTGCTTCTTTTTGTTCCTTATATTTATCCCTCATTGCTTGAAGTCTGGTAATGCGTGCAGCATGTTTATCAGCCTCAGCCTGCTTAATTCGAGCAAGTTCCTCTGCATGAGCTTTACGTGTAGCTTCCATGTCTGCAGCGAACTTGGCAATCAACTCTTCTTGAGCTTTCTGAGATGTTTCTTCCCTTTGAGCTCGTCTTTGCAACTCTTGGCGAAGTTCATCCATTTCGCGTTTGTGATTGTCAAGCATTTCGGCCATCACTAATGCAGCCATTGCAGATGTTGCAGAGCTGCTCTGGGTTGACTGAATAGGCTTGGTTGTTACGGCGGTGCTCTGGATGGGAATTATCGGTGGTTGAAGAAATGGTGTGGAAGCCGGTCGGGTTGTTAAGGGTTGGATTGGTGGAGGTAGAGTTGCCAAAGGTTGAGTTGTTACCATGATCGTAGGAGCAACAGGTTCCTTTTCCACACTTGTTGAAATAGGGATTGATGGCTCCTTCGAAGTAGAGTAGTTTTCAGGTGACCCAAACTCATCAACATCATCCGGTTCGACGTACTCATCCTCAATATCTACCCTTGCCCCTGAACCACTACCTCCTGTATCTTTCCTACTCCTTTTAATAGCAATCTTCATCATTTGTTGCTCGGTTTTATCAACAGTAGGATCAACAATATCTTCTTCATCACGTAGACGCATCAAATCCTTACCCTTTCCCTTCTTACCCTCTGTCTTCTTCTTCTTAGGTTCGGGTTCAGGTAACGCTGCTGGTTGTTTGCGTTTACCTTTACTCTTAACCGTTGTGGATGAGTCTTCTCCAGTTTGAAGGTTTGCTTTCAGCCTTTGGATTTCTAGCTGCAGTAGCTTGTAATCAGCAGAACCTTTGATTTTGTCTGACAGAAGGTAATCAGGAACAGGACCCGGAATCACACCAGTAGACGGTCCTTCATGCCTCAGATCTACAGTATCATCAGCTTCTTCAGTGTGATAGCGACCTCCTGCACGCCTATCAATAGTAGCATCAAGCTTCATAAAATAATTTATGATGAGCTTAATAAACCGAGGATAAGGAAAGAAGTTTGTCTTCAGCTTCTTGTTGTGGAAGAGTTGAAAGGTGAATTCTTCCCATATCAACAAAGCATAATCTGAATTCGCAGCTTTGTACATGCCATAGAAGAGGTTCATTATCGGACTGCGCAAAGCATCATGGCCAGTCGTTTTTGGTGTAAGGCATTTACTGAGAATACCCATCAAAGCTCTCCAGGGTTGTCCTACCTTAGCAGTAGTAAACTCAGATGCAACTCGTATTTCCGGACATCCAAGTGCGTCAAATAACTCCGCGAGTTCATCTTTAGTAGGATCCCTTGAGAAAGACATGCCCTTGGGTGTATCCCGTAAACCAAGTATCTTACGGAAGTCTGAAACGGTGAGTGTCTGCTGCTTGTTGTCGATGGTGAAGGTGATCTTGTTCGAAGTGAAATCCTTGGTTGCCCAAAATTCAAACATATACTCATAAGGCACCGAGGCTGTACTCCTAAGGGCGTTCTTGAAATGAGAGTTATCAAGAATGGCTATGGCGACCTTAAAACCATGGTGAGTGGATTTAGAAACTTGCTTCAGCCTATAGTTGTTGGGTATAAACTTAAGGGTTCGAGCTTTAGCAATATCGGCTTCTCTAGATTCTTGGATAGCTTGTACTGTTGGATTAGTCATTTTATCTGCTTAAGATAAGACATGAAAGGTTGATGCACAAAAACAGATAGATATATATCATTCTTACTTCTAAGCATAACACATTTCATAAGATAACACAACAAGTACATAGATAGCATACAAACAAGAAAACTCTTCATCCGGAACTTTTATTCATTCGGAACATCTTCATCCGGAACTTTTCCTCATTCGGAACTTCTCCTCATTCGGAACTTCTTCATCCGGAAGTTCTTCATTCGGAACTTCCTTCATCCGGAAGTTATTCATTCGGAACTTCCTTCATTCGGAACTTCCTTCATTCGGAAGTTCTTCATTCAGAACTTCCTTCATCCGGAAGTTCTTCATTCGGAACTTCCTTCATTCGGAAGTTCTTCATTCGGAACTTCCTTCATTCGGAAGTTCTTCATTCGGAACTTCCTTCATTCGGAAGTTCTTCATTCGGAACTTCCTTCATTCGGAAGTTCTTCATTCGGAACTTCCTTCATTCGGAAGTTCTTCATTCGGAACTTCCTTCATTCGGAAGTTCTTCATTCGGAACTTCCCTCATTCGGAAGTTCTTCATTCGGAACTTCCTCATTCGGAAGTCCTTCATTCGGAACTTCCTCATTCGGAAGTTTTTCAGAAGAAATCCTTCATTCGGAAGTTTTAAGCCACGTTCATCCGGAACTTTTACAAACTAAACTCAGATGATTAATTTAGCGCGTTTGTGAGTTTCTAAGGCAAACTAAGGCATTTTAAACATCATTTAACCTATTCCGAGCAAATCCCACCATAAATCCCTAATCAATTTAGCCTAATTTAATCAAAAACCCTAAGTGGATTGAACTGAGTAATTGAGCATGTTTAATCAGAATTATATGATAAGAAATGTGGATTAGAAGATCACAAATTGATGTATATACCTTAATTAAACGAAGGAACCGGATCTTAGATGGATAAACGAATGATTTTGAATGCGTGTTTGTGTGTGTAACAATGGCGGCAAGATATTAGATAAACAGTGAAAGGAAGGGGCGGGGTGGTTTTGTTTTTGACTTAGGTCAAAAATTTGACTAGTTTCACTATATAACACCTTTAGTCCCTCCAATTTCACTCCCTATCCTTTTTGTTTCTAATTTTTTTCATTTTACCTAACTCTTGTTAAACGTACACACAACTTAGCAAACGCATCTATTAGCATATCCTCAAAATCTAAAAGCCATGCCTATTACTTAGAACGAACACTAGTCGTTTTCTAAAGCAAAACCACTCAATTGCCATGAAGCCCTTAATTTTCACAATCACTTTTGAAGATCAATTTTAATGACGAAGATGATTTTACTATTTTCTCCCCCTTAAACAATGACCCGTTTTCTATTGAAAGAGCTGTAGTCATTGTTTAAAGAGTCAAATAGTGATGAAAGCATTTCCAATTTATCTCTTGAAAAATTTTGATTCGTGGTTTTAATAAGATTTCTCTTATTGTAACAAATTAATGCACTGAGACGTACACAAATTCGTGTCAGACCAAGTTATAAAGTAAACTTGATCCCTTTGCATGATTTGGCTTGTAAATCACGCCCGAGAAAATTAATTCCCGTTCTGAGCCAACGTTTTCCAAGGAAATACGTGACTTTAATATGAAAACCGGGTTGCAGTCTGAAATAACTACAAGCCATTATGGGCATGTTTTAAAAATGTACAACTTTTATACGGACTCTATTTATGGCACCGTGTCAATATTAATCGACATTTCTAAGGCCGTAAATATTACCGTACTAAAAGACATGCCCGATTTAAAACGAAAAAATATTTTTGGTTTTTCTTGATTTTATACTTTTTATGGTTTTTCTAGGTTTTATATTTTTTATGGTTTTTCTTGGTTTTATATTTTTTTTATGGTTTTTCTTGGTTTTATATTTTTTATGGTTTTTCTTGGTTTTATATTTTTTATGGTTTTTCTTGGTTTTATATTTTTGTATTTTCTTTTTGTGGTTTATATATTTACGATAATATACATGATCACAACCAAAGGATACTCTGAATAGTTTACCACGACTATTCAGCTGATTCTTCTGCCAACTCTTTGAGAGTCGCTGGAGTGAATGATTTCATGCCAAGCTTGTCGATCAAAAACTCAATTCGTCCTCGATCTAAGGCTTTGGTGAACATATCCGCCAGCTGATACTCAGTAGTGACAAAATACAGCTCGATCACTCCGTTCTCCACCTGCTCCTTAATGAAATGGTAGCGAATGTCTATGTGCTTGGCCCGGGAGTGTTGAACATAGTTGCAGCAAAGGGCAATGGCGCTCTTGTTGTCACAATACATCGGGATTTTGTTAAATCCAAGACCGTAGTCAGTTAATTGTGATCTCATCCAAAGGACTTGAGCACAACAACCGGACATGGCGATGTATTCAGCCTCCGTGCTTGATATTGCAGCGCTTTTCTGCCTTTTTGAAGACCAACTGATCAATCTATCTCCTAGGAGTTGCACAGATCCAGAAGTGCTACGCCTCGTATCTTGACATCCAGCATGATCGGCATCTGCGTATGATATTAAAGCAATCGAGGAATCTTTCGGATACCATAGACCACGATGAAGTGTTCCTTTTAGATACCGAAAGATCCTTTTAACTACATGTCAGTGCTTTTCGGTAGGCCGAGCCTGATACCGGGCACACATGCATACAGCAAATTGCAAATCAGGCCTGCTAGCAGTCAGATAGAGAAGGGTGCCGATCATTCCACGGTAAAGTTTCGGATCGACAATAATCCCATCCCTATCTTCATCTAACTTGGATTTCTCCACCATTGGAGTGTCTACGGGGTCACAATTCTCAAAATTATATTTCTTAAGAGATTCTAGAGCATATTTGGATTGATTTATAAAGATGCCTCTGGGATTCTGAGAAATCTGTAATCCTAAGAAAAATGAAATTTTTCCCATCATCGACATCTGAAAGCGTGTGGACATTATCTTCTCAAATTGTTTAGACAATTCTATGTTAGTGGCAGCAAAAATTATATCATCAACATAAATTTGTACCAGAAGCATATCGTTGCCGTCCTTGAGAGTGAATAGAGTGGGGTCCACTTTGCCTTTGGAGAAGCCTTCCGACATGAGATATGTTGACAGGAGATCATACCACGCGCGTGGAGCTTGTTTCAACCCGTAGAGAGCCTTCTTAAGCTTGTACACATGGTTAGGAGACTCCGTACTCACGAACCCATCCGGTTGACTAACATAAACCTCTTCCCTTAGTTCACCGTTCAAAAATGCCGTCTTCACATCCATTTGATAGACGATCATGTTCATATGAGCAGCAAACGCAAGGAATAGTCTAATCGCCTCCAATCTAGCCACAGGAGCAAAAGATTCCTCGAAGTCTATACCCAAGGCTTGTTTATATCCTCTAGCGACCAATCTTGCTTTATTCTTCAATACCGCACCCATCTCATCAAGTTTAACCTTATAAACCCATAACAAAGTAAGGATGTTAACCTTGTCAGGGCGAGGAACCAATTCCCATACTTCTAGTCGTTTGAATTCATTGAGTTCCTCCTGTATAGCTTCAATCCAAGATGATTGGGTCATAGCCTGCTGCCAATTTTTGGGTTCAACTTCAGAGAGAAATGCATCAAAGTAACAATAAAGTGCACTCTCTTGTAATTGATGGCGTGTAGAGACTGGTCGATCTAGATCTCCAATAACATTCCTAATTGGGTGATCTTTTGTCCATTTAGTGCTATGGTTTTCAATCCTAGGTGGTCTGGAGTGAACAATAGAAGGAGCTTCTTCTGAGGTAGACGCGGCTGAAGGGTTTTCAGGGATCGCTACACCAAAGAAAGGAAGCTCTTGCAAGTGAGCATATTCCAAGTCGTGATCAGTAGAATCCTCTTCTACATCATTAGGCACAAGTAGGGGTGATGATTCAGGTGTAGTTTGAGAATCACTTGGTGAAGGGGCATCCGGTTCAATGTGAATTGTAGATGCGTTAGATAAAGGTTCATTAACTTGAGCAACCACTTCAGGTATTGGAGCAATTACTCCAGGTGCTGGAACTTCATCAGTCGGGGGATCAAAGAATTCATCAAACAACGGTTGAAACAATTTATCCCACTCGGGCCTTGATGGTGGTAAAAATGATGTAGAAGTAGGATTGTTGGGAACTAATCCGGAACTTATAGCACCGGGTCCCATCTCATGAAGCGCGGGTTCAGAGCTGTGTTGCTCAGAAGCCATCGCTGTCAGCTCGTCGAAATCAGCGTCCATAGTTTCTACAATCTTGCCAAGACGACGGTTATAGATTCGGTATGCTCTTTTGGACGGTGAGTAACCAATGAAAATACCTATGTCGGCTTTTGGTTGAAGCTTACCCAAGTTCTCACTATTGATGTTTGGATAACACAAAGCACCAAACACATGGAAAAATGAAACATCGGGTTTGCGGTCATGTAGAAGCTCATAAGGTGTTTTTCCATGGCGTTTCCGAATGATAGAACGGTTTTGGGTAAAACATGCAGTAGAAATAGCCTCTGCCCACAAGAACAATGGAGCGTTCGCATAAATAAGCATGGTCCTAGCAGCTTCCATAAGTGTACGATTCCGTCTTTCAACGACACCGTTTTGTTGTGGAGTGCGTGCAGCGGATGTTTCATGTGATATACCAACTCCTTCATAATAATCACGAAGAGTCTGGTTGACGAACTCTGTACCATTGTCTGTACGGATACGGCGGACAGTGGTATTCAAACGTACCTGGATGAACTTCAGAAAAGTAATGATAGCCTTCGGTGCTTCATCCTTTGTACGTAAAAATCTAACCCATGTAAACCTTGAGAAATCATCCACAATTACCAGAATGAATTTCTTACCGCTCACACTTTCAGTTCTCATCGGCCCACAAAGATCCATATGCAAAAGATGAAGTTTTTCTTGATTGGTGTCTTCAGCTTTGGGCTTGTAAGATTTCTTGGTACTTTTCCCCCTTGAACACGCGGAACATAAATGGTCCTTGTGAAATTTAAGCTTTGGAAGACCACGAACTAACTCGTTTTTAGCCACATGATTAATAGCATCGAAATTAAGATGAGATAATCTGCGATGCCATAACCATGACTTGGTCTTAGAGGCTTTAGAGAGAAGACATACTAGAGAAGCGGCCATCATGTCTTGTAAGGACAAGGTATATAGATTTGCACCACGAGATCCCTTCAACAAATCTTTTCCTTCCAAGTTGCGGATGAAACAAGTGTGTTGTCGGAAAGCAACCTCAAGGTTAGAATCACAAAACTGTCCTACTGAGAATAAGTTGTGACCAAGACCTTCTACATAGTATACCCTAGAAATCGTCACGTTTCCAATCTGATATTCACCGTACCCCATAATCTTTGCTATATGATCATTCCCAAATTTAACCGTACCAAGAAACTTGCTGACGAAATTTCGGAGCATCGAGCGATTTCCGGTCATATGTTTTGAACAACCGGAGTCCAAATACCACAGGATGATTTGGACCACCTGAAAATATCACCACACAAAGACAATGTAGAGGTATCGGAATCTGAGTGTTCCTTGTTATTAGCAGGTACAGATTTAATAATCTTAGATTTGCTAACTCTAGGTTTCTTAGATTTCCTAGCCTTTTTCTTCTTAATTGGTGGTGTAGATTCTAATTGGCTCAAATCCTGAGGTATTTCTTCACTGATAGGCACTACAGTGGGGGCAGACCTAATTAAAGGGCGCTGTTTCCATACTTGAGTGCGAGTGTTCCTAACTAAAGGACGCTCAGACCTAACCTCGATAGATGCATTCCTAGTTAAAGGGCACATTTTTCCATCTAGTGTAAAGGTCCTACCAGTGGGACGCCATTGCCAGCCAACTTGGGCACGAGTTCTACCCGTTGGCTTCCATTCAAGACCATTCTTAATAGCATTCATTTCATTAACGTGATCAATCAGACACAAATCATGACTCTGGGAAAACATACATTCATTACAATTCCAACAATTTAAATCAGAATTCACGAATGGTTTAGGCTGCTGTACAGGCGCAGAGCTTTTAGTCTTAACATGATTCATTTTATTTAAAACTGAACTAGCATTCCTATTGTGGACTTCTACTTTCTTCTTTGTGGCACTACTAGTGGAGGGCTTGATCTTAGCTTTCTTGAGTGGCGATCCTTTAGCCTTAGTAGTCTCTTTTAATCCTGTAGAAGGCAAATTGGGAACATTAGCAGCAGATTTTAAAGGTGTCTTACTTGATTGTGCCAATGACGGTTTCGCTCCTGGAGTCTTATTAAATGGAGTGACAGCAATGGGCCTATTATTAAGTAGTGCAGAACCTGGTGTACCTATGTATTGTAAATAAGCCAAGCAATATTGAACTCGCTTAACATATTCATGAGCCGAATAATAGTCGCTACTTGAGGGATCTAAGGCATAAAGATCGTCTAAAATATCCCTAAGAAGATCGACATGCTTAATGGCATTCCTCATATAATCATTGTATACAACCGGGTTTCTCTTATGAAGCGGATTCTTATAAAGCACTACTTTCTTGGTTGTTGGAGCACTAGTGGACGGTGCAGAGTCGGTAGCTAAGTTATCAACAACTTCTTGTCGGGTGAGAAGAAGTGTCTCCTTTAACTCAGCCAAAACCATATTTTTGTCTATGAGCAGGATGTTCAAGTCAGAGATTTCTTCGCACTTTTGGTTCAGTTGTTCAACATAATATTGTTGCTGTGCCGCATTAAAAGCGAAGCGTTCTTCTAGTGAACCATAAAGAGCGGATAGTCCCTGCCTTGTCCGATCCATCTCCCCTAGAACAGTTGATAGTCTAATTTCTAAGACCTGGTTTTTAGACTCTGCGGCCTCTAGTTCCATTCTTAATGTTTCCTTTGATGATATCTCTCTCTTCAATCTCATGATTTCTTCCTCTAATGTCTTAACAATTGCAATCATCTTGTCACTTGTCTCAACACCGTTTTCACAAACATTTGATATCAAAAGATTTTCATTTTGAGCTTGTTGTTTTAATTCTAAAGATATACAATGTTGTTCTAGTTGATTAAAGCGTTGAGAAAGTAAATTATAAGAATCTTGTAGCTTTAAAAACTCAGCGTTAGATTCGTGACAAGAATGATTATCTACCTCATTTACAGTTTCAGCAACATTTACAGAAATATCACAAACATCATCACAAATATCCTCACAAATATTCACAGCATCACAATTAATCATAGTGGATGTAAGCTCATTCGAATAATTAACATTTACAGTAGTAAGCACATCACACGAGATTACTTCAGACAAGAATCGGTCATATTCGGTTAAAATCTTTTCCTTTTCAATTAGTTGCAGTTCGTAAGCGGTGTCCATTTCATAAAACACTTTTTGAACTTCCCCAATTTCAAACTGAAGATTTTCCTTAAGAGATGCAAAACTTCTTTTTAGACTTTCGACAAACGGATTGATCTCAGTTTTAAACACCTCGTTCATGTGTTCGAAAGCCCATTCTCCGGCGTTTAAGCCATTTGAAGTCGTACATTCCAAGATGACCTTGTCAAAGTTAGTAAAGTATCGATTAATCTCTTGCAAGTTTAACCATACAGTGCTAACAGGTGGAAGGTTCTTTGGAATTTCCTTAGGACCTTCCATGTTGACAAGTGTAGGAAATGTACTAGGGCTTTCTTCCTCTATCATGTAGGTTGGTGCTGTAATGAGATCTTTGTCCATATGGAAGCGAACTCTAAAATCAGTTTTAGCAAGCTCCTTATTCATTTTAAAATAATCACAATCGGGATATTTTGCTGAATTGTATGACCGATCCTCATCAACTAGATCCTTACTTGTTCGATCATTGGGAAAAACAATCGGGTCTAAAGCCAATCCTAATTGAGTTGCATTATAAAGTCTAGGACTATGTCTTAACGCTTGTTTTGCATATCGTGGATTAGGGGGAAGGCCTTTTAGACGTGATAAATTAAACTCTTTAAACGAAGCATCAAATAAGTGAACTAGTTGTGAAGCAGCGTATTGTCTTAACAGCAAGTAGTCTAGACTTCTAATCTTATTAGTAGCATTAATCTCCATTTCAGTCTTCTTAGATTCGAGTAATTCAAAATCAGTTTGAAGTTTTTGAAAATTAGTGACCACTAACTCCTTTTCTCTAAGTTCACTAGACAGATTTGCTCTTAAGTTTTCGATTTCTTGCAAGTGACCCATTTGTTTGTTTCTAAAGTGATCATATTCGAGATTTGTGAGAACACTAGACGAAGGCACTAATTCCAAAGTTTGTACTTTCTCATTGCTTAAGGCAAGCTCATCAGACAAATTCTTATTCTTAGCTAAGGTTTCTAAGAGTGCAGCATTCATTTGGCTAAGTAATGTAGCAGGAACCATGACCAAATCTTGTTGAGCAGAAGTAGGCGTATGCGAACTGGGTCCCGGTTGTGATTCACTCAAAGTCTGGGAACTCACATTGATATTGCTATCATTGTTTGTCTCCTCATTTGAAAGACTCACCACCGAAGATTCATTCGAATCAGCACTCTCTTGCCCAACTTGATGTGGTTGAATACTAGCATCAGTGGCATTATCGGTGTTATTAATAAGTACCTCAGATTTCTTATCTGGCCCTAAGCTGGAGAAAGTTGCCATGAAAGCAGCCTTTGCAGTTTGAAAGTCATCACAGTCGGAATCATACGCATCAAGATCATCGGCTTGATAAGCTGCATTTTGCGTAGTGACAACGTCTTGTTCAGCAATCCCTGGGTCAGCAAGAAATGCAAGCTCCTCTTCATCAAGTTCCCTTCCTTGCGCCTGAGCATTTACCAGATATATCTTTTCTGCAAACCACTGTCCATCCCTTCTCCTCTTGGGTTTCTTACAATCCCTGGACATATGACCCTCTTCCTTGCAGTTGTAGCATGTGATCATTCTCAACTTGCCTGTATTAGCCCGTGGAGGATTATTGACCATTGGAGCAGGAGCAGGATTGGCGGTGCGAACATTGGTTGATGTGGAAGTTCTCCCCTGATATGGCTGAATTGGCTGAACCATTACCCTGCCATTCTCAATTGTAGCTTGTTGGCGAGAATTGGATGAATTCCTCAACTGATTGTTGGTAGGAGCTGATCCTCTGAATCCTCGTTTGCTTAAAGTTCTTGTGAGATAAGCAGACATAGTAGTTAGCACTTCAACTGGGTCAGCTCCTTGTTGGAATACAGGAACTGGGACTTCCTCATCATCACAATAAAGTGCTTGATCTGGATAAGCTGCATAATCAGTAGAAGGAATACTCATTTGATCAGGGTAGCTTGTCGGATATGCTGCATAAGGTGCAACATTTGCTGGATGAAGTTGTGAAGCATACTGTGGTGAGGATGCATTGAACCGATATTGTTGCTGATGTGAGGTGGGTGGTTGTGGTAGGATCGAGTATTGGGGAAAAGCTGGTGTCATGTAAGGTGATTGATGATAAGCTTGATGTCCCAAGATATAAGGTGTGTTGTTGTGAGACAAGCTTGGTTGATTCGCCATCAAAGCTAAGGAATCTGGGTACATACCTCGAGGAGAACGGTGCATAATCACATGCTTCTCATGCTGCTTAAGGAAGGCATATATTTGATCCAAGTTGCACTTATGCAGATCCCTGGTTAACTTGACATCAGTAATGTACTCACCCCATTCAGCTTGAGGTAGAGTATTCAAGAATTTGGTGTTAACCTGGAATGGTGCGATCACAAGATTGTATACATTCAGATCATTCATGAGTGTGGTGAATCTGAAGTAATAATCGTGAAGTGTTTCCCCTGGGTTGTAGGTGAATCTATCAAACAAATCATACAGCTGACACTCCCTTTCTTGTTTGGTGAGAGACGTGCCTTGTAGCAACACCTTAAGACGTTCCCATAGATCCTTTGCCACCGTATACTGACTCACCATCCTATAGATGTCATGGGGAAGAGCTTGGAGAATTGTTTGAAGAGCTTTTTCATCTGCATCTGCAACAAGTTGTTGAGCTGGAGTAAGTTCTTCAAATTCTCGTGGTCTAGTCACGTTATCAACCGTAATGGTACCATAGTCGAGTGGACCATTCAAAATCGATTTGACCATAAGCCTTCCGTATGTCGGTTTCCCCTTTAGATATTGCATCATTCGACCTTGCCATGCCTCAAACACCTCTTTAATAAGCATAGGTGGACGGCTATCAGTTCCCGTTATGATTGATATATCCGTAAGAGATGTCATCTGAGGCATTACTGAATTTGGATTCATTTTGTTTTTCTTCAAAGAAACAGAGATTATCGGTTGATCGAGCAGTGAAGTAAAGCTTGTGAATTGTGTTGTGTTTTTGTTGTATGAAACCAAGATTAAATCCTCTAAAAAAAAATCGTCGAAAAAACAAGCAAAATCACCCTTGATTCGGAACTTTTTGTTGATTCGGAAGATTACCTTGATTCGGAACTTTTTGTTGATTCGGAAGATTACCTTGATTCGGAACTTTTTGGATTGATTCGGAACTTCTTGGTTCGGAAGTTATTGATCCGGAACTTTGGCTTGATCCGGAACTTCTTGACTCGGAAGTTCTTGGTTCGGAACTTTGGCTTGAT
The DNA here is from genome assembly GCA_025667525.1 of Glebionis coronaria. Classification (NCBI taxonomy): domain Eukaryota; kingdom Viridiplantae; phylum Streptophyta; class Magnoliopsida; order Asterales; family Asteraceae; genus Glebionis; species Glebionis coronaria. The sequence continues at coordinate 3,938,339 of JANFOE010000193.1, forward strand.
CCGGAACTTCTTGACTCGGAAGTTCTTGGTTCGGAAGTTTCTTGATCCGGAACTTCTTGGTTCGGAAGTTTCTTGATCCGGAACTTCTTGACTCGGAAGTTCTTGGTTCGGAAGTTTCTTGACTCGGAACTTCTTGGTTCGGAAGTTTCTTGATTCGGAACTTCTTGACTCGGAACTCCTTGATCCGGAAGTTTTGCTGAATGAACAGAAACTTTGTCCGATGAACAGTAGAACAGTAAAACTTACGATTAAGCCCAGATTTTGACCAAATAACCCAAAAAGTTTTGTGCTTTCGACTAAAATAAGTAACAACTAATACTTATCCACTAATCCCAATCACAAAAACATCAAAAACACCAAGAATCAAGATGATTTTTCTTAAAGAACACTAATACAATCAAAAACTAAAAAACCACACAAATCACCACCTTAAATCACCCCATAGCTCTTGATACCAAATGTAGAATATTGATAATCAATGAATCTATGAAGGGGTTTGTTAATTTCTAGAGAGAGAAAGTTAGAGAGAGAAAGTGAGAGAAACTATGTGAATTTTATTAAGTGGAAATTAAGAAATGATAACAACCAACCCCTTTCCTTAGTGGAAAGGGGTATTTATAGTTCCAAGTCATAAGTGGACTTGGGCCGGTCCATGACAAGCCCATGGACCGGTTCTTACTTAAGTTAATAAGCAAATAATAACTAATTACTAACTACGAGCTATTACAACATAAATCATATTGTGGAGTGACCGATACTTCTAATATACGTTAAAACGTATTTCTAACAATGCATTAATCGAAGTTTTGTCCACCGGAACGAAAACTTGAATAGGAGGTCGAGTGAGGAGGAATTCAAGAAAATTTAACTTCTCATACACATGAGCAAGTTCAATTTGTTGAAATCGGCAACAATCACACGAGGATCCATGATGCAACACAAAATCGTTTGATGGGGGTATGGCATCAAACTTAGGGATTAGTGGTGGTGGGGTAAAGGGTTTGGGAGTGTTTTCACAATGCCTTGTGAGGTTTGAGAAGGTGGAAAGGTCATTGAGTTGGGGGGTATTGAAGGATTGTGGTGGTGGTGGAACATTTTCTTTATCTCTGGTGATGGGGTTTATGGTATAAGTCTCATTCCAATACTTGATTGGAGAGAAGGTAGGGTTTTTGGGTGGTTTGGACGAAGATGGTTCATTCTTCTTAACCCAAACGGGTCGAACCGAGATTTTCGATTTCTTTGAAAGCTTGGATGAGGAAGCTTTGTGTGAGTGGGGTTGTGACAAAGAAATGTCAAGGTTAGGAATGTAGGAGTTAGGCATTGTGAGAGTGTGAGAATGATATCTCAAGGTTATGTGAGAATGAATTCTCAAGGTTGTGTGAGAATGAATTCTCAAGGTTGGGAAGGTGTGAGAATGAAATCTCAAGGTTGGGGTATAAGTAAAATGTAATCAAGGTAAGAATTTGAATACAAAATGTGTAGTGTCAAGGAATGTTTAGTCAATTTGAGTAAACAAGGAATCTTGACTGGGAATAGGGTTTTATAAGTTTTGACCAAAAAATCGTCAAAAGCCACATTCTGGCCGCGGTACCTTATATGGGCCGGCGGTTCCATATCACTAAGGAACCGCGGGTCCTTAAGGAACCGCGTCCAGTGGACTTTAAACCATGTTTTTCCTGGGTTTTGGAAAAACTAAGACTTTTTCAAAAAAAAGTTGCAAATCTTGGAATTTTACCTCTATTAGAACCAAAATATGCTAGGGTTGCCTAAAGCAACACATTCACAAAGAATGTCTTGACAAAGGATGACAAAATAATTTAGATATCATTTTGAACCAATTTTAGTCAAGTTTAGGGGTTGTGATAGATTTAGGTTCAATTTTAATTTCAAATTAAAGTTGATTAGTGTGCACAAAAGGATAGAATCACACAAAGCTAAATCCATAAGTCAACAACACGAAACATTCATTAGTGAAACAAGTACAAAGATAAATAAAACTAACTAATACATAGCTAGCTTATCATTAAATCTAGATTGGTGGTTTTCTTTGGCTTGTTGTTGAAAATCTTTATTAAAAGAACTCCATCATTCATCTCCTAGGAGGAGGCATGGAGAACAAAGCAAGCAAGAAATCTTGCAAACCCCTATGTAGTCCATACATATCCATCCTTAGGTTTTAGATGAGGAAGTGGTTGTAGAGACAACATGGACATCTAGGATCATGAGTTTGTTGAAACCCAAAGTAAGGATCACCCAAGAGGAGGGAAAGAGGGACACCCAAAATTGGGATGTTTGAGTTGGGTGGAGGTGGAGGAGGCAAGTTCTCCAAGGGTGAAGTGGGTGAAAGTGGAGGCATATACCCCAAAGGGAAATGTGTGAATGTGGAGGTAAATCCTCTAAAGTTAGTGAAATTGGTGAGTTGTGAGGGGTAAATGGTGAAGTCACCAAAATGTCATCAAAGTCATTCCCAAAAGGAATGCTTTGGATTGGTTGAGGTTGTGTGGTCACTTCCAAGGGTGCACTTGGAGTGAAGGGTGAAGAAAGCTCATTCATTCTAGAATTGAATGAAGAGGAGGTAGAACCAATAGAGTGGTTAGTACCATGGGTGGAGGAGGTCTTGCATGGTGCAAGAGGTGGGAAAGGTGATGAAGAAATGAGGATAGGAGCATTCTCATTCTTAGGTGTGTGGAAAGGTGAAGAGTTAGGCTTAGCTACCTTAACCCTTATTTTGAGTGTTTTTCTTAGGGTGAAGGTCTTGGAAGTGTTTGAGGTTTTGGTACACACCATGGTTGATTAGGGTGGTTTAAGGTTTAGGGAAGTATGTTTGATGTGTGAAGAACATGGCAAACAAGGTGGGTTTAAATGGGTGAGGGGATGATCCAAACTAGTAATGGGTTAAAATCATTTTAGGTGAATAATGAATTTAGGTAACCTAGTTTAGGAAATGTGCAGTTTATTACTGAAAATCATGCAAGGTTTACACAAAATTAAGAAAACAGTGTAAAGCAAAGATGTTGTCGTGCACAGTCACCGGCGGTTCTTTATCTAGGACCGGCGGTACCTTATCGATAAGGAACCGCGGGTCGATATGGAACCGCGACCAGAAGGTTTTCAAAAATTTCCCATTCCAGTTTTTGATAAACCCAGATTTTTCCCAAAGGTTTCACAAGCCAAAGTTAACTACAGATCATAATCTAATAAGCTAACTATCATATGGCATGCACAAAGCTATGTAAAACACAAACATGATGGCATAATAAACGTTAAGGATCAAAATAAATGGTAATCCAAGCATGCAACACAAGTTAATAAACAGCTAAACCAAAGTGTTAATAACCAAATGTTTAACCATCAAATCCAAACTTTGATAAAACTTCAAAGTCTTCACCTCCTTTTCTTTCCTAAACCCTTGATCATCTTTCCCAAATAATTGAACCCTTTTCTTGACTCCACTCGGTGTTCATGTAATTCTCCCCGGGTTCTAAGATTCTCACGATAAAGATGCTCCATATTGAGATCTTCAGGAACATCAATAGAAGGGTGAGGAGGAGGAGCTAAGTCTTCAAAATCATCCTCGAATTGATTTGAGGATGGATGGGAGTTGCTCGAAGAGTCAAAGTGAGAACTAGGACCGATGCCATCACCATCACTTGGTGGCATATCGGTGTCCTCCTCACCCGGCTCTTGATGATCGGATTTTCTCGAACCACGGTCACTTCTTGGCTTTCGTTGATACGCCTCTTGAATAGGCAACATAACCCGTTGAACCGGGTGAAAGCGAGAAAGATCGAGTTGAGGAAAATCTTGACCAACCCTTCTAAAGAGGCGAGTAAGAAGCATAGCATAAGGGAGGTTTGGTTTGGGTTTGGAAAGAGCATAATTTATACGTCGAGCGATGTAATATGCAAGATTGTACTTGGTGGAAGTAAATAGGCAAAACAACATATTCCCCATGCAAGCCGGAATATGATCCCGGTTCCCACCAAGACAAAACACATTTTCCCTAAGAATGTTTGCCCATTGGAGCATGTAATCCTTAAGGTCGCTTGAGAGCACTTCATACCTATTCACATTTCGCACATTTGTATGAAGGCTTCTCACAACATTTCCACTACGCTCTTTCGTGATGATTTCAAGGATGAAATTTAGATCAACTTCGGTGGTGTCATTTGGAGGTTTATCGTTTGACTCCAAGAGAGCATCTAGTCTCCACTTATCCGTGAAACGACATGTGCCTTCAAATGGCACACCAAGAATATCACCAAAGTCATCGAGGGAATATTGAATGATTTCACCATTCAACAAGAAACGAATAAAGATTTGGTCGTTGATTTCAAGCATGGAGTAAGTACTGAAGAACTCAAGAAGGAACAAGGGATAAATTACCTCGTCTATGTAAAGCAAACAATCAAACCCAATAAGCTCGAACATAGAGTTGATATAATTATCTCCCGCTATTCTTGGATCTACAATCCTACCCTCATGGAAACAACGAGAGGAAAGGGATGGAAAAGCGTTTTGGAGTTGAGAGGAAACTAAGGTTTGAGAGATGTCGGGCATATAATCTCTAGTGAATTGATGATCTTTTTGATATTGAGAAGGCATGATTAAGTACCTAAATACAAACACAAGACAATATTTCTCCAATCACTCATATGAAAATCAAAAGTGAAAACGAAAAATGAAAATGTGTTATATCAATTTCTTGACAAACATAGGATTGAATCCATATCATTTTCATGTTCACAATGTGTCTATTCCATCATTGACCAAGAACACATGATCTATGTTATATCAACAATGGATTAGAACATTGGTTTTTCAAAACAAGGTTTTTAGGTAAGCATTAACAATGTCATTACCTACTTGTTCATGGGTTCATCTCAAATCCATAATTTAATCAAAATCATTTAGCCTAAATTCGGATTTGTTCTACAAGTGGGTTTTAGTGAAATCTTAATGAATATCAACCTAAGGAATCATAGTAAGATTACCATGTCAACCCACATTCCTATTAAGGTTTTAATTCAATTTCATTTTTAAAAATCCCCAATTATGAAAGGATGAACCCTAGAACAAAATAGATGAAATTGAAAGAAAATACTTATAATTAATTGATGTTAGATGAAGGATGAGTGAAACCCACAACTTGGAATCAATTAATTTGAGTGATTGAAGGTTTTGGAAGCTTCAACAATGGTGGAAAAAGTAAAACCCGTCGGCTGTGTGTTTTTGGGAGAGAGAGAGTTTGGTTTGAAAAAGAATAAAAAACACAAACTGGCGCTCTGACAAAAGTTACTGCCCGCGGTACCTTATCGATAAGGAACCACGGGTTTGAGCCGCGTAGACAAGGAACCGCCTACAGAGGCAGGTTTCTATCTCTGAAAAACGCCAAATTTTGAAAATCCAGTTTTTCTAAAATACTTAAAATTAAATCATGAGCCTTTTAGAATATCATTGGATCATCATAACACTAAGCAATATGCCTTAACGAAGGATTACGAGTTAAATCAAGATCGAAAAGAATCGAAACGGACAAACGACTACTCGTAGCAAAACGACTAAGTGGAGAGAAATCAAGGGAAGTGAATCAAGACTAGGATCAATGCTCAAGGGATTAATGACAATCTTCAAATAGTGGTAACGAGGAGCTTGTGTCATATATAGTGGTTTAAGACGTGCCTTTCCGGCGAAACGTTAAACGGCTTTGGTAATGAATAAGCACAAAGCAATTATTCAAGTATAGACTAAGATCACTTTCAATAATAGTCTTAGTCTAAACAAAAATATGAGCACGGTATTAATTCACTTTCTCTCCCACAAAGGGCCTACTAACCGTATGGGTGCAAACCATAGAAATCATGCTTGATACTTTAAGCTTCTACTAACTCACTCTACATCACCATAGTGAGTCAAGTATCCAAGCAATGAAGGTTTGAGAGGATAAAGGAAAAGAAGCACAAACCACAATTAGATGTCAAGGCAAGGATGCCGAGAACAAGCACATAGTCAAGTAATGATCAAAAGAATGATCAAAGGGCGTGTGGGAGAACGAAAGCGTACCTTGGCCACAAAGAGCAATCCATGAAGGAGTAAGTGTTATGCCCAATCAATGACTATGATGAGTACTAAGTCTTCAAGGACTAGTATCATTCCCAATCATCTTGGTATCATCATTCAAAGATGTTAAAGATCAATGAAGATGATTCTTCTACAAGTGCAAGTAACTCAATCCACAACCAATTAAGTGATTGATCTTCATGAGTACCTACACAAAGCAAGATGCAAACTAGTAGATACATTTCAAGAGTATATCTAAAATGCATAAAGGCTACTAATCTTAAGTGGGATGCAATATTATCAATTAAAAGACCTATTTTTCAAAGAAAACATAGTTTTGACCAAAGAGAAACTTTAGTACAACTAGACCTTCTAATTTGAGGAGACAATGGATCGATCCAAGTTTTAAAGTACAATATACTTCAAAGATCTTGAGTGACCATCGCTCTGATACCAATTGTAGAAACTAGAAGGGGGGGTTGAATAGTTTCTCTTCGATTGGTGACCAAATTAAAATTGCTTTCAATTTGGTTTGTATCAAAACTATCTTTTACTTAAAGCTAAGTTGCATAATGATTAGGTTCAATTGAAATGCACTAGCAAGAATAATAAGCAAGTATAATGATAATGAAATAAGTAAAGAGCAAGGAAGGAGACAACCTAGTGGGAAGACACCAAGATTTATAGTGGTTCGACAACGAGGCTCTATCCTCGTTTCTACTCCACTCCTCGAGTACACCTACTCGAGATTTCCACTATATCCACAAGCTCCCTTCTCGGCGGAGAAAACCTTACATCGTTGCTTACATTATTTTCCGACACTAAGCTAAATGTCGAGACCTAATCTTTAGCTAGGACCAATCTACACGACGTTGCCTACTTCACAATTTAACGACACAAGGCTAGATGTCGAGTTCTAATCTTAAGGTAGAACCAATCTTCACGACGTTGCCTACTTCACCATTTTACGACACAAGGCTAGATGTCGAGTTCTAATCGAAAGCTAGAACCAATCTTCACGACTCTTCACTTTGAAGCTAAGTGAGAACTTCACACAACACAACTACTAATCACTTTAAAGTTTAGTGAGAACTCACAAGACACAACCACATCACTTTATAGTTTAGTGAGAACTCCTAATCAAATCTATTACAACTCAACTAGACTTATCCAAGTACACACATGTAGCTTGGATTTACACAACACAAATCCAAGCAAACACATATGCAATGGATGTACACAACAAATCCAAGTATTCACAAATAACTTGGATGAACACAACTAGTCCAAGTATTCATAAATACATTGGATTGACCTAAAACAAAAAGGTATCATGATGAATATGACTAGCTCATAAATTCATCTTTATCACTACACTAGTGAGTGAGTGATCTTCTCATTGGACATGGTAAAGAAGGGGATCAAGAGGATAATCATATGTAAACATCCTTAACAAATTAAGTGATCATTTACTAATGATTATGCTATAGAAAATAGAAAAAGGGCTGAGAAAAACGTCCAAGAGGCTTACTGGAAAATGAGATTTGACCCACTATTTAAAGGAGACAAAGTTACAACAGATCTATAACGGCTACTGTGCGCGGTACCTTATCTCACCCCGCGGTACCATATCGCTAAGGTACCGCGTAGGTACTTAAGGTACCGCCACTAGACTCCGCTCCGTTTTTTGTCTTTTAGTGGGGTGGGAATATCTGAGGTATTTGAACCCTTCAAAGGATATTCTAACAGCATTTGGAATATGCCATTTTCAAATTTTCATTTTCCATTCTAATAAAACATTTTCTAAAAAAGAAAGTTTATTAAAAAGTCTTTTGTCTTATTAACAAAAGTGAGTTTTAAGGATAATCATTTTGATGATCACTAAGTATGATTAAGAAAGGTTAGTGATATGATTATTACCTTGATGATAGTGTTAGTTAAATAATTCATTTTGTGTTTCTACACTAAATGTGTTGTATGGTTTGTTGTGATCAAAACTAAGAAAGATTAGTTAACACTAATAATGTTTTTAGGCATTACTTGCATTAACACAAAGGTTAATAAGGTTTGGGCTAAAGAATGGGTAAGAGAGTGGGCTGGGGGTGGTTTGGGTTTGGGGGGCGGGTAAATGGATATTAGTGGGTTTGGGTAAATGGGTATTAAAGTTGGTGACGTGGCAGATGGTGATTGGAGGTGAGAGTTTGTATGTTTGACAGGTTTGGTCCCCATGGTTCTTAAAAACTTGTAAATAAAGTTTTGCTAGCTTATACCCCATTCTCTTCACAAATAACTTTAGGCAAATAACAAATTGGCCCTTTTGACTTTCATAATCTTGGAAGAAGGACTATTCATGCAATTTGATAAATCTTCAAGGGCAATATTTGACAAACTTCAAACTTCAAGAATCATTCTTGTATAATATGGTTTTTCTTCAAGGACCAATTATGACAAGTCTTCAAACTTGGAGGACTATTCTTTTCATTTCTTCAAACTTGAGGGTCTTCTTGGAAAATTCAATACTCTGGTCCAGTTCATTGTGCGGCTTCTTTTCCCGTGTTCGTTTTTTATTGATTCTTGTGATCTTTTGTTATTTTCTCAATATCCGTACCTAAAATACACAAGCAACAAACCCAAGCATATATTTGGGTATTTTCATGATATTTAATGCATTTTAAGCTCGATTTGGACAATGAGACTATGTATAAAAGCAGTCTCATCAGGATGCATCACAATAAACAACAAAATCATCCGGTCCGTCAGGAAGTGTTAACACTGGGGCATTACACAATTTCTCCTTTAGTAAGCAAAAGGCTTGTTCTTGCTCTTCATTCCAAATGTATTCCTTGTTCTTTTGTGTAAGCAGGGTTAAAGGCTTAGCAATTTTAGAGAAGTTTTCAATGAATCTGCGATAATATCCGGCTAATCCAAGAAATGAACGGACCTCAGTAGGCGATTTAGGAGATTTCCAATTCTTAACTGCTTCAACTTTACTAGGATCTACGTGTATACCATCCTGATTTACCACGTGTCCTAAAAAATGAACCTCTTTTAACCAAAATTCACACTTAGTGAATTTGGCATACAACTTTTCTTTCTCCAAAAGACTTAAGATTGTTCTAAGATGATTTTCATGATTTTTTTCTGATTTCGAGTAAATGAGGATGTCGTCAATAAAGACTATGACAAACTTGTCAAGGTAGGGTTTGCAGACACGGTTCATTGGATCCATAAAAACGGCAGGAGCATTGGTAAGACCGAATGGAATAACAGTAAATTCAAAGTGTCCATAACGGGTTCTAAATGCGGTTTTGGAGATGTCACTTTCATGCACTCTTAACTGATGATAACCTGAACGAAGATCTATCTTGGAAAAACAACAAGCACCTTGCAATTGGTCAAATAAGTCGTCTATACGAGGGAGAGGGTAACGATTCTTGATTGCCAGCTTATTCAATTCTCTGTAGTCTATACACATTCTCATTGCACCATCCTTTTTCTTAACAAAGAGCACAGGCGCTCCCCACGACGAATGACTCGGCCTGATGAAACCTTTCTCTTGTAATTCCTTAAGCTGATTCGATAATTCATTCATCTCAGACGGGGCTAAACGATAAGGCGATTTGGCAACAGGCAGTGCACCCGGAATAAGATCGATACGGAATTCAACTTCACGCACAGGAGGTAATCCCGGCAAGTCGTCTGGGAAAACTCCAGGAAATTTACAAACGATACGAATGTCATCAAGCTTTTTCTGATCAGCCTTGATAGAAAGAAGAGAATTCGGATTGTCATCCGGATTCTCACCGCGAAGTTCTAAGATTTTACCCGAAGAAAAAGGAATACGCAAGATTCGCTCAGAACAAACAATGACAACACGATGAGGCGCTAACCAATCCATACCAACAATAACATCAAAACTGCCGAGACGCGTCGGTAAAAGGTCGATTAAAAACAAATAACCAAGCAAATCAAGGGTACAGCCACGCAAGACTATATTGGTACTAACAATCTTACCGTCTGCTAATTCTACTTCATAACTAGTGTCTAAAGCAGAAGGAGTAATATCAATGAAAGGTGTGAAAGCAGAAGACACGAAACTCTTCTCAGCACCGGAATCGAATAAAACACTAACATAATGATCGTTAAGCAAATACGTACCCGCGACCACCTGAGGATTCTGTTGAGCATTATTTCCTACATGGTACACTCTACCTCGAGCTCCATCGTTCTGTGGATCCTTAGTCTTTGGACACTTACACTGGATATGACCTTTTTCACCACAACTATAGCACACTGGGTTGCAGTTTACTTCCTTATGGCCAAACCTATTACAAACTGTACATCTGGTAGGACACACACCGACAGGGTGATGCCAATTACATCGATCACACTTAGGCAGATTCCTAGTATAACCTCGTCTGCCAGCAGGAGTAGCAGGAGCAATAGGAGCAGCAAGAGTAACAGGGGCAGCAGGAGTAGCAGGAACAGCAGTAGCAGCAGGGGCGGCTGCGTACATGGTTGTTGTCTCTTGTCTCTTGTTGGTTTGTTGGTTATTGTTCTTGTTGGAGTTTCTATTGTTGCTTCGGTTGTTGTTACGGTTATTGCCCTGATTATTCCTTTGATTGTTTCCTTTATTCTCCTTCCACTTTCGTTTGTTGTCAGCATTTAACTTAGCAGCTTTACCTTCCACAGACTGGTCGACCAATTCACGAGCCATGTTCACTGCTTCATGTAGGGAAGAGGGTTTTGATGAAGTAATGTGTCCTTTATTCCTTTCAGGAAAGCCCTTGACATACCTTTTTATTTCTTCTTCTCATCTGGAACTAGTTCAGGACACATTAAGGCCAACTCATGAAACCTATTAGTGTAGGCTTCAATATCATCATTCTTCATTTGTAAGTTCCATAGCTCGTGTTCCATCCGAGCTATCTCAGTCTCAGGGCAGTACTCAGTAGTCATCATTGTTTTGAACTCGCTCCAAGGGATTTGGTTTGCATTATCAAGACCTAAGGTTTTAATATTTCCATTCCACCAGGTGAGTGTTATACCTTCCAAAGTACTAGCAGCATAAATTACCTTATCCTCTTCAACACACTTTCAAGTTCCAAATACTTGCTCCATCTTTTCAAACCATCGTGTCAAACCAACGACACCTTCGGTCCCTTTGAAGGAGTGGGGTTTTCCAGACATGAAGGTCTTGTGTGAACATCCTTTTGTACTTGAAGAACCTTCAGCTTTAGTTTGAGTCTCCCAGCTCTTTTCGTATTCAGCAACAGCTTTCTTTACCCTTTTTGCAATAACTCTCCCCATAGTAGCCCGGCGGGGTCTCCTGGGTCCATCAGCTCTACGAATTCTGGTAGGCGGCATGTTTTTGTCAACAACACAATATAAAATTCAGTGTGAACTTGTATAAGTATGCTATTTCAAGATTCATGAAATTGGAGAAAATAGAATAAGAAGAGATTTTAGGTATGCATAACTGATTGTCAACAAGGAATGCAACACTAAGGAGGGGAATATATATAATATTAAGCAAGAGGGGTTTGGAAGGAGGTAATACGTATCACAATGAAACCAATATAATATTTCAAATGAAATCAAGGTATGAAACATTATAACAATAATCAAGATAAACAATAAGGATTAGAGAGTTACCCGCGCAGATATTGAACAACATTGGCAGATTCTGTGTTTGACACTTGTAAAGCACGAAATATATTGATATTTAGTTATAGACCAAGTTTTGAAAATGACTCAGTTCTCTATAACCATCGCTCTGATACCAATCTGTGAGACCCCCAAAATCTGACATGGAACAGTTAGGCAACGAGGGGATCACACGTCAAGGTACAAGTAACAATGAGTTATAAATGACACAAAAATTACGCAATAAAAGACATATATATTACATCACAATTTATCAGAGTCTAGAAACTTTGGTCCCATAAGTTTTGAAACATAACAAAGTACCACAACATCCTAGTTTAAAGTTTTAAGGTAACGAAAGATCAGCGGAAGACTTTAACAACGTCATTTATAACAAAGCATAAACATATCACAACACATATCTTTCCAAGCTGCCAACATCCTGCGGTACCTCGTCCAAGCCCATTAAGAAGTATTACCTGAGATTAAAACATGTAAAACCCGTCAATAAAAAGTTGAGTGATATTCATAGGTTTAGAAAGCTAAGTAATGGAACACAATATACTTTGTAAAAACAAGTACTGGGGGATGACTATGTACATTCTCCATAGTCATGATATATTATTGCTACTTAGTTCATGAACCGAAGCTTAACTCAGTGTAAGTTCCTCTAGTGAGTATCCAGCCTAATACTCAAGTATAAACAAATGTAAGTGCGTCAAAGTAATCGGGATGGGGATAGTCAATCCCGATGGATCCACCCACAACATTCGCGCTTCGCGCAAAGCACACCGGATAATTAACGGTTCATGATCAGGTGAGGAAACTTAAGGCTAGAGACTAAAACCAATAATATCAATGAATTCATCTGGCAGTATACAGTTCTGGACAGCATACAGTTTAAAAGATTATGTTCCAACATGTTAATCTCACCCCGTGTTTTGAAACAATGAACAAGTAGCTAGAGGGGCTATGAACTCACCTTAGCTATACGGTGGAATCAACACGAAACTGGAGGGCTCAGTAGAAACAACAGAAAATCAAGCAACCTTAAGTCATCCGAGACCTACGATAACGGGACGCGAAAGTTTAGAAGAAACGAAGTAAATGTTTATAAAAACACTTGAATAAATGAATACATAATCAAATTATGACACATGAGAAAACCAAGCAAGGGGTGCTTCTAAACTCCATCTAAAAATATACTTTTATTAGACAATGTACTCGATAAAAACTGCCGGCACATACCAAATGTACGGGCTGATCTACCTCACTTAGACGCGTCAAAAGTTTATGGTACTAACTGAGAAGCTCACTTAACATCTATAGAAAGACATATAAAAAGCTCGTCAAAAGTTTTACTTCTAAGACTCACTGACCGACACATCTTCGGGTTACAAAATTCGGACAGATTTACGTTAACTTTTCATACAACCGTTTTAACTTATTTAAACGACTCCGTTTACAAAACCGACACTCGTGTTTTAAAGTAAACTCGACCTATAAGGTAAACACCTCATTATCAGTAGGTTACACATTTCAAAACTTCAATTTAGAGTCCCCGAGATTCGATCCAAATATCGACAACAATTTTAGATTGTGTCGATACTCGTCTCCCGGTACACGAATAATCAAACTAACGCCATTTCCAACTCGTTTGGAGTTGGAAGCTCTAATTTATATCAAATCGAAACTAAGAAAAATATCTACATTCCTATCTCATTTGTTTAATAATAAAACAAGATTAAGTTACCCAAAACCTTCCTCAATTTTCTGCCTAAAATTGACACTTTAAAAATCATGTCAAATGATGTTTTCAACAAAATCTACTCAATTCCACTCATAAAGTCCTCCTAATATCATCCTTAAACATCCTAAACCCTTGCATGAAACAAAATCTAAAGATAAAAATCAAGAACTTAGACTTTTCAACATCAAAAACACAAAAATCTAGTCATGATCATCCTAAAACAATGATCAAACATCATTCCCACCAAGAAATCACCAAAAACATAAAGGTTGTTGCATGTGTATACATTTTGCATCTTTGGAATCACCTTCAAAATCTAAGAGGTGGTCTTTAATTAGTTTTGGCTAGATCAAGTTTAAGTTGATGATCAAAAGGGTGTTTTGGGTTGGGGTGTCACGGCAAAGAAGAAGAAGAAAGGGGTGGTGGGGTTTTTTTTTATTTAAAATAAAATGTGTTAGTTGTAGTGGAAGTAAAATGTATTTAAATGTCTAGTTAAGTGGAGGGACCATTGTTGCAACTTTTTAAACTTTAGGACCACAAAATAAATACTTTGTTAAAAAGTTGGAAATGACTATTAGTCAAATTTACAAATATTTACGAGGCTCGGGTTTCGTAAAAATACTCCTCAAAAGTTAAAACGCACCCAAAATAAGATAATATAGACTCCCGACTCGACTTATCACGACATTAAAAGAAAACATCGAAAACATCGAACATTGAACAATTGACAGTAAAAATATGAAATACAAGAATTTATTACTGTGCCCGTTATCAGTCTAGACTTAATACAATGTAAAGATAAATATCTTTAAGTCGAAAGATTTAGCCCTCGGTTCTCGTTCCGTTGATTCAAGTAAACGTTTGTAAAAATGCACGTGGGTGATTTTAAATCAAAATATTTGATTTAAATAATTATGGAATTATAAAATAAAAATAATTTTATAATTTCGAACAAGTACCAACAATGATTAAAATAATGAATACGAGTAAAATAATTACCAGGAGACTACGAGATCTCACACCATACCCCGAACCAAGGTCGGGGTTTCCCCTTGTTTGCTGCTGACATGACCATCATCATCACCATACCGAGACCATATGGTCTCGGTGGTGGGTAATAAGCCAAGCCGAGACCCCTTAGGGGCTCGGTTAGGCGTTGGCTCAACCACAACACCCCTAAAAACCCTTGTTTGATTTAACCCATAAACCTTAACATGTTTAGAATAATTGTTTTTAATTAGTTTAATTAAAAACACCATGATTTTATGTGATTCAATAAATCAAAACATAAAGAAAAGGGTTAAAAAGTTATATCGAATACGTGAAACAATTGTGCATGAACACACACGAATCCTTGCACAATATTCAAGATCAAAATCAACTCGGACACCCCTTTTGGTGTCCTTAAAACCGGCGGCCAAAGAGAGAAGGAAGAAAAGATTTTAGGGTTTTTTGTTATTTTCTTGTTTTGTGAATAATGACACAAGTTTTACCCCTTAACCCCTTGTTAGTAAATTTTGCATGGGCTAAGCCCTTGCTTCTATGTATGTCGCGGGTAGGGGCCCCACATGGGGTAACCCATACTTTTCTCGAGTCTAAATATTATAGTATGTGTTCGTGTTTTATCGTGTTCGTGTTTTATGTGTTCTAATTAATTATTGATCGTGACTTAATATATTTATTCGTGTTCGTAATAAATATATATACGTAACTAATATTAGCTCGTGATTAAATTACGTTCATGATTTCATGATCGCGTGTTCGTGATTATAATTATTATTTGAATAATTATCGTGTGTTCATACGTATTAAATACTTATCGTGTTCTAACACGTACGTAATACTTAAAATTCTTATACGTGAACGTAAACATGCTAGAAAAAGAAAGTTCTAATCTTGTACGTACGATCTAAAGGGTAATATTCATGGTAAAAGTATGCGGGTTTTACAATAAAAAAACAATAATACGCGGTTGTTTTTTATTTTTGGTAAATCCAACTAATTCGAAAAAAAGGTAATGTTAAGCAAATTTCACAGCTGATGAGTTCGAATATGATACTTTATTTTTATTTGTGTGAAATGAATAATGACTCTTAAAAATGATCTAAAAGAGTCTTAATATTAGGCAAGCAAGTGTTAGTGGTTAGTGAGTCGAGTAATACAATGATATCCAAACGGCAGAATGTTTTTCTCGAATTCTCGCTTAGTTTTGTTAAACTCTTTATCTGCTTCGCCTGAGAGGGCCGACAAGTCTTGAACCCAAGACCTCCAGAAAACTTTCAAAAAAAAATCACTTAGTGAATGGTGGTCAACTGAGCTAAGTCAGTTGGTTCAATACCATAGTTATATCTTCTTAGTGAGTTGTATAACAATACACGTTTTTTTAATCTGTATACCTCTTTTTATGTTTTCAGCTGGTTTCTTAAGTTTCGCTGGTTTTTTTACGTTTTCGTCTGTTTTGTTTTACGTTTCGTTATTTTTTTTACATTTCGTCACTGTTTTTATGATTCCTCGGTTTTTTATGTTTCCTCAGTTGTTTTTACGTTTTGTCTGTTTTTTACGTTTTTGTCAGTTTTTTACGTTTATGTCTTTACGTTTTCATTAGTTGTTTTGTCTGTTGTTTTCATAGTTTCTTTTACGTTTTCGTCAATTTTTCCTTTTTACGTTTCTGTCTAATTTTACGTTTGCTGAGGTTTTACGTTTCTGTTTTTTCTAAGATCGTGCGAAATGTTAAATAGTCCGTATATAGTTTAGGCCGAGTAATAGGTTGTGTTTTGTAATTGGGTTATTGAGTTGGGTTCCCCAACAACCCTTTATGTAACAAATTCCCAATGGATCAATCTCAACCATCTATCATCTTTTCATCTAACGGTCCAGATTATACCCTCCTCCAACACTAGAGGGGTAAAATAGTCCCCATATAAATAACAATATTTTACACACACAACCATTTTTATCTACAAAAATTAGGTCGGGTCTCCCACCCACCTACCTTCCGGCGACCACCTCCAACAACCACCCCAACAACTTTTTTCGGCGACCACCCCCAACAACCTACCTTCAACCACCAACCACCCCTACCACCTACCTTTTTCCGGCGACATCACATACAACACATCTACCTTCTTTTCTGGCGACATCACCTACAACCACCTACCTTCCATCTTTTCCAGCGACATCACCTACACCTACCTACAACCGCAAACAACCTTCTTTTCTGGCGACATCACCTACACCTACCTACAACCGCAAACAACCTTCTTTTCCGGCGACATCACCTACAACCACCTACCTTCCATCTTTTCAGGCCATCTTTTCCGGCGACTTACCACAGCGAAAAAACAGACATGGAAACTCAAATACAAAGACGAATTGAAGCTCAAATCGAAGAAGATGTTGCTGTGGTTCCAGTTACGCAAACTGATAATGCAGATCTAGATCCAGAACGTCACGTACTTGATGAAGATGCAGATCCAGAAGCTAATCTTGTCGAAAATATAGGTAAATGATTAGTTTGAGTTCTTTGAAAACAGAATCAGGCATGATTTGAATACAAATGCAGTAATAAATCTTTATTGTCGAAATCATGTTGAATCATGCTGATTCTGCATAATTCATGTCGAATCATGCATGATTCATGTCGAATCATGCATGATTCATGTCGAATCATGCATGATTCATGTTGAATATGCATGATTCATGTTGAACAAGCATGATTCATGTGGAACAAGCATGATTCATGTGTAATCATGCATGATTCATGTGGAATCATGCATGATTCATGTGGAACAAGCATGATTCATGTGGAACATGCATGATTCATGTGGAATCATGCATGATTCATGTAGAATCAAGCATCATTCATGTGGAATCATGCATGATTCATGTGGAATCATGCATGATTCATGTGGAATCATGCATGATTCATGTAGAATCATGCATGATTCATGATGAATCATGCATGATTCATGTGGATCATGCATGATTCATGTGGAATCATGCATGATTCATGTGGAACAAGCATGATTCATGTGGAACAAGCATACAGATCCTTCGGGTGTCTCACTATGAATGTATAAACTTGGTCTTGGAGTGCTGGTAGAACCTGTTAGAGAATAACAATTGTTAAAGTGCTGGTATAAACTTGGTCAAAAAATTTTAATAATACTAAAAATGATTCATGTAGAATCAAGCATGATTCATCATGAATCATTCATGATTCATCATGAATCATGCATGATTCATTATGAATCATGTTTCATTCAACATGAATCATGTTTCTACATGAATCATGCATGATTCATGATGAATCAAGCATGATTCATGTAGAATCAAGCATGATTCATGTGGAATCATGCATGATTCATCATGAATCATGCATGATTCATCATGAATCATGCTTGATTCATCATGAATCATGCATGATTCATGTAGAAACATGATTCATGTTGAATGAAACATGATTCATAATGAATCATGCATGATTCATAATGAATCATGCATGATTCATGATGAATCATGCTTGATTCTACATGAATCATTTTTAGTATTATTAAAATTTTTTGACCAAGTTTATACCAGCACTTTAACAATTGTTATTCTCTAACAGGTTCTACCAGCACTCCAAGACCAAGTTTATACATTCATAGTGAGACACCCGGAGGATCTGTATATTGGGAACCAATTGTTCCGGACGAGTTGTTACCTAAGCAGGGAAAAAGATTTGATACAATGGAGGAATGTATTGAGTTTTATTCTGCTTATGCTGAAAAATCAGGATTTGAAGTTAAAAAGTCCACGCAAAAAAGAAATAGGAGTGGTGACGTTAAATCAAAGTACATCATGTGTAACCGGCAAGGGGTTCCAAAAGACATAAATGTTAACACATTGGATCCTGCAAACAGTGGAAAGCAAACAAGGTATACAAGATATCGTGTAACAGGTTGTGAGGCACAAATAAAGGTTGATTTGGATTATGTTAAGAGAAAGTATGAAATAACCAAATTTGTTGCTA
Source organism: Glebionis coronaria (assembly GCA_025667525.1). Classification (NCBI taxonomy): domain Eukaryota; kingdom Viridiplantae; phylum Streptophyta; class Magnoliopsida; order Asterales; family Asteraceae; genus Glebionis; species Glebionis coronaria. The sequence continues at coordinate 3,956,809 of JANFOE010000193.1, forward strand.
AGCACAACCATCAAATGCTTCCGAAAGAGTATAAGCATTTAACAAAGAAACAAAGAAAAATGACTCATGCAGAAAGAGTGTTTGTTGTGAAAGCTTCAACAATGAAACTTGGGGAAACCAAGGCACATGCCGTGTATTCTAGTATCAAAGGGGGTGATGAGTATGTGCATGGAACTAGTGATGATTTTAAGAATCAGATAAGGGACGTTAATGAATATATAGGAGAAAGTGATGCGCAGATGCTTATAAATAAGATGGAAAACAGGAAGAAGTTTGTTCCAGGCTTTACGTTTCAGTATAAGGTTGAAAACAGCGAATTAGTTGCAATGTTTTGGGCGGACGAAGTAGATAAACGCAACTATGAAGAGTTTGGAGATATTATATCTTTTGATGCTACCTTCCGAACAAACAAGTAAGTTATTTATGATTCTGTTGAATATGAATCATGCATGATTCATGTTGAATCATGCATGATTCAACATGAATCATGCATGATTCAACATGAATCATGCATGATTCAACATGAATCATGCATGATTCAACATGAATCATGCATGATTCATCTGTTGAATCATGCATGATTCATCAGTTGAATCATGCATGATTCATCATGAATCATGCATGATTCATCATAAATCATTCATGTTGACTTTGTCTTTTTTGCATAATCTGTTATTTATTTTGTAATCGTACATTATTTTTAGGTACGATATGGTCTTTGTTCCATTCATTGGAATAGATAATCACCGAAAGTGCGTGAATGTTGGATCAGGAATGCTACTAAGAGAGGACACAGAAGCTTATACGTGGCTTCTAACATCGTTCATGACTGCTCACGAAAAACAACCAACAATGATTGTAACGGATCAAGATGGGGCAATGAAAAGGGCAATTGAAGCTGTTCTGAAAGAATCAAAACACAGATTATGCATGTGGCATATCATGCAAAAAATCCCATCAAAGGTATTGCCATTTTCATAACCTTTTTTGAATCATTCATGATTCTTATAAATAATCTATTATGATTTACTTACAGATATGTGAAGAAATTTATGATAAAACTAATTTCAAAGAACGTTTCAACAAATTGGTGTGGAATATGTTTATAGAGCCAAAAGAATTTGAAGCAAGATGGTCAATACTTATTGAAGACTTTAAGTTGGAAAAACACAAGTGGATGACAAAGATGTATGACCTTTGAAAAATGTGGTTACCAGCTTATTTTATTACGTCACCTCTGTTTGGCTTAATGAGAACTAATTCAAGATCAGAGAGTGAAAACGCGTTTTTTAAAGGTTTCACAAATCACGGGTCAACATTGGTCAACTTCATGATGTGCTATGAATCAGCAATGGAAAGGCAAAGGAATAAACAAGAACATCTAGATTTTAGAACTTTTGATGCTGCCCCAAGATATAAAACAATGTTAGAAATGGAAAGACATGCGGCTAAAGTTTATACAAGGACAATATTTCTGCTTGTTCAAACAGAAATGTATGAATCTATTTGGTCTTGTCAAATAGAAGAGTTTAAAAAGAACGAGGGAGTTGAGCTGGTTTTAGTTAGAGACACAAAGGCGGGTGCTTATAGGACATTATTCACAAAAGAAGGAAAAGAGATGGTTGTGCAAGAAGAAGACAAACTAATAGACTACAAGGTTAGTGGATTTTTTTAAACAATCATGCATAATTCATATATAATCAACAATGAATCATGCATGATTCATTGATGAATCATGCATGATTCATTATGAATCATGCATGATTCATTGATGAATCATGCATGATTCATTAGTGAATCATGCATAATTCATATATAATCAACAATGAATCATGCATGATTCATGGATGAATCATGCATGATTCATTGATGAATCATGCATGATTCATTGATGAATCATGCATGATTCATTGATGAATCATGCATGATTCATAATGAGTCATGCATAATTCATTAGTGAATCATGCATGACTTAGTAAGAATCAAGTATTAATAAGTTTTTTTTGGCATCAAAACAAGGTTTTGTGTTCTCTTGAAGATGGATCAGTTGAGTGTACCTGTATACATTTCATGCGTTACAGATTTTTATGTAGACATGTATTTTGTGTTTTGAAGAACCGTAATGTTCGAATAATTCCGGAGAAGTACGTTTTAAGGCGTTGGAGGAGGGATTTGATAACACTTTCATTAAGAAGAAGCACAAACAGATATGGAGAGAAAAACAAAGAAATAGAAATATTAACAAATGAGGCTAATTATGTAGTAGATGAGTGTTTGTTTTTGTTGAGTAAAGATAAAGAAAAGATGTCGCAATTTGTGGAAAAGCTCAAAACTATAAAGAATGAATTTGAGGTTCAAGTGCCAAGGCCTCCTTCACAGAAAACGGCAGACATGATTGAAGATATTTATGCAGTTCAAAAGCCGAATAAGAATACTGTAAACAATTCTCATGTTGCTTCAATACGAGGTGCTAAGAAAGGAGAACATGGAAAAAGTGCAAGAGAAGTAGCTATTAATGCTAAAAAAGCAAGCGCGGAAGTGTGGACAATGTGGAGTGAAGACTAACAAACATACAAAAACAACATGTCCGGAAAATCCAAAATACATTGCTAAAGTCCAAAAGATTGCTGCTGCGGCTGCTGCTGCAAAGGAAGCAAGGAATGCAACTATTGTGGCTGCTGCTGAAAAGGAAGCAAGGAATACAACTACTGTTGATGCACTACAAACATGAACAAATGGTGTGGGTGTTGCGGGTGTTGCGGCTGCTGCTGCAAATGCAGCAAAGAATGCATCTGTTGCGGCTGCTGTTGAAAAGGAAGCAAGGAATACAACAATTGATGCGGGTGCTCCTTGAATTGTTTTGTAGTACACTTATAATATTCGTTAGATTTCTTCTTTAATTTGATTTAACTGTATTAAAACTCTGAGATTGGAGTACTGTGTTTAATGTTCATATAATATTCAATTGAATGTGAAACTGTTACAAAAGTTCTGGAAAATCATGCATGATTCATTTTGAATCATGCATGATTCACTGATGAATAATGCATGATTCCTTATGAATCATGCATGATTCATAATGAAATTCATAATGAATCATGCATGATTCATAATGAATCATGCATTATTCATTAGTGAATCATGCATGATTCATAAGGAATCATCACCTCATCCAAAAATCATGCATGTGAGTCAGCAAGGTAACTACTGCTACAAACAGGAACAAGTGGTGCGGGTGGTCCTTGAATTGTTTTTGTAGTTCACTTATAATTATTCTTAGATTTCTTCCTTAATTTGGTTAAAATGAGTGGGATTAATGTTCTATTGAATGTAGTTAAACTGTAACAAAACTTTTGCAAAATCATACAAGAATCATGCACATGAGTCATCATAAAGAATCATGCAATGTTGAATCCATTGTGATTTCTTAGTGAAAAGATATCTGCCAAAAAATCATGGATGAATCATGCATGATTCATATATGAATCATGCATGATTCATAGATGAATCATGCAAACAGTTACATAACAGTAAAAAAGATAACATAAAAAAGACAGTCATGTAACAGTTAAAAGATAACATCCAATATTTACATAAAAGTACCATCAGTTTTACCAACAAAAGATTACCAACATATTACACCAGAATATAACATAAAAATACCCTTCTCATAAAACTACCATCCATTTTACGAACAAAAGTTTAACAAACTACAATCAAACATCATTTTCTTTTTTTAGCACCAGCATATGTCATATGAAAATCTTTCGATTTTGTAACTTTAACATCCTTCCGAACCTCCTTCCCTTGTGCAACTTTAACCTTCTTCCCAACCTCCTCCTTTCCTTCTGTAGCTTTAACATCCTTCCCTTCTGCCGGATCTTCTTGGCCAGGCATAGTCTTCGGTGGATCATGCTCATTCCTGTTTTTGATTGCCTCTTGAATAATATCAACCATTTTCTAGTGTTCATTCTCATTCTCAAACTTAAAGGCCAACTCAAACATCTTCTGTTTATGAATGTTAAAATCATGCAAAAAAAGCTTGGTAGCAATCCTATACCTCATACATAACAACTGTGAGCGTTGTTCCTTTGATTCTTCATCGAACCCAACATCCCAATCAACAGGATTACCAGTGTAAGATTCCATATGGATCATAGTAAATATTCCGCAATCTTTATAGTTACTCTCTGTACTCCAATTCAAACGTAGAATGCGTGCTTTGACTTTCATCATGGCCGATAGTTTGTCATGCCCATGCTCTTTTAGATGCCTGATAAAAAACTGTTTCTACAAAAAAAATTGTAAAAGAGAAACAATATAAAATTCAATAAAAGATACAAGGATCACAAAACTCAATACATTAATAAACTCGATACATTAATAAAACTCAATACATTAATAAACAAAATGATTTTAAACTTACCAAAGGATCACAAGCTGCTTTGTATCTTGAAGTATAGGAATATGGTCCAGCATAAATGTTATCAGTGATAAACATTGACGGATTCTCCAAGTTGAAAACAACAACATAAAAGTGTCCAGAAGCACAAATAGGAAAAAACACCAAATCAACATCCGAGAGGCAAAGTGCATCCTCATCATGCTGCAATTGAGTTGAAATGGCATCTGAAAAGACTTTCCATTGTCCATCTGGATCAAGAGTACTTTTAATAGTTCCTTCTGGCTGTTTACAGGCAAACGAAACAAAATTTGAGAGGATTCAAGATGAATCATGCATGATTCAAGATGAATCATGCATGATTCAAGATGAATCATGCATGATTCAAGATGAATCATGCATGATTTACAGAATGAAAAAAAACATCGCTACATGTGAATAGAAACTTACAATACAACCAGTTGTAAAAAAAGCCTTCTTAACCGCTCATTAACTTTACCCGCTTCCACCAGCTTCAACAATGTAGCCCGCTCCTCCAGGGTTCAACAATGCACTCCAACTATCAATAACATTGTGGTCTAACCATAATCCAGGTGTCAATGTCTCCATGCTCACTCGTACAGATTTTTGCTCATAACCCGAATTAGTTTGGAAAACAGTTTCACTACAATTAGAAATAACAAACAAATTAGGATACGTCATTCTTTAACTACAAATCGAAAGCAAAAACTAAAATAGAGAACTTACTATGTATCGCCTTGCATAGCGAACAAACTATTCCCCAGTATAACTTAAGCCTCTTTAGATCAGGACCAACTTCAGTTCTCTTGTTCATAAAAGGAGATGACAACACAGAAGATGGCTTCCTAACTTTTTTCTTGGGAGATGAACGAGTAGAAACTCGTGGAGGCGTCTTGGGAGGCGAAACTTTAGTAGGTTCATTCATAATCATATTAAACAAATTTTCCTGCAAAAAGTTCAAAAAATTTAATTATAAACATACATATGAACATATCATTATACAACTCATGAGGAAAAGTTAAAAATATACGTCATAAAATGCATCTGAAAGCAGATCAATCACCACTCCAACCCAATGAATATTTCTTTCAAGCCACTGCGTGTAAGTTTCTTCAACATCATCGACTGCTGCTTCGTCTGCTCCTTCATCTGCTGCTTCGTCTGCTGCTGCTTCGTTCCCGGGCTCAATGTCCTTTGTAGGTAACTCCTTTGCAGCCGACTCTATTGGCTTGTTTAAATCAACATTCTCGTCAGGGGAAGCATTGAAATCATCAATATGAGTAGGTTCATCTTGAAACAAAACAGTATCCTTACAAACTCCCTCATATTTCTCAATCAATTGATGAATGTTCTCATCATTTGGAAATTCATTGTTCGCATCTCTTAAAATGCATTCAAGTTCGGCCTTGTCTTTGGAAATGCTTGAAAGCTTTTCATTGATCTTTATGCAAAAGACCTACAAAAATGAAATATATAAATCATGCTTGATTCATGTAGAAAAATTCATGATTTAGTTGAATCATGCATGATTCAGTTGAATCATGCATGATTCAGTTGAATCATTCATGATTCAGTTGAATCATGCAAACTCAAATGATTGTAACACTTTAGATGATACAAAAATAATTGAAAAAACAATAAAAACCGTAAAAAGATACGACAACACACATGTTTACCGGAAAAACCACTTTGTTTTTCTTTACTTTGTTTACCCACATTAAAAAAACCTTCACTTTGTTTTTCTTCGGACGCAGTCCATTCTGGCTGCCACTCCAACATCCCAATAACTTTATCTTGCACCTCTAAATCCTGTCTGCGATGCATGTTTGTTGTATTCCAATTCAGTATAGCAGGTCTAGACCGAAGAACAGGATAACGATCAAATTTTGTTGAATCCAAATACAACAGCTGTTAGGAAAATAAAAATTATTTCTTGTTAAAAGTTATAAACAATATAAACATAAAATAAAAAAACACAAAAAAACGTAAAAATGTATATATACACACACTTACAGTTAAAAAACACAATGGCCCAATGTAAAAACCAGCCAAAGTATTCGGTTCCGTACTATTTCCAAGACACTTGTATAAGAACTCACACCAATCAATTCCAGCAATATCCGTATCCTCACGAATACGCCGAACAATAGTTAGATCAGGTATTGCTTTCATCGTGTAAGCTGTACACAACCCAACAGAAAATAGAGTAAGAAATTTGACTTTATACATCAAGTCAACTTCTGTTGCTTCATTAAGTTTCTCTTGAATATCAGAAGCACGAAGTAGTTTCCATGGTTTATCAAACTGTTTTAACCACAACAACACAAACGGGTCATCTAAAGCTCTCTCAGGTAGATCATATAAAGAAGTTCCACCAATGGGAAGTCCTAAAATATCCTTAATCATTTGAGGAGTTACAAGAATCAAAGACCCGTTTAAAAGCTTAAAATGATAGCTCTCCTTATCAAACGCTCTAACAGCAAACCTCCCTAAACGCCCAGGTAAGGTATCTATTTTAATGGAACGAAATGTAGAAAACCCAATACTTCCCAAAAACTTATCAATGTCTACCTTGCTATCTCGAATTGCTGCGAAGAAAGAAGTAGGCACTGTCCTAGATTTTATAATTGGAAACTTGAGTAGATACTTATCTCTTTCACTCAACACAACCTCTCCACCTTCAGAAGTTTTCTTATGCTTCTTCCTAGGTTTCTTAACACCCTCTTCATCTTCCTCGTCAATTTCATCTTTGACATTGTCCTCATCAGATTCCTGCTTTTCAACCTTCACTTTTCGGGGAACTTTTTTTACCCCAGGCTCTTTCTTAACTGCATCGTCATTTTTATCATCGTCATCTGACTCCTCTTTGTAGTCACTCACAACCTCCGACACTATGTTATCTACAAAATCAGTAGATCTCTTCCTCTTCCCAACTGGTTCCTTCTTAACAGTAGCTTCTTTTTTAATAGCATAGGGTTCTTTTTTAATAGCAGCACTAGACTTTTGTGAAGGAGCTTTCGACTTTGGCATTGCACTAGTTCTTGTTTTTTTTTCAGCGAGAGGAGGTGAGATAGATCCTTTATGACCTAAAGATTTCTGACGCTTGTTCGTATTACGATGAACTGCAAAAAGTAAGAACACAATCAGTTAAGTACTAAAAAGTTACAAATACAAAAAAATATATGCATGATTTAACATAAATCATGCATGATTTAACATAAATCATGCATGATTTAACATAAATCATGCATGATTTAACAAACATGATTCATGAAGAATCATGCATGATTCATGAAGAATCATGCATGATTCTTCATGAATCATGCATGATTCTTCATGAATCATGCATGATTCTTCATGAATCATGCATGATTCTTCATGAATCATGCATGATTCATGATGAAAACAAATACACAGCTATCTAAAAAATTACATAAACCGAACAACGATCATAAGCATGGTGAAAGTGACCTATTGAAAATACCTGCATAAACCGAAAAATAAAACCCAGCAGAGCATCTAACATTACATATGCCGGTCATTTAAACACGACACATAAGAGCAACCTAAAGTTTCTATCTTCGTGATTAATTTCTTTAAAAACTAAACATAAAATTCTGATCATGTAGTTGATATCTGATATCGCACTACAAGCAAATACAATCTTTTTGGATAGTTGTTATAATTCATCAAGGGGTCGAGTTTTATATTTTCCATCAGAAGAGTTAGCTAACAAATGCCACGTAAAGCTCATTCCAAGTCCAATCCCTTGTTCAAATGCAGCAATGGTGGACAAAAGTTTCAGGTGGCAGAAGTAAATAAAATCGCGTGTTTGTAACCCCGGAACATGTATTTTCTAACAAATAAACAAACAATAATCTAGTTTAACATCAATGGTCAAAAGACTCGATATAAACACATCTAATAAAAACATCCTGAAACTAGTTGCCCAGATTTACACCACTAATTTAAGTTTAAACACAGGACCAGAAAACAACTGTTAAGTATAACAAGCTGATGCAGAGCAGCACGAGCACGAACAAAGACCACAGATCTTAATAAAGGGAATTTGCATAAATCATAATTCAGAAAACATGTAGCAAGCTAGAAGTAGAATGACAGGTAAAAATGGGTAAAACTAGATTAATCTTCACTTCTTTTTGTTGAATTACAACAAATGTGATATTCTAAGTTTCATAATATAAAGTTTCAGGAAGTTCTACACGTTTTAATTACTATCGAGTAACTTTTACACTATTTCAGCCTATTCAACCCGACTACATGTTGACCACTTTTTCAGCCTTTCGTGCTTTGTTCCTAGACAGTTCCTTTAACAAGTTGTAAATAAAAATTAATCAGAAATGTGAGTCACATTGCACATATAAACCAAGTATGACAACTAGTAAAACAAAATTGACTCGGAAATGTATGTAGATTAGCAGATCTGAGAATGACTCGGATCTTATTCGAAAAGAAAGTATAAAATAAGTAAACCCAAACATCAAAGTTTCTGATTCTCATAAATTCATATCACATAATCCAGGAACTTTAAACTAATCTTATGGGACAGAAACCATAACAAAAAGGCAGCAGAAAATTCGTAAACAGGTAATAAGCCGTAATGAAAAGAGGCAATAAGCCGTACACAGGTAATAAGCCGTAACAAAAATAAGCCTAAAAATCTTTAAAAAGCATAAAAACAAAAATAAGCATAAAAATAAGCCTAAAATCATAAAAATAACCCTAATTAACAACCAGTAAATTAAAGCTATTAATAACAAAAATAAGCCTAAAAATCTTTAAAAAAAGCACAAAAACAAAAATAAGCAATATAAACTCAAAAATAAGCATAAAAAAGCATAAAATAATTAAAATAAAAATGAAAAGGATTACCAGGAGCCAAGCCGCCATCTTTAGGAATAGAAGCCATATCTGATCGATTGTTACTGTTTCAATCGGAAATGGAGTTTAAAATCGTTATCAAAGATCGATTGGAGAGTGATTGGGGGTGGTGGAGATGATTAGGGGTGGTGGTGGTCGCGGAGATGATTGGGGGTGGTGGTGGTGGTGGTGGCGGAGATGATTGGGGGTGGTGGTGGTGGTGGTGGCGGAGATGATTGGGGGTGGTGGTGGTGGCGGCGGTTAGGGTTTAGTAAGAGAGTATGTGTGTTAAAAAAGTGAGTCGTATGTGTGTGAACTGTGAAGGAGGGGGAAAAATAAGGGTAAGGGTCGTTTATTTATTTATTTTTAATTTATTTAATCTGATTTAATCTGGACCGTTGGATGTAAGAAAATTGAATGGCTCAGATGAGTCCATTGAGACTTTGCTAAAAAGTGGGACAATGTTGAACTTTTGGGCTGGGTTATTAGCATGTAATGTATAGAGGTGATGTAACAAATTATGGTTAGAGAGTATTGGAAGCGGTTACAGTTTCAAATGCCCGTGTTAAAGAAAAGAATTGTGAATGACACATAAGATTGACACGCGAATTTTTTTCTATCAAATTTTGTGAGGTGTGATAAGTAAAAAAAATTGTACCAAAAGATAAAAAAAATGTTATCATAAATCAACATATACTCTATTTTAGTAAAAAAAAATATCAAAAAGCAAGTTTAGCGTGGCTAGTGAGTTTGGCCCCAAAAAACTTAACACGAGGTTCTGTGTGGTAAGCCAACCATTTTTTCGGCTAGTGGTATTAAGCGAGGCTTAATAACTCACCTTGTTCCCCGCTACATATTAGTTTTGCAAATAAATATAGTTTAGGCCCATTTGTAAGTTGTGTTTTGTAATGGGGTTATATTATTCATATTTAGTCCATTAGCATGGTATGTATAGAGATAATTGTAATAAATGATGGTTGTTTAGAATTTTAAATCCAAAGATGAATGTGGAGTATGCAACTATACGGGCTACAAAGTCCATAACCAAAAGAAAATGAATACAGCCCAATACATTTCCTAAAAAAAATATAGCAAATAGAGTCGAATGACGTACAAACAAGCACTTTTCTAGCACAAATAGCTTTACGCGATTCGAGTGATGCGATTTTCATACACACTCCCATCAAGATATAATTACAAAAAATGACTCGAACTAGAAGATATGCATCTTCGAATAATCTAAGAGCGTTATCACAATCAGTAAAAAATATGTGCCTCAAGGCACATGTTAAAATACATTTATCAAAAACAATTTTTTTTAATATAAAGCAATTGCATTGATGAACATTAACTAAACTCGTTAATTATTTTGATAAAATAAAATATTGATATTAATAATCTTAGGCTACCTAGGGGTGTAAACTGAAAGTCCCTAATCAATGCAAGAAACCCTAATCTTAACTTAATCAACACAAGGTATTACTTTTCAAACGTAATCTTATTATTGTATAATAAAGAATTACAAGTGTTATGGATAACACCGTTTGATGACAATGTGTTGTGCACACTTTGAACAACAATAAACCTTAACTTATGAATACAGTCGTAGCTGTTTGATTCACTAAGTTATACGCACTAATGTTCTTAATATCTCAAAGTGTTAAGCATTAATGCATGGATACACATCCTATTTATAGTGTTACGAGTTTGACTTAAACAGTACTTGATGTCGACTACACAAGCTTTTACAAGTTCCCACATCAGTCACATGATGTCCTTCTATTCTTGGTAGTCTTCCATTATGCTTTAAGGAACAGTTGTCAAAAACAGTTTCCTTATTCTTCATATTCTCGAACACACAAATGGCATGTCCAAAGTGTGCTAAGAGTTATCAGGGTATTGCCACCCCTGTTAACTCTCAACCCCTCAGAGTCCCTAATACATCTTGGCTGTTATCCATCACAGCCAAGGAGTATGTCTTCAGGTAATCTTCGACTTCCCTGACAATGTCTCTGACATGGACTCCTCTGAGGTTGCTCACAGAGACTTGGATCTCTGTGAGTCTTGCGAAACTTGCCTGCCTCCTAGGCACAGGCAAGGGACTATCTATCAGCCTAATTATGTTTAAATCAATTATCAGGGAATCTAACCAGTTTAGATTCCCAACAATCTCCCCCTATTTAAACATAAATAATGCTAGATCTAACTAAGTTAAGGTAAGTGAGTTTAACAGCTTCTTCTTACACATAACAGATCTAAACAAACATACCTCATGATTTTATTAAGACTTAAAGAAAATTACAAGTTCATTACATAAGTAAAATAAAAGATGAAGGTAAAAAGGGCTGACACCATCTTCAATAGTCATCATTTTTTATTCTTTCTTCAACTTCGGCCACATCTAATCTGTTATCAATTTCATCCTGCAAAGTCTTTGCAAACTTCTTGGAATACTCTGTGTTGATCTTGAGACACTTCTTGTGACAGAGTAGTTGAATAGTTGAAGCCAGGCACAGCTCATCTTCCCTCTGAAAAGCATACTGGCAAGCCTTGTTCATAAATGCCATTCCTCTTTCAGGCACTGAGTATGTCTGACCATCAACAGGGCCAACAATACCATTTGGAAGGATCAAATCCCTGTGCATACCATCCACACGAACATCTTCAGTAACAAAAGTTTCATCAACAATTTGTGAAATTCTTCTTCTTTTGTTGCCTGTCTTTGGGGGTTCTTGTTCGAAAAGCTGTGGTGGGGATCAATCTTGAGTTTGGCAGCTGTTTCCTTGATCCAGTTAAACTTAGCCTTAAGAGTTTTAAGCAGAAGGAAATTTGCCTGTCCAGACTTTTTGGCAGCTAAGGCTTCGAGTTCAAACCATTCTGATAACCCAAGTGTCTTTAACCTGAAGTTGTCAAATACATCCATATTCCTCTGTTGGTTTTCCCTCCATAAGATCATCTGTGGGGTGTTTGTGGATTTGTGAATGGTGTATTTAAACTTGGTTATCTTGCCAGCAGCATACCTGTTGTTCACGCAGGCATCATAGTCAGCTTTGACTTTCTTTAAGGCCTCAGCGCGTTTTAGTTCCATTTCCCTCAACCTTTGTTTTTGTTTTTCCCTTTCAGGTGGTGTCATCTTCCTCAGAGTAGCTTCATTTAATTCTTTGGCTGTCTTGAGCTCATTTAGTCTTTTGAATTCTTCAGCCTGTTGCTCTATTTCTTCAGGAGTTAAAGGACTCTCATCGGAAGGTGTAAAGGTTGAAAAGTGGGAAAGGTCTGTGGTGGATCCTCCTGTCTCTAGCATCGCAGCTATCTTCTTAAGTTTGGTGTCAGTATCAACCAAAACTATCTCCTTCCCTTTCTTCGAGACAGAGGAATCCACACTTATGTTTTTCAAATCATCAACTCTTTTGAGAAACGCTGTCTGAGCCTGAGTTTGAATAGATTTTGGGAGAGAGCTCACAGTGAATTTTAGTTTCTTGGCCGCTGGCTCATCCTCATCCTCAGGCTTGCTGATGTTAACTAAGATCATGGATTTAGATGAGTCAGCTCCATCTTGTGTTTGTTGCTCCCCCTGAGTATCATCCTCATCATCATGTACTATAACTGGTGTGATGACTTGTAGAGGAACAGGTGTAGTTGAGGGATTGGCTGATGATGAGCCTTGTTCAGCAGATGCAAGACTGAGTATAGTATTCTTCTCCCCCTCACGTTCATCCTTACTTCCCTGATGCTTGGATGAACGTGCCTGAAATCGTCTTGCAATCTGCTCCACAGAGGCAGCCATGGCACGTTGTCTTTTTCTTGAAGCCCTGGCAATCTTCAGCAAGAGGTTGGCATTGGCATTAGTATTTGCCTGAACACGCCTGACAATAAAGCCAGCATGGTTGTATTGCCTGTTGCGAACCGCATTGAAGTGCCTGTTCATGTTGTTTTCTTGTTCATGGAACATAGCAGGGACAACTGAGTCAATGGCATCCTTGATTCGTGTCGAGAGATGACTTAGTCCCTGGGCCACACCTTTTCTAGCACCCTCCTGAATTGGCTCAGTGACAGCCTCAGTCACAGCCTTATTTATAATGCCTGGAAAAGTGACAGTAAAATTGTGCATCTCTGACTTGATCACGTCCAGCTTCCTTGATAAGCGCTCAATATCAAATTGATGATGTACGGGCTGAAGATTCTTGATATTGAGGCTTTGCTGAGCAAAATCATCCCCCCTTGGAATTAAGTCGAAGTTGGTCTGGGTAGGATGATCAAACATGAGGAATTCGGCTGTTGGATCATATGTTGGTCTTTGGAAGACTGTTGTTGCAGATGTAGCAGAGTTTGGAGTGTCAACAGCTTCCTTGAGAGGAGAAGTCTTGTCATCTTCTTTAGGAGGAGAGGCTGACAGCTGGTCATCCTCATCTTCTTCATCCTCTTCATCAAACATTCCCTCAGGGAATTCATCTTCAGGCATAGGCTCAAATTCAGAGACATAATCTTCTACTGAGAGCATTTCTTCATCAACATTTAACACAAGCTCTCCAGTATTGAGTTTATCCTGAGTTATTGTTTCAGCCTCCTTTTCGTGTACCTGAGATTCTTGGACTGGCTGTACAATTTCAGCCTGCAAGTTTGTTGTACTTAGTAACAGGGAAAAAATATAAGGTGAATGGTCGCCATTTCGCTGTCCCAGAGAGGCTGAGGGTGATTACTCAGCCACTCCAAAGGATAAATCCTTGGGATTCTTTTAAGTGTGAATGAAGTGTGGTTAATGGTCGCCATTCGCTGCCCCTAGGAAAGCTGAGTGTGATTATTCAGCCCCCCCAAAAAAGGTAAAAAACCTTTGGGACTCTTTTGATTGTGAAACATATGTTGTTTAATGATCGCCAGTCGCTGCCCCTAGGAAAGCTGAGTGTGATTATTCAGCCCCCCCAAAAGGTAAAACCTTTGGGACTCTTTTAAGAGTGAAACATATGTTGTTGTAGGTCGCCTGTTACGCTGCCCCTAGGAAAGCTGAGGGTGATGATTCAGCTCCCCCTGAAAGGATAAATCCTTTGGGACTCTTTTAAGGAGGGAACCAAGAGACTGTGTGAAGTACAGCTGATCAAGGTTGAGACATTAATGTATTCAGGTTGTTGTTAGCCTGAATACTGTCTAGAGGGTTCAGGGTCATCGGGGTGCTTTATAAACACAAATGAATCATTCCCTGGTGCAAAGACAGGGTGTACAGAAGTCTTAAAGTATTCTATGTGTAATGACAGACTTCTATGGGTTGAGGATTACCCTAACTTCACCACTCTCTCCTACAGACAAATGAGAGTGGTTGCTTGTGAACCTCTAAAAATGTACACTGATTACCTGTGAGATATCAGCTAGGTTTGGCTGGTTTCCTGTTGTCTCTGCTGACCTAGAGACACTAGACTCCTGTTGTTTTTCAGCCAAAGATTCTGAATCCACACGAGTATCTGGACCAGAGGCGGTGTCAGTCTTCTTTTCCTTGGCCTTAGTAACAGCTTTGGAGTGGGAAGAAGAGGGGATTTTCTTCTTCTTTGGCTGTTGGCCAGATGAAGCCTTGGACTTAGTAGTGTGCTGCCCAGAGGTCAAAGACGTAGACTTGCCAGCGACACTAGAAGTATTCACCTTCTCAGAGGAAGGGAGCAAGGGCTTCTCAGCGTTGGGTACCTGGTTGGCCACGTTCAGCATGTGGGCGGTGACAGGGATATCCTCAGCTCCTATCTCCTTGTAGATGGCGCCTGTGACGCGATAGGGCTTAAGAGCAGTCAAGGCCTTGTTGTGGTACTTATCTCCCAGCAAACTTCCAAAGATCAGGGACAGGAAGCGCACATAACAGATGTTCTTTTCCCTGACCTGATTCCTTCCCTTCAGTTGTTCTACCAGGTTTGAGAACAGGATGCTTCCAAAGTCGACATCAGCTCCCCAGATTAATCCATACGCAATAGCCTGATGATTGGATGACATCTGATCCTATGATCCCTGCATTCCTCCCAGGGACTTCACAATGTGGGTGAAGAGGACACGCCACATAGGAGTAAAATACTTAATCTTCAGAGGTGATTTGGCGAGGACCTCAGCTGGAGTAAGGGCAGGGTTAACATCATGGCAAGGGTTTAGTGTGGCCAGGGCTTCCTTGACAGCCTTTTTGTCAACAGTCTTCAAGCATTCATCTCCATGTTTTAGTCCGGCCACACTAGAAAAGTCTTTAAGGGAAAAGGCAAAAGGATGTTCATTGCATGAGAGGCTAAATGTAATGGTGTCTTCTACTACTTCAGCAGAATACCAGAATTCCCTAAGGTATTCTTGGTAAAAAGTGGATGGAGATTTGGTGAAGGCTTCATTTAGGTCACAATTCTGCATGAAATTTACCAGATCTGAATAGGTGCTGTTTGGTGCCTTAATCCATCCAATGGCGTTGTTGGAGGCGATGATGCTCTCGTTGATCTCGAAGTTCACATTGGAGGCTTTTGGAACGGGAAACGCCATTGATTTGAGGTTGAAGGTGAGTGAAAATGGCGGATGGTTGAGAGAGATAAGAATTTAGAGAGAGAAGTTGATTTTAGAATGGTGGTGGGTGAGAAGAGAAAGAAGACAATATATATTCAAACTTAAGTGAACAGTTATTCAACCGTATTAAATGCAAGGGCGAAAATGACTGCTCAAGTGGGTCCCCTTGACCTTTCAAAAAGTTTGTCTCCTCGTTATCCGAAAAATAAATGATTAAATATGTGAGAATGTTTTTTGCATTTACTTGGAAAGTAACTACCTAGTTTCATGTGAAAAACATTTAATAAAACATTTAATATAGAATCAATCATTTAATGAACACATTTAATATCAAGCCACAGGCTTTGAGATATTGAGCATCCCTAGCTCAGCAACTAGCTTGTTGAACGAAGGTTCAGCCAAAGGCTTTGTAAAGATATCAGCTAGTTGCAGCTCTGTGGGAACAAAATGCAGCTCAATATCTCCCTTCATTATATGATCCCTGATAAAATGATATCTGATATCAATGTGTTTGGTACGAGAGTGAAGAACAGGGTTGTTGGATATGGCAATGGCGCTGGTGTTGTCACAAAAGATTGGCACTTTGTCATACAAGATTTCATAGTCAGCCAATTGACTTTTCATCCAGAGCACCTGAGCACAACAGCTGGCTGCAGCGACATATTCTGCTTCAGCTGAAGACATAGCCACAAAGTTTTGCTTCTTAGCACTCCATCCAACCAATTTTCCTCCTAGGATTTGACAGCTACCTGAAGTACTTTTCCTGTCAATACAGCATCCAGCATAATCTGAATCTGAATAGGCCTTGAGATCAAAGCCTGATTTCTTTGGATACCATAGACCTAGGGATGGTGTTCCTTTGAGATACCTGAAAATTCTCTTAACAGCCACTAGATGGGATTCTTTTGGGTTAGCTTGGTACCTTGCACAGAGACATGTGGAGAATTGGATATCTGGACGACTGGCTGTTAGATACATCAGTGACCCAATCATGCCTCTATATAAAGTCTCATTGACAGAGACCCCTGACTCATCAGGGCCCAAGTTGTTGGGTGGAAGCATGGGGCATTTCACTGATGCACAATCAGCTAAGTCATATTTTTTAAGTAAATCATTAACATACTTTTCTTGACAAATAGAAATTCCCTTAGGACATTGTTTAATTTGAAAGCCCAAAAAGTAAGTTAATTCACCCATCATACTCATCTCATATTTCTTGGTCATTAATTTAGCAAAACGTTTACTAAGATTGACATTTGTTGACCCAAAGATGATATCATCCACATAAATCTGCACAATGATGAAATCACTCTTGTCCTTGAAGGTAAAGAGTGTTTTATCAATAGAACCCCTGATAAATTTATTTTCAGATAAGAAATTTGAAAGAGTTTCATACCATGCTCTTGGAGCTTGTTTCAGACCATACATTGCTTTGTGAAGTCTGTACACATGGTTGGGAAACTCGCTGTTTTCAAATCCTTCAGGTTGTGCAACATAGACTTCCTCAGCCAAATCACCATTGAGGAAAGCACTCTTTACATCCATCTGATAGACAGTGATGTTCATATAGGCAGCATAAGCAAGAAAGATTCTGATGGCCTCAAGTCTAGCAACAGGTGCAAAAGTTTCATCATAATCAATTCCTTCAGTCTGAGAGAATCCCTGTGCTACCAGTCTTGCCTTGTTCCTGATGATGTTCCTAATTTCATCCATCTTATTTCTATAGATCCATCTAGTGCCTGTGATATTCTTTCCAGGTGGAGCTGGCACTAGTGTCCATACTTTGTTCCTTTTGAACTGATTGATTTCTTCTTGCATAGAAGCTACCCATCCTTCTTCTACCAGAGCCTCAGCAACTCTTTTAGGTTCAATTTGAGAAAGAAATTCAGCAAATAGACATTCATTGGCTGAGGCTGACTCTGAGTCTTGGATTCGCTGTCTGGTTGTGACCCCTGCATTTGGTTCCCCAATAATGTTGACAAGAAGAATGTGTTGATCTCTTGACCACTTATTTTGAGGAGCTGGGGATTCAAGAACAGGGGTACTTGAGGGCACAGCTTGTATAATTTGAGTCTCATCCTGCTGACTAGGAGGGCTTTCTTCAAAGACTACTTCAGTGTCAGAGTCTTCTTCAGCCATATCAAGAGAAGCTATTTCATTATCAGCAGGAGAATCTTCAGAGATTTGAAGAATTGGTGAGTCATTAATATCATGAGAAGGACCATCAGAGATTTGAGGTTCTTCTTCATCAAGTTCCTGAGAGGTAGGAACTTCTATGTTGTGAGTAGACAGAGGGTCAAAAGCAGGAACATAAGGAGTGAGAGTGTTGGAGTGGTGATGACTGGTAGGTCTGGGTTCTGTGAACTCATCACTTGGGAAAGAAATATTTTCATTAAAATCTACTTCATCACCCTCTGTTCCTTTCCTCTGTATGACTTCATCATCTTCATTAAATCTGACATGGAAAGTTTCTTCTACTTCTTGTCTTCTGATGTTGAATACTCTGAAGGCTTTGGCTGTTGGAGAGTATCCCAAAAAGAAACCATCATCAGCTTTTTCATCAAACTTTCCAATTTTATCCCTGTAGTTATAAATAAATACAGGGCATCCAAACACATGAAAATAGCTGACGTCTGGAGATCTTTTTCTGAAAACTTCATAGGAGGTTTTGCCATGTCTTTTGACAATGATTGATCTGTTTTGAGTGTAGCAGGCAGTGTGTACAGCTTCTCCCCAAAATTGCTTTGGTAAGGCTGCACCATTTAACATAGTTCTTGCTGCTTCAATCAGAGTCCTGTTTCTTCTTTCAGCCACACCATTTTGTTCAGGAGTGCCAGCTGAAGAGAAGTTCTGAGAAATCCCTTTTTCATCACAAAATGATTCAAGTTGATGATTCTTGAATTCTGTACCATTATCACTTCTTAGAGCTTTGACTCTAACATCATTCATATTTTCAACCTGTCTGATGAAGGACATGATGGTATCAGCTGCATCACTTTTCCTTCTGAAGAAGAACACCCATGTATATCTTGAAAATTCATCAACTATGACCAAGGTGTATTTGTTGTGATTAATGGTTTGAGGTTTGACAGGCCCAAACAAGTCCATGTGAAGGAGATGATTGCCTAGTCTTGAATGAAGACCTGTGATGTTTTCCTTTGACACAGGCAGAACAAGTTTTGTCTTTGGAAAACATTACTGAAGGTAGACCAGCAACCAAGTTTTGAGTGGCTATCTTATTGATGTTCTTGAAGTTGAGATGAGACAGTCTTTTGTGCCACAGCCAGTTGACACTTTCAGAGGCTTTGGCAAGAAAACAATTTGAACTGTCTTCAGAGCACACAGCCATGTTGATGACATAAACATCTCTCCTTCTAGGTGCAACCAGCACAACATCATTATTTTTGTTGAATATGGTTCCCTGAGTCTTAGTAAACAAAACCTTATAGTCAGCATCACATAATTGGCTGATGCTAATAAGATTGTGTTTAAGACCATTCACATATGCAACCCTGGTAAATGTGATCCCATTGCAATTCACTGAGCCATATCCTTCTGTGTCACCTGAAGAGTTATCTCCAAACACCACTTTGGGACCTGGCTCCTTTGTGTATCTGTGCAGGTATTGTTGAATCCCTGTCATGTGTCTAGAACAGCCACTATCTAGATACCATACTGATTCCTTGAGATATTTCTGCACAGATACATAGAAACAGATTAGTTCCTATGGTGAACCCACTTTCCAGTGGGTTCCCTGAATTGCTTGTTAGCAACTCTTGTGTTCCTGAAAAACTTTTGGCGTTGGGATGGACAGTTCATTGTTTCATGGTTATAACTCCCACAGATATCACACCCAGGGAAGTCACCACACTCGTCTGAGTGATGGTCTGTGAACCCACAGAATTTACAGGGAGGATAAGATTTGTAATTTCCCTGTTGTCTTTTGGAACTCTGTGGTCTGTCCCTAGAGGGTGTCTGTGCTCTTTTAGCTGCCATGTGTCTGTCATGATCTAAGGTCGAATGGTGAGAATTTTTACAAACATTGCAATAAGGTTTGATTAACCTTTCCCCTTTGGGTTCACCTAGGACAGACTTAGGTTCATGAGAAGTAGAGCATTCAGCGGAAGGCTTAATGTGTTGTTTCAAGAGTTCTACTTCTTTCATAAGAGACAACAGGAGATCTTCAGTGGTGGGGTCAACCTTATTCACAGCTTTAGTAGTAACAGGTTTAAAAGCTACTTGTTTACCAGTTTGTTTAGCAGGCACACGAAAAACTTTGGCTGGAGGATTCTCAATATCTGTCCTAAGTTCGTCCTTAGCAGATCTAGAAGAACTGCTAGGTTCAACTCCAGAGAGTTTGGGCAAAGGTGGTAGCTCAGCCACATCTTCAGAGACAGGGTCATTAGTCAAAGAGGTATCTGACATATGAATAGTCTCTGTAGATTTAAAGACAATGTCTTTGGGTTTGGTGAGAATCCTCAGCTTTTTATTCTTAGCAGTTATATCCCTGTTTAAGTCAGCAGGCACTTCATCCCTAAGCAATTCATCAATAGTAAACCTAGCACACAGCCATTTTTCAATAATCTTGTTCAATTCAGTGACTTGATCATTTAAAGCTAGGTTTTTCAAGGTTAATCTAGCTACTTCATTTTGCAGGGATATTTTCTCTAAGTTAACCCGCCTGAGAGTTTCACATTCAGCCTTAGCATTTATCATTTCAGTTTTAACAGAGTGAAACTTATCAAGTAGGTTCTTCCTTTGTTCCTCAACAAAGTGCAAATCAACAATGGTGTAATCAAGGACATGCTTACGTTCATCACTATCAGACATAGATAGAAGCCTGTGTACCTTTTTCATTGTGATGTCAACCCATTGTCCTGATCTTGCATCACCTTTTCCAACAGCTGGTTCATCCTCAGCTATCGCCATAAAAGCCCTGACTCTTGTGGTGTCTTCTTCATCTGAAGTCAATGGTTCATCATTCCAATCATAAGTTTCAGCAACCAACCCTTTCTCAGTCTTTTTCTCACCACCTTTCTTTTTGGACATAGCTTCAATCTTCAAGTTCATTTGTTCTAACTCAGCTTTAAGTGCCTTGTACTTATTTTTGTAATCTTTCTTCTCAGTGTCTGAAGAATTGGATTGAGATGAGTTGTTATGTTGTTTGAACTTGTAGGGTTTGGATGAAGATGATGGATAAGAGGGTGAGGATGTCTTGGTAGAAGGACACTCTTTTTGATAATGTCCAAGCTTTCCACAGGCAAAACATGTTTCTTTTGACCTGTCAGTTGGTTTGCTAGCTGATCCTACTCTTCCAGATCTTTTGTAGTATCTTCTTTGGTTGGCTAGCAGTGCTCTTTCATGGAATTCTGCATTGAGGTCTGACAAGAATTCTTGGCTGCTACGGGTATCTTCTTCAATATCAGAACGCTGTCATGAGGATGTGTTGCAGAGATCAAAGCTTTGGAAGTTGCTCCTTGGACAACAAATCTTTCAGTCTCTGATTTGTAGATAGTATCGATCAGCCCTTCTTCATAATTGTACTTACCATAGAGCTGAGCAAGGGTATCATTTTTTATTGAGTTGTTAGCTCTCTGAGTCTGATTCATGCTCAGTCACTTTCTTGGAAGGCTGTTGACAAAAGTAGCATTGATCTCAGCTTGACCAATAGTGACATCATTCATAGCAAGGTCATTTAGAAGAATCTTCAGCCTAGTATAGGTTTGCTGAACCTTTTCACCTTCAAGTGACTTAAAGGCATTAAACTGAAGTCTGAGTGCCTGAATCTTTGTCTCTCTTGTTTCAGAGGGTCCTTCATGGCCAAGAATGAGGTCTGTCCACATTTGTTTAGCTGTGGGACACTGAATGACAGACTTCATGATATGCTTGGGAAGACAGGAAATTATGATGCTTTTGAGACGTTTATCTTGGTTTGCTAATTTCCTATCAGCTGAGGTCCATTGTTTGACAGGTTTGGGAAGAGGGTTTTCTTCAGTAGATGTAAGCGCCATGGGAATATATGGACCATTTTCTAAAATTTCTAAGAGAAAAGGTTCAAGTCCATCAAGGTATACAAGAAATTGACTCTTCCAACTGGCAAAGTCTTCTTCATCAAAGACTGGTACACTGGTTACGTGTGATCCACCTCTTGAGTCAAGAAGTTGGGGTAGATCATCGTCATTTGCTGGAGGGTTAAGTCTTGGTGAAGATGGGTTTGTGGAAGGTGAGTATGGGCTAGAAGTT
This sequence comes from Glebionis coronaria, assembly GCA_025667525.1. Classification (NCBI taxonomy): domain Eukaryota; kingdom Viridiplantae; phylum Streptophyta; class Magnoliopsida; order Asterales; family Asteraceae; genus Glebionis; species Glebionis coronaria. Next base: position 3,978,863 of record JANFOE010000193.1, read on the forward strand.
TCCGGCATGGTGGATCTTGATTATAAAACTGAGAACGATGTTTCTTGAAGGTTTTAATATCAAACACCGCTCTGATACCAATTGAAAGTCCCTAATCAATGCAAGAAACCCTAATCTTAACTTAATCAACACAAGGTATTACTTTTCAAACGTAATCTTATTATTGTATAATAAAGAATTACAAGTGTTATGGATAACACCGTTTGATGACAATGTGTTGTGCACACTTTGAACAACAATAAACCTTAACTTATGAATACAGTCGTAGCTGTTTGATTCACTAAGTTATACGCACTAATGTTCTTAATATCTCAAAGTGTTAAGCATTAATGCATGGATACACATCCTATTTATAGTGTTACGAGTTTGACTTAAACAGTACTTGATGTCGACTACACAAGCTTTTACAAGTTCCCACATCAGTCACATGATGTCCTTCTATTCTTGGTAGTCTTCCATTATGCTTTAAGGAACAGTTGTCAAAAACAGTTTCCTTATTCTTCATATTCTCGAACACACAAATGGCATGTCCAAAGTGTGCTGAGAGTTATCAGGGTATTGCCACCCCTGTTAACTCTCAACCCCTCAGAGTCCCTAATACATCTTGGCTGTTATCCATCACAGCCAAGGAGTATGTCTTCAGGTAATCTTCGACTTCCCTGACAATGTCTCTGACATGGACTCCTCTGAGGTTGCTCACAGAGACTTGGATCTCTGTGAGTCTTGCGAAACTTGCCTGCCTCCTAGGCACAGGCAAGGGACTATCTATCAGCCTAATTATGTTTAAATCAATGATCAGGGAATCTAACCAGTTTAGATTCCCAACATAAACGATCCGAGCCGAGTCCAGTTTTGACCTAAACGAGCCAGGCTTGTTTATTAACTGTCTGGATCGAGCTCGAATAAAACTTTATAATCTGGCTCGAACTCGAATATTTTTTTGTTGTTCGAGCTCGAGCTCGAAGCTCGTTTATGATTTTTAACTTTTGTTTAGACTAACTTCTATTATAAATATAGTTGGATAGACTCGTTTATTAACTCAAACTAGAGCTCGAAAGCTCGTTTATGATTATTAAAATGATATTAATACTTAATGAGTAAGCTAAGTTGTATATAACATATATATTTATAGATTTTTCGAATAGCTTGTTCGGCTCGTTAAGCTCGCTCGGCTCGAGACAATTAAACGAGTTTTCGAACGAGCCGAGCTTAATATTATTTTTCAAAGCTCGGCTCGCCAAATTAAACGAACACAAATATTTGTTCGAGATCGACTCGAGCTTGAGAGTATCAAGTTCGAACTCGAGTTAAACGAGCTCGAGCCCGAGTAGCTCGTTAAAAGCTCGACTCGTTTACACCCCTAGGCTACCCACAACGGTTGCCACAATCGGTCGATCGCACTCCATCGTGACCGAGTCGTACCGTTGTGGCAAACCGGTCGGGCTAATCGATCGCACCATACTCGGTCTTACCAACGACCAATTTCAAAAGTTTTATACCGTTTGAATTGTTTAGATTTTTGTACATGTTTTTAAAAAAAATCCTACTATCACCTTATAAATACCCTAATAAATCAACATTTTTCACACAAATTAAACACACATTTCTCTAAAATACAATGTTTTATGAATTATTTTTTTCCGACTTTTCTGACGACGAGGATGAAGTTACAAGTGAGTTTGAGGTTTCTACCCAAGCTTGTGAAGCGGCTTACGAATCATCAAAAGACGTGTGTATGTGCATAGAGATTACAAGGGTGCACATAATCGTCTAGTAGGTGCTTATTTTACCGACGGGCCGCAATATGTTGCTGAGACATTTTGTGAACGATTCCGAATGGATCACACTTTATTCTTACGAATTGTTGACGACTTGAAAAATAACTATTCTTATTTTCGAAACTCAACTGATGCTACGCAACGAGAATGTCTTTCGCCGTTGTTGAAATACACTTCCGCTATTCTTCAATTGGCGTACGGAGTCGTGCCTGATGCTCTTGACGAATATTTGCAAATGGGTGCGACAACAGACCGACAGTGCCTTCAAAAGTTTTGTACCGCCATCATGGAATTATATGTTACATAGTACTTGCGAAAGCCGACTTATATTGACATAGAGTAACTCTATGCTCATCACGAGGCAAAACATGGGTTTCCCGGGATGATAGGAAGTATCGAATGTACACATTGGCCGTGGGAGAATTGTCCCGTTGCCTACAAAGCTCAATTTAGTAGGCGTGATCAAGGGTCAACTCCGTTTATTTTATTGGAAGCGGTCGCATCTCAAAACTTATGAATTTGACATGCTTTATTTGGTGTAGCAGGTGTGAATAACGACGTAAATGTATTACGTCAATCCCCTATTTTCAATGATCTTAAGTCAGGGAAAGCACCTGAACTGGGATTCGTGGCTAACGAAGTTTATTATCCTCGGGGCTATTATCTTACTGATGGGATATATCCCAATGGTCGGTTCTTATTAAGTCTATAAAAGATCCGTCGTCGAATGATCATAAACGAAGATTGTATAAAACGAAGCACGAAGCAGCAAGAAAAGATGTTGAACGCGCCTTCGGTGTATTGAAAACGAAATGGAGGATGATTGATTACCCGACCCGAGGATTGTCAAAACGTCGACTATCAGACATAATGTACACCTGTATCATATTGCACAATATGATAATTAAAAATAGGGGGCGGCGATATCACCCATATATCATCGTCAAGAAGAACATGCTGATAACGATCCAGTGAATACGCATGAAGAAAGTATACAAATTACTCAACAGATAATCGACCTACATCTTCATCTCAACCTAAAAGCCGATCTCGTGGAACACATTCGGAACAATCGCAATCAATAAATTAGCTTTTTTTAATATTATGTTTAATGTTTTTAATTTTATTGTAATGTTTTTTATATTTCAATCTTTTTGTAATGTTTTTTTTAAATAAATGTAATGTTATTTTATGAAATTTATTGTGTTTAAAATAAAAGAATAAAAAAATTTTAACTAGGTCGTACTAAGTCGCCTTGTTGTGACGAATAGTTCACACTAGGTCGCAAGAGAGAGAAAGGTGACGTGTCTAGGTCGCGACCTAGACACCGTTGTGGGTGGCCTTAAACCTTTTGTATATAAAGAGCTAAACATACATTCAGTCAACACATATTAGCAAAACTTTTTGACAAGGTGTTGTAATAAATGTCAAATAATTGAAATGAACAACGTATTTAGTTATTAATAACGTTTGAGTCGATAATTTTTTTTTAAATGTGTATTATTGATAAGGTTTATTTAATTAAAGTGGACTTTCAAATAACTTTAGAGCCCCTTTGTTTTTATGGTTTCTTTCAAAGATAAAAATCAAACTCTAAATACATTGTTCAATAAGTGTACTTATGTTTTAAAATTAGACATTATCCCCAAAAGAAAAAAATTTCAAAAATGCTTTCACATATGACTATTTTTGATGAAAACACTTGCGCTGGCCTAGCCCCACACTGTTTTATATTTGTTTGTTTTGAAAATTGTGTTCCTATTTTACAACCACACATTATTCTTTATTTTTAATATCGTATATAATTATATCTTTAGAAATAAATAATTTCCAATCCTAATCCATCGGAGTAATATAAACCAAACAACTTTTAATACAATTTTTTTAATTATTCTCGTGTTTTTTTTCTAATCTAAACTCAATTATAATCTTATGCTAAACCTGTTAAAAAACAAACACACCTTTAGTTATATTTCAAGACATAATGAAAAAATGAAAATGAACCTCAAAAGAATGAAAATGTAGCTTTTTGTGTAATGATTGAATCCTTAAGATTGTGATAAGTCGTTATTTTGTATAATTATGAACAAACAAGTTTTTTTTTCATTTTCACTCGTCAAAGTGTTTTCCATTCCAACTTTATCAAACACTACGAGAGTGTGTTTCTAAATTATGTCCCGATTTTACGATGATTGTTGGAAAATGTTTTGCAAAATATGGTTTTTGCAATACTTTGGACATAATTTTATATATGTATATGTTATATATATTCGTAGTACTTAGTAGGTTTGCGTTCTCCTCGAAAAGAGCTTCGCAACGAGCTAAAGTATGTCCAATATGGAGTTAATATGAATGAGATATCGTGTCTCAAAATGAGTCACGAGAAACACAATATTTGGGAAAATATTTGTCCCACATCGCTTGAAACATGAAGTGAAAACATGTTTATAAGGAAATCCTAGTTTCTACCCTACAATATTCATTTGTGGGTTTTTACTCTCACGCCTACGCGCGCGCAGGGGGGGGGGTGCAGAAAGTGGGATTTCTAGGCCAAAAACAGGTTCGAAGCTACTGAACTTGTGCACGAGCGCGCGACCTGCGGACACGAATGCAGCTCCGAAAACTGGCTTGGGTGTTTATAATTGATTTGCTAATCGTGTTATAGAAATAACAGATTTGTCAGAATATTTTATATGGAACAGAATATTTTGTCTTGGTGACCAAGACAAATTTTCACTATATAATAAATCTGTCTCATTCAGTTTAATCATCAGAAAAAACGCAACTTTTCATACTCCATTACCAGACGATTTTTCCAGCAGTTCTTGATCAGAAACGCAGAAGGCTTCCGTGATCTTTCAGGCAAGTTTGTCTAGTCCGGCTGTACAACAGCTTTGGACGTTGTACCTTGGGAAACAGACGGTGAATCTGTTTTAAGGAAAGCGTGTTAAACACGTGCCTCGTCTTAGTTTTACTGCTTTCAATTTTATTTGTTATTTAATTCTGTTCTTTGTTCTGTTAATTTTATTATTGTTTTTTATTAAATCGTCCCACAATCTTAAAACAGATTCTGTTTAACAGAATTAAAACTTTTATTAAATCGGATTAATAATTTTATCATATTTATTTATAAACTGTTTCTACCGAAACCAGGATTGAGTTTCACTGGAAATCAGTTTTAATTTACAGATTTTAATTAACAGTTAAGGTTTTTTTTTAGCAGTTGTTCTAATCAGTTTATTGAAACCAAGATTGTGTTTCTGTTAAACTGATACGTTTGATAATTACATCTCATTCATTGAAACCAAGATTGAGTTTCTTTGAAGCAGATCCACTATAAGTATATAGAGATCACGATTGAATTTCTTATATACAGATTTATAACAGTTGTCTAACTGTTTGTGTTTTGATCTTGTTTGATCTTTCAGGATGTCTACCAGCACTCCTGTAACTCCTGTAACTCCTGCAACTACTACTGTGAATGTAACTGGTGCGCCAGTTCCCCACACAGTTGCTAATCATGCTGAAAAACCAGAAAAATTCAATGGACAGAATTTTAAGAGGTGGCAGCAGAAGATGTTCTTCTATCTCACTACTTTGAACCTTGCAAAGTTCTTAAAGGAGACTGTACCTCAGGTGGAACCTCCTAAAGAAGGTGTACCCGAAAATCAACAAGCCATGCAAGCTGTTGAAGCATGAAAACATTCAGACTTCTTGTGTCACAACTATATTCTGAATGGTTTGGTGGACTCTTTGTACAATGTGTACTGCAAGACTAAGACTGCCAAAGAATTATGGGAGTCGTTGGAACGCAAGTACAAAACTGAGGATGCTGGTACAAAGAAGTTCGTGGTAGCTCGCTTTTTGGATTACAAGATGGTTGATTCAAAGAGTGTGATAACTCAGGTTCAAGATCTGCAGGTTTTGCTACACGACATTCATGCTGAGGGTATGACTTTGAGTGAAACTTTTCAAGTTGATGCTATCATTGAAAAGTTACCTCCCAGCTGGGTAGAATTTAAAAACTACTTGAAGCATAAGCGAAAGGAGATGACTGTTGAAGACTTGGTTGTTCGTCTTCGTATTGAAGAGGACAACAAGCTAGCTCAGAAAAACACTTATACACCTGATTCTACCAAGGCAAATATGGTTGAGCATGGTTCGTCTTCTTCAAAGTCTAAAGGCAAGAGCTTTGGAAAAGGGAAGAATGACAAGAAGAGCAAAGGGAAGTCTGAGTACCTTGCTCCTAAGGCTGGAATTGCAAAGCAAAAGTTCCAAGGAAACTGCTTCAACTGTGACAAGCCAGGTCATCGTGCTGCTAATTGCAAAGCGCCAAAGCGGGTGACTCCACGCGAGGCTAATATGGTGAATGATAACGTGGACATGATTTCTATGGTGTCTGATGTCGTTACCATGATCTCTGAAGTTAACCTGGTAGGCTCTAATAATAATGATTGGTGGGTTGATACTGGGGCAACCCGTCATGTGTGTGCTGACAAGAATATGTTTCACTCTTTCAGAGTGGTTGACAATGGAGAGAAGCTGTACATGGGCAACTCTGCAACTGCTGATATCAAGGGCGAAGGAGATGTTATTTTGAAGATGACATCCGAGAAAGAGCTCAAGTTGACTAAAGTCTTGTATGTTCCGGAGATTCGCAAGAATCTTGTGTCCGGGTGGCTTTTGAATAAGTTTGGTTTTCGTCTTGTTTTTGAGTCTGATAAAGTTGTACTTTCTAAGAATCAAATGTATGTTGGTAAGGGGTATGCCCTGAATGGTATGTTTAAGCTCAATGTAATAGTTGTTAAGAATGATTTCAATAAAATGAATTCTTCTGCTTACTTGATTGAGTCTTCTAATGTGTGGCATGGCCGTCTTGGACATGTTAATTTTAATTCAATGCGTCGTTTGATTAAATTTAATGGCATACCAAATTTTCATATTGATTCAAATTATAAGTGTGAAACTTGTGTCGAAGCCAAACTTACAAGATCATCTTTCAAATCGGTTGAACGAAAAACCGAACCACTTGATATGATACACACAGACATATGTGATTTGAAATCACTACCCACAAAAGGTGGCAATAAGTACTTCATCACGTTTATTGATGATTGCACAAAGTACTGCTACGTTTACTTGTTGAAAAGTAAAGATGAAGCTATAGACAAGTTTGTTCTATACAAAACCGAAGTTGAGAATCAACTTGGTAGGAAAATCAAGGTTGTACGAAGTGATAGAGGAGGTGAATATGTGTCTCCTTTTGCTGATCTATGTGCGAAACATGGAATTAGACATGAGTTTACTGCTCCTTATTCACCTCAGCAAAACGGTATTGCCGAAAGGAAGAACCGTACCTTGAAAGATATGGTTAATGCCATGTTGTTAAGTTCTGGTTTGAGCCGGGACATGTGTGGGGAAGCCATTCTAACGGCTACTTATCTTTTAAACAAGATACCTCGTAAGGATAAAGAGGAAACCCCATATGAACTGTGGATGGGAAGAAAACCATCATACCAGTACTTACGAGTGTGGGGGTGTCTAGCCAAGGTAGTTGTGCCGACACTTAAGACCCAAACGACGGGACCTAAATCTGTGGATTGTATATTTATTGGATATGCTAAGAATAGTAGTGCGTATCGTTTCATTGTACATGATTCGAAAAATCCAGATATACACAAGAACACAGTTATGGAATCAAGGAATGCATCCTTCTTTGAAAACATATTTCCTTGTTTAAAGAAGGAAAATGGAAGCACATCTAGAATAGATGATGCAGTTGTCCAAGATAAGAGACAACGCGATGATAATGATCTCCAAGATGAGAGACAAGATCAACCTGAGGAAGAAGAGGTTGAACCTAGAAGAAGCAAACGGGCGAGAACCGAGAAATCATTTGGACCCGATTTTGTCTCTTTTATGGTAGAAAATGAACCCACCTCTTATCAAGAAGCTGTAAATTCCTCGGAAGGGCCTCGATGGAAAGAAACGATTAATAGTGAAATAGAGTCTATTTTACAAAATCATACTTGGGAGCTCGTGGATTTACCTCATGGTTGTAAACCACTAGCGTATAAATGGATCTTCAAGAAGAAGATGAAAGCTGATGGCACCATTGATAAGTACAAAGCAAGATTGGTGATCAAAGGTTTTAGACAACGCGAAGGTCTAGATTACTTTGATACTTATTCGCCTGTTACGCGAATAACTTCTATTAGGATGATTCTTGCTATTACCGCATTAAGAAATTTAGAAGTTCACCAAATGGATGTGAAAACGGCTTTTCTAAATGGAGATTTAGAAGAAGAAATATACATGAACCAACCCGAGGGTTTCATGGCTCCTGGACAAGAGAGCAAAGTTTGTAGGCTTGTTAAGTCATTGTATGGCTTAAAGCAAGCTCCAAAACAATGGCATCAGAAGTTTGATCACGCCATGCTAGAGGGTGGATTCAAAATTAATGAATGCGCCAAGTGTGTTTATGTCAAAGACACAAATAGTGGATATGTAATCTTGTGTCTTTATGTCGACGATATGCTTATCGTTGGCAGTAACGACAAGATGATCAAGTCTACTAAAGACATGTTGAAATCAAAGTTTGACATGAAAGATATGGGTTTGGCTGATGTGATCCTTGGAATAAAGATCATACGAACTCAAAGTGGACTTGCATTAAGTCAAGCACATTACGTGGACAAAATCCTCAATACTCATAATGCGGGGGATTCCGGCCTAGCTAGAACTCCAATTGACACCAGTTTGCATCTATCTAAAAATAGAGGCGCAGGTGTTGCCCAATTAGAGTATTCAAGAATTATTGGCATGTTGATGTATTTGATGACATGTACCCGACCTGACTTAGCATATGCTGTTAGCAGGCTAAGTAGATATACTAGTAATCCAAGTGATGCACATTGGAAAGCTATGACTAGGGTACTTCATTATTTGAGATACAGTCGTGATTATGGACTGAATTATGATAGATATCCATCTGTTATTGAAGGATACAGTGATGCAAATTGGATATCTGACATAAAGGATTCTAGATCGACCAGTGGATATGTGTTTACACTGGGAGGGGCCGCTATATCTTGGAAGTCTTCCAAGCAAACTGTAATAGCTAAGTCCACGATGGAATCAGAATTTATCGCGTTAGATAAATGCGGAGAAGAGGCGGAATGGCTACGTCAATTCGTAGAGGACATACCCGGGTGGCCTAAACCGGTAACGGCCATTAGTATACATTGTGATAGTCAATCGGCAATTGGCAGAGCTCATAGCACAATGTATAATGGAAAGTCTAGACATATCCGTCGTCGACATAATTCGGTAGGACAACTACTCTCAACAGGAGTTATCTCAATTGACTATGTGAAGTCAAAGGATAACATTGCGGATCCGCTTACGAAAGGCTTAAGCAGAGAGTTAGTTAGTAAGTCGTCTAAAGGAATGGGACTAAAGCCCTTGAGGAATGAGTTTCTATGAAGGAAAACCTAACCCAGTTTACTGGAGATCCCAAGATCTGGGTTCAATAGGACAACCTAATCATAGAAATGTGGGGGAAGTCACGTCAATGTGGGGGAGTTACTTAATAAAATAATAACTTTCCTAGTCCATTCCTAGAACAATGTGACTTGTTGAGAGGTTAAACATATGGCTTAATGATTCAGGATGAAATCATAAAGCATAATGATTCAAGATGAAATCATAAAACATATGTTTTTAATGATTCAAGATGAAATCACCTATGTGAGAGAGAAGTGGGGTCGCTTCGAAGGAAATTGTGGGGGCGCAATTTCTAAGAGCTCTTGCAGAACCAGGCGAGTGTTCATGACCATAACGAACACGACTATGAGGACTTGACAAGGTCAGGGAGAGTCTTGTGTGAGTGTGTATTGTCGTCTACGTAAACAGAGGCTGAGTTCAAGGACATCGCGTCTACTCAAGTCTAGGAGACTAAGTGCATCTCATAAGGGAAGGTTCAAAGGGTTACACCTACCTATCCTATGCAGGACTTAACCGCAGAAATTTTGCCGAAACTTTCGTGTGTTTTCGACCGATTTCCATTCATGTGGGGGATTGTTGGAAAATGTTTTGCAAAATATGGTTTTTGCAATACTTTGGACATAATTTTATATATGTATATGTTATATATATTCGTAGTACTTTGTAGCTTTGCGTTCTCCTCGGAGAGAGCTTCGCAACGAGCTAAAGTATGTCCAATATGGAGTTAATATGAATGAGATATCGTGTCTCAAAGTGAGTCACGTGAAACACAATATTTGGGAAAATATTTGTCCCACATCGCTTGAAACATGAAGTGAAAACATGTTTATAAGGAAATCCTAGTTTCTACCCTACAATATTCATTTGTGGGTTTTTACTCCCACGCCTACGCGCGCGCAGGGGGGGTGCAGAAAGTGGGATTTCTAGGCCAAAAACGGGTTCGAAGCTACTGAACTTGTGCACGAGCGCGCGACCTGCGGACACGAATGCAGCTCCGTAAACTGGCTTGGGTGCGGGCAGATTTCGGTATTTTTTTTGCTGCAAATTCGGATTTTTCCAGAAAATTCTGTAATCTATTTTAAGAATAGATTTAGAATAAATTTGTGTTTATAATTGATTTGCAAATCGTGTTACAGAAATAACAGATTTGTCAGAATATTTTATATGGAACAGAATATTTTGTCTTGGTGACCAAGACAAATTTTCACTATATAATAAATCTGTCTCATTCAGTTTAATCATCAGAAAAAACGCAGCTTTTCATACTCCATTACCAGACGATTTTTTCAGCAGTTCTTGATCAGAAACGCAGAAGGCTTCCGTGATCTTTCAGGCAAGTTTGTCTAGTCCGGCTGTACAACAGCTTTGGACGTTGTACCCTGGGAAACAGACGGCGAATCTGTTTTAAGGGAAGCATGTTAAACACGTGCCTCGTCTTAGTTTTACTGCTTTCAATTTTATTTGTTATTTAATTCTGTTCTTTGTTCTGTTAATTTTATTATTGTTTTAATAAAAGTATACACCGTTTCCCACAATGATATAAGACTAGAATTATCAACTGATCTTAATACATTAACTTAATTTATGATATTTACCAATTTATATTTAATCTTTTAGAAATAATAAAGGTATTTGCGACATTAAACTTATTTAAACATCTCTAACCTCAAGTTATATAGAAAAATCAAGCTTTCCTCTGTCGCCTAGCTCACTTATCCTGAAAATCTAATAATCTAAACTACTTATCGTTTTGTTTGTTATGTGATGCCAATCTTTAATAAGCTTTTCTTCACTAATGACCACACAAACAAAATCCAATAAAAAGTCGTTGTAGTTGTTGCCACCCGATATTTGTTAATGGGTTCAAATGAAAAGTGGTCCAATTATACATTGTGTGGATTTACTCAACCTCAATAATTTGAAGGAGAATGAATGGGTCGACGTACCTTTTGAGTATGTTGTTTTCAGCCCTTTGACACCACAAAATATTTTTTTGTTCACAAAGTCCACACTCCACAATAACCACACATATATCTTTTATCTTTCAAGTAAAAACCTTAGATGCATTTGTACCAAGAAAATATCATCTTGAATGTTTTTTATTCATAAAAACATCAAACGTTTTTTCTAGTTTTCTTAAAAATGGGGGAGTTATTCGTTCTCTAGAGAACCTATGAAAACTTGTTCAAATAAATTTTAGGTTTTCTAGTTTTAATAAATTTGAAAACATGTTCAAATCTTATTATTTTCTATCGCTTTTCTAGTCAATCAATTATACTATACTCCTATAACAAATAAAAATTCTAAAGCGAACAATTTCAAAGCGAACAATTTCAAAGCAAACAACAATTCAAAGCAACAACTGAAACTTTTAAACATTTTAAAAAAAATCACAAGCGAACAACGTAAATATCAACACTATTTTAGGCTAAATTTAAGAACGTATATCACCAAAACAATGTCATACATATTAAGTTATTAACACTATTTAATACTTCATCGGTTCCAAAATAAGTGTTCTCGTTTGACTTTTAAAATCTTTTTTACCCAAACTTTGATGGTAAATATATTTGTTATTCTTGATACAAATTATATCAATACAAAATACATTTAAAATTCTATCAATCTATATATTTTTCAAAGAGTATTATTTAGTGCACACAAAAATAATTAAGGTCAAAGTTACAAAAAAGTCGAAAGTTAAAAAATAAACACTTATTTTAAGACGGATGCAGTACAAATAGGACTGAGCACGACAGGCTTAAAACCGACCCGGATTGGAAAATCGGACCTGACCGAATAATTTCGTTCCGGTCCTCGGTCCGGGGTTTTGGAGGAATTCAGTCCTCGGTCCGGTCGGTATGATCCGGTCCAGTTCGGTCTTACCAAAATCTCGTTGATTATGCCTAATAGGACCGGACCGAGGACCAAACCGGACCATTTCGGTCCGGGGTTTCGGACCATTTCGGTCCTCGTCCGGTCCGGTTCAGCCCCGGACCGATGCTCAGCTCTACTAACGACATACATATTAACAATAAAAATAGAAAACCTTGATTTATGTTGAAAGAAGAAAAATATGGAAAACTCATAAAAGTAGTTTTCTAAATATTAGTTATACATATGGAAAATAGGTTTTCTATTTTTCCAAGAAAATTTTTAGAAAAATATCAATTTGAACACCTTTTCTATTTTTAAAGAAAATCTCTCTAAAAAATAACCATTTTTCCATTAATAAACACAACCTTAGCTACGCCTTTCAAAAAGAAAAACTTAGCTATAAAAAATATACTTAGCTATACAGAATGTATCAAGATACTATACACATATATGTAACAACTAAAAACGTTTTGCTTGTACGTTTTCTACGTAAATGAATTTTTTATGGTACCAAAAAATGCCGACGTATCAAAATTTAAGACAGATTATGAATACAATAGTAATTTCGAGTTGAGATCAATATAAACCATTTATTTAATATACATTCAATAAACTAATTATATTTACTTATTTTTTAAAAACCTACTTCTCATTTTTAAAAAAAAAAATTAAATATCTAACAAACAATAAATCGTCAAATGACAACAAATACGCTATTGCAACGAGAATTAAATTATCAATTTATCGGAAGACACATGTATAAGCTTTCGACGAACTTTTTTTTGTCTGAGAAAATCATATATGATTCGCATAATGAATCATATATGATTTCCTAAAATCATAAACGATTTTAGAAAATCATAAATGATTCCTAAAAATTATGATTTGTGATACGAATCATATATGATTTTAGAAAATCATATATGTTTCGTGATACGAATCATATATGATTTTCTAAGACTAACAAAAAAGTTCGTCAAAAGCGTATACATGTGCCCCTCGATAGAAAGATGATTTAATTCTTGTCGCGATAGTATATTTCGTTTTGCGTAACGATTAAAGGTTTGTGAGATATTTTTTTAAATGATGAAAGTGAGTTTTTTGTTAGATGAAAAAAATAGATAAATGAGATTGGTTGTTTAGATCTATACTAAAAAGGGTATACATTACTTTACTATATTTTTTATTTGTCATCTATAAAACTTAGAAAAATCATTAATAAAATATTTTGTGAAAAAAATAGTTTTGGATCTCCACTCACTCTAACTGGTAACTAGAACAAGAGAATTGTCGGAGCTAGTCTTGTAAACTAGACGATGTCATATGCAATAAGACACCTAAAGTTAAACTATACTCGCAAATTTTCAGCTTTTATAGATATATTCTGAAAATCATTGGTTTGTATTTGTTTTATTGAATTAAGTAGTTAACGTAATTTTCTTATCATTGAATGCAAGTGATTGTGTGCATGAAAGATCACGTATGTGGCTACCCGCACTTTAAATCTCGGGAAGCTTAATTGCGACGCTTCTTCTGAAGACTCTTATGTTGCTTTAAGAGTTGTTGCTCATAATTGTAGTGGCGCTTTGTTGAAATGTTTGAGTAAAAGGTGTCGTAGTGAATCGGTTGTTGCTGCTGAGTTGACTGCTATTCTATCAGCTTACATCCTTGTTGCTACAAATGGATCGACTTCACTTGTTTCTACAAAAATCTTCCACCATGGGCTTTAGCGGCTTTGATTTCTGATATGAAACATTGGAAATCCAAAATGGGTTTGTAGTTGTGTTGGAATTTAGGGTGGCCTAGTGGCAAAAGAGTTTGTGGCTATCACTCCAAAGTATGTGAGGTTTCAAGTTCAATTCCTCCTACGTACAAACAACCTTGAAGTGGCCATGCCAACCTCCTAAAAAAGGAGGGCTTTATCTGGTTTGAGTTGTGTGGTGGTGGGCTCAAACCCCGTGGATTAATCGGCCAATGTGTCTTGTTAAAGTTGATTATATTTCCGACATAAATTTTATTTCGCATGATAGCTTCCTTTGTGAAATTACCTACATGGAGAGGAGTGATGCTTTGTAACGTTTTGACTTCGGCTTCATTTAATACAATATGATGATCAAATAAAGAATATTTCAATTATATTGTCATTTCCTCGTAGCTTCAAAGAAAAAGAAATGTTTATAGCGAGGATGAAAGCTGAATTTATGTAACATACTATTTTAAATTAACTATTTTACGTAATTTACTTTTTTTATTTTTTATACACACAAAATACTTTTAAATACTTACCAATCTACACAAAATTGACTAAGATGGTGACTTGATTGGCCAGTTACCACTTAGAAAATTTACATTTTTGGTATTGTGGTCTGCATGGACTTCCACCGTTAACTTGACATTTTTCTACTAGAAAAAGTTACATTGATGATACCTTTACTTTTTTACACACATTTTTATATAGCGACCATTGCTATAATACAAATAGACACAACACACTTTGCTTTTGACTTTTTCTCTCTTTAGTCAATGGTGAAAGAAGATAAACAAAAACCCACAACACCCTATCAACCTCCAAACCACCGAATCACCACCAATATTCTGATCCAGCTAACAACAATGGGCAAAGAGGCAACGAAAAAGAGGTTAAAGGATTGACTTGGGTCTTCATAAAAACCAATGGAATCAATCTTTCGACGATTCAAACGGCTGGAGAAAGTGATAGATATGTGAAAAAAGGAGGTCAACCCGACTATGCAAATCAAACTTCAAGTTTTAATCGAGAAAAAAATGATGGAGACTGGATTAAGGTTTCTAGGAACAAGAAAGGATACAAGTAGCAGGACCAAGATGTGGGGGGAAGTCTTTCGCAACCAAGAATGGAGGTAGATCCAGGCTCATAGATTTTAACAAGGTAATGAAAGAGAAGGCTCAATCTTTATTCTTTACCAACTTCCCAGAAACATGGGATTCTGGTGCGTTGTGGAAGATGTTTAGTGGATATGGGAGTGTCGTAGATGTGTATATTACCTTTAAAAGAATAAAGAGGGGCACGAGATTCGGTTTCGTCAAGTTTGAAAACATTGTTGATGTCATGGATTTTGAAAGAAGACTCGAAGGTATTTTGATTGGTGATTCTAAATTAATTATTAATCAGGCTAAGTCTACCAAATTAGGGGGGTGTTAGTGTCCTTGCCTCTGATTTCCTTCTACTGAAACTGGGTGCTCAACCCATGCCTAGAAGGGAGATAAGAAGGTTTAATCACTCCTACAAAGAGGTTGTTGTTGGAACCTCAACAAAATCGCAACTGTATGTTTTGAATGTTCCCGTAGAGTAAGATGGTTATCTTATAAGAAGGCTAGAGAAGTGTTGTGTTGGAAAGGCAAAAAATACCCACGTTCTACAAAATGCATGGGCCATTATAAAAAAATAATGGTTTGGTTGATTGCAAGGTCAAATATGTTGGTGGTCGTTTGTTATTGTTTGAATGGGATTATAAAGATACTTCATACCAGATCTTGGAGACAAATATAATTTGGTTACTGCAATGGTTTGATGACCTTAATATTTGAGATGAGAATAGTGATCCATTTGGTATAATGGTTTGATTGAAGATAGAGGGTCTACATATCCTCGCTATAAACATAGGAGCTGTCAAGTATGTGGCTAATAATTTTGGTCGAATCCTGGAGATAGGTCGCCTTGATTTTGACTTCAAATCCATCCTTCCTGTAAAATACTTGATCCTAACCTCTAATATGGGTTCAATTAGTCAATCAGTGAGGGTTATTTTAAATGGCAAGTATTATTTAGTAAAGGTTATAGAAGATCAATTTCATGCTTCTATTTTTCTTCCACCAGTGTCAGATGACCCCAAACAGGATGACAAGTTTTCAAGTTTTGAGGAGGAATTTGTGGGACCTACAATGACGGATGGTGGAGATGGAGATGAAGGGCCCAATCACTAGAATGGTTCCTTTACCCGGGATGATGAAAAGTCAGCCTCGTTTTCCATCTACAAGGAAATCTTCTAGGGTCTCAAACACAGGGAATTTTGAGAATCATTGTAATAATGATAACTCGGGGTTTAGGTCACAACATCTAAAAAATATCGGCTACTAATTAAATGATGTGGGCCCTATCCTAGATATAAACCCCTCTCCTCTTAGCTCTACTCGGATTCCCCCTCACCACCTTATAAGCTATATCCGACCCAATCTTCACTGGGTGTGTATTATGTTAAGCCATATCCCGATGTAGTGATTATCCATATCAGCGGAATTCGAGATGCATTGGAAACTAGAGAGCAATTCATCCAGCTCTAAATCATCATGATTATTTCCCTGTACCTTCCAACGCATCTCGAATTCCACTGATATGGATAATCAACTAGGAGGTAAAAAGAAGAAAAAAAAATATATGAAGAAGAAGAGGCTAATTGTTGGTGGGGGATCTCCTTCCCAAGAGGTTTTATTGGAAGTGGTGGATGAGGAAATGGTTATGAAGAACATTAGCTATCATATTGGTTTCTCATTCAAGCCAAAGGGTCCTAGGGACACATCTAGATCTTCCTGATCCTATTATATCCCTGATTTTTGGTGTTTTGATCATTTTCCATTAAAGGTATATCACTGAACTGTAATGCGTTAGGATCTAATAACAAGAAGTCTTAGATTTGTAGCATTGTGGAAGGAGATAATCCTCTTTTCTTTGGGATTCAGGAGTCAAAGCTTGATTATGTGGATCAGTTTTGTATCCACGCACTTTGGCCTAGGAATTATGTGAAATTTGCTTACTGTAATTCGGTTGGGGCGTCTGGTGGATTAATTAATATGTGCGGTTCTCGTATGTTCTTTGTTGATCATAAGATTTACGACAGGAACTTTTTAGGGGTTATTGGTTCCTGGACAGAAATCTCGGGTAAAGTTGTTCTTTTCAATGTGTATGTCCCCTAATTCGGCACTCTTAAAGATCAGTTATGGAATTCCATTAAAGGGGTGATCAATTCTTTTGATTCAATTTGGGTCCCGTTTGGTGACTTCAACGTTGTTAGAACTCATGATGAACCTTTGGGTAGCTCTTTTGATGATAGGGAAGTCGATTCCTTCAATGAGTTTTTTTCTCGTGTAGGATTATTCCCCTAGGGAGGGGAGGTTTACTAGGTTTGACAAGTATAGGAAGAAAGCTTGATAGATTTTTTGTTTCTCATAACTTTTTTTATTTTTGGAAGGATGTCGCAGTTTGTGTCTTATCCGAGTCCTGGTCTGACCATTGTCCAATTTCTCTTAGTGTGGGCCTCCCTATTTTTGGGCCGAAACCTTTCCCAATATTCGATAAATGGATAGGTGATGTGGATTTGAAGGAAGTTATTTCAAAGTATTAGGCCTCTGAATTTTTTTTATCAACCCCAGATTTAAACCTTAAAACAAACTAAAAAAGTTGAGGTTGGATATTAAAGAATGAACTCGTATACGTATCTCGGAGCATAATGGAGCTAAACATAATCTTATTAGGCAATTGGGTGAGTGGGATGCGAGAGCCGAATATGATCTTATAACTGAGATGGAGCTAAACGTGAGGAATGGATCATGGATCTTGATCACCTTGATCAAATTCATTATGATGACCTCAAGAAAAAATGTCAGTTTTTGTAAGCTGTGGAAGGAGATGAAAATACCAAGTTTTTTCACTCTCTTCTCAAACATAGCTACTCTAAATGAAACATCAAAGGGATCCTTGTTAATTATGATTCATGTGAGTCTCCTGATTCTATCAAACAAACGGCCTTGGATCACTTTTCCGCTAGATTTAAATAGATCATCACTTCTAGACCTTGTTTCTATAACCCACTATTTCGTAAACTCTCTTCCTTGGATGCTAGTTATCTAGATTCCTATATTTCTATAGAGGATGTTGATCCCTTTGATTGGATCTATATTATGTTAAAAACTAGTATAGTAGTTTGTAATCAAACTAAAACACTTTGAGAACTCTTACTCAACTAAATAAGTTATGCGGTATCTAACTTATAAAGCACAGAAGAACATAATTACTTTTAACTATTCGATTCTCTTATTAATCGACTTGAATAGGTACATGAATGTCATCGTACCTATGTTCCTTTTATAGAGTAAGGAACCCTAGAAACCTTAGAATATTCTATAAAGATAAGTATAACACAAACGATATATTATCAATATTCTAACTATTAGGTATATCACATAATATATACTCTATGACTATGACATATCTTAGACAAAGATATATTCGTCCTAATCAATATAGCAGTACTTGTACTTAACACTAACAATACTTGCCATGTACCGTGTTAACACAAACGGTACTTGCTAACACTAACAGTACTTATACTTATACTAACAGTACTTGGTACTTTACAAATAATTCCCAACAATCCTCCCCTAAACAAGAATGACAACTTGTTTTCTTCTTGTTTCTCTTTGTACTAAATGTATTTAGAATACATGTCTTCAGTATTCTCTTCAAACTTACATTGAGCTTGGTAATTTGTACTTGTATCCAACTGAATGTAGCCAAACACTTTTATGCGGATCTTCTTCTGTTAAGATAACCTTCAAGTCTCATGAACATCATCTTTGTCTTCAAATTATGATCTTCTTGTGTCTTGTGAACATTCATTTTGTTCTGCAGCAACAGTAATTTTCTTCTTTGAGTTAAATTGAACTTCTGTCTTGATTTGATGAGACAAAACCTTCTAAGTATTCTTTCCTTGAAACTAATACTCTTTTTCTTGCAGCTTCATACCTGAAATAAAATAGTTAACAACAAAAACCAATCTATATTGGCTTCATGATTTTTAGCAAATCATCAGCTATCAACGGATTAGATTTATTCTTTACCAGTTAGCCGTACACTCTAGAATAGCCAATACTTTATTCATAAAGAATAAGGTGTGCTGATAACCCTATAATTTTTGGTAAACTGTCAACCATCAACGGATTTGATAATGTCTTTACCTAGTACCGTTAGTCTAGGACTAGCCAACTCTTTGTCTCGAAACATGGTGAGTTAGAACCATATAGTTTTTAGCAAACTACCAGCTTTCAACGGATTTGAGAAGTCTTTACCACTAACCGTTTGCTTATGGACTAGCCAGTTCTTATGTGTGTTAGACATGGTGAACTGAGAAACATTTGTGAAGTGTGATTGTAAATCAAACACTTAAGGCTATTTCTCAGCTTCTTCCTCTTGCTCCAAATCCTTGATTTGTTTTTTAACCATTCTGATCAACTCCAAAGCACTAGCAGATTATTCTGAAACTTCTAATTGTTTCTCTAACATTCTTTCCAACAATCTTCTTCCAAAAGGGTATCTCTTTCTTGAAGCATGTAATAGTTTATGTCATCTACATCTAATGTATGTAACCTACATGATCTATAATATCTCCAGTAACTAGGAACCCGATTCTCTAAGTCATTCAATATTCTTTGATCCCAAGTATGTGGCTCATACATAAATTTCAGCTCATTCCTCAATAGTGTGACTTCTGCTTGACCTTCACTTCCACCTTCAACAAATCTGTTAAGGTCTTGAATGTCTTGTCTGTCAAGGATGTGTAAAATCTCTTCAAGTAGTCTAAACATCCTGAATGTTCCATCTGACCTAGTGATTCCATGAATTTCTAATCCATCATTCATAGCACTTGTCCATCTTATGATATCTGACTTCTTTCCAAAGATCTCTATGTCAATGCACTGATCTTCAAAGTTCACTATCTTTAAGTGCTTTCTGCAACTTTCGTCATCATCACTATCTTGTTCAGTAGACTTCACATTATTCTTAGCTTCTTGCTTCTTCTTTGTTGATTTTTTTCTCTTAACACCTTTGGAGGTTCCTTCAAACTCTATTGAACCCTCCTCCAAATTTGCATGTACTGTTTCCTTAAGTAATGTTGACTATGTATGTACTGCTTGTACATTCTCAGTCTTCTTGTTAACATCTTGAGTTGTATCCCCTTTATCCATTTCTTGACTAATCTCTGCTCTTTTTGAAACTTCTATCACCCTTTTCTTCTTCCTAACATAAGTAGTCTTGATGGGTGGAGATGCTTCCTTTTGTCCAGCAGTACTTGCATCTAGTCTGGGGGTACTTCCAAATTGTCTTTGTTGTTGAATTTGCTTCCTTACATCTTCAATATCTTGCTTGTCCTTTTCAGAACCAATCTCAAAAAAATTCAACTTGGTCCTCTTGTGTTGTTCATACAAAGCCTTGATTTCTTCAAAAGTCTTCTTGACTAATTGAGCATGGGTAAAATGCTTGACTTTCTTGAGGTAGGACATCATTTGGTTTCTGATTTGCATAGTGGTTGGAGGCTTAACCCTTTCTTTTCTTCTCTTTTCTGCAAAGAATCTTTGTTGCTCACTCACTAAATCATCAATTAGTTTGTCTTTCTCCTCTTCATCATAAGCATCCCTCTCTTCAGCTATCAATGATTCTGCAAGAAGCTCGCTTGCTTTAAGTTCAACTTAAATTTTATCATACTCTTCAATATTCCACTTTTGTTGTACTCTTTGGTCTTCAAGCATCTGTTGCTTAGCTGCAAGGTCTTCTTGTAGCTGTTCTTCATGCATTTGAGCTTGAAATCTGAATGCTAACTCTTCATCATGCTCTAGGTGGATAAATCTATTCATGACTTTGCTAATGTCATCATCTGAATCACTTTCTTCCTTAGATTCAGATTGTAACATTTTCTTGCCCTTATCATTTGGATTGATTTTAGTTAGTTTCTTCTTCAGCTTTGAAGATCTTCTCTCTTCATCTTTATTTGATTGTTGTTGAATGACAACACCTTTGATGGGATGTGAAGCTTGAATCTTCTTGCCTTTAGCTTTTTCTTTCTTAGCAAGAACTTCTTGTTGTGCCTTTAACTCTGCTTCTGCTTGTCTTGCTTTTTCAGCTGAGCTCTTCTCCCTTAGATACTATTGGCTTACTCTTCTTTTCCTTCGGCGAGGATACATTAGTTCTAGTACTTGTGCTAAAGTCTCATCCTCTCGAAAAGGAGTTTGACTTTCTGTAGAAGAATGTAATGGAGGTTGTTCACCAGCGGTACTTGCAGTCGGCTTAGTTGGCTTAGCAGTACTTGGCTCTTCAACAATGTTTACTTCACCAGTGTAAGACATGCTTGTTTCTTGAATCACCAAAGTATCTCTAGATACTTTTTCTTCTTTTGAAGTTGTCTTCTCAATTTGTAGCTCCTCAGTCTTGTCTGATCCATAACTCACTCTTGATCTTGACAATACTTGGAAAGACTGTTTCTTGTGAAATCATAATTGACTTTGAGGTGGAGTTGAAGACACAGGAAGAAACTACTTCATTTCACTTGTAGTTGTGGTGATTGAGGTTGTGGTTGTGGCTGAGTCACCAAAATCTCTTCAGTTTGTGGTTCCTCATGAGTAGGTTGTGGTTCTTCTTGTTGAAGCTCCATGTTTGTAGGCTCCAAGTTATCTTTTTCCACACTAGTCTCTATGCCATTGCCATCTTCAAAATTTCCAATGACATCATCAGCTTCAAAATTAATGTCATTCCTAGAGACCCTTGTATGAATGTCAGAAGAAGGTCCTTGTTCTTCATAATTGCTCCCCTGTTTGGTTGCATTCAGTTGCTTTTTCTTGAGGTTCCTGAATCTTTGCTTCTTAAGAGAAGCTTTCTGAATTGAGCTGTTCTGCCTCATCCAAGGAGATACCTTATTCCTTAGTCTGATTAAATTGGCCTCTAAATCAACAATTTTCTTGTCTTGAGCAAGCTTCTCCTTTTGCAATACATGTACCTGTTTGGACAAGCTAGTGCACAAAGCAGTTAAATTGGCAACATCCACCACCTCTGTTGCTTGTGCTTGTGATGAACCACTAGCATCAATTAAAGCAGCATGTGTGTGGATCATCTCATCTGAATTTGGTTGATTACCAACATTATGAGAAGAAGATTGAGTATCTTCAGAAGAATGGGGACTCTGGTGAGAAGGAGTTTGCTGAGAAGCACTAGCTGAGCTAGGTTCCTCACCTTCTTGGTTGGCAGGTTGGGCTAACATATTTGTAAATAAAGGTATGACAGTTCCTGTAAAGGCATTGCCTTGTTTGGTCAAGAAAGAGAAAGTTCTCTTTGTAAATGTAGGAACATCCCATGTATTTGTTAACTCTGGTAGGTTAGGATTTGGTCATTAACTAAAGTCTGAATAAATATAGGATACATCAAAAACTTTTTAACTCCTTCCAAATTCCTAGTCATGGCTTCAAAAATTAATCTTCAAAAAATTAAAAACTCTGTCATTTGCTAGACAAATACCAGCTGATGCCAATGCAGCAGGGATTTGATCAAAAGAAGTACTTTTGGAGCTTAAACAGTGAATAATGACATGAAAAAGCAATTTCCATTGTGGTGAAAATAAAGCTTTAAAGAAAGTAAGACTTTCCCTACCACCCTGATAACCCATGGCTGCAAGGCCATCATGTATCTCTGTACTATTTAACATACTTAGTCTATTTAGTCTTAAACTAGCCCTTAGCAGTACCTCTGTTGCATAAATATTTCTATTATTCACCCTAGCCCTAATGCAAGGTTGATTATACGAGTATCTAACACAGCAGTATTCCAAAATTGTTCAACAATAGGAATAGAGACGATGGGACTTACAGTAAGCGCAAAACAAATATGACTTCGAGATAAAAATCCAAGCATCTCATGTAAACCAAGAGAATCATCATTCTGAGCAAGGTTCGCAACCAAATTGTGCTTAGAGATCACTTGTAAAGCAGCCATTAGTATTTTTGATGAACGAAAAAGTAGAGAGAAGATTATAGAATTAAGAGATAAGAATAAAAGATTAGGTGAATCAATTGTATAATTGGGGAGTAAATATTTATGTAAATAACAAACCCAAGCGCGAAGAAACCGCCAAATTTACAAAAGAGACCCTCAACGGTACAACGGATATGTAGCGGTACATGGAACATACTCGGTACTTGAATTTGTGCTAGCGGTACTTGGATCCATAACGGTACCTCACAAATTTGACCAGTTCATGCATTCCACTATTATTATAACCTCTTTTATCTTATTCTATCAACCTGCAATCACATCAAAAACACAAAACAAACACTATACAATAAAAATTATCATAAAAATTGTACAGCTATTACCTCCCCTTAACATATGCAGCAATTTATTGGTTGAGCATACCAATATGTGTTACCAAGAATTCAAATCTCTTTGCATCAAATGCCTTGGTCAACAAATCAGCTACATTGTTGTCTGTATGAATCTTCAAGACTTGAATAAGCGTCTTGTCATAGGCATCTCTTATAAAGTGATGTCTTATCTCAATATGCTTGGTCTTAGAGTGAAAGACTGGATTCTTGATGATACAAGGATTTTGTATGGGTTTAATTTTACTCTCGATATCCTCTCGAATTGATCTAGGTCTTAAGTGGAATGATTGTTCTTGGTTACTAAAGAAAAGGGGTTTGGTTCTCTAGTCTAATAAGAAGTGGAAATGAAAATTTAAATCAAAGACAATTACTTTAATTATGATTAACAAAGATTTGTATTAAACTTAAGATTAAAATTAAGATTAAAACTAAAATTGAAATTAAAGTTCAATAAGCATAAAGGAACAGTAAAGCAAACAAACAGTAACCTAAAACAAACAGTACCTAAAAGAAAAATTGATTCGGAACTTTTCAAAGACAACTCATCCGGAACTTACTCATCCGGAACTTACTCATCCGGAACTTACTCATCCGGAACTTACTGGCTTGGTTCGGAACCTTCCGAATGAAGGCGTTTGATTCGGAACTTATGCTTGACTCGGAACTTTCCGGATGAAAGATTGGTTCGGAAGTTTTTAAACTGATTCGTAAGATTTGGCTTGATTCGGAACTTTCCGGATGAAAGATTGGTTCGGAAATCACTGATTCGGAAGATTTGGCTTGGTTCGGAAGTTTCCGAATGAGGGCTTCATTCGGAACTTTTTGTTTGATTCGGAAGTTCTGGTAACTCAGACAGTAGCAGTTAACGAAGAACACGGAACACGAATTTTACTCAAAATCAAACCAAATACTTAAAAAGGATTTACCAAATTAAACACAAATCATTTAGACA
Organism: Glebionis coronaria; assembly: GCA_025667525.1. Lineage (NCBI taxonomy): Eukaryota > Viridiplantae > Streptophyta > Magnoliopsida > Asterales > Asteraceae > Glebionis > Glebionis coronaria. Next base: position 4,003,154 of record JANFOE010000193.1, read on the forward strand.
CCATTAGCAACGAATCCCACCAATAAAAACACAAATTCTAACAACTTTTGAAGATCAAATCAAGAAAAATAAAACTTAAGAACTTGAAGATAAAAATGAAGATGAACAAGATTAAATGGAAAGATTAAACAAGACTTTGTATTGAATGATTAATGTTTTGACAAGAGTAAACAAAGATTAAAACAACAAGATAGGAAGAACAAAGATTAAAATCATCAATCACCCTAGTGGTGATTGTGATGGAACGAACAAGAAAAGAGAAAAAAAAGGGGAGGAGAAAAACTCCAGACTCGTCTAAAATGTGTGAGGGGAAGGCTATTTATAGCCTTGTCCTTTGGTTGGTGAGTGGGCTTTCTCCCGTTCTTCTTGTCTTTTCGTCTTTTCAGAAAAGTTTCCGTTTTCGATTCTGATTCGGGATTTGTTGTCGATTAAATTCAACTCGTCTTTTAATTTCTTCGTTTAATAGACTTGAGTTTCTTCGACTTATATAAATCTTCCATCTTTGGTCCTTTTCTTCGATAAATCTTCGAATAGGCCCAGTGACTTCAAATCTTTTGCATTTCTTGGACAATAGACTTTATCTTGAGTCTTTTTCTTCAGTAAAACCCGTGCAATCCCATGTTTTCTTTAATATTCATCCGGTTGGCTCTGAAAACAAAATAAACACAAAAACCACGCATAATTCCAAACAAATGATATTAAATACGTGTTTTGGTCTCGTTTTAGCCCGAATTAAGTGGTAAAAGGATGGGTGTTTACACACCTATCAAATCCCCTACACTTAACCATTGCCATGCCCTCATGCAATGCTTAGTGATAAAGCAAATTTACACTTTTCTCATAATTAATCAACCTTGGCCTTATTTTAAATACTACTAAACAAAAATTAAAGAAATGAAACTTCAAAGGTAACAAAGGGATAGAAAACCATTTTCACTTGAAAATAGCTACATGGAAATAACTTGCAAAGAAATCGATGACTTACATTAGGGCTTTGGTGCTGCGAAGATTTATCACCCTCAAGTTTCACGTTCCCCAAACTAAGCTTAAAAACGAGATCATTGTTATTATAAGTTAGCAATTCAAACACTTACACACATGGCTTAATTACATGCTTAAACTCCCTTATTCCTAGGTGTATCTCTTATATTTTATTTTTGTCTTAGAATGATCATGAAGATGCATTTTTGGACTTATTTCGATAGTTTATTAGGGCTGAAAGCAAAGTAGGACGATTTGATCAATAGTTAGCTAAAGGACAAAATCTCTTAAAACTGCTTCTCGGGATATCAAAAAATTCATATCTTGGCATAACTTGGTTCACGATTTGAGACCTTTCTCGGGCCGATATTTGGCATGTACTTCATACTTCATATCTTCGAGAGACGTTCTTGAGATAATGGTCTTCTCATCATAATAGAGTTTCTTCACTTGGAGACTTTTGAGGGGTACTCCAACTTTGTTGACCACGACTTCATGATTATTTCTTCAATCTCTAATTGGGATTTTGAGATACAACGATCCGCCTCCTTTTCGGACTTGGATCTATTTATCCTCATACCTTGTTAGGGTCTTTTCGGATAGACTTCTCCATGATCTTTATGGGAGTTGATTGCTTTTCGTCGTGAGTCTTGATCCTTCATATTGACTTTAGGAATAATGCTTTTCACATCACTTTGGATCTTCAGCAATAAAATTGAATCCTCATGCCTTGTTAGGGCCTTTTCGGACTCGCCAATCTTCGCGCCCTGCTTCATAAGTTATGCCTTGGCTATGAACTCTTATCATTACCGAGCAACTTTTAAACGATCTTGGGCTAGAAGCTAAGTAACCTTTCAAATCGTACGACCTTACTTATTGCAGATAAATTATTAGCAAGTGATGGGAGAATAGGCAAATAATTACACCAAGTGAGCTTGCGCAAGAATACCGACTTATAATTGACTCTATCATTTCTCGTCCTCCACAATTTAAAATCTCAAGTAATGAGATTCGTGGATACTTAGCCTAATAAACCAATTAAGGTCTACATGGTTAAGGATACTAGCTAGAATAAACTTGGATAAGTCTATTCGGGTTGAGTCAAAATAAACGCAACGGGCCTAATATGTCAAAAACTTCTAAACTAGCTACACCACTTTATTAAAATTTGACTATATTGCGGGATATATACATATGAAAGCAACGATAAAAATTTAAAAATTACAACTAAATGGCCAAAGTTAATAAAAAATTTGAAAAATGTTGAAAAATAGGATTTTCCGGTTAATTGAAGGCATTTTCATGGAAAAGTCCACTTAAAACTTCGATAGAAGTCCCCCCTACACTTAAGATAAACATTGTCCTCAATGTTTAAGCATGTGGGAAAAGGTTCCCCTACACTTATGACATTGTGCACGTTGGTTAACTCAAGTTAAGGAAGAGACGACTAAAGTGATCAATTTCAAATGTGAGTATGAAGAAAATTGAATCACGATAGTTGAGAGATAGAACCGGATTTCGGATAAACACGGGAGCACGGTTCTTCAAAAATTCCAAGAGTGCACTTATCCCTGTAACCACATCACCACACAAAGGCAAACACATATAGAAGTCCCCCCTATACTTAGGGGATTAAAACATACAAGGATAGATACTCGGGTTGCCTCCCGAGGAGCGCTTGTTTTTGATAACCGAGTCACGAGCCTGACTCGACCCAAAATTAGTTCATGGGGAACGTGGTGAGGGATGGAATCACCTCCTTAGAGGTGTCCTCACCAAAGTACAACTTCACTCGTTGGCCATTCACCTTAAAATTTGGTCCATCAGGTTGAGCGAGCTCGAGAGTACCATATGGAAAAATTTGGGCAATGGTGAATGGGCCGGACCAACGAGATTTGAGCTTTCCCGAGAAGATTTTCAACCGAGAGTTAAAAAGTAAGACTTTGTCTCCAACATGGAACTCTCGGTTTTTGATCTTGGAGTCGTGAATGAGCTTAGTTCTTTCCTTATAGATCAAAGAATTTTCATAAGCCTCATTACGGAGTTCATTCAGCTCATTGAGTTGGATTTTGCGTAGGTCACCGGCTTTGTTAATATCAAAATTAGCCCACTTCAAGGCCCAATAAGCCTTGTGCTCCAACTCAATGGGGAGGTGGCACGCTTTCCCGTACACAAGACGATAAGGCGTACAGCCGATCGGGGTCTTGTAAGCGGTACGGAAAGCCCACAAAGCATCATCAAGTTTATCAGCCCATGAGGCACGATGCTCTCCCACAGTCCTTTCAAGAATTCGCTTCAGCCCTCGGTTGGATATTTCAGCCTGGCCATTAGTTTGTGGGTGGTAGGCTGTGGAAAGACGATGATTTACACCGTACTTAGCCATGACTCGAGCAAATTGATCATTGCATAAATGAGTCCCACGATCACTAATAATGGCGCGAGGCACACCGAATCTAGCGAATAGAGCCTTCAAAAAGTTACAAACCACCCTTGCGTCATTAGTAGGCAAAGCTTTGGCTTCAACCCACTTTGAAACGTAGTCAACGGCTACAAGGATGTATTTGTTTCCTTTAGACGAAGGGAATGGCCCCATAAAGTCGATACCCCAAACATCAAAAATTTCACACTCTTGAATGAAATTCTGAGGCATCTCGTCTTTATGTGTGATTTTGCCTTGCTTTTGGCAAACATCACATCGTTTGACCATATCGTGAGCGTCACGGTATATGGAGGGCCAATAAAATCCAGAATCAAACACTTTTTTAGCGGTGTAGTTGGGACCAAAGTGACCACCGGTGGGTCCTTTGTGGCAAGCATTAAGGATTTCAGACGCTGCCGGTCCATCAACACATCAGCGAATAATCAGGTCGGCACATTGTTTGAATAGGTAAGGGTCGTCCCAGAAGTAAGTCTTAATGTCGGTAAAGAACTTCTTCTTTTGCTGGGACGTCAACCCTTCCTTGAGAATTCCACCCGCCAAGTAGTTCGCAAAGTCTGCAAACCACGGGGTTTCATTCGGCTTCGAGTTTATAGACATTAAGGTCTCCAAGGGAAAAGACTCATTGATTTCTTTGGTCGGATGATCCCCTTGGTATGGATCCTCAAGTCTGCTAAGATGGTCCGCGGCTAGGTTTTCTGCTCCTTTTTTATCGCGGATTTCGATTTTAAATTCCTGGAGCAGCAAAACCCAGCGAAGAAGTCTTGGTTTGGAATCTTGCTTTGTCAACAAGTACTTCAGCGCGGAATGATCGGTGTACACAATGGTGGTAGAAAGGACAAGATAGGGGCGGAATTTTTCAAAAGCATAGACAACAGCTAAAAGCTCTTTTTCGGTTGTCGTGTAATGCAATTGTGCCCCAGTCATTGTCTTGCTAGCGTAATGGATCGGTTGGAAGTGTTTGTTCACTCTTTGTCCAAGAACCGCTCCAATAGCAAAATCGCTAGCATCGCACATCAACTCAAAGGGAAGCTCCCAGTTAGGGGTAACCAAGACGGGTGCCTTAGTTAGCTTATCCTTAAGTGAGTCAAAGGCTTCAAGGCACTCTTTGGAGAAGATAAAAGGAGTATCTTTTTCCAAGAGGTGGGTCATCGGGCGAGCGATGTGCGAAAAATCTTTGATGAATCGACGGTAGAAGCCCGCATGACCCAGGAAACTTCTCACACCCTTCACGGTTGAAGGTGGAGGCAACTTTGCGATAACATCGACTTTAGCACGGTCAACTTCAAGACCGGCTTTCGAGATCTTATGTCCAAGCACGACGCCTTCTTTTACCATAAAATGGCATTTTTCCCAATTTAGAACGAGGCGAGTGTCTTTGCATCGCTTTAGCATACGTTCTAAATTGGCAAGGCAAGATGAGAAAGAATCCCCGAAGACCGAGAAATCATCCATGAAGACTTCCATGGTTTGTTCAACCATGTCATGGAAGATAGCTAACATGCACCTTTGGAAAGTCCCGGGCGCATTACATAAGCCAAAAGGCATTCTTTTGTAAGCGAAAGTGCCATAGGGACAAGTGAATGTAGTATTCTCTTGATCTTGGGGATCGATGGGTATTTGGAAATAACCCGAGAAACCATCAAGAAAGCAGTAATATTCATTACCGGCTAATCGTTCAAGCATTTGGTCCATGAAAGGTAGAGGGAAATGATCCTTTCTCGTGGCATCATTGAGTTTGCGGTAGTCTATACAAACTCTCCACCCAGTAACGAGACGAGTGGGAATCAACTCGTTGTGTTCATTGGGAACAACGGTTATTCCGCCCTTCTTGGGCACACAATGGATTGGACTAACCCACGGTGAATCCGAAATAGGGTAAATCATACCTGCATCAAGAAGTTTGATAACCTCTGTTTTGATGACTTCATGGATTTTTGGATTCACCCTTCGTTGGCTTTGAATAGTGGGCTTATAGTCGTCCTCCATGAGAATTTTGTGTGTGCAGAAGTGAGGATCAATTCCACGAATATCGGAAATCTTCCAAGCAATAGCCTTCTTATGAGCTTTCAGCACGGCAACGAGGCGAGTCTTCTCTTCATCTTTCAAATCCGTAGCAATAATGACAGGTGACTTCTTGTTGTCGTCAAGGAACACGTACTCGAGATGAGGCGGCAACTCCTTAAGTTCCAAATCCGGAGGATTTTCGACGGGAGGCGTTTTCAAAGTCGTGGCATCGATAGCAATAACCGTGGGAGATGGAGGTGAAGGTTTGTCTTCGGTGAGAAGATTGTCAAAGAAACTCATGTCTTCATCCCCCTCGGTGGGAGAATCATTAGTAGCTAAATTCACATCTCCCATGGTATCTTCAAGATTGTTCCAGAATAAATCACTATCTCCAAATAGAGACAACGATGAATCAATGGAGGACACGGTCTCAACAGTGGGAAGAGAGGTAGGAATAATTTTGCAAGCATCATTAAAGTGTTCTTCACAAGCCTCATCAAGAACGTCAATACAATTAACGCTCTCATATGAATAAGGCTGTTTAGACAACTTTCCCATGTTGAAGACTACTTTGTCGTCACCCACTCTCATGATAAGCTCACCGGCTTCAACATCAATGAGAGTGCGACCGGTCCTAAGGAATGGACGACCAACAATGAGTGGCACACGAGGGTCCATCTCGTAGTCGACGACAACAAAATCAGCAGGGAAGGTGAATTTGTCGACTCCTACAATGACGTCTTCGGCTATCCCCACTGGATAAGCAACCGTACGGTTGGCCAATTCCAAAGTCATTTTAGTGGGGACTAGCTCTGGGAGAGATAATTGCTTCCAAACACTTAGAGGCATGAGATTAATACTGGCACCTAGATCGGCTAGGGCCATACAATTCTCTACTCCCGGGAAATTGCAAGGGATAAGAAAACGACCCGGATCACCAAGCTTGGTTGGTAATTTCCTTAAGAGCACTGCGGAGCAGTTCTCATTAAGTTGGGTGTTGGCAATGTCGAGGAGCTTTTCCTTGTCGCTCAGAAGGTCTTTAAACATTTTGGCGTATTTGGGCATGTGAGCGAGAGCCTCAGCGAAGGAGATATTAAAATTCAGTTGTTTAAACATTTTAAGAAAGTTAGAAACCTGAATATCATCCTTGCTCTTTTGCTTCTCTTTCCTCAACCTAGAAGGATAAGGTATATTGGAAGAAGAGGAAGGCTTTGGGAGTATAGGATCACTCACAACCACGGGTGGAGGAGGGGTAGAAAGAAGAGGTGGAGAAATTGGGGAAGGAGAAGGATGAGGAATAGGAGCAGGCGACTCGTTCTCCTTAGTCACAACCACCGGTGGAGGTAGAGGAAGCTCGGGTTCCTTGGTACCTTTGCCACTTCGAGTGGTGATTGCTTTCATCTCCCCTCTTGGGTTCGCAACGGTGTTACTCGGAAGAGTACCCGAAGAAGAGGGTTGACTACTTTGGAAGAAACTAGCCATCATGTTCCTCAGATCATTAGTCTGGTTATCCAACGTGTTTCTCATATCGGCTCTCAAGTCATTTCCTTGCTTGACCAAGTCTGCCTTTAAATTGCGCACTTCCTCTTGGAGATTTCCCACAATCACATCATTGGTTCTCATGTAGGTGGCGACCTCTTGGTGTAAAGCAGTGGTGTTTTGGTTGGAAGGAGCATTGTATGCAGGTGGTTGGTAAGCAGGTTGTTGGTAGACTTGATTGTTACGTTGAGGTGGTTGTTGCTGCTTGTGAGGTGGGATGTATGGTTGTCGAGGTTGTTGTTGTTGTTGAGGAGAGCGGTTAAGGTTTTGTTGTTGGTTTGGGTTGGTAGGAGGGAAACCAGGTGGTGAAAGATAGTTGTTGCTGCGGTAGCTAAGCAAGTTACGGTCACCTTGAGGTCTAGCTTGATAAGCAGGTTGTTGGTAGGTGCCATATGCCGCATTCACATTCTCAGCAGGGTAATCTTGAGTGGCGGTACAAGTTGTGTAAGAGTGGGGACCACCGCATATCTCACAAGGTTGGCTGACAGCGTTCACTTGTGCATTTTTGGCGTTGTTGCTGACGGTGTGGGTGACAAGCGATTCAAGAAGCGTGGTGATTTTGTCTAATCGCTTGTCGCTGTCATTAGTGCTAGCACTAGCAACATTGGTCCTAACACTCTTGGTTTGCACACGAGATTTGTTCCCAATGATGTCCCAAGCAGCATTGGAAGTCTTAGCCAATAGATTACCCCCCGAGGCACTATTCAGTGAATCTTGGTCAGTCATGCTTAAACCATTGTAAAAAGTATTGATTTGATGTACTTTGGTAAAACCATGTTGTGGGCATTTTCTTAAAAGATCTTTAAAACGATCCCAAGATTCACTGAATGACTCATCATACTTTTGTTCAAAGTTTATAATCTCATTCCGCAAAGCGGTAGTACGAGAGGGTGGAAAAAAGTAGTTGATAAACTTTGTTTCCAAATCCGTCCACGAGAGAATACTCTGTGGCGGTTCCTTAGCAAGCCAATGTCGGGCTTGTCCCTCTAAAGAAAAGGGAAAAAGTTGTAACCTTATAACTTCCTGTGGAACTCCATTGAACTTGACCGTGTTGGTGAGTTGTAGAAATCTCTTGATATGGTCGTGTGGGTCATCAATGGTGCGTCCCAAGAACGGTTGAGCGGATACCATCTGGATAAAGCCTGACTTTAGCTCGAAATTGTTGGCGGCAATTGGTGGTATAACAATTGGATCCGTATTGCCATCGACATGAGCTTGTAGCAATTCAATCATTGGGCGATTATCCGGAAGGTGCTCATTGTTGTTGTTATTGTTCATGTTGTTGAAAGGCGGATTGTTGTTGTTATTATTGTTGTTCGGAGGTGGTATGTTATTGTTGTTTTGTACACCAGCCATGTCTAAGTTATCGAGAGGCTCGGGCTCTTGATAAGACGTGGATCGAGTGCGCATACACCTGCAAAAGAATGAACAAAGAAAAACAAAGCAAAAATATTTTTGGTTTTTATTGTTTTTTTAATTTTTAGGATTTTTGAAAATTTTATATTTTTTAGTTGTTTTTGAAATTTTTTGAAAAAGTAACGTTCACGGGGAACGGATCCCAAAATCCAAGTTCTCACAAAAAACTTTTGATCTTAACGAGAAGAGCCGGCAGCGGCGCCATTTGATACAAGGATTTTGTATGGGTTTAATTTTACTCTCGATATCCTCTCGAATTGATCTAGGTCTTAAGTGGAATGATTGTTCTTGGTTACTAAAGAAAAGGGGTTTGGTTCTCTAGTCTAATAAGAAGTGGAAATGAAAATTTAAATCAAAGACAATTACTTTAATTATGATTAACAAAGATTTGTATTAAACTTAAGATTAAAATTAAGATTAAAACTAAAATTGAAATTAAAGTTCAATAAGCATAAAGGAACAGTAAAGCAAACAAACAGTAACCTAAAACAGACAGTACCTAAAAGAAAAATTGATTCAGAACTTTTCAAAGACAACTCATCCGGAACTTACTCATCCGGAACTTACTCATCCGGAACTTACTCATCCGGAACTTACTCATCCGGAACTTACTGGCTTGGTTCGGAACCTTCCGAATGAAGGCGTTTGATTCGGAACTTATGCTTGACTCGGAACTTTCCGGATGAAAGATTGGTTCGGAAGTTTTAAACTGATTCGGAAGATTTGGCTTGATTCGGAACTTTCCGGATGAAAGATTGGTTCGGAAATCACTGATTCGGAAGATTTGGCTTGGTTCGGAAGTTTCCGAATGAGGGCTTCATTCGGAACTTTTTGTTTGATTCGGAAGTTCTGGGAACTCAGACAGTAGCAGTTAACGAAGAACACGGAACACGAATTTTACTCAAAATCAAACCAAATACTTAAAAAGGATTTACAAATTAAACACAAATCATTTAGACACCATTAGCAACGAATCCCACCAATAAAAACACAAATTCTAACAACTTTTGAAGATCAAATCAAGAAAAATAAAACTTAAGAACTTGAAGATAAAAATGAAGATGAACAAGATTAAATGGAAAGATTAAACAAGACTTTGTATTGAATGATTAATGTTTTGACAAGAGTAAACAAAGATTAAAACAACAAGATAGGAAGAACAAAGATTAAAATCATCAATCACCCTAGTGGTGATTGTGATGGAACGAACAAGAAAAGAGAAAAAAAAGGGGAGGAGAAAAACTCCAGACTCGTCTACAATGTGTGAGGGGAAGGCTATTTATAGCCTTGTCCTTTGGTTGGTGAGTGGGCTTTCTCCCGTTCTTCTTGTCTTTTCGTCTTTTCAGAAAAGTTTCCGTTTTCGATTCTGATTCGGGATTTGTTGTCGATTAAATTCAACTCGTCTTTTAATTTCTTCGTTTAATAGACTTGAGTTTCTTCGACTTATATAAATCTTCCATCTTTGGTCCTTTTCTTCGATAAATCTTCGAATAGGCCCAGTGACTTCAAATCTTTTGCATTTCTTGGACAATAGACTTTATCTTGAGTCTTTTTCTTCAGTAAAACCCGTGCAATCCCATGTTTTCTTTAATATTCATCCGGTTGGCTCTGAAAACAAAATAAACACAAAAACCACGCATAATTCCAAACAAATGATATTAAATACGTGTTTTGGTCTCGTTTTAGCCCGAATTAAGTGGTAAAAGGATGGGTGTTTACACACCTATCACTTGACAATGCATATAGTACTTTCATTATCAATATAGATCTTGGTGTTCTTGAAGTTGAACCCATAGTCTAACAACTGATTTTGAATCCAAAGTACTTGTCCACAACAATGAGCAGCAGCTACATATTCAGCTTCAGTTGTAGAAGTAGCAACAATGGTTTGCTTCTTACACTACTATGATATGAGTCTTCTGCCTAGGAATTGACAACCTCCTGTTGTGGATTTCCTATCATGATTAGCTCCAGCATAATCACTATATGAGTAAGCTTCCAAATCAAAAGTTAAGTCTCTAGGATACCATAATCCTAAATTAGGTTGACTTTTAAGATACTTAAAAATCCTCTTCACATCATGTAGATGTGACACCTTTGGATTGACTTGGAATCTTGAACAGGCACACACAACAAACATAATATCTGGTCTTGAAGCAGTAAGATACATCAATGAACCAATCATTGACCTATATAGGTGAATATCAACATTTTCACCATGTTCATCTTTTAATAAAGATTTCTTAGCTTCAAAAGGTGTGCTTGTACTCCTTGTATCCATACATGAAAATTTCTTCAAGATTTCAGCAACATATTTATCTTGGCTGATAAATATTCCATCCTTCCTCTGTTTGACTTGTAGTCCCAAAAAGAAGGTAAGTTCTCCCATAGAACTCATCTGAAATCTTCCTTTCATCAAAGCTTCAAACTCTTCACACCATGATTTCTTGGTTGAACAAAAAATAATGTCATAAACATAGACTTGTACTAGAATAATATCCTTAGCATTCTTCTTGATGAATAGAGTTTTGTCAATGGTTCCTCTACTATATCCATGTTCTATCAGAAAAGTGGATAAGGTTGCATACCAAGCCCTTGGAGCTTGATGTAGACCATAAAGTGCTTTGATAACTTTGTAGACTCTGTTGGGGAACTTAGGATCTACAAAACCTATAGGTTGTGAAACATATACCACCTCTGAAATAGTACCATAAAGAAAGGCACTTTTCACATCCATCTGATAGACTATAAAACCCATATATGATGCAAAGGCCAAAAATCACCTAATGGCTTCTATTCTTGCCACTGGTGAAAGAACCTTATTATAGTCTATCCCTTCTTCCTGTCTATAGCCTTGAGCAACAAGCCTTGCCTTGTTCCTCACAACAACTCCTCTTTCATTCTTCTTATTTCTGAAAACCCATCTAGTACCAATAACCCTTTTACTTGAGGGAAGATCCACAAGAATACAAACCTTTTGTAGTTAAAATTGCATTAATTCTTCTTGCATGACATCTACCCAACTTTCTTCATCAAGAGCTGAGAAATGTTCGGGCTCTACTTATGATAAGAAACAGGCAAACAAACAATGCTGTGTATCCTTATGATTTGTTCTCTATTGTTTTTTGACATAACTCACAAGTTCATGAGTTTTAGTATTGGCTTGAAATTGTCTTCTGGTTTGCACAACAGACTTAGGATTTCCAATAATTTGAGCAGTAGGATGGTTGTTGTTGACTTTATGAGTGGGAATAGAACTGACTAGAATTTCAGTTTCCAAATTATTGAAATCAGTTACTGCACCCTGCTCATCATAGGAAGCTTTAGAAAATATTCCTTCATTTGGACTAGCATTAGCATCTTCATCGTCCATAGCTTGTAAAATATCTTCTAATGAATCAACAGACTTTGCATAATTTGACTGAGCAGTACTTGCAGATGAGGTACCGCTAGGTGTAATATGTACTGCTGAGTGTTGTGATTCCAAATATTCTTCTCCTGAATGCTCATTGGCAGATGTAGCATTCTTTTCTTGATCTTGAAGGCTCTGAAGTTCTTGGGAGGCTTGATCATCAGTTGATGGCATTGTTTGCTTCTAAGGAGTAGCATCCATAGGAGAAACAGTAGGCATACTTGGTACATATATGTGAACATCATCATCCTGAGAATCTGATGAAGAAGGTTTTGCTTGAGTACCTAACTTTGTTGTATTGGTATCCTCACCTGCATTGTTAGTTTGACAATATTTTTGCACAGTCCAGTAATCCATGGAGTTAGTTAGATAATCCAAATCAAACATCCAAGAATAACCTATTCCTGGGACATTGGGTTTATTTTCTAAGAAATTAACATGGGCATTTTCTTCAACCTTCTTAGATGCCAAGTTATAAACCCTATGTGCTTTACTTTGCAATGAATACCCTACAAGATATTCTGGATCAGATTTTCCATCAAACCTTCCCAAATGATCAAGAGTATTTAAAATAGACACATGACATCCAAAAGGTCTTAAATGACTTATGGTTGGCTTAATACCAGTCAAAAGTTCATAAGGTGTCTTGTTTTGAGGCTTGGTCACTAAGACTCTATTTAACACATAACATGCAGTATTAATTGCTTCTGCCCAAAATGTATTTGGCAAAAGAGAATAAGCTAGCATAGTTCTAGCAGCCTCAATTAGTGTGTTATTTTTCCTTTCAGCTACTCCATTTTGTTGTGGAGTCCTAGGATTACTAAATTGTCTCTTGATGCCTTTAGACCTACAAAATTAATCAAATTCAGCATTCTTAAATTCTCTACCATTATCTGTCCTAACGATTAAGACTTGTTTAGTGAACTGCTTTTCAACTAAAGTGATAATATCTTTAAGTAATCCATTGGTTTCACTTTTAAGAGCTAAAAAGAAAACCCAACTGAATCTACTATAATCATCAGCTATAACTAGGCAAAAGGTCTTATGACTAATACTCCTAACAGAAACTAGACCAAACAAATCCATATGTAATAGTTGCATAGGCTTAGTCACAAAATTGATAGTCTTGGTCTTACAAGAGGCTCTATGTTGTTTACCTTTTTGACAAGCAGTACATGTGAAATCATTCTGAAAAGATTTGTTACGTAACCCTCTAACCAAATTTTTATTCACCAATCTATTAAGATTCTTGAAATTCACATGACCTAACCTCCTATGCCATAAATTAGACTCATCATTAGAAGCCTTAGCTAGCAAACATGTAAGGCCACCTGTTGGAGTAATAGTATGAAGATTAAAGGTGTATATGTTTTCTTGCCTGGGTACCTTGAGTAGTACTTGAGATTCTTTAGGGCATCTCAAAGTCTTTGGAGAGCACTAAGCAGTCTATATCTGTAAAATCACCTTGTTCTTTTTATCACACATTTGTGATACAAAAAAGAGATTGAATTCATTCAATTCTTTTAGAAAGAACACATCTTCAAATTCCAACTTCCCTGTATTAATTTTCCCTTTGCCAGTAATTCTACCTTTGCTTCCTCCAAAGGCTACTGGTCCACCTCTGAATTCTTCAAATTCAGCAAAGAAATTGATATGAGCAAAAACTCATATCAATTAACCAACAAATCACCCTAAAACACAAGGAAAATACCTAACTTTTGTGCTATAAAGCGGAATTATGTGGTATGTTTTGTGTTTGTGTATAAATAGGTAAGAAGGATGCATTTTCAAGCAAACAAGAGGAAAATCAAGCTTATTTGGATGAAAAAGACAAAGAAGGATCAAAGATAACAAGACTTTGAAGATAAGGGACCTATCTTGACAACACTCTAAAGTTGAAGGATCAAAAGTGTAAATTTGTCAAAGTCAAGATGAAAGTCAAACATGGTCAACTCTTCAGTCAACCAAGTCAAAGGGTCAAATTTATCAAGAATGCAAGTGGAAGGACCATTTATGCCAAAGAAATGAAGTTCCTAGATCAATTGTACAATCTGCCATACTTAAGGGATTTATTTTGCCACTTTTCAAAGTAAAAACAAGTTTAATCCGTGTGAAATGATTCCAACCAATGAGAAGGCAAGAAACAAGTCACACGGATTGCCACATGAGACCCACCTCATCATTGCAATAACTGCGCCGCAAAGCAATTTATTAATTTCCACTATCCAAAAGCAGCCAATAGGAAGACGCCACTCAATATTCAAATTATCCAATCCAGATAACAATCCTTGTGCTCCCATTTCACCCAACCAGGGCATGCCACGTGGCGCTTTCTTCTTCAACGCAACCCAGGAACGTATATGAGCTACACTTAATTTCAGAAGGAGTTATCTACATGAAAGTTGATCGTTTTTTAGAGAAGAACACATTGGACACAACCAATTAAGCTCAAAATCAATGAATCAAAAATCTTCAATTCTTGAAGAACATGATGATGAACATTTAGCAGCTTGGTGACAGGTGGCAACAAATAAGTGGTGGAAACACGTCATCAAACCCAAAACTCACTTACAATTTGTCTATAAATAGGATTGTAATCTCTCATTTTCACAAGTAGTTAATGTGTGAAATTTTCACACACATCCCCATTTTCCTCTCATTCTTAGTTCTAGTTAGTTAGCTCAACAAACTCAAGAGTCTGACAAGCTCTTGAGTTAGTTAGCATAGTTGTAACAAACTTACCTGCTTTGTAACAAATTCCCCTTCAATCAATAAAATCCTACTTTCATCTCCTTCATCTACTGTTCATACATGCAATTCGGTTATCCTTGTGTTGATGTTAGCTTCTTATGATCACAACTGATCATGATTAGCTAATTGTTGAAGATTTGTAGCTGTTTGAGTTGATTATGTTCATCCAGTAGAGTTCTTGTTAATTTTGAAGCTTAAAGGTTTAACAATGGTGATGATGATGATTGTAGCTGGTTAAGTAGATAGTTGATAGTGTTAAGGTGGTGGTTAACACTATCTAGGTGGCTCAGCGCCAACCTACTCCATCAGAGGAGGCTTATGCTTCAAGGTTTCACATTTCTGAGTTCTTGTTCCACTAAACAGTATTGCCTGCTCAATTCCTAGTTTAACTTGATTGATTGTATGATCAAGTGTGCTTAGATTGAATTTGAACTGAATTTTGGTGTTTGAGTAGCTTAATTGTAGTTTTATACTTGTTCCTTAGCTTATACTTGATTCTGTTATCAGCTTTTCAGTCATACTTTGCCTTAATATGCATTTTGAGTCTTAGCTGGTTATATTGCTTGAAGTTGGTTCATTTGCACTTCATTCTAGTTGTTAAACTTAGTCTGATATTCAATTTTAATCAGTTTAACCAATTGCTTTGTTTTCTTTTATAAAAGTTTGTCAAAATCCAGTTAAGTAGTGTTTGGTATAAGCTGTCAATTGGAGTTCAAGTGTTGGAAATTGGTTAAGTTTTGTTAATTTTCAGTCATATAGTCATCTTAAACAAAGTTTGATAGTTTTCAAGTCAAGATTTTAGTCAAAAAGGCAATTGGCAACAAAAGAAGTATGGGTCAGTTTTAAGCTTAGAACTTCAGAAAAAGTTCTTAATTTCAATCACTTGGCATTTCTTTGTTCTTGGATGAATTTGTTTCAAACCAATTCTCAGTTGTCCTTTAACATCTGAACTTTAAGGTCTATCAAGGAAATTATACAGTTTTCTAAAACAAGGAAGAAATAAGCAATTCATTCAACTATTAAGCAAATGCAAGTTTCTGTAATTTTGTGCTAAACTGATTTCTCAAACTAGCATTTCTACTTCAGAAACCTCCCAATTTCTTTCACATTTGCATTTAGGAAGTGTTCCTGAAGAGATCTGGAAATTTTCAGCTTTTCCAAAAAGTTGGTCAAAGACTGGTCAAATAAGCTTGATTTAGCTTATTTCCATTTTCCAAATTCATTACTGGACCATTTTCAATTTTAAAAGACATTCCCTGCTTCTTATGGCTTGATTAACAAGTTTTAACAAGAAAATCTGATTGTGCACGTTTAGCTTATCAGATAGCTTAATTGTGGCTTATTAGAATTAGCTTATTTGAGTTTTACTTGATTTCAGACTTAATCCTTTTACAAGCCTAGGTAAAATCAAGTTTAAGTCTTTTGCAAGTTATTAGAGCTTATTTGGTTCATTAGATTGCTTATACGAGCTTAATAATCTTTCTTGCCCGTTTTTGTTAAAATCTTACCTTTAATTGCATTCTAGTCCTCGAGTTTTGAAACAATTTTCATTAAGGGCTAAACTTGCACTAATCTAGGGTTTGCACTTATTAGTCCTTTCATTTTCAAAACTTTGCAAATTCAGTTAGGCAGTTTTCAAATTAGTTACATTTTGGTTATTAGTTTGTTACATTTGCATAGTTAGTCCTTTTAGTTAACAAAATTTACATTTCAAGCACTTTAGTTTTCAGAATTTACATTTTAAGCACTTAACTTTCATAGATTTACAATTTAGTCCTTATTTGAATAAAATTTGGTATTTGACTATTTGTTTTACGGATACGTAGTTAATATTTTGTAATTTTTACTTGATTGTTCAATTAGACATAGAAGAGCCAAATAACCTTACCAACCAAAAACGATCAGAAACCCGATTTTGTTAGGACTTTCAATTGGTTAAGAACTGAGAAAACGAACTTCAATTATACACAATATTAAATGGCGCCACTGTCGGTTCTTTGACTTTACGAGAGACTATCGATTGACGGTTTTCATTGGCTTTTGGGATCCGTTCACCTAGTGAACGTTATTTTTATGTATCATAAATCAAAAACAAAAAAAAATCAAAAAAGATAAAAATATATAAAAACTAAAAAATTACAAAAACAATTCTTTTCCTAAATAATTGACCAAACAAATTAAAAAATCCAAAAAGCAATCTTTTTCCTAAGAGATTGCACCCAAAAATATATATTATTGGATTCTCTCGGTTTTTATGTACATATAGTATTTTCTCTAAAAACTCATAAATACAAAAATATTTTCCATATATTATTATAAGTAAATACGTATACGTATAAGAACAACCAACACACATATTCTCCATAAGTATTGCCAAGGCAATACACCGTGTTGAGGGGCGTTCCGGTCCTTGACACGCGTATCGATCAAACAAAATAAAGCAAGAATAGATAAATACTTCCAATAAGCAACAATTCGAAGAATACAAACAATTAAGTGAATAGAAAGGCGATGTGCTATAAAATGCCATCTAAGGGTCAATAGGTACTTAAGTGCTTCGCGCCACCTAACCCCTCGTTCACTTGTGAGTATTCTAAGAAGGAAGGCTTCATTGGGGGTCTTGCACCCAAGTAGTACATACATATATTATTATTTTCTTTGTGGATATTTCATATTGAAACTCGAAGAGGATAATACTTTTCTCTTCAAAGTCACACGAGAGATTCTCTCTCATTCCTCGTATTGAGTTGCATGCTCACTCGCGGGCGTGCACAAATACCGATTGGTGTACAACCCCTTCCTCCGAAAAGGAAGAAAAAGAGAAAGAGTAGGAACACCACGTCCATCAAGCCGATCCCGAGAATCGTGCTTTAATTCATCCACAACAAGAAGCCATGGCTGGAGTTGATACTCGATCTTTGATGGAGCAATTGCAATCCAATGTGCACGGATATGCCGATGCTATCAAGATACCTGATATTCCTGCAAACACATTTGATCTAAAAACATCCATGATTAACTTGGTTTCAAACACACCTTTTTATGGGAACAAGAATGATAATCCTCATGTTCACCTTAAGAGATTTCTTGCTCTTTGCAACACCATTAAGTACAATGGAGTTCCCCATGATGCCATTAAGTTGATATTGGTGCAATTTTCACTAGAGGGTCCGGCTAAGCATTGGTTAGATACACAACCACCCGAGAGAATTACCACATGGGATGGTTTCACTACGAAGTTTTTGAACAAATGCTTTCCCCCATCTAAGACCACGGCTTTGAGGAACATAATTATAGGGTTCCAACAAAAAACTAGTCAAACATTTAGTGATGCTTGGGAGGAGTATAGAGAGTTATTGAGGAGATGCCCTAACCATGGATTGGATGAAGTTCACCAAATCAATACTTTCTACAATGGCCGTAAACCTCATCACCAAGACTCACTCAATCCTTCCGCGGGAGGAAATATTCTTCTTAAATCCATTCAAGAGGCTTGGTATATTATTGAGACCAAAGCAATGGTACAAACAAACATTCAGTTTGAAGAAAGGGTTCATGTTATCCAAAACAATTCTCAAACACCTTGTGATAACCAATTCCTCAAGAGTCACCAAGAGATACTTCAAAAGATAGATAGGGATCATGAGATGAGTTTTAAGGCACATCAAGAATTGATCCAAGCTATTAAGAGCCTTTCATTGAACAATTCCACAAATGATGTGCATGCTATTACCCTTTCATGTGAGACTTGTGGAGGTCCTCATTCCTATCAACAATGTGATAAGGTGCAAGGTTATCAAGGGGAGTGTTATGCTTATCAAGAGGAACATCGTGAACATTTCAAGCCAAACATTAATCCAAACAAACTTTCTTACAAGTCTCAAAATTACCTTACTCCACCGGGATTCCCACCCCAACCACCCACCCAATTTCAACAAAATTCCCCTCAATTGTTACAAAGAAATCAAGGTCCAAGACCACAATACCAAGGGAATAACTACAAGGCACCTAACAATTTTAAAAATCAAGGAAATAACTTTTATCCACCACATCAAGGTTTTAATCCACCATTCCCTCAAATCCCAAATCAAGGATACCCTCAACTTCAAAATCAAGGATATGGGATACAAGAGACTCATGAGTATGTTGAGAGGAGAATTCGTGAAACTGAGAAAAGAATGAATGACCAAATGAAACGTATATCGGAGGAACAAACTAATAGGCTTTTGATGGCATTTAATCAAAGACAACAAGGGGCTTTGCCATCCAACACACAAACAAACCCAAGGGCAAATGTCAATGCTATCACAACAAGAAGTGGAAAGAAAACTCATGATCCTTCACCACCCAGACCTTCTTTGGTAGAGCCTACTATGATTCCTTCTTGTGATAAGCCTTCTACATCTAGTTCACCATCCTCAAGTTCTCCCATTTGTCCTACTTCCACACCTACTCATGAAGCTACCAACAAGGAAAATCCTTCTTCAACCACTCAACCACAACCAAAACGAAGTATCCCTTATCCATCAAGATTGAGAAAAGAAAAGCTTAAGAACAAGGATCATATCCAAGTTTCAAACTTTTTGAGGATGTTCAAGCAACTTAACATAAATATCTCATTTGTGGAAGCTTTAGCTAATATGCCTAAGTTTGCTAAGATGATCAAGGACTTACTTTCTAACAAGGAGAGATTGGTATATTTGCCTAATGCTTCCTTGAATGAAAATTGCTCCACGGTTTTGCTTAAGAAGTTGCCTACTAAGCTTGGAGATCCGGGGAGGTTTTTGATTCCTTGCAATTTCCCGGAGGTGGAAAATTGCATGGTTTTAGCGGATTTAGGAGCAAGCATAAATCTCATGCCATTATCGGTTTGGAAGAAACTTTCACTTCCCGAGCTCACTCCTACTAAGATGACTCTTGAGTTGGCCAACCGTACTATAGCTTATCCGGTGGGAATTACGGAGGATGTTTTTTTGGTGGTTGATAGATTTACCTTTCTTGCGGATTTTGTGGTGGTTGATTATGATATGGATCCTAGAGTGCCTTTGATTGTTGGTAGGCCATTTTTGAGAACGGGTCGAACTCTAATAGATGTGGCGGAAGGTGAACTACAATGCGGGTAGGATATGAGAGAGTTGTGTTTAACATGGAGAAGTTGTCTAAGAAATCTAATGAGCCCGAAGCGGTGAAACATATTGATGTTGTGAATGAAGAGGAAACTCATGATGATATCCTTGATGACGTTTGTGATGAATACTTTTATGAAGCTTGCTCAAGTGGAGATTATGATTTACCTCATGTTGAGACTATTGCTTCCATTACTTCATCATTGGATTTTCATGATGAAGAATCTCTTTTTTGTGATTCAACAACATATGATGACTATAGTGATGATGAGATTTCTACTTGTAACTCTCCATTTGTTGATGATCATACTTCCTTGGGTTTTGAGGAATCACCAATCTTTGATAACCCAATCTATGATGTTTATGGTGATGAGGAGGAGTGTATTATGGATGAGAGTGATGAGTTTTTAGAGATGGATATATCTTTTGAGTACACTCTTGGTTTTCTTGATGAGGAGGGGGACATACTATATCTAGAATCTCTATTGCATGAAGATCCTTTACCTACTTCTTTGTCCACCTTAACTCTTCCATGTGATAAAGGAGAACAAGTCCTGATGCTTCCTTCTAAGTGCTTATTGTTATCCATTACTCCACACCTTTTCTCTCACCAAATGACCTACAAGGGAGAGTCTTCTAAGGCAACCAACACTTGTTGTTTTCCCATCAAGGAACGGATTTTTGATCCTGGCATAGAGCTTGCTAAACCATCTCAGTATCCGCCTGATGCAACAAAAGGAAAACTTGTGAAAGATTTGAGAGCATCACCTTATTACCTTTTGGAGAACATATGGGCAACCGTTTTGGAGAATCACACCTCACCATTGCTTGGGAAGTTAGTTGTGGATTTATGTTATAAGTGGGATGGTAATTATATATTCGATCCTGGGGGATATTTATGGAGTTTTGATAAATGAAAAATTGTTTTACCTCATCATGGATATTTTTCTTAAAAAATGGCAAAACTTTTCTTCTCCATGATAGGTATTAGGCACTTTTAAGTGTGGGATGAGTCGAGCTAGAGAATCCTTATATCAAGCTTGAATAATTAGGTTTAGAAGTTGTTAGAACTAGAGTGTTGTAGGTTAGAAATAAGGGTAAAGAGTTGAGGATAAGTGTTGGGGTAGACCTTCTTTTGTCTTCATGATGTTTGTAGGGTTGCTCACTCATTACGTGCTTTGGATCTTATGGAGGAGGCCCTTGTATCCGGTTCACTTCGTTACTATTGTGATCTTTTATAGCCACCTTGTGCTTTAAAAATGAATTCACTATAGTTGATCTTTCCTTAACTTGGGTTAAGCAAAGTCTATTCATTGTCATAAGTTTAGGGGAAGTTTTATACTTCCATGCTCTTAAACATTGAGGACAATGTTTAGCTTAAGTGTAGGGGGGTCTTCTATCGAAGTGACCTTACCTAGAACTTGTCATTGGCCTTCATGATAACATGGAAAATTAATTTTTCAAACATTTTTCAAATTTTTAATCTACTTTGGCCACCAAAAATTGCATTCATAATTTTTGCATTGATAGGTGTGTAAACACCCATCCTTTTACCACTTAATTCTGGCTAAAACGAGACCAAATCGCGTATTTAATATCATTTGTTTGGAATTATGCGTGGTTTTTGTGTTTATTGTGTTTTCAGAGCTAACCGGATGAATATTAAAGAGAACATGGGATTGCACGGGTTTTACCGAAGAAAAAGACTCAAGATAAAGTCTATTGTCCAAGAGATGCAAAAGATTTGAAGTCACTGGGCCTATTCGAAGATTTATCGAAGAAAAGGACCAAAGATGGAAGATTTACATAAGTCGAAGAAACTCAAGTCTATTAAACGAAGAAATTAAAAGACGAGTTGAATTTAATCGACGACAAATCCCGAATCAGAATCGAGAACGTCAACTTTTCTGAAAAGACGAGAAGACAAGAAGAACGGGAGAAAGCCCACTCACCAACCAAAGGGAACACCTATATAAAGGGTTCCCCTCACACACTTTGCATCCAGTTTTAGTTTTTTTTCATCTCCTTCTTTTTTCTCTCTTCTTGTTCGTAGGTATCACCAACACCACTAGGGTGTTTGGTGATTTTGATCTTTGTTTTTCAAATCTTGTAATTTTAATCTTTGTTTTATTTTGTTCAACATTAATCATCAATACAAGTTCTTGTTTAATCTTTCCATTTCATCTTGTTCATCATCATCTTTTATTTCAAGTTCTTAAGTTCTTATTTGGTTGAGTTTTGATTTTAAAAAGTTGTTGAATTTGTGTTTTTGTGATTGGGATTTGATCCTTGTAGTTGGTAGATGATTTGTGGTTAATTTGGTAAAACCTTTTCGCTTATTTAGCTTGATTTTGGATTAAAATCGTTTTCCTTGTTCTTCGGGATAGTTACTGTTCTTGGGTATTCCCAGGTTCCGGATGAACACAAACTTCCGAATGAACCAACACTTCCGAATGAACAAATAGTTCCGGATGAACTTTAAGTTCCGGATGAACAGAAAGTTCCGGATGAACAAAAAGTTCCAAATGAATTCCCTTTCCAAAAGTTCCGAATGAGTTTTAAAGTTCCGAATGAATTTTTGTTAAAAAAGTTCCGAGTCAATTTCTAAAGTTCCGAATGAAGTGAGTACAAAGTTCCGGATAAACACAAACTTCCGAATGAATTTCCAAAAGTTCCGAATGAGTTTTATTTCCAAATCTTCCGAGCCAAAAGTTCCGAACCAACTTCCGGATCACCAACTTCCGACTCAATCTTCCGAACAAAGTTCCGGATCAACTTCCGAACAAACTTCCGGGTGAAGGTTCCGAACGAAGTTCCGGATCAACAACTTCCGAATCAAGGTTACTTCCGAATCAATTTTCTTTGAGTATTTTTAAGAGTTACTGTTCCTTACTGTTTCTTCATTTCATATTTGTATTTTAATTTTAATTTTAATTTTAATTCAAGCTTTATTAATTGTTATTAATTTAATTGCTTTTACATTTAAGTTTACATTTTAGAGCATTTAACATTTAGTAGATTAGAAAACCAACTCCCCTTGTTAGTAACCAAGAACAATCATTCCACTTAGAACCGAGATCAATTCGAGAGGATTCCGAGAGAAAAATCTGAACCTAGAAAAACAAAGTATCAAATGGCGCCGCTGCCGGCTCTTCTTGTTAAGATCAAAAGTTTTTTGTGAGAACTTGGATTTTGGGATCCGTTCCCCGTGAACGTTACTTTTTTTCAAAAATTTTTCAAAAAACAAAAAAAAATATAAAATTTACAAAAATCCTAAAAAGTAAAAAACATAAAAAAACCAAAAATATTTTTGCTTTGTTTTTCTCTTGTTAGTTCTTTTGCAGGTGTATGCGCACTCGATCCACGTCTTATCAAGAGCCCGAGCCTCTCGATCAATTAGACATGGCCGGTGTACAAAACAACAACAACATACCACCTCCAAACAACAATAATAACAACAACAACCCGCCTTTCAACAACATGAATAATAACAACAACAATGAGCCCCTTCCGGATAATCGCCCGATGATTGAACTGCTGCAAGCTCATGTAGATGGCAACACTGATCCAATTGTTATACCAGCGATTGCAGCCAACAACTTTGAGCTAAAATCAGGCTTTATCTAGATGGTCTCTGCTCAACCATTCTTGGGACGTACCATTGATGACCCACATGACCATATCAAGAGATTCTTGCAACTCACCAACACGGTCAAATTCAATGGTGTTCCACAAGAGGTAATCCGGTTACAACTTTTTCCCTTTTCTTTAGAGGGACAAGCCCGGCATTGGCTTGCTAAGGAACCGCCACAGAGTATTCTCTCGTGGACGGATTTGGAGACCAAGTTTATCAATTACTTTTTCCCACCCTCTCGTACTATCGCTTTGCGGAATGAAATCATAAATTTTGAACAAAAGTACGATGAGTCGTTCAGTGAATCTTGGGATCGTTTTAAAGATCTTTTAAGAAAATGCCCACAACATGGTTTTACCAAAGTACATCAAATTAATACTTTTTACAATGGTTTAAACATGAGTGAGCAAGATTCACTAAACAGTGCCTCGGGGGGTAATCTTTTGGCTAAGACTTCCAATGCTGCTTGGGATATCATTGAGAATAAGTCTCGTGTGCAAACCAAGAGTGTTCGGACCAATGTCCCTAGTGCTAGCACTAGTGACAGCGACAAGCGACTGGACAAAATCACTGTGCTTCTTGAATCGCTTGTTACCCACACTGTTAACAACACCAACAGCAGCAACGCTAAAAACGCTCAAGTCAATGCTGTTAGCCAACCATGCGAGATATGCGGGGGTTCTCACTCTTACACCACTTGTACCGCCACCCAAGACTACCCTGCTGAGAATGTGAATGCAGCATATGGCACCTATCCTCAACCTGCTTATCAAGCTAGACCTCAAGGTGACCGTAATTTGCTTAGCTACCGCTCCAACAACTATCTATCACCACCCGGTTTTCCTCCTAGCAACCCAAACCAACAACAAAACCTTAATCACCCTCCTCAAAAACAACAACAACCTCGTACACCATACATCCCACCTCACAAGCAGCAACAACCACCTCAACGAAACAACCAAGTCTACCAGCAACCTGCTTATCAACCACCCGCATACAATGCTCCTCCCAACCAACCCACCGCTCTTCACCAAGAAGTGGAAACTTATATGAGGACTAACGATGTGATCGTGGGAAATCTTCAACGGGAAGTGCTCAACCTGAAAGCAGACCTGGTCAAACAAGGAAACGATCTGAGAGCTGACATGAGAAACACGTTGGATAGCCAAACAAATGACTTGAAGAACATGATGGCTAGTTTCTTCCAAGGTAATCAACCCTCTTCTTCGGGTACTCTTCCGAGTAACACCGTTGCGAATCCAAGAGGGGAGATGAAAGCAATCACCACTCGCAGTGGCAAAGGTACCAAGGAACCCGAGCTTCCTATACCTCCACCGGTGGTTGTGACTAAGGAGAACGAGTCACCTGCTCCTATTCCTCATCCTTCTCCTTCCCCAATTTCTCCACCTCTTACTCCTACCCCTCCTCCACCCAAGGATGTGAGTGATCCTATTCTTCCAAAGCCTTCCTCTTCTTCCAATATACCTTATCCATCTAGGTTGAGGAAAGAGAAGCTCAAAAGCAAGGACGATATTCAGGTTTCGAACTTTCTTAAAATGTTTAAACAACTGAATTTCAATATCTCCTTCGCTGAGGCTCTCGCTCACATGCCCAAGTATGCGAAAATGTTTAAAGATCTTCTGAGCGACAAGGAAAAGCTTCTCGATATTGCCAACACCCAACTTAATGAGAATTGCTCTGTAGTGCTCTTAAGGAAATTGCCAACCAAGCTTGGTGATCCGGGTCGTTTCTTAATCCCTTGCAATTTCCCGGGAGTAGAGAATTGCATGGCCCTAGCCGATCTAGGTGACAGTATTAATCTTATGCCTCTAAGCGTTTGGAAGCAATTATCTCTCCCTGAGCTAGTCCCCACCAAAATGACTCTGGAGTTAGCTAACCGTACGGTTGCTTATCCAGTGGGGATAGCCGAAGACGTCTTTGTAGGAGTCGACAAATTCACTTTTCCTGCTGATTTCGTCGTCGTCGACTACGAGATGGACCCTCGTGTTCCCTTGATCGTGGGTCATCCATTCTTGAGGACCGGTCGCACTCTCATCGATGTTGAAGCCGGTGAGCTTATCATGAGAGTGGGTGACGATAAAATCGTCTTCAACATGGGAAAGTTGTCTAAACAAACTTATTCATACGAGAGTGTTAATTGTATTGACGTTCTGGATGAGGCTTGTGAAGAACACTTTAATGATGCTTGTAAAAATATTCCTACCTCTCTTCCCAATGTTGAAACCGTTTCCTCTGTTGATTCATTACTGTCTCTATTTGGAGAAAGTGATTTGTTTTGGAACAATCTTGAAGACACCATGGGAGATGTGAATTTAGCTACTAATGATTCTCCCACCGATGGGGATGAAGACATGCATTTCTTTGACAACCTTCTCAACGAAGACAATCCTTCTCCTCCATCTCCCACGGTTATTGCTATCGATACTCCGACTTTGAAAACGCCTCCCGTCGAAAATCCTCCGAATTTAGAACTTAAGGAGTTGCCGCCTCATCTCGAGTACGTGTTCCTTGAAGAAGAGAAGAAGTCGCCTGTCATTATCGCAAAGGATTTGAAAGATGAAGAGAAATCTCGCCTCATCGCCGTGCTTAAAGATCACAAGAAGGCGATTGCTTGGAAAATTTCTGATATTCGCGGAATTGATCCTCACTTCTGCACACACAAAATTCTCATGGAGGACGACTTTAAGCCCACAATTCAAAGCCAACGAAGGGTGAATCCAAAAATCCATGAAGTCATCAAAACAGAGGTTATCAAACTTCTTGATGCGGGTATGATTTACCCTATTGCGGATTCACCATGGGTTAGTCCAGTCCATTGTGTGCCCAAGAAGGGCGGAATAACCGTTGTTCCCAATGAACACAACGAGTTGATTTCCACTCGTCTCGTTACTGGGTGGAGAGTTTGTATAGACTACCGCAAACTTAATGATGCCACGAGAAAGGATCATTTCCCTCTACCTTTTATGGACCAAATGCTTGAACGATTAGCGGGTAATGAATATTACTGCTTTCTTGATGGTTTCTCGGGTTATTTCCAAATACCCATCGATCCCCAAGATCAAGAGAAGACAACATTCACTTGTCCCTATGGCACATTTGCTTACAAAAGAATGCCTTTTGGCTTATGCAATGCCCCCGGGACTTTCCAAAGGTGCATGTTAGCTATCTTCCATGACATGGTTAAAAAAACCATGGAAGTCTTCATGGATGATTTCTCGGTCTTCGAGGATTCCTTCTCTTCTTGCCTTGCCAATTTGGAACGTATGCTTAAGCGGTGCGAAGACACTCGCCTTGTTCTGAATTGGGAAAAATGCCATTTTATGGTAAAAGAAGGCATCGTGCTGGGACACAAGATTTCCAAAGCCGGTCTTGAAGTAGACCGTGCTAAAGTCGATGTTATCGCTAAGTTTCCTCCACCTTCTACCGTGAAGGGTGTGAGAAGTTTTCTGGGTCATGCGGGCTTCTACCGTCAATTCATCAAAGATTTTTCTCAAATCGCTCGCCCGATGACCCACCTCTTGGAAAAAGATACTCCTTTTATCTTTTCCAAAGAGTGTCTTGAAGCCTTCAACTCGCTTAAGGATAAGCTAACTAAGGCACCCGTCTTGGTTACCCCTAATTGGGAGCTTCCCTTTGAGTTGATGTGCGATGCTAGTGACTTTGCTATTGGTGCGGTTCTGGGACAAAGAGTGAACAAACACTTCCAACCAATCCATTACGCTAGCAAGACAATGACGGGGGCACAATTGCATTATACGACAACCGAAAAAGAGCTTTTAGCTGTTGTCTATGCCTTTGAAAAATTTCGCCCCTATCTTGTCCTTTCCACCACAATCGTTTACACCGATCATTCCGCGTTGAAGTACTTGTTGACAAAGCAAGATTCCAAACCAAGACTTCTTCGCTGGGTTTTGCTACTCCAAGAATTTAAAATCGAAATTCGCGATAAAAAAGGAGCTGAAAACCTAGCCGCGGATCATCTCAGCAGACTTGAGGATCTTTACCAAGGGGATCATCCGAACAAAGAAATCAATGATTCTTTTCCCTTGGAGACCTTAATGTCTATAAATTCGAATTCTGATGAAACCCCGTGGTTTTCGGACTTTGCAAACTACTTGGCGGGTGGAATTCTCGTTGACGGGCTAACATCCCAACAAAAGAAGAAGTTATTCAAAGACATTAAGACTTACTTTTGGGATGACCCGTATCTATTCAAACAATGTGCCGACTTGATTATTCGCCGATGTGATGATGGACCGGCAGCTTTTGAAATCCTTGATGCTTGCCACAAAGGACCCACCGGTGGTCACTTTGGTCCCAACTACACCGCCAAAAAAGTGTTTGACTCGGGATTTTATTGGCCCACCATATATCGTGACGCTCACAATATGGTTAAACGATGTGATGTTTGCCAAAAACAAGGCACGATCACACATAAAGACGAGATGCCTCAGAATTTCATTCAAGAATGTGAAATCTTTGATGTTTGGGGTATCGACTTTATGGGGCCATTCCCTTCTTCTAAAGGAAACAAATACATCCTTGTAGCCGTTGACTACGTTTCAAAGTGGGTTGAAGCCAAAGCTTTACCTACTAATGACACAAGGGTGGTTTGTAACTTTTTGAAAGCTCTATTCGCTAGATTCGGTGTGCCTCGTGCCATTATTAGTGATCGTGGGACTCATTTTTGCAATGACCAATTTTCCAGAGTCATGGCTAAGTACGGTGTAAATCATCGTCTTTCCACAGCCTACCACCCACAAACTAATGGCCAGGCTGAAATATCCAACCGAGGACTAAAGCGAATTCTGGAAAGAACCGTGGGAGAGCATCGTGCCTCATGGGCTGATAAACTTGATGATGCTTTGTGGGCTTTCCGTACCGCATACAAGACTCTGATTGGTTGTACACCATATCGTCTCGTGTACGGGAAAGCATACCACCTCCCCATTGAGTTGGAGCACAAGGCTTACTGGGCCTTGAAGTGGGCTAATTTTGATATCAACAAAGTCGGTGACCTACGCAAGATCCAACTCAATGAGCTCAATGAACTCCGTAATGAGGCTTATGAAAATTCTTTGATCTATAAGGAAAGAACTAAGCTCATTCACGACTCCAAGATCAAAAACTGAGAGTTCCATATTGGAGACAAAGTCTTACTTTTTAACTCTCGGTTGAAAATCTTTTCGGGAAAGCTCAAATCTCGTTGGTCCGGCCCATTCACCATTGCCCAAATTTTTCCATATGGTACTCACGAGCTCGCTCAACCTAATGGACCTAATTTTTTGGTGAATGGCCAACGAGTGAAGTTGTACTTTGGCGAGGACACCTCTCAGGAGATGATTCCATCCCTCACCACGTTCCCCATGAACTAATTTTGGGTCGAGTCAGGCTCGTGACTCGGTTATCAAAAACAAGCGCTCCTCGGGAGGCAGCCCGAGTTTCTATCCTTTTATGTTTTAACCTCCTAAGTGTAGGGGGACTTCTATACGTGTTTGTATTTGTGTGGTGATGTGATTACAGGGATAAGTGCACTCTTGGAATCTTTGAAAGAACCGTGCTCCCGTGTTATCCGAAATCCGGTTCTATCTCTCAACTATCGTGATTCAATTTTCTTCATACTCACATTTGAAATTGATCACTTTAGTCGTCTCTTCCTTAACTTGAGTTAACCAACGTGCACAATGTCATAAGTGTAGGGGAAACTTTTCCCACATGCTTAAACATTGAGGACAATGTTTATCTTAAGTGTAGGGGGGACTTCTATCGAAGTTTTAAGTGGACTTTTCCATGAAAATGCCTTCATTTAACCGGAAAATCATCTTTTTCAACATTTTTCAATTTTTTAATTAACTTTGGCCATTTTGTCGTAATTTTTAAATTTTTATCGTCGCTTTCATATGTATATATCCCGCAATAAAGTCAAAAATATTAATAAAGTGGTGTAGCTAGTTTAGAAATCATTGACATATTAGGCCCGTTGCGATTATTTTGACTCAACCCGAATAGACTTATCCAAGTTTATTCTAGCTAGTATCCTTAACCATGTAGACCTTAATTGGTTTATTAGGCTAAGTATCCACGAGTCTCATTACTTGAGATTTTAAATTGTGGAGGACGAGAAATGATAGAGTCAATAATAAGTCGGTATTCTTGCACAAGCTCACTTGGTGTAATTATTTGCCTATTCTCCCATCACTTGCTAATAATTTATCTGCAATAAGTAAGGTCGTACGATTTGAAAAGTTACTTAGCTTCTAGCCCAAGATCGTTTAAAAGTTGCTCGGTAATGATAAGAGTTCATAGCCAAGGCATAACGTATGAAGCGGGGCGCGAAGATTGGCGAGTCCGAAAAGGCCCTAACAAGGCATGAGGATTCCATTTTATTGCTAAAGATCCAAGGTGATGTGAAAAGAATTATTCCCAAAGTCAATATGAAGGATCAAGACTCACGACGAAAAGCAATCAACTCCCATAAAGATGATGGAGAAGTCTATCCGAAAAGACCCTAACAAGGTATGAGGATAAATAGATCCAAGTCCGAAAAGGAGGCGGATCGTTGTATCTCAAAATCCCAATTTGAGATTGAAGAATAATCATGAAGTCGTGGTCAACAAAGTTGGAGTACCTCTCAAAAGTCTCCAAGTGAAGAAACTCTATGAACGATGAGAAGACCATTATCTCAAGCACGTCTCTCAAGATATGAAGTATGAAGTACATGCCAAATATCGGCCCGAGAAAGGTCTCAAATCGTGAACCGAGTTATGCCATGATATGAACTTTTTGATATCCCGAGAAGCAGTTTTAAGAGATTTTGTCCTTTAGCTAACTATTGATCAAATCGTCCTACTTTGCTTTCAGCCTAAATAAACTATCGAAATAAGTCCAAAAATGCATCTTCATGATCATTCTAAGACAAAAATAAAATATAAGAGATACACCTAGGAATAAGGGAGTTTAAGCATTTAATTAAGCCATGTGTGTAAGTGTTTGAATTGCTAACTTATAATAACAATGATCTCGTTTTTAAGCTTAGTTTGGGGAACGTGAAACTTGAGGGTGATAAATCTTCGCAGCACCAAAGCCCTAATGTAAGTCATTGGTTTCTTTGCAAGTTATTTCCATTCTTTTGTTTACTTTAAAGTTTTAATTTCTCTTAGAATTTTAATTTTTGTTTAATAGTATTTAATAAGGCCAAGGTTGATTA
Source organism: Glebionis coronaria (assembly GCA_025667525.1). Classification (NCBI taxonomy): domain Eukaryota; kingdom Viridiplantae; phylum Streptophyta; class Magnoliopsida; order Asterales; family Asteraceae; genus Glebionis; species Glebionis coronaria. Next base: position 4,033,685 of record JANFOE010000193.1, read on the forward strand.
ATTATGAGAAAAGTGTAAAATTGCTTTATCACTAAGCATTGCATGAGGGCATGGAAATGGTTAAGTGCAGGGGATTTGATAGGTGTGTAAACACCCATCCTTTTACCACTTAATTCTGGCTAAAACGAGACCAAATCGCGTATTTAATATCATTTGTTTGGAATTATGCGTGGTTTTTGTGTTTATTGTGTTTTCAGAGCTAACCGGATGAATATTAAAGAAAACATGGGATTGCACGGGTTTTACCGAAGAAAAAGACTCAAGATAAAGTTTATTGTCCAAGAGATGCAAAAGATTTGAAGTCACTGGGCCTATTCGAAGATTTATCGAAGAAAAGGACCAAAGATGGAAGATTTACATAAGTCGAAGAAACTCAAGTCTATTAAACAAAGAAATTAAAAGACGAGTTGAATTTAATCGACGACAAATCCCGAATCAGAATCGAAAACGTCAACTTTTCTGAAAAGACGAGAAGACAAGAAGAACGGGAGAAAGCCCACTCACTAACCAAAGGGAACACCTATATAAAGGGTCCCCCTCACACACTTTGCATCCAGTTTTAGTTTTTTTTTCATCTCCTTCTTTTTTCTCTCTTCTTGTTCGTAGGTATCACCAACACCACTAGGGTGTTTGGTGATTTTGATCTTTGTTTTTCAAATCTTGTAATTTTAATCTTTGTTTTATTTTGTTCAACATTAATCATCAATACAAGTTCTTGTTTAATCTTTCCATTTCATCTTGTTCATCATCATCTTTTATTTCAAGTTCTTAAGTTCTTATTTGGTTGAGTTTTGATTTTAAAAAGTTGTTGAATTTGTGTTTTTGTGATTGGTATTTGATCCTTGTAGTTGGTAGATGATTTGTGGTTAATTTGGTAAAACCTTTTCGCTTATTTAGCTTGATTTTGGATTAAAATCGTTTTCCTTCTTCTTCGGGATAGTTACTGTTCTTGGGTATTCCCAGGTTCCGGATGAACACAAACTTCCGAATGAACCAACACTTCCGAATGAACAAATAGTTCCGGATGAACTGAAAGTTCCGGATGAACAAAAAGTTCCGAATGAATTCCCTTTCCAAAAGTTCCGAATGAGTTTTAAAGTTCCGAATGAATTTTTGTTAAAAAAAGTTCCGAGTCAATTTCTAAAGTTTCGAATGAACCAAACTTCCGAATGAGTACAAAGTTCCGGATGAACACAAACTTCCGAATGAATTTCCAAAAGTTCCGAATGAGTTTTATTTCCAAATCTTCCGAATAAACTTCCGAGCCAAAAGTTCCGAACCAACTTCTGGATCACCAACTTCCGACTCAATCTTCCGAACAAAGTTCCGGATCAACTTCCGAACAAACTTCCGGGTGAAGGTTCCGAACGAAGTTCCGGATCAACAACTTCCGAATCAAGGTTACTTCCGAATCAATTTTCTTTGAGTATTTTTAAGAGTTACTGTTCCTTACTGTTTCTTCATTTCATATTTATATTTTAATTTTAATTTTAATCTTAATTCAAGCTTTATTAATTGTTATTAATTTAATTGCTTTTACATTTAAGTTTACATTTTAGAGCATTTAACATTTAGTAGATTAGAAAACCAACTCCCCTTGTTAGTAACCAAGAACAATCATTCCACTTAGAACCGAGATCAATTCGAGAGGATTCCGAGAGAAAAATCTGAACCTAGAAAAACAAAGTATCATGCATCAATCGTTTTTCATTTGCATAACACATTTGCATTGTATATATTTCTTCTTTTGTTCTTCATCAAAAATATATAAAAAGGAAAAAATATAATAAGGACATGGTTTAACAAATTTAGATTTCTTTGACATATTCGGCCCGCCCTGGATATTCTGACTCAACCCGAGTTTGCTTATCTTAGCACTCTCTAGCTAGTATCCTTAACCATGTAGTCCTTCATTGGTCTATTAGGCTAAGCATCCACCACTCTCATTATTTGAGATTTTAAATTTGTGGAGAATGAGAAATGATAGAGTTGAAGCAAGTATAAAAGGGCTAGATAAACTTCATGATAATTACTTGTGGCTAAACCCTTCTCTTCTTAACCTCTATTTTCTTCGCATGTATATATGTTAATAAATAATCAAGAACGGTTTTAATCGGTTTGTAGTCTCTTATGCATTTTTGTCTAATCATTGATGGTTGGTATAAGTATGTCTTAAGATTCTAAGTTAGAACGTTTTATGTGTACTAGAATTATGTCATGCTTAATACTTAGCGGGTGTTTTTCCTTTTATTCTTTTCAATTTTATTTGTGAGGAATAAAGAAAAATAAGAGCGGCTTACAAAAAAATGAGTGGCTAAAGAAAAAAAATAAAAAAAATAATACAAGACTCCCAAGAGGGGCAGTGAAGTGTTAATTATAGTAACTATTAGATTCCAATATTAACTTGATGGGTTGCGGGGATTTAATAGTTGCTCCAATCCAATATTACCTTGACGGGTTGCAGGGTTGAAGATCCAAAGTCTCAAAAAGATGGCGGATGTAAATTATTGCGTGAGTTTTCATTTTCTTTCCTTAGCGAGTGTGTAGCTACTTATTAATGCATGACATGAGGATTTTACACATAAGGCGAATGACTTATTACTCTTGAAACGAACTTATATTAATTGTGAGCGGTTTTTCAAGTAATGGATGAGAGGATTACTTAGGATTAAAACCGTGCTTCCTTATTTTTGGATTTTACATTTCTTATATTTCACGCTTTAAATAATGACAAATTTGCCCAAAAGCAATTTGCTCAAATAATAATCGGTTCCACATTTAATTGTCATGAATAAGTTGATGCACTTTTTACTTGTGAATGCAATGATCCCATTTTTAAGCTTGGTATGGGGAAAGTGAAACTTGAGGGTGATAAGTGTCCAAGGTACCAAAGCCCTAATCTAAGTTATTGATTTCTTTATGAGTTATTTCCATCAAAACCATTTCAATTAAAATCCAAAAAGATATAAGTAGAATTGTTTCTTTTGCATTGCATTGTTCAAAATCAAAATCATGCATCATATAGTATAGAGTAGTGTAGATGCATTCCATATTGGCCAAGGTGGATTAATTATGAGGAGAATGTAAATTTGTGCTTTAAAATATAGCATTGCATGAGGTCATGGCAATGTTCAAGTGTAGGGGATTTGATATGAGCAAAAACTCATATCAATTAACCAACAAATCACCCTAAAACACAAGGAAAATACCTAACTTTTGTGTTATAAAGCGAAATTATGTGGTATGTTTTGTGTTTGTGTATAAATAGGTAAGAAGGATGCATTTTCAAGCAAACAAGAGGAAACTAAAGCTTATTTGGATGAAAAAGACAAAGAAGGATCAAAGATGACAAGACTTTGAAGATAAGGGACCTATCTTGACAACACTCCAAAGTTGAAGGATCAAAAGTGTAAATTTGTCAAAGTCAAGATGAAAGTCAAACATGGTCAACTCTTCAGTCAACCAAGTCAAAGGGTCAAATTTATCAAGAATGCAAGTGGAAGGACCATTTATGCCAAAGAAATGAAGTTCCTAGCTCAACTGTACAATCTGCCATACTTAAGGGACTTATTTTGCCACTTTTCAAAGTAAAAACAAGTTTAATCCGTGTGAAATGATTCCAACCAATGAGAAGGCAAGAAACAAGTCACACGGATTGCCACATGAGACGCCACCTCATCATTTCAATAACTGCGCCGCAAAGCAATTTATTAATTTCCACTATCCAAAAGCAGCCAATAGGAAGACGCCACTCAATATTCAAATTATCCAATCCAGATAACGATCTGTGTGCTCCAATTTCACCCAACCAGGGCATGCCACGTGGCGCTTTCTTCTTCAACGCAACCCAGGAACGTATATGAGCTACACTTAATTTCAGAAGGAGTTATCTACATGAAATTTGATCGTTTTTTAGAGAAGAACACATTGGACACAACCAATTAAGCTCAAAATCAATGAATCAAAAATCCCCAATTCTTGAAGAACATGATGATGAACATTTAGCAGCTTGGTGACACGTGGCAACAAACAAGTGGTGGAAACACGTCATCAAACCCAAAACTCACTTACAATTTGTCTATAAATAGGATTGTAATCTCTCATTTTCACAAGTAGTTAATGTGTGAAATTTTCACATACATCCTCATTTTCCTCTCATTCTTAGTTCTAGTTAGTTAGCTCAACAAACTCAAGAGTCTGACAAGCTCTTGAGTTAGTTAGCATAGTTGTAACAAACTTACCTACTTTGTAACAAATTCCCCTTCAATCAATAAAATCCTACTTTCATCTCCTTCATCTACTGTTCATACCTGCAATTCGGTTATCCTTGTGTTGATGTTAGCTTCTTATGATCACAATTGATCATGATTAGCTAATTGTTGAAGATTTGTAGCTGTTTGAGTTGATTATGTTCATCCAGTAGAGTTCTTGTTGATTTTGAAGCTTAAAGGTTTAACAATGGTGATGATGATGATTGTAGCTGGTTAAGTAGATAGTTGATAGTGTTAAGGTGGTGGTTAACACTATCTAGGTGGCTCAACGCCAACCTACTCCATCAGAGGAGGCTTATGCTTCAAGGTTTCACATTTCTGAGTTCTTGTTCCACTAAACAGTATTGCCTGCTCAATTCCTAGTTTAACTTAATTGATTGTATGATCAAGTGTGCTTAGATTAAATTTGAACCGAATTTTGGTGTTTGAGTAGCTTAATTGTAGTTTTATACTTGTTCCTTAGCTTAGACTTGATCCTGTTATCAGCTTTTCAGTCATACTTTGCCTTAATCTGCATTTTGAGTCTTAGCTGGTTATATTGCTTGAAGTTGTTTCATTTACACTTCATTCTAGTTAAACTTAGTCTGATATTCCATTTTAATCAGTTTAACCAATTGCCTTGTTTTCTTTTATAAAAGTTTGTTAGAATCCAGTTAAGTAGTGTTTGGTATAAGCTGTCAATTGGAGTTCAAGTGTTGGAAATTGGTTAAGTTTTGTTAATTATTAGTCATATAGTCATCTTAAACAAAGTTTGATAGTTTTCAAGTCAAGATTTTAGTCAAAAAGGCAATTGGCAACAAAAAAAGTATGGGTCAGTTTTAAGCTTAGAATTTCAGAAAAAGTTCTTAATTTCAATCACTTGGAAATTCTTTGTTCTTGGATGAATTTGTTTCAAACCAATTCTCAGTTGTCCTTTAACATCTGAACTTTAAGGTCTATCAAGGAAGTTATACAGTTTTCTGAAACAAGGAAGAAATAAGCAATTCATTCAGCTATTAAGCAAATGCAAGTTTCTGTAACTTTGTGCTAAACTGATTTCTCAAACTAGCATTTCTACTTCAGAAACCTCCCAATTTTCTTTCACATTTGCATTTAGGAAGTGTTCCTGAAGAGATCTGGAAATTTTCAGCTTTTCCAAAAAGTTGGCCTACGACTGGTCAAATAAGCTTGATTTAGCTTATTTTCATTTTCCAAATTCATTACTGGCCCATTTTCAATTTTAAAAAACATTCACTGCTTCTTATGACTTGATTAACAAGTTTTAACAAGAAAATCTGAGTGTGCACGTTTAGCTTATCAGATAGCTTAATTGTGGCTTATTAGAATTAGCTTATTTGAGTTTTACTTGATTTCAGACTTAATCCTTTTACAAGCCTAGGTAAAATCAACTTTTAAGTCTTTTGCAAGTTATTAGAGCTTATTTGGTTCATTAGATTGCTTATACGAGCTTAATAATCTTTCTTGCCCGTTTTTGTTAAAATCTTACCTTTAATTGCATTCTAGTCCTCAAGTTTTGAAACAGTTTTCATTAAGGGCTAAACTTGCACTAATCTAGGGTTTGCACTTATTACTCCTTTCATTTTCAAAACTTTACAAATTCAGTTAGGCAGTTTTCAAATTAGTTACATTTTGGTTATTAGTTTGTTACATTTTCATAGTTAGTCCTTTTAGTTAACATAATTTACATTTCAAGCACTTTAGTTTTTAGAATTTACATTTTAAGCACTTAACTTTCATAGATTTACATATTAGTCCTTATTTGAATAAAATTTGGTATTTGACTATTTGTTTTACGGATACGTAGTTAATATTTTGCAATTTTTACTTGATTGTTCAATTAGACATAGAAGAGCCAAATAACCTTACCAACCAAAAACGATCATAAACCCAATTTTGTTAGGACTTTCAATTGGTTAAGAACTGAGAAAACGAACTTCAATTATACACAATGTTAGAAATCTTTATTCCCTGTCATGTGTCTTGAGCATCCACTATCTACTATACCTTTATCTTTCAATTCATAAATTACATGCCCCTGCACATACCAAAAACTTATTAGTTTTTAACAGGGACCCAAGCCACATTTGGCTCGGATCTTGTGGGACCTACATACTTAAGAGTTTGGTAGGTAGTTTTTCCAGTAAGACTACACACAATCTTATACTTCATGGTTCCAGTCAAATAATCAAAGACATAAGTGGGTTTGTTGTCCTTGAACCTTTTTGGCTTAAATACTGTTTTAGTAGTACTTGCTTGAACGCACGGTTTTTCACCTTTAGGAACCCACATTTGCACTGTTTTGTTATTAGACTTACTTCTAGATGGTCTAGCTTTCTCAACTACACTCTTATAAGTCTTGTGGGACTTTGGTTTGACAGACTTTTGACCAGCGGTACTTGAGTTTAGTCTAGCAGTACTTGCAGTTCTAGACTTGCCGGTACTTGGTTTACCAGACTTCAAAGGTACTAGACCTTGTTTCATAAGTACTGCTCTTGGGACAAAGTTCTTGGTAGAGATATTTGTGACCTTATGAGGTTTAGCTACCCTTTTAGCATGATAAAACATAGGTTTGTCATCTTTAGATCCCATTTGCCTATTAACCTGTGCATTTTTCCCATTGCTTTTCTTTGTGACCTTTTGTGCAACCTTCTATTTTACAATTTTATCATCATGTAGAGTGCAATTTTTGATAAAATAATTTAGACTACCACAAACATAACATTCTTTTCTTCTCAAAGAAGACCAAAAGGTTGTTTTGACTTAATTTTATCAAAACCTATCCCACCCCTCTTGGTTTTATTATGTTTTGCATTATTATCAATGCCTTGCAAGGAGTTTTTACGTGCTTGGAAGCAGAACTAGTTTTAGACACTTGTTCTTCAGACATAAAATTGCTTATTAAAGGTGGATAAACAATGTTTTTTTTGTCACAACAGATTTATCTTGTGTCAAAGTACTAGAGTTTGAATCATTAACACCTTTTGATTCATTTAACTCTATACCTGTATCATTACTAGGGGCATGAAAATTCCTAATAATGGTGGAGGAATTGTCTTCATTCCTTCGGCATATCTATCATTTTCAGGAGTATCATTTGACTCACTAGAACTATCAAAAATCCCCTTTGATAAGTCCTTGTCAGTTAAAGTTATCCTAGGTTGGTCCTCAATATATCTTAGGCCTGATTTATCATAATACCCCATTTGTGAATTAATCATCTTACCCAATACTTTAGAGGATCTTTGCCAATGATTAAATACTTCCCTTTCATTATAAAGACTGGCTTTTAAAGCTTCATTTTCTGCTGATACTTTAAAAAGTTGTTTTTCAAAAGCTATAATTTCCACATATTTGAAGAGTCAAAATTATAATTTTCTCTTCATAGTTTAGTTGACCCTTTTTATACAAAACTATATTTTCCTCTAGCTTAGCAACACCCTGTTTAAAAGCATTTATTTCTACAGTACATGTGTTGACCTTTTGATATTGTTCATCTAGTTCTAATTTTAGACCATTAAATTTAAGAACACAATCTTTAGAAAAAGGATGTACCTCAGTATCTTCATGTGAGAGAGCCATCAAACCAAGCTCTTCTTCTTCCTCATCTTCAGCCCAGTTCACCACTCCATCTATAGTTACCAATGCTTTGGTTCCTTTGGGACTCCTGCTGTTTCCTTTTGGAAAGCTTTCAGAAATTCTTGGACTGGTTCTATAGCTGTTTTTAGACTTTTGAATGCTACTTTCAGCCTTGTCTCTAGTGCACTCCCTTGCAAAATGTCCATTCCTTCCATAGTTATAGCATTCAACTTTAGACTTATCATATCCTAGTGGTTCATTAGGATCAACAATCATCTTCCTTCCAGTCTTCTTAAAGAACCTATTAGATCTCACAGAGATCATAGTAGCTTGCCATTTGAGATCCATCTTCTCAATATCAGCATCATCCATTTGGAACAAGTCATTCAGTGTCAGTCTTGGTCTATTGTATTTTCCAGCAAAGAATAAGAAAGCATCATTGTCACTAAACAATGGTGAGGATCTTCCTTGTGGATTTTGAGATACAATAGGATTGCCTTCAGTACCTTGAGAGTAAGTACTACTTGTAAGTCCTCCAGCAGTATTTTGGAAGTAAGTACCGCTGCTTGATCCACTAGCGGTATTTTGAAAGTAAGTACTGCCATTACCTTCTGACACAAAAGCCAAGTTAGACTTTGTTTTTGTTGCTGCTTTGGTCACCTCAACGCCTTTAACATCCATCTCATAATCTCTAAGATTGTTGTAGAGATGATCTGTAACACCCCATTTGTTAAGATGGAATGCTACAGTAAATTATGGTGTGTCGTCAAAGCATGCAACGTAAATGTCTAAACATTCATGACCATAAATAGAAATACCGGAATCAAACATCGGTAGTCTAGTAACTCACACACAAGCAATATTAAGTACTGTAAATGAAAGGACTAAAAAATGTCCAAATGAAATAAAGTAAAAAAAGTAGGAATAAATGCATAAGGTAAAAGAGGACAGATAGCTTCCAATCTAAATGCACATACTCTGGGGTTCCTACTTGCGACCTTGAGTACCTGCCGTTGGGGACATGGAAATGGAAAACGGCTGAGCATAACGCTCAGTGCACGGATATATAGCATAACGTAAGGACATAAAGGAATGAAAGCATATAAAGCATGAATTACAGCGGAAATGAATAAGTCCTGGGAAAAACCTAGTTGTATGTCATGTTTAAGTTTTAGTTCTGAAAACATAACTTATGTTACTTACAAAAATCTATATTAGTTAATATACCAAAAGCCAATATAAGTCATGAGGTCAACAACATGCATGAATACTTGGAGGGGTGACCTCGTCATGCAAATTAGAGGGGATGCCTCTAATCAATTGGTAATGGATAGGAGGGATCAACTCCTTGTAAAGGATGCAAGGCACACACCACATTCACCATGAAATCCTAACTGAAACTGAACCTAGGATGCACCCATACGCCCCACATGATAATAATAATATAATAATGGACAAATAACTAAAAGGGACGCCACGAGCTATCACTCCGCCATGGTGAAGTCATAACACTAGTGCCTCTAGTGTTATGGTTATGGTACCTCCATAAGATACCATCATTGTCAACACGAAACTCCGTCTGCTGATCAAGGTTCTGAATGATAGCCCAAATCTCACCATCGTCCTTCTGAGCTTCCTTGATCCTAGAATGTAAGTCTGGTTGCACTCTAAGATTAGCCTAGTAACCATGTTGTCCTTGTACACAAAACTCAATATCAGTCATCTCTAGGTCACGGATGATCTCCTTTGCAATCCAGATGTCAGCAATCATACCCGACAATCTGCTTAGAGCATTTTCCACCACATTCGCCTTACCAGGATGGTACTGAATGTTGGTGTCGTAATCCTTCAATAGCCCTAACCATCTCCTCTGTCTCATGTTCAGTTCCTCTGGGTGAAGATGTACTTGAGACTCTTGTGGTCGGTGAATATGTCGCATGATTCACCATACAAATAATATCTCCAGATCTTCAACGCGAAAACAACTGTTACAAGCTCTAAATCGTGAGTGGGATAGTTTTCTTCATAAGGTTTCAACTGTCATGATGCGTATGCGATAACCTTCCCATATTGCATGATAACACAGCCTAGACCCTTTCCTGAAGCATCACTATAGATCTGAAATCCACCTGAGCCAGATGGGAGAGTAAGAATAAGTGTAGTCACTAACTTTTGCTTAAGATCTTCAAATCTCTTCTCTCTCTCTTCCATCCAGACGAATTTATCTCCTTTCCTCATCAGCTTAGTCAAAGGTAAGGCTAACCGTGAAAAGGTCTCAACAAACCTGCAGTAATAGCCAGCTAAACCTAGAAAACTTCTAACTTCAGTTGCAGATGTAGGTCTCGGCCATTTGGTGATAGCTTCGACCTTTGCAGGATCCATGGTGATTCCCTCTGCAGATACAATATGGCCCAGAAATGCCACCTTGCTTAACCAGAACTCACACTTTGAGAACTTAGCATACAGCTGCTTCTGACGAAGAGTTTACAAGACTGTACGAAGGTGTTCCTCATGTACCTCCTTGGATTTGAAGAAAATCAGGATGTCATCAATGAACACGATAACGAACTTGTCCAGAAACTCATGGAAGACACGGTTCATCAAATCCATGAAGACAGCTGGAGCATTAGTGAGTCCGAATGACATGACTACGAACTCGTAGTGCCCATAATGTGTACGGTAAATAGTCTTAGAGATATCCTGCTCCTTGACCCGTAACTGATGGTAGCCGGACCTCAGATCGATTTTGGAGAAATACTTGGCGCCCTGAAGTTGATCGAAAAGGTCATCAATTCGCGGCAAAGGATAATGATTCCTAATCGTGATCTTGTTCAGCTCACGGTAGTCTATACACAACCGCATGCTGTCGTCCTTCTTCTTCACGAACAGTACCAGTGCACCCCATGGCGATGCACTAGGACGGATGAAACCTCGTTCTAAAAGTTCCTGTAGCTGGTCTTTTAGTTCCTTAAGCTCTATAGGATCCATGCGATAAGGAGCCTTGGAAATTGGATCTGCACCGGAATGAGCTTAATTTCAAACTCGACTTCACGAACAGGTGGTATGCCCGGAAGTTCATCTAGAAAGACGTCAGGAAATTCTGACACAATAGGCTGATCTTGGATTGATGGAGACTCGGCAGTAATGTCATGAATATTGGCTATAAAGCCCTGACAGCCGTATGATAGTAGTGCACGCGCCTCCATGGATGAAATAATTTGTACTGACCTCCCTGGCAGAAAACCATGGTGTATGTACTTTGGGAATTTAACATCACCAAAGATAACTCGATAAGTGTGGTAGTCAATCGTAGCCTGGTGTTTAGATAACCAGTCCATGCCCAAAACCAAGTCATAATCGCACATGTCCAAAGGAAGTGCGTCAACTATACGAATTTTATCATCAAATTATAGAGGAAGATCTCTGTACACCTGATTGATTCGTACAGAGTCCCTAAGTGGCGTGGAAATGCATAAGGCATTATCTAATGGCATAGGGGAAATCCTAACACGTACAACAAAAGTAGTGGATATGACTGAATGAGTCGCTCCAGTATCAAATAGAACACATGCTGCCAAACCATTCATAAAGAGATTTCCGGTGATGCTACCTGATGTATTATTCACCTGGTCTCTAGTAGTAGTGAACACGCCACCAAAAGTAGGAGGTGGCTTGGTGTCGGCGTGTCCAGAGGTGCCTTCTATCTCACCCTGGCCCAGTCCTTCTGCCGATGGCCTTGTTGGCCACACTTGAAGCAACCACCAGTACCTCAGCGACAAATACCAGAATGTCTGCGCGAACAAGTAGGACAGATAGGATGCGTGAATCCTCCAGAAGCGTCCTAGTTATCTGAGAGCATGTTTCAGGATTACATGCATGAGACATGATCGAGGAACATAAACATGATTACATAGAAGGTTTGAAAATTACCAGATGAGGTAGAACGGTTAGGCTGTGAACCTCTACGGTCCTGATCCCTACCGTTGTTGTTGTTCCTGAATTAAAATTGTTGGAGTGTCAGAATACCATAACATAAGATAGTTTAAAATGAAGGAAGGTTAATGTAGGGACATCCTGTTGTTCGAGTTATTAGCGTTATTACGGTAATTATCTTTACCGCCACGCCTCTCGATACCAGAACGGTCGTTGGTCTGACCGTTTCCCTTAGATGCTTGCTGCTGAACGACCGCAGGCTTACGGTCGTCAGTCTTCTGCCTGGAATATAAAGTTGAACAGAGGATGAGATGAAAATGAAAATACTGATGGAAATGAATGGTTTACAATTGGTGATTGAAGATACCTCTTCACTGTTCTATCATCACCAAACTCCTCTCGTTCTTGAAGCACCTCAAGCTTACAGGTTGCATCGGCTACCTGTGCTACCGTATTGAACGTAGCACAAACCAAACCGTTGGCAACCGAAGTGTAAAGAGCCCAGCGAAACTTCTCAGCTTGCTCCTCAGCAGTACCAGCTGCTGCTCCCAAGAAACCATCCAAACGGGGAAACCTCTGCATGAATTCGTTGTTATTCTCCCCAGCAACCTGTCGAATATTATGATAATCCCGCTTAAGCTTCTCCTGTTCAGCATGTGGAAAGTACTGGTTAAACAAGAGCTCCTTAAACTTGTCCTATGTCAGTAGTGCAACCCAATTATCACCACCATTGGCCTGCTTGACAGACTTCCACCACTGCAGCACATCACCTTCAAACTTATAGCAAGCCAGTCTTGCCTTGAAAACGCCGTCACAACCCATCGCATCGAATATCTTCTCAATGTGAGAAATCTAAGCTTCAGCCTCATTGAGGTTGTTAGTCTGCTCAAACGAACGGGGTCGTTGTTTGTTGAATCATTCCAACCAAGTCATGAGAGTAACAGGTGGTGGCGGTGGAGGATTGTTGTTGTAGTGGTTTTCAGGATGAGGGTCGTACTGAATGCTTTGAGCTTGAATTTCAACATGAACTTCGTCCCTGATTTCATTGCGAAGTTGGGGAAGGATGGCTTGTAGAGCTGCATTGACAGCTGCAGCCAACTCTTGAGCATTGAGTGTGTTCACCATCGGACGGTTTAAAGCAAAATGCAACATAAATCACAAATCTGAAATGAGATGACATAAAAATGCATGAACAATGTATAAATCATTGAAGTAGTTTATAATGCGTGAAACAGTTTAAAATGCATGATGTAGTTTAGCAAAACTTAGAAAAACTTTTATATGCACGAGGGTAAACGCCTGTGGTCAGTTCACCCAAAATAAAAGACATAGCGAGGGACACCTATGGGTCAGTCCTAAAGTTAAAAAGTTTCGATAAAAGCACACGCGACTAAACAGGGCCAGTCATGTACCAACCATTACTTAGTCATAAACCTGCCACAATGATATGAATGCATGAAATAAAAATGAAAATGCATGAATGCATGAAAACCAACTATCAGTTTTAGGAAGACGCTGGTGACTACCCATAAGTCATATGTCATGTTTTATAGAGCTACAGGTCGAAACCTTGGGCTCTGATACCATAATTGTAACACCTCATTTGTTAAGATGGAATGCTATAGTAAGTTATGGCGTGTCATCAAAGCATGCAAGGTAAATGTCTAAACATTCCTGACCATAAATAGAAATACCGAAATCAAGCATCGGTAGTCTAGTAACTCACATACAAGGAATATTAAGTACTGTAAATGAAAGGACTAAACAATGTCCAAATGAAATAAAGTATGAAAAGTAGGAATAAATGCATATGGTAAAAGATGTCGGATAGCTTCCAATCCGAATGCACATACTCTGGAGTTCCTACTTGCAACCTTGAGTACCTGCCGTTTGGGGACATGGAAATGGAAAACGGCTTATAATAACGCGCAGTACACGGATATATAGCATAATGTAAAGACATAAAGGAATGAATTTATATAAAGCATGAATTGCAGCAGAAATGAGTAAGTCCTGGGAAAAACCTAGTTGTATGTCATGTTTACTGGTTTTAGTTCTGAAAACATAGCTTATGTTACTTATGAAAATCTATATTAGTTAATATACCAAAAGCCAATATAGGTCATGAGGTCAACAACGTGCATGAATACTTGGAGGGGTGAAATCGTCATGCAAATTAAAAGTGATGCCTCTAATCAATTGGTAATGGGTAGGAGGGATCAGCTGCTTGTGAAGGATGCAAGGCACACACTACATTCACCATGAAACCCTAACTGAAACTGAACCTAGGATGCATCCATACGCCCCACATGATAATAATAATATAATAATGGCCAAATAACTGAAAGGGACGCCATGAGCTATCACTCCGCCGTGGTGAAGTCATAACACTAGTGCCTCTAGTGTTATGGTTATGGTACCTTCATAACTAGGTGAAACTGGTCATGCATGTATATGGCTAAGGTAACTATAACATAAGCATTTAATCTGTAACTACTGGGGGAAAACAGTTGGCTGCATACGGAAAATCCTAATAAAGGAAGAAGTTGTCCTTACTGAAGGACGGGAAATCCGTACCTTATGTCCAGTAGAAGCTAACGAAAATGTTGAAGAAACTACTCCGCCTTAACGGATAATACTACATAAGAATGGGAACGTGTATGAGTTGTCTGAATTAAATGTGTTTTACTGGTTCTGTGTGTTATTAGCTTGTTATAGTTAATCTGTCATGTTCTAGTGTTTTTCTGTGTTAACTGTAGTTATTCTGATGTTCTGTTGTGTATTATTCATGTATTAGTGTATTATAATACTTGTATTGTAATACTAAGTAACTTTCTAAAAATAGCAGGTTTTCATAAATACTAAGTTTCCAAAAATAGTAAGTTTCCATAATTAAAAATAAGCTGGATTATTAATAATAAGTAAAGTTTAATTAGTATAATACAAGTCATGGTTATTGCTTATTAATTAAATAACTGGTTAATTAATTAAACTATATGTTATAAGAATTTAATTAAAAATACATGTTTTAATTAAATTAAGCTAAGTAATATACTTTAGGTTATACATGAAATATTAATTTTAATATTTAACCAAAGTCATGAATTTACTTAAATTAAAAGTCTAGTAATTAATTTAATTAAACATATTTTATGATTTTAATAATTCCCGAAACCCGAACCCGTGTTTTAAAATTTAACCCGAGCCCGAAACCCGGGGTCACATACAAGCCGAGCCAAACACCCTTGACAGTGGCTAACCCGGCCTAGCCGGTTGCCACTGTCCGAGAGGTTTGACCACTGCCCGAGCCACGACTAACCGCTGCCGGACCCGGTTTCCACCGGCGGTTCTGCCGGTTCATACCGGTTGTGACCCGGTTCCCCCTGCCCATGTTCGGTTCCCACTGTTAGCACCACAAAGCCCCACCGAGACCCTATAGGTCTCGGTTGGCTCTCGGTCCAAACCAAAACCACACCCTGACGCCAAGTCGAGGGTTCCCTTGCTGCGTTCGACCCACAAGAACCCCACACCGAGACCATGGGGTCTCGGTTGGGCAAAACAAACACCACCGAGAGCCCCCATGCTCTCGGTTTGGTGCTCGGTCAAAACAAACAAACACAAACACCCCCTTTAATTTGTGTTTTAATTAATCTACATGTTTTACATCTTGTTTTTATGATTAGTTAAAATAAACATTAATTCATAAAGAATTTAAAAAGAAAAGGAAGTGATTTGATTATACCGAACATGTGTAGGAAAAAGGATTAGATCACGATCATGTACAATTAATTAATGAACAACCAAATCGTCTGGTTTTTCCTTGTGGTTGATCTATGGCCAACGGCTAGAAGGGAAAAAGGAGGCAAGGGAGAACTTTTTCTGTAAACCTAAATTATGTTAAGGTTTTCCCTGGAGTTTTGTTTAACATAGAATTAAGTTGGGTCATGGGCCAAGCCCATCCTTTCCCTTTCTTTCTTGTTTAGCCGTGACACATAGGGAGCCCATGGGGAAACCCGTAGTTTTCCCGAGTTCAATTATTTACGTGTACGTTCATGTTTAATTATCGTGATTATTATATGTCGTGTACTTAACACATTTATAATATATACGTAACTACATCTTATTAAAATATCATGACACGTTAAATATATTATAAATGGAAAGTTTTAATTTTACCGTAATTTTGTATGTTCACTGTTCGTGTGTATTGTTCATGGTATTTTAATGCGGGTTTTACAACTCTTCCCCTCTAAAAGAACAATTCTTCATCGAATTGGAGAAACATAAACTGAAAGAAACATACCCGAATTAGAACTGGAAATGAGGGTAAGAATTCTATATAGACTCCTCCGTCTCCCAAGTGGCTTCCCGCTCAGGATGATCCCTCCAGAGGATTTTGATGAAAGGGATCGTCTTCCTCCGCATGACACGATCTTGTCATTCAAGAACTCTCTCGGGTTCTTCGACATATGAAAGATCCTCTCGAATCTGATCAAGCAGATATTAGAAAACGTGAACTGGATGATAGTTGTATCCTCTGAGTAAGGACACATGGAACACGTTGTGAACGTGTGATAGTTGAGGCGGTAACGCTAAACGATATGACACTTCACCAACACGTTCTATGATGTCGAACGGTCCGATGAAGCGAGGAATGAGCTTCCCTCTGATTCAAAAACGTTTAACTCCCCGTGCAGGTGATACCTTGAGGAAAACGTGATAACCTACGTTGAAAGATACATCTCTACGACGTTTATCAACATAGCTCTTCTGACGAGCACGAGCTTCCTGAAGTTTCGCCTTGGCGACATCGACCTTCTCATTAGTCACCTCAATCATCTCTGGACCTTCAAGCAGTCGTTCGCCTACCTGATTCCAGCAGATTGGGGCACGACACTTCCTACCATACAACATCTCAAAAGGAGCACACTTGATGCTAGTGTGACAGCTGTTGTTGTATGCAAACTTCACTAAAAAAATATAATCATCCCAGCTTCCTGACCACTCTAGAGCACACGCCCGTAGCATGTCCTCCAATGTCTTAATGGTACGTTATGACTGTCCGTCGGTCTGAGGATGAAAGGCAGTGCTGAGCTTAATTCTGGTGCCCCAAGCTTTCTGCAGACTCTGCAAGAAACGCGATGTGAAACGGGGATATCTATCAGAGATGATTTCTGATGGAGTACCATGCAGTCTCATGATCTCCTTCTGAAAAGTGTATGCTAATTTGCTGACCGAATTCCCCTTACAGATCGGTAGAAAATGAGCAGATTTAGTCAACCTATCAACAATAACCCAGATAGCGTCGTTCTTCTTCTGAGTCACATGAAGACCAGTAACGAAATCCATGGCGATTTTGTCCCATTTCCATGCTGGAATATCTAGTGGTTGTAGTAACCCACTAGTTCTCTGTTGTTCGATCTTAACTTGCTGGCAGATCATACATTTAGAAAGAAAAGTGGCAACACCCTGCTTCATACCACTCCACCAAAAGTGTTGCTTGATTTCGTTGTACATCTTGGTAGAACCAAGATGTATAGTAAATGGAGAGCTGTGAGCTTCAGTCAGCACAGCTTCCCTGAGTGTAGAGTCATTAGGAACCACTAGTCTAGTGCCCTGCCATAAGATACCGTCATTGTCAACACGAAACTTCGTCTGCTGATAAAGGTTCTGAATGATAGCCCAAATCTCACCATCATCCTTCTGAGCTTCATTGATCCTAGAATGTAAGTTTGGTTCCACTCTAAGATTATCCTAGTAACCGTGTTGTCCTCGTACACAAAACTCAATATCAGTCATCTCTAGGTCACGGATGATCTCCTTTGCAATCCAGATGTCAACAATCATACCCTACCATCTGCTTAGAGCATTTTCCACCACATTCGTCTTACCAGGATGGTACTGAATGTTGGTGTCGTAATCCTTCAATAGCTCTAACCATCTCCTCTGTCTCATGTTTAGTTCCTTCTGGGTGAAGATGTACTTGAGACTCTTGTGGTCGGTGAATATCTCACATGATTCACCATACAAATAATGTCTCCAGATCTTCAACGAGAAAACAACTGTTGCAAGCTCTAAATCGTGAGTGGGATAGTTTTCTTCATAAGGTTTCAGCTGTCGTGATGCGTATGCAATAACCTTCCCATGTTGCATGAGAACACATCCTAGACCCTTTCCTGAAGCGTCACTATAGATCTGAAATCCACCTGAGCCAGATGGGAGAGTGAGAATAGGTGCAGTCACTAACTTTTGCTTAAGATCTTCAAATCTCTTCTCTCACTCTTCCGTCCAGACAAATTTCTCTCCTTTCCTCATCAGCTTAGTCAAAGGTAAGGCTAACCGTGAAAACGTCTCAACAAACCTGTGGTAATAGCCAGCTAAACCCAGAAAACTTCTAACTTCAGTTGCATATGTAGGTCTCAGCCATTTGGTGATAGCTTCGACCTTTGCAGGATCCATGGTGATTCCCTCTGCAAATACGATATGGCCCAGAAATGCCAGAACTCACACTTTGAGAACTTGGCATACAGCTGCTTCTGACGAAGAATCTGCAAGACTGTACGAAGGTGTTCCTCATGTTCCTCCTTGGATTTGGAGAAAATCAGGATGTCATCAATGAACAAGATAACGAACTTGTCCAGAAACTCATGGAAGACACGGTTCATCAAATCCATGAAGACAGTTGGAGCATTAGTGAGTCCGAATGGCATGACTACGAACTCGTAGTGCCCATAACGTGTACGGAAAATAGTCTTAGAGATATCCTGCTCCTTGACCCGTAACTGATGGTAGCCGGACCTCAGATCGATTTTGCAGAAATACTTGGCGCCCTGAAGTTGATCGAAAAGGTCATCAATTCGCGGCAAAGGATAATGATTCCTAATCGTGATCTTGTTTAACTCACGATAGTCTATACACAACCGCATGCTGTCGTCCTTCTTCTTCACGAACAGTACCGGTGCACCCCATGGCGATGCACTGGGACGGATGAAACCTCGTTCCAGAAGTTCCTGTAGCTGGTCTTTTAGTTCCTTAAGCTCTATAGGAGCCATGCGATAAAGAGCCTTGGAAATTGGCTCTGCACCTGGAATGAGCTTAATTTTAAACTCGACTTCACGAACAGGTGGTATGCCCGGAAGTTCATCTGGAAAGACGTCAGGAAATTCTGACACAATAGGCTGATCTTGGATTGATGGAGACTCGGCAGTAATGTCATGAATATTGGCTATAAAGCCCTGACAGTCGTATGATAGTAGTGCACGCACCTCCATGGATGAAATAATTTGTACTGACCTCCCTGGCAAAAAACAATGGTGTATGTACTCTGGGAATTTAACATCACCAAAGATAACTCGATAAGTGTGGCAGTCAATCGTAGCCTGGTGTTTCGATAACCAGTCCATGCCCAAAATCAAGTCATAATCGCACATGTCCAAAGGAAGTGCGTCAACTGTACGAATTTTATCATCAAATTATAGAGGAAGATCTCTGTACACCTGAGTGATTCGTACAGAGTCCCTAAGTGGCGTGGAAATGCATAAGGCATTATCTAATGGCATAGGCGAAATCCTAACACGTACAACAAAAGTAGTGGATATGACTGAATGAGTCGCTCCAGTATCAAATAGAACACATGCTGCCAAACCATTCATAAAGAAATTTCCGGTGATGGTACCTGAAGTCTTTTTCACCTGGTCTCTAGTAGTAGTGAACACGCCACCAGAAGTAGAAGGTGGCTTGGCGTCGGTGTGTCCAGAGGTGCCTTCTATCTCACCCTAGCGACAGTCCTTCTACCGATGGCCTTTTTGGCCACACTTGAAGCAACCACCAGTACCTCGGCGACAAATACTAGAATGTTTGCGCGAACAAGTAGGACAGATAGGATGCGTGAATCCTCTAGCAGGCGTCCTAGTTATCTGAGAGCATGTTTCAGGATTACATGCATGAGACATGATCGTGGAACATAAACATGATTACATAGAAGGTTTGAAAATTACCAGATGAGGTAGAACGGTTAGGCTGTGAACCTCTACGGTCCTGATCCCTACCGTTGTTGTTGTT
Organism: Glebionis coronaria; assembly: GCA_025667525.1. Classification (NCBI taxonomy): domain Eukaryota; kingdom Viridiplantae; phylum Streptophyta; class Magnoliopsida; order Asterales; family Asteraceae; genus Glebionis; species Glebionis coronaria. The sequence goes on from JANFOE010000193.1 coordinate 4,053,526, forward strand.
CCTAAATTAAAATTGTTGGAGTGCCAGAATACCATTGATAGGTGTGTAAACACCCATCCTTTTTACCACTTAATTACAATAATAACCGGGCCAAAACGTGTATTTTATGTCTTTTATGTCAGAATTATGCGTGGTTTATGTTTTTGTTGTGATTTAGGACGAAAAGGTGAAAAGTGGAGAAAACACGAGCATTCACGGGCTTTTATTGAAGAAAAAGATGAAAGACGAAGTCAAGAAGTCAAGAGTGCAAAAAGAACGGAAGTCCTAGACCAATTCTGAAGATTTATCGAAGAAAAAGTCAAAAGACGGAAGTTTACTAAAGCCGAAGAATTCGAGTCTTATTTATAGACGAGTTTAAGAAATCCCCAGCCAAAAGTCATTAAAGTCCAAGATTAACAAAAGATTAAGAAAAGAAGGACTTAAGTGTGCAATTAAGGAAAAGAGGAAAGAGGAAGGAAGCTTCCTAAGCACTCCTTAATCTCTCCTATAAATAGATCAGGATTAGTTCATTTTCAGTTTGTTGGCTAATAGTGACAATTAGTTCTTCCATTTTACTTTCCTTGTCATTTAGTTACATGTCATTTACCTTAATTGTCTTGCACCTTAATTACATTTAATTTCAAGTAAATTTTCTTAATTTTGTTGCTTTAATCTTTATTTACCTTTGATCAAGTTTACTTTTATCATTCTCCTTCTACTTTTCTCTTGTTTCGATTTGTTTTAAACTTCGGATTAAGCAAGAAGTTACTTAATCTCTTTGCTTATTTTACTAAAAAGTTTACCATTTTACTTTTGTGTAAGTTTTTGTATAAGATAAGCTATAAGTTTGACAATCTTATTGGCTTGTTTCATACTTAGCTTACTTGTTTTCCTAAGTTCTCTAAAAAGTTTCATTTTTCTAAAAGTTTGTTCATTTCGTTTTCTTATTTCGTGTTTGAAAAAGTTTTAACTTTGTTGCTTATTATCTCGTCCTTTTTCATTTCAATTAAGTTTATTTGGTTACTTCTTATTAGTCATAGCTTATTGTCTTGTGCTTATTGTGAATGTGTAATACATCGGAAAGTAAAGGATTTGCCACATTGCGACGGCTTGCTTTCTCCTCATTCCGATAGTGACAGTATTGGAAGAAGGGTTTTGGATTCCGACGACTATGCGATCTGGTATCATCCCCCTCATTCCGATCTGGGATTGCGATCGCATATTCCGACGGCTCTTGAGGTTTGCCAAGACGAAGTGCTGCCCAAATTTTCCTAGCAACATTCCGATCTAGGATTCCGATCTGACATTTTGCGATCTAAACAAACATTCTGATAGGTTGCATCTTTCTACATTTCGATAGATTTACTCCCATATTTCGATCTGACATTCCGATGGACGTGGTGACAGCTTTCCGATCTGGATTCCGATGGAATGGGGTTTAGGATTATATTTTTGCTTTGTTTTATTTTTAAGTTACATTTTAATACTTCGTCAAATTTAATTTTCGTCACGCTTTAGTTTTAAGTCATTTAATTATTTTAATTTTCAAAGTTTTTAATATTGCACAATTTAAGTTTTAATTAGTTTAGATTTAATTAACCGTCATTTACTTTAAACGTCATTTATTTTAATAGTTCTTGCACTTTTAATATACTACAACGACACAACTTTTGTTTCCACCAAAAAACGACTGAGTCGCATAGTTAAACCAGATCAATTCGATTAGACACACATTAACGAATATTTTTACCTGGTCAAAAGCCGTGTATTAACCATAACATAAGATAGTTTAACATGAAGGAAGGTTAATGTAGGGACATCCTTTTGTTCGAGTTATTAACATTATTATGGTAATTATCATTACCACCACGCCTCTCGATACCAGAACGGTCGTTGGTCTGACCGTTTCCCTTAGATGCTTGCTGATGAGCGGCCGCAGGCTTGCGATCGTCAGTCTTCTGCCTGGAATATAAAGTTGAACAGAGGATGAGATGAAAATGAAAATACTGATGGAAATGAATGGTTTACAATTGGTGATTGAAGATACCTCTTCACTGCTCTGTCATCACCAAACTCCTCTCGTTCCTGAAGCATCTCAAGCTTACGGGCTGCACCGGCTACCTGTGATACCGTATTGAACGTAGCACAAACCAAACTGTTGGCAACCAAAGTGCGAAGAGCCCAGCGAAACTTCTCAGCTTGCTCCTTAGCAGTACCAGCTTCTGCTCCCAAGAAACTAGCCAAACGGAGAAACCTCTGCATGAATTCGATGATATTCTCCCCAGCAACCTGTCGGATATTATGATAATCCCGCTTAAGATTCTCTTGTTCAGCATGTGGAAAGTACTGGTTAAGGAAGAGCTCCTTAAATTGTCCTATGTCAGCAGTGCAACCCAATTATCACCACCATTGGTCTGCTTGACAGACTTCCACCACTGCAGCACATTACCTTCAAACTTATAGCAAGCCAGTCTTGCCTTGAAAACGCCGTCACAACCCATCGCATCGAATATCTTCTCGATGTGAGAAATCCAAGCTTCAGCCTCATTGGGGCTGTCAGTCTGCTCAAACGAACGGGGTCGTTGTTTGTTTAATCGTTCCAAACAAGTCATGAGAGTAATAGGTGGTGGTGGTGGAGGATTGTTGTTGTCGTGGTTTTCAGGATGAGGGCCGTACTGAACGCCCTGAGCTTGAATTTCTTCATGAACTTCGTCCCTGATTTCATTGCGAAGTTGGGGAAGGATGGCTTGCAGAGCTGCATTGACAACTGCAGCTAACTCTTGAGCATTGCGTGTGTTCACCATCTAACGGTTTAAAACAAAATGCAACATTAATCATAAATCTAAAATGAGATGACAATAAAATGCATGAACAATGTATAAATCAATGAAGCAGTTTATAATGCATGAAACAGTTTAAATGCATGATGTAGTTTAGAAAAACTTTATATGCACGAGGGTAAACGCTTGTGGTCAGTTCACCCAAAATAAAAGACATAGCGAGGGACGCCTATGGGTCGGTCCCAAAGTTAAAATTTTCGATAAAAGCACACACGACTAAATAAGGCCAGTCATGTACCAACCATTACTTGATCATAAACCTGCCACAATGATATGAATGCATGAAATAAAAATGAAAATGCATGAAAACCAACTGTCAGTTTTAGGAAGACGCTGGTGACTACCCATAAGTCATATGTCATGTTTTACAGAGCTACAGGTCGAAACCTTGGGCTCTAATACCATAATTGTAACACCCTATTTGTTAAGATGGAATGCTATAGTAAATTATGGCGTGTCATCAAAGCATGCAAGGTAAATGTCTAAATATTCCTGACCATAAATAGAAATACCGGAATCAAACATCGGTAGTCTAGTAACTCACACACAAGCAATATTAAGTACTATAAATGAAAGGACTAAATAATGTCCAAATGAAATAAAGTATGAAAAGTAGGAATAAATGCATAAGGTAAAAGAGGTCGGATAGCTTCCAATCCGAATGCACATACTCTGGAGTTCCTACTTGCGACCTTGAGTACCTGACGTTTGGGGACATGGAAATGGAAAACGGCTGAGAATAACGCGCAGTACACGGATATATAGCATAACGTAAAGACATAAAGGAATGAAAGCGTATAAAGCATGAATTGCAACAGAAATGAATAAGTCTTGGGAAAAACCTAGTTGTATGTCATGTTTACTTGTTTTAGTTCTGAAAACATAGCTTATGTTACTTATGAAAATCTGTATTAGTTAATATACCAAAAGCCAATATAGGTCATGAGGTCAACAACGTGCATGAATACTTGGAGGGGTGAAATCGTCATGCAAATTAAAAGGGATGCGTCTAATCAATTGGTAATGGGTAGGAGGGATCAGCTGCTTGTGAAGGATGCAAGGTACACACCACATTCACCATGAAATCCTAACTGAAACTGAACCTAGGATGCACCCATACGCCCCACATGATAATAATAATATAATAATGGCCAAATAACTGAAAGGGACGCCATGAGCTATCACTCCGGTGTGGTGAAGTCATAACATTAGTGCCTTTAGTGTTATGGTTATGGTACCTCCATAACTAGGTGAAACTGGTCATGTATGTATGTGGCTAAGGTAACTAAAACATAAGCATTTAATCTGTAACTACTGGGGAAAACAGTTGGCTGCATACGGGAAATCCTAATAAAGGAAGAAGTTGTCCTTAAAGAAGGACGGGAAATCCGTACCTTTTGTCCAGTAGAAGCTAACGAAAGTGCTGAATAAACTACTCCGCTTTGATGGATAATACTACATAAGAATGGGAACGTGTATGAGTTGTCTGAATTACATGTGTTTTACTGGTTCTGTGTGTTATTAGATTGTTATAGCTAATCTGTCATGTTCTAGTGTTTTACTGTGTTAACTGTAGTTATTCTGATGTTCTGTTGTGTATTATTTATGTATTAGTGTATTATAATACTTGTATTGTAATACTAAGTAACTTTTTAAAAATAACAAGTTTCCATAAATAGTAAGTTTTTAAAAAAAGAAAGTTTAAAAAAAAAGTGTAAGTTTCCATAATTAGAAATAAGCTGGATTATTAATAATAAGTAAAGTTTAATTAGTATAATACAAGTCATGGTTATAGCTTATTAATTAAATAACTGGTTAATTAATTAAACTATACGTTATAAGAATTTAATTAAAAATACATGTTTTAATTAAAATAAGCTAAGTAATATACTTTAGGTTATACAAGAAATATAATTTTAATATTTAACCTAAGTCATGAACTTAATTAAATTAAAAGTCTTGTAATAAATTTAATTAAACATATTTTCTGATTTTAATAATTCCTGAAAGCCGAACCCGTGTTTTAAAATTTAACCCGAGCCCAAAACCCGGGGTCACATACAAGTCGAGCCAAACACCCTTGACAGCGGCTAACCCGGCCTAGCCGGTTGCCACTGTCCGAGTGGTTTAACCACTGCCCGAGTCGCGGCTAACCGCTGCTGGACCCGGTTTCCACCGGCGGTTCTGCCGGTTTCGACCCGGTTCCCCCTGCCCATGTTCGGTTCCCACACCAAGTAGAGGTTCCATTGCTGCGTTCGACCCACAAGAACCCCACACCGAGACAATGGGGTCTCGGTTGGGCAAAACAAACACCACCGAGAGCGCCCATGCTCTCGGTTTGGTGCTCGGCCGAAACAAACAAATATAAACACCCCCTTTAATTCGTGTTTTAATTAATCTACATGTTTTACATCTTGTTTTATGATTAATTAAAATAAACATGAATTCATAAAGAATTTAAAAATAAAAGGAAGTGACTTGATTATACCGAACACGTGTAGGAAAAAGGATTAGATCACGATCATGTACAATTAATTAATCAACAACCAAATCGTCCGGTTTTTCCTTGTGGTTGATCTATGACCGGCGGCTAGAAGGGAAAAAGGAGGCAAGGGAGAACTTTTTCTGTAAACCTAAATTATGTTAAAGTTTTCCCTGGAGTTTTGTTTAACATAGAATTAAGTTGGGTCATTGGCCAGGCCCATCCTTTCCCGTTCTTTCTTGTTTAGCCGCAGCACATAGGGAGCCCACGGGGAAACCCGTAGTTTTCCCGAGTTCAATTATTTGCATGTACGTTCATGTTTAATTATCGTGATTTTTATATGTCGTGTACTTAACACATTTATAATATATACGTAACTACATGTTATTAAAATATCGTGACACGTGAAATATATTATAAATGGAAAGTTTTAATTTTACCGTAATTTTGTATCTTCAATGTTCATGGTATTTTAATGCGGGGTTTACATGATCAAAAGGAATTGTATCCAGATCATCCCTTGTGATGAAGTGCATAGCCATTGCTTTCCATTCTTGTGGAACACTTCTTAAGAATTTTAGATTAGCTTCTTCATTGGGAATTATTTGTCCATAAACTGCCAATTGAATGAGCAGCTTACTAAACCTTCCATAGCCACCATGGATTCCTTCTATACTGGAAATTGAGAAGTTATCAAATTCTTGTTTCAGAACAATCTTCTTCATCTTCTTAGACTTGTCATTACCTACAAATCTAGGTTTGATGGCATCCCACATAGCCTTTGCATCCTTGCAATGATGAAAGCTAGGTAAGATGCCCTCTGAAAGTGCCATAGCCAAAGCAGTTCTGGCCTTTCTTTCTCTGATCTCTGCTTGTACCTCCTGCAGTCACAACATGTAAAGCATTGCATGTACCATCAGGCAGCCAGTTCAACTTCTTAGGTGTATTCCATTTCTTGATAACCTGTCATAGAGTATGATCTGTATGATTCAAGTAATGTTCCATATGCATAGCCCATGTCTCATAGTTATCACCTTTGAGAACTGGGAGTTTGACAACAGAAAGAGTATTGAAAGGTGTTGTAGTTGTAGAAGTAACTACATCATCTATGGCTTGAACACCTTCTGGTGGTGCAGGATGCATAACTTGAGGCTGTCCCCGTGGTATTGGATCAGGGTCTGGAATCTCTTCCAAGTGAGGGTCATCATCAGGTTGAGACATTGAGTTTTAGTGTGAGTGGGGATTTTTAGGGTTGTGTTCTTCTTTTTCAGAGTTTCTCAACAAGCCCTGATACCATTTGTTGATCCCTTTGATTGGATCTATATTTTGTTAAGAACTAGTATAGTAGTTTGTAATCAAACTAAAACACTTTGAAAACTCTTACTCAACTAAATAAGTTATGCGGAATCCAACTTATAAAGCACAGAAGAACATAATTACCTTTAACTATTCGATTCTCTTATTAATCGACTTGAATGAGGTACATGAATATCATCGTACCTATGTTCCTTTTATAGAGTAAGGAACCCTAGAAACCTTAGAATATTCTATAAAGATAAGTATATCACAAACGATATATTATCAATATTCTAACTATTAAGTATATCACATAAGATATACTCTAACTATAACTATGACATATCTTATACAAAAATATATTTTATCCTAATCAATATAGAAGTACATGTACTTAACACTAACAGTATTTGCTATGTAACGCGTTAACACTAAGCTACTTGCTAACACTAACAATACTTATACTTATACTAACAGTACTTGGTACTTTATAAATAATTCCCAACAGAGGAGGTTAAAGAGGCAGTATGGAGTTGTGTCGGATCAAAAGCCCCTGGCCTGGATAGGTTTAATTTTAACTTCATTAAAGCATATTGGGAGATCATTAAACAAGAATTTTGGGATTGTATTAAACACTTTGAAGTCACAAGAAAGTTGGAAAATGGGTGTAACCCATCCTTTATTGTCTTGATTCCTAAGACGGCTAATCCATTGAGTTTTTCGTATTATCGTCCAATTAGCCTCATTGGTTGTGTGTAAAAGGTTATATCTAAAATTTCCAATAGGTTAGCTAAAGTTATCTTTTTGGTCACTAGTCCTAATCAGTTTGCGTTCTTAGAGGAAAGATAAATTCTAGATGGGTGCCTTATTGCTAATGAAATTATCAGGAGGCAAAAATTGAAATCCCCAAACTGCTTCTTTTTAAAGTTGACTTTGAGAAAGCCTTTGATAGTGTTAATTGGGATTTCCTCCTTGATGTGTTGAGTCAAATGGAATTTGGTTTGAAGTGGAGAAATTGGATGTCTAATTGCCTTTCATCTTCTTCTATATCTGTTTTAGTTAATGGCTCCCCAACGAAGGAATTTAAACTCAAAAGGGGCCTTCGTCAAGGTGACCCGCTTTCTCCAATTCTTTTTCTCATCGTAGCTGAAGCCCTCAAAGTTACTATATTGAATGCATGTAATAAAAATGGTACTACAAGGGAGTTTTTCTCGCGAATTTTGGTTCTAATATCTCTCTCTTACAATATGCAGACGATGCTCTATTCTTTGGGTAAATGGTCAAGGAGTAATGCCCTTAATGTTATTCGTTTCTTAATGTTTTGAATTAGTTTCGGGGCTTAAAGTGAATATTATGAAGAGTAGGATAATGGGTGTGGGTTTCCTCAAAACGACGTGGCTCATATTTCTTCGTCATTAGGTTGTACCAATGACACTCTTCCTTTCTCTTATCTTGGTCTTTCGATTGGTAAAAGGATGTGCTTGTGTGATGGTTCGAATGACATCGCTAATCGGTTTAGAGATAAACTGCCACTTTAACATATTCTTATATATTGAAAGCACAATGTACATATCAAGTCTAAGTTCTAAAATTAATCCAATAAGCACATTATGAATAAGAACATCTCAATTATAACTATGATGCTCTAAATTGCCGAAATCTTAGAAACCCTATAAATGAGTTATAAACTCAAGTTTTGTAAAGAATGGATGTACAATACCTAAGTATGAATTGAAAGTTTATGGACTTATATTTAATAGTCGTGTGATAGGATCGAACTCGAGATTACAGGATTGTACACAATACGTAAAGTGTTAATTTATTTAATAAATATATTTATTATATTTATTAAATTAAATCGAGCTATAACTTTAACAACCATTAAATAATTAAGATTTAAGTATTAGCGATCGTTGTGGAATAAATAGAAAGAAGAATGGAAGATTCCGGAACACTCCTAAGGGGTGTTTGGGTCGTCGGTTATGGAGGGGAAAAAGGGAAGGAAAAAACTTTCCTTATATTTATTTGGGCTACAAGAATTCTAGGTCTATATAAACAACCCCCCACCCTCATAATTCATACACTCAATCTCTCTTTCTCTTCCTCTAACCGATCACAACATCAAACCCACAAATGGGTTTGGTTAGTTTTCTTGTTCTTTCAGTTTTGCTTATAATCTAGTCCTAGCCCCTCTCTAGGGTTGTTAGGTAGATTTTCTACAAGCGTAGTAGCTCGGTTTACACGTGCTAGAATCACGATTAGCTCGTTGTATTACGTGTATACAAGAACGTAATATAGTATTACTTTAGACTATATCTTGGTGATATTCGTTATAAACCCGAATTGGTGATTCGTTCTTTAACTTGTGGATTTGCTTTAGTGTAAAGGTATGTAACCCTAATTCGATTAATTATAATTGTGTTATTATGATCTTGTTAAATTGTTTCAGCTATATGTGTGTTTTGATCTCGTTTAGGGTTTTGTGTTATTGTTATGAACTATATAAACCTTTAGTGGTATCAGAGCCGTTTTAACATGTTATAATTATCAAAAATCTAGAGTTTTTTAACTAACAATTGTTTTGAGTTAAAACTACATGTTTTTTTTAGGTTTTCTTAAAAAATTAGGGTTTTGTTTTTTAAAAATTAGGGTTTGGCCGATTTTTATTAAAAAAAGAATTGTTTTTTGAAACCCTAAAATACATGTTAGATAAATTTAGATTAAATTGCATGATTAATTGTTATGTAATGTAAATAAAAGGTTACGATCCGAAGATATTTAATTGTTAAGATTTGAGGGTAGATCCATGATGAACGTGCATGTTTTCATGGATCGTAAAATCATATGTTTATATGATTTTATGTGCTACTTGCTTTATATGATTCAATAAATCTTGAATTAGGGAAGACTCTTATATGAATATAAAAACCTAGATTTAAAGGTTATTGAATAAATTGTATGCATGTGGCTATTTGATTTATATATTGCACATATTAATTGATATTATGTGTTTATGATTTAGTTTTTTTACTTGTTTATGTTAAAAATTGTACGAGTTATTGTAAACAAGGTTTTTTTTAAGAAAAACAAATATGGACTAAATCATATTAAAATTGAGATTTGTTTGAGATCTAAATTACATAAAATTACGTTGATTGGTGAATTGCAAAAATAATCTAACGACTAATCCTTTTGACAAACTATAAAGTGGGTATAACACGTCGCTGGTCATGTACCCGGTTAAGGAAGGAGCTGTTAAGCCGTTATTCGCTAACAAAATTCCCGGCTCGCCTGTGCGTCAAATTGAAATTATCTATGATCATTATTTGAATTATACCTTAAGGTTAATTTATCGCAAATTCACATCCGAAATCACAATGAATAAGGTTATTGCTTTGTGCTTTAGCCATATGTACGTTGTGAATAGTTGTGGGTAAATTCTTTGATTGGTTAAACCAATACCTCAACATAATTTATGTAGAAACTTAGTCTCATGAAAAGTTTACTAAATGTTTTTTATTAAACTTATGCTATGGAGTTGTATGCATGCTTCTCCATACATTGATTTGACATCAAATTTATACCCTTAAAATTTAAGTCGAATGCTATCTAATTGACGAACACTTGAAGTTACTACGTCATCAAATAAAATTTTCGGAAGATGTTGTAATGGAGAGAAAACTTTCATAGAATGAGAATTCGTATGATGGTTTTATGTTATTCAGATTAGACGACTTAATTAAGTTACTCAGTGAGATCTGGAAACTTAAGGCATTCGGAAGGGATGAAACATGTTTACAATGCAAAACGTTTTTTTGGCAATGTAAATCCCCTAAATATCTAGAAATTGAAAATTGTTTGTCAACTGAATTGTTCGACAAGTCGTTATATTGAGTACATTCATTACTAGCAGATCAACTGATGTAATGGATCTATGTCAATATATGTTCTAGGATTCAAGGAAAATACTATGGTTTATATACCGGGGTAATTTTATTTTCTTGAATGTATCTTATTATAAAAAATACTAATATTTGAACTTATTTCTGTTGAAATGGCTCAACCCGACAATAACTCTATAAGTTCTGCGTATTTCTATTGAAATGGCTCAACCCGACAATAACTCTATAAGTTCTGCGTTTTTTATCGTCCTGAACATACTTGCCCAAACTTCAATGATTGGCACCGATCACTAAGAATTGTCTTGAGAGTAGCGGGTACTATTGATATCTTGACCACTCCTTATCCGAAGGATCTGCTGAAGGAGCTTCTGAAGCGCAAAGGCTTGAACACGTTGTTAATGTTAAGAAGCACTCAAAGGTGGCTTGCTTAATGTTAGGAAAAATGTCCCCTCTGCTTCAAAATAAGTATGAGTTATTTTCGCCTAAGCGTATGCCTGATGAACTCAAGGCTATGTTCGAGAAGCCGCAAGCTATGGAGATCTACAACTTAGTAGATGCTTTGCATAGCTGCAAGCAAACTCTTGGATAGTCTGTTAGTGCACATTACATGGAGATGAGGGGTTATATGGAACAACTCATTGCACTAGGACAACCCTATGATCATAATATGTCTATCAACTTGATCAATAGGTCCCTTAACAAGGACTTCAATGATTTTGTTAGAAACTATAATATGCATTGCACGGGGAAGACAGTTAATGATTTGCATGCAATGCTCATTGAATACAAAAGGGTAGAGTGAGTAAGCCAAAACCACAAGCGAACAAGAAGAAAGGCAAAGGCAAGGGTGATAAGGGCAAGCAAGTTGCGACTTATTTGAAACATATGCAAAACTTTGTCAAGAAGAATCAATCTCAGAAGGATGAGACTTGTCACCATTGCAAGGTAAATGGTCACTAGAAGTGGAACTGTCCTTTTTACCTCGAAGAGTTGTGAGAAATAAAGAAGAAGTCTGAGCAGAGCGCTGCAGCTTTAGGTACTTTATTTATGATTAAATTATTCAATTTGACATACAAATTAAATTCTGGGTATATGATACGGGATGCGGTATTAACATTTGTAATACGCTGCAGGGATTTAATTTGGAAAGGAAGCTATCCTATTGGGAACAATTTCTGCAAGTGGGCAATGGCGCACAAGCAGCGGTTGAAGCTATAGGAAAATTTAATTTAGTTTTACCTTCGGGTTTAGTGCTGATTTTAAATGATTGTCATTATGCACCTACAATTGTTAGGGTGTTATTTCCTTTTCTTGTTTGTTGAATAATGGATTCGTTCACATTGTTGATTATAATGGAATTTCTGTTTGGAAAGATGGTATTTTGTATTTTAATGCAATTTCTGTGAATAGTGTGTTTGAAATAGACATGCATGATAATGAACCAAGTATAACAATAATTTTGTTTTTAGCAGGAGAAAGAAGAGAAAGTTTGACAAGAACTCTTCTTATCTTTGGCATTGTAGACTTGCCCATATTGGGAAGACTCGTATACAAAAGCTTCAACGTGAAGGTCTTTTGGAAAATATTAATGATGAATCATTTGCTAAATGTGAGTCTTGTATCTCTAGAAAGATGACCAAAAAACCTTTTAATAATAATATTGAAAGGGATACTGATCTACTTGGTTTAATACATACTGATGTGTGTGGACCACTTAGACATGTGTCAAGGAAAGGTGCTAACTACTTCTTAACATTTACGGATGATTATAGCCGTTATGGTTATGTTTATTTACTTAAGCATAAACATGAGGTATTTGAAACATTCAAAGTGTAAGTAGAATTGCAACTAGGAAAGAAGATTAAAGCTCTTCGTTCTGATAGAGGTGGTGAATATTTAAGTCAAGAGTTTAAAGATTGTCTAAGTGAGAATAGAATTGTTCAGCATCTTACTTCTCCCTATACTCCACAAAAAAATGGTTTATCCGAAAGGACAAATCGTACATTATTAGATATGGTTCGATCTATGTTTAATCTTATAACTTTATCATTATCCTTTTGGGATTATGCTTTAGAATCTGATGTTCGCATTTTAAATATGGTTCCCACGAAGAAGGTGAATAAGATACCATATGAACTATGGCATGGCAAGAATCCATATTTGTCTTATTTAAAGGTCCGTGGTTGCGAGGCGTATGTGAAACGTGACTCGGGTGTCAAACTCCAACAACGGTCTGTGAAATGTATCTTTGTAGGATACCCTAAGGAAACTATGGGTTACTACTTTTATTATCCACCTGAGAACAAAGTGATTGTTGCTAGGCATGGAGACTTCCTTGAATGTGATCTTGTAAATCAAGAATTCAGTGGGATAAAATATGATCTTTAAGAGAGTCATATAGATACATTACCTTCTGAAAACACTAGCGAAATAATTCTTTAGAACCAGAAAGTCTGGCGGTTCCACCGAAATTAGTTCCTCTGCGTAGATCCGAAAGGATTAAAACACAAATAGCAATATATGTTTTAATATAGAGGACGATGATGAAGTAGGGGATCTTAAAGAACCTGCTAATTATAAATCCGCCATGCTTGATCATGAGAGGGATAAGTGGATGGTTGCTATGGATGAGGAAATGAAATCCATGAAAGTTAATGATGTTTGGATTCTTGTAAATCCACCATCAAATGCTAAAGTAGTGAAACATAAGTGGTTATAAAAGAAGAAAACCGACATGGACAGTAGAATACAATCCTATAAAGCTCGTTTAGTAGCTAAAGGTTTTACTCAAACTTTTGGCGTAGACTACGATGAGACACTTTCTCTTGTAGCAGACGTAATAGCTATTAGGATTCTCATAGCTATAGCATCATACTATGACTATGAGATATGGAAAATGGATGTTAATACTGCCTTCTTGAACGGTCGCTTAGATAAATATATCTATATGCAACAACCGAAATGGTATGTTTATCCTAAGAATCCAAAACACATGTGCAAACTTCAAAGATCTATTTATGGTTTGAATCAAGCATCACGTCAATGGAATAAACGATTTGATGAAGAAATAAAAAAAGTTTAGATTTATTCAAAATCGTGATGAGCCGTATGTATATCGTAAAGCTAGTAGGAGTGATGTAGTATTTCTAGTCCTATATGTCGATGACATATTAATCATTAGAAGTAACATACCAAGACTTAAAGCTGTTAAGGATTATCTTGGTAAATTTTTTTCTATGAAGGATTTAGGAGAAGCTGCATACATTCTGGGAATTAAGATCTATCGAGATAGGAAAAGACGGTTAATTGGTCTAAGTCAAGATGCTTATATAGATAAGATATTGAAGAAATATAATATGCATAATTCCAAGAAAGGTTTTCAACCTATGGAAGTTAAGCATAATATGAGTCATGAGATAGATGCATCAACTCCTGAAGAGGAGGCATACATGCAGAAGGTGCCTTAAGCTTCGGTTGTAGGATCTATTATGTATGTTGTAAGATGCACAAGGCCTGATGTGACGTTTGCTCAGAACTTGGTCAGTCGATACCAACAGAATCTAGGGAAGCTCCACTGGACTGCTGTTAAACATATTCTAAGTATTTGAGGAGTAGAAAAGATATGTTTTGGTATTTGGAGGGGAAACCAGACACATAACTGAATGTGATAGGTTTCTGTGATGCGTCTCCGCAATGTGATAAAGACGATACAAAGTCTCAGATGGGTTACGTGTTTGTTATCAATGGAGGGGTAGTTGACTGAAAGAGCAAGAAACAGACAACGATTGCAATGCATGCTACTCAATCTAAGTACATGGCTGCTTGAGAAGCTGCAATGGCAGTTGTTTGGATTAGGAAGTTTATTGGAGATCTTGGAGTGATGCCTTCAATAAAAGAACCTATTGATATATATTGCGACAATTCTACTGCAATTATACTCGCCAATGATTCTGGAGTCATGAAAGGTGCCAGACACTTTAAGCGTAGACATCACTACGTCCGAGAACAAGTAGAAGCTCGTGAAATCAAATTAATAAAAGTTCACACATATGATAATGTAGATGGTCTTTTTACTAAGGCTTTGCCTAGAGCAAAGGTAGTTAAGCATGCCAAGGCTATTGGGCTGCAACTAGCTAGCGAACTCATGTAATAAATTTGTGATTAGTATTTGGATAAGGATGTCAAGACATTATTATTTAATAAAATAAAGATTGGGTTTCGTTTATTCTTATTACTTAATTTTGTATCCTATTTTACATGTTTTAAATGAATAAATTGTTATGCTAAATGTTTGTTGTCGATTAATAATATGGGAATATTATTAAATTAAGACAAATCAAAATTGCGATAGATTATACTTGAAAGTATATTGATCGATTTTGGATGATATTCGATGAATCGAATATTGGACTTATCCTAACTATATGATTTTACTTTGTGGATCTTTGTCATCAAGTAAATCAAAAAAATAGTTATCCTTAGAATTGAGATACCAGGAAACTGTTATGAATCTAGTGCATCTCTGTGGAATAATCTAACGCTAAACGTAACTGGTAGCTATAAGGGTTATTTTCAGAAGTGTTACAAAATTCATAAATTTTGCTTGTAGTCAATATGGAATTTAATTCCTCAAATTTCGTTTTAGAGTATAATACAGCTGGGGCCCTCGTGGGATTAGTAAGATGTTTGTGTGACCACACCCAAATTTGTTTTGGTAATCTTGCTGAATATGTGAACGAAAAACAGAATGGTTAATGAAAGGAATGACTGAGGTCCATATCCTTATTAACGTTGTATTAGAAATAAATGGATAATAATAATGATGAATCATTAAAAGGTTTTATCCAGGAGACCTTACTCGAGTTGTACTAGAGACATTGCTAGTGTAACTAGACGCTAGTCAATCTAATCACGATATTCGAAATATGTCCAAGTGGCAGCTCAAAGTTTATAGACTTATATTTAATAGCCGTGTGATAGGATTGAACTCAAGATTACAGGATTGCACACAAAACGTAAAGAGTTAATTTATTTAATAAATATTTATTTTATTTATTAAATTAAATCGAGCTATAACTTTAACGACCACTAAATAATTAAGAGTTAAGTATTAACGATCGTTGTGGAATAAATAGAAAGAAGAATGGAAGGTTCTGAAACACCCCTAAGGGGTGTTTGGGTCGTCGGTTATGGAGGGGAAAAAGGGAAGGAAAAAACTTTCCTTATATTTGTTTGGACTACAAGAATTCTAGATCTATATAAACAACCCCCACCCTCATAATTCATACACTCAATCTCTCTTTCTCTTCCTCTATGATATATTATCTTGTTTCCTAAAGAACTCAGTAATATTCATGATACGTTTCGCATTACGAATCTGAAGAAATGTTTATCTGATGAATTTCTTTTCATCACACGAAAGAGTTTCCGCTCAACGATAAACTTAATTATGTGGTGTTATATTGTATTCAAGTGTTTTTGTATGCTGCCTGATATGTTTGGAAACGCGAGGATTTTACACATCTCTATCTTATGACATTACTCTTTATCTAAATATGGGGACGAGATTTTTTTAAGGGAGATAGACTGTGTAAATTCTCAAATTTCACTTATTTGTTATGTGTTATGATTGTATGAATATGAAAATTTGACTAGAAATTTTTGCTTTTGTACCTTACTTGGTAAGATGAATAGGTTCTCATAACCTTAAATGCCACTTCAACGTATTCCTATATGTTGTAAACATAATTTATATATCAAGTCTAAATTCTAAAAGTAATCTAATAAGGACATTATGAATAATAACATCTCAATTATAACTATGATGCCCTAAATTCCCTTAGAAACCCTAGAAACCCTATAAATGAGTTGTAAACTCAAGTTTTGTAAAGAATGATGTGCAATACCTAAGTATGAATTTTAAATACAAATGTACAATATATAATCTGTCAATTATAATTTCATTCAATAATACTAAGTACAAACCTTTTAAAGCTAAGTAAAAGTATTAAGGCCTAGTAAGCAAGATTAGCACCTAGAATCTATTTCACAATGAATTAGAGCCTAATCTTTTGAAACCATTTATAGAAATAAACTAAGTTTCATACTAAGACTATATTTTTACTTCAAGACAATGTACAAATAATTAAATCACAAAGTACAAGTTATCAAAGCGTAGAATACAAATTAAACCTATTACCTCCTAGGATATAATTAACCAATGAAACTTATTAAACAAAGTTTGTAGACTCTTTAAAAACCTTAAACACAATATATATAAGCCCTATAATAATCCTATATAAGAAAATAAAACACAAATAATCGAAGGTACAAGTTACTTACGCATAATGACCTAAAAACCTCTATATTACTCATTTTACTTAGAATCAATGTGCAGTCTTTTAGGATAAGTGTACAAACTTCAATACCATTACATTTAGTCTATAATATCATCATAAGATAAGGTATAAGTACCCTAAATCACAATGTAAAATATTTTAATGCATGACTTATAAATTAGGTCAAAATAGGTATTTTCACACTTTGGACCTTTTTACTTGGAATAACTTAGTAAAACAAGTGTAGAGAATTCATGAAAACATTAAGGAAATTTCGGATGTATAAATTGAGTTCAAATAAGTAGCTAAAACAAGAATAATGGATCTAACAAGTATTGAACTCTAGATCACTCAAAACCCTAACCCGGCTAGATTTTCTTTCCAGTTTCACTTCAAACCGGTTAAACTTCAAACCAAGGACCCAAAACTCCATTTTACAATGTGTAAACCGTAATTATACCTTAATCCATCACTAATCACATTCCTAAACACTTAATTACAAGAATTACAAAGTTATAAGCCCTAGTTTCCTATCCGACTAGGTTTTTCCCTCTAAAAATGCATTTAAGCTCTTTCCCTCCCAAATTAAAACTTAGGATAAGAACTAATAGATATTTTGAGATATTTTAAGTAGGTCTATAAGCTACTTGAAGGCTACACATCAAAATTCCTATCTAATTCTTGTTGTGGCTTAGTTATAACCTTAAACCCTTGATAACTTTGAATCTAGATTCCATGAATCATATCCTAAACTTCCTTAGGTGTTCCTAGAATCCCTTAGTCATGTATATACTTGTCTTACATGTTTCAATGCATAACTTGGAGGATAAGTGTTGAAAAGAGTATAAATAGGAGACTTATGCTTCATATTTTGTTCACCCCCCATTTTCAATCTTCATCACTCCTTTTATTCATCCCTAAGAATTCCCTAAGATCAGTATAAAGCTTTGGAAGAATTTCTAAGAGTTTTAAAGAACATATAGTCCATATGCCCCATTAGGAGCCCTAGAACTTTGATTTTTTGTAAGTATCCACCCTTCTCAATAAGTTATTTTGATGTTATTAGTCTTTAATAAGCTTAGTTATATTCTAAATAAGCTATTCTAAAAAGTCTTATTTCATATGATGATCTAAAATGGAAGATATAAGCTTAAGATGTAATAAAACCCTAGTTTTGTAATCTACATGAAATAATGAGTTAAAATCCATTTCAAAAGATATAAATCTAGAAAAAGTAATGTTATTATGATTAGAAATATGTTTATAAACTTTGTTTTTAAGTTCCTAGATCATTTGGTACATTTTTTAGGTTGTTATGTAATTTTAAGTACGTATAGGGACTAAAACTGTCATTTTTGAGACGAGAAATATTTTGGGAAAAAAGTGTCACTTTACTAAGTTTAAAACTATAAGGATTAATATTGTTAATTTTGAAACCTTGAGGTTAATATTAGAAGGTTGAAATTGTAAATACTTAAACTATATACTTAAAGGATTTAAAGTATAATTAAGCTAAACCTAAACTAAAAGGGTAATTTTCGCCAACTTTGAAACTAAAGGATATAAAGTATATACTATATTATAATTATCATTTGAAGAAAGTAATAATATATCATGTTAGTATGTAACTTTGCACAAAGATGTTCCAAATCGATATTACGTTCTAACTGAGTGGTTGGGTTTACGATTTAAAGTGCCCTCGCTCCTTAAACGTTTATAGAATGGCTTCTGAGTATTATGGCCCAAACAATGATGCTATAGTTACAATAATTTATAAATATAAGAATACCTAATTAATACTTAAAAGTATTAAATTCAAGATCAAAGACTTTATACTATACAAAATGTGTTAATCCAGGTTTGTGTGAGACCAAGTTGTTATTTGTGAGACCAGGCTGTTTGTTTGTAAATGAAATATACCCGATGTAGCTCAGACATTACAGATTCCACGTGAGTTCATAGCCTCACTATTAATGCTTTCTAAATGATTTGAAAACCCGTGAGGGGGATATATGCTAAAACTAGACTACATGTGTTTTTGAACTATATGATTTTACTAAAATATGTTATTGCACGAGTGCCCAAACTATTACTTGCTACCTAAATTTCATAAGTCATTAACGATTTTTAGTGTGCGCTAATATGGTGAATAGATCTATTGGAAGTGCGAATCCTATTTGTGTTATCCGCTCGTGTGGGTAATCAAACACACTTTATTAGAACTAATGGGTAATCTATACCTACAGATTACTTGTCATGACAATCTGTCATGATGGTCACTTCGGTGAATTCTTGTTAGTTTTGATGTTAGGAGCTTAGTGCAATAAAATATTGATTTATGTGAGCGAATAGTAACGTAGCTCAAAGTGGTAGACACGTATTCAAAACTGTTATTTCCAACCTATGAATTCACTCAACTTTTGTGTTGACTTTTAAGCATATATTTTAGGTATTTGTGATTGATAGCATAGAGCAGCGCAAGGATGGCATGAAGTGGGACAAGCTTGAAATTATTGACATAGATTTTGAGAACCTCAGGTTGTAAAACTTTGATTTTTAAATGATATATAAAAAAATTGATTTAATCAATATTTTGACTTGTTTTCTATTATTATGACTTGTGTTCTATGAAGTAATACCCCAGATTAGCTTCCGCTGCTATATGGTAAAAATGGCGGTGTTACAGATTGGTGTCAGAGCCTGGTTATAGAGAACAAGAACTAAAATCTTGACTATAACTAATTTTAAAATAACTTCAAGAAAGTCCTCCGTGCCAATGTCAGTGCTGCTACAAGAATGATGTTAATACTGGTACAAGAATGATGTAATATTATGACAATACTAGTACTGCTTCCTTCAGAATAATATGTAAACAATATTATGTTTATGTGTACGTAATATAATATGACTATTATAAATAAGTTATGCTATTTATCGACGTCTCCAGAAATATGTATCTTCCTCCTATTATCATCTTATCAGGTTCACAAGATTCGCATTCTGCAAGTATTCCTGACGACTCCTTAAACTATATTTCTAAATCCTCCAATAAATAAATCCTTATGATACCTTAGAAAACCCATCTAAAGATTAGAAAATCCCAAGAAATGTATTGCTTTTTAATGACGACCCCTATATGCAAGGTATACGAGCATATAATAAAGATTTACCTTTTACACCTCAGCATCAAATTCATCCATTACCTTCCCTATATTTGAAGATTTACCTAAAAATACATATGAACAACAATTTAAAGATATCCTACCCTATTTGAAAGAACTTTCTCCCGAGAATATAGAAGATCTTGAAGATAAAGTTGAAGGACCAAAGAATCATACAACAAGTTTTTGAGAAATTAGAAGAAGATTTTGAAGAAGACAAGTCTAAGTTGTAGAGAAGACAAGTGATAGGCAATGAATAAATCATTCAAGCTCAACTAAATATTTTTACCCTAGAGTTAATCATTGAGGACATTGAAATTAGACATCATACAAAGTCTTTTTGATGCTATCAAAGAACTTAAGAGGAAGAGATGAAGACATTAGACTAGAAGTTGTAAATATTTGCAACTTTTCGTCTTTACTTTTATATTAACAGTGAAACCTATCCTCAACAGAAAAGTTGTTAATAAATAAAAGTTGATGAACAAGGTAATTAAGCACAATCTTGTGAAAAAATTAGAAAAATTTTAAGCGTAAATTTAGCAATGAAAGAACGTCCATAAATTCTAATAAACGAGAAACTACCATAACTTATGATTACGAAACCAACCAACGGTGAATATGATGGAAATTTTATTCTGTGTAAGAAATGCACCCGACATCACACAGGACTTTGCACAATCTGGTGTCGGATTTTCAACATAGTAGTCATTGAACTAGGATTTGTAAGGGCAAGTGGCCTTATGAGTCATATGTTTGGTAAGAATTAACCTCTATTTTATATGAAATAAAATACCGCCTTCTATTTAAGTGTCATTCGTCATTAGGAGATCATATTCTTATATTTTATATGTAGGACGTTGTTGGGTCCACTAGATGTGGATCTTGCAGCCTGTTAAGAACGGTGAACGACTTCTGTAATCACAAGTCTATTCACAGAGAGACTCTGGATAAATCACACAATATAAGTGCAGAATACAAATATTATGAACAAGAAGAACAAAATAACTATAACGACTTGATCCTTTTCTAAGGATTTCTAATATTAATATAAACTAGAACAATGTTTGATGAAGGTGTGTCGAACCCTTCTGCCTAAGGTTCCTTTTATACTACAAGGAAACCCTAATACATCATTAAACCAAAACGTGTAAAACTGATATGCATATCCTTTCCTAACATATCTCATGCATATCCTAACAGAATACTCTTAAATAATAAAGTTTGACTTTATATAAGACCAGGAGCACGTCTTGCTCCTACTACTACTAGGACCAGGAGGAACTACATACCTCCTAGTCTACCTATTACAAATAACAAGGTTACTAGTGAACAAGTGGTATTAGATCTGAGAGACAGAGATCAAAATACCTATAAGTAATAAGTTTGGCTAAGTTTTAGGTATTGGCAAATAACAAGGTTACTAGTGAACAATTGTTGTTGCTCTGATACCATTCAGGACCCTTGCCTTGTATGTTTGACTTCTCCTCAAAATACCTGAGATTAATAGTTTCAATTACTCGCTTGGCTTGGAGATTGTAGACACGATAAGCCTAAGAGTGAGCTGAATATCCCACTATGTATCCTTCATCTGCCTTGCCATCAAATTTCCCCAAATAGTCACTAGTATTCAGAATGGTGACAGGACACCCAAATGGCTTCAAATGAGCAATGCTAGGAACTTTAGCTGTGAGTAGCTCATAGGGACTCTTATTGTGAGGATTGGTAATAGAAACTCTATTCAAGACATAACTTGCAGTATTGACAACTTCTGTCCAAAACATGGTTGGAAGCTTGGAATCGGCAAGCATTGTTCTCGCAGCTTCTATTAGAGTCCTGATTTTCCTTTCTGCAACACCATTCTGCTGAGGAGTTCTTGTTGCACTATAATCTCGTTTGATACCTTTAGAATTTCAAAGTGCTATGAGGTCTGCATTTTTGAATTCTGTTCCATTATCACATCGGATACCTTTAACCTTCTTGGACGGTTGATTCTCAGTTAGTGTAAGAAAGTCCTTGAGATTTGAGTAGGTCTCACTCTTGGCAGCCATGAAGAAAACCCACGTGAACCTGCTATACCCATCAGTTACCACAAGACAGTATTGTTTGTGGTCAATGCTCCTAATGGAGGTAGGACCAAATAAATCCATGTGTAGTAGCTGCAATGGTTCAATTATAAGGCTGAGAGAAGTAATGGCCTTGAAGGATGCTTTATGTTGTTTGCCCTTGCTGCATGCAAGGCAATTGATGTCATTTCTGAAAGTTTTGGGAGGTAAACCAGAGACCAAGTTCATATTTGCTAATTTGTGAATGGTCTTGAAGTTCACATGTCCCATCCTTTTGTGCCATTTAGTGGCTTCATCTTCTGAGGCTTTAGCAACCAAACATGCTAGTTGACCAGTAGGATTGACTTCATTCAGCTTGATACTATAAAGGTTGTGTCTTCTATGGATTCTGAGTAGAACTTGTGAGTCATCCGGGAGTTTAAAGTCTTTGGATAACACTAGTGCATCAGTATCCGTAAAGAGGACAAACTGCTTCTTGTAACAAATATGAGAGACAGAGATCAAGTTGAAGTGTTGAAGTGCTTCCACATTGTAGACCTGCTCAAAGGTAAGATTAGGTGTCTGAATCGTTCCTTTGCCAGTAATCCTTTCTTCACCACCTCCAAAATAGACCTTTCCGCCTTGAAATGGTACAAAGTTAGATAGAAGACTTTTATTTCCTGTCATGCTCCTAGAGCATCCACTATCAACTATCCCTAGAGTAGGATCTTGGTATGGAGTAACCTACAACAAAAAGAAAAGATATATGCAAAAGTTAGTGTCTTAAGGGGACCCAAACCTTTTCAGGTTTAAGCCTGCCTTGTGGATCTTTAGTAGATATCCAAGAAGATTGATGAGATCCATTGTTGTTCTTAGGTTGCCTATTCATCATATGGGTGTTATTGTTTGACCAAGAACAACTTGCTGAGAGCTTAACAGCAGCACCCAATTTTCCCAACCCAAAATACATTTGGCCTGAATTAAATGCATAATTTTGATTAAAGTTCTGAAAGTAGTTGCTGGTCGGTCTATTAGGGATTAAGCCATTGTTTCTCTAATGATCAGAAGCTAAAGGAGAGGTCCTTTTAGAAGAAGAAAAAGATTGGGCACATGGGTTAAGTCTTCTAGAAGAATATGGAGCAACTCATGGTGGACCAGGAGCAGGATATGCTTGATAAACAGAAAGATGTTGATCATAAAAGTCACAATCTTTAATCAAATGAAATGTACTGTCACAAACAAAACATCTTTTATTCAAATGACTTGTCTCATACTGCTAACTTTATTACACACAACTCTAGGAGAAACATTATTCCTAGGACTCAATAAACCAGGACTAGACACAGTTGAAGTAGAAGCAACTCTCTTTTCACTCTTCCTAGTACTAGTAGCAGCATGGCCATTCGTTTTGGAGCTTGTAGGTCTTGACTCTTCACTTGAACCACATGATGCAGAGTCACTGGCTTTGTCACTGAAAGTACAAGAGACAAATTCATTAGTATTAGTAGAACTTTTTGGGGACTCATGCATCTGTGATCCATCCAAGTCATTATGCCTAGAAGTGGGCATAAAAGTTCTTGTAAGAGGTGGAGGGACAGCATGCATTGCTGCAGCTGTTTAAACCTATTGTAGCAAGGTTTTACCTCTTCCTCCTTGTCAGGATTAAAGACACTTGAAAAAGATAAATCAAACACATCTTCTGAATCAATATATTTATCAAATCCTAACCCTCTTTTAGTCCTACCAGACATGCTACTATCAATTAACTTTGAAAGGTTCTTAGGTGCATTTTGCCATTTTTCAAATCTTAACAGTGTAGCATCCAATTTTTCTTTCATGTCCTGCTTATCCTTGATACTGTCATCTTTTACCTTTTTAGTGTATTTAAGCATATTTGTTGTGTTTTCTAAATCAATATTCAGAATTCTAATTTTATCTTCATATTCACGTTGTGTGTCTTGAAGCCACCTCTTTTGTTGTTCTAATGTTTTTAAAGAATTCTTATATGCTTGAACCTCTAAAAAATACTTATCATTTTGTTCATTTAATTCATTATATTGAGAAAACAATTCTGAATATTTATCATGACAACCAAGAGGACAATGTTGTACCTGATGTGAGATGCCCATAAGAGCAAACTCTTATGCTTACTCAGCATCAGACAGATTCCCAGCAATCATTGCAAACACGTCAGTAGAAGGTTCAGCTGTTTCCAGGGCAGCATTCTGATGATCACTCCAGTTGACCATAGAGATAATAGACACCAAAGCCTTCTTGTCATCCTTTACCTCCTGAATCTTGAAAGCTGAATACCTGCTCTTCTCCTGGTCATTCTTGTTAGGGCATTCCCTAGCAAAGCGACCTTGCTGCTGGCAGTTATAGCATCTAGCCTTGCTTCTGTCAAACCTTGCTGGCTCTCTTGGGTTATAGTTAAACTTTCGACCGGCTTTCTTCTCAAACTTGTGAACCCAAAGAGTGAGCATGCCCATCTGCCATTTGAGATCCATTTCATCCAGGTCAAGTTTATCAACCTGTTTGAAGTCGTCAAAAGCAAGTTGCTGTTGTGGATCAACATCAGCAACAAAAGAGTGAAGAACAGCTTCTACCATGCTACCAGACTTGGCTTTCGGTTCAGGAGTAGAAGTATTCTAAGAAGTATGCTGAGAAGACACAGTATAGCTTGGGCTACTGGCATAAGACATGGGACTAGATCCCATGGAACTCACAAAGGTAGAGTTAGCAGGAGTAGGAAAAGAATCACTTAAGTATCCCCTCACATGAGGCTTAAAGGTTTTGAGCTTATGAAACAAATCATCAAAATTAAGATAGTCAAGCCCACCTTTTGCTTTAAGAGAGATTACCACCTGATTCCATGAGTAGGATAAGGCTCTAAGAAACCTTGCATTGATGTCTCCATTTTCAGGGTTCGGCCTGGGTTGATTCAATTGGCTCAATATCTTTTGGAACCTGTCATACCCTTGATGAATACCTTCAGTTTCTAAGATCTTGAAGTCTATAAATTCATCTCTCAGCATGGATCTACGCATTTTCTTTGACTCCTCATTCCCACCAAATCTTTCTTTTATCCCGTTCCAGATCTCTCTAGCATCATCCAGGTGATAAAAGTCACCCATGTGATCATCAGGAAGAGACTGAAGCAAAATAGTTTTTGCTTTGATCTCCTTCTGAACAGCTGTGATTTCTTCATGAGTTTTAGGGTCAAGAAGAATAATATTACCATTCTTGTCTCTTCCAGTAAACCTCTTGCTGTTTCCATTCAGAATACTCTTCTAGAGATCTTGATCAGTGTTGGTGATCCAACATTCCATCTTCATTGCCCAGCTATCTTACTCATCCTTTTTCAGAAGAGGAAACTTACCATTTGTGTTGGAAACCGTAGCAATGATCTGCTGAGGTTGCTGTGTTTTAGGTGTGTTGTCTTCTCCTATTTGAGTAGAACTTGAGGCAGACATGATTAAACAAAGATGTTGGTAATAAGAAAACTTGATTCTTCTTGTACAGAGACTCTCCCAGGCTCTTATACCACTTGTTGGGTCCACTAGATGTGGATCTTACAGCCTGTTAAGAACGGTGAATGACTTCTGTAATCACAAGTCTATTCACAGAGAGACTCTGGATAAATCACACAATATAAGTGCGGAATACAAATATTATGAACAAGAAGAAAAGAATAACTATAACGACTTGATCCTTTTCTAAGGATTTCTAATATTAATATAAACTAGAACAATGTTTGATGAAGGTGTGTCGAACCCTTCTGCCTAAGGTTCCTTTTATACTACAAGGAAGCCCTAATACATCATTAAACCAAAATGTGTAAAACTGATATGCATATCCTTTCCTAACATATCTCATGCATATCCTAACAGAATACTCTTAAATAATAAAGTTTGACTTTCTATAAGACCAGGAGCACGTCTTGCTCCTACTACTACTAGGACCAGGAGGAACTACATACCTCCTAGTCTACCTATTACAAATAGCTATTCAAAGGTCCTAACAGACGTATTACCTATGGGAAAGTAAGAAGGAAATCTAAGAGTATAATGAATATATCAAATGCTAGAATATTCGTCTTATCCTCGTTATATTTTTGAAATTTAGATAATACTCCTATTATGTCAGATAATTCTAAGTCAATGATTTACATTTTGTTTATTTTATTGAATTAGGACACTTCTTCAGATAAATAAATAAATTTAAATCGCTAAATTTATGATTTCTCCCTTACATAAAGTTGGACGCATCTTTATGTAAGTAAGAATTTATAAATGGACTTAAAGATATTCGATATAAGACAAGTGTAGACTTAATAAATCGTCAGAATACCGAATGACAAAATTACGTTATATATTACTTTGAAAAGGTATTATTCGATCCGAAAAGCAAGCAAAAATACATTGGACCATTCAAAGATTTTTGAATTGGTCTATGATATATTTACTTGTTTCCTAAAGAACTCAGTAATATTCATGATAATTTTCGCATTACGAATCTGAAGAAATGTTTATCTGATGAATCTCTTATCATCCCACGAAAGAGTTTCCGCTCAACGATAAACTTAATTATGTGGTGTTATATTGTATTCAAGTGTTTTTGTATGTTGCCTGATATGTTTGGAAACGTGAGTATTTTACTCGTCTCTGTCTTATGACATTACTCTTTACCTAAATATCGGGACGAGATTTCTTAAAGGGAGATAGACTGTGACAATCCTCAAATTTCACTTATTTGTTATATGTTATGATTGTATGAATATGAAAATTTGACTAGAAATTTTTGCTTTTGTACCTTACTTGGTAAGATGAATAGGTTCTCATAACCTAAACTGCCACTTCAACATATTCCTATATGTTGCAAACATAATGTATATTTCAATTATAACTTCTAAAAGTAATCTAATAAGCACATGATGAATAATAACATCTCAATTATAACTATAATTTCCTAAATTCCTTTAAAAACCCTAGAAACCCTATAAATGAGTTGTAAACTCAAGTTTTGTAAAGAATGATGTATAATAAGTAAGTATGAATCTTAAAGACAAATGTACAAGATATAATCTATCAATTATAAGTATAATTTCATCCAATAATACTAAGTACAAACCTTTTACAGCTAAGTACAAGTATTAAGGCCTAGTAACCAAGATTAACACCTAGAATACATTTCATAATGAATTAGAGCCTAATCTTTTGTTACTAATTACAGAACTCAACTAAGTATCATAATAAGACTTTATTTTTACTTCAAGTCAATGTACAAATATTTAAAGCACAAAGTACAAGTTATCAAAGCATAGAACTCTAATTAAACCTATTACCTCCTAGGATATAATTAACCAATGAACGTATTAAAAAAGTGTGTAGACTTTTTAGAAACCTTAAACACAATAAATAAGCCCTAGATAAGCCTATATATTAAGATAAAACACAAATAACCCAAGGTACAAGTCACTTAGGCATAATGACCTAAAAACCTCTATATTACTCATTTTACTTAGAATCAATGTGCACTCTTTTAGGACAAGTGTACAAACTTCAATAGCATTACATTTAGGATATAATATCACCATATGATAAGTTAAAAGTACCCTAAAGCACAATGTACAAAATTTCAATGCATGACTTATAAATTAGGTCAAAATAGGTATTTTCACACTTTGGACATTTTTACTTAGATTAACTTAGTAAAACAAGTATGAGAGACTTCACGAACACATTAAGTACAATGTTGGATATATAATTTGAGTTTAAATGAGTAGCTAAATCAAGAATAATGGCTTTAACAAGGATTGAACTCTAGATCACTAGAAACCCAACACGGCTAGGTTTTCTTCCCAATTCACTTCAAACTTTGAACTTCAAAACAAGGACCCAATACTCCTAATTACAATGTGTAAACCCTAATTACACCCTAATCTATCAGTAATAACATTACTAAACCCTTAATTACAAGAATTACAAAGTTACAAAGTTACAAGCCCTAGTTTCTTATCCGACTAGGTTTTTCCTCCAAAAATGCATTTAAACTCTTTCCCTCCAAAAATAAAACTTAGGATCAGAACTAATTGATATTTTGAGATTTTTTAAATTGGTGGATAAGCTACTTGAAGGCTACACATCACCATTCATATCTAATTCTTGACGTGGCTTAGTTATAGCCTTAAACCCTTGATAACTTTAAATCTAGCTTCCATGAATCATCTCCTATACTTCCTTATGTGTTCCTAGAATCCCTTAGTCATTTATATACTTTTATTACACGTTGCAAGGCATAAATTGGAGGCTAAGTGTTGAAAAGAGTATAATTAGGAGCCTTAGGCTTCATATTTTCTTCATCACTCATTTTCAATCTTCTACACCTACACATTCTGTTCTAGAGCCTCCATTGAAGCCCTAAGAAGTCCCTAAGATCATAAGCAAGCTTTAGAATAAGTTACAAGAGTTCTTGAAGAGTTATAAAGAAGATATAATCCATATGCCCTATTAGGAGCAATTTTCTTGTTTGTATGTATCCGCCCTTCTCAATAAGTTCTTTTGATGTTATTTGTCTTTAGTAATCTTATTTATAATCTAAATAAGCTATTCTAAAATGTCTTAGTTCATATGATGATCTAAAATAGAAGATATAAGCTAAAGATGTAATAAAACCCTAGTTTTGTAATCTACATGAAATAATGAGTTAAAATCCATTTCAAAAGTTATAAATCTAGAAAATTAATGCTATTATGATTAGAAATATGTTTATAAACTTTATTTTAAGTTCCTAGATCATTTGGTACATGGGTTGTTATGTACTTTTAAGAAAGTATATGGACTAAAACTATCATTTTTGAAACTATAAACAATTTGGGCCAAAAGTGTCATTTTATTAAAGTTAAAATTATAGGGATTAATATTTTTAAGTTTGAAACCTTGAGTTTATTATTAGAAGGTTGAAATTATAAATACTTAAACTATATACTTAAAGGATTAAAAGTATAATAAAGCTAAACCTAAACTAAAAAGGTAATTTTTACCAACTTTGAAACTAAAAGATATAAAGTATATATTATATTATACTTATCATTTGAAGAAAGTAATAATGTATCATGTTAGTAGGGAACTTTATAAAAAGATGTTCCATCTCGATTTTACATTCTGACTGAGTGGTTGGGTTTACGATTTAAAGTTCTCTGGCTCCTCAAACATTTATAGAATGACTTCTAAGTATGATGGCTCGAACAATGATGCTATAATTACAATAATTTATAAATCAAAGAATACATAATTAATACTTAAAAGTATTGAACTCAAGATCAAAGACTTGATACTATACAAAATGTGTTAATCCAGGTTTGTGTGAGACCAAGTTGTTATTTGTGATACCAAGTTGTTTGTTTGTGAGTGAAATATATCTAATGTATCTCAGACTTTATGGATGCCAGGTGAGTTCATAGTCTCACTTTTAATGCTTTCTAAATGATTTGAAAACCCGTGAGGGGGATATATACTAAAACTAGAATACATATGTTTTTGAACTATGTGATTTTACTAAAATATGTTATTGCATGAGTGCCCGAACTGTTACTTACTACCCAAATTTCATAAGTCATTAACGATGTTTAGTGTGCGCTAATATGGTGAATAGATCTATTGGAAGTAAGAATCACTCGTGTGGGTAATCGAGCACACTTTATTAGAACTAAGGGGTAATGTGTATCTGCAGATTACTTGTCATGACAATCTGTCATGATGGTCACTTCGGTGAATTCTCGTTAGTTTTGTTGTTATAAGCTTAGTGCAATAAAATATTGATGTATGTGAGCGAATATTAACGTAGCTCAAAGTGGTAGACATGTATTCAAAACTGTTATTTCAATTCTATGAATTCACTAACCCTTTGTATTGAATTTTAAGCATATATTTCAGGTATTTGTGACTGATAGCATGGACCAGTGCAAGGATGGCATGGAGTAGCACAAGCTTGAAATTATTGACATAGATTTTGGGAACTTCGTGTTGTAAAACTCTGATTTTTAAATGATATATAAAGAAAGTTGATTTAATCAATCTTTTGAGTTTTTTATATTATTATGACTTGTGTTATATGAAGTAATACCCCAGATTAGCTTACGCTGCTATATGGTAAAAATGGGGGTGTTACATTTAACGACCTCCTTTCTCTTAATTCAATGATTGAGGGCCTGCAACTAAACTCGAATGATTCAGACATTGGGTTTGGGCTAGAGATGTGTCAGGTAAATTTTAAGTTAATGCTTTTATTAAATCGCTTCATAATATCATTCTAGGTGAGTCGGTAGTGGGAGATCATCACAAGTGGAATTCTTGGATCCCTAGAAATATAAACATGTGCGTTTGGAGAGCTTGTCTTAACAGGTTACCAACTCGCGTTAATCTGGCCCAACATGGTGTTAATATTCTATCTAGTTGTTGCCCATTCTAAGGTATGATAGTGGAGGGAATCGAGCATTTCACTATTTGTTGCCCTCATGTTGTTTCTATCTAGAGAATATTTTGAGCTGGTGGAACTTGAACACACCTCTGATTTTCCCATCTTTCAATATAGCAGATACTGCCTTTTGTAAAATTCGACTTGATGGTTGTGCTCGAATTAATAAGGTGTTAAAAGTTGTTATATCATGTGCTTTATGGTATATTTGGAAGTGGAGAAATAAAAAACGTCAATTCGGATCCAGACCTGGTCACTAGTATCGTTGATGAATATATTTTACCATCTATTCAAAGGTTGTCTAAGATGTGGATTTCTGATCAGGTTAAGCCTCAGGCGTCTAGTTGGACTTCAAGACCTTTTGATTTGTTAAGCTAGTTTTATTTCTTTTCATGTTTTCCTTGGTGTTATGGCCTGGTTTGGCTCCTCTTATATCCTTTTTGTACTTTGTTCTTTTGCCTTTTTCTCGGAGTCTTTTAATCTTATCTAGCCTTTCAAACAAAAACATTTTTATACATATTTATTACACACGCTATTATATACACATTTTCACACGTATTTTTATACGTACATTTTTATATACGTTTTTATACACACATTTTATATTTGTTTTTATAAGCACGTTCTTATACACATGTTTTTATATTCACGTTTTTATAAAAACATTATATAGTAGGTTGTGGCACTCATAATTCAATTGTGGAAGGATGTTTGAGTTGGAGATACTCTTCTTTTTATTCTGTACACCAAATTATGTCGCTTGGAACTTGATAAAGAGTACCTTACTATCGACTGAATAGAAAAGAACCAATGGAAATGGATTTGGTCTAGTGATAATCTTAGCATTCGTAATTTGACTTATTTAAGAGACATGTTGTCCGAGATCATCATGGTTGATTTAACTACAAAAGATGATTCTTATGTTTGGTCATTGGCAAAAGATGGTATTTTTACGCTTGGAGATACACCTTGTATTATTAACGATAAGCACCTTCTATCATTGGTGCCATCGACTTCACGGGATAAAGTTCTTCCGCGTAAAGTTAATATATTTTTATGGAGATTGGCATTATAGCAGTTTTCTGGTTAAATCTCTCAATACGTGGTATGGATATTCAATCGATCTCGTGCCCTGTATGTAACGGTAATGTGAAATCATCCTTTCATACTTTTTTCGGGTGTCATGTCGCATCTGAGTATGGAGTTCAGTTCGTAATTGGTGTGCCATTACTTTTCCTCCGTTTACTTCTCATGCGCAAATGAGAAATTAGAGTGGGTTGTGCTAAGTTTCCAAATAAAAGAAAAAACGCATGTCTGCTATTTTTGCTTCTCTTTGTTGGTGGATTTGGAAATACCGTAATAGTGCCACCTTTCCCTCACATTCAATGAGAAAAAGTGTCATTTTTAATGCCATTTGTATGTTATCTTTTTTGTAGCATAAATATAGGGACAATATGTTTTGTAGTTGGGTAGATTGGTAAAAAATCCTATTTAATTATCTAGCGTTCTGTTAGCTTTTTTTCTAATATAATTTCATGTTCAAAAAAAAATAGGAACTGTAAAGTAAGGATAGAATTAATTATAATGCATGGATACAAAACTTGCGTATGTAATTTTTTTAATTATATTTTGCTATTTTGTTTGATCTATCTTTATGAATCACATTCGTTAAAAAGAAGAAGTTGCAAACAAGGTCTCAAGCTAGAATACGATAACGTCTATCGGAATATTTGAACTTGAAACGTGTAAAGTGTAACCTTTATAATCTCATGTTGATATATACGTTAGCACTTGGTCCCATTATTCTAACTTTGCACTACAATTTTTTGGTAACTTAAATATTTTTATAAACAAAAGACAAGTACATTAAATTATTGAATTTTTTAAGGTGATACTTTATCAAACTAGTAAGGAGCTAGAATGAAACAAAATTTTATACGAGACTTACAAATAGATGGATTTTAAGTCAATCAATCCAAGTTAAAATTCACTTACCTTTGCTATTGACCCAACTAAAAACAATTTATCAAAAGTTTTGCTTTGGTCTCACCAATCCTAAAATGCAAGCATTAAGAAATGCCCAAACATGCCTCATAGAGAGAAGAAAGTTGCTTCGAGATAATTTGTTTGCTTGTATTTTAATAGAAGAGAATTAAACCAATCTAAAACAATGTTGAAATTTCGACATATGAGGAATTTGAATCTCTCACCATCTCACATACCCGACTATAACATTGTTAACAAACGTACAAAAAAAGAAAAAGTGATCTCTCAATTCCAAATAATCTTAGTCAAGTGTAGGAATAAATGCCTTGAGACAAAAGATTTAAATGAATTGAAAGTTTATCTACACATCTAATATCATACTATTAACTTTGATGAGAAGAAGTTTACACTAGTTAGTATAATCACCACTCGAACTCAGTAACAAATTATTAATCATGATTCGAGTAGAGGCTATCAAAAATAACCCTGACCGATTCATTAACCTATTTTGCATACTTCAATAATCATTGTTTGTGTTAACACAAGCGATATAGTGCATCATTACACCTAAAATTTCATTTGTATTGTCTCACTGTAACCACATTTAATTTTGTATTTCATTTCCTTGTAGCTTCAAAAGAAAAAGCGGTGTTTATAGAGAACATACAAATTATTTAATTGAAACAAAGACGTTGAAGATATTTTCAAATAATTTTACATATTAATCCCACATCGGTTGAAACAAAGATATCTTGCTTGTTTATATATAGTTTGTAAAAGTTGATAATAGTAGTATATTGTCATACGATGCCTTAACTTTGTGGTTTACATATACCAACGTGTTAACTCGTCCGTGATTAATTTATACGAGTTTTTAACTGTTTCTTGATCACAATGTAAGTTCTCTGTTTTAATAAGTAGTTTTCTGCAATATAAGCTAGCGGTCAAACATTTAAAGTTCGGTTTATAATATCCTTTTACGCTGGACGGAGTGTTGTGACTTCTCACTGTCATGAGTTGCCACCCTTGCTCTAAACTCACGTGCAACTATGTTGAGAAATGGCGAGTTCTTCATCTTACGTGAGTTATATGTTGTGGAGTCATTTCAATTTTTTTAAAGATTGTATGAACACTGTGTTATCCATGGTTTGTTTATGGAAATGAGGAAGACGACATTATACCGTTTGGGGATTATTTGTATTTTTACCAAGTACCTTCGTATTATACCAAGTACCGTTAGTTATAGCAAGTAATGTTAGTAGTAGCGCGATACATGCAAGTACCATTGGTTGGAATGTTAAGTACTACTAGTTTGATAAGGATAGTTATATCTTAGGTAATGATATTTTTTATTTATTATAGGAGTATATGTGTGATATACATATCCTAATATAATATTTTAGAGGTCATTGCAAGTATAAAAGGAACATAGGTACGTTGAGTTTATTGTACCTCAACACAAACTTTACGATTAATAATGAACCGAATAGTTAGTAGAATCTCTTTTCTTCTTAGCTTTAATAAGTTAGATTCTGCATAACTTATCTAGGTTTAGTAAGAGTCTCTCTCGTGTTCTAGTTTGTTTACAAGCTATAATTACAATCCTTAACAATATTACGATCTATTCATTGGGATCAACAAGTGGTATCAGAACTTGTTGAGAAACTCTAAATAAGAAGAACTAACCCAAACCGATGACCTCACTCTCATCAAACAAACCTCACCATGTCTATCCATGGTGATGAAAACCCTCACTTAGACGATATTATTAATAATGCTGATCCTTTACAGCCAGCTACACCAGCTGGAGTTGCAACAGAAGTTGAACCCAAAGTTCAATCTTCTACATCTATTTCACATACTCTCTCTGCTATTAAACTCCCAATTCTCAAAACTAAAATTTATGAAGCTTGGGCTATGTAGATGGAACACTTTTTGAATCACACAGATCAAACTCTATAGATGGTACTATACAATTTTTGCCTCCTAAAACTACAATAGTGATCCAAGCTACTATAAGGGAAAGAAAGGCTAGGACTAATCTAGCCATCACACTTTCAGAAGATATTTTACCTAACTTTCATCACTATAAAATGCAAAAGTTATGTTGCAAGAAATTAAGCTTAAATTTGGAGGAAACGACAAATCTAGGAAGATGAAGAAGACTGTGTTGAAGCAAGAGTTTAATAGGTTTTCAATCTCTAGTTCAGAAGGGATCCATAAAGGATATGGAAGATTTAGCAAGTTGCTTATTCAGCTAGAAACTATTGGTGCTCCTATTCCAATTGATGAAGCAAATCTAAAGTTTCTAAGAGGAGTTCCACCAGAATGGAAGTCTATGGCTATGCACTTCATTAGTAGAGATGATTTAGATGATACACCTTTTGATCATCTCTATAATAATCTCAGAATTTATGAGCTTGATGTTAGAGGAACTAATACAGTTATACAACCTGACATCAAAGCCAAATCTTGCTTTTGTGTTAGAAGAGTCCAGCGGTACTTAAGGTACCGCCAGTGGTTCATCTTCCACTCCCAATACTCAAGGAAGGAATCTATCATCATTCAGTGATGATACTATCTTATCCTTCTTTGCTAATCGAGCTGGTGGATCAAAGATAAAACTTGAAGATTAATAAGTGTGAAAACACTTATCCTTTTACCACTTAATTATAATAAAAACAAGACCAAAACGTGTATTTAATGTTGTAAAAGTCGGAATTATGCGTGGTTTGTGTTTATATTGTGTTTTAGGACCAAAAGATGAAAAAGGAAGAAAACACGGGCTTTCACGGGCTTTTATCAAAGAAAAAGACAAAAAACGAAGTCAAAAGATCAAAAGTGCAAAAAGAACGTAAGTCAAAGGCTTATTCTGAAGATTTATCGAAGAGAAAGACTAAAGACAAAAGTTTAACGAAGTCGAAGAACCAAGTCTAATAAATAAATAAAATTAGAAAAGAAGTTCATTTCATATCGACAAATCCCAAGACAGCGTCGAGAAAGACGAAGAAATTAAAAGACGAGAAGACAAAGTGAAAGAAGAAAGCATCAACACCTATCCTCCCCTCCTCCTATAAATATCCTCCTAATCCTTCATTATGAGGTGTTAGTTAGATCATTTAGTTAGAATTAGATAGATTAAAGTAGGAGTAGGTGTAATTAATTTCTCTCTCTAGATTTATTTAATGTTCTTAAGCTTTCATCTTTAATATTTTAATCTTGAATCTTTAATCTTCATCTTTAATTCAAGTTTTTTTTCATAATCATTCTCATTCTACCTTTCTTATTTTTAATCTTGTTTCATTTGATAATCATGTAGTTTGTTTATCTTGTTCTTTGTTTAATTAATGTGCTTGTTTGATTGTTCTTATGGTTTTGATGTGTTTGATCTTTTTAGCTTATTGTGTTTAGTGCTTATTGTGTGACTTTCTTTTTTTGATTAAGTATTTTTAATAGTTTATTTTTATAAAAAGTTGATTATAAATATTTTGATTAATAAGTATTTGAAAAGTTTTTAATTTGTGGCTTATTTGCTTTTTCTAAAAATTAGTTTGGTTAAGTTTTTGGTTAAGTGCTTATTAGATTTTAGCTTATTTTCATTTTAGCTTAATTTTCCTTATCCGGGTTATTAAACCCTTATCCCGACTTATATGCAAAATCTTTTAATCCGAATTAGGTCTAGTATAACTATATTCCGAATAAGGTATAAACCCTTATTCCGGATTACCAAGTGATTACACATTCCGGATAGTGACCAAGCCCTCATTCCGGATTGAATTAAGAATTGGGTATTCTGGATTGTTAGCAAAAGTCATATTCCGGATTGTGTTAGGAAGTGTGATTCCGGATTACGTGTTCATTTGGATTCCGAATAGCTATCCTGGTTCCATATTCCAGATTAGCCACAATCCTTACATTCCGGATTGTACTAGTAATATAGATTCCGGATTGCCTAAGAATCTTGGAATCCGGATTAGGTTATTTTCCATGTTATTCCGGATTGTGTATGTGTGATAGATTCCGGGTTGTTCAAGTTTTAGGATTCCGACTTAGATTAATTTTTTTGTTTACCCGATTAGATCTTTGTTTTATTTTTAAACTTTATTTTTCTCGCCATTTCTATTTAGCTTTATTTTCACTTGTTTTGTCTTAGTTAATTTCAAGTTTACCTTTTTATCAAGTTTTAGAATTTTAAAGTTTACATTTTTATTCTAAATTTACTTAATCTCTTTTAAAGTCTTCATTTTTAGTTTAATCTTTTCAAGCTTTCATTTTTATTTAGTTACTCAACGACATTTTCTTTATTTTTACCAAGAACAACTGAGTCGCACTTAAAACCGGAGATCAATTGGATTCGAGTCGAGACGATTTCAACTACAATAAAGTCTACTTATTAAAATGGCGCCGATGCCGGCTCTTTTCGTGAAGATTAACAGTTTTTTAAAGAGACGCGTTGTATTTTGGGATCCGTTCACTTTTGAACGTTATTTTTCGTGTCAAGTTTTCAAACTTTTTCAAAAATCCATAAAAATTAAAAAATTCAAAAATCCAAAAACATTTAAAAAATCATAAAAAGCATTTCTTTTTCAAAAGTTTGCACCAAAAATATTTCTCTTACTTCTCTATTGTGTTTAATGGACTCGTTTGTTGATTGTGTAAGGTATGGAAGACCATCTTCTGGTAGTCAATCCTGTCAATGGTGTTCATGCGAACGGTGTGGAACGGATATCCCTAAGTGTGGAATGGATATCCCGGTATTACATTAGAGGTTTCCCAATGGACCATTTAAATCGGGATCGAGTCAGGCTCGTGACTCGGGTAACAAAAATAAGCGATTCTCGGAAGGCAACACGATTATCTATCATTTTTATCCGTTTTCATAATAAGTGTAGGGGGAGCTCCGTTGGTGTTTGTTTTTTTCTTTCTTATGGTGTGCAGGGATTCGAGATTTCAAATATTCACTTTTGATGACTTTTGACGACCCATGATTCCGTGTACCCGTCTTCCCGGTTCTATCCTAAACCCTTTTGATTCACTATTTTATATTCTTCAATATTAAAATAGGAATCACTTTAGTTATCTCTTCCTTAGCAAGATTTAAACAACGTGCACAATGTCCTAAGTGTAGGGGAGTTTACTCCCACATGCTTAAATATCGAGGACAATGTTTATATTAAGTGTAGGGGGACTTCTATCGAAGTTAAGTGGGTTTTTCCATGAATTTGTCCTCATTTTAACCGGAAAATTGATTTTTTGACATTTTTCAAAATTTTTGATCTATTTTGGCCTAGTAGTATTTTCCTTTGTTATCGTTATTTTCTTTCATTGCTAGAATAAATTTTAATAAAATGGTTTTAATGAGTTTAGATATCTTTTATAAATTAGGCCCGTCATGAATCTTTTGACTCAACCCGAGTTTACTTATTTGATTTTATTCTAGCTAGTATCCTTAACGTGTTTAAATCAAGTTTTGCTAGACTTTTATATAGGGAACTTTAAAACGCGAAAGTCTTAACTCATACGGGTTTAAGAACAAGAACTTTCCGCAAGTTCCTATAATTGATCCTAGAAAGTCGTTTATCAAGGGAACTTTAAAATGAAAATTCTAAACTTGAAAAAGTCTAAGAAGTTGCAAGATCTTATAGATGACTTGAAAACCTAAAACTTTGATTTAATAGGCTAAGCATCCACGAGTCTTATTCCTTGAGATTTTAAATTGTGGAGAACGAGAGATGATAGAGTCAATTATAAGTTTTGTATTCTTTCATGAATTTATGTGAGTTAATTATAAGATTTTTCTCTCATCGCTTGTTACTAAATAATTGCAATAAATAAGGTCGTACGATTTGAAAAGTTACTTAGCTTCTAGCACAAGATCGTTTAAAAGTTGCTCGGTATTAATTAGAGTTCATAGCCAATGCATAACTTATTGAAGTGGGATGCGAAGATTGGCGAGTCCGAAAAGGTCCTAACAAGGCATGAGGGCTACATTTTGTTGCTAAATATCCAAAGTGATGTGAAGAATCATTTATCAAAAATCAATATGAAGGATCGAGACACACGACGAAAAACAAATACTCCCCTAAAGATCATGTAGAATTCTATCATAAAAGACCCTAGCAAAGGTATGAGGATAAATAGATCCAAGTCCTAAAAGGAGGCGGATCGTTGTATATCAAAATCCCAAATAAAGATTGGAGAAAAATGAAGAAGTCGTGGTCCAAGTTTGAAGAATCTCTCAAAAACTTCAAGTGAAGAAATTACTATTATGAAGAGAAGACCATTATTTCAAGATCATCTCTCAAGATTTGAAGTATGAAGTCAATGCCAAATATGGATCCGAGAAAGGTCTCAAATCGTGAAACGAGTTATGCCAAGATATGAACTTTAAGAGGTTTCGAGAAGCAGTTTTAAAAGATTTTGTCCTTTAGCTAACTATTGATTAAATCCTCCTACTTTATTTTCAGCCTAAATAAACTATCGAAATAAGTCAAAAATACATCCTCGTGGTCATTCAAGACAATAATAAAATATAAGAGATACACCTAGGAATAAGGGAGTCTAAGTGAATAATTGGGCCACATGAGTGAGTGTTAGTTTTACTAACTTATAATAACGATGATCTCGTTTTTAAGCTTAGTATGGGGAACGTGAAACTTGAGGGTGATAAACATTCATGACACCAAAAGCCCTAATGTAAGTCTTAGATTTCTTAACTTGTTTCGTCCTTTAAGCATTTTGGAATTTTTTATATTTTTAGTTTCCTTAGTGTCTAGTGTTTAATAAAGGCCAAGGTGGGTTAATTATGATTGAGAATGTAAATCTTGCTTTGTATTTAATTGCATGAGGGCATTGCAATGGTCAAGTGTAGGTGATTTAATAAGTGTGAAAACACTTATCCTTTTACCACTTAATTATAATAAAAACAAGACCAAAACGTGTATTTAATGTTGTAAAAGTTGGAATTATGCGTGGTTTGTGTTTTTATTGTGTTTTAGGACCAAAAGATGAAAAAGGAAAAAACATGGGCTTTCACGGGCTTTTATCGAAGAAAAAGACAAAAGACGAAGTCAAAAGATCAAAAGTGCAAAAAGAACAGAAGTCAAATGCTTATTCTGATGATTTATCGAAGAGAAAGACAAAAGACGGAAGTTTAACGAAGTCGAAGAACCAAGTCTAATAAATAAAGAAATTTAGAAGACGAGTTCATTTTATATCGACAAATCCTGAGACAACGTCGAGAAAGTCGAAGAAATTAAAAGACGAGAAGACAAAGTGAAAGAAGAAAGCATTAACACCTATCCTCCCCTCCTCCTATAAATACCCTCCTTATCCTTCATTAGGAGGTGTTAATTAGATCATTTAGTTAGAATTAGATAGATTAGAGTAGGAGTAGGAGTAGGAGTAGGTGTAATTAATTTCTCCCTCTAGATTTATTTCATGTTCTTAAGCTTTCATCTTTAATCTTGTAATCTTGAATCTTTAATCTTTATCTTTAATTCAAGTTTTTTTCATAATCATTCTCATTCTACCTTTCTTATTTTAAATCTTGTTTGATTTGATAATCATGTAGTTTGTTTATCTTTTTCTTTGTTTAATTGATGTGCTTGTTTGATTGTTCTTATGGTTTTGATGTGTTTGATCTTTTTAGCTTATTGTGTTTAGTGCTTATTGTGTGGTTTTCTTATTTTTGATTAAGTATTTTTAATAGTTTATTTTTATAAAAAGTTGATTATAAATATTTTCATTATTTAGTATTTTAAAAGTTTTTAATTTATGGCTTATTTGCTTTTTGTAAAAATTAGTTTGGTTAAGTGCTTATTAGATTTTAGCTTATTTTCATTTAGCTTAATTTTCCTTATCCGGGTTATTAAACCCTTATCCCGACTTATATGCAAAATCTTTTAATCCGAATTAGGTCTAGTATAACTATATTCCGAAGAAGGTATAAACCCTTATTCCGGATTGCCAAGTGAATACACATTCCGGATAGTGACCAAGACCTCATTTCGGATTGAATTAAGAATTGGGTATTCTGGATTGTTAGCAAAAGTCATATTTCGGATTGCGTTAGGAAGTATGATTCCGGATTACGTGTTCATTTGGATTCCGAATAGCTATCCCGGTTCCATATTCTGGATTAGCCACAATCCTTACATTCCGGATTGTACTAGTAATATAGATTCCGGATTGCCTAAGAATCTTGGAATCTGGATTAGGTTATTTTCCATGTTATTCCGGTTGTGTATGTGTGATAGATTCCAGATTGTTCAAGTTTTAGGATTCCAACTTAGATTAATTTTTGTGTTTACCCGAATTAGATCTTTGTTTTATTTTTAAACTTTATTTTTCCCGCCATTTTTATTTAGCTTTATTTTCACTTGTTTTGTCTTAGTTAATTTCAAGTTTACCATTTTATCAAGTTTTAGAATTTTAAAGTTTACATTTTTATTCTAAATTTACTTAATCTCTTTTAAAGTCTTTATTTTTACTTTAATCTTTTCAAGCTTTCATTTTTATTTAGTTACTCAACGGCATTTTCTTTATTTTTAACAAGAACAACTGAGTCGCACTTAAAACCGGAGATCAATTCGATTCGAGTCGAGACGATTTCAATTATAATAAAGTCTACTTATTAAATATCTATTTCAAATGGATGATGCTAATATAGAAGAGATGGACTTAAAGTGGCAAGCAACTATGGTATCTGTTAGAATGAACAAACTCTTCAGGAAAACTGGAAGAACTATGCAAGTTAACCCAAAGGAACCTCTGGGTTTTGATAAATCAAAGGTAGAGTGTTACAACTGTGGGAAGCATGGTCACTTTACTAGGGAATGCAAGGAAGACAATGCTGAAGTAAGTAAAAGGTCTTACAACAGTAGTAGCAGTAGCAGCAGTAAAGAAACCGTCTCAAAGAGTGCTAACAGGAGTCCGTGGAAGGAAAAGATACTAAGGCTATGGTTTCAGTAGATGGCACTGTCAACTGGACTCTGGATCAGGAAGATGAAGAGCATGGATTATTGGCAATTTCTTAGGAAGATTGTGAGGTACCTTGCTCTAAATATTGTGTTCTTAAGTTTAAGAGTCTTAAAATAGAACTAGAGGAACAATATCAAAATATTAATTCTTATAATGTATAAGTAGTTGCCTATGAAAAAGGTTTACAGAAATTAGAAGAGAAAATAAGAGTTATGTCTCTTAGCCTAAAAGAGAAAGATACAGAAATCTAAGCTTTTGAAAGACAACTTTTAAAAGTTTCAACAGAAAATAAGGACTTAATGGTTAAGTTATCTAAAAGAAACTATTAAAAATTAGCAAAAATCTTCAAAGGGTATTGGAAAGCTATTGAATTCTCAAATGGGCTATTATGACAAAGCTTGTTTAGGATACATGGATGAAAAACCTTGGCAAGTTTTAACTGATAAATATCTTTTAAAATGTACTTTTGATAGTTCTAGTAGTGATAATGAGGGTGTCCCTAAAAATGATAGATATGAAAAGGGAATGAAGGCAGTTCCCCACCCTTGTCAGGAATATATATGCCCTCTGAGAACACTGTAGAGTTAGATGAGTCTAATATTGGGAATGGTAAACACACTAATGTTTCAATTGACTCTGACTCTAGTAATTATACCTCTTGCAATTCTGACTCTAGTATTTTGACCAAACCAGAACCAAATGTGACCAAAAAGGTTATCTATCCACCTTTAATGAACAACTTTGTTCCAAAAGGATATGTGTCACCACCTATTTTTGCTCCCAAGCAGGTAAAAAATCCTAGGAAGACAATGAATAAGGACCCTAAACATCATAGTAGTATTAAAAGGGGTGGTCTAGGGTTTGAACACACTAGGACATACTTACCTTTTGGTTTTGTTATGAAAAGAAGAGGATGTTTTGTGTGTAGTAGCTTAAGTCACTATATTAAGGACTATACTCTTCATGAGGACACAATTGCTAGGAAAAATGCTGCTAAAAGGGCAATGGGTAATGGTAAAAAGGTTGCACAAGGTAGTGGTCAAAGGGTGAAAAGGGAAACAAGACCAAAGTGGGGATATGCACAAAGGGTGAACAAACAAAATGAGACCAATAAATATTCTCACCCTCATGCGAATAGGAACTTTGTTCCTAGAGCAAAACTGTTGTGATCTATTTTGG
The DNA here is from genome assembly GCA_025667525.1 of Glebionis coronaria. Taxonomy (NCBI): domain Eukaryota; kingdom Viridiplantae; phylum Streptophyta; class Magnoliopsida; order Asterales; family Asteraceae; genus Glebionis; species Glebionis coronaria. Next base: position 4,096,191 of record JANFOE010000193.1, read on the forward strand.
TACCGTTGAGTTCAACCTCTACAAGTATCGCTAGACCAATGTTTGCACGTACCGCTAGACCAAAGTCTAGTACCGCTAGACCTGATGTGGGCTTTAACACGAATAAGAAAAGCTTTTTCCCAAAATAAAGACCACAATCCCCACCAAGGAAGTCCTTTGATAAGAAACTAATGCAAAAGTAGGTGCCAAAAGGGTAAAATTCAAGTACTACTGGAAGTACCGCTAATAATATAACATCCTGCCTACTCAGACCACAATATTGTCCGCTTTGCCCGCAAGCTCACGGATTTGCTTTGTGGCCCTCTTGTGAAGACTTCCCGGCAGGTCACCCAAGCCAGTACTACTCTCTCATGAGCACGCTTAACTGCCAGTTCCTAAGAACCCCACTTGCAGTAGACCACAAAACGCGTTGTGTCATGAGAAGGTGACTGTTATCATATGGACCATGGATCTCTCCTGGCCACAGCCGATGTGGGATTTGCCTAGGGTGTCACAATCACCCCCCTTCGAGACTCAACGTCCTCGATAAGGTTTTCCCCACCATCCGAACGGCTATGGAGTGGCTCTGATACCACTTGTAACATCCTGCCTACTCAGACCATAATATTATCCGCTTTTCCCGCAAGCTCACAGATTTTGCTCTGTGGCCCTCTTGTGAAGACTTCCCGGCAGGTCACCCAAGCCAGTACTACTCTCTCATGAGCACGCTTAACTACCAGCTCCTAAGAACTCCACTTGCAGTAGACCACAAAACGCGTTGTGTCATGAGAAGGCGACTGTTCTATTATGAACCATGGATCTTTCCTGGCCACGGCCGATGTGGGATTTTCCTAAGGTGTCACAAATACAAAAGCGGTACATGTGCTAGTTCTGAAAAAGGCCAAAGATATGACCTCTCCATATACCTTTGATTGGCCTACCATAACTATGAAATACATATGCACATCCAACATCACATGCCAGACTACTTACAAGAAATATAAGTATGTTGGCCCTACCAGATCCAAGCCTAATATGGCCTAGATCCCTGTTGAAAACTAATTTTTTTTCTACTTGTGCAGGTTCATCCATCTAGTGAATTGAAGGATAAAGGAATTATGGATATTGGATGCTCAAGGCACATGACTAAGAATAAGGACTATCTTGCTGTTTTTGAAGAATTCGGAGGTGGTTTAGTTGCATTTGGAGGAAGCAAAGGAAGAATTATTAATTGTTAGGACCATTGGAATAGTTATTTGTAATAGGTAGACTAGGAGGTATGTAGTTCCTCCTGGTCATAGTAGTAGTAGGAGCAAGCCGTGCTCCTGGTCTTATAGAAAGTCAAACTTTATTATTTAGATATTATTCGGTTAGGATATGCATGAGATATGTTAGGAAAGGATATGCATATCAGTTTTACACGTTTTAGTTAATGATGTATTAGGGTTTCCTTGTAGTATAAAAGGAACCTTAGGCAGAAGGGTTATACAGACCTTCATCAAATATAATTCTAGTTCTTATTATATTAGAAATCCTTAGAAAAGGATCAAGTCGTTATAGTTATTCTGTTCTTCTTATTCATAGTATTTGTATTCCGCACTTATACTGTGTGATTTGTATAGAGTCTCTCTGTGAATAGACTTGTGATTACAGAAGTCGTTCATCGTTCCTGACAGGCTGCAAGATCCACATCTAGTGGACCCAACAAGTGGTATCAGAGCCTAGGAGAGTCTCTGTAACAAGAAGAATCAATTTTTCTCATTACTAACATTTTTGTTTAATTATGTCTGCCTCAAGTTCTACTCAAACAGGAGAAGATAGTACCCCTAAAACTCAGCAACCTCAGTAGATCATTGCTACGGTTTCCAACACAAATGGTAAGTTTCCTCTTCTAAAAAAGGACGATTATGATAGCTGGGCGATGAAGATGGAATGTTGGATAACCAACACTGATCAAGACCTTTGGAAGATTATTCTGAATGGAAACAGCACGAAGTTGACTGGAAGAGACAAGAATGGAAGCATTATTCTTCTTGACCCTAAAACTCATGAAGAAATCACAGTTGTTCAGAAGGAGATCAAAGCAAAAACTATTTTGCTTCAGTCTCTTCCTGATGATCACATGGGTGACTTTTATCATCTGGATGATGCTAGAGAAATATGGAATGGAATAAAAGCAAGGTTTGGTGGGAATGAGGAGTCAAAGAAAATGCGAAGATCCATGCTGAGAGATGAGTTCACAGACTTCAAGATCTCAGAAACTGAAGGTATCCATCAAGGGTATGATAGGTTCCAAAAGATACTGAGCCAGTTGAATCAACTTCGGTCGAAACCTGACAATGGTGATATCAATGCAAGGTTTCTTAGAGCCTTACCCTACTCATGAAATCAAGTGGTAATCTCTCTCAAAGCAAAAGGTGGGCTTGACTATCTTAATTTTGATGATTTGTTTCATAAGCTCAAAACCTTTGAGCCTCATGTGAGGGGATACTCAAGTGATTCTTTTCCTACTCCTGCTAACTCTGCCTTTATGAGTTCTATGGGATCTAGTCCCATGTCATATGCTAGTAGCCCAAGCAATATTGTGTCTTCTCAACATACTTTTCAGCGTACTTCTACTCCTGAACCAAAAGCCAAGTCTGGTAGCATGGTAGAAGCTGTTCTTCACTCTTTTGTTGCTGACGTTGATGCTCAACAGCAACTTGCTTTTGATGACTTTAAACAGGTTGATAAACTTGACCTGGATGAAATGGATCTCAAATGGCAGATGGCCATGCTCACTGTTAGGGTTCACAAGTTTGAGAAGAAAGCCGGTCGAAAATTTAATTATAACCCAAGAGAGCCAGCAAGGTTTGACAGAAGCAAGGTTAGATGCTATAACTGCCAGCAGCAAGGTCACTTTTCAAGGGAATGCCCTAACAAGCATGACCAGGAGAAGAGCAGATACTCAGCTTTCAAGATTCAGGAGGTAAAGGATGACAAGAAGGCGTTGGTGTCTGTTGACTCTATGGTAAACTGGAATGATCATCAGAATGCTACCCTGGAAATAGCTGAACCTTCTACTGACGTGTTTGCAATGATTGTTGGGAATCTGTCTGATGCCGAGGAAGCAGAAGAGTTTGCCCTTATGGGCATTTCACCTCAGGTACAACATTTTCCTCTTGGTTGTCATGATAAATATTCAGAATTGTTGTCTCAATATAATGACTTAAATGATCAGAATGCTAAGTATTTTATAGAGGTTCAAGCATATAAGGCTTCTTTAAAAACATTGGAACAACAAAATAGGTGGCTTCAAGATACTCAACGAGAGTACGAGGATAAAATTAGGATTCTGAACATTGATTTAGAAAACACAACAAATATGCTTAAATACACTGAAAAGGTAAAAGATGACAGTATCAAAGATAAACAAGACATGAAAGAAAAATTAGATGCTACACTTTTCAGATTTAAAAAATAGCAAAAGGCACCTAAGAATCTTTCAAAATTAATTGATAGTAGTATGTCTGGTAGGACTAAAAGAGGGTTAGGATTTGATAAATATATTGATTCAGAAGATGTGTTTGATTTATCTTTTTCAAGTGTCTTTGATCCTGACAAGGAGGAAGAGGGAACACCTAGCTACAATAGGTTTAAACCAGCAGCAGAAATGCACGCTGTCCCTCCACCTCTTACAGGAACTTTCATGCCCAACACTAGGCATAATGACTTGGATGGATCACAGATGCATGAGTCCCCAAAAAGTTCTACTAATACTAATGACTTTGTCTCGTGTACTTTCAGTGACAAAGCCAGTGAGTCTGCATCACGTGGTTCAAGTGAAGAGTCGAGACCTGCAAGCTCCAAGTCAAATGACCATGCTGCTACTAGTGCTAGGAAGAGTGAAGAGAGAGTTGATTTCACTTCATCTGTGTCTAGTCCTGGTTTATTGAGTCCTAGGAAGAATGTTTCTCCTAGAATTGTGTGTAATAAAGTTAGCAGTATGAAACAATGTCATTCTAATAAAAGGTCACTTAAAACATGCTTTGTTTGTGGGAGTGAATTTCATTTGATTAAGGATTTTGATTTTTATGACAAACATTCTTCTGTTTATCAAGCATTTCCTGCTCCTTTTCCACCAGGAGGTGTTCCATATTCTTCTAGAAGACTAAACCCATGTGCCCAATCTTTTTCTTCTTCTAGAAAAACCTCTCCATTAGCTTCTGATCATTGGAGACACACTGGATTACTACCAAATAGACCAACCAGCAACTATGTTCGGACTTTTAATCCAAATTATGCATTTAATTTAGACCACATGTATTTTGGGTTGGGAAATTTGGGAACTGCTGTTAAGCCCTCAGCAGGTTCTTCTTGGTCAAACAATAACACCAATATGATGAATAGGCAACCTAAGAACAACGGTGGATCTCATCAATCTTCTTGGCTATCTACTAAAGATCCACAAGGCAGGCTCAAACCTGAAAAGGTTTTGGTCCCCTTAAGACACTAACTTTTGCATATATCTTTTCTTGTTGTTGTAGGTTACTCCATACCAAGATCCTACTCTAGGAATTGTTGATAGTGGATGCTCTAGGAGCATGACATGAAATAAAGGTCTTCTATCTAACTTTGTACCATTTCAAGGCGGAAAGGTTTATTTTGGAGGAGGTGAAGGAAGGATCACTGGCAAAGGAACGATTCAGACGCCTAATCTTAACTTTGAGCAGGTCTATTATGTGGAGGTACTTCAACACTTCAACTTGATATCTGTCTCTCAGATTTGTGACAAGAAGCAGTTTGTCCTCTTTACGGATACCGATGCACTAGTGTTATCCAAAGACTTTAAACTCCCGGATGACTCACAAGTTCTGCTCAAAATCCCTAGAAGACACAACCTCTATAGTATCAAGCTGAATGAAGTCAATCCTACTGGTCAACTAGCATGTTTGGTTGCTAAAGCCTCAGAAGATGAAGCCACTAAATGGCACCGAAGGATGGGACATGTGAACTTCAAGACCATTCACAAATTAGCAAATCTGAATTTGGTCTCTAGTTTACCTCCCAAATCATTCAAAAATGACATCAATTGCCTTGCATGCAGCAAAGGCAAACAACATAAAGCATCCTTCAAGACCATTACTGCTCTCAGCCTTATAACTGAACCATTGCAGCTACTACACATGGATTTATTTGGTCCTACCTCTATTAGGAGCATTGATCACAAACAATTCTGCCTTGTGGTAACTGATGGGTATAGCAGGTTCACGTGGGTTTTCTTCATGGCTGCCAAGAGTGAGACCTACTCAATTCTCAAGGACTTTGTTACACTTATTGAGAATTAGTTGTCCAGGAAGGTTAAAGGTATTCGATGTGATAATGGGACGGAATTCAAAAATGCAGACCTCATAGCGCTTTGTAATTCTAAAGGTATCAAAAGAGATTATAGTGCAGCAAGAACTCCTCAACAGAATCGCATGGCAGAAAGAAAGAACATGACTCTAATAGAAGCTGCGAGAACAATGCTTGCCGATTCTAAGCTTCCAACCATGTTCTGGACAGAAGCTGTCAATACTACAAGTTATGTTTTGAATAGAGTTTCTATTACTAATCCTCACAAGAAGACGCCCTATGAGCTACTCATAGCTAAAGTACCAAACATTGCTCATTTGAAGCCATTTGGGTATCCTGTCACCATTCTGAACACTAGTGACTATTTGGGGAAATTTGATGGCAAGGGAGATGAAGGATACATTGTGGGATATTCAGCTCACTCTCGGGCTTATCGTGTCTACAATCTCTAAGCCAAGCGAGTAATTGAAACTATAAATCTCAGGTATTTTGAGGAGACATCAAGGCAAGGGTCCTGAATGGCATTTTGATCTTGATTATCTTAGTGATTCATTGGGATATTTTCGTTTCAAAACTAACCATGATGCAGGTCCACAAGTGTTTGCAACTTCTAGTGCAGGTGCTCATTCTAGTCTCTTAGACTCAGATGACGAGGATGATATTTTTGTCGTTCCATCCTATTCCACCACAGTCTCTCCTACTACTCCTATTGATGCTACTCCATCAGATATTTTGGACACACAAGGAGCTCTTGACACATTGCTCAAGCAACAACTAGAGGCTACTACAGCAGCTGCTCAAGGTGGCTTTGAGTTTCCTTTGAATACTTCTGCTGAAAAGGCTACTCCTAGTGCTCCAAATGTTACTCCTAGTGCTAGTTTAACATCTATTGGTAGTCCGGCTAGTGATTCCACTTCCTCTACTAGATTCTCTAGTCCTTCTGACTTGGGAAACTATCAAAAGAAGTCTTCTACCAAGCTGGATGATATTCATAAGCAACCAATAGATGGCATTTTTGACTCTGCTTCATATGATGATGACTTTGTTGGGGATCTTAATAACTTGGCACCAGAAGTGGACGTAGCTTCCAATTCAGTGTTGCAGTCACACAAAGACCATCCTACTACTCAAATCATTGGAGATCCTGGTTCTACTGTCAAGACTCGCAGAATGCATAAGAAAGCAACGTCTGATCATCATGCTCTTGTGAGCTATATTGAGGACCAAAAGCGTAATAATCATACGGACTTTCAACATTGTTTGTTTGCTTATTTTCTTTCACAGGTGGAACCTAGATCAGTCTCTCATGCTCTTGAGGATCAAATTTGGGTGGAGGCTATGCAGGAGGAGATGCAACAGTTCTTGTTTCAGAATGTTTGGATCCTAGTTGACTTGCCGGATGGAAAGACAGCAATTGGTACCAAATGGATTCTCAAAAACAAGAAAGATGAAAGGGGTATTGTGGTGAGAAATAAGGCAAGGTTGGTTGCACAAGGTCATACACAACTTGAAGGCATTGACTACACTGAAGTTTTTGCTCCTGTTGCTAGGATTAAGGCCATTCGTTTGTTTTTGGCTTTTGCTTCTTATGTGGGCTTTACGGTTTTTCAGATGGATGTCAAGAGTGCATTTCTCTAGGGCAAGATTGATGAGGAAGTTTATGTCACTCAACCTAAGGGATTTGTAGATCCACTTCATCCCAAGAAAGTTTACAAGGTGGTCAAAGCTCTCTATGGACTTTATCTGGCTCCTAGAGCTTGGTGTGAGCGTCTTTCCACTTTCTTGTTGAAACATGGCTATAGAAGAGGCACAATTGACAAGACATTATTTCTTAAGAGGAATACCAAGGACATTATCCTTGTTCAGGTGTATGTGGACGATATTATTTTTTGTTCTACTAAAAAGGAATGGTGTGATAAGTTTGAACAACTGATGAAGGGTGAATTTCAGATGAGTGCTATGGGAGAACTTACATTTTTCCTTGGAATTCAAGTCAATCAACAGTCGGATGGAATATTCATAAGTCAAGATAAATATGTCCATGAGATCCTTCAGAAGTTTGATATGAATCCTCTTAGACCAGCAGCAACACCTTATGAAGTAGCTAAAGTCAAACTCAAGAATGAGCCAGATCCTCCGGTAAATGTTCACATGTACAGGTCCATGATTGGCTCACTTATGTATTTGACAGCATCACGTCCGGATATTATGTTTGCAGTAAGTGCTTGTTCTCGACATCAGGTGGCTCCAACGGTTTCTAACTTGAATGCAGTCAAGAAGATTTTCAAGTACATCAAGGCTCAACCCAAGTTAGGCTTGTGGTATCCTAGAGAATCACCTTTTGTTCTTGAAGCATATAGTGATAGTGACTATGCAGGTGCTAATAATGACAGAAAATCTACTACTTGTGGTTGTCATTTTTTGGGACGAAGACTTATCTCATGGCAATGTAAGAAACATACGATAGTAGCTACTTCTACAACATAAGTTGAATACGTAGTTGCTACTAGTTGTTGTGGACAAGTGTTGTGGATACAAAATTAGATGCTTGATTATTGGTTCAACTTTATGAACACCAAAATTTTCATTGACAACCAAAGCACTATCTACATTGTGAAGAATCCTGTTTTTCATCAACGTACAAAACATATAGAAATTAGGCACCACTTTATCAGGGATGCCAATGAAAAGAAGTTGATTCAGGTTCTTAAGGTTCATATGGATGATAATGTTGCTGACCTATTGACTAAAGCCTTTGATGGTCCTCGGTTCAACCACTTGGTGGTTCACATTAGAATGGTCAATCCTTGAGACCTAGGATTGAGGGGAGGCTAAGCCTAAGGGAAGGCTTAGTGTAAATATTTACTTGCACAGATTAACATCTTGGTAGTTTTTAACAATAGATTGTATGGGTATTTGCGGTGTGTGCTACTTCTAGTGGAGGTTTTTGCTCACTTCTGGTGGTAGTATTCAACTTCTAGTGGATAAATATCCTTCATCATCATTAATGGTTGGCTTCTAGTCTTGGTTTGGGTCACTGTTCACTTCCTTGACTTCTGTTGACCACATTGTGCTTCTAGTGTTGACCCTTATGTGTTTTGACTTTTAGTTAACGCAAGCTAATTCTGGTATATATCATATTATTTAACTTTGGTAACTGGGATTTGCAAATAAAGTTATAAGGGTCAAGTGGTTACTTTTGCATTAACTGCCTAATTTTAAAGGGAAACCCATATTATTAGGGGTCAATGAACAGTTACAAGACCACTTGTTGGGTCCACTAGATGTGGATCTTGCAGCCTGTCAGGAACGGTGAACGACTTCTGTAATCACAAGTCTATTCACAGAGAGACTCTATACAAATCACACAGTATAAGTGCGGAATACAAATACTATGAATAAGAAGAACAGAATAACTATAACGACTTGATCCTTTTCTAAGGATTTCTAATATTAATAAGAACTAGAATTATATTTGATGAAGGTCTGTATAACCCTTCTGCCTAAGGTTCCTTTTATACTACAAGGAAACCCTAATACATCATTAACTAAAACGTATAAAACTGATATGCATATCCTTTCCTAACATATCTCATGCATATCCTAACAGAATAATATCTAAATAATAAAGTTTGAATTTCTATAAGACCAGGAGCACGGCTTGCTCCTACTACTACTATGACCAGGAGGAACTACATACCTCCTAGTCTACCTATTACAAATAACTATTCCAATGGTCCTAACATTAGTCATAAGACCTTTTGCCTAGTTATGATAGATGATTTTAGCAGGTTTAGTTGGGTTTTCTTTATAGCACATAAGAATGAAACAAATGATTTGCTTAAAGATTTTCTGACCCTTGTTGAAAAGCAATTTACTAAACAGGTTATGGTCATTAGAACAAATAATATGATAGAATTCAAGAATGCTGAATTTGATGAATTTTGTAGGTCTAAGGGAATCAAGAGACATTTTAGTAATCCTAAGACTCAATAACAAAATAGAGTAGTTGAGAGGAAAAACAGGACACTTATTGAGCCTGCTAGGACAATGTTAGTTGATTCACTTTTTCCTAATACCTTTTGGGCAGAAGCAATCAACACTGCATGTTATGTATTTAATAGGGTGTTAGTAACAAAGCCTCATAATAAGATCCCTTATGAGATTTTGACTGGCATAAAGCCAACTATAAGCTATATAGACCTTTTGGGTGTCATGTGTCAATTTTGAATACTCTTAATCAGTTAGGCAAGTTTGATGGTAAATCTAATTCATGGTTTTTAGTTGGTTATTCAGTGCATAGCAGAGCTTACAGTTACATGGTTTATAACTTAGCATCATGCAAGGTAGAAGAAAATACCCATAATAAACCCAGTGTCCCACGAATAAGCTATGCTTGGATGTATGACCTAGACTATCTAACTAATTCCATGAAATATTATCCTATGCAAGCATGTTGTGAAACTAACAATGCATGTTTAGTAGAAGTAAATCCAAGTACAGGTCCATAAGAGAAGGATGCTCCTACCTGTGATTCAAAGGAAGATGCTGATGAAAGTATCTTTGTACCAGTTTTGCCTCCCACCTCAACTACATTATCCAGCCCAAGTCAAAAGAAGCCAGTAGATGATCATGCCTCTAAAGATGAATTATAAAGGCTACTTGATCAAGAAAAGACAGCTAAAGTAGAAGCTGATCGAATTAGAGAAGAATTATTGGATTCAACAGGTTCAGCAGTACATACAGATACTGGCGGTACTTCAGTTCCACGTACAGCTAGAGAAATTTTGATACCAGTAAAAGAATTCTTTGATCGTTTCTCGTTCTTGAAAGATAAAGACATTCCTACAAATACTATTTATGATCCATTGGAAGATGTTCTTCAGTCCTTAGAAGATAAAGACATATATGCTAGTCCAAAGGAGAGCATTTTCTCTAATTCTTCCTGATCATGAGGAGGGTGAAATGGCTGACTTTAATAATATGGAACCATCAATTCCAGTCAGTCCTATTCCCACTCATAGAGTTCACACCAATCATTTTATAGCTTAGGTTATTAGAGATCTTAAGTCAGCAGTTCAGACTAGGAGACAGACCAAATCAAGCAATGAAGCCCATGCTCTTGTTAGTTATGTCAAGCGACAACAAAGGACTAATCATAAAGATACTTAGAACTGTTTGTTTGCTTGCTTCTTATCATAGATAGAGCCTAAGAACATTTCTCAAGCTCTTGGAAATGAAAGTTGGGTGGATGCTATGCAAGAGGAGCTACTACAATTTGAATTGCAGAAGGTATGGGTTCTTGTAGATTTACCATCTGGAAAAAGGGTTATTGGCACTAGATGGGTCTTCAAGAACAAAGAAGATTAAAGAGGTAGTGTAGTCAGGAAAAAAACAAGGCTTGTTGCTCAAGGCTATAGACAAGAAGAAGGCATAGACTATGATGAGGTTTTTGCTCTTGTGACAAAGATTGAATCCATAAGGTTATTTTTTGCCTTTGTCTCTTTAATGGGGTTTATAGTCTATCAAATGCATGTCAAAAGTGCTTTTCTTTATGGCACTATCGAAGAGGAGGTATATGTATCACAACCTCCTGGTTTTGTAGACCCTAAATACCCTAACAGAGTCTACAAAGTGATCAAAGCTTTATATGGTCTACATCAATCTCCTAGATGGTATGCTACATTGTCTAGTTTCCTCTTGAAACATGGATGTAGAAGAGGGACCATTGACAAGACTCTTCTCATTAAGAACGACAAGAAAGACATCATTCTAGTGCAAGTTTATGTTGATTATATTAGTTTTGGTTCTACTAAAAATTCATGGTGTGAGGAGTTTGAAGATTTGATGAAAGGAAGATTTCAAATGAGTTCTATGGGAGAACTTACTTTTTTCTTAGGACTATAAGTTAAGTAGAGGAAAGATGGCATTTTTATCAGTCAAGATAAGTATGTGGCTGAAATATTAAAGAAGTTTGCAAGTATAGAGTCTAAGAGTGTAAGTACACCAATTGAAGCCAATAAGTCATTATCCAAAGATGAACATGGTACATATGTGGATCTTCATTTGTATAGGTCCATGATTGGCTCACTTATGTATCTTACTTCTTTTAGGCCATATATCATGTTTGCAGTGTGTTCTTGTTTAAGGTTTCAAGTCAATCCCAAGGTTTCACACTTACATGTCGTGAAAAGAAATTTCAAATATCTCAAAGGCCAACCCACTTTGGGATTGTGGTATCTTAGAGAGTCAACATTTGACTTGGAGGCTTCCTCTGACAGTGATTATGTTGGGGCAAACCATGATAGGATGTCCACAACAGGAGGTTGTTAATTCCTTGGAAGAAGACTCATTTCTTGGAAAGGTAAGAAGCAAACCATTGACGGTACCTCTACTACTGAAACTGAGTATGTAGCTGCTGCCTATTGATGTGGACAAGTGCTTTGGATTCAGAACCAGATGTTAGATTATGGGTTCAATTTTATGAACACCATAATCTATATTGATAATGGAAGCACTATATGTGTTGTCAAGAACCTAGTATATGACTCCAAAACCAAGCATATTAAAATTAGGCATCACTTCATAGGAGATGCTTACGAAAAAATGCTAATTCAGGTATTAAAGATTCATACAGACAACAATGTAGCTGATTTATTGACCAAAGCCTTTGAAACTAATAGGTTTGAGTTTTTAGTACCAAATATTGGAATGTTAAATCAGTAAAGTTACATATGTTGAGGGGAGGTTTTAACTGTAAAATCATGAATACATATGTTCTGTTTAGTGTTTTGGTTGTTTGTGATGTTTTTCAGGAAGGATGGATCAAGGAAAGAGAGATTCCAATGGACCTTAGCCTGCATGTACCGGTGGTTCATTCTTGGTACCAGTTTTGCAAACATGTACCTCTTGGCTTAATGACGTACCGGTGGCTATACTATGTACCACATTGTGGATCGTACCCTCTACGGTGTTTTGTGTAAAATTGGAGGTTTCTTTGCCAACAGGTTTTCTAAACCTATATAAACCCACCCAAATTTCATAATTCACTCACCTAATTTCTCTCTGATCACCTTAATTCCATAACCCTAATTTTTCCATCGCCAATTATTCAAACAACAATAGCGAACCTTCCAATGATTGCAAAGCATAATCAGTTGGAAAATTTTAACCAGAATGCAGACAATGGTATGTTCCATGAGATGCTCGAATTTCTCTTTCGAAGCCACGTCGCGTTTTCTCTCACTGTAAGTCCTACTGTCATTAAATCAATTGTGGAACAATTTTGGAGGACAACTTCTCCCATTACTCGCCACAATGCACCTTGTATTAAAGCAAGAGTGCATGGCGAGAATATTTATGTGACAAAAGCATCATTGAGAGCTTCATTACAACTTAATGATGCTAATGGTATAGATAGTTTGTCTAATTTAGATATTCATGATAGTTTTACAACTATGGGTTATGAAGGGGGCGTGAATCACTCACTTTTTATAAAGGGTATTTTTCACCTCAATGGAAGTTACTTTTTCATACTATTATACACTGCTCTAATCTAAAAAGTACTTCTTTTGATCAAATTTCCACAAGTACAACATATGCTGGTATTTGTTTAGCTACAAATAGGGTGTTTAATTGTTCAAAGATGATTTTTGAGGGTACGCTAAAGCACTTAGAAGCTAAAAAGAAATTTTTAATGTACCCTAGATTTTTATAACATATTTTTAGTGAGCAAGTATCTGACCTCCATGCATCATCTAACCCATGGACTGTATACACCTTCACTTCTAGGACATTTGACTTTTTGGAGCAAAAGGGTAAAAACTTTAGTGGTACAGTGACCCTACTTTTTGATAATATGCTAGAAAATCCAGCTAATGATGAGGGTGAGGCTTCTAGTTCCTCTAGTGAGCCTTAGCAAACTCCCTCACCTTCCCAAGCCTCTGAAGAAGCTAACCCTGCTTCTTCTTCTCATCATAACTCAGAAAGTTCTAATGAGAGGATCCATACATCTAAGGATGTTCCTTCACTGAGTGGTTCACCACCTAATGGAACTAAAGATGTTATGGATCTCCATGCTTTAACTAATTTGTATAAATCCTTAGCTCAACAGGTCAAAAATTTACAGCTTGCTACTTCAGCACAAGAAGCTAGGATTGCTAAGTTGGAGGATAAACACATAGGTTAAGAAGAAGATGTAATCCCTGGATCAGACAACACATTTCTCTTACTCAACAAATGTATGACAAAAATAGGGCTGAGAAGAAGTATAAAAAGAAGCAGCAAAAGAATGCATCCAAACTAGAGAGGAAAAATGAAAAGGTTGGACCTTCTTCTTGTGTTGGAGCTTCTAATGAAGAAGATGCAAACAATGAGGGGAGGGGTTTTGATGATGAGAATAAATATGATGATGGAATGGAGTATTATGTGGATGATAGTGTGGTGACAGAACATGTACAACAAGAGAATCCACAAGAACCTCCACAAGAAGAAAATCCATTGCTAAGTGAAGAGTTGGTTGTAGAAGTACAAAGTCCATAAAATTCACAAAAATCAACTACAAGTGATGAAACTTTGATGGTTGCAGAATTAAAAGGTCCACATCAAACAGATGCGGATGATGATGTGGAAGTACAAACACTTGATTTTACTCACTTACAAAGACAAGAGCAACCACAACAACAACAACCACAACAAACAGTTCAACAAGAAGCTATTGAAGAGCCTGAAAAGACTGAAGAGTTAAATGTTGAAGATTTAGCGTCTGTGGAACAAAAGGTGTCTGGTGATACCTTGGTGGTTGAAGGAAAAGATGGAAATGTGTCAAGTACCGGTGATGCAGCAAGTACCGGCAAGCATGAACCTAGTACCGCCAAGCCAATTGCAAGTACCGCTGGTATTACAGATACCGATGAGAAAGAAGGTTCAAAGCTAGCTCCATAATAAAGTGAAACTCCATCATTTGGAGAGGAAGTCACTTTGGCAAAACTTCTGCTAAGCTTTAAAGAAAATACATTAGAAAAGAAAGCTAGACAAAAAGAAGTTGAGGCAATAACAATCAAGTTGTGGACATGGATATTTATGAAAGAGAAGCGATACCAAATGATCCAGAACCAGAAAAACTCGATGAACAGGTTCAAGAGCCACAAATTCAAACAGAACCACAAGTGGAGCAACCTACAACTGCCATTGAAGCACATGAACCAAAAGACAAAGAAAAAGAGGTTCAAGCTTCTAATCCAAGTACCAAAGGTATTTTCATTCCTGGTCAATAACCACAACAAAGTGAAGAAGAGCAACCTCTTAGATTCAGGAGGATGCTACCAAAGATTGACCGAAAGGATAAAGGCAAGAAGCCATTGGAATCTAAGTCTAAAGAATAAAAGAGTGGCTCAAATAACATTGATGGATCTAGGAAGAAATCCAACAAGTGGACCATGGTGAGGAAGTAGCTTGGAGAGTGCAAGCTGAAATGCACGAAGAATAGATGCAAACAGCTCTTAAAGCAAAGAGATTACAAGAAGAATGGTACATCAGGGAATTTGATGAAATAAATTTAAGCTCATATGACAACAGATGATCTTCTAGCTGAAGCTATCATAGCTGAAGAAAAAGATGCTTATGATGAAGAAGCAAAATATAGGCTGATTATGGAGTTGGTTAGAGAACAACACAGGTTATTTGCTGAGAAGATGAGAAAGGAAAAACAATCTAAACGACCTACTACAACATAACTCAAGAATTAAATGGTTGCTTATCTAAAGAATACAGTCTCTTTCACGCATGCACAACTAAGGAAGAAGAATTTTGAAGAAGTCAAAGCTTTGTATGAAAAACACAAGAGGAGCTTTGAACAATTTGTGGGCATTTGATCTGAACAAGATAAAAGAGATATGGAAGCTCATATATTGAGATAAAGATAAAGGAGATTTAGAAGTACCTCCAGAATTGATGAACAAATGATTGTTGATAAACTAGAAGGTAGTGCTCCTAAGAAGATGACTATATATGTCAGAAAGCATAAATAGACAAAGGAGATGCCAACGGTGACAGAAACATAATGTCTGGATGAGGGAACCAAAATTCCAAGCGTTGAAGAAACTGTCAATGTACAGGCGGTACATGGACAACAAACGGTACATATTGATGAAGGAACGGTACATACACCCCAAAGAGAAAATGTTGAAACAGAATCAGTACCCAAGGACGGTACATCAAAAAAGGGTAAGAAGAACTACCTAAAGAAGAATAAGGTACTTCTGCGGGTAGAAGGATAAAGAGAAAGATATCAACTCGCAAGAAAAGTCTAGCAAGGAAAAGGAGAAAGTTATCTAAAGAACAAGATGATAGTTATAGTGATGATGATCATAGGAAGTATCTAAAGATAGTTGAATTTGAGGATCAGTATGTAGATACAGAAGTTCTAAGAAATAAAACATCTATTGTTAACTGGGAATGTAGAATCAACAATGGAGTGAAGTCCCATGCTATCTATAGGGCTGATTGATCACATAGTTATTATGAATGGTTGGAGGATGTGCTACATATCTTTGATAGATAGGACATACATGAGTTATATGAAGCTATCAGAAGAGGTAGTGGAGGAAATCTAGACAATCAGAAATGGTTTTACTTGCTGTGTTGAAGGTGATGTATGAAACACCAGACAAATACAAGGAAGATTTCTAGAAAGGTCGAGAGAGTTGGATTCCTACAAAGTGGAGATATTATAGATCATGTGGTGTGCATGTCATAAAAATAAATGATGTCACTTATTGTCTATTACAAGAAAAAAGGTAACCCTTTGAGAGAAGAGTGCTAAAAAGGTTGTTGAATCTTCAATTGGAAGTTTTAGAAGAATCAACAAGTGCTTTTGAGTTGATAAGGTTGATCAAGCAGCAAATCAAGGATCTTGAGAGAGAAGAAGAAGCCAAAAGAGAACTTTAAGTGTTTGGCTTTTAGCTACACTTCATAAATGGTAATCAGTTCACCATGTCTAATCAACATAAGAACCGGCTAGTCCATATGTAAACGATTTATGGTAAAGACTTATCAAATCCGTTGATAGTTTGCTAAAAACTACATGGTCATTAACTCACCATGCTTTATTGCAAAGAGTTGCCTAGTCCAAGAGCAAACAACTCTAGGTAAAGACATCTCAAATCCGTTCGTGGTTGACAGTTTACCAAAAACTTATAGGGTAATCAGTACACCTTATTCTTTATGAATAAAGTATTGGCTATTTCAGAGCAAACAGCTAACTGGTAAAGAATAATCAAATCCGTTGATGGATGGTGATTTGCCTAAAATCATGATGCCAATACATATTGGTTTATTGCTAACTGTCTTATGCAGGTAAGTTGAATACAAGATGTTGCAGCAAAGATTTAAAACTTTGCAGTCTAGATATTAAGAGCCACTCTCTCTTATATCAATTGTGAAGTCAAAAATTGTTGTAGAAAGAAAAGAATGTTAATGATTCATTACACAGAAGATCATACTTTGAAGACAAAGATGAGGTTCATACAGAAGATGAAGTTCATTATACCAGAAGAAGATGTACAAGGTGTTTGAATGCATTCTGTTGGTACAAGATTGAAGACTGCAAGTCCTACCCAAAAGAACAATGAGCTATACAAGCTATATCTAAAGACATAAAGACGCATACATTCAAGACAGAGAAACAAGAGGATAACAAGTGATCATTCATGTTTAGGGGAGGATTGATGGAAATTATTTGTATTTGTACCCAGTACCATTAGTTTTATACCAAATACCGTTAGTTATAGCAAGTACTGTTAGTAGTAGCGCGGTACATGCAAGTACCATTGGTTGTAATGTTAAGTACTGCTAGTTTGATAAGGATAGTTATATCTTAGGTAAAGATATAGTTATTATAGGAGTATATCGTGTGTGATATACGTATCCTAATAGAATGTTCTAGAGTTCCTTGTAAGTATAAAAGGAACAAAGGTATGTTGAGTCTATTGTACCTCAACACAAAGTTTACGATTAATAAAGAATCAAATAGTTAGTAGATCTCTGTTCTTCTTAGCTTTGATAAGTTAGATTTCGCATAACTTATCTAGGTTTAGTAAGAGTCTCTCGCATGCTCTAGTTTATTTACAAGCTATAAGTACAATCCTTAACTGTTAGCCTCAAAATATTGAGTCAAACAAGAATGTCCGGTCATATGTTTTTATTGTAACATTTATTAGAACGTTGTAATAGTTAGTTAAATAGAGCTTAAAAGGCCTCTTTCAAGGTACTAAGCATTTTATTCAAGCCCGGCCCAAAAAATATAGTCCATTAAAAGCCCACATGTAGGCGGACTATATAAGACCCTTCTAGCATGTTAGAAGGGTTGGTATTTCATTTTTCTAAATCTAATTTCACATAGTTAATCATCTCTCTCTACTTTGTCTCTCTAGAATTCATCTATTTTCATCTTTATTTCTTATAATCTAACCATGGTAAAGTGATTAATATGGGAACAACAATTGGTATCAATTGCCACGAGGTAGATTAGTGATTTGGTTGTGTTTGTTATATAAAATTCATGGGTTTATAAAAAAATTTCGTGTTTTTCGCCTTGAATCTTTCCTAAAATCTCCTACATAGTTTTCGTAAGGATTTGTGATACTTGTTTTGGTGATAAACACGTAAAAGTTTCATCTTTTGGCTTGGTTTTAGGCTAAAAACGTGAAAAACAAGGTTTTGGGTCGATTTACTTTAACTTCGGATTATTGGCCATATTCAGGAATCTTTGTATTCCGAAATTAAGTGGATTCCGGATTTATATTTATTCAGGATTTGGGCTTTGGGATTCCGGAATTTAGTGTTATTCGGGATAGAGAATTCCGGATTTACGTCTTAATATTCCGAATTTAAGACTTAGAAATTTTATTCCGAAATCTTTGAGGGATTCCGGATTTATTGAAGCATTCCGAAATCTTGGGTATTCCGGATTTATTGAAGTATTCTGAAATCTTGTGGGATTCTGAAATCATTGGGATTTCGCAATCATAGGCATTCTAAATTCTTTGTTACTGATTCTGAAATCATTGAAGTTACAGATTCCGAATTCTTTGTTACTAATTCTGAAATCATTGAAGTTACAGATTCCAAATTCTTTGTTACTCATTCCGAAATCATTGAAGTTACAGATTCCGAATTCTTTGTTACTGATTCCGAAATCATTGAAGTTACAGATTCCGAATTCTTTGTTGCCTATTCTGAAATCTTTAATACTTCTATATTCCGAAATCTTCACAAGGCCATATTCTGAAATCTTACATTTTTTGTTCGAAGCATTTTTAGACTTAGCCAGTATCTAGACTAGTTTCAGAACATCGTTTCTAAAAAAAGAGTTTTTTGGAGGGAAACCCCTAGTAAAATTTATTTTTTCCTAGACCATTTTTAGGCCATTGAAGCTTTGATTTCAAATTTTGTGGAAACAAAAAAAATTTCGACCCAAAATTCAAATTTTCGGACCAAAATTCAAATTTTTAGGCCATTTTAGGTTTTATTTTTGTCAAAAAATTTCACATTTCAAATTTTTCCCTACTACTTTTTGGCTATTTCTAACTCGATTTCAAAATTTGGCAATTACAAAAATTTTCGGTCTACCGTTATATTGGACTGAGAATTTATTGTCGGACTATGAAAAAATCAGAAATTTCGGAATTTTAACCACAACCCACTCACACCATATCTACTTAAGATCCGAAGTCATTTCATCAACTAAGACACCATCATCATGGAAAAGAGCAATGAGTGTTCAGATGTGACAACTCTCGAGATGGAACGATTACAACAACGGACACGATTCATGAGAGATAAATGCATGGAAAGTTTGAGAAGACTTCAATCATGGTTTGCGAGCCTTTCAAAAGTCCTGCTAGACTTAGGTGAATCTACTGGCACGTTCATAAGAGCATTCACATAAGCCATGGAGACACTTGCGACACAACTTATCAAAGAAAGACTTTTTGGGAGTGAATGCAAGATCGCCTTCACTAAACTCAAAACGACATTTGAAAAGACCTTTGATTCAGAATTCCTCATGTCTCCGAGTACACATCGATGCTTCATGAGACATCATACAACTGCTCAAACGTTCAAAGACTTGATCCCATGTAACATCCAATCCATTGCAACCTATGTCCACATAACAATAATTCACTAACAAGAGATAGATAAAAGGTTCAAGGCAAGTTGTGATACAATATCAGGTCATGTGAATGAAAGGTGACACATCACAGAACACAAAGCATGGTACGCATAATGATAATACCATACATGGGACATAAAGCAGCAACACTGGCACACAAGGCATCAGTTCTGAGACTGTCTCAACAATACACCTTCCTATGATAATGGCCCTGTCTTCGACTCTGACCCATTGGAAGAGGTACACAATGATGAATATAACGTGTTTGCCAATGCTAATACGCATGAGCAGTGTGATCAAACTCAAACCGTTATTGACACATGTATGATGGAAAAGGTTGATAGCAGTACCACACCCGATTCATCTAACATGTGCAATAATGAGTCTGAGGATGATCAACATGCAAATGAGTATGATGATGATGAGGAGCGTATTGCGCTTGACAATTTAATTGCTACTTTACAAAAAGATGTCAAAGAAACTAGAAAGAGTCAAAAGAAATTAAATAAGGCAAACGCTACACTCACTCAAAATTTTGAAGAATGCAAAGCTGCTCTAATAAAATCTAGTGAGACCATCGATAGTTATCGAGCTCAGCTTCTTCAAAAGACCAACGAGATTGAGGGGTACAAAGGGTGTTTAATTAACAAGAAAAAGGAAGATGTTGACAAGAAATACAACGAAACTCTTAAGCTTTTAGAACAAGAGAAACGTAATCATAACTCCTCTTTAAGTACCGAACGCTATAAAACGTATCTTGCTACCACTAAAGTGAATGAGCTAACTCAAGAGAACACTTTTCTTCAAGAGGATAAAACTAAACTTGCTAATGAAAAGAACACAGTGGTTGAAATGTTGGAAAAGGATTTCAAAACTAGACAAGCGAAAGACATCGACAAAATGGTGGAACTTGAAACTCAAATTGATTTTTATAAGAAAATTGTTTATAAACAAATCAATCAAATCAAACCATGAGAATGTTGGCCCCTCGTTAGTTTTTCAAGGGTAGACCTAGTTTTTCAAATCCTAAGTACCTCGAGCAAGCTCAATCTGAGAATCAACACCTATATCTTGATGAGTCTCAATGGACCGATCTTGATTGCCTTATCGTTAGGCTCGATAGTGAAGAGAAAAATGATTTGGAAGAAGTGAGTAGATCAAAAGTTAAAGAAAAAATATGTTAAGCCATATAATTATGCTTATTAAAACAGTCTTTATGGTCTTTTCAAACCGCAAACACAAAAGTCTCGTGAGCAAATATTTTTCGAATGTGAACAAGTAAGAATAAAATGGAGATAAATTTTTGCCACTAAGAAAACTAATGTTTCAAAATATATTGAGTACTTGCCGTACAAAGATTCTTTAAGCAAGCACTTAGTCTTCTTCTTCAAAACATTAACAATTTCAAAAGTGTTGTAGATGATGATTGGGCACGACGTGAACGATCTAAAGGCAATAAGGAAACTCCTCACGATATAACTGTGCTTGTGAAAACTATTTTGATTCCGCTTGCGGATAGAATGAAGAAACGTGCTTTGGAATTTGAAACATTAATTATGCAAAAATGTTTGACGATTTGAAATATGTGGAATCTCTTGAAAAAGAAGTTGACGATCATCAACCTGAAAGAGACGAGTTTTCTACAGCATATGATCTACTCTTACAAGAATGTATCTCCAAAGATATTTTGTGTGTTTCTCTCACATCTTGTGCAGATATAGACGAATATTCTGATGTTGCATGCAAATATCTTGATAAGATCAAAGAGTGTGAACGTCTTGAAACTGAGCTTTCGAGACACAAAGATAATGTTGATCAAAAAGCTTTTGCGTTAATTCAACATCGATGTGATTTTCTTCAAAAACATTGTCATTCTCTTGAACTTGCTTTGCAAGCCAAAGTCGAAAAAGGTCCAAATGATAATATCTTGCAAGTAAAACTTTCCGCATTGTGTCGAGAACTGAACAAAAAGAGTATGGAAATTACAGACTTGAAAGCTCGGTTGCAAGAAAATGACATAGCGATAGAAGAGTTGAAGAAACTCGTTGCCAAAATGGGTGGGAAAATTGTGGAACCTAAAGTTGTGAAACCTGTTGTTCGACAACCCAATGCTTACAAGGTTCCAAAGCCATATATCTTAGGAAAACCGACTCCAATTCTTCTCATGTAAAAACTAGGTTACCCCCTAAGACTAATGTGCAACCAAGTGTTCCAAAACCATCCATATCACCCTATGTCCCTCCATTTAGAAAGCACACTGTTGCTAAATCTAACCATATGAATGCACCTAGAGCACTTCTAGGAATACCCCCAAGCGTGTGACATTTGTGTCCACAAAGGAATCTGTAGGTTCAAATGACTTAGTTCATACCAACAACCTAGAGGATGTTAAGCAAAAAGGGAAGCTTCAAAAAGAAAACACCATGTATTCAAAACCTAGTGCACCAACAACTGCTAGAGTTCAACACACTCCTAATGGTAGTCAACCAAAACCTAGGATCCCTTCCCAACAACCTAGGAAATGGCAACCATCCATGAGTACTCATGTACCGAACACTACGACTGAACGATCAACAAAGCCTATGTACACACAGACTTTCGTGAATTCCAAATTCCCCGTATGCCCCACTTGCAAGAAGGGCATTCACAATGGAAACCATGATCATTGCATTCTACAATACCTCTCTGAGGTTAAAACTCGTGCCTTTGCACAAAGAAAGAATGTAGAATCCCATAAGACAACGTGGAGATACAAACCCGTCGTAAAGACAAGAAATGACAACAAATCTGAAACATGGATGAAAAAAGGACATAGTTTCTCTCCAAAGAAGTCCTCCTTTGTGCAAGAGAAAACTACTCCTAAATCTAGCCTTCAGTGGAAACCAACGGGCAGGATCTTCAAGGACGTTGGTCTTAAGTGGATTCCAATAGAGAAGAGTGATGAAACCTGCGCCAGCACTAATGCTACTATTCTACACGTTGAAAAGGAATTTGTTACTCCTAATACTAGTATTTGTGCAAACTCTTCTTCATTGATTGCAGATGCCTCAGCGGATTCTGAACCCACTTCTTCCTCCAAGGGTTCCAATTCTGTACATTCGATATCACCTTCTTCTATTGTACAAATGTCTATTTTTGATTATTTTCGAAAAATTTGAGAAAACACAAAAATAAAATAAAATCTAAATAGCATTAGAAAATCCAAATAAAAATGGAAAAACTTTTCAAAATACCAAAAATATTCTTCTCGACATGTCTTTCAGTATCGATAATATGGACGCTCCTAGAAATGTCGCTCAATAATTACACGGGGGTGTACATAAAGCTCGAACGAAAGTTGTAAATATTTTTCAAAACATGTCATTTCAACGATTTACAATTACTTCAGATTGTGACTCGTGCCTCAAAGAAAGGAAAGTTGATCACGAATGATAACTTATCCTTAACAACGGGAAAAGAAATTTTCTCGGTCATGAGCTCTAATTAAAAACATTCAAAGTTTTTAAGCTCATGTAAACGACTTACAGTTAAATGTCAGACTGTAACTCGTAATTCAAATAAACGAAAGTGTATCTTTAAAGATAACTTATCCTAACAAACGGGTTGAGCAATCTATCACGGTATGAGCTTGTCACAAAACATTCAAAGTTTTGAGCTCAACACAATGGCTTGTAATCACTTTCAGATTGCAACCCGGATTTCTATTCACGGGGGAGTGTACGATTTAGTGCGCTTATCCTCAGCAAAAGAAGAGAAATCTTCTTACACTTGAGTGTATTCGTCAAGACATTCAAAGTTTATGCTTTAGAAATACCATGTCGCAAAAAAGAAATGGTTTTCAAAAAAGCGTTGAACATAACTTTTTCAAGAGTTTTTCAATGATTATTCAAAATCTTTCAAAAATTGTGTGTTCAACAACTCCTATCCTCAAAAATCGAAATGTGGATCACATCCTCACAATGACAATTCAATTGGATCAATTTTTAAGTGGGAGCGTTCAAAATAATTCATGCTAGTAAGACACATTTTTCTCCCGAAGAGTTTTAAGACTATTTTTCGCGATATATTTTAATCAAATTTGGCATCTCTAATATCAAAAGATTTATATATTAGAGATAGGGGAGAAAATGTGATTAAAATGTGATCTATAGACTCAAGCACTTTAACTCTTACCCACATGTGCGAAACACTTTCGATTATCGATGCACATGTGAAGGGGGAGCTTTTCTGAAACGACAAAACTAGCAAGGTGTTAAATGTTTTTCAAACACTTTGTTAGAATTTAAAGTGGTTTATGCTTACGATCAAATACCCACAACATCTTTAATCCATGACGTTATTGGTGTCAAAAGGGTGGTTAGGATTAAGTCCTATGATCCAACCAGAACCGGAGGGATCTTCCCAGGGACAATACAATAGATTATTAGAAGTCCTTAGGAAAGATGGAGTAGAATGTGAACGTAGCTGAATGCCGACTAAGTACCGATGCTAGCATTGGAACAATCACAATAAGGTGCTAGTAATGATGTCTTGGTAAGCATTGAAGGGGTTGAAGAATGAAAAGAAATGTAAGGATAAATGGTGTAAAGAAAGAAGCCCTCCATACAACTTAGGCAGAAACCGAGTCAACACATCATGGACCCAGTGATGTAATGCACAACCCTCCCCAGCTGACTCAGGCTTCTCTCAAAAGAAGTTTGTTTTATTGTCACGAAGATCAACACGACTTCTATTGAATTTCTCACTTCGAGATAGTTGATATTGAATAAGTGGCATCTGCTCCAGCCTCCGACCACTAAACGTGCACTAATCGAGTCTATAGCCAAGAGATCAATCAAATCTCGTTAGGACACACGGAATGAGGAAGAACAGAGTCCTACGCCATATCCTTACTATATTGCTAGACCACTCATAGTGATACTACCTAGTATTCACAATGATGAGTGGAAATCCTTCCAGTGTTAACATCAAACAACACTGCGGTAGGTCATGTGTAAGTTTTTTTGTGAATTGAACATATGTAAAACTGAAAAGCAACAATGGTTTGTTTCTTTATCGATTCAAACTCGTTTCAAGTTTCTATGCAATATCTTTATGGTATTGCCAGAACATTCAGAGTGATATTCATTAATATTCACAGTGATGAATGGAAATCCTTCTAGCGTCAACCTCAAACAGCGCTACGGTAGGTAACTTGCGAGATTCTTTATGAATCAAGCTTGTGTCAACTGGAAAGCAACAATGGTAAGATTCTTTATGAATCAAACTTGTTCCAGGAATTTGAATTGACGACTTTAATCAAGCGGATATCTATCCAACTGATTCACTCTTTATGTTCGTAGTCTTGCTTTGAGACGGTCGAGTAAAGAGAATGGCTAGTACTGTCGTGAAATCCTGTCAATGAGGTTCTTAATTGAATATACCTAATCACAGGTACGATATTTAATATCATCTAACGGTCTTCACCGACCGGAGGTAAAACGCTACTAATTTAGGACGAATGTAAAAGCCATTCAGTCTGTGTCTATGTTTTGTCTCAAGAAGGTGGCGTTACAGTGTACTCAGCAAAGTCAAAGATTCAAAACCGCATACTCATGCCCAAAGACATTCAACAATCAAGAAAGCTAAAGACTTCCGCAACTCTGATGATCAAAATCTTCTTTATCAATTAATGTAGAGGAATGACCTCTCTTCAAAGGAGATTGTTAGCAAGCTTTCAAGATGGTGGAAAGTATGAGCATGTGGATGAAGACACAAGATTGCAAGATGGCAAAGACAAGTCAAGAATGATTTGAAGATCTCAAGATAAATGAAAAGTCGAAAGGCAACGACAAAGGCTCAAAGATCACAACATGAAGGAACAAGACTAATATTACACGTTCAAGACTCATTTATGACGAGATTAGTAATCTCCATAAATCTCCAAATGTCGAAGAGGGATGACCTCACATCCGGGGAGATTGTTAGCCTCAAAATATTGAGTCAAACAGGAATATTCAGTCATAGGTTTTTATTGTAACATTTATTAGAACGTTGTAATGGTTAGTTAAATAGTCGTGACATTACGGGCTTGATGGCTAGCTTAAAAGACCTCTTTCAAGGTACTAAGCATTTTATTCAAGACCGGCCCAAACAATATAGTCCATTAAAAGCCCACATGTAGGCAAACTAAATAAAGACCCTTCTAGCATGTTAGAAGGGTTGGTGATTTCATTTTTTTAAATCTAATTTCACATAGTTATAATCTTTCTACTTTCTCTCTCTAGAATTCATCTATTTTTCATCTTTATTTCTTATAATCAACCTTGGTGAAGTGATTAATATGGGAACAACATTAACAAGATTACGATCTATTAATTGGGATCAACATACCGAGATATATAAGATTTAAGGTATTGGAAGAAGTGAGCTCTTAAATGATTGGGCTTTACACATGCATAAGACTATATATAAAAATAAAAAAAACAAGTGAGATGTATTTTTTTACTTTATTGTGAGTTTATTTCTTAAGATCTCCATTTTCCCAATCTATACCCTTTATTTGTTATTTTTTTAATTTTTATAATTTTGTATTTGTTATAAAATTGTGAAACTGAAAATGCGAAAAACAAATATTAAATTTTTATGAGTCAAAAATATTAAACTGACAAAAAGCACGAAACAAAAGCTGATAAAAAGTTAATTTTGAACTATAAACAGTGGGAAAAAACAAGTGAGATGTAGTTTTTGTATAATTTATTGTGGGTAAGAGGGGTATTGTCATTCTCACAAGTGGCATTAAAAACATAATTAAAAATGTTTTAGGAGTTAGAATTGATATTTCTTTCTGTAACTTGTGTTCATGGACAATGTACACCACCACTAACTTTGCATTAAGAAACAAACTTGATGACTTAAAAATCAGCTCCCATTTTGAATTTAAGTGGTTCACAAAACGGTTGATTGAGTGGGGGAACCCACAAGGTGGTTTGTCAAGAAGTGAATCGATTTTCCTTCGAATGCCACGTTGATTGGTCATGTCATTTTCGGTTGTGACAATATAGCAGACTAGATGATCATGACATGGTCCATGCTCCATACGCATCCCTCCTTCCCTCCCATCTTATTATCGTTTTTAGAAAACGCAATTGTTGTTTTCATTGCATAATTATGAACGTATAATACGTAGTTTTAATAATACGTAGTTTTATATGTGATGGGTAAGGATTTAGTGAAAAAAACTTTAAAATTAAAAAAATAAAAATAACTACAATCACAGTATATAGTTTGGTTATAAAGTGAAAACGATAACAAAAAATAATATAACAAATTTAGACAGTCGAGTGCCGTGACAAAATTTCAAAATCTATGGTTACCAATTTTTAATTCCCTTGAAAACGTAGTGAAAGAGACATAAACCTATTTTTTTTAATAATTATAATCTAATTTATTATTTTAAACCGTCTTAAATTAATAATGTATATTTAAAAATAGACAAAAAGTTTAGATTCAGTTTATTATATCATGTTTACTGTATTATTATAGATAATAAAAAAATTATAAATTATTTATTTAAAAATAAAATTGTTATTATATAAAAAAATAAAAATAAAAAGTGGATGTCTTTTATAAATGAACTCATAATATAATTATATAATTATAAGAAATATGGAGTAAAAGAAAACATTAGTTTGACATTTTGACCCGACCAAAAAATAAACATTTCCACTCGAATCTTCAATTTAAACTCGAACCATACTCGAAATTTAATTGATTCTTAGTATTCGAATCTCGTTCGATACGGTACCGAGACTAGAAAATAAGGTGAAAAAAAATACAAGATCATTAATTCGATACGAGATCGACACCAAATCAGAAAAATTCCGAAAAAACATAAAAATACTAATTTTCCGATACTGATACCGATACGTGTACCGGTACCGTTATTTGAATCTCGTTCTATATGAGACGGTATATAACTTTAAAAAAAAATAACAAGCACTAAATCAAAACGGATTCGAAACGGGATTAGAACCGGGCTGATTACCAATAAGTTAACTGAAAATACAACACCATCATAATAATTGACACTTTTTACAAGTTATAACACTTGTTATAAAACCCCAAAAAAATAGTGAACCTCAGTCGATCACAATAACCAAAAATGGCAAGCCAGTTAACGAAAATAACCCGGATGATCTCAACCCGAAGAACATGCATTTGGGGTCATCATGGATATTCATTATCATCATCAGCAGCAGCAGCTGCATCAGTTGAATCAGAGCCATTGTTTTCAGGTTTGAAAGATTACGAAGAGTATAGGAAAAGAATGAATGGTGGGATCACCCATAAAGCTCTTTTGGTTGATGCTGTTGGTACTCTTGTTGTTCCTTCTCAACCCATGGCTCAGGTTTCTTCTTGGATTTTATTATGCTTCTTTTTCTTGGATCTTTCTTTCTTTCTTAATACGAGCTTCTTTCCGCCCTTATATTTGTCTACCTCTGTATTTGTATTTGATGTGTGTTTTAATAATTTACCACTTTTTAGTGTTCTTATAGTACTAATTATCTTTTAACAAGTTTTATAAAGTCTTTGATAATGGTTATTGGTAGTTAAGGATCCATGTTGGATTGCTTTCGCCTTGGCGTTACAATAAAAAAAATATGATTACTCTATTGATCATCATCTTTGTTCATTGTAATATTAATAAAATTGCGTTCAAATCTCTATCTCTATCTCTACTACTTATAAAGACTGTTAAAATCTTGAATCTTAAATTTTGAAACTTATATTAATGTAGTTTGCCTAAATTAGGGGCAAGTACCCCTTAATACACCTTAAGCTTTTGTTCAAATTCTAAACGTGAAATTTATAAAAATAAAACACGATTTTTGTATTCAAAAAACACACACTTTGCGTCAAGGTCGAACTAGAATCACGATTTCGCAAGTATAGTTATTTGCCACTATACACCGTTGCTTTGTGCCGGTATTTGTCTAGTTTTTTAAATTCCAATATTTTCACATATGTTCTGTTTTGGTAATGGTCATTATCCTTTTTATTTTATTTTATCAGTTTTGTTTGTTGTTGGTTTTGTATTGTGTTTTGAGTATTCTATTAATTTACATGAAATGGGTTCCCGGACCACTTCATATAATAACTAGTTGCACGTGAGTCCGGGACCTGTTGCAAGTACGGAATACCTGAAATGGAAGAAAGAAAAGTTGAAGTAGCGAGCTTTACTAGTTAGATGTGTTAGTTGAACCGTTTAACTAAATTTGTTAGGGAGTACTGAATTTGGTTTTGTTTGTAGATATATAGGCAAATTGGAGAGAAATATGGAGTGAAATTGAGTGAAGATGAGATTTTGAGGAGATATAGGAGAGCTTATGAGCAACCATGGGGTAGATCTCGAATCAGGTAACTTCCTTGTTCTAAGTATGCATTTATTTGATTTGTTTATTAAATTTTGATTTGTAGTTAATACTGTGTGTGTGTGTGTTATAATGGTTGGGTTATTTTTTGTTTTTACTAAATTTGTATATAGATGTTAGAATAAGTTCATTTGATATAGATGTGTGGGTTATAAGTTTGCTTCATGATACAAATGTAGATTAAGTTAGTGTTACTTTCTGCTAAGCATTTGTGTAGTATTTCTTAAGATGCCACTTGCAGACTTATTTTCCTATTGTGGAACTATCTTTGTTTCCGTTTAAAATCATGGTAGATACGTTATACGCTCTAGGAACGCAATAGAGGAACATATGTTTTAGATATTGTGTCTTAAAAGTAATTATCTGATTACTGCGATAATGAGTTTCTAGTGTGGCAATATATTAAAACAGATTTTGAGGATACGGGGTGAAGTAATCAGGATAACAGTGTAGGAGTAGTAGCTGCAAAAAAAACTTAGTTTGGTTAACTGTTTGTTTTTTATTTATTTACACTTAAATCCTTTAAAATCAGATTTAGACACTTTGAACAACTGATTATGTGACTATTGCGACTTCTGGTAACTGAAGCATATCCAAACACTACCTTTTGGGACCTTTCTTATTATAACTGATCATCTGAATATGATAATTACAAATCACATAATCACTTCTTTTTTTATCTTAATATTTCTGATCACAATTGTTATCTGATTACTTCTGATTACAGTATCTATCAGAATGTGTCTTTAAGAGAGTTATTGAATTCCTTTAAAATAGGAGCCATATGATGGGTCTTTGTATAAAGAAGACTGCTATTTTGACTGTTCAAAATAATATCAAATATTAAAATTCTGCCTAGATTATTGAAATTTAGCAAATGATTGCAAAAATTGATTTCCGAGTTTTGTATTTTAAAAGCATAAAACTAAATGTAAGTGTCATCCTTTGTTCTCTTAAATGCAGATATGTAGATGATGGAAGACCTTTCTGGCAACATATAGTTAGTTCATCAACAGGTTGTTCAGACTCTCAATACTTTGAGGAGCTTTATAATTATTATACAACAGACAAGGTTTGTTACACTCTAGTCATTTTCCTGTGTTCCTCATACTTAATTGTACATCTAATATTGATTTTGTTTCCCCCAAAAGGCTTGGCATCTTTGTGATCCAAATGCTGAGAAGGTGTTCAAGGCTTTGAAGAAGGCTGGTGTAAAACTTGCAATTGTCTCTAATTTTGACACACGATTAAGACCTCTACTGCGTGCTTTAAACTGTGACCACTGGTTCGACGCCCTTGCTGTTTCTGCTGAAGTAAGTGACCTATACTTGATTCTATAAAAGGGTTGATTTGGGTTTTGCTGTACTTCTGACGGGTGGAATGGGTCTAGATAACGATTTAACTGTATACATAAAAACCTTATACTTATTAATTAAGGCCAGATTTTTTTGTAATCATGTTTCACGTATTTCTTTGTAGTTTTTTCAAGAAAGTGTTTTGAGGGTTGGCCCAACCCGTGTTTAAAGTTACCCAATTTGGCTTGTTAGTTGTTACCTTATGCCACATGTGACCGTATCTACTTGACATCTATGGGTTCTATTATTTCTCAGTTCGTTCAGATAATCACAATGGCCTGTTTGTTTAGGTTGCAGCAGAGAAACCAAATCCTATGATATTTTTAAAAGCATGTGAGCTATTAGGAGTAGAAGCTGAGGATGCTGTTCATGTAGGCGATGACCGTAGAAATGATATTTGGGGTGCCCGAGATGCCGGCTGTGATGCTTGGCTATGGGGAAGTGATGTTCATTCTTTCAAAGAGGTTAACACATTTTCTATTAATGATTTAATTCATTCTGATTCTAAATTCTATAGTTTTTAGTATAAAATATTATTTCTGTAGCTGTATTTTGTGAATGGTTATTTTGAAATTCAAAAGGATATGAACAAGATTAGCTTGTTTTTAAAATAGCCTATTTTGACCCATCACCGACACACCTATTTTGACACCTCTACATGTTTCATGGTGTTGATCTGGTCTCCAGTTTTGTGGGTAGAGCAAAAACTTGGATCTTGGTGAAACCAAACTAGTAAATTAGGTGTTAGGTCAAACATTTGAGTTCTTATGAGACTATTTGTTCCGTATTGCAGATTGCTGAAAGGATAGGAGTTGAGGTCTGAACAAGAATGAACCCCTTTGATTTGACGAGATGACATTTCAGGCTGTAGACTAGGTTTTTCGTATTGAGATACAATGGTGTATCATATCATTCTGTGGCTACGGTACAATAGGCTATAGTGTTTGATAAATAAGATGCAACTATTGTATTCAGTATTTTGTTTATGTTATGTTTCCTCATCTATGTATATAGTATGCACTTTTTATGTGCACTAGGGTGGTCGTGTATGAAACTAGTTGTGACTCATATATAATAGACGTTTCTTATAGCAAGTATTATCCGGTATGTTTATTTGAATTATTCACTTTTTTGTTCAACATGACTTGGCATGTTTACCTGAACATAAGAAAATCAGGTTTCGTTTTTGTATGACAGCACTGGAGAACGTAAACAAACTATGTTTATGAATTACAATATTAATGAATTCGAACATACATATGTTGTTTAAATATGTCTTTAGGCGTGAACATAACAAATAGTATTTTCATGAATTCAAACACAAATTTGTTGTTCTATGTATAGGTTGGAACATAACAAATTGTATCTACATGAACTCAAGCACTCTCTGGGTGAATGTCTATTAAAGGAAAGTTTTTTTTTCTCATGCCTCCACCTCTAATTAATGTGTATAAACTCATTAGGTGCTTCATCCATATTCTCTTGTTAAAGGTCAATATTACTATTAATTCCCATCTTTTATAATTTTTTTTGATCTGTAAGGCCAACATTTAACAAATACCACGTTTTATTATCCCCAGATTTGCTTAGCAGAAACATAGAAGGTGTACGTTGGAGGGAAGAGACAGAACAACGAAAAGAAAGAACAAAAGAACGTAAAAAGAGACAAAAAAAAGAGATTATAGACGAAGGTATAGAAAGAAGCCATTTCATGTGTTGACGATGACGGAACCCATGCCCACTCCATTTCTTTGTTATCGGTACGTTGATTCTAGAGAAACAGTCAAATCCTAGACTCGACAATTATGTTTTGTTGCATAGATATTGAAATAGACAAAAGGGAAAATACCAGAAATAAATTCATGATCAACGATCTACACATATGCGCGTCATGAAGGCATGGGAGGCAACAATGAGGAAAACACACGCTGCTGCAAAACGTCAAGCCAGCAACATCTTTGGTTCAGCCCATGTTGCTAATGTTGAGGAGGAAGAAGAAGACGAAGTCCATGCTCCAGGAGAGGTATATCACGCAGAACGCTACCTTCCAAATGGAGACTTCTACACGGGCCATTGGTCAGATAATTTTCCTCATGGTTTTGGAAAGTATTGGTGGACAGATGGATGCATGTATGTTGGAGATTGGTACCAAGGGAAGACAATGGGAAAAGGCACCTTTAGTTGGCCCTCAGGAGCCAACTATCAAGGGGAATTCAAAAGTGGGTATATGGATGGAGAAGGGATTTGTACAGGGCCAAATGGGGACACCTATAAAGGGTTTTTCGTCATGAACTTGAAACATGGATACGGGGTGAAGGAATACACAAACGGGGATGTGTATGATGGGGAATGGTGTGGAGGGTTACAACAAGGACCTGGTACATACCAATGGAGAGAAGGAAATTATTACGAGGGGGAATGGAAAAATGGAATGATGTCAGGAAAGGGAAAATTGGTTTGGAGTAACGGGAACACATTTGAGGGATCATGGGAAGATAATATACCGAAAGGTCATGGAACATTCACATGGGCGGATGGGTGTTATTATGAAGGTAATTGGAGTAACGATTCTACAGAGCAAAATGGTACTTATCATCCGTCTTCTGATGGCGGAGATGAACATGCCAAATGGTGTCAAGATCAACTTTATGAAGTTGATCTTCAAGATTGTATAATATGTCCTATTGAGAAGATTCCAATCATGCCATCACAAAAGAAACTTGCGGTTTGGAGATCTACTAAAGGAAATACCAATAGTTCGGCCCAGCCTAAAAGGATGTCGGTTGATGGGAGATTGGATGGGAATGTTGATGTAGAGTTTCATAGAATGCAAATGTTAGAAGATACCGAAAGGATTTTAAAGGCAAGAGATGACGCGTCATTATCATCATCAGCCAATAGTCCGCCATTTGAAGCAAGTCCAATTCAAATACCTACAGTGGTGAAGAAACAAGGAGATACCATATCTAAAGGGCATAAGAATTATGAGCTTATGCTCAATTTGCAGCTAGGAATCAGGTTACAGTTTCAAGTTTTCTATATTAATTTTTAATACAGCCTTTCTGGATTATCCACACTGCGACAAATATGTGATTTATATACTTGTTATACTTTATAGTTTAAGAAAACATGTAAAAGATAATCCTATACTAATTCTTTCAGTCCGTCTCATTAAACTACGTTACATACAGGCATTCAGTAGGACGACCCGGCCCAACTCCATCGCTAGACTTAAAGCCATCAGCTTTCAACCCAAAAGAGAAAGTATGGACAAGGTTTCCACCAAATGGTTCTAAATACACTCCTCCACATCAATCTTGTGAATTCAAATGGAAAGATTACTGCCCACTGGTTTTCAGGTAACAAATTTTACTACTTGTTTGTTAAACTTTAATTTCCGTACATGTAAACTCAATGTTATGAACTCGTATAGGACGTTAAGGATGTTGTTTAAGGTAGATGCAGCCGAATACATGCTATCTATATGCGGAGACAATGCCCTTAGAGAGCTTTCGTCACCAGGGAAGAGTGGAAGCTTCTTTTACCTGAGTAACGACGATCGGTACATGATCAAAACCATCAAAAAAGCGGAAGTTAAAGTAAGATTTTTATATCCTTTTTAGATGAAGAATGATGAAATTTAACTCAAATTGTTGGTATTAACTAATGCTGATCATAGGTTATTCTAAGGATGCTTTCTTCATACTTTAATCATTTTCGCCTCTATGAAAATACTTTGTTGACAAAATTCTTTGGACTGCATTGTGTGAGGTTAGTTGGTGCTGCACAGAGGAAGGTATGCTTTTTAAAGCAGAACTAATTACTAAACCACTAACAACCCGGATTGAGTAGTAGACCAGTGATTTGAATTTGGGTATGCGCCTTTCATTGTATAAAAACGTTTGAGTATCAATGTACACATTGAAGGTGCATGCATGCGTTCATACCCTGACTTCTACTTAGATCCGGATGCTTACACAACCCTCTTGACCAATAAGGTTTATGTGATTTAGGTACGCTTCATTATTATGGGAAATCTTTTCTGCACTAACACCACCATTCATAGACGCTTCGACTTAAAAGGGTCTTCACTTGGCCGCCTTACGGATAAACCCGAATCAGAGATTGAGGCAACAACCATACTTAAAGATCTTGATCTCAAGTTCTTTTTTCGACTCCACAAGACATGGATTCAAGAATTCAGACGGTAAAAGCTATGATATTTGGCACCATCGTTTATCTTTATATAATTTCAAAGTTATTGGTAGAAAATATGTGAAAACCGTGACAAAATGTGTAGGCAAATCGATAGGGACTGTGATTTCCTCGAGCAAGAGAGAATAATGGATTATAGTCTCTTGGTTGGGCTTCACTTCAGAGAACCGTCAGATTTAGTGGCTGTTGGTAATCACGCTTTTCCTTCCTCTGCAAACTTTTGGACTTAAGGATAAAAGCTCTGCCATGTTTTATGTTTTTTCTTTTCATCATTTGACCTATTTGCAGACGATGGCACAATGGATGATTCAGAAGTTGATATGGAAAAACTTCCAGATCCCGGGTAAACATTGCTTTTCTAACAACACGTACTACACTAAATTAGTATTATTTGGTTGTTCATGTTTATATCTATGAAAATTTTGCTTATACAAACTCTAAGTACATGCTTCCTAGTGCAAACAAAAACTCACATTTCTCTATTTCATGACAAAAAATACCGGGTATAAATCTGTTTGTTGGAGGGAAATATCCATAAGGACAAAAATACTTTTTTTTTCGCAGTTTTATAAGAAGACAGAAGTTGCATTGTTTTTTACATTTGTATCATTGCAGGTGTCCGAATTTTCTACTGGGAATTAACATGCCAGCACGAGTCGAAAGGATGGAGAGGGAGATAGAGACAGAGCTACTAGGAGAACCAACAGGGGAGTGTTATGATGTTGTATTATTTTTTGGAATTATAGATATACTTCAAGATTACGACATTACCAAGAAGCTTGAACATGCTTACAAGTCAATTCATTACGATGCTACATTGATATCAGCTGTTGATCCCCGGCAATATGCTAAACGATTTCGTGATTTCATACTAAAAGTATTCACAGAAGATGATTAGATAGCCAAAAAAAAGTTCATACCAGTCTGAAAACAACACGTATGATCGATCTTCCTAGACTACCCTTCTAACTCATTATCTAGATATAAACTCATGTGATATGGGTAGCTAGACTTGTTTTTCTAGTGTACACTGTTTCCATGTAAGCATACTTGGTTGTTGCGCGATACATGTATAAACAGTTAAGTATTTATCTTTCAGCAACATTAAGTAATGTATTGGGAAAACTTTCATGCTGTCATGTAAAAATCGAAATATTTTGTCAGCAGTAAGTGACTGTATATGCACATTTAGCAACTTTTATTGAACCGGCGATCAACATGATTTTTAAAACATTAATTATCTGAGATTGATCTTATCATAAAACATTTTAGAAAATTCGTTCCTATCATAAACTATATATATGATTGACGTAAGATCATAGCGTTATATTGGACCCCGGCCTAATAAGGTAAGAAACAAAGACAAAGGCTGGAACTAAGCCCATCTCATTCTGTCCGCGGAAGGGACATTATAAGACGGATATAGACCCATCACGGTCTCCGTCCGCAAACCATCGATGGACTGAACCAAATGTCAGCGAAGGAAAATCCGGCGGTCATCACGATTACGACAACCACGAGCCCTTGCCCGACAAGGTCTCACTCCGAGCATTAGCCCACTACACTTATATGCGAAAAACTAGGAAACTCTAGCTTTAGACTCTCCTATAAAAATGACCTCTCGTACAACACAAAAGGTACAATTCTATCAATATTCTTAGTATACATGCATACCCAAAATATGTTTATTTACTGGAATTTGAGATCCGTTCCCTATTTGACTTGTACAAGAAATTGTCTCAACTACTTAGTTTAAGTTTAGTGTATGATATGATTCGATAAGAGCTTCAAAGCCCAGTTCGTCAAACAATATAAGCCCAATCCATAGCCCATCGCTTATTTTGCGCTAACAATATCTAAAACGGTAAGAAAACATGCACAAAATTCGCAACTTAGTTTTTTTTTTTTTTTGGAAGGCAAAATTAGCAACTTGTTTTTTTTGAACGGCAGAATATATACGTGTGGTTTCTAGGCACAAGTAAGCAAAAATAAATAGATTCAAAACTAGGATAAATTTTTGTGCAACGTTTTCCAATACAAGCTATCCACTCCAATCTTTAAAGTCGAACAATTTGTGCAAAATTTTCGTGAAAACACATGGACTACCCGTGTAATTTGACTCGAAACAAAGCTGAAAGCAATAGTCACAAGTTCCATGTATTTGTTATTTTGGTCGGTTTTACTTTCTATCATTGTATAATGATATATAGTCAACTGATTAATCCATGCCATAGCTCATAATTTCAATGGAAGATATTTTCTTTGTGAATTTGACTCTGAAAAACAATATTTATGCCTTCAACAACATAAACAAGTATAGTTGACTTAACTGTTCATCTATGCTTGAGATCATCTAGCTCAATGGCTTAACTTAAGACCATTCCATAATTTTAAATAATGACATATCTCGCCTAATTAAAAGAATTGGTAAATCTCGTGTCCTTTATTAAAACCAATAAAATCCTTATATAAGAGTTATTCCAAGATAATGGAATGACAATTAATATGGGTTTAGGCCCATAATAACAATAAATGAGACAGCTAATCAAATTGAAAAATGATAAAACCTACCGCTAATATGTGAACAGCTGATACTCCCCGCAGTGTGAGCGGGAGGTCTTCGAACATTCAGACCAGAGCGAAACTTTAATAATAAAGTTGTGGGAAAGCCCTTAGTAAAAATGTCTACATACTGAAATCACGAAAGGATATGAAGAACACGAACTTGGCCCGAAGCAACAAAGTCACGAACAAAATGAATGTCAATCTCAATGTGTTTCGTACACTAATGCTGAACAAGATTGGTAGACAAATACACAACACTCACATTATCACAATAGACAATGGTAGCAGTAGCTAAAGGAGCATGCAACTCAAGTAACAAATTCCGTAACCACACAGTCTCAACAACCACATTTGCTACCCCACGATATTCTGCCTCGGTTAGATCGAGACAAAGTAACATGCCGCTTGGCAGACCATGACAATAAATTATCATCAAGAAAGACACAATAACCCGAAGTAGACCGACGAGTAACAGGGAAACCAGCCCCATCAGCATCAGTATATGTAGTAAGCTGAGCAGTAGAGGACACATGAAGCTGAAGACCATGATCAATAGTACCACGAAGATATCGTAAAATGTGCTTCAAAGCAGTATAGTGTGGATCAAGAGGGTCATGCATGTACGGGCATACCTGTTGCAAACATAAGATAAATCTGGTCGATTAAATGTCAGATACTGAAGAGCACCAGCAAGACTTCCATATAGAGTAGGATCACTGACAGGGTCACCATCAGAACCAAGCTTGGACTCAGTATCAAAAGGAGTCCGACACGGGTTACAATTCTGCATATGAGCTCGCTTAAGAATTTCCTCTTCAAATTTAGATTGTGACAAAAATAGTCTAGAGGACGATCTTTGTGCAGTAATACCACGAAAATAATTAAGAGAGCCAAGATCTGTCATAGCAAATTCACCGTGTAGGGAAGCAATGATCCGCTGTAAAAATGCTGAAGATGATGTTGTAAGAATAATATCATCCACATAAAGCAACAAATAAGCAATATCAGATCCTCGATGAAATACATATAAAGATGAGTCAGTATTACTATGATGAAACCCGACTCGTGTAGCTAACTAGCAAAGCGTTGAAACCAAGCACGCGGGGCTTGCTTAAGCCCATATAGCTGCAGATGACAAACATAATTAGGTCTGTTAGGATCAACAAACCCAAGAGGTTGATGCATATAAACAGTCTCCGATAAGTAGCCATTAAGAAAAGCATTCTTCACATATAATTGGTGAATAGGCCAATGATGAGCCACAACAAGACTCAAGACGGTACGTATAGTAGCCGGTTTAAAAACCAGGCTAGAGTCTCATCACAATCGATCCCTTGTTGCTGACTACGACCATTCGCCACCAAGCGAGCCTTATATTGACTCAATGATCCATTTGCATTATATTTATGCTTGAAAAGCCACATAGATAAAACAATATTAACGTTAGCTGGACGAGGCACAAGTACCCTCGTACCATTAGTAATTAAAGCATTATATTCGTCTAACATAGCCCTTTGCCAATTGGGGTCACGAAGCATGAACATGAGACGAGGTAAAGGGGATGTAGTAGTGGTGTGGAGAGTCATACAAGTAATTGGTTTTGAAATACCGTCCTTAGCACGAGTGACCATCGGGTGTGTGTTAGATACATTTGTGGGCTAGTTCGTTGAGGACTGGTAGGTCGCGGTAAAGGTGTTAGGGCCTGAGTTGTGGTAGTGGTAGATTGTGTTTGTGGCTGAGGTGTGTTAAGTGCAGGAATGTGCTCATGTTGGTTTGGTAAGTTGGTAATGGAAGGTGTGTGGGTTGTAGATGTGTTCGGACCAATAGGTGATGGGTGTGGAGATGGTGTTTCTGAGGTTGATGGGGTTACACGAGTAGGGATACGCAGAAGGTTAGTGAAAAGAAACTCAGAATTTGGCGGTTGTGTGGGTTTCATGGATCCGAAAGGAAATACATCCTCATCGAAATGAACATGACGTGAAAGTATGGTTTTATTGGTGGAAAGGTCAAGACACTTGTAGCCACGATGATTAGACGGGAAACCAAGAAAAATGCAAGGGGTGGAGCGAGGTTGTAGTTTATGATCAACGTATACATATGGATAGCAAAGACACACGAAGACACGAAGATCATGATAAGTGGGTTGTTTATGGTAGAATCTGGTAAACGGTATTTCATTCTTAATGGCCGTGGAGGGTAATATATTTAACAGGTATGCAGCCATGTTAAGGGCTTCCATCCAATACGTGGGAGGCATGTGCGCTTAAAAAACTAAGGTGTGAACAAGGTTATTAATAGTGCGTAGCATACGTTCTGATTTCCCGTTTTGTTGAGATGTCTTAGGACATGAAAACCGGAATTATATTCCATTTTGGCAAAAAAGGGTATGAAATTGTGAATTATCTAATTCACCCCGGTGGTCACACTACAAGGACTTAATATCAACATTAAACTGCGTATTTACAAATGCACGAAACTCAACAAATTTAGAAAACAAATCAGACTTATGATGCAAAGGATATACCCAAAGATAATGGGAGAAATGATAAAAAAAAATAGCATAGTATTTGATACCACTAAGACTCGGTATTGGGGATGTCCATCCGAGTGAATGATTTCAAATACAGACTCAACACGTGACTCAGAACTATACAATGGAAGCTTAATTTGTTTTCCTAATTGACAAGCATGACACAAGTTTGACTCTTTTGACTTATTGCGAGTAATGAAACGATGTAACATTAAATTACGAAGCACATCGTCACCTGGATGTCCGAGACGTTTGTGTCACGTAGAATGACTAGAAGGCAACAAAGCAAATGGAGTTAAAGATGGTTGGTGGGCAACAGGATAAAGGTCACCGATGCTATCACACCGGAGAAGAAGTTGGACCGTATGGTAATCCTTTACAGAAAAACCAAAGGCATCAAATTCAACTAAAACATCATTGTCTTTTGTAAATTGACGAACATAAATTAAGTTTTTGATTATATTAGGAGTAACAAGGATGTTATTTAAATATAAAAGTTTATGAGGTGTTAGTAAAGAGCTATGTCCCATACTGGTGACAGGTATAGACTGGCAATTGCCAACAAATATAGACGAATACATGATTTGATTACTAAGGGTTGTAAGTATACCTGTATTGGCCGCAAGATGTGACGAGGCGCCTGTGTCCATATGCCATAGCGGGTTTTGAACCGACATACTGTGAAGAGCCCGAGGAAGCATCATAACTTGAAAGCTGTTGGCAAAAGGTTCTGTAGATGTCCCAAAGTATGGAATATGTGACTGTTGGGCCATGGTATAAAGCGGAATTATGTGGTATGTTTTGTGTTTGTGTTTAAATAGGCAATATGGATACATTTTCAAGCAAACAAGAAGAAATCAAGCTTATTTGTGATGAAAAAGACAAAAAAGGATCAAAGATGACAAGAATTTGAAGATGAAGGACTTATCTTGACAACATTCCAAAGTTGAGGGACTTAAAGTGCAATTTGGACAAACTCAAGATTCAAGTCAAACCTGGTCAACTCTAAAGTCAACCAAGTCAAAGGGTCAAATGAACAAGAATGCAAGTTGAAGGACTGAAAATGACATTGGAATGAAGATTATAGCTTACTTTGATATTCTGCCAAAGTCTAAGGGTTAAAAGTGACAAACATGACTCAAATTTGGACATGATCCGTGTGTACAAGATATGGGCCAATCACAATGCAAGAAAAACGAGACAAGGATCGCCAGCTAAGTGGCCAGCTCACTAGCTCATTAAATGAAACGGATCTACACAGTAACTTCCACTATCTTATTTTTGGACCAATAAGAACTTGCCATTCAATAATCCTATTTATCCAATTTGGATAACAATCCGTGTGACACAAATTCATCCAACCACATCAAGACACGTGTCATCTTCTTCTTCAAACAAACCCAGAACGGGGATTCATCTACAATGCGTTTCATGAAAAGGTTTCTACATGAAAAGTGCTCGTTTTTGGATAACGAATTCATCCCACATGCTCAATTAGCTTGAAAGTCAACCAAACAGAAAAGCCCAAATTCAAGTTCATAACAGCTAGTATCAATCAAGAGTATGAAGACACCTGGAAACCTCTAATTGGTGGGAACACGTCACTGACACCCCCTACACTTCATTTCAAGTCTATAAATAGAGAGGATAGGTCTCATTTGTAACAAGTAGAAAAAGTGTGTAAAAACACACACACCTTAAATTTCTCTTACATTTATGTTAATCCTTCAGTTAGTAAACTTCTCTCAAGAGTTTGACACACTCTTGAGAGTTAGTTATAGATTCAGTTAGGAAGTTGTAACCAATTTACCTTCTTTAAATCAATAAAAACTCAAAAACATTCATTTCTTTTTATCATTCTCATTTCAATCACTGAATTCCTTCTATCCTGTTGATGTTTGTGCCATTCATTGATCTTAAATGATTAATGGAGTTTGTTTGAGAGCTTTGGAGTTCACAACACGTTTTCTAGCCAAGATCAGTGATAGGTGTGAAAACACCCATCCTTTTACCACTTAATTCTGGCTAAAGCAAGACCAAAACACGTATTTAATATCATTTGTTTGGAATTATGCGTGGTTTTTGTGTTTATTGTGTTTTCAGAGGCAACCGGATGAATATTGAAGAAAACATGGGATTGCACGGGTTTTATCGAGGAAAAAGACTCAAGACGAAGTCTATTGTCCAAGAGATGCAGAAGATTCGAAGTCATTGTGCCTATTTGAAGATTTATCGAAGAATAGAGCCAAAGATGGAAGATTCATATATGTCGAGGAACTCGAGTCTATAAAACAATAGATTATAAGACGAGTTGGAATAATTCACCGACACTTCTCAAATCCAAAGTGGAAACGTTATTTAAAGATGCGTGAAGACTTAAGAAGAAAGAAGAAAAAGAAGCCCAAATCAAAGCCCAATCAAAAGCCCATCACCACCATACACACGCCTATATAAAGCCCTTACTTCACAAATTTTCACACACTTAGTCTTTTAGGTAGTTTCTAGTTTTAGAGAGAGAAAGTTTAGAACTTTCTCTCACTAGATTTCATCTTTTTCCATTCAAGATCAAAACTTTGTATTACTTTTTCATTAATCAAGTTCAAGTTTTTTATCTTTTAATCTTTACTCTCATCCTTCCTTTTTTTTACTTTTATTGATTTTGGTACAAATCTCGTATGATCCGTGTTGTTCATCAATGATTTGTGCTTAAAAAGTTGATTTCTTTTTATATTTCCTTAAGTTTATACACTAATAAGCTTTAAGATCCTTGTTCTTATTGGCTTATTGGTTGATTTAGCTTATTTTACTTTTAAGGTTTTTATGAAAAGTTCATCTTTTTATTGATTCGATTTAAAAGTTGTTTATTTTGAGTTTAGCAAAGTTGTTTTTAGTGCTTATTTGATCAGTATTTTATTGGATTCGAGTTAGTTTTGGGAGTTAGCTTATTCCATAAGCTTATTTCCTTGGCTTTTTACTCGATTTTGAACCATTTTCGGAAAGGGCAAAGCCCTTTTCCGACCTTGTATTCCGACCAGCAACATTCAACCTTTTCCGATTGAGTCCAATCGGAAAAGGGTTTTGTTTTCCGATTGGTGGCGTTTTGGTTTTCCGATCTGCCCCATTTGCCTATATTCCGATTGGATCTTTTATCCTATATTTCGATTGAATTCAGTTTCATATTCCGATTGGTATAATTCTTGAGTATTCCGATTGATCCCCTTTTGTCCACTTTCCGATCAGCATCCATATTACACATTCCGATCACTCGATCGGAATACATTCCGATTGAGGTAGTTTTCCCATTATTCCGATTCACTTGTTTTGTTTTGTTCTGATCTTACTTTCTTTTAGTCTTTCCCAATCAAGTCATATTTTTACAAAGTTTTCCAAGTGTTAGTTTTTATTGAATGTTCCTTAATTTTTCTAATATAAACTTTAAGTTTTCTAGCATTTATTTTTAAACTCGTATTTTACTTTAATCATTTAAAGCTTTAAGTTTACTCTTCGACACTTGATTTCTTCTAATTAGTTTAAAATAGATAAACAAACCAAACTCCTTTTTTATTAACCAAGAACAAATCATTCCACTTAAAGCCGAGATCAATTCGAGAGGACTGATAGATTAAAAGAGAACCCATACAAAAATCATGTATCAAATGGCGCCGCTGCCGGCTCTTCTCGTTAAGATCAAAAGTTTTTTGTGAGAACTTGGATTTTGGGATCCGTTCCCTGTGAACGTTACTTTTTCACAAAAATTTTCAAAAATCCTAAAAAATATAAAATTTTCAAAAATACAAAAAAAAAATAATATTATTTTTGCTTTGTTTTTCTTTGTTCGTTCTTTTGCAGGTGTATGCGCACTCGATCCACGTCATATCAAGAGCCCGAGCCTCTCGATCACTTAGACATGGCTGGTGTACCACCTCCAAACAATAATAACAACAACAACCCGCCTTTCAACAACATGAACAATAACAACAACAATGAGCCCCTTCCGGATAATCGCCCGATGATTGAACTGCTGCAAGCTCATGTCGATGGCAACATGGATCCAATTGTCATACCTCCAATTGCCGCCAACAACTTCGAGCTAAAATCAGGCTTTATCCAGATGGTCTCCGCTCAACCATTCTTGGGACGAACCATTGATGATCCACATGACCACATCAAGAGATTCTTGCAACTCACTAACACGGTCAAGTTCAGTGGGGTTCCACAAGAGGTTATAAGGTTACAACTTTTTCCCTTTTCTTTAGAGGGACAAGCCCGGCATTGGCTTGCTAAGGAACCGCCACAGAGTATTCTCTCGTGGACGGATTTGGAAACTAAGTTTATCAATTACTTTTTTCCACCCTCTCGTACTACCGCTTTGCGGAATGAGATCATAAATTTTGAACAAAAGTACGATGAGTCGTTCAGTGAATCTTAGGATCGTTTTAAAGATCTTTTAAGAAAATGCCCACAACATGGTTTTACCAAAGTACATCAAATCAATACTTTTTACAATGGTTTAAGCATGAGTGACCAAGATTCACTGAACAGTGCCTCGGGGGGTAATCTTTTGGCTAAGACTTCCAATGCTGCTTGGGATATCATTGAGAATAAGTCTCGGGTGCAAACCAAGAGTGTTAGGACCAATGTCGCTAGTGCTAGCACTAATGACAGCGACAAGCGACTTGACAAAATTACCACGCTTCTTGAATCGCTTGTCACCCACACCGTCAGCAACAACAACAGCAACAACGCTAAAAACGCTCAAGTGAACGCTGTCAGCCAACCTTGTGAGATATGCGGTGGTCCTCATTCTTACACCACTTGTACCGCCACCCAAGATTACCCTGCAGAGAATGTGAATGCGGCATATGGAACCTATACTCAACCTGCTTATCAAGCAAAACCTCAAGGTGACCGCAACTTGCTTAGCTACCGTTCCAACAACTATCTCTCACCACCTGGTTTTAATCCTAACAACCAAAACCAACAACAAAACCTCAACCGCC
This sequence comes from Glebionis coronaria, assembly GCA_025667525.1. Taxonomy (NCBI): domain Eukaryota; kingdom Viridiplantae; phylum Streptophyta; class Magnoliopsida; order Asterales; family Asteraceae; genus Glebionis; species Glebionis coronaria. The sequence goes on from JANFOE010000193.1 coordinate 4,140,755, forward strand.
CTCCTCAACAACAACAAACTCGTACACCATACATCCCTCCTCACAAGCAGCAACAACCACCTCAACGAAACACCCAAGTTTACCAGCAACCTGCTTATCAACCACCCGCATACACTGCTCCTTCCAACCAAACCCCCGCATCACATCAAGACATCGGAACCTACATGAGGACTAACGATGTGATCGTGGATAATCTCCAACAGGAAGTGCGCAACTTGAAAGCAGATCTGATGAAACAAGGGAATGATCTGAGAGCTGATATGAAGAACACTATGGATAGTCAAACAAATGATTTAAGAAACATGATGGCTAGTTTCTTCCACAGTAATCAACCCTCTTCTTCGGGTACTCTTCCGAGTAATACCGTTGCGAATCCAAGAGGGGAGATGAAAGCAATCACCACTCGCAGTGGCAAAGGTACCAAGGAACCCGAGCTTCCTATACCCCCACCGGTGGTTGTGACTAAGGAGAACGAGTCACCTGCTTCCATTCCTCATCCTTCTCCTTCCCCAATTTCTCCACCTCTTCCTTCTACCCCTCCTCCACCCAAGGATGTGAGTGATCCTATTCTTCCAAAGCCTTCCTCTTCTTCCAATATACCTTATCCATCTAGGTTGAGGAAAGAGAAGCTCAAAAGCAAGGACGATATTCAGGTTTCGAATTTCCTTAAAATGTTCAAACAACTGAATTTCAATATCTCCTTCGCTGAGGCTCTCGCTCACATGCCTAAATACGCAAAAATGTTTAAAGATCTTCTGAGCGATAAGGAAAAGCTCCTCGATATTTCCAACACCCAACTTAATGAGAACTGCTCTGCAGTGCTCTTAAGGAAATTGCCAACTAAGCTTGGTGATCCGGGTCGTTTTCTTATCCCTTGCAATTTCCCGAGAGTAGAGAATTGCATGGCCCTAGCCGATCTAGGTGCCAGTATTAATCTCATGCCTCTAAGTGTTTGGAAGCAATTATCTCTCCCAGAGCTAGTCCCCACCAAAATGACTTTGGAATTAGCTAACCGTACGGTTGCTTATCCAGTGGGGATAGCCGAAGATGTCATTGTAGGAGTCGACAAATTCACCTTTCCTGCTGATTTTGTTGTCGTCGACTACGAGATGGACCCCCGTGTACCACTGATTGTTGGTCGTCCATTCTTAAGGACCGGTCGCACTCTCATTGATGTTGAAGCCGGTGAGCTTATCATGAGAGTGGGTGACGATAAAGTAGTCTTCAACATGGGAAAGTTGTCTAAACAGCCTTATTCATATGAGAGTGTTAATTGTATTGACGTTCTCGATGAGGCTTGTGAAGAACACTTTAATGATGCTTGCAAAAGTATTCCTACCTTTCTTCCCAATGTTGAGACCGTGTCCTCTATTGATTCATCATTGTCTCTATTTGGAGATAGTGATTTATTTTGGAACAATCTTGAAGATACCATGGGAGATGTGAATTTAGCTACTAATGATTCTCCCACCGATGGGGATGAACACATGAATTTCTTTGACAATCTTCTCAACGAAGACAACCCTTCTCCTCCATCTCCCACAGTCATTGCTATCGATACTCCGACTTCGAAAACGCCTCCCGTCGAAAATCCTCCGGATTTAGAACTTAAGGAGTTGCCGCCCCATCTCGAGTATGTATTCCTTGATGAAGAGAAGAAGTCGCCAGTCATCATTGCTAAGGATTTGAAAGATGAAGAGAAAACTCGCCTCATCGCCGTGTTGAAGGATCACAAGAAGGCTATTGCGTGGAAAGTTTCTGATATTCGTGGAATTGATCCTCACTTCTGCACACACAAAATTCTCATGGAGGACGACTTTAAGCCCACAATTCAAAGCCAACGAAGGGTGAATCCAAAAATACATGAAGTCATCAAAACAGAGGTTATCAAACTTCTTGATGCGGGTATGATTTACCCTATTTCGGATTCACCATGGGTTAGTCCAATCCATTGTGTGCCCAAGAAGGGCGGAATAACCGTTGTTCCCAATGAACACAACGAGTTGATTTCCACTCGTCTCGTTACTGGGTGGAGAGTTTGTATAGACTACCGCAAACTCAATGATGCCACGAGAAAGGATCATTTCCCTCTACCTTTTATGGACCAAATGCTTGAACGTTTAGCGGGTAATGAATATTACTGCTTTCTTGATGGTTTCTCGGGTTATTTTCAAATACCCATCGATCCCCAAGATCAAGAGAAGACTACATTCACTTGTCCCTATGGCACATTTGCTTACAAAAGAATGCCTTTTGGCTTATGTAATGCCCCTGGGACTTTCCAAAGGTGCATGTTAGCTATCTTCCATGACATGGTTGAACAAACCATGGAAGTCTTCATGGATGATTTCTCGGTCTTCGGGGATTCCTTCTCTTCTTGCCTTGCCAATTTGGAACGTATGCTCAAGCGGTGCGAAGACACTCGCCTTGTTCTGAATTGGGAAAAATGCCATTTTATGGTAAAAGAAGGCATCATGCTGGGACACAAGATTTCCAAAGCCGGTCTTGAAGTAGACCGTGCTAAAGTCGATGTTATCGCCAAGTTGCCTCCACCTTCAACCGTGAAGGGTGTGAGAAGTTTTCTGGGTCATGCGGGCTTCTACCGTCGATTCATCAAAGATTTTTCCCAAATCGCTCGCCCGATGACCCACCTCTTGGAAAAAGATACTCCTTTTATCTTTTCCAAAGAGTGTCTTGAAGCCTTCAACTCGCTTAAGGATAAGCTTACTAAGGCACCCGTCTTAGTTACCCCTAATTGGGAGCTGCCCTTTGAGTTGATGTGCGATGCTAGTGATTTTGCTATTGGAGCGGTTCTTGGACAAAGAGTGAACAAACACTTCCAACCAATCCATTACGCTAGCAAGACAATGACGGGGGCACAATTGCATTATACGACAACCGAAAAAGAGCTTTTAGCTGTTGTCTATGCCTTTGAAAAGTTCCGCCCCTATCTTGTCCTTTCCACCACAATTGTGTATACCGATCATTCCGCGTTGAAGTACTTGTTGACAAAGCAAGACTCCAAACCAAGACTTCTTCGCTGGGTTTTGCTGCTCCAGGAATTTAAAATCGAAATTCGCGATAAAAAAGGAGCAGAAAACCTAACCGCGGATCATCTCAGTAGACTTGAGGATCCTTACCAAGGGGATCATCCGAACAAAGAAATCAATGATTCTTTTCCCCTGGAGACCTTAATGTCTATAAACTCGACTGCTGACGAAACCCCGTGGTTTGCGGACATTGCAAACTACTTGGCGGGTGGAATCCTCGTTGACGGGTTAACATCCCAGCAAAAGAAAAAGTTCTTCAAAGACATCAAGACTTACTTTTGGGATGACCCGTATCTTTTCAAACAATGTGCTGACTTGATTATTCGCCGATGTGTTGATGGACCGGCAGCTTTCGAAATCCTTGATGCTTGCCACAAAGGACCCACTGGTGGTCACTTTGGTCCCAACTACACCGCCAAAAAAGTGTTTGATTCAGGATTTTATTGGCCCACCATCTACCGTGATGCTCACGAGATGGTTAAACGATGTGATGCTTGCCAAAAACAAGGCACGATCACACATAAAGACGAGATGCCTCAGAATTTCATTCAAGAGTGTGAAATCTTAGATGTTTGGGGTATCGACTTTATGGGGCCATTCCCTTCATCTAAAGGAAACAAATACATCCTTGTTGCCGTTGACTACGTCTCCAAGTGGGTTGAAGCCAAAGCCTTACCCACTAATGATGCAAGGGTGGTTTGTAACTTTTTGAAATTGCTGTTCGCTCGATTCGGCGTTCCTCGTGATATTATTAGTGACCGCGGGACTCATTTTTGCAACGATCAATTTGCAAGAGTCATGGCTAAGTATGGTGTCAATCACCGTCTTTCCACCGCCTATCATCCCCAAACCAATGGGCAGGCCGAGATATCCAACCGTGGATTGAAGCGAATTTTGGAGCGTACTGTGGGAGAGCATCGTGCCGCGTGGGCCGATAAGTTAGATGATGCTCTGTGGGCTTTCCGTACTGCTTACAAGACCCCGATCGGTTGTACACCTTATCGTCTTGTGTACGGGAAAGCATGCCACCTTCCCATCGAGCTGGAACATAAGGCGTACTGGGCCTTGAAGTGGGCTAACTTCGACATCAACAAAGCCAGTGATCATCGCAAGATTCAACTCAACGAGCTCAACGAACTGAGGAATGAAGCTTATGAGAACTCGCTGATCTACAAAGAGAAGACGAAGATCCTCCATGACGCAAAAATCAAGAACCGAGAGTTCCACGTTGGTGATCAAGTCTTACTTTTTAACTCTCGGTTGAAGATCTTCTCTAGCAAGTTGAAGAGCCGCTGGTCTGGTCCATTCACCGTCGCCAACGTCTTTCCGTATGGGACCATTGAGCTTTCTCAACCAAATGGGCCCAATTTCAAGGTGAATGGCCAGCGTCTAAAGCTGTACTTTGGTGAGGACATCTCTCAGGAGATGATTCCATCCCTCACCACGTTCCCCATGAACTAATTTTTGGGTCGAGTCAGGCTCGTGACTCGGTTATCAAAAACAAGCGCTCCTCGGGAGGCAGCCCGAGTATCTATCTTTTTATGTGTTAACCTCCTAAGTGTAGGGGGACCTACTTAGGTGTTTGTATTTGTGTGGTGATGTGATTACATGGATAAGTGCACTCTTGGAAACTTTGAAGAACCTTGCTCCCGTGTTATCCGAAATCCGGTTCTATCTCTCAACTATCGTGATTCAGTTTTCTTCATACTCACATTTGAAATTGATCACTTTAGTCGTCTCTTCCTTAACTTGAGTTAACCAACGTGCACAATGTCATAAGTGTAGGGGAGACTTTTCCCACATGCTTAAACATTGAGGACAATGTTTATCTTAAGTGTAGGGGGGACTTCTATCGAAGTTTTAAGTGGACTTTTCCATGAAAATGCCTTCATTTAACCAGAAAATCCTATTTTTCAAAAATTTTCAAATTTTTTATTAACTTTGGCCATTTAGTTGTAATTTTTAAATTTTTATCGTTGCTTTCATATGTATATATCCCGCAATAAGGTCAAATATTAATAAAGTGGTGTAGCTAGTTTAGAAGTCTTTGACATATTAGGCCCGTTGCGTTTATTTTGACTCAACCCGAATAGACTTATCCAAGTTTATTCTAGCTAGTATCCTTAACCATGTAGACCTTAATTGGTTTATTAGGCTAAGTGTCCACGAGTCTCATTACTTGAGATTTTAAATTGTGGAGGACGAGAAATGATAGAGTCAATTATAAGTCGGTATTCTTGCGCAAGCTCACTTGGTGTAATTATTTGCCTATTCTCCCATCACTTGCTAATAATTTATCTGCAATAAGTAAGGTCGTATGATTTGAAAAGTTACTTAGCTTCTAGCCCAAGATCGTTTAAAAGTTGCTCGGTAATGATAAGAGTTCATAGCCAAGGCATAACTTATGAAGCGGGGCGCGAAGATTGGCGAGTCCGAAAAGGCCCTAACAAGGCATGAGGATTCCATTTTATTGCTGAAGATCCAAAAGTGATGTGAAGAACATTATTCCTAAAATCAATATGAAGGATCAAAACTCACGACGAAAAGCAATCAACTCCCATAAAGATCATGGAGAAGTCTATCCGAAAAGACCCTAACAAGGTATGAGGATAAATAGATCCAAGTCCGAAAAGGAGGCGGATCGTTGTATCTCAAAATCCCAATTAGAGATTGAAGAAATAATCATGAAGTCGTGGTCAACAAAGTTGGAGTACCCCTCAAAAGTCTCCAAGTGAAGAAACTCTATTACGATGAGAAGACCATTATCTCAAGAACGTCTCTCAAGATATGAAGTATGAAGTACATGCCAAATATCGGCCCGAGAAAGGTCTCAAATCGCGAACCAAGTTATGCCAAGATATGAACTTTTTGATATCCCGAGAAGCAGTTTTAAGAGATTTTGTCCTTTAGCTAACTATTGATCAAATCGTCCTACTTTGCTTTCAGCCTAATAAACTATCGAAATAAGTCCAAAAATGCATCTTCATGATCATTCTAAGACAAAAATAAAGTATAAGAGATACACCTAGGAATAAGGGAGTTTAAGCATTTAATTAAGCCATGTGTGTAAGTGTTTGAATTGCTAACTTATAATAACAATGATCTCGTCTTTAAGCTTAGTTTGGGGAACGTGAAACTTGAGGGTGATAAATCTTCGCAGCACCGAAGCCCTAATGTAAGTCCTCGATCTCTTTGCAAGTTATTTCCGTCCTTTTGTTTACTTTAAAGTTTTAATTTCACTTAGTACTTTCATCTTCGTTTAGTAATATATTAATAAGGCCAGGGTTGATTGATTGTGAGAAAAGTGTAAATATGCTTTGTCACTAAGCATTGCATGAGGGCATGGCAATGGTTAAGTGTAGGGGATTTGATAGGTGTGAAAACACCCATCCTTTTACCACTTAATTCTGGCTAAAGCAAGACCAAAACACGTATTTAATATCATTTGTTTGGAATTATGCGTGGTTTTTGTGTTTATTGTGTTTTCAGAGGCAACCGGATGAATATTGAAGAAAACATGGGATTGCACGGGTTTTATCAAGGAAAAAGACTCAAGACGAAGTCTATTGTCCAAGAGATGCAGAAGATTCGAAGTCATTGTGCCTATTTGAAGATTTATCGAAGAATAAAGCCAAAGATGGAAGATTCATATATGTCGAGGAACTCGAGTCTATAAAACAATAGATTATAAGACGAGTTGGAATAATTCACCGACACTTCTCAAATCCAAAGTGGAAACGTTATTTAAAGATGCGTGAAGACTTAAGAAGAAAGAAGAAAAAGAAGCCCAAATCAAAGCCCAATCAAAAGCCCATCACCACCATACACACGCCTATATAAAGCCCTTACTTCACAAATTTTCACAAACTTAGTCTTTTAGGTAGTTTCTAGTTTTAGAGAGAGAAAGTTTAGAACTTTCTCTCACTAGATTTCATCTTTTTCCATTCAAGATCAAAACTTTGTATTACTTTTTCATTAATCAAGTTCAAGTTTTTTATCTTTTAATCTTTACTCTCATCCTTCCTTTCTTTTACTTTTATTGATTTTGGTACAAATCTCGTATGATCCGTGTTGTTCATCAATGATTTGTGCTTAAAAAGTTGATTTCTTTTTATATTTCCTTAAGTTTATACACTAATAAGCTTTAAGATCCTTGTTCTTATTGGCTTATTGGTTGATTTAGCTTATTTTACTTTTAAGGTTTTTATGAAAAGTTCATCTTTTTATTGATTCGATTTAAAAGTTGTTTATTTTGAGTTTAGCAAAGTTGTTTTTAGTGCTTATTTGATCAGTATTTTATTGGATTCGAGTTAGTTTTGGGAGTTAGCTTATTCCATAAGCTTATTTCCTTGGCTTTTTACTCGATTTTGAACCATTTTCGAAAAGGGCAAAGCCCTTTTCCGACCTTGTATTCCGACCAGCAACATTCAACCTTTTCCGATTGAGTCCAATCGGAAAAGGGTTTTGTTTTCCGATTGGTGGCGTTTTGGTTTTCCGATCTGCCCCATTTGCCTATATTCCGATTGGATCTTTTATCCTATATTCCGATTGAATTCAGTTTCATATTCCGATTGGTATAATTCTTGAGTATTCCGATTGATCCCCTTTTGTCCACTTTCCGATCAGCATCCATATTACACATTCCGATCACTCGATCGGAATACATTCCGATTGAGGTGGTTTTCCCATTATTCTGATTCACTTGTTTTGTTTTGTTCCGATCTTACTTTCTTTTAGTCTTTCCCAATCAAGTCATATTTTTACAAAGTTTTCCAAGTGTTAGTTTTTATTGAATGTTCCTTAATTTTTCTAATATAAACTTTAAGTTTTCTAGCATTTATTTTTAAACTCGTATTTTACTTTAATCATTTAAAGCTTTAAGTTTACTCTTCGACACTTGATTTCTTCTAATTAGTTTAAAATAGATAAACAAACCAAACTCCTTTTTTATTAACCAAGAACAAATCATTCCACTTAAAGCCGAGATCAATTCGAGAGGACTGAGAGATTAAAAGAGAACCCATACAAAACTCATAATATCAATCAGTCCATTTTTCAGTTCCTGAGTAGCAGTTGTAGCTGTGGTTTGATTTTGTTCAGAAAAAGCTGTTGGAGGTGATTAAATGGTGTATGGTGATGATCTTATGATGTTTTCATAGTTTTGAGTTGGTTCAGCACCACACTCCTCCATCAAAGGAGGCCTAAGCTCACAAGTTTGCTATTTCTGTTTTTAAAATTCCACTAAATTGTTGAATGCATGCTCAATTCTGGTGTAGATACAATTTGTTGTTCTGATCAAGTGTTTTGATTTCGTTTAGTGTAAATCTAATAGACTTGATAGCTTGTTAGTAGTCTTGTAGTTCTTGCATGAGTTTCTTGAATTTACCTTGTTTTTCATTAGTAAAAGTCATTAGAGTGCATTGTGAGTTTAAGCTTGTTAATAAGCTTGTTTTTAGTTCAAACACTTGTATTTTCATTTCTTGATCATGTTCTGATATAAGTCAAAGTTTAATTCAATCTTTTACTAAAAATTCCTTTATAAAAGTTCATTCCAGTTTACATAACTAGTGTTTGGATCTGTCATATTTTTGTAAAACAAGTTGGATAATCTTGTTAAGTTTTGTTCATTTTTCATTAAGTAGTCATTTGAAACAAATTTGGTTAGTTTTGTAGTCAAATCAATAGTCAAACAGGCAGTTGGCTAGAAAAAAGTTTGGGTTCAAGTCTATAATATTGTTCATCAGAAAACTAGCAATTTTCAAGTCCTTGTAATCTGTTCATTTCTCAACCAAATTCATTGAAACAAGTTCCTGTTTGTGTCTTAGCATCCAGGGATTGATTCTGTGCAAGGGAATTATACAGTTTTCAAAATCCAGCTAGAAATCAGCTTATTCATAAGCTCATAGGCAAATGCAAGTTTCTGTGATAATTGAGTAAAGTGTTTTCTTAGATAGCCAAATCCACTTCATAAAACTGGCAATTTTCTTTCATATTCTTGTTTAGAAACTTGTGCTTAGTAGTTTTTGAACTTTTGAGCTTTTTCAACTTTTGGTCAACAAAAGTTAAATAAGCTACATTTCAGCTTAATTTCATTTTCCTGCTTATTCACTTGATCATTTTTCAAAAGAAAAGACATTCCATACTCACATTAAGCTGCTTAACAAGATTGGGCCTAAAAATCTGAATGTGCATGTCTAAATTTCCAGTTAGCTTATTCATGACTGTAGATATGTAAATCTATACTTATGTTTTAGAGAGAAAAAGAGATAGAGAGATGGTGGATTACACACAATTCTAGAGAGAGAAAACCAATGTTTACTATGTGAAAAAGTGAATAACCACACACCCTCTCCATCTAAGGAGAGGGTTTATATACCCAAGCCCATGAGATGGGCTTGGGTTTACATTAGGCCGCCGGCCCATACATTTCATGGGCTCGGTTTTGGGCTTTGTTTAATAAATGTAAATAACTAAACTATGAGCTATAACATGGACTATTGTTGGAGTGACCGATCCTTTCTAATACGTAAAACGTATTTCCAACAATCTCCCCTAAGGGAGGTCACTCCAAACAAGGGCGTTACCCGAGTTACAATAATGAAATAAGCCTAGCATACTATGCTTGTCTTGAGCTCGTAGTCTTCGTCTTTCTTTTCTGGTGAACATGCTGATGTGATCTTTGATATCAATCTTGAGCATTAATCTCTTGCCTTGATCTTGTGCATCCATCACTTGTGATCTTCGCCTCTTCGTGACACCATGTCCCACATACTTATACCTTAGTAATTCTTGAAAGCTTCAGAGTTCGATACAGCGGAAGACTTAACTTTTAGGCTTTCTTGAATTAGATGAGGTATTAAGTGCATAAAGTATAAGCATGCGGGGACGACTTCTTCTCGGATTCCGCAACGCCACCGTCTTCAAATGCCGCAACATAAGTAGACACGAACGAAATGGCTTTGAACATTTCATTCTAATTCGGTAGCATTTTACCTCCGGTCGGTGAAGACCGTTGGACGATATAAAATATCGTACTTGTGGCAGGTAGATTTCATTAAAAATCTCCTTGACAAGATTTCGCGGGTAAACCCGTTCTCTTTACTCGACCGTCCAAAGCTGACTGCGAACGTAACATTTGGATAGTATTATCCGCATGATTGAAGCCGTCAATTCTATTTCCTGGAACAAGTTTGATTCATTAAAGAATCGCACCATCGTTGCTTTCCAGTTGTCACGAGCTTGATTCATATTGAATCTTGCAAGTTACCTACCAAGTGCTGTTTGAGGTTAACACTAGAAGGATTTCCACTCATCACTGTGAACACTAAGGTATCACTCTGAGTGTTCTGGCAAGATCACTTAGATATTGCGTAGAGGCCTGGAACGTGTTTAAATTCAGTTAAGAATTAAACCACTGTTGCTTTCCAGTTATCACAAGTTTGATTCATAAAGAATCGCACAAGTCACCTACCATGAGCTTTTTGATATTCGCTCAAGAAGGATTTCCATCTTCATTGTAAATACTTTCGTATTACTCGGATGTTCAGGCAAGATCATAAAGATTTTGCGTAGGACTCTTAAAATCTTTCTTACTTTTCACAGTGTGTGAAGAAGCAAGGAAATATGAAAGTGTTTCCTAATGAGATATTTGATGATCTCAAATGGCTCTAGACTCGATCGTGCATTTTGGATTTTAGTGATCGGAGGCTGGAGAGGAGTGCCACCATTTCAATACCAATTTATTCGGAGTGAATAAATCAATAGATAACGTGTTGTCTCTGTGTGATTAAAACAAATATCTTTTAAGAGATATCTGAGTTAGCTGGGATGGGTTGTGCATTGCATCACTGGGTCCATGATGTCTGTCTTCAATATCAAGAATCATTAAATAATGATCTTAATGGCATATGTATTGACCCGGTTTCTGCCTAAGTTGTAAGGAGGGCTTCTTTCTTTACACCCTTTATCATTACAATTCTTTTTCATTCTTCAACCCCTTCAATACTTACCAATACGTCATAACTATCACCTTGTTGTGATTGTCCCAGTGCTAACTTAATTACTTGGTCGACATTCAACTACGTTCACAATCTTTCTCCATCTTTCCTAAGGACTACTATTTCTAGCTATGGAATGTCCTTGGGAAGATTCCTCCGGTTCTGGAAGAATCATAGGACTTAACCTATCCTACCATCCTTATGTCACCACAATCTTCATCGTCATGAAATAAATGGGTTTTGGGTAAGTATAATCACCATGAAAATCCATGTTTGATATGCAAATCCGTTTTGCTCCCCCTTAACATATGCCACGATATTCGAAAACATTTCGCATATGTCGGGATGAGCCAGCACATTAAGTCAAACCGTTTGTGATAATATCCCATATTAAATCACATTTTCTCCCCCATATTAAAAATATTAACCCAATCGATGTTTTTAATATCAATTGATTTAATGAAGTTTTATCAAAGGTTTTGGGAAGAAAAATGCAAGTCCATTTTATCTTCATGATATCAAATGTATGAGATATGATACCGATTTGTAACATGATCACATATTCACCATATCAAAAAGAATTGACAAGGTTGGACCTGATTGATGAGAACATCATATGATAAGATCAAATGGTTCTTGTCAGCATATGTTGGTCGCCTCGTCACGTCTGAAGTCATCTCTTGACACTACATGTACGATTGGTATTGTTGTCTTGACACCAACTTGTGAACTTGGCACGTTCGGTATCAAAGATTCTGAATGCTTGACAATTGCTCCCCCTCAATTGTTGACCCGTGTTCTATCGAAAGAGCTGTAGTCGTCGGTTGAGTAGTCGCATCGTCGAGTATGTAGATGTCAATTGTAGATAGCATGGTTGTAGAGATGATAGCTTCATAAAAACAAGACTTCTCTTGTTTTAACAAATAAATGCACTGAGGCGTACATAGATTTGTGTTAGACCAAGTTATAAAGTAAACTTGATCCCTTACAAGGTTTTAAAGTAAACCTTGCCCGAGAAAATTAATTCCGGTTAAGAGCCAATGCTTTCATAAGAAATACTTGACTTTAATGTGAAAACCGGGTTGCAGTCTGAAATAACTACAAGCCATATAGGCATGTTTTATGAAATATTTACAACTTTTGTACGAACTCTATTTATGGCGCCGTGTCGATATTAATCAACATTTCTAAGGCCGTAAATATTATCGTACCAAAAGACATGCCTTTGAAAAATAAAGTAAAAATATTTTTGGATTTTTCTAGATTTTTCAATTTTTATGGTTTTTATATGGTTTTATATTTTTGTATTTTGCTTTTGTGGATAAAAATATAAACTATATATACAGATGATCACCAAGGATACGGAGAATAGTTTTACCAAGACTATTCTTTCGCTTCATCTGCTAGTTCCTTTAGAGTCTCAGGCGAGAAGGTTCTCATTCCTAGCTTGTCGGCCAAAAATTCAATTCGAGCGCGATCTAAAGCCTTCGTGAAAATATCCGCCAATTGATACTCAGATCGGACAAAGTAAAGCTCGATCACTCCATTTTCCACTTGCTCCTTGATGAAGTGGTAGCGAATGTCAATATGCTTCGACCGGGAGAATTGAACATTGTTGCAGCATAAGGCAATTTCACTTTTGTTGTCGCAGTACATCGGAATTTTGTTGAAACCTAGACCATAGTCGGTTAATTGCGATCTCATCCAAAGAATTTGAGCACAGCAACCGGACATAGGTATGTATTCGGCTTCCGTACTTGAAATTGCAGCACTTTTCTGCCTTTTCGATGCCCAACTGATTAATCGATCTCCTAGTAGTTGCAAAGTGCCACTCGTGCTACGCCTTGTATCTTGACAACCCGCGTGATCCGCATCTGCATATGCCATAATTGCAATCGAAGAGTCCTTTGAATACCAAAGTCCCCGATTAATGGTTCCTTTAAGATATCGAAAGATCCGTTTCACAGTAGCCAAGTGTAACTCAGTAGGCCGAGTTTGATACCGAGCACACATACATATAGCAAACTGAAGATCAGGTCGACTAGTTGTGATTTACAGAAGAGTACCGATCATTCCACGATAAAGTGTCGGATCAACGGCAACTCCATGTGGATCTGCATCAAGCTTAGTTTTTTCCACCATTGGAGTATCCACAGGGTCGCAAGATTCCATCTTATATTTCTTTAGTGATTCAAGGGCATACTTGGATTGATTGATAAAGATGCCTCTGGGACTCTGAGATATCGGAAGACCTAAGAAGAATGATACCTTGCCCATCATTGACATCTTAAACTTGGAAGACATGAGTGTCCCAAACTCATCCGATAAGGTTTGGGTCGAGGCTGCAAATATAATATCATCAACATATATTTGTACCATAATCATATCTTTACCTCGTTTTTGAATGAACAGCGTGGGATCCACCTTGCCTTTAGCGAAGCCTTGCGAAATGAGGAATTGTGACAGTAGATCATACCATGCGCGAGGAGCTTGCTTCAACCCATAGAGAAACTTAAGCTTGTACACATGATTAGGGTAATTAGGATTCACAAAACCATCCGGCTGTTGAACATAGACCTCTTCCTTGATTTCACCATTAAGAAATGCCGTCTTCACATCCATCTGATAGACGATCATATTCATGTGGGCTGCATAAGCGAGGAATAGTCTAATAGCTTCCAAACGGGCAACAGGTGCAAAGGATTCCATAAAGTCGATGCCCAATAATTGCTTGTATCCACGAGCTACTAGTCTAGCTTTGTTCTTCAATAGTCCGCCTAACTCATCGAGTTTTACCTTGTAAACCTATTTCAAAGTGAGTAACTGCACTTGATCCGAGCATGGGACAAGTTCCTAAACTTCAAGACGTATGAATTCGTTAAGTTCTTCTTGCATAGCTTCTATCCAACAGGATTGAGTGAAAGCTTGTTGCCATGTCTTAGGTTCAACTTCAGTGAGAAAAGCATCAAAATGACAAAACATTACATTTTCTTGTAACTGACTTCGTGTGGATACCGGACGATTAGGGTCACCAACAATAGAACCTATAGAATGATCCTTTGTCCACTTGCTGTCATGTTCACGAACCCGTGGATCGGAGTAAATCTTAGTAGGAGCTTCCTCTGAGGTGGACGACCTGGCTTGATTAGGGTCGGGAATTGGTACACCAAAGAATGGAAGTTCACGCATTTGAACGAATTCCAAATCGTGATCATCATCATCCTCTTCATCATCAATAGGCATGACATGGGTAGTTGATTCGGGTGTTGGTTGAGAATTACTAGTTGATGGTATATCTTGACCAATTGTAGGTGCAGATGTATCTGATTGTGCAACGGTTGCTGGAGTGACAACTTCGGTTACCGGAGCTATTACCTCAGGTTCTGGAGCAACAATAGTTTGAGGAGTAAAGAATTCATCAAAGAACGGTTGAAACAACGTATCCCATTCAGTCCTAGAAGGTGGTGTAAATGATGATGAAGTAGGGTTGTTTGGGACAAGACCAGAACTAATGTTACTGGGTCCCATTTCATGAAGTGCAGGTTCAGAGCTGCTTTGCTCAGAAGCCATTGCTGTCAGCTCATCAAAATCAACATTCATAGTTTCGAGGATCTTGCGAGAGTTACGGTTGTAGATTCGGCATGCCTTCTTTGCGGGGGCGTAACCAATGAAAATACCAATATCAGCATTTGGTTGAAGTTTTCCCAAATTGTCACCATCATTATTTGGATAGCAAAGAGAACCAAATACATGAAGATATGATAAATCTGGTACTTTTCCATGGAGAAGCTCATAAGGTGTTTTACCATGGCGTTTACGAATTAGTGACCGGTTTTGGGTGTATACTGCTGTAGATACTGCTTCTGCCCATAAAAACAATGGAGCCTTTGCGTAAATTAACATCGTGCGAGCAGCTTCCATAAGTGTGCGATTTCGCCTTTCAACGACACCGTTTTGTTGTAGAGTGCGTGCAACGGATGTTTCATGAGAAATGCCAACTTCTTCATAATAATCACGCAAAATATGATTCACAAATTCGGTTCCATTATCTGTACGAATGCGTCGGACAGTAGTGTTGAGACGCACTTGAATCATCTTGAGAAATTTGATGATGAATTTAGGTGCCTCATTTTTTGCTTTAAGAAATTTCACCCATGTAAACCGAGAGTAATCATCGACGATGACGAGGATGTACTTTTTGCCACTAAGACTTTCAACACGCATTGGCCCACAAAGATCCATATGCAACAGATAAAGTTTCTCTTGGTTGGTGTCTTCAGTCTTGGGTTTGTAAGACTTCTTAGTGCTTTTCCCCATTTTACACGCGGAACACAAATGATCCTTGTGAAATGATAGTTTAGGAAGACCACGAACAAGTTCGTTTTTCGCCAAGTGATTAATAGCGTCAAAGTTAAGATGAGATAACCGTCGATGCCATAACCATGACTTAGTCTTCGATGCTTTGGAGAGAAGACATACTGGAGAAGCGGCCATCATGTCTTGTAGAGACAAAGTATACAAATTATTCCCTCGAGTACCTTTCAATAAATCAACCCCTTCCAAATTACGAATGAAGCAGGTATGCTCTCGAAAAGCAACTTCTAGGTTTGCATCACAAAATTGTCCCACAGAAAATAAGTTGTGACCGAGACCTTCCACGTAATACACTCTTGAAATTATAACATTCCCAATATGATATTCACCATAACCCATTATCTTTGCAATATGATCATTTCCAAATCTAACCGTACCAAGAAACTTGCTGACGAAATTTCTGAGCTGAGAGCGATCTCCGGTCATATGCTTGGAGCAACCAGAGTCCAAATACCAGAGAACAATTTGGACCACCTGTTTTCAACAACAACAGTAGACAATGCATTGGAAACTATTGGTTCCGGAGTGTTAGCAGATACAGATATAGAATTATCAGAATTGCTAACATTTTTGAAACCCTTAGATTTCCTGCGTTTTCTAATGTGAGTTTTAGCACTAACAGGTTTTACAGTTCCAATTTTCTTAGGTTTTGGATTATCCGCGGGCACTACAGTGGGAGTAGACCTAGTTAAAGGGCACTTTGTTCCTACAGTAGTGTCGGTGTTCCTAGTTAAAGGACACGCTTGTGTTTTGGTAGCCTTGGTACTCCTAGTTAAAGGGCACACTTTCTTCGCTTTAGTGGGAGTGATCCTAGTCAAAGGGCACATATTTCCTACTATAGTGAAAGTTCTACTAGTGGGGCGCCACATCCAACCAACTTGGGTTAACACTTTCACAGTCGGTTTCCATTCTAATCCATTTTTCCGTGCATGCATCTCATTCACATGGTCAATAAGGCAAGAATCATGACGACAAGAAAACATACATTCATTGCAATTCCAACATTTCAAATTAGAATTCACACTAGGCTTAGAACGCTGCACAACCGCAGAGCCTTTAGGTTTAGCTACATGATTCTTTTTATTCAAAACAGAAATAACATTCCTAGGATGGGCTTCTACTTTCTTCTTCACTTGACTACTAGATGGGGGCAAGATCCTATCATTCTTCTTGTTTCTCTTAAGCTTAGATCTTTGAGCCTTAGTAGTGGTGCTTACTCCTGTAGAAGGCAACACGGGAATATTAGAAGCTGGTTTTGATTCCGCCTTATCTTTAGTGACCAAAGTTTGAGATGGTTTAGTCCTAGGGCCCTTGTTAAGTGGTGTGACGACTATTAGGTTCCTTTTGATTGCACTAGAGGACGATGCTGAGACAGTGGCTGCGTTATCCACAACATTCTTACCTTTTAGAGTACGAAGTGTTTCCTTTAATTCAGCCAAGACCAGATTTTTATCACAAATTTGTTCCCTCAAATCAAATATTTCCACCGACTTTCGATTCAATTGCTCAATCAACGATTGATTCTGTGCAGTGGTATTAGCACATGCGGGCTTTACTGAATCGAAGAGTCGTGTATTTTTCTGTTTTAAGTTATCAACTTTTGACAAAATCTTGGAAACTCGATTATCTAGATCAAGTTTAAAATTCTCAGCGGCCTCAAGTACGTTCACACTGTTAAGCTCCTTAGAATTCTCTATGTCTATCGACAAAGATTTAGCAACTATGTCACTTGGCTGACGCTGTTTTGATTGTAAATTCAATCGAAAATTCTTTTCAAAGTTTGCATCATCGATATTAACACCTTCGAATGACGTTTCAAAGATTTATTGAATAAATTGTTGCTTGCATTCAAGCGATATACAATGTGTTTGAATCTCATCAAAACGTTTTGAAAGCGAAGAATATGAATCTTGAAGCTTTAGAAATTCAGCGTCAGATTCGTGACAATTACTATCTACCACATTATCTACAGATTCAACATTATGCACAATAGAATCATTATCAACACTTTTATTCACACAGACAGAAACCATATCATGAGACATTACTTGCTTCAGAAGCTGATCATTTTGGTGTGAAACCCGTTCTATTTCAAGTAAACTGTTTTCATAAGCATTATCCATTTCATGGAAAACACGTCTAACTTCTTCTATTTCCAAAAGCAAATCTTGATCAAGATTACCAAGACAAGCTTTAACATTCTTTACAAACAGAACAATTTCGTCTCGAAACGCAGCTCTAGTGTGCTCAAAGTTCCATTCACCTTCCGTTATGGCCGAGGCCGTCGTACGTTCCAAAATGACCTTGTCAAAATCGGCCAAGTGTTGGTGTACCGCATTTAAGTTAACGGACGCCTTGCTTACCGGTGGAATTAACTTTGTTAAATCCGTTTTGACAAGTGTAGGAGACGTACTAGGAAGGTTTTCATTTGACAAACTTTGGGGCACAAGAACTGTCAATTCTGCTAATTCCTTTTGTAAGCGAATGAGTGTCTTTTTCGAAAATTGATCTTTGTTATGTTGATCATAATCAATTGTATGGAATTTTGAAAGTATTTTAGAATGAGTTTCATCCGCAAGTGATTGTGTCTCCTCAGTACTACGAACAAAAGGTGCTTCTTTCGATTTGCCAATTATGGTCATATCATAAAGACCGGGAATATATTCCTGAGCTTGTTTTGCATAACCGGGATTAGGTGGTAAATCTTGAAGACGCTTAAGTTCAAGTTCTTTAAATGATTTAGTTAAAAGATGAACCTTTTCCGTGGAAGCGTATTGTTTTAAAAGCTGTTGTTCTTTAAATTTAAGAAGTTTGGTAGCATTAATTTCCGATTCAACCTTTTTTGACTCGAGAGTTTTGAAATCCATTTTAAGTTTCTGAAAATCATTGACAACCGACTCTTTTGCTTTTAATTCATTGGAAAGATTAGCTTTTAATGATTCTATTTCTTTCAAGTGTTCAATCTTTTCAAAACGAAATTGGTCAAATTCAGAACATGTTATTTTCTCTGCTTGAGGGACCATTTCAAAAGTTTTGACCTTTTCTTTATGCAACGCAAGCTCAGCAGTTAGGGTGGAATTCGTATCTACGGATTGTCTGAGTGCCATATGCATTTGATCAATAATATGTTTAGGCACCATGACCAAATCATGTTGAGCATAAGATTCCATACCCGTCCTAGCATTTGGTTGAGGTTCACTCAAATGTGTAGGTTTGGGTACCACATCATTTGAATTACTAGTTCCCGAATGCTGTTCGAGGTTGTCATTTTCATGCCCAACTTGATGTTGGTTATCATCAATATTATTAGATGTGGTTGGTACCTCACTGATGACATCAGAACCGTAGTGAGAGAGATTAGCAACGAGAGCAGCTTGGGCAGAGTGAATGTCATCACAATCCGAATCATATGCGTCAAGATCATCTGCTTGATAAGCTGCATTAGAAGTGGAAACGACTGCAATGCCTTCAGTATCTGCTGCCCCTGGGTCTGCAAGAAATGCCAACTCCTCTGAATCCAAAATCTTCCCCTTAGACTGAGCATCAACCAAATACATCTTCTCACGAAACCATGCATCATCCCTCCTCCTTTTCGGCTGAGTGCATTCCCTAGCCATATGACCTTGTCCTCGAAAATTGTAGCAAGTCACAACCTTCTTAGGACCAATAGGACTCCCATTTCCACTAGCTTGATAATTCACAGCTTGATTGTTCCCAGTCCTTGTAGGAGGTCCATATGAATTTTGCCTTCCCTGAATAGGTTGCACCATCACTTGACCATCTTGAACAGTAGCTTGTTGTCGAGGATTTGAAGAGTTGCGGAGCTGATTGTTTGTTTGTGGAAATCCTCTAGTTGCAACAAGTTTTGACAAGTAGGCGGTGAGATGGTTTAGTACATCCGCTGGCGTATCATTTGGAGTAAAGACCGGTGCTTGGATTGGTGGAAGTTCATTAGAGTAGAAAGCTTGTGCTGGTTGTGCTTCAATTGGAAAATATCCTTGCTAAGAAGTATAGCCCATTGGAGAAGTGTTGGCTTGTGATGGTGATGTCTGATATGGTGGTTGCTGTGGAAAAGATTGTTGATGAACACTTTGTTGATATGCTTGCTGTGGCATCATTAGTGGTGGATAAGATGGTTGCTGTGGTTGCTGATAGTTGTGTGGTGGTGTCTGCTGCAAGTATGATGGTTGCTGATAAGTATAAGCCATGTTTTGTTGAGAAGCATACATTGCAAGTGGATCATGAACTTGAGGTGTAGACAAACGAGCCTCGATCACATGGCATTTTTGTTGTTGAAGAAAAGCTTGAAGTTGATCCACATTGGTGTTATGCAAGTCCTTAGCCAATTTAACATTCGTCACGTATTTTTTCCATTATGGAGGAAGAGTGTTCATATACTTGGTGTTCAATTGAAAGGTAGGAATTGCCATGCCATAGATATTAAGCTCATTCAACAATAGGGTAAATCTCAAATAGTAGTCATTGAGAGTCTCCCCTGGCACATAGGCAAACTTATCAAAAGTATCATAAAGCTTACACTCTCATTCATGTTTAGTTAACGAGGTACCTTGCATTAAAACACGAATTCTATCCCATAACTCTTTGGCAACTTTATGTTTGTTGACGAGTTTATAGACATCTGGAGGAAGGGCTTGGAGAATGATGTTTGTAGCATACTTATCACATTTATCTTGAATCTTCATATCTCCAGTCAACTCACCCGTTGTGCGAGGACGAGTAGTCGTACCTTCCGTCAATGTACCATAATCTAATGGTCCATTGAGCACCGATGCTCAAATGAGATGTCCATTCTCTTTGTTCAACATGTAAAGTTCCATTCGGGAAGTCCAATCCTCGTACATAGACTTCTCCAACATTGGTGGACGATTATCCGTACCCGAGAGGATGGACTTATCCGTAAGAGATGTGTACTCCATTTCAATAAGTTAAGATTTACAAAGTTGATCGAACAATGAAACAAGGTTAAGTATTTTTGTGTTGTTGTGAGTTAAAATCGAGAAACAATGTTAAAATCCCCTAAAATATGTTCTCGATAAACCAAAAATTCCAAGTCAAAATTACACACGATTTCGAAATTTTTTAAGGAATAATTTTTGGATTGTCGGAATGTCTAGATCGGAATACCAGATCGAAATGTCACTATCGGAAAGTTCAGATCGGAATGTCACACTATCTGAATGTCCAGATCGGAATGTCACTATCGGAATGTCCAGATCGTAATATAACCCTGTCGAAATGTTGTTGGTATCGAAATGCCTAGATCGCAAAGTTCTATCGGAATGTTCAGATCGCAAAGTACTGTCGGAATGCTCAGATCGCAAAGTGCTGTCGAAATGATTCAGATCGGAATATAGCTGACAAAATTTAGGCAGATTAACGACTTAAAACTTCCTTATAACCGTCGGAATCCCAGATCGCAAAGATCGATCGGAATGTCCAGATTGGAATAAGTATCGAAATCCAAGTATCGCAAAGTAGAACCAGTCACTTTCCGATGGTGATGGTTATTGCGATGGAAACCCCTTTTCACGTGTACTTTCCGATGATGATGGTTGCTTGAAATTCGGAATGAAGAAAAACAATAACTTTTTGAACTTTTGATCCAAGAAAGATTGTGTTTTAACCAAAACCAAGATACCAAAAAACACTATAACACGATTAACTACGTTATACTACTAGAAATCACGATCAAACACAAAAAAATTTCTTGATTCGGAAAGAAACACTCAACAACCTACGAAATGTTTATAAAAAGATACGTAACACTAAATTAAACCTATATTTCATCCCAAGCTCTTGATACCATTTGTAGAAATGTAAATCTATGCTTATGTTTTAGAGAGAGAAAGAGATAGAGAGATGGTGGATTACACACAATTCTAGAGAGAGAAAACCAATGTTTACTATGTGAAAAAGTGAATAACCACACACCCTCTCCATCTAAGGAGAGGGTTTATATACCCAAGCCCATGAGATGGGCTTGGGTTTACATTAGGCCGCCGGCCCATACATTTCATGGGCTCGGTTTTGGGCTTGGTTAATAAATGTAAATAACTAAACTACGAGCTATAACATGGACTATTGTTGGAGTGACCGATCCTTTCTAATACGTAAAACGTATTTCCAACAATGACTTATTGGTTTGAGCTTATTTGAGTTTTACTAAGTTTTAAGCATTTTCCTTAAACAGGTCTAGCTTATTTTTGATTTTAAGCATTTTGAAACTTGTTTGAGCTTATTTGGTTCAGTAATAAGCTCATAAGAGCTTATTGATTGGTTGATACCCGTTTTTGTTTAAAAGTCTCTTTTAATTGCATCTTGGTCCCTAGAATTTGAATCTGTTTTCACTAGTGGCTAATCTTGCATTTAATTAGGGTTTGCACTTTTTCAGTCCTAAACTTTTAATTACTTGTCAAATTCAGTTAGTTAGTTTACAAGTTTGTTATTTTCAGTTAGAAAGTTGTTAGAATTTACACATTTGGTCCTTTAACTTTTTATAATTTACATTTCAAGCTTAGAACTTCCATTTACTTTACATTTTTGGCACATTACTTTCACATTTTTACAATTTTGTCCTTTTGTGAATACTAATTGGTAATTTATAAGTGTTTTACGGTTACGTAGCTTAATATTTTTTTCACCATTTTTACGTGTTGTTTTAAATAGAAATAGAATATCCAAAAAAACCTATCAACCAAAAACAATATTAAACTTGAGATTGTTAGGATTTGCAATTGGTCAAGAATCGAGAGAAACGAACTTCAATATACTCAATTTCAAATGGCGCCGTTGCCGGTTCTTTGACTTTACGAGAGACTATCGATTGACGGTTTTCATTGGCTTTTGGGATCCGTTCACCTCGTGAACGTTATTTTTACGTATAAAAAAATAAAAATAACAAAAACAATTATTTTCCTAAAGAATTGACCAAAAAAATAAAAAAATTCAAAAAGCAGTCTTTTTCCTAAGAGATTGCACCCAAAAATATATATTATTGGATTTCCTTGGTTTTTATGTACATATAGTATTTTCTTAAAAAAAACCCCAATAAATACAAAAATATTTTCTCTATATTATTATATGTAAATACGTATACGTATAAGAACAACCAATACACATATCTTCCATAAGTATTGCCAAGGAAATACACCGTGTTAGGGGGCGTTCCGGTCCTTGACACGTGTATCGATCAAATTCAATAAAGCAAGAATAGATAAATACTTCCAATAGGCAATAATTCGAAGAATACAAACTACAAAGTGAATAGAAAGGCGATGTGCTATAAAGTGCCATCTAAGGGTTAACAAGTACTTAAGTGCTTCGCGCCACCTAACCCCCCGTTCACTAGTACGTATTCTAAGAAGGAAGGCTTGATTGAGGGTCTTGCACCCAAGTAGTAATTACATATATTAACTTTCTTGTGGATATTTCATATTGAATCTCGAAGAGATAATCCCTTCTTCTTCAAAGTCGGACGAGAGCTTATCTCTCATTCTTTGTATTGAGTTGCATGCTCACTCGCGGGCGTGCACAAATACCAATTGGTGTACAACCCCTTCCTCCAAAAAGGAAGAAAAAGAGAAAGAGTAGGAACACCACCGTCCATAAAGCCGATCCCGAGAATCGTGCTTTGATCCACACACAACAAGAAGCCATGGCCGGAGTTGACACTCGACCTTTGATGGAACACTTGTAATCCAATGTGCAAGGATATGCCGATGCTATCAAGATACCCGATATTCCCGCAAACACATTTGAGCTAAAAACATCCATGATTAACTTGGTTTTAAATACACCATTTTTTGGGAACAAGAATGATAATCCACATGATCACCTTAAGAAATTTCTTGCTCTTTGCAACACCATTAAGTACAATGGAGTTCCCCATGATGCCATTAAGTTGATATTGGTACAATTTTCACTAAAGGGTCCTGCTAAGCATTGGTTAGATACACAACCACCTGAGAGCATTATTACATGGGATGGTTTCACTAAGAAGTTTTTGAACAAGTTCTTTTCCCCATCTAAGACCACGGCTTTGAGGAACTTAATTATAGGCTTTCAACAAAAACCTAGTCAAACCTTTAGTGATGCTTGGGAGGAGTTCAAGGAGTTATTGAGAAAATGCCCTAATCATGGATTCGATGAGGTTCACCAAATCAACACTTTCTATGATGGATTGAGACCACACCACCAAGATTCACTTAATGCTTCCGCGGGTGGAAATATTCTTTGCTAAATCCATTCAAGAAGCTTGGGATATTATTGAGACCAAATCAATGGTGCAAACTAACATTCAATTTGAAGAAAGGGTTCATGTTATCCAAAATAATTCTCAAACACCTTGTGATAACCAATTCCTCAAGAGTCACCAAGAGATACTTCAAAGAATAGATAGGGATCATGAGATGCATCTTAAGTCAAGTCAAGAATTGATCCAAGCCATTAAGGGCCTTTCATTGAACAATCCCACCAATGATGTACATTCTATTACTCTTTCATGTGAGACTTGTGGAGGTCCCCATTCCTATCAACAATGTGATAAGGTGCAAGGATATCAAGGGGAGTGTTATGCTTACCAAGAAGAACATCGAGAACATTTCAAACCCAACATAAATCCAAACAAACTTTCTTACAAGTCTCAAAACTACCTTGCTCCACCGGGATTCCCACCCCATCCACCCACTCTTAATCAACCCAACCCCCCTCAATTGTTACAAAGGAACCAAGGGCCAAGACCAAAATACCAAGGGAACAATTACAAGGCACCTAACACCTTTCAAAATCAAGGAAATAATTTTCATCCACCCAATCAAGGATTTCACCCACCACCACCCTTTCCAAATCAAGGATACCCTTAAGTTCAAAATCAAGGATATGTGCCATATGATAATCATGAGTATGTTGAGAGGAGAATTCGTGAAAGTGAGAAAAGAATGCAAGAGCAAATGAAACTTATTACGGAGGAGCAAACTAAGAGGATTTTAATGGCATTCAATCAAAGACCACAAGGGGCTTTACCATCTAACACACAAACAAACCCGAGGGCAAATGTCAATGCTATTACAACAAGAAGTGGAAAAATGACCAATGATCCTTCACCTCCTACAACTTATATGGCTAAGCCTACTTTGGTTCCAACATTTCATAAGCCTTCTACATCTTCCTCACCACCTCCAAGCTCTACTACTTCATCACCAACACCTTCTCAACCTATACCCACTTCTCCTTTACCTTCCACAACTCCCAATGAAGAAGCTAACAAAGAAAAATCTTCCACTACAAAACCTACTCCACCTACACCTAAACCAAACCTTCCTTATCCTTCAAGATTGAGAAAGGACAAATTAAAAAACAAGGATGATATACAAGTCTCAAATTTCTTAAGGATATTCAAGTAACTCAACATAAACATCTCCTTTGCGGAAGCTCTTGCTTACATGCCAAAATTTGCTAAGATGTTCAAGGATCTACTCTCCAACAAGGAAAAATTGGTTGATGTGCCCAACACATCCCTTAATAAAAATTGTTCCGCCATGTTGCTCAAAACCTTACCTACAAAACTTGGAGATCCGGGGTGCTTTTTGATCCCTTGTAATTTTCCCGGGGTGGAAAATTGCATGGCATTGGCGGATCTAGGGGCAAGCATAAATCTCATGCCTTTATAGGCTTCGCAAAAACTCTCTCTTCCCGAGCTCACTCCAACTAGGATGACCCTTGAGTTAGCCAACTGTACCATAGCTTACCCGGTAGGTATTGCTGAGGATGTGTTTGTAGGTGTGGATAAGTTTACCTTTCCGGCCGACTTTGTAGTGGTTGATTATGACATGGATCCGAGAGTTCCTTTAAATGTTGGTAGACCATTTTTGAGAACGGGTCGTACTCTAATAGACGTGGCGGAGGGAGAACTAATTATGAGAGTTGAGGATGAGAAAGTGGTTTTTAAGTTAGGAAAAATGTGTGATGAGAAAGTGACTAAGAAGTCTAAAGCTTGTGAAACCATTAACATAGTTGATATACTAGATGAGGTGTGTGATGAGCATTTTCATGACGCTTGTAAGAGTAATAGTGAAGATATGCCCCATGTTGAGACCGTGGCCTCAATTGCTCCCTCCTTAACACCTTTTGGAGAGAGTGATTTCCTCTTGGAGGAATTTGAGTCCAACTTTCTTGGTAATGATGATTCTCCCATTAATTGGGAATAAGACATTCTCACTATCGAAAAGTTGCTCAATGAGGATCCCATTCCTTCACCCATTCCACAAGAGGTAACCAATGATGATCCATCCATAGTGAAACCTTCCATAGAGAGTCCACCTCCACTTGAACTTAAGGACCTTCCATCCCACCTAGAGTATGCTTTCTTAGAGGGGAAAGACCAATTACCCGTTATCATTGCTAAAGATTTGAAAGAGGATGAGAAAGAGAAACTCACAGAAGTTCTTAAGAAACATAAGCAAGCCGTAGCATGGAAAATATCCGACATAAGGGGAATTGATCCACATTTTTGTACACACAAAATCCTTATGCAGGATGATTACAAACCCACTATTCAAAGTCAACGAAGGGTTAACCCTAAAATCCATGAGGTCATTAAGAAGGAAGTTATCAAACTCCTTGATGCGGGCATGATTTACCCCATTTCCGACTCTTCATGGGTTAGCCCGGTACATTGTGTTCCTAAGAAGGATGGAATCACCGTAGTGCCAAATGAGAACAACGAGCTTATTCCTACTAGACTTGTTATGGGTTGGAGAGTTTGTATTGATTATAGGAAGCTCAATGATGCTACTAGGAAAGATCATTTCCCATTTCCTTTTATGGACCAAATGCTTGAACTTCTAGCGGGAAATGAGTACTATTTATTTCTAGATGGATTTTCGGGTTATTTTAAAATACCCATTGACCCTAAGGATCAAAAAAGACCACATTCAGTTGCCCCTACGGTACATTTGCTTACAAGAGAATGCCTTTTGGCTTGTGTAATGCACTGGGGACATTTCAAAGGTGTATGATGGCAATTTTCCATGATATGATTAAGCAAACTATAGAAGTTTTCATGGAGGATTTCTTGGTTTTTGGAGATTCATTCACCTCTTGTCTCACCCATTTAGAACGTATGTTAAAGAGGTGTGAAGAAACACGTCTTGTTCTTAATTGGGAGAAGTGTTATTTTATGGTTAAAGAAGGGATTGTCTTAGGACATAAGATATCCAACAAAGGATTAGAAGTGGATCGTGCTAACATAGATGTGATTGCTAAGCTTCCCCCACCCACCACGGTGAAAGGAGTTAGAAGTTTTTTGGGTCATGCGGGGTTTTATAGACGTTTCATACAAGATTTCTCTAAGATAGCAAGATCGATGACCCACCTCTTGGAAAAAGAGGCTCCTTTCATTTTCAACAAAGAGTGTTTGGATTCTTTTGAGATACTTAAGGAAAAGTTGACTAAGGCTCCCGTTTTGGTTTCTCCAAATTGGGAATTGCCTTTTGAGCTTATGTGTGACGCTAGTGATTATGCCGTAGGGGCCGTCTTAGGACAAAGAGTGAATAAGAATTTTCAACCTATACACTATGCTAGTAAAACCATGACGGGTGCCCAACTTCATTATACTACCACGGAGAAAGAGTTGCTTGCTATAGTCTATGCCTTTGAGAAATTTAGACCTTATCTTGTGCTATCCAAAACCATAGTGTATACGGATCATTTCGCTCTCAAGTATCTCATGACAAAGCAAGATGCTAAGCCTAGATTTTTGAGATGGTTTTTATTGCTCCAAGAGTTTAAGATAGAGATTCGTGATAAGAAAGGGGCCGAGAATTTAGCGGCGGATCACTTGAGTAGACTTGAGCATCCTTTTCAAGGAGATTTGCCTCATAAGGAAATCAATGAATCCTTTCCATTAGAGGAGCTCATGTCTATCTCTTCTCAAGAGGATGCCACCCCTTGGTTTGTGGATATTGCAAACTATCTTGTGGGGGATGTGCTCATAGAGGGTCTCACTTCCCAACAAAAGAAGAAATTTCTTAAGGAAGTGAAGTATTACTTTTAGGATGACCCTTACCTCTTTAGGCAATGTGCGGACCAAATCATTAGACGGTGTGTAGATGGGCCCGAGGCATTTAAGATTTTAGAAGCTTGTCATAAGGGACCTACGGGTGGACATTTTGGACCCAACTATACCGCCAAGAAAGTCTTTGATTCGGGTTACTATTGGCCTTCCATATACAAAGATGCCCAAGAGATGGTGAAATTTTGTGATGTATGTCAAAGACAAGGAAAAATTACTCAACGAGATGAGATGCCACAAAACTTCATTCAAGAGTGTGAGATTTTTGATGTATGGGGAATAGATTTCATGGAACCTTTTCCATCTTCCAAAGGAAATAAGTACATACTCGTAGCGGTGGATTATGTGTCAAAGTAGGTTGAGGCCAAAGCCTTACCTACTAATGATGCTCGAGTTGTAGTAAAATTCCTGAAGCAATTATTTGCTAGATTTGGTGTACCTCGGGCCATCATAAGTGATCGTGGTACTCACTTTTGTAATGATCAATTCACAAGAGTGATGAAGAAGTATGGTGTTAATCATATACTTTCTACCGCGTATCACCCTCAAACCAATGGTCAAACCGAGGTCACAAATCGTGGTTTAAAGAGAATTTTGGAAAGAACGGTGGGAGAGCATCGAGCTTCTTGGTCGGATAAGCTTGATGATGCTTTGTGGGCTTTTAGGAAGGCTTTTAAGACACCAATTGATTGTACTCCATATAGGCTTGTCTATGGAAAAGCATGCCACTTCCTATTCGAGTTAGAGCATAAGGATTCTTGGGCTCTCAAGTGGGCTAACTTTGATTTAAACCAAGCCGGTTCATATAGCAAGGACCAACTCAATGAAATGGATGAATTGAGAGCCAATGCTTATGAGAACTCATTGCTTTATAAGGGAAGACTAAGCAATTGCATGATTCTAAGCTTAAGAACCGTGAGTTCAAAGTTGGAGAGCCGATTCTCCTCTTTAACTCAAGGTTGAAACTCTTTGCGGGCAAGCTTCACTATTGCTCAAGTATTTCCATATGGAACCATTGAGTTGTCACAACCCAGTGGTCCCAATTTTAAAGTGAATGGTCACCGTGTTAAGCACTATTTTGGGGAGGACATTTCCGTGGAAATGGTCCAAGAGATCCCCATTTTCCCCATGAATTAATTCATTGTGGGAAGAGTCGAGCTAGAGACTCATTAAATCAAGCTTGAATAACTAGGTTTAGAAGTTTTAGATTTAGAGTGTTGTAGGTTAGAAATAAGGATGGAGAGTTGGTGTAAAGTGTATGGGAGACCTTCTTTTGTCTTCATGTTGTTTGTAGGGTTGCTCACTCATCACGTGCTCTGGAGCTTATGGAGGAGACCCTTGTATCCAGTTCACTTCGTTACTATTGTGATTTTTCATAGACACATTGTGCTTAAAAAATGAATTCACTATAGTTGATCTTTCTTTAGCTTGGGTTAAGCAAAGTCTATTCATTGTCATAAGTGTAGGGGAAGTTCTATACTTCCATGCTCTTAAACATTGAGGACAATGTTTAGCTTAAGTGTAGGGGGGGGGTCTTCTATCGAAGTGACCTTATCTAGACTTTGTCATTGACCTTCATGATAATTGGGAAATTAATTTTTCAAACATTTTTCAAATTTTTGATCTACTTTGGCCACAAAAAAATATGCATTCATAATTTTTGCATCAATCATTTTTCATTTGCATAACACATTTGCATTGTATATATTTCTTCTTTTGTTCTTTATGAAAAATTGAAAAAGAGAAAAAAATATAATAAAGGATACGGTTTAACAAATTTAGACTTCTTTGACATATTAGGCCCGCCATGGATACTTTGACTCAACCCGAGTTTGCTTATCAAGCATTCTCTAGCTAGTATCCTTAACCATGTAGTCCATCATTGGTCTATTAGGCTAAGCATCCACTACTCTCATTATTTGAGATTTTAAATTTGTAGAGAATGGGAAATTATAGAGTTGAAGCGAGTATAAAAGGGCTAGATAAACTTCATGATAATTACTTGTGGCTAAACCTTTCTCTTCTTTACCTCTATTTTCTTCGCATGTATATATGTTAATAAATAATCAAGAACGGTTTTAATCGGTTTGTAATCTCTTATGCATTTTGTCTAATCATTCATGGTTGGTATAAGTACGTCTTAAGATTCTAAGTTAGAACGTTTTATGTGTACTAGACTTATATCATGCTTAATACTTAGCGGGTGTTTTTCCTTTTATTCTTTTCAAATTTCTTTGTGAGGAATAAAGAAAAATAAGAGCGGCTTACAAAAAAATGAGTGGCTAGAAAAAAAAGGTAAAAATAATTAAACAAGACTCCCAAGAGGGGCAGTGAAGTGTTAATTATAGTAACTATTAGATTCCAATATTACCTTGACGGGTTGCGGGTATTTAATAGTTGCTCCAATCCAATATTACCTTGACGGGTTGAGGGATTGAAGATCCAAAGTCTCAAAAAGGCGGAGGATTTAAATTATTCCGTGAGTTTTATTTTTCTTTCCTTAGCGAGTGTGTAGCTACTTATTAATGCATGACATGAGGATTTTACACATAAGGTGAATGACTTATTATTCTTGAAACGGACTTATATTAATTGTGAGCGGTTTTTCAAGTAATGGATGAGAGGAGTACTTAGGATTAAAACCGTGCTTCCTTATTTTGGATTTTACACTTCTTATATTTCATGCTTCAAATAATGACAAATTTGCCCAAAAGCAATTTGCTCAAATAATAACCAGTTCCACATTTAATTGTCAAGAATAAATTGATGCACTTTTTACTTGTGAATACAATGATCCCATTTTTAAGCTTGGTATGGGGAAAGTGAAACTTGAGGGTGATAAATATCCATGGTACCAAAGCTCTAATTTAAGTTATTGACTTCTTTATGAGTTTTTCCATCAAAGCCATTTCAAGAAAATCAAAAATATATAAGTAGAACTGTTTTCTTTGCATTGCATTGTTCAAAATCAAAATCATGCATCATATAGAGTAGTATAGTACAATATCATTCCATATTGGCCAAGGTGGGTTAATTATGAGAAAAATGTAAATTTGTGCTTTAAAATATAGCATTGCATGAGGTCATGGCAATGTTCAAATGTAGGGGATTTGATATGAGCAAAATCTCATATCAATTAATCAACAAATCACCCTAAAACACATGGAAAATGCCTAACTTTTGTGCTATAAAGCGGAATTATGTGGTATGTTTTGTGTTTGTGCTTAAATAGGCAATATGGATAGATTTTCAAGAAAACAAGAAGAAATCAAGCTTATTTGTGATGAAAAAGACAAAAAAGGATCAAAGATGACAAGACTTTGAAGATGAAGGACCTATCTTGACAACATTCCAAAGTTGAGGGACTTAAAGTGCAATTTGGACAAAGTCAAGATTCAAGTCAAACCTGGTCAACTCTAAAGTCAACCAAGTCAAAGGGTAAAAATGAACAAGAATGCAAGTTGAAGGACTGAAAATGACATTGGAATGAAGATTTTATCTTACTTTGATATTCTGCCAAAGTCTAAGGGTTAAAAGTGACAAAAATGCCTCAAATTTGGACATGATCCGTGTGTACAAGCTATGGGCCAATCACAATGCAAGAAAAACGAGACAAGGATCACCAGCTAAGTGGCTAGCTCACCAGCTCATTAAATGAAACAGATCTACACAGTAACTTCCACTATCTTATTTTTGGACCAATCAGAACTTGCCATTCAATAATCCTGTTTATCCAATTTGGATAACAATCCGTGTGACACAAATTCATCCAACCACATCAAGACACGTGTCATCTTCTTCTTCAAACAAACCCAGAACGGGGATTCATCTACAATACGTTTCATGAAAAGGTTTCTACATGAAAAGTGCTCGTTTTTGGATAACGAATTCATCCCACATGCTCAATTAGCTTCAAAATCAACCAAACAGAAAAGCCCAAATTCAAGTTCATAACGGCTAGTATCAATCAAGAGTATGAGGACACCTGGAAACCTCTAATTGGTGGGAACACGTCACTGACACCCCCTACACTTCATTTCAAGTCTATAAATAGAGAGGATAGGTCTCATTTGTAACAAGTAGAAAAAGTGTGTAAAAACATACACACCTTAAATTTCTCTCACATTTCTGTTAATCCTTTAGTTAGTAAACTTCTCTCAAGAGTTTGACACACTCTTGAGAGTTAGTTATAGATTCAGTTAGGAAGTTGTAACCAATTTACCTTCTTTAAATCAATAAAAACTCAAAAACAATCATTTCTTCTTATCATTCTCATTTCAATCACTGAATTCCTTCTATCCTGTTGATGTTAGTTCCATTCATTAATCTTAAATGATTAATGGAGTTTGTTTGAGAGCTTTGGAGTTCACAACACGTTTTCTAGCCAAGATCAGTCCATTTTTCAGTTCCTGAGTAGCAGTTGTAGCTGTGGTCTGATTTTGTTCAGAAAAAGCTGTTGGAGGTGATTAAATGGTGTATGGTGATGATCTTATGGTGTTTTCATAGTTTTGAGTTGGTTCAGCACCACACTCCTCCATAAAAGGAGGCTCGGCTCACAAGTTCGCTATTTCCATTTTTAAAATTCCACTAAATTGTTGAATGCATGCTCAATTCTGGTGTAGATACAATTTGTTGCTCTGATCAAGTATTTTGATTTGGTTTAGTGTAAATCTGATAGACTTGATAGCTTGTTAGTAGTCTTGTAGTTCTTGCATGAGTTTTACTTGAATTTACCTTGTTTTTCATCAGTAAAAGTCATTAGAGTGCATTGTGAGTTTAAGCTTGTTAATAAGCTTGTTTTTAGTTCAAACACTTGTATTTTCATTGCTTGATCATGTTCTGATATAAGTCAAAGTTTAATTCAATCTTTTACTAAAAATTCCTTCATAAAAGTTCATTCTTGTTTACATAACTAGTGTTTGGATCTGTCATATTTTTGTAAAACAAGTTGGATAATCTTGTTAAGTTTTGTTCATTTTTCATTCAGTAGTCATTTGAAACAAATTTGGTTAGTTTTATAGTCAAATCAATAGTCAAACAGGCAATTGGCTAGAAAAAAGTTTGGGTTCAAGTCTATAATATTGTTCATCAGAAAACTAGCAATTTTCAAGTCCTTGTAATATGTTCATCTCTCAACCAAATTCATTGAAACAAGTTCCTGTTTGTGTCTTAACATCCAAGGATTGATTCTATGCAAGGGCATTATACAGTTTTCAAAATCCAGCTAGAAATCAGCTTATTCATAAGCTCAAAGGCAAATGCAAGTTTCTATGATAATTGAGTAAACTGTTTTCTTAGATAGCCAAATCCACTTCATAAAACTGGCAATTTTCTTTCATATTCTTGTTTACAAACTTGTGTTGAGTAGTTTTTGAACTATTGAGCTTTTTCAACTTTTGGTCAACAAAAGTCAACTAAGCTACATTTCAGCTTAATTTCATTTTCCTGCTTATTCACTTGATCATTTTTTAAAAGAAAAGACATTCCATACTCACATTAAGCTGCTTAACAAGATTGAGCCTAAAAATCTAAATGTGCATGTCTAAATTTCCAGTTAGCTTATTCATGGCTTATTGGTTTGAGCTTATTTGAGTTTTTCTGAGTTTTAAGCATTTTCCTTAAACAGGTCTAGCTTATTTTCGATTTTAAGCATTTTGAAACTTGTTTGAGCTTATTTGGTTAAGTAATAAGCTCATACGAGCTTAATGATTGGTTGATACCCGTTTTTGTTTAAAAGTCTCTTTTAATTGCATCTTGGTCCCTATTATTTGAATCTGTTTTCACTAGTGGCTAATCCTTCATTTAATTAGGGTTTGCACTTTTTCAGTCCTAAACTTTTAATTACTTTTCAAATTTAGTTAGTTAGTTTACAAGTTTGTTATTTTCAGTTAGAAAGTTGTTAGAATTTACATATTTGGTCCTTTAACTTTTCATAATTTACATTTCAAGCTTAGAACTTTCATTTTTAGAATTTTGTCCTTTTGTGAATACTAAATTGGTAATTGCTAAGTGTTTTACGGTTACGTAGCTTAATATTTTTTTCACCATTTTTACGTGTTGTTTTAAACAGAAATAAAATATTCAAAAAAACCTATCAACCAAAAACAATATTAAACTTGAGATTGTTAGGACTTTCAATTGGTTAAAAATAGAGAGAAGCGAACTTCAATATACTCAATTTCAATCCGAAAAAGGCACTTTAATCCGAAAAAACCATTTTATCCGAAATAGCCATTCCGAAAAAAAAAAAAATTGGCGGGAAAACCGGAGTAAAATTTATTTTTCCCAGACCATTTTTAGGCCATTTAAGCTTCGATTTCAAATTTTGGCAATGGAAAAAAATTTTCGGACCCAAATTCAATTTTTTAGGGCAAATTTCAAATTTTTTAGGTTTTATTTTTCGTTAAAATTTTCATTTTTCAAAATTTTTTCCCTATTAGTTTTTGGCTATTTTACACTCGATTTCAAAATTTGATAATTCAAAATTTTTCGGTTTACCATTTTGTCGGACTGAGGATTTTATTGTCGGACTGAGAAAAATCGCAATATTTGGAATTTCAACCACAACTCAATCACACCATATCTACTTAAGATCCAAAGTCACTTCATCATCTGAAACACTCATTATGGATTCCGCAACACAAGATGTGAATGCACTCAAATCCAAGATGTCGGTTGCAAAAGAACGATCCATGACACACTTTCGATCACTCCAGTCACACCTTCAAGTTCTTTCAAATGACGATTTAAAAGGCACTCGTGTCGAACTTAGATTCAAACGGGTATTCATGTCACTCACTGGTCAAGATGT
The DNA here is from genome assembly GCA_025667525.1 of Glebionis coronaria. Classification (NCBI taxonomy): domain Eukaryota; kingdom Viridiplantae; phylum Streptophyta; class Magnoliopsida; order Asterales; family Asteraceae; genus Glebionis; species Glebionis coronaria. The sequence continues at coordinate 4,175,078 of JANFOE010000193.1, forward strand.
TGAGACATTCACAAGCACAATGCTACTCAATGTAGATCACCTTGAACAACAACTTGCCACCGATGAATTTCAAGAGTTTGAATCCATAGATGCCGCTTTGGTTCTCGAGAATCAGTTTCAGCAATTCTTTGATACACATGTCTCTGTACACTATGATCGAGAATTCATCAACAAATACTTCTTTAAATATACTCGGTTAGAATTTCAAGAATTCAAGGAGACATTTCTTCAACATTTGAGTGTTGTAAGGAAGTCCTTTGTTGAAAGAACACGTCATAAACTAAAAGTTGAATGAAGGGTGAATAACAGATTAATTCAGAAGAACGAGAACAATGTCGATGATGGTCAAACATTGGATGCTTGTTCGATTGGCACAAAAGCAGCGGGACAGAATCAGAAAAGCAGCATACCAGCAACAACTCAGGGAATGATCAAGCAACCGATGATGCAGATATCAGACCCATATATGATGAGGAGCCAATGGCTGAGGTACAATTAAAAGTTGTGTATGATGATCATCAATATATTGATTCTAAGATTTGTGAGCTTGAAACTATGTTAGCTCAAAAGACAAAAGATTTTGAGGATGCCAAACTCGAGTTTTCGAAGAAAAATGACAAATTTAAAGCTTATTTGAAAAACTTGAAAAAGCAAACGTTGTTCTTGAACAAAAACTAGATCGTAAGATTCAGGACTCTAATGCGGAAAAAGAACATTTTGTGAAACAAATAAATTTGTTAGAATCAAAGTTGGCTTCTCAAAATCCAAGTCCTCCGCCTGCTTCATTAAGTGAAATATCTGTGCAACCTATCGACACTGTAGATAGTAATGACACGAATGCTGATAACGAAATATTTGATAATATGAACATTAAGTTAGAACAACGTGTCGCTCAATTACTTCTACAAAATGAGCAATTGAAAGCTCAGATTCAGGAAAAGGTTTTTGCATTAACAGCGGTGAAAAATGAATTAAGGAAGCTAAAAGGAAATAGTGTGGATACTAAGTTAGCAAATCAGTCAATCTTGGGGAAACCTCCTACTAAACCATTCAGAAACCGGTCAGTTGCTAGACAACCGAATGCGTTTTAATCTGACCGGCCCAAAACATCGAACTCGAGGTTTGCATCCCAAGTTGACGTGCGTAGCAATTTACCAAAAACAGTCACTTCACTATCTAGATCCCCCTTAACAAATTTTTCCTATGCAAAACCGATCACATGAATGCTTCAAGCAACTCTAGAAATGGCTCCAAGAACATGCCTCAGAGTAGTTCAAATGACACAGGTCATAAAAGCTATCTAGAGGATGCTAAGATAACGACACAAGCAAGAGATAGGACCCAACCGAAACCTAGGAGCGTTAATCCCACATCTAGGAATTCTAGACCCTTCTATGATGTGCCCAAATCAGCCTATCCTAGGAACACTAGATCCTTCTCAGATGCTAAGCAGTTTGTTTGCACGAAATGTAACAAATGCGTGTTTAATACCATTCAAAATCAAAATCAAAATCATGCATCATATAGAGTAGTATAGTATAATATCATTCCATATTGGCCAAGGTGGATTAATTATGAGAAAAATGTAAATTTGTGCTTTAAAATATAGCATTGCATGAGGTCATGGCAATGTTCAAATGTAGGGGATTTGATATGAGCAAAATCTCATATCAATTAATCAACAAATCACCCTAAGACACATGGAAAATGCCTAACTTTTGTGCTATAAAGCGGAATTATGTGGTATGTTTTGTGTTTGTGCTTAAATAGGCAATATGGATAGATTTTCAAGCAAACAAGAAGAAATCAAGCTTATTTGTGATGAAAAAGACAAAAAAGGATCAAAGATGACAAGACTTTGAAGATGAAGGACCTATCTTGACAACATTCCAAAGTCGAGGGACTTAAAGTGTAATTTGGACAAAGTCAAGATTCAAGTCAAACCTGGTCAACTCTAAATTCAACCAAGTCAAAGGGTAAAAATGAACAAGAATGTAAGTTAAAGGACTGAAAATGACATTGGAATGAAGATTTTATCTTACTTTGATATTCTGCCAAAGTCTAAGGGTTAAAAGTGACAAAAATGCCTCAAATTTGGACATGATCCGTGTGTACAAGCTATGGGCCAATCACAATGCAAGAAAAACGAGACAAGGATCGCCAGCTAAGTGGCTAGCTCACCAGCTCATTAAATGAAATGGATCTACACAGTAACTTCCACTATCTTATTTTTGGACCAATCAGAACTTGCCATTCAATAATCCTATTTATCCAATTTGGATAACAATCCATGTGACACAAATTCATCCAACCACATCAAGACACGTGTCATCTTCTTATTCAAACAAACCCAGAACGGGGATTCATCTACAATGCGTTTCATGAAAAGGTTTTGTGCTCGTTTTTGGATAACGAATTCATCCCACATGCTCAATTAGCTTGAAAGTCAACCAAACAGAAAAGCCCAAATTCAAGTTCTTAACGGCTAGTATCAATCAAGAGTAAAAGGACACCTGGCAACCTCTAATTGGTGGGAACACGTCACTGACACCCCCTACACTTCATTTCAAGTCTATAAATAGAGAGGATAGGTCTCATTTGTAACAAGTAGAAAAAGTGTGTAAAAACATACACACCTTAAATTTCTCTCACATTTCTGTTAATCCTTTAGTTAGTAAACTTCTCTCAAGAGTTTGACACACTCTAGAGAGTTAGTTATAGATTCAGTTAGGAAGCTGTAACCAATTTACCTTCTTCAAATCAATAAAAACTCAAAAACATTCATTTCTTCTTATCATTCTCATTTCAATCACTGAATTCCTTCTATCCTGTTGATGTTAGTGCCATTCATTGATCTTAAATGATTAATGGAGTTTGTTTGAGAGCTTTGGATTTCACAACACGTTTTCTAGCCAAGATCAGTCCATTTTTCAGTTCCTGAGTAGCAGTTGTAGTTGTGGTTTGATTTTGTTCAGAAAAAGCTGTTGGAGGTGATTAAATGGTGTATGGTGATGATCTTATGGTGTTTTCATAGTTTTGAGTTGGTTCAGCACCACACTCCTCCATCAAAGGAGGCCTAAGCTCACAAGTTTGCTATTTCTGTTTTTAAAATTCCACTAAATTGTTGAATGCATGCTCAATTCTAGTGTAGATACAATTTGTTGCTCTAATAAAGTATTTTGATTTGGTTTAGTGTAAATCTAATAGACTTGATAGCTTGTTAGTAGTCTTGTAGTTCTTGCATGAGTTTTACTTGAATTTACCTTGTTTTTCATCAGTAAAAGTCATTAGAGTGCATTGTGAGTTTAAGCTTGTTAATAAGCTTGTTTTTAGTTCAAACACTTGTATTTTCATTGCTTGATCATGTTCTGATATAAGTAAAAGTTTAATTCAATCTTTTACTAAAAATTCCTTCATAAAAGTTCATTCCTGTTTACATAACTAGTGTTTGGACCTGTCATATTTTTGTAAAACAAGTTGGATAATCTTGTTAAGTTTTGTTCATTTTTCATTCAGTAGTCATTTGAAACAAATTTGGTTAGTTTTGTAGTCAAATCAATTGTCAAATAGGCAATTGGCTAGAAAAAATTTTGGGTTCAAGTCTATAATATTGTTCATCAGAAAACTAGCAATTTTCAAATCCTTGTAATCTGTTCATTTCTCAACCAAATTCATTGAAACAAGTTCCTGTTTGTGTCTTAACATCCAAGGATTGATTCTGTGCAAGGGAATTATACAGTTTTCAAAATCCAGCTAGAAATCAGCTTATTCATAAGCTCATAGGCAAATGCAAGTTTCTGTGATAATTGAGTAAACTGTTTTCTTAGATAGCCAAATCCACTTCATAAAACTGGCAATTTTCTTTCATATTCTTGTTTAGAAACTTGTGTTGAGTAGTTTTTGAACTTTTGAGCTTTTTCAACTTTTGGTCAACAAAAGTCAAATAAGCTACATTTCAGCTTAATTTCATTTTCCTGCTTATCCACTTGATCATTTTTTAAAAGAAAAGACATTCCATACTCACATTAAGCTGCTTAACAAGATTGAGCCTAAAAATCTGAATGTGCATGTCTAAATTTCCAGTTAGCTTATTCATGGCTTATTGGTTTGAGCTTATTTGAGTTTTACTGAGTTTTGAGCATTTTCCTTAAACAGGTCTAGCTTATTTTCGATTTTAAGCATTTTGAAACTTGTTTGAGCTTATTTGGTTAAGTAATAAGCTCATACGAGCTTATTGATTGGTAGATACCCGTTTTTGTTTAAAAGTCTCTTTTAATTGCATCTTGGTCCCTATTATTTGTATCTGTTTTCACTAGTGGCTAATCCTGCATTTAATTAGGGTTTGCACTTTTTCAGTCCTAAACTTTTAATTACTTGTCAAATTTAGTTAGTTAGTTTACAAGTTTGTTATTTTCAGTTAGAAAGTTGTTAGAATTTACACATTTGGTCCTTTAACTTTTCAGAATTTACATTTCAAGCTTAGAACTTTCCTTTACTTTACATTTTTGGCACATTACTTTCACATTTTTACAATTTTGTCCTTTTGTGAATACTAATTGGTAATGGCTAAGTGTTTGACGGTTACGTAGCTTAATATTTTTTTACCATTTTTACGTGTTGTTTTAAATAGAAATAGAATATCCAAAAAAACCTATCAACCAAAAATAATATTAAACTTGAGATTGTTAGGACTTTCAACTAGTTAAGAATCGAGAGAAACGAACTTCAATATACTCAATTTCAATCCGAAAAAGGCACTTTAATCCGAAAATCCATTTTATCCGAAATAGCGATTCCGAAAAAAAAAACGTTTTTTGGCGGGAAAACCGGAGTAAAATTTATTTTTTCCTACACCATTTTTAGGCCATTTAAGATTCGATTTCAAATTTTGGCAATGGGAAAAAATTTTCGGACCCAAATTCAAATTTTTAGGCCAAATTTCAAATTTTTTAGGTTTTATTTTTCGTTAAAATTTTCATTTTTCAAAATTTTTTCCCTATTAGTTTTTGGCTATTTTACACTCGATTTCAAAATTTGGTAATTCAAAATTTTTCGGTTTACCGTTTTGTCGGACTGAGGATTTTATTGTCGGACTGAGAAAAATCGCAATATTCGGAATTTCAACCACAACTCAATCACACCATATCTACTTAAGATCCAAAGTCACTTCATCATCTGAAACACTCATTATGGATTCCGCAACACAAGATGTGAATGCACTCAAATCCAAGATGTCGGTTGCAAAAGAACGATCCATGACACACTTTCGATCACTCCAATCACACCTTCAAGTTCTTTCAAATGACGACTTAAAAGGCACTCGTGTCGAACTTAGATTCAAACGGGTATTCATGTCACTCACTGGTCAAGATGTTGAGACATTCACAAGCACAATGCTACTCAATGTAGATCACCTTGAACAACAACTTGCCACCGATGAATTTCAAGAGTTTGAATCCATAGATGCCGCTTTGGTTCTCGAGAATCAGTTTCAGCAATTCTTTGATACACATGTCTCTGTACACTATGATCGAGAATTCATCAACAAATACTTCTTTGAATATACTCGGTTAGAATTTCAAGAATTCAAGGAGACATTTCTTCAACATATGAGTGTTGTAAGGAAGTCTATTGTTGAAAGAACACGTCATAAACTAAAAGTTGAAAGAAGGGTGAATAACAGATTAATTCAGAAGAACGAGAACAATGTCGATGATGGTCAAACATTGGATGCTTGTTCGATTGGCACAAAAGCAACGGGACAGAATCAGAAAAGCAGCATACCAGCAACAACTCAGGGAATGATCAAGCAACCGATGATGCAGATATCAGACCCATATATGATGAGGAGCCAATGGCTGAGGTACAATTAAAAGTTGTGTATGATGATCATCAATATATTGATTCTAAGATTTGTGAGCTTGAAACTATGTTAGCTCAAAAGACAAAATATTTTGAGGATGCCAAATTCGAGTTTTCGAAGAAAAATGACAAATTTGAAGCTTATTTGAAAAACTTGAAAAAGCAACCGTTGTTCTTGAACAAAAACTGGATTGTAAGATTCAAGACTATAATGCAGAAAAAGAACATTTTGTGAAACAAATAAACTTGTTAGAATCAAAGTTGGCTTCTCAAAATCCAAGTCCTCCGCCTGCTTCATTAAGTGAAATATCTGTGCAACCTATCGACACTGTAGATAGTAATGACGCGAATGCTGATAACGACATATTTGATAATATGAACATTAAGTTAGAACAACGTGTCGCTCAATTACTTCTACAAAATGAGCAATTGAAAGCTCAGATTCAGGAAAAGGTTTTTGCATTAACAGCGGTGAAAAATGAATTAAGGAAGCTAAAAGGAAATAATGTGGATACTAAGTTAGCAAATCAGTCAATCTTGGGGAAACCTCCTACTCAACCATTCAGAAACCGCTCAGTTGCTAGACAACCAAATGCGTTTAAATCTGACCGACCCAAAACATCGAACTCGAGGTTTGCATCCCAAGTTGACGTGCGTAGCAATTTGCCAAAAACAGTCACTTCACTATCTACATCCCCCTTAACAAATTTTTCCTATGCAAAACCCAGTCACATGAATGCTTCAAGCAACTCTAGAAATAGCTCCAAGAACATGCCTCAGAGTAGTTCAAATGACACGGGTCATAAAAGCTATCTAGAGGATGCCAAGATAACGACACAAGCAAGAGATAGGACTCAACCGAAACCTAGGAGCGTTAATCCCACATCTAGGAATTCTAGACCTTTCTATTATGTGCCCAAATCAGCCTATCCTAGGAACACTAGATCCTTCTCAGATGCTAAGCAGTTTGTTTGCACGAAATGTAACAAATGCGTGTTTAATACCATTCATGATGATTGAATCACAAAAGTCCTGAACAAGGTGAACCAAAAAGCTAGAGCATCTCAAAGACGGAACCCTATAGGAAATAGATTTTCTCTAATTAAGTCTTCCGCTGTGCATGAGAAAACTACGTTTCCTAGACCTTGTCTTAAGTGGATACCAACGGGTAGAATCTTCAAAAATACTGGTCTTAAATGGGTTCCTACTGGAAAAATATTTCCTTCTAGTACGACAAAGGTTCACTGTGAAACCCCACATGGTTCTCTAATAGATATCACTAACCAATATGCAAGCATACAAACTACTGATGCAAGTGCAGTTACTCAAGTAAAGGCTCAACGTGCACCCAAAGGTCCAATCTTTGAATACCGTTCAACAAAAGACACACTCAGAGTTTGGTTGCTGAATGTGACAACCGTGGTTTTGAGGTTCGTCACTCGGTCTTATTTTTAGGTTATTTTATGTGTGACTATGTGTTTTGTGTGTTTACATGTTTATTTTACGTGAAAGAAGTTGGTGTGGACATCGTTTATGGGTATATGGTACTCATAAGTAAATCGAGGAACGGTTATTTCATGTTCATGAGGTCACAAATTGGTGACTATGAAATGAAATGGTGTTATTTTGGTGTTTACGTATACGTATAAGTATTATAGTAAATCGTATTTTTTTTACGATTTGGGGTTTAACATTTAGAGGTCTCAGGTAAGGTGTTTAGTCATGGGAGTATTTTTGGGGATGGTTTTAAGTCATTTAGGACTTAGTTTAAAAGTTTATTTCAAAACTCAAGAGTTTTTTTAAAACTGTATATTTTATGTTTTTTTACGGAATACGCGTAAATTGACTAGTTTTACGGTTTTGAGGTTTTAGAAGCTGCAATAAATTAAGGTAACTTAAGGTATTATTAATAATATATTAATAAGTCTTAAAAAGAAAAATATATATATATGAATCGGGTTTTAAACCGACTAGAAAAGAAAAAGAAAGGATAATGGGCCAAAAGACCCAACTTGAGCCCAATTTGGAAAAGCATTTTTAATAAAACATATAAATACCATGTTTATATCACAAAAATAAGTTTTTCATTAATTTTCTCCCCTTTTGGCCGAATTTTTACAAGCCCTAATTTAAGGATTCATCAAAAATAATTTTCTTGAAGATTTGAGGTAAATATCTTGATTTAATTCTTATAGTTTTATAAATAGCATTAAGGCTTCAAGTTTTATGTAATCAATTTAAATGATGGATTAGAGTTCTTAATAGATCTGTAATTAGGGGTTTTATAACAATTAACATGATTAGGATAATGATTGGTGATTATTAGTGATGTTATGTAGGGTTTAATCATGTTTAAATTCGTTTTTAAAAACTGGGCAGATTTTTGAGTCACTTGTTTTGATCATATCTAGAGTTTTACAAACTCTTATTTTGCGATCCAAGCATCCCTGAATAGGTAATTGAAGTGGGTTTCAAATGAAAGAAATGATAACTAAATTGGAGGTCGGTAGGTGGGTCAAAAACAGGTCATAACAGTCGGAGGTCAAAACAGTTTTGAAATCAGTCGGGTTTAATTTAACGTTTTAAGGTGATTGGGGTACTTAGGAGTACACTTGAGCCCTCTAATGAGCATGGGTGTTGCTTTATATATTAAGTAAGAGACCTGAAGGGTGGCTAAGAAAATGGGTTAGGGTAAGACCCCCTAATCATAACAAACTTTTTGTATGTTCAAAATCAATAAAATCCGGATAGATAAAAGTATATATATATATATATATATATATATATATATATATATATATATATATATATATATATATATATATATATATATATATATATATATATATATATATATATATATATCGGGGCCTTAATAGTAACTTTAAGGTTGGGGCAAAGGGGAGGAGTTAGCTAACATATGTAAGGGCATATGATTTCCTTTACAGAGGTCATGGGTATGGTTAGGTGGGCGTTTGGCTTATAGTTTGGAGACCTAAAAACCGGGACTGTTTTGGGTAAAATCTTTACGGGACGGGTTATGAATTAAACTGAGTTAAGGGATTTATAGAGGGGTGTAATGAGATGCTTAGAGCATATAAATGAGGTATATATATGGGAGAAGGTTAGATGTCCATCATAGGTTGATGAGCCATCTTAGTGTTTGGTTAATGTTTTGATTGTGTGCTTTTGTTTGTTAGCTTCTTACTAGTGCGCGGACTTTTGGAGAAGCTGAATCAGGTGAGTTTCATAATCACATATCTTTTAATGATTTTCACTTCCAGATGGGATGGAAGAGACACTGTACGGTTTTGTAACTAAGGCTGTGACTGTTTTTATGGTTTGTGATGGACTTGTGTGTGCATTTATGTGATTAACTGCTATGTGATTCTTGATTGTGTTTATGATTTGGATCGGGGGACACGTACCGTCTCAGTTATTGTGGTTTGACTTGGTACCAAGGGGATGTTGACAAGGCGGGGCCTTGTGGAGGTACATAGATGTGTGAGCATCTATGGGACCAATGGATAATGACAAGGTGGGGCCTTGGGATTGGTACATAGGTGTATGGGCGCCTATGGTACCATGGTGTTTGGTAAGGCTGGGAGCCTTGGATTTTGTTTAGAATGATTGATCTTGAATGTTAGTTGTTAATGCATATTTGTAGCACATTTTCCATATGTTTAGTGGTTTATGGTGGTTCACAGCTTATTTTAATCTGTTTTCGGTTGGAGTCTAAAGCTATGACTCTCACCAACATTATGTTGACGTGTTTTAGTGTCTCTTTCAGGTGATAAAGTGGTTAAGCGTCAGAACATATGTGGCTAGGATTGGAGTCGCGTAGGAATGCATTTAGAAGGAGATACCCGTTCCTTCTTAGTTTATTTCTATGTGTTTCGAATAAGTGATACTATGAACCTATATGTTGATTTGTTTGTGTTATTTGTTTGTCTTGGGTAAGAGGTAGGACTGTTACCTACTTAGCTAGACTCTTGCATTGATGAGATCTTGTCATGACATTTGTGTCACCTTTTATGACATTTCTAATTCATATAGTTCTCTCTATGGACACGCTATTGTTGTGATGATTTACATACGTCGCGCCCCATATTCCGCCATGTTGGGGTGTGACAGAATGGTATCAGAGCCAATGGTTATAGAGAATTAGGTTTCCTAGTCTAGTAACCTAGTCTATAGCTTAAGGGTCCCTGCATATAGGCGTCATAGGAGTATGTGTGCATTTTATATTAATTAAAGTTTTCTGGATGTTATTGGTTTTTACTTGCGATGTTTGTTAAGTTTTGACTAGTATGGGTTGAACCATAGTAGTTCATACTTAGCCACATGTTATTTTCTTTTCGGGTTGTGACTAGTGAAGGTTGAACCATAATCATCCACGCTAGTCATTGTTGTATTTTGATTAAATTGTACATTATAGTACATAATTTGGTACATGGTAGTTTCTGTCTTTTGTTGAGTTATTTTATGTACCTGAGGTATAGTATTTTTCTTTTGGTGTTTAAGTCATGTCCCTAAGAATCATGTGGTGGTTCGAGTTATTAGGACTAGGTGGATATGAAGGATTTTAAGCTGTTTCCACTCTTATGGGTGACATGACTTATAACTGATTATGTTTTCGTTTTGGATTTAGTCTATGCTGTTTTAGCTAGACTATGGATTTATGTATTCCAATAGTTTGATTATATTTTTTTAATGGATGGAGTTTTGGACTTTATTGTTTATGTGGTTATGAGCTTATGTGAGTAGATGGATATATGTGTTATGTGTTGTATTAATTCTTATAAGTGTCATCATAGGAGGGAGTGCATTGGGGAAAGGGTAATTGTATAAGTATGGTGGCCAACATAGTTATGTAAGTACCATAACTCCAATGGATTCCTAAGTATGATTGCATGAAAGAGGGTTAATACATGCTTGTATAGTAGATGTTAGACGGATTTAAGTATATGTATCCCGATATGCCTATATATGTATGATCCCCTATAATTATCGATTGTATCCTTAGGAGGGTGGCTAGCTCGCTTCATTTTAGATATTCAACCTCCGTTGTGGTGTATTCTTCAAGTTTCCTATTTCACGTGTCCGTTTTAAAATGGTGTCCTTGGTGTTAAGTATATTGAAATAAATTGAGATTTCTTTTGGGATAATGAAATCTTTTGTGTTGAGTCTTACATTCCTTTTGTCGGTATATATTGAATAGACTTGGAAATCTACTATAGGGTTGGATAGTTGGTTGTATACGGTAACATAAGGGTAAGGTGTTGGAATCGTATTTGAAACAAGATGTAACATAAGAATTCTTAATCAACAATTATTTATTTCAAAATTCTAAAAGACTTTTTTTTAAATAAAGCGAAATAAAATTTCTTTCTACTTACATAGTTTATATAATTGAGTTTAACCGATTTACGTCATTTATAATTATTTATACAAGGTTAAATTGAGTTCATGAAAATTTCACATACAATTATTTCTTTCATTTAAAAGGATTGCATTAATCACTAAGTTTATTCTTTAGTTTTTAAAACAACTAGTATAAAATTGTTTTGGTCGTAACTTGTTCGTTTTTAAAGCTTTTTGGGTGATTCAAAAGCCTAAAATTATGTAATCGGAACGTACTTTTCAAATATTCAGAATGTATAGTCATGGGAGTTCAGTATCCTGGTCGAAATTATTGTACAAGTGTCGGGTTAAAGGTTGAGTTTTGAATAGTAGTTTATTTTTATGATTTGGGATGCACGGGATACCTAGTCTTTGAGTTGAGTTTTGAGTTCGTCAAGAGGGTTGTTTGTAGATTGTTTGAGTCACATAGATGTGGGGATGTAAAGAAAGAAAAAAAAATATTCTTTTGGAAAAGTCGATCTTGTGCACGGTTTAAATAATATGTCGCGGGGCGTAAGATGTTTTGGTTGCCATTAAGTGTTTCTTGGATCATTTTTCTTTGTCACGAGTCATTTGAATTGGTACCTGTTTGAGTTTTCCTTTTGAGTTTTGGTGGTTTTAGTCTGTTTTAACTCGTGCACGTGAAATGTCGTTAGTTATCCGTGGGTTTGATTCGTCGATCGTATCTAGTGGATTCAGGATGTAGTTCTGGTTGCGTATTGATTGGGAGCGTTGAGGTAGTCATATGAAAGACTTGGTCACGCTTACACGATTAAGTAGGTGACCATGAGAGAATGGTCGGAATGCCCTTAGTGGGGAGGAAAGAGTTAGAAGTTCGTAGACGAACTAATGTGGTCATGAGGTCTATTAGGAGTGCCAAGGGACATGAATAGAGATTTGTATAATGTATGGATATTGGCACAAGTAACGCGTCATAGAGAGTGTTGGAAGGGGATATAATACCTCAAAGGTATTTATGATTGTTCGTAAGGCATGTAAGTTTTCTGAAAATTTCCTGAGATTTAGTAGGTTTGCCTATTACTGTGAGGTAGAACCATAAATAGAGCAAGTAGGAGAAGTGAGAGGAGTTGTAGTTAGTGCCTTTCCAAGGAAATTGTTGATGGAATGATTTTAAGAGCAAGAGTTGTTAGAAATTGCAACGGATGCAAGGTAAAATTTGAGTTGCTTAGTAGTAGATTGGCTGTGAAAAGTGGTTGAGTGGTCTGATAAGAGGAAGTATTGGTCTTTTAGAATACGTGTAGATTTTCGCAAGTAGAACGAGGTAGAAATTTATTCGTATTGCTTCTAAGAGAGGGTGCAAGGAGGACGTAGTTGAAACTGCTAAGGATGTTGTATGAACGCTTTGGGTTTACGGTTATGATTTTGGCTTCGCCAAGGCGCTAGCAGTTTTTATGGAGTCAATGAACCAGGGGTGCATGACAATATATAAACGAGTTGTCATTGGGAGCATCGACGACATCTTGATCTACTCAAATCTAAGAAGGAGAGTGAGGCGAATTATGAGTTGGTTTTGGAGTTGTTAGGAAAGGGAATTATACGTGAGATTTTCAAGTGTGAGTTTTAGAATTAAGTTGGCCAGGACGAGTAGTCAGAGATGATGGCATATCGTGGAACCAACAAGGGGCGAAGTGAAGAAGGGTGAGGAAGCGTTTTGGAGGCTGAAGAGGTGGACTAGATAATGAGTAGATCTTGGAATTATCGGAAGGACTGGATGAATTTGCGAAGCATGACGATACGTGGAGCAAGGATTTGGATGTAAACGAGAACGACAAAGAAAGGCGGTTGTTTATACGTTGTGGGAACTAAAGATTTGGAAGAACTAGATAGACTTAGTTAGTGGAGCTGGATTGTTATATCTGCCTAGAATGCTAGAGGCATTTGGGGTACGAGACGTAGAGAATGATCTATACAGATCATGAACGTCTCCAACACATATTTAATCATCTTGATTCAACATTTGGAAAAGGTGATGGGTGGAGTTAAGTGATGAAAGAAAATTGTAAGGCCAAGTACCATCTGGGAAAGGCAAGCATGGTTGAAGAGACATGGAATAAGAAGAATAAAGTGAAGCTGAGACGAACTTGAACTATATGGATGACGTATTAGGGTGGTTTGGATAAAGGATGTAGGTTGCACGAGTTGAGTTGTCTAAAGCAGAGAACGCGTCAACATGTATGTTGCGTGGCTTGGACAATCATATGGAGAAAAGGGACGTAGACTATACTTCCTACATAGATAGGAGTAGCTTATAAAGGGCGATGTAAGGACGAAGTTGGTGAAAGGGATACATAATGGGGTGGAGGAATGAGTACGACGAGAGTTGGGTGATAGTCGATAGACTGACTAATTCATCTCATATTTCAAGAGGAATGAGAAGTCACGTAGTTGAGAGGTTGGAAGGATTGCGTACGGATGTGACGGAATAGAGGGTTTTGCGTAAAAGTTAGCCTAATATGTATGAAATGCCTTATGAAGGATTATGGTAAGGGAAGAAACGATGGGAAGCAAGCGTAGTATACCGTTGATAGACTAATGTTTGGTATAAGCATACTATAGGGGTAATTGAGAAAGACGCCTAGAGCATTGGCGTGAGATTTGGAGATAGTTGGAGAACACATTATATTAGGAAGAATTCTCCTACAAAGAGAGAGTCACCGGTGATAGGGGCATGTTCCCCATTGATGAGGATGTAGGGAATAAAGGAGGAAACGCCTAATTTATAGGCTGAAAACGGGATATAAGATGGTATGGAAATTAAGATTGTGGAAATACAAGCGAAAAGTAGTATGGAGGAAGAATGATTAGAGGGAGCAAGAGGTTGTCAAGATGGTGGGGTGATATTGAAGGGAAAACCGCTATAGCAAGAGGTTAGTAGTCACGAACAATGGAAAGTTCACCTAGAGAAAAGGTGTAGCACCTGTTAGTATGAAGGATTGATAGTTACTTGGTTCCGAGCATGGGAAGCAAGGATGAGGTGGTGGTTATGACATGTTTCATGTGAATGTCATGGGAAGCTTTTGGTTATGCAATCCTGCATATACCATTGGATGTGATAAAGGTTGGGAGAACTTCTGAATGGTGGAAAATCCGTAGAGGATAGAAGCCGTTAGGTCTGGTGATAGGAATTGTAGTAGAAACTGTTGGAGTTAATTCATAGGAGATGAGGTGGATCACCGTTATAGTGGGATGAAGTTAGAAGCGGCCAACGTATTGGACCGGAGGTGGATCGGAAAACTATGGAGGTGGTGGCAGTGCTTAAGTAGAGGTTGAAAATGGCAAAGAACCGATAAGAGAGCTGTGCGGACGAGAGGCATAAGCCGTTGGGATTTAAGATTGGAGGTACGTTTATGCTAGAGGTTTCACCTTGGAAAGGAGTGATGTGGTTTGGAAAGAAAGGGAAGTTAGCACCTAGATTTGTGGGTCCATTTAAAATCCTTGAAAGGATTGGGCTAGTGGCGTATAGGTTGAGATTACCGGAGGAACTGAGTAGTGTGCATGATGTATTTCATGTATCAAACTTGAGGAAATGCTTAGCAAGAACTGACTTGCAAGTACCGTTAGATGATATTGGTATGGATACAAGTCTTCGTTTTATCAAAGAGCCGATAGAGATTTTGGGTCGTGAAGTTAGGTAGTTGGATAAAAAGGGTAATATACCGTAGTTATGGGTAGATGGAATTTGGAACGTGGACTAGAGTTCACGTGGGAACGGGAAGGATTTACGAGGAGCAAGTATCCTCAGCTAATTGATAATGACGATCCTAAGGAGTAAATCTCGGGACGAGATTTCTATTAGGAGGGAGTGATGTGACAACCGTGGTTTTGAGGTTCGTCACTCGGTCTTATTTTTAGGTTATTTTTATGTGTGAGTATGTGTTTTGTGTGTTTACATGTTTATTTTGCGTGAACGAAGTTGGTGTGGACATCGTTTATGGGTATTTGGTACTCATAAGTAAATCGAGGAACGGTTATTTCATGTTCATGAGGTCACAAATTGGTGACTATGAAATGAAATGGTGTTATTTTGGTGTTTACGTATACGTATAAGTATTATAGTAAATCGTATTTTTTTTTACGATTTGGGGTTTAACATTTAGAGGTCTCGGGTAAGGTGTTTAGTCATGGGAGTATTTTTAGGGATGGTTTTAAGTCATTTAGGACTTAGTTTAAAAGTTTATTTCAAAATTCAAGAATTTTTTTAAAACTGTATATTTTATGTTTTTTTTACGGTATACGCGTAAATTGACTAGTTTTATGGTTTTGAGCTTTTAGGAGCTGAAATAAATTAAGGTAACTTAAGGTATTATTAATAATATATTAATAAGTCTTAAAAAGAAAAAAAAATATATGAATCGGGTTTTAAACCGACTAGAAAAGAAAAAGAAAGGATAATGGGCCAAAAGACCCACCTTGAGCCCAATTTGGAAAAGCATTTTTAATAAAACATATAAATACCATGTTTATATCACAAAAATCAGTTTTTCATTAATTTTCTCCCCTTTTGTCCGAATTTTTACAAGCCCTAATTTAGGTAAAAATCAAAAATAATTTTCTTGAAGATTTGAGGTAAAAATCTTGATTTAATTCTTATAGTTTTCTTGTTTTATAGCATTAACGCTTCAAGTTTTATGTAATCAATTTATATGATGGATTAGAGTTCTTAATAGATCTGTAATTAGTGGTTTTATAACAATTAACATGATTAGGATAATGATTGGTGATTATTAGTGATGTTAATTAGGGTTTAATCATGTTTAAATTCGTTTTTAAAAACTGGGCAGATTTTTGAGTCACTTGTTTTGATCATATCTAGAGTTCTACAAACTCTTATTTTGCGATCCAAGCATCCCTGAATAGGTAATTGAAGTGGATTTCAAATGAAAGAAATGAGAACTAAATTGGAGGTAGGGAGGTGGGTCAAAAACAGGTTACAACAGTCGGAGGTCAAAACAGTTTTGAAATCAGTCGGGTTTAATTTAACGTTTTAAGGTGATTGGGGTACTTAGGAGAACACTTGAGCCCTCTAATGAGCATGGGTGTTGGTTAATATATTAAATAAGAGACCTGAAGGGTGGCTAAGCAAATGGGTTAGGGTAAGACCCCCTAATCATAACAAACATTTTGTATGTTCAAAATCAGTAAAATACGGATAGACAAAAGTATATATATATACATATATATATATATATATATATATATATATATATATATATATATATATATATATATATATATATATATATATATATATATATATATATATATATATATATATATATATATATATATATATATATATATATATATATATATATATATATATATATATATATATATATATATATATATATATATATATATATATATATATATATATATATATATATATATATATATATATATATATATATATATATATATATATATATATCGGGGCCTTAATAGTAGCTTTAAGGTTGGGGCAAAGGGAAGAAGTTAGCTAACATATGTAAGGGCATAGGGTTTCCTTTACAAAGGTCATGGGTATGGTTAGGTGGTCGTTTGGCTTATAGTTTGGAGACCTAAAAACCGGGACTGTTTTGGGTAAAATGTTAACGAGACGGGTTATGAAGTAAACTGAGTTAAGGGCTTTATAGAGGGGTGTAATGAGATGATTAGAGCATATAAATGAGGTATATATATGGGAGAAGGTTAGATTTCCATCATAGGTTGATGAGTCATCTTAGTGTTTGGTTCATGTTTTGATTGTGTGCTTTGGTTTGTTAGCTTTTTGCTAGTGCGCAGACTTTTGGAGAAGCTCAATCAGGTGAGTTTCATAGTCCCATATCTTTTAATGATTTTCACTTCCAGATGGGATGGAAGAGACACTGTACGGTTTTTTAACTAAGGCTGTGAATGTTTTTATGGTTTGTGATGGACTTGTGTGTGCACTTATGTGATTAACTGCTATGTGATTCTTGATTGTGTTTATGATTTGGATCGGGGGACATGTACCGTCTCCGTTATTGTGGTTTGACTTGGTACCAAGGGGATATTGACAAGGTGGGGCCTTGGGGGAGGTACATAGATGTGTGAGCATCTATGGGACCAATGAATAATGACAAGGCGGGGCCTTGGGATTGGTACATAGGTGTATGGGCGCCTATGGTACCATGGTGTTTGGTAAGGCTGGGAGCCTTGGATTTTGTTTGGAATGATTGATCTTGAATGTTAGTTGTTAATGCATATTTGTAGCACATTGTCCATATGTTTAGTGGTTTATGGTGGTTCACAGCTTATTTTAATCTGTTTTTGGTTGGAGTCTAAACCTATGACTCTCACCAACATTATGTTAACGTGTTTTAGGGTCTCTTTCAAGTGATAAAGTGGTTAAGCGTGAGAACATATGTGGCTAGGATTGGAGTCACGTAGGAATGCATTTAGAAGGAGATCCCCGTTTCTTCTTAGTTTATTTCTATGTGTTTTGAATAAGTGATACTATGAACCTATATGTTGATTTGTTTGTGTTATTTGTTTGTCTTGGGTAAGAGGTAGGACTGTTACCTACTTACCTAGACTCCTGCATTGATGAGATATTGTCATGAAATTTGTGTCACCTTTTATGACATTTCTAATTCATATAGTTCTCTCTATGGACACGCTATTGTTGCGATGATATACATATGTCGCGTCCCATATTCCGCCATGTTGGGGTGTGACACTGAAGAAGCTGATATCTGAGAAACAAGTATCTCAGGGGTTTCACAACTAAGCTCGAAATGATTTACAATTATCTCAGATTGTGACTCGTGACTCAAAGAAAGGAAAGTTGATCACGATTGATAACTTATCCTCAACAACGGGAAAGTTCAATTTCTCGGTCATGAGCTTTTGTAAAAAACATTCAAAGTTTTTAAGCTCATGAACACGACTTACCGTTAAATGCCATACTGTAACTCGAACTTCAAATAAAGGAAAGAGTATCTTTAAAGATAATCTATCCTAACAACGGGTAGAGTAATCTATCTTGTGTTGATCTTGTCACAAAACATTCAACGTTTTGAGCTCAACACAATGGCTTGTAATCACTTTCAGATTGCAACCCGGATCTATATTCACGGGGGAGTGTACGATTTCGTGCCCTTACCCTCAGCAAAAGAAGAGAAATATTCTTACACTTGAGTGGATTTGTCAAGACATTCAAAGTCTAAGAACTCAAGTTTATGCTTTAGAAAAACCTTTTCGCCAAAAAGAACTGATTTTTCAAAAAGCGTTGAACACAATTTTTTCAAGAATTTCTCAATAATATTCAAAATCTTTCAAAAATTGTGTGTTCAACAACTCCTATCCTCAAAATATTAATGTGGATCATATCCTCGTAATGACAATTCCATTGGATCAATTTTGAGGGGGAGCGTTCCAAATTCATGCTAGTTTGACACATTCTTCTCCCGAAGATTTTCAAGACTATTTTTCAAAATATATTTTAATCAAATTTGGTATCTCTAATATCAAACGATTTTATATATTAGAGATAGGGGAGAAAATGTGATTAAAATGTGATCTAAAGACTCAAGCACTCATGGTTTCGATCAAATACCCACAACATCTTTAATTCACGACGTTATTGGTGTAAATAGGGTGGTTAGGTTTAAGTCCTATGATCCAACCAGAACCGGAGGGATCTTCCCAAGGACAATCCAATAGATTATTAGAAGTACTTAGGAAAGATGGAGTAGAATGTGAACGTAGATGAATGTCGACTAAGTACTGATGCTAGCACTGGAACAATCACAACAAGGTGCTAGTAATGATGTCTTGGTAAGCATTGAAGGGGTTGAAGAATGAAAAAGAAATGTAAGGATAAAGAGTGTAAACAAAGAAGTCCTCCATACAACTTAGGCAGAAACCGGGTCAACACATCATGAAGACAACACATCATGGACCCAGTGATGTAATGCACAGCCCCTCCCCAGCTGACTCAGGCTTCTCTTAAAAGAAGTTTTTTTATTGTCACGGAGATCAACACGACTTCTATTGACTTTGTCACTCCGAGATAGTTGATATTGAATAGGTGGCATCTGCTCCAGCCTCCGACCACTAAAAGTGCACAAATCGAGTCTAGAGCCAAGAGATCAATCAAATCTCATTAGGACACACGGATGAAGATCAAGAAAGTCCTACGCTATATCCTTACGATATTGCTAGAACACTCAGAGTGATGCTATCTAGTATTCACAATGAAGAGTGAAAATCCTTCCAGTGTTAACATCAAACAACACTGCGGTAGGTCATGTGTAAGATTCTTTATGAATTGAACATATGTAAAACTGAAAAGCAACAGTGGTTTGTTTCGTTATCGATTCAAACTCGTTTCAGGTTTCTACGCAATATCTTTATGGTCTTGCTAGAACATTCATAGTGATATTTATTAATATTCACAGTGATTAATGGAAATCCTTCTAGCGTCAACATCAAACATCACTACGGTAGGTAACTTGCGAGATTCTTATGAATTGAAATCCTTCTAGCGTCAACATCAAACAACACTATGGTAAGATTCTTAATGAATCAAACTTGTTCCAGGATTTTGAATTGACGACTTTAATCAGGCGGATATTTATCCAATTGATTCACTCTTTACGTTCGTAGTCTTGCTTTGAGACGGTCGAGTAAAGAGAATGGCTAGTACAGCCGCGAAACCCTGTCAAGGAGGTTCTTAATTGAATCTAATCTAATCACAGGTACGATATTTAATATCTTTAATATAGAAATTTTGCAATTCTTTATAAATCTCTAATTTTTCGTTCCTCGACTCGACTCGAATTGATTTCCAATTTTATCGTAAAGATTAATTGTTTTCGGTGAGTAGTACTTGTTTTGGTATTAAAAACTAAAAACTATATAATCTATTTAAAAAGAAAATACTTTTACACTATTTAAGATTTAATTAAACAATTTGAGAACTATTTAAAAATTATAAACTAATTTGTTTTGAAAATTACTTTAAAAACTAAATTAACTAAAAAAACTTATTTATTTAAAAAACTAATTTTAAATTTCTAAAATAATAAAAAAAATTTTATCTAAAACTTTATAAACGTAATTTAATAAACTAATAATTAAAGTTAACTTAAAATAAAAACTTGTAAATATCTTAAAAAAACTGACAGCTAACAAACAAAAAACTATTTTAATTAAAGAACCAGTAATTAAACACAAAAGAAAAGCTAGTCCAGATGGTAAGAGCGAATGTTTGTTAACCGTGAGGTCACGGGTTCGAGTCCAGTAGTGGACATTTTTGGATGATTTTTTTTTGGACAACAAAAATTAAATCCAAAGTCACAGGAGTGACTGTTTGATAATATTATTGGACTGATAAACTTAGTAACACCACACAGACTAAGTGAGTCTGTTGGCTTTTGTTGTTCAGCAACGCAGATAAATAATATCAGCAAAATAATAAGCAAATAAAACTCAGCAAAAGCAAAACTAGAACAAATCAGCTTATAATAAGCAAATAAGAACTAATCATTCAGCAAATCTAATACCAATAATATCAGTACACTACTAACCTAATAAAGTCAAACATATCAGATTCAAAACCAAAATATTAGATTCAAACTTAAAGCTTATGAGTGCAAACTTATACCAGATTCGAACTAATATCTGATATTAAACAGCTTAAACAAGAGCAGATTCAGCAAACAATAACAAAACCAAACCTAAAATGTAACAAATAAAGCTAAATCAATTTTATTAACTAAAACCTAGCAATCTCAAATTTATATTATAGCTAACTTCTAAGACAATATCAAATCAAAACAACTAAAATCTAAAACTCAGATTCAAATCAACTAAAATAAAAACAAATTCAACTTATCATTTAACCAATATCAAACAAAGCAGATTCAGAAATAAATTTAAACACAGATTAACTAAAACATATAAATAAAAAGGAATAGAACCTATTTGAAGAAATCCTTTGTGAAGAAGATGCGGCGCTGAGCCGTCTTATTAACCCGAATCAACACCGTCCTTCGTCACCATTATTTGAACCAACAATCAACCTAACGACACCTCATATGTGGCTCTCGAACCAACCACCAATGAACCAAACAACTTATGTTTGAACTTTTCCAGTGGGGAAAAGTTTTTTCCAAATATTACTTTTAATTAACCAATTCAAAATATTATTTAGCTTAAATCAACTCATATTTATTATTATGATAAAACAGATTAAAGATAAATTACAGTAAACTTTAACAGAAATTAAAGTTGAGACAAAATTAAACTGAAAAAATTTTTATTAATAATTGAAACTCATTACAAATACTGAAAAAGAAAATTACAATTAAACCTAATCTACTTTTTGCATAATAAAACTAAAATAAAAATGGGATACCAAAATTACAGAATATGGGGGGTTTTTATAGCCAACCCCCAAGGCCCTTGGTGGTGAGTTGTTGAAGAGCATCTTCAATTTCAGCCTTCCATTTCTTCTCTTTCTTCTTTCTTTTTGATCTAACGGTGGAGATATACATACTAGCGCACGGATCACCAGCTTGGCAACCGAGTGTGCTAGTTGTGTTTCTTCAATCCTGAGACGGCCTATTTTTATTGGTGGATTGGGGAATGATGCGTTGTTTCACCCAATCAGGGACGAAAAGGGGACCACGTCACTCGTTTTCATCCCATCTTCAATCTCCGAAAAACTTGGGGATTTATTTCCCAAGCGTGTGAATCACACGTTCCTCACAAAAGCCCCAAAAGTTATTGATTTTTTTGTGTGGGAGAAGAAAGGGGAAGTTACATAGTAAGTAACGAAAGGTGTGTGTGTGGGTAAAAGTGATTTAATAAACGTGTGTTGACCAAACTATAATGAAATATAACTTTTCATTTTCACCGTTTAAACCCTATTGGGCTTGAGGACCCAACATACGTCCCATTTTTCTTAATCAGGAATTGATATTGGGCTTTTGGCCTAATTAACGTCATCCGTCTCATATTTCATTATTATTGGGCCTTGTTGTGGGCTTTTGAAAGTAAAAGGTAAAGTGATTCCATTAATGGGCTTTCGGAGCCCAATAAGCAAATGTGGGACCCACTAAGCCCAATTTACTTCATAAAGATTAAATCCGCTAAAAACGAGCTTGTCTTTGGCTTTATCTCTCTTTTCTTCAAAACCCGTGTCGATTTTGCCGGTTTTCGTGATCTTTGGTACACTTTTGGTTCTTTGACTTTTCTTCAACAATTGACCGTGAAATCCCGTGTTTTCTTTCCTTTTGATCTTTTGCACCTATTTCACACAAAAATACAAAACCACGCGTAATTCCGACTTTTACGATATTAAACACATGATTAGATCTTGTTTTTCTTTGATTTTAGTGGTAAAAGGATAAGTGTTTACACACTTATTAATCGTGTAACGGTCTTCACCGACCGGAGGTAAAACGCTACCGATTAAGGACGAATGTCAAAGCCATTCAGTCCGTGTCAATGTTTTGTCTCAAGAAGGTGATGTTACAGTGTACTTAGCAAAGTCGAAGATTCATTATGACATACCCAAAGACATATTCAACAATCAAGAAAGCTAAAGACTTCCGCAACTCTGATGATCAAAATCTTCCTTATCAATTTATATAGAGGAACGACCTCTCTTCTAAGGAGATTGTTAGCAAGCTTTCAAGATGTCGTGAAGTTTGAGCATGTGGATGAACACACAAGATCACAAGATGGCAAAGACAAGTCAAGGATAATTTGAAGACCTCAAGTTTAATGACAAAGTCGAAAGAAAACGACAAAGGCTCAAAGATCACAACATGAAGGAACAAGACTACTATTACACGTTTAAGACTCATTTATGACGAAATTCGTAATCTCCATTGAACTCCAAAGATCGAAGAGGAATGACCTCACATTGGGGGAGATTGTTAGCCTCAAAATATTGAGTCAAACAAGAATGTTCGGTCATAGGTTTATATTGTAATATTTATTAGAACGTTGTAATAGTTAGTTAAAATAGTCGTAACATTACGGGCTTGATGGCTAGCTTAAAAGGCCTCTTTTAAGGTACTAAGCATTTTATTCAAGCCCGTCCCAAACTATATAGTCTATTAGGGAGCCCGCATGTGGGTGGACTATATAAGCACCCTCCTAGCATGTTAGAATGGTGGAAGTTCTCATTTCTTTAATCTAATCTCACCAAGTTTATCACATCCTTCTCTCTACTTTCTCTCACTACTTTTTCTCTCTAAAATCTTCATTCTTTTCATCTATTTTCTATCTTTAATCATCAAATAACATGGGAACAACAAATATTAACATCAATTGATTGTTTTTTATTAACAGTTTTATACCTTCTAATTGATAGTTAGCACTATAGAGTTTCTCCTTTTTTTAATGTTGATGAATTTGTACATATGTCGTGACCAGGAAATCATTTTTTGGTCAGGTTTTACGAATTTAAATATTTTAGGTCAAAGTTGAGAAGAAATTTGATATTTTTAGAAAATATTAGGAAATTAGAATTTTTGAATAAAAACTAAAGTAAATTAAGATGATAATAATTGGTTTTCAAAAAAAATTAATTGACTCCCTTGATTGTAGCTGAAAATTTAAACGAATCATATCCTTTCCTTACCGGTCTAACCTAATTTTCAGTCATTTGAAAACACTTGATCATACCCCTTACTATCCCTATATATAGTGTTTTCATTCTATAACCACATATCACACTAATCCCTTTTCTTTATATATTCGCAGGTAAAAGATGAATCTGTTACTGTATACCCTGTTTTAATCTTATTTGTTTCTGCTTTGTTAATATTATGGTTAGTTGAATCAAGGTTTTTTAGTTAATATTATGGTTGTTAATATTATGCTTTGTTATGATTATGTAGTGAAATCCAATGGAACAACAAATGGTTTTGTTCTCGACCATCAACCCCATGATGGATGATGTGAAAGTTTTGGCACGGTGTGTCAGAGCATGGAGAATCCATCCTATTGGGAGACCTAATGAACCACACTGAAATCAGATGTTTACAGCTTCAGAGTTGTGCTTCTTGGATTAACAAACTTTAAAGTGCTGGTGAGTTATTCAATTTTTGCGCTTTCTATTAAAGTTTAAGTTGTTTGTCGAAGGCTAAAAACAATTCTTAAATAATCCTTATGTAGGGTTGTTTTGGCATGAACTGCTATAATGGTTATTTTAAGATTTTTATATACTCTGTTACTTAAAAAACATGGTTTCGTTTTGCATAGTTAACTTTTGTTTTAGTGATAATTATTTTGAGTACTAAATGTTGTGCTCAGCTTTATATTTCATGAGATGCAATAAGCAAATAAGCCCATAAAACTAAGCAACCCCCATTCCCAACCACTCTACATACATAATGAATTGGTGTTAGAATACCGAATTGGAGACACTAAGAATAAGAACTCAAATACTTTTTTATGTGTGTGTTTTAATTCATAAGAACTCTTATTTCGCAGTTCACTGCTTCCACTTAATAGAGCTAACTTGACAAGTTCTACCGTAGTCGCTACCTCAATTGGGATTTTTCATTTTGGTAGTCGTCGAAAGTTTTCAGTTGCAATGGGTAAGCATTTTCCTTTTTGGACACTGAGGTTATGACCTTGAACGGTGACTGAAAGCCGGTTGGGTGGAAAGCGTTTTGATCCAAAAAAGTTACAGGTAAATTTAGTCTTACTAATAGTTACAAGCACATGAGATGGCAAGCTAGTTACAAAAAAGAACTTTAAATAGTGTATCATAAAAGCGTACTATTTTTCAATTGTGTTTTGCTACTAAATTTGATATCATGACTGTTGGTTTGTTTCCGCAACTATAGTAATTGTGTTTTGTTGTTGCCTTCACTTGCAGCATGGTAATGAGGGCTTTTTGAACCAGCTGATACCAAAGACATGGAAAAACTTCCATACATTAGGTAAATCTTGAACCCGTTTTAAAAAATAGTGTAGTAAATAGGATTTTGTAACTTTCAACTGCTGATGACAACACGTACACACAAATGGCACTATAAAATAGGAACTCACAAGTCGATTTTAGGCCGATATGCACTCTTAATAAGCAATCTTAAACACTCATGTACGTATTTTTCTTCCTATAACTTGTGTTAATTTTTGGTTCACTTTTCTGTGCAGATTACAGTGAAGCAATAACCAAAATGGCGGTTCTACAAGACTTTCAGTCGATCTATATCAACATGAAAATTTATCATGACCAGAGACGTGAAGGCTTAGTAGCATTAGCAGCCCTTTTTTGCAGTCAATTTTTGGTTCACTTTTGTAACACCCCCATAATGGTCAAATGCATTGGAATAATACGTGGGGTATTACTTTGGTGGATCGATAGCACACAGTATATAGAGCAATGATCATAATACTCATTTGAAAACACATCATATGAATTAAGTTGTACACATTTAGTATCTTGTCATAAAACAACATTTATTAATAATGTGAAAAATATCCCAGCCCGTTGGTAACATGATGCTTCAATGATGCTGGAATCCGATGCATGAACCTGTTTATTTTCCTGAGAAAACATATAAAATAAAATGTGGAGGTCAACACGAAGTTGGTGAATTCATAGGTTTAATTAATTAAATAAAAGTATTGATATGCCAAACACCACGATCATAGTAGGACAATCATAGACAATACTATAGTAGTTCCTATTGCCCTGTAATAGAAGCTAGACATGATGCTTAGTACGCCCATTGGGTCTATCCTGATGTTGTTTCTCTCAGTCCGACAACGAAATAAACCTGTTGCTTGGACTAAGCGTTTCGTGATAGCAAGTCACGCAGGCCGGGTGTTGTCAATACCCGAATAGATCTATTCATAACATTTCGCGCTACACTACTAACTATTACAGTCCACGGGAATGGGGCAAACAATAGGCAATAAGTTGTTATATGTTGATGTTACCCGTGCATGTTTGCATATCAAAAGTTAAGTATGTTTTCTCCCCCAATTATAAATACAGTAAAGATGGGGCCATGAACTCACCTCAGTGGTAATGATGTAGTGATGATGTCATGGAATAAACTGGCATAGTATGATCACGAAGTGATGAAATTACCTAAGTAATTTAGATGACTCAGTAGATGCAAAATAACAATGCATGATAAATGTACTGATGAAAATGCATGATCACGAATTAATATGTCGTTATGATTGTTTAAGTATTTACACTTATAGTGAGTTGTAAATAATATATTTTTAGTTTCTAAAAATATATTTAGATTGTCTAATAAAAGGGGTAATAAATTAAATAAATAGATTTTTATTTAATTTAATTAATTGTAAGAAAATAAAATTTTATTAATTTTCTTAAGGCTCTAAATATATTTAATATGATTTGTCGGTTTATAAGGTTTTATAAATAAATCTTAATAATTTATTTAATTATTTAAAACAACTTAATTTAATTTATTAATAAAATAATTTATTAATACTTTTAATTAAATTAAAATTACTAGTAAGTCCTCGTAATATAATAACTTTCAAGATAAACCTTAAATTTTAGTTCGTTAACTATTTCACCTCGTTAGTCCTCGTTCGTTAGTTTTATTCCCAAAACACGTCCCTAGGGCTCACAATACATTCGTTATATGGCAGGTTTGGTCCCTAAGGTTTCCTTGTCTCGAAATATTTACAAACCGAGTCCCTAGGGCTCGGTTTAACTTTATGAATTGGCAAAACACCCCCCTCAAGTCTCGAACATATTAAAAATAGGGGTTAGGGCTCGAATTAAGTTTGGATAATGACATAACTAGTCCCTCATAACTCAAAAATATATATTAATGTTTCTAGGGTTTGTAGTGACACATTTAGCCCTTTAAGTCTCGAAAACATATAATAGGGATTCTAGGGCTTGTATTAGTTCCCAAAATGACACATTTATCCCCTTAAGTCTCGAAAACATATAATAGGGTTTCTAGGGCTTGTATTAAATTCCCAAAATGACACATTTAGTCCCTATGTTTGGTTAGTTCTCGGTTTAAACACAAACGCACCCTATATTTTCAGAAATGACAACTTTGGTCCTCGAACTTCTTTAAAGTCACGAAATATATTTAAATGTTTTATTATGTTACATTTTTTACTCTAACTTTCACCAAGTGACAATAAATGCACGAAAGTTCCCAAATATAACTTTGGGCTAGGTTGGCCCAATAGGGTCTCGGTTTGGGCTTCATGGGCCTAACGGGCTACTCTTTTGGGCTTTTCTAGTTTTATTAAGCATACTAATTATATACTAGTTAATGTGGGCTTAAGGGCTTATTAATTTAGGCTCATATATGGGCTTTTAGGTCGCGGCGTATATTAAGCTTATATGGCTTATTTGTCTCGGCTTATATAAGTTTATGGGCTTATATGAGCTTATATGTCTCGGCTTATATGAGTTTATGGTCTTATATGACTTGGCTTATATGAGCTTATATGTCTCGGCTTATATAAGCTTATGGGCTTATAACACTAAGTCATTTAACTAGGGTTCACATTAGGTTTCTATAAGCAAGGTTCTTACTAGTTCATAGTGTTTTGAAGTATGTTTATCAACGAACACAATATAAGTCGTGGGCTTATATGTTGTTGGTGGTTTGTCTTAGGTTATTTTACGTGTGCATGCAATCCTAGCATTATTTCCATGGCTTATATATGCATGACAAGTAATAAGAGGTATGAAAAGATTGAAATGAAGTTAGGGAGGTCTCATACTTACTTGTTTCAAGTAAAGATGGTGGATGATCAAGTATTAAGGCTCCTATGCGTCGGGTTCGTCCTAAACGTGGCCTATGGAGGTCTTGGCTTGACTTGAATGCTATAAATCTCTTATATACTTGCACTAAATGCTTTGATAATACCAAGATCTTGTAGTAGTAAATGTTTTGTTTCGTCTAGGTGTTATGTGAAGTTGGTGATCCGAATATAAGTGTGTAAGTGGGAAGTGAAGTCCAATGTGCTAGCTAAATATCAAGATGAGGTTGATGGATGTGGTCTAGGGTGAAGCCACGACAATAAATAAGTTTTGGGCAAGATTTAAAGTGATCTTCCAAGTACTATGGAGTACTAAGTTATTAATGCTAAGGTTTGTACATTTGGCCTTTGGGAAGTCCCTAGTCGTCGCATGTATGCATACCAAGGGGACAAATTGGACTTGCATAGTATTTGCAATTAAGGGAGGGTTGTACATTACAAATGGTTTGTGTGGCTTGAGGTCTTTACACGTCTAAAGGGAAAGACATGTGCTTGATGTCTTAGTTTTTATACTACTTGCGTATCTAGGCTTAGATATTACCTACTACATCCCATTAATGTAAAAACATGTACACCTTGTCTTGGTTTGAATTGTGGCCGACGGTTTTTGGGCTAGTCAAAGGTGTGAGGTGACTTGAATAGTGTAAGTTATAATTAGAGTGTGTTGTACAAGGTTTATAAAGTCAAATGTATATTTGAAAGAGGTTTTAGGTAGGTATAGTTGTGCATAGTATAGTATTCGGCTAGATATATAAGTCTAAGGTAGTTTTAGGTTCAAATTTAGTTTCTTGGTATGGTTATTAGGAGTCGAGGTATAATATAGTAGAAGTAGGTTCAAGTCCTAATTTGTTTTGGTTAAGTTTTAGGATCCTTGGTGAAAGTATAGTCGTAACTAAATAAAAGTATTATTTACTTTATTAAAATATAAGACACTTAGTGAAAACGAGTTAGAGTGGATATTTGTAATGTTTAATGATAAAAAAGTAGTTGATGTCGTATCGTAGTATTGTTTAGTACTCATGTCCAAGTTTGTTCCCAAGGCTCGTTGAAAAGCTTTCCAAAAGTTTGACGTAAATCTACCATCTCGATCACAGATGATTAAGATTGGTATACCGTATCTTGTCACAACTTCCTTGAGGTATAGTTTGGCCAACTTGTTTAGAGAGTCATTTTCTCTAATGGGCAGGAAATGAGCTGATTTTGTGAGTCGGTCGACGATTACCCAAATTATATCGTAGCCGTGAGATGAAGTAGGAATTTTGGTAAGGAAGTTCATGGTGATATTGTCCCATTTCTATTTCGGTATCTCGGGTTGGACTAACAAACCGGATGGTCTCTGGTGTTCTGTCTTCACTCTGGCACAAGTCTACATTTCTTCACGTATGTGGCAATGTCTGCCTTGTCACACCCCACCATGGCGGAATATGGGATGCGACGTATGGATATCATCACAACAATAGCGTGTCTATAGAGATAACTAAATGAAATGGAAATATCATAAATGGTGACACAATGTCATGAAGATATCTCAAACAATGCAGGCGTCTAGGTAAGTAGGTAACAGGTATACCTCTTACCAAAGACATACAATTAACGAATAACAAAGATATAGGTGTCTACAAAGTATCACTTATTCAAACATAAATAAATACTAAGAGGAATGGGGGTTCCTACAAATGCAATCCTAAGCCTTCCAGCTAGCCACTCCTATTCTCACGCTTAACCACATTCTCACCTAAAAGAGACACTAAAACACGTCAACAATAATGCTGGTGAGAGTCATAGGTTTAGACTCCAACTCCAAATCAATTATAAGCTGTGAATAACAATCATTAACAAAATAACATATGGATAATGTGCTACAATTATGTATTAACAACTAGCATTCAAGATTAACCAATCACCACAAATCCAAGGCTCCAAGCCTTACCAATAACCATAATTCCAAGGCTCCAAGCCTTACCAATAACCATGGTCCCATAGGCGCCCATACACGTATGAACCAATCCCAAGGCCCCGCCTTGTCAACATCCCCTTGGTACCAAGTCAAACCACAATAACTGAGACGGTACGTGTCCCCCGATCCAAATCATAAACACAATCAAGAATCACATAGCAGTTAATCACATAAGTGCACACACAAGTCCATCACAAACCATAAAAACATTCACAACATTAGTTACAAAACCATACAGTGTCTCTTCCATCCCATCTGGAAATCAAATCATAAAAAGACATGGGACTATGAAACTCACCTGAACAAGCTTCTCTAAGTACCCGCGCTCTAGCACAAATCTAAACACACAAACGTATACAATCAAGACATGAACCACATACCAAAATGGCTCATCAATCTATGATGGATATCTAATCTTCTCCTACAACTAAACCCCATTTATATGTCATATGAATCTCATTACATCCCTATATAAATCCCTTAACTTATTTTAGTTCATAACTCGTCCCGTTAACATTTAACCCAAAACAGTCCCCTTTTTTATACTTCAAACTATTGGTAGAACACCCACTTAACCATAATAACATGCCCTGTAAAAGAAACCCTATGCCCTTACATGTGTTAGCTAACTCTCCCCTTTGGCCACAACTTTAAAGCTACTGTTAAGGCCTCCATATATATATACATACTTTTACCTATCCAGAATTTACTGATTTTGAACATATGAAAAGTTTGTTATGATCAGAGGGTCTTACCCTAACCCATTTGTTTATCCCTCCTCCAAATCTTTTATTTAATATATAATATAAGTCTCATGTTCGTTTTAAGGTCAATTATACACGTAAGTACCCTAAACATCTTAAAACATTAATTTAAACCCGACTGATTTCAAAACTGCTTTGACCTCCGACTGTTGTAACCTGTTTTTGACCCACTTCCCGAACTCCAATTCAATTCTAGTTTCTTGCATTTGAAATCCAATTCAATTACCTTTTCAGGGATATAAGATTCAAAAATTAAAAGTTTGTAGAACTATAGATATGATCAAACAATGCACCAAAAATTCTGCCCAATTTTTAATTATTTAATTGAATAAACCTAATTAATTATTCATAATTTATTTAATCACAAACCCTAATTTATCTAATCCTTATAATAACATTAATTCTCAGATTTTAATTTTTCCATAACCTTAATACCATTATAATTGATGTTTACATGAATTAGAAACATGATTTAGTTAATAAAAACGTAATTAGAACATGATTTTTACCTCTAATCTTCCAGGGATTGATTTTTCTTGAAAACTCTAACCTCCATTGATGATTTTCGACCCTATAGCTGATATAAGTCGTTCATGGCCTTTAGGGGTCTTAATTTACATTAAAACACCTTTCCTAATCAAATTTAAGGCTAAAACCAAAACTTTCCATATTTTCTAACCCCTTCCACCAAATTGGCGCATAACCGACCCAAATAGTCCTTTTCTTTATTTTTTTTAATATATAATGTAAATTAACTATTAATTATTATTACCTTAAATTTCCTTAATTTATTTCAGCTCTTAAAACCTCCAAAACCGCTAAACCGTAAAACTAGTCAATTTACGCGTATACCGTAAAAGACGTAAAAATATACAGTTTTATAAAAACTCTTAGAATATGAAATAAACTATACAAATAAGTTCTAAATAACTTAAAACCATCCCGTAAATTATTCCCATGACTAATTACCTCATCCGAGACCTCTTAATGCTAAACCTTAAATCGTAAAAATACGATTTTCTATAATACATATACGTATATGTAAAACCACGAAATAACAACATCTCATTTCATAGTCACTACCTTGTGAGCTCATGAACATGAAATAACTGTTCCTCAATTTAATTATGAGTACCATATACCCATAAACGATATCCAAACCTCACTCCAAACACACAAAATAAACACATAAGCACATAAAAGTACATATTTGCACAAAACACCCTAAACTATAGTCTAAGTGACGAACCCCAAAACCAAGATTGTCACATCTGCCTTCATGTTTGGCCACCAATATAATTTCTTCACGTCCTGATACATCTTTTCAGATCCGGGATGTATGGAGTACTTAGACTTATGAGATTCGTGCATGATCACGTTTCTCAAGTCTCCTTAACATGGTAACCATCTTCTCCCGTGCAAATATAACGTTCCGTCTGCTCTGGCTTCTAACTTCTCCTTGCTTAGATCTGTCCTAAGTAACCCTCCTATGTCTTCCTTTCCAACATTTTCAGGCTTCTGTGCTTGGATTTGAGCCTCTAATATCTGCTTGGGTAGGTCCAAGCTAATGGTCATAACTATGGCTCGAACTCTCATGGGAGGATCAGTTCCCTTTCGGCTTAGTGCATCTGCAACTATGTTGGCTTTACCTGGGTGGTATTTGATATCACAGTCGTAGTCACTGAGCCATTCTATCCAATGACGTTGTCTCATGTTCAGCTCCTTCTGGTCTAGGATATGTTGCAAACGTTTTTGGTCGGTATGCACTGTGCACTTTGTTCCATATTGGTAGTGTCTCCAAATTTTCAAGGCAAAAACTACAGATCCAAGCTCTAGATCATGAGTAGAGTAATTATGCTCGTGCTTCTTCAGTTTCCTTGAAGCATAAGCAATCACTTTTTGTCTCTGAATTAACACAACTACTAAGCCTTTGTGTGAGGCATCACAGTAGACAACGAAGTCTTCGTTGCCTTTTGGTAAGGCTAGGATAGGTGCACTACACAATTTCAGTTTTATGGTTTGGAATGCGTCTTCTTATTTTTCTCCCCAATCAAATTTCACGCCTTTCTGATTAAGCTTCGTCATAGATTTAGCTATCTTAGAAAATCCTTCTATAAATCTCCGGTAGTAACCGGCAAGACCTAAGAATTAGCGGATTTCCTTTGGCGAAGTGGGTGCTGCCCAATCCTTTACGGATTCGACTTTTACGGGATCTAATGAATTGCTCTCAATCACGTGACCAGGAAAATGTACTTTAGGAATCCAAAAATCACATTTGGAGAATTTGGCGTATATCTTCTCTTCCTTAAGCAATCTCAGTACTTGAGCAAGGTGTTCTCCGTGTTCTTGTTCATTCTTGGAATAGATGAGTATGTCGTCGATGAACACGATGACGAATTTATCCAGATACGGTCGGCACACTCGATTCATGAGCTCCATGAATATGGCTGGTGCGTTGGTCAATCCAAATGACATGACCTGAAATTCGTAATGATCATAACGTGTCCTGAAGGCTGTTTTTGGTATGTCCTCCTCTCTGACTCTCAGCTGATGGTATCCAGATCTCAAGTCAATCTTGGAATATACACTTGATCCTTGTAGTTGATCAAATAGGTCGTCAATTCGTGGTAGCGGATAAAGATTCTTTACAGTTAACTTGTTTAGTTCCCTGTAATCGATGCACATTCAGAAAGAACCATCTTTCTTTTTGAAAAAAAGCACTGGAGCTCCCCAAGGTGAGGAACTGGGTCTGATAAAACCTTTTTCTGATAGTTCTTGAAGTTTTTCAGCGAGTTCTTTCATCTCGGTCGGTGCTAATCGGTATGGTGCTTTAGCTACAGGTGCAGCTCCTGGTATCAAGTCAATTTGAAATTCCACTTGACGATTCAGAGGTAAACCAGGTAAGTCTTCTGGGAAAACTTCGGGATAATCACGGACAATCGGCACGTCCTTGATTTGTTTCTTCTTTAGTTCCTCTTCTTTGTCTGTCTTTGAAATATGTGTTAAAAAGATAGGGCAACCTTTTAGTACATACTTGGGGACATTGGTGCATGAGATAACACTCAGTCTGGTGTCAGCTCTATTTGAATTTCCTTCTCCTCAGACAATTAGATTTTCCCTTCCCCACGGTATACGGACTAGCTTTTCGTCACACACAATGGTTGCGTAATATTTGGCTAACCAGTCCTTACCAATAATAACGTCGAAACTACCCAAATTTACAGGTATCAAATGAATATCGAATGGATGATTAGAAGATATAAGGTACAACCTCTTAGAATAGTGTTAGTTTCGATGATTTTACCGTCTGCTAATTCGACACTGTAACAGTCGTCTAGCTGTGAAGGAGTAATGCCTAGTAAACTAC
This sequence comes from Glebionis coronaria, assembly GCA_025667525.1. Taxonomy (NCBI): domain Eukaryota; kingdom Viridiplantae; phylum Streptophyta; class Magnoliopsida; order Asterales; family Asteraceae; genus Glebionis; species Glebionis coronaria. The sequence goes on from JANFOE010000193.1 coordinate 4,209,225, forward strand.
TAAACTCGGTGGATATAAAGCTCCTATCAGCTCCCGTATCAAACAAAATAGTTGCATAACGACTTTTCAGAAGAAACGTACCGGTAACCACATTGGAGTCAGGATTGGTCTTGGTGTCTCCTATAACATAAACTCTGGATGGTGCTCCTCCTCTGTTCTCGTTCCTAACTGCTCGCTTCGGGCAATCAGGCTTGATGTATCCGATCTCCCCGCAACCGTAGCAACGAATTTCCCTACGAGCCATGCTACCACTGCCAGTGTGCTGGTGGTTTCCCTGCTGTCCACTTCCGCGGAAGTTCTGACTGTTACCATTGTTGGGCCTGTAGTTGGTACTGGAGTTGTTCCGGATGGCTGGAGCATGTGTGTTGCTCTGCCCGGGCATTCGGCATTCAGCAGTAGGGTAGTGATGGAAATTGCACTTGGAGCACTTTGGCCTGTTGCCTACATATGGAGGTGGTGCTGAGGAAACATCATTGCAGACCTGACCCAACTTTTATCTCTTTGGTTGTTGGGTCTGGTGATGACTACGGTAGTTCTCATCAACTTTCCTCTTGTACTCTGTCTGTCTAAGCAATTGATCACGTCCTCGTTTGTTCATCAACTCTGTGGCAAACTCTATGGCACTCTCGACCGTAGTGGGTCAGGATACGAGTACACTGTCATGAACAGAATCAGGAAGTCCACTGACGTACTTCTCTATCTTGTCTTTCACGTCAGGGAACATTCGAGTACACATCAAAGTCAACTCCTGAAACTTCTGATTGTAGGCCCTGATGTCATGATTTGAGCATTTGAGGTTCCACAAGTCAATCTCTAGTTTCTTGATTTCACCACGAGGACAGTATTTCACGGTAAGTCTTTCCTTTAATGCAGTCCAGGTCATCCCATAGGCTTCATCATGCCCAAGGGTAGCAACTAGAGAGTTCCACCAGGTGAGAGCATGTTCCAAAAGAGTACATGTGGCAAATTTCACCTTGTTTTCTTCAGTATAATCACTAATGCGGAACACGGTCACGGTCCTCTCGAACCATTGCATAAGTTCTACTACCCCTTCCTTGCCCTTGAAGTAACTAGGCTTGCATTTCAGGAAGTCGAGGCAGGTACACCCTCTGTCCTTTCAATTTCTGGCATTTGAATTTTGGTTGTCGCCCTGGTTCCCGCTGGGATGTGTTTCCCTGGCGGCTAGGGCATCAGCAATGCCTTGACCGATAAGCACTCTAAGTTGTGCTTCTGAAATAGTCGCTGAGGGAGCAGCGTCAGGATTCTATCGGGTAACTCTTTGTGCCATTGTTCTATAATACACAAAGATGAGATTTATTAGTTGATCAATAAGATTATTATATTAAGCTGCATGAAAAATGTGTATGCATAGAATTTACAACAAATTGGATAACCTGTCAAGAGTTTATAATAATATAAATACAAGCAAACAAGTAGATGATAACATGTCATTTCTGGTGAATAACAATATAATACAAGTACAACCAATTTAAGACAGAGATACAACAATCTTGTCTTAAATAGTGGTACACATGTTTGTAGTACAACAAAAGATAACCTACCTACTAAGGTTAGGTGCTAAAGATACGGATACAACTGAAATGAAATATAAGTACAAAAGACCTAAATCATGCGAGCTGAGATGTAACTCAATGCTTGTCATGATGTACAAAGAAATCTAGCCTACACTAGTATGGCTGCCTGTAGGTGCGGATGGTCCAGCTGGTGGTGTGGGTGCACGATCATCCTGCATGCGAATCATAGCTCTCTTGGTCTCCCGGGATAATCTCATAGTCTCGAGCAACTGAAGTTGGCGTGCAGTATCGGCACTCTGAAGAAGATCCGTCTCTGTAGTGACTCCCTGGTGACGAAGATCTGCCAGGTCTATGAAGGTCCTGAAGGTCTCCTCCTGTGTGAGTATGGCAGCTTGGGTCTCGTACGAGTGACCCTCCAGTGAAGCTAGGCGATATCAGAGGTAAGAAACCTCATCCAACAGCCACTGTATGGTTCCCTGGGTCATACCCAAAGAACTCTGAGTGGTATGTGACTCACCAGCCACAGTCCAAAAGAGAGAGTTAAATCTCTCCTGAAGTATAGCGCGACTCTGCTGGTCCGCCTGAAGTAAGGCATGGATGAGTGCGGTATCCTGTGCCTGTCGGGCTACAAGAGCGTCGACCTGTGCCTGTAGTGCGCCAAGTCTGGCCTGGCTAGCTCCCGAACCTTCTCCTACCTCGAAGGTCGAGTCAGGAGTTAAGTCGCGCCTCCTCTTGCGAGGTGGCAAGGTACTGGTGGGGTAAGTGTGGAGTGTAGAAGGTGGTGGCAAGGGTGGTAGAATAGGTACAACCTGATCCGCCTCCCTAGGTGGAGATGTAGGTACAACCAGTAGTGGTGATGTAGGAGAAATAGTAGGTGGTGATGGGGTAGGAGAATCTGATAAGATGATAACTCCATCAGGCTGGTCATCTCTGGACTCGATGTCGGATGCATGTCCGGCTAATACTGATGTCGGCGATGGCGGTGCGATGGTAGGAACCATAAGCTCCTCGAAAGTAGTCACAATGGTAGGTGTCGTCATGATAGTAGAATTTCAAAGTTGGGTAAGTTTTAGCTTACACAAGTCAAAAAGTTTTCAAAATGCATATGCAATGTGGTTTATGTCTCTTTTTTAACAATGCTTATTAAAAATATGTGTAGATACTTAAGTGACTTAATAACTTGGAGGTTATAAATCAGCGTACAGTTAGTCCACATAATATGCATACTCTATATGCTATATGCCTAACTATAAGGGTTCCCGAAAATCAATTTTCTTTTTATTTGATTTAAAATTTCAGTTATAATCCAGTTTAAATTTTTATTATCTAAAATTTTTTATTTTTGAACTGGTTCTCTATAACTATGCGCTCTGATACCATTATGTAACACCTCCATAATGGTCAAATGCAGTGGAATAGTACGTGGGCTGTTACTTTGATGGATCGATAGCACATAGTATATAAAGCAATGATCATAATAGTCATTTGAAAACATATCATATGAATTAAATTGTACACATTCAGTATCTTGTCATAAAACAGCATTTATTAATGATGTGAAAAATATCCCAGCCCGTTGGTAACATGATGCTTCAATGATGGTGGAATCCAATGCATGAACCTGTTTATTTTCTTGAGAAAACATAAAAAATAAAATGTGGGAGTCAACATGAAGTTGGTGAATTCATAGGTTGTAATTAAATAAATAAAAGTATTGATATGCCAAACACCATGATCATAGTAGGACAATCATAGTCAATACGATAGTAGTTCCTATTGCCCTGTAATAGAAGCTAGACATGATGCTCAGTACGCCCATTGGGTCTATCCTGATGTTGTTTCTCTCAGTCCGACAATGAAATAAACTTGTTGCTTGGCCTAAGCGTTTCGTGATAGCAAGTCACGCAGGCCGGGTGTTGTCAATACCCGAATAGATCTATTCATAACATTTCGCGCTACACTACTAACTATTACAGTCCACGGGAATGGGGCAAACAATAGGCAATAAGTTGTTATATGTTGATGTTATCCGTGCATGTTTGCATATCAAAAGTTAAGTATGTTTTCTCCCCCATTTATAAATACAGTAAAGATGGGGCCATGAACTCACCTCAGTGGTAATGATGTAGTGATGATGTCATTGAATGCACAGTATGATCACGAAGTGATGAAATTACCTAAGTAATTTAGATGACTCAGTAGATGCAAAATAACAATGCATGATAAATGTACTGATGAAAATGCATGATCACGAATTAATATGTCGTTATGATTGTTTAAGTATTTACACCTATCGTGAGCTGTAAATAATATTTTTTTAGTTTCTAAAAATATATTTAGATTGTCTAATAAAAGGGGTAATAAATAAATAAATAGATTTTTATTTAATTTAATTAATTGTAAGAAAAAAAAATTTATTAATTTTCTTAAGGCTCTAAATATATTTAATATGATTTGTCGGTTTATAAGGTTTTCTAAATAAATTTTAATAATTTCTTTAATTATCTAAAACAACTTAATTTTTATTAATAATATAATTTATTAATACTTTTAATTAAATTAAAATTACTAGTAAGTCCTCGTAATATAATAACTTTCAAGATAACCCTTAAAGTTTAGTTCGTTAAGTATTTCACCTCGTTAGTCCTCGTTCGTTAGTTTTATTCCCAAGACACGCCCCTAGGGCTCACAATACTTTCGTTATATCGTAGGTTTGCTCCCTAGGGTTTCCTAGTCTCGAAGTATTTACAAACCGAGTCCCTAGGGCTCGGTTTAACTTTATGAATTGGCAAAACACCCCTTTCAAGTCTCGAACATATTAAAAATAGGGGTTAGGGCTCGAATTAAGTTTGGATAATGACATAACTAGTCCCTTATAACTCGAAAATATATATTAATGTTTCTAGGGTTTGTATTAAGTTTCCAAAATGACACATTTAGCCCTTTAAGTCTCGAAAACATATAATAGGGTTTCTAGGGCTTGTATTTGGTTCCCAAAATGACACATTTAGCCCCTTAAGTCTCGAAAACATATAGGGTTTCTAGGGCTTGTATTAAATTCCCAAAATGACACATTTAGTCCCTATGTTTGCTTAGTTCTTGGTTTAAACACAAACTCACCCTATATTTTCAGAAATGGCAATTTTGGTCCTCGGACTTCTTTAAAGTCACGAAATATATTTACATGTTTTATTATGTTACATTTTTTACTCTAACTTTCACCAAGTGACAATAAATGCACGAAAAGTTCCCAAATATAATTTTGGGCTAGGTTGGCCCAATAGGGTCTCGGTTTGGGCTTCATGGGCCTAAGGGACACTCTTTTGGGCTTGTCTAGTTTTATTAAGCATACTAATTATATACTAGTTAATGTGGGCTTACGGGCTTATTAATTTAGGCTCCTATATGGGCTTTTAGGTCGCGGCATATATTAAGCTTATATGGCTTATTTGTCTCGGCTTATATAAGTTTATGGGCTTATATGACTTGGCTTATATGAGCTTATATGTCTCGGCTTATATGAGTTTATGGGCTTATATGACTTGGCTTATATGAGCTTATATGTCTCGGTTTATATAAGCTTATGGGCTTATAACACTAAGTCATTTAACTAGGGTTCACATTAGGTTTCTATAAGCAAGGTTCTTACTAGTATAGTGTTTTGAAGTATGTTTATCCACGAACACAATATAAGCCGTGAGCTTATATGTTGTTGGTGGTTTGTCTTAGGGTATTTTACGTGTGCATGCAATCCTAACTTCATTTCCATGGCTTATATATGCATGACAAGTAATAAGAGGTATGAAAAGATTGAAATGAAGTTAAGGAGGTCTCATACTTACTTGTTTCAAGAAAAGATGGTGGATGATCAAGTATTAAGGCTCCTATGCGTCGGGTTCTTCCTAAACGTGCCCTATGGAGGTCTTGGCTTGACTTGAATGCTAACAATCTCTTATATACTTGCACTAAATGCTTTGAGAAGACCAAGATCTTGTAGTAGTAAATGTTGTGTTTCGTCTAGGTGTTATGTGAAGTTGGTGATCCGAATATGAGTGTGTAAGTGGGAAGTGAAGTCCAATTTGCTAGCTAAATATCAAGATGAGGTTGATGGATGTGGTCTAGAGTGAAGCCACGACAAGAAAGAAGTTTTGGGCAAGATTTAAAGTGATCTTGCAAGTACCATGGAGTACTAAGTTATTAATGCTAAGGTTTGTTGATCCCAAAATTAGATCGATTTAGCTTGTGTAAACGAGATTAAATCAAGTTAAACACGTAGAGAAACTTTGTTGTGTATAAAACAATTTAAGTATTATGCGGAATTAATACTTAAACAAGAACACACAAACAATTGTAAAACAAACTTTCACTTGATTGATGATAAAAAACTTGCATACAATGAAAGTGTTAAACGTATGAAAACTTATATGAAACATAACCTAAAGGTCTTCTTTTATAGACATATGAAGCCTTGTACAAGAGTCTACGTATCAGCTATTCTAGGTAAAGATAATTATAGAAAATACATTGTTGATCCTATCTTTACTAGAAACAAACTAGAAACATAATACGCGTAGACCATATCTTTCTATCAGTGCTTGACTTCAACCTATCAACGCTTGACATCTTCCTGTCGACGCTTGATCTGTCAACGCTTGTTTTCTTCTTATCAACGCTTGTTTTCTTCTTATCAGCGTTCAAGTGTACTGGCTACATTTTATTCCCAACAATCCTCCCCTAAACTTGATATCTACTCTAGTAATCAAGTTTCTGAATAAAAACTAAGAACTAGGAGGAATCTTACAAATCTTATCATATTGGTAATAAACATGCCTAATCAAATCTTTGGCCACGTCACTTGAATAGTCAATCTCCAGCTGTGTTGTCTTCATCTTTTCCAAAAATTCTTTGGACATGGGGTACTCAACATCTACAAGAAGATACTCAACAAACTTTGTAGAACTCAAATGGTACACACCAGCAGCTGAATACAAACGCCATTGAAGTCCACTGATATCATCCTCAAGATCCTTCCAAACATGATCTTCTTCTTCTGGTGCACACATTCTCTTGAATGTTGACCAAAGCTTTATTCCATTGACTGAAGTAGGTGCTTCAGTCTCATACTTGGCCATCAAGAACCTCCAAAGATCTGCCAAGTCTTCCCTATCCATACTTGCAAAGAGAGACATAAGAGTAGTAAATGTGTGTACCTCTTTCCCATATCTGCCAATCATCCAAAACCCACTTGCATCTTCTTCATAGCTAATGATAGGGTTTCTGGCATCAAGAGGTAACACTTGTACCATAGCCGAAGCTCCCATGAGTGAGAGCTTAATGCTCCTTCTAAGAACAGCTTCACTGGGAACTACTTTATTTAAACTTTAGGAAACTCAAGTGGAACTCCCTTCTTCAAAGGCCTTGGAACAATCATTGCCTTTTGAATCTCCATCTCTTCTGCAAGTTCTTCTTTCCTTTCATCTGAAAGAAGTCTAAGAGTATTCATTTCCTGCACTCTTTCCCAAATGGGATAAGCCTTGTACTCCAATTCTTCAAAGGATAATCCCTACAATTTCTTGAAGGTCCATCCAGTTCCATGACATCTGAGTAACATGTAGTAAAGCTCTCTTCTATCCCTCTTCGGCAGTGAGAAAACATTGCTAGCCTTATGTTTCAGAATTACCTTGTAGTCTCTTTGAACTCTTAGAAGAATCTCCAATCCCCAAATTTGGTCTGAAATTGTCAAATCTGGATTTTCCATAATCCTATTCTCCCAAGCATGGTACATCTGAACAACTTCTGGCATATCAAAGTCTACTTGCAATTTTAACTCTCTAAGCTTCTCTCTTGCCAAGTCATCACCATATTCAAGTCTTTCTGGTTGTTCAATTATCATCACACTTGAATCTGAACTCCCTTCATCACTTCCTTCTTGTTCCTCAGAAGTGACAACAAATGGTGATTCACCAACCTTCTTCATTTCTTGTTCCACAAGTTGTGCAGTCAACCTTGAATCAAACTCTACTTGTGTTGCATCCTTTGGAACTTCTACTTCTACCATGATTCCTTTACCCTTATCTAATTGGTCAATAATGGGTAAAGATGATGATGGTGCCTGTGAAGACACTTCTTTGATGATAGTTGATGACTGGAATACATCAACCATATCTGTAGGTCTGTCAACGCTCAAATTCTGTGTGTCAGCGCCCAACTTACTCTTGTCAGCGCTTGGTGTGTCAGCGTCCAAAGTTTGCTTGTCAACGCTCACCTTACTTGTCTCAGCGCCTCTTGTGAACTGCTCCATCATTGCTGTAAAAGACAAGTTCAAGTTTGTAGGAGTAACTAAAGATGTATCAAAACCTGGTTGCTTCTTCAATTCAGTGAGGGCTTCAGCAACACCCAAAGATTCTCCATCATGTGAGCCTTTGTCACTCACATGGATCTGCTCATCCTCCCCTTTGAAAGATTCCTCCATCCCACGCCTAGTGTTAGCATCCTCCAAAATAACAATCCTCTCCCTCAATTGCTTGAGTTCAAGGCCTTGTGTACTGACTGTTTGTACCAGGTCTACATTTTGCTTTTGCAAGCTAATGCAGACAGCCGTCAATTCCATCAATGTGTATGGTTCCAATCTACCCTCCTCTAGAATGGGTATTTGACCTCCCAAAGTAGAGTCATGGGGCATGGATGAGGTCTTAAAGATGTTAGGACTGTCTTGGCCTGCATCTAAGCGAGTACCAATAGTCCCAGCCTCATCCATAGCACCAACCACACTTTGTAGTGGTGGTTCTCTCTGCAACATGGCTAGGACCACTAGAGGAGAACACTCCAGTAGTCCTTGGGCGTTTAATCAACCTATATTCAGGGGGTGTAGAAGATGATGTGGATTGGGTGGTAGTTTGAAGGTTAAGGGGTGTTTGGGTCTGTAAAGGAAAGGTGTCAACGTTTAGATTACTTGTGTCAACGCCAACATTTAATGTGTCAGCGTTGAAGGATTCTTGGTCAATTTCCATGTGTTGAGGTGAAGGCAAAGGTTCTGGTATTGGTTCAAGTTGTGGTTGTGGGTCTGGTTGAGGTTGTGCTACTGCAATAACAGCAAGCATAGCTTGGGTGAGGGGTAATTCACGGTGAGGGGGTGAGTTCATCTTACTAAAAATAGCTTTCTTTTGCACAGGTATCTCATAAAAATCATCATGATCCCTTATGCAGTACCTTTGTTCATCAAAAACCATTTGTAAAAATCTGGGATAAGCCAAAGTCATCTTATTCCCTTTGTTTTTACACATGCCATCAAAAATTAGCTTTGAAAAATTATACTTTTTCCCATTTGTAATGCACACAATTGCACTAGCAATTGACCTGCTAATTTCATTATGTGCAGTACATTTGGGACTCAAACATTGAAGGATGACATGTATGAGGTACTTCCAGGCTGGGGGAAACTCTTGTTTATGATATTTATTGAAAGTACCCTCATCAGGGAAAGGATACCCCAAAGCCCAAAGTCCTTGTTCTATTTCATTAATGGGGAGAGTGGTTATACCATCTGCATCATTAAGATGAAAAGCCTGGCGAACCAAGGCTTCAGTAACCACCCAAGTACGCCCATGAACAATAGCTGTTAATGTAGTCACATTATTAAGCGTTGAGGAACTAACAGTGTTCCAAAACTGTTTAATATGAGTGACAGGGATGAGAGGAGCATGAGAAAGAGCATACCGTAATGGAGATGCATTCAAATACGCCACCATCTGCGTGTATTATGGAAACAAAGTATCATCAGCCTCCAAATAAGCAATCATGTTGTGCTGACTCCTGAATCCCAATACCAAGTCACTTGGTTTAAACTTTGGTGCCATTGTTGAAGAAAGCTGTTTGTGAAAGATTGATGAAAGATGAATTATAGGAGAAAAAGTGTTAGACAAGAATATGATAGTACCCTGTTTAAAATAGGAGCCAAATATATAGGAGAGATAGGCACATGTGATTGGTCAAAAATAAGGCAAGTATTTTCAAAATATAATGATGAAAATATTGAAAAGAAAATAAGTTATCTTGTGCATTAATTAAAAGTTATCTACTCCCAAAATTACGGCCCCAAAATTCGTCAAAAATAACAACTGGGTAGGTCCCAATGAGTGTCAACGGTCAAAAATAACCCATCAACGCCCAACGACTATATTCTTGTCAACGTTTGCAAAAGCCATGTCAGCGTCTAAATTGGTCACAACAACGCTTGGAAAAATATTTGTCAGCGTCCAAAAATAAAAGTAATAAAAATAAAAAAGGACCTTAACAAAGTAATTTATCCTAGTGAAGATAACATATAAATTGAAAATTATTATAGGGCGGCAAGCACTGTCCAGTTATGCACACTTGCTTATGCAAGATAGACATAACAGTCCTCTAGTGTCCGTTGCTAACCAAAAAAATAACAATTAAGTTATCTCATAAAATCCCTTGTAACTCCCAAGTAAACCCATTATAAATCATCCCCAAGTCTCCCAATAGACCACATCCAATTCTAGGCCAAAAAGGTATTGGCAACATGCATAGTATGTCAACTTTGCATGTTACAGTGCCTCATGATTTAGTAAACTAACTCATACTCACCAGTGGACACAATCTAGAATTGTGATAAGAGTATTATAAGAATACCTAAAAGTCCTAAAGGTTCCTAAAACCTCCCCTTAAACTGTGATACACAAGTTGCCAAATAATATACATGTAAATAAAAATTTATGTCAAGATAGGAATATAAATATTCCAACCATCATCCATAAATTGAAACATGCTCCAATGATTCTCCAAGGATCCATAAGCAACTCTGTATCCAATGGTACAATGCTAACAACACCTGCACACGTAGATCAAAAACCACAAAACTAACACGTTGCTGACAACGTCACGATAACACTTATCAGCGTTAAGATAACCTTTGTCAGCGTTAGACAAATATAGTGGAAAATCTAACTTCTCAAATAGACCAATAACAATGCATATCCTGTACATACTTTTACAATGAGACCCCAAAACACATATTAAGTGAGATTGATCATTCCAATACTTGTTACCAAGTATTGAAACCTTCCAGTATCAAAAGGTTTAGTTAATAAATCAGACACATTTTCTTCTGTGTCAACCCTATCTGGTTGTATTAAACCCTTTTCAAAACAATCTCTTATAAAATGATGTCTAATTTCTATGTGTTTTGTTTTAGAATGATGTACAGGATTTTTAATAATGCATAAAGTACTGTTATTGTCTACAAAAATCTTGGTATGCATAAAATTATACCCATAATCCAACAGCTGGTTCTGAATCCACAAGACTTGTCCACAACAAGCAGTTGCTGCAACATACTCTGCTTCAGTTGTAGAATTGGCCACCACTGTTTGTTTCTTGCATTGCCAAGATATCAACCTACGCCCAAGAAACTGACATCCACCAGTTGTGGATTTTCTATCAAATTTATCACCACCATAGTCACTGTCTGAATATGCAATAAGCTCCAATGGTGAATCTTTTGGATACCATAACCCAAGTCTGGATAACATCTAAGGTACCTAAAGATTCTCTTGACAGCATGAAGGTGACACTCTTTTGGAGTCACTTGATGGCGTGCCCATGCACACACATCAAACATAATGTCAGGTCTTGAAGCTGTGAGATACATCAATGAACCAATCATTGATCTATAGTGCCTGACATCCACATCTTTTCCATCTCCAACTTTTCCCCAAGGGTGTTCTCTATCCATAGGAGTACTAGCCCTTTTCTCATGTGGAGAAAAGCCAAACTTCTTCAAGATTTCTGCTACATATTTATCCTGAGAGATGAAGATACCATCTTCTTTCTGCTGAACTTGTAACCCTAGAAAGAAGTTCATCTCCCCCATTGCACTCATCTTGAACTTGTCTGTCATAAGCTTGGAAAAGTCTTCACTCATCTTTGGGTTTGTTGAGCCAAATATGATATCATCCACATAAACATGAACAAATAAAACATTCTTACCAGTCTTCTTTGTAAATAAGGTCTGGTCTATGGTGCCCCTTTTGAATCCATTTTCCACCAGATAGGTGGACAATGTGCCATACCATGCTCTTGGGTCTTGATGAAGTCCATACATAGCTTTCTTGACTCTATACACCTTGTCTGGATGCTCTGGATCTTCAAAACCAGGAGGCTGCATTACATAAACCTCCTCTACAATTGTGCCATAAAGAAAAGCACTCTTCACATCCATTTGATAGACAGTAAAGCCCATGCAGGAGGCATAGGCTAGAAATAATCTTATAGCCTCAATCCTTGCAACTGGTGCAAAGACCTCCTCATAGTTTATCCCTTCCTCTTGTGTATATCCTTGAGCCACTAAACGTGCCTTGTTTCTGACCACAATGCCTCTTTCATCTTTCTTGTTTCTAAGAACCCATCTTGTCCCAATAGGTCTGACATATCTAGGACAATCAACTAACTCCCAAACATCCTGAATAGCAAATTGGTGAAGCTCATCCTGCATTGCTTCCACCCAACTTGGTTCTTTGAGAGCATCAAAAATCTTCTTGGGTTCCTGTTGTGACGGAAAACAGGCAAACAAACATGCTTGAACAAGAGGGGTATCAACCTTCTTGTGTATATTGGCAATAAATCCTCCAAGATTCTGATGAGATCTTCTAGTTTGAACAGGAGACATCACATCACCAATAATTAGAGAAGAGGGGTGATCCTTCATTGTAGAAGTAAGAACTCCTCCCTCAAAAAGTTTGTTGTCTTCAATCTCATCATCCATGTTAACAATATCTTGTTCAGACTCTCTTCCATCAATATCTGTATGAACCTCTCCATTTATGCTTGAAGGTTCACCTTGTTCAAAATTGGAAGAGAAAATATGGTCAAAAAAGTTGTCAACGCCTGAACCAAGGTTGTCAGCGTTGGAGCCATCAACGCCTGAAATGGAGTTGTCAACGTTTGAGCCATCAACGCCTGAATTTGTCTTGTCAGCGCCAGATTTTCCTTTGTCAGCGTCTAAAAGACCATGCATTTTGTTAACTGGTGATACTTGGGGACCACCATTTTCCTTTCCAGCAGCAGCAGCAGCAAAAGCATCTGTCCATATGGGAATAGTGACATACTCAAGTATGGGATATGACTTGTCTGCTTGTGATCCAACCTCTTCATGAACCTGTGTACCTGAAACATCAACAACTGGTTCTTGCACAACACTTGAAGTTACCTTCACAATGTTTGGATTAGTAACAGGCATATAATTCAAAGTCCTAGATAGAGGTTCCAAGTCAAATAACCAATTTGGACCACTTTCAGGATCATTAGGTTTACTTTCTAAAAACCTAACATGTACTTTTTCAAGTATACGTTTTTCCTTCTTAATGTAAACCTTATATCCTTTACTCTGCACTGAATAACCCATGAAGTAGCCTTCATCACCTTTAGCACTAAATTTACCTAAGGCATCACTAGTATCTAGTACAACTACATGACAACCAAAAGGTTCAAGAAAACCAATATTAGGTTTCCTTCCCCAAAGTAACTCATAAGGTGTTTTGTTATGTATCTTGTTGACCAATGCTCTATTCTGAACATAACAAGCTGTATTCACAGCCTCAGCCCAAAAATCAATGGGAAAGTGAGCATCAGCCAACATAGTCCTGGCTGCTTCAATGAGGGTTCTATTCTTTCTCTCAGCAACCCCATTTTGCTGTGGGGTTCTGGCTACACTAAACTGTCTAGTAATCCCTTTCTTGGCACAAAAATCATCCAATAGCTTATTTCTAAACTCACCACCTTTATCACTCCTAACCATCTTAACTTCATTACCAGTTTTCTTCTCCATTTGGTTAATAAAGTTAATTAAAGTATCAGCAGTGTCACTTTTCAAAGCTAAAAAGAAAGTCCAAGTAAACTTAGAAAAATCATCAGTGATGACAAAACAGTAAGATTTACCATTCAAGCTTTCTATATTAGTTGGACCAAACAGGTCCATATGCAGCAAGTGAAGTGGTTTAGAACTAGAGTGCACCTGTTTAGACTTAAATGAGACCTTGTGTTGTTTGCCTTTAAGGCATAAAACACAAGAGTGGTCATTGTGGAAAGCCTTTTCAGGCAAAGCATCAACCAAGCCATGTCTCACAAGTCTGTTTATATTTTTAAAGTTAATGTGCCTTAGTCTCCTGTGCCATAGATTACTCTCATCAACTGAAGCCTTAGCATAAAGACATGACAAGTTATTATTCATCCTAATCCCATTAAGATTCACATTATAAATGTCCTTATGCCTAGGTGTTCTATAGTCAATGAATTTCTCATCTGGTATTTTAAAATCCTTGCTCAACACCAAGCATTCAGTATTAGTGAAAAGAACCTTATTTTTGTTATCACAAACTTGTGATACACTAAAAAGATTATAATCAAGTTCTTTTAACAGAAACACGTTTTCAAAACACAAATTGTTGGTGAGAAGAGTTCCTTTACCTGTGATAGTTCCATATCCGCCTCCAAAGTAAACTTTATCACCATCCTTAATGGGAGTGAAGTTTGTGAGATAGTCTTCCTTCCCAGTCATGTGCCTAGAGCATCCACTATCCCAATAGCCATAATCATTGACCTGCTTTTGAATGCCCTGCACATAAAAAAACAAATTAGTTTTCTTTGGGAACCCAAGCCTGAGCAGACTTGGATTCATTTGGTTGTTCAACAAGAACAGACTTAGTCCTCATAACAACCCCTTGTTCATCCCTCTTTGGATTAAACACCCAGTTAACCCCAATTGGTTTTGTGATGACCTTTGAAATATAATTAAATCTGTTACAGGTCATAAAAATCCCATTAGAATTAGGGTTGTGATCTTGCTTAGGTCTCTATGTCAAGCTAGAAGAAGCTTTAGACCCCTTTCCTCGTGGTTGCAAATATTTACCATTATTTGGTCTGGCAACGTTTCTGTCAGGGTTTGATTTGGTCTTGTCAACGCTAAAATTACCCTTATCAGCGTTGAACCTAGGGTTTGCTATAGGAACCCATTGTCTATTAGACCACGTATTGGTCTTCTAAAAAGGTCTTTGTCCATAAGCATTTGACCCTTTAGAAAAGAATGGGGTTGGTCTAACAACCTGTGGACTTTGCTGAACAAAAGTTTTAGGTTTGATAGTGTTTGAATTTTTGTCAGCGTTGACCTTGGAAGCGTTGACACACTTATAGGCTAAATGTGAAAAGCTACCACAAGTATAACAGGCTTTTCTAGACATAACTCTAGGTCTAGAAGAAAAGAAACCTGTTCCATTATCACTAATTTGGCTTTTTGGTGACCTAGTATTTCTATACATTTCTGCATATTTAATGCTAGGTTTTCTAACAACGTTTGAGCCAAGGTCAACAGTCTTGCCAGTGATTGGGTTTGTTACTTTGATAGGGGTAGACTCATTTGGGCTATCACTAAGCATACCACCCTTGACAAACAAGGTAGGGTTGGCTTTCTTCCATTGATCCAAATCAGTCAACTTTTGCCTATATTCTTCTACTGGGGTAAGGACTCTTGGTGGAGGAATAAATTCTTCTTCTTGGAGTTCTGGTAAACCAGTCCAAGATAAGTCCTTTCTTTGGACACCATAGAAGTCCCCAGCTGGTGGTGGAACACCAGCATACTCTTTCATCCCAATCCTAGTCATATCCTTAGAATCCCTTTGTTTACTAACACATTCTCCTAGGGTTTGTGAGGCTTTATCAAATCTCTGAATTTTAAGATCTACATTATCCTTATTTTGATAGCCTCATCTAACTTAGCCTATAATTCAGCATTGACCCTCTCCATGATGTTTCTGATATCAGTACTAGCATTTAAATCATGTTTTAAGATATTGATTTTATCTTTTAGGTCAAGCTCCATTTTCTTATACTCAGCTAGAGTCTTTTCAGTTTAAGTAAGAGCAAGTTGATAGTTAGACAACTTGCATCCCTCATTACTCACATCTGTTGACAATCTTAAAACCTCTTTGTTAAGTCTTTCAGTATTTAAACGACAACCCTTACTACAAAAAGCATCATCATATACCTCATTGTCTGATGAAGATGAGGAGTGTGTCATGAGAGCATATTGAACATGCTCTTCTTCTTCCATCTCAGCAACTAAAGCTTTATTCTCTTCCTCATCCTTAGCCAAATAGCTCCAATCCCATCCAACACCATCAATTTCTTGCATTGCAACCATGGCCTTGGGATCCTGAGCCTTAACAATTTGGCTTGAGGGTTTTCCAGCATCAGATCTTCTTGGAGATCTGCATTCTCTCATAAAGTATCTCATACGATGACAATTGTAACACTCAACCTTGGATTTATCAAATCCAGCAGTGTCTTTAGCATTAAAAGTCATCTTCTTCTTGAATCTTCTATTCCATTTGTTTGCTCTTATACTTGCAAGAGCCATATTCCACTTTATGTCCATCTCCTCCAAATGCCCATCACTTATTTGCTTAAGGTCCTCATATGTAATCACTGAACCATTGGGCAATGAAGCAATGTATGCACACACAGTATCCAGATCAATACCAGCAGGCTTAACTCTTGGTGAGTCAATTTTGTATGTGTCAGCGTCTGAGTGTGAGGCGTTGACAGGATATGATCCGGCATTGACACAAGTTGATCCAGTAACTGGGTGCATATATGACTCCTTCTGATCAAATTGACCTTCACTATGTGAGAAGAAGCCATGTTACCATTGGTAGACTTGCTTCCATGATCCAAAAGAGTTTCATTCTCTATCAGCCTCAGTTTATTGTACACATCATCAAAAGTAGAACTTTTGTGAGTGTTATTGGCAATTATAGACCTTGCTTCAATCTTCCATGCATCACCAAGGCTTTTAAGAAAGGTGGAGATAATATCAACATCACCAAGCAATGTTCCCATGAAGGATAGCTTGCTTGTGATGTCCAGTAGTCAGCTTCTCACACTACTTAGCTTCTCATTAGGTTGAGCCTTAAAAACAGCATACTCATGCAAGAGTTGCTTCTTTTTCTCTTGCACAGTATCAGCATTACCACCATAAGCAACTTCAAGAGCTGCCCAAAGATCTTTTGCAGACTCATAACTTCTGTATTTGTGCTGATTTTCTTGTCCCAAAGAGAGTTCCAGAATGCGTAGGGTTTTCATATCAACTCTTCTTTTTGCTATGTCCTCAACTGAGACAACTCTACCATCATCAGGTTTTTCTCTTCGTTCATCTTCAGTAGAACCTTAAATAGCTGTTCTTGCAGTAATGGCAGCTGCAATCTTTGCAGCCTTATTGAATGTGTTTCCATATTCAATAATTTCCCAAAGAGTGTAGTCATGGATTTGTAGATATTGCTTAAAGTTAAACTTCCACAGCTCAGAATTGTCTGGGTCTAGAATGGGAATCTTGATGTTGTGGTTTGAGGAGGACGAGGAGTTTACTTCTGGGGTAGACATGATGTTTTTAAGGTTTTGTGAAAATTAGGGTTTTTGGTGATTTAGGGTTCTTGTGTTCTTTAGATCAAAGTTTCTCAACAAGCTCTGATACCACTTGTTGATCCCAAAATTAGATCGATTTAGCTTGTGTAAACGAGATTAAATCAAGTTAAACACTTAGAGAAACTTTGTTGTGTATAAAACAATTTAAGTATTATGCGGAATTAATACTTAAACAAGAACACACAAACAATTGTAAAACAAACTTTCACTTGATTGATGATAACAAACTTGCATACAATGAAAGTGTTAAACGTATGAAAACTTATATGAAACATAACCTAAAGGTCTTCTTTTATAGACATAAGAAGCCTTGTACAAGAGTCTACGTATCAGCTATTCTAGGTAAAGATAATTATAGAAAATACATTGTTGATCCTATCTTTACTAGAAACAAACTAGAAACATAATATGCGTAGACCATATCTTTCTATCAGTGCTTGACTTCAACCTATCAACGCTTGACATCTTCCTGTCAACGCTTGATCTGTCAACGCTTGTTTTCTTCTTATCAACGCTTGTTTTCTTCTTATCAGCGTTCAAGTGTACTGGCTACATTTTATTCCCAACAAGGTTTGTACATTTGGCCTTTGGAAAGTCCCTAGCCGTCGCATGTATGCATACCAAGGGGACAAAATATACTTGCATAGTATTTGCAATTAAGGGAGGGTTGTATATTGCAAATGGTTTATGTGGCTTGAGGTCTTTACACGTCTAAAGGGAAAGACATGTGCTTGATGTCTTAGTTTTTATACTACTTGCATATCTAGGCTTAGATATTAACTAGTACATCCCAATAATGTAAAAACATGTACACCTTGTCTTGGTTTGAATTGTGGCCGACGGTTTTTGGGCTAGTCAAAGGTGTGAGGTGACTTGAATAGTGTAAGTTTTAATTAGAGTGTGTTGTACACGGTTTATAAAGTCAAATGTATATTTGAAAGACGTTTTAGGTAGGTATAGTTGTGCATAGTATAGTATTCGGCTAGATATATAAGTCTAAGGTAGTTTTAGGTTCAAATTTAGTGTCTTGGTATGGTTACTAGGAGCCTAGGTATAATATAGTAGAAGTAGGTTCAAGTCCTAATTTGTTTTGGTTAAGTTTTGGGATCCTTGGTGAAAGTATAGTCATAATTAAATAAAAGTATTATTTACTTTATTAAATGTAAGACACTTAGTGAAAATGAGTTAGAGTGGATATTTGTAATGTTTAATGATAAAAAAGTAGTTTATGTCGTATCGTAGTATTGTTTATGTGACAACCGCGGTTTTGAGGATCGTCACTTAGTTTTATTTTGTGCTAGTTACGTGTCTTTACGTGTTTATGTGCTAATTGGTGTGTATAGATTGTGGTTTGGATATCGTTTCCGGTACGGGGTACCTTGTGAGTGAAACGATGTGTGATGATTTCATGTTCATGAGCTCACATGGTAGTGACTATGAAATGAGATGGTGTTATTTTGGTGTTTACGTATACGTATAAGTATTAAAGTAAATTGTATTATTTTTAGGATTTGGGGTTTAGCATTAGAGGTCTCAGGTAAGGTGTTTAGTCATGTGAGTATTTTTCGGGATGGTTTTAAGTCATTTAGGACTTAGTTATAAATTTTATTTCAAAATTTAAGATTTTTGTTAAAACTGTATATTTTACGTTTTTTTCGGTATACGCGTAAAATTGACTAGTTTTACGGTTTTAAGGTTTCGGAGGCTTTAAGAGCTGAAATAAATTAAGGTAAATTAATGTACTATAAATAACATAATAATAAGTAATAAAAAGAAAAAAGAATAAATAAAATATATATGAATCGGGTTTTAAACCGACAAGAAAAGAAAAAGAAAGGATAATGGGCCAAAGACCCAACTTGAGCCCAATTTGGAAAAGCCTTTTTATAAAACATATAAATACCATGTTTATATCACAAAAATCAGTTTTTCATTATTTTTCTATCCTTTTGGCCGTATTTTTACGAACCCTAATTTAGGGATTCATCAAAAATAATTTTCTTGAAGATTTGAGGTAAAAATCTTGATTTAATTCTTATAGTTTTCATGTTTTATATCATTAAGGCTTCAAGTTTTATTTAATCAATTTATATGATGGATTAGGGTTCTTAATAGATCTGTAATTAGGGGTTTTATAACAATTAACATGATTAAGATAATGATTGGTGATTATTAGTGATGTTAATTAGGGTTTAATCATGTTTAAATTCGTTTTTAAAAAACTGGGCAGATTTTTGAGTCACTTGTTTTGATCATATCTAGAGTTCTACAAACCCTTATTTTGCGATTCAAGCATCTCTGAATAGGTATTTGAAGTGGATTTCAAATTCAAGAAACGAGAACTAAATTGGAGGTCGGGAGGTGGGTCAAAAACAGGTTACAACAGTCGGAGGTCAAAATAGTTTTGAAATCAGTCGGGTTTAATTTAATGTTTTAAGGTGATTGGGGTACTTAGGAGTACATTTGAGCCCTCTAATGAGCATGGTAGTTGGTTTATATATTAAATAGAGACCTTAAGGGTGGCTAAGCAAATGGGTTAGGGTAAGACCCCCTAATCATAACAAACTTTTTGTATGTTCAAAATCAGTAAAATATGGATAGAAAAAAGTATATATATATATATATATATATATATATATATATATATATATATATATATATATATATATATATATATATATATATATATATATATATATATATATATATATATATATATATATATATATATATATATATATATATATATATATATATATATATATATATATATATATATATATATATATATATATATATATATATATATATATATATATATATATATATATATATATATATATATATATATATATATATATATATATATATATATATATATATATATATATATATATATATATATATATATATATATATATATATATCGGGGCCTTAACAGTAGCATTAAGGTTGGGGAAAATAGGAGGTGTTAGCTAACATATGTAAGGGAATAGGGTTTCCTTTATAGAGATCATGGGTATGTTTAGGTGGGCGTTTGGCTCATAGTTTGGAGACCTAAAAACCGGGATTGTTTTGGGTAAAATGTTAACGGGACGGGTTATGAAGTAAACTAAGTTAAGGGCTTTATAGAGGGGTGTAATGAGATGCTTAGAGCATATAAATGAGGTATATTTAGTGGAGAATGTTAGATGTCCATCATAGGTTGATGCGCCATCTTAGTCTTTGGTTCATGTTTTGATTATGTGCTTTTGTTTGTTAGCTTTTTGCTAGTGCGCAGACTTTTGGAGAAGCTCAATCAGGTGAGTTTCATAGTCCCATGTCTTTTTATGATTTGAGTTCCAGATGGGACGGAAGAGACACTGTATGGATTTGAAACTAATGCTGTGAATGTTTTAATGGTTTGTGATGGACTTGTGTGTACACTTATGTGATTAACTGCTATTGATTCTTGATTGTGTTTATGATTTGGATCGGGGGACACGTACCGTCTCAGTTATTATGGTTTGACTTGGTACCAAGGGGATGTTGACAAGGCGGGGCCTTGGGGAGGTACATAGATGTGTGAGCATCTATGAGACCAATGTATAATGACAAGACAAGGCCTTGGGATTGGTACGTAGGTGTATGGACGCCTATGGGACCATGGTGTTTGGTAAGGCTGGGAGCCTTGGATTTGGTTTGGTTTGTTAAATCTTGAATATTAGTTGTTAATGCATGTTTGTATCACATTGTCCATATGTTCTTTTGTTAGTGGTTGTTGTTCACAGCTTATGGTTTTATTTTGGCGTTGGAGTCTAAACCTATGACTCTCACCAACTTTATGTTGACGTGTTTTAGTGTCTCTTTCAGGTGAAAATGTGGTTAAGCTTGAAAATAGAAGTGGCTAGTTTTGGAGGCATTAGGATTGCATATAGAAGGAGATCCCCGTTCCTTCTTAGTTTCTTTTGTTTGTTTAATTAGTGATACTGTTGACACCTATATGTTTGCTTTTTTTATGTATTGTTTGTCTTAGGTAAGAGGTAGGACTGTTACCTACTTGCCTAGACTCCTGCTTTGTTGAGATATTGTCATGACATTTGTGTCACCTTTTTATGACATTTCTTATTTCATTTAGTTATCTCTATAGACACGTCATGTTGTGATGATATCCATACGTCGCCCCCCATATTCCGCCATGGTGGGGTGTGACAGAATGGTATCAGAGACAATGGTTATAGAGAATTAGGTTGCCTAGTCGTGTAGCCTAGTCTATAGCTTAAGGGTTCCTGCATATAGGCGTCATAGGAGTATGTGTGCATTTTATAATAATTGATGTGTTTGAATGTTATTTATTGTGATGTTTTGACTAGTATGAATTGAACCATAGTAAGTTCATACTTAGCCACATGTTATTTTCTTTTCGGGGTGTGACTAGTGCTGGTTGAACCATAATCATCCACGCTAGTCATTGTCGTATTTTGCTTAAATTGTACATTATAGTACATAATTTGGTACATGGTAGTTTCTATCTTTTGTTGGGTTATTTTATGTACCTGAGGTATAGTATTTTTCTTTTGATGTTTAAGTCATGTTCCCTAAGAATCGTGTGGTGGTTCGAGTTACTAGGAGTACATTGGTAGGAAGGATTTTAAGGTGTTTCCATTCTGATGGGCGACATGACTTATAATTGAATATGTTTTCGTTTTGGATTTTGTCTATGTTGTTTTAGCTAGACTATCGATTTCTGTATTACAAGAGTTTAACTATGTTACTTTATTGGATGGAGTTTTGGACTTTATTGTTTCTATGGTTATGAGCTTATGTGAGTAGATGGATTTATGTGTTATGTGTTGTATTGATTCTTATAAGTGTCATCATAGGAGGGAGTGCATTGGGGAAAGGGTAATTGTATAAGTCTGGTGGCCAACATAGTTATACAAGTACCACAACTTCAATGGGTTCCTAAGTATGATTGCATGAAAGAGGGTTAGTACATGCTTGTATATGATTAGATGTGGATTATTGGTATATGTATAGTGTATGGGCTTATGTAACGGTTGCCTACTATATGGATATTTTTGAGTGTGTTATTGTTTTGGGTTATAGTCATGTTGTGTGATTATGGGGTCACACGATATGGACTGGTTTTAGTGATGGGTTTTATGCCTTGTGGTAAGATGGTGGTTACTCGTTGAGAAAAAAAAACGAGTGTATGACGCGATTGGTTGATCTGACATGTATGGTAACGAGTATGTTTGGGTGATTTAATAGGTATATATATGAGGATGTATATATACTACTATGTGTTAAGTATGGTATATGGTCGTTCACTAGTTATTATAACTTGAACGTACCTTGTGTTTGTTCGTGTTTTATGGTGCTGGAGTTTGATGGAGTTCCAACGACGTTTTGAGTCTTTTGGATGTGTGTCTACATTCGGGTATGTATTTTATTAATGCGAACTACTAAATTTTCTTGCAAATAAGTCTGGCTAATTATAGGAAACGGTGTTGAAAATAATATGTAAGTGTATGGTATGATATCGTAACTTACATTTTTTTTGTAGTAGTAGTAAGTTATAAAAAAAAGTTGTTTTGAAAATAATTGGATTAGTCTTCTATGTAACATGTGATAATATATTTTAAAGGGGTAAAGAAACTTTACAATAATTTTCTTAAGTGGAGTTAGAATTTTAGAATAATTTAACTAAGACGGAAAGAGATTTTATTATAGTAATGATAATAATAACACCACACCTTGTAAACGTGTAGTAGTTTAGTTATAACCAACCTAAATGGAAAAAAAGTGTATTTTATAAACATGTATTGGTTTCATAATAACAAGTGAAATAAGTTTAATATGGGTAAACAAGATAATGGTTAGAATAAGATTGTAGTATACTAACTAGTTGATATCTTGATAGAATGATGAAGATAAAAGATGAGTTATTGGTTAAAAATGAGTATGATTGATTTTAGTATTATTGGAGTTTGGTTCTTATGAGAAGTAACTAATTGGGACGAGAGTTTAAAAATTTTTCTAAGGTATCGAGATTTGGTAATACTAATCGTGAAGAGTCTAAATTTTCGTTGTTGGCACACTCCATTGATCTTTCGGATTACATTATTTTGTTTTCAGTTGTTTTGGCTAGGGTTCGTTTTACCCTATATTTTATTGGGACACGATTGTTTGGAATTTTTTGGTTACACGTCATGGTTGATTTATTATTACGGTTGTGGGAACGTTAGGATGAGAGGATAGAGTTGGGTAGTATTACTTATGGTTAGATATTAGTGTTGGAAATACGTTTTACGTATTAAGAAGGATCGGTCACTCCAACGATAGTCCATGTAATAGGTCGTAGTTTAGTTAATTATCTTTATTTAACAAACAAGAACAAGCCTAGCCTACAACATGTGTAGGCCGGCCCAAATGTAAGCCCAAGCCCATTACAAGGCTTGGGTATATAAACCCTCTCCTTAGATGGAGAGGGTGGTGTGGTTATTCATTTTTTCACATACTTCTCTTTGTTTTCTCTCTCTAGAATTGTGTGTAATCCACCATCTCTCTATCTCTTTCTCTCTCAAAAACATAAGCAAGATTTAAATTTCTACAAATGGTATCAAGAGCCATGGGATGATTGTATTGTTCATGTGTTTGTGTTCTTGATTCATACGCCTATTTTGATCCATTTTTACACGAACCAAATTTTTTTTTGTGTTTTTGATGGTTTTTTCTTGATACAAATCTTCTACATAGTTGTGGTAGGGATTTGGTATAGTTACTTTGGCTAAAAACACAAAATTTTTGGGTGTTTTGATCATTTTTTGGCTTAAAATCACAAATTGGTTGAGTTTTGTCCGAGAAAAGTGGGAATTATTCCGATCAGGTAATCGGAAAAGGGTTTATAGGACATTCCGATCAGTGTAATCGGAATAGGGTTTAGGATTTTGGTACATTCCGATCAGTGTAATCGGAATAGGGTTTAGGGATTCCGATTTTGGTACATTCCGATCAGGTATTTCGATCAGGCATTCCGATTTGGCACATTCCGAAAAGGAACATTCCGATTTGGCACATTCCGAAAAGGGACATTCCGATTTGGTTTATTCCGATTAGGGACATTCCGATCAAGGTTATTCCGATAAGGTTTATTCCGACGGCTTTCCGACTGATATTCCGATCATCAAAAATTATTCCATAAAAAATTTCGAACAAACTCGTGTGTAATTTTGACTTGGAATTTTTGGTTTATTGAGAACATATTTTAGGGGATTTTAACATTGTTTCTCGACTTCAACTCACAACAACAAACGCATTTACTTTCTTTCATTGATCGATCAACGTTTGTAAATCTTAACTTATTGAAATGGAGTACACATCTCTTACGGATAAGTCCATCCTCTCGGGTACGGATAATCATCCACCAATGTTGGTGAAGACTATGTATGAGGAATGGGCTTCCCGAATGGAACTTTATATGTTGAACAAGGAGAATGGACATCTCATTTGGGCATCGGTGCTCAATGGACCATTAGATTATGGTACAGTGACGAAAGGTACAACTACTCGTCATCGCACAACGGGTGAATTGACTGGATATATGAAGATTCAAGACAAATGTGATAAGTATGCTACAAACATCATTCTCCAAGCCCTTCTTCCAGATGTCTACAAACTCGTCAGCAAACATAAAGTTGCCAAAGAGTTATGGGATAGAATTCGTGTTCTCATGCAAGGCACCTCGTTAACTAAACAAGAACGAGAGTGTAAGCTTTATGATACTTTTGATAAGTTTGCCTATGTGCCAGGGGAGACTCTCAATGATTACTATCTGAGATTTACCCTATTGTTGAATGAGCTCAATATCTATGGCATGACAATTCCTACCTTTCAGTTGAACACCAAGTATTTGAACACTCTTCCTTCAGAATGGAAAAAATATGTGACGGATGTTAAATTGGCTAAGGACTTGCATAACACCAATGTGGATCAACTTCAAGCTTTTCTTCAACAACACGAATGCCATGTGATCGAGGCTCGGTTGTCTACACCTCAAGTTCATGATCCACTTGCAATGTCTGCTTCTCAACAAAACATGGCTTATACTTATCAGCAACCATCATACTTGCAGCAGACACCACCACACAACTATCAACAACCACAACAACCATCTTATCAACCACTAATGATGCCACAGCAAGCATATCAACAAAGTGTTCATCAACAATCTTTTCCACAGCAACCACCATATCAGACATCACCATCACAAGCCAACACTTCTCCAATGGGCTATACTCCTCAGCAAGGATATTTTCCAATAGAAGCACAACCAGCACAAGCTTTCTACTCTAATGAACTTTCACCAATCCAAGCACCGGTCTTTACTCCAAATGATACGTCAGCTGATGTACTAAACCATCTCACCGCCTACTTGTCAAAACTTGTAGCAACTAGAGGATTTCCACCAACAAACAATCAGCTCCGCACCTCTTCAAATCCTCGACAACAAGCTACTGTTCAAGATGGTCAAGTAACAGTGCAACCTATTCAGGGAAGGCAAAATTCATATGGACCTCCTACAAGAACTGTAAATGCTCAAGCTGTGAATTCTCAAGCTAATGGAAATGGAAGCCCCATTGGTCCTAAGAAGGTTGTGACTTGCTACAATTGCCAAGGACAAGGTCATATGGCTAGGGAATGCACTCAGCTGAAAAGGAGGAGGGATGATGCATGGTTTCGTGAGAAGATGTATTTGGTTGATGCTCAGTCTAAGGGGAAGATTTTGGATTCAGAGGAGTTAGCATTTCTTGCAGACCCAGGGGCAGAAGATAATGAAGGCATTGCAGTCGTTTCTACTTCTAATGCAGCTTATCAAGCAGATGATCTTGACGCATATGATTCGGATTGTGATGACATTCACTCTGCCCAAGCTGCTCTCGTTGCTAACCTCTCTCACTACGGTTCTGATGTCGTCAGTGAGGTACCAACCACATCTAATAATATTGATGATAACCAACATCAAGTTGGGCATGAAAATGACAACCTCGAACAGTATTCGGGAACTAGTAACTCAAATAATGTGGTACCTAATCCTACACATTTGAGTGAACCTCAACCAAATGCTACGACGGGTATGGAATCTTATGCTCAACATGATTTGGTCATGATACCTAAACATATTATTGATCAAATGCATATGGCCCTCAGACAATCCGTTGATACGAATTCCACCCTAACTGCTGAGCTTGCGTTGCATAAAGAAAAGGTCAAAGCTTTTGAAATGGTCCCTCAAGCAGAGAAAATAACATGTTCTGAATTTGACCAATTTCGTTTTGAAAAGATTGAACACTTGAAAGAAATAGAATCATTAAAAGCTAATCTTTCCAATGAATTAGAAGAAAAAGAGTCGGTTGTCAATGATTTTCAGAAACTTAAAATGGATTTCGAATCTCTCGAGTCTAAAAAGTTTGAATCGGAAATTAATGCTACCAAACTTCTTAAATTCAAAGAACAACAGCTTTTAAAACAATACGCTTCCACAGAAAAGGTTCATCTTTTAACTAAATCATTTAAAGAACTCGAACTTAAGCGTCTTCAAGATTTACCACCTAATCCCGGTTATGCAAAACAAGCTCAGGAACATATTCCCGGTCTTTATGATATGACCATAATTGGCAAATCGAAAGAATCACCTTTTGTTCGTAGTACTGAGGAGACACAGTCACTTGCGGATGAAACTCATTCTAAAATGCTTTCAAAATTCCATACAATTGATTATGATCAACATAACAAAGATCAATTTTCTAAAAAGACATGCATTCGCTTACAAAAGGAATTAGCAGAATTAACAGTTCTTGTGCCCCAAAGTTTGTCAAATGAAAACCTTCCTAGTACGTCTCCTAGACTTGTCAAAACGGATTTAACAAAGTTAATTCCACCGGTAAGCAAGGCGTCCGTTAACTTAAATGCGGTTCACCAACACTTAGCCGATTTTGACAAGGTATTGGAACGTACGACGGCTTCGGCCATAACGGAAGGTGAATGGAACTTTGAGCACACTAGAGCTGCGTTCCGAAACGAAATTGTTCCGTTTGTAGACAATGTTAAAGCTTGTCTTAGTAATCTTGATCAAGATTTGCTTTTGGAAATAGAAGAAGTTAGACGTGTTTTCAATGAAATGGATGATGCTTATGAAAACAGTTTACTTGAAATAGAACGGGTTTCACGCCAAAATGATCAGCTTCTGAAGCAAGTGATGTCTCATGATATAGTTTCTGTCTATGTGAATACAAGTGTTGATAATGATTCTATTGTGCATAATGTTGAATCTGTGGATAATGTGGTAGATAGTACTTGTCACGAATCTGACGCTGAATTTTTAAAGCTTCAAGATTCATATTCTTCGCTTTCAAAACGTTTTGATGAGATTCAAACACAATGTATTGCGCTTGAATGCAAGCAACAATTTATTCAAGAAATATTTGAAACGTCATTCGAAGGTGTTAATATCGATGATGCAAACTTTGAAAAGAATTTTCGATTGAATCTACAATCAAAACAGCGTCAGCCAAGTGATAATGTTGCTAAATCTTTGCCGATAGAAATAGAGAAATCTAAGGAGCTTAACTGTGTGAACGTACTTGAGGCCGCTGAGAATTTTAAACTTGATCTGGATAATCGAGTTTCCAAGATTTTGTCCAAAGTTGATAACTTAAAACAGAAAGATACATGACTTTTCGATTCAGTAAAGCCCGCATGTGTTGATAACACTGCACAGAATCAATCATTGATTGAACAATTGAATAGAAAGTCGGTGGAAATATCTGATTTGAAGGAACAAACTTGTGATAAAAATCTGGTCTTGGCTGAGTTAAAGGAAACACTTCGTACTCTAAAAGGTAAGAATGTTGTGGATAACGCAGCCACTGTCTCAGCATCGTCCTCTAGTGCAATCAAAAGGAACCTAATAGCCGTCACACCACTTAACAAGGGCCCTAGGACTAAACCATCTCAAACTTTGGTCACTAAAGATAAGGCGGAATTAAAACCAGCTTCTAATATTCTCGTGTTGCCTTCTAAAGGAGTAAGCACCACTACTAAGGCTCAAAGATCTAAGCTTAAGAGAAACGAGAAGAATGATAGGATCTTGCCCCCATCTAGTAGTCAAGTGAAGAAGAAAGTAGAAGCCCATCCTAGGAATGTTATTTCTGTTTTGAATAAAAAGAATCATGTAGCTAAACCTAAAGGCTCTGCGGTTGTGCAGCGTTCTAAGCCTAGTGTGGATTCTAATTTGAAATGTTGGAATTGCAATGAATGTATGTTTTCTAGTCGTCATGATTCTTGCCTTATTGACCATGTGAATGAGATGTATGCCCGGAAAAATGGATTAGAATGGAAACCGACTGGGAAAGTGTTAACCCAAGTTGGTTGGATGTGGCGCCCCACTGGTAGAACTTTCACTATAGTAGGAAATATGTGCCCTTTAACTAGGATCACTCCCACTAAAGCGAAGAAAGTGTGCCCTTTAACTAGGAGTACCAAGGCTACCAAAACACAAGCGTGTCCTTTAACTAGGAACACCGACACTACTGTAGGAACCAAGTGCCCTTTAAATAGGTCTACTCCCACTGTAGTGCTCGCGAATAATCCAAAACCTAAGAAAGTTGGAACAGTAAACCTGTTAGTGCTAAAACTCACATTAGAAAACACAGGAAATCTAAGGGTCACACAAATGTTAGCAATTCTGATAATCTTATATCTGTATCTGCTAACACTCCGGAACCAATAGTTTCCAATGCATTGTCTACTGTTGTTGTTGAAAACAGGTGGTCCAAATTGTTCTCTGGTATTTGGACTCTGGTTGCTCCAAGCATATGACCGGAGATCGCTCTCAGCTCAGAAATTTCGTCAGCAAGTTTCTTGGTACGGTTCGATTTTGAAATGATCATATTGCAAAAATAATGGGTTATGGTGAATATCATATTGGGAATGTTATAATTTCAAGAGTGTATTATGTGGAAGGTCTCGGTCACAACTTATTTTCTGTGGGACAATTTTGTGATGCAAACCTAGAAGTCGCTTTTCGAGAGCATACCTGCTTCATTCGTAATTTGGAAGGGGTTGATTTATTGAAAGGTACTCGAGGGAATAATTTGTATACCTTGTCTCTACAAGACATGATGGCCGCTTCTCCCGTATGTCTTCTCTCCAAAGCATCGAAGACTAAGTCATGGTTATGGCATCGACGGTTATCTCATCTGAACTTTGACGCTATTAATCATTTGGCGAAAAACGAACTTGTTCGTGGTCTTCCTAAACTTTCATTTCACAAGGATCATTTGTGTTCCGCGTGTACAATAGGGAAAATCACTAAGAAATCTTACAAACCCAAGACGAAAGACACCAACCAAGAGAAACTTTATCTGTTGCATATGGATCTTTGTGGGCCAATGCGTGTTGAAAGTCTTAGTGGTAAAAATTACATCCTCGTCATTGTCGATGTTTACTCTCGGTTTACATGGGTGAAATTTCTTAAAGCAAAAAACGAGGCACCTAAATTCATCATCGGATTTCTTAAGATGATACAAGTGCGTCTCAACACTACTGTTCGACGCATTCGTATAGATAATGGAACCGAATTTGTGAATCAAATCTTGCGTGATTATTATGAAGAAGTTGGCATATCTCATGAAACATCCGTTGCTCGCACTCCAAAACTAAACGGTGTCGTTGAAAGGCGAAATCGCACACTTATGGAAGCTGCTCGAACGATGTTAATTTACGCAAAGGCTCCATTGTTTTTATGGGCAGAAGCAGTATCTACCGCAGTGTACACCCAAAACCGGTTACTAATTCGTAAACGCCATGGTAAAACACCTTATGAGCTTCTCCATGGAAAAGTACCAGATTTATCATATCTTCATGTATTTGGTTCTCTTTGCTATCCAAATAATGATGGTGACAATTTGGGAAAACTTCAACTAAAGGCTGATATTGGTATTTTCATTGATTACGCCCCCGCAAAGAAGGCATACCGAATCTACAACCGTAACTCTCGCAAGATCCTCGAAACTATAAATGTTGATTTTGATGAGCTGACAGCAATGGCTTCTGAGCAAAGCAGCTCTGAACCCGCACTTCATGAAATGGGACCCAGTAACATTAGTTTTGGTCTTGTCCCAAATAACTCTACTTCATCATCATTTACACCACCTACTAGGAATGAATGGGATACGTTGTTTCAATCGTTCTTTGATGAATTCTTTACTCCTCCAAATATAGTTGCTCCAGAACCTGAGGTAATAGCTCCGGTAATCGAAGTTGTCGCTCCAGCAACCGAAGCACAATCAGACACATTTGCACCTACAATTGGTCAAGATATACCTTCAACAAGTAATTCACAACCTACACCCAAATCAACTACCCATGTCATGCCTATTGATGATGAAGAGGATGATGATGATTACGATTTGGAATTCGCTCAAATGCGTGAACTTCCATTCTTTGGTGTACCAATTCCCGACCCTAATCAAGCCGGGTCGTCCACCTTAGAGGAAGCTCCTTCTATAGTTTACTCCAATCCACGGATTCGTGAACATGACAGCATGTGGACAAAGGATCATCCTATAGTTTCTATTATTGGTGACCCTAATCGTCCGGTATCCACACGAAGTCAGTTACAAGAAAGTGTAATGTTTTGTCACTTTGATGCTTTTCTCACTGAAGTTGAACCTAAGACATGGCAACAAGCTTTTACTCAATCATGTTGGATAGAAGCTATGCAAGAAGAACTTAATGAATTTATACGTCTTGAAGTATGGGAACTTGTCCCATGCCCGGATCAAGTGCAGTTACTCACTTTAAAATGGGTTTACAAGGTGAAACTCGATGAGTTAGGCGGCATATTGAAGAACAAAGCTCGTCTAGTAGCTCGTGGATACAAGCAATTATTGGGCATCGACTTTATGGAATCCTTTGCACCTGTTGCCCGTTTGGAAGCTATTAGACTATTCCTCGCTTATGCAGCCCACATGAATATGATCGTCTATCAGATGGATGTGAAGACGGCATTTCTTAATGGTGAAATCAAGGAAGAGGTATATGTTCAACAGCCGAATGGTTTTGTGAATCCTAAATATCCTAATCATGTGTACAAGCTTAAGAAGGATCTCTATGGGTTGAAGCAAGCTCCTCGCGCATGGTATGATTTATTGTCACAATTCCTCATTACACAAGGCTTCGCTAAAGGCAAGATGGATCCTACGCTGTTCATTCAGAAACGAGGTAAAGATATGATTATGGTACAAATATATATGTTGATGATATTATATTTGCAGCCTCGACCCAAACCTTATCCGATGAGTTTGGGACACTCATGTCTTCCAAGTTTAAGATGTCAATGATGGGCAAGGTATCATTCTTCTTAGGTCTTCAGATATCTCAGAGTCCCAAAGGCCTCTTTATCAATCAATCCAAGTATGCCCTTGAATCGCTAAAGAAATATAAGATGGAATCTTGCGACCCTGTGGATACTCCAATGGTGGAAAAATCTAAGCTTGATGCAGATCCACATGGAGTTGCCGTTGATCTGACACTTTACCGTGGAATGATCGGTACTCTTCTGTATATTACAGCTAGTCGACCTGATCTTCAGTTTGCCATATGTATGTGTGCTCGGTATCAAACTCGACCTACTGAGTTACACTTGGCCACTGTGAAACGAATCTTTCGATATCTTAAAGGAACCATTAATCGGGGACTTTGGTATTCGAAGGACTCTTCTATTGCACTAATGGCATATGCAGATGTGGATCACGCGGGTTGTCAAGATACAAGGCGTAGCACGAGTGGAACTTTGCAACTACTAGGAGATCGACTAATCAGGTGGGCATCGAAAAGGCAGAAAAGCGCTGCAATTTCAAGTACGGAAGCAGAATACATAGCTATGTCCGGTTGCTGTGCTCAAATTCTTTGGATGAGATCGCAATTAACCGACTATGGTCTAGGTTTCAACAAAATTCCGATGTACTGCGACAACAAAAGTGCAATTGCCTTATGCTGCAACAATGTTCAATTCTCCCGGTCGAAGCATATTGACATTCGCTACCATTTCATCAAGAAGCAAGTGGAAAATGGAGTAATCGAGCTTTACTTTGTCCGATCTGAGTATCAATTGGCGGATATTTTCACGAAGGCTTTAGATCGCGCTTGAATTGAATTTTTGGCCGACAAGCTAGGAATGAGAACCTTCTCGCCTGAGACTCTAAAGGAACTAGCAGATGAAGCGAAAGAATAGTCTTGGTAAAACTATTCTCCGTATCCTTGGTGATCATCTGTATATATTGTTTATATTCTTATCCACAAAAGAAAAATACAAAAATATAAAACCATATAAAAACCATAAAAATTGAGAAATTCATAAAAATTTATTTTTCAATGGCGTGTCTTTTGGTACGATAATATTTACGGCCTTAGAAATGTCGATTAATATTGACACGGCGCCATTTAGAGTTCGTACAAAAGTTGTAAATATTTCATAAAACATGCCCTAATGGCTTGTAGTTATTTCTGACTGCAACCCGGTTTTCATATTAAAGTCAAGTATTTCTTTTGAAAGCTTTGGCTCACAACGGGAATTAATTTTCTCGGGCAAGGTTTACTTTAAAACCTTGTAAGGGATCAAGTTTACTTTATAACTTGGTCTAACACAAATATATGTACGTTTCAGTGCATTTATTTGTTAAAAAAAGAGAAGTCTTGTTTTTATGAAGCTATCATCTCTACAACCATAGCTATCTACATACTCAACGATGCGACTACTCAACCAACGACTACAGCTCTTTCGATAGAACACGGGTCAAACATTGAGGGGGAGAAATTGTCAAGCATTCAGAATCTTCAATGCCGAACGTGCCAAGTTCACTAATTGGTGTCAAGAAAACAATACCAATCGTACACGTGGTGTCAAGAGATGACTTCAGACATGACGAGGCGACCAACATATGCTGCCAAGAACCATTTGATCTTATCATATGATGTTCTCATCAATCAGGTCCAACCTTGTCAATTCTTTTCTAATATGATGAATATGTGATCATGTTACAAATCTGTATCATATCTCATACGCTTGATATCATGAAGATAAAATGGACTTGCATTTTTCTTCCCAAAACCTTTGTTAAAACTTCATTAAATCAATTGATATTAAAAACATCGATTGGGTTAATATTTTTAATATGGGGGAGAAAATGTGATTTAATATGGGATATTATCACAAATAGTTTGACTTAATATGCTGGCTCATCCAGACATATGCGAAATGTTTTCGAATATCGTGGCATATGTTAAGGGGGAGCAAAACGGATTTGCATATCAAAATAGATTTTCATGGTGACATATACTTACCCAAAACCCATTTATTTCACGATGATGAAGATTGTGGTGACATAAGGATGGTAGGATAGGTTAAGTCCAATGATTCTTCTAGAATCGGAGGAATCTTCCCAAGGACATTCCATAGCTAGAAATAGTAGTCCTTAGGAAAGATGGAGAAAGATTGTGAACGTAGCTGAATGTCGACCAAGTACTTAAGTTAGCACTGGAACAATCACAACAAGGTGCTAGTTATGACGTATTGGTAAGCATTAAAGGGGTTGAAGAATGAAAAAGAATTGTAAAGATAAAGGGTGTAAAGAAAGAAGCCCTCCTTACAACTTTAGGCAGAAACCGGGTCAACACATATGCTATTGAGATCATTTTAATGATGCTCGATATTGAAGATAGACATCATGGACCCAATGATGCAATGCACAACCCATCCCAGCTAACTCAGATATCTCTCAAAAGATATTTGTTTTAATCACACGGAGACAACGCATTATCTATTGATTTATTCACTCCGAATAAATTGGTATTGAAAAGGTGGCACTCCTCTCCAGCCTCCGATCACTAAAATCTAAAATGCACGATCGAGTCTAGAGCCATTTGAGATCATCAAATATCTCATTAGGACACACTTTCATATTTCCTTGCTTCTTCACACACTGTGAAAAGTAAGAAAGATTTTAAGAGTCCTACGCAAAATCTTCATGATCTTGCCTGAACATCCGAGTAATACGAAAGTATTTACAATGAAGATGGAAATCCTTCTTAAGAGAATATCAAAAAGCTCATGGTAGGTGACTTGTGCGATTCTTTACGAATCAAGCTTGTGATAACTGGAAAGCAACAGCGGTTTAATTCTTAGCTGAACTTAAACACGTTCCAGGCCTCTACGCAATATCTTAGTGATCTTGCCAGAACACTCAGAGTGATACCTTAGTGTTCACAGTGATGAGTGGAAATCCTTCTAGTGTTAACATCAAACAGCACTTGGTAGGTAACTTGCAAGATTCTATACGAATCAAGCTCGTGACAACTGGAAAGCAACGATGGTTCGATTCTTTAATGAATCAAACTTGTTCCAGGAATCAGAATTGACGGCTTCAATCATGCGGATAATTTTATCCAAATGATTCACTCTTTACGTTCGCAGTCAGCTTTGGACGGTCGAGTAAAGAGAACGGGTTTACCCGCGAAATCTTGTCAAGGAGATTTTTAATTAAATTTACCTGCCACAAGTACGATATTTTATATCGTCCAACGGTCTTCACCGACCGGAGGTAAAATGCTACCGAACTAGAATGAAATGTTCAAAGCCATTTCGTTCGTGTCTACTTATGTTGCGGCATTTGAAGACGGTGGTGTTGCAGAATCCGAGAAGAAGTCGTCCCCGCATACTTATACTATATGCACTTAATACCTCATCTAATTCAAGAAAGGCTAAAAGTTAAGTCTTCCGCTGTATCGAACTCTGAAGGTTTCAAGAATTACAAAGGTATAAGTATGTGGGACATGGTGTCACGAGGAGGCGAAGATCACAAGTGATGGATGCACAAGATCAAGGCAAGAGATTAATGCTCAAGATTGATATCAATGATCACATCAGCATGTTCACCTGAAAAGAAAAAGAAAAGAAAGACGAAGACTACGAGCTCAAGACAAGCATAGTATGCTAGGTTTATCTTATTATTGTAACTTGGGTAATGCCCTTGTTTAGAGTGACCTCCCTTAGGGGGAGATTGTTGGAAATACATTTTACGTATTAAGAAGGATCGGTCACTCCAACGATAGTCCATGTAATAGCTCGTAGTTTAGTTAATTATCTTTATTTAACAAACAAGAACAAGCCTAGCCTACAACATGTGTAGGCCGGCCCAAATGTAAGCCCAAGACCATTACAAGGCTTGGGTATATAAACCCTCTCCTTAGATGGAGAGGGTGGTGTGGTTATTCATTTTTTCACATACTTCTCTTTGTTTTCTCTCTCTAGAATTGTGTGTAATCCACCATCTCTCTATCTCTTTCTCTCTCTAAAACATAAGCAAGATTTACATTTCTACAATTAGAATGGAGAAATGTGTTTTGGTTTAAAGGTTGTGTTGAAGGAATGATTAAGATTTGTGGAGTTTGGAAATTTAGATTGGTTACGGGAATAAGAGAGTAAGTAAAGTTAGTTGACTAATAGTGGGAACGAGAAGTCATGCTATGAGAAGTTGGTTGAAGTACCATTAGGAGATTGATGAAAGTACTAGCGGATGCGAGGGTAGAGTAGAAAGTTTATACTAATGGAAAGGTTGGGTAAATAACACGCAAGAGATTGGTATAGTTATGGAGGCAAGGTAGTAGTAGACACGTGAAGGAAAACAGGAATGTGAAAGAATGATTGGTAGGAGGCTGATTAACGGTGAAGTACAACAAGTAAGGAAGAGTGAGCCATTGAGGGGTTGAAGTACTTTTAGAAATATTGTGGTAGATGAGTTGAAGTTAGAAGCTACTGGTAGTATGAAGTTCCTAGGTAACATCATGGAGACGAGAAGGAGTGCGTAAAGAGCTACATCGTGAAGCAAGGAGCTGAAAGGACTATGTGTCGGCTGCAAGAAGAATGCAAGAGATTTCGAAGGAGTCACAAAAGTTGCGAGGACTGGAAAGGTGACAAGCACTATGATGGGAAATTTACGTACGGTTCGTGACGAAGAAGGGCAGATCGAGTATCAGAGTGGAGCTACAAAGAGCTGAACCGGTGGATCGTGATGAAATGAATACATGACATGGGAGATTAAGAACTCGTGGAAGTAACAAGGGGATTCGAGTGACTGCGCGGATATAATTTTTGTGGCAATCAATATCGAGGGATGAGAAATGAAGCTGAGCTGAATAAGTTTTGTGGAGAAGTGATTAGAGAGTCGGTTTTGTGAAGGTGTTATGAAAGATCTTTGGAAGAGACAGCTATGCATTATCCAATGCACTAGTGATTTCCATAGATTTGATGAATGAAGTATGGAATTTTTCTTGGACGGGATAGTGTAGGAATAAGGGAGAACCATGGAAGGAGAGAACCAAGTATTCCTGGAAGATGATGATTGAAAATACCTCATGTTGGGTGCAAGATCAAAGTAGAAGTATGATATTTGAATAAGAATTCAAAATATGGCTTAGTAGACAAATGGAAACTAATGTGGGTATAAGATGAGAGTGTGATCCGCATGGAATCACATGAAACTCTAGTCTGTCCCTATTAGGAGGGAGTAGGAGAACTGGTTGTGAGAAAAAAAAAACAGGTGAAGCTACATGGAAAATTTTGGCGTATAGATGACTAGATAGACTTAGTTAGTGGAGCTGGATTGTTATATCTGCCTAGAATGCTAGAGGCATTTGGGGTACGAGACGTAGAGAATGATCTATACAGATCATGAACGTCTCCAACACATATTTAATCATCTTGATTGAACATTTGGAAAAGGTGATGGGTGGAGTTAAGTGATGAAAGAAAATTGCAAGGCCAAGTACCATCTGAGAAAGGCAAGCATGGTTGATGAGATATGGAATAAGAAGAATGAAGTGAAGCTGAGACGAACTTGAACTATATGGATGACGTATTAGGGTGGTTTGGATGAAGGATTTAGGTTGCACGAGTTGAGTTGTCTGAAGCAGAGAACGCATCAACATGTATGTTGCGTGGCTTGGACAATCATATGGAGAAAAGGGACGTAGACTATACTTCCTACATAGATAGGAGTAGCTTAGAAAGGGCGATGTAAGGACAAAATTGGTGAAAGGGGTACATAATGGGGTGGAGGAATAAGTACGACGAGAGTTGGGTGATAGTCGATAGACTAACTAATTCATCTCATATTTCAAGAGGAATGAGAAGTCACGTAGTTGAGAAGTTGGAAGGATTGCGTACGGATGTGATGGAATAGAGGGTTTTGCGTAAAAGTTAGCCTAATATGTATGGAATGCCTTATGAAGGATTATGGCAAGGGAAGAAACGATGGGAAGCATCACATCTTGATGTATGGTAGGAGTTGAGGAAGAAGAAGGAAGTATGTATAGAAGCGAAGCATGAATGAAATAGGTCGAGATAGGAACCGAAGGTAAAACTTTGGTAGAGCTTAATGAGTAGAATAAAGCACTACGCAGGCTAATACTGTCGTAGTGTGGAAAAGGAAATGGCACTGACCTATACTGATTGTTTGGGAGGCTTAGTATCGATAATCGAATGGATGAGGAGTTATAGGTGTGATGTGCCATAGGGACGAAGGGCTTGGTCTAACTGAGACAAGATGAGGAGCAATATGACCTTGAAGGTAGGACATTGTGTAGGTATAAAGGAAGTGTTGGGTATAAAAAAAATCATGAAGAAAAGTGATAAAGAAGTGTATAGGTGCTACTAATGAGCTATCCAAATTTAATGGAAGTAGTTGTAGCATGAGTTTGGATGGCATTTGATAGA
The DNA here is from genome assembly GCA_025667525.1 of Glebionis coronaria. NCBI lineage: Eukaryota > Viridiplantae > Streptophyta > Magnoliopsida > Asterales > Asteraceae > Glebionis > Glebionis coronaria. The sequence goes on from JANFOE010000193.1 coordinate 4,247,073, forward strand.
CTAACTGAGATAACCGTCCTTTTGATGATGTGTATAGATCATATGTTGATTTGGATTGGAAGAACTAATGGATATGTGAAAGACTGTCATAGGTCACTTTGTAAGGAAATTGGAATTTTAAGTAGTTTGGGGTACGGACTAAAGGGAGTTGATGAACATGATTGGATATGAGTATATCCAGCTAACTGGAAAAGGATGGGCAAGTGAGATATTTATAAAACCTTAGGAGTTACACTGAGGGCCTGAGTGATTGATTTAGAGGGAGTTAGGAAACTCTTTAGCGATGGCTGAGTTTTCATATAATGATAGTTATCATACTAGAAGTCGATAAATGCCATTTGAGGCACTATATGAAAGGATAGGGTGAGTTGTCCCCATTGTGGACTAGAATTGGTAAAATAGGCTACTAATGTGGTAATGGTGTTTGTGGAAAGGATGAGAGCAACAAGGGATGCTATGTTGAAAAGGAGGAAACCACTAGAGTTTAGTGACAAAGTTATGTAGGAAGTTTCACCCATAGTAACGGGTGGTATGTTTTGGTAAAATGGAAGAGTTGATGTAGAGTTTTGTAGGTCCATTTATGATCTTTAGAAAGATCGGACCAGTAGCTTATGAGCAAAGAATTACCTGGGGGGAAATGAGTGGTATACATGTTATATTTCGTGTATTAAGATTGGTAAATGTTGTTTGAGAATGCATATTTGCATGTACGGTTATTCGGGATTTGTGTTAATTAGGTTTTGTGTTGTCAAAGAGTCATTTGTGAGATTTATTGACTGTGAGGTCAAGAGTTTGGCAATGAATTTAAATATTGTTGGTTAGTATATGTGGTAATTTGAGACTTGAACTAAAGTTCACGTGGAAATGAGAGGAGTTCATTCAGAACAAGTATCCTTAGTTGTTTGCTAATGGTATGTTTGATCCTAAGGAGTAAATCTCGGGATGAGATTTCTATTAGGAGGGAGTGATGTGACAACCGCGGTTTTGAGGTTCGTCAGTTAGTTTTATTTTGTGCTAGTTACGTGTCTTTACGTGTTTATGTGCTAATTGGTGTGTATAGATTGTGGTTTGGATATCGTTTCCGGTACGGGGTACCTTGTGAGTGAAACGATGTGTGATGATTTCATTTTCATGAGCTCACATGGTAGTGACTATGAAATGAGATGGTGTTATTTTGGTGTTTACGTATACGTATAAGTATTATAGTAAATTGTATTATTTTTAGGATTTGGGGTTTAGCATTTAGAGGTCTCGGGTAAGGTGTTTAGTCATGTGAGTATTTTTGGGATGGTTTTAAGTCATTTAGGACTTAGTTATAAAGTTTATTTCAAAATTTAAGATTTTTTTAAAACTGTATATTTTACGTTTTTTTTCGGTATACGCGTAAAATTGACTAGTTTTACGGTTTTAAGGTTTCAGAGGCTTTAAGAGCTGAAATAAATTAAGGTAAATTAAGGTATTATAAATAACATAATAATAAGTAATAAAAAGAAAAAAAAATATAAAAAATATATATGAATCGGGTTTTAAACCGACTAGAAAAGAAAAAGAAAGGATAATGGGCCAAAAGACCCAACTAGAGCCCAATTTGGAAAAGCCTTTTTACAAAACATATAAATACCATGTTTATATCACAAAAATCAGTTTTTCATTATTTTTCTCTCCTTTTGGCCGAATTTTTACAAACCCTAATTTAGGGATTCATCAAAAATAATTTTCTTGAAGATTTGAGGTAAAAATCTTGATTTAATTCTTATAGTTTTCATGTTTTACATCAGTAAGGCTTCAAGTTTTATATAATCAATTTATATGATGGATTAGGGTTCTTAATAGATCTGTAATTAGGGTTTTATAACAATTAACATGATTAAGATAATGATTGGTGACTATTAGTGGTGTTAATTAGGGTTTAATCATGTTTAAATTCGTTTTTAAAAAACAGGGCAGATTTTTGAGTCACTTGTTTTGATCATATCTAGAGTTCTACAAACCCTTATTTTGCGATCCAAGCATCTCTGAATAGGTATTTGAAGTGGCTTTCAAATTCAAGAAACGAGAACTAAATTGGAGGTTGGGAGGTGGGTCAAAAACAGGTTACAATAGTCGGAGGTCAAAACAGTTTTGAAATCAGTCGGGTTTAATTTAATGTTTTAAGGTGATTGGGGTACTTAGGAGTACACTTGAGCCCTCTAATGAGCATGGTAGTTGGTTTATATATTAAATAGAGACCTGAAGGGTGGCTAATCAAATGGGTTAGGGTAAGACCCCCTAATCATAACAAACTTTTTGTATGTTCAAAATCAGTAAAATCTGGATAGACAAAAGTATATATATATATATATATATATATATATATATATATATATATATATATATATATATATATATATATATATATATATATATATATATATATATATATATATATATATATATCGGGGCCTTAACAGTAGCATTAAGGTTGGGGCAAATGGGAGGTGTTAGATAACATATGTAAGGGAATAGGGTTTCCTTTATGGAGATCATGGGTATGTTTAGGTGGGCGTTTGGCTCATAGTTTGGAGACCTAAAAACCGGGATTGTTTTGGGTAAAATGTTAACGGGACGGGTTATGAAGTAAACTAAGTTAAGGGCTTTATAGAGGGGTGTAATGAGATGCTTAGAGCATATAAATGAGGTATATTTAGTGGAGAAGGTTAGATGTCCATCATAGGTTGATGCGCCATCTTAGTCTTTGGTTCATGTTTTGATTATGTGCTTTTGTTTGTTAGCTTTTTGCTAGTGCGCAGACTTTTGGAGAAGCTCAATCAGGTGAGTTTCATAGTCCCATGTCTTTTTATGATTTGAGTTCCAGATGGGACGGAAGAGACACTGTATGGATTTGTAACTAATGCTGTGAATGTTTTAATGGTTTGTGATGGACTTGTGTGTACACTTATGTGATTAACTGCTATGTGATTCTTGATTGTGTTTATGATTTAGATCAGGGGACACGTACCGTCTCAGTTATTGTGGTTTGACTTGGTACCAAGGGGATGTTGACAAGGCCGGGCCTTGGGGAGGTACATAGATGTGTGAGCATCTATGGGACCAATGTATAATGACTAGGCGGGGCCTTGGGATTGGTACGTAGGTGTATGGGCGCCTATGGGACCATGGTGTTTGGTAAGGCTGGGAGCCTTGGATTTGGTTTGGTTTGTTAAATCTTGAATATTAGTTGTTAATGCATGTTTTTATCACATTGTCCATATGTTCTTTTGTTATTGGTTGTTGTTCACAACTTATGGTTTGATTTTGGCGTTGGATTCTAAACCTATGACTCTCACCAACTTTATGTTGACGTGTTTTAGTGTCTCTTTCAGGTGAAAATGTGGTTAAGCTTGAGAATAGAAGTGGCTAGTTTTGGAGGCATTAGGATTGCATATAGAAGGAGATTCCCGTTCCTTCTTAGTTTCTTTTGTTTGTTTAATTAGTGATACTGTTGACACCTATATGTTTTCTTTTTTTATGTATTGTTTGTCTTGGGTAAGAGGTAGGACTGTTACCTACTTGCCTAGACTCCTGCTTTGTTGAGATATTGTCATGACATTTGTATCACCTTTTTATGACATTTCTTATTTCATTTAGTTATCTCTATAGAGACGCCATGTTGTGATGATATTCATACGTCGCGCCCCATATTCCGCCATGGTGGGGTGTGACAATTTATGAGGTGAGGAAAATATATAAATATATATTTTGAAGCTTAAAATAGTTCCTTGATAATTTTTATTAATTGTGATTATGAGTTTAGATTTTTATAAATCAATATGATGAATGCTTATGATCAAGTGTTTCAGGTGACTTAATAGTCCCAATATATGATTGTTTAAAGCCGTGTATGCTTATATAATGTAGCCATACAAATGTCCTTATGATTAAATACTCATAATCATAATATAATGTCATGTGATCAAATGTTTCCATGTTCTGATGATTTAAATGATGTATGCTCATGTATGATGCATATGATTGCTCAAAAGATTTCATGCAAAGGTGGTTATATATATAGATATCATGAGGTGACGTATACTATGATGTCATAGTCAAAACTTGAAATTTACAGGTTTTACAACTTTTCTTTGCATATTAAGTTTGCTTTTTGGCATCTGCGATATGCTTCACGACCAGAGATGTGAAGGCTATGGAGGAGTTGACTAGCCACGACCAGTAGATCAAGGCCTTAAAGAGATACATGTTCCATTCGATCTTCAATTTCTTGGTGGTGCAGGATTGAAGATTGTAATTTCAATTCACGGTTAGGCCTAAAGTTATGATTGAAGGTACACCCAATTTTATTTCGGCTTAGCAGATTAGTTTTAATGTTCTACTTGCTAAACTAGGAAGGCCGCAATCAATTATCATTTGATTTTACTGTATTAACACACTGAAAATGTAATAATGTAATAATGTAGTAACTTGATAAAGTTCTTAATTAAGCTTTCCCACACACCCCCTAAGCATTACATGCTAAAAATAGAATATGAACCCATTGTATTCGATCACTATGATTTCAAAACATATACATGCCATTAGGAAATGACATATGTATAGAATCCTAAAATGTTTTGTTCCTTTTTTTCTGATTACGATTACTATGTAAATGATATTTGATGTTTGCATGCGTTTGTCGATGTTTTGTTTCCTGATGCTTTTTATACTTATATAATTAGTATAAAGCGTAATTACGAAAGTAGAGAGGCTGTGATGAATTTGAACATATTTGATTGAAGCGGTAAATGCTCGCTTTTGGCGGGGAAAACTATTAGGTTTGCAGCCAAGACGGATGTTTCCACTTTTCTCAATTATTAATCAATTTGAGCCTCATCGTGACTAAAGGGAAAATCAGGTATTGTAAAAGTATGTGTTAGAGAAGGCTATTGTTTATTAACCCGACCGTGAATCGATCCAATCTTTTGAACCGACCCGACTTTGTTCTGGAGAATAAAGAGGTTAAATCAGGTACGATATTCTTTATATTCAAGCATTGTGGTTGGTTTCTATATTTTTATTACTGATTTAGGATATTTCAACTTGATTTTTGGTTATTTGTGTGACGAGGTTAAGATGTCGAGTAAGTTATCATTCTGTAATCTGAATAACGAAACTGATATAGTGACATATATGATTTTTATAAGAAATTTTTGGTTGTGGAAATGACATGTTTCATCCGTAACTATTATGACCCATGTTTCTTATATTTTTATTTGAAAAAAATCATTTGTTTCAGCTCTTAGCTTAGTGTTCTTTGACGTTAAGCTAAGATGTTTTTGTCAACGTTAAGCTTTTGAAGTGATACTTGGTTATACATAGAGTAGATGAACATGTTTGATGTAGGTGTTGGCACGGATCATCCATATGTTAGTACTCCTACCGGGAAAATTATATCCAGCTGCTGCACATTGCACAAAAATAAGGAATCACTCAATTTGTACATGGGCCTGGTGCCTTTTGATATCCGTTAATGGATTAGAGAAAATTTACACTTTTATTTATTTCTCTTTGCTTATTATTACATTTATTTCCACAATCATTATTCGTATGTTTTAAATTTCCATAATTTCTCATTCAATATTCTGTGAAACAACCCGCCCATGGGGCGGGCCTTGCGACTAGTACACATATATGTTAATGTAATTTTTTTCTCAGATCCTTTAACATATTCGAGAACCTGAGTAGATCACTCATTTAAAAAGTGTTATGTAAAAAAACGAAACCAGAACATAAAGTCATCAAAGAATTTATAAAAAAACAAATAATACTATACGCACAACGTTTTAATATCATGTACGCTCATGAAATATTAATGTTTTTTTTATCAAAATAAACATTATAAAACAAAAATTCATGGTTAGAACTTGAAATCTATTTACAATGTGTTTAGTATTCGGGGTTCTAGAGCTTTAGGTTGATAACCCACTCAAAAAAATTGTCTGGTTTCTTTTTCTTTGACTAACGCGTTACCATCAACCCAATATTTTAATTCTATCAATATTTTTAGGATTTCTCTCTATATTTATAAAATACATTTTTTTATTTTTTAAAAATTCCACAACCACAAAAAACATCAAATCTTTCATATGTATATATAGTATTTTTTTATGTAAAAATAATATATTTTAATCTAATTAATATATAAAATATATATACTTATAAAATAATAATAAATTTTCTCTTTTCTTATCTACTTTCAAACCTTTATTAAGAGGGTGTTTGTTTCCCGTATTTTAAGTGGGTTTTAAATTTGAAATAAAACTACGCGTTTAGTTGAATTTTAAACGTCTGAGTTAGAATATTTTATTATTAAAAGATGGTATTTGCCAAAGATAGATAGAAGCAAGGTGGTCCATTTTCAAAATGTGTGTATTTTTTTTCATATTTCAATGGTATGAAATAAAAAATGTTTTAATTAATATTAAATACTCCCTTCGTCTCATTTTAATAGTATATTGTTGATCTTTCCGGTTTTATTTTTATAACTTTGACTTTAAATATTTTTTTTGTTATATGGTACTTGATGAAAATTATACCAATGAAAATACATTCGAAACGTAGTCCATTTATATATTTTGCATAAAGTATCATATAACACAAATAAAAATATTTAAAATCAAAGGTTTAAAATTAAGATCGAAAAAGTCAACGCTGGACTATTAATATAAGACTGATAGAGTAATTATTAATATATTTAATAATTTAAACCAAAATTACAAACCAAACATTACACTATTCAATCATAAACCACTCAGAGTGCGTTTGGTTCACTGTAATTCAAGGTAATTGGATGTAATTGTAATTTAGATTACATTACATAGGTTGTTTGGTTCATAAATGGAAGGAATTGTAATCCGAATTACATTATGTAGGGTGTTTGTTTTGAATTGTATTTGTAATTCAAACATTACAATTACATTAAATGAGAGAATTGAGATTACATAGGAAGTTGGATGGAATGTTTTGAATTACGTCGTAATTCAGTGTTTTTATATTAAAGTACGATTATTTATAAATAATAATATTAATAATAATAATAATATTATTATTTCTATTAACATTATATAAATTAAAATAATAATAATTAATTTTAATATTAGTATTAGTATTAATATTATTTATTAATATTAATATTAATAATAATATTATATTATTATTCTTATTATTTATTTTTACTTTTTTATTTATTTTTATTTATTAATTATTTTTAGTTCTTATTATTATTATTTATTTATTAATTTGTTATTTTTTATAGATATTTATTATTTTATATTATTTTTGTTATTATATATTAAAAATATTTAATAATATTATTATTTTATTATTAATATTTTTATCAATTTTATTTTAAAAGTTTATTATTATTATTTATTTTAAAATTTGTACATAAATATTATTTTTTAATAATAATATTTATTATTAATTATAAAAATATTATTATTTTTATTATTTTTTATATTATTATTTTATTTCTAATATTATATTAATTTTATTATTATTTATTTTAAATGATAATAAATAATAAAGTATTTTTTATTATATTATTTTTATTATAATAACTTTTATAATTACTAATTTATTATTTATTATAATATTATATTTTAACTATTACTTTTTTTATTTAATAAAAAGTGTGAATTAAATTACATTGCAAGTCAACCAAACACATCAAAGGATTTAATCAATTACAATTATAACACATTACAATTAAAATAAATTACAAACTTTTAAATTATAATTATATCAAATTACAATTCCTTCCTAAGATTACAATTTCTTCAAAAATATTCTGCCTCATTTTATAAACTCACACCTAAAAATAAAATCCAACTTGATACCAAACGCACCTTAAATTCAAATTTAAACCCAAACCCACTTAGAAACCAAACGCACCTTAGAGATGACTCTATTTAATTATTGAGATTTGAGACCGACCAAGTAAACAAAAACCATACTATGCCAATTGTCAACAGCAGAAATATCTTCATTTTTATAATAGAAAACATCCCTAAAATATCGGGACCAATGTGACAAACACAACTCATCATGTTCTTAAATATCTTATTTTTGAAAACTATAGAGTCGTTGTCAAAGTGAGTCACATGTAACCTGTTGATTCGTCGCATCACATTAATCCAACAACTGTATGTCGATGATTCATCTTCTCTCTCTTCCTTAGTCTTCGCGACATCACGTTTTCGTATAATGCTGGCAGACAAACATCTCATGGTCTACTAGATACTTACGAGGATAGATGTTCATCATCATGCCACGTTCTTTTATATATAAACATTTTACGTGATCATTTCTATTTTGTGTGTTTTCTGTAAAGGGTAATTTTGTGTATATTACTTTTCTTGGTCCGTGTCGAATTTTCAAGAGAGAAAACGTACCATGGCGGATAAAGGGAAGGAAACGGATTATTACTTGATAGAAGACGATGATGACGACGAGGAGAATGATATCGAAGCAAATGATAGTGGTGACATTGACGACAATGATGATGATATTTCTAGTCGTAGATCGTCGTTTTCACAATCTCCAGGTTCTCAATGGCCGCAGAGTTACAAGTTAGTTTTCACTTCTAAGTTTTGCTCTTATTTGCTAGAATTCTTGTGTAGGTTTTAGACTGCAATTTTTTAGCAGTTCAGTTACAAATGATGATATTAAGAAGACTTAACAACACTCCTAAGTTGTTTTTGGACCCGGCCTAGTAACTGCGAGTTTAAGCCACTCTGTATAACACCATATTCATGAATCCTCCGTTTACTTGTTTCATTAGTCTCGAGTACAATTTCGTTAGGATTAAGTTAATCTATTTTATATGCTTGCTTATGATCTTATTAAATCCTAAAATTGGAGTTGTAGCATGCGTAGATTGTCTTACTATACTTACGGGGTTATCTTATGATAAATAAATGTAGAAATGAATGTTGGGTTGACCATCCATCAGGTTAACACTATAGATACGTATACGACTTCAATTTTTATGCTAATAAGCAAGCATTTTTGGCAATATATTATGCATACATTGTGTTATGATCCCACATCGGCCATGTATGGGAATGGTTGATGGTTTATAAAGTCCAGGTGTCCCCTCCTCAAACAAGCTAGCTTTTTGAGTAAGTTCTACACTTGGGACTTATGAACCGATTACGAGCCTAGTATGGGATAGGTTCGTATCACATTGCTCAAAGAAAGGGTTAGCTTCGTTGAAATATTCAAAAAGGAAACTGGAAACGTGTCGGGTTGTTTATATGTGAACTCTTTCCACCGTTAATGATTGCAGGCAAACGCTTGATTCATACTCGCTTTCAGCAACACCAAGTGTGGGATTCCTTAGACGGCCATCCGGTTCAATATATTCTATGTATGAACCGGGGATCGACAGTAACATTGATGATAACATAAAGTCGAAGTTATTGATCGAATGTTCAAAGGTTTATAGTAAAGAAGACGTAGATAGAATCTCAAGAAAGATATCAACATGGTCAGGAAGGGGTTCACTACCCGATCAACTTATTGGTGAACTTCCCATTACCTTCGGATGCAGTGTCACACAGACTGTTTTCAATTGTAAGAAACATAACATATTCTTAAACTCTAATCCAAAGTTAAAGTTTTGATTGATTTTTTTGTTGTTGTATTAGCTGTGAATGTGATGGTTGGAGTTGGAGTTCTTTCAATGCCAAATACGATTGCACAAGCCGGCTGGGTGGGCATAGGATTGCTAATCCTATTTGCAGCAATATGTTGTTATACAGCTTATCTCATGAAAAATTGCTTTGAGGGAAAAGACACCATCCAAACATATCCTGAAATTGGAGAAGCTGCATTTGGGAAATATGGCCGCCTTTTCATTGCAGTAAGTCAATTTGATTTCATGTGCGACTAAGAGGGTTGAGGGTTGTAATCATCAGATATTCATTTTTCATGTATTGGAAAAAAAAAACTGACTCAATTAAGAATATAGAGTATAATAAAATTTTCAAAAATTGTATTTGTGAGAAAACTTAACGCTATTTGTGATTGGAACTAAAAGTCGCTAGGATTAGTATAGAAGAAAGCTAAATACGGAATTTGGTTATACCATTAGATAATCTATTTTCTTGCAGATGGTATGAAATTGATTATTTAGTAACTTTAAGTCGTGATAATCATTGTTATTGCAAAAATGCTAAGCACTCTGTTAGTCCAAGTTTGCTGAATCCTTTTCGGCATGTTTCCCAGAAATATAGTCTATTTGCAATAAGAATCTCTTTAGTTAACTAATTTTAAAATTTATATGATAGTAATTCTCTCTTTCGTGTTTTTGCAGATAATTTTGTACACGTCCCTCTATGTAAGTAAACCACGTCTTAGTAACTAATTCCATACAAAAACCACGCTTCACAGATTTTAAAAGATCAATTTAAATTCAGGCCTATTGTGTGGAGTTCATTATATTGGAAGGGGACAATCTCACTAGTTTGTTCCCTGGTGTATCCTTGCATTTGGGTAGTTTCAACATGGACTCGGTTAAATTGTTCGCGATCCTTTCTGCTATCGTTATGGCATCCACCCTTCTGGTGAAAAACACCCGAGTGATCTCATTACTTTCAGGTACTTCCATTAAATATGCTAATTTGCAGATTTTGCTTTTGTTTATTGACTTGAAAATATGCTGATCTATAATAATTCGCAGCTACTGGTGTTGTGGCTACCGTTATGGTCATCCTTTGTGTGTTTTGGCTAGGCACAGTAAACGTTGGATTTTATGAAAGAGGGCCGCCCATTAAGCTGGGTGGCATTGCATTCGCACTTGGTATATATGGATTTGCCTTTTCAGGACATGTTGTGTTCCCTAATATATACCAGTCGATGGCTGACAAAACCAAGTTTACCAAGGCAATGATAATTTGGTTAGTCACTTAACACTTCAACTATTTATTTTCACGGTTTGATTATAGTGCGTTTGAAGAAGTTAAAGTTTAATGATTCCCATATTGATTTTTCTTTAGGAGTATTGGATTTGACCCGAAATACAAAATGTCAAATGCCATAACCTTTCTGTTTGATTAAACAGATAATTTGCGAGTGCTTAAAACCACGAACACTTGGTTGATGGCACACCTTTGGTTGACCTTAAGTACTTTTAGGCCAAAATGCCAAATGCATGTTGGTAGATGTTATGACTAGTGATCACGTCTTGATTAAATCTGCAGTTCTCTTAAAGTGTTCAGCAAGCTACTTTATATATTTGGAGATGAATAAAAATAAAAAATATACTTATGAGTTATGAATAACAAGTTTTTTATTGACTTGACTGATATTTTATCAAGGAGTATTGAGTTTGACACCAAAAATCAATATGATTATTGCTATGACTAATGAATCAGTGATCACACATCATGATCAAGATTTTAATTTATCATTTTCGGATAATTCTCAATAACTTTATGAGTGAGATAAAATTATCAATGGATCCCATTTCAAGATTTCACTTAGTAGTATCGGGTTTGACAAAAAAAGTCAAACGGACAAATGGTATGATTATTGCTCAAATATTACTTGTTATTATAATGTCATACGAACTAATTGTTCTTATTTATATGCTGATTCTAAACCGCTCTGATAACTTGTGGATCAACATTAAATTGTAATAAATTTTATTTTGATCTTCTATTCGGGCAGTATTCGGTTTGACCCGAAAAGTAAAACTAACCGAATACTCTAATCATTGATCACACCTTTTAATCAACTCTTCACTTGATCTTTTTGGCAGTTTCATTATCTGTGTTTTAATATACGGTAGTGTTGCGGTTATGGGTTTTCTCATGTTCGGGGAACAATCGTTATCCCAGATAACACTGAACATGCCTGAAGACGCAGTTGCTTCAAAAGTTGCGTTGTTGACAGTCGTAAGTGTTTATCTCTCGGTTCCTTTATGTGGTTGTACTTTCAACTATTGAATCTAACTTACTATTGCATATTCGCAGATCATCAATCCATTCACCAAATATCCTTTTTGTGACCACTTATTAAAGAAACATTAAATTAAAAAAAAAATGGAACATTAATAAGATGAAAATTGGCCTTATTCCGTAGCGATGCCTATTTGTTTCTTTAACATTATATACATATGCGCTGCTGATGAACCCGTTGGCTAGTGCCATTGAAGAGCTCTTGCCTGTTAAAGTTGCAAATAGTAATTGGTCTTTTATTATGCTCCGGATCGCACTAGTCGCTTCCTCTGTCTGTGTTGCATTTTCTCTTCCGTTCTTTGGTAAGTTTCACATATTGTAAATAAAAGTTCTATTAAACATTTTACAAAAAAAAAAAAAAAAAAAAAAAAAAAAAAAAAACCTACAGCTATCTTTTTTATAATCATTCCATTTTATGATCTTTAGTTCTTTACATTTATAAATATATACAACAACACTTTTAAGCACGGACCTGTTTTGATGTAATTATATGCATGAAGTTTATCATGATTAAAAATATAGGTGTGAAATTCTGATATAGTACGTTTAAATAATGTTTAACGTTTCCCTTGCTATATAAGGAAAACAATGTATGTGCAACTTGCACGCTTGTATAGTTTAAGATTCATTATTTACGGGTTACAGGCAACACGAGACTCAGTTTGCGTTATCTTTGATCATTTTTTCTTCATTTATGTTAATTCGTTGGGATTTCTTGTGTTTTATGATTACAGGTCTTGTGATGGCTTTGATGGGTTCAGTACTTTGTATGTTGGTGGTAAGCAATTTTAGTTCAACTAACATTTCACGTGCATCATTTTACACTTGGACTAAGTCATATGCTAGATCTTGAGTCGATCATTCATAGATTTGAATTGTATATTGTCTTTAAACATTCTTGCTCATATGCTTTCTGCAGTCCCTCATATTACCAGCTCTATGCTTTTTGAAAATAAACGGGAGTAAGGCCACGATAACACAAGTAAGTTGCAAGACACATTTTGTACTTTCTAATTAGGATAGAAATTTCTAACACATTTTACGTACGTGCATGATCATCTAAAAGAAACGTACTATGAATTTTGTATTCAGACATAACAAAATTTTAAAGCCTATTAGTACCTTTTGAAAATGGTGTTTGTTCAAATTTATGCAGATCATTTTAAGTGTCGGAATTCTGGTGTTGGGCATTGTCTGCATGTTAGCTGGGACGTACTCATCTTTGGCGGATATCGCAAATGAACTTTGAAAAACGGACAGTCCCACTTGTCTATGTGGTTTTGTTGTTGTTGTTTTTGCATGCTTTGGATAAATAAACGTCATGATCGATTCGAGCATAGAGGCTATGAGTAAGGTGTTTGGTCAAGTTTGAGGAGCTCTAGTTTCATACTGTTCGAAACGTGTCATTATGCATTTTGACCTGATTCGCTTCCACACTCGAATTTATCAGCATTTTCAGATGTAGATTAACACTCACTAATAGCGTGTCTTGTTGCTATTAAAGAAAAAAAATTAGATGAGATTGTTTTTGTTAGATTTTACATGTATTTTGACTATCTTCCTCGTTTGTTTCTCCATGATACTATCCTTCTCATATTGTGGTCTATGCAAAGTGCTTAATTAGATTATCAGTGTGACTCTCGGATTATTTCATGAATTTATACATTTTGTTTATATGGGAAACTGTAAGACTACATTGAATCCCGTAGGTTGTTATGTTTCATTTATCAATATTTGTACAATGCATGACAAACGCTAATAGATCCCTAATAGACCCGAAGCTCACATACCGTGCGGGCTGATTATTCTCTAACAGAAGCTATATATACCACATACCGGGGGGCTTATTATTCTCTAACAGAAGCTATATATAATATACAGTACTTGAATAATATTATGTGTTATTTCTGACACAGATAGCATCACTAAAATTTCATACATATAAAGTGACATTAGATATGATATCAGACTAGTTTAGATGAATAAGCATATCGACTACCTGACTCATCGAGGGTCTTGCCCCGCTATCTTCCTCGGTGCATTGTAGTGCAATTCTCACCAATTTTTCCACAGTTTTTTGCTCATATTCACCTGTTGTTGAAGGATCTACGATCTTATCAACCCAAGAATCTGTACAGCTTCCATCAAACTCGTAAATGCTATCTCTCACCCAGTTAACTAGTCCAAGTCCACTTTTGCAACTATCACCACTTGTTTGATACAAGGCACTCCTTCCTGTTATCATCTCCAATATCACCACCCCATAACTAAACACGTCAACTTTTGACGTAATTGGAAGGTTGAACGCCCATTCGGGAGCCATGTAACCTCTAGTCCCTCGCATCATGGAAAAGTTTGATTCATCCGTACAATGTCTATCAAGCAGTTTGCATAGACCAAAATCTGCAACCTTAGGATTGTAATTGGAATCCAACAAGATATTATGGGGTTTGACATCACAATGCAGAACCCACTCTAAGCAGTCTTCATGTAAATAAGCTAGTCCTTTTGCAGTACCCGTTGCTATGTTAAACTTAGTTTCCCAGTCAAGTTTAGCAAGCTCCATATTTATAGCTAATGACCCGTTCTCCATATACTCGTAAACCACAAGCCTATGTTTTCCTTCTGCACAATAGCCCCACATCTCTATTAGGTTCATGTGATTTACGCTCCCAATCATACTTATCTCAGACTGAAATTCAGCTTCCCCTTGGTGATTAGTGTTCTTGAGACGCTTGATGGCTGCAATTCTATTGTCTGACAGTTTACCTTTATACACAACACAAGCTCCACCTCTCCCTATTTCTTCACTGAAATTACGAGATGCTATCTTCAGCTCACTATACGTGAACCTTCTGAAACCTGTTGCAGTTGGATGATATATTGGCTCCGTATTAGATGAGTGTTTACTGGTATAGTACCAAAAAATTACTATGCAAGCAATCTCAATGAAGCCAATCATGCATCCAAACTCTAGGATGATTCCATGTTGCTTGACATCATCATGTTTTTCCTCAAAAGCCCGTTTTATGGGCCTAATGACACGGCGCGGACAGCTTAAGCTTGATGGAATGGTAATTTTCTGATCATAGGATGATACCAATGTCTTTGGTAGTTTGATATACATTGTATGGTCAAACCCCATTTTATACCCGTTACGAAAAAACCTCTTCATGAAGCAATAAAAAATGTCCTGGTCAGCTTTCCATCCGAATTGAAACCCTATACAAGTGCTGTCATTCAAGCAGCTCTTTTTGCAGGAATCAAGATTGTACACCATCAACAGCCCACTATCATAGCTAAAGAACTCTACGTTACCAAGCTCAATGAAGTCACAGTCATCGTGTGTGCATGGCTTGAATTCAGGTTCACACCCATAACTCCAGTCTGTAGGATTCACCATCTTGTGTCCATGTAAGCAAGTGCATTTACTACCTGAATCCGGAGTATTAGTACAAAGACTGTTTGGTCCACAAACACCATGAATCGTGCATAAATGTGATAAAGCTTGCCACTGAACTTCCCATTTCATTTTTCTTCCGTCTGGAATCAAACTGTAAACTCTTAAATTGCCGTCTTTGTCAAGCTTTATTATTCTTTGTGGACCCGTCCCAAAATCAGCCGATGTGAAGTCAAAACCATCTGATGAAATGAACTGACCAAGACAATTAAGGCTCGCTATTCGGCTATCTGTGTACTTAACTCTCCCAGCTTCATATGCTAGTTTATGGGGATCAGGCCAGTATGGAGTAGTTCTTTCTGAACCACCATAAAGCAGTCGAAGAACGCTATCATCATCGAAAACAAGCTTATAGAAGCCTGAAGAGAAAGTATCAGCACTTGAAGATATAAGTGTTGTGTTCTCAGTAAAGAGCTGATTCGGAAGAAGGGTATCAGTAGGATAATCAAAGCTTTGCCAGATAGTATGTTCTCCTTCTTGGAGCACAAGATTACCTATTAGTAGATGGAGTAAATATTAGCCATCAGCTTAGAAGATAAGTTTATGTTATACAAGATATATTGATTTGTTAAAAAAAAGATATACTCCGTATTAGTTACTTAGCCAGTAGCAACTAGTCTGCCAACAGGCATGCTTAACTGGTGCAAGTCACCAAATCACTGGATGTCGTTCGATTGTTGGAGGTGCCGCTCCAAATACAGAGCTTTCTACTTCTATAAAGACAGAGCTAGCTAGGTGTCTTAAGGTACTATATGGTCGCACAATGTTAAATACTACGTGATTCCTAACTTAAATTATAACTCTATTTAATGAATGGCTCAATTGCATTGGGGGTTGGGTATGCACTGTCTAGTAGAAAATATTCTATAATGATTGAGTTTTCCGTTTCAATATTGGTAATTTAATATTTGCCAGTTTTGTTTTTGCAATCTGGCTGTGTTACGCCTGATTTCCTTGTTTTGGTATGAGCAGCATGTTAAGCTATGTTCTCGAGTTTTAAATGACAGGGAAAGAAAGAAAAAAGGAAAGAACAGAAGCTAGCATAGTTAATGATAAATTTCATGTTCTCGAGTTTCAAGAAAAAGAAACAAAACAGTCACTCGTGCAGTCTTAGATGTATATACTTAATTGCCAAGTTGTATGATACAAAACAAAATTAGCAGCCATGTTCAATTTATTATCATCTAACTTTCTGATGCATACATTCTTAACGACTTGTTTTTTAACCTATTAGTCTTAAACTAGTTACTTGTTTTTAAATCATTGATCCAAATGTTATATAAATTTTGAAGCATTTAAGTCTTCCCCTATAATCATAATCATATATATTCATAAACAGATGAAAACATTGTTGGATGCATACTACCACATGTAATTTGTAAGAAGAACAAAAAATATCAGCAATAACTCATCCAGGCCATAACAGATTAGTTTACCGCTGCAGGGTACAATATACCTATCAAAACCGTTTTGCCCAAAAAGTTCATTTCCAGCTCCGACATCTCAAATGATGACCCTACTGAGCTGCTATGATCCAAGCTATTCGCCATAACCAAATCCTTATATAGTCTTGTTTTAGAATAGCATTAGTCCTAAGGGTGTTCTAGTATGAAAGTGCTGATATTACTTCTAGGTTATAGACCGGAATCTTTAGTAACCTCAAATAACACAACAAAAACGACGCAGTGTTTATTAAGAATTCTATACCTGTTTCATTAAGCTGTAACCGAAGTGAGGAAGAGGATGACGTTGTATGGGTCGCCCAAATAACACTTCGACCAGCATCTACTAAAACAAGATTTCCATCTTCCCTTAAGGACAACTTGGAGCGCTTTCCATTTACAGGTTTATCTCTGTTGGCCATCCAAACCACGGTGCGATTCCCGGACGTGACTTGTTCAGAGAACCAAATGGCAAAGCAGTATGCATTGTCTCCAACTTGATGAAAACCGGCTGTGAAAAGCCCGTTAGGCGAAACTAGAAGCTCATCCTTGCTCTCAACGTAGAGAGATGATCCTCTAGTTAACACACAGTCAAACGAAGAGATAGAAGAAAATAGGGATAGCATCAAAATGGTGAAAAGGAGAACACGATATTCAGCAGCCATTTTTTACTGCTGTTTTCGCAAAGGTGCCTATGCACAAGTAAACATATAAGTACTAGTGTTAAAACAAACTATAGTGGCCCTTAAGATAGCGTCATTTACAAAAAGTTAACTACATTAGTCTTTTAAAATTGATTATGTCCCTTTTAAACGATAATTATGATTAAAACAGAAGTTATTTTCTAATTAAGATTCTGTCCTATGTTACAGTTTTCTTCTAAATTACTTACTATAGAAAGACTGAAAGTGTCAATATAGTATCAGTTTTCTTCTTACTTACTACAAAAAGACCAAAAGTATCTATAAAAGACTAAGAACTACTAGTATAAAATGTGATTTAACAACGCCACGTACATGCTCGACAATTTCATGAAAATTACTAAAAAATTTAACATAGATAAAGACATCTTGCATATCTGTTAATTACTGAAGAACTTGATGAAAATTTTAGTACTTGTAATAGAAATTTAGTTGTGTTACATACCCAATGGATATTCAAGCAAATGGGTAGAGAAATTGCGGAAAAGACCACGTCAATGAAGCAAAAATAAACATAGTACATAGGTAACCCCTAACCGCCATAATTTTTGTCTGAACCGATCAACCACGACTCGACTCAATAATATAGGTCTAAGCTAAGCCTATAGTTATAATAAGTGGCGAAACGACCAACCACTAGTTGAATAGTAATACATCAGTTCAAGTATACACTCACAGTCTTAATGGGAACAAATATCCTAATGCACACAGGAAACATTTTTGTTTGTTTTTAGCTTGTTCGAAAGACTAATCGTATTTGGGGAGGAGCACTAAAATCATCTACATTTATTGGTCAATGGTCAATGAGCAAAGGCATACATTTGAATTTCGAATTGGATTTTGATTTAACTTTGTAGAGTGTGGGGATCTGACTATCTGAGTGTAGGAG
The DNA here is from genome assembly GCA_025667525.1 of Glebionis coronaria. Classification (NCBI taxonomy): domain Eukaryota; kingdom Viridiplantae; phylum Streptophyta; class Magnoliopsida; order Asterales; family Asteraceae; genus Glebionis; species Glebionis coronaria. Next base: position 4,265,561 of record JANFOE010000193.1, read on the forward strand.
TTTGAAGATTTTACAAAGCTGTTTAATGATTTGAGGTTGTTTACAAAGGTTGCTGGGTTTTGGAATCTTTCTTTGATGTTGTTTCAGTATGTTTGTTGGTTGTCTAGTTTAATATAAAATGATTGTTTGAAATTATAAATACTTAAGATTTAGGGTCTGTTTGGTTTGAAATTGAATTTTGTGGTTTATGATCGAAATGTGTTAAATGAAAAATATTTATATTATTTTAAATAAATGTTATAATTCAAATCAAGATTTTATATGATAAAACAAAACAAAAAAGCAAGTGATATATACATGGATCAAATTAATCTCTACACGTAAACTTATGACATGATTACTATCATACCTTTCATACTATTTTCACAATATTTACCGCATCTTTAAAACCTCGTAATCTCATATGTAACTTCCACTTTAGTTAGAGCAAAAGGAGTGATCACACCACCACACCAAAAAACACGTCAGCTTTTTCACTTCCATATCCACAACAAAAAAACATATCTTATCATCACACCATTTTCACACCATCACACAAAACTTTCCACTTATTTTCATAAACTACTCTCAACAATTAATTTATTCAAATCCTAATTTACTTTTATTCATAAAATAAAAAACATTACATCCTAAAATAAAATTAAAAAACAAAACGAAAATTAAAAAAAACAATACGGAAATATAAAAAACTAATTTTCACTTCGATCAAGTTTCTTTTTTATTTCTTCCTTTTTCACATCGATCAAACGAGCCTCGGTTTCGTCACAACCCCGAGTCGATGTTGTGAGAAATTTTAGTTGCTCCATCATAAGCCACTCGTTGTCTTTGTTTGTCGACACTTTGTAGGCTTCTTAGGCGGCTTGAGTTTTGTGTCGAAACTCGGCGCTTATAGCATCCCCGAATGGGTGCGACCCAATACTCGCTCCCGTGCTCGTTGATTCGGATCTTGCCTTCTTTCCGGTTCGTTCTTTGCCGGGGGACGGGTCTTGCATCCGGTGCAAAAAGAGCCTCATTTGCAAGAGACGGAACGTCGCCGGTTAAATCAACGACTTCGGGAGGGTCCCATTTCGCGTGGGCTTTCAAAACATTCCAAGCGTCTTCAAGGTGGAAAGTGTTGTTTTTATTTTCTTCCTGATACATTGTTCGAGTCCTCGCCATCACATCCAAATCACTTTCCCCACTTTTGATTACAGCCTTGCTACGTCGGTAACAACTATTGAACATTTGGCAAGCGTGGTTCAAATCCCTAAATTTACTTGAAATCATATCCTTGGTACGGTTTTGAAAATTTTGGTTATTAAAAGTCCCGATAACCCTATACCAAAACGTTTCTCCTTTTTGAGATCTCTTGACATTCAGGTCCTCCGATATCTCAACATAACATTTGGCAAGCAATGCCTCCTCCGATGCAACCTAACGTGACTTAGTTTTCGACACATCCGGGTTTTTCTCGAAATCGGCCCCTAGTTGACTCAAATCAACATTTTTTTGGCCGCCCGTTTACGGGGTTTTTTTGTGGTTGGGGTGTGGGTTGTGAGGGTTGTGAGGATCGTGGGGATTGTGGTTCATCGAAGGATGGTGGGTTTTCTTGAAGCTTTTGAAATTCAATATCCTCGTCGGATTAAAATTGAGTGTATTTTTGTCGTTGGAAATTTTCGTATGTTTGTCGTTGGATTTCTAGCCATTTAGGATCATCCGAATATAGTTCTTGTGAAGACGGACCTTCGGTAAAAGTGTTAAGGAGGCCAACAAATGAAGGTTTGTTGGGGTTTCCGAACATTATTTCGTATGTGATATGTAAAAGATTAAGAGGATTTGGAGTGTGTAAATTTAGAGGATATATTGTTATGTATATGTAACACCCCATTTGTTAAGATGGAATGCTACAGTAAATTATGGCATGTCATCAAAGCATGCAAAGAAAATGTCTAAACATTCATGACCATAAATAGAAATACCGGAATCAAACATCGGTAGTCTACTAACTCACGCACAAGCAATATTAAGTACTGTAAATGAAAGGACTAAACAATGTCCAAAAGAAGTAAAGTATGAAAAGTAGGAATAAATGAATAAGGTAAAAGAGGCCGGATAGCTTCCAATCCGAATGCACATACTCTGGAGTTCCTACTTGCGACCTTGGGTACCTGCCGTTTGGGAACATGGAAAAGTAGACGGCTGAGCATAACGCTCAGTGCACGGATATACAATAAAGCATGGAAGAGATAGAATATGAAATCATATAAAGAGCATAAAGCATGAATAGCAGCGGAAATGCATAAGTCCTGGAAAACCTAGTTGTCCGTCATGTTTACTGGTTTTAGTTCTGAAAACATAGCTTATGTTACTTATGAAAATCTGTATTAGTTAATATACCAAAATTCAATATAGGTCATGAGGTCAACAACGTGCATGAATACTTAGAGGGGTGACCCCGTCATGCAAATTAGAGGGGATGCCTCTAATTAATTGGTAATGGGTAGGAGGGATCAGCTCCTTGTGAAGGATGCAAGGCACACACCACATTCACCATGAAATCCTGACTGAAACATGTAACTAGGATGCACCCATACACCCCACATGATAACATAATAAATATAATGGCCAAATAACTGAAAGGGACGCCACGAGCTATCACTCCGTCGTGGTGAAGTCATAACACTAGTGCCTCTAGTGATATGGTTATGGTACCTCCATAACTAGGTGAAACTGGTCATGCATGTATATGGCTAAGGTAACTAATAAAACATAAGCATTTAATCTGTAACTACTGGGGAAAACAGTTGGCTGCATACGAGAAATCCTAATGAAGGAAGAGATTGTCCTTACTGAAAGACGGGAAATCCGTACCTTATGTCCAGTAGAAGCTAATGAAAACGATGAAGACTACTCCGCCTTGACGGATAATACTACATAAGAAATATGGACGTGTATGAGTTGTCTGAATTACGTGTGTTTTACTGGTTCCGTGTGTTATTAGCTTGTTATACATATTCTTTCATGTTTTACTGTTTACTGCGTTAACTGTTTTCTGATGTTCTGTTGTGTATTATTTATGTATTAGTGTATTATAAAACTTGTATTGTAATACTAAGTAAGTTTCTAAAAAAATAGTGGGTTTCCATAAATAGTAAGTTTCTAAAATTAGAAAGTTTCCAAAAATAGTAAGTTTCCATAATTAGAAATAAGCTGGATTATAAATAATATGTAAAGTTTAAATAGTATAATACAAGTCATGGTTATAGCTTATTAATTAAATAACTGATTAATTAATTAAACTATGCGTTATATAGAATTTAATTAAAAATACATGTTTTAATTAAATTAAGCTAAGTTAAATACTTTAGGTTATACATGTAATATTAATTTTAATATTTCACCTAAGTCATGAAATTAATTAAACTAAAAAGTCTAGTAATTAATTTAATTAACATGTTTTCTGATTTTAATAATTAACCCGAGACCCGAACCCGTGTTTTAAAAATTAACCCGAGCCTGAAACCCGGTCCAACATATACGCCAAAACATACACCCTTGACAGTGGCTAACCCGGCCTAGCCGGTTGCCACTGTCCGAGTGGTTTACCCGCTGCCTAAGCTGCGGTTCCCACCGGCGGTTCTGCCGGTTCATACCGGTTGTGACCCGGTTCCCCCTGCTTTTGTTCGGTTCCCATTGTTAGCCAAAACAGCCCCACCGAGACCCTATAGGTCTCAGTTGGCTCTCGGTCCAAACCAAAACCACACCCCGACACCACGTTGGGGGTCCCCTTGCTGCGTTCGAACCACACGACCCCAACACCGAGACCATGAGGTCTCGGTTGGGCGAATCAAACACCACCGAGAGCCCCATGCTCTCGGTTTGGTGCTCGGTCGAAACAAACAAACACAAACACCCCCTTTATTCCATGTTTTAATTAATCCCATGTGTTTTTATTTAACTTGTTTTGATGATTAATTAAATAAATAACATGAATTCATAAGTATCAAAAAGAAAAAGGAAGTGTTTAATTTACCGAACACGTGAAAAGAAAAGGTTATGAAAACGATCACGTACACACGAATAACCAACAATGAAAATCGTCCGGTTTGTCCTTGTGGTTGATCTATGGTCGGCGGCTAGAAGGAAAAAGGAGGCAAAGGAGAACTTTTTCTGTAAACCTAAATTATGTTAAAGTTTTCCCTGTGGTTTTTGGTTAACATGTATTTTAAGTTGGGTCATGGGCCAAGCCCATCTTTTCCCTTTCTTTCTTGTTTGGCCGCGGCATAGAGGGCGCCCACGGGGTAACCCGTAGTTTTTTCTGAGTTCAATAATTTACGTGATCGTTCATGTTTAATTATCGTGATTTTTATATGTCGTGTACTTAACACATTTATAATATATACGTAACTACATGTTATTAAATATCGTGACACGTGAATTACATTATAAATGGAAAGTTTTAAATTTATCGTATTTTCGTGTGTGTACTGTTCATGGTATTTTAATGCGGGTTTTACAACTCTTCCCCTCTAAAAGAACAATTCGTCCTTGAATTGGAGAAACATAAACTGAAAGAAAAACATACCCGAATTATAACTGTAAATGAGGGTAAGAAGTCCGTATAGACTCCTCCGTCTCCTAAGTGGCTTCCCGCTCAAGATGATCCCTCCAGAAGATTTTGACGAAAGGGATCGTCTTCCTCCGCATGACACGATCTTGTCGCTCAAGAACTCTCTCGCGTTCTTCGAAATATGAAAGATCCTCTCGAATCTGATCAAGTGGATACTGGACAACATGAACTGGATGATAGTTGTATCCTCTGAGTAAGGGCACATGGAACACATTATGAATGTGTGTTAGGACCATTGTAATAGTTAAATGTAATAGGTAGACTAGGAGGTATGTAGTTCCTCCTGGTCCTAGTAGTAGGAGCAAGTCGTGCTCCTGGTCCTGGTCAAAGTCAAACTTTATTATTTGTTTATTATTCTGTTAGGATATACATGAGATATGTTAGGAAAGGATATGCATATCAGTTTTACACGTTTTGTTTAATGATGTATTAGGGTTTCCTTGTACTATAAAAAGAACTTTAGGCAGAAGGGTTATGGACATCTTCACCAAACGTAGTTCTAGTGATTATCAATATTAGAAATCCTTAGAAAGGATCAAGTCTTTATAGTTATTCTGTTCTTCTTTATTATATTTGTATTTTGCATTCATATTGTGTATAGAGTCTCTCTGTGGATTGACTTGTGATTACAGAAGTCATTCACCGTTCCTGACAGGCTGCAAGATCTACATCTAGTAGACCCAACAAGTGGTATCAGAGCCTGGGAGGGTCTCTATACAAGAAGAATCAAGTTTTCTTATTTCTGACATTTTTGTTTTATCATGCCTGCCTCAACTTCTACTCAAACAGGAGAAGACAGCACTCCTAAAATTATGCAACCTCAGCAGATCGTTGCTACGGTTTCCAACACGAATGGTAAATTCCCTCTTCTGAAAAAGGATGAATATGATAGTTGGGCAATGAAGATGGAATGGTGGATCACCAATACTGATCAAGACCTTTGGAAGATTATTTTGAATGGAAACAGCAGGAAGCTAACTGGAAGAGACAAGAATGGTAATATTACTCTTCTTGACCCTAAATCTCATGAAGAAATCATAGCTATTCAGAAGGAGGTCAAAGCAAAAACAATTTTGCTTCAATCTCTTCCTGATGATCACATGGGTGACTTCTACCATTTGGTTGATGCCAGAGAGATCTGGAATGGTATAAAAGCAAGGTTTGGTGGGAATGAGGAGTCAAAGAAAATGCGAAGATCTATGCTAAGAGATGAATTCATAGAATTCAAAATCTCATAAACTGAAGGTTTACATCAAGGGTATGACAGGTTTCAGAAGATTTTGAGCCAATTGAATCAACTTCGTTCAAAGCCTGATGATGGTGATATTAATGCAAGGTTTCTTAAAGCCTTACCATACTCATGGAATCAGGTGGTGATCTCTCTCAAAGCCAAAGGTGGGCTTGACTATCTCAACTTTGATGATCTATTTCATAAGCTCAGAACTTTTGAACCTCATGTGAGAGGATATTCAAGTGACTCTTTTCCCACTCCTGCTAATTCTGCCTTTGTGAGTTCTATGGCATCCATTCCCATGTCATATGCTAGTAGCCCAAGCAATACTGTGTCCTCTCAGCATATTTCTGCACCTGATCCTACTGCCAAGTCTGGTAGTATGGTAGAAGCCGTTCTTCATTCTTTTGTGGCTGATGTTGATGCTCAACAACAACTTTCTTTTGATGACTTCAAACAGGTCGATAAACTTGACCTGGATGAAATGGATCTTAAATGGCAGATGGCCATGCTCACTCTTAGGGTTCACAAGTTTGAGAAGAAAGCAGGTCGAAAATTCAATTACAACCCTCGGGAGCCAGCAAGATTCGACAGAAGCAAGGTTCGATGCTATAACTGTCAGCAACAAGGTCACTTTGCAAGGGAGTGCCCTAGCAAGAATGACCAGGAGAAGAGCAGGTACTCAGCCTTTAAGGTTCAGGAGATAAAAGATGACAAGAAGGCATTGGTATCTGTTGACTCTATGGTCAACTGGAATGATCATTAGGCTTCCACTATGGAATCAGCTGAGTCCTCGACTGACGTGTTTGCAATGATTGCTGGGAATCTCTCTGATGCAGAAGAAGCAGACGAGTTTGCTCTTATGGGCATCTCACCTCAGGTACAACATTGTCCTCTTGGTTGTCATGATAAATACTCAGAGTTGTTGTCTCAATTTAATGAAGTAAATGATCAAAATGATAAGTACTTTTTAGAGGTTCAAGCCTATGAGGCTTCATTAAACACATTGGAACAACAAAAGAGGTGGCTACAAGATACTCAACGTGAGTATGAGGATAAAATCCGGATTCTAAGCATCGATTTAGAAAACACAACTAATATGCTTAAATATACAGAAAAAGTAAGAGATGCCAGTATCAAAGAAAAACAGGAGATGCAAGAAAAATTAGATGCTACAATGTTGAGATTTGAAAAATGGCAAAAGGCACCTAAAAAACTTTCAAAATTAATTGATAGTAGCATGTCTGGTAGAACTAAAAGAGGTTTAGGATTTGAAAAATATATTGATTCAGAATATGTGTTTGATTTATCTTTTTCGAGTGTCTTTGATGCCGACAAAGAGGAAGAGGGAAAACCTAGTTACAATAGGTTTAAACCAGCAGCAGAAATGCATGTTGTCCCTCCTCCTCTTACTGGAACTTTTATGCCTACTTCATGGCATAATGACTTGGATGGATCACAGATGCATGAGTCCCCAAAAAGTTCTACTAATTCTAATGACTTTGTCTCGTGTACTTTCAGTGACAAAGCCAGTGACTCTGCATCTAGTGGTTCAAGTGAAGAGTCAAGACCTACAAGTTCCAAGTTGAATGATCATGCTGCTACTAGTGCTAGGATGTGTGAAGAAAGAGTTGTTGTTAAGTCAAGTGTGTCTGGTCCTAGTTTATTGAGTCCTAGGAAGAATGTTTCTCCTAGAATTGTGTGTAATAATGTTGGCAGTATGAAACAATATCATTCTAATAAAAGGTCTATTAAAACATGTTTTGTTTGTGGAAGTGCATTTCATTTAATTAAAGATTATGATTTTTATGACACACATGCTTCTGTTAATCATGCATTTCCTGCTCCTGGTCCACCAGGAGCTGCCCCATATACTTCTAGAAGACTCAATCCAAGTGCTCAATCGTTTTCTTATTCTAGAAGGTCCTCTCCTTTAGCTTCTGATCATTGGAGAAACATTGGATTACAAACCACCAATAATTATTTTCAAAATTTTAATCCAATTTATCCACATAATTTGGACCACGCGTATTTTGGTTTGGGAAGTTTGGGAACTGCTGTTAAGACCTCAGGAGGTTGTTCTTGGTCAAATAATAATACCCATATGATGCATAGGCAACCAAGGAACAACGGTGGATCTCATCAATCTTCTTGGCACTCTACTAAAGATCCACAAGGCAGGCTCAAACCTGAAAAGGTTTGGGTCCCCTTAAGACACTAACTTTTGCATTTTTACTATCTTGTTGTTGTAGGTTACTCCATGCCAAGATCCTAGTCTAGGCATTGTTGATAGTGGTTGCTCCAGGAGCATGACAGGAAATAAAAGTCTTCTCTCTAACTTTGTACCATTTCAAGGCGGCAAGGTCTATTTTGGTGGAGGAGAAGGCAGGATCACTGGCAAAGGAACGATTAAGACGCCTAATCTAAATTTTGAGCAGGTCTACTATATGGAAGCACTTCAACACTTCAACTTGATATCTGTCTCTCAGATTTGTGACAAGAAGTAGTTTGTTCTCTTCACGGATACTGATGCACTTCTGCTCTCCAAAGACTTTCAGCTTCCGGATGACTCATAGGTTCTGCTCAGAATCCCTAGAAGAGACAATCTATATAGCATCAAGCTGAATGAAGTCCACCCTACTGGTCAACTAGCATGTCTGGTTGCTAAAGCCTCAGAAGATGAAGCCACCCAATGGCACAGAAGGATGGGGCATGTGAACTTTAAGACCATTCACAAACTTGAAAATCTGAATCTGGTCTCTGGTTTACCTCCCAAGTCATTTAGAAATGATATAAATTGTATTGCTTGCAGCAAAGGCAAACAGCACAAAGCATCCTTCAAGGCCATTACTGCTCTTAGTCTTATTACTGAACCATTGCAGCTACTACACATGGATTTATTTGGTCCTACTTCCATTAGGAGCATTGACCACAAACAATTCTGTCTGGTGGTAACTGATGGATATAGCAGGTTTACGTGGGTGTTCTTCATGGCTGCCAAGAGTGAGACCTACTCCATTCTTAGAGATTTTCTTATTCTTATAGAGAACCAGTTGTCCAAGAAAGTTAAAGGTATTCGTTGTGATAATGGAACCGAGTTCAAAAATAAAGACCTCATAGCACTTTGTAATGCTAAGGGCATCAAAAGAGATTATAGTGCAGCAAGAACTCCTCAACAGAATGGTGTGGCAGAGAGAAAGAACAGGACACTAATAGAAGCAGCAAGAACAATGCTTGCCGATTCTAAGCTTCCAACCATGTTCTGGACAGAAGCCGTTAATACTGCAAGTTATGTTTTGAATAGGGTTTCTATTACCAATCCTCACAAGAAGACTCCTTATGAGCTTCTAACGGGCAAAGTTCCAAATATTGCTCATTTGAAGCCTTTTGGGTGTCCAGTCACCATTCTGAATACTAGTGACTATTTGGGGAAGTTTGATGGCAAGGCAGATGAAGGATACATTGTGGGATATTCAGCTCACTCTCGGGCTTATCGTGTCTACAATCTCCAAGCCAAGCGGATCATTGAAACTATAAATCTCAAGTATTTTGAAGAGAAGTCAAACATCCAAGGCAAGGGTCCTGAATGGTATTTTGATCTTGATTATCTTAGTGATTCGTTAGGATATTTTCGTTTCAAAACTAACCATGATGCAGGTCCACAAGTGTTTGCAACTTCAAGTACAGGTGTTCCTTCTAGTCTTTCTGATTCAGATGACGAGGATGATATTTTTGTGGTTCCATCCTACTCCACCACCGTCTCTCCTACTCCTCCTAGTGATGCAACTCCATTGGATGTACCGGATTCCCAAGTAGCTCTTGACACTTTACTCAAACAACAACAAGAAGCTACTACAGCAGCTGCTCAGGGTGGTTTTGAATTCCCCTTGAATACGCTGACTGACAATGCTGCTCCTGGTAACCCAGCTTCTGCTCCTAGTGTCAGTTTATCACCTATTGGTACTCCAGCTAGTGAGTCTGCTTCAAATACTCGTTTCTCCAGTCCTTCTGATTTGGGGAACCATTAAAAGAAGTCTTCTACCAAGCTGGATGATATTCATAAACAACCAGTAGATGGGATATTCAACACTGCTTCATATGATGCTGACTTTGTTGGTGATCTCAATAACTTGGCACCAGAAGTGGAGGTCTCTTCCAATCCAGTCTTGCAATCACACAAAGATCATCCTACCACTCAAATTATTGGAGATCCTGGTTCTACTGTCCAGACACGCAGAATGCAGAAGAAGGCCTCGTCCGATCATCATGCTCTTGTGAGCTATATTGAAGATCAAAAGCGTAATAATCATACGGACTTTCAACACTGTTTGTTTGCTTGTTTTCTTTCACAGGTGGAACCTAGGTCAGTTTCTCATGCTCTTGAGGATCAAAGTTGGGTGGAGGCTATGAAGGAGGAAATGCAGCAATTCTTGTTTCAAAATGTTTAGGTTCTGGTTGACTTACCAGATGGAAAGACTACAATCAATAACAAATGGATTCTCAAGAACAAGAAGGATGCAATGGGAATTGTCGTAAGGAATAAAGCTAGGCTTGTCGCACAGGGCCACACTCAAATTGAGGGCATTGACTACACTGAAGTTTTTGCTCCGGTTGCAAGGATTGAGGCCATTCGTCTGTTTTTGGCTTTTTCTTCGTATGTGGGCTTTACGGTGTTTCAGATGGATGTCAAGAGTGCATTTATCTATGGCAAAATTGATGAGGAGGTGTATGTCACTCAACCTAAGGGCTTTGTAGATCCAATTCATCCCAAGAAAGTTTACAAGGTGGTCAATGCTCTTTATGGATTACATCAGGCTCCTAGAGCTTGGTATGAGCGTCTTTCAACTTTCTTGTTAAAGAATGGCTATAGAAGGGGTACTATTGACAAAACACTATTTCTTAGGAGGAATACCAAGGACATTATCCTTGTTCAGGTTTATGTGGACGACATTATCTTTGGTTCTACTAGGAAGGAATGGTGTGATGAGTTTGAACACTTGATGAAAGGCGAATTTCAGATGAGTGCGATGGGAGAGCTTTCTTTCTTCCTTGGTCTTCAGGTCAAGCAACAATCGGATGGGATTTTCATCAGTCAAGATAAATATGTTCATGAGATCCTTCAGAAGTTTGACATGGATCCTCTTAGACCAGCATCAACTCCTTATGAAGTTGCTAAAGTCAAACTTAAGAATGAGCCAGACCCCCCGGTCAATGTTCACATGTACAGGTCTATGATTGGCTCCCTCATGTATTTGACTGCATCACGTCCGGATATCATGTTTGCAGTAAGTGCTTGTTCTAGACACCAGGTGACTCCAACGGTTTCGAACTTAAATGCAGTGAAGAAGATTTTCAAGTATATCAAGGCTCAACCTAAACTGGGCTTATGGTATCCTAGAGAATCACCTTTTGTTCTAGAAGCATATAGTGATAGTGACTATGCAGGTGCTAATAATGACAGAAAGTCTACTACTGGTGGTTGTCAATTTTTGGGTCGTCGACTTATTTCATGGCAATGCAAGAAACAGACAATAGTAGCTACTTCTTCAACAGAAGCTGAATACGTTGCTGCTGCTAGTTGTTGTGGACATGTTTTGTGGATCCAAAATCAGATGTTGGATTATGGTTTCAATTTTATGAACACCAAAATTTTTATTGACAATCAAAGCACTATCTGCATTGTGAAGAATCCTGTTTTTCATCAGCGAACAAAGCATATTGAAATTAGGCACCATTTTAAAGGGGATGCCAATGAGAAGAAGTTAATACAGGTTCTTAAAGTTCATACGGATGATAATGTTGTTGATTTATTGACAAAAGCCTTTGATGGTCCTCGGTTTAACCACTTGGTGGTTCACATTGGGATGGTCAATCCTTGAGGTCTAGGATTGAGGGGAGGCTAAGCCTAAGGGGAGGCTTTGTGTACATATTCTTTGGACAGACTAACGTATTGGTAGATTTTAACCACATATTACATTGGTTCTAGTGGTGTGTGTTACTCTTGGTGAAGGATTTTGTTCACTTCTGGTGGTTATAGTCTTTCATGACTGGCTTCTGGTCCTCATTGGTCAGCTTCTAGTCATAATTGGTTGGCTTCTGGTGGTTCAAAATCCTTCTTTGTCAAGTGGTGATTGGCTTCTGGTACTGGTCTGAGACACTGTTCATTCTTATTGTCCTTTGTTGACCACATTTTGCTTCTGGTCTGACCATTGTGTGCTTTGACTTTTAGTCAACGCTTCCAATTCTGGTATTTACATTTTTAATTAACTTTGGTAACTTGGAATTTGGGAATTATGTTAAAAGGGGCAAGTGGTTACTAAGTAATAATGTGTAATTTGAAAGGGCAACCCCCCATTAATAGGGGTCAATGAACAGTTACTACTTTCCTTATGTATGGTCAAATTAACCCCCTTGACTCAATCATTCCATTCATCACACACACAAAACCGATCCTACTCTCTCAACCCTAACCAAAATCCTTCTCCATTCAATTAATCAAGATCCATGGCTGCCCTAGTATACCAACCTGCTCACAACAAGGTCGCCTTTCTAGGCGATGGTCCTCATCGTGATGATTTTACTGACATTTTGGATTTCATTTAGGCTTCAAACCTAAGGTATGCTTTTACTGTATGTCCCACTATTTATGATAGTGTCATTCGTCAGTTTTGGGCATCTGCTCGTCTTGTGGTTGTGGTTGGTCGTCCACATGAACTCCATGCTACCATAGATGGACGTTCATACGTGGTGACTGAGGCTTCTATTCGATCTTCCCTTCATCTCCAAGATGAGGGTGGTGTTGAGTCCATCCCCAATTCGGAGGTATTGGAGGGGATGACTGCTATAGGGTACAATCATGGGGGGAAGTTTAACTTCCAGAAAAATAGGTTTTCCCCCCAATGGAAGCTTTTGGTGCATTTTCTGATTCATTGTTTAAGTCCCAAGTCTGGGAGTTGGGATGCTTTCCCTACTCCTTTGGCTACTGGTCTCATTTGCTTGGCTCAGGGTAGAGTTTTTAATTTCTCTCATTATCTGTTTGAGGGGATGGTTAGTAATCTATCTAATGCTGGTTCTAGAAAGAAGTTTCTTATGTATCCTAGGTTTTTACAACAAATACTGGTTTGCATTCCTCGTGATAGGACTGAACATGTGCCGTCTACGCTTACTGCAAAAGTGTATTATAATATGTTCCATGGGTTTACCGGGGAGTGGAGGCCCCTTACTGAGGCCATGTTGGGGCTAGCTCAGGGTCCTCCTGATATTGTTGTGCTTGATGATGACCCTATGGAGGAGGAGGCTCCTACTGGTGGTGCTTCTCATGTGGTTGAGGAGGAGCTGGTTGAGGAGGTGGTGGTTGAACGACCATCCCCTTCAAAGGCTGGTTCTTCTTCAGTACCGCAAAAGTCTCCATTTGTAGAGACTCCACCTCCTAGTCCTGCTCCACACTCTTCTGATAAGCCTTTTGGTGCTAGTACTCCTAATGTTGACCCATCTGTTGCTTCGGGCTCCAATGACGCCTTCCCTGACCCAAGTTCTCTTGGTGGGCAGGCGGAGGAGCCTACTACGCTTATGTCGTTACTTGATCTTATGCACAGGTATCATGAGCAGATTATTTCCTTGGAAGCTGATTTGAATCAACACCGGAAACTTACTAGGGAGTTTGTTCTTCCTCTGGCTGATCGCATCAAAGCTTTGGAGACTCAGCAAAGACGACGAAAGAAGCATGTGATCCACTCTGATTCTGATGAGGAGGTTACGGAGCGTGTTGAGGATGGTTTGACATTGTTGGCAAAGGCTGCCTTTGCTGATAAATTGTATGATGATTTGCCAGTTCCTCCGACCTCTTCCAGTGTTCCTTCTTCGGCTGGTGTTTCCACTCCTTTGGATGGTGCTTCTGGTTATGTTGCTGGTTCCAATGTTGGTCCATCCCATGATTCAAAGGGGAAGGCCCCAATGACTGATGCTCCCTCACCACCTCGTAAGCGTACCCGCAGACAGCTTGAGGAGGATAGGTTTGGTGAGGAGGCTGCTCAACGGATCCAAGCCGAGATTGATGAAGCTGATAGGGCTGCGGCGGAGGCGCTTCAACAGCAGAGGCGTGAACAAGTTCCGCATGATGCAATGCATTGGAATGAGAGTGATTGGATGCAGGTTTTGACTATTCTTACCAGGGATTATGCCCAGTTCACTGATCTTTTGGGTGACGATGTGGATGAGCATAACTGTATTCCAAGAGCCATGGTGTTGATGCGCAAGCATCAGTTGGCCCTTGCTGCACAGCTTTGTGAGAAGCGTAAGAATAGACCTTTATCAAGAACTGAGGAGCGCAAGCAGATGCAGCGATATGTGAAGTATCAATCGGCTGCTTATTTTCAAGCTAGCTGGAAGTGGGACAGGGTTCGGGCTTTGTCTTTTGATGAGCTCAAGGCACTCTATGAACGTATGGTCAAGCATCAGAGTCAACCCATTCCGGAACGATTTATCTACCGTCCTACTCCGCGTGTGGTGACCACTTCTTCCCCTGCTGTTACTACTGGTCCTTCATCTGATCCTACTCCTGGTTCTGCTGCTAGTCCATCGGTTTTTGTTTCTACTTCAGTTGGTACCACCACTTCTCCTTTGGTTGCTCCTTTGGGTTCTTCTTCAGGTCCTGCTACCACCACTGCACAGGCTACCACCACCACCTTTGCTACCACAACCACCACAACTGCTACACCTGATATGCCATCCCCATCACCACCGGTTCCTGGAACTCAACCTATTCTTACTTCTAGTGCAGCTCCTATTGATCCATTGGGTGGGCAAACTAATGAGTCTACTTCTCCTGCTCCCACTGCTGCTGCTGAGGTAAAGGTAAAGGTTGAACCCTCTCCAAGTGATTCCACACCTCGACGTTCGCTTCGCCAGAAATCGGCTCGACGTGTTCGACGTGGCAAGACGGTCCCTTATGAGAAGCGTGATCCTGAAAATTTGATTGATGCAGCTTCTGACAGTGATTCTGATTTGCCTTTGGGAAATGGACATATTACTGGTTGGACGGTTGAGCGTTCCACAACTCTTCCTAGTATGGTATCCCATAGAATTACTCTTAGTGATGGGTCTGTGCGGTTAGCTTCGGGTTTGCAGGGTGTTTTGTCTTGGGCTGATCGTAAAGATCTTATGGCTTTATATGGGTTTGTGGATTCTGGCATGCCTTTTGATCCCATGGTTGTGTCTTCCTGGCCTGGTCTGCGCATATGGGCTGATCTTAAGCTGATGCTTGATGCACCTCCTCATGCTCCTGTTTCTGGTATATGGAAGGATCAGATGCAATGGGTGATTCAGCGATGGAAGTTATATGCGGGTTGTGGTGTGCATATGTTGGCGTTGGAATCTGGTCATATGGTTTTCATGCTCACAGACGTGGATTATCCTTTGACGATTGCTTCGATGGAGGCTATGTTGGCTAGTCACTTGCAAATTTCAAATGCTCCATCGGGGAATGAGTCCTCTATGGCAACAGCATTGGTGGAAGGCATCCAGGCTCGTTTGAAAGCAGATAAGAAGGCTGCTTCTGGTCTTTGATTTGGTTGGTTTGTAAGTGTTTCTGTTTTGTATTTTTTTGTTCATTTGTTCATATTATCATTCTTTTCACCAATATGTAAAGTGATTGGTGAATTTCTTTCTTTATAGTTTAAAAATATATATATATATATATAAAATATATATATATATATATATACTTTTTATATAATATCTGCTTATACTTTACCACATCATGGATTTTATACTTGTGAATATGATACCATTTGCTGCTTCACACTCTGGGTTCTGGTTACTGAATTGTGCTTGTGCTGGTTACTGGTTTCACCTGGTGTTGGACTTGGTCCTCACAACAAATGGTCCTCAACTCACCATGTCTAATCTACAAGAAAGAGTTGATTCACCTTGAGGGTACGGCTCTTGGTGCGATTCTCAAATCCGTTGATGGTTGCCAGGTTACCCAAAACTGGATGGTTTTCATTTGCCATGGTCCTAGACTAAAAAGTGGCTAATCCAAGGGGGTACGGCTCTTGGTAAAGATTTTATCAAATCCGTTGATAGCTGTAATAGCTTGCTTAAAGCTATAGGGTTTTCAACTCACCGATGCTTCATTGCTGAGAGTTGACGAGTCCAGAGGGGTACGGCTTCTGGTAAAGACATATCAAATCCGTTGACGGCTGTGATGGTTTGCCTAAAATCATCAGGGTACCCCCACTCACCATTGATTCACGTTCTAAGAGTTGGGCTGGGTTCTAGTCTCCCAGGGTGATGCTTATTCCACCAGAAAGACTGGCTAGCCCAAGAGCGAGCAACTACTTGGTAAAGGCTCATCAAATCTGCTCATGTTGCTGAAAAGATTCAACACGATGCTGATTTGTTCCAAGCTTTGAAGAAGCTTCTAGTGTTTCGTGTTGCGACGGTTCTTCTGATTCTTATCTTGCTGATGTTGCTTTTAGTTTTGTTGATTCAATCCTCGGGCTTTCTTGCACGTTTTACAGGAAACTTGAACTCAACAGGTCAAATTCAAGTTTAGGGGAGGATTGTTAGGACCATTGTAATAGTTAAATGTAATAGGTAGACTAGGAGGTATGTAGTTCCTCCTGGTCCTAGTAGTAGTAGGAGCAAGTCGTGCTCCTGGTCCTGGTCAGAGTCAAACTTTATTATTTGTTTATTATTCTGTGAGGATATGCATGAGATATGTTAGGAAAGGATATGCATATCAGTTTTACACGTTTTGTTTAATGCTGTATTAGGGTTTCCTTGTAGTATAAAAGGAACTTTAGGCAGAAGGGTTATGGACATCTTCACCAAACGTAGTTCTAGTGATTATCAATATTAGAAATCCTTAGAAAGGATCAAGTCTTTATAGTTATTCTGTTCTTCTTTATTATATTTGTATTCTGCATTCATATTGTGTATAGAGTCTCTCTGTGGATTGACTTGTAATTACAGAGTCATTCACCGTTCCTGACAGGCTGCAAGATCTACATCTAGTAGACCCAACAATGTGTAATAGCTGAGGCGGTAACGCTAAACGATATGACACTTCACCAACGCGTTCTATGATTTTGAACGGTCCGATGGAGCGAGGACTGAGCTTCCCTCTGATTCCAAAATGTTTAACTCCTCGTGCAGGTGATACCTTGAGGAAAACGTGATCACCTACGCTGAAAGATACATCTCTACGACGTTTATCAGCATAGCTCTTCTGACGAGCACGAGCTTCCTAAAGCTTTGGTCCTTGGCGACGGCGACCTTCTCATTGGTCACTTCAATCATCTCCGGACCCTCAAGCATTCGCTCGCCCACCTGATCCCAGCAGATTGGGGCGCGACACTTTATAACATACAACATCTCAAACGGAGCACACTTGATGCTAGCGTGCCAGCTGTAGTTGTATGCAAATTCTACTATAAATATATAATCATCCCAGCTCCCTGACCACTCTAGAGCACATGACCGCAGAATGTCCTCCAATGTCTGAATGGTATGTTCCGACTGTCCATCGGTCTGAGGATGAAAGGCAGTGCTGAGCTTAAGTCTGGTGCCCCAAGCTTTCTGCAGACTCTGCCACAAACGTGATGTGAAAAGGGGATCTCTGTCAGAGATGATTTCTGATGGAGTACCATGTAGTCTTATGATCACCTTTTGGAATGTGTTTGCTAATTTGCTGACCGGATGCTCCTTGTGGATCGGCAGAAAATGAGCAAATTTGGTCAACCTATAAACAATAACCCATATAGCGTCGTTCTTCTTCTAAGTAACCGGAAGACCAGTAACAAAATCCATGGAGATTTTTTCCCACTTCCATGCTGGAATGTCTAATGGTTGTAGTAAACCACTAGCTCGCTGGTGTTCGATCTTCACCTGTTGGCAGATCATACATTTAGAAACGAAGGTGGCAACATCCTGCTTCATACCACTCCACCAAAAGTGTTGCTTGATGTCGTGGAACATCTTGGTAGAACCAGGATGTATGGTAGATGGAGAGCTGTGAGCTTCAGTCAGCACAGCTTCCCTGAGTGTAGAGTCATCAGAAACCACTAGTCTAGTGCCCTGCCAAGATACCGTCGTTGTCAACATGAAACTCCGTCTGCTGGTCAAGGTTCTGAATGATATCCCAAATCGCACCATCGTCCTTCTAAGCTTCCTTGATCCTAGAATGTAAGTCTGGTTCCACTCTAAGATTAGCCCAGTAACCATGTTTTCCTCGTACACAAGCTCAATATCAGTCATCTCTAGGTCACGGATGATCTCCTTTGCAATCCAAATGCCTGCAATCATACCCGACCTCCTGCTTAGAGCATCTGCCACCATATTCGCCTTACCAGGATGGTACTGAATGTTGGTGTCGTAGTCCTTCAATAGCTCTAACCATCTCCTCTGTCTCATGTTCAGTTCCTTCTGGGTGAAGATGTACTTGTGACTCTTGTGATCGGTGAATATGTCACATGATTGACCGTACAAATAATGTCTCCAGATTTTCAACGCGAAGACAACTGCTACAAGCTCTAAATCGTGAGTAGGATAGTTTTCTTGATAAGCTTTCAGCTGTCGTGATGCGTATGCAAAAACTTTCCCATGTTGCGTGAGAACACAACCTAGACCCTTTCCTGAAGCGTCACTATAGATCTGAAATCCACCTGAGCTAGATGGGAGAGTAAGAATAGGTGCAGTCACTAACTTCTGCTTAAGATCTTCAAAGCTCTTCTCTCGTTCTTCCGTCCAGGCGAATTTCTCTCCTTTCCTCATCAGCTTAGTCAAAGGTAAGGCTAACCGTGAAAAGTTCTCTACAAACCTGAGGTAGTAGCCAGCTAAACCCAGAAAACTTCTAACTTCAGTTGCATATGTAGGTCCCGGCTATTTAGTGATAGCTTCAACCTTTGTAGGATCCATGGTGACCTCTTCTGCATATACAATATGGCCCAGAAATGCCACTTTGCTTAACCAGAACTCACACTTAGAGAAATTGGCATACAGTTGCTTCTGACGAAGAATCTGCAAGACTGAACGAAGGTGTTCCTTAGTTCCTCCTTGGATTTGTAGAAAATCAGGATGTCATCAATGAACACGATAACGAACTTGTCTAGAAACTCATGGAAGACACGATTTATCAAATCCATGAAGACATCTGGAGCATTAGTGAGTCCGAATGGCATGACTACGAACTTGTAGTGCCCATAACGTGTACGAAAAGCAGTCTTGGAGATGTCCTGCTCTTTAACCCGTAACTGAAGGTAGCCGGACCTCATATCGATCTTGGAGAAATACTTGGCGCCCTGAAGTTGATCGAACAGGTCATCAATTCGCGGCAAAGGATAACGATTCCTGATCGTGATCTTGTTCAGCTCACGATAGTCTATACACAACTACATGTTGCCGTCTTTCTTCTTCACGAATAGTACTGGTGCACCCCATGGTGATGCACTAGGACAAATGAAACCTCGCTCCAGAAGTTCCTGCAGCTGATCTTTTAGTTCCTTAAGCTCTATAGGAGCCATGCGGTAAGGAGCTTTGGAAATTAGCTCTGCACATGGAATGAGCTCAATTCCAAATTCGACTTCACGAACAGGTGGTATGCCTGGAAGTTCATCTGGAAATACGTCAGGAAATTCTAACACCAATAGGTTGATCTTGGATCGATGGAGACTCGGCAGTAATGTCATGAATATTGGCTATAAAGCCCTGACAGCCATGTGATAGTAATGCACGTGCCTCCATGGATGAAATAATTTGTACAGACCTCCCTAGCAGAAAACCATGTTGTATATACTCTGGGGATTTAACATCACCGAAGATAACCCGATAAGCGTGGCAGTCAATCGTAGCTTGGTGTTTGGATAACCAGTCCATGCCCAAAATCAAGTCAAAATCGCACATGTCTAAGGGAAGTTAGTCAACTCTGTGGATCTTATCATCAAATTCTAAGGGAAGATCTCTGTACACCTGAGTGATTCGTACAGAGTCCCTAAGTGGCGTGGAAATGCATAAGGCATCATCTAATGGCATCGGGGAAATCCTAACACGTACAACAAAAGTAGTGGATACGACTGAATGCGTCGCTCCAGTATCAAACAGAACACATGCTGCCAAACCATTCATAAAGAGATTTCCGATGATGGTACCTGAAGTCTTATTCGCCTGGTCTCTAGTAGTAGTGAACACGCGACCAGAAGTAGGAGGTGGCTTGGTGTCGGCGTGTCCAAAGGTGCCTTCTAACTCACCCTGGCGACAGTCCTTTTGCTGATGGCCTTGTTCGCCATACTTGAAACAACCACCAGTACCTCGGCGGAAAATACCAGAATGTCTGCGCGAACAAGTAGGACAGACAGGATGCGTGAATCCTCCAGCAGGCGTCCTAGCTAGCTGAGAGCCTGTTTCAGGGTTTCATGCATGAGACATGATTGTGGAACATAAACATGATTATATAGAAGGTTTAATAAATACCAGATGAGGTAGAACGGTTAGGCTGTGAACCTCTACGGTCTTGATCCCTGCCGTTACCATTTTTCCTGAATTAACAATTGTTGGAGTTTCAGAATACCATAACATAAGATAGTTTAACATGAAAGAAGGTTAATGTAGGGACCTGCTGTTGTTCGAGTTGTTAGCGTTGTTACAGTATTTATCATTACCGCCACGCCTCTCAGAACCAGAACGGTCGTCTGTCTGACAGTTTCCCTTAGATGCTTGCTGCTGAGCGGCCGCAGGCTTGCGGTCGTCAGTCTTCTGCTTGGAATATAAGGTTGAACAGAGGATTATATGAAAATGAAAATATTGATGGAAATGAATGATTTACAATTGGCGATTGAAGATACCTCTTCACTACTCTGTCATCACCAAACTCCTCTCGTTCCTGAAGCATCTCGAGCTTACGGGCTGCATCGGCCACTTGTGCCACTGTAGTTAAAGTAGCACATACCAAGCTGTTGGTGACCGAAGTGCGAAGTGCCCAACGAAACTTATCAGCTTGCTCCGCAGTAGTCCCTGCGGTTGGACCCAGAAATCCTGCTAAACGGAGAAACCTTTGCATGAACTCGTTGTTGTTTTCACCAGCAACTTGCCGAATGTTGTGGTAGTCCCACTTGAACTTCTATTGCTCAGAATGTGGAAAGTACTGATTAAGGAAGAGATCCTTAAACTGGTCCCACGTCAGTTGTGCAACCCAATTATTACCACCGTTGGACTGCTTGACTGACTTCCACCACTGCAGCACATCACCTTCAAACTTATAGCAAGCCAGTCTTGACTTGAAAACACTGTCATAACCCATCGCATCCAATATCTTCTCAATGTGAGAAATCCAAGCTTCAGCCTCGTTGGGGCTGCCAGTCTGCTCAAACAAACAGGGTCGCTGCTTGTTGAATCGCTCCAACCAAGTCATGAGGGTAACAGGTGGAGGAGGTGGAGGATTGTTGTTGTTGTTCTGATTGCCATGAGCCTGGAATTCCGCATGAACTTCGTCTCTGATTTCATTACGAAGTTGGGGAAGGAGGGCTTGCAGAGCTGCATTGACAGCTGCAGCCAAATCTGGAGTATTGCGTGAGTTCACCATCTGACAGTTTAAAACAACGAAATGCAACATAAATGATAAGTCTGAAATGAGATGAACATAAAATGCATGAACAATGTATAAATCAATGAAGCAGTTTATAATGCATGAAACAATGGTAAATACATGATGCAGTTTATTAAACTTTTATATGAACGGGAGTGAACGCCTATGGTCAGTTCACTCAAAACAAAAGATATGGCGAGGGGACGCCTATGGGTCGGTCCTAAAGTTAAAAGTTTTGATAAAAGCACATGCGACTAAATAGGATCAGTCCTATACCAACCATTACTTAGTCATAAACCTGCTACAATGATATGAATGCATGAAATTAAAATGAAAATGAATGAATGCATGAAAACGAATTGTCAATTCTAGGAAGACACTGGTGACTACCCGTAAGTCACAGGTCATGTTTTATAGAGCTACAGGTCGAAACCTTGGCTCTGATACCATAATTGTAACACCCCATTTGTTAAGATGGAATGCTACAGTAAATTATGGCGTGTCATCAAAGCATTCAAGGCAAATGTCTAAATATTCATGACCATAAATAGAAATACCGGAATCAAACATCGGTAGTCTACTAACTCACAAACAAGCAATATTAAGTACTATAAATGAAAGGACTAAACAATGTCCAAAAGAAGTAAAGTATGAAAAGTAGGAATAAATGCATAAGGTAAAAGAGGCCGGATAGCTTACAATCCGAATGCACATACTCTGGAGTTCCTACTTGCGACCTTGGGTACCTGCCGTTTGGGAACATGGAAAAGTAGACGGCTGAGCATAACGCTCAGTGCACAAATATACAATAAAGTATGGAAGACATAGAATATGAAAGCATGTAAAGAGCATAAAGCATGAATAGCAACGGAAATGCATAAGTCCTGGAAAAGCAAGTTGTCCGTCATGTTTACTGGTTTTAGTTTTGAAAACATAGCTTATGTTACTTATGAAAATCTGTATTAGTTAATATACCAAAAGCCAATATAGGTCATGAGGTCAACAACGTGCATGAATACTTGGAGGGGTGACCTCGTCATGCAAATTAGAGGGGATGCCTCTAATTAATTGGTAATGGGTAGGAGGGATCAGCTCCTTGTGAAGGATGCAAGGCCACACCATATTCACCATGAAATCCTGACTGAAACATGTAACTAAGATGCACCCATACGTCCCACATGATAACATAATAAATATAATGGCTAAATAACTGAAAGGGACGCCACGAGCTATCACTCCGCCGTAGTGAAGTCATAACACTAGTGCCTCTAGTGTTATGGTTATGGTGCCTCCATAACTAGGTGAAACTGGTCATGCATGTATATGGCTAAGGTAACTAATAAAACATAAGCATTTAATCTGTAACTACTGGGGAAAACAGTTGGCTGCATATGGAAAATCCTAATGAAGGAAGAGATTTTCCTTATTGAAGGACGGGAAATTCGTACCTTATGTCCAGTAGAAGCTAATGAAAACGATGAAGACTACTCCGCCTTGACGGATAATACTACATAAGAAATATGGACGTGTATGAGTTGTCTGAATTACGTGTGTTTTACTAGTTCCGTGTGTTATTAGCTTGTTATACATATTATGTCATGTTTTACAGTTTACTGCGTTAACTGTAGTTATTATGATGTTCTGTTGTGTATTATTCATGTATTAGTGTATTATAATACTTGTATTGTAATACTAAGTAAGTTTCTAAAAAAATAGCAGGTTTCCATAAATAATAAGTTTCTAAAAATAGAAAGTTTCCAAAAATAGTAAGTTTCTATAATTAGAAATAAGCTGGATTATAAATAAAAGGTAAAGTTCAAATAGTATAATACAAGTCATGGTTATAGCTTATTAATTAAATAACTCGTTAATTTATTAAACTATACGTTATATAGAATTTAATTAAAAATAAATGTTTTAATTAAATTAAGCTAAGTTAAATACTTTAGGCTATACATGTAATATTAATTTTAATATTTAACCTAAGTCATGAAATTAATTAAATTAAAAAGTCTAGTAATTAATTTAATTAACATGTTTTCTGATTTTAATAATTAACCCGAGACCCGAACCCGTGTTTTAAAAATTAACCCGAGCCCAAAACCCGGTCCAACATATAAGCCGAAACATACACCCTTGACAGTGGCTAACCCGGCCTAGCCGGTTGATGTAGTAAAATCATACACGTTTTAGGAAAAACGCATATGAGCGGCAAGTATTAAGTCTTACGATTTAGGAAAACCGTAAAACCGATAAATGCGAGTTCGTTCTTGGCGGAGGTGTGTATGATGTGTGCCAATATTATAAAATCAAGTTTGGATTATTGTCGTTTTTGGGTTTAAAGAGAGAGAATTAAAGACGAGTTACACTACGATTACATAACGACGTAAAACGTAAAAACGATGACGTAAATACGTAAAACGCGACGAAATTAAAAAGTAAAGCTAAAAATTACTTAAAAATTAAAACTAAGTCTAAAATAATATAAATAAGAATAAAAACTCAATAAATAAATTTTAAAACCTTTTATTATTTAAATATTTAATTTTAAATGCTAATTAAAGCCCTAAAATTAAATATAATTAACAAAAAGTACAAAATATAATTTTATCAAATAAATATCTTACTTACATTAATTAAACACTAAAAAGTATTTTTCCTAAATTTTTAAAACTATTTTTCTATTTTTTAAATGCTAAAAACAATTTTTAAACTAAAATAATGATTAAAAATAATAAAATAATGCTAAAACTAATTTTACTGTTTGAAAAATCCTAAGTTATAATACTAAACAGTAGAAAAATAGAAAAAGTTGAAAACAATAATTTTTACCACTAAAAGACAAAATAGTTTAATTAAAATCCTATTTAAACTTAAATTAATTCTTAAAAAATAATGAAATAAAGTGAACAGTGAAATTTTTATTCTAAAAATCTTAAAATATTTAACTAAAACTATAAAAGTTTGAAAAACTGAAAAATATAACTTTTTTCCACTAGAAGACAAAAACAGTATTTAAATAAACTAATTAAAACTGAATTAATTCTGAAAAATATTAAATGAACAGTAAAATAAAATTTAACTTAATAGAAAATCTTAGAATAAATATTTTAAACTATAAAAATTGAAAAATCTGCAAAATGTCAAAATAAAAGCACTAAAGACAAAACAATACTAAATTGGAAGTGACAGCTCGGGACCTTTTGTCCTTTTGCTTGTCAGTGGGAAAAGTAACACAAGCAGTGGGTAGTTTCTTCCCACTGCTTGACCTTAGTAATTAAAAAATGGCGAATTTGATGCTGGTTTGTGGTTGTTTTTGGCAAGCAAAGGCACCCCCACAACCAGTTGGGTTGTGGGGAGTCATAGCAACAAGAAAAACACCAAGTCCAATACAAAAATTACACGCAATCAATCAAATAAGCCTACTGTATCTCAGCAACATGCAACAGGGGCAGGTCTGATGAGATTTGTTGATTCAATATGCAAATAAGTGAGTTTTAAGGCCACCAATCTAGCAACCTAGCAAAACACAAAAAAAAACCAAGAGTCCCTAATCCTGTATTACCATATAACTAGCTAGTGACAAGATCTTAATTCTCAAAATTGACTAGAACAACCTATATAGCCTACTGATGAATTAAGCTGAAATATCTAAACAGATTTTTAGACTAAGCATGCAAATCCCATTTTTATCCTAACAAACTACAAGTAAACTACGAATACTACCTTTTTGAGTGTGTTTAACCTAATTTTAAGCCAAAGATTTGTCAAATGCTTAGCTTATCATGTAGACCCAAACACCCCTTTACTTACTGAAACAAGATTTTTGCAAAGTAAAACCTCTCAAATCAACTACAAATCTATCTAAACTTAATCTATCATGCATAAAACTGATAATCATGCAATAAACAAACCCCTAAACTAGCATACAAACAGTTTCACCCAAATCACCAAATCCACAAATTTTACAAAATAGAAGGGTTCAAGCCTTTACCTGCCTTGACCTACATCCAGGCCAAGGGGATGGCTGATGCCATCTTCCTATCAAGTATAAACTTGAGCTTATGGCTTATGAGAGGCTGTTGAGTGTAGAGAAAAGGTGGGGACTACAACAGTCCCAACACCTCCTAATATCTTCAAATAATGGTACCTGCTAAGAGTAACAAACTACACAATACCAAAAAATAAGCCCCAAAAGTTGTTGTCAATAACTTTTGGGGGGAGCTTTTGCTAGAGTAATTAAAACAGCAAGATAGGAAGATTATGAAAAACTTTGGAAAAAACTCCGCACTTGAAACCTTTAAAAATAAAAAGAAAATGTAACAAGGAGCTAAGCTCTTGCTTGAGCTTGGCTTGTCAAACCAGGCTCACACAATCAAGCTTAACCTCTTGGATCTCAAATAAAAACGATTTTTTATCGAAATTTGAACACAAGAACTTTTGATAAACAACTTAAATTAAACTTAAACTTAACTTTCATTAAAAATAAATGGAACTCAGATATTGAACAAGTTGCAAGGCTAAATTTTATACTTCGAATATTCTTAAAAAACGGGTTTACAAAGAATGTTCAAAATCTAGAACAAAGGGCAATACACATGTCGCATGCTCCTTTTATAGAGGCCTATGAAGATTCTAGAATTGCAAACTACTAAAAACCCAAGTAAATGAAAATCCCAAATTACCCTTGAGTCTTGCTGTTTGAATTTCAGTCAATATGGCATCATGTGACTCTTGTACTGTTGACAGCTGTTCTTGTTGATCATAGACGTTTATCTCAACCTTTGGGACCAAGAAAAGCTTGTGGGTCTTTGGATTTCTGAAAAATTTGTTCTTTGCCAAAATAGGGGTGACACGAGAACCTTGTGGGGACCATTTGGGTGAAGGGGAGTGGTTTTTGTTGGTGGGTTTGAATAAGGGTGGGGGTAATTATGTTTTTGGAGGTTTTGGGGTAAAACCCCTTTGATTTGATGTAATTAGGGTTTTAGGGTTTGTGAGATTAGGTAGAGTGAATAGTGTTGTTTAATCTGTTTAAACGTTTTAAAACAATGTTTACCACCAAAATTTAACTGATTAGTATAATCAGTTGTTAAATATGAGTGGATTGGGGACGTGGATGGTATGGGGCTTGTGATTGGATGGAGGTGAAGTAGTGGGTGACGTGGCTGGACGTGAGTGGTGGGGTGAAGTATTTGTGTATGGCCAATATGGTCCCTGTAATTCCAAATGTTTATCACTTAAAGTTTAACAGCCCAAACTTGTATTTCCTTTGTAATCAAAGTTTCCTTTTTCCAACTTTGGCCACCATATCTTTTGCAAACTTGTACAAGGACTAAACTTGCATTTTCTTGAATCTTCAAGGGCCAATCATGTATATTCTCAACATTTTAGGGACCCAAATGCAATTTTTGTGTTTTGCAAGGGTATAAAATGTCAAGTCTTCCAAAGTTGAGGGACAAATCTTGACAAATCTTCAAACTTCAAGGACTTTTTTGGAAATTCATGATTCGGGTCCGGTTCTTTATGCGGCTTTATTTCACGTGTTCGTTTTTTCTTGAATCTTGTGATATTTTGTTGATTTCGCGATATCCGTACCTAAATTACACAATGAACAAACACAAGCATATTTTGGGGTATTTTAATGATATTTTAAGCGTTTTAAGCCCGTTTTGAGCCTCATTTGGCCTAGCCGGTTGCCACTGTCCAAGTGGTTTACCCGCTACCTGAGCCGCGGTTCCCACCGACGGTTCTGCCGGTTCACACTGGTTCATATAGGTTGCGACCCGGTTCCCCCTGCTTTTGTTCGGTTCCCATTGTTAGCCAAAACAGCCACACCGAGACCCTATAGGTCTCGGTTGGCTCTCGGTCCAAACTAAAACCACACCCCGACACCATGTCAGGGGTCCCCTTGTTGCGTTCGAACCACACGACCCCAACACTGAGACCATGAGGTCTCGGTTGGGCGAATCAAACACCACGGAGAGCCTCACGCTCTCGGTTTGGTGCTCAGCTAAAACAAACAAACACATACACCCCCTTTATTCCATGTTTTAATTAATCCCATGTGTTTTTAGTTAACTTGTTTTAATGATTAATTAAATAAATAACATGAATTCATAAGAATCAAAAAGAAAAAGGAAGTGTTTAATTTATCGAACACGTGGAAAGAAAAGGTTATGAACACGATCACGTACACACGAATAATCAACAATGAAAATCATCCGGTTTGTCCTTGATGTTGATCTATAACCGGCAGCTAAAAAGAAAAAGGAGGTAAGGGAGAACTTTTTCTGTAAACCTAAATTATGTTAAAGTTTTTCGTGTGGTTTTTGGTTAACATGTATTTTAAGTTGGGTCATGGGCCAAGCCCATCTTTTCCCTTTCTTTCTTGTTTGGCCGCGGCATAGAGGGAGCACACGGGGTAACCCGTAGTTTTTCCCGAGTTCAAATATTTACGTGATCGTTCATGTTTAATTACCGTGATTTTTATATGTCGTGTACTTAACACATTTATAATATATACGTAACTACATGTTATTAAATATCGTGACACGTGAATTACATTATAAATGGAAAGTTTTAAATTTATAGTATTTTCGTGTGTGTACTGTTCATGGTATTTTAATGCGGGTTTTACAGTATATATATATAGGTTTAAAAAAATTTGTTTCAAAAACTAGCCGTTGGCTACTTTAAAAAAAGAAATATTAAAAAAAACTAGCCGTTAAGGCTATTTTAACAATTCAAAAAAAATATTTTAAAAAAAAGTAACCGTTGGCTACTAGGTTTTTTCAAAAAAATCAATTTTTTTTAAAACCAAAATATAACCGTTTGGGGGGGGGGGGTGTTTGGTATGTTTAATTTCAAAAGGGAGTATTTTGTAAAGTTGAAAAGGAGGGTTTTTGAAAAATTTGGACCCTTTCTACGCATGTGGTTGTGGTCACGCTGTGGTTCACGCCGCTCATCACGTTGTGGCCACGCCGACCAACGTCGGGCAACACCGAGCCACACCGTGACCACTCCGTTTGCTCTTATCATTACTGAACACATCACCATATAGTTAGATGCAATAGTCATATGTGTTCAAAGAAAAATGAGTTTATTGAGATGTCGTGATTTCTAAATTTATATGTTTGAATGCTCATATCATTTTCTCTATTGCAAAAATTCTTCAAGTTTCATACTTTTTTTTATCTAGGGTGGTCACATAAGCGACAAAACCATTTTCAATATTGGTTGTTTCTCTATTGTAAGTCTTCTTTAAAAAAGATAAGGTTGACATGCATTTTAGTAATCACAATATAGGTTCACCTTAGATCCAAGCCAATATCACGATTGACGAACCATTTTCAATCTTCGTTCTGCTTAATGCGATAACTGATTGGGGCCGAAAATATATACATCCGCCACCAGATCACCCTCGACAAAAAAATCATTAGAATAATTACGCATGGGTTCACAAGAACTTAATTATTCATTCGAATTACTTTAATAATGAGATCCAAGACTAATTTAACCAGACGCTAATCCTAAATTTAATAAACATCTTTTCATTTGTTATTATGGAGTCGCCAGCAGCCGGTGGAAGAAAGAATGTGGGAAAGAAGAGGTGAGTTTTGACATTTGCAAATTGCAATATCCTATGTTGACTTTTGGCTTAAGAAGAGGTAAAAATATATGTTGAGGGTAGAATTGTAACTTCATTTAAAATATCTGTGTACTGATAAAAAATCACCGTGTAAGTATCAACTCCTAAACAAAAAGGATTAATGTGTGGTTAAAATAAGAAAATGGTCCAATTAGTTAATTAAAACTAAATAGTTAAGAGAAATTCATATATCCCACACAGGTTTTATGCAAGCCAAAAAATGGTTACTCAGCCTTAATTTTTGGGCCCACTAAACTTAACCAAACAACAAAACTTTCCTTCAACTTTTATCTCAATGTTAAATACCTATAAACTAAATGTTTCCTTAAGATAGAACTCATCCTTATTTTTTATTTCTTTTCCATCTAATGACTGTGATTAAATTCCTATTTTACACTACATGGGTATTTCGGTCATTTTAACTCTTAGTATATAAGCTTTTTTTCTCCCATCCTCATAATAAACACAAACACCGTCTTATCTTTTCTCTCTACCCCCGATCTTGTTTCTCTCTTTACAAATCCATCATCGCGAATTCATAAACATATCACGAATCCACCATCACGAATGCATTACGAAATGATTATCACAAATCTTCTGTTCTATCACCAGCTTATATTAATTACATCTATTCTTATTTTAGCTTATTTCATTTGAATAAGCTTATTAATTTATCATCATCGAATTTTATAAGCTTTTAACTAGCTTATTTTGAATGAACTATATGAATTTATTGTTCTTAATTATAAGCTAGCTTATTAGTTTATTCATGTGAATAATTATATTATTGTGAATAAGCTCATTCGTGTGAATACGAGAGGTATGAATATGCTTATTTTGGTTAATTGGCTTATTTTGGTTAATTATCACGTTTTATAAGTATGAGAGGTATCAATAAGCTTATGTTAGTGTGAATTATTAGGCTTTTTTTTATTAAGTTGCTGATGTAAGCTGTAAGTTTGATGTATCATATATGATACCTCATTTATCATATATGATAGTTATATGATATGTGATATATGATATATATTTATCATATATGATATATGAAGTATCATATATGATGTATCTAACAAATCACAGAAAAATCATACTTTGTAGCTAATTTTGCACAAAATCTCTTTAAGCTCTTCAAACCTGCCTTATATTATATATGATCCAGTTGGTGATAACATGATGCCTAATATGTTCTCTCATTCCTTTATAAATGCAGACTGTGCTAACAAAACAACGAAGGGATGCTGTAATTGTTCGGGTTAAAGCAAAAGTAAGAGGACATGCACGCGTATGTGTAAAGCTGTGGTTAACAACATGTAAGGATGAAGAAGCAGTTGTTTGTTTGTATTGAAGAAGTTTTGTAATTGAAAGTCTCAAAATACGACTATTGTAACACTATAACTCGAATACAAATAACACTTAATGATTTTACTTTTCAAACGCGTAATGCTTTATTAACTATGTACGAAGTATTACAAAGTGTTATGGAATACACTTGTTGAATGGCAATAAGGAAAGAACCATTTGAACAAGTAAACTTGATTCGATACTCAAGTTTAGAAGTGAACCTTAGAGTCGCTGGTTAACAGTTGAGGGACTCCAGAGGTTCAATGGGAGAAAAACAAAGGTGATAATAACAATAAGCACAAGGTTGTTTTTCTCCATATTCTAAACTCCTATTTATAGTGGTACGGGGTTGCTACCTTAGTGGGGATAGTTGGCACGTGTCAGCTTCTGAGTGGAAACAACACACGACATTAAATGCATGTCTATATCCAGACATACTTTTAACCAACTTTCTATGAACAGTTCTGCCAACTGTTCACTTTATCCCACTAGGTCGTACTAGGCTTCTTTATCTTCGATCTTCACTTTGTCCCACCCAAAGTGCTTTTGAGATTCTCCCGCCTATATTATAAAGGTTAAGGTAAGACTCTGCTTGCAAGATCTTCAAAGGGTTTGGAGTGACCTTTGAGTAATGTCATCTCAGAGGTCCTCGAACACCAAGAAATTCCTTATACATACCAGTTGATACATAACAGCTGGTGGGAATGACTTTAGATAATATTCGACTTCTTTGACGTTGTCTTTGACTTAAATGTTTCTGGTGCGCCATCTGAGGCTTTGCCTTCAACTGATCTAGTCTCTGTCGATGGTCTTCATCAACGACTCATAGCACTTAGTCTAATTTAAAACAAATCTAGACTGGGTCATAGTTAGAACTTTCATTGGCCCAACAATCTCCCTCTATTTGTTCATAAATTATGCTAAGTCTAAAAATTATTGTAAGTAAGTACACAACTTCTTCTTACAGATAAATTTAACAAACATACTTGAATTTTATTGAAAAGACCTAGTCTATTACAGAGACACCCAGAGGTGACGAAAATAAAGTACAAAGGTTCTTCAAAAGTCAAGTTTATGATCATGGATTCTCTGGGCTTCGACTTAGTCAGCTCTGGAGTTAATGGTCACTTCGATCTCATACTCAAAGTCTATTTCATACTTACAGTTTAGCAAAAGATATTGTTTGAGTCTTATCAGCTGCATAGTGGAAGAAAGATGTAGTTAACTCTCCCTCTGAAAGCCATAGTCACAATTTATGTTCATGAATGTCATATCCTTCTCTAGTTCTGTGTATGCTTGACCATTGACTGGCTTGCTGATTCTCTTTGGGTAGCACTAGGTTTCTGTGCATACCATCAACAACAGCATCCTCTATGACCAATCTTTCAAAGATTGTGCACATTAGCTTTCTTCGTTTTGTTGTGTTTAGTGGTTGCTCATCAGATAGTTGATGTGGAATAGGAAGTTTGAGTTTGTGGGAAGTCTCTTTTACCCACTTGATTTTAGCTTGAATATTCTTCATCAACTGTTTTGCACCAGGTCTAGTTTTCTTTTGTGCCAGAGATAAGAGTTCAAGCCACTCAGAGAGTCCCAGACTCTTTAACTTAAAGTCATTTTCGACTTTGTAGTTTGTGGTTTGGTTCCTCTATAGATGGTCATCACCACCTTTTTGTTTTTATCAACGAAGCTGCTGTATTTGGTGATTGGATCTGAGTTGGTCCTTTCATTTACAATCTTAAGGTACTCATCCTTAAGTTTGTTTCTTTTTGCTTCTATCCCAGTAAGCTTCTTTCTATGTGCTTCCTTGACAGCAGGGATTAGTTGATTTAGGGCCTCTTTGCTCTTTTGTTCAACAATTTTGAGATCAGTAAGTCTCTTATTTTCAATCATCTAAGCCTTTTCTTTCTCTAGGGTCATGGTTGCTTCTCTAGCACTTCTGAACTTGCTGATATTTAGGATTCTTCTAGAGGATCCTCATTTCTCTTGCAGAGAGCTTAGAATTCTAATCTGATCCTCAACATTAGCAATGGATTTACCTTCGTTTAATGAAACATACTGGATGGGAGCTGGTGAAAAGGGTGTTTCATAGCCTTTGTTGAGATGTGCTACAAAGCTGTAAAACTCTTGGTTGGAGACGGATCTCAAAGGAGTAGGGGTGGGAATGATAGAGAGTTTGGCTTTCTTGGCAGGCTGATCAGTTGCCTGTAACCCCTTAGAACTAGACCTTTGTTCATCATTTGAGGAAGAGTTGGCAAATTTCTCTCCCTTAGGTGCAGCACCAGAGAAAGCTTCACCTGAACCTGCCTTGTTGTATTTTTCAAACTCTTGATGAACAAACAGACATATTTCCTTAAGTTCTTCTTGAAGCAGATTCTACAAGAGAGATCTGGAAGGTTCTGGTGCCCTGGCAATTTCAGCAACACTTGCTTGCACAACAGTTCTTAAGGCAGAGGACAGATGTTGATCAAGGC
Source organism: Glebionis coronaria (assembly GCA_025667525.1). Taxonomy (NCBI): domain Eukaryota; kingdom Viridiplantae; phylum Streptophyta; class Magnoliopsida; order Asterales; family Asteraceae; genus Glebionis; species Glebionis coronaria. The sequence goes on from JANFOE010000193.1 coordinate 4,298,444, forward strand.
TGGTATTGACCACTGGTGGAAGGTGTGTTCGCAGAGCATCACTAAGTAATTAAGGTAGCAAAGACTTGAGAGTGGACTCTATTGGATTTCGTCATTGAGGTCTCCAAGTTGTTAGTCAAGTCCTCAGTAGCATTTGTTAAACTTTGAAGTTCAGAGAAGATAGCCTCTTGGGTTATCTTAGGATTTGTTATGCTGATATCCCCGCTCTTGACCCATAGCTCTTTAGCTCCCAAAGCCTGAACACTTTTCATAGTGGGTAAGTGAATAGGTTTGAGCCGTTATTGGTCCTCCATTGCTTCTTTGCACCTAGTTCCATAACATTTGGCAAAGAGGGAAATGGAACTGGGGTTGGTGTAGTTTGTCTCTAGGACCATGCTTTCTTGGCAGCGAGTTCTTGGACATTTATCATTGAGGGAAATGGGATTGGTTTAGGTGTTGATTCCGGCTCAGTGACAGCGGGAGTTACTTAGTCATCAACATCCTTCATATCCTCAAACCCAGAGATTGTGGCATCCTCTTCTATTAAAAAAACCTCATCATCTGGCATGGACTCCAAGTTAGAGTCAACAGTTATGTCAACAGTTGATGCCTCATCAGTGTCATCCTCTATGTAAATGAAAGGCTCTTCGTTCATCTGCTCAACATGTAAGTTCAGACCCTGTATAAGATTTATTTAGTACACATGTGATGAGTTTATAATATAGGGAAAGATCGTCATTCGCTACCCCTAGGAAAGTTGGGTGTGATTATCTATCCCCCTAAGGATTTCTCCTTGGGATTCTTTTATTGTGAATAAATATAAGGTGAAGGGTCGTTACTCGTTGCCCTTAGGATAGATGTGTGTGATTATCCAGGTCCCCCCCTTAAGGATTGCTCCTTGGGACTCTTTTAGTGTGAAACAATTATATGGTGAATGGTCACCGTTCGCTGCCCCTAGGTTAGCTGGGTGTGATTATCTCGCTCCCCCATAAGAATTTCTCATTAGGACTATTTTAGTTTGTGAATAAGATATGGGTTAAGATCGCCGTTCATATCGCTACCCCTAGGAAGGCTGAGGGTGATTATTCAGCCTTCCCAAAAGACTAAATTCTTTGGGACTCTTTTAATAATGAGGGGACCCAGATACCGAGTGAGTTTCAGAGACTCTAGATCAGGACTTATAAGTACTCTGGTTGTTATTTCCCAGAGTACAGTCCAGAGGGTGCAGGATCATCGGGGTGCGTTATAAGCACAAATGAATCATTTCCTGGTGTAGAGACAGGGTGTACAGAGGTCTTAGAGGAGCTAGGTGCATACATAGACACTCTAAGGGTCGAGGGAAACCCTAACTTCATCACTCTCTCCTACAAACGTTTGAGAGTGATTGCTTGTGAACCTCAAAAAAATATAGAAGGACAGACTAATACCTTGGTGATATCAGCGTTGAGAGGGTTCCCTGAAGTCTCAGCTGACTTAGAGACACTAGACTCTTGTTGTATATCAGCGTTAGGCTCTGTATCCTCATCTACCACAGTTGTAGATGGGCGTTTCTTTGCTTTCTTCTTCTTTCGGACAACTTTGGAAGATTAGGTTTCAGAGGAAGGGGGATTTCCTTCCTCTTTTTCTTCTTGTCCTTAGGAGCCTTAGGCTGAGAGGTGGACTGCAGAGAGGTCTTGGACAAAGACTTGTCAGTCGAACCTTCAACATTCACCTCTGAGTGAGGGATCAAGGACTCCTCTAATACATCAATACCAGCAACCTTCAGCATGTTTCTCGTCAAAGGTACTTCATCTTCTTGTGGTGGCTTCAGAGATGCAGCGGTAATTTTGAAAGGAGAGAAGGAGTGAAGATCGTCAATGTGGTATTCATCTCCCAACAGATGCTCAATGATCAAAGAAAGATATCTTGTGTAGCATATGCTTGAGAGTCTTGACTTCTTCCCTTTGTTGACAAGTTTTGCCACCAATTCAGAGTAGAGAATGTAAGCGACCCCAATATCTAGCCCCTAGATGAGGTTGTAGGCAATGGCTTATTGAACTCTATTAAGTTGATCATGAGACCCTTGGTTGCCACCCAAACACTTGACAATGTAAAGCATTAGGGTTTTCCAGATAGGAGAGAAGAAGTTAACCTTAATCAAGGATGTTTTTGGTAAAGGCGCTGGTGGTGAAGGGTTTATGATCATCATCCACTGGTTTCAAGGTCATCAAGGCAGTCTTCACCGTGTCGTAGTCTAGTACAACCAGCATGCTTTCATTAACAGCAAGACCAATGGCTTGAGCAAAGTCATTGAGATCAAATGTTAGGGTTTTGATGTGGGTTGATAGGTTGAAAGAGATAGACATGGTTGCATGATCAACCACGGAAGTGTACCAGAACTCTTTAAGGTATTGTGAGTAGCAAACAAAAGGGGTTTTGGTGAGAGCTTCAGAAATGGAACAGTTTTTCAAGAACTTGAGCATAGATGTATAAAGAGGGTTTGAGTGCTCAAGAAGGGCGACATAGTTGTTGAGAGAAATCTTTCCTTCATCAACACCGAAATCAACGTTTGATGCAGCTGAGATGGAGTACTTCTTGGATTGAGTTGTGGACGCTATTGGAGAATAATGGAGGTTTTGAGGGTTAGAGAGAGAAATTATGTGTGCGAGAAATGAGAAAATAAGAACACGCAAAGGTGAGTCAAAGGATATTGAAAAAGTTTCGCCGGTTTTTCTTTAGTGCATTTAATGCAATTTGATCACTTTTTATAAAACGTAGGACCCCTTGACTCTTCAGTTAACCTTGTCCTATTGAAAAGCGGGAAAGTTGGTAGCATTTAGAGAAAATCATTTGAATTAAATACGAAGAATCTATTAATTCTATTTGCGATGTAACTACCTAGTTACATTCAATTTCCCTCAAATGCCCAGAGATAGAGAACATTCATCAGATCTTTTCTTTCCCAATATTGAGCATGCCCAGCTCAGCTACCAGCCTAGTAAAACTTGGCTCAACTAGAGTCTTGGTGAAAATATCAGCGAGCTGGTATTCCGTAGGTATAAAATGAAGCTTAATATCTCCTTTTAAAATATGGTCTCTGATGAAGTGATACATGATGTCAATATGTTTAGTTCTGGAATAAAGTACCGGATTATTGGAAATAGCTATGGAACTTGTGTTGTCACAAAATATGGGAACCTTTTCATAGCTGATCCAATAGTCAGCTAATTGACTCTTCATCCAGAGAACTTGGGCGCAGCAGCCAGCGGCAACGACAAACTTGCTTCAGTTGATGACATGGCCACATAGTTCTGCTTCTTAGTGCTCCAACATACTAACTTTCCTTCAAGGATCTGACAACTCCCAGATGTGCTCTATCTATCAAGGCAACATCCAGCATAGTCTGAGTCTAAGAAGCCTCTAAGTCAAAGCTAGATCCATTTGGGTACCAGAGATCCAATGAGGGAGATCCTTTAAGATACCTGAAAATTCTTTTAACAGCTACAAGGTGGGATTCCTTTGGGTTAGCTTGGTACCTAGCATAGAGACATGTGAAGTATTGGATGTATGGTCTGCTTGTTGTGAGGTATATCAATACCCAATCATGCCTCAGTATAAGGTCTCATTTACAGAGACCCCTTAGTCATCAGCTCCCAGATTGGGAGTAAGCATGGGGCATTTCATTGATGCACAATCAGACAGATCATATTTCTTGAGCAAGTATCTAACATATTTCTCTTGACAGATAGAAATTCCTTGAGAATTTTGTTTAACTTTAAAACCTAAGAAAAAAATTAGTTCCCCCATCATGCTCATTTCATATTTTTTGGTCATTAATTTAGCATATTGCTTGCTCAATGTTATGTTGGTTGAACCAAAAGTTATAGCATCCACGTAAATCTGTACTATAATGGCATCACCCTTGGACAAAGAGACAGGTGTTGCTTCCCTCAGGGCATGATGTCATGTCAATAACATACACATCCTTTCTTTTTGGTGCAATGAGAACAACATCATCATTTTGATTGAAAAAATTTCCTTGGATCTTTGTGAATAAAACTTTGAATCCAGCATTACAGAGTTGACTGATGCTAATCAAATTATGCTTCAACCCATTGACATAAGCGACCCTTGTGAAAGTGATTCCATTACAATCCACTGAGCCATATCCTTTAGTAGCCCTTGAGGATTCATCACCAAAGACTACCTTGGGACCATGCTCCCTTTTATATCTATGAAGATATTGTTTAACCCCTGTCATGTGTTTGGAGCATCCACTATCCAGATATCATACAGATTTTTTCAGATGTTCCTACATAGATATAATGAAACATATTAGTTTTGATGATGAACCCACTTTCTAGTGGGTCTATTTTGTCGCTGTTTAGTGACCTTAGGCCTTCTTTGGGTCCTTTCTCCCCCTCTTTGGTTGCGGTCTCTGGTTTCATGAATCATACTACCACAGATGTCACATCCAAGATAGTGTTCACACTCATCAGAGTGATGATCATAGAAGCCACAATACTTGCAGGGTGGAGATGGTCTGAGTCTCTGAGCAGAGGCTCTGAGTCTGGGTTCAAGTCTTCGAGAGGATTTGTGAGTAGTTTGAGATCTCATTTTTAGCCTGGCCTTTTGGATGGAAATGATCTCCTCATGTTCCCCATAAGAGTGTTTTGTAGACTCACAAGGAATACATCTAGGTTTCTTTGAACAGTTTTTAGAAAGATGATTTTTAACCCACAATGTTTCAAGGGATGAACACATTCTTTCCCTTGGACATACTACTGTTGGTGCCTTCTCCTAGAGAACCAGAAGATGAGCTGTCAGAAAGAGGCTTGATTTGTTCCTTTAAACCTTTGACTTCTTCCATTAGGGTAATAATAAGTTTCTTGGTTAGGGACAATTCCTCCGAGGAAAGAATAGGTTTGGTTTCCTTGGCCAAAAACCCTTTTTGTGAGGTTTTTCAGCAACTTTGGCTAAGGATTTAGAGTTTCCAGAGTTTTTAGCAGGAATGGGGACAAGAATAGACACAGATAGACTAGCCCATGTGAGTTCAGGTAAGACAGACAGAGGATTGGTCTCTTCAGATTCTAGATCAGAGTCAGTTTCGGCCACAAAGGTGATTTTAGGAGATGTTTCCTCTGATGGTATGAACTTAACTTTGGACACAAGTATATGATTTTTATACCTTCCTTTTCCCCCAATGGCTTGGACAACATTTCTTGGTATGCTTTCAGAGGGTATCTCCTCCATAGTATATTGACCCATGTTCCATTTTTCAATTGTTCTTTTGAGTTCAACATTTTCATCAGTCAGATATTCATTTTCAGAATAGAGTCTACTTACTTTATTTTGAAGTTGATTAGCAAGACCAACAAAAGGTTTAAGATTGGTTATTTTAGATTGACTAAGGTTTAAATCCTGTTTTACGTTATGAAATTTATTCAACATATTTTTTTCTTTGTTCTTCCACAAAGTGAAGGTCAACCAGAGTATAGTCAAGGACGTGGTCTCTGACATGACCTTCATACATAGTGAGCAATCTTTGTACCTTTTTCACGGTGATGTCAACCTATTGGCCAAATCTAGCTTCACTTTTACCAAATACTGGTTCATCTGCAGCAACAACCATGAAGGCTTTAACAATGGTAGTGGTTTCATTTTCAGAGGTGAGAGGTTCATCATCCTAATCAAAAGATGTAGCAATTAGACCAAAGTGGTTTCATTTTCAGAGGTGAGAGGTTCATCATCCTAATCAAAAGATGTAGCAATTATACCTTTCTCAGTCTTTTTGCTCTCATTTTTCTTGGTTGTATCATCAGCCTTTTGATTTTACTTCATTAGCTCAGCCTTGCAAGCTTTGCATTTGACTTTGTAGTCTTTCTTGCCATCTGAGTCAGAGTGAGAGGCTTGTTTAAAAGAGGATGGAGAAAACTTGTTCTTGCTATGAGCATTGCTGGAGGAGGGAAAGCTTAAGGAAGATGTTTTGTTAGATCAATAATCTTTCTGGAAATGACCAGACTTTCCATAAGTGAAGCATATCACTTTGGATTGTCTGCTTTAGCTTCTCCAACTCTGCAAGATCTTTTGTAATATCTCTTTTGATCAGCAAGGAGAGCTTTGTCTTGAAACTCCGCGTTCAGCTCATCAAGGAATTCTTGACTACTTCTTGTGTCTTCTTCTACATCAGAGTCACTGTCTTGAAAAGAGTGATTAGAAAAAAGAGCTTTTGATCTAGTGATCTAAGTTGTAAACCTATCACTTTCAGATTTATAGATAGAATCAATTAATCTTTCTTCATGGTTGTATCTACCAAAAAGTTAGGCTAGAGTGTCATTTTTAATAGCATTGTTGGCTCTTATGGTTTGGTTCAAACTAAGCCATTTCCTAGGCAAGCTATTAACAAAAGTGGCATTAACCTCAGGTTTTGGTAGAACTACTCTATTATTTCCTAGATCATTGAGAAGAATCTTAAGTCTGGGGTAGGTTTGAGCAACGGTTTTAGTTTCTAGAGCTTTAAAAGCACTGAACTTAAGTCTAAGGGCTTGGATCTTAGTCTCCTTAGTTTCCTTTGGTCCTTCATACCCAAGAACTAATTCATTTCACATCTCTTTAGTAGAGTTGCACTTAATGACGGAATTCATTATGTTTTTGGGTAGGCAAGAGACTATGATACGTTTCAGTCTCTTGTCCTGGTTAGCCAGACGTCTATCCGCGGGAGACCATTGTTTAACGAGTTTCTTAATAGGTCTCTCAGGGGTAGAGGAAACAGCCATTGGAACATAGGGTCCATATTCTAGAATTTATATGAGAAAGGGTTCTAGGCCTTCTAAATATATAAGAAATTCACTTTTCCAGCTTGAAAAATCTTTTTCATCGAAAGCTAGGACATTTGACACGTGCGACCCATATCGACTATCAAGAATTTGAGGTAGATCATCATCATTATTTCTCAAACTCTCAACATGTGGAGGTATTGGATTTATAGATGTCATAGCGGGAGTATTCCCAGTATTAGGTTGGCTAGTTTGGCCAAATGGTGGTGGTATAGGAGGCATAGTATCAGTCATATTAGGATCTTGATTTTAAAAACAAGAACGATTTATAAAGGTTTTATAACCCGCTCTCATACCAATTGAAAGTTCCAAAATACGACTATTGTGACACTATAACTCGAATACAAATAACACTTAATGACTTTACTTTTCAAACGCTTAATGATTTATTAACTATGAACAAAGTATTACAAAGTGTTATGGAATACACTTGTTGAATGACAATAAGGAAAGAACCCTTTGAACAAGTAAACTTGATTCGAGACTCAAGTTTACAAGTGGACCTTAGAGTCGTTGGTTAACAACTGAGGGACTCCAGAGGTTCAATGGGAGAAAAACAAAGATAATAATAATAAGCACAATGGTTGTTTTTCTCCATATTCTAACTCCTATTTATAGTGGTACGAGGTTGCTACCTTAATGGGGGTAGTTGGCACGTGTCAGCTTCTGAGTGGAAACAGCACACGACATTAAATGCATGTCTATATCCAGACATGCTTTTAACCAACTTTTTATGAACAGTTTTGCCAACTCTTCACTTTATCCCAGTAGGTCGTACTAGGCTTCTTTATCTTGAATCTTCACTTTGTCCCACCCAAAGTGCTTTAAAGATTCTCCCGCCTAAACTATAAAGGATAAGGCAAGACTCTGCTTGCAAGATCTTCAAAGGGTTTGGAGTGACCTCTGAATATTTTCATCTTAGAGGTCCTCGACCACCAAGAACATTCCTTATACATACCAACTGATCCATAACAGCTGGTGGGTATGACTTCAGATAATCTTCGACTTCTCTGACGTTGTCTTTGACTTGAATGTTTCTGGTGCGTCATCTGAGGCTTTGTCTTCAGCTGGTCTAGTCTCTGTCGCTGGTCTTCATCAACGACTCATAACATTTAATCTAATTTAAAATAAATCTAGACTGGGCCATAGTTAGAACTTTCATTGGCCCAACGGTAATTTATCCTTTTTTAGAAACCTTGTATGTTTTAGTGATTTAACATATATGATATTTGTAGTTAACATCTTTTACTTAATGTATCATATATGATATGTTGTACACATCAAATATGATGTATCATATACTTGCTACATGTATATATGACATAGGTTTTAGTTTTTCTCACATAATACTTCATTCATTTATCTAATATGATACTTGTGGTTTTCATTTTTACGCGATGTATCATATTTGATATGTTGTACACATCATATGATGTTTCATAAATGATAATCTATGAAACTTTCTTTTTAAGTATCATATATGGTGTAACACCCCATTTTGGTAAATGGAATGTCACGCGTGATTATGGCGTGTCATCAAAGCATACCATGAAAATGTCTTAAAATATTACATGGCCATAAAAGGAAATACCGGAAACAAACTTCGGTAACCCAAAGTATAAGCTCATCACAGACAAACACAAGTACTGTAAAGGAAAAGGACTAAACAATGTTCAAAGAATAAGTAGCAAAATGTATGATGAAATGCATAAAGTAGAGAAGGCTAGATAGTTTCCAATCCATATACACGTACGCTTAAAGTCTACGAGCGCCCTTGAGTACCTGCCGTTTGGGAACATGAAAGGAAAACGGCTGAGCATAACGCTCAGTGCACGGATGTAGAAGTATGACATGGAATAACGTAAGCATAAAAGACTAATAACAGCGGAATAACATAAGTTCTAAGATATCTGGTTTTATAGTTTGAAAAGACTTACGTTTCTATGAAAATCTGTTTAACTAATTAGCCAATTAGCCCATATAAGTCATGAGGTTCCACCGTGCATGAATACTTGGAGAGGAGACCTCGTCATGCAATTAGAGGGGTTGCCTATAATTAAATAGTCTGGGTAGGAGGGATCAATCCTAGTGAAGGATGCAAGGCACACATCGCATTCACTCTGATATTACAGGTAAACATGTAACTAGGATGTACCCATATGCCACACATGATAATATAATATAATGGCCAAAACTAAAAAGGGACGCCACGAGCAATCACTTCGCCGTGAGGAAGTCATAACACTAGTGCCTCCAGTGTCATGGTTATGGTACCTCCATAACTAGGTGACACTGTTCATGCATGTATATGGCTTAGGCTCTTAATCTAACATAAGTATCAAACTTATAAAACAAATACTGGGAAAACAGTTGGCTGTAGACGGGAAATCTTAATAAGGAAAGAATGTCTATACTGAAAGGACGAGAAAACCATACCTTATGTCCAGTGAACGAAAAAGAAGAACAGAAGAGAGTCCTACTTCGATCTCACTAATGCTACATAAACAGTATACGTGAATAAGTATTTTGATTACTGAGTACGTAACTGATTTTATATCGTGTCTTAGCTTGTTTTATATGTTCATGTCTTGTTTTACTGATTTTAAGTTATACTGTGTTTACCATGTATTATGTATATTCTGATTAAGTATAACTTGTATTTCTTGTATTATTATACTTGTTGTGTAATAATAAGTAACTTTCTAAAAATAGCAGGTTTACTAACGTAGAAAGTTTCCAAAAATAGAAAATTTACAAAAATAGAAAGTTTCCAAAAATAGATTAACTTCTTAAAATAGATCAGTTTCTAAAAATAGAAAGTTTCCAAAAATAGTAAGTTTCCTAAGTTAGAAAGTTTCCATATTTAGAATTAAGCTGAATTAATAAGCTAACAATATAAGCTTAAGTTTACTGATTAAATATCATAAGTCATGTAGTTATAATACAGTTTATTAATAATATCATGTTAATTAAATAAACTATGGGTTATATGATTTAATTCAATATAAGCATGATTTAATTAAATAAAAGTGTATAAAATACTTAGGTTAAAACATGTATTAATATTTTATTAATAATAACCTAAGTCGTGATTATTAGTTAATTATATTTCATGTCTTAATAGTTAATTAATACTTTAGTCTAAATTAAATAACTAAATACTTAGGTTATAACATGTATCATTAAATAAATAATAATTAACCTAAGTTCAAGATTTAATTAAATTAATTATATGCATGTTAAATTAATTTAATTCTTGTAAAATAATATTCTTGTAAAAATTAATTAAGCTTGTAAAATTTAGACACGAACCGAACCCGTGTATTTAATTAAACACGTCGTGAACCGGATCCGTGAAACCCGTGAACCGATCCGAACCAAACACGCCTTAACAGTGGCAAACCGGCTTGGCCGGTTGCCACTGTTTTTGTTATTCTGCCACCGGCTTAAGTCGGTGGTCTGTCTCTCGGCTAGCCGCTGCCCAACAGTGGTTTCCCACCGGTTGTGTGCCGGTGGTTGCCCCTGCTAGCGCTGCATTCCCCCTGCCTGACCAAGTCTGCCACCGGCTGTGTGCCGGTGCTGGGCTGTTGCTGCCGAGACCCAACCAAAACCACAAGGACACCCCGACTCATGTCGGGGTCCCTTGGCCCTGCTTTCGACTGAACCAAACACCACCAAGACATAAGTCTCGGTTGGTGGTGCGAACCAAATGACGCCGAGAGCCATGGGGCTCTCGGTTTGAGTGGCGACCGAACAACCAAACCCGAACAAACCCTTAATTTTTACCCACCATGATTTATAACATGTTTTAATGCTTGTTTTTAAAATCCCTTTTTCATGTGTTCATCATTAAAATAGAAAGAACTAAAAAGAAAAGGTTTTACGGATTACCAAACACGTGGAATAAATGGAGAACGATTACACGAACACACTCCTTGAATTTAATTAACCAAGATCAAACAAACACCTCCTTGTGGCGTGGTGTTGTCGCCGGCCAAGAGAGAGAGAAAAGAGATTAGGGTTTTGTGATTTTGTGAAAAACTCTATGAATGCATATTTTCCTTATTTGTTATCTTTAATAAAACAAAAGATGGGCTTGGCCCTTTCCTTCTCTTGGTGCTGCGGCTTGTAGGGCCCACAAGGGAAACCCGAAGCCTTTCTCGTGTCTGAAATATTACACGCTCGTGTGTTCGTGTTTACGTGTTACGTTATTATTAATTATTCGTGTTATTATAAATACTTGTACGTAACGATATTAATCGTATTAATAATATACGTAAATACATAATTATATGTTCGGGATTTCATGTTCGTGATTTTATGTTCGTGATTATAATTATTATTGTTAATAATTATCATGTACTAACATGTATATAATTCTTATCGTGTAATAATACGTACGTAATTCTTGTAATTAATATTCGTGACACGTGTTCATGCTATAAAAGGAAAGTTTTAGTAAGTACATACGATTATTAAGTGTACTGTTCATGGTAAAAGCATGCGGGTTTTACAACTCTTTCCTCCTAAAAATAATAATTCGTCCCCGAATTATAGATAAAGTAAACTGAAACAGGAACATACCCGAATTTAAAACTTGAAACGAGGGTAAGAAGTCCGGATAGACTCCTCTGTCTCCCAAGTGGCTTCCCGCTCGGTGTGATCCCTTCAAAGGATTTTGACGAATGGAATCGTCTTCTTCATCGTGATTCGTTATTGTCTGTCAAGAACTCGCTCGGGTTCCTCTATGAAGGTACGATCTTCACGAATCTGTTCCAGTGGATACTGAACCGTGTGAAGGGGATGATACTTGTACCCTCTGAGTAAGGACACATGGAAAACGTCATGAACGTGGGAAACTACGGAGGTAACGCTAAATGATAAGATACTTCACCGACTCGCTCGATGACATCAAACGGTCCGATGAATCGAGGACTGAGCTTCCCTTTGATTCCAAAACGTGTAACCCGCGTGCCGGTGATACCTCAAGAAATACGTGATCTCCTACGTTGAAATGTAAGTCCCTACGATGCTTGTCTGCATAACTCTTCTGACGTGTACGAGCTTCTAGCAATTTCTGCTTAGCTACAGTGACCTTCTCGTTGGTAAACTCTATCATCTCCGATCCTTCAAGTGTTCGCTCACCAACCTAATCCCAACAGATTGGGGCGCGACACTTTCTGCCATATAACATCTCGAATTGTGCACACTTAATGCTGGCGTGCCAACTGTTGTTGTATGCAAACTCTACTAAACAAATGTAATCATCCCAGTCTCCTGTCCACTCCAATGCACATGCTCAGAGCATGTCCTTTAATGTCTGAATCGTCCGCTTCGATTGTCCGTCTGTTTGAGGATGAAAAGCCTTGCTAAGCTTAATTTTTGTACCCTAAGCTTTCTGCAGACTCCTCCAAAATCGCGAAGTGAACCGAGGATCTTTGTCTAAGACGATACTAGATGGAGCACCATGAAGTATCATGATCTCCTTCTTGTAAGTATCAGCGAGTTTGCTGATCGGATCATCCTTGCGGATCGGTAAGAAATGAGCTGACTTAGTAAGTCGATCAACGATAACCCAAATCGCATCATGCCTCCTCTTTGTTCGCGGAAGACCGGTAACAAAATCCATGGTGATCTAATCCCACTTCCACTCTAGAATGTCTAACGGTTGTAGTAAACCACTAGACCGCTGATGCTCGATCTTAACCTGCTGGCAGGTAAGGCATTTGGAGACGTAAGTAGCAACATCATGTTTCATACCACTCCACCAAAAGTATTGCTTGATGCCGTGGTACATCTTGGTCGAACCAGGATGAATGGAGAATGGGGAGGTATGAGCTTCAGATAAAAACGCTTTCCAGAGTGTAAGATCATCAGGAACACAAAGTCTGGTGCCCTGCCATAAGATACCATTGTCATCCAACCGAAACTTCGTCTGTTGTTCTAAGTTCTGAATGATCGCCCAAATTTCACCATCATCCTTCTAAGCATCCTTGATCCTAGAGAGTAACTCAGGTTCCACTCTAAGATTAGCCCAGTAACCGTGCTGTCCACGTACCATGATCTCGATTTCTAGTCGCTCCAAGTCTCTTATAATCTCTTCCTCAATTTTAATGTCGTTTATCATACCGTACTTTCTACTAAGTGCATCTGCCACTACATTCGCCTTGTCGGGATGATACTGCAGATTAAGGTCATAATCCTTCAACATATCTAACCATCTTCTTTGTGTCATGTTCAGATCACGTTGAGTGAAGATGTACTCCAGGCTCTTGTGGTCTGTGAAGATATTACATGATTCTCCATACAAGTAGTGCCTCTATATCTTCAATGCAAACACGACGGCTGCAAGTTCCAAGTCATACGAAGGGTAATTTTCCTCATAAGGCTTAAGCTGTCGTGAAGCGTACGCAATCACTTTCCCATGTTGTATGAGAACACAGCCAAGTCCCTTCCCTGAAGCATCACTATAGATTTGAAATCCACCTGTACCAGATGGGAGAGTAAGAATCGGTGCAGATACTAACTTCTGCTTTAGGTCTTCAAAGCTCTTCTCTCTTTCTTCAGTCCAAACGAATTTCTCCCCTTTCCGCATCAGTTTGGTCAATGGTAGGGCTAAACGGGAAAAGTTCTCTACGAACCTACGGTAGTAACCAGCTAAGCCTAGGAAACTGCGAACTTCAGTCGCTGATGTCGGTCTTGGCCACTTGGTAATAGCCTCAACCTTTGCTGGATCCCTGGTGATTCCTTATGTTGATAAAATGTGGCCTAGGAATGCCACCTTGTCTAACCAGAACTCACACTTGGAGAATTTAGCATACAACTGCTTCTGGCAAAGTATATGTAGTACTGTACGAAGATGGTCTTCGTGTTCCTCCTTGGACTTAGAGAAAATAAGAATGTCGTCAGTGAAGACAATGACGAACTTGTCCAGGAACTCATGGAAGATACGGTTCATCAGATCTATGAAGACAGTTGGAGCATTGGTAAGGCCAAAAGGCATGACTACAAACTCGTAGTGCCCATAACGTGTACAGAAAGCAGTCTTGGCGATGTCCTACTCTTTAACCCGTAACTGATGATAGCCCGACCTCAGATCAATATTGGAGAAATGTTTGGCCCCTTAGAGTTGGTCAAACAAGTCGTCAATACGTGGCAGCGGATATCTATTCCTGATGGTGATCTTGATGAGCTCACGATAATCTATGCACAGACGCATGCTGTCGTCCTTCTTCTTTACGAACAGAACAGGTGCGCCCCATGGAGAAGCACTAGGTCGAATGAAACCGCGTTCTAACAGTTCCTGAAGTTGTCCCTTAAACTCCTTCAGCTCTATGGGAGCCATACAATAAGGAGCCTTGTATATTGTCTCAGCTCTTGGGACGAGCTTAATATTAAACTCCACTTCACGAGCAGGTGGTATGTCCAGAAGTTCTTCTGGAAACACGTCTGGGAATTCTGACACGATCGGCTGATTCTGGATAGATGGAGATTCAGCGTCTAAATCATGAATAGTAGCAAGATAGCCCTCACAACCGTGTGACAGTAGTGCAGGTGCTTGTAAGGTCGAAATTATTTGTACTGACCTCCCGGGTATGAACCCGTTGTGAATGTACTCTGGTACATTTACATCACCGAAGATGACCCGGTATGTATGGCAGTCTATGGTGGTGTGATGTTTGGATAGCCAGTCCATGCCTAATATCATGTCAAAATCGCACATATTCAGTGGAAGTGCGTCAACAGGACGAATCTTGCCGTCAAACTCTAGGGGAAGGCTCTTGTACCCATGAGTTATGCGTACAGAGTCTCTTAAAGGCATGGAAATGTTTAATACTTTCTCTAAAGGCATAGGGGAAATCCTAACATTCTTGGCATAGGCAGTAGAAATGACTGAGTGAGTAGCACCCGTGTCAAATAAAACACATGCAGCTTGACCATACATATACAAGATTCCAGTGACGGTACATGAGACTTGTTGGTCTGGTCGCGAGAAGTCGTGTAAACGCGTCCACTAGTAGGAGGCGGCTTGGAATCAGCATGTCCAGATGTGCCCTTTATATCGCCCTTGCGGCAGTCCTTCATGCGATGACCAGTAAGGCCACACTTGAAGCAAGCGTCGCTGTCGCGGCGACATGGCCCTGGGTGCCTACAGTTGCAGGTCGTGTAGAAAGGGTGAGTATACCCTCCAGCAGGTGCCCTTGCTGGCTGGGGGCCTATTTGGAAAAGTACACATGAGACATGATTTATAGGTACAAAAGGACAATGCGGAAAAATCATAAGATGTAATACCAGTGATAGTTGGACGGTTAGGCTGTGAACCTCTTTGGTTCTGCTCCCTCCCGTTACCATGATTCCTGGTAGAAGATTGCTAATGTGTCAGAATTATAAATGATCACATGTAACATAAGGAATGAGTAAGTGTAAGGACCTGCTGCTGTTGGAGTTTCCAACGTTGTTACTGTAACTATCATTACCGCCACGCCTATCCGTAGCAGAACGGTCTTGAGTCTGACCGTTACCCTTGGGCTGAGTAGGCTGTTGCTGAGTAGCCGACTGAGACCAGTCCCTAGTCTTCTGACTCTTCTCGGGTCTCTCTGCTTCCCCGAACTTCTCTCTTTCCTGCAGCATCTCTAGCTTATGTGCTGCATCGGCAACTTGTGCCACCATGTTGAAAGTAGCACCTACCAAGTTATTGGCGTCCGTTGTACGCAGAGCCCAACAAAAATGACATGCTTGCTCTTCGGCACTACCTGCTGCTGCGCCAAGCGTACCCGCTAAAAGAAGAAAGCGTTGCATGAACTCGTTGTTGTTCTCCTCAAGTCTCCGCCTAATCGTGTAGTACTCCCTTATCAGCCTATCCCACATCGCCATGGGAACGATTTGTGGTGGTGGAGGATTGTTGTTGACTTGAGGAAGGATGGCTTGCAAAGCTGCATTGGCAGCTGCACCCATCTCTGGAGCATCTCGTGTGTTCACCATCTGACAGTTTAAAATAAAATACATGATTAAACTGATCAAAACATAAAATATATACATGAAAAAAAAAATTATGTCAATAAATCATGAGAAAAATTTTATGCAGGAAAAATAGTGCATGAATGCATGATGTAGTTTTATGAAAACTTTTATATGCGCGAGAGTGAATGCCTATGGTCAGTTCACCCAAAACAAAAGACATGGCGAGGGGACGCCAATGGGTCGGTACCAAAGTTAAAAGTTTAGATAAAAGCACATGCGACTAAATAGGGCCAGTCCTGTACCAACCATTACTTAGTCATAAACCTGCGATAATGACATATAACATGAATGCATGAAAATAATGAATGCATGAAACCGACTGTCAATTCTAGGAAAACCATAGTGACTACCCACTAATCACAAGTCGTGTTTTGAGAGCCTACATGTCGAAGCCTTGTCTCTGATACCATAATTGTAACACCCCATTTTGGTAAATGGAACGTCATACGTGATTATGGCGTGTTATCAAAGCATACAAGGAAAATGTCTTAAAACATTACATTACCATAAAAGGAAATACCGGAAACAAACTTCGGTACCCCAAAGTATAAACTCATCACACACAAACATGTACTATAAAGGAAAAGGACTAAACGATGTCCAAAGAATAAGTAGCAAAATGTATGATGAAATGCATAAAGTAGAGAAGGCTAGATAGCTTCCAATCCATATGCACGTACGCTTAAAGTCTATGAGCGCCCTTGAGTACCTGCCGTTTGGGAACATGAAAGGAAAACGGCTGAGCATAACACTTAGTGCACGGATATACAAGTATGACAATGAATAACGTAAGCATAAAAGACTAATAGCAGCGGAATAACATAAGTTCTAAGATCTCTTGATTCTTGTTCATAAAACTGGTTTTATAGTTTGAAAAGACTTATGTTTCTATGAAAATCTGTTTAATTAATTAGCAAATTATCCCATATAGGTCATGACGTTCCACCATGCATGAATACTTGGAGGGGAGACCTCGTCATGCAATTAGAGGGGTTGCCTCTAATTAAATAGTATGGGTAGGAGGGATCAACTCCTAGTGAAGGATGCAAGGCGCATGATGACGTATAGTCCCCAGCTGGGTCATGAACCCGGCCCATGGGTACTACCCGTATCCGGCCCATCACGAATGGGTGGGAATAATGTTATTTGAGCTTATGGGCTTAGATGAACAGTAATCGCACACACGTGTGCGGCCCACGGCCTGGCATGGCCGGTACAGGGTTAGACAGAATCATACTCCTACTATGAGTAGGATTTATCCCAAAGGAGAAGGATATTCACTCACTATAATTAGAAGATAACAATCAATCTAATTCTGGTATTTATCCTTTCCTTAGAGCCGAAGCATCAAAGACAACCCATTAGGGTTTCACTGCCTATATAAGGAACCCCCAAGGGTTCCACAAAGGTATTACATTCTACACACTTACATCTCACCCGATTCCTATAACCCTAACCGATTACTTACTCTCACGCTGGAGTATAATCATGGGATACATTCCCACGGTAAGCCTAACGCGTGTTGTTTTAGTGTGCAGGATCCCAACAAGATAATTCACTTGGTGCAGGAGCCGGAGTCCAGCCAACCCGAATTAAGCCTAATTCGGGTCTAGCAAGGATCACCCAACTTTTGTATCAACAAGTTGGCGCCATCCGTGGGACCATTACACTAAGCTATAGCAAATCTCATCTCGATCTCTCAATGACAAAGGGACATCCGCAAGGAAACCCCAGGAACACAAATCCTGGGAACCGGAAGTCCCTAGGGGACGGGATACTAATTCCAAACCGATCCCCTAGTAATCAAACAGGCGGACCGAATAACCGAAGTGGTCTTCAGTCCATGGGTATGACAAGCACGTTCGTTGTCACCCTACCACCTACTTCGACCCTGGATAACCCTGATCCAGGGAGTGCGCCCAACCCCCCTAACAAGGAGCCGCGCAGACCATCGACTGAGGAAGAAGTGGAAGTCGAACCACTTAGTGAGGAAGATCTCACTCGAGTTCTCACGCAGAACTTCGAGAGGATCCTCCCAGGAATTGCATCCAGGTTGAACCTAGGGAGGGACCTCCAATCTAGGCTCAACTTTGGCAGTGCCAGACCAAGCACCTCTCCTCAAATTCAGAGGAAGCGAAGGGCATGACCCCAGGAGCGAAACCTCTTTGAGGAGACTCCCCAACCTAGGAATGTGTTCGAACGCATAGGGGATCGTCTTATGCAGGAACTACTACAATCCCGTGAGGAGGGAGAGAGGTCCGACGGTTCACTCGAACGACCAGATCTGGAGCTAACCAGAACTAATCGTCGCACAAGCGTGTGGGACAAGATGAATACCGGGAAGAAGGCTCCTAGCTCTTCTCACAAGAGCGGTCCTCATCCAAAGGATGGGGCACCGCCCCCTTCTCCCGGTCCATCAGGAGAGGATTCGGATGACCATCCACCTAAGCGTCGCCGACCTAGGCGTACTCCTCCACCACCACCAGACAATGAAGAGTACTATGGCGGCCCCTATTATCGAGAGGCGGAAGCAGAAGATCTTTCCCGCCCATGGTGTGACCCTAGTCTCACCCGTCCATGGGCTGATCCCAGGGAAGATCCTTTTACTCTCCGCATACGGAACTACTCCGAGGATACAAAGCGTCGCATGCCGACGTGTGTCAAGACTTATGATGGGACTGGTGATCCGGATGATCACCTAAAGATATTTGACACGCAGGTGAAAATTGAACGATGGCCCATGCCTATATGGTGCCAAATGTTCAATTCAACCTTGATCGGCAATGCTCGTGATTGGTTTGAGGGACTTCCTCCACGAAGCATTGATATCTTTACTGAACTACGCACTGTGTTCAAGAACAATTATACTCAGCGAAAGAAGTATAATAGGGACCCGGTCTCATTGGCAACCATCAAGCAACGACCGGGGGAATCTACGGAGGCCTTCACCGAACACTTCAATGATGAGTGCACGCGCACAAAGACAATGCCGGAACTTCTGAAAAATTTCGATTATATGCACGCCATAACAGACAGGGAGTTAATAAGACGTCTCAATGACAAGCGACCAGAGAGGTATGACGACCTTATGGAAAGGGTCAGAAACTTCATAGAGGGGGAAACCGCGGTAGACGCGGCGTACCCTTCAAAAGGAAATAGCTACCGATCGAACGACCAGTCCAGGAGACAGTCAGGCGGTCAAAACAACCAGAGCAGTGGGAGGAGCTCAGACTACAAGATTCAAAACAAAGGAGGGAGGTCGGAGGACAAATTTACCCCTCTAAAGATGTCCTACCGGGAGATCTTGCTGACAGAAGGGGCCAACTTCCCGAGACCTCCCCCAATGACGACTCCGCTGGACCGTCGTCAAGGAAATCGCTTTTGCGAATTCCACAACGACAAGGGCCACTGCACGGAGGAATGTATCCAGCTCAAGAAGCACACTGAGTCACTGATCAAGTCAGGCAAACTCAAGCATTTGGTCAAGGATTGGAAGGATGGAAAGGACAACAAGAAGCATGACAAGAAGGATCCCCAAAAGGACAAACCTTCGACTATATACATGATCCAATCCAGGCAACGCCGCACAAGGCAGAAAATTAGCCAAAAATTTTCACGCGGCAGAGAACTATCATTCCCTCCCATCACGACAAGTGATGTAGCCGATGCACCTCTCACGATTGAGATAAGCATTGGAACACACAATGTCCGCCGTATGTATGTGGATGGAGGGTCATCAGCAGAAGTACTATACGAACACTGTTTCGTACAGTTACGACCAGAAATAAGAAGCCAATTAGTACCGGCCACGTCGCCGCTCATTGGCTTTAGTGGAGACACCATCTGGCCAATAGGACAGCTGCGTCTGCTAGTAACCATTGGGAATGAAGAGCATTCCACCACGGCGTGGATGAACTTTATGGTGATACGCTCTCACTCTCCATATAATGGGATCATAGGCAGGCCAGGTATCCTGGCCATACGGGCAGTACCCTCCACAGCTCACGGAATGGTTAAATTCCTTGTGGAAGGAGGAATTGTCACTATCTATAATGCAATCATACCACCATCTGAGTGTCATGCCGTGACAACACCAGTTCCACATGTTCCCCCCAAGGATGAATCACCACCTCCTAATTGGAAGGTGGCAATCCATCCTGATTATCTAGAACAAGAGGTATCCATATGGGGAACACTCTCGGATAACGGCAAGAGGGCCATGTGCTCTCTCCTAAAAGCAAACTTAGATGTGTTCGCATGGGAGCCCAATCACATGACCGACGTTCCTCGTGCGATAGCAGAACATAAGCTCCAAATCCGCTAGGGATATCCTCCCGTTAATAAAAAGAAGTGCGGTCAGGCACCAGAACGCAGCCAAGTAATATTGGATGAAGTACGGAAATTGGTGGATACAGGTATCATGCGTGAGGTATACTACCACGAGTGGTTATCCAACCCGGTCATGGTCAAAAAGCATGATGGGAGTTGGCACATGTGCGTGGACTTCACGGACCTGAACAAAGTCTGTCCGCAGGACTGCTATCCGTTACCGGAGATTGATTGGAAGGTGGAATCCCTATGTGGATATCCCTTTAAGTGTTTCTTAGATGCATACAAAGGATACCACCAGATCTAGATGGCGGAAGAGGACGCAGAGAAGACGGCGTTCCATACTAGTCAAGGCGTATACTGTTATACAAAAATGCCATTCGGACTCAAGAATGCCGGGGCAACATATCAACGGCTTGTTGACAAAGCCTTCGACTCACAGATAGGCCGCAACCTGGAGGTCTATGTTGATGATTTAGTCATAAAAAGTCATACGGAGGATGTACTTCTCCGAGACGTCCAAGAGACGTTTGACACATTGAGGAGGATTAATATGAAACTAAATCCAAAAAAATGCACGTTTGGGGCAACTGAAGGAATGTTCCTTGGATATATGATTGATCCAAATCGCATCAAGCCTTTCCCGGAAAAGACGAACGCGGTAATACAGTTACCATCTCCTCAGACACGGAAAGAGGTGCAATCCTTAAATGGGAAGTTGGCCGGGCTAAACAGGTTCTTATCAAAGTCTGCGGAGAAGTCACTCCCCCTGTTCAAAACACTCAAGAAGTGCATCAAGAAGGGAGACTTCCGATGGACAAAGGAAGCGGAGGAAGCTTTTGGTCAGCTCAAGCAGCACCTCGCATCTCTCCCCATGCTAGTGGCCCCCCGACCCAAGGAGGAGCTCATCATGTATCTGTCAGCCACACATGGAGCAATAAGTGCGGTACTCATGACAGATAGGGACACAGTCCAAACTCCGGTCTACTTTATAAGTAAAACACTACAAGGACCAGAGTTGAATTATTCTTCCATGGGAAAATTGGTTTTGGCATTAGTGTTTGCTACGAAACGGTTACGCCGGTACTTGCAGGCGCACCCAGTTGTGGTTAATACTGATCAACCAATAAAATAACTCATCTCAAGACCAGATGTGGCCGGTAGGCTACAGAAGTGGAGCATTCTATTGGGAGAGCATAACATATCTTATAGACCAAGGACGGCTGTTAAAGGCCAAATCTTGGCAGATTTCTTGATAGAAAAGCCGGATGAGGAAGGACCAGTCGTACAACGAGAGGAAACTCCAACAGAACCATGGGTATTATTTACGGACGGATCTTCGTGCACGGATGGATCAGGAGCTGGTCTCATCCTTACGAATCCGCAAGGAATGGAGTTTACATACGCCCTGCGCTTTGAGTTCACAGCCACCAATAATGAGGCAGAATATAAAGCGTTGATTGCGGGTTTAAAAATTGCCGCTTGAATGGGAGTCCGCAACCTTGAGGCCTACGTGGACTCACGGCTTGTCGCGAACCAGTACATAGCCAAGGAGGATAACATGGTTCGATATTTGGATAAAGTCAAGTCACTCATCGCGGCTTTCAACAAGTTTTCTATCAAGCAGGTACCAAGAGGTGAAAACAAGAAGGCGGACGCTCTTAGCAAGATCGCGTCTACAAGTTTCGCCCACTTATCCAAGCAAGTCTTGGTGGAAATACTAAAGGAAAAGTCTATATCAGAAGGGAAAGTCGCGGCTATAGTTGAGGAAGATGGACCTACATGGATGACCCCGATCATCAACTATTTGACTAACGAAACCCTTCCAGACGAGAAAAAGGCGGCACGGCGTATTAGAAGGAAGTCGCAGCACTTCGAGCTTCGAGAAGGTATTCTTTACAAGCGTTCTTTCAAACAGCCGTGGTTGCGGTGTGTTGGGCCACGCCAGGCTAATTATGTGATCAGTGAGATACATGAAGGGTTATGCGGCATGCACGCGGGTCCCTGATCCGTAGTAGCTCGAGCTCTACGCACAGGTTATTATTCGCCTACTATGCATAGGGATGCACGCGACATGATTCGCAAATGCAGTGATTGCCAAGTGCACAGACCAGTACCACGACATCCGCAGCAGGAACTTACACCCATTACATCTCCATGGCCATTCTATAAGTGGGGGATTAATATTGCAGGACCTTTCCCCGTAGCTGCGGGGGGAGTTAAGTTCTTGATTGTCGCAATGGACTACTTTACACGTTGGATAGAGGCCAAGGCAGTCAAATCCATCACAGGCAAACAAGTTAAAAAGTTTGTTTGGGAGAGCATCGTGTGCCGTTTTGGCCTACCAGGAGAAATAATCTCGCACAACGGGAAGCAGTTCGCGGATAATCCATTCAAGGACTGGTGCGCAGCATTGAATATCAAACGGCGCTTCGCATTTGTTAAACATCCACAGACAAATGGTCTCGTGGAACGAGAAAATAGAAGCTTAGGTGAAGGCATCAAGGCACGCCTGGATGAACGAAGTGCCAAATGCGTGGATGAACTGCCACATGTTCTATGGGCACATAGGACTATGATCAAAACAGCCAACGGGGACACTCCATTCGCATTGGCCTACAACACTGAGGCTGTCATACCAGCAGAGATAGGAATGCCTACCATCCGCACAGCGGAGGTTAATGTCGTCACAAACGACGAGCAGCTCCGGGTCAATCTGGATTTGTTGGAGGAAAAAAGAGAGATAGCGGATAACAATGAGGCCAAGTCCAAGTCATGGATGAAGGCTTATTATGACGCCAAGGATAAAGGTGTTTCTTTTCGACCGGGAGATTATGTTTATCGCGCCAACGAGGCGAGTCGAGCGGAGAATACAGGAAAGTTGGGCCCTAAGTGGGAAGGACCGTATGAGGTTACGGAAGCCTTAGGACGGGACGCGTACAAGTTATGTGACATGGATGGCCGCGACCTGGAACGCACATGGAATATCTGCAATCTTAAAAGGTGCTATCTTTGAAAGGTACGGCTTCCGCATGGACACTTCGCTATATCTAGCTTCAATGAAGATCCATGTGTTCTCTTTGTTTTGTTTTTATGCTTTCTAGGTTCTTTTCGTTTTTAGGATTTCCCATTCTTGTTCAAACAAAAACGTAAACGTTCTAATAAAATGCCGTGGTGCCTAGCTAGCTCCACGACTCGTTCTTGTGCAAATTATTGTTTTCTTTTTTAGATTTTCTTATTGCCGTATAGATTTAGTTGCTGTTACTACAATGTGCTATATTTTACTTATATGCATTCATTCAATACCGTACATGTACAATGCGCCTCCAGGCGGGGTAAGAGGATTAAGTGAACCTAATAATTCAACTTGTCGCATAAGAGGGATGCAACCCCAGTGACGCGGATCATGTATCCTTACTAGACACTTTACTCACAAGACGTTGTGATAAGTTTCCATATGCCGCGCTCACGTAGTGCTTTGCATTGTAAAGACGCACGCCGCACGTCCAGTAAAATATAGACTTGATTGCATTTTTTGAGTAAGACGTGACATGTCATGCAGTACAGGTATATGATATCTAAAAAAAAGATAAAAAAATAATCAAGTTTCAAATTCATAACACCAAAATAGCCGTGGTCATCACGGACTTAATTGCATAAGTGTAAAAAGTTATGACAATAACATCAGTTTTAGCCGTATACATACACGGACGAATAAATCAGTACAAATGTTTACAATGTAAATTACAAAGGAGGTAGGAATTCCCCTATCTCCTTCTTTCCTTCTTCAATCAAGGTGCGGAGGGTCTCCCCGTGAGCATTCTTCCCATCTTGTGTCCTGATCATGTTCGCATCCAACGCCTCGGCCAGCAGCTTTTCACCTTTCATCACCTTCGACACAGGGTCGTAGGTGGGCAAAGTCAGTTGGATGGGATCAGCAGTGAGTTTAGACATTATTACCTCATCAGGAGCATCCTTTAGCGCTTCTAGCTCGTTCAGGAGGGGGTGTTGGATTTCAGCAAGAGCAGACATTGACACGGTCATCTTGTCTGCGGCTAGAGGGTTGTGGTAGGCATGTTGGGTGATATCTTCCTTCTTGCCTATAAGCTCCGCAGCTTTGACCAGCCCCTCGTGCCTACCACGGTCTATACCGTCTGATACAACGTCAGCAAAGGCCTGCAACAGGTAATGAGCTTCTGTCACTTTGCTCACAGCAAGCCGCATTCCCTGGCCAACCATCCATCTACGCCCAACTATGGCTGTGAGCAAAGGAGGACATATCATTTCAGCACAGTCCGTGGCCATCTAGCTTAGTTCGCCCTCAGCTGCTGCAGCTTGCTCGTCCAAGGTAGTCCGCGCCTGGTTTAGCTCATCCTTTAGCGCGTCGCGCTCGTGAGCAATAGTGAAGGCTTGTACGGTTACGGCTTTAGTAGAAGCTTCGGCTGCGGATACCTATATATGACACTTGGAGTTATTACAGAGACGATGTGGTTTTTTGTGTGCACAAATAAGCTTTAATATGAGAGCATACCTTCTCGTTGGATGCAGCTAAAAGGGTCTCCAACTCGGCAATACGTTCTTCACGAGCGTTGGCGTGATGGGCTTGCTCCTTTACGATTGACTCGGCCACGACCAATGCTGCCTGCAAGGATGTGATGGTTTTCTCGTGCTTACCCACCAGTGCTTCACAGCGAGCTATCTTTTTGTCAGCACGACTCACGTTAGCCAAGGCCTTGATCAGACGGCGTCTCAGGGACGCATCAACCGTCACCTGGTGTGCGGAGGACACATCAAACTGCTCCAGCAATGTCTCATGCTCCAGTTCGTCCAAATCTTGCGCCAGTGCTGGAGGAGTGATGTGTTCAATGAATTCAGAGCACTCGGACTCCGCTTCCAACCTTGTTAAGCTAGATAAATTCCATGCTAAGCGTAGGCTGGTGTCGGGTTCCTTAGGATGTGGCTCCTCGGCATGGGTCACCAGAGGGGATGGAGGTCTCATTGATGTCACGAGAGAGGGTTCCCTTTCTACCTCCTTCTCTTGGGCCACGGTCGACGGATCCGCCCTGTTATTAACATACATTAGTTCTGTTTATGGATTTATATCCTTTGAGTATTACGAAAAAAGGGTACTTACATAGTGCCAGTCATGGGTTCCGTGATGGTAGGAGCTACAATATTCACGGGGGTGGCCATCCAGACTTGCTCATCCACGCGCAGTGAGGGGTCGACTTGGGCCGTAGCAGTGCTGCTTCCTTCCTGGAACTGCGGATGGTCTTTCCTTAGCTTCTTCGAGGAAGCATTGTGTGCCTCCGCCCCGTCCCCTAGAGTTTTTGCTACCCTCATGGTAGTCTTTATTTTCCTGGATTTGGGCTTGGGGGACCCATAAGCTTGGGTAGTTTCTTCATCCTCACCAGTGCGATTGTCAGCAGGGTCGGTGAAATCTTCCTCTTCTTCTTCTTCATCCTGGTGCGGCACGGTGCCCTCCAACAGCAGTTCTCCACCATCTTCGTTGTGGAAGTCAAGCGGGGACTTCTCAATCACGGGCTCTCCCTCATCTGATCTCTGCTCGGTGGTTTCTTCCAGCGGGATGGTTTTATCTACGGTCACATCAAGAAGGGGGAGTTCATTTTCTTTCAGCGAACGGAATCCTTCATGAACTTTCATTGGGTCGCCTTGGCGCAATAATCCATGTAGGTTCATCTCTGCGGACATATGCATATATACGGATTAGTAAGTTCACAGAATACAAATGTGGCATTTTTTACATCTACAAATATAAGTGGACCTACCCTGCCTACGTTTGGTCAGAAAGCACGGATACATATCCTCCCTCCCATAGTAGTAGCGGCTTATCCCTACTAGGCACAGGAAGTGCTCCGGCAAACCCCTATGAAATTCTGTGCGGTGGGTATCTAGAATTTTCAAATCCTTACTGCTATAGTCTTTGGATTTGGGAGGATAGTCTTTGGGTACTCTGGTTTTGAGGACGAATGGGGTAGGGAATACTTTCTCATCAACGAAAAAGTAATGGTCGTACTAATTCTTGAGGGAGTCTAAGGGCTTACTATAAGTCATGGGGGCATTCTCGGATTATTTTTTGAACGACACCCACCCATTCACTAGTTGGGGGAAGTAAAAGACCTTAAATAGATTTACGGTCGGGGTTAGCCCGCACGTATGGCAGGTAATCTCAAATTGATTGATTTTAAATGCCCCTATGCAGTGCAGCTGGGTTATGTAGAAGTCATAATATAGAAGCAGATCTACCAAAAACTTGGATAAGGGGATGCGGTAGTTAGGCGAATCGAATAGGCGCGTGTACACGCCTATCTTTCCCCTCGGTGCATCCGTAATCGCTTCACCTTCACCTGGATAGGTTTGGTGTACGCATTCGGGAATATAATACTTAGACAAAAAGTCTATGTATTTCTCTGCAAGCATCACGTTCAGGACATCCGTAATAAGGGGATTGTTCTTCACCATGTTTTATAAAAAGGTTTTGAGAGGCGTGATGGTCTAACCTGCGGCGGAGGAAATCCGTGGAATAAGAGGCAAAAGATTGAAGGAAGGAGCTTGGGAATAACAATGGCGGAATGAATATATACTGTGTGTGTAACAGTAGCACACACCAACTCTTATATAGGGTTGCCTCGATTTCCGAGGTAGCGTAGATGTTCGCCACGTGTAAGCCACTACGCCCATCCAATTGGATGGGATTTATGACACTTCTGAAACGTCAGAAGGGACCCACGGGTCACTTCTTGACAGTTTTACGTGGCTCAAGGGTGGGCCTTTCTGGTGCACTTTTGCAGGCGTGCGACTGACTAAAAGACTACCATTAATGCATTCATTTTTGTGTAGGGATATACGGACAAACGTAAGACCATATTCAATGCTATATTTAATTTGTCTCGGTCGACAAGTGCGGCTGAGGTTGCCACGAGCGACCGAAATAAAGTTTGGAAATTTATCATTCTTCAAGGATCTTTCTTGGTACGTCCGGGGAGCATCTTGATAGTCTAGAGGTTACGCCTACGGCCGTAACAACTAGACTGGGGGGACATGATGACGTATAGTCCCCAGCCGGGTCATGAACCCGGCCCACGGGTACTACCCGTATCCGGCCCATCACGAATGGGTAGGAATAATGTTATTTGAGCTTATGGGCTTCGATGAACAGTAACCGCACACACGTGTGCGGCCCACGGCCTGGCATGGCCGGTACAGGGTTAGACAAAATCATACTCCTACTATGAGTAGGATTTATCCCAAAGGAGAAGGATATTCACTCACTATAATTAGAAGATAACAATCAATCTAATTCTGGTATTTATCCTTTCCTTGGGGCCGAAGCATCAGTGACAACCCATTAGGGTTTCACTGCCTATATAAGGAACCCCCAAGGGTTTCACAAAGGTATTACATTCTACACACTTACATCTCACCCGATTTCTATAACCCTAACCGATTACTTACTCTCACGCCAGAGTCTAATCGTGGGATACATTCCCACGGTAAGCCTAACGCGTGTTGTTTTAGTGTGCAGGATCCCAACCAGATAATTCACTTGGTGCAGGATCCGGAGTCCAGCCAACCCGAATTAAGCCTAATTCGGGTCTAGCAAGGATCACCCAACTTTTGTATCAACATCGCACATCACATTCAATCTGATATTACTGATAAACATGTAACTAGGATGCACCCATACGCCCCACATGATAATATAATATAATGGCCAAAACTGAAAAGTGACGCCACGAGCAATCACTTCACCGTGGGAAAGTCATAACACTGGTGCCTCTAGTGTCATGGTTATGGTACCTCCATAACTAGGTGACACTGGTCATGCATGTATATGGCTTAGGCTCTTAATCTAACATAAGTATCAAACATATAAAACAAATACTGGGAAAACAGTTGGCTACAGACGGGGAATCCTAATAAGGAAAGAATGTTCATACTGAAAGGACGGGAAATCCGTACCTTATGTCCAGTGAACGAAGAAGACGAACGGAAGAGAGTCCTACTTCGATCTCACTAATGCTACATAAATAGTATACGTGTATAAGTATTTTGATTACTGAGTACGTAACTGATTTTATATCGTGTCTTAGCTTGTTTTATATGTTCATGTCTTGTTTTACTGATTTTAACGTTATGTTGTGTTTACCATGTATTCTGTATATTCCGATTAAGTATTACTTGTATTTCTTGTATTATCATACTTGTTGTGTAATAATAAGTAACTTTCTAAAAATAGCAGGTTTCCTAAAATAGAAAGTTTCCAAAAATAGAAAGTTTCCAAAAATATATTAACTTCTTAAAATAGATCAGTTTCTAAAAATAGAAAGTTTTCAAAAACAGTAAGTTTCTTGAATTAGAAAGTTTTCATATTTAGAATTAAGCTGAATTAATAAGCTAACAATATAAGCTTAAGTTTACTGATTAAATATCATAAAGTCATGTAGTTATAGTATAGTTTATTAATAATATCATGTTAATTAAATAAACTATAGGTTATATGATTTAATTAAATATAAGCATGATTTAATTAAATAAAAGTATATAAAATATTTAGGTTAAAATATGTATTAATATTGTATTAATAATAACCTAAGTCATGATTATTAATTAATTATATTTCATGTCTTAATAATTAATTAATACTTTAGTCTTAATTAAATAACTAAATACTTAGGTTATAACATGTACCATTAAATAAATAATAATTAACCTAAGTTCATGATTTAATTAAATTAATTATATGCCATGTTAAATTAATTTAATTCTTGTAAAATAATATTCTTGTAAAAATTAATTAAGCTTGTAAAATATAGCCATGAACCGGACCCGTGTATTTAATTAAACATGTCGTGAACCGGACCCGTAAAAACCCGTGAACCGGTCCGAACCAAACACCCCTTAACAGTGGCAAACCGGCTTGGCTGGTTGCCACTGTTTTTGTTATTCTGCCACCGGCTTAAGCCGGTGGTCTGTCTCTCGGCTAGTCGCTGCCCAACAGTGGTTTCTCACCGGCTGTGTGCCGGTGGTTGCCCCTGCTAGCGCTGTGTTCCCCCTGCCTGACCAAGTCAGCCACCGGTTGTGTGCCGGTGGTGGGCTTTTGCTACTGAGACCCAACCAAAACCACAAGGACACCCCGACTCATGTCGGGGTCCCTTGGCCCTGCTGTCGACCGAACCAAACACCACCGAGACATAGGTTGGTGGTGTGAACCAAACGACGCTGAGAGCCATTGGGATCTCGGTTTGAGTGGTGGTCGAACAACCAAACCCAAACAAACCCTTAATTTTTACCCACCATGATTTATAACATGTTTTTAATGCTTGTTTTTAAATCCCTTGTTCATGTGTTCATCATAAAAATAAAAAGAATTAAAAAGAAAAGGTTTTACGGATTACCAAACACGTGGAATAAATGGAGAACGATTACACGAACACACTCCTTGAATTTAATTAACCAAGATCAAACAAACACCTCCTTGTGGTGTTGTGTTGCCGCCGACCAAGACAGAGAGAAAAGAGATTAGGGTTTTGTGATTTTGTGAAAAACTCTATAAATGCATATTTTTCTTATTTTTTATCTTTAATAAAACAAAACATGGGCTTGGACCTTTCCTTCTCTTGGTGCCGCGGCTTGTAGGGCCTACAAGGGAAACCCGAAGCCTTTCTCGTGTCTAAAATATTACATGCTCGTGTGTTCGTGTTTACGTGTTACGTTATTATTAATTATTCGTGTTATTATAAATACTTGTACGTAACGATATTAATCGTATTAATAATATACGTAAATACATAATTATATGTTCGTGATTTCATGTTCGTAATTATAATTATTATTGTTAATAATTATCATGTACTAACACGTATATAATTCTTGTCGTGTAATAATACGTACGTAATTCTTGTAATTAATATTCGTGACACGTGTTCATGCTATAAAAGGAAAGTTTTAGTAAGTACGTACGATTATTAAGTGTATTGTTCATGGTAAAAGCATGCGGGTTTTACATATGGCCCTAAAAAACTGTGTTATAATAGATACTATAACCCTAAAACTTTCAACCTAAATATTCAGTCACCGCCTCCGACCGCCGGCTACACGTCGGAGGTCCGGAGGGTTCACCAATAAACCTAACCTCTTTCTATTGTCAAGTTCAATTTCATGTGTGTTTCACAAAACTAACCAATTTTTTTCCCCTGATCTAGTTTCTTTTCAACAATGGTCGGTTTTCAAACATAGACTCGCTTCCACATGATCATTCGTATCCATACCTATATCTCGTGAGACCACCACCCACTTGGATTGCGTCGTCGCTTTAACTCACTAGTTAGCTTCGACACTCAGTTTTCAAGAATCTATCAAACCGTATCAATGTCGCCCGTGGGTGTTTTGCCCCTATTTTTATAGTTTTGTGTTAGGTGGGCTTGGTGTTGGGGTTATGTTCTTGTTGGTTTTCTACAGGTCATCCAGGGATATATGTTCAGCCTTCAAGTTTCAAGTCAAAACAATGGTGAGCACATTTCTTTCAGGATACAGATTCAAGGTTTTCACGATGAAGCTTTTTTGGCTATGTTTTATTTTCAATAGTTAAGTTTCATCAATGGTAGTTTATTTCAATTCAATGTATCTTTAGTTTCATTTTGTTTGCTTTTTGCAAACCTTCAATTGTATTCACAAAAGATCTTTTTGATATCAATCAATATCAATCTTATTTTACCAAAAAAATATATGATAACGCATTATCATATATGATAATGCAATATCATATATGGCAGATTTCAAGAGTTACTTGCATCATCATATATGATATTTCATTATCATATATGATACTAATAAAAAGATAAAAAAGACAACTATGCTTCAAATGATAAAAACATGAACAAAATAGGCATTTTATGCAAAAGGTACATCCGTAGATATTTCGCCATTTTCATATTCAACAAAAAAACTCAATGATTTAGTAGCATTACAAAGTTAAAGTATTACAACGTCATACACAAATTACTAAACTATAAACAAGTCAAATGGTTAAACCAATGGATCTTGATTCCTTGCATCAACACTTTGGATATAAACTCGACACTCGTCTTTTGTCATCTCATGCATATGTCGTTGTTGTTCTTTCGAAACTTGTCTTATGTTCACTTCTTTGGCCTCGAGATGATTGAGTCTTCAAAATGCATTGAAAACAGCTTTCACTACACAAATAAAAAAGATTTGGTTTTAGTTTAAACCAAATTATCAAATATGATATATTACAAAAGCTGAATTTCAACCTGATTATCAAATATGATATATTACAGAGACTGTCTTTCAACTAGATTATCATATATGATATATTATCAGAAGCTGACTTTCAACCAAATTATCATATATGATAATATATACACAACTAACTTTAAATTACCCACCAGTAGATCACAAACTTGATTGTATTTGTTTTCAAGCATATTATTATATATGATACCTCTATATATCATATATGTTATATTCATCATATATGATGTATGGATGTAGTTAACCATAGCCTACAGTTTCAGCATAAGTATACTAATAAGCTTATTCATAAAACTCACTTTATTCTTATCTTATAACTTCAACAAACTCTATCTATAAGCTTATTCACATAACTCTATTCTAGTTCATATGCTTATTCATTTAACTTTCCTAATAAGCTTATTCACATTAAGCTTAATTATAACACATCAAATAAGCTTAATTATAACACATCAAATAAGCTAACACATTCATAATCACATCAAAATAAGCTGAAAAGAATAAATTATAAGCTAAAAAAGCTATCATCTTATTCACATCAAATCTTAACAAGTATATAAATTCATGTCAAATAAGCTTAAAAAATAAGCTTATTTACATCAAATAAGAAAAAAAATATAGATCTTGATAATATTACCTAATGTTAATAAATTATAGATGAGATGATTCAATTACGAAAGAGATTATGATATAATAGATCGAGGATGGATCAATTCGTGATTTAGATCGGGGATTTGATCGAGTATATGTTTGTGTGTGTTTTGTGCGTGTGTGTGTGTGTTTTAGATTGAAGAAGAAAAAAGACGATTTATAGATCTGATCTAGGATCTAGGGGTAGGAGGTGGTGTTAGGTAGGAGGGATGAAATTACCAAAATGCCCCTTCACTTTTTTTATTATTAAAAATGGGGATCAATCACAGCCCTTGATTTATATTGGATGGAAGGTGGGGATTGGTCCCACTGTATATAAGGGATACAAGATATCCAAAATAACCCTTCTCATACTTTAATGATAATCAAAAGATACACCGACTAATTCAGAGTAAGCACTTTCCAAAAGCAACGAACATTGGGACGATTTACAATTAGTCGATCGAGTGTCGAACACGGTCGTCTTTGATGAGGTGATCGGTTGTACTCGGTTGTCGAGTGTAAGTTGCTCATATATATGACCGACTTGTGAGTTTAAACAGTTTTTTTTATCTTTATAAATACTCCATATTGGATGATAGGTCTTAGTACAAGATAGTTATTAGACCAAGACCAATTGTCTAATACTGCAACCATGTAATCATTTTTCTCACACATTCAAATTATAATTCAAAAAGTTATAACGTCTTAAGATCTGTTTTTCGCGACTCTTCAGACGATGAGGATGAAGTTATTAGCAAGCTTACGTCATTTATGGCGGCTTGTCAAACGGCTTATGAAGCATCAACATTGTAGAAGCAAGGCAACTTATAACTTAAATTATTACTAGTAGTATAAGTTTTTTGTTATTATTTTAATGTTTTTATTTTATTTATATAATTATGTAATGTTTATTAATTACTTATGTAATCCTTTTAAATGAATTTTAGTTTTTTTAATTGTACTTAGTCGTCTTGATGTGAAAACAAATCACATGTAGATCGCCGAAAAGAGAAAGTTGACGTATCATAGTCGGACTAGGTCACCAATGTACCTAGTGCAAGTTCAAAAAAGACCTAAGATTAAAATCACAAACTAATATCATAGAATAAACTACAAATTTTGTCCCTTGAATATGTGAAAATTGTCAAAAAAAAACCTGAGAGTAAAGTTGGTACAAATTTGCCATGAAACTTCTCATTTTCCTGCGAAAGAACCCCTGAAATGATATTTTCTAACTTTCCCCCGTTAACTCCCTCACGTGCTACGCACATGAGGGCATTTTTGTCATTTTTGTTCGTCCCAGTCGTGTTAGCCCATCCCTACCTTTCCTATCTGCAAAATTGGTCCCTAAATAATTTTGTCGCCATTACAAACACGTGTGGAGGAAAGCTGCGTATATACGTACGACATCGACATAAAAAATCTTTAGACAAACCCTGCTTTATATCCTCTTTAAGACATCAGGTATTTATTCATGGTGATCATATGTGAATGTGACAAACCCGCATCAAATAAAACATCATGGAGTAACAAGAACCTGAGGCGACAATTATATTGTTGTCCTGGTTGTGGTTCCATTGGTTGGAGTGACCCCAAATGTGTTACCAAGTAGTTGATGTGATTCATGGGCTCTTGAGGGCCTGAAATAAGCTAGAAGAAGATCTGTATGATCAACTTATGTTTTTGAATAAGAAGGATGCTCTTGTGAAGAAACTGAAGATGATGTTTGTTTTAACCTATATTTTTTTGTTCCATGTCTACAACTTTTGTAGTTTCTTTGTGAGCTTTTGGTTATTCTCAGTTTCATGTTTCAGGGATTAAGGTCATCCCTGGTTTTATTGACCTTTTTATGCTAATACAAAACTTTGTTACGACGTAATACTGATTTATGTTTCACGTAAAACTTTGTTATGGGTTGTTGATTATTGTGTTTGTGTAGGATTTTTGGATATAGTTCTTTAATTTTTACTTTAATTAGTTAACAAAACTAGGTTTTTTTGGTGTTTGGGTATAGTTATTCAAGCTTGACTTTAATCAGTCAACATATGGGCTTTCTTGGTGTTTGGAAACAGCTCTTCAAGTTTGACTTTAATCAGTCAACAAATGGTGCTTTTCGTGTTTGGAAATATATGTTAGTCTAATGCCTAACTATGTAAAATTATTGTTGTAACATCTTAGTGTTACAAGCTTTCAATATTCTTTGAGCTGCTAAAGGAAGGGGTGCTATGTAGTATCTCTTGCCTACTATAAAAAATGGCCAAACTTATTGGAAACTCACTTTGACTTATTTAGTTAACAAATCATAACCTTATGCCTAAAATAACAAACAAGAACCATATAGTGGATTAAACAAGTACTATTGAACCCTTGAATGAAACTAGTAGCATTCAAAATAAGGCTCTAAACAACCATTATTTCTGTTGTCTAAAACAAACATTGTGTAAAAGTATAACAACAAAATTTTTTGTCCTTAAACACACATAACAATGAAATAATAGTGAACATTTTGCACCATCAAACTCACTTGTACAATCTCACTTATGCAAACGCACAGTTGCAAACTCATTTCTTCTACTTTGTAGAACCATCATCCCCTATCGCTTTATCTCTTCTTCCTTGTACCTTTACCAACATGTTTTTTGTTCCTGATGATTGAGTTGTTTGTGATGCCATTGATTGACTATAGGGACTCATTGGCTTGATCCTATACCCTTCTTTGATCCCTAGCCTGAACTTCCACTACTACACCCTATCTTATTATGAACATGTACTTTATAGTTGTTGCAAGTCATCCGGATGCCCGCCCTTGTCATCTTTCCATTCTTAGCCATTTTCTTTATAGTCTGCTCAACAGCTTCATCTTTGGAAATTCTTCCCTTCTTCTTTGGTCTACATATAGGAACATGGTGGTAAGGAGGTAGTAACAGAATAGTGATCCTGCATTTTGGCCAGAAAGTTCAACCACTAACAGGTTCAACCTTATACTGATACGTCTCCTTTCATGTCTTTAACCAATAACATGGTGCCACCCATTCCTTTGGCATCCCAACAAATTCTCCATGAGTTCTCTTGTTGTTTAGTGATGCAACAACATGCTTATATGGTATGTTAGTTAACTCTCATCTCCTACAATCACATTGCTTAAGATTGAGCTTCACAACACATCAGTCATTAGGTCATTTTCCCCCTATTATAAAGAACACTATTATCCTTTTTTGTTGCCTTAATGAAGTTAAAAATTCGCACAACAGTTGGGTTAGCATGCAAGTACTTCTGTGTATCACTTGTTGCACATTTATAATTCTCTTCATAAGATACTCCCTTATGTATTCCAAACAACCAATTATTGGCATATCTCTACAATCCACCAACTTATTGTTAAAAGCTTCACGTATGTTGGTTAGTAAGATATCACACATAAGTCTCCCTATATGTTACATAAAGTATCAACATTCAACTAATAATATTGGAAATTGCATATTCAACCAACCAACCAGACTTGAGAAATATGCCATACACCATGATGCTAGAGGTATCTTTTTAACCAATCATAAGCTTTAGGGTCTACTGCTTTTATTTGATCCATTGTTGCCTCCACATGAGCTATTGTTGATGCCTTTGCACACTTCCAAATAATCTCCTTCAAACGTTTTTCTTTGTGATCCTTTTTCTTATTTTCATAAATGTGTCTAACATAAAATCTATGTTCAGCATGAGTAAACAGTTCTACAATGGTTGATAATATCCCATCTAGCAAGAAAAAATATTTCAATTCGTTAGCTTTTATACTATACATAATTAATTACTAGTCACTAACGATACCTTTTGTCTGTCAGAGATGAATGTGAAGTTTGAATTAGATTGAAATTTAAGGTAATCTCCTAAGCAGGTAAGGAACCATAACCCTGGACTCTTGCACTCAGATTCAACAATTGCATAGGCTATTGGGTACATGCCATTATTGCTATCCACATCAATAGCTATCAAGATTTGACAAGTATATGACCCTTTAATGAAATCTCCATCCAAACTTAGAATTTCCCTTTTAGTAACTCTAAAACATGCTTTTAGTGGACCAAGACAAACATAAATTTGATTGAAAAGCCTGAGGGGTATAGAGATAGTAATGATAAAATAGTTTATAAATTGGTCAAGTCTTTATATGGGCTTAAGCAAGCTCCTATAAATTAGAATGATAAATTGGTATCTGTTTTACTTGAACAAGGATTTGTGTAGATTTTAAATGATTTTTCATTGTTCATAAAACATAAAGATAATATGTTTCTTGTTTTATTGGTGTATGTTGATAATATTGTTATTATTGGTAATAATCTTAATGAGGTAAAGTATAAAGATTTTATGCTTAGTAAAGATGTTAAGTATAGTATTAATAAGGTTCTTGGTGATGTTAATCTTATCATTGGTAATTTTGTGTTTGCTACTAATTTGAACAAGATTCATGAACCTACCACCTATATTAAAGTTGTCAAAGATAATAGATGTTTAGATGCCATGAATCAAGAAATGGAAGCGTTAAATAGAAATAATATTTGGATTATAACAAATGTACATGATGGTAGAAAAGGTATTACATGTAAATGGATTTTGAAAGTTAATTAGAAATCTAGTGGTGATGTTAAGAGATTTAAGCTAGACTTGTAGCTAACATGTTTAATTAGAGAGAGGGTACTGATTATGAGGAAACTTTTTCTCATGTGGTGAAAATTGTTACCGTTAGGTGTGTTTTGAGTCTAGCTGTGAGTAATATTGGCTATTATTTTAACTAGATGTCAACAATGCGTTCTGACGTTGTGAACTTAATGAGCAAGTATATATGAAAATGCATGAGGGGTATGAAGATCGTAATGATAAAAGAGTTTGCAATTTGGTTAAGTCTTTGTATGAGCTTAATCAAGCTCCTAGAAAGTGGAATAAGAAACTGGTGTTTGTTTTACTTGAACATGGATTTATGTAGAGTTTAAATAATTTTTCATTGTTCATAAAACATAAAGATAATGTGTTTCTTGGTTTATTAATGTATGTTGATAATACTGTTGTTACTAAAAATAATCTTAATAGGGTTAATAATTTTTTTTTTTTAAGTTTCAAGTTTCTTATTAAAGATCTTGAAAAACTTAAATAATTTTTAGGTATTAAAGTTATTGATATTTATGATGGTAACTGTTTAACTCAAAGGAAGTACTGTACTTTGTTATTATCCGAGTTTGGTATGTTGGCATGTAAACCATGCAGTACTCCTATTGAAGTTAATATAGATAGTAAAAAATTTAATAAAAAAACTTGGTGATGATGAAAGGCTAACTGGGATAACTAAATATAAAAAATTGGTGCCCAAATTGATATACTTGACTATGACTAGACATGATATAGCATATGTTTTTCATTGTTTGAGCAAGTCATGCATAGTTCTATTAAATCTCATTTGAGGTTGCCTTTTAGGGTTATAAGGTAGCTGAAAAATGAACCTGATCTTGGGATTACCTTTGAAGAAGGTAATTATGATAATTTGAAAGTATTTGTTGACTCTAATTAGGCTAAGTGTAAAGTTACCAGAAGACTTTTGACTAGTTATTGTGTTTATCTGGGTAATAAATTAGTTTTTTGGAAGAGTAAGAAAAAGATTGTTGTTTCTAGATCTTCTAACGAAGCTGAGTATGGAGCTATGTGCAATGTGTATTGTGAGGTTATATGGATCAAGAAAAATTCTTATTGATTTAAAGGTTGATGTTGCTTTACTTGTTGAAATGAATAGTGATAACAATTAAGCTATTCAAGTATCTTTAAATCATGTGCTTCATGAAAGAAGTGAACATTTTGAAATTGATTTGTATTTTGTGAGAGAAAAGATATCTGCACGTTCTATAAAACCTTTGAAAGTTAAATATAAAAACAATACTACATATATTTTACAAAAGGGTTATTGATTGCTTAGCATAACAAGTATTCTAGTTGATTGGTTTGTTTAATGCTTTATGAGGATAAAAGCTTATGGGGAAGTGTGAAAGTATAAGCTTTTATTGTTAATGATTTGATTGTATTTTGTTGATATTTGGAGGTGCAAGTTATAACAGGAAACGATGAATAATAAAGTCCAAGGAGATAAAGTGTCATTTGTCATATTTGAAGGGCTGAAGTGGAAGTTGGGCTGGATATATAGGGTAGGTTTGGCGAAAGTAAATGGTGCTGAAAATTATAAAAAAAGATTATTATTAAAAGCTACATGAATTAACTTTTGATTTTAAGAGATTATGAAAGATCAATTTTTTATAATCTCTTATAAGTTGACATGCCAAACAAAACTTATTTTATAAATGATCTATTTTTTCAAAAAACAATAATCACAATCTGTTCATAATGTCAATGCCAAACATATCCTTATCTCATTCTAATATATTATCTTTTTCATTATTCACAAAATACGTACTGTGTGTTCTTGATCAATCGTTCTTGCTTGATCTTGTGAGTTATGATGTATTGTTATTCTTGTAATCGTGTTCTTAAACCTTTGTATACATTGTTTCTGATAATAAAGTGAGACAAGGAAAGATTGGCTACGTTCACTATAATTTATTGTTTTTTGATTGACATAGAGTTGGTTAATAAGTTTTTAGAGCTATGATCCCAAGCTCGCTTAAAAAATCCTCAACTTTGTCTGGATTTTTCTTCCTTTTTTTTGTTATCAGTCGTACACAACATTTAGATTTAATTTCTATACGGATTGATGTATAAGAAGATTACAGAAATGTCAAAGTAATGACGAGTAAAGTCATCCATCCCTCCATGAAATAAGTTAAAAACTCAAACTAATGCAATCTCTAAACAATATAATTACGTATTCTCATTGGAATGAAATATTATGTATTAGACAATTGCAACTTGTGTTATCACACAAGTCTGCATGTCTTGTAGTAGGGTAAATAGAAATTATGCGTTGTGTGTATAACTTGAGTTATACGAGGATGCGTTTTTTTAGTTTTGTGTTACAAGAGTGTTATACGATAGACTAGACTGAAATAACAAGTAAAAAGATAAAAAGGAAAAGAGGGTAGAACGGTGAAATCGGATTGATAAAAAGCGTCAGGATTGGACCACCACTCACTAATATTAAATTATATAATTGCTTGTATTTAACGCCACCCATTATTTTATTATTATTCATTTCCTCCTAAAATAATATCCGTCCATCCATTATTCATTTTCACAAAATACTTTTGTTCCCTTTGATTTGTTTTCTGAAAACAAACGAAAAAAAGAAACGAAAAGAAAATGGCAGATCAGTTGACCGATGATCAGATCTCTGAGTTTAAGGAAGCTTTCAGTTTGTTTGATAAGGATGGCGATGGTAACATAACATCCCCTTCCCTTTTTCTATTCTTTGTGTTTTTAGATTTGTTTTTATGTTTGTGTATTAATCTGATGTTAAAGTTGATCTGTTTGTTTAACTGTCTTGAGAATCTGTAGGCTATCTTTGGATAACTTTGTTTATGTGCTATTAGGTTATTTTGTTACTGTTATTATTCTTATTAGAACACAATTAGCTTTGAAAGGACGTTAAGAATAAAATAATTTAGTATCTGAATGCTTTTTTTTCCTTGTAATTGAGATTTGATTTCATTAATTTTTCATAAAGTGAAAGTAATTTTATTCCACCCCGTCCCACCTTTTAAACAGCGTTAACTAGGGGTGTTCACGGGTCGGTTCAGTTCGGTTAGTTAGACGATTTTGACTATCCATCGCGGTTCGGTTAGTTGAATTTACTATCTGTAACCGAACCGTACAAGGCGGTTAACCGGACATACGGTTACCCGAAATGAGCGGTTACCCACGGTTCGGGTCACGGTTAACCATTATATAAGCTCATAAAGTTTTAGTTTATAAATAATAAAATTGTTTAGAACATAAAACGTCGTTTTCGTATAATTCAACGACATTAAATAGATAAAAATCATATAAAAATTATTTCGTTACAAAAAAGTGCATTAGAATATTCATAAATAACATATTAACTAAAAAATATTTATTCGATATTTATAAACTAAGATCACATTAATTAAATTTACACATACATGTTTAATACATGTACTATAATTTGAATATTTAGTTAAAAAATTTCACGTATAATAAAAGTAGGGTACTAATACAATTAATACATGTACTATAATTTGAATATTTAGTTAAAAAATTTCATGTATAATATGTGCGGTTCGGTTCGGTTAACCACAGATATCTAAAAATGAAAACTGTAACCGAACAGTTATAAGCGGGTTTTTTGGGTTTCGGTTTTTTCGGTTTCGGTTTTTTGGGTTTCGGTTTTTTTCGGTTTCGGATTGAGCGGTTCGGCTCGGTTCGTCGGTTTCTCGGTTTTTTTGAACACCCCTAGCGTTAACAAAATTTATGAGTTATAATCATTATCACGGGAATTAGCCAACATTAACGTGGACAACCAGGGTGTATCTTATCTTAATCTTATCTTAATACCTTATAAAAGATTTAAGTCATTTTCTATTATTAGAAGTCTTAATTTTTTAAGCCTCCAACATTTCTTGTTATAGAAAGATTGTTGTTAATTTTTTATTTATTGCACAAATAAATTTTATTAAAATCAAAGTTATTAATAGGCTTAATTTTAAAACATCCGTTACACATAAAATTAAAACACATTTTAATGAGGTCATTTTAATAGGACCATTTTGTATGTTATTTTTCAAAGAAATTAATAGTCAAAACTTTTCATCACACACATAATGAAAAAGTTAAATATTTTAGATTATGTAAACTCGAAATGGACTAACGTTAACACAAATTATTTAAAAAGTTTGTAACCGTCCATTTAAAATATTATAGTAAAATATATTAAAGTTTGCGTTGTAACAGGCATAGAGGTTTATAAAGCCTAATCTATACTATTTATACTACTTTATATTATAAAGTATTTAGCACATTCTAAATAAGGAAGTCTTAAAAAATTAAGCCAAAAACATCACTATAAAAAGAAATTAAAAAGTTAAAGTAATATTATTTATTTCGTAATTAAGCGTCTTTATGTTTAGTCCATTTCATAGCCGTCTTCATTAATTTTTGTAATGAGAGTTAAATATTATCGGTTACGTTTTAAACCAAAATCATAATTCTATTTTTAATATAACTTTTGTAACGTTTACTTTATTTGAGTATAAAAGCATCATTAAGTTAATGAAAAAAAACACAACAATTTCTGTTCCTCTATCATACTTCTAAAAAATCTTATGACTTTTTTTTGGTTTCTTTTGAGCATCTCAGAAAATTTGTATACCTCATCAAATTCAAAAAGAATGTTTCGCTTCAACTATTACTACGTTGAACTTATTGTTAGTGTACATGCAATTGCTTAACATGAAAATAAAGATCGAGTATGTGATTTTTATGTTATTTTTTGAATACTATGCAATGTGGCGTGATAATCTTTTCAATAATATGCATCATATAGGCAATATTGTAGATACGTTATCCTCATAATAAATGTACAAGTAGAGAACATTGAATCGTAAGAAAATTTGTTACACGAGTACCCACCGCTGCAATGCGCGGGTACCCGGCTAGTTTGGTTATAAACTTAAAACATAGGTTTTTGAATATTGGAGCTTTCTAGTAACTCATCTCCTGAAAAGGATGAGTATAGTAATATCATGGTTTGCTTTTTATGAATCACAATGGGTATAGGTATCGGTATAAGATGGAATGATAACGAATATATCATTCTGATACATGTTGTTTGGATTGATTCATAGTATATGGGTCATTTTTTACCCAACAGTACCTTCATTTTGATTACCAAATTAATTCTCAAAATAGAGAAAAAAAAAGAAGATAGAAAAAAAGGCTTTTCAAATTTTCACATCAGTTTCATCCTCTCAATCTGATAATGACAGTATACGTCATCTTCATCCTTGCCTCAAGCAAATTCAAAAAAGTTTCAAGGTTTGTCAAAAAAAAAAGTAAATCAACAATCACTTCATTCACATTGAAAATGACACATTTGTCCAGTGTTGTAAATATCGGTCATGGCGGCAGATATATCGGTGATATATCGCTTGGCGGTGGTCCACCGCCACGCCATGGAACATATCGGCCAACTTGGCGTTTTGGTCAAATATCGGTAAAAAATCGGTTGACTTTTGGTATTTTGATTGCTTTTTATTGTGTTTTTATTTTTTTAATGTAAATTTTACAAGATATATAACTAAAACTAATGAATACATTAATAAAATTATAAAAATATATAAGAATTTCAAATTTATATTAAATAAATTTTAAAAATATATAAAGCAATGATAAGAATATATAAAATAATGATTATTTTATAGTACCCGCCGAGAAACCGATATATCGCCGCCAAGACGATATATCGCTTGGCGGTGGTCGACCGCCGAGACCCCGCCGAGCAATATTTACAACCTTGCATTTGTCACATAAATGTCATAGTAGTTTAATGGGAAAAAAAACTTTAAAAAATAGAAAGGAAAATCAATAAGATTTCAGCTTTGAATTGACAGAAAAAAAAGTGGAATGGAGAGCAAAGGTACCTC
Source organism: Glebionis coronaria (assembly GCA_025667525.1). Lineage (NCBI taxonomy): Eukaryota > Viridiplantae > Streptophyta > Magnoliopsida > Asterales > Asteraceae > Glebionis > Glebionis coronaria. The sequence goes on from JANFOE010000193.1 coordinate 4,341,105, forward strand.
CAACATGGGGAATGAGCCTATGGGGTTGTTTGCATCTTTTCATTTCCATTGTGATAGACTAGTGTATACCAAACAAATCTTTAAAAAACTAATTCCATTACTTGTTTCCAGCATGTGTAAACAAACATACCCTAAGTAATTGTGCGTTATAGTTAGGCTATCTGTATGTTTCACTGGATGCATCCTAGGTCAAATGTGTAATTCCATTCGCTAGGATATTTTCTTTTGTAATTGTTGTTGTAGTCTTGTGAATGCATCAACTGTTTCCTTATGTGGTGTCTCTACTTTTTTCAATGGTATTTGATGTGTAACAAAAACATACTATTATGAATATTGTGGTGTTGTGAACTAGCCTATGAATTCTGCCATTGCCATGATGAACCAATCATCTCTAATTGAAGAAGTTATAATCTGGGAAGTATATTTACCCTTGTGTTCAAATATATTTTCATGCGTGATAACAATATAACCTTGAAACATGAACTAATTTTGTTTCTAGCTAAAATTTTGATCAGACCTCGTGAAAAGTAGTAAAACCAAATAACTTTGCATAAAATGGTAATTATTTATCTTTACTAATAAGTTAAAGGATCTTTTGCTGTATTCATCATGGTTATAAATGCAATCTTGTGGACTTTGTTTGTAGCTAGTAGACACATAACCAGTAATCTATGTTCATGAATACGTGCAATGCTGCAAACAGGAATAGCATAAGAATCAGGCATGTCACATTACAGATATAAATAGTGTATAAGGTGAACTACACCATGTTTTGGAACATATGTTTAATCGTCATTGCGGGATAAAATTGCTTAATTGGCTTTATATTGTGATAATATGATTTACTTCAAATTTTGTACTTAAAATGTTGCTTAATACTTACTCCTTGCAACACCTTTTGTTAGATTGTGAGGGTATCTGATACGAACCATGATCCCACATCGGCATGTATGGGAATGGTTGATGGCCTATGGAGTGGTGGCTTGGACCCAAAGGGGTGCCAACCATGACCAACACAGCCGTGACCAACGAGGACGTTGGTTCTTCAAAGGGTGGGGTAATGTTATGATCCCACATCGGCCATGTATGGGAATGGTTGATGGTTTATAATGTCCAGGTGTCCCCTCCTCAAACAAGCTAGCTTTTTGAGTGAGTTCTACACTTGGGACTTATGAACCAATTACGAGCCTAGTATGAGATAGATTCGTATGGGTTGGTCGATTGTTTATAAAGCCTAGGTGTCCCCTCCTCAAAAAAGCTAGCTTGTTTGAGGAGGGGACACCTACGCTTTATAAACAATCGACCAATCCCATACTTAGCCGATGTGGGATCATAACACTATCCCACCCTTTGAAGAACCAACGTCCTCGTTGGTCACGGCTATGTTGGTCACGGTTGGCGCCCCCTTTGGGTCCAAGCCACCACTCCGAGTGTTGGAACCTCGAAAGGTAGGGCTAGCTCTGATACAAATTGATACGAACCTATCCTATACTAGGCTCGTAATCGGTTCATAAGTCCCAAGTGTAGAACTCACTCAAAAAGCTAGCTTGTTTGTGGAGGGGACACCTAGGCTTTATAAACAATCGACCAATCCCATACTTAGCCGATGTGGGATCATAACAGTATCGCTATACCCTTGTGTCACGCGTCTACATGTTGACCCGTTTATATAGAATATAGTGATAATTGGGAAGTTCCTCAAAGTCGACCTTCTAAATTGTCGTATTCAAAGATTTAAATTATTAGTATTGTTCTTGTAAATATAATTAACGAACTAGTTATTCATACCCTTTCTATAAATATCGGATCAGGTGTTTGGTAGGTCAACCCAACCTTTGTTACAAAATGTACTAAAGATTCACTGTTGAAACCCAAACCTGTTTTTGGATTTGTATTTTGAGGGAGTTATTATCTTGTTATATGTGTTGCGCAAACCATTCAAAAAAAGTTATTATCTGCGTTTTTGTGAAGAGAATGAAAAAAAAGGTCTGAGACTTGGTTTCTGAATATTCTGTTTTGCAAAATCGAATCCCAAATATCATCGAGCTCATTACACAGCCAAGTTTAATCAGAAAGCAGTTCTGCTCTGTTAACAGTGTTATCTTTTTTAATGGTTCTTATGGAATGACCTATGTTCAGGTTGCATCACCACAAAGGAGCTCGGGACTGTGATGAGATCCTTAGGTCAGAATCCCACAGAAGCTGAACTTCAGGACATGATTAACGAAGTTGATGCTGATGGCAATGGAACTATTGATTTCCCTGAGTTTTTAAATCTTATGGCCAGGAAGATGAAAGATACTGATTCAGAGGAAGAACTTAAGGAAGCATTCAGAGTTTTTGACAAGGACCAAAATGGCTTCATTTCTGCTGCTGAATTGCGTCATGTTATGACAAATCTTGGTGAAAAGCTCACTGATGAAGAAGTTGATGAGATGATCCGAGAGGCTGATGTTGATGGTGATGGCCAAATCAACTATGAGGAGTTCGTTAAGGTTATGATGGCCAAGTAATAACCTAGGCTATAACCCTATCTGTTCTCTTATTAGTATTATTTCGAAAGACAAAAAGGGTTATTTAATCGTGTCTTGGTTTGTGACAAAAAAGGATGGTGTTATTCTAGTGGTGGCCATGGAACCCTTGTCATATGTTTAATTATGTATCTTTTGAGTTTTGACAATTTTATTGGCTCTTTCTTCTCTTGTCTCTTTGATATGCTTAAAAATGGTTCTTGAACTTCTGGTAAGAGTGTTGGTCATTTGTTTCATTTCTAGTCATAATTTTTACTACATTTTTTACTGCGTTTGATGACACAATTTGGGGGATATATGGTTCACAATGTTTCTGCAAGTAAGAGTACCAAGTAAACATCTAAAATACAGCAAGAGTAAGAATCCCCATAAAGCAGAATACAAAATGGCAGTGTTGTAGTTTCTCTTTGCACCAACCTGTGTGATAGAAAAAGTATAGGCCTGGAGCAGAACTGTTATTTCGAAGATGAGATGATTCAGCGAACACGTTGTTGAAAGTAGGCTTCTTGCTGACACTACTATGTATGGACACAGGGTAGAAACCAAACTGAACTGCAACAACTGAACTGCAATTCAACGCGTGCAGTCAGTCATTTTTTTGTGAACACGAAATTCAAGGTGTGCAAAAGACTTGAAATAAGTCGATAATGAAGGCGTAAACAAAGTTGACGTTCTCGATCTCAAAAGGTTATTCGGATCAATACATGACCATTTTGAAACTTTCATGACGTTGTCATACTCTTAGCAATTGATGTATCACAAAACTACAGAGTAATAACTAAAATGCGTAATCTTTATGCTAATTAAAAGATTGAGACCTTCAAAGGGTCAACCTAGACGAAAGTGTTTGGGAGGCTTCATAAGAGATTTCGAGCTTTGTTGTAATTCTGAATCATAAAAGAGTAATGGTTTATCCGGTTTAGCAGAGAAGTGTTGATTCTTGTTTTGTGACAAAAGGATGTGTGATTATCGTTATGAAAATGCAACTTTGATTCTTGCCGTTCAAAAAAAAAAAGAAAAAGAAAGTGTCTATACCAGCCTCTCTTGAAAATAACTTTAATATATGTTGGGTGTAACATACCCGGTTTGAAGTGTGCGTAAAATTGGTCGTTGAATAGAGATACCATGTTTAAAAAGCAATGTTTTAGAATTCGAGTTGACTTGGCCGGTTCATCGTGAACCGTTCAAGTGATCAGGAGACGATTTTGAGCGAAAATCATCGGCTAAACCGTGATCCGATAGCAAAACTGGGCATATTAAAATACCGGTTTTGAATTCATCGTAAAAAAAGTAAAAAGAAAATGTTTGTTTTGTTTACTTACTTTTTGTTTTTATCTGGATTGACATTGAAATAGAAAGGAAAAAGTCAAATATAGTTTGATTCACTAGAAACCCTTATGCAACTACCAACAAAACAAATGACTCAACTCATAATAATAATAATATCCTCCTGCCCATAAGCAACGACAAACAAACAAACAAACCCCATCATCATCATCTTCCACATATAAGGTTAATGGAGTTATCATCAAGTTTCATTTCTCAGATCACTCCACCAACTTTGTTCAACAATGTAAGCATCCAATTTTTACCCTATTCTACTGCAACATTTTATAGTCTTAATCATAACTTTGTACTAGTTACATATGTTACTACTGTGTTAAGATATGGACTAGTTATAGTTTTTGATTATTGTATTGGGTTTGACATTATATATGATGCAAACTTATTACAGGATTTTATTAACTTTCATGCCGGATTGATCCGCTTTTGGATCTGGTATTTCTAATACATTTAGGGGTGTACATCTGAGTTAGAGACTTGCCCATTGTTAAATGTCAGTTTCTGATATTCAAACTAAAATTCTTGTTATTTATTTGTGTTTTAGATCTTATGCTTTCGTATATGTTGGTGAGATAACATAAAGCTTATAGAAGTTTTGCCATTTTCTAATGTCTGTTCCTATATTTCAAACATTAAATATAGGGAGTAGAACGGAAAGGAAAATGATTGGTTGACTAAAAATATGAAGTTATTGCCGCGTGAAGAAGTGGGTCCCTGTCCTGTTACCAACACGTGGTTGACACATAGGTTTAGGCATACCAGTTAGGCATGCCAATCAATGCTCACACGGAAATATGTTTGATGCTGTAGAAAATCGAGTTGCTTTAGAAGCATTGCATAAGCTCGTACAAAAGTAGCTGTGTTCAAGCTTAAGACTTTGTCAACTATTATCTTCGCCTCTTCGGTAGAGTATTTAGTTTTGCCCTTAAAGCATTTGGAATTTTGGAAGTAGTTATGGCTTATGACTTATTTGTCTGCAAGCAGATCAATTGACTTTGTAATTGCTGCTATTCTGAAAGCAGCATATAACTGTGGTCTCCGAAATTAGAATTCACGTTACTCGGACTGTTTTGGTACATTTTTGGAGGATTGGTTAATCGACTATCTGTGGAACAGTGGATTAATTTAAAATTGCTTGTATTCTTTTCCTACTAGTTGAATACTTATGGAGTATTCTTAGTTTGATATCAAATTTTACAATCTTTCATAATTAGAAACTTATCTTTAGGTGACCATTATCATAGAAAGACAGCTGTAGGTTCTTAAATTCAAAGGTTATTAGACCTTGAGCTCACTGACATCGGAGCCTAACAATCTAACATAAATTTTTGGTATACATGTGTCATATTTTTGTTATGTTAGATAATAGTCTACTGACCTATCTTCCAAAAGTTATTACTATCTATTAAGTACTTGACCAGCTAATAAAATACTTAACATTCACCCTCTCAGCTATGGAAAAGATAGAATCAAGCCTTCAACCAATGTCTTCAAACACACTGGCTTTTAAACATATCATGGTTATGACCTTGTTTTTGTAGTGAAATAGATGCAAGTATATTAATAAAAGTGGTAGGGATTTTATGAAACATGGTTAGGTTTGGTGCACTATTACATGATCATAATTTGTAATGTGCTATCATGTGAGCTTTGTTATAGGTAGCTACAGGTTGATATGTGCCTATTTTTACGCACGGTAAGTTTATAATCAATTTCTATTTCAACATTTATCTCATGCTTTCCTTTCATAATGTCAGGGGAACCGGTTTAATCACAAGGATCTTACTAGCATGCCATGTTCTTGTGTTAGCGGCTTTGGGGAGAAAGATAATCTTTCATCCCATTCTCGGAAGCAACAAAAATTGGTTGCCATCTGCAACTATAGAAGACAAATGGATGTCAAACATTTTTCTGGTTTACATATGAACAAGCAAAGAGGAATCCTTAGTAAGTGTTCTTCGCTTGACCTTTTAGAGTAACTTTGCATCTAGCATAATTAGTGGGTTTGCATTTATTTTTCTTTGAAGCTCTCTATCATTTACATGTATAGCACTAACTGTTTTTATTCCTATATACCTTGCTTGACCTTTTGAAGAAATTATTTTGAAGGATATTTGCTATGCTTTGGTTTGCTATATGATTTTTACTACCGTCTCTAGGGTCCCGAAATTAATAGAATATCAATTCATGCTAGAAACTTCAAGAACTATCAGAAGAGACAAAACCATTAAATATTGTCACTATTATGAAGAGTAAAATCCTGTGTGGGGTCTTTGTGTATGAAAATTTAATTTTAGCAAAGATTAAAGAAACTCTGTGAGACCTTCTATAACTCTTACCTTTCATCTTTAATCACAATAAATAAAGATCGCAAAATGTGAAGTGGGTAACGGGTCAAATAAGCACATTTTTAAGAACGATAAAATGGGTAGCAAGTCAAAGGACTTGGATCAGGCAGTTAGGCTTAATTGACCATTGAATCCAAGGACATAGCAACCAGTGACAATATAGTTGTAGCCTTGTAGGAGGAATGTATGTCGCTTTGGTCTATGGCTTAGGTACTGGGGCGGTAAGGGTTAGGGTAGCGCAATCGATGTATCAAATGTGCATTTCGATCAAAATATCCAACCAAATGGATTGTATTCCCATCAAACTTTAAACAAATTGATCGGAGATCGGTCCTTTTCAGTTCTAGTGTTTAGAACTAAAAATTTAGACCCACTAATTTTGTCCCCAAACCTCACTTCCTGCGCACCATATCATACTCTCCTGTCGCCTCACCCTACGTCCCTACCATTTTCAACCCATCTACCAACCCGCACACTGATACATTTTGGATTTGTCGAATCATATAGTATAAGGATTAAATAGGTTGAGATATGGTGTGTTTCCATGCATAGTGCAGGATTTGTGGTTTGAGACTCAAAGCTCGTGTAAGTATTTGGTGTAAGTATTTGATTTGCGGCGTAAAGTGTACGGTCAAGGGTTTAATATGTAAGGCGCATATTATATTGTTTAGAATTTAGGGTTTTGTTATTGGGTTTAGGTTATGGGGTATATCATTTAGGGACTAGGGTATTATCCATATGTTTTATGCACACACACATGCATGGGTGATATGTTATTATGTTAATCTCAAATTTCATTTGCATTTCGAATCCTTCTCTGACCAACCATAGAATGAATGCATGTCGTGGAATGTATTTGCTATTCTTTTGTTCCTTAGTTTATATCACAAGCCCCTTCTTGCCTCTTCATCGTGTGGTAGTTTTTGTCTACCGTAATAGGGGATGGCCAATTATGCATTACCAATATGCAGTAGTTGCAGAAAATTATTGCAGGTGGGAGGGGCTAGAAGGGGGGTTTATGAGACACCAAATAGGCTATGAGTAGTAGCCAAGACATTCCACAAAAGACATGCATTTTATGGCTGGCTGTGACCGATTAATTTGAAACGCTAAGACAAAGTCGGTATATTGCCACCTTAGCACATGTTGGTAAAATACAAATGGTCTTGCATAATATGGTATGATGTTGGTGGAGGCTCACAGGTGAAGAGATAAATGAAATGAATTTGGGGTGTCATTAGAGGGTCTTTGCTAGCTTCATCAGTCAACTATACGTGCTCTAAAACAGTTTTTTTGGGAGTGCTACATCATTTTACATATGCCGTGATTTGAGCTTCTTACTTGGTAAGATAACCAAGTGACCATAATACTGGAGTAACATGCCGGATAAGAATTAATCCCTCTTTCTCTAGATAATGCAATGCATCCTATGGATTTGGTATCTACTTGTTTCTTATAGTATAGTTTATAGCATGTTCTAACGTGTAAGTATAAAATTGGAATCTGAGCGTGTATTGGTCTAGATATAATATTAAAGGAATGACGTTGTTGCTTCCCTTTTGAGACTTCTCCATTGAATTGAATCTCTCTGTTTATCTGTTAGTAGATTTTTTTGATCAGGTATACCATAGACCCTATGACCTGTACCCTATACTTAAATCTTTATTTTGTAAACCCTATTCCAAATTCCCGTTCGAAAACTCCATATACGCTGCACCTCCTCCATGAACCCTCTATCCTATCCTGTAAACACGATTTTAGACTAACTATAGTGCGTTAAAATTGCCATTTGCCAAACAAATGAGTTTCCATTGGATTGGATGAAAAGATACTTTTAGATGGCTGATATGCCCTTGCCATCAACATCAGAACTCCTGTAAGGATCAACTTGCCAACGCCATTTGATGTTTGATTATGCAATTTGTCTAGTGTTAATGCTAACCATGTGCATACGGATACATTATCTATTTTAGTTTTGGTTGCTTTTAGATAATATCAGTTTCTTGGCAGCGCCCAAACTGCAGCCTTTGTAATGCCGCATCAAGCATACTACGAAGGAACAGGGAGGGTGTTTGGATGTGCATTACGACTGATTTTGAAATTCTAAATAGATACAGAATCTAATATTTAGTTTGATTAAAAATGTTACAGAGTATAGTGTTTACTTTACCCTTTGAGAATCAGTTTTTGGTGCAATTTTGGTTGAAGCTTGTACCAAACTTATTTCTAAAAACAGATTGTTTATACATTAGTTTTAGTGACTTTAAGTTGCAATAATAATATTATCAGTCACACACCACAAATCCAATATGTCTAAGTTCGTACTTGTTCAGTGCAGTACCTTTCAGACACACATCTTCGTGTTCTCCAAAACCATGCCAAGTCAAAAGAGAAGATTCAGAAGGAACAGTAAGCAGTGAAAGTATCACATTCGATGAACAAACCTTAGAACAGGAACTACAACTTGCCATTCAAGAGGAAAACTACACTCAAGCAGCCAAAATCAGGGATAGCCTCAAAATGCTTCACGATGATAGTAAAGCTGCAGTTTTAGCAGCAAATTCTCGGTTTTACAACTCATTTAGGAACGGCGATTTAGCTGCTATGCAAGAACTATGGTCAAAAAGTGAAAATGTGTGTGTTGTGCATCCAGGTGTCAGTGGCATATCGGGATATGAACTTGTAATGGGAAGCTGGGAATTTGTTTGGGCTGATTATGACTTTCCACTTTCTATCGAAGTGAAGGATGTTCAAGTTTATGTTAAAGGCGATATGGGGTACGTCACGTGTGTTGAAATGGTGAGGACAACTGGTAAAAGCTGGGGACGACAGTTTGCGACTAATGTTTTTGAGAAGATTAATGGTCGATGGTTTATCTGTGTTCATCATGCTTCTTTTGTCGATTTGTGAAGTTAGACAGTTTCAAGATAATTGACAACATTGTAGTTAGCAATAAGTTGTTTAGACACTAGTAAATTATGTGAGGGTTTGATGTAGAATCTCTATGCATTTTTGTTTTATTTTTCATACCGAATATGGAGAAATTTGTGTGCTGCAAAGATTCAAGTAATGTAAAACCAGGTAAAACAATGATAGGTGTTTGTTTGTGTTTCTTGTTCTATGATAGTGTTACAAACTCGACTTAAGTTTCAGAATGTGTTTAAACAGTTCATTTTGCAAAACTTGTTTGTTGACCTTAAATTACAACCCAAAACAGTTCAGTGAAGGATATACTCATTTGAATGAAAAACGTTTAAGTTTAACAGCTATTTTGGAAAGGATTATGTATCAGGAGCTAAATTCTTGGGAAAATTTGTAAGCTAAATTCTTGCGAAAATTTGTAAAATTTTAAGAGCTCAGAGTACGGTAACTTACGGTTCAAGAGTACGGTAACTTACAGTTCAAGCCATGGACAAAACATGAGCTCCACAGCGCCACACATCGTTCTGAGGCTCGTGTTTTGGGGCGTTGCGCCGTATTTGCCAGTCGAAATGATGGCCATAACACGAGACCTACGACGCGAGACACGCGTTACGGCCTCACGCTTCCATATTCATTATTTTATAAGATTCTTTTTGAAAGCGGGGTTACTATAAGACCGAGAGTAATCCGACCAAACAATGTGATCGAAAAGCGGGTTTTTCGCGTTGTGATGGGTTTTGATGTTATGGGTAAAAATCTGATGTGACATCCACTTTCACGAGCCTACAACACGTACCCCGTGCTTTAATAATAAATCTAACTTTAACATAAAATAATAAAACGTACAAAATTAGTGTAGGAGAATATAATGTTTATTATTGTATTTGATCGTGAATAATGAAAGATTGTGTCCCGTATATATACAAATATAACCCAAGATGGGCCAGGCCTATAAACCACTTACAAACCGACTAACACTCCCCCGCAGTTGGAGCGGGAGTACAACGAACACTCAAACTGTCACGAAACTCATCAAACAATGCCGAAGGTAAACCCTTAGTAAAGATATCCGCATACTGAAATCGAGACGGCACATGTAAAACGCGAACCTGCCCAGTAGCAACCGAATCCCGAACAAAATGAATATCAATCTCGATGTGCTTCGTACGCTGATGTTGAACCGGATTAGAAGACAAGTAGACAACACTCACATTATCACAATACACAATAGTGGCAGAAGACAAAGGAGTATGAAGCTCACGAAGTAAATTCCGGATCCAAGATGTCTCAGCAACACCATTGGCAACACCACGATACTCTGCCTCAACACTGGAACGAGAAAGCGTTGGTTGACGCTTAGGACCAAGAGAGTAAGTTATTGCCAAGAAAAACACAATACCCCGAAGTAGACCGTCGCGTAGTCGGACAACCAGCCCAATCAGCATCCGAATAAGCAACCAAGGCATCAGTAGTAGCAGAAAACAGTTGTAAACCGTAGTCCAAAGTCCCCTGAACATACCGTAAAATCCGTTTGAGAGAAGAAAAGTGAGGCTCCCGTGGATCATGCATATAAAGACAAACCTGCTGCACAGCATACATAATGTCAGGGCGAGTGAATGTGAGATACTGAAGACAACCTGCTAAGCTCCGGTATAAGGTAGGATCAACAACTGGAATACCACCATCCCCTAACTTGGACTCAGTATCAACAGGAGTCCGAGTGAGATTACAACCAACCATACGAGCACGCTCTAAAATCTCCATAGCATATTTACGCTGGGACAAAAACATGCCAGAAGAGTCCCGCGTAACAGAAATACCCAAAAAATAATTAAGTGCACCCAAATCTGTCATAGAGAACTCGCGATGAAGATAAGCGATAATCTGCTGGAGTAAGCGATCAGATGAAGCAGTGAGAACAATGTCATCCACATAGAGTAATAAAAACGCCGTATCAGCACCCTTTCTATAAATAAATAAATAGGAGTCACACCGACTAGCAGTAAACCCAACAATAGTAATGTAAGAAGCAAACCGCTGAAACCAAGCACGTGGTGCCTGCTTAAGACCATAAAGAGAACGCTGCAACAAACAAACATAATCCGGATGCTCGATATCTCGAAAACCAGGAGGCTGATGCATATAAACAGTCTCAGCTAAGTCACCATGTAAAAAAGCATTCTTAACATCAAGCTGATGAACAGGCCAATGTCGAGAAAGAGTTAGACTAAGAACAGTGTGAATAGTGCCTGGCTTAACCACCGGACTAAAAGTCTCATCAACATCAACACCCTCAACCTGCGTGCTACCATTGGCAACAAGACGTGCCTTATACCGACTAAGAATTCCATCCGCCAAAAACTTATGACGAAATAACCACATACAACGAACAATATTAGCACCCTCCGGGCGAGGTACACAAGTCCAAGTTTTATTTTTAATAAGTGCATTATACTCGTCAAACATAGCATTAAGCCAGTGGGGATCATCAAACGCTTCTTTATAAGACCGAGGTAAGGGAGAGATAGTAGAAACATGACCAGCATAACGAGGATTAGGACAAGTAATCCCGACACGAGAACGTGTGACCATGGGATGAACATACACGGTATCGGTGGAGGGAGCAAGTGGCGTAGGTGATGCAACATCAGGTATAGGTGGTGGTACAGACGAAGGTGAAATGGGTATAGGAGTCGTATGTGGTGAAATCGGTGTAGGAGGGGGGAGGGGGGACACGTCAACTGTTGGAGAAACAGACACATCAACTGCTGGAGGAACAGGCACAGGAACTGACAAAATGGGAGTGGTGCGTATAATTGTGGAAATAAGGTTATCGGAATCATCCAAAAAATCATAGGAAGGCGATGTAGTGGACTTGGTGGAGTGAAACGGAAACACTATTTCATCGAAGGTGACATGACGAGAGATTATAATTTTATTGGTGTTTAGATCAAGGCAACGATAGCCAAAGTGATTAGCAGCATGCCCTAGAAAAATGGAAGGTGTGGCACGTGGTCCAAGTTTATGGTTGGTATCGATATGTGGGTAACAAAGGCATCCGAAAACACAAAGAATACTATAATCCGGTTGTGCACCAAACAGGCGAGTAAAGGGTATCTCATTATTAATGGCTCGGGAAGGTAAAATATTCAATAAGTAAACTGCCATATTAAGTGCCTCGGTCCAGTAATTGGGTGGTAAATGTGCTTGAAATAATAACGTACGAATGAGATTATTAATTGTACGGATCATACGTTCTGATTTGCCATTTTGTTGCGAGGTGCGGGGGCAAGAAAATCGAAATTGGATGCCATTATCTGTAAAGAGTTTATGAAACGCATGATTATCAAATTCACCACCATGATCACACTGAAAAGACTTAATTTCACATTTAAACCGAGTACGGACATAATTACGAAATAACATAAACTTGGACAAAACATCAGATTATTCATTAAGGGATAAACCCAAACATAATGAGAATAATGATCTAGAAACAAAACATAATACTTGAAACCAGAAAGACTCGGAATTGAAGAGGTCCACAAGTCTGAGTGAACAATGTCAAAACAAGAAGTAACGGAAGTAGACAAACTAGCAAACGGAAGCTTCACGTGTTTACCAAGCTGACAAGCATGACAAAGAACGGGAAGTTTCTCTTTATTACACGAAATAGACTCACTAGAAACTAGACGACGTAACACTTCACTTCCTGGATGTCCAAGTCGTTGATGGCACATATACTGATTGGTAAGAAAAGCATGCAGGATAGTGGAGGGCTTCGTAACAGGATAGAGATCACCCGTGCTATCACATCGGAGGAGTACCCGTCGAGTTATGAAGTCCTTCACAGAAAAACCAAAAGAGTCAAACTCAATAGTACAAGAATTATCACGCAAAAACTGACGAACAAAAATTAAGTTTTTGACAATAGCCGGAGTGATTAAGACATTATTTAAACGAAGTGGACGGAAATAAGTAGACAAAACGCTATGACCAGAGTTAGTAACGTGAATAAAACGCCCGTCACCAACAGCAACAGACGGGTAAATGCACATATTAAGAATATCACTAAGACAGTGTACAGAACCATTAAGATGAGAACTCACACCTGTATCCATGTTCCAATTTCCGGAGGCCGGATCCTGCAGAGTAGTGGTATTGAAGGCATTCGGCAAAAGTGTAGCTTGACCTGAAACTGTTGAACCGGACGCAAGCAATTGACTCGGATGAAAAGGCACAGTAGGAGACTGCCCTAACGGAACCGAACCAGGCGAAGGACCCCCTACTGCTGCTGGACCCCTGTCGAGTATTGAACTAGAACCTGTGAAAGGCCAGGTACAAGGTGAACTCCCTGTGGTAGAACAGAATGGGTCTGAACTCCCTGTGATGGACCAAACTGTTGCTGAACCCCTTGTTGTGAATAATAGACCCCCTGTTATGGTACAAACTGTTGTTGAACCCCCTGTTGGGATGAACCTGCTGGATACAGAATCCCTTGTGAAAATAACCTAGCCATGCCCATATTCGACCCTCCAAAAGAACTAGGACAGAACTGAGAACTTACATAGTTTGGTTGCACAGGTATTGGAGGCGAAATACTTTGAAACCCAGGAGGTATAGAAACTGTATAAGCGACGGGAGTAGTGGGGGTATTAGTACTTAACCCAAACTTAGCCATAAAGGAATGTAACATATCTAAGTCCGAGCGTGTCACACTCGACACAGCTGTCGCTGAACCCGAGGTACGAGGGAGCAAAGTAGACTTTCCGTGAACACCATTTTGGAGGTACCGACAAGCCTCTCCAAACCGACAAGGACCCTTAGCAAAACTCCAACATGGGCGGTTTACTTTCTCCAAAGAAGGACCACGACTAACACTAGAATTTGATTTAGCCATTAAAACCATAGGAGAAGCGGATGTAGCATCAACAAGAGGGGTTTGAACCCTCGACTTCAGGCGCATCTCATGAGTAGTCAACAACGATCTAACAGTTTTGAGATCTGGAAAAGGTTCTCGACTAACGATAATAGTAGAGATAGTTTCATAGGTTGAAGGTAATCCTTCAAGCGCGAAGGTAACAATATCATCGTTGCTAAGAGGAGAACCAAGACCTATAAGAACCGAAACAATAGACTCTATCTTTTGAAAATACCCGTCAATAGATAAATCCCCAAGCTTCAAGTTGCGTAGTTCAGCTTTCAAAGCCATAGCACGCGGGCACTTGTTGTCTTGAAAAATAGCTGCAAGATGTGTCCATGCATCCTTAGCAGTAGTAGGGTTAAGATCGACCAAGCGTTTCCTTAGTGATGGAGCGAGCGTGGAGAACAACCAAGACCGAATGATAAAATCAATCTTGGTCCATTCCGCATCCTTAGGTGGTGTTTCCGGAGGAGTCGTAGAAGATGACGAGACCACCGGATCAATAAGGTGATCCAAAATTCCATAACCATGACATAAGTGGGAAAAGTAATACACCCACGAAGAATAATTCATCGCATCTACATCGAGTTTTTCAGGAACAAAAGTGGTTAAATGATTCATAGCCATGAGTTTGTCGGATAGAGTAAGGGCTGGTGGCGGGTGGGTTGGCGTTTGTCATGGTTTAGGGTTTGTAGCTTTAGGGTTTGTAAGATTGAGGGTTTGTAAACTGGAGAGACAGCGTGGGAGAGAGCAAATCAAACACTGACCGAATCTTCAATTGTTAATAACATTGGCTAAACTTAGCCAATAATCGTCAACTAAACTTAGTCGAAAACACCACCGAGAAACAATCGGTATACGAGTACGTGGCTAAACTTAGCCTGCGACTAAACTTAGTCTACGACTAAACTTAGTCGGAAAACTATAAATAAACAGTAACTGAGAACTAAAAAAACAAATTGCAAATCTGCGGAAACCTGTTGGTTTAGGATCGAGGAAGCGTATTGGCTGATACCATGTAGGAGAATATAATGTTTATTATTGTATTTGATCGTGAATAATGAAAGATTGTGTCCCGTATATATACAAATTTAACCCAAGATGGGCCAGGCCTATAAACCACTTACAAACCGACTAACAATTAGTTCATTTATCAAAAGAATGTTGCACTTGCTTAGATATTTGTGTAGTTTTAATATGTTTAAATTTAGCTTTATTTTTGTTGTTTTAAAATTTTTGCAATCAATTATGCGTAATTGATATGAAAGTACACACAAATAAAAAGATAAACTAATATTAATAAATTGAAAGTTTAAAAAGATTTTTTTTATATATTTCGTCTTTATGGTTTACACGAAATAAAAAGTTATTTTTTAATTAAAAGTGTATACACTATTCATCCCTAATTATGTTTGACGGTCTCTTTTTAAAATAGAGACCAACTGTATAATTAATTTGCTTGAAACTTGTAACACACGGATAATTTTTATTTTTCAAAATATGAACTAATTTCAGTTATGAACTAAATTTATTATTTTGTGTAAATCAAGAAGAAAATGTAAGAATTAATTGGGCCGGATACATAAACCCATTTTAAAAACTAGCCATTTGCGTAACACACTTATGTTACCCAAACATTTTTACACCTTTTCCAATTGTGAACCTTTTTATAAAAAGTGCGAACGAGATTTGCACACTTCAATTAGTTATTTGCACACTCAAATTATATGTGTTGTGACAATTATACTCTTAATAATTGTATATTTCATTAAGTGATGTAAGGGTATAAATAACAAAACACCCAATATTTTAAGTGTGCAAATAACTTTTGAGAGTGCAAATTATTAGCCTGTGCGAACCCCTGAATGAACCTTTCTACTAATTTAGAACCCTTATATTTAAAGCTTCACCCTTCCCACCTTTTCATCGTACTTTCTACGGGGTACTTTACTCACCAGTCACCACAAAACGAAAGTTTTATTTAGATCACCAATGGCGGATGTCAATGGTTAGGTTAAAATTTTGTATATTCGAGGGTGATTTGGGATGTTCAATGGTTGATAATCATGCTGATGATGATGTGACTTTTTGTTTGTCAATGGTAGAAACAGTGATGTTCAAAATAGTTCATATGACGTCTTCGATGAATTGTCAAGAGTTAAAATTTTGTACACAAGAAGGCTCGGTTCGAGATTATTATCATGTATTGGTCCCTTTTCGCGAGTTGAGTGTATTGGGTTGCTCTTGACGAATTTTGTGGTTATTGATAATTTTGCTAAGGGCTAATAATTGTACACCTGTTTGAAGATTTGCCCCAAAATAAAAACATTTGGCGAAAAGCCCCAAAACCACCTTTCTTGCTTCAATTTTTGTCTAAGTCGCATGGGGTGATTTCACAATTGTTTTTCTTTTTGGGCAATTCATGGAGCAAGTCTTCACAATTGGGACACTTTTCTAATTAGCCCTTTTGCTAATCAAGATGATGAGATTAAAAAAAGAAGAATAAAAGAACGGGTTTGAGTATTTTGGTTCGTCATTTGTGATGGAAAAAGTGAAGATCTTAATTGCTAGATGAAAATAGTGAAGGTTTTAAGAAAACCGTTCGCTGGAGTTTGTGAAGTTGGTGGAAGTTGATAGTGATGCAAATAAAACATTCAACTCCAATCAGGAGAGAAAGTTCAGTGTTGGTTTGAAAAAAGGAAATCAGTGTGGTGGTGCTACTTTAGTGACAACTACTGCAATATCAGGAGATGACATATTGGAAATTCAAGAGAAAACAAAATATTAAGGAAAGAAGTGGTTTAAGCAACTTCATTTTTTGGTAATTCAGTAATAATGATTTTGTTGTTTGTGATTACTTTTTTGAGAGAAAGAAGACTGCCATGTGGTGGGATAAACAAAAATGAAACAAGACTTGTCATGGTGGCTAGACAAACAAAAAGGGAATAGTAAGCAATATGAAGTTTTTAAGGAGAATATAGAAGATAATGAGGTTATAGAGTCAAATGATTCAAGCGAAGTATCAGATAACACGCGTGTAGTGATTATGGACGAGAGCGTTTAGTAAAGACCACTTCACCTTAGAAGTCCAGTGAGTTATTTGTTGGTTTTGATGACCAAATGGGTGGGTTTGACTGCTGGAGATATGGAAAAAGTGTTACAGATAGAATAAAGAGAACCCATATCTCTCATATGTGGCGGATAAACCCATAGGTTGAAAAGTTTGTGAAGGAGATAGAGTGAAAAGGAATGGTTTCACTCTCATGACCATAAACCTTGCCATATACACATATTCTACAAATACAATGTTATGGAGGTACATTCTTTTAATTCATATTAGATAGTTTTCTTAATATCCAAATTTATGTGGAACTGTATATAGCTCAGCTCAGCTTTACCTTTCTTTAGTTGTATTTATATTCTACTGTTACTGCAAGAACTGAACAATCTTATCTTGCCGTAACACATAGCCATTTTCTTCTTTTTACAGTGGACGACATAATAAACCAGGTCCCATGGAAATAAATCGAATTTCTAATGGAACATATTTAACCAAAGATAAAAAATAAATAAATTATATATATACTATACCCTCCCAATCAGCAAGCCAGGTGCTATTTGAGCATGTACAATATTTTGACTTTTGACCTTTTTATGTTTTGTCAATATCGGTTTAATGAAGTTATTATCATCTTCAAGATGATTAACTTGAAATATATGAGTCAAATTTTGACTACTTACTACTGCAACACAAATGGAGAATGCTTGCAACAAAGATATTGATGCATTATATTCAAGTGAGTAAAGGCCGTTCTCTAGTGTGGTCAAGCTGAGAGCTTGTTTGTTGTAGTGACTTCCCTGCACGCAAGTAAAATTTACACATTTAAATCATATCAGTTACATAGTCATACTATTATAATGATATCAAGTAAAGCAAACATATGAACACATCAGCCAGCTTTAGTATTATCATATCAGACTAAAGCAACTATGCTTTCTTTTAAAAGATGTCACATTTGGTGTAGTATCATAGATTTACATAAGCTAATCCAGTTGTATGCAGTGCTTGTTATAGGTAGTAAAATGGAGTCGGGATTTCTGAAAAACAAAAATGCCTCAGTTAAAAGGGAGGGAGATTGACCGCAATTTAAGGTGCCTCTTTAATGTCTAAAACTACCTAAATCATTTCTATTTCACACTTTGCTTACCCATTTTGACCCGTTACCAAAACTAACCTAATTTGACCTGTTACCAACCCACACATTTTGCCATCTCTACTCGACATAAAAAGTAAGGCAAGTACCTTGTAGAAAAGGTTCACACTAAATGAGGTAGACGCTTTTGGAATTTCATTAGTCTCATTCTCGTTGGTTAAGACTCGTAATTCACAACCAATGTCCCATCCTCCACAATCACACGCTCCACCTGATCTCCATCTGTTAATCAGTGAAGAGGGTTCCCCGCTGTTTGGTAAGCTATGTCTACCACCAGGAGGAATCACCACCGTGCTCTCTGAGCTCCCCAAGCCTCTATAGTTTTCTTTCGTCTTGTTCTTGACAATAATAGCAGCAAGCTCCTCACTTACCGTACAATCAGGACCGTACAATACTGATTCTCTCACCACAAATAAATCCCTTTCTAACCCACTAAACTCTGCACGATACGAGCTAGAAATCTTCATATGTCCAACGACGTTGTAATCAAAGCCTAGCCCTTTTTCTTTTGCAGCTTGGTTCTTCTGATCACAACTCTTGTTTCTAATCTCGTGTAGAGAATAGAATGTGTAAGTCAAGCTTGTATCATTGTTTCCGGATGGTAATTTTGTCACACCTGCAGCAAGAACACTACTTCTGCTATCTACCACAAGTTTAAAGAACGGGACTTCGTTCTTCAGTGTAAGCTGTAAAAGAGCCCTTGGATTAGATGAGTTCGGTTTCTTGTCATAAAGCGGTGAAGAAATAAGGTTTTTGTTTGATTGGAAAATCTTCTCAGTCAACGACTGTCCTCTATGCTTCAGGAGTGGGCCTAGCAACCGCCTCATAGGGATAGATTTGATTATATTGGTAACATTTGCAATCTTCGAGTTATAATCATGCAAATCATGTGATGATCCGTAAGTTGCGATCCCGGACTTTATAGATTTATATGCTGAGGTTGTCTTGAAGCTTAAACTTTTGGACATTTTCTCAAGATTAAAGCTAAACCTCTTACTGAGAGTTGAATGCCTTCTCCCTTTTACAGAAGGCTGCCCACCTATATCTGGATCACATTTCAAGCAATCGTCACTGTTTGTTGAATTCTCTAAATCTGACTTGTATTGTTGAAACGATCTACGTGTCAATGGAGCATTTGGTATCTCATATGGGCAGTCGGAAGTAGACTTGGTTCTAATATGAAGAGACTGAGAGTGCGGAATATCCATTGAAGAGTTTATATAACTAAAATCTTCCCCAGAAAAAGAATTCCAAAGTCTCCTTTCCTTTATTCGTACCAAATTGCCATCATGTGATGTAGTGAAATCTGAAAGCCGCAGAGGACGAGAGCTACTTGGATGGAAATCCCCAAGAGAAAACAGCACATCTTCATGGCCTCGGAGGCAAAGTTCATCAGAAGTATTCATATTCTCTTCTGATATCCTTTTGGTTGCATTAGAAGGATCCTTCGTTACATCATCCGAAGTTTCTCTTTCGGATGTTGTTATTTGTTCATCTTGGTTGCTGTTACTTTCAGAAGAAAGATCCTCTGAACAAGAAGTTTGTGATCCATCCAACGTGTTCTCGTGAACGGTTTCTAACTGAAATCTGACTGTCTTTCCTCTATGCCTACCACCTGTTGGAAGTCTTTCTCTGCTACGGGAACTATGTTGAAAAATATTTGACGTTTTTTTATCCGACTGAGAGATGCTATTGTTTATGGATGTTTTCATAAGGCCATTTTTGTTGGACTTCCAGTTTTCTAGACGGCTCCAGTCAAGAACACCGAAATTATGAGCCTTGTCTTGGGTACTTGCACTTTCTCCCCCGCAATGGAGGTATTCAGGCAAATTCCTACCATGTTTCACCAGGTCATGGTCTTTATACATCACTCTTTCTAACAAATTTTGTAAAATCCTTTTAAGGGATTATGTTGGAATGCAGGCTCCTCGTCTGCACTTATTCTTCGCCCGTGATCTTTGCTAACATATGACCGGTTCACGTATTAGAAAATTCTATAGAGTCTCTCCGATTTGCTTGCAAAGAATTGCAATTTCCTTGAACCCTTTTGAGAAATTCTGTTCCTTAAGAGTGTGCCGAATTCTTCACTGTATAGTGTGTCATTCATTCATGCTGCCTAGATGGACAATGACAAGAAAGGCTCAGTTTGGCTACGTACGAAATCATAAAGGTTAAACATTGCACACGCACAGAGCTCCATGAGATGATAAAAGAACAAGATAATTAAATGCGGTATGAATCAACTTAGAAACAATCTATTAAACGTTAAACATGTCCAGTTTTCTAGCACCTAAACAACACCAAAACGAATTCAGCTAAGGAAATGTTCATCATCGTTTGGAAGTCCTAATCAAGAGTTAACAATCAAGATTAATTGCAATTTCCGCAACTACGAATGCATTACAAACAAAAATACCTTAAATCCATATTACCATAAACAATTAGATAGCCTAATAAACAAGTCATACTCGCAACATGAATAACAAATGCAAATAACAAAGGTGTAAACAGATTAAAGATAGAGAAAAAGACACTTACGTGAGTACTAATGATCATGAAATGAAATCCAAAAAGAAAGAAAAAAAAGGATATCACGTACGTAATAAAGCAAAATAAGAAAGGAAACCTAGGAAGGTAGCTAGCTAGTTTGATTCCACACGTAAATACATGGTTTTTCTTTCCTTCTTTACTCCATATACATTACATTAACTAAACACTACGAAAGGAATCACTGAAAATGCAAAAATTATAATTAATTTATCTCTTACTCTAGATATAAGCATATATGAGTGGTGGTTTAGATGACTTTTTTCAGCAACTCAAATGATATGATTATGTAAAGCTACAAAGTGTTTTTTCAAACAGTGTAGATGAAAAAAATCCTGTGAAATAATAGAACACCTTGACATGAAGATTTTGGATTTGAAACGAATGGTTAGAGTGCGACATTTGGGAATATTTCATCAACTTGTATGCGAGTTGGGACCATGGGGATGCATATGTACTTATTACCAAAATGCTACCCGATCAAATGTTGGGTTGTTGTTTAGGGGCTGGTAATAGGTTTGTAAATCCATAACTCTTAGTGGGGGATAAAATATGCTTAATTTTATGTATTACCAATAGCTAAATCCATCAGGTCATCAGCCAAACAATTCGTTTCAAATATACTAATTAATACCCGCGCAATGCGGCGGCGGATATCCTATGAATATATTTTGCGACGAGCAAATGTTATTCGCTTAAACATTCTTCTAACAAACATATAAAGAATTTATGTAAAAAGGGCTTTATGCTTTTTTCGGAAACAAAACTAAAATAGCTCGTCAACCTAAAAACAAAGGACTTCCCTCACTACGAAAGGTGTCCCGTGGATGGCGTACTGATATATCTCCTATTCGTTCTGGATCCAGCTGAAAAAGCCCTTTGCTTTATATTAGCGCTAACGCGCCCTTACAATTGAAAAGACATTCTAGCACTCCTTTTATAATATAAGAAATTGCATGGCTTCGGTTGGTCACTTGCGGGAACTCATTAGCAAGCGAACGACATCGCCCTATCTCAACCAGCTCACTACTCACTAAAGTCTTTGTGAACCAAGCTATTTCACTCCTGTGGGATTCAAACCCACCGCATAGGCAGCTTTCGAATAGGCTTTGATTACACCCAGTAAGGATGCGAATTATATCTATTTTTTTTAATGCAATAGAGTAGACTCATAGTGGAATAATTCATGAATTGAATCAAATGGTTTGATTTTAAAGAGTCAGCACGCCCATTCTAGTGCTGAATATCTGTTCTCGTAATCCGTGAACTTCTTTCTCAGTTAGTTCGTGGGATCGGCATATCCTGAATGGCTAGCACCCGTAAGATTTGGGGCAAAAACAGTTGTGACAGATGTGGTGAAAGGTCATTTTTTATTGGCAGGTAATGTGAGCGGATGAGTTGTTCCTGTGTTTGGAGTTATTTATATCCATAATGTTAGAGGAGGAATTAAAGACAAATTAAAAAGATATTTATGATAAGTGTTTTATTTCCTTTGTGTATGAGGGTTGTGTTTATTTCTTGTGTGAGTTGTTATACAATGTTGACTACACATGAATACATTTAAATGGTTGTTGTTACTCACATTTTATTAAATGGGCTTTACAAAATCACTAATGGTATTTATTAGAAAACGTATACACTAAATCTTGAAAAATTTGAAGAATGTATATGATGAACATTGACTAATTGGTTGTATAGTGATTTCCTAATAAAGAAATGTTTAAGGCTTAATTTTTAAGGCTACTATATATAAAAAGGAGGTAACCTTGGGGAAGTATTTTTGAAAAGGTTTCGAGTTCGAGTCTTACCAAAAACCTTCAGGGACCCGAATTAAGAAGCAGGAGTAGGGTTTATCCCCTAAGGAGAAGGTTCGAGGCTTGCATACTGCTTAATTGGATGCCATTGTAACCTCGAATCACTAACTACTAACTCGCCGTTCTATATATATATATATATATATATATATATATATATATATATATATATATATATATATATATATATATATATATATATATATATATATATAGATTTTGGTTAAAATAGTGTTGTATCTTATAATTGTTAAAATAAAAAGTTTCTTATACCATTGGATCTAATATTTTGATTAAGATGACATTACTCTTATTAAAACAAAATCAATAATAAAATTAATTACTCTAGTATAGCACTAAGGCTATTTTGGGTAATCTTATTATTTAATATAGGTTACAAACAAAGAAGCATCCTTTTATTTTTCTGGTATAACTCATTACCTAACATTTTACTGTCACTTTTTTATACCATCTAAAAAACCAACAGTTAACTTCTAGATCTCTAGATCTGCTACTAAGAAAATTCTACTACTAATCTCCATATTTTATTATATACCCTATATCATACGACAACACTAATCAAATACAAACGCTTATAGTTCTTTGGGCAAATGATTTACCTCCTTTTTGTTATTCACCATATACGATAATCTGTTCTAATCCGCCGCTAAAGGTGTACGAAACCGTTCTCTAGATCGTTGTTTACCGTTGCTTACTTTTTCTTTAAGACAATCAATGTGTCAAGGTGTTGCGGTTATTTGCCGTCGATGAACCGTTACTCGCTTTTGTTTTGATGTTCATATATGAGCCTTGCTTGCTATGGGTATTCAAAGATGTATCATTATGTTTTAAATGATTTGTAGATTTATTATCAGATGGGTTTAATAAATTGTGAACGATTTGGATTTTTTTATGTATCAGTTGGGTTTCTTACATGGTAAGGTTTAAAAAAATTATGAGTTGGATGTGATTTATGTATCACGTTGGAGTCTAGTGAATTTGACATCACATACTGAATGATGATGGTGTACGAGTTCTTGGTGTACGGGTTGGTATTGTATGAATAGGTGGTGTATGAGTCGTGTGTGTCGAGGCTCGATTTCATCATGGTGTACGAGTTCTTGGTCTATGACTCGGTGGTTTACAAGTCGTGTGTTACCGCCTCAATATTCAACACAAGAAATTTTGATTGCCGTCTACAAATGTGAAATGAAAGTTGTGATGTATATCATCTTTGTTAGTGTTCAAATGTTTCGTGTGTCAACAAGTTTTGCAGATGTTGACTGAATTTCACACTCAGCCTTTTTATTCTAATAGTTTCTATTTTTTAAACATGGAAGGTGCACGCATTACATTTACGATGTACGAGTTGATTATAAGGTGTAGTACATGGATTATTTGTGTGTACGAGTAGATTTCTATGTACGAGTTGCAATCGCAAACTGCCCGGACAATGTGTACGAGTTGATTATAAGGTGTACATGAATTATAAAGTTTATACGAATTCTTTGTGTGTAGGAGTTACAATCACAGACTCGCGGGGAAAGGTGTGTGCGTAAGAGTTACCCATGGGTTACGAACAAGTATGTGATTATATAAGGTGCATGTACATTTGTTATGTATCAAGACGACGAGTTACAATGGCAGAGTCCCGGGGCATGTGTATTAGTATATTTTTGTGTACGACTTGATTATAAGGTGCACACGAATTATAAGGGGCAATCTATATTAGTATAAATTGATTTTAAGGTGTAACACGAATTATTTGTGTGCACGAGCAGATTTTTTGTTTGAGTAATCATAAAATATGCTTTCTATCTAACGTGAACTACGATTGTGTATCAGTTGATTTTTTAATTTTCATTGATGTCATAGGGTTTTTTATACGCATCACTAAATAAGGTGTAAAGTATATATATTAAAAAAAAGTCAAAAATTTTGCACCAGAAGATTTTTTTAACGTACACCAAGATGATACTATGAAATTAAATGTGGAAGTTAGAATTCTCATTTTATCCTTCACTTTTCAATAATTAATAAAACTACAACTCATTAATACTATCTACTAATTAATCTCATCAAATGTCAATTAATTAATCCAATGGTAAAAATTACTTCTTACTTTAACAATTTTAAAGTACTACACCACATTAACCTAACTCTATATATAGGGAGACGTTAACGTGATATACACTCTTAAAATGGGTTATGGTAGGCATATTTATGGACCATTAGATCAAATCATTAAATATTTTAGATGAAATGTGCCATTTAAGAAGCTAAATTTATAGAATAATAAATAGATAAAATCATAAGGGCATTTTAGTCATTAAATAACCTATTTAATGTATCACCATAATGAATTTGAAAGGTGACGTGTATCATTGATTCTTATTAGCGGAGAATTTTTAAATTTAACAATGAAATTAAATTTATTTTAATATGCACTGGAAATCATATTGAAATTTAGTCTTGCGTACGTTTATTCCGACTACTGTATCATACTTAAAATATATTAAAACAATTTATTTATTAGAATAATTTATCTTGATACACACATGGTTTGTTTTTACAAATAAATAGCTTACTTAAAAATCTTTATACATTAATTATGACACACTAAAATTTTAGTATATTTTAGTGACATTACTAAACTTTAGTAAATTTTTACTAACACACCATGCTTATTAAGCGACATATTAATTTTTTTCTTGATACGTTTTAGTAACACATTAGTTTTTTAAAAGATATTTTAAAATATCAAGTATTTTAATGATACTATATCACTATTACTTGTGAGGCATTAACCTTTTTCACATAATTTTGTGACATACTTTTTGTGACACATTTGTTAAATCTAAGTTTATAACTAAAATAAATAATCATACATGATGGTGTTTTGTACACACTAGTAGCAAATTAAAACAAATTGATTTTTGCAATACTGCATGCATGGCGTCTTATCAAGTAGTCCCTAACAAGTTACAAATATATACTCTTGGATAGCATGTGTAGGAGAAAAAACACCTACAACAAGTGAATTTGTAAAATGTATGAATTTGACATGTATACTAACGAACTAACACACCATGTAACAAGTAATGAAATTGCCACTAGTAGAAGTTCAATAAAAAATGCAAATTGACTAGCTAGATTTTGATACACTACCACTTATTGATACGTACTTACGTAGTACTATATTACTAATACACAAGATCAGATGATACAAATATGTCATCACATAACTAAACAATATCTATGGACACGTGAATTATAAAATAAAAGACTCACAACACATTATAAAAATCAGAGAAACATCCATTAGGATTTGGGAGACTCATATACCACAAACAGAAAATCCATACTCGCCGAATATTTAAAATCAAATTTCAAATGTATCAACCTTATAGTGTATGTGGCAGTTCAACAACGAAGATTACTTATTTAACTGAGAAAATCGATGCACACGATGGTTACGGTTGTTGATACACGATGACAACCGATCACCAGAAGAGGATATTGACCATGAAATCCACCGGCCGTTAAGACGCTACCGAACGTGTATCACCATGGATTTATCAAAAGATTTAACATGGATGTATATCTTGGTGACAGATGGAAAAAGGTCTTGGAAAAAGGAGGTAGATTTTGTTCGCCGTAATGGACATGAATCACTAAAAGATTTAATGTATCATCTTGCTTCTCGGCACAAAGCATCGTGGTTAATATAAATCGAACGACGAAAGAAGAAGAAAAACGTCCGCCAAGGGTGGTAGAAATCGATGGCAGATTTTGTTGTAACAGTATCAACGATAGGTTATGACGAGATCGTTTGGGGCAATTTAATTTCATATTAGACAAAGGTTATATTAAATCAAAGACATGGTTATGTTTTTTTGTGAGAATGGAAGGATTGAAAAAATAGTGGAGCAATGTTGATGAGTACATGACGGTTCAGAAAGAGAAAAGTAATGTAAGTTAAGATGGATATGGGTTAAATACCAAATATATCCTTTTGATTTAATTAGTAATTTTAAATATGTAATTTTAATTTATTATGTTAAATGACACATGTTCTACTCTAATTGGTGCTCATTATAACTTATTTTAAGATGTAACGCATATGAACGCAAATCTATATATATATCTATATATATATATATATATATATATATATAAAGGAGGTAAATGCTTTATAAAGTATATAAATGTTATTTTTAAAACATTAAAATAAAACTATATTATTATATGTATCGTAAAATTAATAAAACACATAAATATTCAGTCAATCTATATGCCCGGATCGACAGATTTGCCTAAGAATCGTCCGAAAACAAAACGGAGAGGACCGATCAAAACCGAGAAAAATGAGTGAAACATATCGGACTCAATCATTTTTTTTGTTTTTTGTGTTATTTTCTTTGTGTCTGAATTTTAATTAAAAAATATTCACAAGTGTAACGCGCGCTAGTTTTAGCTAAACTAGGATTCACATTATATTTAAATATGAATGTGCGACTATCCATCATCCGTTTCCTATTTTCATTGCTGTAATAGTACCTCTTTAACCCTTCAAAATAACACAGCCATTTTAATCGGCATTAGCCATCCCACGCCGGCTCATGGACTGGTGTGGCTTGCCGGTTGATGTCAACCTCCTCCTAGAATGCGCAACTCATTTTTCTTTTTACTATATTGTATGTCTTAATTGCATTTTTGGTTTTAATATTAGCCTTCCAAGAAAAAGAAAAAAAATACGCATTCAGATATTACGGTATGTTTTTATTTTATAACTTCAATACGAAAGAAAAATGATGAATGTGGAGATTAATCAAAGCCATACAAATCATACTTGAAAATGGCCCTTACGAGCAATGTTTTGAAACCCGGGTCGACCCGGCCGGTTCAACCGGTTGGACCGGTTCCGGCCGAAAAAACGGGTCAAATTGACCCGGGTCTTACATTTTGGAAACCCGGTGTAACCCGCCGGGTTTGAAGCGACCCGGGTTGACCCGGTTCGTGCGACCCGGCCGGGTTTTGATTTTTTTCGATTTTTTTGTTTTTTTTTTCGTTTTTTCGCGATATAATTATACGTATTTATAACGTAACTTTGTTTTTACGTGTTATATTTGTTAGTAAATGGTTTTTTTTGGCCAAATATATGAAATATTCATGATTTATATTTATATATATATAGTAATATTGGAAATATATAAATAATTATTTTTAATTGAAAACCGGGTCGACCCGGCGGTCCAACCGGTTGAACCGGTGACCCGGTGGCTCGACCGGGTCGATTCAAAACCCGGGTTTTAAAACATTGCTTACGAGAACAACAACTTTTTTTAGACAAGATACGAAAATATCATTAGCTAGATTAGTTGCACATGGATCATAATCTCTTAAGAAAATTGGAAAATGGTTAATGAAATGAATTAATGAAGGTGAAATACTGAAATATAAAATTGTAAATGGCCTTAGCTATATATATGGGCCTGGACTAAAATCATTTCGGTTTAGCGGATATCACAAACTATTCTGTGGGCATATCTAATTATAATATAAATGGAAAAGTAAACTAGCCTATCAGATGTCTCTGATTCAATAATTAAACTAAAATGGTAAAGAGAAATTTAATGAAATGAAATAAAACAGAATTTATTCGAAAAGAAAAAAAAATAAAGAATACTTTTTTAGATTATTAGAAAATATTTTATTGTTCAAAGAATTGACATTTTGTGGTCGAAATCTGGTTTAAAAAAAACGAGTTAAAGTGACGTTGACACGAGAATTCATTTGGCACCACATTTTTTGCGGCAATGATTGGGACTCAAAATATAACGCCAACCTTTTTTTTCTTAAAAATACAATACAACTTAAAATAAAACTTTATTAAATTAAAAAACATTACAATACAATAAAAAGACATTACATCACAATAAAAAAACATTACATGAAAATAAAGATTACAATTTATTCATTATGGTTCGCTAAATGTTCCACGAGATCGGCTCGAAGATCGTTGTGCACTCTTAGGTCTCGAATTTCTTTTGTTTTCTAGCGCTTTCTTGAACTCTTTTAAACCGTAACATTTTTTCATCCCTTGAAACCGATTTTTTTTTCACAAAGTAGCCCATTCTGGATAAATACCGTCAGTCAAAAGTAACCTTTTTTGAATGTTTTTCCGTTTACCAAAATAGTCATCTAGTAACCGTTGACTCGTATCTTCTCTTTCACACGGTATATATGTCCTCATCTTTTTGGGAGACGACCCCTAACCACCAGCTTCTTGATTACACATAGCTACAAATGTCTCATACTCCCTATGTCCTCGCATATATCCTTCGTGATCGTCTTTGAAAAACTTCCCGTATTCTTTGACGGTCTTGATATTGTATGGATCCAATTTGGTGAGTATAAATTAAAAGAAGCAAGGAGGAATGAGTTATAAAATGTTAGAAGTTAATGTATAAAATTTAGTGAAAAGCGGTGGTTTTATAGATTTTTAAAGGGGTTAAATTTAGGATGACAATGGGTGAGAAAAAAACCATAACTCACGGGTACTCACACGTAAATGGGTGGGTAATTTTGTAATTTTTTACCCGTGGGTAGGTCGTAGGTAAAAATTTAAACTATCAATGGATGACGGGTGGGTGACGGGTATGATATATCCCTCACGGGTATACCCATATACGTGTCACGGGTAAACCCATGATACTTGTCACAGGTAAACCCATGACATCCATTTAATATACCCACGTGTGAACCCAACAGTATACTTATATGTGTACCCATAAACTCATTTAAAATATAGTAAAATTAATTATACTTTTTAAATAGTTGTACTTAGATAGTTGTGACTTGTTAAATTATTTTAAATTTTAATAGCAACCACTATCAAGAAAACACATAAGCTAAAAAAACATTGTTCGATTTTCTAGACTAAAAAATAAAGAGGAAATACCAAAATCATCAAATACATTTACATGGATAACTAGTTCGTCTTTTCTTGTTATAGAAAAACGTCAATTCATTCATACTGATACATATATGCTACTACTCTTTTACACTTATAACATATTTTACTCACCCTATTAGGTACACGACACACATCTAGTCCTCTAACACATCTAAATAGTTATTCACTTATTCTAGTTTCATAGTTTTATAAAAACTATGTTTAATTGATTTTCTTGAAACGCATTTTCATAGTTACTTTTCAATTCGTATAAAGTTTTATGATTTTGTTACATTGCATTAACCCATGAGTTTATCCATGAGTATGGGTATGTGTAGAAAATTATACCTACTAGTGGATGACGCTTAGGTGGTGGGTGTAAAAGAATCCACGTGAGTGGGTGTCGGGTTTAAGATACTCGTACCCATTACCCACGGGTGCCATCCCTAGTTAATATTTGAAAAATAAGGTACTTCATTAAAATAACGGTAACAAACCCCCCTCCAACGTCTATATTTTTTTTCTAAAAATAAATACCAAACAACCGAGCTGTTAGGTTTGGCTCGCGCCAAAGGCTTAACAGCCAGCGGTGGCTTGATCGTACCTCCGGCTCTAAGGATATTTTTCTCAAATCGTTTTTCATATTGAAGTTATATATCGCTTCTTTACCAAGATAATTTGAACTTTTTTCTTGGGTAAAGGGGACTAATTACCCCGGTTAATAAGATACTTTGAACTTGAAAAACAAAAATAGCAAAATGGATCTTTTAATCAAACTAGCAAATATAACATGTAAAAAATAAATTATATCCTAATATATAAATAATTTAGTTGCTTTATTTGTAAAAAACACGAAAAAAATTCAAAACTCGATCGGGTTTCGAGAATGAAAGTGACGCGGGTCACTTCAAACACGGTGGGTCCTAATCGAGTTTCGAAAATATAAGATCTGATTTACTTAAACCATTTTTTCAACCGAAACTGATTCAATTTGATTGACCCAACCTAATTGAACCGGTTTCAAACACTGGATTTAAGTATGAATGATATGTGATTAGTGTTTTGGTTTGTGCCACAGTTCACTCCTTTTTTGAGACAACTGATACGCCACCAAATTTAAATAAAACATTGGAAACATTAATTCCAAAAACTACTTCCCCAAATAACTTAAGCCAATTCTGACTTGTTAGCCTTTGCAATTTCATATACAGTATTATCTCAAAGGTCTTATCTAATCGTTTAAATTCTTTGATGAGAGGAATTATCTTCCCCCCACAATCTGCATTTATCCCCAGGCGACAAATTCAAGATTGCATGATTTTCACTATATACGTCACAAGAACATGGATGTCAAAATGTTATGGCTTTTAAGCTTAATTTAAACAAAGTTTTTAATAGCGTCGAATGAGATTTTGTTTTAGACGCTTTACGAAATATGAGGGTTGGTAATGTTTGGTGCAAATGGACCCATGCTTGTATAAATGCGTACAAATTTTAGTTTATGGTTAATGAGAATCAGTTGGAATAATTACTCCAGAATGTGGTCTACACCAAAGATATCCCATTTTTCCTTATCTTTTCATCATTGTTGTTCATGTTCTCTTACGTCAGATCTATAAAGTAATGGAATCCCACTCTTTGTCAGGTATTAAAATGGAACGCACTTGTTTTGTTATTTCTCACATATCTTTGATCTTTAATTCGGATTCTTAACCTTTATTGTCTAGCATCAGGTCACAACGTCAATTTTCAAAAGTCTTCAACTTTCTTCTCTCCAAATACGCCAACTTCGTTATGTAATGATATATGTGATGCTCTCCACGTCTGACTCATGGATCCTAAAGCGGAATATTAGGCATGCCTTCAATTTATGGTAAAAAGGGCGACCTCTTTGCATATATGTTAGAAAATATTATTTTAAAATGAAAGAATAGAAGCAGAAATTACTTTCAGAAGCTAGTCGTGAAATCTTTATTAAGTCGGTCATTTAAGCCATCCTAACTTATAATATGTAGTGTTATACTCTTCCAAAGAAGCTCTTGACTACGCTTATGATGTATGTACGTGGATTTTTTTTTCGGGGGGGGGGGGGGGGGGTGATTCGCATGAGTGTCACATTAACTAGAAAGTTGGGCAGAAATTTCAGAGCCTAAAGTTAAAGGTGGCCTTGGGTTTAAAGACTTAGAAGCCTTTAACACGAATCTCTTAGCGAAACAGGGGTGAAGGCTGTTAATGCAAAGCAATGCCTAAAAACATTGTTAGTATTAACTAATCTTTCTTAGTTTTGATCACGACAAATTACAAAGACATTTATTGTCAAACACAATCATAAAACGAATTATCTAACAAACACTATCATCAAGGTAATAATCATTACACTAAAATATCTTAATCATGCTTAGTGATCATAAAAGTGATTAGCCTTAAAACTCACTTTTGTCAAATGTAACAAAAGATTTTTAATAAACTTTATTTTTAAGAAAATGTTTTATTAAAATGAAAATGCAAATTTGAATATGGCATATTTCATATGCCATAAGAATATCCTTTGAAGGTTTAAACAGTCTCAGATATTTCAAATTCACAAAAAGACAAAAAGAGTAGACTCTACGCCGGTGGTACCTTAGCACCTACGGCGGTTCCTTATCGATAAGGAACCGCGGGCTCCAATAAGGAACCGTTGGCAGATATAGCCGTTGGATGTTTTGTCCTATAAATAGTTGATCAAATCTACATTCTCATCAACCCTTTTTGGACATCTTCTTCAGCCTTCTTTCTCCTATCTAATCCTAGTCATTTGTAAATGATCACTTAATGTGTTAAGTATGTTTACTCATGATTATCCTCTTGATCTCCTTCTTTACCTTGTCCAAAGATAAGATCACTCACACACTTGTGATGTGATTAAAGATGTAACATTGATGAAGATCACCTTCTCCTAAAGATCTAGTCATGTTCATCATTTGTTTATTTGTGTCTTGTGTAGATCCAATGTATTTGTGAATACTTGGACTAGTTGTGTTCATCCAAGCTATTTGTGAATACTTGGATTACAGTTGTGTAAATCCATTGCACACGTGTGTGCTTGGATTTATGTTGTGTAGATCCAAGTTACATGTGTGTACTTGGATATGTTTAGTTGAGTTGTAATTAGTTGTGTTAGTTCTCACTAAGCTACAAAGTGATGTGGTTGTGTCTTGTGAGTTCTCACTAAACTATAAAGTGATGTGGTTGTGTCTTGTGAGTTCTCACTAAACTATAAAGTGATATGTAGTTGTGTTGTGTGAAGTTCTTACTTAGCTTCAAAGTGAAGAGTCGTGAAGATTGTTTCTAGCTTTGGATTAGAACTCGACATCTAGCCTTGTGTCGGAAAATGGTGAAGTAGGCAATGTTGTGAAGATTGGTTCTAGCTTTGGATTAGAACTCGACATCTAGCCTTGTGTCGTAAAATAGTGAAGTGGGCGACGTTGTGTAGATTGGTCCTAGCTAAGATTAGGTCTCGACATTTAGCTTAGTGTCAGAAAATAATGTAAGCGACGTTGTAAGGTTTTCTCTGCCAAGAAGGGAACTTGTGGATATTGTGGAAATCTCGAGTAAGGTGTACTCGAGGAGTGGAGTAGGAACGAGGATAGAGCCTCGTTGCCGAACCACTATAAATCTTGGTGTCTTCCTACTAGGTTTTTTCTTTCTTTACTCTTTACTTACATTCATTATCATTACACTTACTATACATTGTTAATGCATTAGAATTGAACCTAATCATTATGCAACTAGCTTTCAAGTAAAATATAGTTTTGTGCACTCACCTAATTAAAAGGAATTTTAATTACGAGATAAACCGATGAGAAACTATTCAACCCCCCCTTCTAGTTTCTACAATTGGTATCAGAGCGATGGTGACACAAGATCTTTAAAGTATATTGTACTTTAAAACTTGGATCGATCCATTGTCTCCTCAAATTAGAAGGTTAAGTTGTACTAAAGTTTTTCTTTGGTCAAAACTATTTTTTGTTGAAAATAAGCCTTTTAAATTGTTAATATTGCATATTACCTAAATTAGTAGTATTAATGCATTTTAGATTTACTCTTGAAATGTATCTACTAGTTTGCATCTTGTTATGTGTAGGTACTCATGAAGATAAATCATTCTATTGATTGTGGATTGAGTTGCTTACACTTGTAGAAGACTCATCTTCTTTGATTTTCAACATCATTGAATGATGATATCAAGATGGGTAGAAGTGATTATAACACCGCCAAATCATATTCGCAGCGGAACTACAACATTTGGGTGCTAGGCAGTTACCATCACACACAAGCTATTTCGAACGACTCAAAGAGACGTAGGAATTTAAACATAAATTTAACATTGTTAAAAACATCAAAGTCTACAGCTTTCCAAACCCCAAAAGAATTACAAAACAGAGTTGCGTTAGGTCCCCACTGAATCTCAACCCAAAAGTACATTTTCGTTCACATGACATAATATAAAAATTTTAAGTGCTAAAAGGGAGGAAAAACAAGTAGACCGCCAAGCCACAACAACTTCCATCCTCGCATGCTCCGCTGCTATCAATCTTGGTTACATGAAACACATGCTTAAAACCGTCAAAACAAAGGTTGAGCGAATCTATAGGTTTATCAAATCATAAGTTAAACATAAGTATTAAAACCAATCATGACCATTCAATAGCATTGTCGTACTCACAATCTATTATTCAAGGATATTATCTTTAGCAATAGCTAATAATTGTGTTTAAGCTCGTGACACTAATCCGTTAACTCAATCACCCGCGTACATAGACCGGCATGATTTAAGTGAAACCAGTGCCCCTTCTAAAGGCATTAGTTGTAATTATACCTTATTTCTTATCACAAGTTATCCGTCCGCAGAGGGTACTCAACGTACTAGCTCTCGTCTCGGATAGGGTCGTCAACCCCATAGTACTATCAATTGTATAAGCGGCTATCTCCAACCCACACAAGGGCAAGACAATAGTTAATAGTTCACGAATTTAGGGACTTTTACAACTAGGTACTCAACACAATTCAAGGCAACATTCGGGTCCAACAATCATTCATGACTTATGTTCTTTTCATTTAAATAGCATGCATCCCCCTCGCGGGTAAAAACGTTTGAAATAGGTAAAGAGCAAAGCTATAGACTCACCTGGCGTAGCAGTAGTATTTCTAGCGAAGACGTAACGAGAAATGTCACAGACGACGTGGATGCCCGGGAAAATATAACACTTGACCTAAAAATCAAGGTACGTAAACCAAATCAATACTCCGTGTACATTATTGTACTAAACACACGCATACAAAAACACTTATTGTTTATGAAAACTCACGCCAAAACCAAACAAGTAGTTGTTACTAAACATATACCATTTACCCACGTAATTAAAGTTGATTCCCATTTTATAGATTTACCGGTACTTACCAAAAGTACGGGCTGTTTGCTATGACTTAAGAACCTATATAAATTAGAAGAAAATTCACAAAAATACCTCATGACCTGTATAAAACCCATATTTAACCCCATGAAAAGTTTTCACTTCTATGACTCGTTACACATCACATTACTAGACGTACACATTTAGGACTGATTTTGCACTTTGACCATTTTGGACCTGTTTGACCCATTTAAAATACACCATTGAACAATCCAACACCTAAGTCTACAAATAGACTCACAAATGCAGGTTTGCAACCAAAAATTAACTTTCAATCATTTACCAAACTCTATCTATGGTCCCCGGGATTTGACCCAAAACCAAACACAAATTCGGATTGTGTTGGTTCTCATCTCCCGGTACACATATTTTCAAAATTTCATAACTTTTGACTCGTTTGGAGTCGTAAGCTCTACTTTATACCGAAACGAAGCTAAGACAAATCTCTACAACTACATCCTATGCTTATGACCTGTTTACAAAGTTAAACCCACGAAAAAAAAGCTTGAACAATCTGCCTAAATTTTCCTCTTTCAAAATCAATCTAACACTTGTTTCCAATCCAATCTAACATCACCTAAACCTATATTAACCACTTATACCCATTCCCATTCACTCTAATCAGTCTAGAACACTATGAACCTCAAATCCTAATCAAAACCCAATCCTAAATCATACATGCAATAAGTTTAAATCATTTAAAAACACCAAAAACAACATTATAAACACAACCCATGACACATATCATCAAACACCATGAACACCCAAAAACCTCCATAAATTCGTAGGTTTTGGGGCTATAGAACACCAAAATCATAAATCCCCATCTTGTTTTATGGGTTAATTAACATTACCCACTCACTAATTAAACAAATTCATGATTTAATTACATCAAAACATGTTTTTGAAAAATCATTGATTCTTGAAAAATTAAAGATGTTGCATGTGTGTTTTTAATTGATTAGAGTACTTACAATGATGAAACAAGAGGTAGTCTTTGATTGGATTTGTCAAAAACTCTAAAAAAATGATGGTGGTGGTGATGGTGGTTAGGGTGGCCGGCGGCCTAGAGAGAAAAAGAAAGAGATGGTATTTTTTTTAAATGAAGTGTGTGTGTGTCCTTATTCCCTTTTGTAAAAATAGAGGGGCCCAAGTGGCAATTTTAGCTTTATTTTGTCCTTAATAACAAAAGACCATTTAAAGAGCTGGATTTTGGCTAAATGACGGGTTTTGAATTTTATGGGAGTCGGGATTCGTCCCGGCTACCTCAAAATACTTTTTAATGGTTCAAACGCTCACAAAACGAATACACATATGGTTCCGACTCGACTTAAAACGTAATAAAAATAAAATCTCGAAAAACTCAAATATCGATCGATCGATAACAAAAGACAAATTTTGGGCATCCGTCGGTTTCGTAGTCGTCATCGGTTCTTCTTAAACCGTCAAGTGTTAAAATTACGACCGTAAATGTTGGTTTCAACTTAAACCGTCAAATATATAGCAAACGAATTTTCTTGAAAATTTCAAAAATATTCGTAAAATAGGATTAAATAAATGACGTTGGGCTCGGGGTATCACATCCTCAAGTGAGTCGCAACTTAAGAGAGATGCTCATACTGAACAACTTGTTAATGCAAGTGATGCCTAAAAACATTATTAGTGTTAACTAATCTTTCTTAATTTTGATCACAACAAACCATACAACACATTTAGTGTAAAACACAAAATGAATTATTTAACTAACACTATCATCAAGGTAATAATCATATCACTAACCTTTCTTAATCATACTTAGTGATCATCAAAAGATTATTCTTAAAACTCACTTTTGTTAATATGACAAAAGACTTTTTAATAAACTTTCTTTTTTTAGAAAATGTTTTATTAAAATGGAAAATGAAAATTTGAAAATAGCATATTCCAAATGTTGTTAGAATATCCTTTGAAGGATTCAAATACCTCAGATATTCCCACCCCACTAAAAGATAAAAAACGGAGCGTAGTCTAGTGGCGGTACCTTAAGTACCTACGCAGTTCCTTAGCGATATGGAACCGCGGGGTGAGATAAGGTACCGCGCACAGCTAGTTGTTATAGATCCGTTATACTTTGTCTCCTTTAAATAGTGGGTCAAATCTCATTTTCCAGCAAGCCTCTTGGACGTTTTTCTCAGCCCTCTTTCTATTTTCTATAGCATAATCATTAGTAAATGATCACTTAAATTGTTAAGGATGTTTACATATGATTATCCTCTTGATCCCTCCCTTTACCTTGTCCAATGAGAAGATCACTCACTCACTAGTGTTGTGATAAAGATGAATCTATGAGCTAGTCATATTCATCATGATACCTTTTTTGTTTTAGGTCAATCCAATGTATTTATGAATACTTGGACTAGTTGTGTTCATCCAAGTTATTTGTGGATACTTGGATTTGTTGTGTACATCCATTGCATATGTGTTTGCTTGGATTTGTGTTGTGTAAATCCAAGCTACATGTGTGTACTTGGATAAGTCTAGTTGAGTTGTAATAGATTTGATTAGGAGTTCTCACTAAACTATAAAGTGATGTGGTTGTGTCTTGTGAGTTCTCACTAAACTTAAAAGTGATTAGTAGTTGTGTTGTGTGAAGTTCTCACTTAGCTTCAAAGTGAAGAGTCGTGAAGATTGGTTCTAGCTTTCGATTAGAACTCGACATCTAGCCTTGTGTCGTAAAATAGTGAAGTAGGCAACGTCGTGAAGATTGGTTCTACCTTAAGATTAGAACTCGACATCTAGCCTTGTGTCATTAAATTGTGAAGTAGGCAACACTGTGTAGATTGGTCCTAGCTAAAGATTAGGTCTCGACATTTAGCTTAGTGTCGGAAAATAATGTAAGCAACGATGTAAGTTTTTCTCCGCCGAGAAGGGAGCTTGTGGATATAGTGGAAATCTCGAGTAGGTGTACTCGAGGAGTGGAGTAGAAACGAGGATAGAGCCTCGTTGTCGAACCACTATAAATCTTGGTGTCTTCCCACTAGGTTGTCTCCTTCCTTACTCTTTACTTATTTCATTATCATTACACTTACCTATTATCTTTGCTAGTGCATTTGAATTGAACCTAATCATTATGCAACTTAGTCACAAGTAAAAGATAGGTTTGATACAAACCAAATTGAAAGTAATTTTAATTTGGTCGCCAATCGAAGAGAAACTATTCACCCCCCCCCTCTAGTTTCTACAATTGGTATCAGAGCGATGGTCACTCAAGATCTTTGAAGTATATTATACTTTGAAACTTGGATCGATCCATTGTCTCCTCAAATTAGAAGGTCAAGTTATACTAAAGTTTCTCTTTGGTCAAAACTATGTTTTCTCTGAAAATATGTCTTTTAATTGATAATATTGCATCCCACTTAAGATTAGTAGCCTTTATGCATTTTAGATATACTCTTGAAATGTATCTACTAGTTTGCATCTTGCTTTGTGTAGGTACTCATGAAGATCAATCACTTAATTGGTTGTGGATTGAGTTACTTGCACTTGTAGAAGACTCATCTTCATTGATCTTTTACATCTTTGAATGATGATACCAAGATGATTGGGAATGATACTAGTCCTTGAAGACTTAGTACTAATCATAGTCATTGATTGGGCATAGCACTTATTCCTTCATGGATTGCTCTTTGTGGCCAAGGTACGCTTTCGTTCTTCCACACGCCCTTTGATCATTCTTTTGATCATTACTTGACTATGTGCTTGTTCTCGGCATCCTTGCCTTGACATTTATTTTTGGTTTGTGTTTCTTTTCTTTTATCCTCTCAAACATTCATTGCTTGGATACTTGACTCACTATGGTGATGTAGAGTGAGTTAGTAGAAGCTTAAAGTATCAAGCATGATTTACATGGTTTGCACCCATACGGTTAGTAGGCCCTTTGTGGGAGAGAAAGTGAATTAATACCTTGCTCATGTTTTGGTTTAGACTAAGACTATTATTGAAAGTGATCTTAGTCTATACATGAATAATTTCTTTGTATTTATTCATTACCAAAGCCGTTTAACGTTTCGCCGGAAAGGCACGTCTTAAACCACTATATATGACATAAGCTCTTCGTTACCACTATTTGAAGATTGTCATTAATCCCTTGAGCATTGGTCCTAGTCTTGATTCACTTCCCTTGACTTCTCTCCACTTTGTCGTTTTGCTACGAGTAGTCGTTTGTCCGTTTCGGTTCTTTTCGATCTTGATTTAAATCGTAATCCTTCGTTAAGGCATATTGCTTAGTGTTATGATGATCCAATGATATTCTAAAAGGCTCATGATTTAATTTTAAGTATTTTAGAAAAACTGGGTTATCAAAATTTGGCGTTTTTCATAGATAAAAACCTGCCTCTGTAGGCGGTTCCTTATCTCAGCGGCTCAAACCCACGGTTCCTTATCGATAAGGTACCGCGGGCAGTAAAGTGAGTCAGAGCGCCAGTTTGATTATTTTATTCTTTTCAAACCACTATCTCTCTCTCCCAAAAACACACAGCGACGGTTTACCCTTTTTCCACCATTGTTGAAGCTTCCAAAACCTTCAATCACTCAAATTAATTGATTCCAAGTTGTGGGTTTCACTCATCCTTCTTCTAACATCAATTAATTGTAAGTATTTTCTTTCAATTTCATCTATTTTGTTCTAGGGTTCATCCTTTCATAATTGGGGTTTTTTAAAATTGAAATTGAATTAAAACCTTAATAGGAATGTGGGTTGACATGGTTATTTTACTATGATTCCTTAGGTTCATATTCATTAAGATTTCACTAAAAGCCACTTGTAGAACAAATCCGAATTTAGGCTAAATGATTTTGGTTGAAAGATGGATTTGAGATGAACCCATGAACAAGTAGGTAATGACATTGTTAATGCTTACCTAAAAACCTTGTTTTGAAAAACCAATGTTCTAATCCATTGTTGATCTAACATAGATCATGTGTTCTTGGTTAATGATGGAATAGACACATTGTGAACATGAGAATGATATGGATTCAATCCTATGTTTGTCAAAAAATTGATATAATACATTCTCATATTTTTTGATTTTTTATTTTAATTTCTCTTATGAGTGATTGGAGAAATATTTTCTTGTATTTATTTAGGTACTAATCATGCCTTCACAATACCAAAAGGATCATCAACTCACCCAACAGTATATGCCAAACCTATCCGACTTTTATCACTCAACTCACCTTGCCCATACTTTTTCCTCTCTTCAATCCCGTTGCTTTCATGAGGGTAGAGTTGTCCAAAAGGATATCAAGGATTATGTCTACATCAAGTCAATGTTTGAACACATTGGATTTGATTATTTGTTGAACATTAAGGAAGACATCTATCCTCGATTCCTATTGGAGTTCTTTAGCACATACTCCGTCATTGAAAACAATGATGGAATATTTGTTAGGTTCATCTTGAAAGATCAACTCATTTAATACTCTCTCGAAGTGTTTGGTCAAATTCTTGATGTCCCATTTGTAGGCACTTGTCGCTTCACGGATAAATAGAAGCTTAGTGCTCTCCTTGAATCCTACAATTGTCCTCCAAATGATCATGAGGAAATTGATCTTGACTTCATTGTCGACATTGTCTCCAAGAAGCGTAATCGACCCATTAAGAGAAGCCTTCATACTAAGGTACGTTCGGTGAAACGTCATGAGGTTCTCTTAAGCGACCTTAATGATAATATGGTTAAATGGACCAATATCCTTAGGGAAAATGTGTTTTGTCTTGGTGAAAACCGGGATCATGTTCCGGCGTGTTTAGTGCATATGTTATATTGCATCTTTACCAAGACCAATTACAACTTGGCATATAATATCGTTCAACGGATCAATTATGCTATTCACAAGCCTAAAACAAACCTCCCTTACGCAATGCTTCTCACTCGCCTTTTTAAAAGGGTTGGCCGTGATTTTCCAAATCTTGATCTTTCTCAATTTCAACCGGTTAAACGGGTCATGCTACCTATTCAAGAGGTATATAAGAGAAAGACAAGATCTGACCGTAAATCCGATCAACAAGAGTTCAATGATGAGGACATGGACATGCCAACAAGTGATGGTGATGGCATTGGCACAAGTGCTCCCATTGACTCTTCGAGTTCTTCTCACCACTCCACAAACTCATTCGTGGATGGTTTAGATGACATTGCTTCCCCTCCCCACCATTCCTCTAGTGAAGTTCCTAATAATCTCAATTTAGAGGAACTTTACCGTCAAAAATCTTCTAACCCGAAGTGATTTGCATGAACACCGGATTGAGTCAAGAAAGGGAGTCAAGTATTTGGGAAAAATGATCAAGGATTTAGGCAAGAAAAGGAGGTGAAGACTTTGAGTTATGTCAAAGTTTGGTTATCATTTGCAGCTTAAACATTTGCTTATTAACACTTTGGTTTAGTTGTTTATTAACTTATGCTACTTGTTTGGATTATTATTTATCTTGATCCTAAATATTGCTTATGCAATGATGTTTGTGATTTACATAGCTTTGTGCATGCCTTATGATAGTTAGCTTATTAGATTATGATCTGTAGTTAACTTTGGCTTGTGAATCTTTTGGTAAAAATCTGGGTTTGTCAAAAACTGGGATGGGAAATTTTTGAAAGCCCTCTGGTCGCGGTTCCATATCGACCCGCGGATCCTTATCGATAAGGTACCGCCGGTCCTAGATAAGGAACCGCCGGCCACTGTGCACGACAACATCTTTTGCTTTACACTGTTTTCTTAAATCTGTGTAAACCTTGCATGATTTTCAGTAATAAACTGCTCATTTCCTAAACTAGCTTACCTAAATTCATTATTCACCTAAAATGATTTTAACCCATTACTAGTTTGGATCATCCCCTCACCCATTTAAACCCACCTTGTTAGTCATGTTCTTCACACATCAAAACATCCTTCCCTAAACCTTAAACCACCCTTGTCAACCATGGTGTGTACCAAAACCTCAAACACTTCCAAGACCTCCACCCCAAGGAAAACACTCAAAATAAGGATTAAGGTAGCCAAGCCTAACTCCTCACCTTTCCACACACCTAAGAATGAGATGGTTCCTATCCTCATTTCTTCATCACCTTCCCCACCTCTTGCACCATGC
The DNA here is from genome assembly GCA_025667525.1 of Glebionis coronaria. Lineage (NCBI taxonomy): Eukaryota > Viridiplantae > Streptophyta > Magnoliopsida > Asterales > Asteraceae > Glebionis > Glebionis coronaria. The sequence continues at coordinate 4,383,283 of JANFOE010000193.1, forward strand.
AAGACATCATCCACCCATGGTACTAACCACTCCATTGGTTCTACCTCCTCTTCATTCAACTCAAGAATGAATGAGCTCTCTTCACCCTTCACTCCAAGTGCACCCTTGGATGTGACCACACAACCCCAACCAATCCAAAGCATTCCTTTTTGTGAATGAATTTGATGACAACTTGGTGACTTCACCATTTACCCCTCATAACTCACCCATTTCACCAACCTTGGAGAATTTACCTCCACACTCACCCATTTCCCCTTTAGGGAACATGCCTCCACTCTCACCCACATCACCCTTGGAGAACATGCCTCCTCCACCTCCACCCAACTCAAACATTCCAATTTTGGGTGTTCCACTTTCCCTCCTTTTGGGTGATCCATACTATGGGTTTCAACAAACACATGGTCCTAGTTGTCCATGTTGTCTTTACAACCACTACATCATCTATAACCTTAGGATGGATATGTATGGACTACATAGGAGGTTGCAAGAGTTCTTGCTTTCCTTGTTCTCCATGCCTCCTCCTAGGAGATGAATGATGGAGTTTTCTTAATAAGAGTTTTCAACAAAACCAAGCCAAATAAGACTACCTATCTAGATTTAATGTTAAGCTAGCTATGTATTAGTTAGTTTTATTTGTCATTGTACTTGCTTCCTTCATGAATGTTTCATGTTGTTGATCTATGGATTTAGCTTTGTGTGTTTCTATACTTTTGTGCACACTAATCAACTTTAATTTGAAATTAAAATTGAACCTAAATCTATCACAACCTCTAAAAACTTGACTAAAATTGGTTCAAAATGATATATAAATTATTTTGTCACCCTTTGTCAAGACATTCTTTGTGAATGTGTTGCTTTATGCAACCCTAGCATAATTTGGTGCTAATAGAGGTAAAATTCCAAGATTTGCAACTTTTTGAAAAAGTCTTAGTTTTTCTCAAAAACCTGTAAAAACTTGGTTTCAAGTCCACTGGACGCGGATCCTTAAAGCCCTACGGTTCCCTAGCGATATGGAACCGCCGTTCCCTTTAAGGTACCGCGGTCAGAAATCAGTTTTTGACGAATTTTTGGTCAAAACTTTTAAAACCCTATACCCTGTCAAGATTCCTTGTTTACTCAAATTGACTAAACATTCCTTGACACTTCACATCTTGTATTTAAATTCTTACATTGATTACATTTTACTTATACCCCAACCTTGAGATTTCATTCTCACACCTTCCCAACCTTGAGAATTCACTCTCACACAACCTTGAGATTTTATTCTCACACCTTCCCAACCTTGAGAATTCATTCTCACACAACCTTGAGATTTTATTCTCACACTCTCACAATGCCTAACTCCTACATTCCTAACCTTGACATTTCTTTGTCACAACCCCACTCACCCAAAGCTTCCTCATCCAAGCTTTCAAAGAAACCGAAAATCTCGGTTCGACCTATTTGGGTTAAGAAGAATGAACCATATTCGTCCAAACCACCCAAAAACCCTACCTTCTCTCCAATCAAGTATTGGAATGAGACTTATACCATAAACCCCATCACCGGAGCAAAAGAAAATGTTCCCCCACTACCACAATCCTTCAACACCCCTCAACTCAATGACCTTGCAACCTTCCCAAACCTCACAAGGCATTGTGAAAACATTACCAAACCCATTACCCCACCACCACCAAACCCTAAGTTTGATGCCATACCCCCATCAAACGATTTTGTGTTGCATCATGGATCCTCGTGTGCTTGTTGTCGATTTCAACAAATTGAACTTGCTCATGTGTATGAGAAGTTAAATTTTCTTGAATTCCTCCTCACTCGACCTCCTATTCAAGTTTTTGTTCCGGTGGACAAAACTTCGAATGATGCATCGTCGTCTTTTTTAGCAATCTTGGAAAATATCACTATTAGACTAGCTTATGCTTAGTGGTTTATTTCCATATTTATTGCTTTTATATACTCATATTGTGTGTATGACTATCTTCTTTGTTGTGTCTTTTCTTGTATGTAACCTTTGTGTTGTTTGTGTGTTATTTCATTAGTTCTATTTTGAGTTGATCATGGTTAATTTTTACAATTTCTTATGGGTGATTCCATCAATTCTAAACTTTAACCCATTGACAAGCTTATCATATTCATTGGATTGAAGCTTGATTTTGTCAATTACCTCTTTGGACATACTTAGCAAAATACTTGCTTATAATTTGAGATTTTTTCTCTCTCTCCCTCTCAAGTTACTTAGTAGGTAGTGATCATATATACATTGGTGTTTCTTTCCTTTCTATTAACCTTTGTGTAGCATGTCACCTTAGCTCACAAACTTGGTGCCCCAAGCAAGGGGAGCAACCACCAAGGGGGAGCTACTAGCAAAGTTCGATGTTCTTCAAAGACTTGTGCTAACCTTTTTGCTACGACAAAGGGGGAGAAATGATAGTGATAAACTAGTTAATAATTCGATATTTTGTGTTTCTACGTAAATGAGTTTATCGTTTGTCGTAATAAAAAAGGGGGAGATTGTAATGCAAGTGATGCCTAAAAACATTATTAGTGTTAACTAATCTTTCTTAGTTTTGATCACAACAAACCATACAACACATTTAGTGTAAAACACAAAATGAATTATTTAACTAACACTATCATCAAGGTAATAATCATATCACTAACCTTTCTTAATCATACTTAGTGATCATCAAAATGATTATTCTTAAAGCTCACTTTTGTTAATATGACAAAAGACTTTTTAATAAACTTTCTTTTTTTAGAAAATGTTTTATTAAAATGGAAAATGAAAATTTGAAAATAGCATATTCCAAATGCTGTTAGAATATCTTTTGAAGGTTTCAAATACCTAAGATATTCCCACCCCACTAAAAGACAAAAAACGGAGCGTAGTCTAGTGGCGGTACCTTAAGTACCTACGCGATTCCTTAGCGATATGGAACCGCGGGGTGAGATAAGGTACCACGCACAACTAGCCGTTATAGATCCGTTATACTTTGTCTCCTTTAAATAGTGGGTCAAATCTCATTTTCCAGTAAGCCTCTTGGACGTTTTTCTCAGCCCTCTTTCTATTTTCTATAGCATAATCATTAGTAAATGATCACTTAAATTGTTAAGGATGTTTACATATGATTATCCTCTTGATCCCCTCCTTTACCTTGTCCAATGAGAAGATAACTCACTCACTAGTGTTGTGATAAAGATGAATCTATGAGCTAGTCATATTCATCATGATACCTTTTTTGTTTTAGGTCAATCCAATGTATTTATGAATACTTGGACTAGTTGTGTTCATCCAAGTTATTTGTGGATACTTGGATTTGTTGTGTACATCCATTGCATATGTGTTTGCTTGGATTTGCGTTTTGTAAATCCAAGCTACATGTGTGTACTTGGATAAGTCTAGTTGAGTTGTAATAGATTTGATTAGGAGTTCTCACTAAACTATAAAGTGATGTGGTTGTGTCTTGTGAGTTCTCACTAAACTTAAAAGTGATTAGTAGTTGTGTTGTGTGAAGTTCTCACTTAGCTTCAAAGTGAAGAGTCGTGAAGATTAGTTCTAGCTTTCGATTAGAACTCGACATCTAGCCTTGTGTCGTAAAATAGTGAAGTAGGCAACGTCGTGAAGATTGGTTCTACCTTAATATTAGAACTCGACATCTAGCCTTGTGTCGTTAAATTGTGAAGTAGGCAACATTGTGTAGATTGGTCCTAGCTAAAGATTAGGTCTCGACATTTAGCTTAGTGTCGGAAAATAATGTAAGCAACGATGTAAGGTTTTCTCCGCCGAGAAGGGAGCTTGTGGATATAGTGGAAATCTCGAGTAGGTGTACTCGAGGAGTGGAGTAGTAACGAGGATAGAGCCTCGTTGTCGAACCACTATAAATCTTGGTGTCTTCCCACTAGGTTGTCTCCTTCCTTACTCTTTACTTATTTCATTATCAGTACACTTCCCTATTATCTTTGCTAGTGCATTTGAATTGAACCTAATCATTATGCAACTTATCACAAGTAAAAGATAGTTTTGATTCAAACCAAATTGAATGTAATTTTAATTTGGTCACCAATCGAAGAGAAACTATTCAACACCCCCCCCCTTCTAGTTTCTACACAGCTCTTGAGACAATAACTTAGCATCATACGGCACATTCACGGGTATCACATCCTCCCCTCCTTAAGGGAGAGACGTCCCGGCGCTCTCCGGTTCTTATACCCGCATTTCGTACTACTAGAAAGATGAGGGTATTTTTTTCTAAAGATGTCTTCACGTTCCGATGTAGACTTCGGTTCACGTCTCAAGTTCCATCACACCTTCACAATGAGTATTATACCTTGCTTCAATCTCTTAGCATCTCGATCCATGATCTCCACTTCAATTCCCCAAATTCTTCCTACGATTATCAACACATCTCTTCTCACAGCTTCTCGCGGTCAACAAGTGATTCTTAATCTACACCATCTCTTCCGTAGCCTCTCGAATCATTTCAAGTCCATTCAACTGACTTTTTCCTACTTCATTCTATCCAACTGGCGATCCACATTTTCATGAACATAATTCTTCAAATGTTGCATCTTCATTGTTAACATGGTAAATGTCGTTGTACAAAGGTACTACCAACGGCAAGTGTCGATCTCAACAACTATCAAAATCAATCACACACGTTCGGAGCATGTTTTCCAACTTTCGAATCGTCCTTTCACTTGGTTCATTGGTCTCATAAAAATAATTACTCACAAATAAAATCGCACGGGTCGCACATGACCCCATCGAAAACGTTCAGAATATACAAAACGAAGTAATCAATACTAGTCGTACAAAATCACCTTATCGCAATATTAGGTACATACAAACCTATTTTATCAAAACAAATTCATCGATACAAAAATCATTCGACGTATACATAACTCTCTCGAAAACATCACACCCAATCAAACACAAAAGCCATTATGACGCACATACAACCATATTACGACATGTTTGCAAAATAGCCAAACCATGCCAAGTAAATAGGTTCAATCAAGTTAACTCATGTTTGCTAATCAGCTAAGCCATGATAAAATAAGAATATTTGACATGATTCTCGGATGAGTCCAGTCAAAAAAAAATTACAAGTTAAAGCAGGTTCACGGCTTGCTAACTATAGATGCATATCCAAAAAAAAGAAAGAAAATAAATACATATGTCATCGCAGGGTTTTCACACGCGGATCCATACCCAAAAGATATTACAAGAACACCATCTCTTTTTCATCCCAAACATGGTCAAAATCTCAATAAGCATCGCCGTTCACAATTATAAATATATTACATGGCACGTGTTCTTCATGATCGGACTTCATTGGACAATGTCGTCTCAAGTTCTCACAACTTACGATCACTCGACCAGATCACTTACCACATAAATACATAAAAGGCAAGGGTTTACCACAAAAACATCAACTATGGCTATCTATCGTTTAACCATCGACGATCAAAGAAAATCGAGTCAAGCAAAGAGGATTCCTTTCTTTGAATAAACGAAGGCGGCAAATGGAATTGTCTTCCAACTACCGATGCACAGTTGGTAAACTTCAACAATTTATTGTGTGTCGTTGTCATATCAAAAGAACAAGAAAAAGAAGCAAATAAAGTACGATACATTCGATGTAGGAGAAGTCTTCGTCATTTCCCTCAGAGTTACTCAAACTCGGATTTCCTCTACTTTGGAAGTCTTCTATTTTTGTTAAAAACTCTTCTCAGTGTCGATACGAGCCCCTTTGGTATTTCATCAACACCCTCGTGATTCTGATGAAATTCGCATGTTACATTCAACACATAAAAACATTTTCCAATATTAATCGGTCAAGGTGACTTGCCAAGTCAACGCCAAACGAAAGAAGAGATTTCAAGGAACACAAGAAAATTCAAATTTTTCTTTAGGAATCAAAGAGAATACGATTACTTGTATAAGTATCCACCATTTTTAAAACGTTCTCATTCAAACATTTATCAAAAACACTACCGGTTTTAAAGATGACCAATTGATTTGAAACTACATTGCGCTTCCTAAACTATGCATAATTAGCTAGATCATGCATACTTAAGGACCAAGCAACGACAACCAACAAAATAGGACTCTTCCCTAATTATGCATAGTTAGCTAAGCTGTGCATAATTGAGGATCGAGTGACGACACAAACATTACTATTACACACCAAACACGACAATGAAAGTTTTCGACCTAGTCTTCAAAATAATTAAATCGTTTGAAATGAAATTTGAAATGGGAAAAATATTGTTACCATCGTTTTACGGAACACATCAAACATTTTTCATCTACTTTGGAAACGTACATTACTTTGCCTATTTATGAGAAAAATGAATAAATAATTAAGTAAATAAATCGACACCATTTACATTTGGTTAAACGAAACATTTTACACACTCATACATATTTTCAAAATAGACTACTCACCAATCAATGGTAAGGTGGTTCAGGATTAAAGATCATTGCAAGCACAACAAGTAATAAAATCAAAAATCAATGAGATCGAACTAGGTAAACGAGCAATATAATTGCCAAATAAAATTAACTATCTTAGAAATGAAAATACTTCAAACATACGACAAAAGTCTTGGGATAACAACAGCGATCTACGAATACATGGAGTAAAAACTGAATATCAATATAAGCGTCAAAATAGGGCAACGATCATAATTCCCATCATCTCGAGTTGCACACACATTCCACCAAGGGTATACGGGGAGAGTAGAAGAATCACCCCGTCGAATAGAAACAATTTCACCAGGAAGATCGAGTTCTTTCACCTCTACAATTCTGTAAAGCGGCTTTGCCTCCTCGCTTTTGTTCAATTATAAATAAATAACCACTTTAATGAAGATTTATAGCATCATTCAAGTAAATACAAAATTTTTAGGTTCCATTAACCGAAAGAAGAAAAGTTACGGCGTCCATGAACATGACAAAAATACACCGGGTGACATACCCTTATTATCATGTAATCGTGAAGTAGCAATCAAAATAAATAATGGTCTCATGCCATTGACAATATTAAAACGAAAAATCACATGACTATTCAAGTTTAGATACAGACCCATAAAATCAAAGAAGGGATGTTGTACGATCGAACCATCGTGACTCCAAATATTACGTCTTAAGAAAATAATACAAGTATGCGTGTGTTGGGTGCTCCATTTTCATTTTCTAATTAATGTTACCATGTACCTTGTAAAAGCGAGCATTTACACATTTTTAATTTGTGTTACACCATTTAAGAATTTATACCTTTCATTTTTCAATCTTTACGAAGTTTTCATTTCAAAAAAAAAAAATTACAATCTCTAGGAAATTATTAACATTAGTAGGTGCGGTGACTCGGTTATTATAATTGATAAAATCATTAGGTTTGAAAATCTCAATACTTGTGTCAAAATCCCATTAATATCCATATCTTAAGTACTACAAACGTACATAGTAAGAATTTTCAAAGTTTTACGTTATTATTATTACAACTTATCTTATTACGTATATACAAATATCCATCATGACTCAAACTAGTCCAATTAACTCTTAAAATCAACCTTTGACTTTTATTATACATAAGTCTTCCTTAAAACTGTTTTGTTAAATCATATTCGCGCAATTCGACTCAAATGATAAAGAGGTTTCACGTGGTATTATTCCGGGTAACTTACTGATTTTAGTCGACACTTGAATCTCGATAATAATAATAAAATATATAATCATAATGCTTATTTCAATAATTCTAAAATGTATAAAATTCAACTTTTAACTCTTAGCCCATTATCAAATGATTTTTAAAATTAACACATCTCGCATCAGAATAAAATGACGTTCCATCAACGTTCAATAATTTGTTTCAAGCATTATAATTTCTTACTTAAAGAGTATATTCCGATTTTGTCCCACGTTAATCACTACAAGGAGTTATGAGTTCCATTTTATACCAATGCATATAACATGACCTTATGTTCAAAATAAAGCCAATTTTACAAAGTCTCTAGCTCCAAAATACATGACCAAATTCTTCTACTCATGTTCTATATTACCAAATATGTCAAAAGTTTGCTATATTGACCCAAAAATTAATTCATACCAAGCCCAAAGCTACACATACTCAATAGTCATATCGTAAATTTTACCAATAACTCATTTTTCAAATTTAATTTAAACAAATTCTTAACAAATCCATCACAAGCTTCTAGTATCAAATTATTAATATATGAAAACAAGGATTTTACGAGTAATAATAATTACTTATTATGATCTACCAACCAAAGTTAAAAGAAAAATAATTTCACTTTATCCATTTATTCTCTATAAAAATTCTACTTGTTATAAGACACACCATAGGTCATTTTTATCCAAAAGTTTCATTCACCATTTATTTAATATGTAAAACACTTTATGTTTAAATCATTCGATCAACAAATTTTAATGCTTATTTAACTCACACGAATGCCGGACCTCGTCATGTATAATATCTAATTCAAAATAATGAAACAACAAAACAAAATGAAATAAACGAAGCGAGAATACGTATGTCAACTAAGTGTTGTTATCGGCCTCGGATGAGTCTCGAAATCGTACACCACAAAATTAACACAAACCAACCAAATTTCAAGTTATCGCGATTGATCACAACGCTAGTCTATCCTTAAAACACATATTTAAATCCAAGTAGGATGATAAAAACGATTAAATAGCGATACGCCTCAACCATGTTTCATAATATACACACATGATTCGCCGATACGATGCACGCATCGTTGATTATACTTCGTCTATTGTTATAGTTACGCGAACTAATATATCAAACCCATAAGGGATAAAGGAAATAAAGTAATACGATAGTAATTTACGTTCCAAAAAGAAGATGTCCCAAAATGACACATCACGGTGTGATAACGACAATCGGGATCAATCTAGTCGATATACAATATGTTACGAAGCATTATTTACATATCTAGAATATCAAACGAGGTTCACACTCGGTTATTCGATCAATAAATTAATCATCAAGATTGATAGTTAGCGGTGAGGCTGAATTCTCAACAAAACCGCATTGTAAAATGTACGATAATCACACGAGGACATTGCTTCGCGTGCAATTCCTTTGAATACCATAGTATATACATACCTATACATACAATCATTCCTACATACACGTAGGATTACAACGCAATGTTGCCATGTAATGCAATGTAGCCCGTATGCCAATTACATGCAACATATAAGATAATCTTACAAGAATTTACAAATTACGATGATAAGTACTCAACGTACACAACAATATATCTCAATATATATCATAGTATTTACTTACTAAATACTAGGGAATTCATGTTAGTTTGAGGGATACATCTAAAATATAAATCAATGCTAAAGAAATCTTACCGGAGCCATGCTGGATAGTTGTGTGCTTGGACAATTTCTTACGACACCAAAAGTTATAGTTTAGGATTTTTCAAAATGACCTAGTTCTCTATAACTCATGGATCTGATTACCAATCTATAACACCCCCAAATCATATTCGCAGCGGAACTACAATATTTGGGTGCTAGGCAGTTATCATCACACACAAGCTATTTCGAACGACTCAAAGAGACATAGGAATTTAAACATAAATTTAACATTGTTAAAAACATCAAAGTCTACAGCTTTCCAAACCCCAAAAGAATTACAAAACAGAGTGGAGTTAGGTCCCCACTGAATCTCAACCCAAAAGTACATTGTCGTTCACATGACATAATATAAAATTTTTAAGTGCTAAAAGGGAGGAAAAACAAGTAGACCGCCAAGCCACAACAACTTCCATCCTCGCATGCTCCGCTGCTATCAATCTTGGTTACCTGAAACACATGCTTAAAACCGTCAACACAAAGGTTGAGCGAATCTATAGGTTTATCAAATCATAAGTTGAACATAAGTATTAAAACCAATCATGACCATTCAATAGCATTGTCGTACTCACAATCTATTATTCAAGGATATTATCTTTAGCAATAGCTAATAATTGTGTTTAAGCTCGTGACACTAATCCGTTAACTCAATCACCCGCGTACATAGACCGGCATGATTTAAGTGAAACCAGTGCCCCTTCTAAAGGCATTAGTTGTAATTATACCTTATTTCTTATCACAAGTTATCCGTCCGCAGAGGGTACTCAACGTACTAGCTCTCGTCTCGGATAGGGTCGTCAACCCCATAGTACTATCAATTGTATAAGCGGCTATCTCCAACCCACACAAGGGCAAGACAATAGTTAATAGTTCACGAATTTAGGGACTTTTACAACTAGGTACTCAACACAATTCAAGGAAACATTCGGGTCCAACAATCATTCATGACTTATGTTCTTTTCATTTAAATAGCATGCATCCCCCTCGCGGGTAAAAACGTTTGAAATAGGTAAAGAGCGAGGCTATAGGCTCACCTGGCATAGCAGTAGTAGTTCTAGCGAAGACGTAACGAGAAATGTCACCGACGACGTGGATGCCCGGGAAAATCTAACACTTGACCTAAAAATCAAGGTACGTAAACCAAATCAATACTCCGTGTACATTATTGTACTAAACACGCACATACAAAAACACTTATTGCTTATGAAAACTCACGCCAAAACCAAACAAGTAGTTGTTACTAGACTTATACCATTTACCCACGTAATTAAAGTTGATTCCTATTTTATAGATTACCGGTACTTACCAAAAGTACGGGCTGTTTGCTATGACTTAAGCACCTATATAAATTACAAGAAAATTCACAAAAATACCTCATGACCTGTATAAAACCCATATTTAATCCCATGAAAATTTTTCACTTCTATGACTCGTTACACATCACATTACTAGACGTACACATTTAGGACTGATTTTGCACTTTGACCATGTTGGACCTGTTTGACCCATTTAAAATACACCATTGACCAATCCAACACCTAAGTCTACAAATAGACTCACAAATGCAGGTTTGAAACCAAAAATTGACTTTCAATCATTTACCAAACTCTATCTATGGTCCCCGGGATTTGACCCAAAACCAAACACAAATTCGGATTGTGTTGGTTCTCATCTCCCGGTACACGTATTTTCAAAATTTCATAACTTTTGACTCGTTTGGAGTCGTAAGCTCTACTTTATACCGAAACGAAGCTAAGACAAATCTCTACAACTACATCCTATGCTTATGACCTGTTTACAAAGTTAAACCCACGAAAAACAAGCTTGAACAATCTGCCTAAATTTTCCTCTTTTAAAATCAATCTAACACTTGTTTCCAATCCAATCTAACATCACCTAAACCTATATTAACCACTTATACCCATTCCCATTCACTATAATAAGTCTAGAACACTATGAACCTCAAATCCTAATCAAAACCCAATCCTAAATCATACATGCAATAAGTTTAAATTATTTAAAAACACTAAAAACAACATTATAAACACAACCCATGACACATTTCATCAAACACCATGAACACCCAAAAACCCCCATAAATTCGTGAGTTTTGGGGCTGTAGAACACCAAAATCATAAATCCCCATCTTGTTTTATAGGTTAATTAACATTACCCACTCACTAATTAAACAAATTCATGATTTAATTACATCAAAACATATTTTTGAAAATAATTGATTCTTGAAAAATTAAAGATGTTGCATGTGTGTTTTTAATTGATTAGAGTACTTACAATGATGAAACAAGAGGTGGTCTTTGATTGGATTTGTCAAAAACCCTAAAAAAAGATGGTGATGGTGATGGTGGTTAGGGTGGCCGGCGGCCTAGAGAGAAAAAGAAAGAGATGGTATTTTTTTATTTTTTAAATGAAGTGTGTGTGTGTCCTTATTTCCTTTTGTAAAAATGGAGGGGCCCAAGTGGCAATTTTAGCTTTATTTTGTCCTTAATAACAAACGACCATTTAAAGAGCGGGATTTTGGCTAAATGACGGGTTTTAAATCTTATGGGAGTCGTGATTCGTCCCGGCTACCTCAAAATACTTTTTAATGGTTCAAACGCACACAAAACGAATACACATATGGTTCCGACTCGACTTAAAACGTAATAAAAATAAAATCTTGAAAAACTCAAATATCGATCAATCGATAATGAAAGACAAATCTTGGGCATCCGTCGGTTTCGTAGTCGTCATCGGTTCTTCTTAAACCGTCAAATATTAAAATTACGACCGTAAACGTTGGTTTCAACTTAAACCGTCAATATATAGCAAACGAAATTTCTTAAAAATTTCAAAAATATTCGTAAAATAGGATTAAATAAATGACGTTGGGCTCGGGGTATCACATCCTCAAGTGAGTTGCAACTTAAGAGAGATGCTCATACTGAACCGCTCTTGAGACAATAACTTAGCATCATACGGCACATTCACGGGTATCACAGTGATACTAGTCTCTGATGACTTAGTAGTCACTATTAGTCATAGTTGGGCTTTGCATCAATTCCTTGAAAGATCGTAATGCAATTTGTGGCCAAGTTACGCTTTCGTTCTTCCACACGCCCTATTGATCATTCTTTTGATCATTAATTGACTATATGCTTGTTCTTGGCATCCTTGCCTTGGCATTTATTTGTGGTTTGTGATTCTTTCCTTTTTCCCTCTCAAACCTTCATTGCTTGGATACTTGACTCACTATGGAGATGTAGGGTGAGTTAGTAGAAGCTTAAAGTATCAAGCATGATTTCTATGGTTTGCACCCTTACGGTTAGTAGGCCCTCTATCATGTGTAACTTGTGAAATTGAGCTCATCTCTAGGACGATTAGTGAATCCCTTGAGATACCAAACTACTTCATTAAGTTGTAGGTGGATTTTACACATTTGGAATTTAAATATTCCAAGGATATTGTTATTTTTAATTCTAGCAATAATTATCCGATCATGTGGGAGAGAAAGTGAATCTATACCTTGCTCATGTTTTGAAATAGAATAAGACTACTCTTAAAAATGATCTTATTCTATGCCTCAAAATTTCTTGGTATAATTCATTACCAAATCCGTTTAGACTTTCACCGGAAAGGCACGTCTTAAACCACTATATATGACACAAGCTCTTCACCTCCTCAATTTGAAGAATGTCATTTGTCCCTTGAGCAATGTACTTGGTCTTGATTCACTTCCCTTGACTCCTCTCCCTTTGCCTTCTTTGCTACGAGTAGTCGTTTGTTCATTTCAGTCTTTTCCTATCTAGATTCAACTCGTAATCCTTCAACAAGGAATTATTACCTAGTGTTGTGGTGGTCCAATGATATCCTAAAAGGTTTAAGATATATTTTTAAGTATTTTAAAAATTTTAGTTTTCAAAAATTTATTGTTTTTCTTTGATAAAAACCTGCCTCTATAGGCGGTTCTTTATCTCTGGCGGCTCAAAGGCGCGGTTCCTTATCGATAAGGAACCGCGGGCAGAATCTTTTGTCAGAGCGTCAGTTTTATTAAAATAACTTTTTTAAACAAGACCTTCTCTCTCCTTCACACACAGAAGACAGTTTTCTTTGTTTTTCCACCATTGTTGAAGCTTCAAAAACCTTCAATCACTCAAATTAATTGATTCAAGTTCGTGGGTTTCACTCATCTATCATCCAAGATCAATTAATTGTAAGTTATTTCTTTCAATTTCATCTAATTTGTTCTAGGTTTCATACATTTATAATTGGGAATTTTTAAAATTGACAATGAATTAGAACCTTACTAGGAATAAGAGTTGACATAGTATTGTTACTATGATTCCTTAGGTTCATATTCATTAAGATTTCACTAAAACCCATTTATAGAACAAATCCGAATTTTGACTAAATAATTTGGTTGATTGATGGAATTAATATGAACCCATGAACAAGTTGGTAATAGCATTGTTAAATGCTTACCTAAAAACCTTGTTTTGAAAAATCAATGTTCTAGTTCATTGTTGATTTTACATAGTTCATATGTTTTGATCAATGATGAAATGGGTACATTGTGAACATGAGAATGACAAGGATTAATCCTTTGTTTGTCAAGCTATTGATGAAACACATTCTCATCTTTTGAATTTTTATTTTTTTCATATGAGTGATTGGAGAAATATTTTTGTTTGTTGTATTTAGGTACTAATCATGCCTTTGGAATATCAACAAGACCACCGATACACTAGACAATACATGCCAAACCTTTCCGAAATGTGTGCTTCCTCTCAACTTACAAACACCTATTCCTCACTCCAAAAAACGTTGCTTTCACGAGGGTAGAGCTGTCGAAGAGGATATTGAGGGATATATATATACTCGATCAATGTTCGGACAAATTGGGTTTGATTGTTTGTTGGACATCAAAGAGGATATATATCCCGAATTTCTCTTAGAGTTATTTAGCACATACTCTCTCATTTATGATGATGATAAGTATATGATAGGTTCATCCTCGAAGGTCGACTCATTAAACTCTCTCTTGAAAACTTTGGTCAAGTTCTTCGTGTTCCATTTGTGGGCACTTGTCAATTTACTGATAAATGGAAACTTGATTATCTTCTTGAACCATTCGACTGTGCTCCAAATGAAAATGAAGAGATTGACCTTGACTTCATTCTTGATGTCATTTGTAAAGAGCGTAGTGGAAACGTTGTAAGAAGCATCCACTCTACCAAGCGTCGAGTAAAACGCTATGAGGTTCTCTTAAGCGACCTAAATGATTGTATGGTCCGTTGGGCTGACATCCTTAGGGAGAATGTATTTTGTCTTGGCGGAAACCGGGATCATATTCTGGCGTGTATGGCGCACATGTTGTGTTGCATCGCTACCGACGCCAAGTACAATCTCGCATACTATATCGCTCGACGAATCACTTTTGCTCTTTCCAAACCCAAAACAAATCTTCCCTATGTCATGCTCCTTACTCGCCTTCTTAAGAAGGTTGGTGAAGACTATCCCAACATCAACATTTCTCGCTTTCGTTCGGTCAAACGTGTCATGCTACCTATTCAAAAGGTACAACCACGAAAAGCTAGAAGTGATCGAGGTTCGAGAAAGTCCGATCCACAAGAGTCCGATGATGAGGACTTTGATATGTCACCAAGTGATGGTGGTGGCGTAGGCACGAGTGCTTATGTTGGTTCTTCGAGTAACTCCCACCCATCCATGGACTCTTTCATGGAAGGGTTAGAAGAAATCATCCCTCCTCCTCACTATGATACTAGTGGACTTCTCGAAAACTTCGTTCTTGCGGATGTATACCGAGCTAATCTTAAAAAACAAGGTGAGTTGTATGATCATTGAGTGGAGTCAAGAGGATCGTTCAAGAACATAACCAAATTGATCAAGGGACTTGGCAAAGAAGAAGAAATGAAGCATTGGTTTATCAAGGTTAACATGTTTGTAAACATGTTTGAATTGTTGAACAATTTATTTTTATTCTCCTTTTTATTTTAGGTTGTTATGGTAGTCTACTAATACTTTATGTTTGGGTTATTAGTATTTTAATCCTAATAGTTGCATTACTTTGTGCATATTATGTGTTTGTTAGCTTCCTAGATTTTGATTTATAGTTAAATTTGCCTTGTTATTTACCTATGTGAAATCTGGGTTGACCAAAGTTTGAGGAAGTGCACTTTTCTGTCACCACTGGTCGCGGTTCCATATCAAACCCGCGGTTCCTTAGCGGTAAAGAACCGCGGACCTACGTAAGGAACCGCCTGTTCCTGTTTTGATAGAATCTTTGCTTTACACTGTTTTCCATAATTGTTTTGAAAAACCTTCACTTTCCTAAACTAGGGTACCTAATTTCATTATTCACCTAAAATGATTTTAACCCATTACTAATTTGGATCATTCCCTTCTCTTCTTAAACCCTCTCATGTTGATTGTGTTCTTCATCCCTTCAACTCATCTCTAAACCTTAACACACAACCATGGTGTCCACTAGAACATCCACCTCCTCCAATACTTCCTCCTCAAAAAGAAGCCTCAAAATTAAGATTAAGATACCTAACATTGGTTCTTCATCTTTTCACACTCCCAAAAATGAGATCTCTCCCATTCTCATTTCATCTTCACCTTCACCACCCCTTGCTCCATGCAAGACAAACTCAACCCATGGTACTAACCATTCACATGGTTCTACCTCCTCTTCATTCAAATCAAGAATGAATGAGCTTTCTTCACCTTTCACCCTTAGTCCTCCTTTGGATGGGATTTCTCAACCTCAACCTCTACAAAGTATCCCCTATGTACTTGAGCCTTTGGTCACCTCTCTTTCACTCCACCAAATTCTCCCATCTCACCCTTGGACACTATGCCTCCACCACCTCCTCCCCCTCTAACACTAATGCTCCTATTTTGGGCATTCCTATCCCTCACTTCATGGGTGATCCTTACTTGTTTGGGTTCTTAGAAGCTCATGGTGCAAATTGCCATGTTGTCTCTATAATAACTACATCATTCAAAACCTAAGCATGGAGATGCTTGGTCTTCATAGAAAGTTGCATGATTTCTTGCTTGTCTTGTTCTCCATGCCTCCTCCTAGGAGATGAATGATGATTTTCAAAATAACATGTTTTTAAAAGAAGGTCAAGCCAAAGAGAACTATGAATTCAAGACCTAGTTGTTAGCTATCTTTGTAGTAGTTAATTGTCTTTTTATTTCTTGTATATCCTTTCCCCTCCTCATGATTTTCTCATGTGGATGATTTATGGACTTTGTTTTTATGTGCTTTAATCAATGTGATCACATTAAACAACTTCAATTTATTTAAAATTGAACCTATATCTATTACAACCTCTAAAAACTTGACTTAAAAATAGACCAAAATGTTATTTAAATATTTTGTCACCCTTTGTCAAGACATTATTTGTGAATGTGTTGTTTTTAAAATAGACCAAAATGTTATTCAAATATTTTGTCACCCTTTGTCAAGACATTATTTGTGAATGTGTTGTTTTTATGCAACCCTAGCATACACTAGTGCTAAAAGAGGTAAAAATCCAAGATTTGCAAAATTTTGAAAAAGTCTTATTTTTCTCCAAAACTTTTGAAAATCAAGATTTGCTGTCCACTAGGCGCGGTTCCTTAGCCTCCAGGCGGATCCATATCGATATGTAACCGCGGGCTATTTTAAAGAATCGCGCACAATAAAGCCGTTATTGGCTTATTTTTGGTCTTTCTTATTTGACCATTGTTTTGGTTAAGATTCTTTGTTTACCCAGTTTGGCTAAACATTTCCTAAAACCTTTCTTTTTCATTTCAAATCTTTGCCTTGTCTATTTTCTTTAAATTCTTCTCTTTTGGGAGTTCTTATCTTCATCCCTCATAATGCATAATTCTTCCTTTCCTAACCTTGACATTTCTTTGTCACAAGTTTCTCAACCTAAAGCTTCTTCTTCTAAGATTTTAAAGAAACCAAAAATCTCGGTTAAACCCATTTGGATCAAAAAGAACAAGAATCCTCATGATTCTTCTTCTCCAAAATCCTCCAAGAATTCCTCTTTCTCTCTGATTCAATATTGGAATGAGACTTACTCTATAAATTCAATTACCGAAGAAAAGGAAATTCTTCCACCACCACCAAAACCTTTCAACTCACCTCAACTCAATGACCTATCTTCTTTCCCCAACCTCACTAGGCATTGTGAAAAAATCTCTTATCCATTATCTCCCTCTTTACCAACCTCTAATTTTGATGGACCTCCCCCATCTAACGACTTTGTTTTGCATCATGGTTCCTCGTGTGCTTTCTGTCGTTTTCAACAAATTGAACTTGCTCATATCTATGACAAGCTAAATTTTCTTGAATTCCTCATCACTCGACCTCCTCTCAAAGTTTTCGTTCTCGTGAACAAAATTTCGAATGATGCTTCGTCGTCTTTATTTTCCAACTAAGGCACATTTTGTACTTTAGTTGTTTGAGTCAATAAAACTAAAGCAATCTTGGAAGATTATCACTATTAGAGTAGTTTATGCTTTGTGGTCTATTTTCCATATTTTTTGCTTTAAATATTCATATTGTGTGTATGAATATTTCTCTTGTATGTTATTTCATATTTATGTAATATGAATGTGATGTGTGTTATCTTTCCCTCTAATTCTATTTCACACTTTGGTTAAAGAGTTGATCATAGTTAAAACTTAAAATTAATTATGAGTGATTCCATAAATTCTAAATTTTAATCCATAGACATTTTTAAATCATCTTTGATTGGCTTGGATGTTTCTTTTCTTCCTTTATTCCACCAATTGAACTATGATGTTGTCAATACACACTCTTTGGACATACTTAGCAAATGCTTGCTTCTAATTTGAGATTTCTTTTCCTTCTCCCTCTCAAGTTAGTTAGTAAGTAGTGCACATACATACATTGGTGTTTCTTTTATTTCTACTAACCTTTGTGTAGCATGTCACATTAGCTCATTTACTTGGTGCCCCAAGCAAGGGGGAGTAAGCACCAAGGGGGAGCTACCAGCAAAAGTCCGGTTCTTTTCTTCCTCAAAGACTTGTGCTAACCTTTTTGCTTCTACAAAGGGGGAGAAATGATAGTGATAAACTCGTTAATAATTCGAATAAACTTGTACTTTACGTAAATGAGTTTATAGTTTGTCGTAATAAAAAAGGGGTAGATTGTTAATGCAAAGCAATGCCTAAAAACATTGTTAGTATTAATTAATCTTTCTTAGTTTTGATCACGACAAATTACAAAGACATTTGTTGTCAAACACAATCATAAAACGAATTATCTAACAAACACTATCATGGGGGTAATAATCATTACACTAACATATCTTAATCATGCTTATTGATCATAAAAGTGATTAGCCTTAAAACTCACTTTTGTCAAATGCAAAAAAAGATTCTTAATAAACTTTATTTTTAAGAAAATGTTTTATTAAAATAAATTTGAATATGGCATATTTCATATGCCATAAGAATATCCTTTGAAGGTTTAAATAGCCTCAGATATTTCAAATTCACTAAAAGACAAAAAGGAGCGGACTCTACGCCGACGATTCGTTATCGATAAGGAACCGCGGGCTCCAATAAAGAACAGCGGGCAGATATAGTCGTTGGATGTTTTGTCCTATAAATAGTGGATCAAATATGCATTCTCATCAACCCTTTTTGGACATCTTCTTCAGCCTTCTTTCTCCTATCTAATCCTAGTCATTTGTAAATGATCACTTAATGTGTTAAGTATGTTTACTCATGATTATTCTCTTGATCTCCTTCTTTACCTTGTCCAAAGAGAAGATCACTCACACACTTGTGATGTGATTAAAGATGTAGCATTGATGAAGATAACCTTCTCCTAAAGATCTAGTCATGTTCATCATTTGTTTGTTTGTGTCTTGTGTAGATCCAATGTATTTGTGAATACTTGGACTAGTTGTGTTCATCCAAGCTATTTGTGAATACTTGAATTAGAGTTGTGTAAATCCATTGCACATGTATGTGCTTGGATTTATGTTGTGTAGATCCAAGTTACATGTGTGTACTTGGATATGTTTAGTTGAGTTGTAATTAGTTGTGTTAGTTCTCACTAAACTAAAAATTGATGTAGTTGTGTTTTGTGAGTTCTCACTAAACTATAAAGTGATGTGGTTGTGTCTTGTGAGTTCTCACTAAACTATAAAGTGATATGTAGTTGTGTTGTGTGAAGTTCTCACTTAGCTTCAAAGTGAAGAGTCGTGAAGATTGGTTCTAGCTTTGGATTAGAACTCGACCTCTAGCCTTGTGTCCGGAAATGGTGAAGTAGGCAACGTTGTGAAGATTGGTTCTAGCTTTGGATTAGAACTCGACATCTAGCCTTGTGTCGTAAAATAGTGAAGTGGGCGATGTTGTGTAGATTGGTCCTAGCTAAGATTAGGTCTCGACATTTAGCTTAGTGTCGGAAAATAATGTAAGCGACGTTGTAAGGTTTTCTCCGCCAAGAAGGGAGCTTGTAGATATAGTGGAAATCTCGAGTAAGGTGTACTCGAGGAGTGGAGTAGGAACGAGGATAGAGCCTCGTTGGCGAACCACTATAAATCATGGTGTCTTCCTACTAGGTTGTTTCTTTCCTTACTCTTTACTTACATTCATTATCATTACACTTACTATACATTGTTAATGCATTAGAATTGAACCTAATCATTATGCAACTAGCTTTCAAGTAAAAGATAGTTTTGTGCACTCACCTAATTGAAAGGAATTTTAATTAGGAGATAAACCGATGAGAAACTATTCAACCCCCCCCCCCTTCTAGTTTCTACAGAGGCTTCTTATAAATCCAAGTGCTTTTTGGTGTAAAGTTCTTAGACTATCTTTATCCATGACCCCCAACCAACCGGTTGGTGGGGCCCAATAATAAATAACAATAAATGTGTACAGTTGGAAGTTATTTTACAATTTAAAGCATCTCAACCCCCAACGAACAAGTCGTGGGGTGATCTTTCAATCTTCAACCCAAACTACTACTTGTCACTAGCTTATTTGCCATACATATTCTTATTTATTTCTTTAGGATTTTAGTTCATATGGATAGTTTTATAGATAATGGTTAGTAATTTTATTTTTATAAAAAAAATTATACCATTGAATTTAATTTTCAATTCTCTATAAAAGGAGTCTGATATTGCCATAGTATCTTTTACATTTGAATGCTTTGTTGGAAAAAGACAGTTTATCACCAGAAGAAAACATGAAAAGTAGCTTGTATGAAATGTTGTTTGGAAAGTAATATATTTATGTATGTTGTACTGCTATGAAGTTTAATATATGAAATTTTAGTTTTTATGTTTAATTATCATAAATAAAAAGAAAATCTTATCATGATACGTGGCAAGGTTTTATTCGCCTAATGAGATTACATATAATAAAAAGAAAATCTTATCTTACCATATGGCTATAGTATATTACTTCCTTCTATATAAACAAACATGATATCAAATACACATCCAACTTATATTTTCTAATTAAAGTTCTCAAAATAAAATATGTCATCTAATTTTGAGAGTTTATATTATGATTCTGGTTCAAGTTTGATCTCATCCAACTCACTCGAGTATCATGAATGGGAGTCACGTGTCGTTCGATATAATCAAAATATTGATCGCGTCCTTGAAGATGTTATTGTCAGCTATCCTAATTTAGTCATACGAGACCAACGTTCTTGAAGAGTGTATCGTGATAAGGAGCGTGAGCAAGGTGAGGCACGTCTGATGGCAGACTATTTTGTGGACAATGAAGTTATATTTAGGCGCAAATTTCGCATGCATAAACACTTGTTTAGTCGTACTGTTGACGATGTTACTTCTAATGATCGGTATTTCCAACAAAGAGTTGATGCTACAAGTAGATTAAGTCTTTCAACATTGAAGAAATGTACAGGAGCTATGCGGGTGTTGGCGTATGGAACATCATATGATGTTGTTGATGAATACTTGAGGATGAGTGGTGTTGTGATAAGAGAGTCTCTCATGACGTTCGTACGAGGCGTCATTTCTTGCTTCGGTGATGAGTACCTTCGAAGGCCAAATGAAGATGATTTAGCAAGGCTACTATATGTTGGGGAAAACGTGGGTTCCCGGGTATTATAGGCAGCATTGACTGCATTCATTGGGAATAGAAAAATTATCCTAAAGCATGGGCTGGGTAATACGCATGAAGAAGTGGAAATCCAACCATCATTTTAGAAGCTGTTGCATCATGTGACTTACGATATAACATGCTTTCTTTGGAACACCAAGTTCGTGTAATGATATTAATGTTCTCCATCGATCTCCTGTTTTTAGCGATGTGTTAGAAGGTCGAGCACCAAAAGTGAGTTATGTTATGAATGGTCATAAAAAAGATATGGCATATTATCTTACTGATGGGATATATCCTTCATGGGTTGCATTTGTTAAATCTATAACCTCTGCACAAATTAGGAAGCATAAGTTGTTCTATCAACATCTAGAGACCGTCCAAAAAGATGTGGAACGAGCGTTTGGAGTTCTACAAGCCCGATTCACATTCCTTTGACGTCCATGTCTTATTTGGGACTGCGAAAAAATGGGAGAAATTATGAGTGCTTGCATTATTATGCATAATATGATAGTTGAAGATGAACGAGAAACTTATAAAGTTTATGATTAAGCAGAATTTTTCAACGACATGGATACAAATGGTGATGATGTTGTTACATACTCTGCCGAAAGAATTGTAGATTTGGCAAGTTTTATGAGAAACAAAGAACAACTACGTAACATGGAAGCTCATTTATCTCTAAAAAATGACTTGATTTAGGATATATGGCAAAAGTTTGGCGATGATAGTTAATTTAGTCATATGTATCTCTTGCATTCGTAATTTCGTTTGTTTCTTTTAATGAAGTATGCATTTTATTTTAATTATAACGTAAAAATTTAAAATATTTTTTAATTAAATAATTATTTTATAATGATATATTTATATAGTAAATATTTTTTTATATATAAGTTTATATCAAATTTCTAAGTAATTAAATTTGATATAATTTTTTTATTATATATTAGGTTGAGTTGAGTTAGGTTGTTGATAAATGGTAAAAATGTTATATATCGGTTGAATGTATTGGTTGTGTAGGTGGAATAAAGAGAAAATAATATTTTAATAAAATATTGGGTTAGGTTGGGTTGGGAAGGTTTTGAATAAACATAGTCTTAGAGACCTCTATTTTCCCAACTGTGGTTTTCTTGTAGCGAAGAAGGGTTCTCACCTATCGTAGATTTGGAGTTCTCTTCTTCACGACCCTAACTTATTGCTATAAGGTGTGAGATGCCAAGTTGGTAATGGCCGTCATATTTCATTTTAGACTTAGAATTAGATTCCATATTCTGAAGACTTTTACATTCGTTTTCCCCTCGGTCCTTTCAATACAGGTAATAGGGTGTCAGACTTTATCTTAAGTGGGGAATGAAATTTAACAAAGCTATACAAGATGATTTCCAAAAAAGAGGCTGACTTTATCACGCAAATGTCAATATCAAAATTTGGATCACCGAATAAGTTTGTTTGGCACTTTGATGTTAAAGGGAGTTACACTGTTAAATATGGATACAATCTTAAGAAGGAATTATCCATCCTCTAAGGAAGAATCAACGGCCAATCCATCATCGGATTTTTGGAAGAGATTATGGAATATTCGAGCTCAACCGAAAATAAAGCTATTTCTATGAAAGGTCACTCGAATTCTGTTGCAACCAAGGTTTTACATATCGCTCGGCGGAGTGTCGGAGGTCGACCACCGCCAAACGATATATCAGCCTTGGCGGCGATATATCGGTTTCTCGGTGGGTACCCAAAATTATATACTTTTATCATTATTTTGTATATTTTTATCATTATTTTTAATATTTATTTAATATAAATTTTCAAAATTTATATACGTTTTGTAAATTATTAATATTTTTGATCAAAAGGCCAAGCTTGATCGATTTTTAACCGATTTTTAATCGATTTTTGACAGATATTTAACCGATTTTAACTAAAACGCCAAGCTTGACCAATATGCCACATATCATGGTAGTGGACCACCGGCAAGCGATATATCACCAATATATCGGCCACCATGACCGATATTTACAACACTTGTTGCAACAATGGAGTATTTATTTAACAAAAACTATTCTCCTCTTCATTATGTCTAATTTGCAATGAACACGTGGAATCAATTGAACATCTATTTTTCGAGTGTGCATGGATCGCCCTATAAGGTTTGGCTCTCTATTATCTTTCAGTTCTGACGTTTCTAGAATTAACATTTCACATTGTACACAAAGCTTTATTGTACATCCATTCATCTCTCGAAGTTTTTAGAGTCCTATCGGTTGTGACTACTGTTTGTTTATTGAGAAACAAATTTGTTTATGAAAATGTAACGCTTTCTCCAGCCGCCACATTAGCTTCTTTATATGCCCAGATTTTAGATTTTGAAGATCTTGTTGTTTCACATAACAATATCGTGCCCTCTAGTATGATATCAGATGCTCCTAACACCGCACCACAGTCTTCCCCGAAGTGGATACCCCCACGAATCCTTGGTGAAGTTAAATTGTAATGCTGGTTTTAAAGACTCGAAAACTGCATATGGTATTGTTGTTCAAGATTCTATGGGCACCCTCATTCGTATTTGCGGTAACTCGTGTTTTGCCACATCTCCCTTTCATGCTAAAGTTATTGGTACACATTGCGTGTGTTATTTAGCATATAATCAAGGGTTGTGGTGCTATTGTGGAATCAGGCTCTCAAATGACGGTTTCTTTATCGTCTTCGAAAGTTGTCCCACCTTGGACATTAGGTGCTCTTATTGATGATATCCGTACGTGCTCGAAGAATTTGCAACTTACTTTCTTGTAGGTTAATTGAGCAAATAATCAAGTGACTCATTGGATTGCTCAATTTGTTCTTTCTTCAAATCGATGTATAGTGTGAGACATATTTTTTATGAACTCGCCTCACTTATGAGGAGAGATTTATATTGTTAGTAGTTTTGTTTTATATATGGTATTTTTAAAAAAAAAATATTAAACATTTTAAAAGGTAAACATATTAGAAAATAAGTTTTGTATTATCGTGACAACTTTTCATTATAAACCTTACAATTTTTTTCCTTTTTCTTTAAGTCCGATACAGTTGAAGAGTAAAAAAGAAAAAAAATACTTATAACCTGTAACAATTTTTTTAAATCAACAAATGTTATTGGTTAGTGGGTCGAGTCGTGCAATAACATTTAAGCGGCAAAATGTCTTCTTCGAACTCTCGCCTAGTTATGTTAAACTCTTTATCTGATTCGCATGAGAAGAAAAGCTCTTGACAAGTCATGAACACAAAACATCCGAATAACCTTTTTTATAAAAACTACTTAATAGAATCTTGGTGACCAACTGAGCTAAGACAGTTGATTACTTATATAGCGTGTAACATCCCGGCCAAGACTTCGGGGACACTTAGATAAACTCGGTATGATAAAAAAAATTGCTCAGAGTAAAAGTAATAATTTATACTCCTTAAATATTCAAATTATATAGTTTGGCTGTTGAAATGTAATGATTATATTGAGTACTAACTAAAAAAGGAAGAATTCACGAAAGATCTACGTGCATATAAAGATAGATAGAAAATGTTATTAAATGAGACGCATGGTGTTTAAACATCATTACGATATATAACAGTAATAATATGATGATTATAAAGTTAATCTTCAAGCTTACATTTTCATTTTATAAACAGGTAAAATCATGACCAGTACGAGAAATTCGTTACACCTTTTTTACTATAATCCCATATTTTCATTAACTATTGGTAAAAATGAGTTTTTAACCAAATAATTGTTTTCTTAAAAAATATTTACTATTATATGGCAAGTCTAAAAATATTGCCTATTTGATGGTGTTTCTCGTTTGTTTTTCAGTTCACTTTTTATTTGTAATCATTTTTTCTTAGAAGTCATACTATTTTAACACAATTTCTATACGTATGCATGCTGAGAGGTTCGGGCATTTGAATATGACATAACGAGACTTTAAGAATGTACTTAAAGTGTGAAACTTTAATAACTTGTCTTCGATCTAACCTTTAATATTATAATAACATAACCTATAGTTATTGTATAACCTTTGGCGTGTTTTGTAAAAAAATGACAAACGACAAACAAAAAAAACGAAAATCTTACGTGATCAAATTTCGCACTAGCCGCTTGCTTTCATCTTTACTGGACTCGCAAAAGTCAAACCGAAACCGATTAAAAACCGTAAAAACTAAACCGCTCAAAACCACACAGAATATTTTGGTTCGATTTCGATTTTAGCCAAAAATCAACTCAAACCGAACTGTTCACACCACTTAACTTTGACATTCGTCTAAAATGATGCTACAAAGAATTATGGGATTTTCTCATTTGGCATTAGTATAAGTTGTTTAAAATAATACAAGTTCTGGTTTTGAAGAATATAAAGAGTCGGATTCAATTTACGTTAACAACAAATGAAAAGGGAAAAGAAAAATAACAAGAAACACCATATAATAGGCAATACTTTTAAACTTGCCATACAATGGTAAATATTTTTGTGGAATACAGTTACTTGGTAAAAAACTCTGGTAAAAATTGGATGGTAATTATCTAAAGTGGATAGAGCATGATGATTAAGTTGGACTTAACAGAGATTACTTTAGATCACTTTCTTTCTCCTTCATCCACCTCATTAATCCCTTTTCTTTTCTCTCATTCATCCATTACTTTTCTTTTCCACCTCACATTTTCTAAATTGTAATGATGATGTTTTTAACTTTCTCATATTCTACACCAAGTGAAACAATAACTAACTAAATCACATCATTCATCAATCAATACCTAGCTACATACAAAACACCACAATGATCATTCTTGTTTCTTTCATCTTCATCCACCTCACCATGGCTGGAAACATTTCTGTCACTCAAAGGGACATAGAAAAACCAATGACAACGGTTCCAACTATAACTCCCGGAAACTCGAACCCTGTCATGCAACCTAAAACCACAACATCCCCATTACCATCATCATCATTCGCAGGTAATAGTAGTGGAACCAAAAAAATATATAGTTTTCTATATAGTACAAAAAGTAGCAACCCGCATGCAAACGTAAACACTAATCAATTTTGCAAAAACAGTCAGTGTTGCTAGTTATAAACTTCTTTGCAAAAGGTTTCCAAAAATATCAACACAAAACTTGTCAGCTTTGTTAGTACAAATTTAGTTTCATCAGTATATATTCTCATAAAATGGTTTTGTCCATGCAGGTAGAAGTTGGTGTGTTGCAAGTCAATCTGCTTCACAACATGCATTACAAGATGCTTTGGATTGGGCTTGTGGTAAAGGTGGTGCTGACTGCTCGGCGATTCAGCAGGATGGTGGATGTTACAATCCGAACACCCTTCACCACCACGCAACTTATGCGTTCAACAATTATTATCAAAAGAATCCTATTCCGAGTAGCTGTAATTTTGGTGGCACTGCGATTACAACGAGCTCGGATCCAAGTTAGTCACCTTACACTCCTCTATAGTTATCTCTTTGCAGGAACTTGTATAAAACTGTAAATGAATTGAACGTTAAATGAATATTTCATGAACCATTCGGTAAAAAGATCGTTTATGTTCTAAATATACGGACATGAACAAAATTTTACGTGCATTTACAATTAAACGAACATGAACAAAAGTCATGTTTGTTCGTTTATGTTCGTGAACGTCCGATTATCCGTTCGTTAACGTTCGGTTATGTTGTTTATGTTCGTATATAATATCTTTTAACTGTATCATTTTAAAACTAACGCGTTTAAATATGATAACA
This sequence comes from Glebionis coronaria, assembly GCA_025667525.1. Classification (NCBI taxonomy): domain Eukaryota; kingdom Viridiplantae; phylum Streptophyta; class Magnoliopsida; order Asterales; family Asteraceae; genus Glebionis; species Glebionis coronaria. Next base: position 4,410,608 of record JANFOE010000193.1, read on the forward strand.
CTTTTAAAACAAGATATTATGCATATTTTGATAAATTTTATTAGTTTTTTAACGAACGAAAACATGAACAATTTATTTTCTTAATAAACGAATATGAACAAGAAAATTGTAAACGTTAATGAACGAACATAAATTAGCTTCATTCGTGTTCGTCTGATTCGTCTAGAGCCTTAACTGTAACAATCTTTTTAGCAAGATTTCCAATAATGATTTAACTAACTTTTGCTCATGTAATTATATACGAACGGAATACAGCACACGTCGATATGTCATGTTATACCACATTACAAACACATCACATGTATATAAATATATCAAAAACCATTGAATCATGAAGAAGTTAAAAATATCGTATCTTATTCATACTGTCCATGTAAGCAAGAAATAGTCGATCAACTATCATAAAAAGTAGTATAAACCTTGATAGTGTATGTATATGCTCTAATAAGGCATAAAAATTTAATTTGCTGTATTATCAAGAAGTGGAAAATAAAAAGTTAACTTGTTGCTTATAATTGGTGAAATTTTTTGCTGCAAAACTTTTCTTCCTTGTATATATTTTAAACGTAAAAGATGCATGAAGAACATGTAATGTTACAAACATTTGGCTTGAATTTCCAATTATATCAATGTTTTAAAACCCGGGTTGACCCGGCCGGTTGAACCGTAACCCGATCAAGTGACTGGACATCGGTTTTGATCGAAAAACCTGGTTGAACCGCCGGTTAAACCGGTTGAACCGTGACCCGGTGGCTCAATCAAGTCAATTAAAAAACCGTGTTTTAAAACATTGAATTATATCTTCTAAAAAAGACGATGATGAAAGAAAAACTAAAGTTTTAAACTTTTGACTTTCTTGAGCCTAGTCACTCGCGGCTTAGATACACAAAACTAAAGTGATAAATTTCTTGGACCAAGATGGCCGTGACACCCGGCTTTACCGACCAAAGGGTGGTTGAATAGGCTTAACTTTAAGCCAAAAGCATAATCGGCTCCATGTTCGGTTGTAATGGGTTTAGATGACTTTTTAAAGTTAGTTACATAGTTATCATGTCAAATCAGACATAAAAGAATAAATTGTTTTTGCATATTAATATAAGGGGTAAATATAAATCTACATATGAGACAAGTGTTCCCCATCATGTTATAATTAATACAAATAACTTGTGTTATCAACCACGAATAGTGCATTTGATGTTGTATGATGGAATTTAAACATGAGCACTAGTATGAACTTTGTTTATATGCAACTTTATGCCGATAATAAATAAATTAAACACAAAAAACATCAATGAAATCCTAGCATATTGATACAACAAAAATAAAATGTTTACAATCACATATACAATAAAATTGGTCTAAATTAAAGTAAAATGTATAGTAGAGAGGAAACATAAAAAAAAAAAAACCATCTGCTACTAGTGAGGCTCAACTTTCCTTTCTCTCATCTCGTCGTGTGCTCGTCGAAAAATGAAGAAGGTGCGACGAAGATGGGAGTTCGGTGTGGTGAAGGAAGCTGGTGAAGCCGGCTTTTGCCGCCAGCTCAGTTCGACGAACCTTCTTCCGCCACCACACCGTTTACTCTTATTACACTTTCAATCATAAGTTTCTGAAATACAAATTAGGTGGAAAGATTATAGCTAAGTGGATCCACGTAATTGTTAGTATACTGGTTTTAGTTAGTTTTTTTTTTCTTTGTAGATTTTTCTTTCTTGTTGCTGTGTTTTCTACAACGTTAGTTGACTTACTTATCATAAAATCTAAGGAGGTGTTTGAGTAAGTTTATATTGATGGGCTTATCAGCTTGTTTTTATATGCGTTAAACAATTTAAAATAACTGTTAACTGATTTAAATATAAATGAATTTATAAGTTTATGTAAGAAGGTTTTGATAAACTAAAATTTTATCGTTTACATCAATAGCTAGAAGCCAATTTTGAGCTGAGGTTAATTCATACATATTCAAAGTCACTCTCCTTTTAAAAGTATTTTGTGGTTTAATTAAATGCTGGCCGTCCATGTAACAAACAAAAAAAAATACTTATAGTATTGATGTATCATTACTTATATGTTTTGTTCTTTCTTTGTGCAGGTTCTACCACATGTCAATTTGCGGCAACAAGGTACATTATCAATCTCTTTTAGTACTTTTCTAAAAATAAAATTTAGAAAGCGTGCTAGGTGATAGAATTGTAAATTCTCTGAGTAAAATATATAACAAAAATTTAAATAGTATGAAACTAATGTAATGTGACTTGATACCAAAACTTTTTTCAACTATGTACTAAGATTAATACTAGAAGTTTACTTGATTTGCGTTGCAGCACAAGCTCATCAATATTAAATACCACCAATTCAAATGGAGCTACAGTTTTCGGCTCAGGACCCGCTGTCCCGTTTAACGTTGCATCATCCCACCCTCTTCCAGACACAACTCTATTTCTCTTGTTATTCTTATTTAGTGTTTGTATATGATGTACTAAAACATGTGTAATCTATTCTACTTTATAATGCGTATGAAAATAGTTAATTAGATTAGATTTTGATGTATCATATATATCGTTCATTTTCAGACGTGAACATGGATATTGCATATGCTTTTTATGTAAAATTGTACTGTAGTAGTTTTGGAGTTTGGACAAACTGAGTGTCAGAAATTACGTTTGACCTATATTTTGCGAAATTGCAAAGTCAAACCTGTTTAATTTTATTTTTTTGGTTTTTACTGCGACTCTTACATAATGTTTGGTAAGCTGTAATAGAAGTTGTAATGGAAAGAGTTATTACCTTTAATGACTAATTATATCATTTTCATTCTTTAGGGGTCCGTCATTTTTTTTATTACGTCTTGTAATGGATTCAGATAACATAAAACTCAATCACCGATTAACCACATTAAATAAGTTTCTTATTAACAATGTGACATTTTAGTTTTTTTTTTATCAATTACATTCCGTCTTATCATACCAATCAAATATTATTAATAACGGTAATGATTCATTACATTACATCATTTATTCTATTATCATTTAAAATTAGTAACTATTTTCTAAAATATCTCATAAACAAATTCAATTTAATATTTTATTGATTATTTGAGCAAAAAATACGGAAAATGTTTCTCACAATGTTTTAATATAATCAACTTTACGAAAAGTTAGTTGTTATTAACAATCTTTAGAGGGCAGAGTACGGTTCAAGCTGTGTGTAAAAAGTGATGTCACATCATCATTTTTTCTCATAACACCAAAACACCTCATAATCTCACAAACACTCTTCCTGGTTAACACCAAACTTTCTCGTGTTATCATGACCCCACCACTTTTCAAGTATTCAAAAAAAATATTCAAATATTAAAAAAAAATCAGATATTCAAAAAAAACTTTCTCATTGGTTTGCCCTAAAACCCAACAGCTATAATTTCAAATATTAAAAAAAATTTAAAAAAACGATAACTCGAGCCATAACGTGAGCCACGGTACAGTTGGCTGAGCTGTGGGCTTGCGTTATGGGCCATAACGTCGGCTAGAGATAGCCAGCTAAACCCCCATAACGCGACCCACGGTATGGTTGGCTGAGCCGCGGGTTCGCGTTAATGTGGCCAGCCAACCCTTAACGTGACTGTACCCTGCCCTCTTAGAGCGTAGGGTGTGGTTTGATGTTGTGGCTTGGTGTTATGAAAAAAGTGGGTGCCACGTAAGCATCCTACTCCATAACACCATAATCTCTATAAACACTAGAAAACTGGTTTCTTGGTTAACACTAAATTTCTGTTGTTATAGTGGTCACACCAGTTTTTTCTTTTAATTAAATATAAAAACTAATTTAATTAATTAGAATTTTATTAATAAAATAAAAAAAAACATTATAAATAACATAAAAATTACAAATAAAAAAACAAAATAATGATTAAGATTCCACAAATGTTCCACAAGATCATGTCGGAGGTCTTCATGAACCCTCCTATCCCGAAGTTCTCTATGTTTTCTTTGATGAATCACGCAACGTTTAATCCAAGTGCGTTGAATATTTGTTGTTGGCCAAGCAAGCATATCTCGATATTCACTAATATCAAATTTTTGATCTTTCAAAATCATATTATGTAATATGATGCAACAATACATGATCCTTTTAATCGTTTTACTTGATATGAACGTGTGGGTTGTTGAATAATTCCTTAACGGCCTTGTAGAATCCCAAAAGCACGTTCAATAATTTTTCTTGAAGTTTCTTGAATCCTTTTAAACTTCATTGTTTTTTCATCCCTTGCTATAGTAAATGATTTAACGAACGAAGCCCATTGAGGAGAAATGTCATCCGCTAAATAATAACCTTTTTCATACGTTTTTCCGTTTGCCACAAACGGAACTTCTGAAGCTTCATCTGCTAGAAGGGAATCAAATAACTGTGATCCATATAAAACATTAAGGTCGTTGTTTGCCCTAGGTACCCCAAAGTAGGCATGCCAAAACCACAACTGTTGATCCGCAACAGCCTCTAGCATTATAGTCGGGTATTTTTATCGCGCATTTTGAATTGACCATGTAAGGACTTAGGACAATTTATTCATTCTCAATGCATGAAATCGATGCTCCTGAGCATTCTCAGAAAACCATGTTTATTCTCGTGTAATGCATACAAATGTTCCACATCCTTTTCAGTAGATTGTCTTAAAAAATCTTCAACATATAACACATAAATGCATTTATTGAAATTCCATAAACACTCTTGTGAACAACGCGACGCAACTTGCAAATACTCATCAAATGCATCAGGTGTGGAGCCGTACGCCAATTGGCTATAACGGATGTGCATTTCATGATTGCACTAAAACCTAAACGACCCGTAGCATTGGGACTTTGGTGGAAAAATTAAAAGTAGTCGGGAAGAGGGTCAACACAATAATAGGTAATATCATCAACAATTTGTTTAAAAAGTCGGGAACTAATATGATCCTTTCGGCGAAAAACTTCTTCCGGATACCTTGGCGGATTATAATCATCCCTAAAATAATCTTTCTTCAACTTTTGTTCCACATCCTCTCAATCACGTGATATAACCGGGTTCTTTTCACCGAAGTAGCCGATGTTTGAAATACATTTTTTACGTATTAAGAAGGATCGGTCACTTCGACAATATATTAGTTAGTAGCTCGTAGTCTAGCATCTTTATATTAATCTAACAAGGCCAGGTCAATCCTACAACTTGTGTAGACCGTCGGCCCATTGCAAGCCCTAGCCCATCTTGTGGGGTTGGGTATATAAACCCTCTCCTTAGTTGGAGAGGTTGTGGTTAACTTATTATCTCATATAGTAAAAGTGTGTTTTACACATGTTTTCTCTCATTTTGTGTGTGTGTGTGTTCTCACCATCTCTCTCTCTCTACTCTCTCTCTAGATAAGCAAGATTTACATATTTTTACAAATGGTATCAAGAGCCATGGGATGAGTGTCTTGTTTTTTGTTTTTTGTGATTGTCGTGTGTTTTTTATCCGATTAGCTCGCGTCCAATTTTTTATTTTATTTTTTGTGTTTTTTATGGTCTAAATCTTTCTACAAATCATCAACATAGTTGTGGTAGTGATTTGGGTTTCTTGTTTTGGTTAAAAACACAAAAAATATTGGCATTTGGCTCGATTTTGTTAAAAAATATCAGAAAAACAGCGTTTTGCAAACTTGAAAACCCTAATTTTTGTGAACACAGAGTTTTCTGCGAAGACAGTGGATCTTTTTCGAAGTCAACGGATTTTTTTGCGAAGTTGGATTGCGAAAATAGGCTTAAGATTTTTTTGCGAAGTTTGGCTTAATATTTTTACGAAGTTCGATTGCGAAGTTAGGCTTAATATTTTTGCGAAGTTCGATTGCGAAGTTAGGCTTAAACTTTTTGCAAGATCAGGATTCCGAAGTTAGGCTTACAAATTTGCGAGATCGGGATTGCGAACTCAGTTCACAAAGATTGCAAGTTCAGGGATTGTGAACTTAGGTTTTTGAAACATTGCGAACTTAGGTTGTATTATTACAAACCTAGGTTTTGAATATTGCTAACTTAGGTTTTGTAATATTGCGAATTTGGAAATTTTTCATAACTGTGAGTTATTTGGTCTAGGAATCTTTCGTTTCTCAAGAAAACATTGTTAGGGGATTTCAACAACGTTACTCGTCTTCAACACACGAAGTTTGGAATATTTACCGTTTAATAGGTGGTTTGTACAAAAACCCGCGAATTTATTTCTCGGTTTCTCCACAATTAGTAAAACTCCATATTTTTAACCAAACATTTACTTTCTCTCATTGTTTGATCAACATGTGTAAATATTTACTTATCAAAATGGAGTATACTTCTCTTACGGATAAGTCCATCCTCTCAGGTACGGATAAATCCACCAATGTTGGTGAAGGCAATGTACTAGGATTGGACATCTAGAATGGACCTTTATATGATGTTTATATGATGAATCGATATAATGGACATCTCATTTTAGCATCAGTTCAAAATGGACCATTATATTACCATGACGGAGGGTGCAGTTACTCGTGCTCGCACAATGGCCGACTTGACTAGAGATGCTAAGATTCAAGCTAAGTGTGATATTCAAGCTACAAACATCATTCTCCAAGCTCTCCCTTCAGATGTCTACAAACTCGTGAGTAAACACAAAGTTGCCAAAGAGTTATGGGAGAGAATTCGAGTTCTAATGCAAGGCACCTCGTTAACTAAACAAGAACGAGAGTGTAAGCTATATGATACGTTTGATAAGTTTGCCTATGTTCCAGGGGAGAGTCTTAATGATTACTATTTGAGATTCACTCTATTGATGAATGAGCTCAACATTTTTGACATGAAGATACTGCCGTTTCAGCTAAACACCAAGTATTTGAATACTCTTCCTCCCGAATGGAGCAAGTTCGTGATGGATGTTAAATTGGTTAAGGATTTGCATCTCATCAACGTGGATCAACTTCAAGCTTTTCTTCAACAATACGAATGCCACGTGATAGAGGATCGATTGTCAAAATCCCAAGTCTATGATCCACTTGCCATGTATGCTTCTCACCAAATTACTCCTCCACAAAACTTGGCTTACACTTATCAACAACCGTCATACTAGCAGCAACCACAACACACCTATCAGCAACCACAACCACATCAACCATTATATCAACCATAAATGATGCCACATTATGCATTTCAACAACCAAGTGTTCCACAACAGCCGTATGCACCGCAACTAACTCATCAAGCCTCCTCATCTCAAGCTATCAATTCTCCTATGGGCTATACTCCTCAGCAAGGATATTTTCCAATTGAAGCACCACAAGCACAAGCCTTTTATTCTAATGAACTTCCATCAATTCAAGTACCAGTCCTTAGTCAAAATAATTCTCCAACTGTTGTTTTGAATCACATCACTCCCTACTTGTCAAAACTTGTTGCAACTAGAGGATTTCCACCTATGACCAATCAGCCCCGCACCTCTTTAAATCCTCACCAACAAGTCACTATTCAAGACGGTCAAGTGACGGTGCAATCTATTCAAGGAAGAAAAAACTCATATGGACCAACTACAAGGACTATGAATACTCAAACCGTGAACGCTCAAGCTGGGAATTCTCAAGCTAGTGGAAATGGAAGTTTCATTGGTCCTCAAAAGGTTGTGACTTGCTATAATTGACGAGAACAAGGTCACATGGCAAGACAATGTACTCAGCCGAAGCGGAGAAGGGATGCATCGTGGTTTCAAGAGAAGATGTTCTTGGTCGAAGCTCAATCTAAAGGAAATATTTTGGATTCAGAGGAATTAGCATTTCTTGCAGACCCAGGGGCATCAGATAATGAAGACACTACCGTCGTCTCCACTTCTAATGCTGCATATCAAGCGGATGATCGTGATGCATATGATTCGGATTGTGATGAACTTCACTCAGCTCAATCTGCTCTCGTTGCTAATCTTTCTCACTACGGTTCAAATGTCATCAATGAGGTACCAACCACAACCAATATTGTTCATGATAATCCATAACAAGTTGGGCATGAAAAGAACAACCCCGAACAGCCTTTGGTAAATAGTAATTCAAATGCTGAGGTATCCAATCCTTCACATCTGAGTGAAACTCAAACAAATGCTACGACGGGTTAGAAATCTTATGCTCAACATGATTTGGTAATTGTAACACACAATTTGGATAAATGGACCGTTACGTAATAATTATGGTGTGTCATCAAATCATGCAAGGTAAATGTCTAAAACATTACGTGACCATCAACGAAACCGGAAACAAACATCGGTTCCAACTTAAGCTCCACACACGAAATGCATAAGTATAGAATGTAAAGGAAATGACTAAACAATGTCCAGCAAAGCAAAAGTATGTAAATGCATTAAAGATGAAAGAAGACTAGGCGCCTCATTCCATGCACGTACTCTTGTTCCTAGCTTTTCCCTTTAGTACTTGCCGTATTGGGACATGGAAATAAAGATATGGCTGAGCAATACGCTCAATGTGCGGATATATGACAATGAAAGTAAAACATAAACATAAGCAAGTAATGGAATGAAATGAATAACATCAGAATAAGTGTATGTCCTGGAAACTTGGTTAAAGCTTATAATACTGGTTTTATATTTCTATAAAGACTTATGTTTAGTTTATTCTAAAAATCTGTATTTTAAATATGCCCGGAGCCCATATAGGTCATGTTATAACAATGTGCATGAATACCTAGAGGGGTGACCTTATCATACAATTAGAGGGATTGCCTCTAATTAATATATAATATGAGTGGAGGGATCAACTCCTGCAATGGATGCAAGGCACACACCGTAGTTACCATGAAATCTTACTACTTGTCCTAGGATGCACCCATTCGCCCCACATGATAATAATAACAAAGGCCAAATAATGTAAAGGGACCTGCGAGCAATCACTCTCACCGCAGAAGAGTCATAACACCGGTGCCTCCAGTGCTATGGTTATGGAACCCCTATAACTAGGTGAAACTGGCATGCATGTTTATAGCTCAGGCAATCTAAAATAATCATAACATATACTGATTGTGTTTAAGACACGTAACTACTAGGGAAAACAGATGGCTGCAAACGGGAAATTCTAATATAGGAAAGATGTCCTTATTGAAGGACGGAGTATCCGTACCTTATGTCCAGTAAATGAAGACGGAAACGAACGCGGAAGATCACTCCGGCTTCACAATAACTACATAATGAAGGGACATGAATAAGTGTCGGTTTTACTTATACATACTTATTATTTAGTTTACTTGACGTGTTCATACTTATTATACTTGTTCTTGTCTTGTCTTATTATTTCATGTTTACATCATGTGTTTTTTATAGTTTCATGTGTTTTAGATTCATGTATTACATGTTTTATGTGTTACAGTACTAGTTATAACATAATGAGTAACTTTCTAAAAATAGCAGGTTTCTATATATAGTAACTTTCTAAAAATAGCAGGTTTCCATATATAATAACTTTCCAAAGATAGTAAGTTTCCTTAAATAGTAAGTTTCTAAAAATAGAAAGTTTCTATAATTAGTAAGATCCCAAAAATAGAAAGTTTCTATATTTAACATGTTTCTATAAATAGCACGTTACCATATTTAATGTTTTTCTATAAATAACATGTTACCATATTTAGTGTGTTTCCATATTTATCATGTTGCCATGATTAGTAAAATTCCATAATTAACATGTTTCCATAATTAATCATATGCTTATTAAATAATTAAATGATATAACCTATTGTTTAATAAGCTTATAATATATCATGTTTAATTATATTGTAAAGTTTAATAATAGTAAACACTTAGGCTTAACTTATTATTATTAATTAATAATGTTATTTCATGTTATCATAAGTTATTATTAATTAATAATATTACATGTTTCATGTAATTAAGCTTTACCTTAAAAGATATTAATTAATTAAGCTAAGTTTTAATTAATTAAATTAGTTTACATGAATAATTATTTTATCATAAGTTTTATTTAAACAAAAATAAACATAACTTATAACATGTTTTTATTTATATAAATCATATATGAAGTCTTATTTAATTAAACCATATACTACCCGAGCCCAAAACCCGAGACCAAACAACCGAGTACCACAGCCCAACGGTTGTGGCCTCCTTGCTGTCGTGCCCCGTCCGAGCCAACACAACCCACACCGAGAGCCAAAGGCTCTCGGTTCGATGCTGCTGCCCGAACAAACCAACCCCCGGCTTGCGCTGGGGTCCCTTTGTTGCGCCGAAGACACACCGAGCCCCTTGGGGGTCTCGGTTTCCTGCTGTCCGAAAGCTACAGCCCCCGTTTGAGGGTGTGGTGCTGCATCCTGGCCAAGAACAACCAACGCTGACCCCGAAGGGGTTGCAGCTGTTGGTAACCGAACACCACCGAGACCAAAACTCGGTCTCGGTTCGCGTGTAAACCCAACAAACCAATTGTTAGCCCGATCCCGTGTTTAATCTTTAATATAACATGTTTTTATACTTGTTCTTAATGATCTAATAATAAAGAAAATAAATAATAAGATTAAAGATCAAGGGATACCGTATGCGTGAAAAGGTTTAAGACATAACACAATACCGTTGTAATTAAAAGATCAAAAGCAACGAATCGTCCTTGTAGGTTTGATGTGAGCCGCAGCAAGGAGCAAGAAGAGGAGACTATGGTTTTGTGATTTTTATGTAAAAGTGATTTATGAAAATCCCCTGGTGTTTTTTATTCAATGTCTAGTAAAATTACATGGGTCGGGCTTGGCCCATCCCTCTTCTCTTCCTCTTTCTAGTCGCAAGCCACAAACACCTCTTTAGTTTTCAAATTTGTATTTTGTGCTTAAATATTTACCATGCGAGTTCGTGTTTAATTATCGTTATCGTTTCTTGAATGTTTCTTAATCATTATACGTAAACACTTCTCGTGTATCAATAATAATATTAATATACGTCATATTCGTAGTAATTTATATACGTAAAGTTCGTGTTAATATTCATGATTAGTGTCATAAATTAATTAATCTGAAAGTTTAAATTTGTCGGTGTTTTTATGCATTTAATATTGTTAGGTATATTAAATAGGATTTTACAACTCTTCCCCTCTAAAAGAATAATCCGTCCTCGAATTAGAGATACGATAAGCTGATGAGATAGTTAACACTGAAATGACACACAAGCTGGAAAGACATGTAAGCTGAAAATGACGTACCCGAGTCAAAACTGGAAATGAGGGTAAGAATTCCGGATAGACTCCTCCGTTTCCCAAGTGGCTTCCCGCTCGGAATGATCCCTCCAATGGAATTTGACGAATATGATCGTCTTTCTCCTCATGACTCAATCCTGACGGTCAAGAACTTCCTCGGGTTCCTCAATATATGATAGATCTTCTCGAATCTGCTCGGATGGATACGAAACTTTATGCAATGGATGGTAATTGTAACCTCTGAGTAAGGATACATGGAACACATCATGTACATTAGATAGCTGGGAAGGTAAATCTAGACGATATGATACTTCACCGACACGTTCAAGGATTTCAAACGGTCCAATGACGCGAGGACTGATCTTGCCCTTGAGTCCAAAACGCTTGACACCACATGCTGGTGATACCTTAATGAAAACATGGTCGCCGATCTTAAACGCTGGATCTCTACGATGTTTATATGTATATCTCTTCTGTCGAGCACGAGCTTCCTGTAACTTTTCCTTGGCGATGGAAACCTTCTCATTAGTCACCTCTATCATTTATGGTCCTTCACGGATTCGTTCTCCAACTTGATCTTAACAGATTGGAGCACGACACTTCCTGCCATAGAGCATCTCGAAAGGTATACACTTAATACTTGCATGCCAACTGTTGTTGTAGGCAAACTCAACTAAACAAATGTAGTCATCCCAACTTCCTGTCCATTCCAATGCACAAGCCCGCAGCATGTCTTCTAAGGTCCGAATGGTACGCTCGATTGACCATCGGTCTGAGGATGAAAGACAGTGCTAAGCTTAAGTTTAGTGCCCCAAGCATTCTGCATACCTTTCCAGAATTTTGACGTGAAACGAGGATCTCGATCTCATATGATGTCTGACGGAGTTCCATGAAGTCGTATGATATCCTTAAGGAATATATCTGCCAATTTGCTAACTGAGAAGTCCTTGCGAATTGGAAGAACATGAGCTGACTTGGTTAAATGATTTACTATGACCCATATGGCATCATGTTTGCTCTGAGTAAGCTTAATTCTGATGACGAAATCCATGGAGATTTTGTCCCTTCCATGCGTGAATCTCTAACGGTTGCAGTAAACCACTAGCCCACTGATTCTCGATCTTAAACTGCTAGCAGGTCAAACACTTGGATACGAAAGTAGCAACATCCTTTCATGCCACTCCACCAGAAATGTTGTTTAATGTCATGATACATTTTGGTGGATCCTGGATGAATAGAGAATGGAGAACTATGAGCTTCAGTCAATAAAGCTTCTCGGAGTGTCTGATCATCCAGAACACATAACTTAGTTCCTTGCCATACGATGCCTTCTTCGTCTACACGAAATTCTGTCTGCCGATCAAGATTATCATGATAGCCCAAATCTCACCATCATCTTTCTGAGCTGCCTTGATCCGAGAAATTAAGTCTGGCTCAATTCTCAGATTAGCCCAGTACCCATGTTGTCCACGTACTAAGAATTCCATGTCTAGTCGCTCTAAGTCACGTATGATTTCCTCTTGTATCTTGATGCCGTTAATCATACCCGACATCCTGCTGAGAGCATCTTCCACTACATTCGCCTTACCGGGATGATACTGAAGGTTGATGTCATAATTCTTGAGTAGTTCCAACCATCTTCTCTGTCTCATGTTAAGCTCTCTCTGAGTGAAGATGTACTTGAAACTCTTGTGAACAGTGAAGATATCACATGTTCACCATATTGGTAGTGTCTCCATATTTTAAGTGCAAAGACTACTGATGCTAGCTCCAAGTCATGGATAGGATAATTCTCCTCATAAGGCTTCAGCTGACGTGATGCATACGCAATCACCTTCCCATGTTGCATGAGTACACAGCCTAATCCTTTACCCGAAGCGTCAATGTAGATCTAAAATCCACCTGAGCCAGATGGGAGAGTAAGAATAGGTGCAGATACTAACCAATGCTTGAGTTCTTCAAAGCTCTTCTCCCGCTCATCAGTCCAAATGAATTTCTCTCCTTTTCGCATTAACTTGGTCAAAGGTAAGGCTAGTCTTGAAAAATTCTCCACGAATCTACGATAATAACCAGCTAAGCCTAGAAAAATACGAACCTCGGTTACAGACGCCAGTCTTGGCAATTTTGTGATCGCTTCACCCTTCGCAGGATCCATAGTAATCCATTCTGCGGAGACAATGTGGCCTAGAAATGCCACCTTGTTTAGCCAGAATTTACACTTAGAGAATTTGGCATACAATTGCTTCTGACGAAGAATATGTAGCACAATACGTAGATGTTCATCATGTTCTTCCTTAGATTTAGAGAAGATGAGGATGTCATCGATGAACACGATAACAAATTTGTCTAAGTACTCATGAAAGACGTGGTTCATAAGGTCTATGAATACCACAGGAGCATTAGTGAGTCCGAAAGACATGACTACGAACTCATAATGGCCATATCTGGTACGAAAAGCAATCTTGAGAATATCCTGCTCTTTCACTCGTAGCTGATGATAACCGGATCTTTGATCAATCTTGGAGAAATGCTTGACACCTTGAAGTTGGTCAAACAGATCATCGATTCGCGGTAATGGATAGCGGTTCCTAATCGTGATCTTATTCAGCTCACGATAGTCAATGCATAAACGCATGCTGCCATCGTTCTTCTTGACGAAAAGTACCGGTGCACCCCCATGGTGATACACTCGGCCGGATGAACCCTCGCTCCAGTAATTCCTGCAACTGATATTTTAACTCCTTGAGTTCCACGGGAGCCATGCGATAATGAGCCTTAGAGATTGGTTGAGCTCCTGGGATGAGCTCAATGTTAAACTCTACTCTACGGATAGGTGGTATACCCGGAAGTTCTTCTGGGAATACATCGAGGAATTCAGAAACACTGGTTGATCTTGGATCGACGAAACTTCAGTAGTAATATCCTGAATTGAAGCAAGAATCCCTCGCAGCCATGAGATAGTGAGGCACGAGCTTCTAAAGCGAAAATGATTCGTACAAACTTTCCTGGTATTAAACCATTATGAATGTACTCTGGTGCTTGAACATCACTGAATATAACCCGATGGGTATGACAGTCGATTTTAGCATGGTGCTTGGATAACCAGTCCATGCCTAAGATGAGATCAAACTCGCACATATCCAACGGAAGTGCATCTACTGGGCGAATCTTATTATCAAATTATAATGGAAGATCTCTGTACACCGGGTAATGCGTACAGAGTCTCGCATAGGCGTAGATGTACTTAAAATATTATCTAGTGGTGTAGGGATTTTATTAATACTAGTGGCATACGTAGTGGATATGACTGAATGAGTAGCACCAATATCGAATAAAACGCAAGCAGCATGACTGTTCATGAAGAGGATGCCAGTGATAGTACCTGAAGACTTATTGGCTTGGTCTCTTGTGGTAGTGTAGACGCGCCCCGAAGCTGGCGGCTTGAGAAGAGCAGCACTAGAAGTACCCGATGTATCTTCCTTCTTGAAATCTTTCAACATGTGTCCGGATTGTCCACACTTGAAGCAAACTCCGGCAGCCTTACGCATGGTCCGAGATGTCTACGACTACAAGTCGTGCAAATGGGGTAGGTTTAACCTCCTGGAGGTACCCTTGCTACCTAAGAGACTGTTTAAGGAATATGTGTGAGACATGATCATTTGGCATAAACATGACTGCACTGAAGTTTAAATGATAGTTTACCAGATGAAGACAAGTTGTTGGATTGCTGATCCTTAACATTTTGGTCACGCCCACTCGCAGAGTTCCTGTTTATGATGCTGACATGTTAGTATGTAAAACATACAACAACTTAACATAGGAAAGCTTAAGAATATAGGGACCTGTTGTTGTTGGACTGACTGTTATTGTTACGGTAATTGTCATTACCGTTCCGCCTGTCAGATTCATAGCGGTCATTAGATTGAGCGTGCCCCTTGTTGGCATTCTGCTGAGTGGCCATTGGGACCGGTCAGCGCCCTTCTGCCTGAAAGATACAATTGGATAGGAAAAGGTATAAATGAACATAAAGATTAAAATGGAATGATAACGCTTGTTGACTGAAATTTATACCTCTTCTATGGACGAGCTTGTTCCTCGTAGTCATCTCGCTCATGCAACATTTCCAAGCTACGTGCGACATCATTAACTTGTGCCACATTAGTGTAAGTAACACTAAGTAAACGATCTGTTGTCGATGAGTGAAGAGCCCAACGAAAGTGGTTCGCTTGTTCTTCAGCAGTACCCGCAGCAGTGCCCAGAAATCCAGCCAACCTAAGAAACCTCTACATAAATCCAGTGCTAGTCTCTCCAGTTCTCTAACGAATGGAATGATAGTCCCTCTTGAGTCTGTGGAAACCTTGGTTTCCGGATCTTTGAAGCTACTAGGAATGCATCATGTTCATATGATTAAATAATCAAAGTGGAATTAGAACATAACACATTAACAAGGTGTTTAGGCACAATAACATGAATTAAAACAATTGGGTTGCTCATTATATTAATAACAAACAACCACTAGACGTGTATACATTGAATCCCACGTCTAGTCGACACACGCTTTAGGTTTACATTGTGAATGAAAGATATGAATAAAACCTAAGACCCTTGGTTCCTTTTATAGTGTAAGGATTAGGGTTTACAAGAGATAAAATCAAATAAACAAGTAAATCTTCTATTTAAATAAACTTATGCAGAATATATCTTGCATGTTTATCTAAATAGAAGCTTCCATAAGCTTCTTGTCTACGTTTCTATCAACTCTTAAATTGCATGTGACAATGCTTAGATTGCACATGACAACTCTTGAGCCAACAATGCTTAGTTTGCTCTTGTCAACGCTTGGATTGCTCTTGACAACGCTTAGAAAATATCTTCATGTTTTCTTCGTTTTTGAGTTTCTGCCACATCAACTTTTTGACCCAACAATCTTCCCCTAGTTGATGTCGGCAAAACTCTATGTGTATCTCTTGTAAGTTGTACATGATCTTCAAATTGCTTCCCCTCAAGTGTAGCATGTGTATCTTCCCCTTTTTGTCACATCAACAGGGAAGTAAACAATGTATGAAATCTTTGAAGATTCTCCAAATGTAGCTCTATGTAATGATCTTGAAGAAAAATAAATATAATATTTTTGATGTAGAAGTAGAATAACCCAACCTTGTGTTCCATGTCTTGTACTATCCATGTGATAAAGAAACTTATACTCATGGTACAAAGTATAAGTAGACCTCGATCTGTTTGTCAAAAAACTTCATCCTATGTGAGACACTGAGCACGATAATGTAACTCCTTCAAGTGATAGCATCTACAACTGCTAGATTTTGACAAGTCTTCATCACCAACCATGTAAGCACGAACAAGTTATCTTTAAAGTCAGTGGCTGGAAGTGCATGACTTTAAGATATGATAGAACACAAACTCGCGAAAATATTCTTCAATCATCAAACTTACCATAAGAATTCTTCCCCTTAAGCCAACACCTCTTCATGATAAGTCTTAATGAACCAATATCTTCATATGTAAAAGCTGTTAGCGAATAACTCTTTCACAAGGCTATCCCGATTACATACTCTAATATCAATTAAAGTCTTCATGAATTGTTGCTAACTTACTTAAAAATCATTTACTCCTTGTAAAAGTATCCGAGCCATTAATATCATCTTGATATTCTAAATAAAAAAGGAGATTCCATGTACCTTCGTGTGTAATTTCCACCTTTTTGTGTGCTAAAAACGTACCAATTTTCTCAACAGCAGCTATCCATTTGTTATCCGCGATCCTCCTTTATCCAATATATTTTCACATGTATTGTCACATATCGGACAACACCTATCAACGTTTGGACAAAACACTTCTCGGACAACTCATGTCAACGCCTATTCCTGTCAGCGTTAACTTATTTCTTGTCAGCGTCAAAATTACAAACGTCAGCGTCAACGTCTGTCAGCACCAAAATCAACTCTCAATATAAACTAGCGTCAAAATAGGAAAGAATATCATATGTCTCGATTAAAACCATGATCCTCATGCATAAAAGAAGGCCTAAAGACCAGGAACAAAATTGATTCATACGTCTTTTCTATCTCATATATCACTTCCAAATTTGTAGGAGTTTCCATCTCAAGTTTCTCATTCACAGTATGTGACCAAAACTCTATGTGAAGCCAATATCACGTGTTTTCTTTACCCACGTCTTTGGCAGTACTTGACAGCCTTTTTACTCAAATCATGCAGCCACAAAATCAGGAAAGAATATATCTAGTAGTAGATATACGCAAAATATATCCACCAAAAATCACGTCCTTTTCTTTTCCTTAATTCACGTAACAGCAAATATATCTTGTCCCCATAATATACGGTATCAGATATGGGACCACGTAATGTCATCTTTTACCCTGTTGGTCGTGTGAACACAAACTTGACTATTCTTTTTGTACTTCGTGTGAATACAGACAATCACATATCTCACATTAATTGCATCATATAACAAACGGAGTGGACCACAAGCAAATATAAGTAATTGTCTCTTTGCAATATTTGATCACAATACGTAATATAAATCAGCCCATGTGAATAACTAACCTCTTCACGTGATCTTTTATATACTAGTTGCTTGTGAAACACATGAATAAGCCTTTTTATCCTTTTCTTTTGAAACCCACGTGAAGACCATAAACGAATACATTCTTTTCTGTTTTCAAAAACGTTGCTCAGCTTTCGGAAAGAACTGCCTATAAAACAGAGTCTTGAACTAATCCCAAGTCAACGCAGCTAACCAAGCATCACCTCCATTTGCTAGCTTGTATGCCCTCCACCAAGCTAAGGCATCTCCTTCAAACTTATAGCAAGCCAACCTTTCCTTGTAGACCATCACATCCCATAGCATCAAAAATTTTCTCCATATGCGAAATCCAGTTTTCCGCATTAGATGATATCTCAGCTCTCTTAAAAGATCTAGGTTTCTGCTTGTTAAACCTATCAAGCCAAGTGTGTACAGTAACTGGTGGAGGAGGAGGATGATTGTTGTTTTGATTCAGAATGTTCTGGTATTCAGCCCAAATCTGGTTCCTAATTTGTGGAAGCATAGCCTGCAGAGCTGCTTGGACAACTGCAGCCAGCTCCTGTTCGCCTGTCATGACCATCTAACATTTTAAAAGAGGAAGTGAAATGATTAAGCTGATTAGAACATAGGATAAACATAATTAAATGCATGAAGAGTTTATGAAGGCATAACTAAGGAAAACAGCCATTGGCAATAGTGGATGCCTATGGGTCGGTCCACATAACATAATTTGACATGAACAAAGGTGAACGCCTATGGGTCGGTTCACAAGATAATCGAATGAAAAAGCACATGCGACTAAATATGGCAAATTATGTACCAACCATTAATTAGTCAAAAACTTAACATAAAACAATGATAATGCATGAAATGAAATGAGTAAAATGTACTATCAGTTTTAGGGAGACACTGATGACTACCCACTAGTCACAGGTCAATTAAGAGCCGACAGGTCGAAACCTTGGCTCTAATACCATAACTGTAACACCCCATTTGGATAAATGGACCGTTACATAATAATTATGGCGTGTAATCAAAGCATGCAAGGTAAATGTCAAAAATATTACATGACCATAAAGGAAACCGGAAACAAACATCGGTTCCAACATAAGCTCCACACACGAAATGCATAAGTATAGAATGTAAAGGAAAGGACTAAACAATGTCCAGCAAAGCAAAAGTATGTAAATGCATTAAAGATGAAAGAAGACTAGGCGCCCTATTCCATACACGTACTCTTGTTCCCTAGCTTTGCCCTTTAGTACCTGCAGTATTGGGACATGGAAAGAAAGATACGGCTGAGCAATACGCTCAGTGTGCGGATATATGACAATGAAATTAAAACATAAACATAAGCAAGTAAGGGAATGAAATGAATAACAACAAAATAAGTGTATGTCCTGGAAACCTAGTTAAAGATTATTATACTAGTTTTATATTTCTGAAAAGACTTATGTTTAGTTTATTCTGAAAATCAGTATTTTATATATTCTTTGAGTCCATATAGGTCATGTTATAACAACGTGCATGAATACCTAGAGGGGTGACCTCATCATGCAATTAGAGGGGCTACCTCTAATTAATATATAATATGAGTGGAGGGATCAGCTCCTGCAATGGATGCAAGGCACACACCGCAGTTACCATGAAATCTTAGTACTTGTCTTAAGATGCACCCATTCACCCCACATGATAATAATAACAAAGGCCAAATATTGTAAAGGGACGCTGTGAGCAATCACTCTCACCGCAGAAGAGTCTTAACACCGGTATCTCCAGTGCTATGGTTATGAAACCCCCCATAACTAGGTGAAACTGGCATGCATGTATATAGCTCAGGCAACTAAACTAATCATAACATATACTGATCGTGTTTAAGACACGTAAATACTGGGGAAAACAGATGGCTGCAAACCGGAAATCCTAATATAGGAAAGTTGTCCTTACTGAAGGACGGTATATCCGTACCTTATGTCCAGTAAATGAAGACGAATACGAACGCGGAAGATCACTCCGGCTTCACAATAACTACATAATGAAGGGACATGAATAAGTGTCGGTTTTACTTATACATACTTGTTATTTAGTTTACTTGACTTGTTCATACTTATTATACTTGTTCTTGTCTTGTCTTATTATTTCATGTTTACATCATGTGTTTCTTATAGTTTCATGTGTTTTAAAAATAGTAGGTTTCCATATATAGTAACTTTCCAAAAATAGTAAGTTTCGTTAAATAGTAAGTTTCTAAAAATAGAAAGTTTCCATAATTAGTACGTTTCCGAAAATAGAAAGTTTCCATATCTAACATGTTTTTATAAATAGAACGTTACCATATTTAATGTTCTTCCATAAATAACATGTTACGATATTTAGTGTGTATCCATATTTATCATGTTGCCATAATTAGTAAAATTTTATAATTAACATGTTTCTATAATTAATGTATTTCTATAACTAATCATATGCTTATTAAATAATTAAATGATATAAAATATAGCTTAATAAGCTTATATTATGTCATGTTTAATTATATTGTAAAGTTTAATAATAATAAATACTTAGGCTTAACTTACTATTATTAATTAATAATGTTATTTCATGTTATCATAAGTTATTATTAATTAATAATATTACATGTTTCATGTAATTAAACTTTACCTTAAAAGATATTAATTAAGCTAAGTTTTAATTAATTAAATTAGTGTACATGAATAATTATGTTAATAATCATTTTATCATAAGTTTTATTTAAATAAAAATAATCATAACTTATAACATGTTTTATTTAAATAAATCATATACTAAGTCTTATTTAATTAAACTATATATTAATTAATAAAATTAATTAATAAAACATAAAATATTGTATTTTATATAAATGGTTTAATTACATGTTCTGGTAAAAATTGTCAAGTACCCGAGCCCAAATCCTGAGCCCAAAAACCCGATACCAAACAACCGAGTACCACAGCCCAACGGCTGTGGACTCCTTTCTGTCGTGCCCCGTCCGAGACAACACAACCCACACCGACAGCCAGAGGCTATCAGTTTGATGTTGCTACTACCCGAATAAACCAACCCCTGCTTGTGTCGGGGGTCCCTTTGTTGCGCCGAAGACACACCGAGCCCCTTGGGGGGCTTTGTTTCCTGCTTTTCGAAAGCCACAACCCCTATTTGGGGGTGTGGTGATGCGTCCTGGCCAAGAACAACCAACGCTGACCCCGAAGGGGTTGCGGTTGTTGGTAACCGAACACCACCGAGACCAAAACTCGGTCTCGGTTCGCGTGTAAACCCAACAAACTAATAGTTAGCCCGATCCCGTGTTTATTCTTTTATATAACATGTTTTTATACTTGTTCTTAATGATCTAATAATAAAGAAAATAAATAATAAGATTAAAGATCAAGGGATATCGTATGCGTGAAAAGGTTTAAGACACAAACACAATACCGTTGTAATTAAAAGATCAAAAGAAACGAATCGTCCTTGTGGGTTTGATGTGAGCCGTGACAAGGAGCAAGAAGAGGAGACTAGGGTTTTGTGATTTTTCTGTAAAAGTGATTTATGAAAATCCCCTGGTGTTTTTTATTCAATGTCTAGTAAAATTACGTGGGTCGGGCTTGGCCCATCCCTCTTCTCTTCCTCTTTCTAGCCGCAAGCCACAAGTACCCCTTTAGTTTTCATATTTGTATTTCGTGCTTAAATATTTACCGTGTGAGTTCGTGTTTAATTATCATGTTATCGTTTCTTGAATTCTTAATCATTATACGTAAATACTTCTCGTATATTAATAATAATATTAATATACGTCATATTCGTAGTAATTTATATACGTAAAGTTCGTGTTAATATTTATGATTAGTGTCGTAAATTAATTAATCTGAAAGTTTAAAATTGTCGGTGTTTTCATGCATTTAATGTTGTTAGGTATTTTAAAGCGGGTTTTACAGTAATGGTGCCTAAACATTTAATTTATAACATGAATGTGGCTGTCCGACAAACCATAGGTATGAATGCCAACCTAACAGTTGAGCTTGCGCTGTATAAGGAAAAGGTCAAAACTTTTGAAATGGTCCCTCAAGCAGAGAAAATAACTTATTTTGAACTTGACCAATTTCGTTTTGAAATGATAGAACACTTAAAAGAAATAGAATCATTATGAGCTAATCTTTCAAATGAATTAAAGGAAAAAGATTCGGTTGTTAGAAATTTTCAAAAACTTAAAACGGATTTCAAAACTCTCGAGTCTAAAAAGGTTGAGTCGGAAATTAATGCTACCAAACTTCTTAAAATGAGAGATCAACAGCTTTTACAACAACATGCTTCTACAAGAACGGTTCATTTATTTGCTAATTCATTTCAAGAACTAGAACTCAAGCTTCTTAAAGATTTACCACCTAATCCGGGTAATGCAAAACAAGCTCAGGAACATATTCCTAGTCTTTATGATGCGACCCTAATTGGTAAATCGAAAGAGGCTCCCTATGTTCGGGGTGATGCAGAAACGATGTCATATGCGGAAGAAAGTCGATTAAAATACTTTCGAAAAATCTTAAAATTTTGGATTATGATAAGCATAATAAAGAGGCTTTTGATTTTAAGACCCGCTTTAAAATACAAAAGGAAATAGCTCAATTATAAGCATGTGTGACCTAAAGTTTGTCAAACGAAAACCTTCCTAGTACGTCTCTTACACTTGTCGAAAAGGATTTAACTAAGTTAATTCCACCGGTAAGTAAGGTGTCTACTAACTCAAATGAATTGCACCAACACTTTGCCGATTTCGACAAGGTCATTAATGAACGTACGCCGTCTACGGCTATAACGGAAGGTGAATGTAATTTTGAACACACTAGAGCTGCGTCTCGAGACGAAATTATTCCGTTTGTGGACAATATTAAAGCGTGTTTTAGCAATCTTGATCAAGATTTGGTTTTGGAAATAAATGAAGTTCAACGAGTTTTCAATGAAATGGATGATGCTTATGAAAACGGCTTAGTTGAAAAGGAACGAATTTCACGCCAAAATGATCAACTTCTGAAGCAAGTGATGTCGCATGATATTGTATCCGATTGTGTGAATTGTAGTGTTAATAATGATTCTATTGTGCATAATGTTGAATCTATGAATAATGTGGTAGATAGTAATTGTCACAAATCTGATGCTGAATTTTTAGAGCTTAAAGATTTCTATAATTCGCTTTCAAAACGTTTTGATGCTAATTAAAAACATTGTATTGCGCTTGAATGTGAAAAACAATTTATTCAAGAGATTTTTGAAACGTCACACGAAGGTGTTAATATAGATGATCCTAATGTTAAAAAGGCTTTTGAATTAAATAAATGATCAAAACAGCGTAATTTTTTTTGACAAAGTTGCTAAATCATTCCGATAGAAAATGAGAATGTGGAAAGGACACTAGAGGCCGCTGACACTCAATCCTTGATTGAGACCCTTAAGCATAAGTCGTTGGAAATCTCAGATTTACATGCGATCACTCGTGATAAGGATATGGCATTGGCCGAATTAAAAGAAATGCTTCGTGTTAAGAATACAGCCGCCATTTCAGCACCGTCCTTTAGTGGTTCTAAAGTGAAAACAACCAAGACTAATCTCATTGTCGTCACACCAATAAACAAGGGCTCTAGGACTAAAACATCTCAAACATTGGTCACAAAAGATAAGGCAAAGTCAAAATCAGTCTCTAATATTCCCATGTTTCCTTCTACAGGAGTAAACACCACTATTAAGGCTCAAATATTTAAGCTTAAAGGAAACACGAAGAAAGATAAGATCTTGCCCTCATCTAGTAGTCAAGTGAAGAAGAAAGTAGAAGCTCACCCTAGGAATGTAATTTTTGTTTTGAATAAAAAGAATCATGTAGTTAAACCTAGAGGCTCTGCGGTTGTGCAACGTTCTAAGCCTACTATGAATTCTAATTTGAGATGTTGGAATTTCAATGAATGTATGTTTTCTAGTCTTCATAATTCTTGCCTATCGACCATGTGAATGAGATGTATGCCCGAAAGCACAACTTAGAATGGAAAGTGACTGGGAAAGTGTTAACCCAAGTTGGATGGATGTGGCGTCCCACTGGTAGAACCTTCACAATAGTGGGAAATGCGTGCCCTTTAACTAGGATCACTTTCACTACAACGAAGAAAGTGTGCCCTTTAACTAGGACTACAAAGGCTACCAAAACACAAACGTGTCCTTTAACTAGGAACACAAACACTACTGTAGGAACAAAGTGCCCTTTAAATAGGTCTACTCCTACTGTAGTGCCTGCCACTAATCCAAAGCCTAAGGAAGATGGAACCATAAAACTTGCAATTAAACAAACATATGTTAGAAAACGCAAGAAATCTAATCATGACACAAATGTTAGCAACTCTAATGTTATTTTCGTATCTGCTAACACTACGAAACCAATAGTTTCCAATTTATTGTCTACTGTTGTTGTTGAAAACATGTGGTCTAAATCGTCCTCTAGTATTTGGACTCCGGTTGCTCCAAT
This sequence comes from Glebionis coronaria, assembly GCA_025667525.1. Taxonomy (NCBI): domain Eukaryota; kingdom Viridiplantae; phylum Streptophyta; class Magnoliopsida; order Asterales; family Asteraceae; genus Glebionis; species Glebionis coronaria. The sequence goes on from JANFOE010000193.1 coordinate 4,434,908, forward strand.
CATATGACCGGAGATCGCTCTCAGCTCAGAAATTTCGTCAGCAAGTTTCTTGGTACGGTTAGATTCGGAAATGATCATATTGCAAAAATAATGGGTTACGGTGAATATCATATTGGGAATATCATAATTTCAAGAGTGTATTATGTGGAAGGACTCGGTCACACTTTATTTTATGTGGGACAACTTTGTGATGTAAATTTTGAAGTTGCTTTTCGAGAGCATACCTGCTTCATTCGTAATTTAGAAAGGGTAGATTTGTTGAAAGGTACTCGAGGGAATAATTTGTATACTTTGTCTCTACAAGACATGATAGTCGCTTCTTCCGTATGTATTTTCTCCAATGCATCAAAGACTAAGTCATGGTTATGGCATCAGCGGTTACCTCATCTTCACTTTGACGCTATCAATCATTTGGCGAAAAACAAAATTGTTCGTGGTCTTCCAAAACTTAAATTTTACCAAGGACTATTTGTGTTCCGCGTGTATAATGGGGAAGAGCACTAAGAAATCATACAAACCAAAGACTAAAGATACCAACCAAGAGAAACTTTATTTGTTGCATATGAATCTTTGTGGGCCAATGCGTGTTGGAAGTCTTAGTGGTAAAAAGTACATCCTCGTCATTGTGGATGATTACTTAGGTTTACATGGGTGAAATTTCTTGCAACAAAAGATGAGGCACCTAAATTCATCATCGAATTTCTCAAGATGATTCAAGTGCGTCTCAAAACTACTGTCCGACGTATTCGTTCCAATAATGGAACCGAATTTGTCAATCAGACCTTGCGTAACTATTATGAAGAGGTTTCCATATATCATGAAACATCCGTTGCTCGTACTCCACAACAAAATGGTGTCGTTGAAAGGCGAAATCACACACATATGGAAGCTGCTCGAACGATGTTAAATTACGCAAAAGCTCCATTGTTTTTATGGGCAGAGGCAGTATCTACAGCAGTATACACCCAAAACCGGTCACTAATTCGAAAATGGCATGGTAAAACACCTTATGAGTTTCTACATGGAAAAGTACCAGATTTATCATACCTTCATGTATTTGGTTCTCTTTGTTATCCAAATAATGATGGTGACAATTTAGGAAAACTTCAACCAAAGGCTGATATTGGTATTTTCATTGGTTATGCACCCGCAAAGAAGGCATTATGAACTACAATCGAAATTCTCATAAAATCCTCAAAACTATGAATGTTTATTTTGATGAGCTGAAAGCAATGGCTTCTGAGCAAAGCAGCTCCGAACCCGCACTTCATGAAATGGGACTCAATAACATTAGCTATGGTCTTGTCCTAAACAACCCTACTTCATCATCATTTACACCACCCTCTAGGAATGAATGGGATACATTGTTTCAGCCGTTCTTTGATGAATTCTTTACTCCTCCAAATATTTTTGCTCCAAAACCTAAAGTAATAGCTCTGGTCAACGACGTTATCGCTCCAACAAATGAAGCACAATCAGATGTGTCTACAACAACAATTGGTCAAGATACACCTTCAACGAGTAATTCTTAACCAACACATGTATCAACTACCTATGTCATGCATATTGATGATGAAGAGGATGATGATGATCACGATTCGGGATTCGCTCAAATGCGTGAACTTCCATTCTTTGGTGTACCTATTCCCGACCCTAATCAAGCCGGGTCGTCCACCTCAGAGGAAGCTCCTACTACGGTCTACTCCAATCTACGGATTCGTGAACATGACAGCAAGTGGGCAAAGGATCATCCTATAGACTCTATTATTGGTGACCCTAATCGTCCGGTATCCACTCGAAGTCAGTTTCAAGAAAGTGCATTGTTTGGTCATTTTGATGCCTTTCTCAATGAAGTTGAACCTAAGACGTGGCAAGAAGCCTTTACCCAATCTTGTTGGATAGAAGCTATGCAAGAAGAACTTAATGAATTTGTACGTTTTGATGTATGGGAACTTGTCCCATGCCTGGATCAAGTGAAGTTACTCACTTTGAAATGTGTTTACAAGGTGAAACTCAACGAGTTAGGCGGAATTCTTAAAAACAAAGCTCGTCTAGTAGCTCATGGGTACAAACAATTATTAGGCACCGACTTTAGGAATCCTTTGCACCCGTTGCCCGTTTGGAAGCTATTAGACTATTCCTCGCTTATGCAGCTCATATGAATATGATCGTCTTTCAGATGGACGTGAAGACGACGTTTCTTAATGGTGAAATCAAGGAAGAGGTCTATGTTCAACAACCGCATGGTTTCGTGAATTCTAAATATCCCAATCACGTGTATCGACTTAAGAAGGTTCTCTATGGGTTGAAGGAAGCTCCAAGCGCGTGGTATGATCTATCGTCACAATTTCTCATTACAGAAGACTTCGTAAAAGGCAAGGTGGATCCAACGTTGTTCATTTAGAAATGAGGTAAAGATATGATTATGGTACAAATATATGTTGATGATATTATATTTGCAGCCTCGACCCAAACCTTATCGGATGAGTTTGGGACACTCATGTATTACAAGTTTAAGATGTCAATGATGGGCAAGGTATCATTTTTCTTAGGTCTTCAGATATCTCAGAGTCCTAGAGGCATCCTTATCAATCAATCCAAGTGTGCCCTTGAATCGCTAAATAAATATAAGATGGAATCTTGCGACCCTGTGGATACTCCAATGGTGGAAATAACTAAGATAGATGCAGATCCAGATGGGATTGCTATTGATCTGACACTTTATCATGGAATGATCGGTATCCTTCTGTATATTACAACTAGTCGACCCGACCTTTAATTTGCTATATGTATGTGTGCTCGATATCAAACTAGGCCTGCTGAGTTACACTTAGCTGTCGTTAAAAGGATCTTTCGTTATCTCAAAGGAACCGTTAATCGGGGAATATGGTATTCTAAGGACTCCTCTATTGCACTCACAACATATGCAGATGCGGATCACGCGGGATGTCAAGATACATGGCGTAACACAAGTGGAAGTTTGCAACTACTAGGAGATCGACTAATCAGTTGGGCATCGATAAAGCAGAAAAGCGCTATAATTTCAAGTACGGAGGCAGAATACATAGCTATGTTCGGTTGTTGTGCTCAAATTCTTTGGATGAGATCGCAATTAACCGACTATGGTCAAGGTTTCAACAAAATTCCGATGTACTACGACAACAAAAGTGCAATTGCCTTATGCTGCAACAACGTTTAGTTCTCCCGGTCGAAGCATATTGACATTCACTACCACTTTATTAAGGATCAAGTGGAAAGTGGAGTAACCGAGCTTTACTTTCTCAAATCGGAGTATCAATTGGCGGATATATGCACGAAGGCTTTAGATCACGCTCGAATTGAACTTTTAGCCGACAAGCTAGGAATGAGAACTTTCTCGCCCGAGACTCTAAAGGCATTGGCAGACGAAGCAAAAGAATAGTGGTGGTAAACTATTCTTAATATCCTTTGTGATAATTTGTATATATTGTTTATATTTTTATCCACAAAGCAAAATATAAAAATATAAAACTGATGACGTATAGTCCCCAGCCGGGTCAGGAACCCAGCCCACGGGTACTACCCGTATCCGGCCCATCACAGATGGGTGGGAATAATGTCATTTGAGCTTATGGTCTTGAATGAACAGTAACCGCACATATGTGTGCGGCCCACGGCCCGACATGACCGGTACAAGGTTCGACAGAATCATATTCTATCTCTGAATAGGATTCATCCCAAAGAAGAGGATATTCACTCACCATAATTAGAAGATAACAATCAACGTAATTCTGGTGCTTATCCTTTCCTTGGGGCTGAAGCATCAGTGACAGCCCATTAGGGTTTCATTGCCTATAAAAGGAACCCCCAAGGGTTCCACAAAGGTATTACGTTATATACTCTCAACTCACTCGATTCTCATAAACCCTAAACCAATACTTACTCTCACGCCGGAGTCTAATCGTGGGAAACATTCCCATGATAAGTCTAACGCGTGTTGTTTAGTGTGTAGGATCCCAACCATACAGTTCACTTGGTGCAGGAGCCGGAGCCCAGCCAACCCGAATTAAGCCTAATTCGGGTCTAGCAAGGATCACCCAACTTTTGCATCAACAAGTTGGCGCCATCCATGGGACCCATTACACTAAGCTAGAGCAAAATCTCATCTTGAACTCTCAATGACGAAGGGGCATCCGGAAGCTAATCCTAGGAACATAAATCCTGGAAATCGGTAGTCCCAAGGGGAAGGGATACTCATCCCCAATCAATCCCCTAGCCGTCCAACAGGCGGACAGAACAACCGCAGTGGTTTTCAGTCTATGGGAGTGACGAGCACGATCTCTATGACTCCTCCACCTACTTCGACCCTGGACAACCCTGACCCAGGGAGTGCGCCCAATCCCCCTAACAAGGAGCCGCGCAGACCATCGATTGAGGAAGAAGTAGAAGTCCAACCATTCAGCGAGGAAGATCTCACTCGGTTTCTCACGCAGAACTTTGATAGGATCATCCCAGGGATTGCATCAAGGTTGAATCTAGGAAGGAACCTCCAGTCCAGACTCAACTTTGGCAACGCCGGACCAAGCACCTCTTCCCAAAATCAGAGGAAAAGGAAGACCCGGCCTCAGGAGCGGGGCCTCTTCGAGGAAACTCCCCAACCCAGGAATGTGTTTGAGCGCATAGGAGACCGCCTCATGCAGGAATTAACACAGTCTCGGGAAGGAGAGAAGTCCGATGGTTCACCTGAGCGACCAGATCTGGAACTGACCAGAGCCACTCGCCGCACAAGTGTGTGGGATAGGATGAACACTGGAAAGAAGGCTCCTAGCTCTTCTCAAAAGAGCGGTCCTCACGCAAGTGTTATTTACGGACGGATCTTCGTGTACGGATGGGTCAGGAGCTGGCCTCATCCTCACAAATCCGGAAGGAATGTAGTTTACGTACGCCCTCCGTTTTGAGTTCACAGCCACCAACAACGAAGCGGAATATGAAGAATTAATTGCGGGTTTAAAAATCGCCTCTAGAATGGGAGTCCGCAACCTTGAGGCCTACGTGGACTCACGGCTTGTCGCGAACCACATTCTAGGTGGATATGTGGCTAAGGAGGACAACATGGTCCGATACTTGGAGAAAGTCAAGTCACTCATCGCGGCTTTCAGCAAGTTTTCCATCAAGCAGGTGCCAAGAGGTGAGAACAAGAAGGCGGACGCTCTTAGCAAGATCGCATCCACAAGCTTCGCCCACTTGTCCAAGCAAGTCTTGGTGGAAATACTCAAGGAAAAGTCTATAACAGAAGGGGAGGTCGCTACTATAGTTGAGGAGGATGGACCTACATGGATGACCCCGATCATCAACTATTTGACTAGTGAAACCCTTCCGGACGATGAAAAAGCGGCGCGGCGCATCAGAAGGAAGTCGCAGCACTTCGAACTTCGAGAAGGTATCCTTTATAAGCGCTCTTTCTTGCAGCCGTGGTTGCGGTGCGTTGGACCACGTCAGGCTACTTATGTAATTAGTGAAATACATGAGGGGTTATGCGGCATGCACGCAGGTCCACGATCTGTGGTAGCTCGAGCCTTACGGACAGGATATTATTGGCCTACCATGCACAGGGACGCGCGCGACATGATTCGCAAGTGTAGTGATTGCCAAGTGCATAGACCAGTGCCGCGACATCCGCAGCAGGAGCTTACACGTATTACATCCCCATGGCCATTCTATAAGTGGGGAATCGACATCGCATGACCATTCCCTGTAGCTGCGGGGGGAGTTAAGTTCTTGATTGTCGCGATGGACTACTTCACACGATGGATAGAGGCCAAGGCAGTCAAATCCATTACAGGCAAACAAGTTAAAAAGTTTGTTTGGGAGAACATTGTGTGCCGTTTTGGCCTACCAGGGATAAATCTCGGACAACGGTAAACAGTTCGCGGATAATCCATTCAAGGACTGGTGCGCATCATTGAATATCAAACGGCGCTTCGCGTCTGTTAAGCACCCGCAGACAAATGGCCTTGTGGAACGAGCAAATAGGAGCTTGGGAAACGGCATCAAGGCACGTCTGGAGGAACGAAGTGCCAAATGGGTGGATGAGTTACCACATGTTCTATGGGCGCATAGGACTATGATCAAAACAGCCAACGGAGACACTCCATTTGCATTGGCCTACGGCACTGAAGCTGTCATACCAGCGGAAATCGGAATGCCTACCATCCGCACGGCGGAGGTTAATGTCGTCACGAACGACGAGCAACTGCGAATCAACCTGGATTTGTTGGAGGAAAAAAGAGAGATATCAGCCATTAATGAGGCTAAGTCCAGGGATAAAATGAAGGCTTATTATGACGCCAAGGTTAAAGGTGTTTCTTTTCGACCGGGAGATTATGTCTATCGTGCTAACGAAGCAAGTCGAGCGGAGAATACAGGAAAGCTGGGTCCTAAGTGGGAAGGACCGTATGAGGTCACGGAAGCCTTAGGACGAGGCGCATACAAGTTACGTGACATGGATGGCCGTGATCTGGAACGCACATAGAACATCTCCAATCTCAAAAGGTGCTATCTTTGAAAGCTACGGCTTCCGCATGGGTACTTCGTTGTATGTGGCTTTAATGAAGATTCATGCACTCTATCTGTTTTGTTTCTTATGTTTTTTCTAGGTTCATTTTTTGTTCTTTAGGACTTACCATTCTTGTTCACACAAAAAATATAAACGTTCTAATAAAATGCCGTGGTGCCTAGCTAGCTCCATGGCTTGTTTTTTGTGCAAATTATTTCTCAGGATTTTGTTAGTCATATGAATTTTAGTTATTATTATAATATGCCATGTCTCATTCGTATGCATTCATTCAATCACTGTACATGTACTATACGCCTCCAGGCGGGGTAAGAGGATTAAGTGAACCTACTAATTCAACTTGCCGCGTAAGAGGGATGCAACCCCAGCGGCGCGGACCATGTATCCTTACTAGACACCTTACTCACAAGACGTTGTGATAAGTTTCCGTATGCCGTACTCACGTAGTGTTTTGCATAATAAAGACCCAGGTCGCATGTCTAGTAAATTATAGACTTGAATGTATTTTCCCTTTTGTGTATGACGTGACATGTCATGCAGTATCGGTATACGATATTTAACAAAATAAAAATACACAAGTTTCCAAATCATAACAAAATGGCCGTGGTTATCACGGACTTACTAACAAAAGACAGTTATCTACCACATCAGTCTTAGCCGTGTACATGCACGGACGAATAAAAGCTACAAATGTTTACAAGATAAATTACAAGGGAGGTAGGAATTCCCCTATGTCTTTCTTTCCTTCTTCGATCAGAACACGGAGGGCCTCCCCGCGAGCGTCCTTTCCACCCTGCGCTTTGATCGCAGTCGCATCCAATGCCTCAGCAAGCAGCTTTTCACCTTTCATCACTTTCGATACAGAGTCGTAAGTAGGCAAGGTCAATTGGATGGGATCCGCAGTAAGCTTGGACATAACCATCTCGTTCGGATCATCCTTAAGCGCCTCGAGTTCATCGCGAAGGGGGTGTTGGATTGCCGCCAGTGCATCCATCGATGCGGTCATATTTTCCGCAGCTGAAGGGTTATGGTAGGGATGCTGCATAATGTCTTCGTTCTTACCTATCAATTCTGCACACTGGACCAAACCCTCGTGCCTACCACGGTCGATTCCATCCGACACGACCCCGGCGAATGCTTGCAGCAGGTGCGGAGCTTCCATGGCCTTGCTTACGGCAAGGCGCATTCCTTGTCCAATCATCCACCTGCGTCCAGCTATGGCGGATAGCAAGGGAGGACACATTCTTTCAGCACAACTTGTGGCCATTTTGCTCAGCTCCTCCTCAGCCGTTGCAGCTTGCTCTTCCAACTTGGTTCGCGCTTGTGTTAGCTCATCCTTCTGCGCATCGCGCTCTTGGGCGATGTTGAAGGCTTGTACGGTTACGGCCTTGGTAGAAGCTTCGGCCGCGGACACCTGCATATGGAACTTCGAGTTATCACAAGGATAATATGTTTTTTTCTTGGGTCAAATAAAAAATCGAGGGAAAAATATATGTATCACATTTTTTGAAAGCATACCTTCTCGTTCGATGCGGCTACAAGGGCCTCGAGCTCGGCGATGCGTTTTTCTTGGTTGTCGACGTGATGAGCTTGCTCTTTCACTGTAGCCTCGGCCGTCACCAGCGCCACTTGTAATGACGCAATGGTCTTCTCATTCTTCAAGACCATTGCCTCCCGGCGAGCTATCCTTTTGTCTGCCCGCTTCACATTCGCCAGGGCCTTGATCAGACGGCGTCTTAGAGCGGCACCCACCGTCACTTGATGAGCGGACGACACATCAAACTGCTCCAGCAGGGATTCATGATCCAGCTCGTCTAAGTCTTGTGCAAGGGCTGGAGGGGTAATGTGCTCGATGAATTCTGAACACTCAGATTCTGCCTCCAACCTTGTTAAACTCGAGAGATTCCATGCTAGGCGCAGGCTATTTTCTGGCCCTTCGGGGAGTGGCTCCTCGGCGTGTGTCGCAGCAGGGGATGGGGGCCTGTTTGATGGTGCGGGGGATGGATTCCTCTCCACTTCTTCCTCTTGGGTTACGGCCGACGGATCCGCCCTGTTATTGACATTGCAACTTTTGTTTAGGCATTATATATTTCACAAGCAAAATGACACGACTGACATACGAAGGGTACTTACGTGGTACCAGTTGCAGGTTCTGGGGCGGTAGGAGCTACGGCACTCACAGGGGTAGCTCGCCAGACTTGCTCTTCCATGTGCGGGGTAGGGTTGGCCTGGGCAGTCGCAGTACCACTTCCCTCCTAGTACTGCGGATGGTCCTTCCTCAGTTTCTTTGGGGGAGCATTCGAGGCCCCGACCTCATCCCCTATCGTCTTTGCCACCCTCCTGGTGGTCTTTCTCTTTCTAGATGTGGGCGGGGCGGACCCAGAAGCTTGAGTGATGTCTTCGTTCTCAAGGTTGAGGAAATCGTTTTCATCTTCCTGGTGCGTCGCGGTTCCCTCCAACAGTAGCTCTCCACCATCTTCATTATGGAAGTCCAATGGGGATTTCTCGATGATAGGCTCCTCTTCATCTGATCTTTGCTCGGACGTTTCTTCGAGTGGAATGGTACGGTCTGCGGTCGCATCGAGAAGGGGGAGTTCATTCTCCTTCAGAGGGCGGAACCCTTCAGGCACCTTCATTGGGTCGCACTGGCGTAATAATCCGTGTAGGTTCATTTCTTCGGACATTTATAAATACACGGGTTAGTACGGTTCTACAATACAAATGAACGTTTCTTACATTTACAAAAGTATAGAGTGCACCTACCCTGTCCACGCTCCGTCAGAAAGCACGGATATAAGTTCTCCCTCCTATAATAACGACGACTTAATCCTACTAAGCACAAGAAATGTTCCGGCAACCCCTTATGGAATTCCGTGCGGTGGGTATCTAATATTTTCAGGTCTCTGCTGCTATAGTCTTTGGATTTGGGCGGAGAATCTTTGGGTACCCTGGTTTTAAGGACGAAGGGAGTGGGGAATACTTTTTCATCCACAAAAAAGTAATGGTCGTACCAGTTCTTAAGGGAGTCTAGGGGCTTCCTATACGTCATGGGGGCATTCCCGGATCGTTTTTTAAACGATAACCGCCCATTCACTAGTTGGGGGGAGTAAAACGCCCTAAATAGGTTCAAGGTCGGGGTTACGTCGCATGTATGGCATGTAATTTCAAACTGGTTGATTTTACACGCCCCTATGTAGTGAAGCTGGGTTATGTGGAAGTCATAATATAAAAGCAGATCTACCAAGAATTTGGACAGGGGGATACAGTAGTTGGCCGAGTCAAATAGGCGCGTGTACACGCCTATTTTCCCCTTTGGTGCATTTGTAATTGCCTCACCTTCACCTGGATAGGTGGGGTGTACGCTTTCGGGAATGTAATACTTCGACAAAAAGTCTATGTATTTTTCCGCCGACATCACGTTCAGGACATCCGTGATAAGTGGGTTGTCCTTTACCATGTTTTATAAAAAGGGTTTGAAAGGCGTGATGATCTAACCTGCGGCGGAGGAAATCCGTGGAATAGAAGGCAAAAGTTTAGAGGATGGAGCTTGGAAATAACAATGGCGGAAGAGAGTATGAATTGTGTGTGTAACAAACACACACACCAACTCTTATATAGGGTTGCCTCGGTTTCCGAGGTAACGTGGATGTTTGACACGTCTAGGCCACTACGCCTATCCAACGGATGGGATTCCTGACACTTCTGCAAAGTCAGAAGGGGCCCACGGGTCACTTCTTAGCAGTTTTACGTGGCTCAATGGTGGGCATTAATGGTGCACTTTTGTAGAAGTGCGGCTGCCAGTTGACTATCATTAATGCATTTATTCTTGTGTCGGGATATGCGGTCTTACGTACGACAATATTCAATGCTACATTTAATTTGTCTCGGCCATTACGTGTGGCTGAGGTTCTATTGGAATAACATTCCTAGCCAGGTAGCCACGTGCGGCCGAAACAAAATCTTACATATCTATCATTCCCTAGGTCTTTCTTGGTACGTCCGGGAGCATCTTGATAGTCTAGAGGTTACGCCTACGGCTGTAACAACTAGACTGGGGGGACATGATGACGTATAGTCCCCAGCCGGGTCAGGAACCCGGCCCACGGGTACTACCCGTATGCGGCCCATCACAGATGGGTGAGAATAATGTCATTTGAGCTTATGGGCTTGAATGAACAGTAACCGCACACATGTGTGCGGCCCACGGTCCGGCATGACCGGTACAGGGTTCGATAGAATCATATTCTATCTCTGAATAGGATTCATCCCAAAGAAGAGGATATTCACTCACCATAATTAGAAGATAACAATCAACCTAATTCTGGTGCTTATCCTTTCCTTGGGGCTGAAGCATCAGTGACAGCCCATTAGGGTTTCATTGCCTATAAAAGGAACCCCCAAGGGTTCCACAAAGTTATTACGTTCTATACTCTCAACTCACTCGATTCTCATAAACCCTAAACCAATACTTACTCTCACGCCGGAGTCTAATCGTGGGAAACATTCCCACGGTAAGTCTAACGCGTGTTGTTTAGTGTGCAGGATCCCAACCATACAGTTCACTTGGTGCATGAGGCGGAGCCCAGCCAACCCGAATTAAGCCTAATTCGGGTCTAGCAAGGATCACCCAACTTTTGCATCAACAAAAACCATATAAAACGCATAAAAATTGAAAAATTTAGAAAAATCCAAAAATATTTTTACTATCTTTTTAATTTTTTAAGGTATGTCTTTTGGAACGATAATATTTACGGCCTTAGAAATGTCGATTAATATTGACACGACGTCATAAATAGAGTTCGTACAAAAGTTGTCAATATTTCATAAAACATGCCTAAATGGTTTGCTATTATTTCAGATAGTAACCCGCTTTTCATATTCAAGTCAAGTATTTCTTATGAAAGCTTTGGCTCAACAACGGGAATTAATTTCTCAGTCATGGTTTACTTTATAACCATGTAAGGGATTGTGTTTACGTTATAACACAATCTAACACGAATATATGTACGCATCAGTGCATTTATTTGATAAGACGAGAGAAATCTTGTTTTTAAGAAGTTATCATCTCTACAGTCTAAGATCTTTACGATTTGGTATCAACATACTCGACAATGTGACTACTCAAACGACGACTACAACTCTTTAGATAGAACACGGGTCAACAATTTAGGGGGAGCAATTGTCTAGCTACCAATCGTACATGTGGTGTCAAGAGATAACTTCAGACGTGACGAGGAGACCAATATTTTCCGACAAGAACCATGTGATTCTATCATATGATGTTCTCATCAATCAGGTCCAACCTTGTCATTATTTTTCAAATATGGTGAATATGTGATCTATTTCAACAAATATGGTATCTTTTCTTACAAATTGGTATCATGGAGATAAAACAGACTTGCATTTTTTCCTAAAAACTTTGTTAAAACTTCATTAAATCAATTGATATAAAAAATATCGACTGGGTATTTTTAATATGAGGGAGAAAATGTGATTTAATATGAGAAATGGTGTATCACAAATGATTTGACTTAACGTGATGGCTCATCCCAACATATGCGAAATATTTTCGAATATCAGGGCATATGTTAATGGGGAGCAAAATGGATTTGGATATCAAAAATGGATTTCATGGTGACATATACTTACCCATAAAGAGGTTATTGATTTTACGACACGCTTTAAAATACAAAAGGAATTAGCTCAATTATCAGCATGTGTGCCCTAAAGTTTGTCAAACGAAAACCTTCCTAGTACGTCTCCTACACTTGTCAAAAAGGACTTAACTAAGTTAATTCCACCGGTAAGTAAGGTGTCTACTAACTCAAATGCATTGCACCAACACTTTTCCGATTTCGACAAGGTCATTAATGAACGTACGCCGTCTACGGCTATAACGGAAGGTGAATGTAATTTTGAACATACTAGAGCTGTGTCTCGAGACGAAATTATTCCGTTTGTGGACAATATTAAAGCGTGTTTTAGTAATCTTGATCAAGATTTGGTTTTGGAAATAAATGAAGTTCAACGAGTTTTCAATGAAATGGATGATGCTTATGAAAACGGTTTAGTTGAAAAGGAACGAATTTCACGCCAAAATGATCAACTTCTGAAGCAAGTGATGTCGCATGATATTGTATCCGTTTGTGTGAATTGTAGTGTTAATAATGATTCTATTGTGCATAATGTTGAATCTATGAATAATGTGGTAGATAGTAATTGTCACAAATCTGATGCTGAATTTTTAGAGCTTAAAGATTTCTATAATTCGCTTTCAAAATGTTTTGATGCTATTTAAAAACATTGTATTGCGCTTGAATGTGAAAAACAATTTATTCAAGAGATTTTTGAAACGTCACACGAAGGTGTTAATATAGATGATCCTAATGTTAAAAAGGCTTTACAATTAAATAAATGATCAAAACAGCGTAATTTTTTTGACAAAGTTGCTAAATCATTCCGATAGAAAATGAGAATGTGGAAAGGACACTAGAGGCCGCTGACACTCAATCCTTGATTGAGACCCTTAAGCATAAGTAGTTGGAAATCTCAGATTTACATGCGATCACTCGTGATAAGGATATGGCACCGAATTAAAAGAAATGCTTCGTGTTAAGAATACAGCCGCCATTTCAGCACCGTCCTCTAGTGGTTCTAAAGTGAAAACAACCAAGACTAATCTCATTGTCGTCACACCAATAAACAAGGGCTCTAGGACTAAAACATCTCAAACATTGGTCACAAAAGATAAGGCAAAGTCAAAATCAGTCTCTAATGTTCCCATGTTGCCTTCTACAGAAGTAAACACCACTATTAAGGCTCAAAGATCTAAGCTTAAAGGAAACACGAAGAAAGATAAGATCTTTCCCTCATCTAGTAGTCAAGTGAAGAAGAAAGTAGAAGCTCACCCTAGGAATGTAATTTTTGTTTTGAATAAAAAGAATCATGTAGTTAAACCTAGAGGCTCTGCGGTTGTGCAACGTTCTAAGCCTACTATGAATTCTCCCGTATGTATTTTCTCCAATGCATCGAAGACTAAGTCATGGTTATGGCATCAACGGTTACCTCATCTTCACTTTGACGCTATCAATCAGTTGGCGAAAAACAAAATTGTTCGTGGTCTTCCAAAACTTAAATTTCACAAGGACTATTTGTGTTCCACGTGTATAATGGGGAAGAGCACTAAGAAATCATACAAACCAAAGACTAAAGATACCAACCAAGAGAAACTTTATTTGTTGCATATGAATCTTTGTGGGCCAATGCGTGTTGGAAGTCTTAGTGGTAAAAAGTACATCCTCGTCATTGTGGATGATTACTCAGGTTTACATGGGTGAAATTTCTTACAACAATAGATGAGGCACCTAAATTCATCATCAAAATTCTCAAGATGATTCAAGTGCGTCTCAAAACTACTGTCCGACGTATTCGTTCCAATAATGGAACCGAATTTGTCAATTAGACCTTGCGTAACTATTATGAAGAAGTTTCCATATATCATGAAACATCCGTTGCTCGTACTCCACAACAAAATGGTGTCGTTGAAAGGCGAAATCACACACATATGGAAGCTGCTCGAACGATGTTAATTTACGCAAAAGATCCATTGTTTTTATGGGCAGAGGCAGTATCTACAGCAGTATACACCCAAAACTGGTCACTAATTCGAAAACGGCATGGTAAAACACCTTATGAGCTTCTACATAGAAAAGTACCAGATTTATCATACCTTCATGTATTTGGTTCTCTTTGTTATCCAAATAATGATGGTGACAATTTAGGAAAACTTCAACCAAAGGCTGATATTGGTATCTTCATTGGTTATGCACCCGCAAAGAAGGCATTCTGAACTACAATCAAAATTCTCGTAAAATCCTCAAAACTATGAATGTTTATTTTGATGAGCTGACAGCAATGGTTTCTGAGCAAAGCAGCTCCGAACCCGCACTTCATGAAATGGGACCCAATAACATTAGCTATGGTCTTGTCCCAAACAACCCTACTTCATCATCATTTACAACACCCTCTAGGAATGAATGGGATATGTTGTTTCAGCCGTTCTTTGATGAATTTTTTACTCCTCCAAATATTTTTGCTCCAAAACCTAAAGTAATAGCTCTAGTCAACGACGTTATCGCTCCAACAAATGAAGCACAATCAGATGTGTCTACAACAACAATTGGTAAAGATACACCTTCAACGAGTAATTCTTAACCAACACATGTATCATCTACCTATGTCATGCCTATTGATGATGAAGAGGATGATGACCACCACGATTCGGGATTCGCTCAAATGCGTAAACTTCCATTCATTGGTGTACCAATTCCCGACCCTAATCAAGCCGGGTCGTCCACCTCAGAGGAAGCTCCTACTACGGTCTACTCCAATCTACGGATTCGTGAACATGACAGCAAGTGGGCAAAGGATCATCCTATAGACTCTATTATTGGTGACCCTAATCGTCCGGTATCTACTCGAAGTCAGTTACAAGAAAGTGCATTGTTTGGTCATTTTGATGCCTTTCTCAATGAAGTTGAACCTAAGACGTGGCAAGAAGCCTTTACCCAATCTTGTTGGATAGAAGCTATGCAAGAAGAACTTAATGAATTTGTACATTTTGATGTATGGTAACTTGTCCCATGCCTGGATCAAGTGAAGTTACTCACTTTGAAATGGTTTTACAAGGTGAAACTCAACGAGTTAGGCGGAATTTTGAAAAACAAAGCTCGTTAGTAGCTCATGGGTACAAACAATTATTAGGCATCGACTTTAGGAATCCTTTGCACCCATTTCCCGTTTGGAAGCTATTAGACTATTCATCGCTTATGCAGCTCATATGAATATGATCGTCTTTCAGCTGGACGTGAAGACGACGTTTCTTAATGGTGAAATCAAGGAAGAGGTCTATGTTCAACAACCGCATGGTTTCGTGAATTCTAAATATCCCAATCACATGTATCGACTTAAGAAGGCTCTCTATGGGTTGAAGCAAGCTCCACGCGCGTGGTATGATCTATCGTCACAATTTCTCATTACGGAAGACTTCGCAAAAGGCAAGGTGGATCCAACGTTGTTCATTTAGAAATGAGGTAAAGATATGATTATGGTACAAATATATGTTGATGATATTATATTTGCAGCCTCGACCCAAACCTTATCGGATGAGTTTAGGACACTCATGTATTACAAGTTTAAGATGTCAATGATGGGCAAGGTATCATTTTTCTTAGGTCTTCAGATATCTCAGAGTCCTAGAGGCATCCTTATCAATCAATCCAAGTGTGTCCTTAAATCGCTAAATAAATATAAGATGGAATCTTGCGACCCTGTGGATACTCTAATGGTGGAAATAACTAAGCTAGATGCAGATCCAGATGGGATTGCTATTGATCTGACACTTTATCGTGGAATGATCGGTATCCTTCTGTATATTACAACTAGTCGACTAGACCTTCACTTTGCTATATGTATGTGTGCTCGATATCAAACTAGGCCTGCTGAGTTACACTTAGCTGCCGTTAAAAGGATCTTTCGTTATCTCAAAGAAACCGTTAATCGGGGAATATGGTTATCTAAGGACTCCTCTATTGCACTCACAACATATGCAGCTGCGGATCACGCGGGATGTCAAGATACATGGCGTAACACAAGTAGAAGTTTGCAACTACTAGGAGATCGACTAATCAGTTGGGCATCGAAAAGGCAGAAAAGCGCTGTAACTTCAAGTACGGAGGCAGAATACATAGCTATGTCCGGTTGTTGTGCTCAAATTCTTTGGATGAGATCGCAATTAACCGACTATGGTCAAGGTTTCAACAAAATTCCGATGTACTGCGACAACAAAAGTGCAATTGCCTTATGCTGCAACAACATTTAGTTCTCCCGGTCGAAGCATATTAACATTCACTACCACTTTATTAAGGAGCAAGTGGAAAGTGTAGTAACCGAGCTTTACTTTCTCAAATCGGAGTATCAATTGGCGGATATATTCACGAAGGCTTTAGATCACGCTCGAATTGAATTTTTAGCCGACAAGCTAGGAATGAGAACTTTCTCGCCCGAGACTCTAAAGGCATTGGCAGACGAAGCAAAAGAATAGTGGTGGTAAACTATTCTTAGTATCCTTTGTGATAATTTGTATATATTGTTTATATTTTTATCCACAAACGCAAAATATAAAAATATAAAACCATATAAAACGCATAAAAATTGAAAAATTTAGAAAAATCCAAAAATATTTTTACTATCTTTTTAATTTTTTAAGGTATGTCTTTTGGGACGATAATATTTACGGCCTTAGAAATGTCGATTAATATTGACACAACGTCATAAATAGAGTTCGTACAAAAGTTGTCAATATTTCATAAAACATGCCTAAATGGTTTGCTATTATTTCAGATAGTAACTCGCTTTTCATATTCAAGTCAAGTATTTCTTATGAAAGCTTTGGCTCAACAACGGGAATTAATTTCTCAGGT
The DNA here is from genome assembly GCA_025667525.1 of Glebionis coronaria. Taxonomy (NCBI): domain Eukaryota; kingdom Viridiplantae; phylum Streptophyta; class Magnoliopsida; order Asterales; family Asteraceae; genus Glebionis; species Glebionis coronaria. The sequence continues at coordinate 4,451,942 of JANFOE010000193.1, forward strand.
ATGGTTTACTTTATAACCATATAAGGGATTGTGTTTACGTTATAACACAATCTAACACGAATATAGGTACGCATCAGTGCATTTATTTGATAAAACGAGAGAAATCTTGTTTTTACGAAGTTATCATCTCTACAGTCTAAGATCTTTACGATTTGGTATCAACATACTAGACGATGTGACTACTCAAACGACAACTAAAACTCTTTAGATAGAACACGGGTCAACAATTTAGGGGGAGCAATTGTCTAGCTACCAATCGTACATGTGGTGTCAAGAGATAACTTCAGACGTGACAAGGAGACCAACATTTTCCGACAAGAACCACGTGATTCTATCATATGATGTTCTCATCAATCAGGTCCAACCTTGTCATTATTTTTCAAATATGGTGAATATGTGATCTATTTCAAAAAATATGGTATCTTTTCTTACAAATTGGTATCATTACAAATCGGTATCATGGAGATAAAACGGACTTGTATTTTTTCCTAAAAACTTTGTTAAAACTTCATTAAATCAATTGATATAAAAAATATCAACTGGGTTAATATTTTTAATATGAGGGAGAAAATGTGATTTAATATGAGAAATGGTGTATCACAAATGATTTGACTTAACGTGATGGCTCATCCCAACATATGCGAAATATTTTCGAATATCATGGCATATGTTAATGGGGAGCAAAATGGATTTGGATAACAAAAATGGATTTCATGGTGACATATACTTACCCATAAACCATTTATTTCATAAAGATGACGATTGTGGTAACAAAATAATGGTGGGATAATTTAAGTCCAACGATTCTTCCAAAACCGGAGGAATCTTCCCAAGGACATTTCATAGCTAGAAATAGTTGTCCTCATGAAAAGTGGAGAAAGATTGTGAACGTAGCTGAATGCCGACCAAGTACTTAAGTTAGCACCAGAACAATCACCACAAGGTGCTAGTGATGACTTATTGGTAAACATTGAAGGGGTTGGAGAATGAAAAAGAATTGTAAAGATAAAGGGTGTAAAGAAAGAAGCCCTCCTTACAACCTTAAGCAGAAACCGGGTCAAGTCATATGTTATTAAAGATAGACATCATGGACCCAGTGATGCAATGCACAACCCATCCAAGCTAACTCAGATATCTCTCAAAAGGTATTTGTTTTAATCACACAGAGATCAACACGTTATCTATCGATTTATTTACTCCGAATAAATTGGGATTGAAATGGCGGCACTCCTCTCCAGCCTCCGATCACTAAAACCCCAAAATGCACGATCGAGTCTAGAGCCATTTGAGATCATCAATAATCTCATTAGGAGACATTTCCATATTTCCTTGCTTCTTCACACTCTTTGAAAAGTAAGAAAAATATTAAGAGTCCTACGTAAAATCTTCATGATCTTGCCTGAACATCTGAGTAATACACAAGTATTTACAATAAAGATGGAAATCATTCTTGAGCGAATATCAAAAAGCTCATGGTAGGTGACTTTTGCGATTCTTTATGAATCAAACTTTTGATAACTGGAAAGCAACAGTGGTTTAATTCTTAATTGAATTTAAACACGTTCCAGGCCTCTATGCAATATCTCAGTGATCTTGCCAGAACACTCAGAGTGACACCTAAGTGTTCACAGTGATGAGTGGAAATCCTTCTGTTGATCCCAAACTTAGATCGATTAGCTTTGTGTATACGAGATTAGATCAAGTAATACACGTAGAGAAACCTTTGTATATGCTTTGTGAATCTAAGTGTTATGCGGAATTTAACACTTAAACAAGAACACACAAGATGTAAACAAACTTTCACTTTGATTATGAATGTCGAACTTGCTTACAATGAAAGATGTTTACGAATGAAAAACTTATATAAAACTTATATCAAACATTAACCTAAAGGCCTTCTTTTATAGACATAAGAAGCCTTGTACAATAAGCTACGTATCAGCTATTCTAGGTAAAGATAAACATAGAAAATACATTGTCGTTTCTATCCTTACTAGAAGTATTCTAGAATATAATAAACGTGTAGGATTATATCTTCCATCAGTGCTTGTCTTCAATGTGTCAACGCTTGACTTTAGCTTGTCAACGCTTGAGCTGTCAGCGCTTGTTTTCTTCTTATCAACGCTTGATTTGTTCTTGTCAGTGCTCAAGTGATCTGGCCTTAATTTATTCCCAACAATCCTCCCCTAAACTTGATATCCACTCATATGATCAAGTTTCTGAATAAACATTAAGGACTAGGAGGAGTCTTACAAACCTTCTCATATTGGTAATGAATAAATCTGATCAAATCTTTTGCCACGTCACTTGAATAATCTATTTCCAGCTGAGTGTCCTTCATCTTTTCCAAAATAGCCTTGGATATGAAATACTGAGCATCCACAAGTAGATACTCAGCAAACTTTGTAGAACTCAAATGGTATACACCAGCAGCTGAATATAACCTCCATTGAAGACCACTGAGGTCATCTTCAAGATCCTTCCAAATTGCAGGATATTCATCTTTTGGCCCACACATTCTTTTGAATGTGGTCCAAAGTTTTATTCCATTAGCTAAAGTTGGTGCTTCAGCCTCATACTTGGTCTCTAGCAACCTCCAAAGGTCCACCAAGTCTTCTCTATCACAACTTGCAAACAAAGATATGAGAGTGGTAAAAGTGTGTACCTCCTTGCCAAATCTGCCAATCTTCCAGAACCCACATTCATCTTCTTCATAGCTCACAATTGGGTTCCTGGAATCTAATGGTAACACTTGCACCATATCTGAAGCTTCTAATAGGGAGAGCTTGAGGCTCTTTCTTATAACTGCTTCACTTGGATATAGTGGATCCATATCTTTTGGAAACTCAAATTTAATTCCCTTCTTCACTGGCCTGGGAACCATCATAGCTTTCTTGATTTCCATTTCTTCTGCAAGTTGCTCCTTTCTTTCATCTGAAAGAAGTCTGAGAGTGTTTGCTTCCTGCACTCTCACCCAAATGGGATAAGCCCTGTTTTCCAACTCATCAAATGTCAAAGCCTTCAACTTTTGATATGTCCATCCAACTCCATGACATCTGAGCAACATAAAGTAGAGCTCCCTTCTATCCCTTTTTAACTCTGAGAGAATATTGCTTGCCTTGTGTTTCAAAATTACCTTACAATCCTTCTGAACTCTAAGAAGAAGCTCCAAACCCCATATTTGATCTGAAATGGTCAAGTCTGGATTATCCATGCATCTTTCTTCCCAAGCATTGTACATTTGAACCACTTCTGGCATGTCAAAGTCAACCTGCAATTTCAATTCTCTCAGCTTCTCTTTGGCCAACTCATCTCCATACTCAAGCCTTTCAGGTTCTATAATCATTACACTTGAGTCTGAGCTAGCTCCATCACTTTCTTCTTCTGAAGTTACAACAAATGGTGACTTCTCCTTTTCATCTTGTTCCATGATTTGTGCAGCCAATCTTCTATCAAATTCAACTTGAGCTGCATCTTTTGGAACAATCTCTTCTACCATTTTACCCTTACCCTTATCTGATGGTGCAATGGTTGGTAAGGTAGATGGTAATACCTGAGTAGAAACCTCCTTGATGATAGATGATGACTGGGATACATCACCTTCATGTGCAGGTCTGTCAACGCCCAAATTTATCCTATCAGCGCCCAAATTTGCCTTGTCAACGCTCAAATATTTTCCCTCAGCGCCTTGTGTAACCTCTCTCAACATAGCTGTAAATGATAAATTTAAATTGGTGGGAGAGACTAAGGACGTATCAAAACCTGGTTGTTTCTTCAAAGTTGTAAGGGCTTCAGCAACATCCATTGATTGACCATCCTGGCTGCCCTTATCACTCAGATTTATTTGATCTTCCTCCCCTTTGGAAGAGTCCTCCATACCCCTCCTAGCACGATCACTTTCCAAAACAACAATCCTCTCCCTCAATTGCTTGAGTTCAAGGCCTTGTGAGCTGACAATTTGTACTAAGTCTGCATTTTTCTTTTGCAAGCTAATGCAGACTGCCGTCAATTCCAAAAGAGTCATTGGTTCCAGTCTGCCCTCTTCTAAAATGGGGATTTGACCTCCCAAGTCAGATTCATTGGGCATGGATGAGGACTTAATTATGGTGGGTCTGCCTTGGCCAACTTCTAAGCCAGAACCAATAGTCCCAGCCTCATCCAGGTCACCAGCCACACTTGTGGTGGTGGTTCTCTCTGCTTCATGGCTAGGACCACCAGAGGAGAACACTCCAGTAGTCCTTTGGCGTTTCATCAACCTATATTCAGGGGGTGTGGAAGATGGTGTGGAAGAATGGGTAGATGTGGGTTGGTTAAGGGGTGTTTGGGATTGTGAAGGTTGTGTGTCAGCGTTGGAAATAGGCACATCAACGCCAACATTTGAAGTGTCAGCGTCAAAGGGTTCTTGGTCAATTTGCATTTGTTCAGGTGAGGGTAAAGGTTCAGGAATAGGTTCAAGTTGTGGTTGAGGGTCAATTTGAGGTTGGGGGTCTGGTTGAGGTTGTGCTGCTGCAATAACAGCAAGCATGGCTTGGGTTAAAGGTAGGTCTCTATGGGGTGATGAATCCATCTTCATAAAAATAGCTTTCTTTTGCTCAGGGATCTTATAAAAATCATTGTGATCCATTGAGCAATAACCTTGATCATCAAAAACCATTTGCAGAAAACGGGGATAAGCTAAAGTCATTTTTATCCCCTTGTTTTTACACATCCCCTCAAAAATCATTTTAGAATAATTATATTTTTGCCCTGTTGCAATGCACACAATAGCACTTGTAATGGATCTATTGATATCATTGTGTGTAGTACATTTGGGACTCAAACATTGAAGGAGGACGTGTATGAGGTACTTCCAGGCTGGGGGAAATTCCTGCTTATGATACTTGTTGAGAGTACCTTCATCAGGAAAGGATATCCCAAAGCCCTAAGTCCTTGTTCTATTTCATTTATGGGAAGGGTGGCTATACCATCAGCATCATCAAGATGCAAGGCTTGGCGTACCAAAGCCTCAGTAACCACCCAAGATCTCCCATGAACAATAGAAGTCAATGTGGTCACTCCATTAACTGTTGAGAAACTGACAGTGTTCCAAAACTGCGTAATGTGTGTGACTGGAATGAGTGGTGCATGAGAAAGAGCATACCTTAGTGGGGATGCGTTCAAATACGCCACCATTTGTGTGTATTGGGGAAACAGAGCATCATCAGCGTCAAGATAAGCAATCAGGTTGTGTTGTGATCTGAACCCCAATGCCAATTCTGCTGAGTTAAACTTTGGTGCCATTGATGAAAGCTGTTAATTTTAAGTGTAGAAGATGAAGTTGATAAGAGAAAATTGTTAGACAAGAATTATAGATACCCTGTTTAAAATAGGAGCCAAATTTATAGGAGAGAAAGAATGCATGTGATTGGCCCAAAAATAGGCAAAGATTTTCAAAAATCAATCATGAAAATATTGAAAAAGTTATAAGTTATCTCATGCATTAAATGAAAGTAACAACTCCTAAAATTACGGCTTGAAAATATGTCAAAAAGTAACAACTGGGTAGGTCCCATTGAGTGTCAACGGTAAAAAATAACCTATCAACGCCCAACGGCTATAATCTTGTCAACGTTTGCCTAAAGCCATGTCAGCGTCCAATTTGGTCACAACAACGCTTGGAAAATTCTTGTCAGCGTCCAAAAATAAAATTATTTTAAAAAGTGAAAAATGACCTTAACAAGTAATTTATCCTAGAGAAGATAACCAAAAGCTGATAATTATTATAGGGCGGCAAGCACTGTCCAGTTATGCACACTTGCATAAGCAAGATAGACATAACAGTCCTCTAGTGTCCCTTGCTAACCAAAACTCTTAACAACAAAGTTACCTTATAAAATCCTTGTTACTCCCAGGTAAATCCCATATCAAAATCATTCCCAAGTCTCCCAACAGACCACAACCAATTCTAGGCCAAAAATGTCTTGGCGGCATACAAAGTTGATATACTATGCATGCTACAGTGCCTCATGATTTAGTAAAACTAACTCATACTCACCTGTGGACACAATCTAGAATTGTGATAAGAGTATCATATGGATACCCAAACATCCTAAAGGTTCCTAAAACCTCCCCTTAAACTATGATACAAAAAGTTTGCTAAAATCATGCATGAACATAAAAAATTTATGTCAAGATAGGAATGAAACATTCCAACCATCATCCATAAATAAAAACTTGTCCAAATGCTTCTCCATTGATCCATAAGCAACTCTGTATCCAATGGTATACTGCTAACACCATCTGCACATTTAGATTGAAAACCACAAAACTAACATTGTTGCTGACAACGCCCCGATAACACATGACAGCGTTGAGGGAAGCTTTGTCAGCGTTAGACAATTATATTGCTGACAACGTTGCAAAAACACTTATCAGTGTTCAAGCAACCTTTGTCAGTGTTAGAAAATATAGTGGAAAATCTAAATCATCAATAAGACCAATAATAATAATGCATCATCCTGTACATACTTTTACAAAAAGAATCCAAAACACATATTATGTGAGATTGACCATTCCAATACTTGTTACCAAGTATTGAAATCTCCCAGCATCAAAAGGTTTAGTTAGTGTCAACCCTATCTGGTTGTATTAAACCTTTCTCAAAGCAATCTCTTATAAAATGGTGTCTAATTTCTATGTGTTTAGTTTTAGAATGATGTACAGGATTCTTAATGATGCATAAAGTACTATTATTGTCAACAAATATCTTAGTATGCATGAAATTATACCCATAGTCCAACAGCTGGTTCTGAATCCACAAAACTTGGCCACAACATGCAGCTGCAGCCACATACTGTGCTTCAGTTGTAGAATTAGCCACCACTGTTTGTTTCTTGCATTGCCAAGATATTAACCTGCTCCCAAGAAACTGACATCCACCAGTTGTGGATTTCCTATCAAACTTATCACCTCTATAATCACTATCTGAATATGCAATCAGCTCCAATGGTGAATCCTTTGGGTACCACAAACCAAGACTAGGATAACATCTTAGGTACCTAAAGATCCTCTTCACAACATAAAGGTGACATTCTTTGGGAGTCACTTGATGGCGTGCACTAGCACACACAGCAAACATAATGTCAGGTCTGGAAGCAGTAAGATACATCAAGGATCCAATCATGGATCTATAATGCCTGACATCAACATCTTTCCCATCTCCAATCTTTCCCCAAGGGTGTTCTCTATCCATAGAAGTAGTAGCCCTCTTTTCATGTGAAGAAAAGCCAAACTTCTTCAAGATTTCAGCAACATATTTGTCCTGGGAGATGAAGATACCATCTTCTTTCTGCTGAACTTGTAAACCAAGAAAGAAGTTCATCTCCCCCATAGCACTCATCTTGAATTTGTCTGTCATAAGCTTAGAGAAATCCTCACTCATCTTTGGATCAGTAGACCCAAAAATGATATCATCAACATAGACCTGCACAAGCAACACATCCTTGCCTTTCTTATTTGTAAATAGTGTCTGATCTATGGTGCCCCTCTTGAATCCATTGTCTACCAAATAGGTAGACAAAGTACCATACCATGCTCTAGGGGCTTGATGAAGGCCATACATAGCCTTTTTGACTCTATACACTTTATCTGGATGCTCTGGATCCTCAAAACCAGGAGGTTGCATAACATATACTTCCTCAACAATGGTGCCATAGAGAAAAGCACTCTTAACATCCATCTGATAGACTGTGAAGCCCATGCAAGAGGCATAGGCTAGAAAAATCCTAATAGCTTCAATCCTTGCAACTGGTGCAAAGACCTCCTCATAGTCTATCCCCTCCTCTTGTGTATAACCTTGAGCCACTAACCTTGCCTTGTTTCTGACCACAATGCCTTTTTCATCTCTTTTGTTCCTGAGAACCCATCTAGTCCCGATAGGTCTGACATATCTAGGACAATCAACCAGCTCCCAAACATCCTGAATTGCAAATTGGTGAAGCTCATCCTGCATGGCTTCCACCCAACTTGGTTCTTTGAGAGCATCAAATATTTTCTTGGGTTCTTCTTGTGACAGAAAACATGCAAACAAACATGCTTGCACAAGAGGGGTATCAACCTTCTTGTGTATATTGGCAATAAACCCACCAAGACCTTGATGAGATCTTCTAGTCTGAACTGGAGTCATAATATCACCAATGATCTGAGATGTGGGGTGATTCTTCATTGTGGAAGTGAGAACCCCTCCTTCAAAAAGTCTGGTGTCCTCAACCTCATGCTCCATGTTGCCAATATCTTCTTCATCAGACTCTCTTTGATCAATGTGAACTTCTTCAAGAATATTGGAAGGTCCACCTTGTTCAAAATTGGAAGAGAAAAGATGCCCATAAGTGTTGTTAACGTCTGAATCTTGGTTGTCAGCGTCTGGGCTAACAGCGCTTGAAATGTTGTTGTCAACGTTTGAGTCATCAACGTCTGAATTGGTCTTGTCAGCGCTAGATTTGCCTTTGTCAGCGCCTGAAGGACCATGCATGTTTGTATCTGGTGGTATTTGGAAACCACCATTACCTTGTCCAGCAGCAGCAGCAGCAGCAAAAGCATCTGTCCAAATGGGAATTGTGACATATTCTAATGTAGGAGATGCCTTTTCTGCTTGTGATCCAACCTTCTCATGAACCTGTGTACCTGAAACATTAACAACTTGTTCCTCCACAACATTTGAAGTTACCTTCACAATGTCTGGATTAGTGACAGGCATATAATTTAAAGTTCTAGATAAGGGTTCCAAATCAAACAACCAATTAGGACCACTTTCAGGATCACCAGGTTTATTCTCTAAGAACCTAACATGTACTCTCTCAACTATACGTTTGTCCTCTTTAAGATAAACCCTATAACCCTTGCTCTGCACTGAATACCCCATGAAGTAACCCTCATCACCTTTTGCACTAAATTTCCCTAAGGCATCACTAGTATCCAACACTACTACATGACAACCAAAAGGTCTGAGAAAACCAATATTAGGTTTTCTTCCCCAAAGTAACTCATAAGGTGTTTTGTTCTGAATTTTGTTAACCAATGCTCTATTTTGCACATAGCATGCTGTATTAACAGCCTCAGCCCAAAAGGCTATTGGAAAGTGAGCATCAGCCAACATTGTTCTGGCTGCTTCAATTAGGGTTCTATTTTTCCTCTCAGCAACCCCATTTTGTTGTGGGGTTCTAGCAATACTAAATTGCCTAGTAATTCCTTTCCTGGCACAGAAATCATCTAGCTTCTTGTTCCTAAATTCTCCACCATTATCACTCCTAAGCATTTTAACCTCATTGCCAGACCTTTTCTCAATCTGAGTGATAAAATCAATAAGAACATCAGATGTGTCACTCTTCATAGCTAGAAAGAATGTCCAAGTAAATCTAGAGAAGTCATCTGTGACAACAAAACAATATGACTTACCATTCAAACTTTCTATATTTGTTGGACCAAAGAGGTCCATGTGAAGCATATGAAGAGGTCTGGAACTAGTATGCACCTGTTTGGACTTGAATGAGACCTTGTGCTGCTTGCCCTTAAGACATGCAACACAAGAATGGTCATTGTGGAAGGCCTTCTCAGGCAAACCATCAACTAAACCAAGCCTCACAAGTCTATTTATATTTTTAAAATTTATGTGCCCTAGTCTCCTGTGCCACAAATTACTCTCATCTACTGAGGCCTTAGCATAAAAACAAGACATATTGGTATTCATTTTAATCCCATTTAAATTCACATTATATATGTCCTTATGCCTAGGTGTTCTATACTTAATATATTTCTCATCAGGGATCTTAAAATCCTTGCTTAACACCAAACACTCAGTATCAGTGAAAAGAACCTTATTTCTGTTATCACAAACTTGTGATACACTAAACAGGTTGTAATCAAGTTCTTTTACCAGGAAGACGTTCTCAAAACGCAAATTATTAGTGAGAAGGGTTCCTTTGCCTGTGATAGTTCCATATCCACCTCCAAAGTATACCTTATCACCATCTTTAATAGGAGTAAAATTCGTCAGATAGTCTTCCTTCCCTGTCATGTGCCTTGAGCATCCACTATCCCAATATCCATAATCATTGATCTGTCTTTGAATGCCCTGCACATAAAGAAAACAAATTAGTTTTCTTTGGGAACCCAAGTCTCAAAAGACTTGGATTCATCTGGTTGTTCAATAAGAACAGACTTAGTTCTCACAACAACCCCATTCTCATCCTTTTTAGGATGAAATACCCAGTTAACCCTAATAGGTTTTGTAATGACCTTTGAAATGTAATTAAATCTATTGCAAGTCATTGAAATCCCATTATCATTAGGGTTTTGATCTTTCTTGGGTCTCCATGTTAAGCTTGAAGAAGCTTTAGACCCCTTACCTTGTGGGTGCAAATATTTATGTCTGGTCACGTTTCTGTCAGCGTTAGAATTTGTCCTGTCAACGCTGAAATTACCCTTGTCAGCGTTGAACCTAGGGTTTGCTACAGGAACCCATTGCCTATTTGACCAGGTGTTTGTCTTTTAAAATGGTCTTTTTCCATGAGTGTTAGACCTTCTAGAAAAGAATGGGGCAGGTCTAATCACTTGTGGACTTTGCTGCACACAAGGTTTGGGTCTGACAACGTTTGACTTTCTAACAACGTTGACTTTCTTCCTGTCAGCGCTGAAATTGTTCCTGTCAGTGCTGGCTTTGGGAGCGTTGACACACTTGTATGCCAAATGTGAAAAGCTACCACAAGTGTAACAGGCTTTCTTAGACACAACCTTAGGTCTAGAAGAGAAGAAATCTGTTCCATGATTGCTAACTTGGCTCTTGTGTGACCTATTATTCCTATACATCTCTGCATATTTAATGGTAGGTCTTCTAACAGTGTTTGAGCCTAGGTCAACAGCTTTACCAGTGATTGGGTGAGTAACCTTAATGGGTGGTGATTCATTGGGACTTTCACATAGCAAACCTCCCTTAAAAAATAAAGTAGGGTTAGCTTTCTTCCACTCATTTAGGTCAGTCAATTTTTGTTGATACTCTTCCACTAGAGTGACAACTCTTGGTGGAGGAATGAATTCCTCCTCTTGAAGCTCTGGTAAACCAGTCCAAGATAAGTCCCTTCGTTGGACACCATAGAAGTCACCAGCTGGTGGTGGAACCAGAGAGTAATCATTCATCCCAATCCCAGTCATGTCCTTAGGATCCCTTTGTTTAGCTACACAGTCTCCTAGGGTTTGGGTGGCTCTATCAAATCTTTGAATTTTGAGGTCAACATTATCTTTATTCTTAATGGCCTCATCTAACTTAGCCTGTAATTCACTATTAACCTTTTTCATGATGTTTCTAACATCCAAGCTACCCTCTAGCTCATGTTTTAAGATATTGATCTTATCTTTTAAGTCAAATTCCATTTTCTTGTATTCAGAAACGGTTTTCTCAGTTTTAGTAAGAGCTAGTTGGTAATTAGACAATTTACACCTTTCAGTACTCATATCATCTTTTAGTTTTAACACCTCTTTGTTAAGTCTTTCAGTGTTTAACCTACAACCTTTGCTACAAAAAGCATCATCATATACCTCATTATCAGATGAAGAGGAGGAGTGTGCCATGAGAGCATATTCAACATGCTCTTCTTCTTCAATATCAGCAACCAAAGCTTTATCCTCTTCAACATTCTTAGCCAGATAGCTCCAATCCCATCCTGTACCATCAATTCCTTGAACTGCAACCATGGCTTTGGAATCCCGAGCTTTAACAACCTGACTTGAGGGTTTACCAGCATCAGATCTTCTAGGAGATCTGCATTCCCTCATGAAGTGCCCCATACGATGACAGTTGTAGCATTCAACTTTGGATTTATCAAATCCAGCTGTGTCTTTAGCATTGAAGGTCATCTTCTTTTTAAACCTTCTGTTCCACCTATTTGCTCTTATACTAGCAAGAGCCATGTTCCACTTGATGTCCATCTCTTCCAAGTGCTCATCACTTATCTGCTCAAGGTCCTCATATGTAATCACTGAACCATTGGACAAAGAAGCAATGTAAGCACAAACAGTATCCAAATCCAACCCAGCAGGTTTAACTCTTGGGGAGTCATTCTTGAATGTGTCAGCGTCTGAAAAGGAGACGTTGACAGGACTTGTTCCAGCACTGACATATGATGATCCAGTAACTGGATGCATATAAGAGTCCTTCTGATTGAATTGACCTTCACTATGAGAGAAGAAGGCCATGTTGCTGGTGGTAGATTTGCTTCCATGTTCTGAAAGAGTTTCATCTTCCAACAGTCTTAGTTTTTCTGTAGATGTCATCAAACGAGGAGCTCTTGTAAGTATTGTTGGCAAGAATAAATCTTGCCTCAATCTTCCATGCCTCACCAAGACTTTTAAGAAAGGTAGCATTGGTGTCAACATCACCAACTTGTGTCCCCATGAAAGACAACTTACTTGTGATGTCAAGCAATTTGCTTCTCACACTACTCAGTTTCTCATTGGGTTGAGCTTTGAAGACAGCATAATCATGCAGAAGTTGCTTTTTCTTTTCTTCCTTAGTGTCTGCATTGCCACCATATGCAACTTCAAGTGCTTCCCAAAGATCCTTAGCAGATTCATAGCCTCTATATTTGTGCTGGTTTTCTTGTCCCAAAGAGACTTTCAGAATATTTAGGGCTTTCATGTCAACCCTTTTCTTTGTAATATCATCAGCAGCTACAGCTCTACCATCTCCAGGTTTTTCTTTCTTATCCTCTTCAGGGCATCCTTCAACAGCTGTTCTTTGACTAATGGCATCAAGAATCTTTTGAGCCTTATTGAATGTGTTTCCATATTCAATAATCTCCCAGAGTGTGTAGTCATAGATCCCCAGATATTGTTCAAAGTTGAACTTCCATAAGTCAAAGTTGGTTGCATCAAGCATGGGAATCTTGATGTTTGGTAAGGCTGAGGAGGAGGAGGTTATTGCTTCAGACATGATGTTGTTAGGGTTTCTGAGAAAATTAGGGTTTTGGTGTTTTTAGGGTTCTGGTGTTCGTGTATGGTGTTCTTTAAAGATCAAAAGTTCCTCAACAAGCTCTGATACCACTTGTTGATCCCAAACTTAGATCGATTAGCTTTGTGTATACGATATTAGATCTAGTAATACACGTAGAGAAATCTTTGTATATGCTTTGTGAATCTAAGTGTTATGCGGAATTTAACACTTAAACAAGAACACACAAGATGTAAACAAACTTTCACTTTGATTATGAATGTCGAACTTGCTTACAATGAAAGATGTTTACGAATGAAAAACTTATATAAAATTTATATCAAACATTAACCTAAAGGCCTTCTTTTATAGACATAAGAAGCCTTGTACAATAAGCTACGTATCATCTATTCTAGGTAAAGATAAACATAGAAAATACATTGTCGTTTCTATCCTTACTAGAAGTATTCTAGAATATAATAAACGTGTAGGATTATATCTTCCATCAGTGCTTGTCTTTAATGTGTCAACGCTTGACTTTAACTTGTTAACGCTTGAGCTGTCAGCGCTTGTTTTCTTCTTGTCAACGCTTGATTTGTTCTTGTCAGCGCTCAAGTGATCTGGCCTTAATTTATTCCCAACACCTTCTAGTGTTAACCTCAAACAACACTTGGTAGGCAACTTGCAAGATTCTATATGAATCAAGCTCGTGACAACTGGAAAGCAAAGATGGTGCGATTCTTTAATGAATCAAACTTGTTCCAGGAATCGGAATTGACAGCTTCAATCACGCGGATAATTTTATTCAAATGATTCACTCTTTATGTTCACAATCAGCTTTGGACGGTCGAGTAAAGAGAACGGGGTTACCCGCAAAATCTTGTCAAGGAGGTTCTTAATTGAAACTACATGTCACAAGTACGATTTATTATATCGTCCAACGGTCTTCACCGACCTGAGGTAAAATCCTACCGAATTAAAATGAAATGTTCAAAGCCATTTCGTTCGTGTCTACTTATGTTGCGACATTTGAAGACGGTGGCTAATGTAGAGATTTTGCTAGTTGAAAAGTTCGTTCTCGGTATCTTCTCGAATTGATATCCGGTTCAAAGTGCGACTCAGTTGTTCTTGGTAGAAAAAAAATAGAATGGTTGTCGTTAACTACACTAATTAGAAACAAAGACTTGAAACAAATAAAAATAAAGTAAAGACGGTAAAAATAAATAGTGAAAGATAAAGACTTGACGAGAAATTAAAAACGTGAAATTAAAAACGTGACGAGAAATAAAAAGGCAAACTTAAAAGTAAATAAGGTAAACTAAAATTAAATGCAAGTAAATTAAAAGTGCGATTTAAGTACAAAGGCGGGAAAAATAAAGTTTAAACTTAAAAACATTAATTTAAAAATAAACTAAAACTGAAATTATAAAAACTAAAAAAATATGTTCATTCGGAACAACTTCCTTCATTCGGAACAATTTGGTTCGTTCGAAACAAATTACTTCATTCGGAACAACCTCCTTTATTCGGAACAAATTGGTTCATTCGGAACTAAATGATTCATCCGGAATAAAAAGAAATTGATTCGGAATAATTGAAGAGAAACACTGATTCGGAATATTTTTGATTCAGAACATTTTAAAATACCTTCATTCGGAACATTAAAGAAAGACTGATTCGGAACAATAAATGAAAATTTGGTTCGGAACTTAATTGATTCGGAATAATTAAAGTCTAAGCTCATTCGGAACATTTGAAGGAACTGATTCGGAACATTTTAAAAAGAACTTCATTCGGAACTTTTAAAGAAATTGATTCGGAACTTTTAAAACACTCATTCGGAACTTTTTAAACACACTCATTCTGAACTTTTTCAATAAAACTGATTCGGAACATAAAGACTCATCCAGAATATTGATTATTCCGGATGAACAAGCTTATTCGGAACAAAACTGGGCAATGTTAACAGTAGCATGAACGAAGAACAGGGGAAAGAACTAGAACACGAATTTAAGCAAAATCAATCAAGATCAACCAAAAGTTTAAACCAAAACAACCACTAAACATCAACTAACAATAACCAATCAATCCAAATCAATAACACCAACAATCATAACCAAAATAATCAAAACCTACTTAATCAAAACTCATAAAACTCAAGAACATGAACACAAAGATTAAACATAAACAAGAAAGGTAGATAGGAGATTAACAAGAAAAGATAAAGATTCAATAACATTAAAAGTAAACTTACTTGAATTAAAGAGTGCAATACAAGAAATTAAAGTGCAAGAATTAAGGTGCAAGTAAATGAAAATGGTGGAAGAGGTGGTTTGTCAAGCCACCCAACAACTACAAATGAAATGAACAAAATCTATTTATAGTGGATTAGGGAGGTGGTTAGTGGAAGCTTCCTCCCTCTTTCTTCTTTCTCTAATTGCGTCATTAAGTCCTTAATCTTCTTAATCTTTTTACTTTAATGACTTTGTCTCGGGATTTCTTCAAACTCGTCTTGTAATTCTTCAATAAATTAGACGTGAGTTCTTCGGCTTTTAGTAAACTTCCGTCTTTTGACTTTTTCTTCGATAAATCTTCAGAATTGGTCTTGGACTTCCGTTCTTTTCGCACTCTTGATTTCTTGACTTCGTCTTTCGTCTTTTTCTTCGATAAAAGCCCGTGAATGCCCGTGTTTTCTCCACTTTTCACCTTTTCGTCCTAAATTACAACAAAAACACAAACCACGCATAATTCCGACATAAATGACATAAAATACACGTTTTGGCTCGGTTATTATTGTAATTAAGTGGTAAAAAGGATGGGTGTTTACACACCTATCAAATCCCCTACACTTAACCATTGCAATGTCCTCATGCAATGCATTAGTTACAAAGCACGTTTACATTTTTCATCATAATCAATCCATAATGGCCTTTATTAAAGAGATAGAAAATTATAAACATTCAAAGAAAGGAATCAAAACATACCTTCGGGTTTTGGAAATGTCATGAATGATCATCATCCTTAAGTTTTCACCTTCTCCAAACCAAGCTTAAAAACGAGATCATTGTTATTATAAGTTAGCAAACTAACACGAACTCATGTGGGCCAATTATTCACTTAGACTCCCTTATTCCTAGGTGTATCTCTTATATTTTATTGTTGTCTTGAATGATCACGAGGATGCATTGTTGACTTATTTCGATAGTTTATTAGGCTGAAAATAAAGTGGGATGATTTAATCAATAGTTAGCTAAAGGACAAAATCTTTTAAAACTGCTTCTCGGGACCTCATAAAGTTCATATCTTGGCATAACTCGCTTCGCGATTTGAGACCCTTCTCGGACCGATATTTGGCAGCGACTTCATACTTCAAATCTTGAGAGACGTTCATGAAATAATGGCCTTCTCTTCATAATAGGAATCTCTTCATTTGAAGTTTTGAGAGATTCTTCATATATGGACCACGACTTCTTCATTTTTCTCCAATCTTTATTTTGGACTTTGATATACAACGATCCGCCTCCTTTTTGGACTTGGATCTATTTATCCTTATACGGCCTTTTTGGATAGACTTCTCCATGACTTTTGGGGAGTATTTGCTTTTCGTCGTGTGTCTCGATCCTTCATATTGATTTTCGATAAACGATTCTTCACATCACTTGGGATCTTTAGCAACAAAATGTAGCCCTCATGCCTTGTTAGGGCCTTTTCAGACTCGCCAATCTTCGCATCCCGCTTCAATAAGTTATGCCTTGGCTATGAACTCTAATCCATACCGAGCAACTTTTAAACGATCTTGGGCTAGAAGCTAAGTAACTTTTCAAATCGTATAACCTTATTTATTGCAGATAAATTTATTAGCAAGCGATGGGAGAATAGGCTTATAATTAACTCACATAAATTCCCGAAAGAATACCAAACTTATAATTGACTATATCATCTCTCGTCCTCCACAATTTAAAATCTCAATGAATGAGACTCGTGGATGCTTAGCCTATTAAATCAAAGTTTTGGGTTTTCAAGTCGCCTATAGGATCTTGCAAACTCTTAGACTTTTTCAAGTTTAGAAATCGCATTTTAAAGTTCCCTTGATAAACGACTCTCTAGGATCAATTATATGAACTTGCGAAAAGTTCTTGTTCTTAACCCGTGAGAGTTAAGACTTTCGCGTTTTATAGCTCCCTATATAAAAGCCTAGCAAAACTTGACTTAAACACGTTAAGGATACTAGCTAGAGTACACTTAGACAAGTAAACTCGGGTTGAGTCAAAAGATTCACAACGTTTAAAAATTAAAACCACTTTATTAAAATTTATTCTAACAAAGAAAGAAAATAACTATACAAAGGGAAAAACTAATAGGCCAAAATAGATTAAAAATTTTGAAAAATGTCGAAAAATTGATTTTCCGGTTAAAATGAGGACAAATACAAGGAAAAGGCCACTTAGCTTCGATAGAAGTCCCCCTACACTTAATATAAACATTGTCCTCAATGTTTAAGCATGTGGGAGTAAACTCCCCTACACTTAGGACATTGTGCACGTTGTTTAAATCTCGCTAAGGAATAGACAACTAAAGAGATTCCTATTTTTATATTGAGAAATATAAAATAGTGAATCGAAAAGAGTTTAGGATAGAACCAGGAAGAAGGGAACACGGAATCACGGTTGTCAAAAGTCATCAAGAGTGTGTCTTTGAAGCTCTAATCCCTGCACATGATAAGAAAGAAAACAAGAAACACCACGGGGCTCCCCCTACACTTATGGTGAAAACAGGTAAAGATAGATAGATAATTGGGTTGCCTCCCAAAAAGCGCTTGTTTATATTAACCGAGTCACGAGCCTGACTCGTCCCCGAATTAAATGATCCATGGGGAAGCCTCGAATGTAATACCGGGATCAAAGACCTTGTCCTCGTTCCCGGAGGACATTAATAAAGGAGAGGCGGGGGGATAAGTCTTAAATGGGAGAAAGGTTCTTTCAACATACGAAAAGTATGTGAAATCGAGATTCACGGGAGGTGGGGTGGGTAAAGTAAGCACATTGTCATCCCCCAAAGACAATGGATGCTGAGCACTCGGCAAAGCCGTAATATTATCAATCATGACATATTGAATGTCACCTCCCGGGTCAAATCACTCATCCTCCGTAATAGTGGCTAAAGGGGAGGATGAAAGGTGCTCGGGAGGGGGACTTGGGACAATACCTTCCTGCAACAAATTATCAAAAATAATATCCCCCTCCATGTCATCGTCATCAATACCTAGAGGTATGGAGTGAATGTCGATTTCTTCCAGCAATGGGTCATTATCTTCAACGGGAGGAATAGATGGAGGCAAAGACTCGGAGAGAGGAGGAGAAGTCAACTCTTCGATTTGAGCAATAAGAAGTTGCACTTTCCGTAATCTATCGCGGAGAATCACGTCTTCCACCTCATCTTCAAGAGCAAGTTCATCGGTGAACTTCTCGTAAGCCGGAGAGAATAAATCGTCATCGCCCGCATCTCCCGGTGGAGATTGAGAAATTTCAAAAGTGAAATTCTCATAGCGTGGAGAAAAATCGTCATCATTAGGATGGACCTCTTCCGTAAGAGCAACGTCGTCCTCAAGCTCCATAGCAGTCGGTATGTCACACACCTCATCATCAAAGAATTTGTCGAGACCAAAATCAGTAATCTCACTCAATGAATCATCATCCTTAGATGCATTAGGAAGATCGAGAGTAGGAGTAGCAACTTCAGTAGATGGGTCGAGAGCGTAGACATCATCGTCGTCATCATCATCATAATAGACGGGACCATTCCAATTAGGAGTGACATAGTCGGCTAACTCTTCCTTGATAACCTCCACATCTTTAAGAAGCTCATGAAGGAATTTTTGTTGTTCATCTCCCCGAGTATGTTCAATTAAACCAATTTTATCCCACGCTGTAATTAAACATTTTGGTGTAGAAAAGAAGGGAAAACGACCAAATTGGCTCAAAAAGGTGTTGGTGGTTTTCAAGGTTTCGTCCACATCAAGCAAAGGTTGCCTTTCCTGATGCAATTCAGCTCGGATTTGAGCTATACTTTCTAGAATATGGTTCAAAGAAGTGAGTTGTTGGTCAAGACTAATTTGCTGAGAGGATTGATGATTGAGGGTGTGATGTGGGGGCTCAAAGTTATAGACACTGGGATGATAGCACGGAACTTTCTCAAAGACCATCGACGGATCACAAGAAGAAGCATCGTGTGGGCCCCCACAAATATAGCACCACGGGTATGGAGAGAAATCGGGTGCGTCATGTGGATAGCTATTACCATTGTCATAATTGTAACCCGGTTCTTGCCCGTGTTCATACGGGTATCGAACCGGACACGAAACATGCCAATGAGAGTCGCTTCCACAATAGATGCACGGGGGAACAGGAGGTGGATTAGAAAAGGACGAATTAGTCGAGTTGCACCATGGACAAAATCCGAATTGTGTGTTGTCGATATCATTTCCGCACCGCTCACATGTACACCATTGACATGAGTCGTTCCCGTATAATCTTCTCCGACACCCGACGCAATGGACATAAGCATCCATAAAGAAAAATAGATAAGCAAGAAGAATATTTTTGGTGCAAAACTTTTGAAAAAGAAATGTTTTTTATGATTTTTCAGATGTTTTTGGGATTTTTGAAAATTTTTGACACGAAAAATAACGTTCACGAGTGAACGGATCCCAAAAGCCAACGCGTCTCTCACAAAAAACCGTTAATCTTCACGAAAAGAGCCGGCAGCGGCGCCATTTTAGTGTAGAGATTTTGCTAGTTGAAAAGTTCGTTCTCGGTATCTTCTCGAATTGATTTCTGGTTCAAAGTGCGACTCAGTTGTTCTTGGTAGAAAAGAAATAGAATGGTTGTCGTTAACTACACTAATTGAAAACAAAGACTTGAAACAAATAAAAATAAAGTAAAGATGGTAAAAAGAAATAGTGAAAGATAAAGACTTGACGAGAAATTAAAAACGTGAAATTAAAAACGTGACGAGAAATAAAAAGGCAAACTTAAAAGTAAATAAGGTAAACTAAAATTAAATGCAAGTAAATTAAAAGTGCGATTTAAGTAGAAAGGCGGGAAAAATAAAGTTTAAACTTAAAACATTAATTTAAAAATAAACTAAAACTGAAATTATAAAAACTAAGAAAAAATGTTCATTCGGAACAACTTCCTTCATTCGGAACAATTTGGTTCGTTCGGAACAAATTACTTCATTCGGAACAACCTCCTTTATTCAGAACAAATTGGTTCATTCAAGACTAAATGATTCATCCGGAATAAAAAGAAATTGATTCGGAATAATTGAAGAGAAACACTGATTCGGAATATTTTTGATTCGGAACATTTTAAAATACCTTCATTCGGAACATTAAAGAAAGACTGATTCGGAACAATAAAGGAAAATTTGGTTCGGAACTTAATTGACTCGGAATAATTAAATTATAAGCTCATTCGGAACATTTGAAGGAACTGATTCGGAACATTTTAAAAAGAACTTCATTCGGAACTTTTAAAGAAATTGATTCGGAACTTTTAAAACACTCACTCGGAACTTTTTAAACACACTCATTCGGAACTTTTTCAATAAAACTGTTCGGAACATAAAGACTCATCCGGAATATTGATTATTCCGGATGAACAAGCTGATTCGAAACAAAACTGGGCAATGTTAACAGTAGCATGAACGAAGAATAGGGGAAAGAACTAGAACACGAATTTAAGCAAAATCAATCAAGATCAACCAAAAGATTAAACCAAAACAACCACTAAACATCAACTAACAATAACCAATCAATCCAAATCAATAACACCAACAATCATAACCAAAATAATCAAAACCCACTTAATCAAAACTCATAAAACTCAAGAACATGAACACAAAGATTAAACATAAACAAGAAAGGTAGATAGGAGATTAACAAGAAAAGATAATGATTCAATAACATTAAAAGTAAACTTACTTGAATTAAAGAGTGCAATACAAGAAATTAAAGTGCAAGAATTAAGGTGCAAGTAAATGAAAATGGTGGAAGAGGTGGTTTGTCAAGCCACCCAACAACTACAAATGAAATGAACAAAATCTATTTATAGTGGATTAGGGAGGTGGTTAGTGGAAGCTTCCCCCCTCTTTCTTCTTTCTCTAATTGCGTCATTAAGTCCTTAATCTTCTTAATCCTTTTGACTTTAATGACTTTGTCTCGGGATTTCTTCAAACTCGTCTTGTAATTCTTCAATAAATTAGACGTGAGTTCTTCGGCTTTTAGTAAACTTCCGTCTTTTGACTTTTTCTTCGATAAATCTTCAGAATTGGTCTTGGACTTCCGTTCTTTTCGCACTCTTGATTTCTTGACTTCGTCTTTCGTCTTTTTCTTCGATAAAAGCCCGTGAATGCCCGTGTTTTCTCCACTTTTCACCTTTTCGTCCTAAATCACAACAAAAACACAAACCACGCATAATTCTGACATAAATGACATAAAATACACGTTTTGGCTCGGTTATTATTGTAATTAAGTGGTAAAAAGGATGGGTGTTTACACACCTATCAGTGGCGTTGCGGAGTCCGAGATGAAGTCGTCCCCACATGCTTATATTTTCTGCATTGTATACTTCAACAAATTTAAGAAAGCTTAAAAGTCAAGTCTTTCGCTGTATCAAACTCTGAAGCTTTCAAGAATTACAAATGTATAAGTATGTGGGACATGAACCCACGAGGAAACGAATATCAAAAGTGATGGATGCACAAGATCAAGGCAAGATATACTTATTCAAGATTGATATCAAATATCACATTAACATATTCACCGGAAAAGAAAAAGAAAAGAAAGACGAAGACTACGAGCTCAAGACAAGCATAGTATGCTAGGTTTATTTCATTATTGTAACTCGGGGAGTCCCCTTGTTTGGAGTGACCTCCCTTAGGGGGAGATTGTTGGAAATACGTTTTTACGTATTTAGAAGGATCGGTCACTCCGACAATATATTAGTTAGTAGCTCGTAGTCTAGCATCTTTATATTAATCTAACAAAGCCAAGCCAAGCCTACAACTTGTGTAGGCCGGCGGCCCATTGCAAGCCCAAGCCCATCTTGTGGGCTTAGGTATATAAACCCTCTCCTTAGTTTGAGAGGGTGTGGTTAACTTATTATCTCACATAGTAAAAGTGTGTTTTACACATATTTTTTCTCATTTTGTGTGTGCGTTCTCACCATCTCTCTCTTTCTACTCTCTCTCTAGACTAGCAAGATTTACATATTTTTACAGCCGAAATTTCACCAAAACTCTCTTATTGAGCGTAATATTATTGTAGTCGTCCATATGGAGTTGATCATAGTAATTGGCGATATCTGGCAAATCATTCAATATATTGTGATTCATTTTGGTGGTTTATTATATGATGGATGTTTTTTTGTTGTGATGAATGAAAAATAAGATGAAATAGGGAGGTTTTATTGATAGATTTTAGGGTAAAAATAAGAAAAAAGGGTATAAATTCACCTCCAACGACTATTTTTTGAAAATATGAAATTCTAGCCGTTAACCCCATTAATATAGATTTTTTTTTAAAAAAATACGGCGTGAGCGTATAACGTGACCCACGGTGCAGTTCTGGCGACGTAGGCTCGCGTTCATTTTGTGCTGGAAAATACTGCGCCATACCTTATAACGCCACACACCGTGTGGTGTTTCCCACGGCTTGAGTAATGAATTGCCATACCCTGGGCTCTTAATGTTGTCGTTACGACATCTAATATGATGAACCTACTAAAAGGTTTATAAAATGCCACCTCTTATAATATCATTAAATAACAAAACATTTCATATTACAAATTTATTTTCAATGTGGTAAACTTTTGTAGTTTATACTTTTTTGAAAGACATTTATATCAAATAACGTTTTAGATCTTTTCATAATAGTAGACTTTTTATGCCATCTAAGCATAAAATAATTTTTCACTATAAGTAAAAGAATTTAAACCTTTTTATAAAGTTTTAGACTTATTTTTAAAATACCTTAATGAATAGTCTTCGCATTTCTTTGATTTTTTTAATTTTGTTTTTTTAAAGATTGTATTTTTAGTAACAAACTACTCCAAAAGTAATTAATAATATTCATTTTATTTAACATCACGCCAGCCATGTATTAACAATCGTCAACTATATAACCTCAATTTTGACGTTCCTAAGATAAAATTGGCACCTTTTAGGATGCTATAACGATGGTATGATTATCAAAATTCAAAATCAATTGATATCATCTCATGTAAAATTTGGCCATATTAGGCATGCCAGGCCATGAAAGATTTTAACTGATGATGGCAAATGGTATTAATGAGATGTTTGGTGCCCACATTTTGCTGTGGAGCGTTTACGTATCGTTTTTAAAAATATTTCTACGTTCTGTCCCGTATATGTATTCTCACACGTGTTGTATTTCGAAAATATATTTACGTGTATTCTGTATGTATTCACGAGTCTTTTTGAATTTATTTGTGTCGGCTATTGTTTTGTTCCTAATATACTAGTCGGGTACCCGCGTAATGCGGCGGCGGGTACCCAGTGACTAATTTCGTGGCGAGTAAATATTTTTCATAACCTATTGTTTTTAAGGCGAATGATTTATACCAACACCGATACTACACGCTAAGGGTTCCACCTCCTTATGCATGCTCATCAGTTTCAGTTACAATTATAGCTCTAACATCAACATTTTTGTTTGAAAGCTTGAGCTTATTGAAATGCACCTTGACCAATACTACTATCCATACAAATATAAGAATATATGGTTTCTACAATTCTACTCTTATAATGTTAGCAATAAAAAATAGTTATCATATGATGGAAAACATATGATTTGTGTATATTCCAGCAGTGGCGGAGTTTGACGATTTTGTTTGGAGGGGCAAAAACATCACCGATTTTTTGTGTTTTTTTTTTAGAGAAATTATATATGGTTTAGGCTGAGACGTTTGTAGCTCTTTTTATTCTATGTGAAAAGGGGATGGTTGGAGGGAGTAAAGAAAGGAGAAAAACCGTTTCAAATGGTGATGTAAATGGACCGTTTTGTAATTTGAAAAATTGTATTATCTTCTAGATAATGAGTTGTAAATGGTACTAATGAACCGTCATTTATAATTGTATATGTTACATTGTATTTGAAAAATTCATTGATGTATTTTGTATGAATGTTTGTAAGACTTTGAATTAGTCAAAGACTCATCATTCTTTAAAAGCAATGTATAAGACTTAATTTTTTAAAACTATTATTTTTAGAAAGGCATAAATCCTTTATAAAGTAGTATAGATATGTTTTTTCGTTGATTTATTTGTTATCACAATAGTCGATGGATATTTTTAATTATTTAACAAAGAGTTTTTTTATATAAAATAGTCATAATTAGGGATCGTCCTGAAAATTCCTTTTTTTCAAGTATTAAACTTCGACTTTTTTTATGAAAGCGTAGATACGTGAGAAGCATTGTAACATTGAGCTTGTTTTGCCACATATAAATATATAATAAAGTTTGTTATATATAGAGTCGCAAATAGTTAAAAGTTTGATAGTTTTTGTAATATCTAACTCCTTTATAAAAGAGATTGGTATCTTTTTCTTATTAAATGCAAAAAAATTAAGAGGTACTACTACATTTACATGTTGCACCTCATTTTAATGCACAAACCAAAACATTGTGTAAGGAATACAATTTTACAAGTTAAATGTACAATATGGTAAAATTAAATTTAAAATTGTAACTAATACTCTTAATAAAAAACCCCATTACATAAATATACAATACCATATACACATTGTACAAAACTAAAAAGCATCTATCTTATACTAATACAAACTATAATGTCAATTTTTTGAGTGCCGAGAATATGCTAAAATCAATATGCCGGGAATATAAAATGTAAGGACTTGGTTAACTCAACTAACTCAACGGAGTTTAGCCTCAACCGAGTTAAATAAAAAAAAAGGCCAGAAGAAATGGCTCGACTTTATAACCTATCATCAGACCAGACTCAAAAAAATAAAAGATCTCAGATTCAATTCGCGTTTAGACATGTAAGCCGAGATCGTTATAGAACATGTTTTTCAATGAAAACATTTGATTCAAAAATTATAATTAAAAAACACTAATTATAACACTGAAGAAAATTTAGTCACAGGGTACCCGCCGCCGTATCGCGCGGGTATCCTGCTAGTATCATATAATTTAAGGATAAAGTTTAAAATTTTTTGTTTTCTTAATAAGGTTTTGGCGCTAACATTTGTGTTCTTGGACCGCCTAAGACCATTGCGATATATAGTAATATAGTTGGCACAACGTTAGAGTATTAGTCCATTATTAGTCATATATTGGCTAAGCCCACTTATGTTTAGAGTGCTTGGAACTGTTGTTTTTTTCTACTTCTTCTTTAACCTTTAAATTTTAAATCTAATTTTTTTAATCATTTTTCGTTTGAAACATATTATATTCTTTTTCTCATAATGATTACAAGTTGAATGCATAATTTTGTATTAAGCGTTACACCAAAACCACAATTTCACATGTACGACTGTTTACCATAATTTTGTTAGTAAAAAAAACTAACAATCTGGATTATAAAAAAACATCTAAAGAGGTTATAAATCGTTCTTAAAGTTTGATTATTTTGCAAGTTTTATCTCAAATATATATATATATATATATATATATATATATATATATATATATATATATATATATATATATGGTGAGGTTATTTTCAGAACCAAATAAATGTACAGAACTGCGAGAACCACCTTTTTACTCTTAAAATGCACATGTATATTCATCGGGTTAGTTCATTAGGTAGAAATACATGAATTTTCATTGTCGTAGGTCACTAGGAACATGTATGCAAGGACCATGCACATGTATTTGTTTTGTATGTATGATAACTATCTTTTCGTCAGATAATATGAAAACACATGTGCACTCTTCATATCGCTCATTATAGTCGGATTTATAAGTAATAAAACAGTTATTAAATGTTAATTTAAACATAATAATGAAAATACATATACATTGTTATGAGTATAAAGGTGGTTCTCGCAGTTCTGTACATTTATTTGGTTCTGAAAATAACCTTACACTATATATATATATATATATATAGGAGCGTTATTGTGAGTATCAACCTTAAAATAAAAACAGTAAGAACCATTATGGACCATTAGATGTGTGGTTAATCTAATCACAAAATCAAATTTAATTGATTGGCATTTTGGTAATTAACTACAACTTGAGTGGCACATTATGAAGTTTATATATATTAGACAAAAAAAACGCCTGAATGTTTTCCTTTAACTTGTTAGCATCTTTTTTTTTTTAATTTGCTCACTTATTATTTTTTGTATGCGATGTAGTATATCACGATTTTTTTAATGTGTAGATTTATTTAGGTCCAAGGCTAATTTATTTTGCAATTCTTTAAATCTATTTTTTTATGTTTGTGCAAATTTTATTAAACATATGATAACAATACTATATTTTCAATTAAAAGGCCGTTTATCTATTTTGAACAAGGGCGATATCACCTGATTAGACACAACTTGATAACTTCATTCTTCAAATTTTTTAGTATGATAATATATTTGTCGTAGTTTTATTCTCAAAGAAAAGACGTGGACGTTTAAAAGTCTACTTATACACACATTATAAGTTTAAAATATTCAGCCTTGATTAATACCGGTTGATAAAGAGACTGTATATTATTTTTAAATGATACGTATCTTAAAAGAAGGGTAACCAACATTTAAGTGATAATCAAAAAAATATATAACTATCTATAAAAGAACTAAGTGATACATAACGGAAAAACTACACAATCAACTAAAAGACGACCAAAGTGATATGTATCCAAAAAATATTTACAACCAACCAAAAAATTACTTAAGTGATACGTATCCGAAAATATATAAAACCAACTAGCACACAACCATATAAAAAAGACCAAGTGATACGTATGGAGAAAAAATAGACAATCAATTAAAAAGACACGTGATACATATCTGAATAATATACAACCAACTAAAAAAAGATACATATCTAAATAAATACACAAACAAGTGAACCAACTATAAACGATATAAGTGATATGTATCCGAAAAAATATACATCAAACTAAATAAAAATATCATGCATGTAAAAATGACAATTAGTTAAAGAAGAGCCATATATTCACCGACATCACTATACGAAAAATTATATCACTTAACTTTAAAAGAAAAAACCGAAAAAACTACCTCGATTTGAAATATAATTTATATTAATATGGGAGAATAAATACGAGTGAGAAGAAATATTCTAAAAAAATAATATTTGAAATAAAAGTGAAATCTAAAAATAAAATCATAGCTCCGATGTTATAGTTTCCGAATCTAAAAAAAGAAACTTAATCAGCTAAAATGAGCACAAATAAAAGTGAAATCTGAAAACTATCATAGTAAATTTGATATAATAATACAGTAGTAGTAAATCACTATATGTATTTTGAGACGATTTTGCGTTGTAAAATTACCATTTTACCCTTAAAATAAAAAAAAATAGGGGTAAAATGGTCACAAAATACACACAATGATAAGAATTTGAAAGTTTAATGCACACAATCAGAAAAAAAATAGTTTAATACACACAACCATAAAAAATATAAGTTTACTACATTTTTAAATAATTTTCCTTAAAATAAAATAGAAAGGCATTGTGACATCTTCATATAATTGTTTTAAGAAATCTAAAATTCATTACGTTTGAATTAATGTGATTCTTTGGCATTTTTTTCGTCAGATTATTCTCGAATGATTTTTTTCCCATATACTATATTCACTTTTACGTAGCATGGATAAACTACACATGCATAAAACTTAGATACAAATTTTCTAAATATAAATGTCAGTATGAATATATTAACAAATTAAACGTGTGATAAAAATGTGTTATATAACATAGTGTTTCACTAAACATGTGTCATAAAAATTAAAGTATCATTAAAAAATTATTTAAAATGAATAAAAATAATATGTCACTAAATATTAATGTGTCACGAACAATATGTCATAAAAAATGTCCCAAAAAATTAATGTTAGAAAAAATTATCTAAATAGTAACGTGTCGCTAAAAATATAACTAAAAAGTGTACCATGTATAGAAATTCATAGAAAAAAATTAATTAACTTTCACTAATAATGTGTCATAAAATAAATGTATCTAAAATTAATGTGTCACTAAAAATGTATTTAAAAATTAACGTGTCACTAAATATTCATAGAAAAGTTAAATTCGATCAAAGTCCTGTGTTAAATCTAAAGGAGCTGCTCAAGCATCTTTTTGGGGTTGGCCACTCAAGAATAATTCGTTTTTGACGTAAATTGTTTTTGGAACATATTTAAAGCCTATGCACTAAATTGTACGCAATATATATATTCTTGTGTTTTAATATTAATTGCTATATGATGGTTAAGTTGGAATCCTTTACACATTAAGACGAGAGAGAAAGAAATGATACAAGATTTAGGGTCTGTTTGTTTAGTCTTTTTTTAAGTCTTGTTAAATTAAAGTGTCTGTAAAAATATATGTTGTCTGTTTGTAGACGGATATATGACTGTTTGTTTTGTTTGCTGAATATAGAGTCTGAATCAGAGAAGTTTACTATTTTGTCCTTTTAAATTAGTTAAGTGGGGGAGTTAGATGGTAAATATGTAAAATAAAGATAATAAGTCATGACTTAATACAGAAAGCACCATCCTGCTGGTTTTTTCCAGAAAGTCGTTAGTTTATTTTAAGCACAAAACAAACAAACTACTTATAACTTAATCCATATTCCTATTTTTTAATTAAAACTCTATAAGTCATTATCAAACACTACCTTAATTTCATAAAAGAGCGTTGCGTGAAATGGGGGAGGGTGACCACGTTTTTACGAAATGAAACAATATTAAATTACTGTAATGTCCTTATTGGTTCATTAATAGTTATATATTTTGTTTTAAATGAATAGTACACTTGTCAGAATTTGGTTGGTTCTAATTGTTTTTATATTAAACATAGTTATCATAAGAACGCAAATATATATATATACTAGCCTTAAGGCCCGCCCGCTGGGCGGCTAGCTTTAAATTACTATTTTAAGATACATAATTGAGAATTATAACAAAGCCTTTATTTGTTTTGATGTTAAGCACTTTCGGGTTTCTTTGGAAAAATTATCTCGTGATATATAGCGCCTCAACCTTGATCATTCCCAACAAAATATACTTAAAAAATTCTCCAAGAAAGTATTAAGGCAATTCTTAAGATATCGTTAAACTTGATATAACCAAGTAATACTTATGAACGATTTATGGCATCACGAGGGAAGTCTATCTGTGAAAATTGGAACAAATACTACTCGAAACAAAGATTAAAAGTTTTCAACATTTAAAAAAAGATATATCCACCGTCTACGCCGATTAGTGGATTACCATACTCATCTTGCTGATACGGCGCACCTCCACTATTCCTGTTTCAAGAATAATTTTAAAGATAAAATAAAAAATATTCAATTGAATAACGTGAAAAGAATATAATGTTGGTAGGCAAAATAAGTCCATGTCGCGTATCTGGTGATACATACCTTATCAAAGAGAGGTAATCACACAATAATAAT
Organism: Glebionis coronaria; assembly: GCA_025667525.1. Classification (NCBI taxonomy): domain Eukaryota; kingdom Viridiplantae; phylum Streptophyta; class Magnoliopsida; order Asterales; family Asteraceae; genus Glebionis; species Glebionis coronaria. The sequence goes on from JANFOE010000193.1 coordinate 4,481,589, forward strand.
CACGTATCTGCTATGGTGATACACACTCTCATTTCTTACCTGATTTAACAATCACCAACGTTTTAAAATAGGCTTTTTATGTATCTTACAATAAAAAAAGATAAAAATTTAATATTGTTTATCTTATTCAAGAGCTTGAAGAGGCGTAAAATGTAATGATGCAAATGATGCACATGCTTGTTTTTAGTTAGTCTAAACAACGTGCCTTTTCTTATGTGAATTAAGATCAAAAATCACTTCTTAGGTTTTGTTTAGCTGGGCATTCAGATCTTTAATTCATTTTTTCTAGCCTTATTATGTCATTTATGTTTCAATTACCTGTATTAAAAAAATTCATAGATTTTATGTTGGTAATATATTATGTCATAGTAAAATTAAGAATATGTGAAGAATAAAAAATGAAAATTGGCAAGATCAAAACATATACAATTTCTATAAACCCCAAACCAAGAATTTTACATCAAAACAAAAAAATCGATTCAATCATCGTCAACTGAAAGAAAATTTCCAAATTCAAACTTCACTATACAAATTATTGCATAAACTACCAGTGTGATGTTAAGAGAATATATTAGACTATATATCATAAATTCCAAAGGCTTCAAAGGTCTATATATTGATTAGTATGTAGGATTATACATGAGAGTAAGAAAGTTGATACTTACCTCTACATTAAGTTGGTCGAAAATCTTAAGTATAAGATCATAGGCATGCTGGCCAACTGTGTATGAAAATAACACCTTCGAGTTTAGCATTTTTTATATCAGAAAAAATGTGATATAAAGTTATAAACCTTGTCCTCCATCTGGGTCCACTTAATCTCAATCTCAGGATGACGGCTGCAAACCACAAACACATCTTATAGCCTACTTAACAACACATATCAACTTGAAACCAAAAAAACATAAATAAAAATGTGAAATTCATTCATAGCTACAATGAACTTATGTGTATTCATTTAAGAAAAGGGAGACTTACTAAGTTCAGCGATGATGTATGTTTATGAAAACTGTCAACCCTTGTTACTGTAGTGTTTTTGAAAATGTTAACTTTCCATTTGTGATTTATTAGCGGGTATTCTCCAGATGTTTCACCCACGCCAAAATTAGCAATACGATAGCATGCGCCCACATCAAACAATAATTGGAACTTATTTATAGTTGTTTTGTTCGATGTAGCATGAATACGGTTGCCCTGTCCATAAATATATACACATGTCATAATCCTACTATATATCGATAATTTATAATTAATAAACAATATTTATGATAAAACAGATATATGTACCTGCTGAACTTGGAACATCATGTCCAAGGACCAGATTTCCTTAGGGTTAGAAGGTGAGTGTGGCTTCCATATGCTAATGCATCGAACCAATATCTTAATGTTGTCAAGGTCTGCATTGACCTGGGACAAAGGGGTCATGTTCTGTTCCATTTTCCGTAACCTACAAAGATAAAAAAAAGTTCAAACTTTTAGAGTGTAAGGTGGGCAGGTACATTATACAGAAAAAAAAAACTGAAGATGTTCAAACTAACAAATGAGTGATATATGACTAATATATTGCAGGTACCTTATGCAGAAAAAATAGAAGAAGAATAAAAAGATGTGAGTACTATGAGTCTAATGTGGGAAAATATATACTGACCGATTAGGTTAACATGTAATCTCCAAATTTAAAATTTTTAAGCGTAACAGATGGAACTATTTTTTCATTCATATCCAAATCCCTAATTTGACGCAAGTCAATTACATTTGGATAATTAATTTCTGTTTGCTCAATATACCAATTTCAAATTTGGAAGTTCCGATATATATGGTTGTAGTTTAAATTCATTCAAATTCAATTCAAATCCTAAATAAAACAAATTAAAATAAACTTTGAACATTATCACAAAATTAAATTATAATAAGTGTGAAAATAATTAAAAAGTTTCACTTACCTTCATTGGTTTTAAAAAAACCATTTGTTGTTCGATGGTTTTAGTTTGAAGTTGGAAGTTCCGATTTATATTGTTTAGCATCATTTGAATCCCAATATCACCAATTAAATTAAAACTTTGAACATTATAACAAAATTAATTCAAAAAAATGTGAAAATAATTAAAATTATTCACTTACCGTCATTGGTATGGGTCGATTTGGATTTTAAATAATCAATGGCTTTGATTGATTTGGGTGGGTTTGGATTTTAGGGTTTATTTGATTTGGGGATTTTAGGGTTCATATGATTTGGGGATTTTAGGGTGCGATTTGGTGATTTTTAATAGTGGTGATTGTGTAGGTTTATTATGCAGTTTGTATCTCCCTAAATTGTAATTTTGATCTTCAGAAAGATTTTTTATCAAGTATACAAACTGTTTTTTCGTCAGAAACTTTGTTTTTTTCTTCAGAAAGATTGTTTTTTTTCTTCCTGACCAGTTTGTGAAAGATGCGAGTATTGTTTTTGGGAAAGTGGTTTTTTTTAAGAAATTAAATGCTTACACACTAAATGCTTTGCCTTAATTTAAGGTACATCGTTGATTATTTTACTATGGACACATGTCATTTTTTAAGTATTTTTGTGTGGAGATGCTTTCTTAGAAAGCTTATTTTATAAGGTAGGTAGATATATATATATATATATATATATATATATATATATATATATATATATATATATATATATATATATATATATATATATATATATATATATATATATATATATTTAATGAAATTTTATCTCAAATATTTTAAAAATACATATATTGTTTAAAAATCAAATTATTTTTCAAATTTTCGTTTTTAAATTACTTGAAAGTCCAAATTTGGTGTCTAAATACAACTTGAAAGTACACGCTTTTTCCCAAATATTTTGGAACAGTTTGATTTTGAGATAATATTTACACTTTCAAAGCATTTGAGATAAAATCTCAAAACCTAAGAAACGATTTATACAAAAAAAAAACATCTATGCAATTCTCTCACCACTAAATAAATAACTAACAAAATACAACCAAGGAAAGTGATAAATGTAATGTTAATAACGGTTCCACTACCAAATTCTGGTACACTACATGGATTAATAATATTCGTGACTGCTGGAACAACGGGTGGTGCTTTAACTGGAATCGGTCCATCTTGTCTGGTATAAGTGCAAGCAATGTTACTTCTCTTTCTAATTTGTTGGGGAATACCATGCTGTCTGACTCGGATGATTCCTGGTCTTGGAACATAGGGAATCCTTTTTTCACGGTTAATTCAACTCGTGTCCACATTTATGACATCTATCTCCCTAACGATGGCATAGCGACAAGGTGGAATCGGTTTCTCCCCAAGAAGATCAACATATTCATCTGGAGGGCTCTCCGAGACCGTCTTCCAACAAGGTGGAATCTTAGCAGGAAAGGGATAGATGTTTTATCCCTATCTTGCCCGGTTTGTGATACAGGGGTCGAAAACATTAACCACTCTTTGTGGTTTTGCTCTCTCGCAACTACTGTTTGGCAAAGAATATTTGTATGGCTCCAAATTCCATCTCCTAGCCTGACAAATTTACAGGACCTTTTCTCTTGGATTGATGATCTCCATTTATCCTTGACGCGCAAGCACATCTTGGATTCTATTTGTGGCGTGATCCTTTGGTCTCTTTGGAACTTCCGTAACGAGTTGATTTTTGGATCGTCCCCTCCAAAACGTAGTCAGCTAATTGATAAAATCATAGAAGTCTCTTTTAGACGGTTTTCTTCTAGGAATAAACTGTCTAGTATCTTTTGGAATAGTTGGATCCAAAACCCTTAAATGGGTTCTTTTTTGTAATTTTTTCCTAGCTCCTTGCTAGTTTATTTTATGAAATCCTGCCGTTCAAAAAAAAAAAAGGGAACAGGAAAAGGCAGTATAGTATTTAGACGATGCTATCACAATTTCAAGTATCTAGTAATAAACTAACTTGTATTTAGGGACGACTAAAACTAGGTATCAGCCATGCCTTCACTTTTTATCCATCCAATTCCATGCCATTTGTTAGAAAAACATAAAGTTAATTATTACTATACTAGTTAAAAAAAGAAAATTATTATAGAATAGTTATAATAAAAGTGAGAAGATATACTATAAAATAAAAGTTACTAAATTATTAAAAATTTTGTTTACTAATCAAATAAAAGATCAATTAATTATTTATAATTTCTTTTATTAAAATACGTTAAATAAAAAAATAGCTAATAAAAACTCATATTTTTGGCTTACTAAAAAAAGAGTTATTAAATTTTTTATTTTTTTTATTAAATACGAGAGTTTTGAATAAAATAAACTTTTAGTGATAATCTTTATTATTTACCTTTTGTAATTAAAAATTGATAAAAATAATTGTTAGTTACACTAATAAGAATATTTTTTTAATATTTTTTCTATTATCTACTGATTTTAATATTTTATTTAATTAGTAAATGACAATTTTTTCAGTAATAATATCATTATACTTTTCTCCGTCTTAAATTTATTGTCCATATTTTCATTTTTAGTTACCCTAAAATTATTGTCCACTACTAAAAATAAATAGAGAATTTTAATGAAGTTTACCATATTATTTTTGGTTAAAAGTGTTATTACAAACTTAAAAAAAAAGTTAATTAATTAGTTAAGGATAAATATGTCATTATGCTAAATAAAAGAAAGAAACATATAATAAATATATTTTTCTTAAATTGTGTATTTTTTGTCGGGAAAAAGCAATTTTAAGACGAAAAGTGTATCAATGTTTGACATATCTTATCCACGAAATTTAAGATCAATGTAAATATTAAATGAGTATAGACCCAGTTATATTCATTTTTTCTTTTAAATCCACTTTTCATATTTTAAAAATTTTTTAAATATTTCATAAACGATAAATCGACAAACGACAAAGATATATACCATCATGATAAGAATTAAATCATCTTTTTATCGATGTCACATGTATATATTTTATACGAACTTTTTTTCAATTTTTTTGTCAAGTTACCTTTGAAAAAATCATATATAATTTGTATCACGATCATCTATGATTTACTGAAATCATATAATCACATATGATTAGTGATACTTATTATATATGGTTTCAAAAAATCATATATAATTCGTGATACGAATCATATATGATTTATATAAACGTGATTGAAGAAAAATAGAAAAATGTTTATCAAAAGTATAAAATATGCTCTTCGATCGAAAAATAATTTAATTTTAATCGTAATAATATGTTTCGTTTTACGTAATGATACTCTTTGTGGGATATTTAATTTTTATTAAAAAAATTAATGAAAAATAAATAAATGATTATAGTTGATTAATTGAGTTTATGGTAAAAAAAATTATCTACAATAAACTTTTGTTTATCATCCACAGATTCTAGAACAATCTCGAGATTGACGATTTTCCTTGTTACAAACAAGAAATGTTACATGCCCGAATCACAACTCATGCCAAATCCACATGCTACACGTCAAAATCAATTTATATTTCCTCATCTTAATCCTTAGACTTGACACATTTGGCTAAGCATTCTTTTAAGCACAAAACAAATGTTTGTTTAGTTTTTCAGAATGAAATATACAATTACTACAAACAACTTAGTAGACAATGAAATTGCAACATTCATGCCGTCTGTTTGTTTGCAAGGTCATCCTTGCATTGTTTTCTCCAATATAAATCTACCTTGGTTTTATGTCCATTTAAACCACTTACCAACAGTCCAAACTCCACAAGTAACACAAAACTAAAACTCATCTCGAACAAAATGTCTCATGACATGCCGATGCCGATGCCTATGCCGCCTAATAACACCATGGGTGACATGAACATGATGCACATGACCTTCTTCTGGGGTAAAGATTTAGTCATGTTATTCGACAAATGGCCTAATGGCAAGTTAGGCATGTATATTTTGGCTCTATTTTTTGTCTTTGTGATGGCAGTTTTAACTGAGTTTCTCTCTGGCTTCCCCGCCATCAAGACAGGAACACGTCCAATTGTAGGTGTGTTGGCACAGGCTTCGGTTCATGGACTTCGTATGGCTCTTGCATACTTAGTAATGTTGTCAGTGATGTCGTATAACGTGGGTGTTTTTATCTTTGTGGTCGTGGGACATGTTGTCGGGTTTTTACTAGTGAAGTATCGGGCTGCTATGACAACGACCAAGAATGATTTAGGATAACGCTTTATATCATCAATTCAACTTCTTGTAGCATACAAAGAAAATCAGTTTTCAGTTAATTACTTAATTGTGTATGGTATCTCTACTATATATTAAAATAAAATACTTTTTATTAATAAAAATATTGTTAAATCAACTTATTTTTTTTAATGCTTCATATACAAATCTTCAAAATTAAAAATTAAAAATTAAAATAATAAATATCATTTAATATTCATTATTAAAATAATTAATACATAATATTAAAACTAATTAATACATAATTTAATATTCATATTAAAACTAATTAATACATATTAATTAATACACACTTAAAAATTAATTAATACACCTCATTACTTAGAAATACTATTATATATTCATATTGTACAACAATTAAAAGCACACAAAATCGTATATATTATCTACCTAAAATGATGAGGTTCAACTGAAACCGGAGTCTAAGTCGGCTCAACTAGCAAAAAAAATCATCAGAAGACGAACCAGAGAGAACCCACCGAAATTGTTAAAAACAACACCGTTAAATTAATTTGTTTAACTTTTTTAAAATAACACATAAATCTGTATATAAAAGAGATTGTACTCTCTTTAAAATTCTATGTAGTACAACTTTACAAGGTTTCAGTACAAACTTTTACAACACAAAAATTCATAAATTCATTTCTATATTAATTGGTGGGAATAAAAAATGACAACGTTAATACAAATTAATATGCAACATGTACAAATAATTATTGCTATAAATTATTAATTTTTTAGACACAATTTTTTAAATTGTTCACTAATGTAAGTTTAATATCAAATTTTTATGTTTGATTTTGAAACTCTCCATTTTTTCTTCATAAATTTGCATTCTTGAAGACATATATCGACTATGTATGCATTTTAGTACAAATTTAGTGAAATATTAATGATTTTGCTAATGGATTCAAATAATTCGTACACATCAAAGTAGGAAGATTTTAAGGTCATTATAATGTATGAAAACGTGTAAACATATAAATTAAGAAGATTTTCCATATTTATATGTTATATAATATTGCGCCGAATGTTACGCAGATTTACAAATACCTTTCATCATTGATGTAGGTCAATCGTACACGTTTTAGGAAAAACGTGTATGTGGCAAGTATTAAGTCTTACGCTTTAGGAAAAACGTAAAACCGAATAAGTGCGAGTTTGTTCTCGAATGAGGTGTGTGTGTGTTTGAGTGCCAATATGTAAAATCAAAGTTTGGATTAGTGTCGTTTTTGGGTTTGTAGAAAGGAAAATAAAAAACGAGCTACGCTACGATTACACTACGACGTAAAACGTAAAACGATGACGTAAATACGTAAAACGCGACGAAATTAATAATTTTAGCTTAAAATGATTTAAAAATTAAAATTAAGTCTAAAATAATATAAATAAGAATAAAAATTTAATAAATATATTTTAAAACCTTTTATTAATTAAATATTTAATTTTAAATGTTAATTAAAGCCCTAAAATTAAATATAATTAAGAAAAAGTCCAAAATACTATTTTATTGAACAAATAACTCACTTATATTATTTAAAGACTAAAAAGTATTTTTCCTAAATTTTAAAAACTACTTTTCTATTTTTAAATCCCTAAAAACAATTTTTAAACTAAAATAATGATTAAAAATAATTAAATAATACTAAAATTAATTTGACTTTTTAAAAAATTCTAATTTATATTACTAAACAGTAGACAGATTTAAAAAGTTGAAAATAAAACTATGTTACACTAAAAGACAAAACAGATTGAATTAAAAACTATTAAAAATAAGATTAATTCTAAAAAATACTTAAAAAGGTGAACGGTAAAACTTTTTTAAATTAAAAATCTCAAAATAATTTTCTGAATCTAAGAAAAATTTTAAAACTAAAATATAAAAGTTTTACACTAGAAGACAAAAATCAAAAATTAAAAACTAATTAAAAACTGAATTTAATCTAAAAAATGGAAAATGAACAGTAACATAAAATTAAACTAATGAAAATTTTTAAAATAAAATAACAAAAAAATTAAATTTGGAATCACTGAAAAACACTGAAAATTGCCCACTAGAGACAAAAACACATGAAACTGATAGTGACACATGGACTGGTTTTGTCCTTTACCCAAGCAGTGGGAACTTTAACACTAGCAGTGGGAAGGTTTTTCCCACTGTTTGTTTTAAAAAAATGTATCTGGGCACAAATGAGCTTGTAGCTTGTGTGTTACTTGGTTTTAATTGGATCCAAAGGCACCCCCACAACCAATTAGGTTGTGGGGAGTCAAATAAACAAGAAAAACACCAACTTATTCACAGAAATCACATAAAAAATACCCTAATCAGTCACTGATATGATGCTATGGGGTCTGCAATTTTTGCTGATCTAATGTGCCAATGGGTGAACTTCAATCAGTCAAATCTTGATCAATACAACTCCAAACCACAATCAAACAACTCACAATCCTAGATAAACAATAAAACTTACAAATGACAAGATTTGAAACAATGAAAGACTAAAACAAGGTAGATTAAGAACTTGCTGATTTCTAGTGAGTTTTACCCAAAAATGAACATGCAAACTTCTACAAAGCCTTACCAATCTAAACACAAAGCACCAAATAGAACTAAAATAACTTGAGGGAGGTGTTTAACTGGATTTTAACCCAAGAAGTTGTCAGATTCTTGCCTTAAAACCCGAATCCGAACACCCCTTACTTTTCTGAAATTAAAAATTAACAAACAGATTCTTAACAAACTATACACAATCTGATCTAAACTACTTCTAGCATGCATATAAAGGCTAAACAAACATGAATAAACTAATTAATCTAGCATACTAAACAAATCCACAAATCACCAAGCATATAGTAATTAGATTAAAACTAATAGGAGGGTCAAGCCTTAGGGTTTTATACCTTGTGGGACCCACAATCTAGGCCCCACTATGGCTGCATTGCCATCTCCTTTCAATTAAAACTGAGCTTATGGCTTGGGAAGATGTTGTTTGAATGTAGAGAATGCTGGTATGGACTAAGTAGTCCAATACCCTATATGTCCTCAAAAGTGAATGCTTCCTTGTGAACCTGCTAAGATAAAGAAAACAAGAATACAAGTTCAACTGGTTAACAACCCTATACAGCTATAAACTTGGCTTATTGACTAAGCAAGCTTATAGCTTATAGCCTATATAACCAATAATCTGAAAATCAACTTTGAAAGAAAACTTGAAACCACTGAAAACTTGACAAAAGCTTAACAATAAACTGAAATCAAACCCACAATCCACTTTCACTTCATGTGGGTATTGAAATCAATCTTATCGAAATACTTTTCAAAAACTTTTGAAACACCAATTTTTCTGAAAATCTTTTAAAATGAAAACTTGTTAAACCTTAACTAATTTTAAAAACATTAAAACGAATTACACTAAGACAAGGAATAAAAAAGGAACTCATAGATTTGCATATTCCAAACTTTTCATTTTCATTAATAGGTTTAAAATTTTATACAAAAATTTAGAACAAAGGGTGATACACAAGTCGTATCCTCCTTTTATAGTACTACAAGAAGCATCTAGAATAAAGAATAAAAATGTAACCCTAGCTACTGAGTTTCCAAATCTGCCCCTTGAGTGGTTTGAAAATTCTTGGTCAAAAGCATCTTCATGTGATCTCTGAATGCCCATGTGAGTTGCCAGCTGTTGTGATGATCTTAAACACTGATCCTATGCCTTTGGGGCCAAGTTTAACAAATTGGTCGTTGATTTTCTGCTGGATGCCTTTTTTGCCTAAAATGGTGAAGCAGGGGACCAATGGGGGTCACGGGGAAGGGAAAAAGTGAGTAGGATTTGGTTTAAGCTAGGGGAATTAACAATCTAGAAGTTTATAGCCAAAACCCCCTTAGATTAAGATTGATTGTAACTGGGTAAGATTAGGGTTTATGGCGTTAATAAGAGGGGTTTAATCTGTTTGGGGGATTAGGATTTTTAAAAAGGTTGTTAAAGAGGGAAAAGTATTAAACTGATTTATTAATCAGTTATTAACTCTGGTGGAGGGTCACGTGGATTGGGAGTGATGTGTGATTGGTTGAGGGGTTTAAGTGGGCTACGTGGCAGGCAGGGGTTGGCTGAGGTAAGATTGTTGTCTTGTCATGATTTCCCCCTAGACTCCCATAAAGTTGTCATTTTAGTTATAACAGCCCATACTATGCAATCCCTTTATAAACAAAGTTTCTTTTTTCTCATTTTGACCACATAAACTTTCATAAGCTTGTTTCAAGGACTATTTATGCATATATTGCATTCTTTAAGGGCTAATAATGCACAATATTGTCATTTTAGGGACCCTTTATGTAATTTTGAGTTTTACAAGGGTTTAAAATGACAAGTCTTCAAAAGTAGAGGGACCAATCTTGCCAATTCTTCAATCTTCAAGGGTATTTTTAGAAAATCCATATTTGGGTCCGGTTCTTTGTGCGGCTTCGTTTCCCGTGTTCGTTTTTGCTTCATTCTTGTGATCTTTTGTTGATTTCACGATATCCGTACATAAAATACACAATGAACAAACACAAGCATATATTTGAGTATTTTGATGATATTTTTAGCATTTTAAGCCCGATTTGGACGATGAGACTGTGTATAATTGCAGTCTCATCACTCCCCCATACTAAACCATTGCCATGCCCTCACGTAATGCTAGAATTAAGTATCATAGCACTTCCAAAATTCATTTTATAATGACATTTATTAAAGACATGAACTTAAATAAAACTACTACACGTGTTTTAGACATAATGTATTGTTTTCATCACGATAAAGTGACTTTTAGGATCATAGAACAAGAACACATGAATGCTTCGTTAGAAATAATTTCGTCGTCCTCCATTTTCACCCAATTCTATGCTAAGTGTGTAACGAGATCATTGTTATTATAAGTTAGCAACACAATCATATCTCATGAGTGTTAATTACGAACCTAAACTTCCTTATTCCTACTTGGTATCTCTTATATTTTATTTTGTCTTAATGATCACGAGGATACATCATTGACTTATGCGTAAATAGAGATTAGGTCTAAAAATAGAGTCTTAACGGTGTAACCAAAATCATTAAATTAATAATTCATCCTAATAGACAACGATGTCAAAAAATTAAGTCAACAAGAAGGATCGATAAACACGGTTTTATAACGGTTTTGAACATGAGACTTATTACCAAGACTTTTATACGCCCCCTAACGGAAGGGCCTTATTATCATAGGTTTACCTCCATCTTTTATTCAACTCCGACATGAAGCTTTTATTATGACTTCGGTCTTTCCTTGCCTTTTATTTAACCTCTCCATGAGGTGTTTATTATGGCCAAGGACGTATACCCTCACGCTAAAGCGAATTTTGGATCTTTAAAGCTTCAAAGATTAAGGCTTGATTCACTTTCAATTTGGGCATAGATTTTTCGGCCTTGTGAGCTTCAAATTTTTTCTCAATTTAGGTGAGCACTTGAAATCTTATTATTGGGTGAATCTTTCGATTATTCGGGTTGCCAATACTTCAAAATCGTGACGCTGGCGACACCTTAATGTTTTCCCAATTTAATTACATGGAAGCTACTAAATTAAATTAGAAACCAACAATAGTGACTAAACCGCTAAATCAATATTTATTAACAATTTATTATCAAAAGCGTGGGGAGAATAAGCTAATAATTACTACACATGAGATCGTGAAAGATTACGAGACTTATAAATAACTCTATCATTTCTCGTCCTCATTTAAGAGACTTAGCCTAAAAAGTTAAGGAATCGAAGCTAAGTGCTCAACACGCACGGTCGAGTAAAAAATTACTCTTATTCTCACCATCGGAAAACCTACATTCGTGTCTTAAACACTTATGAAAAACTAGAAAAAATTTCAAATTTGGCCATTTTAGCCTTATTTTGCAACAAAACGATAACAAAAAGATGAAAATTGGATTGCTTGGTGACGTAAGCAAGGTGAAGTATTTACTCACCCCCATACTAAAACTAAACATTGTCCTTAATGTTTCGAGTCTAAAGGTAAAAACACCCCATACTAGAGACGTAGTCGAATGCTTAATCTCGAGCATGGAAAGGGTAAAACGAATAGCCTATAGCCGTTTATGAATTATGCTAATAAGATAAACGTTAGAACATAAAAGGATATCATCGAATATCGGAATCTCCAAAGGCAACGATCGAAGCTCGAGTGATCCGTAAAACGAACACGAGAGGCTTCAATGATGACGATGAACCTAATAAATCACAATCACAAACAACCACGGAACAAAGGTTGGAAGAGCACAAGTCCCCTCGTTACACTATTAGAAAGCGATAATATTTACAAGGATAAGCATGAGAATCCCCATGAGGCACCTTGTTTTTGATAACCGAGTCAAAAGCTCGACTCGAATCCCCATAAATGTGATCATTTAGGGATAATCATGGTATGGTCATTTTTGGTGGGGCTTACATGATAAACAATGCCCAAAAGCAACCTGTACTAAGGACTAAGTCCTTAGATGATGCAAAATACCGGGATCGAAGATGGAGTCCTCGTTGTCATGGGATAGACGAAACAACGCCACTTCAACATGTGCTAGAACCCCAAAGGGGTAGAAGAAAAGAGATAAGAAGTAGAAGGGTGGGACAATGGGTGGGGAAATACAATGAGCTACTCGAGGTAGACTCACACCAAGAAAATAGATATGATTTCCATTTATTGCATCGGTGGAAGACCGAGATTTCCCTTTACAAGCAATTCCGGGATTGTAAATCTCGTCCTCGGTGGAGAAATGTAAGGGAACATAAGGGGCTTCCCCCACACTAGATCCACACATACCATCTTTGAAAGGAGTAGACGAGGTGGTATCATTCATAAAACACGGTGATGACGGAGTTAAACTTGTAGAAATTCTTTTAAAACATTTTTAAAATCCTTTCCTTTTTCATTGTTTAAAAACTCTTTATGAAAACCCGATTGAATAATGTTGAAAATATTTAGCGTGTCAAATTAAAAATTAGTCGCGCTAAAAATCCTCACATTTAAGTCATTGGCGGGAGGGGGTGGTGGATTAAATAGGTTCTCGAAACGTCGATCAATAAATAACACCGCCCCCTCGGGGTCAACATATTCGTCATCCTCATGAATGTCGATCTCATCGATTTCCTCATCAAAGATAGGCTTGTTAAACCAAGGTTTGTCATTCCCCTCCTTGAGTATCTTAGAAACTCTCTCGAAAAGATCACGATCAAGCACGAAACCATCATTCATTTGTGGGGATTGTTGATAAGTTAAATCCTCACGAATGTGGTAAACGTAATTCTCATTTGAGGAGTGTTGATTAGGTAACTCCTCGAGAATTGGATTTTTGGTGGTCTCATGAGTTGGTTAGTCATCAAAAATAAGACGTTCCAACTCATTTAGTTCATCCTAGATTTTGGAAAGATCGTCCTCACTTGTAGGTGGAAGTGGAGGCAAAAGAGCTAACTCTCGTTCAATGATTTCCTCAATCTCAGGATCAAACTTATAATCATCGAACTTCACATGAGAAGAGGTATTTTTAGGAGAATCCTCAAAAATGGCATGTGGATTTTGAAGTACGTGATCTATCTCGGTAAAATCGCCATCGTCGTCGTCAAAGAAAGAGTCGATGTGAGCACTCACAACCATGGTCGTACAAGTCGAATGACTATGCTTAGGTGACTTTTCTAAAACGAGAGGATCGATGTCGATAAAACCTTTAGCCTCAACGGGTGTTGGGCTAGGAAATGGAAGCACTTCGATGGAGTTAGAAGTTGAAGCCTCAAAGACGTGGCCCTTCGAAGGCGGTGAAGACGAGTCCATTTTGGTCATTGTCGTGATGACACTAACGTCGCCCTTCGGAATTGGTGTGTCACTTTTTTCATCGAATACATCCCAAAGTGATTTTTCATTCATAAATTTACACATACCCTTTTGAATTAGGTACACGTATTCTTTATCATTAAAATCATCATCTTTAAAACTGTTTTTCTTAATTCTTTCAAAACATGCATTAAGCCTCATACTTTCCGCTAAAGTGAACATTTTGAAATCATTAGAATCTAAAACATTAGGTTTTGAAACCTTGTTTTTTTCATTATCATAAGACACTTGGGATTTACTCGTGAAAAAGTCCATTTTATCCTCCCCATATCTCATAGTAAGTCTCCCCTCGTGAACGTCGATTACGGTTCGAGCCGTCGATAAAAATGGTCGACCTAAAATAATGGGACATTTAGGGTCACACTCGTAATCGGATATAACGAAATCCGTGGGAAAAATAAACTTTCCAACTTTGACATAGACATCCTCGGCTATTCCAATTGGTATAAGTGGTGTAAAATTTGCAAGCTCGATTGTCATGTTCGTGGGGGTAAGTGAAGGCAATCTCATTAATTTCCAAAGAGAATGAGGCATAAGATTGATGCTAGCACCTAAATCGGCAAGGGCTAAACATCCCTCAATCTCGGAAAAATCACAAGGTAATAGAAATTGGCCCGGATCCTCTTCCTTTCTCGGCATATGCCTTTTAGGTTTTGTAAGAAGGATTGAAGCACAAGTTTCTTCAAGGGTTACTTGGGTGAGGTCCATAAAGCTCTCTTTTTGAACTGTGGATGGAATTTGAGGTACACGAGGGTGTGCACTCTTTTCCTTGGTCGCCACGTTCACCCCATCGACTTTAGAACAATAAGACGTCTTAGAAGTCGAGGGTTGAGAAGAAGGAACAACTCGGAATCCATCAAGGTAAGGGGTAATCACACGACTTTTCTCACAAGACGAGGCGGCTTTACATTGTTCCTTCGGATTTGCAACGGTGTCACTAGGTAACGAACTCGACGAAGCACCCGAGGCTTTGTTCATAATAGCCGAAAACATCTTTTTAATGTCAATTTGTCCTTGCTCAATCTTCGTGTTTTGAATTTTCAAAGTATTAGAAAAGTCGTTTTTCAAAGTATCAATTTCTCCCTCTAATCATCTCATATTAGCTTCATTTGTTTTCATGTAACTTTGAAAATCGTTTGACGAACTATTTTGATTAGAATTAAAGTTCCCTTGATTTTGATTACTTCTTTGAAAATTGTTTTGATTCCCACTTGAAAAATTGTTTCCTTGATTGTTGTTGTTTGAAAAATTCGAGCTTTGATTATTGTCTCGATTTTGCCAAGTTGAATTACGACCTTGATTATAACCTCCTTGATTTTGAAAATTTCCTTGAAAATTGTAACGATTTTGGTTCGAAAAATTGTTGCCTTGATTAAAATTTCCTTGTTGTGATGGACCGACGTTATTTTGACTTTGATTAGAAAAATTATTGTTTAACGCACTCACATTCGACGTTTGGCCATCCGTAGCCGCACACTCGTAATAATTATGAGGTCCACCACAAAACGTACACGATGCCTCAACCGCTTTCACCGTAGCGGGAGCGTCTTTATTTTGCATTTCGAAGAGAAAAGACGTAAACACATTCGTTAGCTTGTCAACTTTCGCATCAACTCTCTCAATGTCGCGATTAGAATTACTAACATTGGCGACATTGGCAACACTCGGTGCGTTGCGGAGTTGGTAAACCTTGGATCGATTATCGATAATCATTAATGCATCTTTCGGAGTCTTGCACAAAAAGTTGCCACCGACGGCGGAATTCAACGGATCTTGTTCTTGAAAACTAAGACCGTTGTAAAACGTATCGATTTGGTGCAACTCGGAAAATCCATGGTGAGGACATTTCCTAAGCAATTCTTTAAAACGATCCCACACGTCTCTAAAAGATTCATTCGGTTTTTGCTCAAATCTCGTAATCTCGTTTTTGAAAAACGTCGTTTTAGACGGTGGTAAAAAATGATTAACGAATTTGGAGACGAGCTCCTTCCACGTTATTATAGAATTAGGTGGCTCTTTCTCGTACCAATCCTTGGAGGCACCATCAAGCGAGTACGGAAAAAGCATAAGCTTGAAGATATCGGTGTCGACGTTCTTAAACTTGCTCGTGGCCAAAAGACGATCAAATTTCCGAATATGGTCGTGAGGATTATCGGCTTCACGACCTCGAAACTTCGTAGCTTGAATTAACGAAAGCATTCCGCTCTTAATCTCAAAATTCTCCGTTTCGATAGCGGGAATTACGATCGCGTCTCTGTCACACCCCACCATGGCGGAATATGGGGCGCGACGTATGGATATCATCACAACAATAGCGTGTCTATAGAGATAACTAAATGATATAAGAAATGTCATAAAATGGTGACACAAATGTCATGACAATATCTCAACAATGCAGGAGTCTAGGTAAGTAGGTAACAGTCCTACCTCTTACCCAAGACAAACCAATAACACAAACAAACAAACATATAGGTGCCAACAGTATCACTTATTAAAATGAACAATCAAATAAAACTAAGAAGGAAACGGGGATTCTCCTTCTATATGCATTCCTAAGCTTCTCCAATCCTAGCCACTTATGTTCTCATGCTTAACCATAGTATCACCTGAAAGAGACACTAAAACATGTCAACATAAAGTTGGTGAGAGTCATAGGTTTAGACTCCAACGCTAAAACAGTTATAAGCTGTGAATATCAAACATCAACACAATAACATATGGACCAGGTGCTACAATAATGTATTAACAACTAGCATTCAAGTTCAATTAATCAATACAATTCCAAGGCATCACGCCTTACCAACAACCACAATTACCCAGGCATCACGCCTTACCAACAACCATAATTACCAAGGCATCACGCCTTACCAACAACCATAATTACCAAAGCATCACGCCTTACCAACAAACATAATTACCAAGGCATCACGCCTTACCAACAATCACAATTTCCAAGGCATCACGCCTTATCATTAACCATAGGTCCCATAGGCGCCCATACACCTATGTACCTTTCCAATCCAGATCACACACAAACAAGAATCACATAGCAGTTAATCACATAAATATACACACAAGTCCATCTCAAACCTTAAAACATTCACAACATTAATTTAGAAAATAATTCAACATAGTGTCTCTTCCATCCCATCTGGAAGTCAAAAACAATAGTAAACATGGGACTATGAAACTCACCTGATTGCTTCTTCACAAGTCCTCGCACTAGCAACAAGCTAACAAACCAAAAACACGCAATCAATACATGAACCAATCACTAAGATGGCTCATCAACCTATGATGGACATCTATCCTATTCCCACATATTTAACTCATTGATAAGCTCTAATCACCCCATTACCCTTCCTTAACAAGTCCTTAACTTGGTTAAGTTTAATAACTAACCCGTTCATATTTTACCCAAAACAGTCCCAGTTTTTAGGTCTCAAAACTTTAAGTCAAACGTCCACTTAAACATACCCATAGTTTCTGTAAAAGGAATATTCATACCCTTACATATGTTGGCTAACACCTCCCACTTGCCCTAACCTTTAAGCTACTGTTAAGGCCCCGATATACATATATCTACTTTTGTCATTCCAGATTTCCTGATTTTAAACGTACTAAAAGTTTGTTACCATTAAGGGGTCTTACCCTAAACCACAACCTTAGCCCAAGTGCAGATACTTACTAAAATATATAAACCATCTCTCACGTTCGTGAGAAGATCCCAATGCAACCCTAAGTACCCCAAACAACCCAAAACTTAAAAAGAAAACAGGCTGAATTCAAAACTGTTTTGACCTCCGACTGTTGTAACCTGTTTTTGACCCACTCCCCGACCTCCAATTTAGTTCTCGTTTCTTGCATTGGAAAGCCACTTCAAATACCTTTCCAGGGGTACTTGGATTGTAAAATAGAAGTTTATAGAACTCCCGCTATGATCAAAACAATTGACTCAAAATCTGCCCAGTTTTTAAAAACGGGTTTAAACAAATTGAACTAATTAATTACCCATAACCCCATCTAATACAAGCCCTAGATTATATGATCATCATATTATGATTATCACATCATTAATTTACTGATTTTATATAAACCCTAACCCTTAATCCATCATAAGAATGATTAAATAAACATAAAAACAATTTAATTAAAAAGGGATTTGAAGGTTTTACCTTATGATTAATGAAAGATGAAAAACCCCCAAAATTATGAAGAACCCTAACTTTTTTTAGTGAAACCCACGAATTTTATTAGCTCCAGGGATTTATGTTTTTATTTTTTTGTTTAGTAAAACATTATATAGTGTACACAAGAATCCTAGTCCAATTATAACACTTGTTTCCTTTTTTTTCCTCTTTTTCTTTTTTTTCCCAAACCGACCTAACACCCCTAAAATTCGTTTTTTATTTATTTTTATTATTAATATATGTAATAATAATATTACCTTAATTTTCCTTAATTTATTTCAGCTCCTAAAGCCTCCAAAACCTCAAAACAGTAAAACTAGTCAAATTTACGCGTTTTACCGTAAAAGACGTAAAATATACACTTTTAAAAAAAATCTCAAATTTTGAAATAAACTTTATAATTAAGTCCTAAATGACTTAAAACCATCCCGAAAAATATCCATATGACTAATTACCTCCTCCCAGACCTCAAAATGCTAAACCGTAAATCGTAAAAAAAAATACACTATTACTATAATACTTATACGTATACGTAAACACCAAAATATCACCATTTCATTTCATAGTCACTAATTGTGAGCTCATGAACATGAAATAACCGTTCCTCGATTTACTTATGAGTAATCTATACTCATAAACGATAATCACACCAACCTCGTTCACACAAAATAAACACGTAAGCACAAAATTCAAGTAGTCACACATAAAATAACCTAAAAGTAAGACCAAGTGACGAACCTCAAAACCACGGTTGTCACATCACTCCCTCCTAATAGAAATCTCGTCCCGAGATTTACTCCTTAGGATCAACACACAAACAACAAATCACACGAGGATACTTGTTCTAAATGAACTCCTATCATTTCCACGTGAACTTCAGTTCAAGTTTCAAGATACCACATGTACAAACCAAAAATAATTAAACCCATTGCCAAACTCTTGACCTCACAGTCAATAAATCTCGCAAATGACTCTTCAATAAAACAAAGACTCTTATTAGCACAAAACCCAAATAACCGGACATGCAAATATGCATCCTCAAACAACATTTACCAATCCCAATACATGAAATGTATCATGTATACAACTCATTTCCCCCAGGTAATTCTATGCTCATAAGCTAATGGTCCGATCTTTCCAAAGATCTTATATGGACCTACAAAACTCTACATCAACTCTTCTATTTTACCAAAACATACCACCCGTTACTATGGGTGAAACTTCATACATAACTCTGTTACTAACTCTAGTGGTTTCCTCCTTTATTCCCTACATCCTCATTAATAGGGAACATGCCCCTCTCACCGGTGACTTTCTCCTTGTAGGAGACTTCTTGCCGATGTAACGCGTTCTCCAACTATCTCCAAACCTCACGCCAATGCTCTAGGCGTCTTTCTCAATTACCCCTATAATATACTCATACCAACCATTAGTCTATCAGCGGTATACTACGCTTGCTTTCCATCGTTTCTTCCCTTGCCATAATCCTTCATAAGGCATTCCATACATATTAGGCTAACTTTTACACAAAACTTCCTATCCCATCGCATCTGTACGCAATCCTTACAAATTCTCAACTAAGTGACTTCTCATCCCTCTTGAAATATGTGATGAATTAGGCAGTCTATCGACTATCACCCTACTCTCATCGTACTTATTCCTCCACCCAATTATGCATCCCTTTCACCAACTTCGTCCTTACATCGCCCTTTCTAAGCTAATCCTATCTATGTAGGAAGTATAGTCTACGTCCCTTTTCTCCATATGATTATCCAAGCCACGCAACATACATGTTGACGCGTTCTCTGCTTTAGACAACTCAACTCGTGCAACCTACATCCTTCATCCAATCCACCCTAATACGTCATCCATATAGTTCAAGTTCGTCTCAGCTTCACTTCATTCTTCTTATTCCATGTCTCATCAACCATGCTTGCCTTTCCCAGATGGTACTTGGCCTTGCAATTTTCTTTCATCAATTAACTCCACCCATCACCTTTTCCAAATGTTCAATCAAGATGATTGAATATGTGTTGGAGATGTTCATGATCCGTATAGATCATTCTCCACGTCTCGTACACCAAATGCCTCTAGCATTCTAGGCAGATATAACAGTCCAGCTCCACTAACTAAGTCTATCCAGTTCTTCCAAATCTTCAGTTCCTGCAACGTATAAGCGATCGCCTTTCTTTGTCGTCCTCGTACGCGTCCAAATCCCTGCTCCACGTATCGTCATGCTTCGCGAATTCATCCAGTCCTTCCGATAATGCCAAGATCTGCTCATCATCCAATCCACCTCTTCAGCCTCCAAAATGCTTCCTCGTCGTTCTTCACTTCGCCCCTTGCTGGTTCCACGATATGCCATCATCTCTGACTACTAGTCCTGGCCAACTAAATCCTAAAACTCACACTTGAAAATCTCACGTTTCATTCCCTTTACTAACAACTCCAAAACCAACACATAATTCGCCTCATCCTCCTTCTAAGATTTGAGTAGATCAAGATGTCGTCGATGCTCCCGATGACAACTCGTTTATATATGTTCATGCACACTCGGTTCATTGACTCCATGAAAACCGCTAGTGCTTTGGCGAAGCCAAATGCATAACCGTAAACCCAAAGCGTTCATACAACATCCTTAGCAATTTCAACTATGTCCTCCTCACACCCTCTCTTGGCGGCAATACGAATAAATTCCTTGCAATTTCTAACAGCTCTTGTTCTTAATTCACTCCATCAACGATTTGCCTTGGAAGACACTAACTACAACTCCTCTCACTTCTCCTACTTGCTCTATTCATGGTTCTACCTCAATGCTCCTAAATCATACAAAACCAAAACTACATCCTGAATACACCAGATACGATCGACGAATTAAACCCACGGATAACTAACGACATTTCACGTGCACCAATTAAAACAAATCAAAAACCACGAGGCTCCAAAGAAAACTCAAACCCAAAACATGTATCAATTCCAAATGACCCATGACAACGAAAAATAATCCAAGAAACACCCAATGGCAACCGAAACATATTACGCCCCGCGACATATTATTTAAACCGTGCAAAAGATCGACTTTCCAAAAGAATATATATATATATATATATATATATATATATATATATATATATATATATATATATATATATATATATATATATATGTATATATATATATATATATTTTAAATTTTTTTTTTCCTTACCTCCCCACATCTATGTGACTCAAACCATCTACAAACAACCTTCTAGACGATCTCAAAACTCAACTCAAAGACTAGGTATCCCGTGCATCCCAAATCATAAAAATAAAACTACTATTCAAACTCAACCTTAAACCCGACACTTGTACAACAATTCCGACCAGTCCACTGTAGAAAAGCTAAATGAGATCCGGTGGTCTAATGTGATGGTAAATGGTGGTGGAAGCCATTGTTGGCTTAGAGAGAAAGAAAGAGAGGTTGAAAGTAAAAGTGTGTGTGTTCCTCAAATGAACAAAATACAATCAACACCCCTCCTTGGAAGCTAAGGAGGGGTATATATAGTCACGCACACAACCTAAACTATACAAAGAGCCTAGTCTAGTCTAAATGTGCGTGACTATGATAACTAACGGGAATTCTTAAATGTCGTCACATAAAGTGAGTTTCCAACAATCTTCCCCCATGGGACGACGTGTAGAATTCCTTACAATATTCTTCCTAACAAGTACAAAATAATTAAGAACAAGAGCTTTCATGAAGCATCCAATGCTGATGAAGTCTTCTGAGGCCTTCGTCTTCAAAACGACTCATCTTTAAAGTAACTTGTAGAAGAAATACTGTAACGGCACGAGCTAAGTAACCCATACACTTCTGGTTAAGGAGAAGCTTCTGAATTAGCTTCCCCCTAATTCATGCCACGTAAACTTGATGTAGAAGCATTTTAAATAACTTCCCCCAAGTAGATCAACAACTTTTCATCTCACGCTTGAATAATTCTTCTGAATTTTTCTTCCCCCTGAGAATTCAAGTTATGCATACCAGAAAGAATCAAGACACTTCTTCCCCCACATAGTTGAAGAAGGTAAATCAATCCCAATTATGAAGCTCAAATACTGAAGTGGACACTTTATCCCATTCATGAAGTTGACATCGTAACACCAGAGTCAGTTAAGTCCCGGAAATGCACACGTCTTCTTCCGGAGATGCACCAGAGTCAATTAAGTCCCGGGAATGCATATAGGATAATGATGATGTTTAATTGCAACAATCAAACAATTAAACCTCGAATCAGTAGTGTACCGTTTGGAGATTGATAACGACACGAGTTAAAACACTGATTTTCTCTGCGGCTATGACAAATGTCATCCCGGAATATCTTCAAATCAAAAGAAGGTATGAAGTTCATCACGTGTACTCGTTGTGCGTTCAATGTGTCTTCTTCTTCCCCCTTGATGGTTTCGAAACTCGGAACCATCAATAAGTTGTACGCACATGAACCTGAAATCTCGTGAGAATAATAAATAAGCTGAATTATATATTTTGTGAGAATCAACTGTTGATCGAAAATCTCTTCTCATAAACTCTCCATGGCCACCTTTACCAACCCACATGAAAGCAATTTGAAGTGACCACTGAAAGAATGAACCAGATACATCAAACGTGAAGCTGAATAAAAATCCTTCGATCTTGTGACTTAAGCTTGCACTATTGTTGAATGAAGAACGGTGGAGAAATCTCTAAGTACTCAATGCATCACTGAAGAAGTCTATAAGCACAACACCTCTTGAAATTATCCACGTCGACTAAGCGCGTGACACTGAGTACAACAATGTAACCCCTTTAAGTGATAGTTATCCGAGTCATCAACCATCCACCCCGAACCCGAAAACCAGATAAACAAGTCTTCATTCGAAGATTAAGCACGAGCAAGTTATCTTTGAAAGATAAAATAAGTTCACTCCTTCGAAAAATCCGTTTTCATCTTCAAATAATTAATACCCGATCCAAAAAAATCTGTAGTCACTAAAAATCGCCCATTTTTTCTTGGTCTCATCTCAAATAAATTCTCGTCACATTTGTCACGTCTCTTTATCTTGTTTAGACCCCGATAAAATGATCGATGTCTAATATGTACTAAAAAAATTAGTAAAATTACTAATATTAAAATTACTATTAGAAAATGTCACACTTCATGTTAACATTTGATTAATGTCACCATTCTCAAAGTAGAGACCACATTACTGTATCAAAATTCAACATGACGTGTCCATCATAAAACTTTAAGTCAATATGGGTGGCCTAATATTGATCTATAAAATATGAACATTGGTAAACAATAAACGTTTTATGCAATGTCACATTAATTACTTGAATCAATATTCATTATCCTTTGGTGCGTAAGACCGACCGACCCTTCTTGGCCCAACACAAATATCCGTGCAACTTGAGAGCAAATATGACAAAGCTCATCTCACTTTGTATTGTAACCGGCCCACTATATTCAACATTCGGATATAAAAGTCATTTCCCTAATCTGTCTCCATATTAAACCTAATCTTTATCTCATATCATCCTAATAAACTCCGCCCCCAATATTCTCAAAACCTCCATTTTCTCTCAGCCACAAATCACCCCGGTTTCACATCTCATCTTCACAGTCATCATAAACCAAACGATTCTAAATCCAGTATTCACATACCTTCGCATCATACCAAACACAACACAAAGTTATAGGACTTCTTTGTGTTTCGATGAGATGGAGACGAAATTTAAGATCAAATAAAGTTGATCTCAGGTAGGTCATAAATTGCATGTTTGTTTATGTGTTTCAATCGAAATAAAGAAATGATTATGACATGCTTGTTATAAATCTTTCTTAAATTTCGTATAATAAAAATGGTTTAAAGTCCAACATTTGATCTGTGAAGAAATTCGTTCAAATCATACAAGATCTATAAAGATCTGTAATATAGTCAACGAATCTGAGATGAAATTAAGTTACTGGTTTGATTTGATATGGTGTTCGAGTCTAGATGAAATGGGATTAGGAGATGATGGGTGAGGATAGATTGTGGTGTTGAGGAGGTATAAGGATGGATGGGATTGGATTTGATTTTTGGGTCGACTCGGTGAGTTAAACTCAGTTGGGTTGACTGAGTCAACTCGGTAATTACCGAGTTGACTCGGATAGTTTAGATGATGGGTAGGTTTTGGTCTAAGTCACATTATTGTTACACAAGTTTTTAACAAAAACAGTCCAATCGGAATGTAAAATACAATCCAATCGGAATGTTTAAGTGAGTGGTCTCATCGGAATATTTAAATTTGTGAGTGTCATCGGAATCAAACAATCTCCCCAATCGGAATAACCAATCCGAAAGTTCAGAGACAATCTGAAACCCAATCTGAATATCCAATCTGAAAGTGCAATCGGAAACCCAATCTGAATATCCAATCTGAAAGTTCAATCGGAAAGGCAATCTGAATGTCAATCGGAAACCCAATCTGAAAAGGGTTTTGAAGGACCCGAAAAAAGTGGATCTGCATATTTGTCCTTATCTATCTGCATAAACCCAGAAAGATAAACCCAGAAAGATTGACCAAAATTGTATGACTTTTGACCATGACGATTGATGAAACCAAGAAAGAGTAAATTAATACCCCAAATCATGTGACATTTTGGACAGTTTGGACAAAAAAGTAAGACGTGACCCCAAAAAAAAATTTGTGACAATGTGACAGAAATATTATAAACGAGACACAAGAATAATAGACCACTAAATCGCATATATAAACACGATCCAAGGATAGAACCGAGGCTCTGATGCCAAATGTAGAAAAGCTAAATGAGATCCGGTGGTCTAATGTGATGGTAAATGGTGGTGGAAGTCATTGTTGGCTTAGAGAGAAAGAAAGAGAGGTTGAAAGTAAAAGTGTGTGTGTGTTCCTCAAATGAACAAAATACAATCAACACCCCTCCTTGGAAGCTAAGGAGGGGTATATATAGTCACGCACACAACCTAAACTATACAAAGAGCCTAGTCTAGTCTAAATGTGCGTGACTATGATAACTAACGGGAATTCTTAAATGTCGTCACATAAAGTGAGTTTCCAACATCCACTGACCTCCCATGACTATACATTCTGAATATTTGAAAAGTACGTTCCGAGTACATAATTTTAGGCTTTTGAATCACCCAAAAAGCATTAAAAACGAACAAGTTATGACCAAAGCAATTTTATGCTAGTTGTTAAAGAATAGACTTAGTGATCAATGCAATCCTTTTCAATGAAAGATATAATTGTATGTGAAATATTCATAAACTCCTTTTAACCTTGTATTAATAACTATAAATGACATGAATCGGTTAAATCCAATTATATAAACTATGTAAGTAGAAAGAAATTTTACTTCGCTTTATTTTAAAGAAAGTCGTTTAGAATTTGAAATAAATAAGTGTTGATAAAAAAAAAACTTATGTTACATCTTGTTTCAAACATGACTCCAACACCTTACCCTTATTTTACCAAATACAACCAACTATCTAACTCTATAGTAGATTTCCAAGTCCCCCCCCTTTCCATATATGTAAAAATGCTAAAATGGATCCGATGGTCTAATGTGGTGGTAAATGGTGGTGGAAGCCATTGATGGCTTAGAGAGAGAGAAAGAGAGGTTGAGAGTAAAAGTGTGTGTATTCCCAAATGAACAAATGAACAATCAACACCCCTCCTTGGAAGCTAAGGAGGGGTATATATAGTCACGCACACAACCTAAACTATACAAAGAGCCTAGTCTAGTCTAAATGTGCGTGACTATGATAACTAACGGGAATTCTTAAATGTCGTCACATAAAGTGAGTTTCTAACAATCTTCCCCCATGGGACGACGTGTAGAATTCCTTACAATATTCTTCATAACAAGTACAAAATAATTAAGAACAAGAGCTTTCTTGAAGCATCCAATGCTGATGAAGTCTTCTGAGGCCTTCGTCTTCAAAACGACTCATCTTTAACTTGTAGTAGAAATACTGTAACGACACGAGCTAAGTAACCCATACACTTCTGGTTAAGGAGAAGCTTCTGAATTAGCTTCCCCCTAATTCATGCCACGTAAACTTGATGTAGAAGCATTTTAAATAGCTTCCCCCTAAACTAACAATCCTCGTAAACAACTTCAAAGCTTTCAATAAAGCTTAGAATGATTAAGCGCACAGCGGAATCTAACTAGCACATCCCATCATATAACATGATAATGTTGCTAAGAGGGATTGAAAGTTTGGGGCACACCAAGTAGATCAACAACTTTTCTTCTCACGCTTGAATAATTCTTCTAAATTTTTCTTCCCCCTGAGAGTTCAAGTTATGCATACCAGAAAGAATCAAGACACTTCTTCCCCCACATAGTTGAAGAAGGTAAATCAATCCCAATTATGAAGCTTAAATACAGAAGTGGACACTTTATCCCATTCATGAAGTTGACATCGTAACACTAGAGTCAATTAAGTCCCGGAAATGCACACGTCTTCTTCCGGAGATGCACCAGAGTCAATTAAGTCCCGGGAATGCATATAGGATAATGATGATGTTTAATTGCAACAATCAAACAATTAAACCTCGAATCAGTAGTGTACCGTTTGGAGATTGATAACGACACGAGTTAAAACACTGATTTTCTCTGCGGCTATGACAAATGTCATCCCGGAATATCTTCAAATCAAAAGAAGGTATGAAGTTCATCACGTGTACTCGTTGTGCGTTCAATGTGTCTTCTTCTTCCCCCTTGATGGTTTCGAAACTCGGAACCATCAATAAATTGTACGCACATGAACCTGAAATCTCGTGAGAATAATAAATAAGCTGAATTATGTTGGAAATACGTTTTACGTATTTATGAAGGATCGGTCGCTCCAACGATAATTATGTAATGGGCTCGTGGTCCACCTTATAATGTATAGTCCATATAGCCCACATGTAGGGTGGGCTATATATATACCCCTCCTAGCATGTTAGGAGGGGGTTGGTTAGTTCATTCATTCACTTTTCATTTAATCTAATCACTTTCTCTCTCTACTTTTCTTCCCTCTCCTTTCTCTCTGTACACCTAATCTCCTTCTTCCCCATCTCTTCCACCAAATCCATAGATCTAATCCATCATTTAACAAATCCTTAGAATACGTAGGCCTTCAATTGGTATCAAGAGCCATGGTTGAATCTTAGGATTTGCTTATTTTTTATCTTTTGATTTGGTGGTAAAAATCCTTTCTTTTCTAATTTTCTATCCATCTTTTCATCATTTAATCAATTTTTTATCAATTTTTTTTTAAATTTTATCAATTTTTATTTTTTAATCAGTTTTATTTTTTTTTTCTCGTGTGGTTTTTTACAATCAGTTTTTTATTATCAGTTTTTTATTATCAGTTTTATCGATTTTTAAATCATCTAGTTTTATTAAATTTTTTTTTAATAATCAAGTTTTTTAATCATTTTTCTTAATCAGTCATTTTTTAATCATTTTTTTTAATCAGTTTTTTTTCTTCCTTCTTTTTTTTTTCATATCTGTCCATCGGTCCAATCTGTTTACACTGTTCACTCTGTCAAATCTGTCTATTGTCCAAAAATTGTCCACTCAGTCCAAAAATTGTCAAGTGTCATCTGTCTTTTTCCATCAGTCTATCAATTTTTGAGATCGAGCGATTTCATTTTTCAGAATAAACAAAACTTTCCGAATTGACTCAACTTTCCGAATAAGACACAACTTTCCGAATAGGAAAAAAAGTTCCGAATAGGAAAAAAGTTCCGAATAGGGAAAAAAGTTCCGAATAGGGAAAAAAAGTTCCGAATAGGAAAAAAGTTCCGAATAGGAAAAAAGTTCCGAATAGGAAAAAGTTCCGAATAGGAAAAAGTTCCGAATAGGAAAAAGTTCCGAATAGGAAAAAGTTCCGAATAGGAAAAAGTTCCGAATAGGAAAAAGTTCCGAATAGGAAAAAGTTCCGAATAGGAAAAAGTTCCGAATAGGACTTTTCCGCATAGACAAAAACAACACCTCTCGACACCTCTCGACACCTCTCGACACTCGCACACTCGTCTCAACACTCAACACCAGACTCTAATCAAACCCACACCACACTCGCCTCCACATCTAGACTCGACAGACCCTTACCCTCAACTCTCGTCAGACTTACACTCCCCCAAACAGTGACACCTCACCTTTCATAAGACTCGAACCCAACACCTTCCACAACCCCGACTCGACCTCTCGTCTCACACAAACATCAACACCTCTCGAACTCAAACTCACCCTCTCTCACACTCTCACAACCCATCCCAACACTCAACATCACCCTCGACCTTACACTCCACACATAACCTGACACCCACACGCAAAATTTTTTTTTTTTTTCTTTTCAAGCATCAAATCCAAATCCTTTGACTCTATACCCACCCTCGCCCAAACCACTCTCACCCTCGACTCATGTACCCACAGACTTGATTAAAACACCCCCCTCTATTTTTCACAACCATCCTCGACTTACAGTCCCGACTCAAACAACAATAAAGCCCCAACATACGACTCAACTCTCTCGGACATCCCAAACAAACAAACTCTCATACCCATCCAAACCCTCTCGACCCACCCTCACCAGAACACACTCCAAATCAACAAACACCCTCGTTCAAAAACTCACACCACAAAAACACAGACTCGACAGAAAGACTCTATAGAAGAGAGAGACGCAACAAGGTTAAAGAATACCTACCCGAGACCTTAATTAAAAGATCTTGAAGTCATTTTTTGTGGAGTGAATCTGCGTATTCTTGGGAGAAAAAGGCGGAGTATACAAAGATTATATGTGATGTTGGATTAAGGGATAGTTTTTAGGAAAAAGTCAAAACAAGATTGGAGATGGGAATAGATTAGGGGGTTCTGTGTTTGAGATTGAGAGAGATAGGGAGACGCCGGTTTATTTGTGTTTGTAAGTTTTGTGTTGAGAGAACATAGAAGAAAATGGGGGCGGTTCAATCGGATGAAATAGATTTTAGGGTTAGATTTTAGGATTAGTCTGTGAGAGAGAGAGAAGAGAGATAAATATCTTAGGCGGACATAACAAAGAAACAGAGGGTTGGGCGGTGGAATTGTTTTGACTGGGCCACGTGTGGTGATACAGGCCATGTTTTTTGTTAGACGGACAAAACAAGAAAAGACGAGTTTACTTTTAATTTAAGTAATTTGTTTTTAGTTAACGCAATTTAGATTTTGTCTAAATTTTAAAATTATTTTTCCAAAAAAATATCCAAAATCAAATCAGTTTTTTTTTTTTTTTTTTTTTTTTTTTTTTTTTTTTTTTAAGTTTTATCCTTTTTATTATTATCTTTTAAATTTTATTTCTTTTCCTTTTTTATATTTTTTTTAAATATATCTTTTTTATATCTAAATTTTAAATTTTATTATTATTTTTTTTTATTTTGAATATTTTTATTTTGGAAATTTTAGTTATTTTGGATATTTTTGAATATTAATTTCTATTTTGGATATTATATTTCTTAATTTTGATTATCAATTCATATTTTTATTCAAATTTTTATTTTTGAAAAATTTTATAATATTACGTTATAGTCGGGACAAAGTGACGTGATATAGTGACAAGGAGTATTTAGCCGACGGATTGTTGAGGCGGTTATTCTAAAAGTTAACGTGGAAAAATATTTGTTGGATTTCACGTTTATTGTGGCCGGATTTAAAGTCAAAAGTGACGAGTCAAAGTGCCGGGATTTATTTTTAGTGGCTACGGATTTTTCATCAATCAGTAACGTAATTGTTCATCGATTTTCAATGGATTTCTTGAATTCGACATCCAACACGGGAGAATTGCATCAAGTGCAAGCCAACGCTAGAGAAAGTGGTATAACTTCATTTCAAATGCTTCAGTATCACCTAGTTACTCTTTCACGGATTCAAGGAGGGAGCGAATTCGTGACAATCTTTGGTCAAGATCGTCACATATTCATGGAATCGATGTTCACCATCTTGACACAACTAGCAGAGCAAATCCACAATAAAGACTCTAATCACTCTGCATCGGCACTTGCATACAAGGATCTTGTGACACACCTCACGCCTTTCCTCCAATTCAATGTCATCAAGCCTGAAAGTTCAGTGATTTGCCAATCATTTCTTCGAGATACACATACCGAGCTTCGAGTTTTCCGTGATACGATTTTGAAACTCATGTCATCGGTCTCGTCTTCGATTTATGAAAGATCTCGACTTCAGCAAACGTATGATAATGGAGTGCAAGAATCAATGCCGCAGATGCAAGAGGAGAATTGTCATACAGTTGAAAAATTGGAGCCTATCAATGCCAAGAGCACGGAATCAGGAGGACAACATGGTACCAGTGGCATGTCAGGAACTGTTCACGAGAACTCTTTTGATGACACCTTACCCATTTATGACACAGAGCCTGCAAACATGGTACAATGTAATGTGGTTTATGATGTATATGCTGATGATATGCCACATATTGAGAATTCTGAACCTAATTATGACAAACATGGGATGGAAACGAGTGATAGCAATACCACTTCTGATTCATCCGATGTAAGTCATAATGGGGGAGAAATTATTCAGAATGCTATAGTTCATCATGATAAATGCTTTATAACTGCCTCGTTAACTGATTCTGATTCCAAGATTAAAGAGCTCGAAACGATCGTAGCTCGGCAATCAAAAGATCTTGAGGATGCCAAACTTGAATTTTCTAAGAAAACGGTCAAATTTGAAACATACTTTGAAAAACTTGAAAAATCAAACGTTGTTCTTGAAAGAAAATTGGATCAAACTGTTCTAGATTCTAAAGCTGAAAAGGATAATCTTTTGAAACAAATTCAACTGCTTGAATCTAAGTTGGCATCCCAAGATAACTTGCTCAAAGAAAATGAAACGTTAAAAGCCCAAGTTCAGGAAAAGGTATTTGCTATAGCTGCGTTGAAAAACGAGTTAAGGAAAAATAGAGGAACTAGTGTGGACACTAAGCTTGAAAAACCATCAATCTTGGGGAAACCGCCTACAAATCAGTTCGTCAGACAACCGACTGTCAGACAACCTACTGCATTTAGATCCGAGCGACCACAATCCTCGAGATCGCGGTTTGCCTCCTAAGTTGATTTGGTTCATCTTTCTAGACCAGTCACTCCAGCAACTAGGCCCAATGTGATCACTCCAGCTTTAGCAAGACCAAATCATATGATTGCCTCTAGTTTCCCTAAAAATACCAAGACCACGTCTAGAACTAGTTCAAATGACGTTTGCCATAAATCTGGTCAAAGGGAAGCTATTCAAAAGACACATGTAAGAGATAGCAATGTCCAACCTAGTCAGAGGCCTTCTAGATTACCCAACACTGCTAACCGTAGCATGCCATCTTCTAGGAGCATCGATCAATCATCTAGGAATTATTCAGACATTAAATATGCTACTTGTAAAACATGTAGAAAATGTGTCTTTACGGCAAATCATGATGTTTGTGTCAAGAAATTACTTGATGAGGTGAACTCCCGTGCTAGAATTAAGTCCCAGTGGATAGCTAAAATCAAACCCTTTGGTAAAGTTTGGCGCCCCACTGGTAGAACTTTTACTCTTGTAGGAAACGAGTGCCCTTTAACTAGGATAGTCTCTGATTCTACGAAGACTACTAGGGAGGAAATTGCAAAGGATGATACATCACTTAAGCCCGAACTTAAGATTTTATATAAAAGGAAACGTTTGCCAACTAAGACAAGTGAATCATCCCCTCAGGCCACCTCTGACACAAGTAAAGCCAACTGTGAACCCCCACGTGCTTCAAAAATAGATATCTCTAACCCATGCAAAAGTATACAAACTCCTAATGAGAATGCAGGTACCAAAGTTGATGTTCCAAAAGAACGAAGCGGTCCAATCGTTGTATACCGTTCAACTAAGGACACTCTTAGAGTTTGGTTGCTGAAGAAGCAGATATCAGAGAAACAACTGTCTCAGGGGATTCATGGTTAAGTTGCAACTAGGACTTACAGTCACATAACAGACTGTAACTCGATCTCAAAAGACAGGAAAGTTCATCCCGATGATGACTTATCCTAAAAACGAGAAATTCATTTTTCTCGGGCATGAGCTTATGTTAAAAACATTCCACGTTTTTAAGCTCATGCACAAGGACTTATAGTCATATCACAGACTGTAACTCGCTCATCAACGAAAGGAAAGTTTATCGCCGTTGATAAACTTATCCTAAAAACGAGAAATTCATTTTTCTCGGGCATGAGCTTATATCAAAAACATTCCAAGTTTTTAAGCTCATGCACTAAGGCTTATAGATAAATGACAGTCTATAACCCGTTCTTCAAAGGCAGGAAAGTTTATCGCCGGTGATAAACTTATCCTTACAACGAGAAATTAAAATTTTCTCGGACACGAGCTTACATTAAAACCATTCAAAGGTTTTAAGCTCGTGTATATGACTTACAGTTAAATGTCAGACTGTAACTCGAACTTCAAATAAAGGAAAGTTTATCATTAATGATAAGCTTATCCTCATAACGAGAAATTCAATTTTCTCGGTCATGAGCTTGTCTTAAAACATTCGAAGTTTTAAGCTCAGAAAGGAAAGTGTATCTTTTAAATAAGAGAACTTTTCCTCATAACGAGAAATTCACCTTTCTCGGTCATGAGCTTTCCGTTAAAACAGTCAAAGTTTTCAAGCTCATGAAAACGACTTCTAAGTAAATGTCAGCTTAGGACTCGTTCTTCAGATAAAAGGAAAGTTTATCGCCGATGATAAACTTATCCTTAACAACGGGAAGTTTACAACTTCTCGGACTTGAGCTCGCTTTTAAGATATTCAACATCTTAAGCTCAAGTAATTGGTTTTCAAAACTTTGAACACAATTTTTCGAGAATTTCTCAAAAGGTTTTTCTAAATCTTTCAAAATTGTGTGTTCAAAAACGTTTTGATAAAACGAGCATGTCTTCTGGAATCGATAATATTTACGAACCTAGAAATGTCATTCAATAATGACACGGGGTTGTAAATAAAGTTCGAGCAGAAGTTTAAAACATTTAAAACATGCTCCAAATGGTTTGCTATTATTTCAGATAGCAACCCGCTTTTCATAATCAAGTCAAGCATTTCACCGGAAAGCTTTGACTTCAGAATCCGAAGTTATCAACTCCACAATCCAAAGTTCGTTGCAATTGATATCTACATACTCGACGATGCGACTATTCAAACGGTGACTACAGCTCTTTCAATAGAACACGGGTCAACAATTGAGGGGGAGCAATTTGTCCAGCATTCAGAATCTTTGATGCCGACAGTGCCATAGTTCACAAGTTGGTGTCAAGACAACGATATCAATTGTCCATGTGGTGTAAAGGAGAAGATAATTTCAGAAGTTACGAGGAAGACCAACATTCGTGAACAAGAACCATGTGCTTCTTTCATATGATGTTCTCCATCATTCAGGTCCAACCTCGTAAATTGCTAATATTGTGAATTCATCATCATATATTGATCTTTGCACGTGTTAAATACCTTACACTTGTGTTTAAAAGGTATTTAATTTACGTTTCAAGTACACCCTACTTAATTTGAGGGGGAGCTTGTGTAATTCATGAAGATAATTGGATTTGCATTTTTCTTCCCAAATTTTCTTAAAAGGCTATTAAATCAATTGATATTAAAAACATCGATTGGGTTAATATTTTTAATATGGGGGAGAAAATGTGATTTAATATGGGAAATGATTAATCACAAATGGTTTGACTTAACGTGCTAGCTCATCCCGACATGTGCGAAATGTTTTCGGATATCGTGGCATATGTTAAGGGGGAGCAAAATGGATTTGCACTTCAAAATGGATTTCATGGTGACATATACTTACCCAAAACATCTCTATTCACGACGGTGACGATTGTGGTGACATAAGGATGATAGGATAGGTTAAAGTCCAATGATTTCTCTAGAACCGGAGGAATCTTCCCAAGGACATTCCATAGCTAGAAATAGTAGTCCTTAGGAAAGATGGAGAAAGATTGTGAACGTAGCTGAATGCTGACCAAGTACTTAAGTTAGCACTAGAACAATCACAACAAGGTGCTAGTTATGACGTATTGGTAAGCATTGAAGGGGTTGAAGAATGAAAAAGAATTGTAAAGATAAAGGGTGTAAAGAAAGAAGCCCTCCTTACAACTTTAGGCAGAAACCGGGTCAATACATATGCTATTGAGATCATTTTTGCTAATGATTCTCGGTATTGAAGAAAGACATCATGGACCCAGTGATGCAATGCACAACCCTTCCCAGCTAACTCAAATATCTCTCAAAAGGTATTTGTTTTAATCACACGGAGATCAACACATTATCTATTAATTTATTCACTCCGAATAAATTGGTATTGAAAAGGTGGCACTCCTCTCCAGCCTCCGATCACTAAAATCCAAAATGCACGATCGAGTCTAGAGCCATTTGAGATCATCAAATATCTCATTAGGACACACTTTCATTATTCCTTGCTTGTTCACACAATGTGAAAAGTAAGAAAGATCTTAAGAGTCCTACGCAAAATCTTCATGATCTTGCCTGAACATCCGAGTAATACGAAAGTATTTACAATGAAGATGGAAATCCTTCTTGAGCGAATATCAAAAAGCTCATGGTAGGTGACTTGTGCGATTCTTTATGAATCAAACTTGTGATAACTGGAAAGCAACAGCTGTTTAATTCTTAAATGAATTTAAACACGTTCCAGGCCTCTACGCAATATCTTAGTGATCTTGCCAGAACATTCAGAGTAATACTATTAAGTATTTACAGTGACGAATGGAAATCCTTCTAGTGTTAACATCAAACAGCACTTGGTAGGTAACTTGCAAGATTCTATACGAATCAAGCTCGTGACAACTGGAAAGCAACGATGGTGCGGTTCTTAATTGAACTTCACTTGTTCCAGGAACATGAATTGATGGCTTCAAATCATGCGGATAATATTATCCAAATGATTCACTCTTTACGTTCGCAGTCAGCTTTGGACGGTCGAGTAAAGAGAACGGGTTTACCCGCGAAATCTTGTCAAGGAGGTTCTTTATTGAAACTACCTGCCACAAGTACGATATTTAATATCGTCCAACGGTCTTCACCGACCGGAGGTAAAATGCTACCGAATTAGAATGAAATGTTCAAGGCCATTTCATCCGTGTATATTGTTTGTTGCTAACTGTCTTGTGTAGCGTAACAAGAAGGTGGCATTGCGGTGTACAATCCAGAAGAAGTCGTCACCACATGCTTATACTACATACACTTAGTACTTCAACAAATTCAAGAGAGTCTGAAGGTCAAGTCTTCCGCTGTATCAAACTCTGAAGCTTTCAAGAATTTAAAGGTATAAGTATGTGGAACATGAAGTCACGAAGAGGCAAATTTCACAAGTGATGAATGCACAAGGTCAAGGCAAGGAAACATGCTCAAGAACTAAAGTCAAAGATCACTTCAAGCATATTCACAAGAACAAGATCGAAGACTCAAGCATAGATGCTAGGTTTAAGATTTTGTAAAATGGTGTGACCTCCCTTAGGGGGAGATTGTTGGAAATGTGTTTTCCCAAAGAAAGTCTCGGTCACATCATTATTAGCATAGATCACGAGCCATAGAATATTTAGAACTTTGTAACTTGGAGCGACCTCCCTTAGGGGGAGATTGTTGGAAATACGTTTTACGTATTTATGAAGGATCGGTCGCTCCAACGATAATTATGTAATGGGCTCGTGGTCCACCTTATAATGTATAGTCCATATAGCCCACATGTAGGGTGGGCTATATATATACCCCTCCTAGCATGTTAGGAGGGGGTTGGTTAGTTCATTCATTCACTTTTCATTTAATCTAATCACTTTCTCTCTCTACTTTTCTTCCATCTCCTTTCTCTCTCTACACCTAATCTCCTTCTTCCCCATCTCTTCCACCAAATCCATAGATCTAATCCATCATTTAACAAATCCTTAGAATACGTAGGCCTTCAAATTATATATTTTGTGAGAATCAGCTGTTGATCGAAAATCTCTTCTCATAAACTCTCCATGGCCACCTTTACCATCCCACGTAAAAGCAATTTGAAGTGACCACTGAAAGAACGAACCGGATACATCAAACGTGAAGCTGAATAAAAATCCTTCGATCTTGTGACTTAAGCTTGCACTATTGTTGAATGAAGAACGGTGGAGAAATCTCTAAGTACTTAATGCATCACTGAAGAAGTCTATAAGTACAACACCTCTTGAAATTATCCACGTCGACTAAGCGCGTGACACTGAGTACAACAATGTAACCCCTTTAAGTGATAGTTATCCGAGTCATCAACCATCCACCCCGAACCCGAAACCAGATAACCAAGTCTTCATTCTAGGATTAAGCACGAGCAAGTTATCTACTAAAAGATAAGATAAATACACGCCTTCGAAAAATCCGTCTTCAACGTCACGTAATTAATACCCGATCAAACAAAATCTGTAGCCACTAAAAAATGCCCAATTTTTCTTCGTCTCGTCAAAAATAAAATTTTGTCACATTTTCTTGTCACGTTTTCTTGTCACTTTTGTCATAGAAAATTCAAATATGACATGCTATAACAAAATTTTAATCTTTGACACAAAGTTTATAATAAACTTGTGCCAAATGAAAGTAAAAATTTGTTATTAGAACATTGTGCCACAATTGTAATCCCAACAGTCACGAAAATATCCGGCCCAAGTGAAACAATTGGCTACAGCCCATCCAAGTAAACTTAGCCCATCATCATTTTGTGCCAAATGAATGTTTACACTCGGTCCAAACAAATTAGGTTAACAAATGGAAGGGATATAAATAAGTCAAGTAAACCTAAAAACCCTCACACTTAACCCCAATACACCTCATTGTTTCCTCCGCCCCCATATTCACTCACCTAAAAATCTTCGCCTATCTAAATTCCAATCTCATATAATCTGCATTTGATGTCATCTCACCTAAAAATAACATCAATCCCACCTCTCATCTTCAATCTAAAACGCAACATAAACCCATACATAATCATCATCATCATCATCTAATCTTTGCTACATCACTTCCAATTAAAGAAAACGAATCATCACATATATAGCACCCATAATCATCACAAACGATTTGGAAGTAAAGATAGATATACCGTATCTTCAAGATCTTTAAATGAATAAAGGTCTCGGGTAAGTGATTCGTGATGCATGTCGGTTTTAGATTAAAAATCGAAACAAATAATGATCATAACAAGTTTGTTATAGATCTTTATATAGTTTCGTATATTAATACTTGGTTTAAAACCAAACACGAATCAATGATGATTTTTGTTCAAACAATCAAGATCTATAAAGATCTTTTATGTATTAGAATGAATCTGAGATTTACTATTTAATGATTTTAGATATTGTGTTCGAGTTAGGATGTTGTATCAAGGAGATGGTTTATGAGAAATGGATTAGTGACGAAGGGAAATTAATTGAGTCGGGTTGTGAGTTGGTGTTGATATGAGATGTAGATGTTGGGTGAGGAGTAATAAGGTGGAAAGATTTGGTCGACTCAGTGAGTGATCTGAGTCAACTCGGTAATTACCGAGTTGACTCGGTTGGGTTGATTTTGATTTAAGTCATATTTTTGTTTCACAAGTTTTTAACAAAAAAACAGTCCAATCGGAATGTAAAAAAAACAATGCAATCGGAATGTTTTTATATGTCTCATCGGAATGTGTTTGTGTGTCTGGTCTCATCGGAATCAAGCATACACCCCAATTGGAATAACCAATCTGAAAGTCAATCTGAATGTTCAATCGGAAAAACCAATCTGAATGTCAATCTGAAAGTCAATCTGAAAGTCAATCTGAATGTTTAATCTGAAAATCCAATCGGAAACCCAATCTGAATGTCAATCTGAAAAGGGTTTAGAAGGACCCGAAAATAGTGGATCTGCACATTTTGTCCTTTTCTAACTGCATAAACAAGAAAGACAAACCCAGAAAGAGTGACCATATTTGTTATGACTTTGACCAAGAAGATGATGATGAAACCGAGACACAAATAAATATGTTAAGGCCCAAAACATGCGACTGTTTTGTCAGATTAGACAAAACATATGACGTGACAAAAAATTGTGACAAAATGGACAAAAACATGATATGACGAGACATAAAGAATAATTTAGACCACCAAATCAAATATATAGACACGATCCAAGGATGGAACCGTGGCTCTGATACCAAATGTAGAAATGCTAAAATGGATCCGGTGGTCTAATGTGGTGGTAAATGGTGGTGGAAGCCATTGATGGCTTAGAGAGAGAGAAAGAGAGGTTGAGAGTAAAAGTGTGTGTATTCCCAAATGAACAAATGAACAATCAACACCCCTCCTTGGAAGCTAAGGAGGGGTATATATAGTCACGCACACAACCTAAACTATACAAAGAGCCTAGTCTAGTCTAAATGTGCGTGACTATGATAACTAACGGGAATTCTTAAATGTCGTCACATAAAGTGAGTTTCCAACAATATACCAACCAAAAGAAATGTAAGACTCAACCCAAAAGATTTCATTATCCCAAAAAAAATCTCCATTTATTTCAACGGACTTAAAACCCAGAACAACATTTTAAAACATACACGTGAAATATGAACTCAAAGAATACGCTACAAGACACAGTTCAAAAAAATTCGAAACGTTGTTGAAACTCCATCAACTCCAGCACCATAAAACACGAACAAACACAAGGTACGTTCAAGTTATAATAACTAGTGAACGACTATATACTGTAACTTAACACATAGTAGTATATATACATCCGCATATATATACCTATTAAATCACCCAAAACATACTCGTTACCATACATGTCGGATCAACCAATCACGTCATACACTCGTTTTTCCACACGACTAATCACCATCTCACCGTGCCAGAACAAGGCATAATGCCCACCTCCAAAACCAAACCATATCGTGTGACCCCATAATCACACACCACAACTATAACCCAAAACATAAAACACAAAAAGAACAATAGCCATATCATAGGCAGCCATTACATAAATCCATATATAATACGTATATCCAAATTCTACATCTCATCATATACAAGCATGTACTAACCCTCTTTCATGCAACCATACTTGAGAACCCATTGAAGTTGTGGTACTTGTATAACTATGTTGGCCACCATACTTATACAATTACCCTTTCCCCAATGCACTCCCTCCTATGATGACACTTATAAGAATCAATACAACATATAACACATAAATCTATCTACTCACATAAGCTCATAACCACATAACCAATAAGGTCCAAAACTCTATCTATAAAATAACATAATAAAACTCTTGGAATACAGAAATACATAGTCTAGCTAAAACAGCCTAGACTAAATCCATGATCAGTTATAAGTCATGTCGCCCATAAGAGTGGAAATAGCATAAAGTCCTTCATATTCACCTACTCCTAATAACTCGAACCACCACATGATTCTTAGGGAACATGACTTAAACATCAAAAGAAAATAATACCCCTCAGGTACATAAAATAACCCAACAAAAGATAGAAACTACTATGTACCAAATTATGTACTATAATGTACATTATAAGTAAAATACGACAATGACTAGCGTGGACGATTATGGTTAAACCCGCACTACTCACAACTCGAAAAGAATATAACATGTGGCTAAGTATGAATTTACTATGGTTCAATTCATAAGTCAAAACATCACAATAAATAACATTCAAACACATCAATTATAATAAAATGCACACATACTCCTATGACGCCTATATGTAGGGACCCTTAAGCTATAGACTAGGCTACGCGACTAGGCAACCTAATTCTCTATAACCATTGTCTCTGATACCATTCTGTCACACCCCACCATGGCGGAATATGGGGCGCGACGTATGGATATCATCACAACAATAGCGTGTCTATAGAGATAACTAAATGATATAAGAAATGTCATAAAATGGTGACACAAATGTCATGACAATATCTCAACAATGCAGGAGTCTAGGTAAGTAGGTAACAGTCCTACCTCTTACCCAAGACAAACCAATAACACAAACAAACAAACATATAGGTGCCAACAGTATCACTTATTAAAATGAACAATCAGATAAAACTAAGAAGAAAACGGGGATTCTCCTTCTATATGCATTCCTAAGCTTCTCCAATCCTAGCCACTTATGTTCTCATGCTTAACCATAGTATCACCTGAAAGAGACACTAAAACATGTCAACATAAAGTTGGTGAGAGTCATAGGTTTAGACTCCAACGCTAAAACAGTTATAAGCTATGAATATCAAACATCAACACAATAACATATGGACCATGTGCTACAATAATGTATTAACAACTAGCATTCAAGTTCAATTAATCAATACAATTCCAAGGCATCACGCCTTACCAACAACCACAATTACCCACGCATCACGCCTTACCAACAACCATAATTACCAAGGCATCACGCCTTACCAACAACCATAATTACCAAAGCATCACGCCTTACCAACAACCATAATTACCAAGGCATCACGCCTTACCAACAATCACAATTTCCAAGGCATCACGCCTTATCATTAACCATAGGTCCCATAGGCGCCCATACACCTATATACCTTTCCAATCCAGATCACACACAAACAAGAATCACATAGCAGTTAATCACATAAATATACACACAAGTCCATCTCAAACCTTAAAACATTCACAGTATTAATTTAGAAAATAATTCAACACAGTGTCTCTTCCATCCCATCTGGAAGTCAAAAACAATAGTAAACATGGGACTATGAAACTCACCTGATTGCTTCTTCACAAGTCCTCGCACTAGCAACAAGCTAACAAACCAAAAACACGCAATCAATACATGAACCAATCACTAAGATGGCTCATCAACCTATGATGGACATCTATCCTATTCCCACATATTTAACTCATTGATAAGCTCTAATCACCCCATTACCCTTCCTTAACAAGTCCTTAACTTGGTTAAGTTTAATAACTAACCCGTTCATATTTTACCCAAAACAGTCCCAGTTTTTAGGTCTCAAAACTTTAAGTCAAACGTCCACTTAAACATACCCATAGTTTCTGTAAAAGGAATATTCATACCCTTACATATGTTGGCTAACACCTCCCACTTGCCCTAACCTTTAAGCTACTGTTAAGGCCCCGATATACATATATCTACTTTTGTCATTCCAGATTTCCTGATTTTAAACGTACTAAAAGTTTGTTACCATTAAGGGGTCTTACCCTAAACCACAACCTTAGCCCAAGTGCAGATACTTACTAAAATATATAAACCATCTCTCACGTTCGTGAGAAGATCCCAATGCAACCCTAAGTACCCCAAACAACCCAAAACTTAAAAAGAAAACAGGCTGAATTCAAAACTGTTTTGACCTCCAACTGTTGTAACCTGTTTTTGACCCACTCCCCGACCTCCAATTTAGTTCTCGTTTCTTGCATTGGAAAGCCACTTCAAATACCTTTCCAGGGGTACTTGGATTGTAAAATAAAAATTATAGAACTCCCGCTATGATCAAAACAATTGACTCAAAATCTGCCAAGTTTTTAAAAACGGGTTTAAACAAATTGAACTAATTAATTACCCATAACCCCATCTAATACAAGCCCTAGATTATATGATCATCATATTATGATTAGCACATCATTAATTTACTGATTTTATATAAACCCTAACCCTTAATCCATCATAAGAATGATTAAATAAACATAAAAATAATTTAATTAAAAAGGGATTTGAAGGTTTTACCTTAAGATTAATGAAAGATGAAAAACCCCCAAAATTATGAAGAACCCTAACTTTTTTTTAGTGAAACCCACGAATTTTATTAGCTCCAGGGATTTATGTTTTTATATTTTTGTTTAGTAAAACATTATATAGTGTACACAAGAATCCTAGTCCAATTATAACACTTGTTTCCTTTTTTTTTCTCTTTTTCTTTTTTTTCCCAAACCGACCTAACACCCCTAAAATTTGTTTTTTATTTATTTTTATTATTAATATATGTAATAATAATATTACCTTAATTTTCCTTAATTTATTTCAGCTCCTAAAGCCTCCAAAACCTCAAAACCGTAAAACTAGTCAAATTTACGCGTTTTACCGTAAAAGACGTAAAATATACACTTTTAAAAAAAATCTCAAATTTTGAAATAAACTTTATAATTAAGTCCTAAATGACTTAAAACCATCCCGAAAAATATCCATATGACTAATTACCTCCTCCCAGACCTCAAAATGCTAAACCGTAAATCGTAAAAAAAATACACTATTACTATAATACTTATACGTATACGTAAACACCAAAATATCACCATTTCATTTCATAGTCACTAATCGTGAGCTCATGAACATGAAATAACCGTTCCTCGATTTACTTATGAGTACTCTATACTCATAAACGATAATCACACCAACCTCGTTCACACAAAATAAACACGTAAGCACAAAAATCAAGTAGTCACACATAAAATAACCTAAAAGTAAGACCAAGTGACGAACCTCAAAACCACGGTTGTCACAGTCTCCATAACCCTCGGTGGGCGCTTGGAGCAATTCCATCATCGAACGATTTTCGGCCATCTTGTCTAAGGTTTCTTCAACAACGATATTAGGAACGTCGGTTTCTAAATCTCGTCTACGTCGTCGATTCCTTCGATTACGATTGCGTCGATTCGAAGCGTCGCTAGAATTAGAATAATCCTTCGATCGAGTGCGCATGCACTAAGCGTAGAATGGGTGGTAGCAAAGAAGATTCTTTTTGCGGTTTTTTTGATTTTTCAATTTTTTTGGTTTTTGATTGTTTTTTAATTTTTTTTGGGTTTTTGGTGTATTATGTAGACTCAAATCTACAAATCTCCCCTCGAATCGATTTCTCGATTAAAGGAGCCTCAAAGAATGAAAACGATCACGTGGAGTGAACGCCTTCGATGACTTTAGAACGTTGGTGGAACACCAAAACGTTCAAGAGGGTTTAATCTTGAAAACACAAGCAAATATATATGATACATAGATAATACTTGGGCGACAAACCCTCGATTAGCCCTCTTTCTCAAAACACGCACAAGCAAGCGGGGGAAACGAGGCGACACTAAGCACTTAAGAGCCTTTTTCCCTTAGGTCCTGAAATACAACCGCCTTATACCCACCTTATAGTTTGTGTTAATTGAAATTAAGCCTCACGAAAGTATTTATCTATTTTGCCTTTAACTTTTGCTTTAGATTCGAATACAATGATCGAGTGATGAAATCACGAATCAAGGTTGCGTTTTCACGCTTTTGGAGTACTTGTATATTTATTGTTCTACATAAGTACAATATAGTAATATATTCACAAGAAAAACGAAAACGATAATGAGATATCTACAATATAGTAAAATGATTGTTGTGTGTTTAATTTAGGAAAATTTAACACGATTTATTTGGATACTATAATATATTAAGGAAAAATAACAAAAATGAGTATGTACGATATTTACGCTTTCCAAAAATTGAAAAGCAAAAATGCACTACTCACACAAACACGATAGTAATAATGGCACACTAAAACACCTCCCCGGCAGCTGCGCCAAAAATTGATGTAGGTAAATCGTACACGTTTTAGGAAAAACGT
The DNA here is from genome assembly GCA_025667525.1 of Glebionis coronaria. NCBI lineage: Eukaryota > Viridiplantae > Streptophyta > Magnoliopsida > Asterales > Asteraceae > Glebionis > Glebionis coronaria. The sequence continues at coordinate 4,525,590 of JANFOE010000193.1, forward strand.
GTATGTGGCAAGTATTAAGTCTTACGCTCTAGGAAAAACGAAAAACCGAATAAGTGCGAGTTCGTTCTTGAAGGAGGTGTGTGTGTTTGAGTGCCCTCAAAGTTTGGATTAGTGTCGTTTTTGGGTTTGTAGAGAGAAAAATTAAAGACGAGCTACGCTACGATTACACTACGACGTAAAACGTAAAACGATGACGTAAATACGTAAAACGCGACGAAATTAAAAATTAAAGCTAAAAATTATTTAAAAAATAAAACCAAATCTAACATAATATAAATAAGAATAAAAATTCAATAAATATATTTTAAAACCTTTTATTAATTAACTATTCAATTTTAAATGCTAATTAAAGCCCTAAAATTAAATATAATTAAGAAAAAGCCCAAAATATTATTTTATTGAACAAATAACTCACTTATATTATTTAAAGACTAAAAAGTAATTTTACTAAATTTTAAAAACTATTTTTCTATTTTTAAATCCCTAAAAACAACTTTTAAGCTAAAATAACGACTAAAAATAATTAAATAATGCTAAAATTAATTTGACTTTTTGAAAAATCCTAATTTATATTACTAAACAGTAGAAAAATTTAAAAAGTTGAAAACAAAACTTTTTTACACTAAAAGACAAAACAGATTGAATTAAACACTATTTAAACTAAGATTAATTCTAAAAAATACTTAAAAAAGTGAACAGTAAAACTTTTTTAAACTAAAAATCTTTAAATAATTTTTTGAATCTAAGAAAAATTTTAAAACTGAAAAATATAAAAGTTTTGCACTAGAAGACAAAAATCAGAAATTTAAAACTAATTAAAAACTGAATTTAATCTAAAAAATGGAAAATGAACAGTAACATAAAATTAATGTAAATGAAATTTTTTAAAATAAAAAAATATTAAAATTGGAATCACTAAAAACAATGAAAATTGCCCACTAGAGACAAAAACACACGAAACTGATAGTGACACATGGACTAGTTTTGTCCTTTACCCAAGCAGTGGGAACTTTAACACTAGCAGTGGGAAGGTTTTTCCCACTGTTTGTTTTAAAAAAACGTATCTGGGCACAAATGAGCTTGTAGCTTGTGTGTTACTTGGTTTTAAGTGGATCCAAAGGCACCCCCACAACCAGTTGGGTTGTGGGGAGTCAAATAAACAAGAAAAACACCTACTTGTTCACAAAAATCACAGAAAATAACCCTAATCAGTCACTGATATGATGCTATGGGTTCTGCAATTTTTGTTGATCTAATGTGCCAATGGGTGAACTTCAATCAGTCAAATCTTGATCAATACAACTCCAAACCACAATCAAACAACTCACAATCCTAGATAAACAATAAAACTTACAAATGACAAGATTTGGAACAATGAAAGACTAAAACAAGGTAGATTAAGAACTTGCTGATTTCTAGTGAGTTTTACCCAAAAATGAACATGCAAACTTCTACAAAGCCTTACCAATCTAAACACAAAGCACCAAATAGAACTAAAATAACTTGAGGGAGGTATTTAACTGGATTTTAACCCAAGAAGTTGTCAGATTCTTGCCTTAAAACCCGAATCCAAACACCCCTTACATTTCTGAAATTAAAAATTAACAAACACATTGTTAACAAACTACACATAATCTGATCTAAACTACTTCTAGCATGCATATAAAGGCTAAACAAGCATGAATAATCCAATTAATCTAGCATACTAAACAAATCCACAAATCACCAAGCATAGAATCATTAGATTAAAACTAATAGGAGGGTTCAGGCCTTAGGGTACCTTGTGGGACCTACAATCCAGGCCCCACTATGGCTGCATTGCCATCTCCTTTCAGTCAAAACTGAGCTTATGGCTTAGGAAGATGCTGTTTGAATGTAGAGAATGCTGGTATGGACTAAGTAGTCCAATACCCTATATGTCCTCAAAAGTGAATGATTCCTTGTGAACCTGCTAAGATAAAGAAAATAAGAATACAAGTTCAACTGGTTAACAACCCTATACAGCTATAAACTTGGCTTGTTGACAAAGCAAGCTTATAGCTTATAGCCTATATAACCAATAATCTGAAAATCAACTTTGAAAGAAAACTTGAAACCACTGTAAACTTGACAAAAGCTTAACAATAAGCTGAAATCAAACCCACAATCCACTTTCACTTCATGTGGGTATTGAAATCAATCTTATGGAAATACTTTTTCAAAAACTTTTGAAACACCAATTTTTCTGAAAATCTTTTAAAATGAAAACTTCTTAAACCTTAACTAATTTTAAAAATATTAAAACGAATTACACTAAGACAGGAATAAAAAAGGAACTCAGATATTTGCATATTCTAAACTTTTCATTTTCATTAATAGGTTTAAAATTTTATACAAAAATTTGGAACAAAGGGTGATACACAAGTCGTATCCTCCTTTTATAGTACTACAAGAAGCATCTAGAATAAAGAATAAAAACGTAACCCTAGCTACTGAGTTTCCAAATCTGCCCCTTAAGTGGTTTGAAAATTCTTGGTTAAAAGCATCTTCATGTGATCTCTGAATGCCCATGTGAGTTGCCAGCTGTTGTGATGATCTTAAACGTTGATCCTATGCCTTTGGGACCAAGTTTAACAAATTGGTCGTTGATTTTCTACTGGATGCCTTTTTTGCCTAAAATGGTGAAGCATGGGACCAATGTGGTCCACATGGGGGTCACGAGGAAGGGAAAAAGTGAGTGGGATTTGGTTTAAGCTAGGGGAATTAACAATCTGGAAGTTTATAGCCAAAACCCCCTTAGATTAAGATTGATTGTAACTGGGTAAGATTGGGGTTTATGGGGTCAATAAGAGGGGTTTAATCTATTTGGGGGATTAGGATTTTTAAAAAGGTTGTTAAGGAGGGAAAGTATTAAACTGATTTATTAATCAGTTATTAACTCTAGTGAAGGGTGACGTAGAGTGGGAGTGAAGTGTGATTGGTTGAGGGGTTTAAGTAGGCCACGTGGCAGGCAGGGGTTGGCTGAGGTAAGATTGTTGTCTAGTCATGATTTCCCCCTAGACTCCCATAAAGTTGTCATTTTAGTTATAACAGCCCATAATATGCAATCCCTTTATAAACAAAGTTTCTTTTTTTCTCATTTTGACCACATAAACTTTCATAAGCTTGTTCCAAGGACTATTTATGCATATATTACATTCTTCAAGGGCTAATAATGCACAATCTTGTCATTTTTGGGACCCTTTATGTAATTTTGAGTTTTACAAGGGTTTAAAATGACAAGTCTTCAAAAGTAGAGGGACCAATCTTGCCAATTCTTCAATCTTCAAGGGTATTTTTGGAAAATCGATATTTGGGTCCGGTTCTTTGTGCGGCTTCATTTCACGTGTTCGTTTTTGCTTCATTCTTGTGATCTTTTGTTGATTTCACGATATCCGTACCTAAAATACACAATGAACAAACACAAGCATATATTTGGGTATTTTGATGATATTTTTAGCATTTTAAGCTCGATTTGGACGATGAGACTGTGTATAATTGCAGTCTCATCAACCATCAATCATCACAATCCTGTAATACTATATCTATATGAAATGGTTTATTATTACTCAAAGTTATCCCAACTTAAAGTTATCATCATTATTAATAAATATAACTATAAAACATGGAGCTTGCAGAATTTTAGTTTCAGGGTAGCCGTAGCCGCAGCCGCAACGCGCGGGTACCCTGCTAGTAGTAACAATACGCGAAATAATTTTGTAAGTGGCACTTCTTGGTTTTTTTGTTTGTTTGTTTTTTTTTACTTTTTGCATATTATATTTAAAGAAATTATGATTTAATTGGTCTTTATGTTGATACTATATATAGTACTTAAATGTTAATCAGAAAATATGTCCTATCAAATATTCCTCTGGTGTGTACTATCACATTATAGTCTCTCTATTGTATTATCACATTATATATTGAGCTTTAACATGAGTCTAAAATATTCTTGTACTTCTTCATATTGTAATCGGTTGTGCTAATAATAAGATACGATTTACCCTAATAACCTACGTGATATCAATCATTATACGACCCTAAAAAAACCCTAAATCCAACACTCTTGTTATTTTTAATTTCTTCATGGTTATTCGTTTTTGGTAACGGATTCATCGTTGTTAAAGGTGATTTGTGCAAAGATCACAAGTCTGTTTGATCATTTTGTTTCGTGATTAGGTTACGAACATCTGGAATTTTGTTTCTTTGTTACTGTTGCTTTTATACCATTCATTAATACAACATTTAATCACCCTACATCCCACACAACCACCTACACAAAATTCTAAAATACCTACTCTTAAATTGCAACCTAAAACCCTATTGTAATAGTTTCTAGTATTCATATGACATGTCATATGAATGAGTGGTTGTTTAAGTTTACTTTATGTTAATGTGGTATTACAACCACAATCACATTCCATTGTACTTAAACGATTTTTTGATGTACCAGGTTGATCCCTTTTACCAAAATAAAAACCCAAAACCCTACTAAACACCTACTATTCATCACGTTGCAACCCAAACACAAAAGCTCACTATCAGGACTGGTTCTGATCAGGTTGCTACACTTTCGGATAAGCTATCATTGGTTACTCGTCATCATCTTTTTATGTGGGTTCCCGTCAAACTTGACCTCGACGATTAGAATTATGGATCATGGTAGTTTTTCTTTGAACAACTTTGTTCTAGTTATGAGGTGATCAAGTACATTCATGGTTTGACTGGTGCAACTAAAACAAATGTTTTGACACCACTCACACCGAATGAGCTTAAAGTGTATATGATTGTTCTTTCCTGGATCTTTGCAACTCTCTTAGATGTACTAAAAAAGATTAGTTGTTTCACGTCCCACATATGCTCAAGATGGGTGGACTCTTATTACTCATATTTTGAAGGAAAACAAATGATCTTACACTTCCGCATTGAAGGCGGAATTGAGATATATCAAATTTGGAACCCTCGGCATGGAGGCATACTTTCAAAAAATCGAGTCTCTGGTTACCACACTTAGGAGTCTCGAATCACATGTTAATGACGAAGAATTGGTCCACTATGCTCTTGAAGGCTTATCGAAGAAGTATAATCATGTTTGTGGATATATGTATTATAACAATACCTTTCTCGATCTTAAAATAACACGTTCATTGTTGATTACCAAAGAGGTGCGTTCGAAGTCAAAGGAAAGATTTTGGATTCAAAGGAATTAGCATTTATTGCAGACCTAAGGGCAACAGATAATGAAGGCATTGCATTCGTCTCTACTTCTAATGCAACATATCAAGCGGATGATATTGATGCATATGATTCGGATTGTGATGAATTTCACTCAGCCCAAGTTGCTCTCGTTTCTAATCTTTCTCACTACAGTTCTGATGTCGTCAGTGAGGTAATAATTACAACCAATAATATTCATGATAATCCACATCAAGTTGGGCATGAAAATAACAACCTCAAACATCATTCGGGAAATAGTAACTCAAATGATGTGGCATCCAATCCTACACATTTGAGTGAACCTCAACCAAATGCTACGACGAGTATGAAATCTTATGCTCAACATGATTTGGTAATCGTGCCTAACCATATTATTGATAACATGAATGTGGCTGTCTGACAAACCATAGATATGAATGCCAATCTAACAGATGAGCTTGCGTTGTATAAGGAAAAGGTCAAAACTTTTTAAAATGTCCCTCAAGCAGAGAAAATAGCTTATTCTGAATTTGATCAATTTCGTTTTGAAAGGGTAGAACACTTAAACGAAATAGAATCATTAAGAGCTAATCTTTCCAATGAATTAAAATAAAAAGAGTCGGTTGTAAATGATTTTCAGAAACTTAAAATGGATTTCGAACCTCTCGAGTATAAAAAGTTTGAATCGGAAATTCATGCTACCAAACTTCTTAAATTCAAGGAACAACAGCTTTTAAAACAATATGCTTCCATAGAAAAGGTTCATATTTTAACTAAATCGTTTAAAGAACTAAAACTTAAGCGTCTTCAAAATTTACCACCTAATCCGGGTTATGCAAACCAAGCTCAGCAATATATTCCCAGTCTTTATGATGCAACCCAAATTGGTAAATCGAAAGAGGCTCCCTATGTTCGTGATGATGCGGAGTCGATGTCACTTGCAGAACAAAATCGATAGAAAATGCTTTTAAAATTCCCTACAAAGTTTGATTATGTAAAGCATAATAAAGATCAATTTGATAAAAGACCCGCTTTAGACTACAAAAGGAATTAGCTCAATTATCAGCTTGTGTGCCCTAAATTTTATCAAACGAAAACCTTTCTAGTACATCTCCTACACTTGTAAAAAAGGATTTAACTAAGTTAATTCCACCGGTAAGTAAGGTGTCTAATAGCTTAAATGCGTTGCACCAACACTTTGCCAATTTCGACAAGGTCATTAAGGAACGTATGACGGCTTCGGCCATCACGGAAGGTGAATGGAATTTTGAATACACTAGAGCTGCGTTTTGAGACAAAATAATTCCGTTTGTGGACAATATTAAAGCGTGTTTAAGCAATATTGATCAAGATTTGGTTTTGGAATTAAATGAAGTTAAACGTATTTTCAATGAAATGGATGAAGCGTATGAAAACGGTTTAGTTGAAATGGAAGGACTTTTCCGCCAAAATGATCAACTTTTGAAGCAAGTGATGTCGCATGATATTGTATCCGTCTGTGTGAATAATAGTGTTGATAATGATTCTATTATGCATAATGTTGAATCTATGGATAATGTGGTCGATAGTAATTGTCACAAATTTGATGCAGAATTTTTAAAGCTTAAAGATTCCTATAATTCGCTTTCAAAATGTTTTGATGAGATTAAAAAACATTGTATTTCGTTTGAATGTAAACAACAATTCATTCAAAAGATTTTTGAAACGTCATTTGAAGGTGTAATATAGATGATCCAAATTTTTAAATGAATTTAAGATTGAATTTACAATCAAAACAACGTCAGTCAAGTGACAAGGTTGCTAAATCATTGCCAACAGACATAGAGAAGTCTTAGGAGATTAACCGTGTGAACGTACTTGAGGCCGATGAGAATTTTAAACTTGATCTAGATAATCGAGTTTCCAAGATTTTGTCCAAACTTGATAACTTAAAAAAGAAAAACACACAACTCTTCGATTCAGTAAAGCCCGCATGTGCTAATACCACTGCACAGTCTCAATCATTGATTGGACGGTTGAATCGAAAGACGGTGGAAATATCTGATTTGAGGGAACAAATTTGTGATAAAAATTTGGCTTTGGCTGAGTTAAAGGAAACACTTCGTACCCTAAAAGGTAAGAATGTTGTGGATAACGCAACCACCGTCTCAGCATCGTCCTCTAGTGCAATCAAAAGGAACCTCATAGCTGTAACACCACTTAACAAGGGCCCTAGGACTAAACCATCTCAAACATTGGTCACTAAGGATAAGGCAAAATCAAAACCAGCTTCTAATATTCCTGTGTTGCCTTTTACAAGAGTAAACACCACTACTAAGGCACAAAGATATAATCTTAAACGAAACAGGAAGAATGATAGGATCTTTCCCCCATATAGTAGTCAAGTGAAGAAGAAAGTAGAAGCCCACCTTAGTATTGTTAGTTCTGTTCTGATTAAAAAGAATCATGTAGCTAAACCTAAAGGCTCTGTGGTTGTGCAGCGTTCGAAGCCTATTGTGAAATTATAAAATCTTGGTAATCTATGATCTAACAAGGGGGTTGATGTTTCTAGTGAGAGAAAGTAGAGAGATAAAGATGAGAGAAAATGTGTGTAATATATCAAAATAATAAAACAATCAAAACCTATTTCCATGAAGGAAAGGGGTTTATATACCCAAGTCCATTAGTGGACTTGGGCCTCCGGCTCATGAACATGCTCATGGGCCAGGCTAACATAAAATGTAACTAAACTATACTACGAGCCCTTAACTATATTGTTGGAGTGACTGAGACTTTCTAAATACAAAAAACATATTTCCAACAATCTCCCCTAAAGGGAGGTCACTCCAAATTCCAAAGTCCTAATCTAGCATGTTAGATCTTCATTCTCGTGCTCGTAGTCCACTTTCTCTTTTCCTCATTTTCTTTTCTTCATTCTTGTGAATATGTGTTGATTACCATTAGGCTTTGGCTATAACATGTTCTTTTGACCTTTCACCTGCAGTCTTTGCCTTCTTGTGATGTTCACCTCTTCGTGACTTCATGTCCCGCATACCTATACTTTGTTAAATTCTTGAAAGTTTCAGAGTTGATACAGCGGAAGACTTTTAGGTCAAACTTTCTTGAATTTTGCTGAAAACTTTGATGCAGAAGGTATAAGTATGTGAGGACGACTTCAACTGGTACACCGCAACGCCACCGTCTTCAAATGCAGCAACATAATAAGACACGAATAAAATGGCTTTGACATTTTTATTCTGATTCGGTAGCATTTTACCTCCGGTCGGTGAAGACCGTTAGACGATAAATAAATATCGTACTTGTGACAGGTAGCTCTAATTAAAGATCTCATTGACAAGACTTCGCGGGTAAACCCGTTCTCTTTATCCGACCGTCCAAAGCTGACTACAAACATAAAGAGTGAATCATTTGGATAAATTTATCCTTATGATTGAAGCCGCCAAATCATAAACCTGGACAAGTGAATTTCAATTCAGATTTTCACCATTGTTTCTTTCCAGTTGTCACGAGCTTGATTCTAATAGAATCTTGCTTGTAACCTACCGCAATGCTGTTTGATGTTGACACTGGAAGGATTTCCACTCATCACTGTGAACACTAAAGAGTGCCACTTCGAGTGTTCTGGCAAGATCACTTGGATTTTGCGTAGAGGCCCTGGAACAACTTTGAATTCAATTAAGAGTCAAACCATCGTTTCTTTCCAGTTATCACAAGATTAGTTCTTAAAGAACCGCACGTGTCACCTACCATGAGCTTGTTTGATGTTGGCTCAAACAGGATTTCCATCTTCATTGTAATACTTTCGTATCACTCAGATGTTCTGGCAATATTACAAGAATCTTGCGTAGGACTCATAAAAAACTTTATTGTTTTTAAAATTGTGTCATAATGAGACTTTTGATGATCTCGTGGCTCTGGACTCAATAGTGCATTTTGATTTGGTGAGCGGAGGCTGGAGAGGATTGCCACCTTTTCAATATCAATTTTATTCGGAGTGAATAAACCAATAGATAACGTGTTGGACTCCATGACATTAAAATAAATATCTTTTAAAGATATATCTGAGTTGGGTGGGAGGGATTGTGCATCGCATCACTGGGTCCATGATACTTTATCGTCTTCAAGATGAGATGACCCGGTTTCTGCCTAAGTTGTAAGGAGGGCTTCTTTCTTTACACCCTTTATCTTTACATTTCTTTTTCATTCTTCAACCCCTTCAATTCTTACCAATACATCATCGCTAGCACCTTGTTGTGATTGTTCCAGTTCTAGCATCAGTACTTGGTCGACATTCAGCTACGTTCATAATCCATTCCCCATCTTTCCTAAGGAATACTATTTTCTAACTACGGAATTGTCCTTGGGAAGATTCCTCCGGTTCTGGAAGAATCATTGGAATAGTACCTAATCCTACCACCCTTTTGTCACCACAACCGTCGTGAGTTAAGTGTGTTTTGGGTAAGTATTTGTCTCCATGAAAATTCCTTAAAATCACTGAGGTACTTGTGATATAAATATCAAGAGTTTTTGTACCTTCAGCGATTTTGACCACAAAATGCTCCCCCTTAACATATGCATAGCACATATCAAGTTAGATTTTCCATTAAGCCTTTTTCATTTTTAGCCACGTATATTTACAAGTCTCCTTAATCCCATTTTCTCCCCTTATCCAAAATGTTAACCATTAATATTTTGGATATTAATGGATTAACCGGTCTTTGGGTAACAAAATGAAATCGGTTGTTGGCCATAGAACATATTAATGCTCCCCTTCAAATTAATGAGGGTTAGTTGTAGTGCTTGAGTACGATATATTTTGTGAGATTTAGAATCTCGTGAGAAATTCTTAAAAAATATCATACTTTCACATTACAACAAGCCACAAAAGCCTAAAGCACACATGATATATACATATTCACAAATGAGTGTATGGAGTTGACCTGATATAGTACAATCACCACGTTTAAAAGGATCATTCGATAAGCCCATGGTGAGCTCCATACGGTCTGCCACCCACGAATCGTTCTAGACTATGGATCAACCGTCGTTCCCATAATTTCTCCTCAATCTTCTGAATGGTATATTTGGCACTCTTGATGAACCTACCTGTCCAGTCATACTTCACTTCTGGAAGGCCTTGTTTGGAATTGAGCATCAACAGCTTGTCACGAACATGCTGGAGAGTTCCATCGCTGAATTTGTGCAGTTCTGATAGTCTCATGTATTGCTTGACCTCTCCTTCATTCAAGTATAATATTCCCATTCCCGGTTCAAGTGTACCCTGGTATGGTTTCTTCTGCCTGTGATAATGACTCAAAGGTGTTGTGTGAGGACATTGTAGATTTAGCCTAGATTGATAACTTTCCACACTAAGTTGTAAATCTTCAACCCGATACTTGATCACAAGTTTTTGAGTGTATTGGCGAATGTTGGAGCTTAAGGCAATGACGATTTCATGTGTTAAGTGAGGGACCTTGTCTTGAGCCAGGATAAGTAGAAAATATTCTATATCTTCAAGACGTAGAAATTAGAGATCTCCTTCACTTACAGTGTAAATCTTACCGTCGTCTCGTTTGAATCTGAATTCTTTCAAGTATGAATACCCGAAAATCTGATCGATAGTAGCTCCTTGTGTTAGCCTCAAAATATTGAGCCAAACAAGAATGCTCGGTCATATGTTTATTATGTATCGTATTTTAGAACGTTGTAATAGGTAGTATATTAGTCGTGTTATTACGGGCTTAACTTTAAGCTAAGGTTCATTCATAAGTAACCAAAGCCCAAAAGGAAAGCCCGACCCATGATCATATAGCCCATTAAGCTACATGTAAGCAAAGGCTATATAAACCCTTCCTAGCATGTTAGGAAGGGTGTTGGTCATTTCATTTTTTCTCCTAATATAATATTTCACAAGTTTCTCCAACCATTTCTCTTTACTTTCTCTCACTACTTTCTCTCTCTAAAATTCATCTCATATCTACCTTTCTTTCATAAATTCGTGTGCTATATTATCTGAATATAAGAGACAACAATTGGTATCAGAGCAACGACTCAAAAGTCCCTTGAAACCGTCAGAATCCCAGATCGCAAAGAACGATCGGAATGTCCAGATCGGAATAAGGTATCGTAATCTAGTGATCGCAAAGTAGAACCAGTTGGTTATTGCGATCAAACCCCTCTCAATTGTACTTTCTGATGGTGATACAAGCTAGAATTTTTGAAAGATGAAAAACAAGAAAATTTTCAACTTTTGATCCAAAAAACTTGTGTTTAAGCCAAAAACCAAGATACCCAAGTCACAATGACACGAATAAAGAAGTTATACGAATCGAAAAACACTAAAAAACAAGAAAAATCTTGAATTCGTGGTAGAAAGAAGGATTAAATCAAATAAATCAAATGAAAACGCAACAACCAATCACAAAACTACCCTATGGCGATTGATACCAATTGTTGTCCCTTATATTTAGATAATATAGCACACGAATTTATGAAAGAAAGGTAGATATGAGATGAATTTTAGAGAGAGAAAGTAGTGAGAGAAAGTAGAGAGAAATGGTTGGAGAAACTTGTGAAATATTAGATTAGAGAGAAAATGAAATGACCAACACCCTTCCTAACATGCTAGGAAGGGTTTATATAGCCTTTGCTTACATGTAGCTTAATGGGCTATATGATCATGGGCCGGGCTTTCCTTTTGGGCTTTGGTTACTTATGAATGAACCTTAGCTTAAAGTTAAGCCCGTAATAACACGACTAATATACTACCTATTACAACGTTCTAAAATACGATACATAATAAACATATGACCGAGCATTCTTGTTTGGCTCAATATTTTGAGGCTAACACCTTGTATGCTTGTAATTCGATAGTTTGAAATTATGAGGTTACCTGGTTTCTCTCGATTAAAGAAGTTGTAAGCCATCCTCTTCTTGCCATACCAATGAGAAATTCCTAGTTCCACATATGGATCGTATTCTTTAACAAGTACTTTACTCCATAGCTTAGGAACCTTATCTTCAATCCAAGGAACATTCTCTAAGTTTACTGCTTTACCCATGGTTAACGATGTAGCGTACTTGTTCGCGCCTTTTTCTAAGTAATCAAGAGAATGGTTGACAAAGTAATCCATTGGGAGGTGCTTGGCAGCAACAATGACAGAAGCTGTTTGATGTGATCGTGATAGTATAGTGATAATTAGATACGTTATAGAGTAAATTAGAAAATTACCTTTAGGAAAAAGTAATAGTCTAAAATTACCAAAGACGAATTCAATTAAACACGTGGATGAACCAAGTTCGTTGTACACGAAGATCGAGTGAATTTGAGACGTTTTGTTTTGATTTGGACAATTGATTCGAATTGGTTGTCGGTTTTTAAAACTAGAATTAAATCTACCAATTTTAAACTATTAAATCTTATCCTAAAGTGCATGAATCGTAAACCCCGAATTATTATATCTAAACACAATTACTTAAAATAAAGACTATTAAAATTTAAACTATTTAAAAATTCATCTATTTAAAAATCTATAAAAATTAATCTATTAAAATAACTTTAACACTATTTTATAAATCTAATTAAACTCTTCAAACTAATTAAATTTATTAAAACTTACTAATATCAAATCTATTTTTTTTAAAAACTAATTTTATTTAAATCTAAAATAGTAAAAATCTAATTATTTGAAAACTAATTAAACTAATAAAATAATTTTATTTTTATCTTTATTTTTATTTTAAAACTATTTAATATTTTTTTAAAAATTCAAAATTTACTTTAATGAAAATACTAATTAATTTATATCTAAACGAACATTTAGTTAAATTGCAACTAAAATTAAATCTGCCAAAAAACAACTTTACTATATTAAATAAATGACTGAAAGATAAACCAAAAGAGCATTGAGCTCAGATGGATAACACGCATTGCACTTACCCTTGAGGTCAAGGGTTCGAGTCCCACAAGGGACTCATTTTTAGTTATTTGACTTTTTGAACAGAAACGAATTTCAGTCACAGGAGGTGACTTTTTGTTACAAGTTATATGGAAGAAACTGATAAGGATATCAGTTTTGAAGTTAACAAATTAATAGAATCTGTTAAAGTTGAAATACAGCAATAATAAACAGATATCAACACTCAAAAGTTAAACTCGAATTCAACACAGTTCTACTTAATCATCTAAACAATTATCAGCAAAGTTCAGCAAAGCGAGAACTATATCAGCAAATCATAACTGTAGTCTTAAACGAATCAGTAAACAACATAAAAAACGCAGACCTAGTTATCAGTGAACAGCCCAAATGCAAATTAAACAGACTGAATATTAAGCAGGTAAGCTAGCAATTCAAACTTATCAGCAAACTTTCAAAATCACATAAAAATCCATATAATTCATCCAACAGTTAACAGATTCAACTTCAATCTTGCCTAAATACACCAGACTAAATTAAAACATGGACTTAGCTTACTAAAACACAAACACGAGATTCAACATAAATCGATATCCATATCATAACCAGGAACAGATTAAACACAAATCAGTAAAATAAATGACCTCACCAATCATAAATTGATTCATTCTAAAACTTTATAAAGCTGAAAACATAAACAGAAACTTAAACAGATACTCAATCTTTCTATCATACACATATAAAACTAATCAGATTAAATCAAATCGCATCTACCAACTATTCAAAACAGATTCATAACAATATATTAAGCTACTTACTACTAAAACAGATTTAAAATACTTAAAAAAATAGACAGAAAATTAAAAAGAAGTAGAACCTTTTGACGAAATCCGTTTAGACGTAGCGCAACGCTGAGCTGGCTATTTAAACCGAATCAACGCACCTTACACCATTGGACGAAACCACCATCACCATCACTTGTATTCTCGAACCAACTTTTTACAAACTTTCAGTGGGAAAGTTTGTTATCCATAACTTACTTAATTATTCAATATAAGCTATTAAACAAGCTTAATCAAATAACTTTTATTATAACATTTAATAGATTTTTAAAGAAATATAAGTAAATAGATTTCAACAGTAAGTAACTCGAAACATATTTAAACCAAAGTTAACTTTTATTAATCACGAAATCAGTACAATACTATGAAAAAGAAATACAAATTTTCCTAAATCTATTTAAACATTATAACATTAATTAAAGAAAATGGAATGATGAATTACAGAAAAATAGAGGGTTTTTATAGCCATCCCAAAGGCTGTTGAGGGGAGCATATTCGAATCTTCAATAGCATATTCCATCTTCAATTTTGGCCCTTAGATCAGCATCTTGATCTTCTCTCTCTTTCTTGTTATCATCCAAGGGTTGAGATGAATCCAAAGTCACACGGTTTGCCAACGTGGCAATCCGTTGTGTTTCTTGTGCTACCTTGAGACTGATTTGGCACTCTTCTATTGGAGGAATAGGAGTGGTGAGGTGTTTCATCCAGTAGACGGTTGCCACGTAGCTATGCCTCTCTACTCTTCTCTTCCTTAAACTTGGGGGATTTAATTCCCCCATGCTTGAATCATACGTGTGCCAAAAAGCCCCTTATTAATTTGACTTTTGAGTAATTAGGGTTGGGTGAACAGTGGCTAGGGTAGAAAAATGTTACTGGTTATTTTTTTGAGGAAGAAGAGAGGATACATAGAGAGTACCGACATTATTTATTTATTGTATGTGAGAGAATGAGGTGTAAAACGTGTGAGTGGATAATAAATAGGTAAACGTGTGTGTGTGTGAAGTTAATATATTTGACTGAATAAATCTTCACAATTCGTTTGTCAACTAAACCCTAGGCCCATAGCTTAAATTCGTTCCATGTAAATACTTGGGCCTTGGTTTGGGCTAGTAAACATATTTATCTCAAATTTGGACAGTTTGGGCTTTGAAATGGACTTGAATGATTTTTTTCTCCATCTGTTTTCAAAAACATATGGGCCAAGTGTTGGGCTTTTCAAATGAACTTTACACCCATAAATGGGCCTTCAAGCCCATTAAGCTAATGTGGGTCCCACTTGACTATTTTTATTAAATCCACTAAAAACGGACTTGTCCTTTGGCTTCTCGATCTTTTCTTCAAACTTGTGTCGGTTTTGCCGGTTTTCACGAACTTTGGTACCTACACACATAAAACAACAAAACAACACATATACAAGGCATTTTCATATGTTTTATGCATTTATTCATTGTTATTTGATATAATTGATATGAGTAAAATAGCTCATATCAAACCCCCCCTTGCTAAGCAGTTGCCGTGTCCTCACGCAATGATAGAATAAAACTCTAACTACACCATTATTCAACTTTTGACATTTTATTTTGCAAAGACATAATGTATTGCTTTCATTATTTGAAAAATAACTTTAAGGATCATAAAACTCAAATAGATTCATCGTCCCCGACTTTTCACTTTTCCATACCAAGTGCAAAAACAAGATCATTGTCAATCATAAGCCCCAAAATTAAAACAACTCATACAAGTAATTTGTGTTAAACTCAATCTCCTATTATTCCTAATTGTATCTCTAGATTTTATTTGTCATTCACCCAAAGGCTCATTTGACTTTATTTTTGATATTTATTAGTCCAAAAATGAAGGCAAGAACGGTGTAAACTCAACACTCAAAACCTAACCTCGACTTCAAAAACCGTTGTCACTAAAGAAAGCCCACATCAAGGATAAGTTAACACGATTTGAGGGATAAATCTCGGACCCAAAATTTGGCTAATATGGCTACTTAGAAGCAACAATAAAACCTCCAAAGTCAATTATGATCTTATTAATGGAGTTAGCAACAACTACATCATAACACCTTTTGGCTCTTTAAGATGCAATTGTGCTCCTTATTTAAAATCCACACCCGAAGGCTCCTTGGACAAAAATAAGGGAATTGACATCACCATCCCACCTTACGGCTCATGATGATGAAGCAATTTTTATTCAACACGTCCCCTCGCCATACACCCTAAGGCTCTAATGACAAGGTTAGTGCTACATGACTCCCACCCGAAGGCTCCTAGAGAACATGTTTTTATTTATTCTTCTTTATTAATATGATATTTATAGTAAGCCAAATTTCCGCAATCCCATGATCAAAAGTCCATGACGCTGACACCCTTAATGTGTTCTCACTTTAATTACAAGGGAAGAAAAAGAAGGAGTTACGAGTTAAGATATCAAGCCTAAACCGCTAAAAACTTCATTTATTAAGCAATTATTATTCAAGTGTGGAAAGTAAATACGAGGAGATTAAATCAAACACAAAAATACTTGCACAAAGAAGAATTTAACCTTAGAAACTTATGATTGAACTCTATCATCTCTTGTTCTCCATATTGTAAAATTTCAAAAATGTGAAATCAATGGATACTTAGCCTATTAAATCAAAGTTTTGGGTTTTCAAGTCATCTATAGGATCTTGCATCTTCTTATACTTTTTCAAGTTTTAGAATTTGCGTTTTAAAGTTCCTTTGATAAACGACTTTCTAGGATAAATTATAGGAGCTTGCGAAAAGTTCTTGTTCTTAACTCGTATGAGTTAAGACTTTCGCGTTTTAAAGATCCCTATATAAAAGCCTAGCAAAACTTAATTCAAATACGTTAAGGAAAAGCTAAGGTTAAAAACCGAGTCGAGTCAAAAACAATTTTTATTTTCACCAACGGAAAGCCTACATTTGTGTCAAAAGCACTTATTTTCTTTATTAAAACTTAAAAATAACACTAAAAATTTAAAATTTTATTGAAAAATGAGAAAAACAATTACGTTTAGACACGACAAAAGTAATTGCAAGCGATTATATCGTTTGACTCCCCCATGCTAAAACCAAACATTGTCCTCAATGTTTCTTAGCTCAAGAGTAACACCCCCTTGCTAAAACAAGAAGAGTCTAATGCAAAATCCTAGCATGGAAAGAGCACGCAAATCTATAAGCCGTTTATTAATTATGTCTCAAGATAAAACGTTAGTCGATAAAAATCAAAGGATAAAGAGTGTGCCCCTTTTTGGAATTCAAAGAATGGAAGATCAAGTGGACCGGAAAAAACCAAACACGAGAGTCTTCAATGATTAGGGTCATACCTAAGATTCACAACACAACAAAACACGAGCACGAGCTTGAAAGATCAAGCCTTATTAATGTTAGAAAATAGATAGAAGATAGAATGTATGGGACTCCCCCACAAGGCACCTCGTTTTTGTTCACCGAGTCATGAGCTCGACTCGATCCCCGCATTCATTGGTCCTTAGGGAAAGTTTGAAGATCCGGGACAACCTCCGTAGGTATGTCCCCTCCAAAGTAATGTTTCACACGATGCCATTCACCTTAAAGTTAGGCCCGTCTTTTTGAGCTAGCTCAACGGTGCCATAAGGGAAAACTTGTGCAATGGTGAATGGTCCGGACCAACAGGATTTAAGCTTGCCCGAGAAAATCTTAAGTCTAGAGTTGAATAAGAGGACTCTATCACCAACATTGAAAATGCGGTTTTTGATCTTAGAGTCATGAATCCTCTTAGTCTTCTCTTTATAGATCAAAGAATTTTCATAAGCTCGATCCCTTAATTCACTTAGTTCATTCAATTGAACCTTGCGATGATCACCCGCGGTCCTCAAATCAAAGTTACAATGCTTAAGAGCCCAATACGCCTTATGTTCGAGTTCAATTGGCAAGTGGCATGCTTTTCCGTAGACCAACCTAAATGGTGTACAACCAATTGGCGTCTTGTAAGCCGTACGGAAAGCCCACAATGCATCGTCCAATTTATCCGACCATGAAGTGCGATTTTCTCCAGTAGAACGCTCCAAAATCCTTTTAAGAGCTCGGTTTGAAACCTCCACTTGACCACTCGTTTGAGGGTGATAAGCCGTAGAAAGTCGATGAGTGACACCATATTTCTTTAGAACTTTTTCAAATTGTTCATTACAAAAATGCGTCCCACGATCACTTATAATAGCCCGCTGAGTTCCAAACCTAGCAAATAGTTGTTTCAAAAAGTTCACCACAACTCGAGCATCATTAGTAGGCAAAGCTTTAGCTTCAACCCATTTAGACAAATAGTCCACGGCCACGAGAATGTATTTATTTCCTTTCGAAGATGGAAACGGCCCGATAAAATCGATCCCCCACATGTCAAAGATTTCACAAACTTGGATAATGTTTTGAGGCATTTCATCCCTTTGTGAGTTCTTTCCTTGACGTTGACAAGCATCACAAGTCTTGATCAAGTCTTGGGCATCACGATATATGGAAGGCCAAAAGAAGCCGGCATCAAAGACTTTCTTCCCGGTGGCGTTGGCACCATGATGTACCCCGGTGAGTCCCTCATGACAAGTTTTAAGGATATCTTGAGCTTCTTTGCGAAACATGCACCTACAAATCACTTGATCCGCGCACACACCAAACAAATAGGGGTCGTCCCAAAAGTAATAGGATACATCCTTAAAAAACTTTCGATTTTGTTGGGACGACATACCCTTGATCACAAACTTCCCCACATGGTAATTTGCGATGTCCGCAAACCATGGGGTACTATCATCACCACGAAAAGCAATCATACCAAGCGTCTCGAGAGGAAATGTTTCATTGATTTCCTTGTTCTCTCGATCGCTTTGGTGAGGATTCTCAAGTCGAGATAAATGATCGGCCGCGAGATTCTCGGCTCCTTTTTTGTCTAGAATTTTGACATTAAATTCTTGAAGGAGGAGAATCCACCGGAGCAACCTCGGCTTAGCATCTTGTTTATGAAGAAGATATTTGATAGCCGAGTGGTCCGTATACACTATGGTTTGAGACAAGACGAGATATGATCTAAACTTTTCAAAAGCATACACAATGGCAAGTAACTCCTTTTCCGTTGTTGTAAAACCCAGTATAGTCGTATCTTTAATTCGGGGACGAATTATTGTTTTTAGAGGGGAAGAATTGTAAAACCCGCATTTAAAAATCAGAATATTTAAATACGCAGTTTTATTTTAATAAACTATATAAGTATTAATTATTAGACAGAGATATAAACGCAGAAACTATATACGCAATCCCAGTTTATTTAAATACTATAAATATTACAGTTTATTCAGATAATAAGTATTTAGTCTCAGAAAATATTACAGATGAGTTATTTATATTACGGAAATAATTAAACGTTAATATTAAATACGCGTAGTCTCAGTTATTTAAATATTACAAATGAATAATTATTCAGAAAATATTTATTAAGTTTCAGAATATAGTACGTATGTATTATTACACGAAAAATAATTATCGCGATTCAGAAACAAAAACACGAGAAATAAAAACAAGTATTCACGACATTAAATTGTATAAAAAAAATTAATTAAAAGCAAACAAAGTAAAAAGAGGGTTTGGGCCGGTTTGTGTAAAGAGAGAAAAAAAAAATAAAAGAATTTGGGCCTAAGCCCATTTTGTACAAAGACTAAACTCGGGACTCACCCCCCCTTTTCAATACCGCGAACAAAAAAAAAGAAGAGACAGTTAGGGTTTTACCTCCTGCCGACACATAAGACAAAAAAAAGAAAGAAAAAATGGCCGCCGGTAGAAAAGAAGTCTTGATCCTAGCTTTGATTCGTGTGAGTGTTTCCTTCTGGCATCATCGAACCTAAGGTAATCACCCTTCTCCTTCTTTTTCTAAAATCGTGAAAGTGGGATTTATAACAAGAAAACAGGGGTGTCGGGTTGTGTTGGTTTCAGGAAAACCGAGAGTCAAGGACTCTCGGTGTGTTGCTGTCGACCCAGCCGAGACCACAACAAGGTCTCGGTGGTGGTTCTTTTGCCTAGCCGTGAACCATCAACCCCAAACAGGGGAGTAAACGCACAACAGGGTGTTTGGTTCGCGATTAGAGGGTGCCGGGTGGTTGGTCAGTGGTGTTTTGGTGTACTGCCGAGACTTGAATGTCTCGGTTGTGCCTTGTTTGATCTCTCGGCAGCCAACAGAAAAAAAAAGAGAAAAACAGGGGGCGTTTGGGATTAACAAGTAATAAGGGTGTGTTTGGGTCTATCAGAAAGCATTAGCAGTGGGAATAAAATTATAACTAACAGTGGAAACAGAATATAACTAACAGTGGAAACAGAATATAACTAGCAGTGGGAACTGAGTATAACTAGCAGGGGAAACCGTGTATAACTAGCAGTGGGAATCTATTTTAGTTCGGGTTAAAGCACTTTATAAATAAGTTTTTAGATTATAAAAATAAAGTTAAACATGTTAGTTATTTTAATTATTTAATTAGTAAAATTTAATTGATTTTAACATTTTTCCTTCATCTAATTAAAAGCCAGATTTAACTACGATTTAATTAATAATTATTTTAGAAAAAAAAAAGAAAAACTAAATTTGGAAACTTTCTACTTTTAGTAGGTTGCTATTTATAGTAATAGTATTGTGTTAGAGTACATGTTTTACAATAATCAGGAATACAGAGGATACGTTAATCAGGAGTAATATTATGAGAATGGTCTGAAATCATCAGTTTATCCATAAATAGTAATACAAGAATAAATTAAATTAAATTTAGAACATATAAGAATCAGTAACAGCAAACAGAAATCAGACGACTTATTTCCGTCCATTATTTATGTAGTATCAGTGAAGTCAGAGTCGATCCTTCCGCTTTCATTCTGATTTCATTTCTGGACACGAGGTACGGATTTTTCCGTCCTTTCAGTAAGGACTTCCTTTCTATGCATGATTAGGATTCCCCATCTTCAGCCAAATGTTTTCCCAGCTTATGTTTAAACTTATCAGTAATCGTGTTAAGAATTAAATAAATTGCCTGAGCATTATATACAAGCATGATTAGTTTATGTACTAGTTACGGAGGTACCGTAACCACGGCACTAGAGGCACCGGTGTCGTGACTCACATGCAGGAGAGTGATATCCTGCATCGTCCCACTCAGCTCAGCTTGGCCATTTTATCAGTATTATTAGTGGGGCGTATGGATGCATCCTAGGCTACAGTTTACAGTTTAGCAGGTGAATGTGGTGTGTGCTCTACATCCTTCACATTGGAGCTGATCCCTCCACCCAGCACAGTTATTTAGAGGTCACCCCTCTACAGCATGACGAGGTCACCCCTCTATGTATTCATGCAGCAGTTGTTACAACACATGACCTATATAAGCTCTTGGCAATTAAAATACAGTAAATGCATGTTTTCAGATTTATCAGATAACAGTTCAGCTTTATTATTTACAAATCAGACTTTACAGATTATTTACAGATTTCCGCTTCAACCTTATTTATCAGTCTTACAGCTTCAGTATTTATCATCTACTTCATTTCAGCAATTTCCTTATCATGTTTCATATCCGTTCACTGAGCGTTATGCTCAGCCGTAGTTCCTTTCATGTTCTAATGGCAGGTACACCAGGACGCTTTTAGGATTCTAAGAGCATGTGCATTTGGATGGAAGCTATCCAGACTTCTTACTTTATGCATTTCTTACATTATTCTTCTTATTTGGACATTGTTTAGTCCTTTCATTCAGTATTTTATTTTTCATGTTTTGGGCTTATGTTTGGATTGCCGATGTTTGATTCCGGTATTTCCTTTATGGTCAGTTAATGTTTTAGGACATTTACCTTATGCTTTGATGACACGCCATAAATACACGTAACGGTCCACTTATCCAAGTGGGGTGTTACAGTTGTAGTGTACTTTGTTTGAGCATCCGTCATAGTCTTACTTGCATAGTGTATAGGCAAGAAATGTTTTGATTTACGTTGCCCCAAAACCGCACCTACCGCATAATCACTAGCATCACACATAATTTCAAAAGGTAGGTCCCAATCCGGGGCAACTAAGATTGGAGATTCGGTTAATTTTCTTTTAAGCATCTCAAAGGCTTGAATACACTCATCCGAAAAGATGAAAGGAGTCTCTTTTTCCAAAAGATGGGTCATAGGCCGAGCTATCTTAGAGAAGTCTTGTATAAAACGTCGATAGAAGCCGACATGGCCGAGAAAACTCCTTACTCCCTTAACGGTGGTGGGTGGAGGCAATTTGGCAATCACGTCGATTTTAGCCCCATCAACCTCAATACCGGCCTTAGAGATCTTATGTCCTAACACAATTCCCTCTTTGCACATGAAGTGACATTTTTCATAATTAAGCACAAGATTCGTTTCCTCACAACGTTGCAACATTCTTTCAAGGTTAGAGAGACATGAAGTGAAAGATTCCCCAAAAACCGAAAAGTCATCCATGAAGACTTCCATGGTTTTCTCGATCATATCATGGAAAATGGCCATCATACACCTTTGGAACGTCCCCGGAGCATTGCATAGTCCAAAAGGCATGCGACGATAAGCAAATGTTCCATAAGGACAAGTGAATGTGGTCTTTTCTTGATCACGAGGGTCAATGGGGATTTGGAAATAGCCGGAAAATCCATCCAAAAAGCAATAGAATTCATTCCCCGCTAGTCTCTCTAACATTTGATCCATAAAAGGTAATGGAAAATGATCCTTCCTAGTGGCATCATTAAGCTTCCTATAGTCAATAAAAACACGCCAACCAGTCACAAGTCTAGTAGGAATCAATTCATTATCCTCATTAGTAACAACCGTCATTCCTCCTTTCTTTGGAACACAATGCACGGGGCTAACCCATGGACTACCCGAGACAGGGTAGATCATTCCGGCGTCTAGAAGTTTAGTGACTTCCTTTTTGATCACCTCATGAATCTTTGGATTGAACCTTCTTTAATTTTGGATAGCGGGTTTATAATCATCCTCCATTAGAATTTTATGAGTACAAAATTTTGGATCTATACCCTTAATGTCGGAAATTTTCCATGCAATGGCCCGTTTATGTTTCTTAAGCACTTTGATAAGTTCATCCTTTTCATTTTCCTTTAACCCCTTAGCAATAATCATCGATACCTTATCCATTCCCTCAAGAAAAGCATACTCCAAATGAGTGGGGTAATTCCTTAAGTTCTAATTCGGGTGCTTCCTCAATAGATGTTTTCACTTTAGTCTCATCTTCACTCATAACTTTTAATTCCATAGGTGGTGATTCAAAAGGATCCATATTCAATAATTTTTCAATCAACGCAATATCTCCCTCTGGATTAAAATTCTAACAATCAAACTCACTAGGATCAAATGGTGTGCTAAGGTAATCATCAATTTCCTTTTTGATTTTTGAATAACCATTATTCTCAAGCTCTTCAAGAACGAAGTCACCTCCCTCAAATGGAGTGAGTGGAGGTTAAGCCCAAGAGATAAAAGGATTTGACGAAGTGGGATTGCCAATTTTAGAAGAAGCCGAGAATCCAAGTACTTCTTGAGCATATTCTTCACAAGTAACATCAATCACATCGATTTGATTAATTGATTCCTCGTAATACTTGGAAGAATATTTAGAGATATGACCAATATCAAACGTGATATTTTCATTATCAACTCTTAAAGTCAATTTCCCCGCTTTCATGTCAACTAAAGCACTAGCCGTCATAAAAAACAGTCTTCCCAAAATAAGTGGTACACGAGAATCTTCGGGATAATCGCAAACTACAAAGTCTGTTGGAAAGACGAGTTTCCCTACCTTGACAAACACGTCCTCGGCTATACCTTTTGGTAAGGCGATCGATCGATCCGCTAGCTCGAGAGTCATCTTAGTAGGTGTAAGCTCGGGAAGTGATAACCTTTTCCATACGGAAAGAGGCATCAAATTAATGCTAGCACCAAGATCGGCTAAAGCTATGCATTCTTCTATATTAGGGAAATCACATGGTATCACAAACTTGCCTGGGTCTCCAAGCTTTTTGGGAAGCTTTTGTGTAAGAACCGCGGAACAATTAGCATCTAAAGTTGTAGACACTTCAACCAATTTCCCTTTATCATTCATCAATCTCTTAATAGTCAAAGCAAACTTAGGCATGTAAAGCAATGCATCCGCGAAACTAACATTAATATAAATATTCTTAAACATCTCTAAAAAAGTAGTCATTTGAGCATTGGACTTTTCGCGGAGCTTCTCTTGGTTAAGTCTCGAAGGGTAGGGTAGTGTGGGTTTAGTCTTCGGAAGCTCGGGTTCCAAAATAGGCAATTGGTCTACCTTTGGTGGAATAGGAATTTCCTTTTCTTTAACCACCTCGGGTTCTTGCTCCACTTCCCTCACCAGAGAGGTACTCACATGTGGAAGCAAAGGTCCGTCTAAAGCTTTCCCACTACGTGTGGTTATAGCTTTCATCTCACCCTTCGGGTTTAGAATGGTATTGATAGGTAAGCCACCCGAAGACGAGGAAGGTTGACTCATAAAAGATTCAAACATCGAAAGCAATTTGTTTTGACTTTGCTCCATACTTTGTTGCATACGATTTTGGTTTTGCTCTAGCCTTTGTTGATTAAGCTCAATCTTATTGTTTTTCCCTTTAATCGTATTTTGAAAATCGAGTTTCAAAGTATTAATTTGCCCTTGAATGTTGTTTTGAAAAGATTTCATATTTGCCTCATTTGACTTGATATAGCTTGACAACTCATTTTGATTATTGTGAAAACCTTGATTGTTTTGATTAGCATTGAACCCATTTCCTTGATTGAAATTCCCTTGGTTACCATGGTTAAAATTATTCCCATTGTTTCCATTGTTGTACCTATTTTGAACCGGTGGAAAACCCGGTGGAGCAACATGATTTTGACGAGGAACTTGACCGTTGGAGCCATAAGTTCCCGTCGCGGCAAAAGCACTAGCTTGATCAAACCCCGTGGTTAAACAAGCATGATTAGGATGTGCTCCACCACATGATACACAAACATTCTCAGCCATATTAATCGATCCATGAGGATTCTTCCTAAGCTCATTCAAAATCGTGTCAATCTTAGAGTCCAATCTAGCAATCACGGGATTAGATGAATTCACATTGGAAACACCCGGTGTGTTTCGTGAATATTGTGCTCTAGATTTATTCTCAATTATACCCCACACGTCTCTCGGAGTTTTCTTAAAAGATTACCACCCGCGGCGACATTTAAAGAATCTTGTTCAATCATATTAAGCCCATTATAAAAAGTATTTATTTGATGCAATTCCGAGAAACCGTGGTGTGGAAATTGTCTCAACAAATCTTTAAATCTTTCCCAAGCAACCCCAAACGATTCATGCACTTTTTGTTCAAATCTAGTGATCTCGTTTTTAAAGTGTGTTGTCTTAGATGGTGGAAAGAAATAATTCATGAACTTAGACACTAAATCATCCCATGTTAAGATCGAACCCGGTGGTTCTTTCTCATACCAAATCTTAGCATTACCCTCGAGCGAGTACGGAAAAAGCATAAGCTTAATCGCGTCATTCGGCACATCTCTAAACTTGAGAGTCGAGGTAATTCGAAGAAAATTCCGAATGTGAGAATGTGGGTTATCAGTCTCATTGCCTCGAAATTGGTCGGCATGAATGAGCGATAAAAGACCCGTCTTAATCTCATAATGATCCGCCAAAATAGCCGGCACAACGATTGCTTCCCCATACCCTTCGGTGGGTGCACGGAGCAATTCCTCCATTGTTCGGTTATCGGCCATCTCTACAACAATAGGTGGAAGCTCGGGTTCCACTATTCGTTGTTGACGATTTCTATTTCTACGAGGAATATTTTCAAGCCTATTAAAATCAATCACAAGTCTAGAAGAACGTAATTGCATACACTACAAAGACGGGAATTTAGAGGATTGAAGAAAAGAAATTAGACAAGAAGAAGATTATTTTTGGTATTTTATTTGGTATTGCTCAATCAAAAATGATCGATAAAAACAAGGAATAAGGATAACTACTATGGAAGTAAATTACCCTCGGTTGACTTTGAAACGATAGGTGAAAACCTAAACGTCTCGAGGTTCAATAAGTAAACTACAAAAATAAGATTTATTACTACTTGAGTCGGCAAACCAATAATAGGCCATCCCTCTCAATATACGCACAAGCAAGCGGGGAAACGAGGTGGCACAAAGCACTTAAAAACCTTTTTCCTTAGACGGCTTTTTATAGCACGTCGCCTTATACCCACCTTATAGTTTGTATAAATCGAGTTCAAACTTCTTATTAATATTTATCTATTTTTCCTTTTATTTTTGTTTTGGATTCGACTACAATAGCTAGGTGATGAAATCCCAACTAAGGCCTTATTTGAAAAGTATGTAAATTTATTGTTCTACGTAATACAATATATTAATCACAAAAAACGAGAAAAACGATACATACTATATAATAGAAAAATAACAAAACTTTCCGAGGACGAATTGGGTCTTCAAATCAACGATCAACAAATCTCAACGAAAACGAATCGTACACAAAATCCCCGGCAGCGGCGCCAAAATTTTTGATGTGATCGTGATAGTATAGTGATAATTAGATACGTTATAGGGTAAATTAGAAAATTACCTTTAGCAAAAAGTAATAGTCTAAAATTACCAAAGACGAATTCAATTAAACACGTGGATGAACCAAGTTCGTTGTACATGAAGATCGAGTGAATTTGAGACGTTTTGTTTTGATTTGGACAATTGATTCGAATTGGTTGTCGGTTTTTAAAACTAGAATTAAATCTACCAATTTTAAACTATTAAATCTTATCCTAAAGTGCATGAATCGTAAATCCCGAATTATTATATCTAAACACAATTACTTAAAATAAAGACTATTAAAATTTAAACTATTTAAAAATTCACCTATTTAAAAATCTATAAATATTAATCTATTAAAATAACTTTAACACTATTTTATAAATCTAATTAAACTCTTCAAACTAAGTAAATTTATTAAAACTTACTAATATTGTAACATCCCATTTTGGAAATGGAAATATCACAGTAATTATGACGAGTCATCAAAGCATACAAGGTAAAATGTCTAAACATTACTTGACCATATAAAGGAAAATACCAGAATCAAACATCAGTAGTCCAAAAGTAAAGCTCATCACACACAAACATAGTATAGTAAAGGAAAAGGACGAAACAATGTCCAAAGCATAAGTATCATAAAGAAAGGAAATGCATAGTGTAAAGATGGCTAGACAGCTTCCAGTCCATATGCACGTACTCTTAGTGTCTACGAGCGTCCCTGAGTACCTGCCGTTTTGGGAACATAGAAAAGGAAAACGGCTGAGCAATACGCTCAGTGCACGGATGTACAATAAAGCATGAATAGGATAAGCATATAACATAATAACAGCGGAAGAAACTAAGTCCCGAGTAACCTAGTTAAGTCTTAATAAAACTGGTTTTATAGTTTGAAAGTCTTATGTTTATCTTATAAAAACTGTTTGTCATATTTTACCATTTAGCCAATATAGGTCATGAATATCTACCGTGCATGAATAATTGGAGGGGTGACCTCATCATGCAAATTAGAGGGGCTGTCTCTAATTTAATATACTGGTTTATGGGTAGGAGGGATCAGCTCCTTGTGAAGGATGCAAGGCACACACCACATTCACCATGTAATCCTGAATAAAAACGTGTAACTAGGATGCACCCATACGCCCCACATGATAAATATAAATAAATGACCAAAAGCTGAAGGGACGCCACGAGCAATCACTCCACCGTGGTGAAGTCATAACATCAGTGCCTCTAATGTTATGGTTATAGTACCTCCATAACTAGGTGAAACTGGTCATGCATGTATATGGCTATAGGTAATCATAATTAAAACATAAGCAATCAAACTCATACTTATACTACGGGAAAACAGTTGGCTGCATACGGGGAAATCCTAATAAGGAAAGAATGTCCATACTGAAAGGATGGGAATTCGTACCTTATGTCCAGTGAACGAGAACGATGAACTGCGAGAATCCTACTTCCGAAACACTAGTGCTACATAAATACGTACATGAAATAAGTATCTGCTTACTACATACATAGCTGGTTTTATATCATGTCTTAGCTTATTTATGTGTTCTTACTATTTTACACTGTTTAAAGCCTTAAACTGTGTTAAATCTTATATTCTGTTTAATCTGATTAAGTATTTCTGATATTTCATGTGTTATTATACTTACTGTGTAATAATAAGTAACTTTCCAAAAATAGCAGGTTTCCTAAAATAGAAAGTTTCCAAAAATAGAAAGTTACCAAAAATAGAAAGTTTCCAAAAATAGAAAGTTTCCAAAAATAGAAAGTTTCCAAAAATAGAAAGTTTCCAAAAATAGAAAGTTTCCAAAAATAGAAAGTTTCCAAAAATAGATTTAATGCTTAAAATAGATAAGTTTCTAAAAATAGAAAGTTTCCATAAATAGATTAGCTGCCTTAATTAAATAAGTTTCCATAAATATATTAGCTGCCTTAAATAAATAAGTTCCTAAAAATAGCTGGTTTCCATAAATAAAATAGCTGCCTTATTTAATTAAGTTTCTAAAAATAGAAAGTTTCCATAATTAGAAATAAGCTGGTTAAATAAGCTAAGTAAATAAGCCTAAGTGTTTTCATGATTATTTCCTAAGTCATATGATATATTATATAGTTTAATAATTATTTCATGTAATTTAATTAAACTATAGGTTATAATATTTAATTAAAGCATAACATGTTTTTAATTAAATAAAGTTAAATACTTAGGTTAAAACATGTATTATTATTTATTAATAATATAACCTAAGTCATGTTAATTAATTAATTATAACCATGGTTTTTAAATAATTAATTAATTATAAGTCTTAATAATATAAATACTTAGGTTAAAAATAATTTCATGATCATTTATAATTAGTTAACCTAAGTCATGTTATTAAATTAATTACACCATTATTAATTTAATTTTAACCTAAGTTTATAACATAAACAACTAACATAATCATGATCCGGATCTAAGCCTAAAACATGCACCGAATATGAAATAACACCGTACCCCGAACCAAATCGGGGTACCCCTTGCTGCCGTGGGACCCACACGCACCAACCAAGACCAAAAAGGTCTTGGTGGTGGTCGGCTAAAACGAACCGAACCCCCTTGGGGTCGGTTGTACCTTGCGGCCCAAAACAAAACACCCCTTTGATCGACCCTTTGATTAATTAATGATCAAAACATGTTAGATCTAGGTTTAATTAATGTGTTTTTATAAAAACATCACGTGTTCATAATTAAATAAAAGATTAATTAAAAAGAAAAGGTAAAAAAAAGGTTTTACCGTATTCGTGGATCAAGAGGGAGAAGAACAAACACGAACAAACACTAAATCAACAAGATCCAAGATCAAAATCACCTTCTATGGTGGTTTGTAGGTGGCGGCACAAAGAAGGAGAAAAGGGAGGGTTTTAGGTTTTTCCTGAAATCTTCTGTAAAGTAATTTTTGAGTAGTAAAAATTACTTAACCCCCTTTTAGTAAAATTGGTAATGGGCTTGGCCCATTACCCTTGTTTGGCGGCGGGTAGGGACTCCCCCGTGGGGTTCCCGTACCTCGTTTCGTGTCTCGTTATTTAGTACTCGTTTATGTTTAATTATGTTCGTGTTTTAAATGTTCTCGTTACGTAAATACCATACTCTTATATATTTAACTACGCTCGTATTAAATATATATACGTAATTAATAATAGCTCGTGTTTTAATTACGCTCGTGATTTCGTGATCGTATGTTCGTGATTAATTATTGCTAAATAATTATTACGTGATCGTGCAAATAAAATACTTATCGTGTTCTAACACGTACGTAATACATAAACTCCTAACACGTAATCGTAATCATGTTATATTAGGAAAGTTTTTAACTAGTACGTACGATCCTAAGGGTACTATGCATGGTAAAAGCATGCGGGTTTTACAACTCTTCCCCCCTAAAAAGAATAATTCGTCCTCGAATTATAGATAAAGTAAACTGGAAAAGAAGAACATACCCGAATTCAAAATATGAAATGAGGGTAAGAAGTCCGGATAGACTCCTCTGTTTCCCAAGTGGCTTCCCGCTCGGTATGATCCCTCCATAGAATTTTGACGAATGGAATCGTCTTCTTTCTCATGACTCGTTCTTGCCTGTCAAGAACTCGTTCGGGTTCTTCTATAAAAGTGAGATCTTCACGAATCTGTTCCAGTGGATACTGAACCATGTGAAGGGGATGATATTGGTACCCTCTGAGTAAGGACACATGAAACACATTGTGTACATGCGAAAGCTGCGGAGGTAACGCCAATCGGTAAGATACTTCACCGACTCGATCAATGATATCAAACGGTCCGATGAAACGAGGACTGAGCTTCCCTTTAATCCCGAAGCGTCTAACACCACGTGCCGGCGAAACCTTAAGGAAGACGTAATCTCCTACGTTAAAGTGTAAATCCCCACGATGCTTGTCGGCGTAACTCTTTTGACGTGACCGTGCCTCCTGAATCTTCTGCCTAGCTACTGCGATCTTCTCGTTTGTCATCTCTATGATTTATGGTCCTTCGGGTGTTCGCTCGCCAACCTGATCCCAGCAAATTGGGGCGCGACACTTTCTGCCATACAACATCTCAAATGGAGCACACTTGATGCTTGCGTGCCAGCTGTTGTTGTACGCAAACTCCACCAAACAGATGTATTCGTCCCAATCACCCGTCCATTCCAACGCACATGATCTCAACATATCCTCCAATGTTTGAATGGTTCGCTCCGACTGTCCGTCCGTTTGAGGATGAAAAGCCGTGCTAAGCTTAAGTTGTGTACCCCAAGCTTTCTGCAGACTTTTCCAAAAGCGCGAAGTGAATCGAGGATCTCTGTCTGAGACGATGCTGGATGGTGCACCGTGGAGTCTCATGATCTCTCGTCTGTACGTATCTGCGAGTTTACTTACTGGATCTTCCTTGCGGATCGGTAAGAAATGAGCTGATTTGGTAAGTCGATCAACGATAACCCAAATTGCATCATGCTTCCTTTTGGTAGGCGGAAGACCGGTAACAAAATCCATGGTGATTTTATCCCACTTCCACTCTGGAATGTCTAACGGTTGAAGGAGACCGCCAGATCGCTGATGCTCGATCTTAACCTGCTGGCAGGTAAGACATTTGGAGACGTAAGTGGCCACATCCTGTTTCATACCACTCCACCAAAAGTACTGCTAGATGTCATGGTACATTTTGGTTGAACCAGGATGTATCGAGAATGGGGAGCTATGAGCTTCTGCTAGCAAAGCTTCCCGGAGTTCTTGGTCGTCAGGAACACAAAGTCTAGTGCACTGCCATACGATACCGTCTGCATCTACGCTGAATTCTGTCTGCTTCTCTAAATTCTGAACTATCGCCCATAATTCTCCGTCATCCTTCTGAGCTTCCTTAATCTTAGATAGTAACTCGGGTTCTAATCTAAGATTAGCTCAGTAACCGTGCTGTCCACGTACCATGATCTCGATGTCTAGTCGCTCCAAGTCTCTTATGATTTCCTCTTCGATTCTAATGCTGTTGATCATTCCGGACTTCCTGCTAAGGGCATCTGCTACTACATTTGCCTTTCCGGGATGATACTGCAGATTAATGTCATAATCCTTCAACAGCTCTAACCATCTTCTCTGCCTCATGTTCAATTCACGTTGAGTGAAGATATACTTCAAGCTCTTGTGGTCCATGAATATGTCACATGATTCTCCATATAAGTAGTGTCTCCATATCTTCAATGCAAACACGACTGCAGCAAGTTCCAGATCGTGCGTGGGGTAATTCTCTTCATAAGGCTTAAGCTGCCGTGAAGCGTACGCGATCACTTTCCCATGTTGCATGAGAACACAGCCAAGTCCCTTCCCCGATGCATCGCTGTAGATTTGAAATCCACCCGTACCAGATGGTAGAGTAAGAATAGGTGCAGATACTAGCTTCTTCTTCAGGTCTTCAAAGCTCTTCTCTCGATCTTCAATCCAGACGAATTTCTCCCCTTTCCGCATCAGTTTGGTCAATGGTAGTGCTAAGCGGGACAAATTCTCCACGAACCTACGGTAATAGCCAACTAAGCCTAAGAAACCGCGGACTTCCGTCGCTGATGTCGGCTTCGACCACTTAGTGATGGCCTTAACCTTCGCTGGATCCATAGTGATTCCTTCTGCTGATACAATGTGACCTAAGAATGCCACCTTGTCTAACCAGAACTCACACTTGGAGAATTTAGCATACAGCTGCTTCTGGCGAAGAATCTGTAGTACTATACGAAGATGGTCTTCGTGTTCCTCCTTGGACTTAGAGAAAATCAGGATGTCATCGATGAAAACAATGACGAATTTGTCCAGAAATTCATGGAAGATTATGTTCATCAGATCCATGAACACTGCTGGAGCATTGGTCAGGCCAAATGGCATAACTACAAACTCGTAGTGGCCATAACGAGTACGAAAGGCAGTCTTAGCAATATCCTGCTCCTTGACTCGTAACTGATGATAGCCTGACCTAAGATCGAACTTGGAGAAGTGTTTGGCCCCTTGGAGTTGGTCAAACAGATCGTCAATGCGTGGCAGTGGATACCTATTCCGAATGGTAATCTTGTTGAGCTCGCGATAGTCTATGCAAAGACGCATACTGCCGTCCTTCTTCTTAACAAACAAAACCGGTGCGCCCCATAGAGATGCGCTCGGTCGAATGAAACCTCGTTCGAGAAGTTCTTGCAGTTGATCCTTCATCTCTATGGGAGCCATGCGATAAGGAGCCTTGGAGATTGGTTCAGCTCCTGGAACCAGCTCGATACTGAATTCCACTTCTCGTGCAGGTGGTATGCCCGGAAGTTCTGCTGGAAACACGTCTTGGAATTCCGACACTATTGGTTGATCCTGAATCGATGGAGATTCAGCATCCATGTCGTGAATCGTAGCTAGATAGCCCTCCCAGCCATGTGACAGGAGTGCACACGCTTGCAGGGTGGATATGATTTGTACAGACCGTCCGGGTATGAAACCACTATGAATGTACTCTGGTGCATTGACATCACCGAAGATAACTCGATATGAATGGCAGTCTATAGTAGCATGATATTTGGATAGCCAATCCATGCCAAAAATCATGTCGAAGTCATTCATGTCCAGCGGAAGTGCGTCGACAGGTCAAACCTTATCATCAAATTCTAGGGGAAGACTCTTGTATACATGGGTGATTAATACAGAGTCCCTCAAAGGCGTGGAAATAGTAAGCCTATTTTCTAGTGGCAAGGGAGGCATCCTAATGTTCTTAGCATAAGCAATAGAAATAACCGAGTGAGTAGCACCCGTATCGAAAAGAACACATGCAGCGCGACCATACATATACAAGATTCCAATGATGGTACTCGTAGACTTGTTGGCCTGGTCTCGAGATGTCGTGTAGACACGCCCGGCAGTAGGAGGCGGCTTGCTATCAGCATGTCCTGATGTACCCTCCATCTCGCCCTTACGGCAATCCTTCATAATATGGCCAGGAAGACCACACTTGAAGCACGCATCAGTATTACGGCGACAGGGTCCTGGGTGCCTACGGTGGCAAGTAGAGCAAAGAGGATGAGTGTATCCTCCAGCAGGTGCTCTGGCTGCCTGAGGACCTGATAAAACATTTTACATAAGACATGATAGTTGGGTACAAAGGACAAAGCGGATAATCGTAAGATTGAATACCAGTGATAGCTGGACGGCTAGGCTGCGAACCTCTCTGGTTCTGGTCCCTACCGTTTCCATGGTTCCTGGTAGAATTTTGCTAAAGTGTCAGAATATGAGTTATAACATAAAACGTAAGAAATTTCGTAAGTATTAAGACCTGCTGTTGCTGGATTGCCCGGCGTTGTTACGGTAATTGTCATTACCGCCACGCCTATCCGTAACAGATCAGTCATTAGTCTGACCATTTCCCTTTGGGTGATGAGGCTGCTGCTGAGTAGCCGGCTGAGACCGGTCCCCAGTTTTCTGCCTGGAAGATACATTTAAAGAGATGAATAATTGACATATGGAAGATATACGGATTGATCACCGCTTGAATACGAAGGTTTTACCTCTTGTCGGGTATTTCATCTTCCCCGAACTCATCCCTCTCCTGCAGCATCTCCAGTTTTCGTGCTGCATCGGCCACTTGTGCTACAGTATTGAACGTAGCACACACCAGATTGTTTGCGACCGATGTGCGAAGAGCCCATCTAAAGTGATGTGCCTGCTCTTCTGGAGTACCTGCTGCCGCACCAAGGAAACCAGCCAAGCAAAGAAAGCGCTGCATAAACTCGTTGCTATTCTCCCCAGCTCTTTGACGGATCCCATGGTACTCTCTCTTGAGTTTGTCCTGCTCAGCCTTGGGAAAGAACTGCTCCATCACCCTGTCCTTGAACTGAGCCCAAGTCAAACCAGCAACCCACTCATCACCACCTTCAGATTGCATCAAAGCTAACCACCAGTTGAGTACATCGCCTTCGAACCGATAGCATGCCAACCTCGCCTTGTATGTAGGGTCACATCCCATAGCGTTGAAGATCTTCTCAATGTGAGTCAACCAGCTTTCAGCATCGCTGGGGCTATCTGTCTTCTCAAAAGCTCGAGGGCGGAGCTTGTTGAATCTCTCCAGCCATACTGCTAATGTCACTGGAGGAGGAGGAGGTGCCTGATTCTGCTGCTGATTGTTGGCAGCTTGGACTTCAGTACGGATGTCATTCCTCAGTTGAGGAAGCAAGGCTTGCATGGCAGCCTGAATTACAGCATTGAGCTGCTCTTGTTCGCGTGTGAGAACCATCTGACAGTATAACATAAAACATATGATTAAACAGTTCAAAACATAAAATATAAAATATATACATGAAAAAATTTTTTATACTAAAAAAAATTTCACGAGAAAAATTTTATGCAAGAAATTTTTTGTGTATGAATACATGATGCAGTTTTATGAAAACTTTGTATGCTCGAGAGTGAACGCCTCTGGTCAGTTCACCCAAAACAAAGACATTACGAGGGGACGCCTATGGGTCGGTCCCAAATCTAAAAGTTTCGATAAAACACATGCGACTAAATAGGGCCAGTCCTGTACCAACCATTACTTAGTCAAAAACCCTGTAACCATGACATATATATATGTATGCTTAAAAATGATGAATGCATGAAAACAACTGTCAGTTCTAGGAAGACCGTAGTGACTACCCACTAATCACAGGTCATATTTGAGAGCCTACAGGTCGAAGCCTTGGCTCTGATACCATAATTGTAACACCCCATTTTGGAAATAGAAATATCACAGTAATTATGGCGTGTCATCAAAGCATACAAGGTAAAATGTCTAAACATTACTTGACCATATAAAGGAAAATACCGGAATCAAACATCGGTAGTCCAAAAGTAAAGCTCATCACACACAAACATAGTATAGTAAAGGAAAAGGACGAAACAATGTCCAAAGCATAAGTATCATAAAGAAAGGAAATGCATAATGTAAAGAAGGCTAGACAGCTTCCAGTCCATATGCACGTACTCTTAGTGTCTACGAGCGTCCCTGAGTACCTGCCGTTTTGGGAACATAGAAAAGTAAAACGGCTGAGCAATACGCTCAGTGCACGGATGTACAATAAAGCATGAATAGGATAAGCATATAACATAATAACAGCGGAAGAAACTAAGTCCCGAGTAACCTGGTTAAGTCTTAATAAAACTGGTTTTATAGTTTGAAAGTCTTATGTTTATCTTATAAAAACTGTTTGTCATATTTTACCATTTAGCCAATATAGGTCATGAATATCCACCGTGCATGAATAATTGGAGGGGTGACCTCATCATGCAAATTAGAGGGGCTGCCTCTAATTTAATATACTGGTTTATGGGTAGGAGGGATCAACTCCTTGTGAAGGATGCAAGGCACACACCACATTCACCATGTAATCCTGAATAAAAACGTGTAACTAGGATGCACCCATACGCCCCACATGATAAATATAAATAAATGGCCAAAAGCTGAAGGGACGCCATGAGCAATCACTCCGCCATGGTGAAGTCATAACATCAGTGCCTCTAATGTTATGGTTATGGTACCTCCATAACTAGGTGAAACTGGTCATGCATGTATATGGCTATAGGTAATCATAATTAAAACATAAGCAATCAAACTCATACTTATACTACGGGGAAAACAGTTGGCTGCATACGGGGAAATCCTAATAAGGAAAGAATGTCCATACTGAAAGGACGGGAATCCGTACCTTATGTCCAGTGAACGAGAACGATGAACTGCGAGAATCCTACTTCCGAAACACTAGTGCTACATAAATACGTACATGAAATAAGTATCTGCTTACTACATACATAGCTGGTTTTATATCATGTCTTAGCTTATTTATGTGTTCTTACTATTTTACACTGTTTAAAGCCTTAAACTGTGTTAAATCTTATATTCTGTTTAATCTGATTAAGTATTTCTGATATTTCATGTGTTATTATACTTACTGTGTAATAATAAGTAACTTTCCAAAAATAGCAGGTTTCCTAAAATAGAAAGTTTCCAAAAATAGAAAGTTACCAAAAATAGAAAGTTTCCAAAAATAGAAAGTTTCCAAAAATAGAAAGTTTCCAAAAATAGAAAGTTTCCAAAAATAGAAAGTTTCCAAAAATAGATTTACTGCCTAAAATAGATAAGTTTCTAAAAATAGAAAGTTTCCATAAATAGATTTGCTACCTTAATTAAATAAGTTTCCATAAATAGATTAGCTGCCTTAAATAAATAAGTTCCTAAAAATAGCTGGTTTCCATAAATAAAATAGCTGCCTTATTTAATTAAGTTTCTAAAAATAGAAAGTTTCCATAATTAGAAATAAGCTGGTTAAATAAGCTAAGTAAATAAGCCTAAGTGTTTTCATGATTATTTCCTAAGTCATATGATATATTATATAGTTTAATAATTATTTCATGTAATTTAATTAAACTATAGGTTATAATATTTAATTAAAGTATGCCATGTTTTTAATTAAATATATTAAATACTTAGGTTAAACTATGTATTATTAAATATTAATAATATAACCTAAGTCATGTTTAATTAATTAATTATATCCATGTTTTTAAATAATTAATTAATTATAAGTCTTAATAATATAAATACTTAGGTTAAAAATAATTTCATGATCATTTATAATTAGTTAACCTAAGTCATGTTATTAAATTAATTACACCATTATTAATTTCATTTTAACCTAAGTTTATAACATAAACAACTAACATAATCATGATCCGGATCTAAGCCTAAAACATGCACCGGATATGAAACAACACCGTACCCCGAACCAAATTAGGGTACCCCCTTGCTGCCGTGGGACCCACACGCACCAACCAAGACCAAAAAGGTCTTGGTGGTGGTCGGCTAAAACAAACCGAACCCCCTTGGGGTCGGTTGTACCTTGCGGCCCAAAACAAAACACCCCTTTGATCGACCCTTTGATTAATTAATGATCAAAACATGTTAGATCTAGGTTTAATTAATGTGTTTTTATAAAAACATCACGTGTTCATAATTAAATAAAAGATTAATTAAAAAGAAAAGGTAAAAAAAAGGTTTTACCGTATTCGTGGATCAAGAGGGTGAAGAACAAACACGAACAAACACTAAATCAACAAGATCCAAGATCAAAATCACCTTCTATGGTGGTTTGTAGGTGGCGGCACAAAGAAGGAGAAAAGGGTGGGTTTTAGGTTTTTCCTGAAATCTTCTGTAAAGTAATTTTTGAGTAGTAAAAATTACTTAACCCCCTTTTAGTAAAATTGGTAATGGGCTTGGCCCATTACCCTTGTTTTGCCGCGGGTAGGGACTCCCCCGTGGGGTTCCCGTACCTCGTTTCGTGTCTCGTTATTTAGTACTCGTTTATGTTTAATTATGTTCGTGTTTTAAATGTTCTCGTTACGTAAATACCATACTCTTATATATTTAACTACGCTCGTATTAAATATATATACGTAATTAATAATAGCTCGTGTTTTAATTACGCTCGTGATTTTGTGATCGTATGTTCGTGATTAATTATTGCTAAATAATTATTACGTGATCGTGCAAATAAAATACTTATCGTGTTCTAACACGTACGTAATACATAAACTCCTAACACGTAATCGTAATCATGCTATATTAGGAAAGTTTTTAACTAGTACGTACGATCCTAAGGGTACTATGCATGGTAAAAGCATGCAGGTTTTACAAATACCAAATCTATTTTTTTTATTTTTTTTTTTTAAAAACTAATTTTATTTAAATCTAAAATAATAAAAATCTAATTATTTGAAAACTAATTAAACTAATAAAATATTTTTATTTTTATCTTTATTTTTATTTTAAAACTATTTAATATTTTTTTAAAATTCAAAATTTACTTTAATGAAAATACTAATTAAGTTATATCTAAACGAACATTTAGTTACTAAAATTAAATCTGCCAAAAAACAACTTTACTATATTAAATAAATGACTGAAAGATAAACCAAAAGAGCATTGAGCTCAGAGGGATAACACGCAATGCACTTACCCTTGAGGTCAAGGGTTCGAGTCCCACAAGGGACTCATTTTTAGTTATTTGACTTTTTGAACAGAAACGAATTTCAGTCACAGGAGGTGACTTTTTGTTACAAGTTATATGGAAGAAACTGATAAGTATATCAGTTTTGAACTTAACAGATTAATAGAATCTGTTAAAGTTGAAATACAGCAATAATAAACAGATATCAACACTCAAAAGTTAAGCTCGAATTCAACAAAGTTCTACTTAATCATCTAAACAATTATCAGCAAAGTTCAGCAAAGCGAGAACTATATCAGCAAATCATAACTGTAGTCTCAAACGAATCAGTAAACAAAATAAAAAACGCAGACCTAGTTATCAGTGAACAACCCAAATGCAAATTAAACAGACTGAATATTAAGCAGGTAAGCTAGCAATTCAAACTTATCAGCAAACTTTCAAAATCACATAAAAATCCATATAATTCATCCAACAGTTAACAGATTCAACTTCAATCTTGCCTAAATACATCAGACTAAATTAAAACATTGACTTAGCTTACTAAAACACAAACACGAGATTCAACATAAATCCATATCCATATCATAACCCGGAACAGATTAAACACAAATCAGTAAAATAAATGACCTCACCAATCATAAATTGATTCATTCTAAAACTTTATAAAGCTGAAAACATAAACAGAAACTTAAACAGATACTCAATCTTTCTATCATACACATATAAAACTAATCAGATTAAATCAAATCGCATCTACCAACTATTCAAAACAGATTCATAACAATATATTAAGCTACTTACTACTAAAACAAATTTAAAACACTTAAAAAAATAGACAGAAAATTAAAAAGAAGTAGAACCTTTTGACGAAATCCGTTGAGACGTAGCGCAGCGCTGAGCTAGCTATTTAAACCGAATCAACACACCTTACACCATTGGACGAAACCACCATCACCATCACTTGTATTCTCGAACCAACTTTTTACAAACTTTCAGTGGGAAAGTTTGTTATCCATAACTTACTTAATTATTCAATATAAGCTATTAAACAAGCTTAATCAAATAACTTCTATTATAACATTTAATAGATTTTTAAAGAAATATAAGTAAATAGATTTCAACAGTAAGTAACTCGAAACAAATTTAAACCAAAGTTAATTTTTATTAATCACGAAATCAGTACAATACTATGAAAAAGAAATACAAATTTTCCTAAATCTATTTAAACATTATAACATTAAGTAAAGAAAGTGGAATATGAATTACAAAAGAATAGAGGGTTTTTATAGCCATCCCAAAGGCTGTTGAGGGGAGCATATTCGAATCTTCAATAGCATATTCCATCTTCAATTTTGGCCCTTAGATCAGCATCTTGATCTTCTCTCTCTTTCTTGTTATCATCCAAGGGTTGAGATGAATCCAAAGTCACACGGATTGCCAACGTGGCAATCCGTTGTGTTTCTTGTGCTACCTTGGGACTGATTTGGCACTCTTCTATTGGAGGAATAGGAGTGGTGAGGTGTTTCTTCCAGTAGACGGTTGCCACGTAGCTATGCCTCTCCACTCTCCTCTTCCTTAAACTTGGGGGATTTAATTCCCCCATGCTTGAATCATACGTGTGCCAAAAAGCCCCTTATTAATTTGACTTTTGAGTAATTAGGGTTGGGTGAACAGTGGCTAGGGTAGAAAAATGTTACTGGT
The DNA here is from genome assembly GCA_025667525.1 of Glebionis coronaria. Lineage (NCBI taxonomy): Eukaryota > Viridiplantae > Streptophyta > Magnoliopsida > Asterales > Asteraceae > Glebionis > Glebionis coronaria. The sequence continues at coordinate 4,565,917 of JANFOE010000193.1, forward strand.
TATTTTTTTGGGGAAGAAGAGAGGATACATAGAGAGTATCGACATTATTTATTTATTGTGTGTGAGAGAATGAGGTGAAAAACGTGTGAGTGGATAATAAATAGGTAAACGTGTGTGTGTGAAGTTAATATATTTGACTGAATAAATCTTCACAAGTCGTTTGTCAACTAAACCCTAGGCCCATAGCTTAAATTCGCTCCATGTAAATACTTCGGCCTTGGTTTGGGCTAGTAAACATATTTATCTCAAATTTGGACAGTTTGGGCTTTGAAATGGACTTGAATGATTTTTTTCTCCATCCGTTTTCAAAAACATATGGGCCAAGTGTTGGGCTTTTCAAATGAACTTTACACCCATAAATGGGCCTTCAAGCCCATTAAGCTAATGTGGGTCCCACTTGACTATTTTATATTAAATCCACTAAAAACAGACTTGTCCTTTGGCTTCTCGATCTTTTCTTCAAACTTGTGTCGGTTTTGCCGGTTTTCGCGAACTTTGGTACCTACACACATGAAACAACAAAACAACACATATACAAGGCATTTTCATATGTTTTATGCATTTATTCATTGTTATTTGATATAATTGATATGAGTAAAATAGCTCATATCACTGTTAATGGAAGAAGTACTGGAGTTTGTTCACCTGAAGCTGTTGATTTCATTACTTTCATTAGTTCATTGGTATGGTATGCACCCTCGTCTTTGCCGATCTTCATAGTGGACCAAAAGTTTTTGTCTTTAAGCATCTTTTGAAGTACGTTTGGTTCCATTGAAGGTACTCCATATTTGTCCACTAGGAAGCCAGAGAAGTCAATTGGATTATTGAGAAATTGTGTAAGATCCTCTTTTTCTTTGTTAGAGATGGTACGTGCAGTTTCTGCTTGTGTAAGCCAGGGCTGCTCCGGAACAGTCTCGTCGACGTTGAATGTATTAGCAAACTCAGGATATGGTTGAGTTATGTATTCAATATCCATATCGGTGTAATGCTAAACAGTTGTGGGAGGTGGAGAGTGATGTTCCACAGACTCTGTAGGTTCGTCTTCATGCATATGTTCGATAGGTTCTATTGGTGAAATAGTAGTAGGAACCGGTTCAGTGGACTTACCTGTGTCTTTGGATGTAGATTGTCTGGAGATGAAGGTGCCATGGAGATTCTTTTACGGTTCTCTCTATTGCCTTCATCACTGGTTAGTGATATGCATGGTGAATCCTCCTTGCTGCTGTCTTTGGTTTCATCATCCCTGTCATCCTCTTCATTTTCACTCTCCTTTTGTTCTTCATCAACAACTTTTTATTTAGTACCAGCATCACTTTCTTCCTCATCGTCTTCACCTTTCTCAGATTCCTCATCATCGTCATTTTTCTTAGATTCTTCTCCATGTTTATCCATATCATCACCTTTACCATCATCACCATTCCCTTCTCCCTTACCATTACCGTCATCATTATCATCATCCTCATCCCTATCACTGTCATCATCCTCGTCCTCCCCGTCATCCTCATCCTCCTCGTCCTCTTCTTCTTCGTCATCCTCTTCCTCTTCCTCATTCTTTTCAGTATTATCTTCCCCCTCATCATCTTCATTTTCAGACACCTGACGTTTCCTTTTGTTTTTGGTTTGGGGAACTTCAGTGTCGTCCGATGTTGATGTGTGAGAATCTTCCAGTATCGCTTTAGCAAGAGCTCTCTGAAGCTTGTGTTGAGCCTTTGTTTTTGGTAACTCAATCATGGTTAATCAAGTCTTCAAAGTCTTCATTAACTCAAGGTCTGTAAGGCCTTTTGTCAATATTGCTGGAAGCTCCTGATTAACACATGACTTGACTTCACGTTGAATGATGTTAGTCATATTGTCATTAATGGAGTCAATGAAAGAAACATTTTCTTTATCAAGATCTTCCTTTTGTGCAACAAACTCTTGATGCTGTGCTGCAAGTGTTTTGACATCGGTGTAGATCTCCTGGAGTTTGGACATGTCACGTTTTTTCTCTGAGGAGTCTTGTATTAGGATTAGTGAACCTTTTCTCGAGATGTGCAAGTGCTTTTGCCTGATCTTGCACTTGTTTTTGAAGGTTCTGAATAACTGCATCATTGACAGTAAGGAATGGATTGGAGGTGGATGGTACGTGTTGTGAGGTGGTGTATGATACGTGTTGTACTGTGGATGGTGGAGGTGTAACAACAAGTGTTAGGGAGGTGGTGGATGGTACGAGTTGTGGGGTGGTGTTTAGTACATGTTGATTGATGATTGGTGGCGGTGGTGGGACAGTCGTTTCGGCGGTGGTTGGTACTGATTGTATGGTGGTGGTTGATACTGGTTGTAAGGTGGTAGTTGATACTGGTTGCAAGGTGGTGGTTGGTACCTGTTGATCGATTGTTGGTTCAATCAAGGGGACGGTTGTTACAACGGTGCTGAATAATGGTGGTGGAGGAGGTGTTTGTTGTGTGATGGGAGTCAACGTCAGGTGAGCGTCTTTTGATATAATCATTGCTGGTGTCGTGGGGAGCGGTTTGCTGAGGTTGACGTCCCTGTACATAAAATCTGTGTCCATATCGTCTCCTCCCCCACCTTCGTGAATTTGATCTTCATGGTCATAGTTGATATAATCCTCTATTCGTTCATCGTCTTGGATTGATTGGTCTTTAGATCCTTCCTCTATTCTGATCTCTTCCTCTTCTTCGTCACTTGACCTATCTGGGTTTCCAAAAGCTTCACGGGCTATTTCGTCAGCAGTCTTTGATCCAGATCCACTCTCTTTCTTCTTAGTAAGTGCATCCAACCTACTTTGCTGAAGTACTATTCTCAACCTTTTGGCTTTAGACTTGGTTGTAGGAATAGCTTCTTCCTCATTTTCATCTTCCTCATTTTCATCAGAGAGTTGCTCTTTGCTCGAATCATTGGCTTTAGCTTTTGAGGAAGAAGTCTTTTGGCGTTTGGCAATGTTTTTCTTCCTTTTACCCTTTTGCTGTGCAGACGGATCTTCTTTTGATATGTTCAACTGTGTTTCAATATCCCTGAGCATTTGTTTGTATGCTTCACACTCCTTGATCCCTTCATTGATCATGACATCAGGCACTGGAGCTGGACGCAGTGAGCACTTAGTGGAAATACTGTCAGTGTTCATATGTTCCATCAAGTAGTTCTTCGCTTGAGTGTGATAGAAAAAATTTCCACCTTTATCAATAGATGGTTTACTCTTCATGAAGTGATCGATGATGAGCTTTGTGAGACGCAGAAATGGAAGATGCTCAGACTTCTTCTTGGTGTTAGTGAAATGGTAACAAAATTCCTCCCAAAGTAGTAGGGCATAATCCACTTTAGCTCTAGTGTAGAGACCCTAAAATATGTAAGCCTGAGGGGGTCTCATTGTACCTGATTCGCTAAACTTTAAAGTGAAGCAACGGATAAGGATAATGAAAATTGCTTTCCACAGTTGCCCGATGTGTGAAGTGTGAAACTGAGATAGATTACGAATCTCTCCCTCATAGTTCAGAGATCGAATTACTCTAAGCATGACATTTTTCTCGGGGTTAGGCACATGTTTTTCTCCTTTGGCTAACTTATAGAACTTGAACAGCTTCCTGAAATGACTCAACTCAAGCGTCATCGGCTTTTTGTTGATCATAAAGTTAATAGTCTTCTTGGATAACTGTCTGCCCTGATAAATCGATGCTGTTGCCCAAAACTCTTGCATATATACTTTAGGGACTGATGTTGTTGCTCTTATGGCATCCTTTAGTGGGGACATATCCAGGATATCCATTGCTACTTTGAAGGCTGCAAAGGTTGGATCAAAATCATCTTTTAGCCGAAGATTGTTCTCTTTAAGGGGCAGCCTGTCACACGAGTTCGAGATCTAGTTGCTTTTGTTGCTCTTCTGTGATCGACATTTTTCCTACTTAGATATAAACATTTGCAAATGATATAGATAAAGATACATATATATCATATAGCATGTGAACACTTAGCATAAGAAACGTGTCATGTCACATTAGTTTGCTTGTTTAAGTTATCTAAGAATTAACCATATTTCATTTTTAGTTAACATGTAAGTTGGATTAAACTTAGTTAACCAAATTCATACAAGCTTGATAAGAGTACAACACTTATCCAATTTTATGTTTCACAAAAATCCTGATCTTGCAATGTTCATGTTTAAAAACATTTCGCTATACCATAAATCCACTTTTCGCAATCACCTAATAGTCACACTTTTCGCAATGTTTAGCAACACACACTTTTCACAATGTTAGCACATTTCGCAATGTTGCGTTTGTTCATTTTTTGCAATAAGGACAAGTCTACTTTTCGGAATGACAAAGACCTAATCGTCGCATTGTCACAAACATGTCATTTCGCAATGTCATCATTTGCACATTCCGCAATACACAATTTCTATTTTTCGCAATGTCAAAAACTTTATGCATCTCGAAATACTACACTAACTAAACTTTTCGCAATGTTTACAAAGATGACATTTCGTAATGTCTTTTGCACATTCCGCAATACCCTTCACAATTTCTTGGACGGATATTACGAGGTACATACTGATGGAACGATTTCGCAACTTGGGATGATTTTAAGCAACTCTAGGCAATACCCATTGTCAATCTATCCTAAACAAACGATTCCCCATATCTATTTCATCTTTTGCATTAAGAAGTTTCTAAGAAACCGTAATTAGGTTAGATTTGTTCTTATGATCAATCTAAGAAAAATCAATGAAGAAAGACATTATGTGTGTGATTGTTATAACATATACATATAGGATATATACCTTGTGGCTTGAAACAGATTATCACAAACAAAATCGAAGTATTTTGAAACTTTGTTAATGGCGTCTGAGAGAGAGTTTATGTTTGAAGTATATGCGAAATGTGAGAGAGAGACAGACACAGGGGGGGAGGTTTTGACTAGTCAAACCAGTTTTAACTTTTGCCATATTTTCAAAATTGAGTCCCCCATTTTGTATTAGTTTAAAACCAAGTTGTTTTTAAACATACATAACACCTGATACCTCAAAGCTCTGAAAATGTTTTGCACAACATAGCACCTATCCTTAGTGTACATAGAACACAACACATATTCTAAGGCATCGAACATCTTAACACATAGGGCACACACCGCACATAGAGAAGACTTACGCCTTTGGCATTTTTTAGAAAAATTTTTGAAGACCAATTAAAATCCAAGAAGATATGATATTTTCTCCCCATTAAACACAGACCCGTGTTCTATTTAAAGAGCTGTATTCGTTGTTTAAAGAATCAAATACCCATGAAGACATTTTTCGTTTAGTGTGTTTAAGAAACGATTCTGGTGGCAATAAGATTTCTCTTATCTTAACGAATAAATGCACTAAAGCGTACATTAATTTGTGTAAGACCAAGTTATAAAGTAAACTTGATCACTTGTATGATTTTAAATTAAATCATACCCGAGAAAATTAATTCCCGTTGTGAGCCAACGGTTTCAAAAGAAATACGTGACTTTAATGCGAAAAGCGGGTAGCAGTCAGAAATAACTACATGCCATATGGGCATGTGTTAAACTATGTACAACTTTTATACTAACTCTATTAGGGCGCCGTGTCAATTTTAATCAACATTTCTAAAGCCGTAAAAATTTTCGTACTAAAAGACATGCCCGATTTAAGATGAAAAATAGTTTTGGATTTTGTTGATTTTATATTTTTTTATGGTTTTTGTAGGTTTTATATTTTGTGTTTTTATTTTTGGTGGTTTAAGTATATACGATAATATACATGATCACGATAAAAGGATACTCGAGAATAGTTACCACCACTGTTCTGCAGATTCTTCTGCCAACTTCTGGAGAGTCGCTGGTGAGAATGATTTCATACCAAGCTTGTCTATCAAAAACTCGATACATCCTCGATCTAAAGCCTTTGTGAACATGTCAGCCAGCTGATACCCAGTGTTGAAAAAATACAGCTCGATCACTCCATTTTCCACTTGCTCTTTGATGAAGTGGTAGCGTATGTCAATATGCTTCGCCCTGGAGTGTTGAACATAGTTAGAGCAAAGGGCAATGGCGCTTTTATTGTCATAGTACATCGGGATTTTTTTGAATCCAAGACCGTAGTCAGTTAATTGTGATCTCATCCATAGAGCTTGAGCACAACAACCAGACATAGCAATGTATTCAGCCTCTATACTTGATATCGCAACGCTTTTATGCCTTTTGGATGCCCAACTAATCAGCCTATTTCCAAGAAGTTTCACACTGCCAGATGTGCTCCGTCTAGTATCTTGACACCCAACATGATCCGCATCTGCATAAGATATTAGTGCAATAAAGGAATCCTTCGGATACCATAGACCACGATGAAGTGATCCTTTAAGGTACCGAACGATCCTTTTCACAACATGTAAGTGCTTTTCGGTAGGCCGAGCCTGATACCGGGCACACATGAATATAGCAAATTGCAAATCAGGCCTGCTAGCAGTCAGATAGAGAAGGGTGCCGATCATTCCACGATAAATTTTAGGATCGACAGCAATCCCATCCCTATCTTCATCTAACTTGGATCTCTCCACCATTGGAGTATCCACGGGGTCACAGTTTTCAAAGTGATACTTTTTTAAAGATTCAAGAGCATATTTAGATTGATTAATGAAGATGCCTCTAGGATTTTGAGAAATTTGTAACCCTAAGAAAAATGAAAATTTTCCCATCATCGACATCTTAAAGCGTGTGGACATGATTTTCTCAAAATGGTCAGACAATATTTGAGTAGTGGCAACAAATATTATATCATCAACATAAATTTGTACCAGTATCATGTCGTTGTATTCCTTGAGAATGAATAATGTCGGGTCCACTTTGCCTTTGGAGAAGCCTTCCTAGATGAGATAAGATGATAGGAGATCGTACCACGCGCGTGGAGCTTGTTTCAACCCGTAAAGAGCCTTCTTAAGCTTGTACACATGATTAGGATACTCCGAGTTAACAAATCCATTCGGCTGACTAACATAGACATCTTCCCTTAATTCACCATTGAGAAATGGCGTCTTAACATCCATTTGGTAGACGATCATATTCATGTGAGCAGCATAAGCAAGGAGTAGTCTAATTGCCTCCAATCTTGCAATAGAAGCAAAGGATTCTTCAAAGTCAATACCCAATGCTTATTTGTAACCTCGAGCCACCAATATAGCCTTGTTCTTTAAAACACCACCCAACTCATCGAGTTTGACCTTATATACCCACAACAATGTAAGGACGTCGACGTTGTCGGGTAAAGGAACTAATTCCCATAATTCAAGTCGTTGAAATTCATTAAGTTCCTCTTGCATGGATTCAATCCATGAGGATTGTGTCATTGCTTCTTGCCAAGTTTTAGGTTCCTTCTCGGAGAGAAACGCATCAAAGTAACAATATAATGCATGCTCTTGTAGTCGATGGCGTGTTAAGACTGGTCGATCGATGTCACCAATAATATTGCGGATTGGGTGATCCTTTGTCCATTTCGTGTTGTGATTTTCAATCCGTGGTGGTATGGAGTGAACGGTTGCAGGAGCTTCCTCTCAGGTAGACACACCGTTAGGGTTTTCGGGTATCAGTAAACCAAAGAATGGAAGCTCTTGTAGGTGAGAAACTTCCAAGTCATGATCATCATAATCCTCTTCAACATCATCAGGAACGAGTGAGGGTAGTGATTCGGGTGGAGTTTGAGAATTGTTAGGGGATGGTGCATCCGGTTCAGTAGTGACTTGATAGTAGTAAAAACACGTCTCTTGTTTAGGAAAACAAAAAGAACGTATATGAGCGGTAAGTATCGAGTGACGGTTTAGGAAAACCGTGCACTAATGACCCACAATCAAATAAAAAAGATGAAAGATTCGTTTCCCAAGGAGGTATGGTGTTGTGAATTAACTTGTATTTCTTTGAGATTAATATTAAGAAGATGGAATGACGGTTTCTTGGAAATTACACTATGACGTAAAAAACGAAAACGTAAAGTCGTAGAAAAACCACAAAAATTAAAAATTATTAAAACCAAAAACAAAATCAAGAAAAAGATTAAAAAGACTAAAACAAGTCTTAAATAATATAAATAAAGACAAAAATCCAATAAAGATATTTTAAAACCTTTTATTAATTAAATAATTAATTTTAAATGCTAATTAAAGCCCTAAAATTAAATTTAATTAATTCAAATGTCAAAAATATGATTTTATTGAACAATTACTTAACTTATATTATTAGAAGACTAAAAAGTAATTTTCTAAAAATCAAAACCTATTAAAGCAAAAAAAATGATTTAAAATAATTAAAAACTAATTAAACTTAAAATAATTATAAAAATAAATCTAAAAGTGATAAAAATAATCTAAAAATGGAAATAGTCCTATTTAATGCTATAGAACTTAAGAAAAATGAAAAATAAAGAAAAAGAAAATTTTGAAAATTAAATAATAAAATAATATTAAAACACTGTCTTGCGCCGCAGTGCTTGTGTCTTGCGGCGCAACGTGTGAAACGGGAATACCAAGATCTGCAGCACCTTTAGTTGCGCCGCAGTTCTTGGGTCTTGCGCCGCAACTTGTATGACGGACCTGGTTGTAATTGCTGAACCAAACAAGTGCACACTTGTACACTTGTGATGCCAAGAGGAGCTTGGTTTGATGCTTTGTTTGGAGATTACTTTTGGACAATTGGGCACCCTTGAGCTTATTGAAGCTCAAGGAGTCAAGTAACACACAAATAACAACAAGAATCAAAGATTAAGCATCAAAATCATGAAAAACCAAGCAAATTTAGCAATATGCGGATTTTACTTACTTGTTCCTTAAAAACCTAACAAACTTCTTCAAATCTTGTTCCAAACTAATTAACTACTTACTAATAACCTTAATCAACCCTAAACAAGCAATCTAACACCTTTTAATTATCAAAACAAATCTAGATGTCCTGCTTAAACCTGTTGCCAAACACCCTTTTAAAATCTAAAAACCAACTTTTAACATACCAAAATGCTTACAAAAGCTACCAAATTGATTCCAAGTGCATCTAACATGTAAACATACACACTAGAACACAAATCATGCAATATAAACACACTTAATCACCAAATCACTTAAGATCATACAACTTGCTATTTTATGAACTTTTTCAAGGTAAAAGAAGTTTACCTTAGGTTCTTACATCCAAGAACCTAGAGGATGAGAATCCTCCTCCAATCCAACCCGGGTTGGAGCTGAACTAAATCAACAAGCCTTCAACCTATTTGAACACAAAACAAACAAACAAGATGGATAAAACAAGATATATCAATATTTTGTTTTTATTCTCTTTTTTTTTATAACTCTTCCAAAACCTTTTCCAATTACTTAAAACGTTTCTATAACACTTAAATCACCAACAAACATGAACTCCTAACAACAAAAACCTTTTGAGAAGATTTTACCAAAATCTCTCAAAATCTCAAACTTTGAAAATATTTTGAAACCTCAAAAACTTTTAACCAAATCAAACATGGAACTCAGAATTAAGCTTAACACAACACTCAACTTTTAAAAACAATAAAAAAGGAATTACACTTGAATATTTCAAAAACCAAACTTTTTATTTCTTTAAAAAGGTATTACATGTGCAAGCTTAAAAACTGGAACAAAGGGATCACCACAACTTGGGTCTCCTTTTATAGAGCCTATAGAACATCCTAGAAGCATAAAAACATAAAACCCTAATACATAGAAAATCCCAAATGTGCCCTTGAATGATTTTGAGTGCATTTTGTCCTCTCATTTGATCTTGGCCTTTAAATTTTGCTTTGTGAGCAAGCATAGCATCTTAGACGTCCATTTTGCCACGTCACTAGTCTTGGAGGCTAAGGAATGATGTGATTGGTGGATTGGGGAATTGGGGGTTTGGTGCACATGAGTGGGATGCAGGTTTTTAGGAGTGGGAAGGGTTTTGGCATGTGTGAATTAAGTGTGTGCAAGTTTAATTGGGTTTTACCCAAGTAAAAAGGTGGGTAATTTCTGGGTATGGTAAAGATGAATAGTAACTGAGTTTGATCCTAAAAAGGGGGAAACAAAGGTGTTAGGCGCCTCTTTTCTTTTGAATGTTTCAAAAATGGCGAATTTGGTCCTTGTCTTTTGGAATTTTTGGCTTTTAAAGATTTTCAGCCTAAAATCGTCTCTCCCTTGTATTTAAGTTTCATCACTTGACAATTTTGGCACAAACTTTCCATAAAGATGTTTCAAAGGCAATTTTTGTCATTTGGTGATTTTTCAAGGACTAATCTTGGACAATGTTGATCTTCAAAGGTCTTCAATGAGTCTTTCACTTGTTGAGGGACCATTATTGGCAATTTGAATTTGTTGAGGGACTATTCTTGCCATTTCTTCAAAGTTGAAGGACCTTTTTGCAATTTTGACAAACTTAAGGGACCAAACTTGTAATTATTAATATACAAGGGTTTTAAGTGTCATTTCTTCAATAGATGATGATCAATCTTGTTTTGTCTTCAAGTCTTCAAGGGTATTTGATGAAAATTCCATGATTAGGGCCCGGTTCTTTGTACGGCTTCGTTTCTCGTGTCCGTTTTTCCTTGTATCTTGTGATCTTTTGTCTTTTTCACGATATCCATACCTAAAACACAAGTAAACAAACACAAGCATATATATGGTATTTTATGACATTTTTTATGCATTTAAAGCCCGAAAAGAACGATGAGATCATGTATAAATGCCATCTCATCACTCCCCCATACTAAGCCATTGCCGTGCCCTCACGCAATGCTAGAATAAAGTATCTAAGCATCACCAAAGTTCAATTTTATTAACCTTTATTGAAGAGTAAAAGACTTGCAACATACTACGAGAATGTGTAAAGACATAATGTATGATTTTCATCACCAAAAGGTGACTTTTAGGGTCAATGAATAGAAACAAGTTAATGTCCCTTAGAGTAAATTTCGTCATCCTTGATTGTCATACATTCCATGCTAAGTGCAAAAACAAGATCATTGTTGGTACAAGTCACAATGCTAACACTACTCATACGTCCAGATTGTGTAATACTTTTTCTCCCCGCAATCCTAGTTATTATAAAAGGAAATGGGTTACTAGCATTTTTTATCTAATTGTCATGGATCACAAGTGATTCATATTGACTTATTTGAGTAGTTATTAGTCCGAAAGCAAAGTAGCACGATTTGATCAATAGTTAGCCGAAGGACAAAATCTTTTAAAACGGCTTCTCGTGTATCTCCTTAAGTTCATATCTTGGCATAACTCGTTTCACGATTTGAGACCTTTCTCGGACCGATATTTGGCATGTACTTCATACTTCAAATCTTGGGAAGACGTTCTTGAAATTATGGTCTTCTCTTCATATAATTTGGAATTTCTTCACTTGACGTTTTTGAGAGATTCTTCATATAGGACCACGACTTCATCATTTTTCTTCAATCTTTACTTTGGATTTTGATATACAACGATCCGCCTCCTTTTCGGACTTGGATATATTTATCCTCATACCTTGTTAGGGTCTTTTTGGATAGACTTTCTCCATTCTTTAGGGGAGTAATAGCTTCTCGTCGTGTGTCTCGATCCTTCATATTGATTTTGGAACAATGATACTTCACATCATCTTGGGATCTTTAGCAAAAATAGAGCTCCTCATGCCTTGTTAGGGCCTTTTTGGATGATCGCCAATCTTCGCGTCCCGTTTCAATAAGTTATGCCTTGGCTATGAACTCTATTCAACCCCGAGCAACTTTTAAACGATCTTGCGCTAGAGGCTAAGTAACCTTTCAAATCGTACGACCTTACTTATTGCAATTATGTTTTATTCCTAATGCATTGATCTTATGGGAAGAAAAAGCCACAATTAAAAACATATGAGTTTTTGAAAGAACACTTTCATGTTCTACGTTTAGCATGATCACTTGTCTAACTCTATCATTTCTCGTTCTTCACTATTTAAAGACCTCTAATTAAAGAGACTCGTGAATACTTAGCCGTGCAAGTCAAAATTAAGCCAAATTTGGATTAGCTTTCATTAAGACTATATCAAATCAAAGTTTTGGGTTTTCAAGCCACCTATAGGATCTTGCACTTTCTTGGACTTTTTCAAGTTTAGAGAATGCGTTTTATAGTTCCCTTGATAAGTGACTTTCTAGAATCAATTATAGGAACTTGCGAAAAGTTCTTGTTCTTAACCCGAATGAATTAAGACTTTCGCGTTTTAAAGCTCCCTATATAAAAGTCTAGCAAAACTTGAATTGAGCGGGTTAAGGAATGTAAATGGCTCCAAATGCCCATCAAGTCAAAAATTAACTCTTATTCTACCCATCGGAAAATATACATTCGTGTCTTAAAAACACTTATGAAAACTAAGAAAAATTTTAAAATTTGGCTATTTTTAGCCTTATTAGCAAAACATTGAAAATTGGAAAACGTGAGGGCGTAGCAAAGCAAGTACCTATTCACCCCCCCATACTAAAAGTAAACATTGTCCTCAATGTTTCGAGTCTAAAGGTGGAGCACCCCCATACTAGAGACGAAGAGTCGAATGCTTAGGATCTAGCATGGAAAGTGTGATCAACAATATATCTAAAGCCGTTTATTAATTATGCTAAAAGATAATTGTTAGAACAATAAAGGATATGTCATGGATTCGTGAAAAACTTCTTCAAACGAACGATGGAGGCTCACGTAAACGAACACGAGAGTCTTCAATCGTAGACGATGATGATGATCTAGATAACACAATCACAAACAACCACGAGACAACGAGTTGGAAGGGTACAAGTCCCCTTATTAGTGAACATAAAGCATAAAGATAAGCATGGGATCTCCCCCACGAGGCACCTCGTTTTTGATTACCGAGTCATGAGCTCGACTCGATCCCCTCAATGTGAACATTTAGGGATATCATGGTGTGGTCAATTTTTGGTGGGGCTTACATGATAAACAAGGCCCAAAAAGCAACCGGTATAAAGGACTAAGTCCTTAGATGATGCAAAATACCGGGGTCGAAGATGGCGTTCTCGTTTTCATGGAAAAAACAAATTAACACCACTTGAACATGTGCCATAAACTCAAAGAGTTTGAAGAAAATAGATGAGAAGTAGAAGGGTGAGACAATTGGTAAGACAAACGTTTGAGCTACTCGAGGTAGACTCGCACCAAGCAAATAGATATAGTTTCCATTTATTGCATCGGTGGAAGACCGAGATTTCCCTTTACATGAAATTCCGGGATCGAATATCTCGTCTTCGGTGGACAAGGATGAGGGAACATAAGGGGCTTCCCCCATACTAGAACCACACAAAACATCGTCAAAAGGAGTAGACGCGTTTGTAGCACTCAAAACACGTGGTGATGACGGAGTTAGATTTGTAGAAAAATCAATTAAATCACATTTAAGATCTTTTCCTTTTTTATCTTTTGAACTCTCCTTATGAAAACCCTTTTTAATTATGTCGAAAATATTCGGTGTTTCTAAGATGATGTTAGTTACACTAAAAATTCTCACATTTTGAAACCGTTTTGGTTTTGGTGGTGGCAAGTTTTCAAAACGTTTATCGACGAAGAAAACCTCCCCATCGGGGTCCATAAATTCATCATCCGAAAGATCTTCCGTAGAAATCGGAAACTTATCAACACTTTTCAAGAATGAAGGTGAAGGATTTTTCGATTCAAGTATTGATGGTTTCTTCTTTGTAGGCTTTGCACTCATAACCTCCACCGGCGGAGGAAATGGTAAATTGTTTTTGGAGACATTCCCTAAAACTCTTGGTGAAAATTCTTTGCAAACGACATTGGTCGAGTCACCATGGTTTAAAGTTGCAATAGAATATACATGAGAAAGATTGGAGTTTTGTGTTGCATTGATGACAAGTTCTTCTTCATTGAAACGAAGGGTGATTTTTCGAGCATGAACATCGATAAGTGCTCTTGATGTATCCAAAAATGAACGACCCAATATGAGAGGAACTTTTCGATCGATAGGAATGTCTACAACGATAAAGTCAACGGGATAGTAAAACTTTCCGACTTTAACGAAAACGTCCTCGGCTACTCCACATGCCATGATCGTAGAATGATCGGCCATCTCGATGGACATGTTCGAAGGAGTAAGAGCCGGAAGCGAAAGCGATTTGAAAATCTCGAGAGGCATTAAATTAATACTAGCGCCAAGATCGGCCAAGGCGTAGCATTCCTCCATATCTTGAATAGCACACGGAATCAAAAATTTACCGGGATCACCGACTTTTTGTGGTATGCGGCTTAGAAAAACCGATGAACAACTAGACGATTGTTGTAACTTTTCTTTGTTGTTTAGCATACTTTTAAAGTTTGCGGCGAATCGAGGCATCATGATTAAAGCATCGGCAAAACTTATGTTAAAATGCAAATCACGAAACATTTTCATAAATAGCTCAAATTGATAATTGTTCCTTTCTTGTGCTTTCTCTTTGTTTCGTCTTGAAGGGTAAGGTAAAGGTGGTGTGGGTTGGTCATTAGGCAACGGCCTTGGAAACTCGGGTTCCACAATTGGTATTGGTGTAACCGTAGGTGTGGTATGAGCGGTACTTCGTGGGATTGTAATGTGCTCCTTTTCGACCATCACCTCGGGTTCTTTCTCGATTTCCTTCTCCGTAGAAGTACTTGGACGAGAGATTGGTTCCTTGAAAGTTTTACCACTACGAGTAGCAACAACCTTCAATTCTCCCCTCGGGTTGTTAATGGTATCACTAGGAAGACCACCCGAAGAAGAGGGTTTACACATGATAGCTTCAAACATCTTAGCCATTCGGTCCTCAAATTTTGATTGCCTAGCATCCGCTTTCAATAACTCTTGCTTAATCTCATGTTGTCCTAATTCCATCTTTTGTTGGTTTTGTTGAAGACGTTGGACATTTCCTTCCATTTTATTAGCATGAGTTTTAAGTTCATTAGCAAGTTCATTTTTAAGCTCGTTTTTCAACTCGGACCTTAAGCTAATCATCTCACGTTGCATATTATCAAATTTAGCATCATTTGCTTTTGCATAATCTAAAAATTCTCCTTGCAAATTTTTCGTGTGAGCATTTTGAAAACCTTGTGTAGTGTTTTGAAAATCACGGTTTTGGTTTTGATTAGAGATTTGTCCATTCCCACTTTGATAATTCCCTTTGTTGTAATTGCGTGTGTTGCCTTGGTAATTACCTTGGTTGTTGTTTCGATAATTGTTAGCATTTTGATTTGGTGGAGCTTGATTTTGGCGGGAACCTTGGCCGTTTTGGTTGTAAGTTCCCGTTGCTACGTAAGCACTCGAAGTGTTACCATCCGCGGTAATGCACTCGGATAAATCATGAGCTCCTCCACACGATAAACAACTCTTAGCAACCGCTTTAACCGAAGCGGAATTGGAAGCTTCTTGAGCCTTCCAATGGGACATTAGATTAGCAAATCTATCAAAAAACCGATTTTCCTCATTAGCTTCATCATGTAAGGCGTTAATGCTACGAGACGATTGTGACGATGATGACGAACCCATATTGGCAACACTCGGTGTGTTACGAGGGCTATAAACCTTAGATCGATTTTCAATGATTTGTAAAGCCTCATTTGTCGTCTTGCACAAAAAATTACCACCCGCGGCGGCATTCAAATAATCTCGTTCATGATCATTAAGCCCATTATAAAAGGTATCAATTTGATGCAATTCCGAAAAATCATGATGAGGACATTCATGTAACATCTCCTTAAATCGTTCCCATGCCATAGAAAAACTTTCATTGTTACGTTGCACAAATCGTGAAATCTCATTTTTTAAGTGTGTTGTTTTCGATGGTGGAAAAAACTTGTTCACAAACTTAGAGACGAGATCGGCCCATGTCAAAATCGAATTTGGCGGTTCTTTCTCGAGCCAAATTTTTGCGGGTCCATCCAACGAGTATGGAAACAACATCATCTTAATGGCGTCATGCGGAACATCTTTGAATTTGCTAGTGGCGGTGAGACGGTTGAAATTCCTAATGTGGTAATGCGGGTTGTCTTTCTCGTGACCTCGAAATTTGTTTGCTTGTAGCATCGACATTAAACCCGTCTTAATCTCGAAATTCTCCGCAAGGATGGCGGGGATAACAATGGCCTCTCCAAAACCCTCGGTGGGTGCTTGTAGCAACTCCATCATAGTACGATTAGCCATTACGACTTCTTGTTCTATAATAGGTTCAACAATTGGAGGTTCTTCAACAATCAACGATCCTTGATTTGCTTGCTTTTGAAGTCGTTTACGAGCTCGTTTAGCTTGATTACGAGTGATCATAAACTTCACGAAGAATGGGAGGTGAGCAAAGAAGATTCTTTTTGGTTGTTTTGTGAATTTTCAATTTTTTTGTGTTTTTGATGATATTTAATTTTTTTGGATTTTGGTGTATCTTCGTAGACAACAATCTACAAAATCTCTCCTCGAATCAAACTCTTGATTAAAGAAGCCTCAAAGGAATGAAAACGATCACGTGGAGTGAACGCCTTCGAATGACTTTAGAACTTTGGTGAAAACCAAATTGTTCACGAGGGTTTAATCACAAAGAAAACCAAGCAAATATAGTATACGTATTAATACTTTGGGCGGCAAAACCCTCGATTAGCCTTCAATGTCAAAATACTCACAAGCAAGCGGGGAAACGAGGCGGCGCGAAGCACTTAAGAGCCTTTTTCCTTAGGGTATATTTTATAATACCCGCCTTATACCCACCTTATAGTTCGTATTTTTCAAAATCGAGCTTCTCGAAAGTATTTATCTATTTTTGCCTTTTCTTTTTGTTTGAGATTCGAATACAATGATCGAGTGATGAAATCCCGAATCAAGGTTGTGTTTTCACACTTTTGGAGATATTGTATTTTGGTTGTGATACTTAATACAATATATTAATAATATTCACAAAGAAAAACCGAGAAAACCGATAATACGTGTTAAGGGAGTTCCACTTAACACAAATACTATTATGGATAATATCAAAAACAAAATTTTTCAAATTAAATCACGACACACCTCCCCGGCAGCGGCGCCAAAGTGATAGTAGTAAAAACACGTCTCTTGTTTAGGAAAACAAAAAGAACGTATATGAGCGGTAAGTATCGAGTGACGGTTTAGGAAAACCGTGCACTAATGACCCACAATCAAATAAAAAAGATGAAAGATTCGTTTCCCAAGGAGGTATGGTGTTGTGAATTAACTTGTATTTCTTTGAGATTAATATTAAGAAGATGGAATGACGGTTTCTTGGAAATTACACTATGACGTAAAAAACGAAAACGTAAAGTCGTAGAAAAACCACAAAAATTAAAAATTATTAAAACCAAAAACAAAATCAAGAAAAAGATTAAAAAGACTAAAACAAGTCTAAAATAATATAAATAAAGACAAAAATCCAATAAAGATATTTTAAAACCTTTTATTAATTAAATAATTAATTTTAAATGCTAATTAAAGCCCTAAAATTAAATTTAATTAATTCAAATGTCAAAAATATGATTTTATTGAACAATTACTTAACTTATATTATTAGAAGACTAAAAAGTAATTTTCTAAAAATCAAAACCTATTAAAGCAAAAAAAATGATTTAAAATAATTAAAAACTAATTAAACTTAAAATAATTATAAAAATAAATCTAAAAGTGATAAAAATAATCTAAAAATGGAAATAGTCCTATTTAATGCTATAGAACTTAAGAAAAATGAAAAATAAAGAAAAAGAAAATTTTGAAAATTAAATAATAAAATAATATTAAAACACTGTCTTGCGCCGCAGTGCTTGTGTCTTGCGGCGCAACGTGTGAAACGGGAATACCAAGATCTGCAGCACCTTTAGTTGCGCCGCAGTTCTTGGGTCTTGCGCCGCAACTTGTATGACGGACCTGGTTGTAATTGCTGAACCAAACAAGTGCACACTTGTACACTTGTGATGCCAAGAGGAGCTTGGTTTGATGCTTTGTTTGGAGATTACTTTTGGACAATTGGGCACCCTTGAGCTTATTGAAGCTCAAGGAGTCAAGTAACACACAAATAACAACAAGAATCAAAGATTAAGCATCAAAATCATGAAAAACCAAGCAAATTTAGCAATATGCGGATTTTACTTACTTGTTCCTTAAAAACCTAACAAACTTCTTCAAATCTTGTTCCAAACTAATTAACTACTTACTAATAACCTTAATCAACCCTAAACAAGCAATCTAACACCTTTTAATTATCAAAACAAATCTAGATGTCCTGCTTAAACCTGTTGCCAAACACCCTTTTAAAATCTAAAAACCAACTTTTAACATACCAAAATGCTTACAAAAGCTACCAAATTGATTCCAAGTGCATCTAACATGTAAACATACACACTAGAACACAAATCATGCAATATAAACACACTTAATCACCAAATCACTTAAGATCATACAACTTGCTATTTTATGAACTTTTTCAAGGTAAAAGAAGTTTACCTTAGGTTCTTACATCCAAGAACCTAGAGGATGAGAATCCTCCTCCAATCCAACCCGGGTTGGAGCTGAACTAAATCAACAAGCCTTCAACCTATTTGAACACAAAACAAACAAACAAGATGGATAAAACAAGATATATCAATATTTTGTTTTTATTCTCTTTTTTTTTATAACTCTTCCAAAACCTTTTCCAATTACTTAAAACGTTTCTATAACACTTAAATCACCAACAAACATGAACTCCTAACAACAAAAACCTTTTGAGAAGATTTTACCAAAATCTCTCAAAATCTCAAACTTTGAAAATATTTTGAAACCTCAAAAACTTTTAACCAAATCAAACATGGAACTCAGAATTAAGCTTAACACAACACTCAACTTTTAAAAACAATAAAAAAGGAATTACACTTGAATATTTCAAAAACCAAACTTTTTATTTCTTTAAAAAGGTATTACATGTGCAAGCTTAAAAACTGGAACAAAGGGATCACCACAACTTGGGTCTCCTTTTATAGAGCCTATAGAACATCCTAGAAGCATAAAAACATAAAACCCTAATACATAGAAAATCCCAAATGTGCCCTTGAATGATTTTGAGTGCATTTTGTCCTCTCATTTGATCTTGGCCTTTAAATTTTGCTTTGTGAGCAAGCATAGCATCTTAGACGTCCATTTTGCCACGTCACTAGTCTTGGAGGCTAAGGAATGATGTGATTGGTGGATTGGGGAATTGGGGGTTTGGTGCACATGAGTGGGATGCAGGTTTTTAGGAGTGGGAAGGGTTTTGGCATGTGTGAATTAAGTGTGTGCAAGTTTAATTGGGTTTTACCCAAGTAAAAAGGTGGGTAATTTCTGGGTATGGTAAAGATGAATAGTAACTGAGTTTGATCCTAAAAAGGGGGAAACAAAGGTGTTAGGCGCCTCTTTTCTTTTGAATGTTTCAAAAATGGCGAATTTGGTCCTTGTCTTTTGGAATTTTTGGCTTTTAAAGATTTTCAGCCTAAAATCGTCTCTCCCTTGTATTTAAGTTTCATCACTTGACAATTTTGGCACAAACTTTCCATAAAGATGTTTCAAAGGCAATTTTTGTCATTTGGTGATTTTTCAAGGACTAATCTTGGACAATGTTGATCTTCAAAGGTCTTCAATGAGTCTTTCACTTGTTGAGGGACCATTATTGGCAATTTGAATTTGTTGAGGGACTATTCTTGCCATTTCTTCAAAGTTGAAGGACCTTTTTGCAATTTTGACAAACTTAAGGGACCAAACTTGTAATTATTAATATACAAGGGTTTTAAGTGTCATTTCTTCAATAGATGATGATCAATCTTGTTTTGTCTTCAAGTCTTCAAGGGTATTTGATGAAAATTCCATGATTAGGGCCCGGTTCTTTGTACGGCTTCGTTTCTCGTGTCCGTTTTTCCTTGTATCTTGTGATCTTTTGTCTTTTTCACGATATCCATACCTAAAACACAAGTAAACAAACACAAGCATATATATGGTATTTTATGACATTTTTTATGCATTTAAAGCCCGAAAAGAACGATGAGATCATGTATAAATGCCATCTCATCATGACTGTAGGTGCATCAGATTGATTTCCATTATCTTGAGAAACAACTTCGAGAATCGGAGCTACTACTGCAGGTGCTGGAGAATCATCACTTGGAGGATCAAAGAATTCATCAAACATAGGTTGAAATAACTCATCCCACTTTAGCCTTTTAGGTGGTGTAAATGATGGAGAAGTAGGATTGTTGGGAGTTAAACCGGAACTATAGTACCGGTTCCCATCTCATTAAGTGCGGGTTCAGAGCTGCGTTGTTCAGAAGCCATCTCTGTCAGCTCATCAAAATCGACATCAATAGTTTCTATTATCTTGCTAAGACGACGGTTATAAATCCAGTAAGCTTTCTTTGCGGGTGAGTAACCAATGAAAATTCCTATATCAACCTTCAGTTGAAGTTTGCCCAAATTCTCACTATTTGTATTTGGATAGCAAAGTGCACCAAACACATGAAGAAATGATATATCGGGTTTACGTCCATGAAGAAGCTCATACGGTGTTTTTCCATGGCGCTTACGAATGATAGAGCGGTTTTGGGTATAACATGCGGTTGCCACTGTTTCAGCCCATAAGAATAAAGGAGCGTTCACATAAATCAACATAGTTCTAGCAGCTTCCATAAGTGTATGATTACGTCTTTCCACGACAACGTTTTTTTGTGGAGTGCGAGCAACTGATGTTTCGTGTGAAATGCCAACCTCTTCATAGTAGTCCCGCAGAGTTTGATTAACGAACTCAGTTCCATTATCAATTCGAATGCGGCGAACAGTAGCATTAAAACGCACTTGGATCATTATAAGAATTTTGATAATAAATTCTGGTGCTTGATCCTTTGTCGCTAAAAACTTTACCCATGTAAACCTTGAAAAATCATCCACCATGATGAGGATGTATTTTCTACCACTCACACTAGCCGTATGCATTGACCCGCAAAGATCCATGTGCAAAAGATGTGGTATTTCCTGGTTGGTGTCTTCAGCTTTAGGTTTGTAAGACTTCTTGGTGCTTTTCCCCAATGAACACGCGGAACATAAATGATCCTTGTTAAACTTGAGCTTTGGAAGACCACGAACAAGTTCGTTTTTAGCCGAATGGTTAATTGCATCAAACATAAGATGAGATAACCGTCAATGCCACAACCATGACTTGGTCTTAGATGCTTTGGAGAGAAGGCATACAGGAGAAGCGGCCATCATGTTTTGAATAGAAAGTGTGTAGAGATTATCCCCTCGAGAACCTTTTAATAAATCATTTCCTTCAAGATCATGAATGAAGCAAGTATGTGACAACCCAAACCCGTGGTCATTATTTAATTACATTTTTATGTAATTTTTGAAATTTTTGACGAGATTGATTGTTATAACAATTGGTGATTTGATTTGGATGAATGATTGAAAGTTATATTTTTTATGTTTTGACGAGTTGTGAGGATTATTAGTAATGACGATATCAACGGATGCCTGAAAATTTACGTTTTATTTTAGACATGTCGATGTTTAATATTTTGACGTTTTTATTTTTAATGTCGTATTAAGTCGTGCCGGGACTATATAATATCATATTTTGTGTGCGTTTTAAGTTTTGAGAAGTATTTTTATGAAACCCGAGACTCGTAAATATTTTCAAAAGTGACTAATAGTCATTTCTTGCTTTTTAACCAAGTATTTGCATTTTGGTCCACAAGAATCACAATTGGCAAAAACTACCCTAAAATTTTCCCAGATAAAATGGAAAAATAAACACAAATAACACACACAACAACCACTAACAAAAAAAATTCACTTCTCTCTCTCCCACCCTCAAACTTTCCGTCACCCTACACCACCACAAAACCACCATTTCACAAAAATCAAACTTGAATCTCTTAAAACTAATCAAAGACCCATTCCTATCTTTTGATTCTCTACATTTTGGTATGAAATTTAGCTACATGTATGAACTTTTTATAAAAACCCATTTTTGATGAAAAATCATGTGTTTTGATCTTAAATAATTGTTGTATGTAGGTGTTATTGTTGTTATACATTATTTTTGATTGTTGCATGTTGAAATTTTTAGTTGGGTTTTATTTGATTTGATCATCTAGGATGATATAGCATGTTAGGATTGAAAGTAGTAATATTGGGATGATTAAGTGGTAAAAATGATATTAAAATGTGGTGAAAATTTGATTTTGAGTGATATTTAAGAATGTATTTTTGACCAGATTATAAAAGTTAATTTTTGAATAATATAAGTTTGAGTATGATATGAACTAATTAGATATTGTTGTTGTAAAACCCGCATGCTTTTATCATGAATAGTACCCTTAAGATAGTACGTACTAGATTAAAACTTTCCTTTTATAGTACGATTATGTTTACGTGTTAGGATTTTACGTATTACGTACGTGTTAGAACACGATAAGTATTTATTACGCACGAACACGCAATAATTATTTAAACAATAATTAATCACGAACATGCGATCATGAAATTATGAACGTAATTAAATCACGAGATAATATTAATTACGTATATATATTTATTACGAACACGAATATATATATTAAGTCACGATCGATAACTAATTAAAACAAGAAAATTAGGAACACGAGAACACACGAGAACACACTATAATATTTAGACTCAGGAAATGTATGGGTTACCCCATGTGGGCCCCATACCACGAAATTAGGGAGGAATAATGGGCTTAGCCTATCAATTTTTACAAAACAAGAAAAACTAGGGAAAAAGATGTCATTTTTCACTTTACAGGAAAACCTTAGAAACCCTAATTCTTCTCCTTCTCCCTCTTTTGGCCGCCACCCATACAACACACCAAGAGGTTGTTTATTGATCTTTGATCTTGGATTTATTGCTAGTGTTCGTGTTTGTTCATCGTTCTTTAGATCCACGTATTCGGTAATCCTTTTAAACCTTTTTCTTTTGATTTAATCTTTTAATTAATTAAGAACATGTTATGTTTTTTTATAAAACCTAATTAAATCATAGATCTAACATGAATTTGGGTTGGAATAAAATCAAAAGGGTTGTTTAGGGGTGTTTTTGTTTTGGTCGCAGCCTACACCGAACCCAAGAGGGTCTCGGTTTGGCCACTTGACCACCACCGAGACCTTATGGTCCCGGTTGGTTGGTGTGGGTCCCACGGCAGCATCAAGACAAGGGTAACCCCGATTTGGTTCGGGGTATGGTGTCGATTTCATGTCCGGTTCATGGTTCTTAGTCAAGATTCGGTTCACGGTGTATGTTTAGATTTTTATTTTTATGATCTTATGTTAAAATTAAATTAATAACATGACATGATTAATTTAATAACATGACTTAGGTTATTTTAATTATTAAAATCATGAAATTATTAACCTAAGTATTTTTATATTTTAGACTTATAAATTAATTAATTATTTAAAAACCATGGTTATAATTAATTAATTAACATGACTTAGGTTATATTATTAATAAATAATAATACATGTTTTAACCTAAGTATTTAACTTTATTTAATTAAAAACATGTTATGCTTTAATTAAATATTTTAACCTATAGTTTATTTTAATTACATGAAATAATTAATAAACTATACATTATATCATAAGACTTAGAAAATAATCATGAAAACACTTAGGCTTATATACTTAGCTTATTTAACCAGCTTATTTCTAATTATGGAAACTTTCTATTTTTAGAAACTTAATTAAATAAGGCAGCTAATCTATTTATGGAAACGTTCTATTTTTAGAAACTTATTTATTTCAGGCAACTAATCTATTTATGGAAACTTATTTAATTAAGGCAACTGATATATTTATGGAAACTTTCTATTTTTAGAAACTTATCTATTTTAAGCAGTAATTCTATTTTTGGAAACTTTCTATTTTTGGAAACTTTCTATTTTTGGTAACTTTCTATTTTTGGAAACTTTCTAGTTTTGGAAACTTTCTATTTTTGGAAACTTTTATTTTTGGAAACTTTCTATTTTAGGAAACCTGCTATTTTTGGAAAGTTACTTATTATTACACAGTAAGTATAATAACACATGAAATACCAGAAATACTTAATCAGAGTAAACAGAATGTAAGATAAACGCAGTTTAAGGCTTTAAACAGTAAAACCTGATAAGAACATATAAATAAGCTAAGACATGACATAAAATCAGTTACGTATTAGTAAGCAGATACTTATTCATGTATGTATTTATGTAGCGTTAGTGATTCGGAAGTAGGATTCCTCTCAGTTCATCTTCTTCGTTCACTGGACATAAGGTACGGATTCCCGTTCTTTCGGTATGGGCATTCTTTCCTTATTAGGATTCCCCGTATGCAGCTAATTGTTTTCCCAGTATTTGTTTATATATTTTTGAATTGCTTATGTTTAATTAGAATACCTAAAGCCATATACATGCATGACCAGTTTCACCTAGTTATGGAGGTACCATAACCATAACATTAGAGGCACTGATGTTATGACTTCACCACGGCGGAGTGATTGCTCGTGACGTCCCTTCAGCTTTTGGCCATTTATATTATATTTATCATGTGGGGCGTATGGGTGCATCCTAGTTACATGTTTTCAGTCAGGATTTCATGGTGAATGTGGTGTGTGCCTTGCATCCTTCACAAGGAGATGATCCCTCCTACCCAAAAAACCAGTATATTAAATTAGAGGCAGCCCCTCTAATTTGCATGATGAGGTCACCCCTCCAAGTATTCATGCACGGTGGATTTTCATGACCTATATTGGCTAATGGTAAAATATGTTAAACAGTTTTCATAAGATAAACATAAGGCTTTTCAAACTATAAAACCAGTTTTATGAACATGTTCCAGGTTTTCCAGGACTTATACATTTCCGCTGCTATTAAGTCTCTATTATGTTTTAGTCACTTATACATGTCTATATCCGTGCACTGAGCGTTTTGCTCAGCCGTTACTTTCCTTTCCATGTCCCAAAACGGCAGGTACCCTAGGAAAGACTCGAGCATTTGGAGGACGTGCATAGGATGGAAGCTGCCAGAGACTTCTTTTCCTTTTTGCCTTCATATACTTATTCTTGTTTAATCTTTCATTCATTTCCTTTGCTTTATTATGTTTTGGGCTTATGTTTGGGAACCGATGTTTGATTCCGGTTTACCCTATGGTCATGTAATGTTTTAGACATTTATCCTTGTATGCTTTGATGACACGCCATAATTACGCGTGACATTCCATTATCAAAATGGGGTGTTACAGTTGTAGAGTATTTCATAAGCTTCGATTTGGTATAAGGTAGAGCTTCTAGCTCCAAACGAGCGAAAAGTTATGTTAGTTTGGTTATTCGTGTACCGGGAGACGAGTATCGTCACAATATATAATTGTTGTCGTTATTTGGATCGAATCTCGGGGACTATAAAAAGGATTTTTGAAATGAGTCATGGACTGATGTAAATGATAAACATAAGGATGTTGAGTTTATTTTCAAAAACGAGTGTTGGTTTTGTAAACGGAGTCAAATAAATAAGTTAAAAAGACTTTATGAATTATTGACGTAAAACTGTCCGGTTTTTGTAGTTCGAAGATGAGTCGGGCAGGGAACTTTAAAAGTAAAATCTTTTAACCAACTTTTGGGAAGTCTTTCTATATATAGTAAATGAAGTTTCTGATTAGTATCGTAAGCTATGGACGTGTTTAAGTAAGGAAAACAGTTTGGACGATTAACATATATATATGGACAGTTTTTGAAAGAATACATATATAAAAGTGTACGTAAGAAGGATTTACTAAATTGAGTATGGTGTGAGCTTGATTTTGACTTTGAGATACTTATTTCATTTTATTAAGTATGAAATATTACTTGGATGTATTATTAAAGGCACGCGTTTTATTTTGATAGATTGTGAATTTCGTGTTCGTCGGGCATCATCGATCGTTGAAAGTCGTCATACTATTGTTATTACTTCAGGTGAGTCTATGGGCTCGCTTTCTACTTGTTTTAATGATTTTAAAACCCGCGAGGGGGATACATGCTATTTGAAGTAAAATGAACACATGTCATGAGTAATTGTTGGACCCGAATGTTGCCTTTGTTGATTTGAATTGTATAAGTAACTAAATTGCAAAAGTCCCTAAATTCATGAGCCGTTAAGTATCTTATGACTTGATGTTGTGAGTTGGGAATAGCCGCTTATTCTAATGATAGTACTATTGGGTTGACGACCCTATCTGAGACCAGGGCATTACGCTGAGTAACCTCTAGGAAGGATAATTTTACAAGAATGAGAATGTGGTATACTTGCAATTGATACCCTAATAGGGGCACTGGAATTCTTATAGTCATGCTGGCATTTGGCGTGGGTGACTAAGTTAAGGGGTCGGTGTCATGAGCTTAATACAATTCATTTGCTATTGCTATAAGATGGAATGCCTGATTAATAGATTGTATGGCCACAATGCTATTAAACAATTGTGAATGATTTTTACGATGTGTTCAAATATGTTTTGTTAAACCTATAGACTTGCTCAACCTTTGTGTTGATGATTTTAAGCATGTATTTCAGGTACTTGAAGTTGTTGAATTGTGGAGCTTGCTGGAGAAGGATTGCGGGATTGCTTTTGTAGTAATTTGGTCTAAAACAGATTTCTTTCCCGATTGTCATAAATTTATAGTATATGGTCCAGTATTTTGGTAAAAGGTTTGTCGTTTTGTTAAGATCCTAGGGGAACCTAAACGCTACTCTGATATATTTTTAAACTGATTTTACTTAGGATTGAAGGTTTTAGACATTGATTTAAATTATTTCCTTATTTATTCCTAAATATACTGTTTCACGATTGTATAAAGAGTTTGTGAAATGAAGTTTGAGAATAGCACCCAATTGTGTATTTCCGCTGCGCAATGTAAATTGGGGGTGTTATAGATTGGTAACCAGAGCTTTTTAGTTATAGCGAATTAGGTCGATTTTTGAAAATGTCCTAAACTATAACTTTGGTTTCAAAAGTATATTATAAAAGCAACGCAACTTCTCTGCAAGGCTCCAGTAAGATTATTTATTTTTGTTATGCTTTGTTATTATAGATGTATCCCTCAAAACTGTTCTGAATTCCTGAGTATTTATTAAGTAAATACTACGATAAGGTATTGGTATTAATGAAAGGACATGGAGTGCTTTCATCATAATTTCATTTTTATGAGTATTGTATAATTATCATTTGCATTGCATCACATACATATATATATTTGGCATACGTAAATCATTTGCATATGCATGATTATGAATTGCATATATATATTTTTGAATAATGACCTTATATACCTTTGAATTTTCTATGATTTCAGAAAATGTCCGACATACCACTTAACAACAATAGGCGGGGATTTGCTGTAGGTCAACGGAGTATGCAGTATCAGCGAGTAGGTAGTCATAAGAATTCAGGTGAATGGTTAGATTATGAGGACGATACGAACGATAAGAAAAATGTTGTAGAATCTGAAAGTGATAATTATAGGACTGATAGTGAAGTTGGAAGAACTGAGGTTAGAGCTGAAGTAAGAAGTTATGGAACTGATTTTAAGAAATATCAGGAAGAGAGAGATAGGCTTCGCAGGTTAAGTGAATATGTAGCTCATCTTGGGCCGTATCTTGGACCGCATTGGAAGTTCCTGGATAGTGAGGTGTATGCTGATTCGCATTATATGATAGATCCGCCGTGTATAGGAGCGCATTTGAGATATGGATTTGAGGAGCCGTCGTGTTTTGATCCAAAATGGAGGTGCTGCAAGTTAGGACCAGATGAAGATGAAATAGGGGCGAGCCTAGTTGGAAGAAAATGATGTACCACATCCTATGGAGTGATGTAGTGATGGATCTTTGTTGTATTTCAGTTTATGTATTGTTGTGTTGTATTTGGATTATTTAGATGTTGTGAGGTAGTATTGTGATGGATTATTGTTGTTGTTTAGGATGATAAGGGTAAGTGACTGTAGTGACAAGATTTTGTTGCGATTTTCTAGGATTTATGGATGAAATCTACTACTACCCTTTAGTATCTTGATGTGTCTTTGTTATCTTCTCTTTTGTGAGATGATTGTAGAATTGAGGTAGTATTGTGTTGTTGGCGCATGTAGTATTCATGATATATCTTGATGAAAAGATCCTTCTTTCTATCTCGATGTGTATACTTATCATGTTTCTTTCGTCTGTGATAACAGTAGAAAGAGTTGAGTGAGATATGTTTCTGTCATTAGTGGGGATTCCTACGTGACTGAGTTTCTTGAAATATGTCTCCAAAGGTTGTTAACTATAGGGTAGATTATATGATCGTGGGAATAGTTGTTAGATTGTTTGAAAATGATTGTGCTGCGAGGAGACGAGGTGCTGAGACTGAAGATGTTGTTGTTCCAGTTGAAGATGCTGCTGAGGTTGAAGATGTTGCTGTTCCAGTTGAAGATGCTGCTGCTATTCTACAAGATTTTTAAAGGATGTCTGTGTGTTAGATTCCTAGTGATGAGAAGAGATGCGGTGAAGAGTGTTGTACGGATATTAATGGTAATTAGAAAGGTGAAACTATATGGATAAGTTCGAGTAACTGATGGATGTTTTGATATATCAATAGTAATTTGGGAATGTTCAACTAGACGAAAAGAGATAGTAATTTAAAGATTGATCCTGATTTGAAATTAAGTATGGCAGAAAAGGGTAAAGGAATGGTATTGTTGCGAATGACAGTAAGGAATAGGAAATTTATTTCCTCTAACAGAAGGTAAACTTGGAATTTAATAGTCCATGATAAGAAGAGATGGTGTTCATGCGGTTGCTATAAATCGAGTAAGCAGGAGAAAGTATGATGTATAGATCACATATATTTTATACTACTTAAGTAATTATCTATTTACTTGTCGTAAATATGGACTAGCTGGAGGTCGGGTTGCTGAAGGAATAACAAGAAGTGTGGCATAGGAATTAGTATTTCTGTGGTAATGAAATGTTTTCATTTCGGTAAAGGAGATTGAATAAAGGAATTATTCAGATAATGGAAAATCAATATGAAAGGAATGTTGCTGTTATTACAGCCTATATTTTGGAAATGCTGATAAGATTTGAGATTCAGATGTAGTAATTTGCATATTCTTATCTGGTAATCATTGAGTTAGAATTCCATTGGAATTCTGAAGGTGTTATTGATGGTGTATTGAGAATTCGAAAGGTGTTATTGATGGTGTATTGAAATTCTGAAGGTGTTATTGATGGTGTATTGAAAATTTGAAGGTGTTATTGAGGATATATTGATATTTGAAGATGTTAGATTTTAGTTGACCTGAGGACGAGAAATCAACGAAAATTAGTGATTGGTTGAAATGAGAAATTAACCGATGGAAGGATTGTTAATAACTATATATATATATATATATATATATATATATATATATATATATATATATATATATATATATATATATATATATATATATATATTAAGGGAATATTTTTCTGAACTTATGGAATTAAGAGGTATCGCGCAATTAACTGAACTAGAGTTGTGAGAAAGTTAACCGGGATAAGGATGAATGTCATAGGATATGATATATAACGGTGGAAAGAATTAAATTGGAATGTTGTTGAGCATTGAGTACTGATTTCAGGAAGTAATCAGTGGAATTTCTATTTGAAGATTTTATTGGTCAATGATGAGAAGGTAGGTAGGAGGAAACAGTAATAGATCAAATTTTCTGTGGGCTTTACCAGTAGTAGTCAGAAGGGAATGAGAAGATGAGTTAGTATTTAAGGGTATTTTGTGATTGTTCTACGGAAACGTAGAGTTCACTGTCGTCTTGGGAAGAAGAAGCTTTGTGTTAGCTTAGTGATGGAAGTTATGTAATCTGATTATATATTTTGTTATATGGCATTGTCAGGAACTTGAGGATGGTAATATGATCAATTGTAAGGGTTGGTAGATGAGACAATAAGGATAATCTGATTAGACTGGAAGGGTAAGTCATCAGAGAAGTAATAATGGAAGTAAGGAAAGAAGCTGGATGTTTTTGGAATAAGATGATTGCTATGAGGATGAACAAACAAAACATCAATCATCAGTAAATGTTTTGTTTGATGGATATTAAGGAAGGAAAGGAAAGTATTTAATAACAATTGAGAAATTGTTAGGGAAAGAGGAATGGTGTGTACAATTCTTTGGATATGAATTTTAGTTGAATTTAATATGGATGTTTTAGAATGTACGATCTATGGCTGAAGTGATCATGAAAGTCTTGACTAGACTGAAACGATTGAGGCTTTGTCGATACCGACAAAACCGGCTGAAGCTTGTCAATTCCTTTGTGTAAGCTGAGTATTATCGGAGGTTTATCGAAAGGTTTTCACTGATTGTTGAACCATTGATAAAGCTGACAAAGAAGAACTAGATGCATGAATGGATAGAATACATCTAAGTTGTAGTTTTGAGATCTGATTTTCGTAGTTGAGGAAGTTGTTAATGAATGTTGAGGATAGATTGATGTTCTGTGCCTGTATAGTTAGTATTGGAGGAATCTGAAGGAATTATAAAACTGTAGTGATGATATTTTGATAATATCAAATGGGAAGAGAAAGTAATAGTAGTGTTTTGACTTGAATAAAGAAGTATAACGGGATTTATATGATCACGAGTTTCGACGATGTGGTATTTATTTTGGGATTGAAAAGTATTACTTGTATGGAATCAAGTATGAAGAAAATAAGGATAATAAGGACTTATTTATAAATTCCATTTGGGAATTTCAAAAGAAAGGAGTTAAGGATTACCTAATGATGACTGGGAAATAATAATCAGTAAATTATAGATGAAATATGTTTTAGTTCTGCATTACGAAGTGTGTTTCAGATTATGAAGGATGAGTGTGGATACTTTCACTATCAACTAGTGAGTATTTAGTAAGGAGGATTATGAAAAAGGGCTTATAAGATTTCTAAAGTAATTGAGAATTGACTCTTGAGTCTTGATATTTTTGTAATATTGGTAACAACAAGCATAATGGATAGAATGGAAAGAAAGTTAGAATTGAATTGATAAACTAATAGAAAAGGGATGCCAAAGAAAGAAGATCAACAGCTTGTCAGAAATTTTGAAATAGAATGGTAGTAGAAATGAGAGAGTTGGGATGTATATTTTTGTGGAACAAAAGCGGTTATTGTGATTATCTAATTTTTCTTCCATTTGATCAGAGAATGTGTTAAGAATGCAAGGACTAGTGGCGAGTAAATTTTTCAGATCAAAGAGAGTTTAATTATTCTAAGAGTGCTGAGAGTGTCGCACGTAGTATTGAAGGAATTTCATAAGTTGAAGTATTGATACAATCTGGTTGAAATAAGATGTGTTACCATATCAGGAAGTGATCTGACCATTATACATTTCAGATTCGAATATATGAGACTAACGGAGTTGTTTAAACAATATATGATATCAGGAAGATGTAATGATGTAGTGTGGAAGGTACAATAATTCAATATAGTGATTGTTCGAATGAATGAAAGTGGAAGATGAGTATAGGAGGTATATAAGTGACAAGTCAGAGTGATTGGTAATCTCATTGTGTTTAGTATGAGTGTAACCTTGTGACATAGAGTCAGTAAATTTTTGAATATTGGAAATCGTTGTGATAAGGTATGAGTATTGAATAAGGATTGAACATAATATATGTAACCCAGTGATTGAGATTGACTTTTGAGTAATAGAGATATTTACAGAAAGTGAGAAGAATTAAGTCAAGAAGGAATATTGCGTATTTTCGGAAAGAGATTCCATCATCAATAGAAATTTAGTGAATACGGACAGAGTGAAAGGATGATTTGAACAATGGAAATTGAATTTGTGTTGATGTGATTGAAACATGGGATGATGATATCTTTAATATTTCACTATGAGGACTAATGGAACCTAGTGAAGATGAAATCTTAATGCGATGATAATGGCACATCTTAATTTGAGAACTTACATAGTCGTGGGTCAAGTTATCGGAGTATTGAAGCATGAATGAAACTGAGAAAGTGATATAGAAGGAGTATGAATGAAGAAAGAATATTATCATATTGGAAGGTGAAATTTGGAAGTTGGAGTGTAGTAATATTCAGTTCTATGGTGATATCATAAGAATTGAGTTGAACTGGTGTGAAAGACGTGAGTATCTCTTGAGGATAAGAGGTCACGTTGACTCTAGAAGTGAGGAAGTGCGAGTGTGAGGCGGGTTAAGCGCCGGGACGCCGCTCTCTGTTAGGAGGGTAGGATGTGACAACCCAAACCTGTGGACATTATTTAAATATATTTTTACGTATATTTTTTAAATTTGTGACGAGATTGATTGTTATAACGATTGGTGATTTGATTTGGATGAATGATTGAAAGTTATATTTTTATGTCTTGACGAGTTGCGAGGATTATTAGTAATGACGATATCAACGGATGCCCGAAAATTTACGTTTTATTTTAGACATGTCGATGTTTAATATTTTGACGTTTTTATTTTAATGTCGTATTAAGTCGTGCCGGGACTATATAATATCATATTTTATGTGCATTTTAAGTTTTGAGAAGTATTTTTATGAAACCCGAGACCCGTAAATATTTTCAAAAGTGACTAATAGTCATTTCTTGCTTTTTAACCAAGTATTTGCATTTTGGTCCACAAGAATCACAATTGACAAAAACTACCCTAATCTTTTCTCATATAAAACGGAAAAATAAACAAAAATAACACACACAACAACCACTAACAAAAAAAATTCACTTCTCTCTCTCACACCCTCAAATTTTCCGTCACCCTACACCACCACAAAACCACCATTTCACAAAAGTTAAACTTGAATCTCTTAAAACTAATCAAAGACCCATTCCTATCTTTGATTCTCTACATTTTGGTATGAAATTTAACTACATGCATGAACTTTTTATAAAAACAAATTTTTGATGAAAAATCATGTGTTTTGATCTTAAATAATTGTTGTATGTAGGTGTTATTGTTGTTAAACATTATTTTTGATTGTTGCATGTTGAAATGTTTAGTTGAGTTTTATTTGATTTGATCATCTTGGATGATATAGCATGTTAGGATTGAAAGTAGTAATATTAGGATGATTATAGTGGTAAAAATGATGTTAAAATATGGTGAAAATTTAATTTTGAGTGATATTTAAGAATGTATTTTTGACCAGATTATAAAAGTTAACTTTTAAAAAATATAAGTTTGAGTATGATATGAACTAATTAGATATTATTGTATAGTATTTCATAAGATTCTATTTGGTATAAGGTAGAGCTTCTAGCTCCAAACGAGCGAAAAGTTATGTTAGTTTGGTTATTCGTGTACCGGGAGACGAGTATCGTCAGAATATATAATTGTTGTCGATATTTGGATCGAATCTCGGGGACTATAAAAAGGATTTTTGAAATGAGTCATGGACCGATGTAAATGATAAACATGAGGATGTTGAATTTATTTTAAAAAACGAGTGTTGGTTTTGTAAACGGAGTCAAATAAATAAGTTAAAAAGACTATATGAATTGTTGACGTAAAACTGTCCGGTTTTTGTAGTTCGAAGATGAGTCGGGCAGGGAAGTTTAAAAGTAAAATCTTTTAACCAACTTTTGGGAAGTCTTTTTGTATATAGTAAGTGAAGTTACTGATTAGTATCGTAAGCTATGAACGTGTTTAAGTAAGGAAAACAGTTTGGACGATTAACATATATATATTTCGACAGTTTTTGAAAGAATAAAAATATAAAAGTGTACGTTAGAAGGATTTACTAAATTGAGTATGGTGTGAGTTTGATTTTGACTTTGAGATATTTATTTCATTTTATTAAGTATGAAATATTACTTGGATGTATTATTAAAGGCACGCGTTTTATTTTGATAGATTGTGAATTTCGTGTTCGCCGGGCATCATCGATCGTTGAAAGTCGTCATACTACTGTTATTACTTCAGGTGAGTCTATAGCCTCGCTTTTTACTTGCTTTAATGATTTTAAAACCCGCGAGGGGGATACATGCTATTTGAAGTAAAATGAACACATGTCATGAGTAATTGTTGGAACCGAATGTTGTCTTTGTTGCCTTTGTTGATTTGAATTGTATAAGTACCTAAATTGCAAAAGTCCCTAAATTCATGAGCCGTTAACTATCTTCTGACTTGATGTTATGAGTTGGGAATAGCCGCTTATTTTAATGATAGTACTATTGGGCTGACGACCCTATATGAGACCAGGGCATTACGCTGAGTAACCTCTGGGAAGGATAATTTTACGAGAATGAGAATGTGGTATACTTGCAATTGATACCCTAGTAGGGGCACTGGAATTCTTATAGTCATGCTGGCATTTGGCGTGGGTGACTAAGTTAGGGGGTCGGTGTCATGAGCTTAATATAATTCATTAGCTATTGCTATAAGATGGAATGCTTGATTAATAAATTGTATGGCCAGAATGCTATTAAGCAATTGTGAATGATTTTTACGATGTGTTCAAATATGTTTTGTTAAACCTATAGACTTGCTCAACCTTTGTGTTGTTGATTTTAAGTATGTATTTCAGGTACTTGAAGTTGTTGAATTGTGGAGCTTGCTGGAGAAGGATTGCGGGATTGCTTTTGTAGTAATTTGGTCTAAAACAAATTTCTTTCCCGATTGTCATAAATTTATAGTATATGGTCTAGTATTTTCGTAAAAGGTTTGTCGTTTTGTTAAGATCCTAGGGGAACCTGAACACTACTCTGATATATTTTTTAAGCAATTTTAATTAGGACAATTTTATTACAAATTGATCAAATATTAGATTTACATATTAGGAGAAGGCAAACGGGCAACAAGCTGCGCCGCTAGCCCTTTTTGTATAGCAAAACCAAGTCTATTAAATACAACGTTTGTGGATTTAGGAGTCAAAACATTACTATTCATAACACGTTGTATTCTCGTAAGTAGCTCCACCGCCTCAGGTGCAAGGAAACCAAATGTATCAAACGCGAAAGGAATAAACACGTGTTGATTTTCAACACATGCTTTCTCGTGTTTAGTCACTTTGCACGAGGCAGCTTTTATAGCAGCCTGACCCGCTGTAAAATCTCGACTGCCTAGCCCCACGAGAGGAGAAACCCCTGTCAAATCAACGCACGCATGTTTACCTCCAACCCATCCAAAAACCAAAACATCAGCGGGTCTCAGTGTGGATCTCCCATCTGACGGGTCGGTCAAGAAATTCACAGGTGCCTCTTTCTTGGCGGAAATCCCGGCACGCCTACATATGTCGTAAAGAACGTCCCTAACAAAATCATGTCGATACTTGAAACCCGAAAGTTCTTTACAATGAACCGCATGTTCCCCAAAAGAATCCAAACATGCCTTGCGACAAATAGGGCATATAGCATCAACCGGAAATAATGGAATCATAAGGCGATACTTAAGGATAGTGCGGTATTCCACCGGCGACATATGTTGACCGAGCCCGTCTATGGGGATAGCTTGTAGGAAATCTTGAGCATGTGGTGCGCGCAGACACTCGAAAACTGCTTTCTGTCTAACCGTCATGTCAAAGTGGGCTTCCATATCTTTGACCATCTCACTAAAAAGGGCACTCGCCAATGTTTCTTGGGCTTTAGATGGGGCGGTGTCCTTATTAGCGAAAACGCTAAAATCAAAGCTTGGAATCGTATCACGAAGACAAGCCAAAGCAGAAACGTAATCATCGTCCATACCACATATACCACTGTCACGTAAGATGTGGTCTTGTAGCACCCAAGATTGGGCCCTCGAGGCCACAAAAGCATAGGAGGAGACCACTTTTGCTGAGTACAAGCCCAACCCACCAAGACGAATGGGTAAAGAAGCAAGTCTCCACTGCAAGTCACCAAAAAAAGGTCCTCCACAAACCACTATATTTTCGATTGAACCACGCAACCCTTTGTCAAAAAACAAAGCCGCCTCCTCCATGTGTATAGGTTGACATGTCCTTAAACCAAAATAAAGTTTAGCAATACCCATACATGAACGAAGCAAAAGGAGCTCACTTTGCGGGTCATGAAGTTGTGGAAGAAGACCCATCAAGTCAACAGCATTTACGGCTCTCTTCATAGCCAACCCACTAATAAAATCTGCATCTCTACTAACAGCTCCCCCAAGAAGCTTTACACCCAAAGACGGCCAACGAATATCAACCGGAAATAAACCCTCCCGAAGCTTCGTACCATTACAAGAGGGCAAAAAAATCTCTGTTTTCTTGATGTTAAGTTCAGGACCCAAACCTAGACCAGTCGTCTTTATAATGTCTAACACCTTAGATACCTCTTCTGAATCTCCAATAATGGTTCCATCATCAAGATACCAAGCATGAAGAAGAAGCATGCAACTGTCTCTGATCTTATGTACAAGCGGGTGCAAGACAAGAGCAAAAAGAAGAGGTCCCAATGGGTCACCTTGCTGCACTCCCGTGGCAGACCAAATATGCGTGTCTCCTATATACAACCTCGCTGCTTGACCATATAAGAAATTTACCCACAAAGAAATAGAAGGACACCTCACCCTAACTTCATGAAGTAGTGTCGATCTATCCACAAGGTTAAATGCATTTGAGAAGTCCACAGTGAGCATTGCAAGAGACCCATCATTATGGTATTCAGCCAACACCCTATTGGCGCTATGTAAAACAGCCTCAGCACCACCCGACACTCCGACTCCAAAATGGAAATCACCAAGGTACTTGGACATTTCCTTACCCACACCTTTCATAGCAACCTTGGAAACTAGTGCCCACTGCAATAGGTCGAATCCCGTTATCAGGTTTTAGTAGAGGCGTGAGAGGAGCAGATGCAACAAACTCTGCCAAAATAGACGGACACCTCCCTGTTAGCCATAAATTAACGACCGATGTGATGGCCATTAAGAGATTTGTGGCAGTAGCAGAACCCTCTCCACACAGAGCATCTAATATATGTTGTGCCCTCAAACCATCTCTCCCGCATGAAGTACCTTTAGGAAAGGATTTAATGCAACCAAAGACACAATCAATCTCTGCTACAAGAGGAGACTCATAAAAAGTGTTGCTCGGCATGGATGGGGGTGGCTTGTAAGGATGCTTAGCCTCCAAGGCTTTAATAGTATCACCCGAGTATGGAGCTACACCAAAGAGGATAGCACTTTTACTGCGACTGTAAAGTGCCCATCCGCAACCTTGCGAAGACATTGTCTGATGTTGGTATTGCCCGTTGTTCTTTCCTCCATCAAATCACCTCGACCCTCACCAAAGGATCCCGACCTAGCAACATCCAACATGTTTTGAACTAACGTTGCGATACCATCATCTTTCCCCCATGTAGCTAGTGACTTCAAGATAAAACATTGTTGCAAATATTTTCTATTGCCGGACCTACGCTCTTGTCTAGTCTTGGGCCTACATACCTGCAGCGTACATCGTGGTAGAAGTAACAACTTGACCCACGCACCAACGGAATCGGGTCGGGCGACCACTTGGTAAAGAACTGTTTTTAACGCCTGAGAGAAAGCGAGACGACATCCATGGGGAATACTCTTGACAGTTGTGATAGGAAATTTAAAAACACGATCAAGAAGCTCAACATCCAAAGCCAACACTTCGGTTACTTCTATCTCGTATTCATTATAAGAAGGCTTGGAAATTCCAACAATGTAACCATTCATGTCGCCTGGCTCGTTTGAGGGACGAACAAGACCATCTTGGTGATGACATGACCGACTCACAGCATGGAAAGTCATACAGTCCCCACATAACCATTTTTCAAATGCCTTCAAAGTTTCCTCGACTGCCATATATAATCCATGGTCCGTAGAAATAGCCTCACGTAATGCATCTTTACGTTCATCGGTCGAAAAATGGTGCCTCTTAATATGAGAAAACAAACGAGCAAACCCTTTATTGCCCACTTGACCATCCGGGCAACAATGAAAACCTCGAAATGGACATGGCCAAGTTCCGTCCGAAGAGGTAGATGATAATGTCATGAAAATAGAATGATTAATAAATATGAAATCGGTTTAAAAAGAAAAGGATGGTGTGTTTTATGTATGTTTTGTGGTTGAGACATTTTCACAAACACTTGGTGTGTAGAAAAACATTTAAGGGGATTTTTCCTTAATCGAGAAAGGTTAAACACAGTACACGCCCAGTGGGACTCGAACCCACAATCGCTTGATTAGAAGTCAAGCGCCTTATCCATTAGTCAAGCGCCTTATCCATTACTTGGGATTGAAGGCTTTAGACATTTATTTAAATTATTTCCTTATTTATTCCTATATATACTGTTTTACGGTTGTATAAAGAGTTTGTGAAACGAAGTTTGAGAATAGCACACCAATTGCGTATTTCCGTTGCGCAATGTAAATTGGGGGTGTTAGAAAGTATGTTGTCGAAAAGCAACCTCAAGGTTTGAATCACAAAACTATCCCACTGAGAATAAGTTATGACCGAGTCCTTCTAAATAATACACCCTTGAAATCGTGACATTCCCAATCTGATATTCACCATAACCCATGATCTTTGCAATATGGTCATTACCAAACTTAACCGTTCCTAGAAACTTGCTGACGAAATTTTTGAGCATCGAGCGATCTCCGGTCATGTGCTTGGAGCACCCAGAGTCCAAGTACCAGAGGATGATTTGGACCACCTGAAAATATCACCAGACAAAGACGATGTATCGAAATCTAATTGTTCCTCTGTGTTAGCAGGTACAGATATAATTATCTTAGATTTGCTATCAGAAGAGTTCTTAGGCTTCCAAATTTTCTTTTTAGTTGTCGGCTTAGATTCTAGTTGTCTAAGGTCCTGAGGTACTTCTTCACTGGTAGGCACAATAGTGGACGCAGACCTATTTAAAGGGCGCTTTTTCCATTTCTTAATGCTAGAGTTCCTATTTAAAGGACGTTGAGACCTAACTTCAGTGGATGTGATCCTAGTTAAAGGGGACTTAGTTCCATTTGCAGTAAAGGTCCTACCAGTGGGTTTCCATTGCCTTCCAACTTGGGTGAATTTCTTCCCTGTTGGAGTCCATTCAAGATTGTTCCTAATAGCATACATTTCATTAACATGGTCAGCAAGGCATAAATCATGACGCTGAGAAAACATGCATTTATTACAATTCCAACATCTCAAATTAGAATTCACTTTGCGCTTAGGCTTATGCATAGAGGCTTAGCCTTTTGTCTTAGCTACATGATTCTTTTTATTCAAATCTGAAATAACATTCCTAGGGTGAACTTCTACATTCTTCTTCATAGTGCTACTATTGGAAGGCTTGATCCTATCTTTCTTTACTCGAGATCCTTTAGCCTTAGTAGACGCAGTTACTCCTATAGAAGGAAAGGGGACATTAGTGGCAGATTTTGATTTAACCTTGATGGGTGTGTTTAAAGTAGGTTTAGCTCCTGTGGTCTTATTGAATAGAGTCATGACAATGGTGGGGGGGGGGGGTTGTTGTTGTTTGAGTGGTGCAGAACCCGTTGGTCCTATAAAGTTAAGATATGCTAGGCAACATTGAACCCGCTCAATATATAATTTAGCAGCGTTATACTCGTTGTTTATGGGATCAGATTCATATAAGTCATCTAAAATATCCCTTGTAAGAAACACATGCCTAATTGCCTTTTTCATATAATTCATGTAAACCATCGAGTTTTTCTTATGGCCCGGGTTCTTATAAAGCACCACTTCTTTTGTTTTTGGAGCACTAAAGGTCGGGGCAGAGATTGTAGCTGCATTATCAACAACTTCTTGTCCTTTGAGTTGAAGTGTCTCCTTTAATTCAACTAAAACCATGTTTTTATCTATGAGCTGTATATTTAAGTCAGAGATTTCCTCACATTTTTGGTTCAGTTGGTCAACAAGTGACTTTTGCTCTGCCGCATTAAAAGCGAAGCGTTCTTCTAGTGAACCATAAATTTGTGAAAAAAACATGCTTTACTTTTTCAAACTCCCCTAGCATAGAAGTAATTCTATTTTCTAAGGCATGGTTTTAATTCTCTATAGCCTCTAGTTCCACTTTCTCTTCTAATGGCTCTCTCTTAAGTCTCATAATTTCTTCCTCTAATGCCTGGACCACCTGAATCATCTTGTCACTTGTCTCAACATTGTTTTCACAATCAGTTGTTTTTGAAAGAGTTTAATTTTTAGATTGTTGTTCAATTTCAAGAGATATACAATGTTGTTGAAGCTCGTCAAAACGTTTTGAAAGTGATTTATAAGAATCTTGAAGCTTTAAAAATTCAGCGTTAGATTCTTGACAAGAATGATTATCTACATCATTTACAGGCTCAACAATACTCACAGAGAGATCGTGCACATCATCACATTTATTCACAATACATGTAATCTCATTAGCACAATTAGTAGTCACAATTTGCATCACATCGAGAGACACCACTTGTTCCAAGAATTGGTCATATTCTGACAAAATCTTTTCTTTCTCAATTAATTGTACCTCATAAGCGTCATCCATTTCGTAGAAAACTTTTTGAACTTCTGCCATTTCAAAATTAAGATTTTCTCCAAGATTGATAAAACCCTCCTTAAGATTTTCTACAATAGGAACGATCTCTTTCTCAAACACCGATTTCATGTGTTCGAAAGCCCATTCTCCGTCGGTTTGAGCCATTGGAGTCGTACATTCCTTAATGACCTTGTCAAAACTGGTAAAGTATCGTCTAATCTCTTTCAAGCTCAACAATACTGTACTTACCAGTGGAAGACCCTTTGGAATTTCCTTGGGTTCATTTGGGTTGACAAGTGTAGGAAATGTACTAGGGTTTTCTCTAGTGGACACGTAAGTTGGTGTATCGATAAATTCCCTTTGTATATTAATGCGAGTTCTAAAATCCGTTTTTGCATAATCTTGATTAAGTTTATCATAATCAAACTTAGGATATTCCAAAAGCATTTGTGACTGATTCTCTTCATTTAGTGATATATACTCGGGATCATCCGGAATAACAATCGGATCTAAGACCAAACCTAATTTTGTCGCATCATAAAGTCTCGGGTTGTGGTTAAAAGCTTGATTTGCATAACCCGGGTTAGGTGGCAGGTCTGTTAGACGCGATAGAGTAAATTCCTTAAAAGATGAATGAAACAAATGTACTAAGTGTGAAGCGGAGTATTGTTTTAAAAGCAAAGTTTCAGTCTTTTTAATTTTATTAGACGCATTAATTTTCGTTTCAACCTTTTTAGACTCGAGAATTTCGAAATCCATTTGCAGTTTTTGAAAATTAGTAGCGACTAACTCTTTTTCTTTAAGTTCTTTTAAAAGATTTGCTGTTAAATGTTCAATCTCTAGTAAATGATCCATTTGGATTAATTCCAAACTCTGGATTAGTTAAGGTATTGGTCGACGGAGTTAATTCCAAG
This sequence comes from Glebionis coronaria, assembly GCA_025667525.1. NCBI lineage: Eukaryota > Viridiplantae > Streptophyta > Magnoliopsida > Asterales > Asteraceae > Glebionis > Glebionis coronaria. The sequence continues at coordinate 4,607,333 of JANFOE010000193.1, forward strand.
GTGTGAACCTTTTCCTTGTACAAAGCAAGCTCGACAGATAAGGTCTGATTAACACTTAGGGTTTCAAGGACTGCAGTATTCATTTGGCCAAGCATAGAAGCTGATAGCATAACCAAATCTTGTTGACCAGGAGATATCGTATTCGTAATAGCTCCCGGTTGTATTTCATCCAAAGTCTGGGGACTTGCATTGATATTTCTATCATTGTTTGTCTCCTCGTTTGAATTACTAACCACCAAAGGCTCGTTTGGATATTGAGACGCTTTCTCAACTTGATAAGGTACAATACTAGTATCATTGGTAGTACTTTGTACCTCAGAGATTTGGTCAGACCTATAGAGCGAGAGATTTGCCATAAGAGCTGCCTTGGCGGTGTTGTAGTCATCACAGTCTGAATCATATGCATCGAGATCATCGGCTTGATACACTGCATTATGAGTGAAAGCTGCTGTGAGCCTTCATTGTCCACAACTCTTGGATATGCTAGAAACGATAACTCCTCTTCATCTAACTCACGACCATTGGCTTGAGCCTTAACCAACATAACCTTCTCCTCAAACCACGAAGCATCCCTTCTCCTTTTGGGTTGCTTACACTCCCTAGCCATATGTCCTTCCCCTTTGCAGTTGTACCAGATAATCATCTTCACTTTGCCAGTAGTGTTTCCTCTCGAAGCAGTGTTAAATGGGCGTGCACCGGTATTTGATGAACTTGGTCTCCCCTGAAGTGGTTGCACGATGACCCTACCGTCTTGAATTGTATCTTGTTGACGAGAGTTAGAAGAAGTTCTCAACTGATTATTTGTTAGAGATGGTCATGTGTAACCTCTTTTGTTCAACGTTTGAGTGATATAGGCAGACATTTGTGCTATTACATCAGTAGGATTATCCCCTTGTTTGAACTTAGGAATTGGAACCTCATCATCACAGTACAAAACTGGTACTGGTGGAGCTGCATAAACACTTGAGGGAGTACTGACATGTTGTGAATAGTGGGGTTGAATAACTTCCGGTAGGTGGTTGATAAGGAGAGTATTGTTGTTGAGCATATAGTGATAGATGTGAGTCACGTTGTGATGATGGTGCTGGTAGGTGATATTGTTGATATGATGTAGGTGGTTGTGGTAAAATCGAATACTGTGGATAACTTGGGGTGAGATACAGGGCCTGATAAGAAGATTGTTGTACCATAGCATAAGAAATATTATGATATGACAATGTTGGTTGATTTAACATTAATACCAATGGTTCATGGTAAGATCCTTGAGACATTCGTGTCTTGAGCGTGTTGTTGCAAGAAAGCATAAAGTTGATCGAGATTTGACTTGTGCAAATCCTTTACCAATTTAACATTGGTGACATATTGGCTCCACTCTGCAGACAACGTATTCAGGAACTTGGTGTTGATCTGAAATTGAGCAATCGTAAGATTGTAGTTGTTCAAATCGTTCTTTAAAGTAGTGAATCTCCAATAGTAGTCATGAAGAGTTTCCCCTGGAGTGTATGTGAACCTATCAAACAAGTCATAAAGTTGACACACTCTCTCTTGCTTATTTAATCAAGTCCCTTGTAGAAAAACCGTCAAACGATCCCATAGTTCATTTGCTATCTTGTGTTGACTTACCATACGATAGATATCGGGTGGAAGAGCTTGAAGAATAGTCTGAACCGCCTTTTCATCCGCATAGGCCATTAGTTGGTTGGCAGGCGTTAAATCAGAAATATCCATTGGTCGAGTCACATTATCTGTAGTAATTGTACCCCAATCAAGTGGACCTTGCTCAATTGATTTGATCATGAGCCTTCCACTTGGTCGACCAATAATGTATGACTTCATGCGACCTTGCCATGCTTCAAATAGCTATTTGATAAGCAATGGTGGACGGGTATCGGTACCCGAGATGATAGAAAGGTCAGTAAGCGATGTCATTGTAGGAATGAATGAATGTGGATTCATTTTTGATCACTTTGAAGAAAGATTACCAAATGATCGAGCAATAAAATAAAGGTAAAGTGTTTTAGTGTTGTTGAAACAATATGTTGTTATCCTTTTGGTTGTGTGTGGTTGTGATAGTCTTTAATCAAATGCAAAGTCTAAAATCCTTGAAGTTGTGCAAAAATTGGACAATATTTCACAATACCATCAAAATAACAAGTCTTCGCAATAACTTAATTGCAATCTTCGCAATGCTGAAATATGAAAGTCTTCGCAATAAGCTATTTAGAATCTTCGCAATAATCCAACTAGAGAACTTCGTAATACTCAAACTTCCAAACTTCGCAATAACCTAAAAGTCCACTCTTCGTAATATTCAAAATTGTAGACTTCGCATTACTTGGAAAGTGAATCTTCGTAATGTCAGAGAAGAAGTCTTCGCAATATCTCAACAGTAGTCAGTCTTCGTAATATTCCAAGAATGATACTTCGCAATATCAGAAAGATCAATCTTCGCAATATTAAAAACACAGTCTTCGCAATCTGCAATAAGCACAACCTTCGCAATACCAAAAGGAATACTGCTTTGCAATATATAAACCCTAGTGTATTGCGAAATGTGATATGTCGCAATATGAAAACCCTTAATTATTGCGATGGAAAGATTTCGCAATATTTCGACTGATCCGAAATAAATAAGTAAAAAAAAATGAGATTTTTGCTTAGAAATCCGTGATTCTAACCAATCCAAAGCACCCAAATCCCTACAACTATGTAGGAGATATGTGGATTACTTGGAACAACAAAAACACGAAAAAGTTTTGAAGCTTGGGTAAAAACTATCAATAACTCACGAAAACCACTAAAACAATCAAAACAACACAAAACACACTTCTATTTCATCCCATGGCTCTTGATACCAATTGTAGAATCTTGGTAATCTATGATATAACAAGAGGGTTGATATTTCTAGTGAGAGAAAGTAGAGAGATAAAGATGAGAGAAAATGTGTGTGATATATCAAAATAATGAAACAACCAACACCCCTTTCCATGAAGGAAAGGGGTTTATATACCCAAGTCCATTAGTGGACTTGGGCCTCCGACCCATGAACATGCTCATGGGTCGGGCTAACATAAAATATAACTAAACTATACTACGAGACCTTAGCTATATTGTTGGAGTGACCGAGACTTTCTAAATATAAAAACGTATTTCCAACAGAATTCTAATTTGAAATGTTGGAATTGTAATGAATGTATGTTTTCTATTCGTCATGATTCTTGCCTTATTGACCATGTGAATGAGGTGTATACCCGAAAGCATAACTTAGAATGAAAACCAACTGGGAAAGTGTTAACCCAAGTTGGATGTATGTAGCGTCCCACTGGTAGAACTTTCACTATAGTAGGAAATGCGTGCCCTTTAACTAGGATTACTCCCACTAAAGCGAAGAAAGCGTGCCCTTTAACTAGGAGTACCAAGGCTACCAAAACACAAACGTGTCCTTTAACTAGGAACACCAACACTAATGTAGGAACCAAGTGCCCTTTAAATAGGTCTACTCCCACTGTAGTGCCTGCTAATAATCCAAAAACTCAAAAAGTTGGAACAATAAAACCTGTTATTGGTAAAACTCACATTAGAAAACGACAAAAATCTAAGGATAACACAAATGTTAGCAATTCTGATAATATTATATCTGTATCTGCTAACACTCTAGAACCGATAGTTTCCAATGCAATGTCTACTGTTGTTGTTGAAAACAGGTTGTCCAAATTGTTTTCTGGTATTTGGACTCTGTTTGCTCCAAGCATATAACCAGAGATCGCTCTTAGCTCCGAAATTCCGTTAGCAAGTTTCTTGGTACGGTTCGATTCGGAAATGATCATATTGAAAAATTAATGGGTTATGGTGAATATCATATTGGTAATGCTATAACTTCAAGAGTGTATTATGTGGAAGGCCTCGGTCACAACTTATTTTTTGTGGGACAATTTTATGATTTAAACCTAGAATTCGCTTTTCGAGAGCACACCTATTTCATTCACAATTTGGAAGGATTAATATGTTGAAAGGTACTCGAGTGAATAATTTGTATACTTTGTCTCTACAAGACATGATGGCCGCTTCTCCCGTATAGCTTTTCTCCAAAACGTTGAAGACTAAGTCATGGTTATAGCATCGACGGTTATCTCATCTTAACTTTGACGCTAATCATTTGGCGTAAAACGAACTTGTTCTTGGTCTTCCTAAAAATATATATTTCACAAGGACCATTTGTGTTTCGCGTGTACAATGGGGAACAACACTAAGAAATCATACAAACCCAAGACTAAAGACACCAACCAAGAGTAACTTTATTTGTTGCATATGGATCTTTGTGGGCCAATGCGTGTTGAAAGTCTTAGTGGTAAAAAGTACATCCTCGGCATTGTTGATGATTACTCTTGGTTTACATGGGTGAAATTTCTTGCAACAAAAAATGAGGCACCTAAATTCATCATCGGATTTCTCAAGATGATTCAAGTGCGTCTCAACACTTATGTTTGACGCATTCATACATATAATGGAGCCGAATTTGTGAATCAAATCTTGCGTAATTATTATGAAGAAGTTGGCATATATCATGAAACATCTGTTGCTCGCACTCCACAACAAAACGGTGTCGTTGAAAGGAAAAATCGCACACTTATGGAAGCTGCTCGGACGATGTTAATTTACGCAAAGGCTCCATTGTTTTTATGTGTAGAAGTAGTATTTGTAGCAGTTTACACCCAAAACCGGTCACTAATTCGAAAACGCCATGTAAAACACCTTATGAGCTCCTATATGGAAAAGTACCAGATTTATCAAATCTTCATGTATTTGGTTCTCTTTGCTATCCAAATAATGATGGTGAGAATTTGGGAAAAATTCAACCAAAGGCTGATATTGGTATTTTCATTGGTTATGCACCCACAAAGAAGGCATTCCGAATCTACAATCGTAATTCTCGCAAGATCCTCGAAACTATGAATGTTAATTTTGATGAGATGACGGCAATGGCTTCTGAGCAAAGCAGCTATGAACCCGCACTTCATGAAATGGGACCCAGTAACATTAGCTCTGGTCTTGTCCCAAACAACCCTACTTCATCATCATTTACACACCTTCTAGGAATGAATGGGATACGTTGTTTCAACCGTTCTTTGATGAATTTTTTACTCCTCCAAGTATTGTAGCTCCTGAACCTACAGTATTAGCTCCAATTACCGAAGTTGTCGCTCTAGGAACCGAAGCACAATAAGATACATCGACACCTTCATTTGGTCAAGAGGTACCCTCAACGAGTAATTCTTAACCAATAACCGCATCAACTACCCATGTCATGCCTATTGATGATGAAGAGGATGATGATGGTCACGATTTGGAATTCGCTCAAATGCGTGAACTTCCATTCTTTGGTGTACCAATTCCCGACCCTAATCAAGTCGGGTCGTCCACCTCCGAGGAAGCTCCTCCTACGGGCTACTCCAATCTACGGATTAGTGAACATGACAGCAAGTGGACAAAGGATCATCCTATAGATTCTATTATTGGTGACCCTACTCGTCTGGTATCCACACGAAGTCAGTTACAAGAAAGTGTATTGTTTTGTCATTTTGATGCTTTTCTTAGTGAACTTGAACCTAAGACGTGGCAACAAGCTTTTACTCAATCACATTGGATCGAAGCTATGCAAGAAGAACTTAATGAGTTTATACATCTTGATCTATAGGAACTTGTCCCATGCCCGGATCAAGTGAAGTTACTCACTTTGAAATAGGTTTACAAGGTGAAACTCGACGAGTTAGGCGGAATATTGAAAAACAAAGCTCGTCTAGTAGCTCGTGGGTACAAAAAATTATTAGGGATCGACTTTATGGAATCCTTTGCACCTGTTACCCGTTTGGAAGCTATTCGACTATTCCTTGCTTATGCAGCAGATATGAATATGCTCGTCTATCAGATGGATGTAAAGATGGCATTTCTTAATGGTGAATTCAAGGAAGAGGTCTATGTTCAACAGCCGAATGGTTTTGTGAATTTTAAGTATCCTAATCACGTGTACAAGCTTAAGAAGGTTGTTTATGGGTTGAAGCAAGCTCCTCGCGCGTGGTATGATCTACTGTCATAATTTCTCATTCCGGAAGGCTTCACAAAAGGCAAGGTAGATCCAACGCTGTTCATTCAAAAACACAAAAAGACATGATTATAGTACAAATATACGTTGTTGATATTGTATTTGCTGCCTCGAACCAGATTTTATCAGATGAATTTGGGACACTCATGTCTTCTCGTGTTAAGATGTCCATGACGGGTAAGGTATCATTTTTCTTAGGACTTCAGATATCCCAAAGTCTAAGAGGAATCTTTATCAACCAATCCAAGTATGCCCTTGAATCGCTTACGAAATATAAGATGGACTCTTGCAACCCCGTGGAAACTTCTATGGTGGAAAGAACTAAGCTAGATGCAGATCCAACTAGGATTGCTATTGATCCGACACTTTATCGTGGAATGATCGGTACCCTTCTATATATCACAGCTAGTCGACCCGATCTTCAATTTGCTATATGTATGTGTGCTCGGTATCAAACTTGGCCTACTGAGTTACACTTAGCTACTGTTAAATGGATCTTTTGGTATATTAAAGGAACCGTTACTCGAGGACTTTGGTTTTCGAAGGACTCTTCAATTGCACTAATGGCATATGTAGATGCGGATCACACGGGTTGTCAAGATACAAGGCATAGCACAAATGGAACTTTGTAACTACTAGGAGATCGACTAATCAGTTGGACATCGAAAAGGCAGAAAAGGGCTACAATTTCTAGTACGGAGGCTGAACACATAGCTATGTCCGGTTGCTGTGCTCAAATTCTTTGGATGAGATCGCAATTAACCGACTATGGTATAGGTTTCAACAAAATTTCGATGTACTGTGACAACAATAGTGCAATTGCCTTATGCTGCAACAATGTTCAATTCTCCCAGTCGAAGCATGTTGACATTTGCTACCACTTTATCAAGGAGCAAGTGGAAAATGGAGTGATCGAGCTTTACTTTGTCAGATCTGAGTATCAGTTGGCGGATATTTTCAAAAAGACTTTAACCCTCAACCCATTTATTTCACGACGATGAAGATTGTGGTGACATAAGGATGGTAGGATAGGTTAAGTCCAATGATTCTTCAAAAACCGGAGGAATATTCCCAAGGACATTCCATAGCTAAAAATAGTAGTCCTTAGGAAAGATGAAGAAATTTTGTGAACGTATCTGAATGCCGACCAAGTACTTAAGTTAGCACTGGAACAATCACAACAAGGTGCTAGTTATGACGTATTGGTAAGCATTGAAGGGGTTGAAGAATGAAAAAGAATTGTAATGATAAAAGGGTAAAAAGACAGAAGCCCTCTTTACAACCTTAGGCAGAAACCGGGTCAACTCATATGTTATTGAAGATACACATCATGGACCCAGTGATGTATTGCACAACCCATCCTAACTAACTAAGATATATCGCAAAAGATATTTGTTTTAATCACACGGAGATCAACACATTATCTATTGATTTTTTCACTCCGAGTAAATTTCTATTGAAATGGTGGCACTCCTCTCCAGCCTCTGATCACTAAAAATCCAAAGTGCAGGATCGAGTCTAGAGCCATTTGAGATCATCAAATATCTGATTAGGACACACTTCCATATTTCCTTGCTTCTTCACACACTGTGAAAAGCAAGAAAGATATTAAGAGTCCTACGCAAAATCTTCATGATCTTGCCTGATCATCCAAGTAATACGAAAGTATTTACAATGAAGATGGAAATCCTTCTTGAGCGAACATTAAAAAGCTCATGGTAGGTGACTTGTGCGATTCTTTATAAATCAAACTTGTGATAACTGAATTTAAACACATTCTAGGCCTCTACGCAATATCTTAATGATCTTTCCAGAACATTCAGAGTAATACTTTTTAGTATTTACAGTGACGAATGGAAATCCTTCAAGTGTTAACGTCAAACAGCACTTTGTAGGTAACTTGCAAGATTCAATATGAATCAAGCTCGTGACAACTGGAAAGCAACGATGGTGCGATTCTTTAATGAATCAAACTTGTTCCAGGAATCAGAATTGACGGCTCCAATCATGCGGATAATTTTATCCAAATGATTCACTCTTTACGTTCGCAGCCAGCTTTGGACGGTCGAGTAAAGAGAACAGGTTTACCCGTGAAATCTTGTCAAGGAGATTTTTAATTAAATCTACCTGCCACATGTATGATATCTAATATCGTCCAACGGTCTTCACCGACCGATGGTAAAATGCTACCGAATTAGAATGAAATTTTCAAAGACATTTCGTTCGTGTCTACTTATTTTACTACATTTGAAGACGGTGGCGTTGTGGAATCCGAGAAGAAGTCTTCCCGCATGCTTATACTTTATACACTTAATACTTCAACAAATTCAAGAAAGCCTAAAAGTCAAGTCTTCCGCTGTATCGAATGCTTGACAATTGATGATGCACAAGATCAAGGCAAGAGATAAATGTTCAAGATTGATATCAAAGATCACATCAACATATTCACTATAAAAGAAAAAGAAAAGAAAGACGAAGACTACGAGCTCAAGACAAGCATAGTATGCTAGGTTTAATTTATTATTGTAACTTGGGTAAAGCCCTTTGATAGTCGTAGAAATACGTCTTTTAGGAAAAAGAACGTAAATAGGGCAAGCGTGCACGACGATTTAGGAAAACCGTGTGTGAATGACCCTAAAAGTGAGTTCGTTCTCGAGGAGGCTAGTGCGTTGTGTAATGAATGATTGATTAATGTTTTTGATTATTAATAAGAAGAAAGGAGAAGAGAAAATGACGAAGACGAAAAAATAGAAAAATAGACAAAAACACTACTAGAAAGTTAAGACGTAGAAACGTAAAAATGACAAAAATTAAAATTTTAACCTAAAAATTCCTAAAAATCCCCAATAATATTCTAAGAGTTTACAAAAAATCCAAACTTGCCAAAACCTTTTAATTAATTAAATAATGACTTTTTAATGCTAATTAAAGCCCTAAAAATCACTTTTAATTATTAAAAAGCCCTAAACAAGATTTTATAGTTTGTAAACCTCAAAAATATCCTAATTAAGCTAAAAACTATTTTTAAAAATTTTAAAACCAAGTTGAACTATTTTTAAACACTTAAAAACTATTAAAATCTATTAAATCTTAAATTAATTCTAGAAATTAATTAAAAAGTCCTAAAAAGATTTTGAAAGTTAATGTTCCTAATTTAATGTCTAGAATCTAGGAAAAATGAAAAAAAGTTAAAAATTAAACTCTGAATTTTTTCTAATAAAATAATATTAAAATAATAAAAAAAAATAAAAAGTTCTCAAATAAATTCTAAAAAATTCTCAAAAATCCTAAATATTCTAACTAAGATAAAAATGCAAAATAAAGTTCCTAAAACCTTTTAATTAATTTTATATTAATTTTTAAAGTTTAATAAAAAACCTAAAATCAAATAAAATTAAAAATAAGACTTTTTGAAAACTTTTTTAAATGTAAACCTCAAATAACTTAATTAAAACCTAAAAACTATTTTTCTGGATTTTTAAAATACTTTTTACTATTTTTAAATTACTTTCTAAAAATAAAACTAAAAATAATCCTAATAATTAATTAAATAAAGAGAAAAATACTATTTTTAAACAGAAACGTCTGAATTACTAATATAAACCTAAGAAAAATAAGCTAGGCTAAATAAGTTACTTAAATAAGCTGAAAAGGGTTAAATAAGCTACGGCTTATTATTTAAGCACAAAATGAAAACGTGGTTAAGTAAATAATGAAATGAAATGATAACGTAAAAAGCTATCTAGATCACTGGTAAACACGTACACTCCCCCAACGAGGGGTCCCGTGTTCGAGTCCAGGCGGGGTATGCTTTTTGCAATTTTTTTTCTCTTTTTTTTTTAACTCTACAAACCCAAACCAGTGACCTTTTTAACCTTGTTAACTCAACCCAATTCCCTTTTCACACAAGATTAAGTCAAGCTATAATCAAAACGTGCCAGTTTCTTTTATGAAGAACACAAGCTTTTTGTTCTTTCTTCTCTAGTGAAATTAATCCAAGAGGGGCCTGGATTTGCTTGTTTATGGTGATTTCTTGGAACAAACAGGCACCCCTACACTCTTTGGTGTAGGGAGTCAAGATAACACAAAAGAACACAAACACTTAGCACAGATAATCACAAAAAACGCATACAAGGCAATTAAATGTTGCTGATGCAATTTTTAAGGGTTTGTGGGTGTTCTAGCCAATTACTTGCATTCAAATGAGTTTTAGATGCTCCAATCTTTCACACAAACTCACAAGCTAGCATAAAATCAAACTACAAACCTATATCTACCTAAGCTCTAACAGATTTCAAGAATCAAACCCAAAATTCCATGAAAATAAGCAGAAAAAGTGGTCATGCAGTTTTTAGCTAACTTTTTCACTTTTTTATACTCAACTTGCTCTAACTCTTACCAAACTGATAACAAGTCTAAACATAACCTATCTCAACTCTATCAAATGGTTCTAACACGTTTTTAAAGCTCAATTGATGATTATTTCTACAGCTTAATTACTTATCTAAACACCCTTTAAGTTTCTGTTTTCAATTTTTTTTCAAACCATCTTGAATCAAAACACTACCAAATTGATTTCTTAAGCATCTATCATGCATATCATCCTAATTGAACACAACTCAAACCATATTAACATACTTGCAACACTTTTCATGCAGAAATCACATAAAACACAATTTTTTTCAGAAACTTAAAATTTTAAAAAAAAGAGAACAAGGACTACCTTGTTGGGCTTACTTCCAAGCCCAACAGTGGCTGATAAGCCACCTCCCACAAGCAGGTGGCTTGTGCTATGGTTTATGATCAAGTAAGCAAAAAAAGAGAAAGATTGGAGGTGGTCACTGTTGACACACACACCAATTATGTCTTCAAATGGAATGGCTATTTGATCCCTGCTAAGAGAAAAGAGGAATACAATGTTTCTGTATCACACAACAAATAAGCCTCAAACAAGCTTATCAATTAAGCTGACTTTGGCTTATTTGAGAAAAAAAATGAAAACTGATATATATTTTTTACTTAGAAACTTTTTCTCAAAACCAAATCAACAAAAACTTTATTCTTCACATAAGCTTGATAATCAATTAGATTATCAGGCTTATGGTCTTAGCTTAAAGCTTTTGGACTATTTTAAAAACTTAACAAATTTAGTAACCAAACAGAACTTAAAACTTGAAAATGAACTTGGAAATTTAAATTGCATAAATGTAAATGTGGTCCTTTTGCTTCTCATCAACAATACATCACCAATTTCATTTCAATAAACAAAAGTGGATTTACAGGTTTGTGACAAAACGGAGAAAAAAAGAACACTAAACTGCTAAGCCCTACATGCCTTTAAATAGGCTTACAATCCTTCTAGAAAGCTGAAAACAAAAGCTAAACCCTAATGCTGAACTTCCTTCTTTGCCCTTGGATGATTCCTGGAATATGCCAATAAGATGCTCAATTTTGAATTCGTCCCATGTGAATTTCTTGGAGTTTTGTGTATGCCAGCAGGTACAAGTGATCATGGACGTATATTTGGTCCTTTGGGAGCAAGGAAATGTGTTGGAGCCGTTGGATGACTGTTTCCTTTGTTTTCTTGCACAAGAGTGGGGTCAGGGGAAGGCTTGTGAGAGGTGTAGTCGTTTTCTGGGTTGGGGTTATGTTCGGAGTGGGGTAAGGATGAAAACCCCCAACATTAATTGGGGTTTAAGTTAAGGATTAGGTTAATTAATCCTGGGGTGTATTAGGGTTCATGGGGAGGTGAAGGTTAGCAGGGAAGGTTCAGATTTGTTTAAGGGTTTAAAATGGGTTTAAAAAAATGTTTCCCATACTAATCTTTATTAATCTGATATTTTAAAAAATCAATTAAACAAAAGATTGAGTGGAATATGACGTGTAGTAATAGACCCATGTGATTGGTGGATTGTTATAAGGTGGGTGACGTGTCAAATGGTGATAGGAGGATGGATGTTTCTTGTCTGGTCAGCTATGGCCCCCCAACTCTTTTCACTTCTTCAATTTGTAATAAACAGCCAAAATCTCCTTTTCCTTTGTTTTAACTTTCAAGCAGTTGTCAATTTTGGCACAATGATTTTCAAAACTTGTTTAGAGGGCTTTTTATGCACAAATTGTATTCTTCAAGGGCCATTCTTGTAATGTCTTCAAACTTCAAGGTCTTTGACTTGTTTGTTGACTTCTTGGAGGACCATTATTGACAATTTAGTTTTGTTGAGGGACTAAATTTGCCAATTCTTCAAAGTTAAGGGTCCTTTTTGTAATTTTGACAAACTTTAGGGACTAAACTTGTAATTATGAAGATACAAGGGTATAAAGTGTCAATTCTTCAAAGTTGGAGGACCAATCTTCAATATTCTTCAAATCTTCAAGGGTTTTCTTTGGAAAATTCCTCACTAGGGCTTGGTTCATCGTGCGGCTTCGTTTCCCGTGTTCGTTTTTGCGTGATTCTTGTGATCTTTTGTCATTTTCTCAATACCCGTACCTAAAATACACAAGCAACAAACACAAGCATATATTTGGGTATTTTGATGATATTTAATGCATTTTAAGCCTAATTTGGACGATGAGACTATGTATAAAAGCAGTCTCATCACTCCCCCATACTAAACCATTGTCGTGCCCTCACGCAATGCTAGAATAAAGTATCGTAGCATCTCCAAAATTCATTTTATTTACTTTATTGAAATGATAAACTAGCTAAACTACTACTATTACTACTACTTGTGTTTTAGACATAATGTATGATTTTCATCGCAAAATGGGACGTTTAGGTTCATAGAATAAGAACACGTGAATGCTTCGTTAGAAATAAATTCGTCGTCCTCGATTTTCACTTCAATTCCATGCCAAGCGTGCAACGAGATCATTGTCATTATAAGTTAGTAATGCTAACACTACTCATATGCCCTAATCACGTACTTATCCTCCCATTATTCCTAAGTTGTATCTCTTATATTTTATGATGTCTTGAATGTTTCACGAGGATACATTGTTTGACTTATGCGATAATAGAGATTTAGGTCTAAAAATAGAGTCCTAACGGTGTAACTAAGACCATCAAATCAATAACCCCTCCTAATAGACAACGATGTTAAAAAATTAAGTTGACAAGAAGGATCGATAAACACGGTTTTATAACGGTTTTGAACATGAGACTTATTACCAAGACTTTTATACGCCCCCTAACGGAAGGGCCTTATTATCTTTGGTTTACCTCCATCTTTTATTCAACTTCGCCATGAAGCTTTTATTATGACTTCGGTCTTGCCTTGCCTTTTATTATCCGCCTCATCGGTGGTTTTATTAGCCAAAGACGTATATCCTCACGCTAAAGCGAATTTTGGATCTTTAAAGCTTCGAAGATTAAGGCTTGATTCACTTTCAGTTTTGCATAGATTTTAGGCCTTGTGGGGCTTCAAATTGTTTGCTAGATTTAGGTGAGCACTTGAAATCTTATTATTGGGTGAAGCTTTTGATTATTCGGGTGCCAATACTTCAAAACCGTGACGCTGGCGATACCTTAATGTCTTCCCAATTTAATTACACGGAAGCTACTAGAAAAGACTAGAAACCCAACAATCCTAACTAAACCGCTAAGTCAATATTTATTAAGCAAAAACATTTACATGCGAAGGGAGAATAAGCAAACAACGAGAACACATGAGTTTTTGAAAGAATACGAGTATTCTACGTTTAGCATAGTAACTTATAATTAACTCTATCATTTCTCGTCCTCATTTAAGAGAATTAGCCTAATGTGTAGTTAAGGAATCAAAGCTAAGTGCTCAACACGCACGGTCGAGTCAAAAATTACTCTTATTCTCGCCATCGGAAAACCTACATTCGTGTCTTCAAACACTTATAAAACATGAGAAAAAATTAAAATTTGGCCATTTTTAGCCTTATTTTGCAACAAAATGATAAGCAAAAAGATAAACTTTGGAAAGCGTGAAGGTTTGGCAAGGCAAGTATCTATTCACCCCCCCATACTAAAGTTAAACATTGTCCTCAATGTTTCGAGTCTAGGGGTGCAAACACCCCCATACTAAAGACGTAGTCGAATGCCTAATCTAGCATGGAAAGGGTGTAACCAATAAGTAATAGCCGTTTATGAAGTGTGCTAATAACCTATGGTTAGAACATCAAAAGGATATATCATGGATATTGAGAAATCTCTCCAATAGCAAACGATCGAGTGCTCCCATAAAACGAACACGAGAGGCTCCCATCGTGAAGATCATGATCTAAAAACCACATATCATAAACAACCACGGAACAAAGGTTGGAAGGGCACGAATCCCCACACGTAAGCTACATTAGACTAAGAAAGCGATAATATGTTCATAGGATAAGCATGGGACTCCCCCACGAGGCACCTCGTTTTTGATTACCGAGTCATGAGCTCGACTCGATCCCCTCAATACTAATTATCATTGGGGAAGGTGACTTGGTCGAGGTAGTTCAAGGATGGAACTTCCCCACCAAAGTAGTGCTTCAACCTATGTCCATTCACCTTGAAGTTAGGACCATCATCTTGAGCTAGCTCGATGGTCCCATACGGAAATACTTGAGTCACGGTGAATGGACCGGACCAACGGGATTTCAATTTACCGGAAAATATTTTCAATCTTGAATTAAAAAGTAAAACTTGATCCCCAATGTTAAAAACCCGGTTTTTAATTTTTGAATCATGCAACTTTTTAGTTTTCTCTTTGTAAATCAATGAATTTTCATAAGCAATGTCCCTTAATTCATCCAATTCATTTAATTGCATTTTCCGGTGTTTTCCCGCGGTCTCCATATCATCATTACAATGCTTTAGGGCCCAATAAGCCTTGTGTTCTAACTCGATAGGTAAATGACAATTCTTTCCATACACAAGCTTATAGGGAGTGCACCCAATGGGCGTCTTATGAGCGGTCCTAAAGGCCCATAAAGCATCGTCTAACTTATCCGACCAAGATTGTAGGTTTTCCCCCACGGATCTCTCCAAGATCCTCTTCAAAGCTCGGTTTGAAACCTCGACTTGCCCACTCGTTTGTGGGTGATAAGCCGTAGAAAGCCGATGTGTAACCCCATATTTCCTTAGAACCCTTTCAAATTGGTCATTACAAAAATGGGTTCCACGATCGCTTATGATCGCACGAGGGGTTCCAAACCGAGCAAACAAGCTTTTCAAAAACTTGACTACCACACGAGCATCATTGGTGGGCAAGGCCTTGGCCTCCACCCACTTAGAAAGGTAGTCAACCGCAACGAGAATGTACTTGTTACCACGAGATGATGGGAACGGCCCCATAAAGTCTATGCCCCAAACGTCAAAGATCTGACATACTTGAATGATATTTTGTGGCATTTTATCTTTTTGTGAGGCTTTTCCTTGTCGTTGGCATGCATCACACGACTTCACAAGATCTTGTGCATCTCGGTAAATAGTAGGCCAAAAGAAGCCGGCATCAAACACCTTTTTAGCCGTGAGATTAGCACCGTGGTGACCACCCGTGGGTCCCTCATGGCAAGCTCTAAGGATGTTAGAAGCTTCGGTGCCAAATACACAACGGCGGATGATTTGATCCGCACAAGTTCGAAACAAGTAAGGGTCGTTCCAAAAGTAGAACTTGACATCACGAAAGAATTTTCGTTTCTCTTGAGTTGTCATACCCTTAATGATGAAGTTACCCGCATGGTAATTTGCAAAATCCGCAAACCATGGGGTGGAAGAATCAAGCTTAGAATTCACTACACCAAGTGTCTCGAGCGGAAATGTTTCGGTGATTTCCTTGGGATCGTAAACACTTTGGTGAGGATCTTCCAAACGAGAGAGATGATCGGCCGCTAGATTCTCGGCTCCTTTTTTGTCAACGATTTTGTGATCAAATTCTTGAAGGAGGAGAATCCAACGAAGTAGTCTCGGCTTAGCATCTTGCTTTGCCATGAGATACTTAATAGCCGAGTGGTCCGTATACACTATGCATTTCGTCAAGACGAGATAAGGTCGGAATTTCTCAAATGCATACACCACGGCAAGGAACTCCTTTTCCGTTGTAGTGTATTTAAGTTGAGCCTCGGTCATCATCTTGCTAGCATAGTGAATAGGCAAGAAGTGCTAATCATGACGTTGCCCCAAAACGGCCCCTATAGCGTAATCACTAGCATCACACATGAGCTCAAAGGGAAGGTTCCAATTGGGAGCAACAAGAATGGGAGCTTCGGTTAGTTTCCTCTTAAGGATCTCAAAGGCTCGTACACAATCTTCGTCAAAGACAAAACGTGCTTCTTTTTCAAGAAGATGTGTAATGGGTCGAGAAATCTTCTAGAAATCCTTGATGAATCGTCGATAAAAGCCCGCGTGGCCTAGGAAACTCCTAACTCCCTTGACGGTTTTAGGATGAGGTAATTTGGCGATGATGTCTACCTTAGCTTGATCTACCTCAATCCTCGCTTTCGAGACCTTGTGCCCTAAGACGATTCCACTTTTAACCATAAAATGACACTTTTCCCAATTGAGCACAAGGTTGGTTTCCTCACAACGTTTTAACATTCTCTCAAGGTTCGACAAACACGAAGTAAAGGAATCACCAAACACGGAAAAGTCATCCATGAAGACTTCCATCGTCTTCTCGATCATATCATGAAAAATAGCCATCATGCATCGTTGAAAAGTTCCCGGTGCATTACAAAGTCCGAATGGCATTCTACGATAGGCAAACGTTCCATATGGACACGTAAACGTAGTTTTTTCTTGATCATGAGGATCGATGGGAATTTGGAAGTAACCGGAAAAACCATCTAGAAAGCAATAGAAATCGTTTCCCGCAAGACGCTCCAACATTTGGTCCATGAAGGGCAAGGGAAAATGGTCTTTTCGAGTGGCTTCATTCAACTTACGATAGTCAATGCACACTCTCCATCCGGTCACGAGTCTAGTGGGAATCAACTCGTTGGCATCGTTTGGCACAACGGTCATCCCTCCTTTTTTAGGGACACAATGAATAGGACTCACCCAAGGGCTATCGGAAATAGGGTAAATCATTCCCGCGTCAAGGAGTTTAAGGACCTCCTTTTTGATGACGTCGTGAATTTTGGGGTTCACCCTCCTTTGACTTTGGATTGTTGGCTTGAAATCTTCCTCCATTAAGATTTTGTGTGTACAAAACTTGGGATCGATTCCCTTAATGTCGGATAACTTCCACGCAATCGCCCCTTTGTGATCCTTAAGAACATCGACAAGTGCGGTTTTTTCATCATCCGAAAGTTCCTTCGCAATAATAACCGGCAACTTGTCGTCCTCCTCCAAATAGACATATTCGAGGTGAGGAGGTAAATCTTTCAACTCGAGAATAGGTGGTTCCTCAAGTGAAGATTTAGGCTCGATACTCATAACCTCCTCGGGTGGAGGAAATGGGAAATCGTTGAGAAAATCCTTGATAATCGAGAAGTCCTCATCGTTGTCGAGGTCTTCGTCACAAGTACGTGGAACATCGAATTCTTCCAACGTAAAACCACCACCTTCGAAAGGAGTGAAGGTTGGTGTCGAATTATCAAGAATTGGATCTAACATAGTGGGATTGCCACTAGTTTCTTCATCACCAAACCCTAAAACTTCTTGTGAAAATTCCTCGCAAACCACGTCGATCATATCAACGAGGTTTATGGTAGCAACGGAATAAACATGAGAAAGTTGAGAATTTTGAGTTGCGTTTATAACAAGTTCCTCGTCGTTGAAACGTAAGGTGATCTTTCTAGCATGAACATCAATTAAAGCCATAGACGTATCTAAAAACGAACGACCTAAAATAAGAGGAACTTGAGGATCCATGGGGATGTCAACAACAATAAAGTCTACGGGATAGTAAAACTTCCCCACTTTCACAAAAACGTCTTCCGCCAAACCACATGCAAGAATCGTGGAATGGTCGGCCAACTCAATAGACATTCGTGAAGGAGTAAGATTAGGAAGATTGAGCGACTTGTAGATTGCAAGTGGCATCAAGTTAATGCTAGCACCAAGATCGGCCAAGGCATAGCATTCTTCCATATCTTGAATTGCACAAGGGATGAAAAATTTACCGGGATCACCGACTTTTTGAGGTATGCGATTAAGATAAACCGACGAACAACTAGACATTTGGTGTAATTTCTCCTTGTTGTTCAACATACTCTAAAAGTTAGCGGCAAATCGAGGCATCATGACCAAAGCATCGGCGAAACTCACATTAAAGTGCAAATCACGAAACATTTTTATAAAAAGCTCAAATTGGTAGTTGTCGCGCTCTTGTCGTTTCTCCTTCCTAATTCTCGATGGGTAAGGCAAGGGTGGTATGGGTTGGGGCATAGGCATAGCCTTTGGAATCTCGGGTTCCAAAATAGGTGATGGGTCAACCGTAGGTGTGGCATGAGCGGTACTTTGTGGGATTGAAATATGCTCCTTTTCGACCACCACCTCGGGTTCTTCCTCAATTTCCTCCACCGTTGGAGTAATTGGTTGAGGAGTCGGTTCTTTAAGTGCCTTACCACTACGTGTGGTAATCACTTTCATCTCTCCCTTCGGGTTTGAAACGGTGTTACTAGGTAGACCACTTGAATTAGAGGCTTTGTTTCCCATTACGGCTTCTAAAATTGCATTAAGCTTAGCATCTTGACTATTAAACTTCAAATCTTGGCTAGCGGCTTTTTGGTCAATTCTTTGTTCAAGCCTAGCATGACTTTGCTCTATCTTGTTGTTTTGACCTCGAATTTGGTTAGCAAAATCATTTTTCAATTCATTTCTCATGGCTAGATTTTCCTTAATGAAATTAGCTAACTCCTTTGCGTTCTTAGCCGTGTCCCTAGCTTGAGTAGCCATTTGCTCTTGAATGTTTTCCAAAATCTTATCATTTGAAGTAGTGTAATTCAAAAAGTCCATTGGAAGTTCTTTAGTATTTTGAAGACCTTGACTCGTGTTTTGAAAATTACGGTTTTGATTTTGATTTTGCAATTGGCTACTACTACTCCCTTGATTCCCATAGTTGTTATTACCCTTGTAATTGTTCCTTTGATTGCTTTGGTAACCAACTTGATTGTTTCGATAATTGTTAGCATTTTGATTTGGTGAAAAACCCGGTGGAGTCAATTGATTAGTGCGAGGAACTTGACCGTTTTGGTTATAAGTTTTCGCGGCCGCGAAGGCACTCGAAGTGTTACCACCGTTGGTAATGCACTCGGAATAATCGTGAGCTCCACCACAATACATACACGAAACCTCAACCGCTTTAATCGTAGCGGGAGCGGGTTGTTCACCAACTTTAAACTCAACTAACAAGCCTTTCACTATATCAAAAATTTTGTTCTCCAAATTATCCTCGACTTGGCAAGCATCAACGGTGTGTGACAAACTAGGTGAAGATGAAGACGAAGCCTTACGAACACTCGACGTGCTACGAGGACTATACACCTTAGACCTATTCTCAATGATTAACAATGCTTCCTCGACCGTCTTACACAAAAAATTACCACCCGCGGCGGCATTAAGATAATCACGCTCATGATCGTTCAAGCCATTGTAAAACGTGTCTATTTGATGCAAGTCGGAAAAACCATGATGAGGACATTCGTGCAACATTTCCTTAAACCTATTCCAAGCCGTTGAAAAACTCTCATTATACTCTTGCGAAAACTTTGAAATCTCATTTTTCAAGTGCGTAGTCTTAGAGGGCGGAAAAAATTGGTTCACGAATTTTGAAACGAGATCCTTCCACGTCAATATAGAATTGGGTGGCTCTTTCTCTAACCAAATTTTTGCGGGCCCCGCTAAGGAATACGGAAAAAGCATCATCTTAATCGAGTCGTTTGAAACATCCTTAAACTTGCACGTGGCGGTGAGACGATTAAATTGGCGAATGTGGTTATGCGGGTTGTCCTTTTCGTCCCCTCGAAACTTGTTGTTTTGAATCATGGACAACAAACCCGTCTTAACCTCAAAATTCTCCGCAAGGATAGCGGGAATCACAATCGCTTCTCCATAACCCTCGGTGGGTGCTTGAAGCAACTCCATCATAGTTCGATTAGCCATGGGTGCTTCTTTCACTACAATGGGTTCGTCATAGTAGAGTCCTCACTAGTAGGAGTGAGTGATTTGTTTCTTCGTTTACGAGCACGTCTTGCTTTAGAGCGAGTTTGCATAAACGTCACGTACAACGAGAAGGCGAGCAAAGAAGATTCTTTTTGGTGTTTTTACTTTTTCAATTTTTTTGTGGTTTTTGATTGTTTTTACTTTTTTTTTGGATTTTTGGAATGTATTAGTAGACACAAATCTACAAATCTCCTCCTTAATCAAATCTCTCGATTAAAGAAGCCTCAAGGAATGAAAACGATCACGTGAAGTGAACGCCTTCGATGACTTTAGAACGATGGTGGAACACCAAATCGTTCAAGAGGGTTTAATCAATAGAAACCAAGAAAATATATATGATATGTAATAATACTTTGGGCGGCAAAACCCTCGATTCACTCTCAAAATCAAATACGCACAAGCAAGCGGAGGAAACGAGGCGGCGCGAAGCACTTAAGAGCCTTTTTCCTTTAGGTCGTGAAATACAACCGCCTTATACCCACCTTATAGTTTGTATTATCAAAATCAAGCTTCACGAAAGTATTTATCTATTTTTGCCTTTTTTCTTTGGTTTGAGATTCGAATACAATGATCGAGTGATGAAATCCCGAATCAAGGTTGTGATTGCTCACGTATTTGGAGTACTTGTGAATTTATTGTTCTACGTATACAATATAGTAATAATATTCACACAAAAACCGAAAAACGATAATACGTATTAATAGAGTGCTATTAATACAAATACTTTTATGGCTATATATAAAAACAACAATGGTTCAATCAAAACACAACACGCCTCCCCGGCAGCGGCGCCAAAATGATAGTCGTAGAAATACGTCTTTTAGGAAAAAGAACGTAAATAGGGCAAGCGTGCACGACGATTTAGGAAAACCGTGTGTGAATGACCCTAAAAGTGAGTTCGTTCTCGAGGAGGCTAGTGCGTTGTGTAATGAATGATTGATTAATGTTTTTGATTATTAATAAGAAGAAAGGAGAAGAGAAAATGACGAAGACGAAAAAATAGAAAAATAGACAAAAACACTACTAGAAAGTTAAGACGTAGAAACGTAAAAATGACAAAAATTAAAATTTTAACCTAAAAATTCCTAAAAATTCCTAAAAATCCCCAATAATATTCTAATAGTTTACAAAAAATCCAAACTTGCCAAAACCTTTTAATTAATTAAATAATGACTTTTTAATGCTAATTAAAGCCCTAAAAATCACTTTTAATTATTAAAAAGCCCTAAACAAGATTTTATAGTTTGTAAACCTCAAAAATATCCTAATTAAGCTAAAAACTATTTTTAAAAATTTTAAAACCAAGTTGAACTATTTTTAAACACTTAAAAACTATTAAAATCTATTAAATCTTAAATTAATTCTAGAAATTAATTAAAAAGTCCTAAAAAGATTTTGAAAGTTACAATGTTCCTAATTTAATGTCTAGAATCTAGGAAAAATGAAAAAAAGTTAAAAATTAAACTTTGAATTTTTTCTAATAAAATAATATTAAAATAATAAAAAAAAATAAAAAGTTCTCAAATAAATTCTAAAAATTCTCAAAAATCCTAAATATTCTAACTAAGATAAAAATGCAAAATAAAGTTCCTAAAACCTTTTAATTAATTTTATATTAATTTTTAAAGTTTAATAAAAAACCTAAAATCAAATAAAATTAAAAATAAGACTTTTTGAAAACTTTTTTACATGTAAACCTCAAATAACTTAATTAAAACCTAAAAACTATTTTTCTGGATTTTTAAAATACTTTTTACTATTTTTAAATTACTTTCTAAGAATAAAACTAAAAATAATCCTAATAATTAATTAAATAAAGAGAAAAATACTATTTTTAAACAGAAAAGTCTGAATTACTAATATAAACCTAAGAAAAATAAGCTAGGCTAAATAAGTTACTTAAATAAGCTGAAAAGGATTAAATAAGCTACGGCTTATTATTTAAGCACAAAATGAAAACGTGGTTAAGTAAATAATGAAATGAAATGATAACGTAAAAAGCTATCTAGATCACTGGTAAACACGTACACTCCCCCAACGAGGGGTCCCGTGTTCGAGTCCAGGCGGGGTATGCTTTTTGCAATTTTTTTTCTCTTTTTTTTTTTTTAACTCTACAAACCCAAACCAGTGACCTTTTTAACCTTGTTAACTCAACCCAATTCCCTTTTCACACAAGATTAAGTCAAGCTATAATCAAAACGTGCCAGTTTCTATTATGAAGAACACAAGCTTTTTGTTCTTTCTTCTCTAGTGAAATTAATCCAAGAGGGGCCTGGATTTGCTTGTTTATGGTGATTTCTTGGAACAAACAGGCACCCCTACACTCTTTGGAGTGTAGGGAGTCAAGATAACACAAAAGAACACAAACACTTAGCACAGATAATCACAAAAAACGCATACAAGGCAATTAAATGTTGATGATGCAATTTTTAAGGGTCTGTGGGTGTTCTAGCCAATTACTTGCATTCAAATGAGTTTTAGATGCTCCAATCTTTCACACAAACTCACAAGCTAGCATAAAATCAAACTACAAACCTATATCTACCTAAGCTCTAACAGATTTCAAGAATCAAACCCAAAATTCCATGAAAATAAGCAGAAAAAGTGGTCATGCAGTTTTTAGCTAACTTTTTCACTTTTTTATACTCAACTTGCTCTAACTCTTACCAAACTGATAACAAGTCTAAACATAACCTATCTCAACCCTATCCAATGGTTCTAACACGTTTTTAAAGCTCAATTGATGATTATTTCTACAGCTTAATTACTTATCCAAACACCCTTTAAGTTTCTGTTTTCAATTTTTTTTCAAACCATCTTGAATCAAAACACTACCAAATTGATTTCTTAAGCATCTATCATGCATATCATCCTAATTGAACACAACTCAAACCAGATTAACATACTTGCAACACTTTTCATGCAGAAATCACATAAAACACAATTTTTTTCAGAAACTTAAAATTTAAAAAAAAGAGAACAAGGACTACCTTGTTGGGCTTACTTCCAAGCCCAACAGTGGCTGATAAGCCACCTCCCACAAGCAGGTGGCTTGTGCTATGGTTTATGATCAAGTAAGAAAAAAAAGAGAAAGATTGGAGGTGGTCACTGTTGACACACACACCAATTATGTCTTCAAATGGAATGGCTATTTGATCCCTGCTAAGAGAAAAGAGGAATACAATGTTTCTGTATCACACAACAAATAAGCCTCAAACAAGCTTATCAATTAAGCTGACTTTGGCTTATTTGAGAAAAAAAATGAAAACTGATAAATATTTTTTACTTAGAAACTTTTTCTCCAAACCAAATCAACAAAAACTTTATTCTTCACATAAGCTTGATAATCAATTAGATTATCAGGCTTATGGTCTTAGCTTAAAGCTTTTGGACTATTTTAAAAACTTAACAAATTTAGTAACCAAACAGAACTTAAAACTTGAAAATTGAACTTGGAAATTTAAATTGCATAAATGTAAATGTGGTCCTTTTGCTTCTCATCAACAATACATCACCAATTTCATTTCAATAAACAAAAGTAGATTTACAGGTTTGTGACAAAACGGAGAAAAAAAGAACACTAAACTGCTAAGCCCTACATGCCTTTAAATAGGCTTACAATCCTTCTAGAAAGCTGAAAACAAAAGCTAAACCCTAATGCTGAACTTCCTTCTTTGCCCTTGGATGATTCCTGGAATATGCCAATAAGATGCTCAATTTTGAATTCGTCCCATGTGAATTTCTTGGAGTTTTGTGTATGCCAGCAGGTACAAGTGATCATGGACGTATATTTGGTCCTTTGGGAGCAAGGAAATGTGTTGGAGCCGTTGGATGACTGTTTCCTTTGTTTTCTTGCACAAGAGTGGGGTTAGGGGAAGGCTTGTGAGAGGTGTAGTCGTTTTCTAGGTTGGGGGTTATGTTGGGAGTGGGGTAAGGATGAAAACCCCCAACATTAATTGGGGTTTAAGTTAAGGATTAGGTTAATTAATCCTGGGCTGTATTAGGGTTCATGGGGAGATGAAGGTTAGCAGGAAAGGTTCAGATTTGTTTAAGGGTTTAAAATGGGTTTAAAAAAATGTTTCCCAAACTAATCTTTATTAATCTGATATTTTAAAAAATCAATTAAACAAAAGATTGAATGGAATATGACGTGTAGTAATAGACCCATGTGATTGGTGGATTGTTATAAGGTGGGTGACATGTCAAATGGTGATAGGAGGATGGATGTTTCTTGTCTGGTCAGCTGTGGCCCCCCAACTCTTTTCACTTCTTCAATTTGTAATAAACAGCCAAAATCTCCTTTTCCTTTGTTATAACTTTCAAGCAGTTGTCAATTTTGGCACAATGATTTTCAAAACTTGTTTAGAGGGCTTTTTTATGCACAAATTGTATTCTTCAAGGGCCATTCTTGTAATGTCTTCAAACTTCAAGGTCTTTGACTTGTTTGTTGACTTCTTGGAGGACCATTATTGACAATTTAGTTTTGTTGAGGGACTAAATTTGCCAATTCTTCAAAGTTAAGGGTCCTTTTTGTAATTTTGACAAACTTTAGGGACCAAACTTGTAATTATGAAGATACAAGGGTATAAAGTGTCAATTCTTCAAAGTTGGAGGACCAATCTTCAATATTCTTCAAATCTTCAAGGGTTTTCTTTGGAAAATTCCTCACTAGGGCTTGGTTCATCGTGCGGCTTCGTTTCCCGTGTTCGTTTTGCGTGATTCTTGTGATCTTTTGTCATTTTCTCAATACCCGTACCTAAAATACACAAGCAACAAACACAAGCATATATTTGGGTATTTTGATGATATTTAATGCATTTTAAGCCTAATTTGGACGATGAGACTATGTATAAAAGCAGTCTCATCACCCTTGTTTGGAGTGACCTACCTTAGGGGGAGATTGTTGGAAATACGTTTTTACGTATTTAGGAAGATTCGGTCACTCCGACAATATATTAAGTAGTAGCTCGTAGTCTAGTAACTTTATATTTATCAAACAAGGAAAAGCCCGGTCCATGCATGTACGGTCGGTCCAACATTGTAAACCCAATCCCATCTTATGGGCTTGGTATATAAACCCTCTCCATTGGTGGAGAGGGTGTGGTTCACATTAATAAAACACATAGTAAAAGGTGTTTCCTTATACTTTCTCTCTCTAAAAGTGTATGTGATCTACCATCTTTCTATCTCTATTCTCTCTCTAGATTAAGCAAGATTTACATAATCCTACATAAACTCTTAATCTTTAAGGGTAATTTTCGAAAATAATAAAATTTATAACGCGCCCAATTAGCACGATAAAAAAATACACACTTCACGCACTAAAAAACCGATCAAAAAACACACACTTCACGCACTAAAAAATCGATCAAAAACACACACTACACACACAAATCATACAAAGTCCACCAAATCAAACCTACTGAATCCTCTGGAATCAGACGAATTAAATAGCGCATCGAGATGGTTCGCACATTTACAGGACTATCGCCTCCTTCTCCTACTGGTAAGTTTTTTTTTTAATTTTTCGATTAGTTTTTGAATGATTTGTGTTAGAATGTGTAAAAATTGCACTCTAATGCTCTAGAATGTGATTTAGGTTCATATGTATGATTTAGGATAGATGTTGTTCAAAGTTTGTTTAAATGTGACTTTTTAGGCTTGAAAATCACTGCTATGTGTTAAAACTTGCACTCTAATGCTCTAGAATGAGACTTAGGTTCATATGAATGATTTAGGTTAGATGTTGTTTAAAGTTTGTTTAAATGTGACTTTTTATGCTTGAAAATCACTGTGATGTGTTAAAAATTGCACTCTAATGTTCTAGAATGCGACTTAGGTTAATATGAATGATTTAGGTTAGATGTTGTTCAAAGTTTGATTAAATGTGAGTTTATATGCTTGAAAATCAATGCGATGTGTTAAAAATTGCACACTAATGCTCTAGAATGTTTAAGAAAGTTGCATACAAGGTGTTTGCTAAAATGTCTCAACTAGACTTTATAAATCTGTTTTGGTAAAATTATAACTGTAATGTAGTATGATTGTGTGTGATGTACTAGAAAGTGATAAGAGATGAAGTAGGATTGTGTGTGGTAGAGTGTAACATGTACTAAGATGTATTACAGTTATTTCTAATGCATTACAATTCGTATCTTAATGCACTGTAATGCAGTAGGTTACTTGCATTGTTCTTTCTACTACATTAAAGTTTTGAATGCACTGTAATTTAGTACGTTAGTTGCATTGTTCTTTCTACTGCATTACAGTTTAAATTTTAATGCACTGTAATGCAGTAGGTTACTTGCATTGTTCTTTCTACTGCATTACAGTTTAATTTTAATACATTGTAATGCAGTAGGTTACTTCCATTGTTCATATGCATGATTTACTGCATTAAAACTTTATTTCTACTACATTAAGGTTTAAATTTTAATGCATTGTAATGCAATATGTTACATGGGTTGTTCGTATGCATGATTTACTGCATTACTGTCTTATTTCTACTACATTATAGTTTAAATGTTAATGCATTGTAATGCAATAGATTACTTGCAATGTTCTTTCTACTGCATTACAGTTTAATTTTAATGCATTGTAATGGAGTTAACTACTTACATTCTTCATATGCATGATTTACTACATTAAAATTCTACTATATTAAGGTTTAAATTCGAATGCATTTAATACAGTAGGTTACTCGTGTTGTTTATATTCATGATTTACTACATTGCAGATTTATTTCTACTACATTACAACTTTATTTCAACTGCATGATAGTTTTAAATTCTAATCCATCACATAATATATTTGATACTTTCGTATATAATTCTTGAACTATTCTACATGTAAAAAGGAACAGGAAAAAAAACCAGGGGACAAAGGAAGATGCGTTTAACAAGCTGTAAACAGTATATTGCTTCCTCTAATACCAAATGATATACTCTTATTGAAAGATGAAATGGTACATGGATGCATTGAGCGCGCAACAGAATTCTTGGAAGATACTTGTGCATCATTTAAAATAATGTTTAAATTCTATTAGATGTAATACTTTGTAATATTGAATGTCTAATACGATGTAGTGTACATTCTAATGATGACATTGTTTGTTAGTAATCATATTTTATATTCTACTACATTATTGTCTTTTATTTTACTGCATTACCATATTTCATTCTACTACATTATAGTTATATTCTACGACATTACAAGTACATTTTACCGCATTGTAGTCTTATAATTTACATATAACTGATATGCAGTATAATATAAATTTAATGGGGCAAAAATAAACACTAATGTAGTAGGATATATAATACTATAATGTAGTAAAATAAACTTTGCTTATTTAATGCATTATAGTTATATGCTACTACATTGCTGTTATTTTATAATCTACTACCTTATATTTACTTGCTACTGTTATTTTATTATAAAAAAGGAATGATACACTAACAAAATAACTGCAGTAGGATATAAAATAACAAAAATGCATTAGAACATAACTGTAATGAGACAAAATCCTGGAATGCAATA
Source organism: Glebionis coronaria (assembly GCA_025667525.1). Classification (NCBI taxonomy): domain Eukaryota; kingdom Viridiplantae; phylum Streptophyta; class Magnoliopsida; order Asterales; family Asteraceae; genus Glebionis; species Glebionis coronaria. Next base: position 4,635,088 of record JANFOE010000193.1, read on the forward strand.
GATTTAATGTTGTGATGCACTAAAACACATCCAAATAAAAAACTATAACGTAGTCATGTTTACATTGAAGCTGTAACATAAAATCATAATTTTATTTGTAAAAAATGGCAAAAAAATTAAAAAACTATTCATTTTTTATGTATAGATTCTCTTAAGCTAGCCTTCTTCGACATATCTTGTGTCTTTGCTTTCTTCGATACAAACAATAATTTATACAACTCGTAGAACTGGTATTGTGGCCTCATTTGTCACCATATGCCGAACAACCCCTTCTCTTCGTTAGTTTTTTAACAGTTACTTCAGTTCTTCGCTTTATCATTTCGTACCCTAGATTGTTGATTTTAACCTTCATCTAAAACTTATAAAAGTTCAACAAAAAAAACCTACAACATTAAAGTAATAAAACACACAAAAACTTTGGATAAGTAGATAAAGAAATCAAGTGAACTACTAAATAAAGTGTAATGCATAGGCTACTACATTACAGTAAGAAACCATAATGCATAGATTATTAAGCATGACATTACAAAGCCTACTGCATTACAATACACTATATATAAAACTGTGATGCACTACAATTCATTATCCTACAACATTATAGTTCATTATCCTACTGCATTGCAATTCATTTTTTTACTATAACATTTAATCAGAACCATTCCTGCTAACACCAATTAACATTCTACTGCATTATAATTAATTTTATAACACATCACAAAGATTAAACTACTACATCATAATGTATATTCTACTGCATTAAAATTAATTTTATTTCTTTGATACATGCAATAATTGTGCATCCGACTTATAAAATTTCATAATACATTATATGGAAAAGAAAAGTTATAAGATGTATATTTGACACAAATAAACATAAACGACATCATTAATTCATGACAGTTGCATCGCATATGCAACTAGAGATACGCACTCTTTCTATTGAAAATGGCCAAAACAATTAAAGCCTAACATTTAACGCATCATAGTGTAGAAACTAGTGAATGAAGTAGAAAAAGTAGTTGCATCAGAGTATGAAAGGTGTTTCCTATATCAATGAATCACAGTTTTAGTGCATCATAGTGCAAAACCAATGCATCATAAACAAAGTTCTATGCACCAATTAAATCATTGTTGTATATTACAAACTTAAATTAAAATCCTTTGTACTATTGCCTCATAGTATTATCTCAACTTATCACATCATTAGAATAGCTATTTACAATGATAAGTTGCATCACACTCTTATCTCTAATGCATAAATCCACTAAAATTTAAAGAGTACTAAACACGGTGATATCCTTGATATATTTACTTCTTTTTTTAATTCTACTGCGTTACCATATTATATTCTACTACATTGGAGTTACTAGTTACGTCGTTAAAATTATATTCTGCTACGTTAACATTATTTAATATTCTATTGCATTGTAGTCTTAAAATATATTGCATTATAGTTATTATAAAGTGTGATTTGTTAAGAAAACAATGAAACATACTTAAACTATGATGCCCACTGTTGTATCAATCCTATCAAAACTCACCATGCATCTTTTTCATCAACCTAAACCTATAGCAGTTTCCTAACACATCACAGTACAATCCTATTGCATTATGGTTATAGGAATTTTATCAAATACATAATGTGCAAGTCTTACATACATGCTTTATCATCTAGTTTTTTCAAACACATGTTGAATGAAGATTTCAATCAACCTAAATATACTGACAATAAACAAAAACATATTATCTAATAACATTTAAATATTCTAATCAAACATAAAGTAAATCAACAAAAAAATGTAGAAGATACTATTAAATGCGAATGAATTACACTTATTATTCTTTGATGATTCAGTATACATCTTTAAATATGATGTAGAAATAGGGTTATGAAATCGAATTGTTGAATCTTTAAATGAACAAGCCAGGGAAGGTGTTGGTTAGTGGTGGCGAAGGCGGGGAAGACGATGGACCAGGCGAGGAAGGTGGTGGTTCACGATGAAGAAGATGGCGGAGAAAATGGTGGAGAAGACGGTGGTTGGTTACGGTGGATATGAAACATTCGATCCAAAAAGAGGAATGATGTTTGTGTGAAAAAAACTAAATATATAGGTTGAAATTTTTTAAAAGCGACCCTGATGTTTTATAAATTACAAAAAGACACCATTTTGTTTTTGAAAAAAAGGGGGGACACATGGCAGCTTGTGGTTCCACCTCACGTATTTTATTATAAAATCTTTTTTTATTTTACCCCAACTCTCTCTCTCTCTCTCTCTCTCTCTCTCTCTCTCTCTATATATATATATATATATATATATATATATATATATATATATATATATATATATATATATATATATATATATATATATATATATATATATATATATATATATATATATATATATATATATATATATATATATATATATATATATATATATATATATATATATATATATATATATATCTTTATTATATATAGGTATAATTACGATTTGATACCACACTCCTAATCCCAGTCATATGTGACATGTCACCTATTAGCCAATAGTATTTCAGAAATCCCTAAAAACTCTCAATTTTCCACGTTTTTGGTGGTTTAAAATCGCAGAGTTTTGAAAATCGCGTTTTGAAAACGCAGTATTTCAAAATCGCGTTTTTAGTCATAAAATAATTATTTAAATTCGTGTTTTGTAATAAAATTCGAAATTCATTAAAAATGTCAATGACAAGAATTAAACCCGGATATGGTTTGTTTGTTATAGTAACAAACAACTCTACCAACTGAGCTAACCAATTGTTTGTGATTTTCTCTTAAAAACTTTAATGATAAACTCTCCAAAAATACCAATACATATCCATTCCTAAATTATTGTAGTTTTTAGATTAATCTTTAAATTTGCAGAAAATAATAAAATACCCATCGGTATTTTCTGTAAAACCATTTGTAATCCCTAAAACCATTCAACTGCTACATGGAAACCCTAACGATTTTATATTCCAAAAAACGATCTGCTTATCTTCTTCTCAAAACCATAATGACGAATTATGTTATATTATTTAGATATCGTGTATGCATATATTAGTTTCTTAAGCTATCGACTTCTCTCAATATAGATACCAAATCAGAATCATGTTCAAGATGTGGATAGGGGTTCTACAACTGGTAAAAGACGTAAGGTGTGTTTTTCTCGGTTTGATGGGTCATGTGCCTTCTGTCTATATCATATTCTTACACAATTAAGGGAATAAATATGTTGAAATGCTTAGGTGTATACTTTGAAAATCAAATATGTTTAATGGGTGTTTGGTTTAGAATTTGTTTACTTCTTTAGCAAAGGGATTTAGTTGAAAGATAATGTTGACTTTTTGTGCAGCAACAAATCAGTTTTATTGACGTACGTAGAAAAGTCGGCCATTGTTCCAATGACATTTGGTCGCCACGTTCCAATTATTGCTAATAAGGTAATCATGTTGCAAACTTTGTTACGAAAAAAAATAAAAAGATGAGATATTCACATGCGACCTATCACATTTTATATGCAGTATATAGATAAAGATTTTGAATTGGAGTTTTGAAGATAAGCCCTCAGCACAATCACAATGATTACCTCCTTGCTAAATAGCATGTCTTCCTTTACTTACTATCATGAACAAAGGTGGGACACTGAACGAGGTTACAGGATTGTATGAGTGGGTTACAAATTGTTAATTTTATTAATTTATTTTGGATAAATTATGGAATAACATGAATTTTTCATAGCGGTCTTGATCATTTTAAGGAAGAAAGAAATTATGGGCAGAACTTGAAACGCACGTTGCTTCTTTCCCCAAGATGCAGGCCTGACTTCAGCATAACAATTTGAAGGATATTCAGATTTGTAGGTAGGGTTCGGTTTATATTTGTAGATACTGATTCCGTTTTCATTTTTTTATCATTTTTTTAAACTGTCATTACTCTATTTTATGTATCTAAAGGATTTGAATCTTCAGGCTTGGTAGAAGATTGAAAGTATCATTTATCTTTGTAAGCATTTGCAAGGTTTATGAACTATGGAACTGAGATGAATACATGCTGCTAGCCTGAGGCTCTTTGGCTGGACACAATATCATATTAATGATACTATGGTTGATTTCATGGGTTGCGAAGGCAAAAACAAGGGTTCATTTCATAGAATACGAGAAAAAATAGATGATTTGCCTCGAGGCTACAACAATCAAAAAGCCCATTACACGGACCCCCGGTGAAGAACGGAAAGAGAAGATAGAACTTTCACTGTTCCTTTGTCTATTTCAGTAAGAAGAACGACTTTAAAATTATATCTTTACTTGACCCAGTTTACTGATGTGCCCCGTTGGCTGAGGATGTCCATATCTCTGCATTTGTTCAAGGAATTCTTTTCTAGCAGGTACATATATTTCAACTATAGTTTTTCAGTAACCTTCGTAGAAACTGATAATTGGAAGATTCTATTCAGGGTATAGATAGTTGTGAAACGAAAATGGCTGATTGTATACAAATAATGGGTTTAGCATGTTTCTGTTGTCCTGGAAGGTTCAATGCCTTATCTGGCATGGGTGATGGTGGACAGCTTGATCACACTGCTGCAAACAACGCATCAATATTGTAATGGGTCGAAGACTGTCGTGATAAAGAGTTACTAATTTGTGCCAGAAAGTTGTGTGCCTCAATAGTGTTTGGATGGGAATGCCCTGTAATACCTTCTTTTTGTAATATACAATGTTAATTATTGGCGACCTCACTCTGACTTTTTTTATGCAGGTACCAAATTCTTCACGTGGGACTTTAGGGGTTGTAGCCAGTAGTGCATAACATTTTTCACCTACTCCATCTGCTCAACAAGGTAATCCAAGAAGCCTGCCAATAGTATATGTAACAGGAAGAACGAATTATGTTGCATCCGCTTCATCACCCGCAGGATCAGGTGGCATAGCTCTCTCAACTTTCTCTATGAAAAGGTTTAAATGGGCATAGATCCCCAACCCATTCCACCCATTTTGGGGAGTAACATAGCAAGTTTTTTGGCTCATATTCTATGCATGCTTATTGACTTATCGTTATATATGTATACTGTCTATTGTCCTTCATAAGTTTTATGAAATATTTGTGTACACGTCATAGGTATAAAGTGCCTTTGATGAGTATGAGCTTATAATTAAGTCTCAACATCAAACGTCTTGAGGAATTTACTAACAACCAAAGGTAACGCAAAACTTATAAACAGATTGTCCAGTTCATCATGTTTTCAAAACAGTTGAGAAAACTTCGAGCCTGCAATCAGTGTATGAACATTCGGTAAGAACTGTTATATCTATCAGCTTATTTCTTTTTCTTTTTCAAATTATTGTTTTAGGATCTTCCAAGGAATGCAGTGGATCCAATCACCTCATCGTAATATTGACGGGACCAATTATACAAGAAGACAGGACTTCTGTATTGATGCTTTTAAACTTAGATGCACAAATATTTGAACTGGATATGCACCAGACTCATAAAATTTTATGAAAAAAAGACAATGTATGACTCAAATTTTTTGCTTATAACTGCTAAGTTTCTAACTATCTACACAACTGACGTATCTATACTTAAGCACTTTCTGATGCTTGTGAGTCACGTGTAAATTTTTATGAATGTATTTTAGTATATAGACTTTATACACAAATATTTTGCTCTTATGGTTTGGTATGCAGGGTGATAAACTTCAGGAACCATTAAGGAGAAACTCGCCACCTTGCACCTGCTCTAGAACAAGTGTGGAAGCCGAAAGATGTAAGGGTTACGGAGTATTCAGAGGTTCAGACACAAATCCTCAAAATATGTGGAGCAATTGCAAGGAACAGTGACCGTGCACGAACCCAAGTCGTTGTTTACTTGTCTGATTTATATAGTAATTTTACTATTTAGACAATTGCGAATATGAAAATTGTTGATCACTCTGGTCTTACCTATTGCTGTTTTTTAAACAGCTTTTATATGTTGTTCGTATGCTGTATTTTAACAACTTTTTGGGTTGTCTCATTCAGGTAACTGATGCTGTTTATTAAAAGCTTACGCACACCAAAAAACAAAACAGTTCATATTAGATAGAAAGTCCGGAATCATTAGTCACACTACAACCTCTAAGTACTCCATTATTTGGATAATTCAAAATCATTATACTCGCGGTCATGTTTTGTTTTTTATATGTCTCTTGCAGGCTTGCAGCAATATACTATTTACGAAGGTCGGCTTTGGCAACAAACAAAGATGCACAACAAAGGGCCTGATATAATACAAATTCTTTAACTAAGTTATATATTTCGACTACATTTTCCCTAAAACTCTCATAATGTTTAGGGGATTTCGGGATTTCTTCTTAGATAGAGAGGTTCGTATACGCTTTATGAATTATTTTGTATTATGTGCAGAAGTAGCAGCCGCATATACACAATTGGGTGGCTATTGTCTGCCTTGATTTCAGAGTTATTAACTTCTACTCACTGAGAAAAGTGGATCTACATCCTCAAGATTTGGCACAAAAGCATCTCATATTTGGTTTCCTTAAGTTTTTAGTAAGTGTTCGCTATGTTGGCAAACTAAGACCAGTGAACAGTTCATATGCAATGACGCTAATTCTTCTTGCCTCATTTATGGGACCTTTTTTCCAACAATTTTATTGTTTGATGTGCAAAACACATCCTCAAGGTGAACATGGTTGTCCTTTTATTTATGAACTTCCTCTTTGAGTTAATCTATTCTTGGATATAAATGTTCTTTTTTCCTGGGGATATGCAGAACGTACTGAGAGACACAACAGATCATGATATTGGACAAGTAGTTGCTCATTTTTTCAGTTCCTGGAGAAGACATGAATTCTCAGTTCAAAAATCATAAGAAAGTAAAAAGCTTTAATACAGGATTCTCAAGCTTTAGGAAAATCGACAATTGTCTCAATGAAAAAAGTATCGATGTGCTGCACTTCCTGAGGTAAGTAGTTTTTTAATTCATCTTGCCTAACTGATGTAGGTTGTCGTGAAGCTTGATTTGGCCTCATGCCACTTCCATACCAAGAACATCACCAATTGCTTTGTAGATGGGTTTCATTTCCCCTTTTCTGAGAACTTCCTTAAACAATCATATTTCATTCATCAAAACACCAAGTAATCAGATGACTTAATACAGACATGTCAGGTAGGCTCCGTAAAGTCAAAATGGGTTTGGCTCAAAACTGATAATATTTTTGTGCCAGCTAGAACTGTTCCATTCCATTTGGCCTGAAGGATCTGTTGTCTCAATTATTAAATCTTTGTATAAATAATCAGTTTTAGATGATTATAAATCTTTGTAGCCAATAATAATTTATTATTTCGAATTATATGATCTGGATGGATTCTAAGGACGGACTATACACTTTAGGAAACTTTCAGCTCAACCCGTTATGTAAAAAAATAAATACATCAGTAGACTCCTATTACAGAAGTGAGTAAAGGTGGGATGCATCCAGCTAAAAGAACCTTCAATCGAAGGTCCTTGTATGTCTTCTGGTTATGGTGGTGCTGGAGCTTATGGAAATGATCCATGGGGCGCTCCTGGTGTAGGTGGTCCACAAGAAGCAGCACCTACAGGTCAATCTCCAAGTGGAGCTGTTGGCCTTATGATAGGATCCAAGGAGCACCTCACATGTTGGCACATAGAAAGATTTTTCTATAATTAGTTCAAACCTTAATCGCACTTTGTAGTACTGTTCCTGAATATATGATGACAATCTTTATGTTTGCGTTAGCAATCCCTTATGATCACTGGACTAAAAAAGAAAAAAAGTGCAAAAGATGGTTAAAAGTAGGATGGATTTCAATAATTTAATCAGTCTGTTGCAAATGATCATTGGCACTTCTATATATTGGATGTAAAAATTGTGTTTTAATATATAATTGTCTTGGATATCCGTGTTGGTCTTTGACTCTTTGTCATGAAAGCAACTTTGCTATTTTTTTTCTGTGTAAAGTGATGCTGCTATTTTTAGTTATCTCTAATGAATCAAAACGGTTCATTTGCAGTATACATAGGTATACATGTTGAATGGGCATGTTCAGGTTATATTGACCCACATACAATTCAGGAAATTTTCACAAATTTTAGTTGATTTATGCATATTGTTATGTAAAGTTGCAGGAGGGATAGGTTTTTCGTGATGGTTTAATGAGACTAGACAAGATCACAAGAAGACTAATATGCTCTTGGTTTAATGAGACGATATAATAAAAGACTTGTGGGATACTTGCGGGAACAACAATAATATGCTGTCTTGGAGCAGTATTTGCATCAGCTTTGATGTATGCAATTTTTTTCTTAAACGCAACTGGATTAGTATGTGAAGTGATCACAAAGACACGACATGAGAAAAGACGAACGGTGAAGCAGGATTGAACCCCATACTTCGTCACATGCTTATCACACAAGTAGACCTGGCATTGGCATTTACACGTGTTAGAAGTCGACATGTGATTCAGATATCAGCTGCTTACATGATCTTCTTTTGTGATCTTTATAAAAGTGAACACTGCAAAAATTCATCTTATTTTGTATTTTATGATAATAGTATGTTGCAAGATTATAAGAAGTTAACTGAAGTTATGGCTCACCAAAATTAACATGATCTATTCTAGGAATACATAGCCCTGCTTGAAGAAGCCAAAAAGTATGACCACATAGAGCTAGGGAAGGAACAAGAACCGTTCTTTTACCATCCACTCAGGTACTTCATCTTTACAGATTCTTTAATATGTAGAATGTCCAGAGAAGTTACCATCCATGGAGAGACATCTGTCTTTGGATAAGGTTGTTTGAATGATGCATTTCCTAGAAGATTGATCACTAAGAAAATAAAGAGGCTGCATATAGAAGAAAATGTTCAACATACAAAGTTTCATTTTATATTAGCAAGTTATTTTAAAGTTCAGATCAATCGTTGTCAATCGTTATATATATATATTCAAGTCGAGAGTCTTTGTTGAGTTTGCAGTTAGAACGGTACAAGTGTCAAATTGTGACTAAATAATGTCTCGCTTTAAGTTACTATTTGATAGGTGGAGACGTAAAGTTTATCGTTAAACAACTTCTAATGTACAAATATTTAAGTAGTTCCAGAGGTGGTTCACTGTGACGAAGTCAAAATTTAAATGACTTCCTTTGGCAGTCCAATTTTGGCGAACATTGTGACTCATTCTTTTTTAATGTACAAATATTTAATGATCACGCAAAAACCGACACGTTACCATTAATTTGTAATGATCCACAAAAACTAAGGTATGGTTTCCCAAGTATGAAGTGTTTGATTGACTATGACAGTTAATTTTTACATACATATACTTCAATACGCATTTCTATTACATTATTTTTATTACTTATTCCCGCACGAATAATTTCATATCATTTATTTTTTTAATGGTTGTATTAGTTTAATCTCATTTTTCTTTAAGCATTAAAAATAATAATTTTTTATTATTTATCTCGCTGAAAAGAGAAAAAAATACGATATGGACTTTGTTTCATCAACCAATTTTTCTTATCTCCTTTTATATTAAAAATAGTAAACGAAGATTATATACCTATTAAATATTTTATTTTCTTCTTTCAAGAATATATAAGCGCTAAGTCTAAATATAAACTTATTTAGGATCATCATTTCTCAAATTAAAGTCATGTCGCAGTGCCAAAGTATTGTTCGTCCTTATGCTTATTTATTTATCTATCTTTTGAATATATCTCTTCACAATAAAATTTTATATAAATTTACGTGTTTAAACATACTCAGTTTAAGTTACATCACAAATATCCTTTTAATTCGGGACAAAAGAGTTCTTCACATTGACCACATTCTTATGACAAACATAACCTTCGCCTCTCTTGAACCCGATTCTATCTGAGCGGTTGAATTCGATCCATTGGCATCACGTAAAGGTCAACAATAAAGGGTATCACATATACATATTCCTTATATACACATTTTAGACATTAGAAACCAACTTTCTGACACCTTCTGATAATAAAATGTCGTTTAAATTTAACCATACACAAATCCATGTTCATGTATGTATATATCATGTATGTATATATATTTTTAAAAGAACAAAATTTGATAAGGTAAGAAACTTTTTGGCATAATGGACCAGCTTAGATGTAGGCACTCCAAAATACGTTGAATTACCAATGCTGGACTTTTCTTTCTAATAGAGTGCATTTCACAAATTGATATTTGTACCACCAAAGATTAAAATGGGACAAAAACATGTCCTTTGGATAAGCCAGGGCTTAAAAATATTAAAAATTAGTTTCCTGAATATAACTGATACACAAACTTACTTTACAAAAGATTTACGAAACAACCCCGCCCGCTGGGCGGGTTACGACGCTAGTACTTATATATGTATATATATATATATATATATATATATATATATATATATATATATATATATATATATATATATATATATATATATATATATATGTATATATATATATATATATGTATATATATATATATATATGTATATATACATATATATGTATATATATATATATATATATATGTATATATATATATATATATATATATATATATATACATATATATATATATATATATATATATATATATATATATATATATGTATATATATATATATATATATATATATATATATATATATATATATATATATGTATATATATATATATATATATATATATATATATATATATATATATATATATATATATATATATATATATATATATATATATATATATATATATATATATATATATATATATATATATATATATATATATATATATATATATAATATATATATATATATATATATATATATATATATATATATATATATATATATATATATATATATATATATATATATATATATATATATATATATATATATATATATATATATATATATATATATATATATATATATATATATATATATATATATATATATATTTATATATATAGTGTAAGGTTATTTTCAGAACCAAAAAAAGTCGAGAACTGCGAGAACAATCTTAACCATCTATTGTTTTAATCAACGGCTATTAAGACTTGTGGCATTTTCGTAATAAAATTAAATGTCAAATAAATTAATATAACTAATGTAAGGGTAGAACCGGAATTATACGACTAGTATTCCTCTCTCATAAAAGAAAACCGTCCCACTCATCCTACTTTTTGGCCTAACTTCTTATCTCTCATTTCTATTTGGTTACACAATATTTTCCTGAAATTGTAGCCGTCAAATCAATGCCAAACGTAATCGGGAAACATATGATCGGGAAACACATGACGATTTCCAACAGTCAATCACACCTTAATCCACGTCGTCACGAGTAACGTTGTTTGATATTGGTTTCATCTTCATATAAATCTTTTATCTCCACCTAAAATCCTAGATCTTCTTTATCAAGGTTTATTTCTAAATATATTTTATGCCTTTCTTTTTTCATTAATTATGAATGGATTATGTAGACTAAGATAGAATTGATATGAATCATGTATGAATAATGAAAAAATGTAAACGAATACATGCCCACATGTTTTTAATGGTCGGGAGATTCTCATGGAAATTAATGTATTTGAGGTTATCTTACGAGAAAGAATGGAAAGATAATTTGCGTGGATGACTTTTTCTTTCTATCCACCATAAGATCTTTATGAGTAAAGTGAGGACACATGTTGACATAATAATCTTGCTGGAACTATAAATTCTCGTTTTTTCTTTTCTTTAGAAATCTAGGTATTTTGAATTTAGCTTGTTTGTTGACTTTTTGTACCGTATTGCTATGATTTTAGTCAAATAATGCTTTATGGTTAACTAAATTGTGTATATGTGTATTTTTAGTTATTTAATATCTTAATGTCCATTTAGTTTTTAAAATTTTGCAAGTGTTATAAACGAATGAAATGTGTGAATATATAAGGTTGATCTAAAATCAAGATTGTTTTTAGAATGTGAGTTTGAATCAAGACTAATAATACGGCTTAGAGGAGTCTTGGTTGAATTAATCATTGTCGATGTCTTTTCATTTTTTTTCTCTTGTTAACACTAGCAGGTTGTTTATACGCATCATAAAAATACGATGCACATGTATTGATAAGTGTATACAGTACATGATTTGGAAAGACGTGATGCACATGTATTAGTAAGTGTATACAGTACATGATTTGGAAACGCGATGCACATGTATTGGCAATTGTAAGTTGCAAAAGATATACTCCATTAATTTGCTTATTATAATAGGTGCTGCACATGTACATGACTAATGAAAATGTTAGTATATGTATTGTTTTTGGTGTTAAAATAGAGTTATTTTGTTTATGTCTTTCCGTTTAGGTTACATTTTAGGTTTTAATTTGTTTTTAATTATGTTTTAAACTAGTAATATTGAATAGAAATTTTCAGGTTTATATTGAAGGTGAAGAAGACATTTCCACTTGTGTAAGATGAAGATTTTGTATAATAAGAAGACAGATAAACTCAAATGGAGGTGTACACATGAAGATTACGTGAAGACAAATATTAGGTAGATGTACATATTAAAGAATACGTGAAATACATGTACATGTACAAAATGAAGTTTATGCACTTGTATTTGTCTTAGATTTATATAAGATAACATTAGTGTATTTTCATTATGTAAAGTTTTGTTTATAATGTTTTTGTTTTAAATATCACGGGTTCAAGTAATTGAACATTAAAAACACATTCAAATTTTCATTATCTAAAAAGCACATATGCATCTTACCAAAGAGATAATATAATAATATTTTGCAAATTAAAATATAAAATGTCAAATTCTGAAAATTGAGGAGAAAAAAACGTTTTTAGTTAAGTAATCAAAAGAAAATAAAATTTTACTATTTTACCCTTTTGGATTAAATAAAAAAATAAAAATCTAAAAAAATCTGATTGGTTGATGTTGGTTCTCGTAGTTCTGTAGATTTATTTGGTTCTAAAAATAACCTCACCCTATATATATATATATATATATATATATATATATATATATATATATATATTATATATATATATATATATATATATATATATATATATATTTATATATATATATATATATATATATATATATATATATATATATATATATATATATATATATATATATATATATATATATATATATATATATATATATATATATATATATATATATATATATATATATATATATATATATATATATATATAAGATTAGCGTTGTAACCCGCCTAACGGGCAGGGTCGTCTCGTAAATATTTTCTAAAAGTACGTTTGTGTGTTAGTTTTATCTATTTGTAGTTAGACTTGTTTTTTGTTATAAGATAATTAAAACAGAAGTAATCTATGATATTTTTAGGCTTTGGGCCACCCACCGATAGTGTTCTGTTTCATGTGTATCTTTTGTTTAATTGGTTATTGGTTACATATATTACCCAGATATATTGACTGAAATGTAAATATTCCATGAAACCTTCGATCTTTACTTGTTCCTTCACTCTTAAAATGGGCTATATTATTGTGAAATATCATAAAATTTATGAACTACAAAAAAGGAAAGATTATAAGGTTATATAAACAACCTACAATGGAAAGTGTTTGTATACAATAAATAGTCATAGGTGTTGATTTCTCCATATTTCATAGGCTTGCATTTGAGTGACAGACAAAAGTTATGATACCTAATATTATAACCATCATCCAGTAGAGAGATAAACGTCACTTATGACCCATTCATAAATATTAACAAATTTTAATCGAATTTTTCATTTTTAAGGCTACCCACAAAAATAACACTATCGATTGAACCTAGGTCGACCGTTTCGAAGTCGGTCGTCGATATTATGGAGAACAATTCGAATCGGTTGAGCTCTCGAAGTCGATCTAACGCGCGACTAATTCAAACCAAATGAAACTTTTCTTCTTACGTTTTATTTTAATTAAAAAACTAATAAAAACATTAAACACTTTACTCCTATAAATACCAAACCCTTTAAACCATTTCTCTCACACTTTTAAAACTTTATTTCAAATCAAGCTATCTTTATACCGTCTAAAGAAATGGGTTCAAACCAACCGCGGACTCTCGAGGAGGAGATAGCTTTGTGTGAAGATTGGATACACATTTCGTAGACATACGTACCAAGGAAAATTGATGAACGCGTTTTGGTCGGGGGTAACTGAGTACTTTCATAGAAAAATTGGTGATAAAAAAATAAATTATGACTCCGTTAACCACAAATTAAAAAGTATGATTCGTCTTAAAGTTGGTCAATTTTATTCGATTTATAATAGTGTCTTACTTAGGCATTGAAATGGGACTTTTGAAGATACTGTCTATCAAGTAGCCGCAATCCAATATTGCACTCTTTATCATTCGGATTTTTCATTTTATGAATGTTGAAAAGTTTGGAAACAAAGTCCCAAATGGAACGACGTTAAAATGTCACAATTTCTTAAGCGGGAAGTTTAAGTTTTTAAGTTTTACTATTATTAATTACTATTATTATTTTATTTTTATTTTTTATTATCAACATCACTTTATTAGAACAATAGGATTTACAAAAAGTTAGTGGGGAGCCAGGATACTATCTGAGCCCTCACTCCTTTAGCTATAGCGAAATTGATCCTATTAAAAATGTGAATAACAGCACGTGCTCCAAGATCTTGAGTCATGGAGAAACTTCGAATTCGCTTTAGTAATCTCACAACATCCTTCTCAAGTTCTCCAAAAGAAGAGAAAGAGAAAGGAAGAAAACCATATCCAATATCCGCGCACTTAGCCTCGTACTTGACACGTTACGCTTTGCTGCCTCAATCACTGTACGACCTGGCACACAATCAACCATCCCATATTGCGTTAAGGGATATGACCCTGTGAGATCCACACATATATCAATACCTCTACCCCATGAGTAGAGCAACATATCAGCTGGGCGTAATGGTTTGTCACGACCTCCACCCAGTCCAATATCAACCTCTTTACCCACTGAAATCCCTGTCCGAATACAAATGTCAACAAGGGTATCTCGCACAACGTTATACCGGTGTTTAATACCAATAATACTAACACACGATATAGCATGATCACCATAAATATCCCCTGTAAAGACCCTAGAACAAGCTGAGTTTGGCTTTGGAACAAAAAATAAGGGAACACCTAGCCGATAGCATAATACACATCGGTAAGTCCTAGGGTTCATAGTCTGTCTCAAACCAAAAATCGGAACCACCCTAAGCCAATCAGAAGTATGGTCCTCCATTTGAGACTTCCATAAAGCCATCTGTCGAGTAGATAAGGAAAAAGTAGATTCAGCCATTTGAGTAACATGTGTGAAGTATATATCTGCCAATTTTTTCATAAGTCTGGGGGCAGCGATCTCACTTGGATTACTCAAAAGATCAATCTTCATTTCCAATTAAAAGTACTCAATGCGTCATCAAATGCATGCCCATAGGTAACAATATCAGGATGTCGAAGCAACATAGATTATTATTATTATTATTATTATTATTATTATTATGCATTATTATTATTATTATTATTATTATTATTATTATTATTATTATTATTATTATTTTTTATTTTTTTTTTTGTTTTTTGTTTTTTTTATCGAAATTCCAATTTTATTAATCACACAAAATTGGAAGGGAGCCGCGAAACAAGCTGCGCGCCCACCCCTTTTTGAATACAAAAACTAAGTCTAGACATCAAAAAACCACCACTCCTCGCGTCATTAGAATGACAACCAGCTAACCGCTTAAGACGCGAGAGAGTACCCATCGCCTCCTCCTCAAACTCCCCAAAAGTCGAGAAGGCGAATGGAATAAACGAGTAACCATGCTCAGCACAAATAGAAGAATACTTCCTCTTCTTCTTCTGAACAGCCGACTGCAAAGCACTCCTGGGAACCCACGAATCCAACCCCGCCCCTGCAAACGGAGAAACCCCTGTAACATCTAAACACGCATCTTTGCCCTGGGACCAATTGTGAAGCAATAAATCTGCTGGCCGAAGATCACGCCCACTATCAGAAACAAATCCCATATCAGCTTCTTTCCTCACCGACACACCAACCTTAGAACAAATATCAAACAACACATCACGAACAAGATTGTGCCGAAACTTAACCCCCAAATCACTAGCGCAATGAACAGCATGATCACCCCACAGATCCATCCGATGTACATGGCAACCCGAGCACAAAGAACCATCAGGAAATAAAGGAATCGACAAACGATAACACAATACCGCACGAAACTGTCTCGGGTTCATCCGCTGTCCCAGCCCATCAATCGGAATAGCGAAGAGGTAATCTTGCGCATGAGGAGCACGCACACAGCTGAGAAGTGCCTCCTGACGACGACTCAACCCGAAACGCGACGTCAAACAACCATCAATGAAACCAAAGTAACTCTTTGCCAAAGACTTCATAAACTGGGGGACAGGAGAGCTAGTGGTGACAGAGAGAAGGTCGACACCACAACAGGTCGAGAAAGCATCAAGAGCAGACTGAAAAATAGGGCCAGGCGAAACAATCCCAGACCTCGCCAAAATCTGATCCTGCAAATCACCAGACTTTAAACGAGAAGCAATAAAGGCAAAGCGCCTGACATCCTCAGCACATAAGACCCCTAGGCCACCAATACTGATAGGAAGAGTAGCAAGACGCCACTGCAAATCACCAAACCCAGACCCTGAACCCGTAACAATCAACTCCAAAGACGCACGTAAGGCCTGATCAAACTGTGACAAAACACCCTCAAGAAACCCAGGGGGGCAAGTCCTCAAAGCATACACCAACTTTGAAACACCAGCACAGTAACGAAGGAGAAGAAGTTCACATTGCGGGTCATCAAGCCCCCTAATAGCCTCTAACAAAGAAATAGCCTTAGATACCCGACGCGCAACAAAATTACCAGCAAAAACTAAATCACGACTAATAGAGCCACCAAGAAGCTTAACACCAGACCTCGGACGAGAAATAGAAGCAGGGAAGAGACCATCTACCAACCCCCGAGGATCCTCCACCGGCCAGAAAAGCTCAGACTTTTCAACGTTTAGATGAAGCCCACGAGCCGGTCCCTCCACACTAATAATATCCAAAGCCTTAGCAACCATAAGAGTATCGCCAATAATAGTGCCGTCATCAAGGTACCATGCATGAAGGGAGAGCTCACATGCCTGATGAATAGCATGAACAAGTGGATGCAGAGCAAGAGAGAATAATAAGGGACCCAATGGATCACCCTGCTGAACCCCCTGGGAAGACCAAAGAATAGAATCTCCATAATAAAGCCGAGCTGGCCGAGAATAGCAAAACTCCACCCAAGACGAGATAGCCGGACACCTCAGCCGAACTTCATGAATAATGGTGCTCCTATCAACAAGATTAAAGGCATTCTGAAAATCTACCAAAAGCATAGAAAGTCCGGCCTCATCCCCTCTCTCCTCCACAAACCTGCTGACAGAATGAAGAACCGCCTCACACCCACCTGGCACCCCCACACCAAACTGAAAATCATGCAGATAAGAAGTTATCGATTCCCCAACAGAAGAAGATGCAACCTTAGAGACAAGCCTCCTCCATACAGTACCAATAGCAATAGGCCGAATGCCCCCTCCAGGCTTAACAAGCGGAGTCAAAGGGGCACTGTCAATAAACTCACCAAGCAGACTAGGACACTTACCAGAAAGAAACAGATTAACCACACCAGTGATAGAAACCAAAAGATCATCAGCCACAGTAGAAGCTGCTCCTCCCAAAACATCTAAAAAATGTTGAGCTCTAAGCCCATCTCGACCACAAGAAGTACCTTTGGGAAAACTTTGAATCCGATTCAATACCAGATCCTTACGAACAAAAAGCGTGTCCGCCCCACATGAAGAAGAAGGCACAACAGGAGGAGGAGCAAATGGATGCTTAGCCTCCAAATCCCCCAGTGTGTCAGGAGAATCAGGGGCAACACCCGAAGAAGTGAGGACCTTAATAGCCGCTGAAAAGTGGCCATCACTCAACTTACGCTTACACTGAGAAATATTAGCCGCCATAGCATCTTGCGACCTCAAGTACCTACGCGAAGAAAAGGAAAGACCACCTAAACGATCTCTAATCAAACCAATCCTCTCCCCAGGATCCCTCCACCGAGCAATGGCACTAGAAATACTAACAAACTGACCACGCTCCCTCTCACCAGATCGCCGCTGAGCCCTGCAAGACGGTACGAACACCGCCAAAATACAACCCGGTAAGATGAGAAGTTCCACCCACGCTGCAATATCACTTGGGCTAGATTAAACTTTGTCAAGAGCACTAAGAAAAATCCTAGCAAAACCAAGCCTCAACTTAGGCGGGATGCACTTGACCGTGCGTATGCGCGTCAAAAAGAAACGGTCAAGGAGGTCAACATCTAAACAAAGTGAACCCATCCCTAAGCCAGTTCTAACAGAACCCTCGTCACAATCTGTAGGAGGCCCAAAACCTGACAACGAAACCTGACCTCGATCAACATCAACATCCACACTAGGCGAACAAACCGGCAAAACAATCCCCCGAATCGCACAATCCTCAAAATCTGGAGACTCAACCACAACACCATCCATGTGTCTACAATTCTTACCAAAAGTATGCGTACAAAGACACTCACCACAAAGCCAAATCCCCGCTTGATGCAAAGCAAGATCAAGGGCCGAAAACAAGGAAAAATCATTCGCGATACGCGCTTTGTAAACTCCCTTCAACACATCCGTCTTAAAATGGCGAGTACCCAAGTGGTCGATAAAATACTTTTTAGAATGCCCCCGCCCACCCCTACCAGCTCCATACCCTTCACCCCCTTGCAAAGGGCAAGAAATTCTAAGCGAATCTCCCATAATCAACACAATAAAACCCAACACAAAACAACCAGTAGCACACACAAACCCCACAACACAACCCCAAACCAACCAATAAAACAGACCTACAGCAGCGACCAAAACCAACCTCCACAACAGCGAACCAACACAATACAGCCGTGAACAAAATAACACTAACCGAACAATAACCAAACCCCTACCGAACCATACACCAAACCACTCACCCCCGAAGCCTCACACAAACAGTAACCGGCACAACCCACAACTGCGAACCACAACGAACCACTATCGAACCACTACCGAACCACAACGAACCACTATCGACCCACTACCAACCACAACCCACACCAAATCCAACGAACTACAACCGAACCACAACGAACCGAATCCAAACCTACAACGAAACCCACTACAACATACCCACCTGTAACGAAACCCAATACAAACCCACCTGTAACAAAACTTAGTCGGATACAGTAACGGGATGAAGATGATACAATGGGATGAGATGGTGATGCGATGGGATGAAGATGATGCGATGGGATGAAGATGACCTCGATGGGATGGTGATGAGATAACAAACAATGGGATGGAGGGATGCGTGAATCGCCCGCAGTAATGGTGGAAGGTTGATAAATGTTTCTGTTATGGTGATGAGATGGTGATAAATGTTTCTGTTATGGGATGAAGATGACCTCGATGGGATGGTGATTATGAAGGTGGATACTGGTAAAGGAGGATTGGTGATGAAGGTGGGAGAATAGCGTGAATCGCCCGCAGTGATGAAGGTGGATACTGGTAATGGAGGATTGAAGATACTGGTAATGGAGGATTGAAGGTGGATACTGCGTGAATCGCCCGCAGTGATGAAAGAGATGGTGATGAATGCTTCTGTTAATGGAGGATTGAATGTTTCTGTTAATGGAGGATTGAAGATACTGGTGAATGTTTTCTGTTAAAGGAGGATTGAAGATTGATGCGATGGGATGAAGATGATACAGATGTTAAACGATGGAGATGGAGATGGTTTCCTGATGAAGATGGTTTCTTGATGGAAAGGATAATCGCCCGTAGTAGCGATGGAGATGGTTTCCTGATGAAGATGGTTTCCAGATGAAGATGGTTACCTGATGAAGATGGTTTCCTGATGAAGATGTTAAACGATGGATTATTATTATTATTATTATTATTATTACTTATTTATTTATTTATTATAACCATCACTTTATTATTTTATTATTATTATTATTATTATTAGTATTATTATTATGTTTTGTAATGTTTTTATTTTAATCTAATGTCTTTTGAATGTAATGTTTTTTATTTAATATAACGTTTTTTATTTTATTTTACGTAATGTTTTTAAAAAATATTAAACGTAATCTCCTTGTTGTGAAAATAAATCGTATGTAGGTTGTCGAATAAAGAAAACTGATGTGAAAAAAATAGGTCGCTCATGAACATTGTTGCGATAGCCCAAAATGATTCTTGAGATTTTATGAGGTATTGACCTTAAGGACACAAAGTCATCCTATAATGACTGAGATGATATATATTACCACATGTCTAGATGACTATAAAAATACAAACCAATTCTATAATATTGCGTGCAATAATGAAACACCATATACTTATGCACCCTCACGTATCAATGTCACAAGGGACACTAAATCGCAATACTAATATAAAAACGACCCACCGATTGCCTTGTTCATAAGTTTTATTTTATCTATACGATAATCCACCTATCTCCATTCCATGAAAATCTATTTTTATGTTTTCCGCATCAAATAACTTTAACATACTATAAGATCACATTTCTATTCCATCAACACAAAATAGATCCGTTAAACTACCCTCTTATTTCTCTTTATCAACTGAATTTGGCTTCTTTGTTATCATCATGTCGAAACTTATTGTTCTAATTACTAATGCTATTATTATTCTCATCTTTCTTTTGATCTTCTTCCACTTCTGTATTCACATTCACTTTCTATATTTTGCCTTCTCTCCTTTTTCAACGTCATCTTCATCGTCATCGACATTGTCGTCGTGATCAATATCATTCATATTTTCTTTGTAAGAAAAATTTCTTCTTGCATGTGAAGATCTTGGGACATCATTATCATCTACCTCTTCTTCGTCCTCACATTCAGAGCTACTATCAAAACTTTCACTCGATTCTTCCACCACCTTTTCCTTTTTATCTTGTTTTGTTCACATCTGATTGTGGCTTTGTATTCTGTTTAAAATTCATTGGTTTTTCATATACTACGTACAATTTTTTGGGTGAAAACAGGTTCCGTTAGATTAACAGGAATCCTGGTCTATCCCGGAGGTTGTTGGGGTTGCGTTGCAACAGTACTAATTTGGGCATTAAATTCAAAAGCAATGAAGGATTTCTTACAACTTTGATAGTTACTAGATGATCTTCATTTCGGGGATGCGGTTGACATTTGTTTGCCTCCTTAGTCGATTTTACTTTAATAGACGATCTTTTCTTGTACTGGTTAAATCAACTCAATCTTTGTTCACACCTTACTAACATCATAGCTTTTATGGGAAGTACCGCTAAAAATAAAGCAATGTAACAACCAATTAAGTTGGAATTTGGTAACATTCTTCCTTTTGTCATGGCAATCCAAATTAATGCTCATCTTTTCAATGAGGGATTGATATAATGGCTCGACCACGACAACAACATGGACTTCGCTTTATTGTTAAGGCCATATTGCCTGTAAGCAAATAATGTTCTTTAGAATTTATGTTTTGATTGAGTTAAGCTTGTAAATAAGTCCTTACTACAGAAATTAGTAGGCGTACTTTAAGATTTGAGCCACTTTAAATTTCGGTTGCTTTAAACAGACTCTTTCCTTATGGCTTGTGGAAGCTGTGCAAGAGTATCAACGGCTATTGTGGTTAGAACCTTATCAACCTCCTCGCCTATATCATCTTCAATGTCATCTTAATCGAGTTAAGAGTTAAGAACATCATTCAAAGTCTCCTTAATAACGCCTGCCCGGAAGACTTGTAAGGACAGATTCCAAAATCTTTCTTAAGGTATTCTGAAATTTTGCTTCAAGTATTCTGAAATTTTTTATAGGATTTTGAAATCTTATAAGGACGGATTCTGAAATCTTTCTTTGAGATTCCGAAATTATAACATTGCGAAATCTTGGAGACTCATTCCGAAATCTTTAACATTCTGAAATCTTTGAGATTCTAAAATCTTGGATATTCATTCCAAAATCTTTGAGATTCCGAAATTATAACATTGCGGAATCATGGAGATTCATGCCAAAATCTTTGAAGGGTTATTCCGAAATTATTACTTTGCGATATTTTTGTTTGAAGCATTTTTAGACTTAGCCTATATCTAGACTAGTTTTGGAACATAGTTTACCAAAAAAAACAAATTTAGGGCAAGTAAATTTAAAATTTTTCCATAATACTTTTAGGCTATTTCTAACTCAATTTCAAAATTTGGTGATACAAAATTTTTTCAGTCTACCATTATATCGGACCGAGGAATTTATTGTCGGACTGAATTATATCAGAACGTTTTAGAATTTCAACCACACCTCATCACAACAAATCTACTAAGATCTTTAATCCATTCACAATCATTAACCATATCAAACAACAACAATGCTGCTTATAATCAAGTTCGTTTGGCACAAGGTGGCAACGATAATCCACCAGTGCTGACAACCGGTTGCAACATTCAGTGGATATCTCGTTTCCTCAGATTTCTAGACACTAAAGAGAACCGACACGCTCTTCGTCATTGCCTTGAAAATGCACCTCCTGTCTTTGAATTCAAACCCATCACCACAACGAATGCAGATGGTACTACATCAACTACAAGAGCTATGGAGAACGTCGACACATGTCCTCCTGAGAAAAGGGAACTCCTTCAAGCTGAAGCTGATTCTGTGAACTACATACTCGTTGGGATTGATAATGATATCTATTCCACAGTTGATGCATGTCCTAATGCAATGGAAATATGGAATGCAATCCATCGATTGAAGCAAGGTGAATCGATCAATGTTCAAGATCTCGAGACTAATCTACTTTGGGAGTTCGGAAAATTCACATCCCAAGATGGTGAATCAATTAACTCTTACTAATCAAGATTTTACAAAATGATGAATGAGCTTGTAAAAAATCAGTGTACTATCTCCAATCATCAGGCAAATGTTCAGTTTTTATTTCAACTCAAGCCAGAATGGCAAAGGTTTGTGACTTTGGTTAAGCAAAGGGAAGATATCAAGACTATCTCATATCACAAACTTTATGATATCTTGAAACAACATCAGAATAAAGTGAATGAACTTAGGGCTGAAAAGGCAGAATGGTCTGCTAACTCAATTGTATTTATCGTTGCTACTTTACCAAAACCCGTTCACCATCAACAAGAACCTTCTCATTCCTCAAGGCCATCAAGCTCATCCAACAAACCTCTAGCTACTCAAAACAAAGCAAAAGAAATTGTCCCCTCTCCACCTCCAAAGTATGACACCGAGTCAGATGGAGACAGTGATGATGAACAAACTTCAAGGGACAAGAAGATTGAGGAACTCATGTCTTTACTCACTACAACATATAAGAAGATCTGCAAACCTACCAACAACCTTGGATCATCATCCAATGCTAGATATAAGGAAGTTGACAATACTCCAAGGTATGATCGTAATGCAAGGTATGATAACTAGGGGATGTCAAATCAAGTTGGGGCTAGAAAAAATGTAGGCACTCCGGTTGTGCAGAAGAATGGGATTCAATGCTTCAACTGCAATGAATTTGGACATATGGCTAGAGAATGCAAGAAGCGAAAACAGGCTAAGGATTCTGCATATCACAACGAAAATATGTAACACCCTATTTGGATAAATAGACAGTTACGTAATAATTATGGTGTGTCATCAAAGCATGCAAGGTAAATGTCTAAACATTAAATGACCATAAAGGAAACCGGAAACAAACATCGGTTCCAACATAAGCTCCACACACGAAATGCATAAGTATAGAATGTAAAGGAAAGGACTAAACAATGTCCAGCAAAGCAAAAGTATGTAAATGCATTAAAGAAGGAAAGAAGATTGGCGCCTCATTCCAGGCACGTACTCTTGAATCCTAGCTTTGCCCTTTAGTACCTGCCGTATTGGGACATGGAAAGAAAATACGGCTGAGCAATACGCTCAGTGTGCGGATATATAACAAAGAATGCAAAACATAAACATAAGCAAGTAATGAAATGAATGAATAAAAGCGGAATAAATGTATGTCCTAGAAAACCTGGTTTAAGTTCATAAGACTGGTTTATATTTCTAAAAAGACTTATGTTTAGTTTATCTTGAAAATTTGTATTTTAAATATGTCGGGAGCCTATATAAGTCATCTTATATCAACGTGCATGAATACTTAGAGGGGTGACCTCATCATGAAATTAGAGGGGCTGCCTCTAATTAATATATATAAAATGAGTGGAGGGATCAACTCTTGTAACGGATATAAGGCACATACAGCAGTTCCTAATAAATCTTACTAACTTGTCCTAGGATGCACCCATTCTCCCCACATGATAATAGTAAGAAAGGCCAAATAACGTAAAGGGACGCTGCGAGCACTCACTCTCACCACAGAAGAGTCATAACACCGGTGCCTCCAGTTCTATGGTTATGGAACTCCCATAAATAGGTGAAACTGGCATGCATGTATATAGCTCAGGCAATCTAAAATAATCATAACATATACTGGTGTGTTTAAGACACTTAAACTACTGGGGAAAATAGATGGCTGCAAACGGCGAAATCCTAAGTATAGGAAAGATGTCCTTACTGAAGGACGGAATATCCGTAACTTATGTCCAGTAAATGAAGACGAAAACGAACGTACAAGATCACTCCGACTTCACGATAACTACATAATGAAGTGACATGAATAAGAATCGGTTTTACTGATACATACTTATTATTTAGTTTACTTGACGTGTTCATACTTATTATACTTGTTCTTGTCTTGTTTTATTATTTCATGTTTAATCATGTGTTTCTTAGTGTTTCATGTGTTTTAGATTCATTTATTTCATGTTTTAAGTGTTATAGTACTTGTTACAACATAATGAGTAACTTTCTAAAAATAGCAGGTTTCTATATATAGTAACTTTCTAAAAATAACAAGTTTCCATATATAGTGACTTTCCCAAAATAGTAAGTTTCCTTAAATAGTAAGTTTCTAAAAATAGAAAGTTTCCATAATTAGTAAGTTTCCAAAAATAGAAAGTTTCCATATCTAGTATGTTTCTATAAATAGCATGTTACCATATTTAGTGAGTTTCCATATTTATCATGTTGCCATAATTAGTATAATTCCATAATTAACAAGTTCCCATAATTATTATTTCCTTAATTAATCGTATGCTCATAATATATCATGTATAATTATATTGTAAAGTTTAATAAATAATAAATACTTAGGCTTAACTTATTTTTATTAATTAATAATGTCATATCATGTTATCATAAGTTATTATTAATTAGTAATGTTACAGTTTCATGTTATTAAACTGTACCTTAAAAGATATTAATTAATTAACCTAAGTTTTAATTAATTAAATTAATGATCATGAATAATTAAATTATTAATTATCTAGCATAAGTTTATTTAAATAAATGTACATACAAATATATCATGATTTATTTAAATAAACATTAAAACCTAAGTCTTGTTTTATTAAACCATATATTAATAACAAAATTAATTAATTAAACATAACATAAAGTATTTTTACAAAATGGTTTAATTACATGTTCTTGAAAAAAATTTGTCAAATTCCCGGGCCCAAAACCCGAGACCCGACAACCGAGCACCACAGCCTGAAGGCTGCAGCCCCGCTGCCGTGCCTCGTTCGAACCACAACCACCACCACCGAGAGCCTAAGGTCTCGGGTTGTTGCTGCGTCCGAAACCAAACATACCCCAGCCTACGCTGGGGTTCCCTTTGCTGGCCGAGAACATACAGAGCCCCACAAGGGGTCTCCTTTTGTTGCTATTCGAAAGCCACAGCCCCCGAATGGGGGTGTGGTGCTGCGGCTGACCACAAACAAACGAACGCCGACCCGCTAAGGGTTGGGGCTGTTGGTAACCGAACACCACCGAGAGTCGTGTGACTCTCGGTTCGCGTGTAACCCAAACAAACAAACCAAAAGTACCTAATCCCCATGTTTAATCTTTTATTTAACATGTTTAATACTTGTTTTAAATGATCTATCAATACAGAAAAATAAATAAAAAGATTAGAGATCAAGGGATACAGTATGCGTGAAAAGGTTTAAGACACGAACACTATACCGTAATAATTAATGAACCAAACTCAACAATGAATCGTCCTTGTGGTTTGGTGTGTGCCGTGGCAAGAACAAAAGAGGGAGGTAAGGTTTTTGTGATTTTTCTGTAAAAGTGGTTAAAGAAAACTCTTGGTGTTTTTATTAATTATCTAGCAAAATTACATGGGCCGGGTTTGGCCCATCTTTTCCCTTCCTTCTTTTCTAGCCGAAACACACAAACACCCCTTATAGTTTTCATACTTGTTTTTCGTGTCAAAATATTATCGTGTGTGTTCGTGTTTATTTATCATGTTATCGTTTCTTGAATTGTTTTCTTAATCTTATACGTACATTCTTATCGTGCATTAATATTCGTGTTTACGTACATAATACTTATGATAAATAATTAATATATATAATGTTCGTATTAAATGTTCATGATTCATGTCGTATATTAATAAATTATAAAGTTTAAATTTAACCGTAATTTCGTGCATTTAATGATCTTAGGGTTTTTAAAGCGGGTTTTACAACTCTTCCCCTCTAAAAGAATAATCCGTCCTCGAATTAGAGATACGATAAGCTGATGAGATAATGAACGTTGAAATGACACATAAGATGGAAAGACATGTAGTTGAAAATGACATACCCGAGTCAAAACTGGAAATAAGGGTAAAAAGTCCGGATAGAATTCTCCGTTTCCCAAGTGGATTCCCTCTCGGAATGATCCCTCCAAAGGATTTTAACGATGGAATAGTCTTTCTCCTCATGACTCGTTCTTGACGTTTGAGAACTCGCTCAGGTTCCTCAATATATGATAGATCCTCTCGAATATGCTCGAATGGATACGAAACTTTATGCAATAGATGGTAGTTGTAACCTCTGAGTAAGGATACATGGAATACATTGTTGGAAATACGTTTTTACGTATTTAGAAAGGATCGGTTACTCCAACAATATATACGTAGTATGAGCTCGTGATCAAGTTATGTAACAATAGGGTGGGCTATATATACCCCCTCCTAGTATGTTAGGAGGGGTTGGTTCTCATTTCACAATCAATAAATATTCTTTTCTCTCATTCTCTCCTTTCTCTCTCTACTTTATGTATCTAAGATCTTCATCTCTCTCCCTCTCTTTAGATCAGTCTAACAAATAGACAATCCAAGGATGATGTAACAACCCAAAACCGTGGTCATTATTTAATTATATTTTTACGTATATTTTTGAAATTTTTGACGAGGTTGATTATTATGACGACTGGTGATTTGATTTGGATGATGTTGAAAATTTTATTTTTACGTTTTGATGCGTTGCGAGGATTATTAGTGATGACGATATCGACGGATGCCCGAGAAATTTTATGTTTTATTTTAAACATGTCGATGTTTAATATTTTGACGTTTTTATATTAATGTCGTATTAAGTCGTTCCGGGACTATATAATATCATATTTTGTGTGCGTTTTAAGTTTTGAGGAGCATATTTATGAAACCCGAGACCCGTAAAGATTTTCGAAAGTGACTAATAGACATTTCCCGCTTTTTAACAAAGTATTTGCATTTTGGTCCACAAGAATCACAATTGGCAAAAACTACCCTAAACTTCCACCATATAAAATAGAAAATTAAACTCAGATAAACACACAATTCCACTTCCACCAAAAATTCACTCTCTTCTCTTTCCCACCCTGAACTTCCCGTCCACCCCTCACCACCCTAACACCATAGATTTTTCAAAATCTAGTTTGATTCATTAAAAAGCAATCAAAGACCCATCTTAGTTATTTGATTCTCCATCTTTTGGTATGAAAATCTTACACATGCATGAACATTTTTGAAAAACCCATTTTTGGATGAAAATCTTGTGATTTGATCTTAAATTGTTGTTGTATGTAGGTGTTTATGTGTTTATACATTAGTTTTGATGATTGCATGTTGATATTTTTGAGTTGGGTTTTTATGGTTTGATCATCTAGTATGATTTAGTGTGTTTTGATTGAAAGTAGTAGTGTAAGAACGATTATAGTGGTAAAAATGGGGTTAAAATGTGGTGAAAAATTAATTTTGAAGGATATTTAAATATATATTTTATAACAGATTATTAAAGTTAATTTTCTGAAAATATGAGTTTGAGTTTGAGATGAACTAATTAGATATTGTTGTAGAGGATGTTTTTAGCTTCGTTTTAGTATAAGGTAGGACTTCTAGCTCCAAACGAGCGAAAAGTTACGTTAGTTTGATTATTTCGTGTATCGGGAGACGAGTATCGACACAATATATAATTGTTGTCGATATTTGGATCGAATCTCGGGGACTATAAAATGGATTTTTAAATATGTCATGGACTGATTTTGAATGTTAAGTATGAGGTTGTCGAGTTTATTTTCAAAATTGAGCGTCGGTTTCATAAACGGAGAAAAATAAATGTGTAAAAGACTATATGAATTGTTGACGTAAAACTGTCCGGTTTTTGTAGTTCAAAGATGTGTCGGGTAGGGAACTTTAAATGTGAAATCTTTAAATGAGTTTTTAACAGGCCTTTCTATATATAGTAAGTGAAGTTTCTGATTAGTATCATAAAAATTTGACGTGTTTAAGTGGGGTAAATGAGCTCATTTGGTGTGTACCGGCAGATTTTTATCGAAGGAATTAACTAATAGAATAAACATATAGAATGGAGTAAAAAGGTCACTTGTATTATTTTTATTTTGGATTGATTGTGATTTATTGATTTTGAGTTTGATATTACTAAGTATGGATTTTACTCGAATTATTATTGATGAACGCGCCTTATTTGATAGGTTGCGGTTTTTGTGTTTAACGGGCATCAACTATCGTCGAAGATCGTCTTACTACTGCTATTACTTTAGGTGAGTCTATAGCCTCGCTTTCTACTTGTTTTAATGATTTTAAAACCCGCGAGGGGGATACATGCTACTTGAAGTAAAATGAACACATGTCATGAGTAATTGTTGGACCCGATGTTGCCTTTGTTGCCTTTGATGAAATGAATTGTATAAGTACCTAATTGCAAAAGTTCCTAAATTAATGAGCCGTTAACTATCTTCTGACTTGATGTTGTGAGTTGGGAATAGCCGCTTATTCTAATAATAGTACTATTGGGCTGACAACCCTATCTGAGACCAGGGCTTTACGCTGAGTAACCCGCTGGGAAGGAAAATTTTACGTGAATGAGAATTGGTATTCTTGCAATTAATATCCTAGTAGGGGCATTGGTAATTTTCTAGTCATGGTGGCATTTGGCGTGGGTGACTAAGTTAAGGGGTCGGTGTCATGAGCTTAATACGATTCAATAGCTACTGCTATAATATGATATACCTGATTAATAGATTGTATGGCCACAATTCTATTAAACAATTGTGAATGATTTTTACGATGTGTTCAATTATGTTTTGTTAAACCTATAGACTTGCTCAACCTTTGTGTTGATGATTTTAAGCATGTATTTCAGGTACTTGAAGTGTTGAATTACGGAGCTTGCTGGAGAAGGATTGCGGGATTGCTTTTGTAGTAATTTGGTCTTAATTAGATTTCTTTCCCTATTGTCATAAACATATAGTAAATGGTCAAGTATTTGGGTAAAAGGTTTGTTGTTTTGATTAAGATCCTAGGGAAACCTGTACGCTACTCTGATATATTTTAAACAAATTTTACTTAGGATTGAAGGTTTTAGACATTGATTTAAATTATTTCCATATTTATTCCTAAATATACTGTTTTTGGGTCATTTAAAGAGTTGTGAAATGAAGTTTGTGAATAACACCCAATTGTGTATTTTCCGCTGCGCAATGTAAATTGGGGGTGTTAGAGATTGGTAACCAGAGCTTTTTAGTTATAGCGAATTAGGTCGATTTTTGAAAATGTCCTAAACTATAACTTTGGTGTCAAAAGTATTTTATAAAAGCAACGCAACTTCTCTGCAAGGCTCCGGTAAGATTATTTATTTTTGATTATGCTTTGTTATTATAGATGTATACCTTAAAATTGTTGTGAATTCTTGAGTATTTATTAAGTAAATACTACAATGAGGTATTTGTATTAATGAAAGGACGTGGAGTGCTTTCACCATAATTTCATCTTTATGAATATTGTATAATTATCATTTGCATTGCATTGCATTGCATCGCATACATATATATTTTGCATACGTAATTCATTTGCATTTGCATAGTTATGCATTGCATATATATTTTTGAATAATGACCTTATGTACTTTTGAATTTTCTGTGATTTCAGAAAATGTCTGACATACCATATTACGTCAAGAATGGGGGATTTTCTATAGGTCAATGGAGTTTGCAGATTCAGCAAGTAGGTGATCATAAGATTTCAGGTGGATGGTTAGATTACGAGGATGATACGAATGATAAGAAAAATGTTGTAGAATCTGATAGTGATAATTATATGACTGGGAGTGAGGTTGGAAGAACTGAGGTTAGAGCTGAAGTGAGAAGTTATGGGACTGATTTTGAGAAGTATCAGAGAGAGATAGATATGCTTCACAGGTTAAGTGAATATGTAGCTCATCTTGGGCCGTATCTTGAACCACATTGGAAGTTTCAGGATAGTGAGGTGTATGCTAATTCGCATTATATGATAGATCCGCCGTGTCAAGGAGGGATTTTGAGGTATGGATTTAGGAACCCACCGTGTTTAGATCCAAAAGGGAGGTGCTGCAAGTTAGGACTAGATGAAGATGAAGCAGTAACGAGCCAAGTTGGAGAAAGTGATGGACCACATCCTATGGAGTGATGCAGTGATGGATTTTGTTGTATTTCATTTTATGTATTATTGTGTTGTATTTGGATTATCTAGATGTTGTGAGGTAGTATTGTGATGGATTATTATTATTTTTGTTGTTTAGGATGGTAAGGGTAAGTGACATTAGTGACAAGGTTTTGTTGCGATTTTCTCGGATTTATGGACGAAATCTACTATTACCCTTTAGTATTTTGATGTGTCTTTGTTATTCTCTCTTTTGTAGGATGATTGTGGAATTTAGGTAGTATTGTGTTGTTGGCGTATGCAGTATTCATGTTATATCTTGATGAAAAGACCCTATTCTTTCTATCTCGATGTGTATACTTATAAAGTTTCTTTCTACTGTTATCACATGGAAAGAGTTGAGTGAGATATGTTTCTGTCATTAGCAGGGATTCCTGTGTGTGTGTGACTGAGTATCTTGAAATATGTCTCCAAAGGTTGCCAACCATTAGGGTAGATTATAGGATTGTGGGAATAGTTGTTAGATTGTTTGAAGCTGATAGTGCTGAGAGGAGACTGAAGATGCTGCTGAGACTGAAGATGCTGTTGAGAATGAAGATGCTGCTGTTCCAGTTGGAGATGCTGCTGTTATTCTACAAGATTTTAAAAGGATGTCTGTGTGTTAGATTCCTAGTTATGAGACGAGATGCGGTGAAGAGTGTCGTATGGCTATTGATGGTAATTGGAAAGGTGCAACTATGTGGATAAGTTCCAGTAACTGATGGATGTTTGATATATCAATAATCAATTGGGAATGTTTAAGTCGACGAAAAGAGATAGTAATTTAAAGATTGATCCTGATTCGAAACTAAGTGTGGCACAAAAGGGTAAAGGAATGGTATTGTTGTGAATGACAATAAGGAATAGGAATTTATTTCCTCTAATAGAAGGTAAACTTGGAATTTAATAGTCTAAGATAAGAAGAGATGGTATTCAAGCAGTTACTATAAATCGGGTAAACAGGAGGAAGTATGATGTGTAGATCACATGTATTTTATATCACTTAAGTAATTATCTATTTACTTGACGTAGGTACGGACTAGCTAGAGGTCGAGCTGCTGAAGGAATAACAAGGAGTGTAGTATAGGAGTTGGTATTTCTGTGGTAGTGAGATGTTTTCATTTCGGTAAAGGAGATTGAATAAAGGAATTATTCAGATAATGGAAGATCAATATGAAAGGAATGTTGCTGCTATTACAGCCTATATTTTGGAAATACTGATAAGATTTGAGATTTAGATGTACTAATTTGTATATTCTTATTTGGTAATCATTGAGTTAGAATTTTATCGAAATAATGAAGGTGTTATTGATGGTATCTTAAATTCTGAAGGTGTTATTGAGGATATATTGAGATTTGAAGATGTTAGATTTTAGCTGACTCGAGGACGAGGAATCAACGAGAATTTGCGATTGGTTGAAATGAGAAATTCACCAACGGAAGAATAATATATATATATATATATATATATATATATATATATATATATATATATATATATATATATATATATATATATATATATATATATATATATATATATGAAGGAAATATTTTCTGAGTTTATGGAATTAAGAAGTATAGCGCAATTAACCGAACTAGAGTTGTGAGAAAGTTAACCAGGATAAGGATGAATATCATAGGATATGATAAATAAAGGTGGAAAAAATTAAATTGGAATGTTGTTGAACATTAAGTACTGATTTCAGGGAGTAATCAGTGGAATTTCTATTTGATGATTTTATTGGTCAATGATGAGAAGGTATGTAGTAGGAAACTACAATAAGTCAAATTTTCTGTGCGCTTTACTATTAGTAGTCGGAAAAGAATGAGAAGATGAGTTAGTACTTGAGGGTACTATGTGATTGTTCTGCCGAATTTTAGAGTTCACTGTCGTCATGGGAAAAAGGAAGCTTTGTGTTAGCTTGGTTATAGGAGTTATGCAATCTGATTGTATATTTTATTATATGGCATTGTCAGGAAGTTGAGGATGGTAATATGTTTGATTGT
Source organism: Glebionis coronaria (assembly GCA_025667525.1). Taxonomy (NCBI): domain Eukaryota; kingdom Viridiplantae; phylum Streptophyta; class Magnoliopsida; order Asterales; family Asteraceae; genus Glebionis; species Glebionis coronaria. The sequence continues at coordinate 4,668,155 of JANFOE010000193.1, forward strand.
AAGGATTGGCAGATGAGACAATAAGGATAATCTGATTTGACTGGAAGGGTAAGTCATCAGAGAAGTAATAACTGAAGAAAGTAAAGAAGTTGGATGTTCTGTGAATAAGATGATTGCTGTGAGGTTGAAAAAACTGAGCACCAAAAATCGGTATCCATTATTGATTGTGAATGTTTAGTGTGATGAATAGATGATTGAAGGAAAGAAAAGTATTCCCTAACAACTGGAAAATTGTTATTAAAAAGGAATGGTGTGTAAAATTCTTTGGATAAGAATTTAATTGGAGTATTATAGATGTTTTAGAATGTGCAATCTATGCCTGAAGTGATCGTGAAAATCTGACTAGATTGAAACGATTGAGGCTTTGTCGATATTGACGAAACCGACTGAAGCTTGTCAATTCCTTTGTGTAAGCTGAGTATTATCAGAGGTTTATCGAGAGGTTTTCACTGATTGTTGAACCAACGATAAGGCTGACAAAGAATAACTAAATGTGTGAAATCCATTCATATGTCTAAGTTATAGTTTTGAGATATGATTTTGTAGATGAGGAAGTTGTTTATGAACGCTGAGGATAGATTGAAGTTCTGCGCCTGTATAATTAGTATTGGAGGAATCTGAAAGAATTATAGAGCTGCGATGATGATATTTGGATAATATCAAATGGAAAGGAAAGCAATAGTAGTGTGTTGACTTGAATAAAGAAGTGTAACGAGGTTTATATGATCATGATATTGGACATTGTGGTATTTGTTTTGGGATTGAAAAGTATTACTTGTATGGAATCAAGTATGAAGAAAATAAGAATAAGAAGGACTTGTGTATAAATGCCATTCGGGGATTTTAAAGGAAGAGGAGTTAAGGACTACTTAATGATGACGGGGAAATAATAATCGGTAAATTTTAGACGAGATATGTTATAGTTTTGTATTATGAAGTATGTTTCAAATTATGAAGCATAAGTGTGGATACTGTCACTACCAACTAGTGAGTTTTTAGTAAGGAGGAGAAGGAAAAAGAGCTTATAAAGTTTCTGAAGTAACTGAGAATTGACTCTTGAGTTTTGATATAATTGGAATATTGGTAGCACATAATGGATGGAATGGAAAGAACCTTAGAATTGAATTAATAAACTAATGGAAAAGGAATATCAAATAAAGAAGATAAACAGATTGTTGGAAAATTTGAAATAGAATGGTAATAGAAATGAGAAAGTGGAGATGTATGTTTTTGTGGGACAAAAACGGTTATTGTGATTATTTAATTTTTCTCCTATTAGATCAGAGAGTATGTTTAGAATGCAAGGACCAGTGGTGAATGAATTGTTCAGATTAAAAAGAGAATTTAATTATTCTTAGAGTGCTGAGAGTGTCGCAAGTAGTACTGAAGAAATTTCATAAGTTGAAGTATTGATACAGTATGGTTGGAATAAAATATATTACGATATCAGGAGGTGATCTGACCATTATACATTTCAGATTTGAATATATGAGACTAACGGAGTTATTTAAACAGTAATATGATATGAGGAAGATGTAATAATGTACTATGGAAGGTACATTAATTCAGTGATCTAGAAAGCACTACACTCGGGACATAGAGATTGTTAGAATTAATGAAAGTGAAAGATGACTATGGAAATTATTTAAGTGACTGGTTAGAACTATGGATAATTTCATTGTGTTTAGTTTGAGTATAACCTCAGGACATAGAGGCAGAGTAATTTTTGAATACTGGAAATCGCTGTGATAAAGTATGAGTATTGATTAAGGATGAACATATTATATGTAACCCAGAGATTGAGATTGACTTTTGGATATTATAGATTTCTACAGAGAATGTGAAGAATTGAGTTAAGAAGGAATATTACGTATTTTCGGAAAGCAATGGACAGAGTGAAAGGATGAATTGAACGATGGTAATTGAAATTGGTATCAATCACATCAACATATAATAGAAACTTGGGATGATGATATCTTAATATTTATTATGAGGACTAATGGAAACTAGTGAAGATGGAATCTTTATGCGATGATAATCGTCATATCAGTAGTTAAGAGGTGCAATTTGAGAACTTACATAATCGTGGGTTAAGTTGTCAGAGTATTAGGGCAAGAATGAAACTGAGAAAGTGGTGCAGAAGGAGTATGAATGATGAAGGAATATTAGCATAATAGAAGGTGAAATTGAAAGTTGAAGTGTGGTAATAGTTGTGGATATGGTGATATCATAAGAATTGAGTTGGACTGGTGTGAAATACGTGAGTATCTCTTGAGGATAAGAGGTCACGTTGACTCTAGAAGTGAGAAAGTGCGAGTGTGAGGCGGGTTGAGCGCCGGGACGTCGCTCTCTTTTAGGAGGGTAGGATGTAACAACCCAAAACCGTGGTCATTATTTAATTATATTTTTACGTATATTTTTGAAATTTTTGACGAGGTTGATTATTATGACGACTGGTGATTTGATTTGGATGATGTTGAAAATTTTAATTTTACGTTTTGACACGTTGCGAGGATTATTAGTGATGACGATATCGACGGATGCCCGAGAAATTTTATGTTTTATTTTAAACATGTCGATGTTTAATATTTTGACGTTTTTATTTTAACGTCGTATTAAGTCGTTCCGGGACTATATAATATCATATTTTGTGTGCGTTTTAAGTTTTGAGGAGCATTTTTATGAAACTAGAGACCCGTAAAAATTTTCAAAAGTGACTAATAGTCATTTCCCGCTTTTTAACAAAGTATTTGTATTTTGGTCCACAAGAATCACAATTGGCAAAAACTACCCTAAACTTCCACCATATAAAATGGAAAATTAAACTCAAATAAACACACAATACCACTTCCACCAAAAATTCACTCTCTTTTCTCTCCCACCCTAAACTTCCCGTCCACCCCTCACCACCCTAACACCATAGATTTTTCAAAATCTAGTTTGATTCATTAAAAAGCAATCAAAGACGCATCTTAGTTATTTGATTCTCCATCTTTTGGTATGAAAATCTTAAACATGCATGAAAATTTTTGAAAAACCCATTTTTGGATGAAAATCTTGTGATTTGATCTTAAATTGTTGTTGTATGTAGGTGTTTATGTGTTTATACATTAGTTTTGATGATTGCATGTTGATATTTTTGAGTTGGGTTTTTATGATTTGATCATCTAGTATGATTTAGTGTGTTATGATTGAAAGTAGTAGTGTAAGAATGATTATAGTGGTAAAAATGGGATTAAAATGTGGTGAAAAATTAATTTTGAAGGATATTTAAATATATATTTTATAACAGATTATTAAAGTTAATTTTCTGAAAATATGAGTTTGAGATTGAGATGAACTAATTAGATATTGTCGTAGAGGATGTTTTTAGCTTCGTTTTGGTATAAGGTAAGACTTCTAGCTCCAAATGAGCGAAAAGTTACGTTAGTTTGATTATTTCGTGTACCGGGAGACGAGTATCGGCACAATATATAATTGTTGTCGATATTTGGATCGAATCTCGGAGACTATAAAATGGATTTTTAAATATGTCATGGACTGATTTTGAATGTTAAGTATGAGGATGTCGAGTTTATTTTCAAAATTGAGTGTCGGTTTCATAAACGGAGAAAAATAAATGTGTAAAAGACTATATGAATTGTTGACGTAAAACTGTCCGGTTTTTGTAGTTCAAAGATGTGTCGGGCAGGGAAATTTAAATGTGAAATATTTTGATGAGTTTTTAACAGGTCTTTCTATATATAGTAAGTGAAGTTTCTGATTAGTATCATAAAAATTTGACGTGTTTAAGTGGGGTAAATGAGCTTGTACATTTGGTGTGTACCGGCAGATTTTTATCGAAGGAATTAACTAATAGAATAAACATATAGAATGGACTAAAAAGGTCACTTGTATTATTTTTATTTTGGATTGATTGTGATTTATTGATTTTGAGTTTGATATTACTATGTATGGATTTTACTCGAGTTATTATTGATGAACGCGCCTTATTTGATAGGTTGCGGTTTTTGTGTTTAACGGGCATCAACTATCGTCGAAGATCGTCTTACTACTGCTATTACTTCAGGTGAGTCTATAGCCTCGCTTTCTACTTGTTTTAATAATTTTAAAACCCGCGAGGGGGATACATGCTATTTGAAGTAAAATGAACACATGTCATGAGTAATTGTTGGACCCGATGTTGCCTTTGTTGCCTTTGATGAAATGAATTTTATAAGTGCCTAATTGCAAAAGTCCCTAAATTCATGAGCCGTTAACTATCTTCTGACTTGATGTTGTGAGTTAGGAATAGCCGCTTATTCTAATAATAGTACTATTGGGCTGACAACCCTATCTGAGACCAGGGCTTTACGCTGAGTAACCCGCTAGGAAGGATAATTTTACGTGAATGAGAATTGGTATTCTTGCAATTAATACCCTAGTAGGGGCATTGATAATTTTCTAGTCATGCTGGCATTTGGCGTGGGTGACTAAGGTAAGGGGTCGGTGTCATGAGCTTAATACAATTCAATAGCTACTGCTATAATATGATATACCTGATTAATAGATTGTATGGACATAATTCTCTTAAACGATTGTGAATGATTTTTACGATGTGTTCAATTATGTTTTGTTAAACCTATAGACTTGCTCAACCTTTGTGTTGATGATTTTAAGCATGTATTTCAGGTATTTGAAGTGTTGAATTGCTGAGCTTGCTGGAGAAGGATTGCGGGATTGCTTTTGTAGTAATTTGGTTTAAAACAGATTTCTTTCCCTATTGTCATAAACATATAATAAATGGTCAAGTATTTTGGTAAAAGGTTTGTTGTTTTGATTAAGATTCTAGGGAAACCTGTACGCTACTCTGATATATTTTAAACAAATTTTACTTGGGATTGAAGGTTTTAGACATTGCTTTAAATTATTTCCATATTTATTCCTAAATATACTGTTTTTGGGTCATTTAAAGAGTTGTGAAATGAAGTTTGTGAATAACACTCAATTGTGTATTTTTCGCTGCGCAATTTAAATTTGGGGTATTAGAGATTACATGGATCTATAATTGGTATGAAGAGCCATGGTATGATTGGTTTATTCTTGTGTTTGTTTTGATTGATTTTGGTGGGTTTTTATATATTCTAGCTCAAATCTTGGAAATTTTTGCGTTTTTTGTGGTTTAGGTTTGTAGACAAATCTACTACAAAGATGTGGTAGTGATGTGGGTTACTTGATTTAGTCAAAATCGCAAAAATTTTTGGTCATTTGGTGATTTTCGGGGTGTTTTTAAGGTTAACAGTGATATCGGGTTTTCAAAAAATTGGATACAACGTATTATTGCGAAGTTTTATCTAGGGTTTTTATTATTCCGAAGATTCCTTTTTGTCATATTGCGTAGTAATCCACTAGGGTTTTATTATTCCGGTGACTCTTATTTAATATTGCGAAGTCCCATTTTTTTCGTCATATTGCGAAGGTTATACTTATTCCGAAGGGTATTGCGAAGAACATTTGAAATATTGCGAAGAATCATTTCAATATTGCGAAGACTTTAAGCCTTTATTGTGAAGATATTGTTTTTTTGCAAATTATTGCGACAGTTATTCTCAAACATTACGAAAGTATCAAATATTTTTTATCCGAAAGTGAAACCATCAGCTTTATCCAAAAGTGAAACTTCATTTTTTATCCGAAAGTGAAACCATCAGCCTTTCCTAAAGTGAAACCTCATTTTTAACTTTCACAATTATTCTAATTGGATGTGATTACGAAAGTCATATAGCGAAAGTGAATTATTGCGAAAGTGTGATTGCGAAAGTGAATTATAGCGAAAGTAATTATCTAGCTCTAAAACACCTAAACCAGACACAGACTCGACTCTAACAACCAAACACTCTTGGAACAATATCTGACTCGATTTCTAGACTCATATACAACCCATAAAGCCCACATGTAGGATAAGCTATATATACCCCCTCCTAGCATGTTAGGAGGGGTTGGTTCTCATTTCACAATCAATAAATGATGACGTGTAGTCCCTAGGGCTGGATAGTCCGACTCACGGGTGCTACCCGTATCCATCAGGAGTGGATTATTACCTATGCGATGTGCGCACAGCCTAGGAGGCCCGGTAAGTCGCTGTCGCACATACAGTTCATTGCTTAACCGTGTCCTTGTCGCGCTGCGACAGGATTGGACAAGAATATAATCTATCTTATAATTATATTCGCCTAAGGGAAGAGGATATACACTTACCTCAGTTATGCGATAAGGATCAATCTATTTTGAATCATTATCTCTCCCTTAGGCCGCAAGAATAGAGAGCCCAGCCTAGGCTCTCTCGATTATAAAAGAAACCCCTATGGTTCCACAAAGGTACGATAAAGACAATATCCTAAACCCTAATATACTCAAATCGATTACTTACTCTCACACTGAAGTCTAATCGTGGGTCTCAAACCCACGGTAAGCCTAACGGTGTCTGTTTAGTGCGCAGGGTCCCCAAAACAAGTTTCACTAGGTGTAAGAGCCGGAGTCCACAAGACCCCGAATTAAGCCTAATTCGGGTCAAGCTTGGTCCGTCCAACTTTTGTATAAACAAGTTGACGCCTTCCGTGGGACCCTACACTAAAGCTCTAAGCAATGACAAAAAACGATATGAATGAAGGCCATCGAAGATCCTCGACGATGGATGGTCACATTGCATCTGCGAATGTTACTCCTGGATCTGCCAGCGAGGCAAACACTCGGGATGTAACAAATCCACCTTTCAGAGGAACATGTGTACTATTCTCAACTCCTCTACCTACTTTTGAGGAGAGAAACATAGAACATGAGTCAACTCAGCCTCCTCCTAATAAACAAAAAAGAAGGACACTCCCCGAAGAAAGCGAGGAAGTAATCGCTACGGAGGCGCGCGCGATGGAGGAATATGTAGCTAATAATCTACAAGCCCTCATCCCGCTGGTTGCCAGACACAGAAAAAATCAGAAGGGAACGAAAGGACCGGAGCGCGCAAAATATGGTAAATCCTTTGAAAGCAATCTATCAAGATCGAGTGATAACCACCCTGTAAAGCACATGCATGAATGTTACTCCTCAGATGACCAAGGCTTTTCACAACCTTGGAGAAGAGACAGGAAAATGCCTTCACGAGACACATACAGTATTTCGCGGATACAAGAAAGCGTCGTATGCCAGCAAACGTAAAAACATATGATGGCACCTCAAATCCGAAAGACCACTTAAAGGTCTTCGAATCCCAAGCAGGCATTGAGCAATGGCCATAACCTGTATGGTGCAATATGTTCAACTCTACACTCGTAGGAAACACGCGGATCTGGTTTGATAGACTTCTGCCACGAACAATTAATGGGTATGAAGTATTGCGAAAAGCATTCAAAAGAAATTATGTGCAACAGAAAAGACATGATAGGAGTGTTGTATCACTCGCCAAAATCAAGCAGAACCAGGGCGAATACCTGGAGGATTTTTTAGAACGTTTCAAGAGCGAGTGTCTTCAAATAAAAGAATGCCCAGAGATCTTGAATAGTATCTTGCTTCATGGCAGGTATACGCAACAGTGATTTAATAAAAAAGCTGAATGAAAGAACACCAGAAACCTTTGATGGAGTACTACTATGAGTAAGATCTTTCATACAGGGGGAATCAGCTGCCTCAGAAGTCAAACAAAACGCCCATGGTTATAGATCTCACGAAGCGCCTAATAAAGGGCCTAACAGGTAAAGCAGGCCTGGAGGCCTTGATTACCAAGGAAATAAAAGAGAGGGGCGAGCCAGTAACTTCAGGTTTACTCCCCTTAAGTTAACTCCAAAGGAAATCTTCATATCAGAAGGTGCGAACTTTCCAAGACCATTACCAATGACCACCCCGGTAGAAAGGCGCATTGGCAACATATATTGTGAATATCATGATGAGAAGGGGTACTATGACAACCCAAAACCGAGGTCATTGCTTAATCTTATTTTACGATTATTTTTGAAATTTTTGGATGAGTTTGAACGATATTTATTTTTGGAGGTTTAAGTTTAAACCGATGTTGGAAGGTCTATATTTAATATTTATTAAGTATAAGGAGTATTAGCAAGCGTGATGTCGATGGATGCCAAATATTTTACGTCTTATTGTCGGTTGTTCGATTTTTGTCATTTTTGAGGTTTTATTTTAAATGACGTGTTAAGTCGAGTCGAGAGTCGATATTATTATTTTTTAGGTACGTTTTAAATTTTTAATAGTATCTTTATGAAACCCGAGCCCCGTAAATATATTCAAACTTGACTAATAGTTATTTCTCGCTTTTTAGCTAACTATTTTCATTTTTAGCCACAACTATTGCCAAATTGCAACCAAGGTCCCTCAACCACTATATAAAAAGCTTAAACAACACACACACTTACAATTCTTCCACTCAAAATTTCCACTATCTCTCTCTTCTCTCTCTATATTGCCGAAACACCACCCACCTACACAAACAAATACATTTTCAATTTTAACTTGAGTTTGAGGATGATTTGAGCTAAACTAATCATAGTCCCACTCTTAGAATTGATCAAGGATCATTTTGGTATAAGAAATTCTTACATGCAAGCATTTTTATTTTCTTTTATGTTGGTAGGTAGAAACCATGATCATGCATGGTGTTCTTGCCATGATCAATGGTGATTGTTGGAAGAATCTTGTTAAAAACTTCATTTTGATTCAAAGATTTTGATTTTGATAATGATTTGGATGTTATGATTTATATATGTTGATATTAGGGTATAGGAATGATCATTTTTATGGTTGGTTTTGATCAAAAAGTTGATTTTGTACAAGATTTTGGTAGTCATTTTATAACAGTAAGTAAAATGTAAAATCTGAATTTCTATGTTTTGAAAATGGCTTAACTTATAGCCTAGGATTGTAGATAATTTTATTAGCTTCAATTTGATATAAGGTAGAGCTGCTAGCTCCAAACGAGCGCGAGGTTATGATGTTTTGAATGATCGTGTACCGGGAGACGAGTATCGACACTACATATAGTTGTTGTCGATATTTGGATCGAATCTCGGGGACTCTAAATGGATGTTTTGAAATACGTAACCTACTGATAATGAGGTGTTTACCTTAGAGGGTGAGTTTACTTTATAACCCGAGTGTCGGTTTTGTAAACGGAGTCGTTTAAATAAGTTAAAACGGTTGTATGAAAAATTAACGTAAATCTGTACGGATTTTGTAGTTTGAAAACGAGTCGGTAATATTTGTCTTTTTAGTTCGTTTTTCTCGACTCAATCCGAATTGATATAACGTTTTTAAGCTAGACTTGATTGTTTTTGGTGGTAAAAACTTGTTTGGTATCTATTGTCTACTTTGCACAAAGCATGTAAAAAATGTAAAATATTATACTATTACTACATATACGTACTAATCTACAAAACACATTGCAATTACAACATATAAAGCACAAAGTACAAGTAAAAACAAGATACAAACGAATAACCAACTAACAAGTTTAACAAGAAAATGTAACTACTAAAAAATTTAAACAAACTAAACAAATTTAACTAAGAAATTAATCAACTAGAAAATATAACAAATTCTAACAAAATTACAACTAACTATTTTTAACAAAATTCTAATAAACTTTTTATAAAATTGTAACTAAATTCTTATACAAACTATTTTTAAAAAAGAAAATGAAATGACAAAAGTAACAAGTCAATTTTTATATAATATTTTTTTATATGTAAAATTCAAAAATCAACTTTAGTAGAATGCAAATTTTCTTTCAATCCAAACTGTGTAAATCCAGTTTGTAACTTCGAATCATCCAGCTTTCATTTTTAGCTAGCCCAAATGTTGAATTAGCCCAAATCCACTAAGCGTTCTAATCTATCTAACTGACTAACAATACTTGATTTAAACGATTTTACTAACAGCTAAAAACGTTCGTAACAAACTAACTGACTAAATTTCCTTTTTTATTCTACTTAAAGAAATCTAATTATCAAATCATAACTACTACTGATTACCTAGTTTGAAGTTAACTATATCTATCCTAACTAATTGCAATATATCCAACTGCTAAATTGCCATAACTAGAACTCTAATTCACATTCCCAAACTCAGGTTACAGATTATTGAACAAAAATCTATGCATCATAAAAAATAAGTCCCATAACTAGAAGATTAACCAACTAAACTACTAAACAAAGTGGCATTTAAAACATATTCAAACACCTACTGTCAATATCAGTTACAAAAACAGTTACAGCATTAACCAAACACTCAAATACAGAAAGTAAGCTAACTGAATCGAACATTTACAAATCCAAGAATAAAATCACAGCTTAAACAGATAAAGAGCATAGCATCAAATAAGAAAATAAGCAGATTGCACGTAAAGCTATACTACAACAAGTAACCAGTAGTACATACTAAACATACGCAGAAAATAAACGCGCTTAACCATGACATCCAGGCCAAGTCCTTTGATGACGAAGCGGAGCGCTGAGCTAGCTTAAAACCAAACACACTACTGAACTCGACTGCTGATCTAACCGATTCTGTTCTACTAGCTGAAATCAATGGAACTCCAAATACATCTTTCTGGGCTAACAAATCATTCATTTACTCTATCTTCAATCTGTTTTAAAGCATTTGAAAACATAAATTTGATGAAAACTAATTTTATCAGTATTACTTATGAACTAAGCAAGCTACATACAAAGCTTCTTGAAAGAATCACTAAACTCTAATATACCTAATATCATCAATTTAATCAAAAACTGATATTATGAAATCTTTCAAACAAAGCTTAATCGAAAACTGCAATCAAAAATATTCATCATAACCTGAATTATCATCTTTATCTAAATGATTCATAGATTTATTTTGAAAGAAGTTGACTGCTTCTAATCAATCTACAACTTTTCGTAACAGTACCCATATCAAACAAGTCAAGTATTATGAACAAAGCATATCACGTGACAGTTAATCAAAAAGCTATGAATCTCCAATATACCTATACTCGTGAATAGTAACAGGCTAAAGAGAGCAGAAATCAAAGATTATTTAGAAAACATTGAAGAAAGCTTTCGAGAGAAAAGAAAGATTTCATTAATGGCAGAAAACTGATTTAGTTACAAACTGATTAACTGATTTCATTACAAAATTTAACAAGAAAAGTAAAAGAAAATTGAACTAACTAACTAACTACACCTACAACTATGTGTAATCTACTCCTAAGCTAACCATCGCAAATGAAGCCTTCGTCTTCTATTTATAGGCGTCGAGAGGATGATGAGATGACGTGTTCTATCCAATCAGTAATTGCCACGTGTAAAATACGAGGATAAACTTCGTCTTCATTCTTCATTCCAAAATTGGGCGTTTCTTCTTCATTAGGAATTGATCTAATTAACTGGCATCCTCTTGTAGAGGAGATGGAGATGAGTATTTTTGTAGTTGACATCTTCCCTTGAATCTTCTTAGATCCTTCGTTATTCGAACATGCAGGTTTGTGGGTGTGAATAAAGATGAAGTTGGTTTAATATCTCTCTCTCTCTTCACGTTGGAGAAGAAGAGATGTGACTGTGTTTTGTGTGTTTATGTGTTTGACCGATTTGGTCAATTGACCAAATTAGATAATAAACTTTCCATCTTTTTCTCTTTGGTCCTTTCTTTTTCATCTTTCTTTCCAAATGTATATAAAATTTTTAAGTAAATTCCTTTCATCCTTCATTTTGTCAAAAGTTGCAACTTGAGCCCTTGATCTTTGAAATAACGGCAAGTAAGGTCCTCAAAAGCTTTATCGTCCTTTTCTTCGTCTTTTGTGATATAAATCCCTTGAAAACGCGTCTTTGTTCCAAAATGTATCTTTTTACCTGAAAACACATGAAACACAAATACACGCGTAATTATGATATATTAAAGTTAAATATTATGTATTTGACAGTGTTTTGAGTGATTTTTGGATCATTATTGATGAGTGTTTTCACACTTATCAGTCGGGTAAAGGACTTTAACAGTAATTTCATTTGATAAACTTGTAGGAGGACTTTATATATATAATAAGTTAGTTTATCGAGTCGTATGTACCGGCGGATTTTGTTAAAAGTATAAAATGGTAAAGTAAATGTGTAGTAAAGTATAATGAAGTTATTTATATCGTTTTCTCTCGAGTTTATCGTGACTTTATGAGTTTGAGTTTGATGTTGTTATGTATGATTTATTTCTCGATTCATTATTAATGAACGCGCCTTATTTGATAGGTAGCAACTCTCGTGTTTGAAAGGCATCCATTATCATCGACGATCATCTCGCTAGATCTCTTATACTAAGGTGAGTCTGTAGCCTCGCTTTTTATGCTAGCTACTAAATGTTTTATACCCGCGAGGGGGATACATGTTATTTGAAAATAAATGAACACAAGTCATGAGTAATTGTTGGACCCGAATGTTGCCTAAAGTTGATTTCATTGTATTGAGTAACTTGTTGCTAAAGACCCTAAATTCATGAGCCGTTAACTATCTTCTGACTTGATGTTGTGAGTCGGGAATAGCCGCTTATTCTAATGATAGTACTATTGGGTTGACCACCCTATCTGAGACCAGGGCATTACGTTGAGTAACCCGCTGGGAAGGATAATTTTACGTGAATAAGATTGTGGTATTCTAGCAACTAATACCCTAGAGGGGCAATGATTTTATTCTAGTCATGCCGGCATGGCGTGGGTGACTATTTGGTTAAGGGGTCGGTGTCATGAGCTTAAATACAATGTTTTATTATCATTATTATTATTGCCTTGAATATAGATTGTGTGTACGACAATTCTATAAATGATTATGATTGATTTTCTTCTTGTGTTCAAATGTGATTTGATAAACCAATAGACTCGCTCAACATTATTGTTGACTCGTTTTATGCATGTATTTCAGGTAATAGGAAGTGATGGAGCATGGAGCTTTGTTGTGGAGGTTGGGGCTTGGCTTTTGGAAGAATGTTGGTCTAAAAACTGTTTCTACCCTTTACTGTTGAACAATTTACTTTATGTTGATGTACTGTACTAAACTTGTTGGTTGTTGGTCGAGATCCATGGGGACTAAACGCTTTACTCTGGTGTCGTGTCAGTACAATCATAGGATGAAATTTATGTTTTAGACCTTTTATGAAAATGTTGTTTATAATTATGTGTAAACGTCTCACTTTTGAGTCGTTCAATATACCTTGTGTGATGATGCTTGTGTCTAGCACCCAATTGTGTATTTCCGCTGCGCAATGTAAATTGGGGGTGTGAGAGATTGGTAATCAGAGTTGCAAGTTATAGAGAACTGGGTCGATTTTGAAAATTGTCCTAAACTATAACTTTGGTGTCGAAAGTATTTATTCTTCAAAAGCACACAACTCCTCTGCAACGCTCCGGTAAGATCACTTTTAGTTTTGTTTTGCATTGTAGATGTATCCCTCATAACTGAAATGATTTCCCGGGTATTTATTAAGTAAATACTACGATATTGTATTGGAATTATTGAAAGTACGCTGAGTGCTTGTCAATATCATATTTATTTTTTTGCGAGCATTGCATAAACATCATTTGCATTGTGTTGCATAGCATGGATAACGTATGACATTTGCATGAGCATTGCATACTAATTATTATTTTATTAACAATGACCTTAAGTTTCCTTAAACCCTTATAATTGTAGAAAATGGCTTGTTTACCTCGTGAGGATGGATGGATTGATATGACTAATGTAGTGGATGGTGAGGAAGTGGATAACTTTGGTGCTAGTGACGATGAGGAGCCTTTTGAGTTTTTAGATGATGGGATTCCACTTACTGCAGTTGGTCAGACAGAACCTGAGTTGATACAAGGTAGTTATGTTCCAAGGGTTAATGTTGTGCCACAGACTGTTTCAGATTGTCAGTGACCTGTTGTTCATTGTTCGACTCCTACTTGTGATGCTTATATTAGCAGTTTGCCTGGGATTGCATTTGCTAGGGGTGATGTTCCTGTTGAGTCGAGTAGGGCTGCTAGTGCACAATCTATTCATGATGGTATTCCTAAGGTTTATTGTCCAGGTACTAGGTCTTATGATGATATTTTCGGGTTTCTTAATAAGTTTGATAGGTCTTTGTTTGAAAGGTATTTGGTTGAGACTCGTGTGATTAGGAGGTTTGAGTAGAATGAGAAAAAGTTTGACAGGTTTGTTGGTAGTGTGAGGAGATCAGAGTTTGTTAGAGCAAGGGAAATGGATGAAGTCGTTAGGTTAAGATCTATGGTGTTGAATTTAAGTGGGAAAGTTGAAAGGTTACGTAGGGAGCTAGAAAGGAATGCAAGGTTGAGTGCGTGGGGTTTGCCGGTGAGATCTTTTCCTAGTCAAGGTGTTGTGATTCGTGATGTGCCGAATCAGGTTGAAGCTCGAATGTTGGTGAAGCCAAGTGAAGGAAGTAGTCGTAAGGGGAAGGAAAAAGTGGAGGAAGAATCTGAAGATGATGATAGCAGCAGTGATGACGAGCCGATGTACAAGAAGTTGCGGGGATCTGATGTTCAGTTCTTTATGTTGTTTTTATTTTAGCCTTGTTGTAATAGAACTTATGTAGACTCGTACTGTAGTTTGTGATGAAACTTAATGACTTTTAAGTTTGTTGTGATGAAGGATTGTAGTGACATTACTTGTCACAATTTTGTGGAAATTTTCCAAAGCAATCCAAAATTACCTTCATGACTTATGATTTGTCTTATTAGTTCTTGTGTGAATTGGTTAATGATTCATTGTGAATTGTGTTGTTGGTGCATGTAGTATCCATGTTACATCTTGATAGAGAAATCGTTCTTCTTATCATGATATGAATATTTACTTGTTCTTTTTTTTGTTATGGTCATACAGGAAGGAGTTAGGAGGCATTTTTCTGACTTTACTAAATTGTTGTTTGGTTAGTTTCCTGTAAACATGCCGCCTAAGTTGACGACTGCTACTGTTAATACCATGATTAAGCAAGCTATTTCTAGAGCTTTAGAAGCTGAACGTGCTGCGAGGAACCAAGAGGCTGAGAATAGGAATGCTTCTGGTCAGGATGGAGGGAATGTTGAAAATCAGGTTGGAGGAAATGCTGATGAACAAGCAGAAGGAATTGCTGCGGGACAAGTTGGAGGTAATGCTGCTGTTCAGCAGATTCAAAAGGAATGTTCTTATGCTAGTTTCATGAAATGTGGACCTACCCAATTTCGTGGTACTGGTGGTGCATTAGAATTAAGGAGGTGGATTGAGAAGATTGAAACTACTTTTGAAATCAGTGGATGTTCAGAAGCTAGTAAGATGAAATTTGCTGCAGCTACTTTTCAGGATGATGCATTGAGTTGGTGGAATAGTCAAGTAGCTACTGTGGGGTTGGTTGAAGCTAATGCTAGAACATGGACTATGACCAAGGGACTGTTGACTGCTAAGTTTTATCCTAAGGAAGAGTTAGGTCAGTTGGAAGATGAATTGAGGCATTTGGTGCTGAGGAACAATGATATTATAGCTTATACAAGGAGATTTTCTGATTTATATTTGTTGTGTCCTAATGGTTTTCTGATGACCGTAAGAAGATAAAGCAGTATATTAGGGGTTTATCTAGTAATATCAAGGGAGAAACTACTTCGTCGAAACCCAAGTCATTTGATGAAGCTGTTCAAATGGCTCATGCTTTAATGGATGTAAAGCTGCAGGATCAAAGGATAGTATTGCTGAAGGGAATAAGAGAAAGTGGGAAGCTGCACACTCAAGCCAAGGACAGAATCGAGGTGGTTATCGTAATAACAATAACCAAGGACCGAATAGGAATCAGCAATATAATTTGAGAAGGAATGATGGTGTTCGTGCTGCCATAGGAAATCAAGGTAACAAGGTGAATCCAAAGTGTGGTCGGTGTAATCTGTATCAGGTTGGAAATTGTCCACCTGCTTGCAACAAGTGTGGGAAGGCCGGACATAAGATGGCAGATTGTAGAAACAAGGGTGTAGCCACTAGGGCCAATGCTGTCAAGGTAGTTTACTGTTCTGGATGTGGAGGCCGTGGACATAAGCAAGGGAACTGTCCGAGGGTTGGCATACGACAGGGAGGCAATGTTGCTGTTGTTGCTGTTGGGATTGCTGCTCCAGCCTATGTCGTGGGAGATGCTGACAAACTTCAAGGGCCGAATGTGGTGACTGGTACGTTTTTACTTGATGCTTGTTATGCTAGTGTGTTATTTGATTCTGGATCCGATAGAAGTTTTGTAGATGTTAGATTCAGTCAGCTATTGGATAGAGAACCAGTGAGATTGACAACTAGTTATAATGTGGAGTTAGCTGATGGTAAGGTTATAAGCACTAGTTCTATACTGAAAGGTTGTTCCTTGAAGTTAGTTAATTATGTGTTTAGTATTGATTTGATGCCCATAGAGTTAGGATCTTTTGACGTGATTATTGGAATGGACTGGTTAGTTGGTAATGGTGCAGTAATTGTTTGTGGAGAAAGATTAGTTCAGAAACTGCTAAGGAATAGGGTATTGACTGTGAAAGGAGATGAATGTACTTCTCGTTTGAGAGTTGTTTCTTGTTTAAAGATGATGAGGTATATAGAAGCAGGTTGTGATGTGTTTCTTGCACAGATAAGTAATGATGGTGTGAGTGAAAGGAAATTGGAGGATGTGCCTGTGATTAGAGAGTATCCTGAGGTTTTCCCTGAGGAATTGCCAGGATTACCGCCGCATCGTGAATAGGTGTTTCGTATTGATTTAGTGCCGGGTGCTGCTCCTGTTGCTCGTGCACCGTATCGTTTAGCTCCATCTGAGATGAAAGAATTATCTGATCAATTGAAGGAATTGATGGATAAGGGATTTATTAGACCGAGTTCGTCGCCGTAGGGTGCGCCTGTTTTGTTTGTTAGAAAGAAATATGGTTCTTTTAGAATGTGTATTGATTACATAGAGCTTAACAAATTGACTGTCAAGAATCGGTATCCACTACCGAGGATTGATGATTTGTTCGATCAGTTGCAAGGGTCATGTGTATACTCGAAGATCGATTTGAGGTCTGGGTATCATCAACTGAGAGTTAGGGAAGAAGATATTCCTATAACAGCTTTCCGTACTCGATATGGACATTTAGAATTTCAAGTGATGCCTTTTGGGTTAACAAATGCGCTTGCTATATTTATGGATTTGATGAATCGTGTATGTAAGTCGTATTTGGACGAGTTTGTTATCGTATTCATTGATGATATTCTCGTTTATTCCAAGAGTGAAGAGGAACATGAGAAGCATTTGAGAACAATTTTGGAATTGTTGAAGAAGGATAAGCTGTATGCTAAATTCTCTAAGTGTGAATTTTGGTTAAAATCAGTGCAATTTTTGGGGCACATGATTGATAGTGAAGGTGTTCGTGTGGATCCTGCTAAGATTGAGGCAATTAAGGATTGGTCAGTGCCAAAGACGCCGACTGAAGTTCGCCAATTTTTTGGTTTGGCTGGGTATTATAGAAGGTTTATCGAGAAGTTTTCGTTAATTGCTAAGCCGTTGACTAAGATTACAGAAAAGAATCAAGTGTTTGAATGGGGATTGGAAGAGTAATCTGCATTTAGTATGTTGAAGGATAAGTTGTGTTCTGCGCCGATATTGTCTTTGCCAGAAGGATCTGAGGATTTTGTAGTGTACTATGACGCGTCTCATAAAGGATTTGGGGCTGTATTGATGCAAAGGGAGAAAGTAATAGCGTATGCGTCGAGACAATTGAGGAAGCATGAAGAGAATTACACTACGCATGATTTAGAACTTGGGGCTGTTATTTTTGCTTTAAAGTTGTGGAGACACTACTTGTATGGAACCAAGTGTGTGGTTTTCACTGATCATAAGAGTTTGCAATATATTTTGGATCAAAAGGAATTGAATATGAGGCAAAGGAGATGGGTTGAGTTGCTGAGTGATTATGACTGCTAGATTCGTTACCATCCTGGTAAAGCGAATATGGTAGCTGATGCACTTAGTAGAAAGGAAAGAGATAAGTCTATAAGAGTTAAAGCTTTGACGATGTTGGAAAGTGTTGATTTGACAAAAGCGATATTGAAAGCCCAAACTAATGGTTTGAAGGAAGAGAACGTCGAGGAAGAAAATTTGGGTAGAATGTTGAAGCCATTGTTTGAAATAAGGTCAAATGGATTGAGGTATTTTAATAATAGGATTTGGTTACCGTTGTGTCCGTCTGAGGAAGATTCGTTAGGGGTGCGAGATTTGGTGATGAATGAATCTCATAAGTCGAAGTATTCAATACATCCTGGATCGGACAAGATGTATCAAGATCTTAAGAAAGTTCATTGGTGGCCGAATATGAAGGCAGATATAGCACTGTATGTTAATAAGTGTTTAACTTGTGCGAAGGTGAAGGCTGAACATTAGAAACCGTCTGGATTAATAGTGCAACCTGAGATTCTTGAGTGGAAATGGGAGAAGATTACAATGGATTTTGTGACAGGTTTGCCAAGGACTGCAAATGGTAGTGATATGATATGGGTGATTGTAGATAGATTGACTAAGTCTGCTCACTTTTTGCCAATGAAGAAGACATATAGTATGGAGAGGTTAACAACAGTGTATGTGAAGGAGATTGTTTGTCGACATGGTGTGCCTTTGTCGATAATTTCTAATCGTGATAGTAGGTTTACTTCAGAATTTTGGAAGTCTTTGCAGAAAGTGATGGGAACGGAGTTATGTTTAAGTACAGCATATCATCCGGAAACTGATGGACAAAGTGAGAGAACGATTAAAACGTTAGAGGATATGCTTCGTGCATGTGTGATTGACTTTGGAAATGGTTGGAATAAGCATTTTCCATTGGTTGAATTTTCGTACAATAATAGTTATCATTCTAGTATTAAAGCCGCACCATTTGAAGCTTTGTATGGACGTAAGTGTAGATCTCCAGTGTGTTGGAGTGAGGTACGAGAAAGTCAATTGACTTGGCATGAAATGATAGTTGAGAAGACTGAAAAGATTGTACAAATTAAGAAGCGTTTGTTATCTGCCAGAAGTAGACAAAAGAGTTCTGCCGATAACAGAAGGAAACTGTTGGAATTTGAAGTAGGAGACATGGTTATGCTGAAGGTATCTCCATGGAAAGGAGTAATTCGTTTTGGAAAGAGAGGAAAGTTGAGCCCGAGATATATTGGACCATTTAAGATTATCCAAAGGATTGGATTGGTGGCTTATAAGTTAGAATTGCCTGATGAGCTTAAGGCTATTCATAATACTTTTCATGTGTCTAATTTGAAGAAGTGTTTAGCTGAAAGGGATGTGGTGATTCCATTGGAGGAAATTCAACTTGATGATAAGTTGCATTTTATAGAGGAACCTGTAGAGATAATGGATAGGGAAGTTAAGAAGTTGAAGCATAGTAGAATTCCGATTGTGAAAGTGAGATAGAACTCTAGACGTGGGCCAAAGTTTACGTGGGAACGTGAGGATTTCTTTAAGGACAAGTATCCTCATTTGTTTAGGAAGGATTAAGCGCCGCGGACGTCTCTTATTTTAAGAAGGGGAGGGGGGATGTGACAACCCAAAACCGAGTTCATTGCTTAATCTTATTTTGCGATTATTTTTGAAATTTTTGGATGAGTTTGAACGATATTTATTTTTGGAGGTTTAAGTTTAAACCGATGTTGGAAGTTCTATATTTAATATTTAATAAGTATAAGGAGTATTAGCAAGCGTGATGTCGATGGATGCCAAATATTTTACGTTTTATTGTCGGTTGTTCGATTTTTGTCATTTTTGAGGTTTTATTTTAAATGACGTGTTAAGTCGAGTCGAGAGTCGATATTATTATTTTTGAGGTACGTTTTAAATTTTTAAAAGTATCTTTATGAAACCCGAGCCCCGTAAATATTTTCAAAATTGACTAATAGTTATTTCCCGCTTTTTAGCTAACTATTTTCATTTTTAGCCACAACTATTGCCAAATTGCAACCAAGGTCCCTCAACCACTATATAAAAAGCTTAAACAACACACACACTCACAATTCTTCCACTCAAAATTTCCACTATCTCTCTCTTCTCTCTCTATATTGCCGAAACACCACCCACCTACACAAAACATACATTTTCAATTTTAAATTGAGTTTAAGGATGATTTGAGCTAAACTAATCATAGACCCACTCTTAGAATTGATCAAGGATTATTTTGGTATAAGAAATTCTTACATGCAAGCATTTTTATTTTTTTGATGTTGGTAGGTAGAAACCACGATCATGCATGGTGTTCTTGCCATGATCAATGGTGATTGTTGCAAGAATCTTGTTAAAAACTTCATTTTGATTCAAAGGTTTTGATTTTGATAATGATTTGGATGTTATGGTTCATATATGTTGATATTAGGGGTATAGGAATGATCATTTTTATGGTTGGTTTTGATCAAAAAGTTGATTTTGTACAAGATTTTGGTAGTCATTTTATAACAGTAAGTAAACTGTAAAATCCTAAATTTTATGTTTTGAAAATGGCTTAACTTATAGCCTATGGTTGTAGATAATTTTATTAGCTTCGATTTGATATAAGGTAGAGCTTCTAGCTCCAAACGAGCGCGAAGTTATGATGTTTTGAATGATCGTGTACCGGGAGACGAGTATCGACACTACATATAGTTGTTGTCGACATTTGAATCGAATCTCGGGGACTCTAAATGGAAGTTTTGAAATATGTAACCTACTGATAATGAGGTGTTTACCTTAGAGGTTGAGTTTACTTTAAAACCCGAGTGTCGGTTTTGTAAACGGAGTCGTTTAAATAAGTTAAAACGGTTGTATGAAAAATTAACGTAAATCTGTCCGGATTTTGTAGTTTGAAAATGAGTCGGGTAAAGGACTTTAAAAGTAATTTCATTTGATAAACTTATAGGAGGACTTTCTATATATAGTAAGTTAGTTTATCGTGTCGTTTCATGAACGGTTGATAAGTTTAAAAGGGGTAAATGAGCTAGTACATGTAGTATGTACCGACAGACTTTATTAAAAGTGTAAAATGGTAAAGTAAATGTGTAGTAAAGTAAATGAAGTTATTAATATCGTTTTCTCTCGAGTTTATCGTGACTTTATGAGTTCGAGTTTGATGTTGTTATGTATGTTTATTTCTCGAGTCATTATTAATGAACGCGCCTTATTTGATAGGTAGCGGCTCTCGTGTTTGAAAGGCATCCATTATCATCGACGATCATCTCGCTAGATCTTTTATACTAAGGTGAGTCTGTAGCCTCACTTTTTATGCTAGCTACTAAATGTTTTATACCTGCGAGGGGGATACATGCTATTTGAAAATAAATGAACACAAGTCATGAGTAATTGTTGGACCCGAATGTTGCCTAAAGTTGATTTCATTGTATTGAGTAACTTGTTGCTAAAGACCCTAAATTCATGAGCCGTTAACTATCTTCTGACTTGATGTTGTGAGTCGGGAATAGCCGCTTATTCTAATGATAGTACTATTGAGTTGACCAGCCTATCTGAGACTAGGGCATTACGTTGAGTAACCCGCTAGGAAGGATAATTTTACGTGAATAAGATTGTGGTATTATAGCAACTAATACCCTAGAGAGGCAATGGTTTTATTTTAGTCATGCCGGCATTTGGCGTGGGTGACTATTTGGTTAAGGGGTCGGTGTCATGAGCTTAAATACAATGTTTTATTATCATTATTATTATTGCCTTGAATATAGATTGTGTGTACGACAATTCTATAAATGATTATGATTGATTTTCTTCTTTTGTTCAAATGTGATTTGATAAACCTATAGACTCGCTCAACATTATTGTTGACTCGTTTTATGCATGTATTTCAGGTAATAGGAAGTGATGGAGCATGGAGCTTTGTTGTGGAGGTTGTGGCTTGGCTTTTGGAAGAATGTTGGTCTAATAACTGTTTCTATCCTTTATTGTTGAACAATTTACTTTATGTTGATGTACTGTACTAAACTTGTTGGTTGTTGGTCGAGATCCATTGGGACTAAACGCTTTACTCTAGTGTCGTGTCAGTACAATCATGGGATGAAATTTATGTTTTAGACCTTTTATGAAAATGTTGTTTATAATTATGTGTAAACGTCTCACTTTAAGTCGTTCAATATACCTTGTGTGATGATGCTTGTGTCTAGCACCCAATTGTGTATTTCCGCTGCGCAATGTAAATTGGGGGTGTTAGAGGTACGCTACGAATGAATGTATTCATCTACAAAACATATCGAGAATATGGTAACAGAAGGCAAAATAAAACACTTTGTCAAAGGATCCGCGTAGGACGAGAAACCAAAAACCGCTAACGCAAATGTTTACATGGTAGAAGCATGGCAGCGAAGGACGAAACAAAAGGTGAGCCAAAAATTCTCGAAAGGAAGAGACTTCTCCTTCCCCTCCCCCCCCCCAGCGCGAGGAATGTGTCAAAAAGGCCCGTTAGTGTTAGAAATAAACATCGGTGAACATAATATACATCGTATGTATGTTGATGGAGGCTCATCAGCATAAATAATGTATGAACACTGTTTCCTGAAACTCAGCGCAGAAGTATGGAACCAAATGGTACCTACAACCTCCCCGCTCATTGGATTCAGTGGGGAAGTGGTGTGGCCTTTGGGCCAACTAAAGCTAGTAGCAAAAGTGGGAAACGATGAACATTTGACAAAATTCTCAATGAACTTCTTGATCATACGATCGCCATCGCAGTATAACGGAATTATTGTGTAATAACTCGAACTTTAAAATTAACATTTAGACCGATTTCCAATACTAATTTTATTATTCGGACCAATATTTATTAATCGACTTTTATTTGTCATGTTCGTTCGACGAATAATATTGATTTCTCGACTAGACGACAAGATTAGGGTTTTAATGTATCGAATATGTGTCATTTATTATTTATCGGCAAAGTCTATGTCCGTCATCGACCGTAAATATCACCGTTAAAACATAGAAATATTTTCTATTGTCGGTGTTTTAATTTCTCGTTTTATGAGAATTCTTGATAATTTACGTTAAACCTTTAGGCGTCATTCGTTTAGGCGACGCGTTAACGTTTATTAAATTATAAGCCGTCCTTTATTTATTTAAATATAGATGTTCTTCGAATGTCAATATTTTTATTTTATATTGAGAGTTTATTTTTCATGTTTTACGCCTAATTTCTAAATCGCGGAACTTTTAAAATATCAGACTTTAATAATACCTGTTTTAGCAAATTGTGGGACGAGATTTTAAATAAATCTCATCCTAATCCTACACATGAGACGTTGATATCCATACATTCACAATATTAACATCTGTCTTAACACTTTTACAAGTGTTCGTTTCTTTTGTATGTACACACTAACAAAATAAGATTTTTGCTTTTCACATTCATTTTCTTTAGTAAGAAAATCATACACTCATCATCTGTTCTCTCTTATTCACGCCAACATCACCACAAGTACACCAGTTCCTTATCAACAATTTCTAATAAAGATATTAGTTTTATAATGAAAGTTTTATGCACTACTCATTAATCATCATTTCTTGAAGGTTTATATTTTCTATCTTTATATTGATTTGTATATTTTTATTATGTATATGTAATTATCATATTGCTACTGAGTTTATTGATTTAATAGTTGATTGGAGTAGTCTTGGACTTTGTATATGTATTTGTAATAAAGAAAACATGATAATTAAGCCCTAGTTATAAAATATTAAAAGGGTTAATTGTGATCAATTGAAAAACGTGGGGTTTGAGTTCATCAATGGGTTTTGATCTATGATTAGAGAAATATAGGGATAGATGAATGTTTTGTGAGTATTTATCCGGGTGACACGTCCCGTGGCGATTCTCGGAGAGTGAGATATGGCCAAAATACGAAACTAGGTCAGATCTGAACATGCTGTATAAATCGTCTAAAAGAATACATATTCTTACAGAACCAACAAAAAAGATAAAACTAAAAGTTGTAGATAAAATTATGAAGAACTAGAATCAATTGGATAGTCCACCAGTTCTTTACGGTTTGGAAATGGCGGGCGAAACGGTGAAAACGACATTGGCTGTCTAAAACAACCAACATCTCTAAATGAGAAACTGGATAATTGAACTATGATAATTATACTTTAGTGGTAATTGGAATGGTAATAAGTAAAGTATATAAGTTGATAATTATTTTGGTAAAAATAATACACTTAGATATTTACGGTCTAGGATATATGGTCAAATGAGCGAGACATGTCGGGAAAAAGGTAATAAATGGACTATACTCAATTAACGTAAAACGGGATGATTTTTATAAAAACCGAAGTGGTATGACCCACTTGTCGAGAATTGTAGACTCCTTGTATACTGATATGTATATACCCGAGAACCGCCATCCAAAGATATTAAGTCGACAACGTTTGGAGGCGTTTTAGAACCCATAAAGCTTATAAAGTTGATTTGGGCCACAAAAGCCCAACATACACTTATAATGGCTATTAGGCCATTATTGGACCTCAGATTAATAATGTACTTGGAGATCAATACTGAGTTTGAAATGGACTTAGGTTATATAAATGTGTAATGGGCCACTAATGGGCTTTAATGGGCTTAATTTTCATAATGGGATAACATATGAAATTGTTACCAAAGGTTTATAAAAAGTTTTACAAAATATACAATGTCCAAACTTACTAAAGTGAACTATTTACATATATATATATATTGCTTACGTTTAGTCTCGAGCCTAAGACGCGTCTTGTCATTATAGGTCTCGATCGGTCATATGATGACCGTTGGGCATCTCGTTCTCGAGCAATGAGCGACTGATATCTCGTGAAGTCTTTTATCGACTATTGGATGTTTATTCCTCGATAAATGTGTGATAACTATATCAGGTGAGTCTATAGCCTCGCTTTTTATTATCTTGTAAATGATTTTAACCCGCGAGGGGGAATACATGCTTGTTTTTATAAAATAAACACAAGTTGTTTTCAGTATGCTGGACCCGAATACGATGATAAATGCCTAAGTACCATTGTCTTATGAAGTCCCTGAATTTCATGAACTGTTAATTGCCTTGCGAGGTAAACGCTAATACATATGATAGATCTATTTAGTTTGACAACCTTATCCTAGGGTATGTATCCTTGTGATCACCTGAAAGGGATATTATGTATAAGAGGTCGCTGGTATATGACAATATTACCTGTTGTAGGGGCGCCGTAAGTGACTCGGTTTGACGTGTTGGTTAACGTTCAGTTGCATGAGCTTAAGGCATTTATCGATATATATATATATATATATATGACTTGTCTGTGTGACAAGCTTGAGATGATCAAAATTCTTGTGTTCAAATTATGATTTGCAAAACCTATAGACTTGCTCAACCGTTGTGTTGATGATTTTAAGCATGTATTTCAGGTAATCAAGATGGATAGCAGCGGAGCATGCGAGGAAGAAGTGGTGCTTACTTGTCTAAAGTTTATATTGTTTTCCATTCTTTGAAATGAGTAAATGACTTTTAAGTCTTTGATGAATATAACGGTTTTTGGGACTAAACGCTACTCTGATTTGATATATTGTGATGGCGAAACTTTTAGACAAGGTTGTATATTGTTTTAACGTCTCTTTTGAGGTCGTTGTCTATGATTGTGTGCGATGTGCTATGAGTAGCGCCCCAAAATGGTATTCTGCTGCGTGGTAATTTGGGGCTGTTACAAAATGGTAATCAGAGCCACAAGTTATAGAGAACTAGGTCGATTTTAAAAAACCTAAACTATAAATTTGGTGTGTTCTAAAAATTTTTAAGCACGCAACTACTCCGCATGGCTCCGGTAAGGCTATTCTTGCATTACTTATGATTGATTATGATTATGTGAACCTATGTGTATGTAGGAATGCTAGTATGTATATGTATGAATATACTATGGTATTTAAAGGCATTGCGTGTGAAGCAATGGTCCTTGAATGATTATTGTACCTTTTATAATATGGTTTTGTATAGGATATGGCCTCACCGTCAATCACCGATCTTGATAGTTATGTATTATCTGAATACGAGTGTGAAATTCGGTTGATACTTTGAGTATGTATATATTGTTTCATAATCTATCACATATCGGCTTGTTTAAGTTCGATTGTTATCATCGTATCGTGATGTGCAATTTTAGGACATCTCCTTCCGAAACGTAGTTGATTGATGTGATATTCGTGTCCCGTGTACTTCTTATGATTTTGAAGAATCATTTATCCGAGGCGACATCTTTTATGTAATGCGATGTGTGATTTGATTTTATATGAATACATTTTATTGGCAAAAAGGAGGATGCCAATGTTGGACCCAAATATATATGTGTCCAAATCAACTATATAGTTGGGTACAACAAATATATGCTCGTATTAGTCATTCGGTTGAGTGACTTAATACCTTGTATCTAAATGGAATGCGACATTTAGATATAGAGATTTTAACTCGCCCAACTATGAGTTGTTTAAGGTTGTCTTATTGAAATGGGTTGGGACATTTAAATAAGAAAATTTTAAACCACTGGACCTTAGATTGTCGTGTTTTTCTTATTCAAATGGAATGGGACGTTTGAATACGGATATCATGATGTAAGTTATTTACACCTTGTATTTACTATGGTATTTGGATATGATATCGCGTTGAGAGGTAGTAATACTTGAGTAGGATGACATATAACCGTCTCGTTGAAATAGATTGGGACGCCTTTTCATTTGAACAAGAAAGTTATAAGTTCTCGAACCGTGAATGTATAAATTGTCGAAACTAGAAGGGGGGGGGGGGGGGGGGGTTGAATAGTTTCTCTTCAATTAGTCACCTAATTTAAATTACTTTGAATTAAGTGTGTATCAAAACTATCTTTTACTTAAAGCTAAGTTGCATAATAATTAGGTTCAATTCAAATGCATTAGCAATGGTAATAGGTAAGTATATTGATAATGACATAAGTAAATAGTAAGGAAAGAGACAACCTAGTGACAAGACACCAAGATTTATAGTGGTTCGACAACGAGGCTCTATCCTCGTTTCTACTCCACTCCTCGAGTACACATACTCGAGATTTCCACTATATCCACAAGCTCCCTTCTTGGCGGAGAAAGCCTTACATCGTCGCTTACATTATTTTCCGACACTAAGCTAAATTTCGAGACCTAATCATTAGCTAGGACCAATCTACACAACGTTGCCTACTTCACAATTTAACGACACAAGGCTAGATATCGAGTTCTAATCTCAAGGTAGAACCAATCTTCACGACGTTCCCTACTTCACCATTTAACGACACAAGGCTAGATGTCGAGTTCTAATCCAAAGCTAGAACCAATCTTCACGACTCTTCACTTTGAAGCTAAGTGAGAACTTCACACAACACAACTACTAATCACTTTCAAGTTTAGTGAGAACTCACAAGACACAACCACATCACTTTATAGTTTAGTGAGAACTACTACACAAATCTATTACAACTCAACTAGACATATCCAAGTACACACATGTAGCTTGGATCTACACAACATAAATCCAAGCAAACACATATGCAATGGATGTACACAACAAATCCAAGTATTTACAAATAGCTTGGATGAACACAACTAGTCCAAGTATTTCATAAACAAATGGATTAACAAAAATAAAAAGGCTAACATGATGAACATGACTAATTCATGGATTCATCTTTATCACAACACTAGTGAGTGAGTGATCTTCTCATTGGACAAGGTAAAGGAGGGGATCAAGAGGTTAATCATATGTAAACATCCTTAAAACTTTAAGTGGTCATTTACTAATGATTATGCTATAGAAAAGAGAAAGGGGGCTGAGAAAAACGTCCAAGAGGCTTATTGGAAAATGTGATTTGTTCCACTATTTATATAAGACAAAGTCCAACGGCTAGCTGGGCGCGGATCCTTATCTAGCCGGCAGTACCTTATCGATAAGGAACCGCCTAGCTATTTAAGGTACCGCCCAGTAGAGTCCGCTCCCATTTTTGTCTTTTAGTGGGGTAGGAATATCTGAGGTTTTTTAAACCTTCAAAGGATATTCTTATGGAATATGCCATTTTCAAATTTACATTTCCATTTTAATAAAACATTTTCTTAAAAAGAAAGTTTATTAAAAAATCTTTTGTCATATTAACAAAAGTGAGTTTTAAGGATAATCACTTTGATGATCACTAAGTATGATTAAGAAAAGTTAGTGATATGATTATTACCTTGATGATAGTGTTAGTTAAATAATTCGTTTTGTGTTTATACTAAATGTGTTGTATAGTTTGTTGTGATCAAAACTAAGAAAGATTAGTTAACACTAATAATGTTTTTAGGCATCACTTGCATTAACAATCTCCCCCTTTTTCATTACGACAAACTATAAACTCATTTACTTAGAAACACAAAATATCGAATTATTAACGAGTTTATCACTATCATTTCTCCCCCTTTGTCGTAGCAAAAAGGTAAGCACAAGTCTTTGAAGATATTCAGATTTTGCTAGTAGTTCCCCCTTGGTGGTTGCTTCCCCTTGCTTGGGGCACCAAGTGTATGAGATAAGGTGACATGCTACACAAAGGTTAGTAGAAAGGAAAGAAACACCAATGTATATATGATCACTACCTACTAAGTAACTTGAGAGGGAGAAGGAGAAGAAATCTCAAATTAGAAGCAAGTATTTGCTAAGTATATCCAAAAAGGTAAATGACAAAATCAAGGTTCATTTGGTGGAATGAAGGAAGAAAGGAAACATCCAACCAATGAAGATGATAGATTTGTCAAGGGGTTATAATTTAGAATTGATGGAATCACCCATAAACAATTGTAAATATTTACCACGATCAACTCAAAAAGAACGAGAGAATGATGAAATAAAGAAAACAAACACACCATAAAGATTTCATATTACATAAATATGAAAAAGACAACCAAAGTAGATAGTCATACACACAATATGAGTATCTAAAGCAAAAGATATGGAAAATAAACCACAAAGCATAAGCTAGTCTAATAGTGACAATTTTCCAAGATTGCTAAAAAAAATGACACTAAAACAACTAAAGTTTTATTGACTCTAATGGAGTGTAGCCCTTTAGTTGGAAAAATAAGACGACGATGCATCATTCGAAGTTTTATCCACGGGAACGAAAACTTTGAGAGGAGGTCGAGTGAGGAGGAATTCAAGAAAAATTAACTTCTAATACACATGAGCAAGTTCAATTTGTTGAAATCGACAACAAGCACACGAGGATCCATTATGCAACACAAATTCGGTTGATGGGGGAAGGCCATCACACCTAGGGTTTGGTGGTGGTGAGGAGAGTGGGTAGTTAATGTTTTTACAATGGCTTGTGAGGTTTTGGAAGGTTGAAAGATCATTGAGTTGAGGGGTGTCAAAGGGTTTTGGTGGTGGGGGGAGATTCTCCTTTTCTCCGGTGATTGGGTTAATGGAGTAGGTCTCATTCCAATACTTGATTGGAGAGAAGGTGGGGTTCTTGGGTGGTTTGGATGAAGAGGGTTCATTTTTCTTGATCCAAATAGGTTTAACCGAGATTTTTGGTTTCTTTGAAAGATTTGATGAGGAAGCTTTGGGTGAGGAGGTTTGTGACTAAGAAATGTCAAGGTTATGAAAGGGAGAGTTAGGCATTGTTGAGGTGTGAGAATGAAATCTCAAGGTTGGGGTATAAGAGGAAAGTATACAAGGCAAAGGTTTAAAAAACAAATGTAAAGTGTCAAGGAATGTTTAGCCAAAAAGAGTAAACATGGAATCTTGACTGGGAATAGGGTGATGAAGGAAGACCAAAAAACGAGCCAAAAAGTGGCTTTCTGTCCGCGGTACCTTATAGGGACCGGCGGTTCCTTATCACTTAAGGAACTGCGCGTTCTTTAAGGAACCGCGTGCAGTGGACTTGAAATCAAGATTTTCCAGGGTTTTGAGAAAAACTAAGACTTTTTAAAAAAATTGCAAATCTTGGAATTTTACCTCTATTAGCACTAAATTTTGCTAGGGTTGCATAAAAGAAACACATTCACCAAGAATGTCTTGACAAAGGGTGACAAAATTTTGGATAACATTTTGAACCAATTTTAGTCAAGTTTTAGAGGTTGTGATAGATTTAGGTTCAATTTTAATTTGGAATTAAAGTTGATTAGTGTCCACAAAAAGATAGAAGCACACAATGCTAAATCCATAATTCATTCTCATACAACATTCATGAAAGAGATACATAAAGAAAGACAATAACTATCTAAAAAGCGAAACTAGATTAAAAGCTAGGTCTTGATTAGAAGTCTTCCTTGGCTTGGTTTAATGAAAAACTTATTAAGGAAAATCATCATTTATCTCCTAGGAGGATGATTGGCAAAGAGACTCAACAAAAAGCTTTGCAACTCTATGTGAGCCCCAATCATCTCCATTCTTAGGATATCAAGGAGATAGAAGTTGTTGAGGCAACAAGGGCAATTAGTGCCATTGTGCATGAAATACCCATAAAAGCTAGGATCACCCAAGTTTGGAGTGTTTGAGTGAGGTGGAGGTGGAGGAGGAGTGTTCTCCACGGGTGATGTGGGTGAGTGTGGAGGCAAGCTCTCCAAGGGTGAAAAGGGTGAGTTGGGAGGGGTAAATGGTGAAGTCACCATGGTATCATCAAAGTCATTTACAATGGGAATGCTTTGGATGGGTTGTGGTTGGGTGGTCACATCCAAGAGATTACTTGGGTGAAGGGTGAGGAAAACTCGTTCATCCTAGATTGGAATGAAGAGGAGGTAGAACCATGAGAATGGTTGGTTCCATGGGTTGATGAAGTCTTGCATGGAGCAAGAGGTGGTGAGTTTGATGAGGAAATGAGAATTAGGACAATATCATTTTTGGGAGTATGAAAGGGTGAGGAGTTGGGTTTAGCCATTTTAATCTTAATCTTAAGATTTTTCTTTGTGGTGGAGGTTTTGGATGAGTTTGAGCTTCTTGTAGAAACCATGGTTGAGATGAAGGGTTTAAGGTTTAAGGAAAAAGGTTTGATGTGTGAAGAACATGGCTAGCAAGGTGGGTTTAAAAGGGTGAAGGGATGATCCAAACTAGTAATGGGTTAAAAACATTTTATGTGAACAATGAATTTAGCTAACCTAGTTTAGGAAATGTGCAGGTTTTTGCAAAGAATCAAGCAAGGTTCACACAGATTAAGGAAAATAGTGTAAAGCAAAGATTCTGTCGGACACAGTAGCCGGCGGTACCTTATCTAAGGGCGGCGGTTCCTTATCAATAAGGTACCGCGGGTTGATAAGGAACCGCGACCAGTGGTGTTCAAAAGTGGTATTTTCTCAAATTTTGGTTAGCCCAGATTTTTATCAAAGGATTTTCAAGCCAAAGTTAACTACTGACCAAACTCTAGGAAGCTAACTAACACATAGGATGCGCAAAGCTATGCAAAACATAATCACAATGGCATATATAATCATTAGTATAATACACAAATAATCCACACAAGTAGAATTTAGTTAATACACATCTAAGATAAAAAATTGTTCAACATTACATGTTTACCAACATGTATTCTTTGAAATACTTCAAAGCCTTCACCTTATCTTCTTGCCCAATCCCTTGATCATATTCCCCAAATACTTGAATCCCTTCCTTGACTCAACCCTATGTTCATGCAATTCACCTCTAGTCCTAAGATTTTCACGGTAGAGATCCTCCATGTTGAGATCTTCCGGTACTTCACTAGAGGAGTAATGAGGTGGGGGAGCTAAGTCTTCAAGTCCATCCACGAATGAGTTTGAGGATGGGTGGGAATTACTCGAAGAGTTGAAGTGAGAACTAGTACATATGCCATCACCATCACTTGTTGGCATATAGGTGTCCTCATCATCCGTCTCTTGATGATCGGATTTTTGCGAACCTCGATCACTTCTTGGCTTTCTTGCATATACCTCTTGAATAGGCAACATAACCCGATGAACCGGGTAAAAGCGAGAAAGATCGAGGTGGGGAAAGTCATGAGCAACCCTTTTGAAAAGGCGAGTAAGAAGCATAGCATAGGGAAGGTTTGTTTTGGGCTTTGAAAGGGCATAATTTATTCGTCGAGCGATATAGAATGCCAAATTGTACTTGGTGGATGTAAAGATGCAACTCAACATATGCACCATACAAGACGGGATATGATCTCGGTTTCCACCAAGACAAAAGACATTATCCCTAAGGATATTTGCCCATTAGACCATAAAATCCTTAAGGTCGCTAGAGAGCACTTCATATCGATTCACATTTCGCACATTTGAATGAAGGCTTCTCATAACGTTTCCATCATGCTCTTTCGAAATGATGTCAAGGATAAACTCTAGATCAATTTCGGTGTGGTCATTTGGAGGTTTATCGTAGGATTCCAAGAGAGCATCAAGTCTCCCTTTATCCGTAAAATGACAAGTGCCTTCATATGGCACACCAAGAATTTCACCAAAGTTTTCGAGGGAGTATTGAATCATTTGATCATTCAACACGAATCGAATGAAGATTTCTCCATTGTATTCAAGCATGGAGTAGATGCTAAAGAATTCAAGAAGAAACAAGGGGTAAGTATCTTCTTCTATGTTGAGAAAGCAATCAAACCCCGAAAGCTCAAACATAGATTGGATATAGTCATAACCCGTTATTCCCTCGTCAACGACCCTACCCTCATGGAAACAATGAGTAGAAAGGGATGGAAAGGAGTTTCGAAGTTGAGTGGAAGCATAGGTTTGGGAAAGGTTTGGCATGTATTGTCTAGTGAATTGATGATCCTTTTGATATTGAGAAGGCATGATTAGTACCTAATATAAACATAAGACAATATTTTTCCAATCACTCATATGAAAAATAAACTCAAAACTAAAAAATATGAGAATGTGTTATATCGATTTCTTGACAAACAAAGGATTGAATCCATAACATTCTCATGTTCACAATGTGTCTATTCCATTATTAACCAAGAACATATGACCTATGTTGGATCAA
This sequence comes from Glebionis coronaria, assembly GCA_025667525.1. NCBI lineage: Eukaryota > Viridiplantae > Streptophyta > Magnoliopsida > Asterales > Asteraceae > Glebionis > Glebionis coronaria. The sequence continues at coordinate 4,701,139 of JANFOE010000193.1, forward strand.
CAATGGACTGGAACATTGGTTTTTCAAAACAATGTTTTTAGGCAAGCATTAACAATGCAACTACCTATTTGTTCATGGGTTCATCTCAATTCCATCTTTTAACAAAAATCATTTAGTCAAAATTCGGATTTTTTCTACAAGTGGGTTTTAGTGAAATCTCAATGAATATGATCCTAAGGAATCATAGTAAAGTAACCATGTCAACCAATATTCCTATTAAGGTTCCAATTCAATTTCAATTTTAAAAATCCCCAATTATGAAAGGATGAACCCTAGAACAAAATAGATGAAATTGAAAGAAAGTACTTACGATTAATTGATGTTTGATGAAGGATGAGTGAAACCCACAACTTGGAATCAATTGATTTGAGTGATTGAAGGTTTTTGAAGCTTCAACAATGGTGGAAAAGATGAAAAACGTCGGCTATGTGTTTTTGGGAGAGAGAAGGTTTGGTTTGAAAAAGGTTATTTTAATAAAACTAGCGCTTTGACAAACTTTACTGCCCGCGGTACCTTATCGATAAGGAACCGCGGGTTTGAGTCGCCAGAGATAAAGAACCGCCTGCAGAGGCTGGTTTTTATCAATGAAATACGCCAAAAATTTTAAAACCAAATTTTCTAAAATACTTAAAAATATATCTTAAACCTTTTAGAATATCATTTGGATCATCATAACACTAAGCAATATGCCTTAATGAAGGATTACGAGTTGAATCGAGATCGAAAAGAACCGAAACGGACAAACGACTACTCGTAGCAAAAAGGCAAAGTGGAGAGAAGTCAAGGGAAGCGAATCAAGACTAAGATCAATGCTCAAGGGATTAATGACAATCTTCAAATCATGGAGACGAAGAGCTTGTGTCATATATAGTGGTTTAAGACGTGCCTTTCCGGCGAAACGTTAAACGGCTTTGGTAATGAATAAACACAAAGCAATTATTCATGTATAGACTAAGATCACTTTCAATAATAGTCTTAGTCTAAACCAAAATATGAGCAAGGTATTAATTCACTTTCTCTCCCACAAAGGGCCTACTAACCGTATGGGTGCAAACCATGGAAATCATGCTTGATACTTTAAGCTACTACTAACTCACTCTACATCACCATAGTGAGTCAAGTATCCAAGCAATGAAGGTTTGAGAGGATAAAAGAAAAGAATCACAAACCACAAACAAATGTCAAGGCAAGGATGCCAAGAACAAGCACATAGTCAAGTAATGATCAAAAGAATAATCAAAGGGCGTGTGGAAGAAAGAAAGCGTACCTTGGCCACAAAGAGCAATCCATCAAGGAATCAGTGCAATGCCCAACAATGACAATGATGAGTACTAAGTCTTCAAGGACTAGTATCATTCCCAATCATCTTGGTATCATCATTCAAGGATGTTGAAGATCAATGAAGATGAGTCTTCTACAAGTGCAAGTAACTCAATCCAAAACCAATTAAGTGATTGATCTTCATGAGTACCTACACAAAGCAAGATGCAAACTAGTAGATACATTTCAAGAGTAGATCTAAAATGGATAAAGACTACTAATCTAAGAGGGATGCAATATTACCAATTAAAAGACCTATTTTTCAAGAAAAAATAGTTTTGACCAAAGAGAAACTTTAGTACAACTTGACCTTCTAATTTGAGGAGACAATGGATCGATCCAAGTTTTAAAGTACAATATACTTCAAAGATCTTGAGTGGCCATCGCTCTGATACCAATTGTAGAAACTAGAAGGGGGGGGGGGGTGAATAGTTTCTCTTCAATTAGTCACCTAATTTAAATTACTTTGAATTAAGTGTGTATCAAAACTATCTTTTACTTAAAGCTAAGTTGCATAATGATTAGGTTCAATTCAAATGCATTAGCAATGGTAATAGGTAAGTATAATGATAATTACATAAGTAAAGAGTAAGGAAAGAGACAACCTAGTGACAAGACACCAAGATTTATAGTGGTTCGACAACGAGGCTCTATCCTCGTTTCTACTCCACTCCTCAAGTACACCTACTCGAGATTTCCACTATATCCACAAGCTCCCTTCTTGGTGGAGAAAGCCTTACATCGTCGCTTACATTATTTTCCGACACTAAGCTAAATGTCGAGACCGAATCATTAGCTAGGACCAATCTACACAACGTTGCCTACTTCACAATTTAACGACACAAGGCTAGATGTCGAGTTCTAATCTCAAGGTAGAACCAATCTTCACGACGTTGCCTACTTCACCATTTAACGACACAAGGCTAGATGTCGAGTTCTAATCCAAAGCTATAACCAATCTTCACGACTCTTCACTTTGAAGCTAAGTGAGAACTTCACACAACACAACTACTAATCACTTTCAAGTTTAGTGAGAAGTCACAAGACACAACCACATCACTTTATAGTTTAGTGAAAACTACTACACAAATATATTACAACTCAACTAGACATATCCAAGTACACACATGTAGCTTGGATCTACACAACACAAATCCAAGCTAACAGATATGCAATGGATGTACACAACAAATCCAAGTATTTACAAATAGCTTGGATGAAAACAACTAGTCCAAGTATTTCATAAATACAAATGGATTAACAAAAATAAAAAGGCTAACATGATGAACATGACTAATTCATGGATTCATCTTTATCACAACACTAGTGAGTGAGTGATCTTCTCATTGGACAAGTTAAGGGAGGGGATCAAGAGGCTAATCATATGTAAACATCCTTAACACATTAAGTGATCATTTACTAATGATTATGCTATTGAAAAGAGAAAGGGGGCTGAGAAAAACGTCCAAGAGGCTTATTGGAAAATGAGATTTGATCTACTATTTATAGAAGACAAAGTCTAACGGCTAGCTGGGCGTGGATCCTTATCTAGCCGGCGGTACCTTATCGATAAGGAACCGCCTAGCTATTTAAGGTACCGCCCAGTAGAGTCCGCTCCCTTTTTTGTCTTTTAGTGGGGTAGGAATATCTGAGGTTTTTTAAACCTTCAAAGGATATTCTTATGGCATATGGAATATGCCATTTTCAAATTTATATTTCCCATTTTAATAAAACATTTTCTTAAAAAGAAAGTTTATTAAAAAATCTTTTGTCATATTAACAAAAGTGAGTTTTAAGGATAATCACTTTGATGATCACTAAGTATGATTAAGAAAAGTTAGTGATATGATTATTACCTTGATGATAATGTTAGTTAAATAATTTGTTTAGTGTTTTATACTAAATGTGTTGTATAGTTTGTTGTGATCAAAACTAAGAAAGATTAGTTAACACTAATAATGTTTTTAGGCATCACTTGCATTAAACAAAAAGTCACACAGAGAGTAAACTTATCCGGGATATAGAGGATTCATTCTCAACACTTAGGAGAATAAACATGAAGTTAATCCCATAGAAATGTACTTTTGGGGAAACAGAAGGCATGTTCCTAGGAAACATGATTGACCCCAATGGCATCAAACCCTGCCCAGAAAATATAGACGCAGTCATTCAGCTTCAAAGCCCAAAGACGAAAAAGAAAGTGCAATCGCTAAATAGGAAGCTCGTAGGGTTGAATAGGTTCTTGTCCAAATCCGCAGAGAAGTCACTCCCTTTATTCAAAACACTCAAGAAGTGCATCAAGAAAGGAGACTTCAATTGGACAAAGGAAGCGGAGAAAGCCTTCGAGGAACTAAAAACACATTTAGCTTCGCTCCCTATGTTAGTCGCACAACGCCTAAAGAAGAAATGATAATGTACTTGTCAGCTAAACACGGAGTAATCAGCGCAGTACTAATGATGGATAGGGAAAAAGTGCAAACACCAGTATACTTCATAAGCAGAGCATTACAAAGCTCGGAACTAAATTATACCCCAATGGAGAAGTTGGTACTCGCACTAGTATTTGCAGCGAAAAGGTTGCGCAGATACTTCCAAGCACATCCCATAGTGGTAATAACAGATCAACCCATAAAACAGATAATATCAAAACCGGACGTCGCAGGTAGATTACAGAAGTGGAGTGTTCTACTGGGGGAACACAACATTACCTACATACCGCGTAATGCCGTAAAAGGACAAATTCTGGCAGATTTCATCATCGAAAAACCAGAAGAGGACGTTCAGAAGCCAAAACAAAAAGAAGAAGACCAAGACCCATGGATCTTATTCACTGATGGGTCCTCTTGCACTGATGGGTCTGGCGTAGGCCTCATTCTCACCAATCCTAAAGGAATGGAATTTACATATGCGATGCGTTTTGAGTTCACAGCCACAAATAATGAGGCGGAGTACGAGGCGCTTATAGCAGGACTAAGAATTGCAGCCCGAATGGGCGTGCGCAATCTTGAAGCGAATGTAGATTCTCGCCTAGTAACAAACCACATACTTGGTGAATATGAGGCAAAAGAAGAGAACATGGTACAATACTTGCAAAAAGCCAAGTCATTGATTGAAGGATTCAAAAAGTTCCTAATACGCCAAGTACCTAGAGGGGAGAACAAGAAAGCAGACGCACTTAGTAAAATAGCATCTACCAGCTTTGCACACCTATCAAAATAGGTCCTGGTAGAGATCCATAAAGACAAATCAATAAAAGAACAAAAAGTCACATCGGTCGTAGAGGAAGAAGGCCCTACATGGATGATACTGATCGTGGACTATTTGACGAAAGATTTGCTCCCACGTGATGAAGACGAAGCGCAACGTATACGTAGACGCTCGAGCCAGTTCGAAGTCAGAGACGGGATTCTTTACAAACGATCATTCCTTCAGCCATGGCTAAGATGTGTGGGGCTGCGACAAGCACAGTATGTCATTAGTGAAAAACACGAAGGATCCCGCGGCATGCACGCAGGACCAAGGTCAGTGGTGGCAACAGCGTTGCGCATTGGGTATTACTGGCCAACGATGCATGCGGATGCACGTACGCTCATCAACAAATACAATGACTGCCAGGTACATAGGCCGATACCACGTCAACCCCAAGAGGAACTAACACCTATCACTTCCCCTTGGCCATTCATCAAGTGGGGAATAGATATCGCAGGACCTTTTCCTGTAGTCGCGAGTGGAATTAAATTCCTAATAGTCGCAATAGATTACTTCACGAGGTGGATTAAAGCAAAGGCAATCGCAACAATCATAGGGAACCAAGTAAAAAGGTTCGTATGGGACAATATAGTATGTCGCTTCAGGCTACCCGGGGAGATAGTTTCTGATAATGGAAAACAATTCACGGAAAACCCATTAAAAGATTGGTGTGTGAAGAACAACATAAACCAAAGGTTTGCATCGGTAGCCCATCCGCAAACAAATGGACTCGTGGAAAGAGCAAATAGGAGCCTCGGAGACGGCATAAAAGCGCGATTAGGGGAACACAACAAAAAGTGGGTCGACGAGTTATCACATGTCTTGTGGGTACATCTCACAATGATAAAAACAGCTACGGGCGATACCCCTTTCACCCTAACATACGGAACATAGGCCGTTATCCCCACCGAGATTGGATTACAAATGCTCCGCACAACAGAAGTAGACATGGTCACAAATGATGATGAATTACGATTGAACCTAGACATAATCGAGGAGCGAAGAGAGTTGGCAGCTATCCACGAAGCCAAGTCTAAAGCAAAAATGAAGGGTTACTACTACGCTAGGGTACGAAAGACTTCCTTTAGGCCAGGTGATTTCGTGTATCGCTCAAACGCGACCAGCCACGCTAAAGATACAGGAAAACTTGGGCCTAAGTGGGAGGGACCTTACATGGTGACAGATGCATTAGGGAATGGCGCATATCGACTACGCGACATGGATGGTTGCGACCTACAGAGGCCTTGGAACATATGACACCTAAAGAAGTGCTACCTTTAGCGGCGAACTTCTGAAACCAATGTATAATTTTTTTCTTTTATTTCATGTATTAAAAATCTTGCTAGTGTTAATAAAACTGTCATGGTCCCTAACTAGTTCCACGACGCATTCTAAAAACATTTATTTTTATCATACGTGCACTTTGTCTATGTTATATGTTGCCTAATGGCGTACGCATGCACAATGTTTCCAGGATAAATAAGAGGAGTGAGCCTACCCTACCAATTAGACTCGTCGAGTAAGAGGGATGCAACCCCATCGACCACGGATCATGCATCCTTGTTAGGCCCCTTGCTATTAATGACGTCGTAGCAAGTTATACAGCCAATACACTCTGAGACTGATAAGACACAATCGTGCACACCTAACAATTGGTCAGCCTCACCTGACCGTCCTTATGGTAGTAACAGTATACCGCACGTAATGAGTTTGCCTCACCCATAAGGACCATTTATGAGTTTACATTAACTCATAATACGAATCTGCGCTATAAACATTAAACATATTTCTCATAACACAAAATAGGAAGTGTTCATTACAAATAAAGGGTGAACATTCGCACATAAAAGTATACAACATATTTACAAATCAGATAAGTCGTTGGAAAGCAAATTGGTGTTAGATGAGGATCTCTTCAACTTCAGCAGGCGGGGGGGGGGGGGATAAGCTATGGCGCAGTGCTCTTTCATGACCTTCTCTATTAGGTCCGGTACACACGCGTCCCTCTCTAGCAACAGCAAAGGCAGGACAGGGATGGAGGAAGAAAGATGGGCCGCACCAACAGAAGGTGTAACCTCTATGTTCAGCACAACCTTCTTGGTAGCAGCACGACTTTCATGAGCCACGAGCACCTCGGACAATGCCACTTCTTTCTCAACCCTAAATGGGTCAAGCACATCCCTGGGTTGCGCAAAAATTGGCACTGTTAGCTGCTCCGCAGAAGGCTTCAAGTGAAAATCCAGCTGTGCTTCTGCGCCCTCTGCCTTATGACATGCCAGAGTAAGGCCTTCCATCACAATCTCAATGGGCAGCTCATGGTCCTTGTCGCCAAGAACAAAGGATGGCAACAGACAAATACTCATATCCTTTAGGGCTGCTGTGAGCTTGGACTCGGCAGTAGGATCATAGAAGAGCACCTCTGTCAACTCTTTCTTCAACAAATCAGCTTTGTGCGCCTTCACTAAACCCTTGGAAGTACCCTCATTCACCGCAGCTATAATATATTGGGCAAAGGTGTCCCGCAAATTAGGGTCTTCAAAAGCACCCATGGCGGCTAGGCGCAAACCATAGCGCACCAGCCATCGCTTCTCGGCTACCTCCTTCATCAAACGCGGATACATGCCCTCATCCAACTCAATACTCAACCTCTTTAGTTGGCTGCTGAGATCACCCACATCTTCTTTAACCCTCGCGCCTAGCGCATCTACATCCGCCATAAACTTATTTTTTCCCTCCTCAAAGGCCCCCATGTCAACTTGATTGGATGCCTTTAGCTGATTGAGCTGGGCGCACTCATCTTCAAGTGCAGAGCCTAGCTTATTTTTCTCTTCTGTTATGGAGTAGATGAGGGAAGCGTCTTGTCGTCCTCTCTCGACCTCTTGGTTGATTTTTTCTTGCATTTCCCCAGGGCAAGAGACTTCTCCTCAATAATTTGCCCAAGTCTCTCTTTAGTGGTCTGAACTTGGGTGGACAACTCCAAAAACCTCTTCGTGATGCGCGACATCAATGTCACGTTCTGCGAAGAAAAATAAAAAAACCTCTTCGTGATGCGCGACATCAGTGTCACGTTCTGCGTAGAAAAATAACTAACTTCGTCTGCCAGAACCACATCGCTCATCCCCTCTAGTATCACAGCTCAGCCAAGGGGCACGATGTTGTCGAAGAAGCTGGAGCAGTCAAACGCACCGGTCAACTCTGAAGACACGGGAAATTACAAATCAGGAGTGAACACGGGGTCTTGGGGGAACACGCTTCTCCCCGTTGTTGAAGTATCCTTTTAGGGGGAAGGCGTAACATCAGCCTTCACGGAGGACTTTTCCTAGTCATCACTGATACACGAAAGAAGCGGTCAGATAGATATAAGGGGGAAATATGGACGATAGCCATAATATAGAAAAACAAGTGTTTACATTACGTTGATGGTGGCAAGAGGAGTATGTGGAGGAGTCCTCGCGAGATTCTCCTCAATCTCTTCCTCGGTTTCACATGTCTCTGTCCATGAGGGCCCAACCCCTGTGCGAGCGGCTTTGTGCGACGCTGCTGGGGGGATCCTTTGCCTCTTACCCAAAGTTGAGTTTTCTTCTTCTTCGAATTGCTGTTCGGCGTTCTCAGCATCCTTAGTAAGATTATCTGATGATAGCGAGGAGCTGAGAAACGGTGGTGGTTGCTGTTGTGCTGGTGGTTGTTGTGGTGCGGGTGGTTGTTGCTGTACTGGTGATGGTGATGGCTGGTCTGCGTCGGTATCCTCATGCTCTTGTGCTACGAAAGCCTCCCCCACCTATAGCTCCATTGTGTTCTTCTGAGCACGATCCTGAATTGACTCCTCATTCTCCCTCTCAGGACGGGAGTAGACTATCAAATCTTCAGGGAAGGCACCACGAACAAGGTCAAGAATATCCGTAGCTGCGTAACAGACAAACAAGAGAACATATTTTAGTTTTTGGCACAAGATGGTACTTACAGAATGCTACGAAGAACGCGAGAAGAACCACTAACCCTGGAAACTCTGGTGCGGAAGAAAGGTATTTGATGTGCGCCGCAGATGACTGTGCGACTCAGACCAAGGATTACCAACAACGTCTCAAGGTAAGGTTACACAGGGATGCGGTTGTTGTTCAAGGTCTCCGCGTCCTTAGAGTTGTAGGTGTTAGGGCTAGGCATTGGGTCCTTCTTCACCGTTCCAGGGGTCAAGAAGGGGAAGTAAAAAGGAAAGGCGACTTTGTCAATCCAAAAGAACCTATTGATAATCGTAGAAATACGTCTTTTAGGAAAAAGAACGTATAATGGGCAAGTATTATTCTCGACGATTTAGGAAAACCGACGAATCGAATAAATGCGGGTTCTTTCTCGAAGGAGGTGTGTGTATTAGATGCCAATTATATAAAATCAAGAGTTTGGATTAGTGACTTTTTTGGTTTAAGAAAGAAGAATTAAAGACGAACTACGACTACGATTAAACTACGACGAGTGACGTAAAACGCGAACGTAAATACGTAAAACGTGAAAAAATTAAAAAATAATTAAACCTAAAAATTAATTAAAACTTAAAACTAAGTCTAAAATAATATAATTAAAGTTAAAAATCTAATAAATAAATTTTAAAGCCTTTTATTAATTAAATATTCAATTTTTAATGCTAATTAAAGCCCTAAAATTAAATATAATTAAGAAAAAGCCCAAAATATTATTTTATTGAACAAATAACTCACTTATATTATTTAAAGACTAAAAAGTATTTTTCCTAAATTTTAAATACTATTTTTCTATTTTTAAAACACTAAAAACTATTTTAAACTAAATAATGATTAAAAATAATAAAATAATGATAAAAATAATTTGACTATTTTAAAAATCCTAGATTATACTAATGAATAGTAAAAAAATGAAAAAGTTTGAAAAAGTAAATATTTTTCACTAAAAGACAAAACTGAAATAATAAAACCCTAATTAAACTTAAATAAAATCTAAAAAATTAGTAAAAAAGTGAACAGTAAAATATTATTTAACAAAAATCTTAAAATCTTTTTCTCAATCTAAGAAAATTTTTAAAACTGAAAAATAATAAAATTTTTCACTAAAAGACAAAAACAGTAATTAAAAAACTAATTAAAAATGCAAATAATTTCTAAAAAATAGATAATGAACAGTAAAATAAGATTAAACTAATTGGAAAAATCAGAAATAAAATAAGAAAAAGAATGAAGTTAAAATCAGCTAAAACTTCCTAAATAAGTTCACAAAAGACAAAAATCTAGAAACTGAAAGTGACATGTGACTTCTTTTTGTCTTTATGCTCAACAGGGGGAACTTTTACCCTAGCATTGGGAAGTTGGTTCCCACTGCTTTCAATAAAATTCGGGTCTGGGCACTAAAGTGATTGTGGATTGCTTGTTTGTTGATTTTATTGGGAACCAAGGGCACCCCCACAACCAGTTGGGTTGTGGGGAGTAAAGAAAAATGAAAAAACAATAAGTCACTTCACAAAATCAAGCACAAACAACCTAATGCAGTCACTGTTAAAGACAATGGGGGTCTGTTGGGATTTTGCTGATGTGTTGTGCAATTGGGTGAGTTTTGGTTGGCCAAAACTCACTCAATCCACTCACAAACTCCCACAAGTCAAGCACAAATCCTAATCTAACCAATATCCTAACAAGCTCAAAGATTTGAATGGCAAATTTCACAAAATCAAAGTAGTTTAAGGCTTACTGATTTTTCTTACTAGGTTTTGCCAAAACTTGCATGCAACTCTTTCAAAAATGTACCAAATCCAACTCAATAAGCTGATAAAACACAAAACTACTAAGGTGAGTGTATTTAAACTGATTTCAAACCAAATGCATCTCTCAAACTGATTTGTAAACCAAGATCCAAACACCCCTTTGAAAACAGAAAGATGATTTTTAACAAAGTGCTTACACTCTATCCTACACCAAATCCATTCAAATCTATCCTACCATGTTTAAAATCAACAATTAAACAATATTAGGCATTTGTCTAACATCCTAACAGCTTAATCCTAAAAAATCATCATAACTCTAAGAAACTCCAAACAAGTATAGAGAGTGCAAGATTTTACCTGGTGAGCTGACATCCAAGCTTCACAAAGGCCAACTTAAGCCTTCTCCATCAAGCAGGGGCTTGAGCTTAGGGATTTTGAATAGAAGCTGTTGGTATGGCAAGATGATGATGATGATAAACTTCTAGAACCACAATCATCCAATATGCATAATTTGTATACCTGTTAAAACCAACAAGGAAAAGAAAGAAAAGTGACCTGGATGACAACTTATAAGATTATAAGCCTGGCTTATTGATTAAGCCAACTTATTCCTTATAAGCTTGTAAGGAAAATGATTTTTTTCTTCTTTAAACTGAAAATCTTGTTGGGAATAAATTAAGGCCAGAATCACTTGAGCGCTGACAAGAACAAAACAAGCGTTGACAAGAACAATATAAGCGCTGACAGCTCAAGCGTTGACAAGTTAAGGTCAAGCGTTGACACTTTGAAGACAAGCACTGATGGAAGATATAATCTACACGTTTATTATATTCTAGAATACTTCTAGTAAGGATAGAAACGACAATGTATTTTCTATGTTTATCTTTACCTAGAATAGTTGATACGTAGCTTATTGTACAAGGCTTCTTGTATCTATAAAAGAAGGCCTTTAGGTTAATGTTTGATATAAGTTTCATATAAGTTTTCGTTCGTAAACATCTTTCATTGTAAGCAAGTTCGACATTCATAATCAAAGTGAAAGTTTTGTTTACATCTTGTGTTCTTGTTTAAGTGTTAAATTCCGCATAACACTTAGATTCATAAAGCATATACAAAGGTTTCTCTACGTGTATTACTTGATCTAATCTCGTATACACAAAGCTAATCGATCTAAGTTTGGGATCAACAAGTGGTATCAGAGCTTGTTGAGGAACTTTTGATCTTTGAAGAACACCAGAACCCTAAAAACACCACAACCCTAATTTTCTTAGAAACCCTAAAAACATCATGTCTGAAGCAATAACCACCTCCTCTTCACCCTTACCAAACATCAGGATTCCCATGCTTGATGCAACCAACTTTGACTTATGGAAGTTCAACTTTGAACAATATCTGGGGATCTATGACTACACACTCTGAGAGATTATTGAATATGGAAACTCATTCAATAAGGCTCAAAAGATTCAGGATGCCATTACTCAAAGATCAGCTGTTGAAGGATGCCCTGATGAAGATAAGAGAGAAAAACCCGGAGATGGTAGAGCTGTAGGTGCTGAAGATATTGCAAAGAAAAGGGTTGACATGAAAGCCCTAAATATTCTGAAAGTCTCTTTGGGACAAGAGAACCAGCACAAATATAGAGGCTATGAATCTGCTAAGGATCTTTAGGAAGCACTTGAAGTTGCATATGGTGGCAATGCAGACACTAAGGAAGAAAAGAAAAAGCAACTTCTGCATGATTATGCTGTCTTCAAAGCTCAGCCCAATGAGAAACTGAGTAGTGTGAGAAGCAGATTGCTTGACATCACAAGCAAGTTGTCCTTCATGGGGACACAAGTTGGTGATGTTGACACCAATGCTACCTTTCTTAAAAGTCTTGGTGAGGCATGGAAGATTGAGGCAAGATCTATTCTTGCCAATAATACTTACAAGAGCTCCTCGTTTGATGACATCTACAACAAACTAAGACTGTTGGAAGATGAAACTCTTTCAGAACATGGAAGCAAATCTAGCACCAGCAACATGGCCTTCTTCTCTCATAGTGAAGGTCAATTCAATCAGAAGGACTCTTATATGCATCCAGTTACTGGATCATCATATGTCAGCGCTGGAACAAGTCCTGTCAACGTCTCCTTTTCAGACGCTGACACATTCAAGAATGACTCCCCAAGAGTTAAACCTGCTGGTTTAGATTTGGATACTGTTTGTGCTTACATTGCTTCTTTGCCCAATGGTTCAGTGATTACATATGAGGACCTTGAGCAGATAAGTGATGAGCACTTGGAAGAGATGGACATCAAGTGGAACATGGCTCTTGCTAGTATAAGAGCAAATAGGTGGAACAGAAGGTTCAAGAAGAAAATGACCTTCAATGCTAAAGACACAGCTGGATTTGATAAATCAAAAGTTGAATGCTACAACTGTCATTGTATGGGGCACTTCATGAGGGAATGCAGATCTCCTAGAAGATCTGATGCTGGTAGACCCTCAAGTCAGGTTGTTTAAGCTCAGGATTCTAAAGCCATGGTTGCAGTTCAAGGAATTGATGGCACATGATGGGATTGGAGCTATCTGGCTAAGAATGCTGAAGAGGATAAAGCTTTAGTTGTTGATATTGAAGAAGAAGAGCATGTTGAATATGCTCTCATGGCACACTCCTCCTCTTCATCTGATAATGAGGTATATGATGATGCTTTTTGTAGCAAAGGTTGTAGGTTAAATACTGAAAGACTTAACAAAGAGGTGTTAAAACTAAAAGATGATATGAGCACTGAAAGGTGTAAATTGTCTAACTACCAACTAGCTCTTACTGAAACTGAGAAAACCGTTTCTGAATACAAGAAAATGGAATTTGATTTAAAGGATAAGATAAATATCTTAAAACATGAGCTAGAGGGTAGTATGGATATTAGAAACATCATGACAAAGGTTAATAGAGATCTACAGGCTAAGTTAGATGAGGCCATTAAGAATAAAGATAATGTTGACCTCAAAATACAAAGATTTGATAGAGCCACCCAAACCCTAGGAGACTGTGTAGCTAAACAAAGGGATCCTAAGGACATGACTGGGATTGGTGTTGATCCCAAACTTAGATCGATTAAGCTTTGTGTATACGAGATTAGATCAAGTACTACACGTAGAGAAACCTTTGCTTATGAATAAAGTAACAAAGTGTTATGCGGAATTAACACTTGATCTAAAACACAAAGATGTTAAACAAACTTTCACTTGTATTAGAATGATCGTACTTGATTACAATGAAAGAGTTTAACAATCGAAAACTTATGAAAACTGATAAATAACTTTAACCTAAAAGATCTTCTTTTATAGAACAAGAAGTCTTGTACAATAAGCTACGAATCAACTATTCTAGGTAAAGATAATAATAGAAAATACAATGTCGAGCTTATATTTACCATACACAATAAAGAAACAAATAAACAAAAGATTCCATCAGTGCTAATCTTCAAGGCTGTCAGTGTTGACTTCTTCAATGTCAACGCTTGGCTGTCAGCGTCCAATGTCATCCTATCAGCGTTGACATTCTTCTTATCAGCGTCTAGTGAACTGACCCATATTTTATTCCCAACAATCCTCCCCTAAACTTGATATCTATTCCAATGATCAAGTTTCTGAATAAAAACTTAAGGCTTAGGAGGAATCTTGCAAAAACTTCTTATGTTGGTGATAAACATATCTAATCAAGTCTTTGGCCACGTCACTAGTATAATCAATCTCCAAGGGTGTCTCTAGCATCTTCTCCAACACTTCTTTGGACAAGAAATAGTCAGCATCCATAAGTAGATACTCTGAAAACTTTGTAGAGCTCAAATGAAATACACCACAAGTAGAATAAAGCCTCCAATGAAGATTACTGAGATCATCTTCAAGATCCTTCCATATGGCAGGATCTACTTCTCTTGGACCACACAAAGTCAAAAATGTGTTCCAAAGTCTTATTCCATTTGCTGAAGTAGGTGCTTCAGCTGTATACTTGGCCTCTATGAATCTCCATAGATGCACCAAGTCTTCTCTGTCTATGCTTGCAAAAATAGAAATAACTGAAGTGAAAGTATGTACCTCCTTTCCAAATCTGCCAATCTTCCAAAATCCACACTCATCTTCATCAAAACTGATGATTGGATTTCTGTCATCTAGAGGTACTACATTAACCAAATCTGAAGCTTCCAATGGAGAAAGCTTGAGATGCTTCCTTATTACACCTTCAGTTGGAAAATACACATCCATATCTTTAGGAAATTGGAAAGGATCTCCTTTCTTCACTGGTCTTTGAGCAATCCTCATTTCCTTTTGACTCTGCATTTCCTCAGCAAGCTCTTGTTTCCTTTCTTCTGAAAGAAACTGATAGACATTATTTTCTTGCACACTCCTCCAAATAGGATGTGCTCTATACTCTAACTCCTCAAAAGACAAAGCCAGCAACTTCTTGGATGTCCAGTTAGGTTGATGACATCTAAGCAACTTGTAGTACAACTGCCTTCTATCTCTTTTGAGCCAAGTCTTGACCTCCTGTGCATTATACTTCAAAATCACCTTTATATCATCTTGTACCCTGAGAAGAACTTCCAACCCCCAAATTTGATCTGATAAACTCATTCCTGGGTTGTCCATTACCTTGTCTTCCCAAGCATGGTACATTCTGGTGATTTCTGGAAGGTCCCAATCAATCTGATTCTTCAAATCACTCAACCTTTCCTTAGCTAACTCATCCCCATATTCAAGTCTTTCTGGATCTTCAATAATTTGAACACTTGAATCTGAGCTATCCTCTTCTTTTTCACCACCACTCTCTTCCTCACTCTCAGAAGTGGCAACAAATGGTGATCTACCACTCCTCTTCAAATCTCTTTCCAAAAGTTGTGCAGCCAACTGTTCATCAAATGCAATTTGTGCTGCATCTTTCTTTGGAACATCTTCTTCAATCAGAATCCCCTTACCCTTGTCTTGTGGATCAATAATAGGTAAAGTAGAAGAAGAAACCTGCTTGGACACATCTTTGATGATTGCTGATGACTGGAATACATCAACACCACCTGCAACTTTGTCAGCGTTCAAGTTACCTCTATCAGCGCCACGATTACCTTTGTCAGCGCTGGATGTGTCAGCGTTCAAACCTGTATCAGCGCCCAATGTTTCTTTGAAAGATCCTTCCAAGTTTAATGGTGTCACCTTGGATGTATCAATAACTGGGTGCTTCTTCAAGTTGGTGAGTGCTTCAGCAACCTGTAAAGATTCACTAAATTGTGAACTCTTCTCTGAACTCTTCTCACTAGCTGTATGAATCAGCTCATCCTCTTCATCCTCTTCATCCTCCCCTTTGGAAGATTCCTCCATTAGACTCCTGCTACTTGGATTCTCCAAAACAGTTACCCGCTCCCTCAATACTTGGAGTTCACGGCCCTGGTTGTTGACAATTTGTACAAGGCTGACATTTTGCTTTTGCAAGCTAATGACAGCAGCCGTCAATTCAGTCAAAGTCATAGGTTCCAATCTGCCCTCAGCTAGAATGGGGATTTGACCTCCCAAAATAGAATCATAGGGCATGGATGAGGTCTTAATGATGTTGGGACTGTCTTGACCAGCATCTAAGCCTGTATCAATAGCCCCAGCCTCACCCATGTCACCAGCCACACTTGTGGAGGTGGTTCTCTCTGCTACAAGGCTAGGACCACTAGAGGAGAACACTCCAGTAGTCCTTTGGCGTTTATTCAACCTAGATTGTAATGGGGTGGAAGATGAGGTAGATTGTGTGGGTGTTGGTTGGTTAAGGGGTGTTTGGGATTGTTCAGGGATGGTATCAGCGTCGGGAGTGGCTGTGTCAGCGCCAACATTTTGAGTGTCAGCGTTGGGTTGGTCAATGTCCATGTGGTCTGGTGAAGGTAAAGGTTCATGGATAGGCTCAAGTTGAGGTTCAGGGTCTGGTTGTGGTTGTGGTTGAGCAGCCTGAATTACTTCAAGCATGGGTTGGGTAAGAGGTATGGATCTGTTTGTGGAGCTCATTTTAGCAAAAAATGGTTTTCTGTTGTTTAGGGATCTCATAAAAAGTGTCATGATCCCTAGAACAATATTCTTGTAAATCAAAGACCATTTGTAAAAATCTTGGGTAAGCCAAAGTCATTTTACTTCCCTTATTTTTACACATTCCTTCAAAAATCATTTTTGAAAAATTATACTTAAGCCCACGTGTTATACAAACCAAAGCACTTGCAATTGACCTGTTTATTTCATTAAAAGAAGTACATTTTGGACTTAAGCATTGTAGAAGGACATGTATCAAATATTTCCAGTCAGAGGGAAATTCCTGCTTATGATATTTATTTAAAGTGACATCAGCAGGATTAGGATAACCCAATTCCCTAAGACCTTGTTCTATTGTTGCAATGGCAAGGGTAGTCACACCATCAGCGTCATCAAGACGCAAAGCTTGGCGAACCAAGGCTTCAGTGACCACCCATGTTCTTCCATGAACAGTAGATGTTAATGTGGTCACTCCATTAGCTGTTGTGGAACTAGCATTGTTCCAAAACTGTCTAATGTGTGCGACAGGGACTAATGGTGTATGAGAAAGCGCATACCTGAATGAGGATGCATTTAAAAATGCCACCATTTGTGAATACTGAGGGAACAAATCATTATCAGCAGTCAAGTAAGCTACCATATTATGTTGGCTCTTGAACTCCAATGTTAAATTCTTTGAGTTGAACTTGGGTGCCATGGTGAAAGCTGTTTAGGTTATGTGATATGGGAAAAATCTAGGAGAAAAATGTTAGACAAGAAAATATGAATACCCAGAATAAAAAGATTAGCCAAATTTATAGGAGAGATGCATGATTTTGATTGGTCAAAAATGAGGCAGTTATATTCAAAGAGCAATGATGAAAATATTGAATCAAATATAACTTATCTCATGCATTAATTAAAAGTAACAACTCCCCAAAATTACGGCCAAAGATTAGTCAAAAATAACAACTGGGTAGGGCCCACTAGGTGTCAACGGTCAAAAATAGCCCATCAGCGCCCAACGGCTATATTTTCTTGTCAGCGTTTGCCTAAAGCCTTGTCAGCGTCACGATTGGACGTAACAGCGTTTGGAGAAAAACTTGTCAGCGTCTAAAAATAAAAATAAAAATATTTTAAAAAGAAAAAGACCTTAACAAAGTAATTTATCCTAAGGGAAATATCTTACAAGTTGATAATAATTACTGGGCGGCAAGCACTGTCCATTTATGCACACTTGCTTAAGCAAGATAGACACAAATGTCCTCTAGAGTCCCTTGCTAACCAAAATACTTACCAACAAAGTTATTTCATAAAATTCTTTGTAACTCCCAGGTAAACCCATAACAAAACTATTCCCAAGTCTCCCATCAGACCACAACCCATTCTAGGCCAAAAATGTCTTGGCAACATGCATAGTTTGTCAACTTTGCATGCTACAGTGCCTCATGGTTTAGTAAAACTAACCCATACTCACCTGTGGACACAATCTAGAATTGTGATGAGAGTATTGTAAGAATACCCAAGAGTCCTAAAGGTTCCTTAAACCTCCCCTCAAATTATGATACATGAGTTTCTCAAAATATATATGAACATTATAAATTTATGTCAAGATAGGAATATAAATATTCCAACCATCATCCATAAACAAAAACATGTCCAAATAGCTCTGCAAAGATCCATAAGCAACTCTGTATCCAATGACATAAAGCTACCACCACCTACACATTTAGATAAAAACCACAAAACTAACATTTGTTGCTAACAGCGTCCCGACAACACTTGTCAGCGTTGAAGGAACTCTTGTCAGCGTTAGACAATAATATCTCTAACAACGGCAAAATAACACTTGACAGCGTTACATTTACCTTTGTCAGTGTTAGAAAAATAAAGTGGAAAAATCTAAATCATCACAAAGACCAATAACAATGCATTATCCTGTACATACTTTTACAAAAAGGTTCCAAAACACATATTAAGTGAGATTAACCATTCCAATATTTGTTACCAAATATTGAAATCTTCCAGCATCAAAAGGTTTAGTTAATAAATCAGTCACATTATCTTCTGTGGCTACCCTATCTGGTTGTATTAAACCTTTCTCAAAGAAATCTCTTATAAAATGATGTCTAATTTCTATGTGTTTGGTTTTAGAATGATGTACAGGATTTTTAATAATGCATAAAGTACTGTTATTGTCTACAAAAATCTTGGTATGCATAAAATTATACCCATAATCCAACAGCTGGTTCTGAATCCATAAGACTTGTCCACAACAAGCAGCTGCAGCAACATATTCTGCTTCAGTTGTAGAATTTGCCACCACTGTTTGTTTCTTGCATTGCCAAGATATCAATCTACTCCCAAGAAATTGGCATCCACCAGTTGTGGATTTCCTATCAAACTTGTCACCACCATAGTCACTGTCTGAATATGCAATAAGCTCCAACGGAGAATCTTTTGGGTACCACAAGCCAAGATCTGGATAACATCTTAGGTACCTAAAAATTCTTTTCACAACAAAAAGGTGACATTCTTTGGGAGTCACTTGATGGCGTGCACAAGCACACACAACAAACATGATGTCAGGTCTTGAGGCTGTAAGATACATCAATGAACCAATCATTGATCTATAGTGCCTAACATCCACATCTTTTCCAGCTCCAATTTTTCCCCAAGGGTGTTCCCTATCCATAGGAGTGGAAGCATCCTTTTCATGTGGAGAAAAACCATATTTCTTCAAGATTTCAGCTACATACTTGTCTTGGGAGATGAAGATACCATCTTCTTTCTGCTGAACTTGCAATCCTAGAAAGAAGTTCATCTCACCCATTGCACTCATCTTGAATTTATCTGTCATGAGCTTGGAAAAGTCCTCACTCATTTTTGGATCAGTAGACCCAAAAATGATGTCATCAACATAGACCTGCACAAGCAACACATGTTTTCCTTTCTTCTTTGTAAATAGTGTCTGATCTATGGTGCCCCTCTTGAATCCATTGTCCACCAAATATGTAGACAAGGTACCATACCATGCTCTTGGGGCCTGATGAAGTCCATACATTGCTTTCTTCACTCTATAGACCTTGTCTGGATTTTCAGGATCTTCAAAACCAGGAGGTTGCATAACGTATACCTCCTCAACAATTGTCCCATAGAGGAAAGCACTCTTCACATCCATTTGGTAAACAGTAAAATTCATACAAGAGGCATAAGCTAAGAAAATTCTTATAGCTTCAATTCTTGCAACAGGAGCAAAAACTTCTTCATAATCTATACCTTCCTCTTGTGTATATCCTTGAGCTACCAAACGTGCCTTGTTTCTGACCACAATACCTCTTTCATCCTTCTTGTTCCTTAGAACCCATCTTGTCCCAATTGGTCTCACATATCTAGGACAATCAACCAGCTCCCAAACATCCTGTATAGCAAATTGGTGAAGCTCATCCTGCATTGCTTCCACCCAACTTGGTTCTTTGAGAGCATCAAAAATTTTCTTGGGTTCTTCCTGTGACAGAAAACAGGCAAACAAACATGCTTGTACAAGAGGGGTATCAACCTTCTTGTGTATATTGGCAATAAATCCACCAAGACTTTGATGGGATCTTCTTGTCTGAACTGGAGCCATAACATCACCAATGATCTGAGATGTGGGGTGATCCTTTGCTGTGGAAGTGAGAACTCCTCCTTCAAAAAGTCTGGTGTCCTCAACTTCACGCTCCATGTTGCCAATATCTTCTTCATCAGACTCTCCTTGATCAACAGAAATCTCTTCATGGACATTGGAAGGTCCACCCTGTTCAAAATGGGAAGAGAAAAGATGTGCAAAGGTGTCATCAAACTCTGAACCTTGCTTGTCAGCGTTTGGGCTAACAGCGCTTGAACTATTGTTGTCAGTGTCTGAGCCATCAGCGTCTGAATTAGTCTTGTCAGCGTTTGATTTCCCTTTGTCAGCGCCTGAAGAACCATGCATGTTTGTATTTGGTGGTATTTGAAAACCACCATTATCCTTTCTAGCAGCAGCAGCAGCATAATACTCATCTGTCCATATAGGAAGTGTAACATATTCTTGTGTGGGAGATGATTCAACTGCTGGTGGTCCATCCTCCTTAGCAACCTGTATACCTGAAACATTACCAATTCTCTTTTCCAAAACACTTGAAGTTACCTTCACAATGTCTGGATCAGTAACAGGCATATAATTTAAAGCTCTAAACAAAGGTTCTAAGTCAAACAACCAATTTGGACCACTTTCAGGATCACTAGGTTTACTTTCTAAAAACCTAACATGTACTTTTTCAAGTATACGTTTTTCCTTTTTAATGTAAACCCTATATCCTTTGCTCTGCACTGAATAACCCATGAAGTAGCCTTCATCACCTTTTGAATCAAACTTACCTAGGGCATCACTAGTTTCTAAAACAACTACATGACAACCAAAAGGCTTGAGAAAGCCAATATTTGGCTTCCTTCCCCAAAGTAACTCATAAGGTGTCTTATTATGTATTTTGTTGACCAATGCCCTATTTTGAACATAACAAGCTGTGTTAACAGCTTCAGCCCAAAAGGCTATAGGAAAGTGGGCATCAGCCAACATGGTTCTGGCTGCTTCAATAAGGGTTCTATTCTTCCTTTCAGCAACCCCATTTTGCTGTGGGGTTCTAGCTATGCTAAACTGCCTAGTAATCCCTTTCTTGGCACAAAAATCATCTAACAACTGATTTCTAAACTCACCCCCATTGTCACTTCTAACAATTTTGACCTCATTACCATTCTTCTTTTCAATCTGGGTAATGAAATTAATCAGACTTTGGGCAGTTTCACTTTTCTTGGCTAAAAAGAAAGTCCATGTAAACCTGGAAAAATCATCAGTGATAACAAAACAATATGATTTACCCTTCAAACTTTCTATATTAGTTGGACCAAAGAGGTCCATATGCAATAAGTGAAGTGGTTTAGAACTAGAGTGCACCTGTTTAGACCTGAATGAGACCTTGTGCTGCTTGCCCTTAAGACATGCAACACAAGTGTGGTCATTGTGGAAAGCTTTTTCAGGCAAACCATCAACTAAACCAAGGGTTCCTTTTCCAGTGATGGTGCCGTAGCCCCCTCCAAAGTATACCTTATCACCATCTTGAATAGGAGTGAAATTTGTCAGATAGTCTTCCTTTCCTGTCATGTGCCTTGAGCATCCACTATCCCAGTATCCATAATCATTGATCTTCTTCTGAATGCCCTGCACATAAAGAAAACACATTAGTTTTCTTTGGGAACCCAAGCCTTGGAAGACTTGGATTCATTTGGTTGTTCAACAAGAACAAACTTGGTTCTCATAACAACCCCATTTTCATCCCTGTTTGAATGAAATTCCCAGTTAACCCCAATTGGTGTTGACATTGCTTTTGAAATATAATGAAACCTGTTGCATGTCATAGAAACACCAGTAGAATTAGAGTTTTGGTCTTGTTTTGGTCTCCATGTTAAGCTAGTAAAAGCTTTAGACCTATTTCCCTGTGGTTGCAAATACCTAGGTTTGGCAGTGTGTCTGTCAGCGCTGAAATTGCTCTTGTCAGCGCCCCGATTGCCTTTATCAGCGTTGAACCTAGGGTTTGCTACAGGAACCCATTGCCTATTGGACCAAGTGTTTGACTTTTGAAAAGGTCTTAGGCCTTGTGTGTTAGACCCTCTAGAAAAGAATGGGGCTGGTCTAACAACTTGTGAACTTTTGTTCACAAAGGTATTGGGTCTGACAGTGTTTGACCTATGTTGACTTTTGTCAGCGCTGAAATGGTTCATATCAGCGTTGACATTGGAAGCGTTGACACATTTGTATGCCAAATGTGAGAAGCTACCACATGTGTAACAAGCTTTTCTAGACATAGTCTTAGGTCTAGAAGCAAAGAAGCCTGTTCCATGATTACTAACTTGGCTTTTTGGTGACCTAGTATTCCTATACATCTCTGCATACTTAACACTAGGTTTTCTAACAGTTTGTGGGCCAAGGTCAACAGCTTTGCCAGTGGTAGGGTGTGTGATTTTAATAGGTTTAGGATCATTGGACTCCACAATATTATGGCTCGTGATTGGTGTGGGCTCATTTGGACTTTCACACAACAACCCTCCCTTAACAAACAAGGTGTGGTTAGCTTTCTTCCACTCATCTAGGTCAGTCAGTTTTTGCTTGTATTCCTCAACTGGGGAAGTCACTCTAGGTGGAGGAATAAATTCCTTCTCTTGAAGTTCTGGCAAGCCAGTCTAAGATAAGTCCTTTGATTGGACACCATAGAAATCCCCAGCTGGTGGTGGAACACCAGTATAATCTTTCATCCCAACCCCACTCATGTCCTTAGAGTCTCTTTGTTTACTAACACACTCTCCTAGGGATTGTGTGGCCTTATCAAATCTCTGGATTTTAAGACTCACATTATCTTTATTTTTGTTAGCCTCCTCTAACTGAGCTATCAAATCAAGATTAACCCTGTTTACTATATGTTGAATATCTTTACTTTGATGTAACTCATGTTTTAAGATATTTATTTGATCCTTTAAATCAAACTCCATTTTCTTATACTCAGCTACTGTCTTTTCTGTTTGGGTAAGAGCAATTTGATAATTAGATACTTTGCATCTTTCAGTACTTGCCTCATCTAATAATTTTACTATCTCTTGGTTTAGTTTTTCAGTATTTAAACGACAACCCTTAGAACAGAAAGCATCATCATATACCTCATTATCTAATGAAGAGGAGGAGTGTGCCATGAGAGCATATTCAACATGCTCATCTTTAACTTCAGCAACCAAAGCTCTGTCCTCTTCCTCATCCTTGGCCATCCAGCTCCAGTCCCATTCTCCAACGCCATCAATTTGTTGAACAGCAACCATGGCCTTGGGATCTTGGCTCTTAACCATTTGGCTTGAGGGCTTACCAGCATCAGATCTTCTTGGAGATCTACATTCCCTCATAAAGTGCCCCATCCTATGACAGTTGTAGCACTCAACCTTGGATTTGTCAAATCCAGCAACATCCTTAGCATTAAAGGTCATCTTCTTCTTGAACCTTTTATTAAACCTGTTTGCTCTTAAACTTACAAGAGCCATAGTCCACTTGATGTCCATCTCTTCCAATTGCTCATCACTTATCTGCTCAAGATCTTCATATGTAATCCTTGAATCACTGGGCAAAGAAGCAATGAATGCACACACAGTATCTAGATCTAAACCAGCAGGCTTAATTCTATCAGCGCCAAAGTTGTGTGTGTCAGCGCTTGAGTATAAAGCGTTGACAGGATATGATCCAGCGCTGACAGACTGAGATCCAGCGTTGACACATTGAGATCCAGTGGCTGGATGTCCATAGAAGTTCATGGAATCAAATTGGCCTTCACTTTGTGAGAAGAAGGCCATGTTACTACTGGAAGATTTATTATCACTATCCAAAAGCCATTCATTCTCCAACAGTCTTAGTTTGTTGAAGATGTCATCAAACCTGGAGGTCTTGTGGGTGTTATTGACAAGAATGGATCTTGTCTCAATCTTCCATACATCACCAAGGCTTTTGAGAAAAGTAGCATTCAATTCAGGGTCATCAATCTGTGTTCCCATGAAGGAAAGTTGACTTGTGATGTCAAGAAGTCTACTTCTCACACTGCTGAGATTCTCATTGGGTTGAGCTTTAAAGACATCATACTCATGCAAGAGTTGCTTCTTCTTTTCTTCTTTTGTGTCAGCATTGCCACCATGTGCTACTTCAAGAGCTTCCCAAAGCTCTTTTGCAGACTCAAAGCGTTTGTACTTGTGCTGATTCTCATGACCTAGGGCGTGTTTCATGATGTTCAAGATTTTCATGTCCACCCTCTTCTTGGCTATATCTTCAACAGATACAGCTCTTCCATCTTCAGGCTTTTCCTTCTTATCAGCTTCAGGACAATTAGGAAGAGCTACCCTTGCGGCAATAGCAGCAGCAATCTTTTGAGCTTTGTTGAATGTGTTCCCATATTCAACAATCTCCCAAAGAGTGTAGTCATGGATGGCTATATATTGCTCAAAATTAGACTTCCAAAGTTCAAAGTTCCTGGCATCAAACATGGGAATTTTGATACTAGGGTTTGTGGAGTTGTTTTGTAGCAAAGCAGAAGGCTGATTTGTGCCAGACATGGTGTTTTTAGGGTTTTGAGAGATTTAGGGTTTTTAGGGTTTGGTGTTTTAGGGTTCTTGCGTTACTTAAAGATCAAAAGTTTCTCAACAAGCTCTGATACCACTTGTTGATCCCAAACTTAGATCGATTAAGCTTTGTGTATACGAGATTAGATCAAGTACTACATGTAGAGAAACCTTTGCTTATGAATAAAGTAACAAAGTGTTATGCGGAATTAACACTTGATCTAAAACACAAAGATGTTAAACAAACTTTCACTTGTATTAGAATGATCGTACTTGATTACAATGAAAGAGTTTAACAATCGAAAACTTATGAAAACTGATAAATAACTTTAACCTAAAAGATCTTCTTTTATAGAACAAGAAGTCTTGTACAATAAGCTACGAATCAACTATTCTAGGTAAAGATAATAATAGAAAATACAATGTCGAGCTTATCTTTACCATACACAATAAAGAAACAAATAAACAAAAGATTCCATCAGTGCTAATCTTCAAGGCTGTCAGCGTTGACTTCTTCAATGTCAACGCTTGGCTGTCAGCGTCCAATGTCATCCTATCAGCGTTGACATTCTTCTTATCAGCGTCTAGTGAACTGACCCATATTTTATTCCCAACAATTGGGATGAATGATTACTCTCTGGTTCCACCGCCAGCTGGTGACTTCTATGGTGTCCTTAGAAAGGACTTGTATTGGACTGGTATACCAGAATGCCAAGAAGAGGAATTCACTCCTCCAACAAGAGTTGTCACTCCAGTTGAAGAGTATCAACAAAAATTGACTTACCTAAATGGGTGGAAGAAAGCTAACCCTACTTTATTTGTTAAGGGAGGTTTGCTATGTGAAAGTCCCAATGAATCACCACCCATTAAGGTTACTCACCCAATCACTGGTAAAGCTGTTGACCTAGGCTCAAACACTGTTAGAAGACCTACCATTAAATATGCAGAGATGTATAGGAATAATAGGTCACCCAAGAGCCAAGTTAGCAATCATGGAACAGGTTTCTTTTCTTCTAGACCTAAGGGTGTGTCTAAGAAAGACTGTTACACTTGTGGTAGCTTTTCACATTTGGCATACAAGTGTGTCAACGCTCCCAAAGCCAGCGCTGACAGGAACAATTTCAGCGCTGATAGGAAGAAAGTCAACGTTGTTAGGAAGTCAAACGTTGTCAGACCCAAACCTTGTGTGCAACAAAGTCCACAAGTGATTAGACCTGCCCCATTCTTTTCTAGAAGGTCTAACACTCATGGAAAAAGACCTTTTCAAAAGACAAACACCTGGTCAAATAGGCAATGGGTTCCTGTAGCAAACCCTAGGTTCAACGCTGACAAGGGTAATTTCAGCGTTGACAGGACAAAATCTAACGCTGACAGAAACGTGACCAGACCTAAATATTTGCAGCCACAAGGTAAGGGGTCTAAAGCTTCTTCAAGCTTAACATGGAGACCCAAGAAAGATCAAAACCCTAATGATAATGGAATTTCAATGACTTGCAATAGATTTAATTACATTTCAAAGGTCATTACAAAACCAATTGGGGTTAACTGGGTATTTCATCCTAAAAAGGATGAGAATGGGGTTGTTGTGAGAACTAAGTCTGTTCTTATTGAACAACCAGATGAATCCAAGTCTTGTGAGACTTAGGTTCCCAAAGAAAACTAATTTGTTTTCTTTATGTGCAGGGCATTCAAAGACAGATCAATGATTATGGATATTGGGATAGTGGATGCTCAAGGCACATGACAGGAAAGGAAGACTATCTGACGAATTTCACTCCTATTAAAGATGGTGATAAGGTATACTTTGGAGGTGGCTATGGCACCATTACAGGCAAAGGAACCCTTCTCACCAATAATCTGCGTTTTGAGAACGTCTTCCTGGTAAAAGAACTGGATTATAATCTGTTTAGTGTATCACAAGTTTGTGATAACAAAAATAAGGTTCTTTTCACTGATACTGAGTGCTTGGTGTTAAGCAAGGATTTTAAGCTCCCTGATGAGAAATATATTGAGTTTAGAACACCTAGGCATAAGGACATATATAATGTGAATTTAAATAGGATTAAAATGAATGCAAATATGTCTTGTTTTTATGCTAAGGCCTTAGTAGATGAAAGTAATTTGTGGCACAGGAGACTAGGGCACATAAATTTTAAAAATATAAATAGACTTGTGAGGCTTGGTTTAGTTGATGGTTTGCCTGAGAAGGCCTTCCACAATGACCACTCTTGTGTTGCATGTCTTAAAGGCAAGCAACACAAGGTCTCATTCAAGTCCAAGCAGGTGCATACTAGTTCCAGACCTCTTCATATGCTTCACATGGACCTCTTTGGTCCAACTAATATAGAAAGTTTGAATGGCAAGTCATATTGCTTTGTTGTCACAGATGACTTTTCTAGGTTTACTTGGACATTCTTCCTAGCCATGAAGAGTGACACAGCTGATGTTCTTATTGATTTTATCACTCAGATTAAGAAAAGGTCTGGCTATGAGGTTAAAATGCTTAGGAGTGATAATGGTGGAGAATTTAGGAACAAGAAGCTAGATGATTTTTGTGCCAGGAAAGGAATTACTAGGCAGTTCAGCATTGCTAGAACCCCACAACAAAATGGGGTTGCTGAGAGGAAAAATAGAACCCTAATTGAAGCAGCCAGAACAATGTTGGCTGATGCTCACTTTCCTATAGTCTTTTGGGCTGAAGCTGTTAATACAGCATGCTATGTGCAAAATAGAGCATTGGTTAACAAAATTCAGAACAAAACACCTTATGAGTTACTTTGGGGAAGAAAACCTAATATTGGTTTTCTCAGACCTTTTGGTTGTCATGTAGTAGTGTTGGATACTAGTGATGCCTTAGGGAAATTTAGTGCAAAAGGTTATGAGGGCTATTTCATGGGGTATTCAGTCCAGAGCAAGGGTTATAGGGTTTATCTTAAAGAGGACAAACGTATAGTTGAGAGAGTACATGTTAGGTTCTTAGAGAATAAACCTAGTGATCCTGAGAGTGGTCCTAATTGGTTGTTTGATTTGGAACCCTTATCTAGAACTTTAAATTATATGCCTGTCACTAATCCAGACATTGTGAAGGTAACTTCAAATGTTGTGGAGGAACAAGTTATTAATGTTTCAGGTACACAGGTTCATGAGAAGGTTGGATCACAAGCAGAAAAGGCATCTCCTACATTTGAATATGTCATAGTTCCCATTTGGACAGATGCTTTTGCTGCTGCTGGACAAAATACTGGTGGTTTCCAAATACCACCAGATACAAACATGCATGGTTCTTCAGGCGCTGACAAAGGCAAATCTAGCGCTGACAAGACCAATTCAGACGTTGATGGCTCAGACGTTGACAACAACATTTCAAGCGTTGTTAGCCCAAGCACTGACAAACAAGGTTCAGACGTTGACAACACCTTTGCACATCTTTTCTCTTCCACTTTTGAACAAGGAGGACCTTCCAATTCTCATGAAGAAGGTCATCCTTATGTTGACATAATAGAGTCTGATGAAGAAGACATTGGCAACATGGAGCATAAGGTTGAGGACACCAGACTTTTTGAAGGAGGGGTTCTCACTTCCACAATGAAGAATCGTCCCACATCTCAGATCATTGGTGATATTATGACTCCAGTTCAGACTAGAAGATCTCATCAAGGTCTTGGTGGGTTTATTGCCAATATTCACAAGAAGGTTGATACCCCTCTTGTGCAAGCATGTTTGTTTGCATGTTTTCTGTCACAAGAAGAACCCAAGAAAATATTTGATGCTCTCAAAGAACCAAGTTGGGTGGAAGCAATGCAGGATGAGCTTCACCAATTTGCAATTCAGGATGTTTGGAGCTGGTTGATTGTCCTAGATATGTCAGACCTATAGGGACAAGATGGGTTCTCAGGAACAAAAGAGATGAAAGAGGTATTGTGGTCAGAAACAAGGCAAGGTTAGTGGCTCAAGGTTATACACAAGATGAGGGGATAGACTATGAGGAGGTCTTTGCACCAGTTGCAAGGATTGAAGCTATTAGGATCTTTCTAGCCTATGCCTCCTGCATGGGCTTCACAGTCTATCAAATGGATGTCAAGAGTGCCTTCCTCTATGGCACCATTGTTGAGGAAGTATATGTCATGCAACCTCCTGGTTTTGAGGATCCAGAGCATCCAGATAAAGTGTATAGAGTCAAAAAGGCTATGTATGGCCTTCATCAAGCCCCTAGAGCATGGTATGGTACTCTGTCTACCTATTTGGTGGACAATGGATTCAAGAGGGGCACCATAGATCAGACACTATTTACAAAGAAGAAAGGCAAGGATGTGTTGCTTGTGCAGGTCTATGTTGATGATATCATTTTTGGGTCTACTGATCCAAAGATGAGTGAGGATTTCTCCAAGCTTATGACAGACAAATTCAAGATGAGTGCTATGGGGGAGATGAACTTCTTTCTTGGTTTACAAGTTTAGCAGAAAGAAGATGGTATCTTCATCTCCCAGGACAAATATGTTGTTGAAATCTTGAAGAAGTTTGGCTTTTCTCCACATGAAAAGAGGGCTACTACTCCTATGGATAGAGAACACCCTTGGGGAAAGATTGGAGATGGGAAAGATGTTGATGTCAGGCACTATAGATCCATGATTGGATCCTTGATGTATCTTACTGCCTCCAGACCTGACATTATGTTTGCTGTGTGTGCTTGTGCACGCCATCAAGTGACTCCCAAAGCATGTCACCTTTATGTTGTGAAGAGGATCTTTGGGTACCTAAGATGCTACCCCAGTCTTGGTTTGTGGTACCCAAAGGATTCACCTTTGGAGCTGATTGCATATTCAGATAGTGATTATGGAGGTGATAAGTTTGATAGGAAATCCACAACTGGTGGATGTCAGTTTCTTGGGAGTAGGTTGATATCTTGGCAATGCAAGAAACAAATAGTGGTGGCTAATTCTACAACTGAAGCTGAGTATGTGGCTGCAGCTGCTTGTTGTGGTCAAGTGTTGTGGATTCAGAACCAGCTGTTGGACTATGGGTATAATTTCATGCATACTAAGATATTTGTTGACAATAATAGTACTTTATGCATCATTAAGAATCCTGTACATCACTCTAAAACTAAACACATAGAAATTAGACACCATTTTATAAGAGATTGCTTTGAGAAAGGTTTAATACAACCAGATAGGGTTGACACTGAGGAAAATGTGTCAGATTTATTAACTAAACCTTTTGATGCTGGGAGATTTCAATACTTGGTAACAAGTATTGGAATGGTTAATCTCACATAATATGTGTTTTGGATTCTTTTTGTAAAAGTATGTACAGGATGATGCATTATTATTATTGGTCTTATTGATGATTTAGATTTTCCACTATATTTTTCTAACACTGACAAAGGTTGCTTGAACGCTGATAAGTGTTTTCGCAACGTTGTCAGCAATATAATTGTCTAACACTGACAAAGCTTCCCTCAACACTGTCATGTGTTATCGGGGCGTTGTCAGCAACAATGTTAGTTTTGTGGTTTTCAATCTAAATGTGCAGATGGTGTTAGCAGTATACCATTGGATACAGAGTTGCTTATGGATCAATGGAGAAGCATTTGGACAAGTTTTTTTATGGATGATGGTTGGAATGTCTCATTCCTATCTTGACATAATTTGTTTTTTATGTTCATACATGATTTTAGCAAACCTTTTGTATCATAGTTTAAGGGGAGGTTTTTGGAACCTTTAGGATTTTTGGGTATCCATATGATACTCTTATCACATTCTAGATTGTGTCCACAGGTGAGTATGGGTTAGTTTTACTAAACCATGAGGCACTGTAGCATGCATAGTATATCAACTTTGCATGCTGCCAAGACATTTTTGGCCTAGAATTGGTTGTGGTCTGTTGGGAGACTTGGGAATGATTTTGATATGGGATTTACCTGGGAGTAACAAGGATTTTATAAGGTAACTTTGTTGTTAAGAATTTTGGTTAGCAAGGGACACTAGAGGACTGTTATGTCTATCTTGCTTATGCAAGTGTGCATAACTGGACAGTGCTTGCCGCCCTATGATAATTATCAGCTTTTGGTTATCTTCTCTAGGATAAATTACTTGTTAAGGTCATTTTTCACTTTTTAAATATTTTTATTTTTGGACGCTGACAAGAATTTTCCAAGCGTTGTTGTGACCAAATTGGACGCTGACATGGCTTTAGGCGAACGTTGACAAGATTATAGCCGTTGGGCGTTGATAGGTTATTTTTGACCGTTGACACTCAATGGGACCTACCCAGTTGTTCCTTTTTGACATATTTTCAAGCCGTAATTTTAGGAGTTGTTACTTTCATTTAATGCATGAGATAACTTATAATTTTTTCAATATTTTCTTGATTAGTTTTTGAAAATCTTTGCCTATTTTTGGGCCAATCACATGCATTCTTTTTCTCCTATAAATTTGGCTATTATTTCAAACAGGGTATCTATAATTCTTGTCTAACACTTTTCTCTTATCAACTTCATCTTCTACATTCAAAATTAACAACTTTCATCAATGGCACCAAAGTTTAACTCAGAAGAATTGGAATTGGGGTTCAAGTCTCAACACAACATGATTGCTTATCTTGCTGCTGATGATACTCTGTTTCCTCAATACACACAAATGGTGGCGTATTTGAATGCATCCCCATTAAGGTATGCTCTTTCTCATGCACCACTCATTCCAGTCACACACATTAAGCAGTTTTGGAACACTGTCAGTTCCTCAACAATTAATGGAGTGACCACATTGACTTCTATTGTTCATGGGAGGTCTTGGGTGGTTACTGAGGTCTTGGTCCGCCAAGCCTTGCATCTTGATGATGTTGATGGTGTAGCCATCCTTCCCATAAATGAAATAGAACAAGGGCTTAGGGCTTTGGGATATCCTTTTCCTGATGAAGGTACTCTAAACAAGTATCATAAGCAGGAATTTCCCCCAGCCTGGAAGTACCTCATACACGTCCTCCTTCAATGTTTGAGTCCCAAATGTACTGCACACAATGAGATCAATAGATCCATTGCTAGTGCTATTGTGTGCATTGCAACAGGGCAAAAATATAACTATTCTAAAATGATTTTTGAAGGGATGTGTAAAAACAAGGGGACAAAAATGACTTTAGCTTATCCCCGTTTTCTGCAAATGATTTTTGATGATCAAGGTTACTGCTCAAGGGATCACAATGATTTTTATAAGATCCCTGAGCAAAAGAAAGCTATTTTTACGAAGATGAATTCACCACCCCATAGAGACTTACCTTTAACCCCAGCCATGCTTGCTGTTATTGCAGCAGCACAACCCCAACCAGACCCCCAACCTCAAATTGACCCTCAACCACAACTTGAACCCATTCCTGAACCTTTACCCTCACCTGAAAAAATGCAAATTGACCAAGAACCCTTTGACGCTGACACATCAAATGTTGGCGTTGATGTGCCTATTTCCAACGCTGACACACAACCTTCACAATCCCAAACACCCCTTAACCAACCCACATCTACCCATTCTTCCACACCATCTTCCACACCACCTGAATATAGGTTGATGAAACGCCAAAGGAGTACTGGAGTGTTCTCCTCTGGTGGTCCTAGCCGTGAAGCAGAGAGAACCACCACCACAAGTGTGGCTGGTGACCTGGATGAGGCTGGGACTATTGGTTCTGGCTTAGATGCTGGCCAAGGCAGTCCCACCATTATTAAGTTCTCATCCATGCCCAATGAATCTGACTTGGGAGGTCAAATCCCTATTTTAGAAGAGGGCAGACTGGAACCAATGACTCTTATGGAATTAACGGCAGTCTGCATTAGCTTGCAAAAGCAAAATGCAGACTTAGTGCAAATTGTCAACTCACAAGGCCTTGAACTCAAGCAATTGAGGGAGAGGATTGTTGTTTTGGAAAGTGATCAAGCTAGGAGGGGTATGGAGGAGTCTTCCAAAGGGGAGGAAGATCAAAGAAATCTGAGTGATAAGGGCAGTCAAGATGGTCAATCAATGGATGTTGCTGAAGCCCTTACAACTTTGAAGGAACAAACAGGTTTTGATACGTCCTTAATCTCTCCAACCAATCTAAATTTATCATTTACAGCTATGTTGAGAGAGGTTACACAAGGCGCTGAGGGAAAATATTTGAGCGTTGACAAGGCAAATTTGGACGCTGATAGAAGTATTTTGGGCGCTGATAGGATAAATTTGGGCGTTGACAGACCTGCACATGAAGGTGATGTATCCCAGTCATCATCTATCATCAAGGAGGTTTCTACTCAGGTATTACCATCTACCTTACCAACCATTGCACCATTAGATAAGGGTAAGGGTAAATTGGTAGAAGAAATTGTTCCAAAGGATGTAGCCCAAGTTGAATTTGATAGAAGATTGGCTGAACAAATGCTGGAACAAGATGAAAAGGAGAAGTCACCATTTGTTGTGACTTCTGAAGAAGAAAGTGATGGAGCTAGCTCAGATTCAAGTGTGATGATTATAGAACCTGAAAGGCTTGAGTATGGTGATGAGCTTGCTAGGGAAAAGTTGAGAGAATTGAAATTGCAGGTTGACTTTGACATGCCAGAGGTGGTTCAAATGTATAATTCTTGGGAAGAAAGCTGCATGGATAATCCAGACTTGACCATTTCAGATCAAATATGGGGTTTGGAGCTTCTTCTTAGAGTTCAGAAGGATTGTAAGGTGATTTTGAAGCACAAGGCAAGCAATATTCTCTCAGAGTTGAAAAGGGATAGAAAGGAGCTCTACTTTATGTTGCTCAAATGTCATGGAGTTGGATGGACACATCAGAAGTTGAAGGCTTTGACATTTGATGAGTTGGAACATAGGGCTTATCCCATTTGGGTGAGAGTGCAGGAAGCAAACACTCTCAGACTTCTTTCAGATGAAAGAAAGGAGCAACTTGTAGAAGAAATGGAAATCAAGAAAGCTATGATGATTCCCAGGCCAGTGAAGAAGGGATTTAAATTTGAGTTTCCAAAAGATATGGATCCACTATATCCAAGTGAAGCAGTTATAAGAAAGAGCCTCAAGCTCGCTCCATTAGAAGCTTCAGATATGGTGCAAGTGTTACCATTAGATTCCAGGAATCCAATTGTGAGCTATGAATACGATTAATGTGGATTTTGGAAGATTGGCAGATTTGGCAAGGAGGTACACACTTTTACCACTCTCATATCTTTATTTGCAAGTTGTGATAAAGAAGACTTGGTGGACCTTTGGAGGTTGCTGGAGACCAAGTATGAGGCTGAAGCACCAACTTCAGCTAATGGAATAAAACTTTGGACCACATTCAAAAGAATGTGTGGGACAAAAGAGGAAGATCCTGAAATTTGGAAGGATCTTGAAGATGACCTCAATGGTCTTCAATGGAGGTTATATTCAGCTGCTGGTGTATACCATTTGAGTTCTACAAAGTTTGCTGAGTATCTACTTGTGGATGCTCAGTATTTCATATCCAAGGCTGTTTTGGAAAAGATGAAAGACACTCAGCTAGAGATAGATTATTCAAGTGACGTGGCAAAGGATTTGATCAGATTTATTCATTACCAATATGATAAGATTTGTCAGACTCCTCCTAGTTCTTAATGCTTATTCAGAAACTTGATCATAAGAGTGGATATCAAGTTTAGGGGAGGATTGTTGGGAATAAATTAAGGCCAGAATCACTTGAGCGTTGACAAGAACAATATAAGCGCTGACAGCTCAAGCGTTGACAAGTTAAAGTCAAGCGTTGACACATTGAAGACAAGCACTGATGGAAGATATAATCTACACGTTTATTATATTCTAGAATACTTCTAGTAAGGATAGAAACGACAATGTATTTTCTATGTTTATCTTTACGTAGAATAGTTGATACGTAGCTTATTGTACAGGGCTTCTTGTATCTATAAAAGAAGGCCTTTAGGTTAATGTTTGATATAAGTTTCATATAAGTTTTCGTTCGTAAACATCTTTCATTGTAAGCAAGTTCGACATTCATAATCAAAGTGAAAGTTTTGTTTACATCTTGTGTTCTTGTTTAAGTGTTAAATTCCGCATAACACTTAGATTCATAAAGCATATACAAAGGTTTCTCTACGTGTATTACTTGATCTAATCTCGTATACACAAAGCTAATTGATCTAAGTTTGGGATCAACAAATCTTTCAATCCAATGGAACCAAACAGAAACTTGGAAAAGTCTTGAACAAACTTATCAAAACCAGCAGACCAGTTTTGAAGATCCACTTTCACTTCAAAACAAAACTGGTTTCAAGGTTTTGCAACTTTTCCAAAATTTTCTGAAAACGGATTTTTTTGAAATCTTTTGCTTAATGTGAAAACTTTTAGCTCTTAAACTGATTTTCAAACACTGAATATCATGGAACTAACTAACAATAACTTGGAACTCAGATGTGCAAAATATTAATATTCATTACTAAATATTAAAATTATACAAAATCTGGAACAACTTCTTTGCTAGTACTAAGTCTTCTTATATACAACATGTAAAAAGATACAAAACCCTAGCCCTAATGTGTGATCTTCCAATATTACCCTAGCATATTCTTAAAGCATAAGCTGAATGCTTGAAAGTTCTTGATCCCCATGTGAAGTAGCAGAGTCTTCAAACAATCTTGATGGTTGATTTTGGTGTGTATGACAAGGAACATGATCTTGGCCTTCAAATCAGTCAAAGAAGTCAGAATCTATGGAGAACCCGTGAGTTTGTGATGAGCTGGATTGGACCCATGTGCTGATGTGGATGATGCTTTCTCACGTGGGTGTGTTGGTTGGAGATTTAATCATGTTTCTGGAAGGTTATGATCAAAACCCCTTTGGGTTAAAGTGATTAAGTTATGGGTTAACTTAGGGTTTATAGGAGGGAATTAAGAAGTGGTGATGGTAACAGTGAATGTTTCTCCCGTAGTTATTATTTGACTATGGTGTTTTGGGTTTGGGTAAAATGTTGGGTTGTGGGTTTAGAAATAGGCAAAAGACACCCCTGAGCTTCTATAAAATCTTCACAAAAAGTCTAGCAGCTCTTTAATCATTTTCCTTTGATAAGCTCTTTGGGCAAATTGTAATAATAGTCCTTGTATTTGATATTACTTTAAACACGGATTCAACATGTAATTTGATGAATCTTCAAGGACTGTTTTTGTCATGTCTTGATACTTTAAGGACCAAGCTTTTATTTTTGTGGTTTTACAAGGTTCTAAAATGACAAGTCTTCAAACTTGAGGGACCAATCTTGACAATCTTCAAAACTTCAAGGGTATTTTTGCAAAATCACAACTCGGGTCTGGTTCATTGTGCGGCTTTGTTTCCTCTGTTCGTTTTTGCTTTGATTATTGTGATCTTTTGTCATATTCGAGATATTCGTACCTAAAATACACATTGAACAAACACAAGCATGTATATGGCACTTTTTATGATATTTTAACCGTTTTAAGCCCGTTTTGGACGACGAGACTATGTATAAAAGCAGTCTCATCACCTATCATTCCAGTCCCTTAACGAGTCTATTTTACCATCATAACATTGCATCCCGCTATTTCGCTTAGCGAAGGAAACTCAACCATTGGCTAGTTGCCGTTGGTAGAAGACTCGAAATAAGTCTACAGTGGGATCTATATCTAGGGCACGACAATTAATTTCGAAGTTCGAAATTTTGGCCGCCCCTATGCAATGCAACTGGGATACGTGGGTCTCATAATGCATCAGCACACTGACTAGAAAGCGCGACATGGGTATACGCTGATTCGCGTAGTCAAAGAACCGGGTGTATGCTCCTATTTTTCCCTCGGGCGCCTGACTTATGTTGTGTCGAGGGTTGGGAATTTCTGCGTGTAGATAATTCGGTATGTAGTAGTCCGTCATGATTTGGTCTAGTTCCCCTATGGTCAGGATCGACGTAACATCGGATAACTGTCTCACCATGATGCAGTGTATAAAATGAGGTGGTCGCACATGTTACCTTTGAAGAAATCCGGGGACGATAGAATGTTTTGAAGACGTTAATGGAAGCTTGTGAGTCTAGGCTTATATAAACAGTCAAAGGGGGCATCGAGGGTATATTATAGCCTTCTTGAGTTACTGTTCAAAACCTAGATCTTTGCCACGTGTTATCCACTTGCTAGATCCAACGATGGGAGATGAAGAGGTAACTATGACTTGGCAGGCGCTTTTACCAGGTTTTGAGGAGGTTAGGTAAAAGGGGGGCTTAATGTCTTTTTGGCGGGAATGTTTGAATTTTTTACTCATGTGTGGTCTATGCGCGTATTGGTTTTTGAGCGCTTAGAAGATTGTAGTCTAGTAGCCGCGGTTAAAAACTACGACCACTAGACTGGGGGGACATGATGACGTGTAGTCCCTAGTCGGGCTGGATAGTCCGACTCACCAGTACTACCCGTATTCATCAAGAGTGGATTAATACCTATGCGATGTGCGCACAGCCCAGGAGGCCCGGTAAGTCGATGTCACACATACGGTTCATTGCTTAACTGTGTCCTTGTCGCGCTGCGACATGATAGTACAAGAATATAATCTATCTTATGATTATATTCGCCTTAGGGATGAGGATATACACTTACCTCAGTTATGCGATAAGGATCAATCTATTTTGAATCATTATCTCTCCTTTAGGCCGTAAGAATAGGGAGCCCAGCCTGGGCTCTCTCGAGTATAAAAGGAATCCCTATGGTTCCACAAAGGTACGATACAGACAATACCCTAAACCCTAATATAACAAATCGCTTACTTACTCTCACGTTGGAGTCTAATCGTGGGTCACAAACCCACGGTAAGCCTAAGGGTGTCTGTTTAGTGCGCACGATCCTCAAAACAAGTTTCACTGGTGCAAGAGCCAGAGTCCACAAGACCCCGAATTAAGCCTAATTTGGGTCAAGCTCGGTCCATCCTACTTTTGTATCAACAATAAACATTCCTTTCTCTCTTTCTCTCCTTTCTTTCTCTAAGATCTTCATCTCTCTCCCTCTCTTTAGATCATTTTAACACATAGACAATCCAAGGATTACGTGGACCTACATACATCATGCACATGAGTTAGCTGGGGAGGTAAAGCTAGATGATAAGATACTTCACCGACACGTTCAAGGATTTCAAACGATTCGATGAAACGAGGATTGAGATTGCCCTTGAGTCCAAAAAGCTTAACACCACGTGCTAGTGATACCTTAAGGAACACATGATCGCCGATATTAAACGCTAGATCTCTATGATGTTTATCAACTAGCTCTTCTATCGAGCATGAGCTTCTTGTAGCTTCGCCTTAGCGATGGCAACCTTCTCATTGGTCACCTCTATCATTTCTGGTCCTTCAAGGATTCGTTCTCCAAGTTGATCCCAACAAATTGGAGCACGACTCTATCTACCATAGAGCATCACGAAAGGTGCACACTTAATACTTGCATGCCAACTGTTGTTGTAGGAAAACTTAACCAAACAAATGTAGTCGTCCCAACTTCCTTTCCATTCCAAAGCACAAGCCCACATCATGTCTTCTAAGGTCTGAATAGTACGCTCCGATTGACCATCGGTCTGAGGATGAAAGGCAGTGCTAAGCTTAAGTTTAGTACCCCAAGCTTTCTACATACCTTTCTAGAACTTTGACGTAAAACGAGGATCTCGATCTGATATGATGTCTGACGGTGTTCCATGAATTCGTATGATATCCTTAAGAATATATCTGCTAATTTGTTGACTGAGAAGTCCTTGCAAATTGGAAGAAAATGAGACTTGGTTAAACGATCTACTATGACCCATATAGCATCAAGTTTGCTCTGAGTAAGAGGAAGTCCGGTGACAAAATCCATGGAGATCTTGTCCCACTTCCATGCGGGAATCTCTAGCGGTTGCAGTAAACCAGTAGCCCGCTGATGCTCATTCTTAACCTGCTGGTAGGTTAGACACTTGGATACGAAAGTAGCAACAACCTGCTTCATGCCACTCTACCAGAAATGTTGTTTAATGTCATGATACATTTTGGTGGATCCTGGATGAATAGAGAATGAAGATCTGTGAGCTTCTATCAATAAAGCTTCTAAGAGTGTCTGATCATTCGGAACACATAACTTAGTTCCTTGCCATAAGATGCCTTCTTCGTCTACACGAAATTCTGTCTGCCGATCAAGATTCTGAATGATAGCCTAAATCTCACCATCATCTTTTTAAGTTGGCTTGATCTGGGAAATTAAATCTGGCTCAATTCTCAGATTAGCCCAGTACCCATGTTGTACACGTACTAAGATTTCCATGTATAGTCGCTCTAAGTCACGTATGATTTCCTCTTGTATCTTGATACTGTTAATCATACCCGACTTCCTGCTAAGAGCATCCGCCACTACATTCGCCTTTCCAGGATGATACTGAAGATTGATGTCGTAGTCCTTGAGTAGTTCCAACCATCTTCTCTGCCTCATATTAAGCTCTCTCTGAGTGAAAATATACTTGAGACTCTTGTGATCAGTGAAGATATCACATGATTCAAATATAGATAGTGTCTCCAGATTTTAAGTGCAAAGACTACTGTTGCTAGCTCCAAGTCATGGGTAGGATAATTCTCCTCATAAGGCTTTAGCTGACGTGATGCGTATGCAATCACCTTCCCATGTTGCATGAGTGCACGAGCTAATCCTTTACCCGAAGCGTCACTGTAGATCTAAAATCCACATGTGCCAGATGGGAGAGTAAGAATAGGTGTAGATACTAGCCACTGCTTGAGTTCTTCAAAGCTCTTCTCCTGCTTATCAGTCCAAATGAATTTCTCTCCTTTCCGCATCAACTTGGTCAAAGGTAAGGCTAGTCTTGAAAAATTCTCCACGAATCTGCGATAATAACCAACTAAGCCTAGAAAACTACAAACTTCAGTTGCAGACATCGGTCTTAGCCATTTAGTGATAGCTTCAACCTTCGTAGGACCCATAGTAATCCCTTCTGTGGAGACAATGTGGCCTAGAAATGACACCTTGTTTAGCCAAAATTCACACTTAGAAAATTTGGCATACAACTGTTTCTGACGAAGAATCTGTAGCACAATACGTAGATGTTCTTAATGTTCTTCCTTGGACTTAGAGAAGATGAGGATGTCATCGATGAATACGATAACAAATTTTTCTAAGTACTCATGGAAGACGCGGTTCATAAGGTCCGTGAATACCATAGGAGCATTAGTGAGTCCGAAAGGCATGACTACGAACTCATAATGGCCATATCTTGTGCAAAAATAAGTCTTGAGAACATCCTGCTCTTTCACTCGCAGCTAATGATAACCGTATCTTAGATAAATCTTAAAGAAATGCTTGGCACCTTGAAGTTGGTCAAACAGATCATCGATTCGCAGTAATGGATAATGGTTCCTAATCGTGATCTTATTCAGCCCACGATAGTCAATGCATAAACGCATGCTGCCATCCTTCTTCTTGACGAAAAGTACCGGTGCACCCCATGGTGGTAGACTCGGACGGATGAAACCTCGCTCCAGTAATTCCTACAACTGATCTTTTAACTCCTTGAGCTCTATGGGAGCCATGCGATAAGGAGCCTTAGAGATTGGTTGAGCTCCTGGAATGAGTTTGATGTTAAACTCTACTTCTTGGATAGGTGGTATACCCGGAAGGTCATATGGAAATACATCAGGGAATTCTGAAACAACTGGTTGATCTCGGATCGATGGAACTTTGGCGGTAATATCCTGAATTGAAGCTAAGAAGCCCTTGCAACCATGAGATAGTAAGGCGCGAGCTTCTAACGTAGAGATGACTTGTACAGACTTTCTTGGTATGAAACCATTGTGAATGTACTCTGGTGCTTGAACATCACCGAAGATAACCCGATAGGTATGACAGTCGATACTAGCATGGTGCTTGGATAACCAGTCCATACCTAAGATGAGATCAAACTCACACATATCCCAAGGAAGTGCGTCTACTAGGCGAATCTTATCATCAAATGGAAGATCTCTATACACTTGGGTAATACGCACAGAATCTCGCATAGGCAGAGATATACTTTTTTTTGGTAACCGTGATTTCCGACACATTGGCCGACTAATCAACGGGCTTGAACCCACCGCCACACAGACTCAAACCAGGTAAAGCCCTCTCTTTTCAGGAGGTTGGCTGGCCACTTCAAGGTTGTTTGCACCTAGCAGGAATTGAACTTGATACCTCACACATTTTAGAGTGATAGCCACAAACTAGTTTGCCACTAGGCCACCCTTGAGTGTTTAGGCGTAGATATACTTAAAATATTCTCTAACGGCGTAGGGATTTTATTAATACTAGTGGCATACGTAGTGGATATGACTGCATGAATAGCACCAGTATCGAATAAAACATACGCAACATGATCGTTCATAAAGAGGATGTCAGTGATAGTACGTGAAGACTTATTAGCTTGGTCCCTTGTGGTAGTGTAGACACGCTCCGAAGCTGGTGGCTTAGAAAGAGCAGCACTAGAAGTACCAGCAGTATATCCCTTCTTGCAATCTATCAACATGTGTCCGGGTTGTCCATACTTGAAACAGACTCCGGCAGCCTTACAGCATGGTCCATTATGTCTACGACTACAAGTCGTGCATATGGGGTAGGTGTAACCTCCTGGAGGTACCCTTGCTACCTGAGAGCCTAATTAAAAAATATGTGTGAGACATGATTATTTGGCATAAGCATGATCGCACTAAAGTTTAAATGATAGTTTACTAGATGAAGATGAGTTGTTGGACTGCTGACCCTTAGCATTTTGGTCACGTCCACTCGTAGAGTTCCTGTTTATGATGCTGACATGTTAGTATGTAAAAACATAAAACAACTTAACATAGAAAAGTTTAAGAATTTAGGGACCTATTGTTGTTGGACTGACTGTTATTATTATGGTAATTGTCATTGCCGTTCCTCATGTCAGATCCATAACAGTCATTAGATTGACCGTGCCCCTTGTTGGCATTCTGCTAAGTGGCCGGTTGGGACCGGTCTCCACCCTTCTGCCTGAAGAGACAATTAGATAGGAAAAGGTATAAATGAACATAAAGATTGAAATGAAATGATTACGCTTGATGACTGAATTTTATACCTCTTCTCTGGACGAGCTTGTTCCTCGTTCTCATCACGTTCATGTAGCATTTCCAAGCTACGTGCTGCATCATTAACTTGTGCCACATTAGTGTAAGTAGCACTAAGTAAACAATATGTTGTCGAGGCGTGCAGAGCCCAGCGAAAGTGCTTCGCTTGTTCTTCCGCAGTACCCCCAGCAGCGCCTAGAAATCCAACCAACCTAAGAAACCTCTGCATAAAATCAGTGCTAGTCTCTCTAGTTCTCTGACGAATGGAATGATAGTCCCTCTTGAGTCCCTCCTGCTCAGATGTCTGAAAGAACTGCCCATAAAACAAAGTCTTGAACTGTTCCCAAGTCAACACAGCTAACCACACATCACCTCCATTTGCTAACTTGTATGCCCTCCACCAATGTAAGGCATCTCCTTCAAACTTATAACAAGCCAACCTTGACTTGTAGACACCATCACATCCCATAACATCAAAAATTTTCTCCATATGCGAAATCCAGTTTTCCGCATCAGATGATATCTCAACTTTCTTAAAAGATCTAGGTTTCTGCTTGTTAAACCTCTCAAGCCAAGTGTGTAGAGTAACCATTGGAAGAGGATTGTTATTATTAGGAATGTTCTGGTATTCATTTTGAATCTCGTTTCAGATTTGAGGAAGCATTGCCTGTAGAGCTGCTTGGACAGCCGCTGCTAGCTCCTGTTCGCGTGTCATGACCATCTGTCAGTTTAAAAGAACACAAAATGATTAATCTGATTAGAACATATGATAAACATAATGAATGTATGAAGAGTTTATGAAGGCATAGCCAACGAAAATGACATGAGTTTGGGTGAACGGCTATGGGTCGGTCCACCAAAACAAAATTGACATGACGAGGATGAACGCCTATGGGTCGGTTCATCAAAACAAAATGACGTGAGCTAATGTAAACGCCTATGGGTCGTTTCATCAAGCAAATAATTCCAATAAAACCACAAGCGAGTAAATATGGCCAGTCCTATACCAACCATTACTTAGTCAAAATTTCTGCAACAATGATACATGAAACAAAATGCATGAAATTAAAATGTTATTTTAGGAAGACGCTGATGACTACCTACTAGTCAGAGGTCAATTTTAAGAGCCTACAAGTCGAAACCTTGGCTCTGATACCATAATTGTAACACCCTATTTAGATAAATGGACCGTTACGTAATAATTATGACGTGTCATCAAAGCATGCAAGGTAAATGTCTAAACATTAAATGACCATAAAGGAAACCGGAAACAAACATTGGTTCCAACATAAGCTCCACACACGAAATGCATAAGTATAGAATGTAAAGGAAAGGACTAAATAATATTGATAGGTGTGAAAACACCCATCCTTTTTACCACTTAATTACAATAATAACCGGACCAAAACGTGTATTTTATGTCTTTTATGTCAGAATTATGCGTGGTTTGTGTTTTTGTTGTGATTTAGGATGAAAAGGTGAAAAGTGGAGAAAACACGGGAATTCACGGGCATTTACAGACTTTTATTGAAGAAAAAGATGAAAGACGAAGTCAAGAAGTTAAGAGTGCAAAAAGAACGGAAGTCCAAGACCAATTCTGAAGATTTATCGAAGAAAAAGTCAAAAGACGGAAGTTTACTTAAAGCCGAGGAACTCAAAGTCTTATTTATCGAAGAATTAAAAGACGAGTCTAAAGAAATCCCGAGCCAAAAGTCATCAAAGTCCAAGATTAACAAAAAGATTAAGAAGGAAGGACTTAAGGGCGCAATTAAGAAGAAAGGAAGGAGTGGATGAAGCTTCCTCTAACCACTCCCCTAATCTCCTATAAATACCTCTCTTATTCATTTCACTAGTTTTGTGGACTAATCGTAACAATTAGTTCTTCCACCTTTATTTACTTGCACCTTTACTTTTCATGTCAATTTAAATACTTGTCTTGCACCTTTAATATCTTTAATTTCAAGTAAGTTTTTCTTTTAATTCTCGCACCTTTACTTTATCTTGTTGGTCTCATTCTACCTTTCTTTGATCTTTGATTTATATGCTTTTTATCTTGTTAACTTGTTTAAAGATTACATTTTTATGCTTTTGATTATTTTAAATCATTGATTCTTATAGCTTATTTGTTTTAATCTTTAAGTTTTTAAAGTTTTTATAAAAGTTATTTTTTATATAAAGGTTTGTTTTCGTAAAGCTTATTCATTTCTTGTTTTAAAAGTATTTAAATTTCAGTTTCGTAGCTTATTTTTACACGGTTTGTCTTAGGGATTTAGTCTTGTGCTTATTAGATTCATAGCTTATTTGTCTAGCTCATTTTCCACCCATTTCTCCGTATTCCGATCTTAACGATCGAAAAAGGGTTTATCATTTCGACCAGCTTCTTTGCTTGGTCGGAATAGGGTTTTAAATATTCCAATTGGGGGTATTTTGGTATTCCGATCAGGGGAGGTCAGGATATTCCGATCAGGTAAGAGTGACAGTTATTCCGATTGGGGTCCTTTCCACATTCCGATCGACATTCCGATCTGAGGGTTCCGATCGACATTCCGACCAAGATACATTCCGATCGAAGGTAAGTTTGATATTCCGATTGGGGAGGTGACAAGTATTTCGATCAGACCATCTCTTATTCCGATCAGGGGTTGAGTATTTTCCGACGAGGTCAAATCGGAATACATTCCGATTGGAGTTATTTTACTAATTTCTCTTGTTTAATTTTTAGTTCATGCTTTTATATTTAATCAATTTACTTTCCGTCACGTTTTAAATATCGCACCTTTCGTTTAATTAGATTTAGATTTAATTTTCACGCAATTTACTTTAAAGCCATTTTTATTTTAAACGCACCATTACTTTAATTGTTTTGCACTTTAAATATACTACAACGACAACATTTTGTTTCACCAAAATAAAACTGAGTCACATAGAGAACCT
Organism: Glebionis coronaria; assembly: GCA_025667525.1. Lineage (NCBI taxonomy): Eukaryota > Viridiplantae > Streptophyta > Magnoliopsida > Asterales > Asteraceae > Glebionis > Glebionis coronaria. The sequence goes on from JANFOE010000193.1 coordinate 4,745,627, forward strand.
AGATCAATTCAAAGAGATTGGTACAACGATAATTTTTAACTGAGTAAAATCCAGTTATTAAATGGCGCCGCTGCCGGCTCTTTTCGTAAAGATTAACGGTTTTCTGTGAGAGACGCGTTGCTTTTTGGGATCCGTTCACTTGTGAGCGTTACTTTTCTTGCACAAAAAATTCAAAAAAAACCATAAAAATTAAAAAATTGATAAAAATCCATAAAAATTAAAAATTTCAAAAATCCAAAAAGATTTTATTTTTATTGTGTATATATATTGTCTTTGTGTTTGGTTTCTTTCTCTTTTGCATTTTCAGGTGTATGCGTACTAGATCTTCTAATTATCAAGAGCCCGAGACTCAAGAAGATTTAAGTATGTCAGGTGTTAACAACAATACTCATCCACCGCACCTTAATAATAACAACAACAATGTTCTTCCACAGCCCGATCTTCGGACCATGGAGGAGCTTTGTCAACCTACCATGTTTGGACGAGGAGGACCGATTGCGCCGATGCAAATCAATGCTCCTGAGTTTTCGTTGAAGCACCACATGATTCAGCAAGTGCAAACAAACCCATTCCGTGGATTGCCTGATGATGATGCCAACAAACACCTCGACAAGTTCATTACAATCACCCAAAGCATGAAGTTGGCTGGTGCCACATTGGATGAACTTCGCCTACAACTCTTTCCACATACTTTATTACATCATGCCGAGAAATGGTTTGATCGTCTCCCGAAGAATTCTATTCACACTTGGGATGACATGACTCAACGCTTTTTGTCGCGCTACTTTCCACCATCCATGGTCACAAGCCTTCGCAATCAAATCAACGGTTTCATGCAAGATCCCGATGAATCTCTTTTTGATGCTTGGGAAAGATATAATGTCTTGATTGATCGTTGTCCAAACCACAACATGCTTCCCGTCACATTGATTGATACTTTCTACAACGATTTGACTTTTCGAGATCGTGATACGATTAATGCAGCCGCCGGTGGCACATTCATGAAAAAGAGACCCGAGGAGTGTAGAGAGCTAATTGAGAACATGACTACTCATCATAAAAACTGGGATTCCTCTGCTTCTTCAAGGAACAATCCGAGAGTCAATGTTTCCTCCACTTCAGCAAACCCTGATATGACCGAACTCACCCGTGTGCTGACTGAAATGAACAGAAGTATGCAACTTTTGGCTTCAAACCAACAACAACAACAAGTTAAAGCTGTTGCTACTCCTTGTGAAACATGCGGCGGTCCTCACTCATACACCGATTGTCCTTCTACTAAAGGAAATCCGGAAAATGTGTATGCAGCTTATGGTAATTATTCACTGGAAAATTACCAAGCTCGACCTCAAGGGGATAGAAATCTACTGAGTTACCGGTCCAACAACTACATTTCACCCGGTTTTTCTCCTCAAAACCAAAACCCCGCCAACAACTACACTAGAAGCAACAAAATCCCACCAAGAGCTTCTAATCCTTATCAACCACCCACCCAACAAACCCCACCCATTAACCACGATGTTGAAGCTATCATGCGAACCCAAGGTGAGCAAATCAAGAACCTGCAGAGCCAAATTATCAATCTGAAAGGAGATATTACCAAGCAAGGAAATGAGATTAGATCCGAGCTTCGAGATAATATTCAATCCTCCTTCAGCAATCAAACCAATGATTTGAAAAATATGCTTGCTAGTTTATTGCCCCCTGCTCAACCTTCTGCTTCGAGTTCTCTACCTTCAAACACCGTCACTAATCCGCGAGCCAATGTGAGTGCTATTACTACCCGTAGTGTAGTCACCATCGTAGGACCACCAATCCCACCACCATCATCTACACCTCCTCCACCACCATGTGTCCCTACTCCTCCTACATCCAGTATTAGTGCACCATTGTCGTCTCCGCCTCGACGTGATGAAGTTCCCACGAATGACCCTTCAACATCTCCACCTTTAACTACACCTTCACCACCCAAACCCAATATACCATATCCTTCTCGTTTAGGCAAGACCAAAATGCTAACCAAGGATGACTCTGAAGTGGCACGCTATGTGAAGATGATCTCTCAGATGAACTTCAACATTAGCTTTCTTGAAGCACTTGTCCACATGCCCAAATTTGTTAAAGCATTTAGGGAATTGCTTAACAAGAAGGAGAAGCTGACTGAACTCGCCAACACACGATTAAATGAAAACTGCTCTGCAGTTATTCTTAAAGAACTTCCGGAAAAGCTTGGAGATCCCGGTCGTTTTGTGTTGCCTTGCGTGTTCAACAAAACTGAAGAATTTACTGCCCTTGCTGATCTCGGGGCCAGTATTAATTTGATGCCTTTGAGTGTTTGGAAAACACTATCATTGCCCGACCTTACTCCAACAAAGATGACTCTTGAACTGGCAAACCGCACTCTCGCTTACCCCGTTGGTATAGCCGAAGACGTGTTCATTAAAGTTGGCACATTTACTTTCCCGGTTGACTTTGTCGTTGTTGATTATGAAATGGACCCTCGTATTCCTTTAATACTTGGCCGGCCATTCTTGAGCACCGGACGCGCTTTAGTGGATGTGGCCGAAGGTGAGTTAATCTTAAGAGTCGGGGATGATGCACAAGTTTTTAAAATGGGGAAGCTTACAAGTACAACCTTTGGAGGACGCGAATCAGTGAATATGATTAATGTGCTTGATGATTTTACCATCTACAACAATCCTCTATTCGACTCTTGCATCGATAATCCACTTTTTCAAGATGATGTGGATGATTCTCTCTCTAATTTGGACGCTTCTCCCATTTATGATTCTCCTCCGGTCTTTGATACTTATGATGATGATTCTAGCTCAAACTCGGATGATTATGATGACCTTACTTCTGAGTATCCCGATCTGCCCACGTATGATGATTTCGATGAGGCTGATACTCTTTCGAGTGATTCTTCTCACGATGAAGATCCTCCGCCATCACTCGATCCTACTTTGGATGATTACTCATTTGAGGAAGACTTCTCTGCATTTCTTAATACTTACTTCCCTCATGAGAGTGATGCTCCTCCTTTAGATTTTGAAGATTATCGTCTTGATCCTACTTTGGATTTGAAGAACATTCTTTCTAAGGAGAAGAAACCGGTCGACACCGATATCCGCAACACGTATGAGTTAACACCTCTTTGTCCCACTTCTGAGGACGAGGTTGTGCTTCTTCGCGGATCTTCTTCCCATTCTGCTGAGCCTGAGTGCTATTTTCCCTTAAAGGAAAAGGTGTTCGACCCCGGTATTGACATTCTACAGCCATCTCAGTATCCACCTGATGAAATAAAAGGAATAATCTTTGGAAATATTGAAGACATGCTTGCACCTCACCATACGTGCTTCCACCATGCTCCATCACTGCTTAAGGGAACCTTGCCTACTCTTCTTTGGCTTGCCTTGTTCGCCTTAAGCTCGTGCTATTTAGTGGACGAAAACTATGTCTTTGATCCTGGTGGATATGTTTCATGCTTCTTCCGTTGATGATCAAGGTCGAGTCAGGCTAATGACTCGGTTAACAAAAATCAAGCGCTTCTTGGGAGGCAACCCATGCATCTATCTTTTCGCTTTCTTTATCCTAAGTGTAGGGGAGACCCGTTGGTGTTTGCTCTCTCCTCTCTTCTACTAATCAGGGATTCGAGCTTCAATGATCCACTCTTGATGATTCTTGACGACCCGTGATTCCGTGTTCTACTTCTTCCCGGTTCTATCCTAAACTCTTTTCGATGCACTATTTTATATTTTCTCAATATTAAAATAGGAATCTCTTTAGTTATCTTTCCCTTAGCGAGATTTAAACAACGTGCACAATGTCCTAAGTGTAGGGGAGTTTACTCCCACATGCTTAAACATTGAGGACAATGTTTATATTAAGTGTAGGGGCACTTCTATCGAAGTTAAGTGGCTCTTTTCCTTTGTATTTGTCCTCATTTTAACCGGAAAATCAATTTTTCGACATTTTTCAAAATTTTTGATCTATTTTGGCCTATTAGTTTTTATCTTTGTATTGTTATTTTCTTCCTTTGCTAGAATAAATCTTTGAATAAGTGGTTTTAATTTTCAAACGTTGCGAATCTTTTGACTCAACCCGAGTTTACTTATCTAAGTTACTCTAGCTAGTATCCTTAACGTGTTTAAGTCAAGTTTTGCTAGGATTTTATATAGAGATCTATAAAACGCGAAAGTCTTAACTCGCACGGGTTAAGAACAAGAACTTTTCGCAAGTTCCTATAATTGATCCTAGAGAGTCGTTTATTAAAGGAACTTTAAAATGCGATTTCGAAACTTGAAAAAGTCTAAGAATTTGCAAGATCCTATAGGCGACTCGAAAACCCAAAACTTTGATTTAATAGGCTAAGCATCCACGAGTCTCATTCCTTGAGATTTTAAACTGTGGAGAACGAGAGATGATAGAGCCATTTATAAGTTCGGTATTCTTTCAGGAATTTATGTGAGTTAATTATGAGCCTATTCTCCCATCGCTTGCTAAATAATTTATCTGCTTATAAATAAGGTTGTACGATTTGAAAAGTTACTTAGCTTCTAGCCCAAGATCGTTTAAAAGTTGCTCGGTATGGATTAGAGTTCATAGCCAAGGCATAACTTATTTAAGCGGGATGCGAAGATTGGCGAGTCCGAAAAGGCCCTAACAAGGCATGAGGGCTATATTTTGTTGCTAAAGATCCAAAATGATGTGAAGAATCATTTATCGAAAATCAATATGAAGGATCGAGACACACGACGAAAAGCAAAAACTCCCCAAAAGTCATGGAGAAGTGTATCCGAAAAGACCCTGACAAGGTATGAGGATAAATAGATCCAAGTCATAAAAGGAGGCGGATCGTTGTATATCAAAGTCCAAAATAAGGATTGGAGAAAAATGAAGAAGTCGTGGTCCAAGTATGAATCTCTCAAAACTTCAAGTGAAGAAATTCTATTATGAAGAGAAGACCATAATTTCATGAACGTCTCTCAAGGTTTGAAGTATGAAGTCGCTGCCAAATATCGGTCCGAGAAAGGTCTCAAATCGCGAAGCGAGTTATGCCAAGATATGAACTTTATGAGGTCCCGAGAAGCAGTTTTAAAAGATCTTGTCCTTTAGCTAACTATTGATTAAATCGTTCACTTTATTTTCAGACTAAACAACTATCGAAATAAGTCAAACAATGCATCCTCGTGATCATTCAAGACAAACAATAAAATATAATAGATACCCCTAGGAATAAGGGAGTCTAAGTGAGTAATTGGCCCACATGAGTTCGTGATAGTTTACTAACTTATAATAACAATGATCTCGTTTTTAAGCTTGGTTTGGAGAAAGTGAAAACTTGAGGATGATGATTGTTCATGACATTTCCAAAACCCAAGGTATGCTTTTGATTTCTTTACTTTGAATGTTTATAGTTTCTATCTCTTTAATAAAGGCCAACGTGGATTGATTATGATGAAAAATGTAAACGTGCTTTGTAACTAATGCATTGCATGAGGACATTGCAATGGTCAAGTGTAGGGGATTTGATAGGTGTGAAAACACCCATCCTTTTTACCACTTAATTACAATAATAACCGGACCAAAACGTGTATTTTATGTCTTTTATGTCGGAATTATGCGTGGTTTGTGTTTTTGTTGTGATTTAGGACGAAAAGGTGAAAAGTGGAGAAAACACGGGAATTCACGGGCATTTACGGACTTTTATTGAAGAAAAAGATGAAAGACGAAGTCAAGAAGTCAAGAGTGCAAAAAGAACGGAAGTCCAAGACCAATTCTGAAGATTTATCGAAGAAAAAGTCAAAAGACAGAAGTTTACTTAAAGCCGAGGAACTCAAAGTCTTATTTATTGAAGAATTAAAAGACGAGTCTAAAGAAATCCCGAGCCAAAAGTCATCAAAGTCCAAGATTAAAAAAAAGATTAAGAAGGAAGGACTTAAGGGCGCAATTAAGAAGAAAGGAAGGAGGGGAGGAAACTTCCTCTAACCACTCCCATAATCTCCTATAAATACCTCTTTTATTCATTTCACTAGTTTTGTGGACTAATCGTGACAATTAGTTCTTCCACCTTTATTTACTTGCACCTTTACTTTTCATGTCAATTTAAATACTTGTCTTGCACCTTTAATATCTTTAATTTCAAGTAAGTTTTTCTTTTAATTCTCGCACCTTTACTTTATCTTGTTGATCTCATTCTACCTTTCTTTGATCTTTGATTTATATGCTTTTTATCTTGTTAACTTGTTTAAAGATTACATTTTTATGCTTTTGATTATTTTAAATCATTGATTCTTATAGCTTATTTGTTTTAATCTTTAAGTTTTTAAAGTTTTTATAAAAGTTATTTTTTATATAAAGGTTTGTTTTCGTAAAGCTTATTCATTTCTTGTTTTAAAAGTATTTAAATTTTAGTTTCGTAGCTTATTTTTACACGGTTTGTCTTAGGGATTTAGTCTTGTGCTTATTAGATTCATAGCTTATTTGTCTAGCTCATTTTCCACCCATTTCTCCGTATTCCGATCTTAACGATCGGAAAAGGGTTTATCATTCTGACCAGCTTCTTTGCTTGGTCGGAATAGGGTTTTAAATATTCCAATTGGGGGTATTTTGGTATTCCGATCAGGGGAGGTCAGGATATTCCGATCAGGTAAGAGTGACAGTTATTCCGATTGGGGTCCTTTCCACATTCCGATCGACATTCCGATCAGAGGGTTCCTATCGACATTCCGACCAAGATACATTCCGATCGAAGGTAAGTTTGATATTCCGATTGGGGAGGTGACAGGTATTCCGATCAGACCATCTCTTATTCCGATCAGGGGTTGAGTATTTTCCGACGAGGTCAAATCGGAATGCATTCCGATTGGAGTTATTTTACTAATTTCTCTTGTTTAATTTTTAGTTTATGCTTTTATATTTAATCAATTTACTTTCCGTCACGTTTTAAATATCGCACCTTTCATTTAATTAGATTTAGATTTAATTTTCACGCAATTTACTTTAAAGCCATTTTTATTTTAAACGCACCTTTACTTTAATTGTTTTGCACTTTAAATATACTACAACGACAACATTTTGTTTCACCAAAATAAAACTGAGTCACATAGAGAACCTAGATCAATTCGATTAGACCAACACAACGAACTTTAATTTTTATACGGGGTAGCAAAAGCCTTGTATTAAATATCCAACAAAGCAAAAGTATGTAAATACATTAAAGAAGGAAAGAAGGCTGGCGCCTTTTTTTCATGCACGTACTCTTGAATCCTAGCTTTGCCCTTTAGTACCTGCTAGTTTAGGTCATGGATAGAAAATACCACTGAGCAATACGCTCAGTGTGCGGATATATAACAAAGAACATAAAACATAAACATAAGCAAGTAATGAAATGAATGAATAACAGCGGAATAAATGTATCTCATGGAAAACCTGGTTTAAGTTCATAAGACTGGTTTATATTTCTAAAAATACTTATGTTTAGTTTATCTTAAAAATCTGTATTTTAAATATTCTCGGAGCCCATATAGGTCATGTTATATCAAAATGCATGAATACTTAGAGGGGTGACCTCATCATGCAATTAGAGGGGCTTCCTCTAATTAATATATATAAAATGAGTAGAGGAATCAACTCCTATAACGGATGCAAGGCACACACCACAGTTACCATGAAATCTTACTAACTTGTCCTAGGATGCACCCATTCGCCCCACATGATAACAGTAACAAAGGCCAAATAACGTAAAGGGACGCTGCGAGTAATCACTCTCACTGCAGAACAGTCATAACACCGGTGCCTCCAGTATTATGGTTATGGAACCCCCATAACTAGGTGAAACTAGAATGCATGTATATAGCTCAGGTAATCTAAAATAATCATAACATATACCGGTGTGTTTAAACCACTTAAACTACTGGGGAATACAGATGGCTGCAAACGGGGAAATCCTAAGTATAGGAAAGATGTCCTTACTGAAGGACGGAATATCCGTACCTTATGTCTAGTAAACGAAAACGAAAAACGAACGTAGAAGATCACTCTGACTTCACGATAGCTACATAATGAAGTGACATGAATAAGAATCGGGTTCACTTATACATACTTGTTATTTAGTTTACTTAATGTGTTCATACTTATTATACTTGTTCTTGTCTTGTTTTATTATTTCATGTTTAATCATGTGTTTCTTAGTGTTTCATGTGTTTTAGATTCATGTATTTCATGTTTTAAGTGTTATAGTACTTGTTATAACATAATGAGTAACATTCTAAAAATAGCAGGTTTCTATATATAGTAACTTTCCAAAAATAGCAGGTTTCCATATATAGTAACTTTCCAAAAATAGTAAGTTTCTTTAAATAGTAAATTTCTAAAAATAGAAAGTTTCCATAGTTAGTAAGTTTCCAAAAATATAAAGTTTCCATATTTAGCATGTTTCTATAAATAGCATGTTACCATATTTAGTGTGTTTCCATATTTATCATGTTGGCATAGTTAGTATAATTCCATAATTAACATGTTCCCATAATTATTATATTTCTTTAATTAATCGTATGCTCATAATATATCATGTATAATTATATTGTAAAGTTTAATAAATAACAAATACATAGGCTTAACTTATTATTATTAATTAATAATGTCATATCATGTTATCATAAGTTATTATTAATTAGTAATATTACTAGTTTCATGTTATTAAACTTTACCTTAAAAGATATTAATTAATTAACCTAAGTTATAATTAATTAAATTAATGATCATGAATAATTAAATTATTAATTATCTAACATAAGTTTAATTAAATAAATGTACATACAAATATATCATGATTTATTTAAATAAACATATAACCTAAGTCTTGTTTTATTAAACCATATATTAATTAAAAAAATTAATTAATTAAACATAACATAAAGTATTTTTACAAAATGGTTTAATCATATGTTCTTGAAAAAAAATGTCAAATTCCCTAGCCCAAAACCCGAGACCCGACAACTGAGCACCACAGCCCGAAGGCTGCGGCCCCGTTGTCGTGCCTCGTCCGAACCACAACCACCACCACCGAGAGCCTAAGCTCTCGGGTTGTTGCTGCGTTCGATGCCAAACACACCCCAGCCTACGCTGGGGTTCCCTTCGCTGCCCGAGAACACACCGTGCCCCACAAGGGGTCTCGGTTTGTTGCTGTTCGAAAGCCACAGCCCCCGAATAAGGGTGTGGTGCTGCGGCTGACCACAAACAAACCAACGCCGACCCTCTAAGGGCTGCGATTGTTGGTAACCGAACACCACCGAGAGTCGTGTGACTCTCGGTTCGCGTGTAACCCAAATAAACAAACCAAAAGTACCTGATCCCCATGTTTAATCTTTTATTTAACATGTTTAATACTTGTTTTTAATGATCTATCAATATAGAAAAATAAATAAAAAGATTAGAGATCAAGGGATACCGTATGCGTGAAAATGTTTAAGACACGAACACTATACCGTAATAACTAATGAACCAAAATCAACAATGAATCGTCCTTGTGGTTTGGTGTGAGCCGCGACAAGAACAAAGGAGGGAGGTAGGGTTTTGTGATTTTTCTATAAAAGTGGTTAATGAAAACTTCTGGTGTTTTTGTTAATTATCTAGCAAAATTACTTGGGCCGGGTTTGGCCCATCTTTTCCCTTCCTTCTCTTCTAGCCGAAACACACAAACACCCCTGATAGTTTTCATACTTTTTCTTCGTGTCTAAATATTATCGTGTTTGTTCGTGTTTATTTATCGTGTTATCGTTTCTTGAATTGTTTTCTTAATCTTATACTTACATTCTTATCGTGCACTAATATTCGTGTTTACGTACATAATACTTATGATAATTAATTAATATACATAATGTTCGTATTAAATGTCCATGATTCATGTCGTATATTAATAAATTATAAAGTTTAAATTTAACCGTAATTTCGTGCATTTAATGATCTTAGGGTTTTTAAAGTGGGTTTTCAAAAAGATGTTGATGTGTAAGAAAGAAGAGGCAGGGATTCCACTAACAGCATATCAAGTTCATTGGTGTGACGACATAGATGATGAAGCCGATGATCAAGAGTTGGAGGTACATTACGTATACATGGCAAAGATTCAAGAAGTGATTCCAGAGACTGTTGACAGTTCTGGACCTATCTTTGATACTGAGCCAATTTAAAAGGTACCATCATACGATAACTATAATGTGTTTGCCAATGAACGACGAAATCCTGAGCAACCTGAAAGCATCAATGACACATATGTAATGGATACGGAGGATAGCAATATATCTACGTGTTCACATAATATGTTTAATGATCACAGTTATGCTGCTCAGGATACTGAATCGGATGAGGACCGTGATTTGCTTGCGTCTATTATTGAAACTTTGAAACATGAAATTGATGAAAACAAAGAGGATAATAAACGTTTAAAGCAAGCAAACACATCCTTAGCTGAGGAGATAGACATGCTTAAAGAGCGTGAATATATAAAAGAATTTGATCGACGGGTTGCTATAGCTAATGGTTTGGTATATGAAGGTAAGGTGCTCAACGAACAGTATTGTTTTGAAGTAACACATGAAATTCATATGTTAAAACAAAAGATATCAGAACTTGAAGAACAACTGATTTTACATAAACTCCAAATTTATGAATTAGAGTCGGTTAACAAAGAACAAACTGTGCTTTATAAAACTCGTGAAGAAAAGGATATTGAAAAGGTTCTTTCTTTGGAAAAGAGATTCTAAACGTTAAACAACATTGTTTACAAAACGGGTCAGTCTATTCAAACAATGAACATGCTCAATAGAAATATGAAAATGAGTTTTGTTAAGCCTTAATATCTCAAGAAAATTCAAAGTATCAAGCCTGCTCTTTATGATATCAGTTGTTATAATGATAATCTTGCTCTTATGCTTTCCCCTGATTGCGACGAAATCATTCGTCATCACGAAGAAAGTTGATCCAACTTAAATGATTTGATAAACCCTTTTTATTCTAATCATCATATTAAGTTTGTCCCTCAAAAATAACTTTCAAAAGAAAAAGAGTTTTTTTACAAATGTTCCACCAACGAGTCATAAAACGGAAAAGAAAGTTTCTTCTAAAAGGGGTTTCAAAAAGCAATCAATTTTGTTTGAAAAACGAATTTCGGATGAAAAACATAAATGGGATGAGAACAGAAAAAGTGTTCAGCAATTTGAGTTTATAAAACAAGGGGTTTTAAATTTATACAAAGGTGTCGTCGATTATGAGAAAGTTTCTAGAGATACCGTTTGGAATATTAAACCTAACCCACAAGTAGAAGTAGTCATTCAACAATGTATTATTCCAACCATTGATGATCTTTTGAATAATGTGGAAATGTTTTATAAAGCTCTCACTAAGGAAATGATAACTGATTTAAGATATGTTAACTCTCTTGAAGACGAAGTTGATTTTCTTCAAACTAAATTAAAGACACAAGAACACCAACTTTCTAACGAAATTGATCAACTTTCTAAGGAATACTATTATGCTGACCATATGAATGCTATACTAGGTGTGTATACCGATCTTGATCAATATTGTCATGTAGCATGTCTTGTGTCAAAAACGGACGCGAAATGTCAAAATCTTGCAGTTGAGCTTTCGAAACAAATTCAGTCATATAACAAACTTTCAAAAAGTTTTTCCCAACTTGAGAAACACTCCATTTCTTTTGAACTTGCTTTATAAAGTGGTGATAAATCTCATAATCATAAAAAGTGTTAAGAACTTGCAGCCAAGGTTGTCAAGATCCCGATCTTGATCTTAGGATCTTACGATTTTACGATACCGCAAAGCAAAAACGATCCAGATCTTGCGTAGGATCTTTGCGTGCTTAAGATCTTATAAGATCCCGATCTTGGTCATAGGATCTTAGGATCTACTACGATCCGATCTTACTTTTTCTCGAGCGACAAACTAAAAAACTACAAATTTGCAAATTCTATTTTGTATAATCTAAAAAACAACATATTAATCTTCTTATACATTTTATAATCATAATTTAGGACCACCTTTTAATAAAATATTCGTATAATTTTATGTTTACGATGTATATTAAGTTGTAAATTTGTAAATTATTGCAAAGACTACTAAGAAAATTAAATTATAGTAGGATCTTAGGATCTCGATCCTACTTTACGATCTCGATCTTGCAGAGACGAAAACGATCCTAGGTAAGATCCCGATCTTGAAAACCTTGCTTGCAGCTGCTTCGTTTCGTCAATTGAATGAAAAAAGTTTCGAAATAAATGATTTGAAAGCTCAGCTACAAGAAAGGGACATAGCCATCAGTGAGTTACAAAAACTCATTGAGAAAATGAAAGAAAAGTCTGTTTTGGGTAAACCATCCGTCGTTCGTCAACCGAATGCGGTTAAATGTCCTAAATCATCTGTTTTGGGAAAACCCCCACAGACTTTGCCTCAACTAGGAAATGATAAGATCACAAATATGATAGCACCTGGAATGTATAAGATGAACAGTAGGCCCACTCAAACTGGAACATCGCGATTACCTTAGGATACTAGGAAAACTAATCAATGTGTGTCTTCTTCTACAAGAGTAACTCCTACTACTTGCGTTAGCGGACCACAGCTTAAGAGCACTAGAATGCAAGATAGAGTCATGCCTAACAATAGTCAAGGGAAGAAGATGGAAGTAGAAGACCACCGTAGGAATTTTAAGTTTTCTAAGAATAAAACGTCTGTAACTACATGTAATGACAGTTTGAATGTTAAGACTTCGAATGTTGAATTTGCTTGTGTTAAATTTGGAAAATGTTTTCGTACTTTCAATCAGAATGCTTGTGGTTTTTAATCATAATGACGTGAATGCTAGAACTAGGAAGCTTATTCTTGTGCCCACTAGTACTAGAAAACCCACAAGAACTTTGAACCAATTCACTGCTCAACCACTTAAGAAAATAAGTGCGATAGACTCCACCACTCAGCAAAAACAAAACAGGTTAAGGAAGCAAAATGAGAACATGATTAGGACATATAAAAGGGGGTACATGAGATTCACACCTCCAGGCTATAAAGGGGTACCTAAGATAACCACTATAGTATTTGGGTCTATGAATGTTAGCTTGCCTCTAGGATTTTCATCTAGGGCCTACTAATATTTTGGAACCTACTTCTATCAAGGGCTCCCATTTGTCAAATTCTACATTGTCTCTTAATTCTTATGCAGTTCGTCGAAATCATTCTCTTCATAATGGACTCTGGGTGCACCAAGCACATGACATGCAATCTCAAGCTTCTTATTAACTTCGTGGAGGAGTTTCTGGTACGGTATGGTTTGGAAATGATCAGTTTGCACCGATACTCAGATATAAATTTTTGGTTCAAGGGAATATCACTATCAAACGGGTTACGTCGAGGGACTAAATTACAATTTATTCTCGGTTGGTCAAGTTTGTGATGCGTATTTGGAAGTGGCTTTTCAGAAAACTACTTGCTATGTTAGAGACTACAATGGGAATGACCTTCTCACAGGTTCTCGTGGTTCTGATCTCTACACAGTAACTCTTCAAGACACATCATCATCAAATCCAATTTGCTTAATGGTTAAAGCATCATCATCTCAAGCATGGTTATGGCATCAACGATTGTTACATCTCAACTTTGACACCATCAACTTGCTTTCGAAGAATGATATTGTCACCGGTCATCCTAAGTTGAATTTCGTCAAAGACCATCTTTGTTATTTAAGTGAGTTGGGAAAGAAAAACAAAAGTCTTTCAAAACCAAGATTACCCCAAGCTCAAAAGGACGATTGGAACTTCTACACATGGATTTATGTGGCCCCATGCGTGTAGAGAGTATTAATGGGAAAAAGTATAATCTAGTGATTGTTGATGACTACTCCAAATATACATGAACTTACTTCTTAAGGTCCAAAGATGAAACACCGGAGGTTCTCAAAAACTTTCTCAAGATTATACAACGCAATCTTCAAGCTCAAGTCTTAACGATCAGAACGGATAGGGGTAATGAATTTTTGAACAAGACTCTACAAGCCTACTTTCAAGAAGAAGGCATCGAACCCCAAACTTCAATTGATCGAACTCTTGAACAAAACAGCGTTGTCGAAAGACGGAACCGTACTTTGGTTGAGGCAGCTCGAACAATGCTTTCTGCATCAAAATTACCACTATTCTTCTGGGCCGAAGCAATTGCAACTGCCTGTTATACTCAGAATCGTTCTCTCATAATCCCTAGGCATGAAAAGACACCATACCGCATCATCAATGACAGGAAAACTACTGTTAAGTTCTTTCACATATTTGGATCTTTATGCTACATTCTTAAAAATGATGAGAATCTCGACAAGATGAAAGAAAAAGGTGATAGATGTATTTTTGTGGGGTATGCTACATTGTCGAAAGGATATCGAGTTTACAACAAGAGAACAAGGATTATTGTCGAAACAATTCATGTGAACTTTGACGAATTGCACACATGGTACTTGATCACAACAGCTTAAGTCCCGCAGCTTAATGTCCAGCAATGGCACCTACACAAAACAATGTACGTCCCGTGCAAGAATGTCAAGAAAATATTCCTACAACAGACTCGATGGATAAGCAAAAATGAATGAGTTGGCTGATTTATATGATCTAATGTTTGATGAATATTTTTTTTGAACGGCAGTTTGGTGCAACAGAGTATCTTGCGTGCACCGAGTCACCAAGTCTCTCGACCCGAGTTCGAATCATCTCACGAAGATATATCAACCCCATGCTAGCCATCCAGTTTCCCATTAAGGGGCTTCAAGGCATTGCGCTGGGATTCGAACCCGATTGCCAATTCTATGAAAATCCCCTAATGTTTGATGAATATTACTATGGAAACAATCATGTGGTGTCAAAGCCTTTCGATGTCAATACTGCTGATGCACCCCAACCAAGTCAACAAGACACAACTTCATCTACTTCAGTAACCGTGGCTTCAGAAACAATTCCATTGGATACTCAAAAAACTCAAGAAACTATCATACAACCAACATCACCAACCGACAATGCTGCAGGAGAAAACAATGATCAAGCAGTCGATGCACAGTCTGACGAAGACGAATTTATCAACCCATTCGGTACACTGGTACGCGAAGTCGGAGAGTCTTCTACTCAACATGTTGATCCGTAGAACATGCACACATTCTATCAACAATATCCATTCACTCACTATTGGACATGTGATCATCCATTGGTACAAGTTGTTGGAAATCCTTCACAACCAGTTCGAACACACAGACAACTCGTAACCGATGGCGATGTATGTATGTATGCACTCACCGTGAGTTTCAATGTACCTACAAACATCAAACAGACCATGACTGATCACGCGTGGATTGAATCAATGCAAGACGAACTTCATCATTTGAAAGACTTGGAGTATGGGAACTTGTTGACAGACCATATGGAACATTCGTTCTCGATTTTAAATGGATTTGGAAAAACAAATTGGATGAAGAACAAACAATCATCAAAAATAAATCTCGTCTTGTGGTTAAGGGATATCATCAACAAGAAGGAATAGATTTCGATGAATCATTCGCTCAAGTCGCTTGTTTGGAAGTAGTCAGGATATTCCTTGCATATGCTACACATAAGGGCTTCACGGTTTATCAGATGGACGTTAAAACTGCTTTTCTCAACGGTCATTTGAAGGAAGAAGTGTATGTGAATCAGCCGGAAGGATTCGTTGATCCTCATCATCCTGACAAAGTCTACCGCTTCAAGAAGGCTCTATATGGACTTAAACAAGGTCCAAAGGCGTGGTACGAAGAACTATCAAACTTCTTGGTTAAAGGTTCTATTGATCCCTACTCTCTTTATTAATAAATATGGTGTTGGTCCCTTGTAAATCGTTATTACTTATCAACTTTAAGTAATAAATCTTTACCAAGACTCAAGTGTGTTGTTTTAATAATTAATAAGAACTACGAACAATTAAAACAACAATACCAGTAACTTTTCAACGTATAGACTTTTATTAGAATCAATTAAATAATCTATAACCCACTTTGTTTGCGGAATAACAAAGTGGTTGAATGACGATGGGTTGTGATCTCCTCTACTTAAACGTATAACCAAAGTTAATGTCTAAGCACCAATCTAAACTTTCATATGCTTCTTGGCTATATGGTTTAGTTGGTATTGAGATAGAAAGGTTTTCCAGAGTTTCTACTCTTTTATTAGTTAACCCTTTCCCTCTCAATGTACACTCCTTATATGGGCAGTGTAAAACTAGGGTTTGTATTTACATCTTTTAATGCCTGGGGTTATCCAGTTGGTGGTTGATGCCCATGTTGGATAAACAGTACAAAGTACACAATAAACTATTCTAGAAAAGATAAAGTTTGTACTTATAGCTACCTATACAAGCAACCTACTTTGACTTAAAGTTATCTTTCCCGCCTAATGTAAACATCAGAATACTGAAGAGTCTTCAGTATACTAGAGGAGATCGACATCATTCAGTTTGGTATTGTCAAACTAAAATGAACTGAAGGCTCTTCTTCAGTACTTGTTCTTCAGCAACTAGACTGCCTAGTATTTGAAGCAAAGACTCCTTTGTCTTCTAAGTTAATTGGAAGAGGAAAGCTAAACATCCTTTAGCTACAAAGTCTTCACTAGGAACTTTGTTCCTCTGGTCATCCTTCAGCAAACTAGCCTTACTGCTGAGCATGAAACACTTAGGGGGATTTTATATTCAAATCCTAGAGTTTCTTTAGGATCAGTAAATACTGACCCGACAATCTCCCCCTATTTGGATACACAAATAGCCTAAGTCTAATTTCTATAGTAAATGAGCATAACAACTTCTTCTTACTTGCATTGAACAATAAATTACTTATAAACATCAGATAATCATTTATTCATTAAACTTACAAATTACAACAAAAACAATACAAATAATTATTCAATTTTCCTTAGGCCTAAGTTCTTCAATGATGAGAGTTTGAATTAATGGATCTGAGTTTCTATGGTCCAGTATATCAAGCAAGCACATACTGAAGGTTCTATCAGCATCAGTACGTCCTGGACCTCCATGCTGAGAGTAAAAGATCCTTCGAACATTCGATAGAAGTTCATTGTTCATTTCATCGAGGTCACTGATGCCCACAAAGTCTTGATGTTCTTGATGGTTGAACATTATCATTCCCAATTCTGGTTCGTCTAGTACATGGCCAGGGAGATGATTTTGAAACTGAACAAAGCCTTTCTATTTCTTTGTAGTGACAAAAATGTCACCCACTCCAGGTTTGATCAGATTGGGTCTTTTGTTTAGCTCTAGTATAGGATCTTGATCCTCTAGAGAAACTTGAGTGTCGATGTTTAGAATCTCACCCAGTCTTTCATGATTTCTCATAAAGTGCTCAATTTTTTTGCGAACTTCATCACATCTCTTGGATTTCTTTTTCTCAGTCTTCACACTCATTTCAGTCCATTCAGTGTAAGAAAGTTCTTTCCTTTGGAAGTTTTTAAGGATCTCATCAGTCCCATCGCCCCTATAGAACTTGAGATGAATATCACCTCTACTGGTTAGCATATCAACATTGGTGATTGGTAAGGGATTTCTTTTGTTCAGCCTTGTTATACAAAACTTTTCATATAACAATTTCTTCTTGAAAAGAATTTCAACTTCAGCTTTCCCTATTTGTTCATACAAGCTCAACTTCAGATCTCTTAGCTTTTCTTCTTGCTGAAGATTGTACAGTTTATCAAATTCTTCTTGAGTGGCCACCCCAGCTTTGATCAGTCGATCATTCAGTGTATAACCTACTTTGTTCTTTAGTATAAAGGGAGGTGTACCACTATCAGTTGTTTCCTCACTTGTGGTTAGCCCATCCACATGATCATCCTTGGTTGATGACCCCCCCCTTAGCCTTTGGTGGGCTCTTCTCAATAAATGGTGACTCATAAACAATAGGTTTCTTTTAAGCCTTCTTTTTTGCATGTTTTTGAAAGACCTGTTGGATAATGTTTTTCTCCCCCTCAACAGAAGATTGCCCAGCAACTTCTGATGAACCTCCAGCAGGCATGAAGGCACACAAAGAATATAAGGTAGAGGATACCTTGGCCAGCATTGCTGGAACATTTGCAAGGGCATCCAGTTTCTGTTGAACTTCATCAGATAAGATCAGCTTTTGTTGTTCCAGCATACGCACCCTATCTTTGATTTTGGAGACAGAATCACATAATTCGTTCAGTTGAGTAGGTAATTTCTTGAATTCTGGTGGGAATTTTAAGGAAGCACTATTGATTGAGTTCATAAGTGCTGTTATCTCCTTCTTAACAAAGGTGGCGGTGGACACATCTTTGACCAAAGGCTTCAGAGCAGTGAGAATAACATTCTTGATTTGTCCAGCAGTGTGAGGAACTGGCCTTGCTTTAAGTGTAATAGTTTCAGCATCAGTAATAGCCTTTTCCTCTTTGAGCTTGGCCACCTGTGACTGAAGAACTAACACTTGATTTGTCAGTTCATTTACCTGAATAGCTTTAGGGGATGGTGGTTTGGATGATTGATCAACATTTTCATCCTCGGGCTCACTGTCATCAAGGTTGACTGGAACTCTTTCACTGAACCTAAGCTCCTTCTCTAAATCATCACCAGGCATGCTGAACACAAATGAAGGCAAGTTTCATACCTTGGCGCCAGTGGTGAGATGCACTCCATTTGGTGTCTTCTGAGCATCACCTCTAGTGTGAGGATCAGTTTCAAGTCCTTCACCACCAGGGTTGGTTTTACCTGATGGATCTTGAGAAAGAGTCCCTGATAAGTTAATATCAACGATAATGTCTTTGGTTCCTTCAGTAGGACCCTGTTGTGGCGGGACTACATCATTAGAAACAGATAGGCCAAGGTGAGCGCCAGTTGTTGTATTTACTGACGCCTCATTCCCTGATGCAGACTCAGAGTGAAAAATGATTAAAATTGGTAATGAAATAGGAATTGCATTCAGATTTAAATTACATACCAATGCTGACTCCACACTACTGAGCTGAGGGTGAGCTCCATCTTCACCATTCTCTCTTAAAGAAGTTGAGAGATGGGTTACCTTCTGGGCCACTTTATGCATGTCACCTCCAGCAGAGACTGAAGGTGACGGTTGGCTTGGATTTTTGTCCTTGGACGAGGACTTTCATTTCTTCATAACTTGGCCTTGGGGATCATCAGCAACCTTCTTCGAGGAGGATTGTGTGAGGGCTTTCCTCTTTCTAGACTCACGTCTAACATTCTTAGTATCAATAGACGTGTGCTTCTGACAAGGTCCAGAGGAAGCTCCAGGATTTTTGCCCTTCAGATCCCCTTCTCTAGTTGGAGAAGTGTCTTGTGGAGATTTGTACACTACTGGAGCATCTGCTGAGTAGATGTCCAACATGGGTTGTGTAAGAGGAGGATCAATGCTGCTGACTGGAATATTCCAGCGAGTAAGATCAATGTGGAAAAATCAGTTTATCTCCATTTATTTTAGAAAAGTCATCACCAATGTGGTCAGCAAAGAGGAGAGATAGAAATCTGGTGTAAACAACGTTTTTCTCTCTTGTCTGCTTCCCATGGAGATTTTCCAAGATAAGCCTCCCAAAATCAGCTTTTATTCCCTTGGCCAGACAGTATAAAATAATAGCATCCTTTTGGTTTATCTAGTCAAGGCCTCCAGTTCCCCCCCCCCCCCCCCAAATACTCGATGAGAATGGTCATCAGCAATTTCCACCTTTGTGGCAAAAAACTTCTTTTTAAACCCCCCATTCTCAGTGATTTATTCCGTATACCCGATTTCTTTAAAGAAATTTTTAACAATCATAAAATCATCAGGTATAGCTTCATAGTCACTAGGGTTTTCCAAATAACTTAGACCCAAAACCCTTCTAAATAACTTCAACCCAAGTTTCTCATGAATCCCAACAGTAGTAGATTCAAACTCTATGGACTTCTTGTTGTTAGAAGCTTGTGCGGTGAACCAAAATTCTTTTAGAACGTTTTGAAACATCATTCCAGGATCCTTAAATAATGCATCTCTTAAAACAGTTTTGGACAAGTAAGTCATTACTTGATCCCCATGAACAGACTTTATGGAGTCTGGTTTGATTAAGGTGATGTTGTTGGGCTTGAAGATGATATCTTCGATGGGAAAAGTGACATGAGTGGATGGGTTGAGTGTGATTTCTGCAACTTTTTGGGAAGAAGATTTAGCTATTGTTGTTTTTTATGTGTGTTTCTTGAAAGAGAGAGAGAGTTTGTATGTGTGTTTTTGATGAAAAAGATTTGTAAGCATGGAATGGAATCCAATTGTAAGGGATTATATAAAAACTTAAACTGGTTTGTAAAAAGTTTTTAAAACAATTTGAATAACTTAAAAATCTTTTAGGGTTTCTTTTGAACATTTGGCACAAACTCTCTCATTCATGTTCTGCAAAAAGGTATGATTTTATGTTGCTTTGAATAGTGAAACGACTCATGTGTTAGGAAGTTATTGACTGTGGATGGGGATGTTTGAAATTTTCTTAATTAACAAATGACACCTTTTGAAAGAATGTTTGTTTTATTCACAAGAAAATTCAATGCCATTTAATACTTTTCGACACATGATTGATATGTTTTAAAAGTTGTTGCTCGGATATGCTGAAGCTGATTGTAATACTTGTGAGCTTTAGTGCGTCAGATGAGGCGACAAAACCCCATATACATGTTCACATAAGTTAACAAGACATATGACATTGCACGCTCCTCTACTCAGGCCTAGCTACTCAGTTGTATTTAAATTTTGTTCAGATTTTGCTGAAGAAAAACTTTGATAAATGGTGATCATTTGTTCAGCTTCAGTGAATCAGATAAGGCGACAAAACATCATATACACAATCACATAAAGTGAGATAGAGCACACTCCTTTACTCAGACATTGCTACTTAGGATTTATCAAAACTTTTAAGAAATGTTGAACCTTTAAGCTTCTTAAGTGAATGCTGAAGGTTCAGGTTTTGTATCATAAATGTTCAGCATACCAAGATCCATTATCAATCTTTTGAAAGTCGGTTCATCCAGTGGTTTGGTGAAGATATCAGCCAAATGATACTGAGTGGGGATGAAATATAATTCAATGTCTCCTTTCAAAATATGATCTCTGATAAAGTGATATCTGATATAAATGTGTTTTGTTCTTGAGTGAAGGACTGGAGTGTTTGATATTGCAATAGCACTAGTGTTATCACAAAAGATTGGTACCTTTTCATATTCTATGTCATAATCAGCCAGTTGGCTTTTCATCCAAAGAACATTTGCACAACATCTAGCAGCTGCCACATATTCAGCTTCTGCTAAAGACATGGCAACTGTTTGTTGCTTTTTAGCACTCCAACATACAAGTTTGCCACCGAGCAATTGGCAAGCACCAGAAGTGCTTTTTCTGTCCATATTGCATCTAGCATAGTCAGAATCTGAATACCCCTTTAGATCAAACCCTGAGGATTTGGGGTACCAAAGACCTAGACTTGGTGTACCTTTTAGGTATCTGAAGATTATGTTTACAGTAGTAAGGTGTGATTCCTTTGGATCTTCTTGGTATCTTGCACAAAGGCATGTAGAGAATTGAATGTCAGGTCTGCTTGCCGTTAATTACATGAGTGACCCAATCATACCTCTATACTGAGTCTCATTGACTGATTGTCTATTGAGATCAGGTCCTAAGTTGTTAGGGGGTACCATTGGTGTTTTTACCGAAGCACAATTGATATCATACTTCTTTAGCAGATCCTTGACATATTTTTCTTGATTGATAGAGATGCCTTAGTCAGATTGTTTAATCTGAAGACCAAGGAAGTATGTGAGTTCTCCCATCATACTCATCTCAAACTTGCTGGTCATAAGCTTGGAAAATGATTTGCATAGTTTCAAGCTTGTTGAACCAAAGATGATGTCATCGACATAAATTTGTACCAGGATGGTGTCAGTTTTAGATTTATAGATAAAAAAGGTTCTATCTATTTTTCCTCTGACAAACTTATGTTCATACCAAGCTCTTGGAGCTTGCTTCAGTCTATAAAAAGCATTGTAAAGCTTGTAGACGTGGTTTGGGTATTTACAACTCTCAAAGCCAGGAGGTTGTGTAACATAAAATTCTTCTTTTAAATCACCATTTAGGAATGCACTTTTGACATCCATTTGGTAGATGGTAAAGTTCATGTAAGTGGCATAAGTAAGGAAAATTCATATGGCTTCCATACGTGCAACTAGAGCAAAGGTCTGATCAAAATCAACAACAAGTTCTAGATTGAATCCTTAGGCCACCAGCCTAGCTTTGTTTTTGGTCACCACATTGGTTTCATCTCTTTTGAGCTTGTAAACCTATTTGGTGCTAGTGGTTGATTTACCATATGGAAGAGGAACCAATTTCTAGACTTTATATCTTTGAAATTGATTTAGCTCCTCTTGCATGGCATCCACCCATCCAGGGTGTGTGAGTGCTTCAAAACCTTTGTAGGTTCAATTTCTGAAAGAAAGTTTGCATAGAGGCATTCTCTAGATGAAGCAGCATTCAGTTTCTTTGCCATAGATCTAGTGACTCTACCTTCTCTAGGATTGCCTATTATGTTCACCAGTTGTATATGACTATTATTAGTCCAAGATTTTTGTGAAGTTGGGGAATAGGCACTGGTATCATGATAAGAGATAGAACTTTGAAGTCCATAACATGGACTTGGACTTGGATTATCTCTATTGTCTATTGAAGGAAATTCAATAGACAAAGGTTCAATCAATGGAGGGATTCCTTCTTGGTCAGAAGCAACACATCCAAGACCTAATTCCCTAGAGATAGTTGGAGATCTTTGAGCAGAAGGCTCAGATTGTTCATCAGCAGCTTCATTGGATTATCATTTTGATCATGTGTGTCAGCATGCTGATTTTTTTGAAACTGACCATTTTGGTCATTTGTGTTGTCTTGCTGATCATTTTGATCAATTTGAGACTGATCATTTTGATTATTTGATTGACAGCCATCAGTATTTGATACTGAACGATTTCCTTTTGTAGGACTTGTCAAATCATTAAATGGATTCATACGAGGAACCGTTTTGCTAGTTTGATATCCTTAAGAAGGCTCATAATTTTGAAATTCATCTGATGGATAGTTGTGAGATTCATGAATATGAAGTTCATCATCTGATGGATTTGTAAATTTGAGAGCATCGGAACTTTCATTGAAAGTGATGTGATAAGTTTCTTCAATACATTGTCTTCTTGTGTTGAAGACTATATATGCTTTAGATACTAGAGAGTATCTAAGGAAGTAACCATCATCAAATTTTTCATCAAACTTCCCAAGGTGATCTTTGTGATTGTGAATGAATACTGGACACCTAAACACATGTAAGAATGAAATGTTCGGAATTCTCCCCTGAAGAAATCATAGGGAGTCTTCATGTGCCTCTTCACAATAATGGATCTATTTTGAGTGTAGTAAACAGTGGCTACAGCATAAGTCCAAAAATACTTAGAGAGATCAGATCCAGCAAGCATTGTCCTTGCTGCTTCAATCAAGTTTATGTTCCTTCTTTAAGCCACACCATTTTGTTCAGGTGTGTAAGGAGATGAGAAATTTTGGGAAATTACTTTGTCATCACAGAACTTGATCAGTGTATGATTTCTGAATTCAGTGCCATTGTTAGTTCTGAGTTGCTTGACATGAGTGTCATTTTGATTTTCAACTATTTTGATGAAAGACATAATGGCATCTGGTGCATGGCTTTTCTTTGTCAAAATATATACCCAGGTGTACCTAGAGTACTTATCAACAATGACAAGTGTATATTTTTCATGATAAATGGCCCTAGGCGACACTGGGCCAAATAAGTCCATGTGAAGCAAGTGAAGACTTTCCTTGATTGTGAAAGTTTGCTTTGTTTTGAAACTGGCCCTATGGTGCTTCCCTTTTTTCACATGT
This sequence comes from Glebionis coronaria, assembly GCA_025667525.1. Lineage (NCBI taxonomy): Eukaryota > Viridiplantae > Streptophyta > Magnoliopsida > Asterales > Asteraceae > Glebionis > Glebionis coronaria. The sequence continues at coordinate 4,769,616 of JANFOE010000193.1, forward strand.
TGAGCATGGTTTGTCCTTGGAGTAGACAAGTGAAGAAAGACCAATAACAAGATTAGACCTGACATCATGTTTGCTATGTGTGCTTGTGCACGCCATCAAGTGACTCCTAAAGAATGTCACCTTTATGCTGTGAAGAGGATCTTTAGGTACCTAAGATGCTATCCTAGTCTTGGTTTGTGGTACCCAAAGGATTCACCATTGGAGCTGATTGCATATTCAGATAGTGACTATGGAGGTGATAAGTTTGATAGAAAATCCACAACTGGTGGATGTCAGTTTCTTGGGAGTAGGTTGATACTTGGCAATGCAAGAAACAAACAGTGGTGGCTAATTCTACAACTGAAGCTGAGTATGTGGTTGTAGCTGCTTGTTGTGGACAAGTTTTGTGGATTCAGAACCAGCTGTTGGACTATGGGTTTAATTTCATGCATACCAAGATATTTGTTGACAATAACAGCACTTTATGCATTATTAAGAATCCTGTACATCATTCTAAAACTAAACACATAGAAATTAGACACCATTTTATAAGAGATTGTTTTGAAAAAGGTTTAATACAGCAAGATAGGGTTGACACAGAAGAGAAAGTGTCAGATTTACTAACTAAACCTTTTGATGCTGGTAGGTTTCAATACTTGGTAACAAGTATTGGAATGATCAATCTCACATAATATGTGTTTTGGAGTCTTTTTGTAAAAGTGATATTGAGTAAAAATACGTCTTTTAGGAAAAAGAGCGTATATGTGCGGCAAGTATTAAACTCGACGATTTAGGAAAACCGACAAATCGAATAAGTGCGGGTTCGTTCTCGAAGGAGGCGTGTGTATTATTGTGCCAATATGTAAAATCAAGTTTGGATTAGTGACGTTTTTTGTTGAGAAGAGAGAAAAATAAAAGACGAGCTAATACTACGATTAAACTACGACGTTGACGTAAAACGCGAACGTAAATACGTAAAACGCGACAAAATTAAAAATTATACCTAAAAATTAATTAAAAGATTAAACTAAGTCTAAAATATTATAAATAAGAATAAAAATCCAACAAATATATTTTAAAACCTTTTATTAATTAAATATTCAATTTTAAATGCTAATTAAAGCCCTAAAATTAAATATAATTAAGAAAAATCCCAAAATATTATTTTATTGAACTAATAAATCACTTATATTATTTAAAGACTAAAAAGTATTTTTCCTAAATTTTCAAAACTATTTTTCTATTTTTAAAAGGCTAAAAACACTTTTTAAACTAAACTAATAATAAAAATAATAAAATAATGCTAAAAATAAATTTTATTTTTCTAAAAATCTTTTTTTTAACTAAATTAACAAGGGAAAAATGAATAAGTTTAAAAAAAACTAAAAAAATTGGCTAAAAACAAAAGTACCCCAAAGTACTCCAAGGTGGAGTACTTCTTTGTTGTCCAAGATCCTACCAGACAAAAGGCTTGTCTAAGATTAGTGTTGTCCGATATCGGACAACACTAAAAAAATAAAAAAAGTTGCAGCGTTCTCGGACAACAAAGAAAAACCTATTGTATGGTTTTTTCGGCTCGTTTTGGGTTGTTTTGCTGAGTTTTTAAGCGTGTATGTTGCTGTTTAGGGCAAGTAAGGCACCCCTACACTCAGTGGAGTGTAGGGAGTCTATAAAAAGTATAAAAACACAAAGCACTTCACAGATTAAGCACAAAAAATAGCAAAAATTAGTCACTGTTATGCTATTGGTATGCTGATGAACAGTAACTGATTTTCTTGGCACAAAACTGAATTTCAACAGGCCAAATCTTGCATACAACCTACCCAAATAACATAAAAGCTAGTTACAATCCTAGATTGGCTTTATATCTAACAGTCTACAAGATGATGGAACAAATTTCCACAAAATCAAGCAAAAGATGGACTTGCTGATTTTTAGCTACTTTATACTAAATTTCTAACATGCATTTGCTTTTAAATCCTGTCCAAACTAAACCCTATGACTAGATAACATGTGACACTCACAACCTAAGTGTGTTAGAGTGAATTTCAAAACCAAAAGCTGTCAAACCTTTCTTTAAAACTCGAATCCAAACACCCTCTTAAATTCTAAAACTTGAAATTATCAAACCAAATCTGTTCCAAATTGACTTAAACTAAATTTAAACTAACTACACATGCATATAACACCCAAACAAACATAAATAAACAGAATAAATGAACAAATAAGCAGCTTTCTCACAAATTCACATAAATACTTAAGAAAAAGAATAAAAACAAGATAAAGGGTTCAAGCCCATACCATGGCTGATGCCATCTTTTTCCTGCTTCATGGACTTAGTCATAAGCTATTAGAGCTTTGTAGAGAGCCCTTGTTGGTGGAATCTCAAAAGAGACCCAAAGGGGAAAATGTCTTCAAGAAAGTGAAATGGAATAGGAATGAATGGTCTTGCTGCTTTCTTGTTACCTGCACATAACAACCAAACCAAGAGACAAATACAAGTTGAATAAGCACCCAATAAGCTGTTTGTCAAGCAGCTTATGGGTAACTTATTGAACAGTAAGCTAAAAACAGTGAAAAAGAATGAGATTTTGATAAAATCTTTAAAACTGAATGTTTGAACAGTGAAGGAAACTTAACAAAAACTTAATATGAGCTTTAATCCAACCACTAACATCCACTTTCACTTCAGCTATTACTTGGATTCAAGCTAAAAAAACTTTTGCTAAACTTCAAGAAAGTAAACTTTTCTGAAAATGATTTGCTGACTGAAACCTTTAAAAACCTTTAAACTAATTGCATCAAATTAAAGCTTAACTAAAAACAGAATAATGAAGGAACTCAGCTTAAGTAGATTTGATAAAAATAACACTCTAAATATTCATTGAAGTTTAAAAAATTACAAAAGCTGGAACAAGAGTAAATGGGGAACAATCCGTCCCATTTTATACTAGCTAAAATAACAATCTATAAAAATGAATAAAATATTACACAGCTTAAACCCTAATCTATGAAAGTCCATAATTGCCCTTGAATTTTTGACTGAAAATTGGTCAAAATGTGCACATGTGATCTCTGAAATGGAATCTTCAATGTAGAACGTTTAAATGGTATTGGGGACCAAGAAAATCGCTTGGAGACGTTGATTCTCTGAGGGATTCGTTTGTTGCCATATTTGTAGAAGTAGGGGACACATGGGGGGTCCCATTTGAGTCACGGGAAAAGTTTCTGGGTTGTGGGTTTTACTTAGGGGAGGGTAAATTACCCATCTGGAAAAACTTGGCTCATATCCCTTTGATTTGGTGACTATTATGATTAGGGTTTATAAGGTGGATTTAGGGGTGGATTAGGTGTTGATGATGAACAGTCCTCGTTTCCCACCAAAAATTACCAATATTAAACCGGTTTTAAAATTTAAGTGGGGGATTGACTTGCTTTGACTTGGACCGGGTTTGTGGGAATAGATGGGCTTATGTCGGGTTTGAGTTGGGTTTGGGTTATGGTTTTGACAAAACTGGTCCCCCATGTAACTGAAATCTGTCATATAAGTTTCAACAGCATAAAACCTCCATTTCCTTTGTAAAGACTTTGGGCTATTTGCATTTCTGGTCCTTGTAACTTATAGATCATGAATAAGGACTATAATGTCATTCTTCTTAATCTTCAAGGGCTATAATTGACAAACTTCAAACTTCAAGGATCATTCTTGTATAATATGGTTTTTCAAGGACCAATTATGGCAAGTCTTCAAACTTGGAGGACTAAACTTGTCATTTCTTCAAACTTCAAGGGTAATTTGGAAAATCATCATTCGGGTCCGGTTATTTGTGCGGCTTCGTTTCCCGTGTTCGTTTTTGCTTAAATCTTGTAATCTTTTGGTGAATTCACGATATCCGTACCTAAAATACACAATGAACAAACACAGGCATATTTTTGGGTATTTTGATGATATTTTTAGCGTTTTAAGCCCGATACCTAAAATACAGTCTCATCAATCCCCCATACTAAACCATTGCCGTGTCCCCACGCAATGCTAGAATTAAGTATCATAGCACTTCCAAAATTCATTTTATGATGACATTTATTGAAAACGTAAACTTAAATAAACTACTACACGCGTTTTAAACATAATGTATTGTTTTCATCACGAAAAAGTGACTTTTAGGATCATAGAGCAAGAACACGTGAATGCTTCGTTAGAAATAATTTCGTCGTCCTCGATTTTCACCCAATTCCATGATAAGCGTGTAACGAGATCATTGTTATTATAAATTAGCAACACGATCATATCTCATGAGTGTTAATTACGAACCTGAACTCCCTTATTCCTACTTGGTAACTCTTATATTTTATTTTTGTCTTAATGATCACGAGGATACATCATTGACTTATGCATGAATAGAGATTAGGTCTAAAAATAGATTCTTAACGATGTAACCAAAATCACTAAATTAATAATTCATCCTAATAGACAACGATGTCAAAAAATTAAGTCAACAAGAAGGATCGATAAACACGGTTTTATAACGGTTTTGAACATGAGACTTATTACCATGACTTCTATTATCCGCCATCATCGGTGGTTTTATTATCATGGTTTACCTCCATATTTTATTCAACTTCGCCATAAAGGTTTTATTATGACTTCGGTCTTGCCTTGCCTTTTATTATCCGCCTCATCGGTGGTTTTATTAGCCAAAGACATATATCCTCACGCTAAAGCGGATTTTAGATCTTTAAAGCTTCAAAGATTAAGGCTTAATTCACTTTCAATTTGGGCATAGATTTTTCGGCCTTGTGAGCTTCAAATTTTTGCTTAATTTAGGTGAGCACTTGAAATCTTATTATTAGGTGAAGCTTTCGATTATTCGGGTGCCAATACTTCAAAACCGTGACGCTGGCGATAACTTAATGTTTTCCCAATTTAATTACATGGAAGCTACTAAAACAAATTAGAAACCAACAATAGTGACTAAACCGCTAAATCAATATTTATTAGCAATTTATTATGCAAAAGCGTGGGGAGAATAAGCTAATAATTACTACACATGAGATCGTGACGATTACGAGACTTATAAATAACTCTATCATTTCTCGTCCTCATTTAAGAGACTTAGCCTAAAAAGTTAAGGAATCGAAGCTAAGTGCTCAACACGCACGGTCGAGTCAAAAATTACTCTTATTCTCACCATCGGAAAACCTACATTCGTGTCTTAAACACTTATGAAAAATAAGAAATTTTTTAAAATTTGGCCATTTTTAGCCTTATTTGCAACAAAACGATAGCAAAAAGATGAATATTTGGATTGCGTGTTGACGTAAGCAAGGTGAAGTATCTACTCACCCCCAATACTAAAACTAAACATTGTCCTCAATGTTTCGAGTCTAGGGGTGAAAACACCCCCATACTAGAGACGAAGTCGAATGCTTAATCTCAAGCATGGAAAGGGTAAAACGAATAACCTAAAAGCCGTTTATGAATTATGATAATAAGATAAAAGTTAGAACATAAAAGGATATCATCGGATATCGGAATCTCCAAAGGCAACGATCGAAGCTCGAGTGATCCGTAAAACGAACACGAGAGGCTTCAATGATGACGGTGAACCTAATAATCACAATCACAAAAAACCACGAGACAAAGGTTGGAAGAGCACAAGTCCTGATGACGTATAGTCCCCAGCCGGGTCAGGAACCCGACCCACGGGTACTACCCGTATCCGGCCCATCACGAATGGGTGGGATAATGTCATTCAAGCTTATGGGCTTGAATGAACAGTAACTGCACACATGTGTGCGGCCCACGGCCCGGCGCGGCCGACATAGGGTTAGACAGAATTATATTCTTTCTAGGAATAGGTTTACCCCAAAAGAGGAGGATATCCACTACCATAATTAGAAGATAACAATCATTCTAATTATGATAGTTATCCTTTCCTTGGGGCTAAAGTATCAGTGGCAGCCCATTAGGGTTCCACTGCCTATAAAAGGAACCCCCAAGGGTTCCACAAAGGTATTACGTCTTATACTCTTAACTCACATAAACCCTAAATCGATTACTTACTCTCACGCTGGAGTCTAATCGTGGGAAACATTCCCACGGTAAGCCTAACACGTGTTGTTTAGTGTGCAGGATCCCAACCAAACGATTCACTTGGTGCAGGAGCCGGAGCCCAGCCAACCCGAATTAAGCCTAATTCGGGTCTAGCAAGGATCACCCAACTTTTGCATCAACAAGTTGGCGCCATCTGTGGGACCCATTACACTAAGCTAGAACAAAACCTCATTCTGAATTTCCAATGACGAAGGGGCATCCGCAAGCTAACCCCAGGAACGCGAATCCCGGGAACCGGAAGTCCCAAGGGGAAGGGATTCTCATCCCAATCAATCACCTAGCCGCCTTGCAGGCGGGCCTGGTAACCGTGGCGGTTTTCAGTCCTTGGGGGTGACGAGCACGATCTCCATGACACCCCCACCTACTTCAACCCTGGACAACCCTGACCCAGGGAGTGCGCCAAACCCTCCTAACAAGGAACCGCGCAGACCCTCGATGGAGGAAGAAGTGGAAGTCCTACCACTCAGCGAGGAGGATCTTACTCGAGTTCTCACGCAGAACTTTGATAGGATCGTCCCGGGGATCGCATCAAGGTTGAATCTGGGGAGGAACCTCCAATCCAGACTCAACTTTGGTGACACCGGACCAATCATCTCCTCCCAAAATCAGAGGAAAAGGAGAGCTCGGCCTCAGGAGCAGAGCACCTTTGAGGAAACCCCTCAACCCCGGAATGTGTTTGAGCGCATAGGAGATCGCCTCATGCAGGAACTAATGCAGTATCAAGAAGGAGAAAAGTCGGATGGCTCACCCGAGCGACCAGATCGAGAGCTGGCCAGAACCGCACGTCGCCCGAGCGTGCGGGACAGGATGAACACTGGGAAAAAGGCTTCCGGCTCATCCCAAAAAAGTGGTCCCTACCTAAAGGATGGGGCACCACCACCGTCTCCAGACCCGTCAGGGGAGGACTCGGATGACCATCCGCCTAAGCGTCGCCGACCTAGGCGCACCCCTCCACCACCACCAAACAATGATGAGTATTATGGTGGTCCTTATTATCGAGATGCAGAAGCGGAGGATCTTTCGCGTCCATGGTGTGAACCATGGGATGACCCTAGGCTCACCCGCCCATGGGCGGATCCCAGGGAAGACTCGTTCACCCTCCACATATGGAACTATTCTGAGGACACCAAACGTCGCATGTCGGCGTGTATCAAGACTTATGATGGATCTGGTGATCCGGTTGATCACCTTAAAATATTTGATACGCAGGCTAAAATTGAGCGATGGCCCATGCCTATATGGTGCCAAATGTTCAATTCGACTTTGATCGGAAATGCCCGTGACTGGTTTGAGGCACTCCCTCCACGGAGCATTGATAGTTTCACGAAACTACGCACTGCGTTCAAGAACAATTATACCCAGAGGAAGAAGTATAATAGGGATCCGGTCTCATTGGCAACCGTCAAACAACGGTCGGGGGAGTCCACAGAAGCCTTCATTGAACGCTGCAATGATGAGTGCACGCGCACAAGAACAATGCCGGAGCTCCTGAAAATCTCTGACTACATGCACGCCATAACAGACAGGGAATTGATCAGGCGCCTCAATGACAAGCGTCCAGAGAGATATGATGACCTCATGGAAAGGGTCAGAAATTTCATAGAAGGAGAAACGGCGGTTGCCGCGGCTTACCCATCCAGAGGAAATGGGTACCGGTCAAACGACCAGTCTCGGAGACAGTCGGGCGGCCAAGGCAATCAGAACAGTAGCAAGGGCTCGGACTATAAGAGCCAGAACAAAGGAGGACGGCCGAATGATAAGTTTACCCCCCTTAAGATGTCCTACCGGGAGATCTTGCTGACGGAAGGGGCAAACTTTCCAAGGCCTCCCCCAATGACAACTCCGCCGGAACGTCGGCAAGGAAATCGCTTCTGCGAGTTCCATAATGACAAAGGCCATGGTACGGAGGAGTGTATCTAGCTCAAGAAGCACATTGAGTCACTGATCAAATCAGGTAAACTCAAGCACTTAGTTAAGGATTGGAAGGATGGAAAAGACAACAAGAAGTATGATAAGAAGGATCCCCAAAAGGACAAACCTTCGACTATATACATGATCCAATCCAGACAGCGCCGCACGAGGTAGAAAGTTGGCCAAAAATTTTCACGCGGCAGGGAAATCTCATTCCCTCCCATCACAGCAAGCGATGTGATTGATGCGCCTCTCACTATTGAGATAAAAATTGGAACACACAATGTTCGTCGCATGTATGTGGATGGAGGATCGTCAGCAGAGGTACTGTATGAACACTGTTTCGTGCAGTTATGCCCAGAAATAAGAAGCCAATTAGTACCGGCCACGTCGCCGCTTACTGGCTTTAGTGGAGACACTATCTGGCTGATAGGGCAATTACGTTTTCTTGTAACCATTGGGAATGAGGAACATTCCACTACGGCGTGGATGAACTTCATGGTGATACGCTCACACTCTCCGTACAATGGGATCATAGGCAGACCAGGCATTTTGGCTATACGGGCGGTACCCTCTACGGCGCACGGAATGATTAAATTCCCCGTTGAGGGGGGAATTGTTACCATTTACAACACAATCGTATCGAAATCCGAGTGTCACACCGTGACAACACCGGCTCCACCTGTTCCACCCAAGGATGGATCACCACCTCCCAATTGGAAGGTAGCCATTCACCCTGACTATCCGGAACAGGAGGTATCCATAGGAGGGGCGCTCTCGGATAGCGGCAAAAGGGCCATGTGCTCTCTTTTAAGTGCAAACCTAGATATATTCGCATGGGAGCCAAAGCATATGACAGGCGTGCTACGTGTGATAGCAGAGCATAAGCTCCAGATCCGCCAAGGGTACCAACCCATCAAGCAAAAGAAGCGCGGCCAGGCGCCTGAGCGCAGCCAAGTGATATTGGAGGAAGTACGGAAACTAGTGGATGCAGGCATCATGCGCGAGGTATACTACCACGAGTGGTTATCCAATCCGGTCATGGTCAAGAAACATGACGGAAGTTGGCGCATGTGTGTGGATTTTACGGATCTAAACAAGGCCTGCCCACAAGACTGTTACCCGTTACTGGAAATCGACTAGAAGGTGGAGTCCCTATGTGGGTATCCATTTAAATGCTTCTTGGACGCATATAAAGGGTATCACCAAATCCAGATGGCGGAGGAGGATGCAGAAAAAACGGCGTTCCATACGAGCCAGGGCGTATATTGCTATACGAAAATGCCGTTTGGACTGAAGAACGCCGGTGCTACATATCAACGGTTGGTGGACAAAGCTTTTGAATCACAGATAGGCCGCAACTTGGAAGTCTATGTTGATGACATGGTTATAAAAAGTCACACGGAGGAGGCACTTCTCCGGGATGTCCAAGAGACATTCGACACGCAGAGAAGGATTAACATGAAGTTAAATCCAAAGAAATGTACGTTTGGGGCAACGGAGCGAATGTTCCTTGGATATTTGATTGATCCAAACGGCATCAAACCTTGCCCAGAGAAGACGGACGCAGTGATACAACTGCCATCCCCTCAGACACAATCCTTAAATGGGAAGCTAGTCGGGCTGAATAGGTTCCTATCTAAATCCGCAGAGAAGTCATTACCCCTATTTTATACACTCAAGAAGTGCATTAGAAAGGTAGACTTCCGGTGGACGAAGGAAGCCGAGGAAGCCTTTGGCCAACTCAAGCAGCATCTTGCATCCCTCCCTATGCTAGTAGCCCCCCGGCCAAAGGAGGAACTCATTATGTATCTCTCAGCCACTCATGGCGCAATAAGCGCGGTACTTATGACAGATAGAGATACAGTGCAAACTCCGGTCTACTTTATAAGTAGAACACTACAAGGGCCGGAGCTGAATTACTCTTTTATGGAAAAACTGGTGCTAGCACTAGTGTTTGCTACGAAGCGGTTGCGCCGATACTTTCAGGCGCACCCAATTGTGGTCATTACGGATCAGCCAATTAAGCAGGTTATTTCTAGACCGGACGTAGCAGGGAGGCTACAAAAATGGAGCATCCTATTGGGGGAGCACAATATATCTTACAGGCCAAGGACGACTGTGAAAGGCCAGATCTTGGCAGATTTCCTGATCGAGAAGCCGGATGAGGAAGGGCCAATCGTTAAACAAGACGAGATCCCAACAGAACCATGGGTGTTATTCACGGACGGATCTTCGTGTACGGACGGGTCCGGAGCAGGTCTCATCCTCACAAATCCAGAAGGAATGGAATTCACGTACGCCCTCCAGTTTGAGTTCACGGCCACTAACAACGAAGCGGAATATGAAGCATTAATTGCGGGTTTAAAAATAGCCGCTAGAATGGGAGTCCGCAACCTTGAGGCCTACGTGGACTCACGGCTTGTTGCGAACCATATTCTAGGTGGATATGTGGCTAAGGAAGACAAAATGGTCAGGTACTTGGATAAAGTCAAGTCGCTAATCATGACTTTCAGTAAGTTTTCCATCAAGCAGGTGCCAAGGGGAGAGAACAAGAAGGCAGACGCTCTTTGCAAGATCGCATCCACAAGCTTCGCACACTTGTCTAAACAAGTCTTGGTGGAAATACTCAAGGAGAAATCTATAACGGAGGGGGAGGTTGCTGCTATAGTTGAGGAGGATGGACCTACATGGATGACCCCGATTATCAACTATTTGACTAGTGAGACCCTTCCAGACGAGGAAAAAGCAGCACGGCGCATCAGAAGGAAGTCGCAGCATTTCGAACTTCGAGAAGGCATCCTTTACAAGCGCTCTTTCTTGCAGCCATGGTTGCGATGTGTGGGACCACGTCAAGCCGCATACGTAATCAGTGACATACATGAAGGATTGTGCGGCATGCATGCAGGTCCACGGTCCGTGGTAGCTAGAGCCTTACGGACAGGATACTATTGGCCTACCATGCACAGAGACGCGCGCGACATGATTCACAAGTGTAGTGATTGACAAGTGCATAGGCCAGTACCGCGGCACCCGCAGCAGGAGCTTACACCTATCACGTCCCCATGGCCATTCTACAAGTGGGGAATCGACATTGCAGGACCATTTCCTGTAGCTGCGGGGGGAGTTAAATTCTTGATTGTTGCGATGGACTACTTCACACGATGGATAGAGGCCAAGGCAGTCAAGTCTATCACAGGCAAACAAGTTAAGAAGTTTGTTTGGGAACATATTGTGTGCCGTTTTGGTCTACCGGGAGAAATTATTTCGGACAACGGCAAGCAGTTCACGGACAACCCATTCAAAGATTGGTGTGCATCATTGAACATCAAGCGGCGCTTCGCATCTGTTAAGCATCCACAGACAAATGGCCTTGTCGAACGGGCAAATAGAAGCTTGGGGAATGGCATCAAGGCACGTCTGGATGAACGAAGTGGCAAATGGGTCGATGAGTTATCACATGTGCTATGGGCACATAGAACTATGATCAAAGAAGCCAACGGAGATACTCCATTTGCATTGGCTTACGGCACTGAAGCTGTTATACCGGCAGAAATAGGAATTCCTACCATCCGCACGACGGAGGTTAATGTCGTCACGAACGATGAACAACTGCGAATCAACCTGGATCTGTTGGAAGAAAAAAGAGAAATAGCAGCCATCAATGAGGCTAAGTCCAAGGCTAAGATGAAGGCTTATTATGACGCCAAGGTCAAGGGTGTTTCTTTTCGACCGAGAGACTATGTCTATCGTGCTAACGAAGCAAGTCGAGCGGAGAATACAAGAAAGCTGGGCCCTAAGTGGGAAGGACCATATGAAGTCACTTAAGCCTTGGGACGAGGCGCGTACAAGTTACGTGACATGGATGGCCGCGACCTAGAGCGCACATGGAACATTTCCAATCTCAAAAGGTGCTATCTTTGAAAGCTACGGCTTCCGCATGGGTACTTCGCTATATGTGGTCTTAATAAAAAACCATGCGGTCTATCTGTTTTGTTTTTCTTATGTTTGTTTAGTTTCCTTTCTTGTTTTTTAGGACTTGTCATTATTGTTCAAACAAAAGTGTAAACGTTCTAATAAAATGCCGTGGTGCCTAGCTAGCCCCACGGCTTGTTTCGTGCAAATCATTTTTTATATTTTTTGTTAATCGTATGAATTTTACTTATATTATAATATGCCATGTTTCATTCATACGTATTCTTTCAAATATTGTACATGTACTATACGCCTCCAGGCGGGGTAAGAGGATTAAGTGAACCTACTAATTCAACTTGCCGCGTAAGAGGGATGGAACCCCAGCCGCAAGGACCATGTATCCTTACTAGACACCTTACTCACAAGACGTTGGGGTAAGTTTCATATGCCGTGGTCACACAGTGCTCTGCATAGTAAAGACGCACGTCGCATGTCTAGTAAATTATAGACTTGTATGTATTTTCTTTCTTTGTGTGTAAGACGTGATATATCATGCAGTATTGATGTACAATATTCAACAAAATCAAAGTACACAAGTTTCAATAATAAATAAACAAAACGGCCGTGGACATCACGGATTTCAAAATAAAAGACGAGTTATTTCACATATGTCTTAGCCATGTACATACATGGGCGAATAAAATTATAAATTACAAGTGTTCACAAATGACAAATTACAAGGGGGGAAGGAATTCCCCTATCTCATTCTTCCCTTCCTTGATTAAATCACGAAGGACCTCCCCACGAGCATCCTTCCCATCCCAGGCTTTGGCCGCAATAGCATCCAATGCTTCTATAAGCCGTTTCTCGCCTTTCATGGTTTTGGATGCGGGATCATAAGTGGCCAATGTCAAAGGAATGGGATCAGCACTCAGCCGGGACATTATTGTCTCGTTCGGAGCATCCTTCAGTGCCTCAAGCTCGTCTAGGAGAGGGTGTTGGATTTTCGCTAAGGCATTCATGGACGCGGTCATATTATCCGCGGCGGAGGGGTTGTGATAAGGATGCTGTGTGATATCTTCATTTTTCCCTATCATTTCCGCAGCTTTGACCAGGCCTTCATATCTACCACGGTCGATTCCATCGGATACAACCCCGGCAAAAGCCTGTAATAGGTGTGGAGCGTCCAATGCCCTACTCACAGCAAGTCGCAGTCCTTGCCCGATAATCCACCTGCGACCGGCTGTAGCGGTTAGTAGGGGAGGACATACCCTCTCAGCACAACTTACAACCATCTTGCTTAACTCCTCATCAGCGGAGACAGCCTGCTCTTCAAGGTTGGTCTGGGTCCGCGTCAACTCATCCTTCAGTGCATCACGCTCCTGGGCGATGTTGAAGGATTGCACGGTCACAGCCTTGGTAGCAGCTTCGGTCGCAGACACCTGCATATAAAATTTGGAGTTATTACAAGGATATATACTTTTCTTGGGTTAAATGCATACCCATAGTTCGAGTGTGTACAAAATTTCGAAAGTTTACCTTCTCGTTTGATGCGGCTACGAGGGCTTCGAGCTCGGCAATGTGCTTTTCTCTGGCGTCGGCGTGATGCGCCTGCTCCTTCACCGTCGCCTCGGCAGTCAATAACGCCGCCTGCAATGATGCGATTGTCTTCTCGTTCTTCACGACCATCGCCTCACGACGGGCTATCCTCTTATCTGCCCGATTCACATTGGTGAGGGCCTTGATTAGACGGCGTCTTAACGCGGCTCCCACCGTCACCTGGTGTGCGGACGACACGTCAAACTGCTCAATAAGGGCCTCATGATCTAACTCATCTACATCTTGTGCGAGGACAGGCGGGGTGATGTGTTCAATGAATTCTGAACACTCGGATTCTGCCTCCAGCCTTGTCAAACTTGATAGGTTCCATGCTAAGCGCATGCTTTCTTCTGGCCCCTCGGGGTGCGGCTCCTTGGCATGTGTGGCAGCAGGGGATGGGGGCTTGTTGGTTGGTGCGGGGGATGGATTCCTCCCCACTTCTTCCTCCTGCGCTACGGCTGCCGGATTGGCCCTGTTATTTAACATAACGATATTAGTTTATGCATCATACAAAGACATGAATCATACTCAGAAGGGTACTTACGAGTTGCCAATGGCAGGGTCTGGGCCGGTAGGAGCTACGGCGCTCACAGGGGTGACTCGCAAGGCTGGCCCTCCTATGTTTGGGGTGGGGTCGGCCTGGGCGGTCGTAGTACCACTCCCTTCTTGGTACTGCGGATGGTCCTTCCTCAGCTTCTTGGGAGGAGCATTCGCGGCTCCGGCCTCGTCCCCCATTTTCTTTGCCACCCGCCTGGTGGTCTTTCTCTTTCTAGAGGTGAGCGGGGCGGACCCGGAGGCCTGAGTAGTATCTTCGTTGGGGTCATTCTCCTCTTCCTGATTGGTGGTGCCCCCCTCTAGCAATGGTTCTTCGCCATCTTCATTAAGGAAATCCAATGGGGATTTCTCGATGGCGGGATCTTCTTCGTCTGATCTAGGCTCGGATGTTTCTTCGAGCGGCATCGTACGGTCGGCTAGCGCTTCTAGCAAGGGGAGCTCATTCAGCTTCAGCGGTCGGAATCCTTCCTCTACCTTCATTGGGTCGCCCTGGAGGATTAGTCCGTGAAGGTTCATCTCTGCAAAAAATTTTACAAGTATATGGGTTAGTAGAGTTCTACACATATGCGTGACAAATCAAATCTACAACATATAAATTAGACCTACCCTCTCCCTGTTCCGTTAGGAAGCACGGGTATAAGTCATCCCTCCCAAAGTAACGGCGGCTTATCCCTACTAAGCACATAAAGTGTTCCGGCAACCCTCTATGGAATTCTGTGCGGTGGGTATCTAGTATTTTCAGGTCCCTGCTGCTATAATCTTTGGATTTGGGCGGATAGTCTTTGGGGGCTTTGGTTTTTAGTACGAAGGGGGTAGGGAACACCTTCTCATCTACAAAGAAGTAATGGTTGTACCAGTTCTTAAGGGAGTCTAGAGGCTTCCTATACGTCATAGGGGCATTCCCGGGTCGTTTCTTAAACGACATCCACCCATTCACTAGCTGAGGAAAATAGAAAGCCCTAAAAAGGTTCACGGTGGGGGTTACTCTGCAGGTATGGCATGTAATTTCAAACTGGTTGATTTTACACGCCCCTATGCAGTGAAGCTGGGTTATGTGGAAGTCATAATATAACAGCAGGTCTACCAAGAACTTGGATAAGGGTATACGGTAGTTGGCCGAGTCAAACAGGCGTGTGTATATGCCTATTTTCCCCGCTGGTGCATCCGTAATCGCTTCACCATCACCTGGATAGGTGGGGTGTACGCTTTCGGGTACATAATACTTCGACAGGAAGTCGAGGTATTTTTCCGCAGACATCACGTTAAGGACATCCATGATAAGGGGGTTGTACTTTACCATGTTTTATAAAAAGGTTTTTAAAGGCGTGATGATCTAACCTGCGGCGACGAAAGTCCATGGAAAGAAGGCAAAGTTTTGGAGATAAAAGCTTGAGATTAACAATGGCGGAAGAAGGGGTGAGTTGTGTGTGTAAAAAACACGCATGCCAACTCTTATATAGGGTTGCCTCGGTTTCCAAGGTACCATGGATATTCGACACGTGTCAGCCACCTCGCCTATCCAATGGATAGGATTTCTGACATTTCTACAAAATCAGAAGGGGGCCCACAGGTCACTTCTTAGCAGTTTTACGTGGCTCAAGGGTGGGCATTAATGGTGCACTTTTGCAGGCATGCGACTGGATAGTTGACTATCATTAATGTTTTTATTCTTGTGTCGGGTTATGCGGCTCTTACGTAAGACCGTATTTAATGTTACATTTAAGTTGTCTCGGCTGTTACGTGCGGCTGAGGTATTATTCAAAATATATTCCTACGACGGGTCGCCACGTGCGGCCAGAACAAAATTTAAAATGTCTCATTTCCTAGGTCTTCCTTGGTATGTCCGGAGAAAACCTTGATAGTCTAGAGGTTACGCCTACGGCTGTAACAACTAGACTGGGGGGACATGATGACGTATAGTCCCCAGCCGGGTCAGGAACCCGGCCCACGGGTACTACCCGTATCCGGCCCATCACGAATGTGTGGGATAATGTCATTCAAGCTTATGGGCTTGAATGAACAGTAACCGCACACATGTGTGCGGCCCACGGCCCGGCGCGGCCGACATAGGGTTAGACAGAATCATATTCTGTCTAGGAATAGGTTTACCCCAAAAGAGGAGGATATCCACTACCATAATTAGAAGATAATAATCATTCTAATTATGATAGTTATCCTTTCCTTGGGGCCAAAGTATTAGTGGCAGCCCATTAGGGTTCCACTGCCTATAAAAGGAACCCCCAAGGGTTCCACAAAGGTATTACGTCTTATACTCTTAACTCACATAAACCCTAAATCGATTACTTACTCTCACGCGGGAGTCTAATCGTGGGAAACATTCCTACGGTAAGCCTAACGCGTGCTGTTTAGTGTGCAGGATCCCAACCAAACGATTCACTTGGTGCAGGAGCCGGAGCCCAGCCAACCCGAATTAAGCCTAATTCGGGTCTAGCAAGGATCACCCAACTTTTGCATCAACAAGTCCCCTCGTTACGTTAACTAAGAAAGCGATAATATTTACAAGGATAAGCATTAGAATCCCCCACGAGGCACCTTGTTTTTGATAACCGAGTCAAAAGCTCGACTCGAATCCCCATAAATGTGATCATTTAGGGATAATCATGTTATGGTCATTTTTGATGGGGCTTACATGATAAACAAGGCCCAAAAGCAACTGGTACTAAGGACTAAGTCCTTTAATGATGCAAAATACCGGGATCGAAGATGGCATCCTCGTTCTCATGGGACAAACGAACCAACGCCACTCCAACACATGCTAGAACCTCAAAGAGGTAGAAGAAAAGAGATGAGAAGTAAAAGGTGGGGCAATGGGTAAGTCAAACTTATGAGCTACTCGAGGTAGACTCACACCAAGCAAACGAAAATCTCTTCCATTTATTGCATCAGTGGAAGACCGAGATTTCCCTTTACAAGCAATTCCGGGATCGTAAATCTCGTCCTCGGTGGAGAAATATGAGGGAACATAAGGGGCTTCCCCCACACTAGATCCACACCAACCATCGTCAAAAGGAGTAGACGAGGTGGTAGCACTCATATAACGCGGTGATGACGGAGTTAAACATGTAGAAAAATCTTTTAAAACATTTTTAAAATCCTTTCCTTTTTCATCGTTTTTAAACTCTTTACGAAAACCCGATTTGATCATGTCGAAAATATTTGGCGTGTCAAATTGCAAATTAGTCGCGCTAAAAATCCTCACATTTAAGTCTTTGGTGGGAGGGGGTGGCGAATTATATAAGTTCTCAAAACGTTTATCAATAAAGAACACCACCCCCTCGGGGTCTACATACTCGTCATCCTCATGAACGTCGATCTCATCGATTTCTTCATCAAAGATAGGCTTGTCAAACCAAGGTTTGTCATTCCCCTCCTTGAGTATCTTAGAAACTCTCTCGAAAAGATCACGATCAAGCACGAAACCATCATTCTTTTGTGGGGATTGTTGATAAGTTAAATCCTCACGAATGTGGTAAACGTAATTCTCATTTGAGGAGCGTTGATTAGGTAACTCCTCGGAAATTAGATTTTGGGTGGTCACATGAGTTGGTTCGTCATCGAAAATAAGACGTTCCAACTCATTAAGTTCATCCTCGATTTTGGAAAGATCGACCTCACTCGTAGGTGGAAGTGAACGCATAAGAGCTAGCTCTCGTTCAATGATTTCCTTAATCTCGGGATCAAACTCATAATCATCGTACTTCACATGAGAAGAGGTCTTTTTGGGAGAATCCTCAAAAATGGCATGTGGATTTCGAAGTACGTGATCAATCTTGGCAAAATCGCCATCGTCATCGTCAAAGAAAGAGTCGATGTGAGCACTCACAACCATGGTCTTACAAGTCGAATGACTATGATTAGGTGACTTTTCTAAGACGAGAGGATCGATGTCGATAAACCCTTTAGCCTCAATGGGTGTTGGGCTAGGCAAAGGAGGCACTTCGATGGAGTTAGAAGTTGAAGCCTCAAAGACGTGGTCCTTCGAAGGTGGTGAAGACGAGTCCATTTTGGTCATTGTCGTGATGGCACTAACGTCACCCTTCGGAATTGGTGTTTCACTTGTTTCGCTAAATACATCCCAAAGTGAGTTTTCAACCATAAATTTACACATACCCTTTTGGATTAGGTACACGTACTCTTTATCATTAAAATCATCATATTTAAAACCGTTTTTCTTAATTCTTTCAAAACATGCATTAAGCCTCATTCTTTCCGCTAAAGTGCACATTTTGAAATCATTAGGATTTGAATCATTAGGTTTTGAAACCTCGGTTTTTTCATTATCATTAAACACTTGGGATTTTCTAGCGAAAAAGTCCATTTTGTCATCCCCATATCTCATAGTAAGTCTCCCCTCGTGAACGTCGATTACGGTTCGAGTCGTTGATAAAAATGGTCGGCCTAAAATAATGGGACATTTAGGGTCACACTCGTAATCGGATATAACGAAATCTGCGGGAAAAACAAACTTTCCAACTTTGACATAGACATCCTCGGCTATTCCAATTGGTATAAGTGGAGTACAATTTGCAAGCTCGATAGTCATGTTCGTGGGGGTAAGTCTAGGCAATCTCATCAACTTCCATAGAGAATGAGGCATAAGATTGATGCTAGCACCTAAATCGGCAAGGGCTAAGCATCCCTCAATCTCGGAAAAATCACAAGGTAATAGAAATTGCCCTGGATCCTCTTCCTTTCTCAGCATACGCCTTTTAGGTTTTTTAAGAAGGATCGATGCACAAGTTTCTTCAAGGATTACTTTGGTAAGGTCGATAAAGCTCTCTTTTTGAACCGTGGTTGGAATTTGAGGTACACGAGGGTGTGCACTCTTTTCCTTGGTCGCCACGTTCACCCCATCGACTTTAGAACAATAAGACGTCTTAGAAGTCGAGGGTTGAGAAGAAGGGACAACTCGAAATCCTTCAAGGTTAGGGGTAATCACACGACCTTTCTAACGAGACGAGGCGGCTTTACATTGTTCCTTCAGATTAGCAACGGTGTCACTAGGTAACGAACTTGATGAAGCACCCGAGGACTTGTTCATAATGGCCGAAAACATTTTTTAATGTCAATTTGTCCTTTCTCAATCTTCGTGTTTTGCAATTTCAAAGTATTTGTAAAGTCGTTTTTCAAAGTACCAATTTCTCCCTCTAATCGTCTCATATTAGCCTCATTCGTTTTCATGTAATTTTGAAAATCGTTTGACGAACTATTTTGATTAGAATTAAAGTTCCCTTGGTTTTGATTACTTCTTTGAAAATTTCCTTGATTCCCACTTGAAAAATTGTTGCCTTGATTGTTGTTGTTTGAAAAATTCGAATTTTGATTATTGTCTCGATTTTGCCAATTCAAATTTCGACCTTGATTATAACCTTGGTTTTGATTCGAAAAATATC
This sequence comes from Glebionis coronaria, assembly GCA_025667525.1. Taxonomy (NCBI): domain Eukaryota; kingdom Viridiplantae; phylum Streptophyta; class Magnoliopsida; order Asterales; family Asteraceae; genus Glebionis; species Glebionis coronaria. The sequence goes on from JANFOE010000193.1 coordinate 4,789,104, forward strand.
CTTGTTGATTGTTTCCTTGAAAATTGTTACGATTTTGATTAAAATTGTTGCCTTGGTTATAATTGCCTTGTTGTGATGGACCAGTGTTATTTTGATTTTGAAAATTGTTGTTTCCATTTAACGCACTCACATTCGACGTTTGGCCATCCGTAGCCGCACACTCGTAATAATTATGAGGTCCACCACAAAACGTACACGAAACCTCAACCGCTTTCACCGTAGCGGGAGCGTCTTTCTTTTGCATTTCGACGAGAAAAGACGTAAACACATTCGTCAACTTGTCGACTTTCGCATCAACTCTCTCAATGTCGCGATTAGAACTACTAACATTGGCGACATTGGCAACACTCGGTGCGTTGCGGAGTTGGTAAACCTTGGATCGATTTTCGATAATTATCAAAGCGTCTTTCGGAGTTTTACACAAAAAGTTGCCACCGGCGGCGGAATTCAACGAATCTTGTTCTTGAAAATTAAGACCGTTGTAAAACGTATCGATTTGGTGCAACTCGGAAAAACCATGGTGAGGACATTGCCTAAGCAATTCCTTAAAACGATCCCACGCGTCTCTCAATGATTCATTCGGTTTTTGCTCAAATTTCGTAATTTCATTTTTGAAAAACGTTGTCTTAGACGGTGGGAAAAAATAATTAACGAACTTGGAAACGAGATCCTTCCACGTAACTATCGAATTAGGTGGCTCTTTCTCGTACCAATCCTTGGCGGCACCATCGAGTGAGTACGGAAAAAGCATAAGCTTGACGACATCGGTGTCGACGTTCTTAAACTTGCTCGTGGCTAAAAGACGATCAAAATTCCGAATATTGTAGTGAGGATTATCGGCTTCACGACCTCGAAACTTCGTAGCTTGAATCAACGAAAGCATTCCGCTCTTAATCTCAAAATTCTCCGCTTCGATAGCGGGAATTACGATCGCGTCTCCATAACCCTCGGTGGGTGCTTGGAGCAATTCCATCATCGAACGATTGTCGGCCATCTCCTCTACGGTCTCTTCAACAACGATATTAGGAACGTCAGTTTCTAACTCTCGTCTACATCGTCGATTCCTTCGATTACGATTGCGTCGATTCGAAGCTTCGCTAGAATTGGAATAATCCTTCGATCGAGTGCGCATGCACTAAGCTTAGAATGGGGGGTAGCATAGAAGATTCTTTTTGCGGTTTTTCGATTTTTCAATTTTTTTTGGTTTTTAATTGTTTTTAATTTTTTTGGATTTTTTGTGTATTACGTAGACTCAAATCTACAAATCTCTCCTCGAATCGATTTCTCGATTAAAGAAGCCTCAAAGAATGAAAACGATCACGTGGAGTGAACGTCTTCGATGAATTTAGAACGTTGGTGGAACACCAAAACGTTCAAGAGGGTTTAATCTTGAAAACAAGCAAATATATATGATACGTAGATAATACTTGGGCGGCAAACCCTCGATTGGCCCTCTTTCTCAAAACACGCACAAGCAAGCGGGGGAAACGAGGCGGCGCTAAGCACTTAAGAGCCTTTTTCCCTTAGGTCGTGAAATACAACCGCCTTATACCCACCTTATAGTTTGTGCTAATTGAAATTAACCCTCACGAAAGTATTTATCTATTTTGCCTTTAAACTTTTACTTTGGATTTGAATACAATGATCGAGTGATGAAATCCCGAATCAAGGTTGCGTTTTCACGCTTTTGGAGTACTTGTATATTTATTGTTCTTATGTAAATACAATATAGTAATAATATATTCACAAGAAAAACGAAAACCAATATATCTACAATATAGTAAAATGATTGTTGTGTATTTAATTTAGGAAAATTAAACACGATTTATTTGGATACTATAATATAGTAGATAAAAATAACAAAAATGAGTATGTACGATATTTACGCTTTCCAAAAATTGAAAAGCAAAAACGCACTACTCACACAAATACGATACTAATAATGGCACAATAAAAACACCTCCCCGGCAGCGGCGCCAAAAATTGATGTAGGTTTTTCGTACACGTTTTAGGAAAAACGTATATGAGCGGCAAGTATTAAGTCTTACGCTTTAGGAAAAACGTAAAACCGAATAAATTCCAAGTTCGTTCTCGAAGGAGGTATGTGGATTAATGTGCCAATTATATAAAATCAAGTTTGGATTAGTGACGTTTTTGGTTTAGAAGAGAAAAAGTAAAGACGAGCTACGACTACGATTAAACTACGACGTAATGACGTAAAACGATGACGTAATTACGTAAAACTCGACGAAATTAAAAATTAAAGCTAAAAACAATTTAAAAGTTTAAACTAAGTCTAAAATAATATAAATAAGAATAAAAATCCAACAAATATATTTTAAAACCTTTTATTAATTAAATATTCAATTTTAAATGCTAATTAAAGCCCTAAAATTAAATATAATTAACAAAACGCCCAAAATATTATTTTATTGAACTAATAACTAACTTATATTATTTAAAGACTAAAAACTATTTTTCCTAAATTTTTAAAACTATTTTTCTAATTTTTAATGGCTAAAAACACTTTTTGTATTAAAATAATGCTAAAAATTAATAAAATAATGAATTTTTTTTTTTATTTTTCTAAAAATCTTTTTTAACTAAATTAACAAGGTAAAAATGATAAAGTTTAAAAAAAACTAAAAAAATGGCTAAAAACGAAAGTACCCCAAAGTACTCCAAGGTGGAGTACTTCTTTGTTGTCCAAGATCCTACCAGACAAAGGGCTTGTCCAAGATCAGTGTTGTACGATATCGGACAACACTAAAAAAATAAAAAAAAGTTGCAGCGTTCTCGGACAACAAAGAAAAACCTACTGTATGGTTTTTCGGCTCGTTTTGGGTTGTTTTGCTGAGTTTTTAAGCATGTATGTTACTGTTTTTGGGCAAGTAAGGCACCCCTACACTCAGTGGAGTGTAGGGAGTCTATAAAAAGTATAAAAACACAAAGAACTTCACAGATTAAGCACAAAAAATAGCAAAAATTAGTCACTGTTATGCTATTGGTATGCTGATGAACAGTAACTGATTTTCTTGGCACAAAACTGAATTTCAACAGGCCAAATCTTGCATACAACCTACCCAAATAACATAAAAGCTAGTTATAATCCTAGATTGGCCTTATATCTAACAGTCTACAAGATGGTGGCACAAATTTCCACAAAATCAAGCAAAAGATGGACTTGCTGATTTTTAGCTACTTTATACTAAATTTCTAACATGCATTTGCTTTTAAATCCTGTCCAAACTAAACCCTATGACTAGATAACATGTGACACTCACAACCTAAGTGTGTTAGAGTGGATTTCAAAACCAAAAGCTGTCAAACCTTTCTTTAAAACCCGAATCCAAACACCCTCTTAAATTCTAAAACTTAGAAATTATCAAACCAAATCTGTTCCGAATTGACTTAAACAAAATTTAAACTAACTACACATGCATATAACACCCAAACAAACATAAATAAACAGAATAAATGAACAAATAAGCAGCTTTCTCACAAATTCACATAAATACTTAAGAAAAAGAATAAAAACAAGATAAAGGGTTCAAGCCCATACCATGGCTGATGCCATCTTTTTCCTGCTTCATGGACTTAGTCATAAACTATTAGAGCTTTGTAGAGAGCCCTTGTTGGTGGAATCTCAAAAGAGACCCAAAGGGGAAAATGTCTTCAAGAAAGTGAAATGGAATAGGAATGAATGGTCTTGCTGCTTTCTTGTTACCTGCACACAACAACCAAACCAAGAGACAAATACAAGTTGAATAAGCACCCAATAAGCTGTTTGTCAAGCAGCTTATGGGTAGCTTATTGAACAGTAAGCTAAAAAGAGTGAAAAAGAATGAGATTTTGATAAAATCTTTAAAACTGAATTTTTGAACAATAATGAAAACTTAACAAAAACTTAATATGAGCTTTAATCCAACCACTAACATCCACTTTCACTTCAGCTATTACTTGGATTCAAGCTAAAAAAACTTTTGCTAAACTTCAAGAAAGTAAACTTTTCTGAAAATGATTTGCTGACTGAAACCTTTAAAAACCTTTAAACTAATTGCATCAAATTAAAGCTAAACTAAAAACAGAATAATGAAGGAACTCAGCTTAAGTAGATTTGATAAAAATAAAACTCTAAATATTCATTGAAGTTTAAAAAATTACAAAAGCTGGAACAAGAGTAAATGGGGCACAATCCGTCCCATTTTATACTAGCTAAAAGAACAATCTAGAAAAATGAATAAAATATTACACAGCTTAAACCCTAATCTATGAAAGTCCATAATTGCCCTTGAATTTTTGACTGAAAATTGGTAAAAATGTGCACATGTGATCTCTGAAATGGAATCTTCAATCTAGAACGTTTAAATGGTATTGGGGACCAAGAAAATCGCTTGGAGACGTTGATTCTCTGAGGGATTCGTTTGTTGCCATATTTGTAGAAGCAGTGGACACATGGGGGGGGTCCCATTTGAGTCACGGGAAAAGTTTCTGGGTTGTGGGTTTTACTTAGGGGAGGGTAAATTACCCATCTGGAAAAACTTGGCTCATATCCCTTTGATTTGGTGACTATTATGATTAGGGTTTATAAGGTGGATTTAGGGGTGGATTAGGTGTTGATGATGAACAGTCCTCGTTTCCCACCAAAAATTAACAATATTAAACCTGTTTTAAAATTTAAGTGGGGGATTGACTTGCTTTGACTTGGACCGGGTTTGTGGGGATAGATGGGCTTATGTCGGGTTTGAGTTGGGTTTGGGTTATGGTTTTGACAAAACTGGTCCCCCATGTAACTGAAATCTGTCATATAAGTTTCAACAGCATAAAACCTCCATTTCCTTTGTAAAGACTTTGGGCTATTTGCATTTCTGGTCCTTGTAACTTGTAGATCATGAATAAGGACTATAAATGTCATTCTTCTTAATCTTCAAGGGCTATAATTGACAAACTTCAAACTTCAAGGATCATTCTTGTATAATATGGTTTTTAAGGACCAATTATGGCAAGTCTTCAAACTTGGAGGACTAAACTTGTCATTTCTTCAAACTTCAAGGGTAATTTGGAAAATCATCATTCGGGTCTGGTTCTTTGTGCGGCTTCGTTTTCCGTGTTCGTTTTTGCTTGAATCTTGTAATCTTTTGGTGAATTCACGATATCCGTACCTAAAATACACAATGAACAAACACAGGCATATTTTTGGGTATTTTGATGATATTTTTAGCGTTTTAAGCCCATTTTGACGATGAGACTATGTATAAATACAGTCTCATCAAAAAGTATGTACAGGATAATGTATTGTTATTGATCTTTTTGAGGATTTAGATTTTCCACTATATGTTTCTAACACTGACAAAGGTTGCTTGAACGCTGATAAGTGTTTTTGTGACGTTGTCAGCAATATATTTGTCTAACGCTGACAAAGCTTCCCTCAACGCTGTCATGTGTTATCGGGGCGTTGTCAGCAACAATGTTAGTTTTGTGGTTTTCAATCTAAATGTGTAGGTGGTGTTAGCAGTATACCATTGGATACAGAGTTTCTTATGGATCATTGGAGAAGCATTTGGACATGTTTTTATTTATGGATGATGGTTGGAATTTTTAATTCCTATCTTGACATAAATTTTTATGTTCATGCATATTTTTAGCAACTTATGTATCATAATTAAGGGGAGGTTTTAGGAACCTTTAGGATGTTTGGGTATCCATATGATACTCTTATCACAATTCTAGATTGTGTCCACAGGTGAGTATGAGTTAGTTTTACTAAATCATTAGGCAATGTAGCATGCAAAGTTGATATACTATGCATGCTGCCAAGACATTTTTGGCCTAGAATTGGTTGTGGTCTGTTGGGAGACTTGGGAATGATTTTGCTATGGGATTTACCTGGGAGTAACAAGGGATTTTATAAGTTAACTTGGTTGTTAAGAGTTTTGGTTAGCAAGGGACACTAGAGGACTGTTATGTCTATCTTTCATAAGCAAGTGTGCATAACTGGACAGTGCTTGCCGCCCTATAATAATTATCAACTTTTCGGTTATCTTCTCTAGGATAAATTACTTTGTTAAGGTCATTTTTCATTTTTAAACATTTTTATTTTTGGACACTGACAAGTATTTTTCCAAGCGTTGTTGTGACCAATTTAGACACTGACATGGCTATGGCAAACGTTGACAAGAATATAGCCGTTGGGCGTTGATAGGTTATTTTTTATCGTTGACACTCAATGGGACCTACCCAGTTGTTACTTTTTGACATATTTTTAGGCCGTAATTTTGGAAGCTGATAACTTTCATTTAATGCATGAGATAAACTTATTCTTTTTCAATATTTTCATGATTACATTTTGAAAATACTTGCCTATTTTTGGGCCAATCACATGCATTTTCTTCTCCTATATATTTGGCTCCTATTTTTAAACAGGGTACCTATTATTCTTGTCTAACATAATTTTCTCTTATCAACTTCATCTTTATTAATCATTTTAACAGCTTTCAACAATGGCACCAAAGTTTAAACCATCAGATTTGGAATTGGGGTTCAGAAGCCAACACAACATGATCGCGTATCTTGAAGTTAATGATGCTCTGTTTCCCTAATACACACAAATGGTGGCGTATTTGAACGCATCTCCTTTTAGGTATGCTCTTTCTCATGCACCACTCATTCCTGTCACACATATTAAACAGTTTTGGAACAATGTTAGTTCCTCAACAGTTAATAGAGTGACTACATTATCTTCTATTATTCATGGGAGAACTTGGGTGGTTACTGAAGCTTTGGTACGCCAAGCTTTGCATCTTGATGATGCTGATGGTATAACCACCCTTCCCATTAGTGAAATAGAACAAGGAGTTTCCCCCAACCTGGAAGTACCTAATACATGTCCTCCTACAATGTTTGAGTCCCAAGTGCACTACACACAATGAGATCAATAGATCTATTGCAAGTGCTATTGTGTGCATTGCTACTGGGCAAAAATTTAATTATTCCAAAATGATTTTTGAGGGCATGTGTAAAAATAAAGGGAACAAAATGACTTTAGCTTATCCCAGATTTTTACAAATGGTTTTTGATGTCCAAGGATACTGCACAAGGGATCATGACGATTTTTATGAGATCCCTGTGCAAAAGAAAGTAATTTTTATGAAGATGAACTCACCCCCACATCGTGACCTACCCCTAACCCCAGCTATGATTGCTGTCATTGAAGCAGCTCAACCCCAACCAGACCCCCAACCCTAAATTGACCCAATACCTGAACCATTACCTTCACCACAACATATGCAAATTGACCAAGAACCCTTCGACGCTAACACATTAAATGTTAGCGTTGATGTGCCTATTTCAAACGTTGACACACAACCTTCACAGACCCAAACACCCCTTAACCAACCCACATCCACCCAATCCACATCTTCTTCTCCACCAACACAATATAGGTTGCAAAAACGCCAAAGGACTACTGGAATGTTCTCCTCTAGTGGTCCTAGCCATGTAGCAGAGAGGACCACCACCACAAGTGTGGTTGGTGTTATGGATGAGGCTGGGACTATTGGTTCTGGCTTAGAAGCTGGCCAAGGCAGTCCCACCATAATTAAGACCTCATCCATACCTAATGAATCTGACTTGGGAGGTCAAATACCCATTTTAGAAGAGGGCATATTGGAACCAATGACTTTGATGGAATTGACGGCTGTCTGCATGAGCTTGCAAAAGCAAAATGCAGACTTGGTACAAGTTGTCAGCACACAAGGCCTTGAACTCAAGCAATTGAGGGAGAGGGTTGTTCTTTTGGAGACTGCTAGTACGAGGAGATGGATGGAGGAATCTTCCAAAGGGGAGGATGAACAAATAAATGTGAGTGATAAGGGCAGCCATGATGGTCAATCTTTGGATGTTGCTGAAGCCCTAACAAGTTTGAAGAAACCCACAGGTTTTGATACGTCTCTAGTCTCTCCTACAAACTTAAATTTATCATTTACAGCCATGTTAGAGGAAATTGCAAAAGGCGTTGAGGCAGGAAATTTGAGCGTTGACAAGGAGAATTTGAACGCTGACATGAGTATCTTGGGCGCTGACAAAGCAGAATTGGGTATTGACAGACCTACAAATGAGGTTGATGTATTCCATTCATCATCCATCATCAAAGAGGTTTCTTCACAAGTATTACCATCTAACTTACCAACAATTGATCCATTAGATAAGGGTAAGGGTATTATGGTAGAAGAGGTTGTTCCAAAGAATGCAGCACAGATTGAGTTTGATAGAAAGTTGGCTGCACAAATTGTGGAACAAGAAAGAAAGGAGGTGAGAGAGTCACCTTTTGTTATCACTTCAGAAGAGCAAGAAGGAAGTGATGAAGCTAGTTCAGACTCAAGTGTTATGATCATAGAGCAACCAGAAAGACTTGAGTATGGTGATGAGCTGGCCAAGGAGAAATTAAGAGAGTTGAAATTGCAGGTTGATTTTGATATGCCAGAGGTGGTTCAAATGTATCATGCTTGGGAAGATAGGTGTATGGAGAATACACACTTGACCACTTCAGATCAGATACGATGTTTGGAGATTCTTCTCAGAGTACAAAAGGATTGCAAGGTCATTTTGAAACACAAAGCAAGCAATGTTCTCTCAAAATTAAGAAGGGATAGAAAGGAGTTGTATTTCATGCTGCTCAGATGTCATGGAACAGGGTGGACTTACAAGAAATTGACTGGGTTGACATTTGAAGAGTTGGAATGTAGAGCTTATCCCATTTGGGTTAGAGTGCAGGAAGCAAACACTCTAAGACTTCTTTCTGATGAAAGAAAAAAAGAACTTGCAGAGGAAATGGAGCTCAAGAAGGCAATGTTTGTTCCCAGACCAGTGAAAAAGGGAGTTCCTCTTGAGTTTCCTAAAGATATGGATCCATTACATCCAAGTGAAGCTGTCATAAGAAAGAGCCTCAAGCTCTCAACATTAGAAGCTTTAGATTTGGTACAAGTGTTACCACTTGATTCGAGAAACCCAATTGTAAGCTATGAAGAAGATGAATGTGGGTTTTGGAAGATTGACAGGTATGGAAAAGAGGTTCACACTTTTACCACCCTTATATCTTTGTTTGCAAGTTTTGACAGAGAAGACTTGGTAGACCTATGGAGGTTGTTAGAGGCCAAGTATGAGACTGAAGCACCAACTTCAGTCAATGGAATAAAATTGTGGTCCACATTCAAGAGAATGTGTGGACCAAAGGATGAGGATCCTGCTATTTGGAAGGATCTTGAAGATGATCTCAGTGGTCTTCAATGGAGATTGTATTCAGCTGCTGGTGTTTATTATTTGAGTTCTACAAAGTTTACTGAGTATCTACTTGTGGATGGTCAGTATTTCATGTCCAAGGAAATCTTGGAGAACATGAAGAACACTCAGCTGAAAATTAATTATTTAAGTGACGTGGCCAAAGACTTGATCAGATTTATTTATTACCAATATGAGAAGGTTTGTAAGATTCCTCCTAGTCCTTAATGTTTATTCAGAAACTTGATCACCAGAGTAGATATCAAGTTTAGGGGAGGATTGTTGGGAATAAATTATAGCCAGTCTACTTGAGCGCTGACAAGAGTAAAACAAGCGTTGATAGGACAAATACAAACGCTGACAGCTCAAGCGTTGACAAGACAAAGTCAAGCGTTGATACATTGAAGACAAGCACTGATGGGAAGATATACTCTACGCGTTTATTGTATTCTAGATTACTTCTAGTAAAGATAGGAACAACAATGTATTTTATATATTTATCTTTACCTAAAATAGTTGATACGTAGATTATTGTACAAGGCTTCTTATGTCTATAAAAGAAGACTTTTAGGTTAATGTTCAATATAAGTTTTTATACGTAAACTACTTTCATTGTAAGCAAGTTTGATATCATTAATCAAAGTGAAAGTTTGTTTACATCTTGTGTGTTCTTGTTTAAGTGTTAATTTCGCATAACACTTAGATTGTCATATAGATATACAAAGGTTTCTCTAAGTGTATTACTTGATCTAATCTCGTATACATAAAGCTGAATCGATCTAAGTTTGGGATCAACATTTATTTTTCCAGCAAAGTTATTGTTTTGAAATTTTGATGTGAGAGCCTCTTATGCCAAAGCCAGTTAGTAATGTTGGAGGCTCTAGCAAAGAAACATTTCTCCTGAGTAGAGTTCATATTCATAACATAAACATCTTTGACTCTGGGAGCAATCATCACAATTTCATGATTGTATTTGAAGATTGTACATTTTTTGTCATCAAACAGCACTAGATACTTTGCATCACAAAGTTGACTGATGCTGATGAGGTTGTGCTTCAATCCATTGACATATGCCACCTTTGTAAAAACTGTTGGGAAATATTTGTTAAGTGTCAAGTACCGTTAGTGTTATGGAAGTGCTTTTAGTTATCTTTCAAGTATCGTTAGTGTTAACGCGGTACATAGTAAGTACTGCTATATTGATTAGGACGAATATATCTTTGTATAAGATATGTCATAGTTATAGGTAGAGTATATCTTATGTGATATACTTAAATAGTTAGAATATTGATAATATATCGTATGTGATATAGCTATCTTTATAGAATATTCTAAGGTTTCTAGGGTTCCTTACTCTATAAAAGGAACATAGGTACAATGTCATTCATGTACCTCATTCAAGTCGATTAATAAGAGAATCAAATAGTTAAAAGTAATTTTGTTTTTCTGTGCTTTATAAGGTAGATTCCGCATAACTTATTTAGCTTGAGTAAGAGTTCTCAAAGTGTTTTAGTTTGATTACAAACTACTATACTAGTTCATAACAGAATATAGATCCAATCAAAGGGATAAACAAGTGGTATCAGAGCTTGTTGAGAAACTCTAAAAAAGAAGAACACAACCCCATACACTCCACTCAAACCAAAACTCAATGTCTCAACGTGGTGATGACGCTCACTTGGATGATATTTCAAGTCCTGATCCAATTCCACAGGGACAACCACAACTTGTGCATCCTGCACCAACACAAGGTGTTCAAGCCGTGAATGTTGTAGCTACCTCTACAACTACAACACTTTCTCATACTCTTTCTGCTGTCAAACTCCCAGTGCTCAAAGGTGAAAATTATGAGACATGGGCTATGTAGATAGAACATTACTTGAATCACATAGATCACACTATGTGGCAAGTTATCAAGAATGGGAATACACCTAAGAAGCTACACTAGTTGCCTAACGGTACATGCTATGCTCTACCTACTGTGATTGCTAAGGAGGTACAAGCAGAGATCAGAGAGAGAAAGGCAAGAACTGCTTTGGCTATGGCTCTTTCAAAAGACATCTTACCTAGCTTTCATCATTATAAGGATGCCAAGGCTATGTGGGATGCCATAAAACATAGATTTGGAGGTAATGACAAATCTAAGAAGATGAAGAAGATTGTTCTTAAGCAAGAATTTGATAACTTCTTAATTTCTAGTATAGAAGGAATACATGGTGGCTATGGAAGATTCAGTAAGCTGCTTATTCAATTGGTATTTTATGGACAAGTAATTCCTAATGAAGAAGCTAATCTAAAATTCTTAAGGAGTGTTCCACAAGAGTGGAAAGCAATGGCTATGCACTTCAGAACAAGAGATGATCTGGAAACAATTCCTTTTGATCATCTCTACAACAATCTTTGAGCATACGAGATGGATGTAAAAGGCATTGAGGTGACCAAAGCAGCAACTACAACAAAGTCTAACTTGGCTTTTGTGTCAGAAGGAAATAGCGTTACTTATTTTCATAATACCGCTAATGGATCAAGCAGCAGTACATACTTCACAAATACCGTTGGGGGACTTACAAGCGGTACTTACCAACAAAGTACTAAAGGCAGCCCCATAGTCTCTCAAAATCCACATGGAAGATCTTCACCATTGTTTAGTGACAACGATGCCTTCTCATTCTTTGCTGGATAAGAAAACATGCCAAGATTAACACTCAGTGACTTATTCCAAATGGATGATGTTGATGTGGAAGAGATGGATTTTAAATGGCAAGCTTCTATGGTATCAGTAAGATCTAACAGGTTCTTTAAGAAGACTGAAGAAAAATGACTGTTGATCCTAATGAGCCATTATGATATGACAAGTCCAAAGTTGAATGCTATAACTGTGGAAGGAATGGAAACTTTACAAGAGAATGCACTAGAGACAAAGCTGAGAGTAGCAATCAAAAGTCCAAGAACAACTATAGAACCAGTCCAAGAATAATTGAAAGTTTTCCAAAAGGAAACAGGAGGAGTCCTAAAGGAACCAAAACATTGGTGACTGTAGATGGAGTGGTGAACTGGGCTGAAGATGAAGAAGAAGAAGAGCTTGGTTTAATGGCTCTCTCACATGAAGATACTGAGGTACATCCTTGTTCTAAAGACTGTGTTCTTAAATTTAATAGCTTAAAAGTAGAACTAGAGGAACGGTATCAAAAGGTCAACACATACACTGTAGAACTAAATGCTTTTAAACAGGGTGTTGCTAAGTTAGAAGAAAATATAGTTTTGTATAAAAAAGGGTCAACAAAACTATAAAGAGAAAATAAGAATTTTAACTCTTTAAATGAGGGAAAAAGATGTGGAAATTAAAGCCTTTGAAAGAAAACTTTTGAAAGTGTCAGCAGAAAATGAAGATTTAAAAGCCAGTCTTTATAATGAAAGGGAAGTGATTAATCATTGGCAAAAGTCCTCTAAAGGATTGGGAAAACTGATTAATTCACAAATGGGGTATTATGATAAGTCAAGCCTAGGATATATTGAGGACCAACCTGGGATAACTTTATTTGAAAAGGGCTTATCAAAGGGGATTTTTGATAGTTCTAGTGAGTCAGATATTAGACCTGAGAATGATAAATATGCTGAAGGAATGAAGGCAGTTCCTCCACCATTATCAAGAATTTTCATGCCCCCTAGTAATGATACAAGTATAGAGTTAGAAGAACCAAAGGTTAAAAATACCTCAAACTCTAGTACTTTGTCCCAAGATAAGACTGTTGTGACCAAAAGTTTTGTTCCTAGAGCAGTACTTATGAAACAAGGTCTACTACCTTTGAAGTCTGGTAAACCAAGTACTGGCAACTCTAGAACTACAAGTACTGCTAGACCAAACTCAAGTATTGGTGGTTCAACATTTGTTAAACCAAAGTTCTCCAAGACTTCTAAGAATGTTGTTGAACAAGCCAAAACATCTAGAAGTAAGTTCAATAACAAACCAGTGCAAATGTGGGTTCCTAATAGAGAAAAACCATGTGTTAAAGCAAGTACTGCTAAAGCAGTATTTAAGGCAAAGAAGTCTGAGCACATAGAGTCACCCTATGTCTTTGACTACATAACTGAAACCATGATGTATAAGAGTAAAAGCAGCATTACTGGGAATGCTTCTGAACAGAGTCTTAAGTGTATAGGTCCCACAAGATCCGAGCCAAATGTGGCTTGGGTCCCTGTTAAAAACTAATAAGTTTTGTTTATGTGTAGGGGCATCTAATTGATGAATTGAAAGACAAAGGTATAGTGGATAGTGGATGCTCAAGACACATGATAGGGAACAAATATTTCCTTGCTAAATTTCAAGAATTCAGAGGAGGACCAATAGCCTTTGGAGGTAGCAAAGGTAGAATTACTAGAAAAGGGAAAATCAATAAAGGGAAGTTGGAATTTGAAGATGTGTTCTTTGTGAAAGAATTGAATGAGTTCAATCTCTTTTCTGTATCACAAATGTGTGATAAGAAGAACAAGGTGCTGTTCATAGACAAAGACTGCTTGGTGTTGTCTAAAGATATTGAGATGCCTAAAGAATCTCAAGTACTGCTTAAAGTACCCATGCAAGAAAATATGTACACCTTTAATCTTCGTACTATTACTCCAACAGGTGGTATTACATGTTTGCTAGCTAAGGCTTCTTATGATGAGTCTAATTTATGGCATAGAAGGTTAAGTCATGTGAATTTCAAGAATCTTGACAGATTAGTGAATAGGAATTTGGTTAGAGGGTTACCTAACAAATATTTTCGAAATAATTTCACATGTGTTGCTTGTCAAAAAGGTAAATAACATAGAGCCTCTTGTAAGACCAAGATTGTCAATACTGTGACAAAGCCTTTGCAACTCTTGCATATGGATTTATTTGGTCTAGTTTCTGTAAGAAGCATTAGTCATAAGACCTTTTGTCTAGTCATAACTGATGATTATAGTAGATTCAGTTGGGATTTCTTTTTATCTCTTAAGAGTGAAACCAATGAATTACTTAAGGATTTTATCACTTTAGTTGAAAAGCAGTTCACTAAACAAGTTTTAATCATTAGGACAGATAATGGGACATAATTCAAGAATGCTGAATTTGATGAATTATGTAGGTCTAAAGGCATTAAGTGACAATTTAGTAATCCTAGGACTCCATAACAAAAAGGAGTAGCTGAAAGGAAGAATAGGACACTAATTGAGGCTGCTAGAACTGTGCTGGCTGATTCTCTTTTGCCAAATACCTTTTGGGCAGAAGCAATCAATACTGCATGTTATGTGTTAAATAGAGTCTTAGTGACCAAGCCTCAAAACAAAACACCTTATGAACTTTTGACTGGTGTTAAGCCAACCATAAGTCATTTAAGACCTTTTGGGTGTCATGTATCCATACTAAATACTCTTGATCATTTGGGAAGAGTTTGATGGAAAGTCTGATCCATGATATCTCGTAGGATATTCATTGCAAAATAAAGCAAATAGGGTTTATAATTTGGCATCTAAAAAGGTTGAAGAAAATGCCCATGTTAATTTCTTAGAAAATAAACCCAATGTCCCAGGAATAGGTTATGCTTGGATGTTTGATTTAGATTATCTAACTAACTCCATGGATTACTATTCTGTGCAAAAGGATTGTCAAACTAACAATGCATGTGAGGAGTCTAGTGCAACTAATGCAGGTACTCAAGAATAAGTTTCTTCATCGGATGATGATGTTCATATCTATGTACCCAATGTGCCTATTGTTACTCCCATGTTTGCTACTCCCAAGAAGCAAACCATGCCATCAATAGATGATCAAGCCCCCCAAGAGCTTCAGAGGCTTCATGATCAATAAAAGAATGCTACATCTGTTAATAAGCATTCAGGAGAAGAATCTTTTATGTCACAACACTCAGCAGTACATACTACACCTAGCGGTACTTCATCTGCAAGTACTGCTAAGTCAAAATCTGCAAAGTCTGCTGATTCATTAGAAGATATTTTACAAGCTATGGATGATGAAGACGTATATGCTAGTACAGCTGAAGGAATCGTCTCCAAAGCTTCCTATGATGTGCAGGGTTCACTAACTGATTTCAACAATTTGGAAACTGAAATTCCAGTCAGTTCTATTCCCACTCATAGAGTCAACAACAACCATCCTACTACACAGATCATTGGAAATCCCAAGTCTGTTATACAAACCAGAAGACAACTTCAAACCAATACTGAAACTCATGCACTTGAGAGTTATGTCAAAAAACAGCAGAGAACTAATCATAAAGATACTCAGCATTGTTTGTTTGCCTGTTTCTTATCACAAGTAGAGCCCAAAAACATTTCTCAGTCTGTTGATGAAGAAAGTTGGGTAGATGCCATGCAAGAAGAATTAACACAATTTGAGCTACAAAAGGTTTGGATTCTTGTGGATCTTCCTTCAGGTAAGAGAGTAATTGGTACTAGATGGGTTTTTAGGAACAAGAAGGATGAGAGAGGAGTTTTTGTGGGAAAGAAGGCAAGACTTGTTGCTCAAGTCTATAGACAGGAAGAAGGGATAGACTATGATGAGTTTTTTGCACCAGTGGCAAGGATAGAAGCCATTAGGTTATTTTTGGCCTTTGCATCATATATGGGTTTTATAGTATATCAAATGGATGTAAAAAGTGCCTTTCTATATGGTAGCATTTC
This sequence comes from Glebionis coronaria, assembly GCA_025667525.1. NCBI lineage: Eukaryota > Viridiplantae > Streptophyta > Magnoliopsida > Asterales > Asteraceae > Glebionis > Glebionis coronaria. The sequence continues at coordinate 4,805,043 of JANFOE010000193.1, forward strand.
AGAGGAGGTATATGTCTCACAACCTCCAGGTTTTGTAGATTCTAAATTCCCCAATAGAGTCTACAAGGTTATCAAAGAACTTTATGGTCTGCATCAAGCTCCAAGGGCTTGGTATGCAACTTTATCCAATTTTCTGTTAGAGCATGGATATAGGAGAGGGACCATTGAAAAAACTCTGTTCATCAAGAAGAATGCTAAAGACATTATTCTAGTTCAAATCTATGTTGATGACATCATTTTTGGTTCTACCAAGAAGTCATGGTGTGAAGAGTTGAGGCTTTGATAAAAGGAAGATTTCAGATGAGTTCTATGGGAGAACTAACTTTCTTTTTGGGACTGCAAGTCAAACAAAGGAAAGATGGAATATTATCAGCCAAGATAAGTATGTTGCTATTATCTTGAAGAAATTTTCATGTATGGATACAAGGGGTACAAGCACACCTTTTGAAGCTAAGAAGTCTTTATCAAAAGATGAACTTGGAGAAAGTATCGATATTCATCTATACAGATCAATGATTGGTTCATTGATGTATCTTACTGCTTCAAGGTCGGATATTATGTTTGCTGTGTGCGCCTGTTCAAGGTTCCAAGTCAATCCAAAGGTGTCACATCTACATGCTGTGAAGAAGATTTTTAAGTATCTTAAAAGTCAAACCAATTTAGGATTATGGTATCCTAGAGATTCCACTTTTGAATTGTAAGCTTACTCAGATAGTGATTATGCTGGAGCTAATCATGATAGGAAATCCACAACAGGAGGTTGTCAATTCCTAGGTAGAAGACTCATATTATGGTAGTGTAAGAAGCAAACCATTGTTGCTACTTCTACAATTGAAGCTGAATATGTAGCTGCTGCTCATTGTTGTGGACAAGTACTTTGGATTAAAAATCAATTGTTAGATTATGGGTTTAACTTCATGAACACCAAGATTTACATTGATAATGAAAGTACTATATGCATTGTCAAGAATCCAGTATTTCACTCCAAGACCAAGCATATTGAAATAAGACAAGAGATGCATATGACAATAAGCTTATTCAAGTCTTGAAGATTCATACAGACAACAACATAGCTGATTTGTTGACTAAGGCATTTGATGCAAAGAGATTTGAATTCTTGGTGACACATATTGGTATGCTCAACCAATAGACTGCTGCATATGTTGAGGGGAGGTAACAATTGTACAATTTTAGTACTAATTTTTATTGTATAGTCTATGTTTTGTGTTTTTGATGTGATTGTAGGTTGATAGAAAAAGATAAAAGAGGTTATAATGATAGTGGAATGCATGAACTGGTCAAAATTGTGAGGTACCATTATAACTCCAAGTACCGTTAGCACAAGTTGAAGTACCGAGTATGTTCCATGTATCGCTACATGTTTGTTGTACCGTTAAGGGTCTCTTTTGTAAATTTGGCGGTTACTTCCTGTTTGGGTTTGCTATTTACTTAAATACTTACTCCAATTACACAATTGATTCACCTAATCTTATTCTTATCTCTTGATTCTATAACCTTCTCTTTAATTTTTCGTTCATCAAAAATACTAATGGCTGCTTTACAAGTGACTCTAAGCATAATTTGGTTGCAAATAATGATGACTCTCTTGGATTCCATGAGATTCTTGGTTTCTTATCTCGAAGTCATGTTCGTTTTGCACTCAATGTAAGTCCCATTGTCTCTGTTTCCATTGTTGAACAATTTTGGAACACTGTCGTGTTAGGTACTCGGTTTGATCAACCTTGCATTAAGGCTAGGGTGAATCATAGAAATATATATGTAACTGAGGTACTGCTAAGGGAAAGTTTGAGATTAAAAGATGAAAATGGACTTAGTATGCTTAATAACATAGAGATACATGATGGCCTTGCAGCCATAGGCTATAAGGGTGGTAGGGAAAGTCTTACTTTCTTTAAAGCTTTATTTTCACCTCAATGGAAATTTCATTTTCATGCTATTAATCACTGTTTAAGCTCTAAAAGTACATCTTTTGATCAAATTCCTGCTGCATTGGCATCAGTGGTATTTGTCTAGCAAATAACAGGGTTTTTAATTTTTCAAGATTAGTTTTTGAAGGCATGACTAGGAATTTAGAAGGAACTAAGAAGTTTTTGATGTATCTTAGATTCATTCAGACTTTAATTAGTGACCAAATACCTAACCTACTAGAGTTAACTAATACATGGGATGTTCCTACATTCACAAAGAGAACTTTCTCTTTCTTGACCAAACAAGGCAATGCCTTTAAAGGAATAGTTACACCATTGTTTGCTCATATGTTAGCCCAACCTGCCAACCAAGATGGTGAGGAACCTAGCAATGCTAGTGCTTCTCAGCAAACTCCTTCTCACCAGAATTCCCATTCCTTAGAAGATTCACAATCTTCTCTCACAATATTGGTGCTCCACCAAATACTGATGAGATGATCCATACACCTGCTGCTTTTATTGCTGCTAGTGGTTCACCACCAACACAAGCACCACAGGTGGTGGATGTTGCAAATTTAACTGCTTTGTGTACTAGTTTGTCCCAATAGGTACAGGTGTTGCAAAAAGAAAAACTTGTTCAAGACAAGAAAATTGTTGAATTGGAAGATAGCCTAATTAAGTTGAGGAACAAAGTATCACCTTGGATGAGGCAATGTAGATCTATTCAGAAGGCTGCACTTCAAAAGCAAAGATTCAGAAACAACAAGAAAAGGCAACTGAATGCAACCAAACAGGGGAGGAATTATGAAGAACAACCACCTTCTTCTGATAATCAAACAAGGATCTCTGGAAATGACATCAATTTTGAGTTAGATGAAGATGTCTTTGGGACTTATGAAGATGGAACTGGTTTAGAGACTGGTGTGGATGAACCTACAAACATGGATTTTCAATAGGAAGAACCACAACCTACTCATGAGGAGCCACAAGTTGAAGAAATGATGGTAACTCAGCCAACACCAACACCTCAATCACCACTTCAAGTAATTTGGAGTACTTTCAATGAGAAGTTGGAGGAAATAAATGTTCAATTTCTTGTATCCTCAACTCCACCCCCATACAGACAAATTTGGTTTCACAAGAAACAGTCTTTGCAAGTACTATCCGGATCAAGAATGAGCATTGGATCAGACAAGCCTAAAGAGAGTTGAAAAGATAGCTTCCGTAGAAGAAAGAGTATTTGAAGATACACAAGTGATTGAAAAAACACAAGTGATTGAAGAAACAAATGTGTCTAATACTGGTGAAGTCAACATTGTTGAAGATCCAAGTACTGCTAAGCCAACTAAGCCGACTGCAAGTACTGCTGACATTGTTGAAGACCCAATTACTGCTAAGACAACTAAGCCGATTGCAAGTACCGCTGGTGATCACCCTTCACTAGAAAGTCAAACTCCTTTTGGAGAGGATGAGACTTTAGCCCAAATACTGCTTGACTTAAGAGAGAATAATTCAGCTGAGAAAGCAAAACAATCAGAGGCAGAGAAGAAGACACAACAAGAAGTTCTTGCCAAAAAGGATCAAACTAAAGGTAAGAAAGTTCAAGCTTCACACCCTACTAAAGGTATAGTTATTCAACAGCAAGCTGTTGAGGAAAGACCTTTCAAGCTGAAGAAGAAGCTAGCTAAGATTAATCCAAAGGATAAGGGGAAGAAGCAAATACTATCAGAATCAGAAAATGAAAGTGATTCAGATTAAGATATAAACAAAGTCATGTATAGATTTAATCAATTAGACCATAATGAGGAATATGCTCTTAGGATGCAAGCTCAGATTTGTGAAGAAGACTTACAAGAAGAACTTGAAGCTAAGCAGCATTTGCTAGAAGCTAAGAGAATACAACAAGAATGAACATACAAGAGTATGATAGGATTCAAGCTGAATTACATGCAAGTGAGCTTCTTGCAGACTCATTGATAGCTGAAGAGAGAGATGCTTATGATGAAGAACAGAAATCAAAGTTGATTGATGATCTGGTAAGGGAGCAACAAAGATTCTTTGCTGAAAAGAGAAGAAGAGAAAATATTAAGCCTCCAACTACTATGCAGATTAGGAATCAAATGATGAACTTTCTCAAGAAAGTTAAAGGTTTCACTCATATTCAGCTGGTCAAGAAGAATTTTGAATAAATCAGGACATTGTATGAGAAACATAAGAGAACTGAATTGAATTTTGTTGAGATTGGATCTGAAGCAGATAGAATGGTTGTTGAAAGACATAGAAGACATCTGCAACAACAAAGGCAATTTGGAAGTACTCCTAGAATTGAGCCAAGTACTGCTGAACCTACAAATACATCTCCAACTATCAAGACCACTTATGTGAGGAAGAATAGAAAGGAGAAGGTAAGTTCAAAGGAGGAAGAGACTGCTCAAAGAATGAATGAAGGAGATAATGCTCAAGATATTGCTCAGACTGAAAATGTACAAGCAGTACATACACAGTCAACAGTACATACTGAAGAAACGGTAAATACAAACTTGGAAGAAGGTTCAATAGAATTTGAGGAACCTCCAAGGGTGTTAAAAGGAAAAGATCAACAAAGAGAAAGCAGAAAGCCAAGAGGGCTAAGTCAACAACAGAAGATAGTGATGATGATGAGAGCTTGAAGAAGTACTTGAAGATAGTAAAATTTTGAAGATCAATGTATTGATATAGAGACTTTTGGAAAGAGATCATCTATTGCTAGATGGATATACTCTATGGATCAAGCACTGGAAGCTCATGGAATTTAAAGAATTGATGGCACAACAAGAATATTCAGACTTTTGGAAGATATTCTTCACATTCTTGATAGACAAGATATTCAAGATCTTTTCAAGTTAGTTCAAGAAGCCAGTGCAGGTAAAACTGAAGTATCACTATTGTATAGGGAAATGCTCTTCATGTATGAACCACACAACTATGATCAAGAAATGTTGAAGAAATTAGAGAATCAGGTTCCTAGTTACTGGAGATATTATAGGTCATGTGGATTGCATATTTTGGATATAGATAATGTTACCTACTATATGCTACAAGAGAAGAGTTATCCATTCAAAAGAAGATTGTTGGAAAGAATGTTGGAACAACGATTGGAAGTTATAGAAGAATAGTTAATGATTTAGAGTTGATCAGAATGGTTAAACAACAAATCAAGGATTTGAAAGATGAGGAAGAAGCTGAGAAAGAGCCTTAAGTGTTTGACTTTCAGTCACACTTCACAATTGGTTCTCAGTTCACCATGTCTAACACACATAAGAACTGGCTAGTCTATAAGCAAGCTGTTTGTGGTAAAGACTTCTCAAATCCGTTGAAAGCTGGTAGTTTTCTAAAAACTATATGGTTCTGACTCACCTTGTTTCGAGACAGAGAGTTGGCTAGTCTTAGACAAACGGTACTAAGTAAAGACTTCATCAAATCCGTTGATGGTTGACAATTTACCAAAAATTGTAGGGTTATCAATACACCTTATTCTTTATGAATAAAGTATTGGCTATTCCAGAGTGTACGGCTAACTGGTAAAGAATATATCAAATCCGTTGATAGCTGATGATTTGCTAAAAATCATGAAGCCAATATAGATTGGTTTTTGTTGTTAACTGTTTTATTTCAGGTATGAAGATTGCAAGCAAAGAAGTATTCAAGAAAAAAAATACTTCGAAGGTTTTGTCTAATCAAATCAAGACTGAAGTTCATGATTCAGAGTTCATAGATTTAACTCAAGAAGACAATTACTGTTGCTGCAAAGACAAATGAATGTTTACAAGACACGAGAAGATCATAGTTTAAAGACAAAGATGATGTTCATGATGTTTGAAGATTATCTTATCAAAAGAAGATCTACATTGAAGTGTTTGGCTACATTCAGTTAGATACAAATATAAATTACCAAGTTCAATCCAAGGATGAAGGAAAGATTGAAGACATGTATTCTAAATACATTCAGTACAAAAGAAACAAGAAGACAACAAGTTATCATTCTTGTTTAGGGGAGGATTGTTGGGAATTATTTGTTAAGTGTCAAGTACCGTTAGTGTTATGAAAGTACTGTTAGTTATCTTTCAAGTACCGTTAGTGGTAATGCGGTACATAGTAAGTACTGCTACTTATAAAGTAAGTACTGCTATATTGATTAGGACGAATATATCTTTGTATAAGATATGTCATATTTATAGTTAGAGTATATCTTATGTGATATACTTAAATAGTTAGAATATTGATAATATATTGTCTGTGATATAGTTATCTTTATAGAATATTCTATGGTTTCTAGGGTTCCTTACTCTATAAAAGGAAAATAGGTACAATGTCATTCATGTACCTCATTCAAGTCGATTAATAAGAGAATCGAATAGTTAAAAGTAATTCTGTTCTTATGTGCTTTATAACTTAGATTCCAAATAACTTATTTAGCTTGAGTAAGAGTTCCCAAAGTGTTTTAGTTTGATTAGAAACTACTATACTAGTTCTTAACAGAATATAGATCCAATCAAAGGGATCAACAAAAACTATACCATTGCATAACACTGAACCAAATCCTTTAGTAGTAGCTAATGAGTTATCACCAAACACAACTTTAGGACCTTGTTCCTCCTTATACTTGTGCAGATGACTTTTGGTGCCAGTCATATGCCTTGAGCAACCACTATCCAGGTACCAAATAGGCTTCTTGAGATCACACTACACAAGTTAAGGAAATGGTCCGTTTTGTTTTGAAACCTACCTTTGATGGGTGGGTGTTTTAGATCTAGAAGGTGTTCTAGATCTTAATGATCCTTTAGATGAAGATGAATAAGATTGCTCAGAAAGAAGAAGGAGAGGATTGAACAACATTTGCTTTCTTAGCCTAAAGGGCTTCACCTCTTCTGAACCACTCTATATGATTGTGATCAGATGTAGTATGGACATTACTTCCATAAGTTTCACAAAATTTGGCAATAGAGTTTGGGTTCCTAGGTTTGATACCCCTTTTGAGAGAGATAACTCGATTATGTCCATGAGTGTCATGGTCATAACTTCCACAAATATCACAAACAAGGTAGTAGTGACCTTGGTTTAAAAATGCGCTCATTATTGCGCAAATTGCACGCATTAATGCGTTGCATTCAAAATTTCGCATCAAGGCGCCTAATGCAATGCCATCCCATAATGCGTTCGCAATAAACAGCATTTTATCGCATTTGTGTAATGCTAGCAACGGTAGCAATTATCGCAATCTAGTACTTAGGTCATTTTTGTCAAATTTTAACCATTCAAAAGCGACCTATACATATTTCAATGACTTTTTAAAAATAAGACTTGTTAGAAAAAAATCTAAAACAAACAAGATAACAAAAATATAGTATCTTTGATTTTGCTAAGTTTTTTTTCAAGCTTTATTGTCGATTTATTTGTAATACAAAGGATTATAGGCCTAATTCCAATATGCTTGTAACTTATTTTGTAACTTTATTGCATTTCCTTGTTACTTATATAATTTTTGTACTATTTTTATGATAAACGCGTCGCGTCTAAATTGCACTCGCAATCGCATCACGCATCACGCAATAGCTTTTGGGACCTTTAGCGCAATAGATCGCAAAACGCATTTTTAAACCAAGGTAGTGACAGTCATTTGAGTGATGATTTCCCATACCACAATGAATGCATGGTGGGAAAGGAATTTTTTGCCTCGAATGAGATGCTTTAGTATTGTGAGCATCAGCACTAGTTTTAGCAAGCATATATTGGGTATGTTCACAAGTGCGATGGTCAGTGCTCTTACATTTAGTACAATAAATCACTTTTAGGCAAGTTTTAGTGAGATGGTTGTTTAAACCACATAGATTACAAGCCCTTTTAAAATGTGTCTTGTACTTATTATGTGGAGAGTTTGAAGGTTCATCTCTGAATCAAGTTGGTGTTTGTTGCTGCCTGAGTTGCAATTTGAGATCATTGATCTCTTGCATGACAAGAGACATTCTCTCATCTTCCTCAGATCTGGCATTCTTCAGTTTATTTGTTGAAACTAAAGAGTTAGTTCCCATATATGAACCTTCAGAAGGAGCTGAAGAGTTTTTCAAAGTGTCAATTTTGACATGCTTGGGAGACCTACCCTTGTGTGTTGTGTGAGATTTGATGATTGACTGGATTGATTTTGGGCCAGTAGAGGGTTCAGCACCAGCCAGCTTCTCCAAAGGAGGAAGTGGGGTACTTACTTCATTCTCTAAATCATCATCTGAGTCATCTTTAGTAACTGAAGATTCAACAGGTGCTGAAGTGTCAACATTTGCTTGTAACTCAGGAAGAAGAATACGTCCAATGTCATGATTTGGTAAATTCTATTCACCTGACCTTACAACATCAAGGATCGAGCTACCATCCTCATTTGAGGATTTGACAAAGACAATATCAATGGAGTTGGTGCTGGAGGATCCTCCAGTACAAAGCATTTTCCTTTTTTGAACAGGAATTTGTTCATTGATGCATTGATTTACCCTATCAGAGTTTCTAATCCAAGATTTAACAATATCTTTTGCTTCTTTTAGTTCAAATCTTAGGGAGTTATTTTCATCAAGAATCTCTTTGTTCAATTGCTGAAAAGTAAGTACATCAAGGTTAGTTTCTTTGAGCTCTATTAGTTTACTTTCAAAATCATCAATTTTTAGAACAAGTTTATGACACTTTTCAAGCAATTTGTTTCTTTGTTCTTCAACAAATTTTAGATCAATACACAGGTAATCAAAGACAATTTTAATGTCATCCTTACTTCTAATTCAAGAAGAGTTTGTACCTTTTTTATTATGATATTGACCCATTCACCATTTCTGGCACTTTCTCTGGCAACAACATTGGAGTTTGAGCCTTCATCATGAGCAAGTGCCATAAGCACATTCACATTAACCACTTCATCATCATTTGAAGAGACTTCCTCTTCATCTCATTCATAAGCTTCATCAATGAGCCCTTTGTTCTTATCTTGCTTAGGAGCCTTGGTGGAAGAACTTTCAGTGCTCATGAGTGCTAGTATATCTTTGATTTCTCTATACTTTGCCTCAGAGTCTTTTGTTGGTCGAAGTTCAGCCCTGTTTTGCTGAAATGAAGTAGAAGCAATTTGTTTCTGTTGAAATGATGATTGACAGATGGTCTTGATTGAGCTTGTGAGGAATAAGAAGGAATGGATGTTTTAGAATAACAATCACTAGCAAAGTGACCAGTCTTACCACATTTGTAGCATTCAGTGTCAAGTGAAGATTTTGTGGTGCTAGAGAACTTGCCTCCTTTCTTAAAGAACCTTCTAGACTTGGCCAGAAGTGCTTTTTCATGAAATTCCTCTTTGAGGTCATTCAGATATTCCTCACTAGTTCTTGTGTCTTCTTCATCATCAGGACTATCTTGGTAGTCTTGGATGACAACCTCACTGAAGAAGGCTGTAGACAAGGGTGTAGCAATGGTTAATGCTTTACTCTTGCTTGAGCCTTCAAAAATCCTATCAACTAGGTTTTCTTTATATTTTATTTTCCCAAAAAGAGAGGCCAGATCACAATCTTTAATGTGATTAGCATTTCTCAAGATTTGGCAGAAACTGAGCCACTTCTTTGGAAATTCATTAACAAAAACTGTGTTTATTTCAAGTTTTGAAAGCTCAACACCATCATTCACTAGTTCATTCATCAGTGCTTTGTATCTGGTGAATGTCTGTGTAAGGGTTTCCCCTTCATTGTATTTGAAGATGTTGTATTGAAGCTTTAAATCTATGATTCTTGTTTATTTTACATCAGAGGGTCCCTCATGATAGAGACTAAGGTCCTCCCATGTAGATTTTGCTGTTTTCAATTCACAACATAATTATTTGGTCATCTGGGAGTACAGACATGATGAGACTTTTGAGACGCTGGTCTAGGTTAGCAGCTTTTCTCTCATCAGCAGTATATTGTACTTCAAGTTTTCTATTGTCCCCAACCATGGGAACAAATGGACCATTTTCAATGATTCCAAGGAATTAAGGTTCAATCCCAACCATGTGGACAAGGAACCTCTTCTTCCAATCTGTGAAATTAGCAACCTCTAGAACAGGAGCATCATTGAGTTGGCCACCTCTATACTCTGGGGTTTGTGGTATTACTTGAGCCATTTTTGGATCTTGCTTTAAAAAATGAGCAGTTTAATAAAATAAGATTTTAGCTAATTAAATTGCTCTGATACCACTTGTTGGTCCCTTGTAAATCGTTATTACTTATCAACCTTAAGTAATAACTCTTTACCAAGACTCAAGTGTGTTATTTTAATAATTAATAAGAACTGCGAACAATTAAAACAACAACACCAATAACTTTTCAACATATAACTTTTATTAGAATCTATAACCCATTTTGTTTGTGGAATAACAAAGTGGTTGAATGACAATGGGCTGTGATCTCCTCTACTTAAACGTATAACCAAAGTAATGTCTAAGCACCAATCTAAACGTTCATATGCGTCTTGACTATATGGTTTAGTTGCTATTGAGAGAAAGGTTTTCCAGAGTTTCTACTCTTTTATTGTTTAACCCTTTCCCTCTCAATGTATACTCCTTATATAGGCAATGTAAAACTAGGGTTTGCATTTGCATGTTTTAATGCATGGGTTTATCCATTGGGTGGTTGATGCCTTCACAACCAGTTCGAACACACAGTTGTTGGAAATCCTTCACAACTAGTTCGAACACACATACACGTGATCATCCATTGGTACAAGTTGTTGGAAATCCTTCACAACCAGTTCGAAATCTTTCATAACCATTGGTACACAGTTGTTGGAAATCCATTGGTACACAGTTGTTGGAAATCCTTCTGTTAGAAGTGTTTAAAGTGATGGTCATATAATATAACGCTGCGAAGCTCATGGAAAATGCTACGTAATGGTGTCGAGAGTTCTATGTTATTGTTATGTATGTAACAGGAATTAGTCCCAAACACACAAATGAGAAAGGCCTCCCAAACTTGTAAGCCTTAGTATAAAAGGCCAATCCAACCTTATTTGTGTGTGTGTATCTTATAGTGCTTCTCCTATTTTTATAGTGTGTTAGAGAGAGAAACTCTGCTTAGTTTTCTCTCACTAGGATTACACACTCTTTGTATCTTTCTTCTTCCTCTTCATCAATCTAATATTCCATTCTTAGTTTTAATCTTGCTCGTCATCTTTAATCCTTACTATTTCATGTTCTTCATCTAGACATATAAAACCCACGTCTCATATAGATCTTAGATTTTCGTGCTTGGATTTCGTGTGTAAAGCTATTACAAGTGGTATCATTTGCCAAGGGATTCGTGGTTAGCGTTTTGGTGTTTTTCGTTGTCTTAAAAACCTTAAGAGTTGCAAAAAGTAGTGCCAAAATTCGTATTTTTCCGAGATCCACGTTTTTAGGACAATTTCGCAATACTTGTACTTACTGCGGAATGGATTCCCTCGAATTATTGTGGAATCATTGATTATGCATTATTGTGGAATCCTCGATTTTGGCATTGCAGAATCATAACATTTATTACGGAATTGTGTCCTCTAGGTCATTGCGGAATTGAACCATTCGTGAGTATTGCGGAATCTTACACATTTGCATATTGCGGAATTGTGTACGTTGGAACATTGTGGAATTATAACGTTCGGATAATTGCGGAATTGAATTCTTGTGAGTATTGCGGATATATACCAGTTCGATAATTGCGGAATTGAACCTTTTTAGAGCTTTGCGGGATTGAATCGTTTGAGGTATTCCAGAATTAATCCATTCTAAAGATTGCGGAATATTGCGGATTGTGTACATTGGATTATTGTGGAATTGCGGACTAATTGCGGAATTGTGACACATATTGCGGAATTAAAACAAAATTGCGGAATTGTGACATAAATTGCGAAATCTTTGTTATAAGTGTGTTTTTCCAAATCTCTTCGAATATTCCAACATTTTTCAAAACGTGATTGTAGAATTTTTCGCGAGTTTTTGTTGGTACTGAAGATTTTTTTTGGTTTCTCGAGTGAACTTTTTAGGGGATTTTTAACTACACTTTTAACTCAGCTTGCTACGAATTGAGATCCTTATTTTACACACGACTTCTTCGATGACGTCAAAACAAGATATCTATGTTGCGGGTACTGAGAATCGTCCACCCATGCTTACCAAGGAGAAGTACACTACATGGGCTAGTCGTCTCCTTCGTTATGCAAAATATAAACCTTTGGGCAAGTTGATTGTCAACTCGATTCAAAAAGGTCCGTATGTTAGAAGAACAATTCTTGTGCCTGGGGATTCTACGAATGCTAACCCAGTGGATGACTCTAGTCATGAGAAAACGGATGAAGAATTAACTGAAGTTGAATCCAAACAACTCGACGCTGATGATCAAGCAATTCAAGTCATTCTTATGGGACTTCCTGAAGATGTTTATGCTATTGTCGATAGTTGTGAACCGCACACGAGATGTGGCTTAAGATTCAGAAAATGATGAAGGGAAGTGAAATCGGTTTACAAGAAAAGGAAACTAAGTTGCTTCGTGAATGGGAGAAATTTACGTCTACTGAAGGGGAACAAATTGAACCTTACTATCATCGGTTTTCAACCCTCATGAATCATCTTAGGAGAAACAAACATGAACCTGCACAAATTGCTGCCAACATCAAATTTCTTGATAATCTTCCTTCTTAATGGTCACGATATGTCACTCTTGTCAATCAAACCAAGGATCTTCATGTCGTGGACTAGACTCAAGTATATGACTATTTGAAGATGAATCAAGATGAAGCTAACGAAGTTAGGGCAGAAAGACGTGCCAAGACGCAAGACCCATTGGATTTTATGGCAAACTCTCCATCATCTATGTCATATCCCATGGTACCTTACCATCAACCCTCAACAAGTAACTTCATGCCACAACAACAACACCAACAACTCACCTCTGATGGATATCAACCTCCTGCTGCTGTGAATTACTTACAACAACCCATTGCCTGTTTTAATGACATCACCGATCCTACTCATGCTATTAATACTGGTCTTGCCCTTCTTCCAAAAGCATTCAAATTCATCATTAACCCCACCAACAACAATCAGAGAATCTCCTCGAACACTAGAAATAGGCAGATTGCTCAACCTTTCATGAATGTGAATCAAGATCACCAATTGGTAGTTGCTGGGAAAACGGGGACTCAGTTTCAACAATATGGTCAGAATGTTGGGCAGACCGTTGGCAATGCAGGAAATCAGTATGGTCAAAACCATGTTCAAAATCTGGGTGTTCCGAATGTGGGTAATCAGAATGGGTTAATAGTAGTGCCAACGGTTGGTAATCAGATTGGAAAAATTATTGCTGCAAGGGCTGAGAATACTGGTACGGGAAATGGAAACAACAATCATCAGGTTCAGTGCTACAACTACAGGGGATTTGGTCATTATGCTCAAGATTGCACAGCCAAAAAGAAGAGGGATGCTGCTTATCTTTAGAGTCAGCTTCTCATAGCACAAAAGGAAGAGGCAGGGATTCCAATTCAAGCTGAGGAATTTGATCTTATGGCTTCTGTTGCAGAATATGACGTGGAAGAAAAGGTGAATGCTAACTACATCTTGATGGCTTACTTACAGCAAGCATCTACCTCAGGAATGCATGTTGACAGAGCTCCCGTTTATGATTCAGACGGTCTCTTTGAGGTACATCCACGTTTCGATGATAATGATATATATAGTACGTCTAATCAGGAGGAGGAATATACTGAGATGCTTGAGCCCTACAATGAGACACACGGGGATCAAACGAATAATAGTAATATTATTTCGAATGATCCCAGTGTGGACCTTAGTGTGGATCAAGTTGCCCAGCCTACAACCCTTCCTGATGCGACACATGCGTATTATAAATCTTTATTTGATAACCTTTCTAAGGATGTTGACCATGCTACGGTGGTTAATAATAAGTTTAGAGAAACTAATGCCAAATTGACCACTGAGCTTGCGGGATATAAGGAACGGGAGAAAAGTTTTGAAATTCATCAGACTATAATTAAAGAACTTGAACAAGCTCATGTTACATCGGTTTATCAAGAAAAATGCACAACTAAGAAATTAAATGCCTTACATTTAAGTAGTGCTAAAAAGATAAGCGAATTGAATGATGAAATCACCTCTCTTAAAAAACAGCTTTCAACTGAAAAATATACTATTTTGGATTTAAAAGAAGAACAAAAATAGCTGAAACATGATTTCAAAATTCAAGAAGATGGGCTTCTTGAGGATTTTTGCAAAGCTCAGGATAGGATTAGAGAATTAGATAACCTTTTAGTAAAACGTGGCCAACTATGCAGACGATAAATATGCTCACACCAAAAGTGAATGAGATAAATTACACTCGATACAAACTGGCTTTAGGTTGTCCTCTTCCTCCTAATCCCGGATATCTTAAGCAAGTTCAGGCCACTAATGAAACTTTATATAATGGTAGTGTTCTCTTGTCTGATGAGCATGATCCTCCTAGTGTGCATGATTTTGAGGAACCTACTGAACTTGCAGTAGAGACTCGTTTAAGAATGAAAAGGCTTGATAAAGAAGTGACACCTGTTTATTACCCGAAAGTTAATCCTCCAACTGTTTTTGTTCGGTGTAAAACGAGTACTGAAATTCTTTTGCTCCCAAGTGAGGAATCGTCTGATGACCCTCCTAAACCGAGTATCACACGCCGATTTATAAACGAGCTTAAAGATAACTTTGACATCCTTAAACGTGTTGTTAATTCCAAAATCACTTCAGAAAATTTTACATCACCTGTTCAGATTGAGGACAGAAAATCCTTTAAAACGATATTAATCCGATTATTAATCAAGTTGATGCTCGGTTAGGAAATTTGGAAAACGCTTTTTGATGAGATTTCTTTTATACATAGTCTCATCGTCCAAAATAGGCTTAAAATGCATTAAATATCATGAAATATGCCTAATATATGCTTGTGTTTGTTACATGTGTATTTTAGGTACGGATATTGAGAAAATGGTAAAAGATCACAAGAAACAAGCAAAAACGAACACGGGAAACGAAGCCGCACAATGAACCAAGCCCTAATGGTGATTTTCTAAGAATTACCCTTAAAGAATTGAAGATTGTACAAGAAGGGTCCTCCAATATTGATGAATTGACACTTTAAACCGTTGTTTATTTATAATTAAATGATTGGTCCTTAAAGTTTGTCAAATTTACAAAAAGGGCCCTCCAGTTTGACGAATTGGCAAGAATGTTCCCTCAAAAATGAAGACTTGTCAATATTAGTCCTCCAAGAAGTCAACAATACAAGTCAATACCATTAAGTTTGAAGAAAGTGCCAAAACAGCCCTTCAAGAATCATCAAATTGCAAGAAATACCCTTGAAATACTTTTAGAAAAGTATTTGTGGCAAAAGTATGAAATTTGAAACTTCAACAAAGAAGGAAATCTAAATTTGTGCATTTAAAATGAAAATGAAAGAAAGGAAAGAGATGAGGGGTTTAATATAGATGACAAGGAAAGATACATATGCCAGAGTCATGGTGACACGTGCCCCACTCACTCAATTTAGCCAATCACAACACCCCATTCTTCCATGTCACTCTCCACTTAAACCGGTTTTAACAACTTAATTTATTAAGTTTAAAAAGGGCACCTAACAACAATTTGAATCCTAATACGGATTAAAACCACCACTATTCACCTATGAACACGAATTGGGATTTTTTTAATCCTTGTGAATTAAACCTTAATCTCATCCAGAATTATGATTAAGGGTTTCCTAATCATAACCTAACCCACAAAACACATGCCACATCATCACAAGAGTCACATGAATGGTGCCCTGCTACACGTTTGAAGAAGATGACAAAATTATGCCAACCATCCTACCACTCACATTCAAGCTTACAACTTAAGCTTAATATGGGCCATTGATCACAATTCCAACAGCTATACACTCCACAAAATGCCAAGAAAAGTTCACAAGAGTTCAAGTTTTTCAAAATCTG
Source organism: Glebionis coronaria (assembly GCA_025667525.1). Lineage (NCBI taxonomy): Eukaryota > Viridiplantae > Streptophyta > Magnoliopsida > Asterales > Asteraceae > Glebionis > Glebionis coronaria. Next base: position 4,821,002 of record JANFOE010000193.1, read on the forward strand.
CAAGGGTATTTTTGGGCTTCTAACAACTAGGGTTTACATTTTTTATGCTTTCTAGTTCATCATTGTAGCCTATATAAAGGCATAGGGCTGCAACATTAGTTTTTGCTCTTGGTTTTTCCTTTATCACAAATCTGTAAATCCTTCTTTCAAATTTATGAAAAAGTGATTGATATTGCTGATGAAATCCAAATGTCAACTTTAATCTTTGCTTGTTTATGTTATATGTTTGTGATTGTTAAGACTCAAAACATGTTTTTAAACATTGTGCAAGAAATTGCATAATTTTCTATAACTTGATATTTTGCTAAGTTCTTGGTTAAAACCCTTGGAATTTTTGGATTGCAAGTGATTATAGCACCCTGATAAGAAGCTTATCAAGGTGTTGTAAGCTTGTGGTTTGGGGATAATCAAGGAGTGGGAACAAGGTTGCATTAATCAAGATTTTTCCATTTTTCTGTTTTATATGAATTGTGCCTTTAACCTTGTTGAATCTTAGCAGGTGTTACAGGAAGCTTGTGTCTTGTTTAGCTAGACACATCAGCTCAAAAATTCGTGAGTGTGGATGTACATTCATGAGGTTTGAGCCCTTTTTCCCCAAATCTGATAAAAGTATTTGATTTTGTGAATTTTGTGTTCTACTGTTATAATTATTGTTCTTGTGGCTTAAATCTGCTTGATACTGTATAATATTGAAGATATGATGCTAGATTAGGCACTAAATTACACATTTGCTTTGTTAAAATTGGATTTAAAAAGTGAAATGTGTGTTTGGGTTAACCTGTTTAAGCTTGCAAATTGAAAATGAATTAATGTTAAGTGTTGTTTTGTGCTTGTATCTAATAAATACTTGGTATTGTACTGATATATGCAAGTTTTTGGCTTTTGAACATCATTTTCTTGATTGTGCTATAAGTTGTTGAAATCTGCTTGTTTTGACCTAAGATCTTGGTAAAACATAGATTATATGCATGCAGAGGGCTAACAAGTGATTAAATCAAGTTTATATAACCTGTTAAAGAGATTTGAGAGTTTGAAGCTGGTCTTGTGGTCAAGTATATCAGCAAAGTTTGAAATCTGCTTGTTCTTGTTCATCAGTAACTTTCTTTGGCTTGAATCTTTGTCTAAACCTTGAATCATTGCATGAAACCAGTTAATTTATGTTCATTTGAATTAATCTAAGTTGTTGTGTGCATTTGGTTCAATTTGGTTGGTTTAATCTTGCTAAAACTGCTTATTTGTGTGAAAACTGCTTATGAACATGTTTGTGTGTTATCTAGTCTTTTGAATTAACTGTATCAATTGGCTTGTTGAATTTATGTTTTTGTGATTGAATTTGACTCCTTATAACCCACTGGTTATAAGGGTGCCTTTTTGTGGCTTGAATCTAACAAAAATCCATATAAGACAAAAAGACAAAATAGTCAAGCAGTGGGAACTCCTTTCCCCTGTTGCTAGCCACTGCTAGTGTTATTTGATCATCAGCTTATTCATAAGCTATTCTAGCTTATTTGGACTTGAAACAACTTGTTTTTTGTGATCAATCTTCCTCATTTGACCCATTGAACTAATCTGGAGCTTTTTAGGGTTTGACTTTTAGGTTAGACTAGAAAACCAATTGACTTGACTTTTTCATAAGTGCTTATTTGCTTATTCCAGCTTATTCTTTGTGCTTATTTGAAAACTTTTTGTTGATTTTCTTAATCAAGTCATTTAAAGCCTTTTGCAAGTTGAATCAGCACTTGAGGTAGCCTAGAACTCAAAAATGACTATTTTGTCGTTTTGTGAAGAGAGCTTTTGCTTATTTCAGGCTTATTTCTTGGGCTTTTTCAAAATTTCTTTTCACTGATATCTTAAGTATCGCAAAAGAAGCTTGTGTGTCAAATTAGAGCTTATGGCAATAGCTTATGGCTTAATGGGCCAAAAAGCCCATTAAGAATAAGTTGTTGACAAATAAGCTGTGATAAGCTCACTTTCAGCTTTTGGGCCTTCAGAGTTTTGTGCATAAAATCAAGTTTTGAGTCAAGTAGGTGATTTTGGGCTTATTTGGTGGACTTTTTCTTATTGGGCCCAATTTTTGCCCATTAAGGGCCTGTTTTGCTATTTAGCCCATTTTAAGGCCCATTAGGGGTATTTTAGTAATTTCAAGTTCATTTCTGTGCTTATTAGGTTAAAATAAACTAGTTTGCAACTTTTTAGAATTTTTTATAAATTTTGGATTTTTATTATTAAAAATTAAATTTTAGATTTTTGCAACTTTTTCATTTTTCCTAGTTTAAATACATTAAGTTAGGAATTTAAAAAATTTTAGATTAATTTTAGTGTCATTTGATTTATTTTTAGAATTATTTTAAGTTTTTGTAGTTTTTAATCATTTTTAAATTGTTTTTTTTAATTTTAAAATTTTCAAAAATAGTTTTAAATTTAGTTAAGTCATTTTAGAGGTTTACAAGTTTAAAAATCTCATTTTGTGCTTTTTGTTAATTAAATTGATTTTTTGGGCTTTAATTAGCATTGAAAAATTAATATTTAATTAAATAAAAACTTTGAGTGATTTTTGGTTTTTTGTAAACTCTAATTACATTTTTTAGGATTTATTTCAATTTTCTAGGAATTTTTAGGGTAATTTTAAATTTAGTCACTTTTTACGATTTTACGTACACGACTTCGTCTTAGTTAAATTCATAATCGTAACCGTCATCCTTTTCTATTCTCTTCTCTCATTTCTTTCTTTATAAATATAATCTCAAATAGTTAATCAATTCTTAACACAATGCACAAGCCTCCTTGAGAACGAACTCACTTTTGGGTCATTTGTGCACGGTTTTCCTAAACCGTCGTACTTACCCTAATTACTCTTTGTTTTCCTAAACAAGGTTGTAAAACTCAACTATCATTTTGGCGCCACTGCTGGGGAGGCGTGTAGTGTTTTGATTTGAACAATTGTTGTTTTTATACTATCCATAATATCTATTTGTATTAGTAGCACTCTACTAATACGTATTATTGGTTTTCGTTTTTTTGTGTGAATATTACTATATTGTATACGTAGAACAATAAATTCACAAGTACTCCAATAGTGTGAAAACACAACCTTGATTCGGGATTTCATCCCTCGATCATTGTATTCGAATCTCAAACAAAGAAAAAAGGCAAAATAGATAATTACTTTCGTGAAGCTTAATTTTGACAAACACAAACTATAAGGTGGGTATAAGGCGGGTATTATAAAATATACCCTAAGGAAAAAGGCTCTTAAGTACTTCGCACCGCCTTCTTTCCCCGCTTACTTGTGCGTGTTTAGATAAAAAGGGCTAATCGAGGGTTTACCAACCAAAGTATTATCTAAGTATCATATATATTTTCTTGGTTTCATTTGATTAAACCCTCTTGAATGTTTTGGTGTTCCACCAACGTTCTAAAGTCATCGAAGGTGTTCACTTCACGTGATCGTTTTCATTCCTTGAGGCTCCTTTAATCAAGGGATTTAATTTGAGGAGAGATTTGTAGATTTTTGTCTACTTAATACATTCACCAAAATCAAAAAAAAGTAAAAACAATCAAAAACCACAAAAAATTTTTTGGAAAAATTAAAAACATCAAAAAGAATCTTCTTTGCTCATCCCCACGTTATACGTGACGTTTATGCTTACTCGTAATCAAGCAAGACGTGCACGTAAACGTAAAAACCGAAAGGAGACCACACCTAACCTTTCTAGTGAGGAGTCTTCTATTGACGAACCAATCGTAGAAGAAAAACCAACCATGGCTAATCGAACTATGATGGAGTTACTTCAAGCACCCACCGAGGGTTATGGAGAGGCTATTGTGATTCCCCCATCCTTGCGGAGAATTTTGAAGTGAAAACGGGTTTGTTGGCGATGATCCAAAACAACAAATTCCGTGGTGATGAAAAGGACAACCCGCACAACCATATCCGCCAATTCAATCGTCTTACCGCCACTTGCAAGTTTAAGGACGTTGCTAATGACTCGATTAAGATGATGCTTTTTCCGTATTCCTTAGCGGGGCCCGCTAAAATTTGGTTAGAGAAAGAGCCACCCAATTCTATATTGACGTGGAAGGATCTCGTTTCAAAGTTTGTGAACCAATTTTTACTACCCTCTTAGACTACACATTTGAAAACGAGATTTCAAAATTTTCACAAGAACTTAATGAGAATTTTTCTACGGCTTGGAATCGGTTTAAGGAAATGTTACATGAGTGTCCTCATCACGGTTTTTCTGACTTGCATCAAATTGACACGTTTTACAATGGATTGAATGATCATGAGAGAGGTTATCTTAATGCCGCCGCGGGTGGTAATTTTTTGTGTAAAACAGTCGAGGAAGCGTTGTTGATTATTGAGAATAGGTCTAAAGTCTATAGTCCTTGTAACACATCGAGTGTTCGTACGGCTTCATCTTCGGCTTCACCTTCATTGTCCAATACCATTGATGCTTGCCAAATTGAGGCAAATTTGGAAAACAAAATCTTTGATAAGCTTAAAGGTCTTTTAATTGAATTCAAAGTTGGTGAACAAAGTGCTCCCGCTACGGCTAAAGCGGTTGAGGTTTCTTGCATGTATTATGGTGGAGGTCATGATTTCTCCGAGTGAATTACCAACGGTGGTAACACTTCGAGTGCCTACACGGCCACGGGAACTTACAACCAAAACGGTCAAGTTACCCGCTCTAATCAATTGACTCCACCGGGTTTTGCTCCCAATCAAAATGCTAACAACAACTATCGAAACAATCAAGTTGGTTTGCAAACTTTGAAAGATCTTCCAAATGAATTTGTTGAATACGCATATGGAAACAATGCTAGGTTTGATAATATTCAAAGAGATATCATTAGCCTAAGAACCGAGTTTAAGAATGACTTGAAAAAGGAGTTGAAAAATTAGTTAGCAAATGAGCTTAAGATCCATACAAACACGATGGAGGGAAATGTAACGAGGTTACAACAAAACCAACAAAAATGGAACAAGGGCAACATGAAATAAAACAAGGAGATGCTTAAGGCGATAAGAGGCAATCTATGTTTGAGGATAAAATTTCATCCATGTTTGAGGCTATAATGTGTAAACCGTCTTCGAGTAGTCTTCCTAGCAATACCATATCAAACCCTAAGAGAGAGATGAAGGTGATTACCACACCAAGTGGTAAGACACTTAAGGAACCGACTCCTCAAACAATTACTCCAACGGTGGAGGAAATTGAGGAAGAACCCGAGGTGGTGGTAAAAAAGGAGCATGTCCAAATCCCACGAAGTACCGCTCATGCCACACCTACGGTTGACCCATTACCATCATTGGAACCCGAGATTCCAAAGTCTATGCCTATGCCTCAACCCACACCACCTTTTCCCTACCCATCGAGACTTAGAAAGGAGAAACGTCAAGAGCGCGACAATTACCAATTTGAGCTTTTTATGAAAATGTTTCATGACGTGCATTTCAATGTGAGTTTTGCCGACGCTTTGGTCATGATGCCTCGATTTGCCGCTAACTTTAAGAGTATGTTAAACAACAAGGAGAAATTGCAACAATTGTCTAGTTGTTCATCGGTTTATCTTAACCGCATACCTCAAAAAGTCGGTGATCCCGGTAAATTCTTGATTCCATGTGCTATCCAAGATATGGAAGAATGCTATGCCTTGGCCGATCTTGGTGCTAGTATTAACTTGATGAAACTTGCAATCTTCAAGTCGCTCAATCTTCCTAATCTTACTCCTTCACTAATGTCTATCGAATTGGCCGATCATTCCACGATTCTCGCATGTGGATTGGCCGAAGACGTTTTTGTAAAAGTGGGAAAGTTCTATTATCCGGTAGATTTTATCGTTGTCGATATTCCCACGGATCCTCAAGTTCCTCTTATTTTAGGTCGTTCGTTTTTAGATACGTCTATGGCGTTGATTGATTTGCATGCTAGAAAGATCACCTTACGTTTCAACGACTAGGAACTTGTTATAAACGCAACTCAAAATTCTCCAATTTCTCATGTTTATTCCGTCGCGACCATAAACCTCGTTGATATGATCGACGTTGTTTGCGAGGAATTTTCATAATAAGTTTTAGGTTTTGGTGACGATGAAAATAGTGGCAATCCCACTATGCTTGATCCCATTCTTGATAATTCGACACCATCCTTCACTCCATTTGAAGGTGGTGGTTTTACGTTGGAAGAATTTGATGTTCCACGTACTTGTGACGAATACCTCGATAACGATGAGGACTTCTCGATTATCAAGGATTTTCTTAACGATTTCCTATTTCCTCCACCCGAGGAGGTTATGAGTATCGAGCCCAAATCTTCAATTGAGGAACCACCAATCCTCGAGTTGAAAGATTTACCTCCTCATCTTGAATATGTATTTTTGGAGGAGGACGAAAAGTTTCCAGTTATTATTGCGAAAGATCTTTCGAATGATAAAAAACCGCACTCGTCAGTGTTATAAAAGATCACAAAGGGGCAATTGCGTGGAAATTATCCGACATTAAGGGGATCGATCCCAAATTTTGTACCCACAAAATCTTAATGGAGGAGGACTACAAACCCGCAATCCAATGTCAAAGGAGGGTGAACCCCAAAATTTACGAAGTCATCAAAAAGGAAGTCCTTAAACTCCTTGACGCGGGAATGATTTACCCTATTTCTGATAGCCTTTGGGTGAGTCCTATCCATTGTGTCCCTAAGAAGGGAGGAATGACCGTTGTGCCAAACGATGCCAACGAGTTAATTCCAACTCGACTCGTGACCGGTTGGAGGGTGTGCATCGACTATCGTAAGTTGAATGACGCCACTCGTAAAGACCATTTTCCCTTGCCTTTCATGGACCAAATGTTGGAGCGTCTTGCGGGAAACGATTTCTATTGCTTTTTAGATGGTTTTTCCGGTTACTTCCAAATCCCCATCGATCCTCGTGATCAAGAAAAAACTATGTTTACGTGTCCATATGGAACGTTTGCTTATCGTAGAATGCCATTCGGACTTTGCAATGCACCAGGAACCTTTCAAAGGTGCATGATGGCTATTTTTCATGATATGATCGAGAAGACGATGGAAGTCTTTATGGATGATTTTTCCGTGTTTGGTTTTTCGTTCACTTCGTGTTTGTCGAATCTTGAGAGAATGTTAAAACGTTGTGAGGAAACCAACCTTGTGCTCAATTGGGAAAAATGTCATTTTATGGTTAAGGAAGGAATCGTCTTAGGGCACAAGGTTTCGAAAGTGGGGATTGAGGTAGACAAAGCTAAGGTAGATGTCATCGCCAAATTACATCATACCAAAACCGTTAAGGGAGTTAGGAGTTTCCTAGGCCACGCGGGCTTTTATCTTCGATTCATCAAGGATTTTTCAAAGATTTCTCGACTTATTACACATCTCCTCGAAAAAGATGCTCCTTTTGTCTTTAACGAAGATTGTGTACGAGCCTTTGAAATCCTTAAGAGGAAACTTACCGAAGCTCCCATTCTTGTTGCTCCCAATTGGAACCTCTCCTTTGAGCTCATGTGTGATGCTAGTGACTACGCTATTGGGGCCGTATTGGGGCAACGTCATGAAAAGCACTTCTTGCCTATTCACTATGCTAGCAAGACGATGACGGAGGCTCAACTTAAGTACACTACAACGGAAAAGGAATTCCTTGTCGTGGTGTATGCTTTTGAGAAATTCCGACCTCATCTCGTCTTGACTCGATGCATAGTGTATACGGATCACTCGGCTATCAAGTATCTCATGGCTAAACAAGATGCAAAGCCGAGATTACTTCGTTGGATTCTCCTCCTACAAGAATTTGATGTCAAAATCCTTGACAAAAAAGGAGCCTAGAATCTAGCGGCCGATCATCTTTCTCGTTTGGAAGATCCTCGCCAAAGTGTTTACGAGCCAAAGGAAATCACCGAAACATTTCCTCTCGAGACACTTGGTGTAGTGAATTCTAAGCGTGATTCATCCATCCCATGGTTTACGGACATCGCAAATTACCATGCGGGGAACTTCGTCATTAAGGGTATGACAACTCAACAAAAAAAATTCTTTCGTGACGTCAAGTTCTACTTTTGGAACGACCCTTATCTATTTCGGACTTGTGCGGATCAAATCATTCGACGTTATGTCTTTGGTACCAAAGCTTCAAACATCCTTAGAGCTTGTCACGAGGGACCCACGTGTGGTCACCACGGTGTTAATCTCACGGCTAAGAAAGTCTTTGATGCCAGATTCTTTTGGCCTACTATTTACCGAGATGAACATGCACTTGTGAAGTCATGTGACTCATACAAACGACAAGGAAAAGCCTCACAAAATGATGAAATGCCATAAAATATCATCCAAGTGTGTGAGATCTTTGACGTCTGGGGAATTGATTTTATGGGGGCGTTCCCATCATCTCGTGGTAATAAGTACATCCTTGTCGCCGTTGACTACCTATCCAAGTGGGTGGAAGCTAAGGCTTCACCCACAAACGATGCTCGTATGGTAGTCAAGTTTTTGAAAAGCTTGTTTTCTCGGTTTGGAACCCCTTGTTTGATCATACGCGATCGTGGAACCCATTTTTGTAATGACCAATTCGAAAGGGTCTTAAGTAAATATGGGGTTACACATCGGATTTCTATGGCTTATCACCCACAAACGAGTGGGCAAGTCGAGGTTTCAAACCGAGCGTTGAAGAGGATCTTGGAGAGATCGATTGGAGGGAATCGATAATCATGGTCGGATAAGTTGGACGATGCTTTATGGGCCTTTCGAACCGCTCATAAGACGCCCATCGGGTGCACTCCTTATAAGCTTGTGTATGGGAAGAACTGTCACTTGCCAATTGAACTCGAACACAAAGCTTATTGGTCCCTTAAGCATTGTATTGATGGTATTGAGACCGCGGGTAAACACCGGAAAATGCAATTGAATGAATTGAGAGACATTGCTTATGAAAATTCATTGATTTACAAAGAAAAAACTAAAAAGTTACATGACTCAAAAATTAAAAACCGGGTTTTAACATTGGAGATCAAGTGTTGCTTTTTAACTCACGTTTGAATATCTTTTCCGGCAAGTTGAAATGCCGTTGGTCGGGTCCATTCACCGTTACCCAAGTTTTTCCTTATGGGACCATCGAGCTAGCTCAAAATGATGGCCCCAATTTCAAGGTGAATGGACATAGGTTGAAGCACTACTTTGGTGGGGAAGTTCCCTCTTTGAACTACCTCGACCAAGTCACCTTCCCCAATGATAATTAGAATTGAGGGGACCGAGTCAAGCTCATGACTCGGTAATCAAAAATGAGGTGCCTCGTAGGGGAGTCCCATGCTTATCCCATGTACATATTATCGCTTTCTAATGTAGTAATGTGAGGGGATTTGTGCCCTTCCAACCTTTGTTCTGTGGTTGTTTATGATATGTGGTTTTTAGATGATCATGATCTTCACGATTGAAGCCTCTCGTGTTCATTTTATGGGAGCACTCGATCGTTTGCTTTGAAGAAATTCTCAATATCCATGATATATCCTTTGATGTTCTAACCTTAGGTTTTTAGCACACTTCATAAACGGATTTAAATTTAACGGTTACACCCTTTCCATGCTAGATTAAGCATTCGACTACGTCTCTAGTATGGGGGTATCCTACCCTTAGACTCAAAACATTGAGGACAATGTTTAACATTAGTATGGGGGTGAATAGATACTTGCCTTGCCAAACCTTCACGCTTTCCAAAGTTTATCTTTTTGTTTATCGTTTTGTTGCAAAATAAGGCTAAAAATGGCCAAATTTTAATTTTTTTTCTCATGTTTTATAAGTGTTTGAAGACACGAATGTAGATTTTCCGATGGCGAGAATAAGAGTAATTTTTGACTCGACCGTGCGTGTTGAGCACTTAGCTTTATTTCCTTAACTTCACATTAGGCTAAGTCTCTTAAATGAGGACGGGAAATGATAGAGTTAATTATGAGTTACTATGCTAAACGTAGAATACTCGTATTCTTTCAAAAACTCATGTGTTCTTGTTGTTTTTCTTATTCTCCCTTCGCTTTTATGTAAATTTTGCTTAATAAGTATTGGCTTAGCGGTTTAGTCTTAATTGTTGGTTTCTAGTCTTTTCTGGTAGCTTCCATGTAATTAAATTTGGAAAACATTAAGGTATCGCCAGCGTCATGGTTTTGAAGTATTGGCAACCCGAATAATCGAAAGCTTCACCCAATAATCAGATTTCAAGTGCTCACCTAAATCAAGCAAACAATTTGAAGCTCACAAGGCCGAAAAATCTATACAAAATTGAAAGTGAATCAAGCCTTAATCTTTGAAGCTTTAAAGATCCAAAATTCGCTTTTAGCGTGAGGATATACGTCTTTGGCCATAATAAAACCACCGATGAGGAGGATAATAAAAGGCAAGGCAAGACCGAAGACATAATAAAAGCTTCATGGCGAAGTTGAATAAAAGATGGAGGTAAACCGATGATAATAAGGCCCATCCGTTAGGGGGCGTATAAAAGTCTTGGTAATAAGTATCATGTTCAAAACCGTTATAAAACTGTGTTTATCGATCCTTCTTGTTGACTTAATTTTTTGACATCGTTTTCTATTAGGGGGTTTATTAATTCGATGGTCTTCGTTACACCGTTATGACTCTATTTTTAGACCTAAATCTCTATCATCGCATAAGTAAAAAATGTATCCTCGTGAAACATTCAAGACAAAAATAAAATATAAGAGATACCACTTAGGATAATGGGAGGATAAGTACGTTATTAGGGCATATGAGTAGTGTTAGCATTACTAACTTATAATGACAATGATCTCGTTGCACACTTGACATGAAATTGGGGTGAAAATCGAGGACGACGAAATTATTTCTAATGAAGCATTCACGTGTTCTTGTTCTATTAACCTAAACGTCCCATTTTGCGATGAAAATCATACATTTTGTCTAAAACGCAAGTAGTAGAAATAGTAGTAGTGTAGTAAGTTTATCATTCAATAAAAGTGAATAAAAATGAATTTTGGAGGTGCTACGATACTTTATTCTAGCATTGCGTGAGGGCACAACAATGGTTTAGTATGGGGGAGTGATGAGACTGCTTTTATACATAGTCTCATCGTCCAAAATGGGCTTAAAATGCATTAAATATCATGAAATATGCCAAATATATGCTTGTGTTTGTTACATGTGTATTTTAGGTACGGATATTGAGAAAATGACAAAAGATCACAAGAAACAAGTAAAAACGAACACGGGAAACGAAGTCGCACAATGAACCAAGCCCTAATGGTGATTTTCTAAGAATAACCCTTGAAGAATTGAAGATTGTACAAGAAGGGTCCTCTAATATTGAAGAATTGACACTTTAAACCCTTGTTTATTCATAATTACAAGATTGGTCCTTAAAGTTTGTCAAATTTACAAAAATGGCCCTCCACTTTGAAGAATTGGCAAGAATGGTCCCTCAAAAATGAAGACTTGTCAATATTAGTCCTCAAGAAGTCAACAATACAAGTCAAGACCATTAAGTTTGAAGAAAATACCAAAACAGCCCTTTAAGAATCATCAAATGGCAAGAAATACCCTTGAAATACTTTTGGAAAAGTATTTGGGGTAAAAGTATGAAAAATGAAACTTCAACAAAGAAGGAAATCTGATTTTGTGCATTTAAAATGAAAATGAAAGAAAGGAAAGAGATGAAGGGTTTAATATGGACGACAAGGAAAGATACATAGGCTAGTGTCATGGTGACACGTGCCCCACTCACTCACTTTAGCCAATCACAACACCCCATTCTTCCATGTCACTCTCCATTTAAACCGGTTTTAACAACTTAATTTATTAAGTTTAAAAAGGGCGTCTAACAACAATTTAAATCCTAATCCGGATTAAAACCACCACTATTCACCTATGAACACGAATTAGGATTTTCTTAATCCTTGTGAATTAAACCTTAATCTCATCCAGAATTATGATTAAGGGTTTCCTAATCATAACCCAACCCACAAAACACATGCCACATCGTCACAAGAGTCACATGAATGGTGCCCTGCTACACGTTTGAAGAAGATGACAAAATTGTGTCGGCCATCCTACCACTCACATTCAAGCTTACAACTTAAGCTTAATATGAGCCATTGATCACTATTCCAACATCTATACACTCCACAAACTGCCAAGAAAATTTCACAAGAGTTCAAGTTTTTCAAAATCTGCAAGCGTATTTTTGGGCTTCTACCAACTAGGATTTACGTTTTTTATGCTTTCTAGTTCATCATTGTTGTCTATATAAAGGCATAGGGTTGCAACATTAGTTTTTGCTCTTGGTTTTTCCTTTATTAGAAATCTGGAAATCCTTCTTTCAAATTTATGAAAAAGTGTTTGATATTGCTGATGAAATCCAGGTGCCAACTTTAATCTTTGCTTGTTTATGTTATATGTTTATGATTGTTCAGACTCAAAACCTGTTTTTAAACATTGTGCAAGAAATTTCATAATTTTCTAAAACTTGATATTTTGCCAAGTTCTTGGTTCAAACCCTTGGAATTTTGGATTACAAGTGATTATAGCACCCTGATAAGAAGCTTATCAAGGTGTTGTAAGCTTGTGGTTTGGGGATAATCAAGGAGTGGGAACAAGGTTGCATTAATCAAGATTTTTCCATTTTTCTGTTTTATATGAATTGTGCCTTTAACCTTGTTGAATCTTAGCAGGTGCTATAGGAAGCTTGTGTCTTGTTTATCTAGACACATCAGCTCAAAAATTCGTGAGTGTGGATGTACATTCATGAGGTTTGAGCCCTTTTTCCCAAAATCTGATAAAAGTACTTGATTTTGTGAATTTTGTGTTCTGCTGTTATAATTGTTGTTCTTGTGGCTTAAATCTGCTTGATACTACATAATATTGATGATATGATGCTAGATTAAGCTTGGGTAAAACTAAATCACACATTTGCTTTGTTAAAATTGGATTTAAAAAGTGAAAGGGGTGTTTGGGTTAACCTGTTTAAGCTTGTAAATTGAAATTGAGTTATTGTTAAGTGTTGTTTTGTGCTTGTATCTGATAAATACTTGGTATTGTACTAATATATGCAAGTTTTTGGCTTTGAACATCATTTTCTTGATTGTGCTATAACTTGTTGAAATCTACTTGTTTTGACCTAAGATCTTGGTAACACATAGATTGTATGCATGCTTAGGGCTAAGAAGTGATTAAATCAAGTTTATATAACATGTTAAAGAGATTTGAGGGTTTGTATCTGGTCTTGTGGTCAAGTATATCAGCAAAGTTTGAAATCTGCTTGTTCTTGTTCATCAGTAACTTTCTTTGGATTGAATCTTTGTCTAAACCTTGATTCATTGCATGAAACTAGTTAATTTATGTTCATTTGAATTAATCTAAGCTTTTGTGGGCATTTTGTTCAATTTGGTTGGCTTAATCTTGCTAAAACGGTTTATTTGTGTGAAAACGGCTTATGAACATGTCTATGTGCTATCTGGTGATCTTTTGAATTAACTGTATCAATTGGCTTGTTGAATTTGTGTTTTTGTGATTGCATTTGACTCCTTATAACCCACTGGTTATAAGGGTGCCTTTTTGTGACTTGAATCTAACAAAAATCCATATAAGACAAAAAGTCAATATAGTCAAGCACTGGGAACTCCTTTCCCTTGTTGCTAGCCACTGCTAGTGTTATTTGATCACCAGCTTATTCATAAGCTATTCTAGCTTATTTGGACTTGCAACAACTTATTTTTTGTGATCAATCTTCCTCATTTGACCCATTGAACTAATCTGGAGCTTTTAGGGTTTGACTTTTAGGTTTGACTAGAAAACCAATTGACTTGACTTTTTCATAATTGCTTATTTGCTTATTACAGCTTATTCTTTGTGCTTATTTGAAAACTTTTTGTTGATTTTGCTTAATTAAGTCATTTAAAACCTTTTGCAAGTTGAATCAGCACTTGAGGTAGCCTAGAACTCTAAAACAGGTATTTTGTCGTTTTGTGAAGAGAGCTTTTGCTTATTTCAGGCTTATTTCTTGGGCTTTTTCAAAATTTCTTTTCACAGATCTCTTAAGTATACCAAAAGAAGCTTGTGTGTCAAAATCAAATTTTGAGTCAAGTAGGTGATTTTGGGCGTATTTGGTGGACTTTTTCTTATTGGGCCAAATTTCAGCCCATTAAGGGCCTGTTTTGCTATTTAGCCCATTTTAAGGCCCATTAGGGGTATTTTGGTAATTTCAAGTTCATTTCTGTGTTTATTAGGTTAAAATAAACTAGTTTGCAACTTTTTAGAATTTTTATAAATTTTGGATTTTGATTAATGTTTTATTATTATTTTATTATTAAAAATTAAATTTTAGATTTTTGCAACTTTTTCATTTTTTCTAGTTTAAATACATTAAGTTAGGAATTTTAAAATTTTTAGATTAATTTTTGTGTCATTTGATTAAATTTTTTAATTATTTTAAGTTTTTGTAGTTTTTAATCATTTTTAAATTGTTTTAATTAATTTTAAAATTTTCAAAAATAGTTTTAAATTTAGTTAAGTCATTTTAGAGGTTTACAAGTTTAAAAATCTCATTTTGGGCTTTTTGTTAATTACATTGATATTTTGGGCTTTAATTAGCATTAAAAAATTAATATTTAATTAAATAAAATGTTTGAGTGATTTTTGTTTTTTTGTAAACTCTAATTACATTTTTTAGGATTTATTTCAATTTTCTAGGAATTTTTAGGGTAATTTTTAAATTTAGTCACTTTTTACGGTTTTACGTACACGACTTCATCTTAGTTAAATTCATAATCGTAACCGTCATCCTTTTCTATTCTCTTCTCTCATTTCTTTCTTCAAAAATATAATCTCAAATAGTTAACCAATTCTTTACACAATACACAAGCCTCCTTGAGAACGAACTCACTTTTGGGTCATTTGTGCACGGTTTTCCTAAACCGTCGTACTTACCCTAATTACACTTTGTTTTCCTAAACAAGGTTGTAAAACTCAACTATCACTTTTCTAAAATAATTAGCCAAGTTTGTTGAAGACTTTAAATCTTTGACGAAGGAGGCTGATAAATCTCTTGATAGAATTAAAGTTCTGGAAAGCGATCTTGCACGTCTCTCGAAAGCAAGTGACAGTGGTGATTGTGATGAGAGTAATCTCGTTGCGGTAAACATCTCTGTGTCGGATAATGAAACCCTCCAAAATCAGCTTGATCGTACGAAGAGAAACTGGAGTCTTATGTCATCAAAAAGGACAACGAATTCACCGATCTTTGGAATAAATATGTCAAAAAATGTGATGAATGTAAGGAGGAAAAACTTTCGTCTGATAAAGCGTATAGTGAAATGAAACAAACAATCGAAATATGGCAAGCTCTGTTAGGAGATGAATGTCGGGACAGTGGGCCTTCAACAAATGTTATCAAAAAGAGTTCACGATTCTTCAACACCGATATGATTTTCTTCAGAAACATTGTCATTCTCTTGAACTTGCTTTGCAAAACAAAGTCGGAAAAGTTCCAGATGACAGTAATTTAGTAGTAAAACTCTCTGAATCATTTTGCGAATTGAACGAAAAGAGAGTGGAAATTTCTGATTTGAAAGCTCAGTTGCAAGACAAAGACATCGCGATAGCTGAGTTGAAGAAACTTGTTGGAAAGATGGGTGGAAAAACGGTGGAACCTAAGGTTGTAAAATCAGTTGTTAGACAACTCAATTCGTACAAAGTGCCAAATCCATCTATCTTAGGAAAACCGCCTTCTAATGTATCTAGGTTATCTCCTAATACCGATGTGAAACCAACTGTTCCAAAAACAGCCATATCACCCTATGTTCCTCCATTCAGAAAACGCATTTTTGCTAAACACAACAATGTGAATGCACCTTGTACTACTCCTATGAGTACTCCCAAGTGTGTGACTCTTACACCCACAAAGGAATCCAAAGGTTTAATTGACGTTGTTCAAACCAACAATGTATGCCAAAACGAAATATTCAGAAAGTAAACCCTATGTATTCACCACCTAGTAAACAAACAACTGCTAGAGTTTAACACACTCCTAATGGTAGTCAACCAAAACCTAGGATCTCTTTCCAGCAACCTAGGAATTGGCAACCACCAATGAGTAGTCGTGTATCGAACAAGGTGCCTGAACGATCAGCAAATCCTAGGTACACAAGGACTTTCGAGAATCCCAAACTCCCTGTATGCCCCACATGCAAAAAGGGTATTCACTATAGAAACCATGCTCATTGCATTCTGAAATACCTCTATGAGGTAAACTCTCGTGCCTTCTCACAAAGAAAGAATGCAGAATCCCATAAGACAACACAGAGATTCACACCCGTCACAAAGAAAAGCAATGACAAGAAATCTTCAAGGCAGATCAATGTAGGACCTAGTTTCTCGCCAAAGAAGTCTTTCGTTGCGCAAGAGAACACTACTTGTAGATCTAGTCTTCAATGGAAACCAACGGGTAGGATCTTCAAGGAAGTTGGTCTTAAGTGGATTCCCATCGAGAAGAGTGATGACACCTGCTCCAGCACTAATGCAAGTGTTCTGAATGTAGAAAATGAATTTATTACTCCTAAAACTAGTATTTGTGCAAACTCTTCTTCTGTCATTGCAGGTAATTCAACAGATTATGAATCCACTTCTTCTAAGGGTTCCAACTCTGTACATTCGATATCACCTTCTTTTGCTGTACAAAAGTCTATTTTTGTTTATTTCCGAAAAACTTGAAAAATCCAAAAATACAATAAAATGTATATATATATAAAAAAACAAAATACAAAATTAAAAAATGTTTGAAAATTCTAAAAATATTCTTCTCGACATGTCTTTCAGTCTCGATAATATGACGTACCTAGAAATGTCGCTCAAGAA
The DNA here is from genome assembly GCA_025667525.1 of Glebionis coronaria. Taxonomy (NCBI): domain Eukaryota; kingdom Viridiplantae; phylum Streptophyta; class Magnoliopsida; order Asterales; family Asteraceae; genus Glebionis; species Glebionis coronaria. The sequence continues at coordinate 4,837,876 of JANFOE010000193.1, forward strand.
TGACACGGGCGTGTACATAAAGCTAGAATGGAAGTTCAAATGTTTTCAAAACATGTCATTTCTATTTTCTTCAAATGATTTACAATTACATCATATTGTGACTCGTGCCTCAAAGAAAGGAAAGTTGATCACAGATGATAACTTATCCTTAACAACGGGAAAATAACCTTTTTCTTGGTCATGAGCTTTTGATAAAAACATTCCAAGTTTTTAAGCTCATGTAAACGACTTACAGTTAAATGTCAGACTGTAACTCGAACTTCAGATGAAGGAGTGTGTATCTCTAAAGATAACTTATCATAATAACGGGTAGAGCAATCTATCATGGGTTGAGCTTGTCACAAAACATTCAAAGTTTTGAGCTCAACATAATGGCTTATAGTCACATGTCAGACTATAACCCGGTCCCCAAAGAAAGAAAAGTCTATAACTTATCCTCAACAACGGGAAATTAATTATTCTCGGTCATGGGCTTATATTAAAACATTCAAAGTTTTTAAGCTCATGAACTCAAGGAAAATGTTCATTTATGTACATTATTCCTCAACAACGGGAATTCAGTTTTCTCAGTTTTGAGCACAATTCTTCAAGGTATTTCAAAACTGTGTGCTCATATACTCCCCTATATTAATTAGAATTTCTTTTCAAGGGGGAGTATAAAGATTTCATGAACATTATTCTCTCCACAAAAATTTCAATCACATGCAAATTTTGAGGGGAGAATAGTGATAAAATGTGTTCAAAATGTCTCATCTTGGATAAGATCTTTGATATAAGTGCTTTCTCTTCCTAATATGTGTAAAAACCTTTTATTTTAGGATGCACATATGTAGGGGAGAGTTTTGGTGATATAGAAAACTTTCAAGGTGTAAACATTGATTTCATCAACACCTTGATTGCCTTTTCAATAGGTTTTTCTGGTTACGATATCTATACCTTCAACACAACTATTCACGACGATATTGGTGTCAAAAGGTGGTTAGGTATTCGTCCTATGATCCAACCAGAACCGGAGGGATCTTCCCAGGGACAATCCATTAGAACTTAGAAGTCCTTAGGAAAGATGGAGTAGTTGAGTGTATAGGAATAATGCCGACTAATGACTTAAGCTGGCACTGGAACAATCACAACAAAGTGCTAGTTATGACGTCTTGGTAAGCATTGAAGGGGTTGAATAATGAAAAATAAATGTAAGGATAAAGGGTGAAAAGTAATAGCCCTCTATACAACTTAGGCAGAAACCGGGTCAATACATCTACTATCAGAATCACCTTGATGATTTCTGGTATTGAAGACAAAGCATCATGGACCCAGTGATGCAAAGCACAACCCTTCCCAGCCTAGTCAAGCTTCTCTCAAAAGAAGTTTGTTTTATTGTCACGGAGTTCAAATCATTTCTATCGACTTTCTCACTCTGAGATAGTAGATATTGAAAAGGTGGCAGTCTGCTCTAGCCTTCGATCACCAAATAAACGTGCACTTATAGAGTCTAGAGCCAACGAGATTCATCAAAAATCTCAATAGGACACTTATTCCATATATCAATTGTTGTTCATCATCAGAACACAAGCGATAATTCAAAGAGTCATACGCTCTATCCTTGTGGTATTGCTAGAACATTCATAGTGATACTCTCTAGTATTCACAATGATGAATGGAAATCCTTCCAACGTTAACATCAAACAGCACTGCGGTAGGTCATAGGTAAGATTCACTTGAATTAAACATATGCTAACTGGAAAGCAACAGTGGTTTGATTCTTAATTGATTCAAACTCGTTCCAGGTCTCTACGCAATATCTTTATGATCTTGCTAGAACATTCAGAGTAATACTTATTAGTACTTACAGTGACGAATGGAAATCCTTCCAGTGTCATCATCAAACAGCACTGCGGTAGGTAACTTGTGAGATTCTATATGAATCAAACTTGTGTCAACTGGAAAGCAACAAAGGTTTGAGTCTTAATTGATTCAAACTTGTTCCAGGAAATTAAATTGACGACTTAATCAGCGAAACGGAACTGCAAGATTCACTCTTTTCTATGAACTATCTTTCGAGATGTTCAAGTAATGAGAACGGCTACCATAGCCGAAAAACCCTGTCAAGGAAGTTCTTTGAGCTTACCTAATCACAGGTACATTATTCGTACTGTATAACGGGAAACCGGAGGAATGCAAACGGTGGCTTAATCTCAAGAGTCGTGATTCAAGACCACATACTCAAGTAAATGAAGAAAGCTCAACAACAACTAAATACAAAGACTTCCGCTACTCTAATAATCAAGGGAGATTGTTAACAAGCTTTCAAGACAACACAAAATATGAGAATGTAGAGAAAGACACAAGAACACAAGTTGGCAAAGTTTCAAGATCAAGTCAAGGCAAAGGTCAAAGATCCAAGATCACAAGTCATGAAAGGAACTATGAAAGAACTCTCAAGACAACGAGCTACAAAGTCAACAACATCAAAGAAGTGAAGTCACATATTACATGACCACCCCTTAGGGGGAGATTGTTAGCCGTATTTAAAGTGATGGTCTTATAATATACCGTTGTGAATCTCGTGGAAAATGCTATTCAACGGTTACGAGAGTTCTCAGTTATTATTGTTTATGTAACAGGAATTAGTCCCGAACATACAAATGAGGAAGGCCTCCTAAACATTTACTATTTAGTATAAAAGGCCATTCCACCTCATTTATTTGTGTGTGTTTTCCATTTGTATCAATCTAGAGAGAGAATAGGTGTTTGTTTCTCTCACTAGAAAAAACACCATCTTTGTTTTCTTTTTTTCCTTAATCTAATCTTCCTTTTTTAGTTTAATGTTTGTTTAATCTTCATCTATTTTATAATCTTTGTTAGTTCTTCATCATCTCCATAATAGTATTTTCATCCATTTCGTCCCCTATCTATACGTTACATAAAGTTCAAGACTGTTGGGAATAAAATGTAGCCAATACACTAGAACGTTGACAAGAGCAATCTGGACGTTATTAAGAAGAAATCAAGCGTTGACATGACAAGTGTTGACAGGAAGAAGTCAAGCGTTGATAAGAAGAAGTCAAGCACTGATAGAAGACTTAGTCTACACGTATTATGTTTCTAGTATGTTTCTAGTAAAGATATGTTCGACAATGTATTTCTTATGTTTATCTTTACCTAAAATAACTGATACGTAGACTCTTGTACAAGGCTCCTTAATCTATAAAAGGAGGCCTCTAGGTTAGAAGTTTATATACGTTTTACACTTTCATTGTACGCAAGTTTGATTTATCAATCAAAGTGAAAGTTTGGTTTATACTGTTTGTGTGTTCTCGTTTAAGTATTAATTCCGCATAATACTTGAATTGTTACATATACAACAAAGTTTCTCTACGTGTTTAACTTGATTTAATCTCGTTTACACAAGCTAACTCGATCTAAGTTTGGGATCAACAAGTGGTATCAGAGCTTGTTGAGAAACTTTGATCTAAAGAACACAAAAACCCTAAATCACCAAAAACCCTAATTTTCAAGAAAACCTAAAACTAAAACTCCATGTCTACTCCAGAGTTAACCTCATCCTCCTCCTCAACCACTAACATCAAGATTCCCATGCTAGAGCTAGACAACTTTGAGCTGTGGAAGTTTAACTTTGAACAGTATATTCAAATCCATGACCACACCCTATGAAAAATTATTGAATATGGAAACACATTCAATAAGGCTGCCAAGATTGCAGCTGCTATCTTGGTAAGATCAACTCCAGGTTCTTCAGAAGAGGATCGAAAAGAAAAACCTGAAGATGGATGAGCTGTCTCAGTTGAGGACGTTGGTAAGAGAAGAAACGACATGAAAACCCTAAGCATCCTCAAACTCTCTTTAGGACAAGCTAATCAGCACAAATATAGAGGCTATGAGTCTGCAAAAGATCTTTGGGCAGCCCTTGAAGTTGCTTATGGTGGTAATGTTGATACTGTACAAGAGAAAAAGAAGCAACTCTTGCATGAGTATGCTGTGTTCAAAGCTCAACCCAATGAAAAGCTAAGTGGAGTGAGAACCAGACTTCTTGACATTACAAGCAAGTTGTCCTTTATGGGAACAGTGCTTGGTGATGTTGATATCATTACCACTTTTCTTAAAAGTCTTGGTGATGCATGAAAGATTGAAGCAAGGTCTATGATTGCTAATAACACTCACAAAAGTTCCACTTTTGATGATGTTTACAATAAACTGAGGCTTGTAGAGAATGAAATCCTTTTGGATCAAGGAAGCAAGTATACCAATGGAAACATGGCCTTCTTCTCACACAGTGAAGGTCAATTTGATCAAAGAGAGTCCTACTTGCATCCCGTTACTGGATCACCTTGTGTCAACGCTGGATCAAGCTTTGTCAACGCCTCACATTCAGACGCTGACACATACAATGTTGACTCTCCAAGAGTTAAGCCTGCTAGTATTGATCTAGATACTGTGTGTGCATACATTGCTTCATTGCCCAATGGTTTAGTGATTACATATGAGGACCTTGAGCAAATTAGTGATGAGCATTTGGAGGAGATGGACATAAAGTGGAATATGGCTCTTGCAAGCATAAGAGCAAATAGATGGAATCGAATATTTAAAAAGAAGATGACTTTTAATGCTAAGGACACTGCTGTATTTGATAAATCCAAGGTTGAGTGTTATAATTGTCATCGAATGGGACACTTTATGAGAGAATGCATATCTCCAAGAAGATCTGATGCTGGAAAACCCTCAAGCCAAATCATCAACGCTCAGGATTCCAAAGATATGGTCTCTATTCAAGACATTGATGGAGTTGGCTGGGATTGGAGCTATTTGGCCAAGGATGAGGAAGAGAACAAAGCTTTGGTTGCAGAAAAGGAAGAAGAAGAGCATGTTAATTATGCTCTCATGGCACACTCTTCATCTTCATCAGACAATGAGGTATATGATGATGCATTTTGTAGTAAGGGTTGTCGTCTAAATACTGAAAAGCTTAACAAAGAAGTTTTAAAATTGACAACAGATGTGGTTAATGAAAGATGCAAGTTATCTAACTATCAACTTGCTCTTACTCAAACTGAAAAGACTGTAGCTGAGTATAAGAAAATGGAGTTTGACCTAAAAGATCAAATCAATATTTTAACTCATGATTTAAATGCTAGTGTTGAGGTTAGAAACATCATGGAGAGAGCCAATGGTGTTTTACAAGCTAAGTTAGATGAGGCTATAAAAAACAAAGATAATGTAGATATTAAAATTCAGAGATTTGATAAATCTTCACAAACCCTAGAAAAATGTGTTAGTGAACAAAGGGATTCTAGGGATATGACTGGGATTGGGATGAAAGAGTATGCTGTTGTTCCACCACCTGCTGGGAACTTCTATGGTGTCCTTAGAAAGGACTTGTCTTGGACTGGTATACCAGAACTCCAAGAAGAGAAATTTATTCTTCCACCAAGAGTTCTTACCCTAGTTGAGGAATACAAGCAGAAGTTGATTGATTTGGACCAATGGAAGAAAGCCAACCCTACCTTGTTTTTTAAGGGTGACATGCTTAGTGACAGCCCAAATGAGTCTACACCTATAAAAGTGACCAATCCTACTACTGGCAAGACTGTTGACCTTGGCTTAAACGTTGATAGAAAACCTAGTATTAAATATGCAGAAATGTATAGAAAACCTAGGTCACCAAAAAGCCAAATTAGTTGTTGGAAATACGTTTTACGTATTAGAAAGGATCGGCCACTCCAACAATAGTCCATGTTATAGCTCGTAGTTTAGTTATTTACATTTATTAAACAAAGCCTAAAACCGAGCCCATGGATTGTATGGGCCGGCGGCCTAATGTAAACCCAAGCCCATCTCATGGGCTTGGGTATATAAACCCTCTCCTTAGATGGAGAGGGTGTGTGGTTTCATAATTTACACATAGTTCTCTTAACTTTCTCTCTCTAAAAGTGTGAAATCCACCATCTTTTTCTCTCTCTAAAAACATAAGCAAGATTTACATTTCTACAAATGGTATCAAGAGCCATGGGATGATTGTTTAGTTCTTGTGTTTGTGTTCTTGATTCTCTCGCCATTTTTGATCTATTTTCTCACGAACCAATTTTTTTTTTTTGTGTTTTTATGGGTTAATCTTGATTTACTTCATCTTATTACTTGTTATAGTGATTTGGTATTGTTATTTAGGTTAAAAACACAAAATCTTTTGGTTGTTTGATTCTGTTTTGGCTTAGAATCTTCAATTGTTTGTGTTCGTGTACTGTCCGAGAAAAAAGGTAAGTTGGTATCCAGTACGATCTGACTTTGTGTTTGCATAAACCCTGGGGGTTTTTACTTGCGATCCATCGTCACGATCTGTTGTTACGATCGAACTGCGATCATTAGTACGATCCAAGTTACGATCTTGACTTCGATAGCTCACCACGATCCCTAGTATGATCCATCACTACGATTGCAGAGTACGATCCCTCAATCTGATTGCTTAGTACGATCACTTGTTGCGATAAGGGAGTGCGATCAGGGTACGATCGTTGGGTACGATCTGGAAGTCCGATCTGAGTGCGATCACTTGTTGCGATAAGGGAGTGCGATCAGGGTACGATCGTTGGGTACGATCTGGGAGTCCGATCTGAGTGCGATCATAGGGAGTGCGATCACAACTACGATCTGAGTACGATTATAGGGAGTGCGATCACAACTACGATCTGAGTATGATCACCACTGCGATCTGAGTACGATCCAACATTTTTTTTTCAAAAACGTGTTTTTGAAAATTTTTAACATCGTGTGTAATTTTGACTTGGATTTTTTGGTTTATCGAGGACATAATTTAGGGGATTTTAACATTATTTCTCGGTTTTAACACACTACAACAAACACATTTACTTTCTTTCATTGACCGATCAACTTTGTAAATCTTCACTTATTGAAATGGAGTACACATCTCTGACGGATAAGTCCATCCTCTCGGGTACGGATAATCGTCCACCAATGTTGGTGAAGACTATGTATGAGGAATGGGCTTCCCGAATGGAACTTTATATGTTGAACAAGGAGAATGGACATCTAATTTGGGCATCGGTGCTCAATGGACCATTAGATTATGGTACAGTGACGGAAGGTACGACTACTCGTCCTCGCACAACGGGTGAGTTGACTGGAGATATGAAGATTCAAGATAAATGTGATAAGTATGCTACAAACATCATTCTCCAAGCCCTTCCTCCAGATGTCTACAAACTCGTCAGCAAACATAAAGTTGCCAAAGAGTTATGGGATAGAATTCGTGTTCTCATGCAAGGCACCTCGTTAACTAAACAAGAACGAGAGTGTAAGCTTTATGATACTTTTGATAAGTTTGCCTATGTGCCAGGGGAGACTCTCAATGATTATTATCTGAGATTTACCCTATTGTTGAATGAGCTTAATATCTATGGCATGGCAATTCCTACCTTTCAATTGAACACCAAGTATTTGAATACTCTTCCTCCAGAATGGAAAAAATACGTGACGGATGTTAAATTGGCTAAGGACTTGCATAACACCAATGTGGATCAACTTCAAGCTTTTCTTCAACAACACGAATGCCATGTGATCGAGGCTCGGTTGTCTACACCTCAAGTTCATGATCCACTTGCAATGTATGCTTCTCAACAAAACATGGCTTATACTTATCCACAACCATCATACTTGCAGCAGCCACCACCACACATCTATCAGCAACCATCTTATCAACCACCAATGATGCCACAGCAAGAATATCAACAAAGTGTTCATCAACAATCTTTTCCACAACAACCACAATATCAGCCATCACCATCACAAGCCAACACTTCTCCATTGGGCTATACTCCTCAGCAAGGATATTTTCCAATAGAAACACAACCAGCACAAGCTTTCTACTCTAATGAACTTCCTCCAATCCAAGCACCGGTCTTTACTCCAAATGATACGCCAGCTGATGTACTAAACCATCTCACCGCCTACTTGTAAAAACTTGTTGCAACTAGAGGATTTCCACCAACAAACAATCAGCTCCGCACCTCTTCAAATCCTCGAGAACAAGCTACTGTTCAAGATGGTCAAGTAACAGTGCAACCTATTCAGAGGCAAAATTCATATGGACCTCCTACAAGGACTGTGAACAATCAAGCTGTGAATTCTCAAGCTAGTGGAAATGGAAGTCCTATTGGTCCTAAAAAGGTTGTGACTTGCTACAATTGCCAAGGACAAGTTCATATGGCTAAGGAATTCACTCAGCCGAAAAGGAGGAGGGATGATGCATGGTTTCGTGAGAAGATGTATTTGGTTGATGCTCAGTCTAAGGGGAAGATTTTGGATTCAGAGGAGTTAGAATTTCTTGCAGACCCAGGGGCAGCAGATACTGACGGCATTGCAGTTGTTTCCACTTCTATTGCAGCTTATCAAGCGGACGATCTTGATGCATACGATTCGGATTGTGATGACATTCACTCTGCCCAAGCTGCTCTTGTTGCTAATCTCTCTCACTACGGTTCTGATGTCATCAGTGAGGTACCAACCACATCTAACAATATTGATGATAACCAACATCAAGTTGGGCATGAAAATGACAACCTCGAATAGCATTCGGGAACTAGTAACTCAAATGATGTGGTACCCAATCCTACACATTTGAGTGAACCTCAACCAAATGCTACGACGGGTATGGAATCTTATGCTCAACATGATTTGGTCATGGTGCCTAAACATATAATTGATCAAATGCATATGGCCCTCAGACAATCCGTAGATACCAATTCCACCCTAACTGCTGAGCTTGCTGGTACAATGAGATTTGCAATGGGGTTCTAGATTTAATCTCGGTATCTCCTCGAATTGATCACGTTCTAAGTGGAATTATTTGTTCTAGGTTAATAAAAAGGTGTTGGTTTGTTTATCTATTTTAAACTAATAGCAATTAAATGTAAATGTCGATGAGCGAAAAGAGTTTTAAAGATTAGACTAAGAGAACGAGTTAAAAATAAATGCTTGAATCCTTAAAGGCAAATTTAGAAAAATACTTGAACACTTAATAAAACTAACACTTAAAAACTTTGTAAAAACATGAACTTATCCAGTCGGAATATACTAAAAGAAAGTAAGATCGGAATATTTAAAACAGTCACTGATCGGAATAACAAACAATCTCGTCGGAATATGCGAACATGATACTGATCGGAATATTACAAACGTTACTGGTCGGAATGATGGGAAGCAAGACTAGTCGAAATATCTTTAAAACAGTGCCAATCGGAATACTAAAAACAAGCCAATCTGAATATGGGAATTAATTCACAATCGGAATGTATCAAAACTAGTATAATTGGAATGTTTAAATAAAGACCCAGATCGTAATGACCAACAAGGCCCCGTCGGAATAATAAACTCTATTCCGATCAAAGGTGATCGGAATATAGAGATGCAAATCAGAAAGAACCCAAAACCCTTTTCCGATCTATTTGATCGGAATAAAGGGGGTGTTGATCGGAAAAGGGTTTATCCCTTTTCCGATTTAAGTGGGATTCGAGACTTAATCTAGGTGACAAGCTATGGGAATAAGCCAACACCAAAACTAGCACGAATATAAAATGAATCGGATCAAATAAGCTCAAATAACAACATATCTAAACTTCAAATAAGCAAACTTATCAATCAAATAATAAAAAGATGAACTTTTTATGAAAACTTTTAAAAAGTAAATAAGCTAAACAAATAAATAAGCCAATAAGCACAAAGATCATAAAGCTTATTTATAAGAGGACTCAAATAAACATAAAAAGATTAACTTTTTAAGCACGAAAACATAGATGAACAACACGGATCATAAGTAATTCGTACCAAAATCAATCTAAAAATCAAAGAAAGGTAGAAAGAGATCAAAGATTAAAAGCTTGAATTTAAACTTGATTAATGAGATCAACAATACATAAAGATTTAATCTTGAAAGATTTAAAAGAAAAGATAAACTTAGTGAGAGAAAGTTGAGAACTTTCTCTCTCTAAAACTAGAGAAAAATGAAAAGTGAAAACTAACTACCAAAACTAAGACTCTCCAAAATGGTGAAGTGAAGTCCTATTTATAGGCGTGTGATGGTGGGCTTGTGAATGGGCTTTGGTTTCGGGCTTCTTTTCTTCTTTCTTCTTTAGTCTTTACGTTTCTTTAAATAAACGTTTCCGACTTTGGATTTTGAGAAGTGTCGGTGAATAATTTCAACTCGTCTTATAATCTTTTGTTTAATAGACTCGAGTTCTTCGACATATAAGAATCTTCCATCTTTGGCCTTTTTCTTCGATAAATCTTCAAATAGGCGCAATGACTTCAAATCTTTTGCATCTCTTGGACAACAGACTTCGTCTTGAGTCTTTTTCCTCGATAAAACCCGTGCAATCCCGTGTTTTCTTCAATATTCATCCGGTTGACTCTGAAAACACAATAAACACAAAAACCACGCATAATTCCAAACAAATGATATTAAATACGTGTTTTGGTCTTGTTTTAGCCAGAAATAAGTGGTAAAAGGATGGGTGTTTTCACACCTATCAAATCCGCTACACTTAACCATTGCCATGCCCTCATGAATTGCTTAGTGATAAAGCAAATTTACACTTTTCTCATAATCAATCAACCTTGGCCTTATTAACGTACTAAACAAAAATTAAAGTACTACGAGAGATTAAAACTTTAAAGTAAACAAAAGGATAGAAAATAGCTACGTGGAAATAACTTGCAAAGAGATCTAAGACATACATTAGGGCTTCGGTGCTGCGACGATTCACCACCCTCAAGTTTCACGTTCCCCAAACTAAGTTTAAAAACAAGATCATTGTTATTATAAGTTAGCAAATCAAACACTTACACACATGGCTCAATTATATGCTTAAACTCCCTTATTCCTAGGTGTATCTCTTATATTTTATTTTTGTCTTAGAATGATCATGAAGATGCATTTTTGGACTTATTTCGATAGTTTATTTAGGCTGAAAGCAAAGTAGGACGATTTGATCAATAGTTAGCTAAAGGACAAAATCTCTTAAAACTGCTTCTCGGGATATCAAAAAGTTCATATCTTGGCATAACTTGGTTCACGATTTGAGACCTTTCTCGGGCCGATATTTGGCATGTACTTCATACTTCATATCTTCGAGAGACGTTCTTGAGATAATGGTCTTCTCTTTGTTATAGAGTTTCTTCACTTGGAGACTTTTGAGGGGTACTCCAACTTTGTTGACCACGACTTCATGATTATTTCTTCAATCTCTAATTGGGATTTTGAGATACAACGATCCGCCTCCTTTTCAGACTTGGATCTATTTATCCTCATACCTTGTTAGGGTCTTTTTGGATAGACTTCTCCATGATCTTTATGGGAGTTGATTGCTTTTCGTCGTGAGGCTTGATCCTTCATATTGATTTTGGGAATAATGCTTTTCACATCACTTTGGATCTTCAACAATAAAATAGAATCCTCATGCCTTGTTAGGGCCTTTTCGGACTCGCCAATCTTCGCGCCCCGCTTCATAAGTTATGCCTTGGCTATGAACTCTTATCATTACCGAGCAACTTTTAAACGATCTTGGGCTAGAAGCTAAGTAACTTTTCAAATCGTACGACCTTACTTATTGCAGATAAATTATTAGCAAGTGATGGGAGAATAGGCAAATAATTACACCAAGTGAGCTTGTGCAAGAATACCGACTTATAATTGACTCTATCATTTCTCGTTCTCCACAATTTAAAATCTCAAGTAATGAGACTCGTGGATGCTTAGCCTAATAAACCAATTAAGGTCTACATGGTTAAGGATACTAGCTAGTATAAACTTGGATAAGTCTATTCGGGTTGAGTCAAAATAATCGCAACGGGCCTAATATGTCAAAGATTTCTAAACTAGCTACACCACTTTATTAATATTTTTGACTTTATTGCGGGATATATACATATGAAAGCAACGATAAAAATTTAAAAATTACGACTAAATGGCCAAAGTTAATAAAAAATTTGAAAAATGCTGAAAAAGATGATTTTCCGGTTAAATGAAGGCATTTTCATGGAAAAGTCCACTTAAAACTTCGATAGAAGTCTCTGTCCATGTCGTAGTCAACGACAACGAAATCGGCAGGAAAAGTGAATTTGTCGACTCCGACAAAGACGTCTTCGGCTATCCTCACTGGATAAGCAACCGTACGGTTAGCTAATTCCAGAGTCATTTTGGTGGGGACTAGCTCAGGGAGAGATAATTGCTTCCACACACTTAAAGGCATTAAGTTAATACTGGAACCTAGATCGGCTAGGGCCATGCAATTCTCTACTCCCGGGAAATTACAAGGGATTAAGAAACGACCCGGATCACCAAGCTTGGTTGGCAATTTCCTTAAGAGGACTGCAGAGAAATTCTCATTAAGTTGGGTGTTAGCGATATCAAGAAGCTTCTCCTTGTCGCTAAGAAGATCTTTGAATATTTTCGCGCACTTAGGCATGTGAGCGAGAGCCTCAACGAAGGAGATGTTAAAATTCAATTGTTTAAACATTTTGAGAAAGTTCGAAACCTGAATATCATCCTTGCTTTTGAGCTTCTCTTTCCTCAACCTTGAAGGATAAGGTATATCGAAAGAAGAGGAAGGCTTTGGAATCGAAGGATCACTCACATCCTTGGGTGGAGGAGTGGTAGAAGTAAGAGGTGGAGAAATTGGGGAAGTAGAAGGATGAGGAATAGGAGCAGGTGACTCGTTCTCCTTAGTCACAATCACTGGTGGAGGTATAGGAAGCTCGGGTTTGTTGGTACCTTTGCCACTGCGAGTGGTGATTGCTTTCATCTCCACTCTTGGATTCGCAACGGTGTTACTCGGAAGAGTACCCGAAGAAGAGGATTGATTACCTTGGAAGAAACCAGCCATCATGTTCTGTAAGTCAGTCGTTTGACTTGCCAAAGTGTTTCTCATATCTGCTCTCAGATCGTTCCCTTGTTTCACCATGTCTGCTTTCAAGTTGAGCACTTCCCGTTGGAGATTTTCCACGATCACATCATTAGTCCTCATGTAGGTTCCAATATCTTGTTGTAATGCGGTGGGTTGGTTGGGAGGAGCATTGTAAGCGGGTGCTTGATAAGCAGGTTGTTGGTAAACTTGGTTGTTTCTTTGAGGTGGATATGGTTGTTTGTGAGGTGGTATGTATGGTGCACGAGGTTGTTGTTGTTGTTGAGGAGGGCGATTGAGGTTTTGTTGTTGGTTTGGGTTGTTAGGAGGAAAATCGGGTGGTGAGAGATAGTTGTTAGAGCGGTATCTAAGTAAGTTGCGGTCTCCTTGAGGACGAGCTTGATAAGCGGCCGGAGGATAGGTACCGTATGCTGCATTCACATTCTCAGAAGGATAGTCTTGGGTGGCGGTACAAGTGGTGTAAGAGTGTGGACCCCCGCATATCTCACATGGTTGGCTAACAGCATTGACTTGAGCGTCGTGAGCGTTTTTAGCGTTGATGTTGTTGGTATTGCTAGCGGTTTGGGCGGCAAGCGATTCAAGAAGCGTAGTAATTTTGTAAGTCGCTTGTCGCTGTCATTAGTACTAGCACTAGCGACATTGGTCCGAACACTCTTGGTTTGCACACGAGACTTATTTTCAATAATATCCCAAGCGGCATTGGAAGTCTTAACCAAAATATTACCCCCCGAGGCACTATTTAGTGAATCTTGGTCATTCATGCTTAAACCATTATAAAAAGTATTAATTTGGTGCACTTTGGTAAAACCATGTTGTGGGCACTTCCTTAAAAGATCTTTGAAACGGTCCCAAGATTCACTAAAAGACTCATCGTACTTTTGTTCAAAATTGATAATTTCATTCCGCAAAGCGGTAGTACGAGATGGTGGGAAAAAGTAGTTGATAAACTTGGTCTCCAAATCCGTCCACGTCAGAATACTTTGTGGCGGTTCCTTTGCAAGCCAATGCCGGGCTTGTCCCTCTAAAGAAAAGGGAAAAAGTTGTAAACGGATTACCTCTTGTGGAACACCATTGAATTTGACCGTATTCGTGAGTTGCAAGAATCTCTTGATGTGGTCATGTGGATCATCAATGGTACGCCCCAAGAATGGTTGAGCAGAGACCATCTGGATAAAGCCGGATTTAAGCTCAAAGTTGTTGGCTGCAATCGCGGGTATAACAATTGGATCATTGTTCCCATCTACATGTGCTTGCAAAAGTTCAATCATCGGGCGATTGTTCGGTAGAGGCTCATTGTTGTTGTTATTATTGTTGTTGAGAGGTGGATTGTTATTGTTTTGAGGTGGGTTATTGTTGTTGTTTTGTACACCGGCCATGTCTAAGTCTTCGAGAGGCTCGGGCTCTTGATAAGACGTTGATCGTGTACGCATGCACCTGCAAAAGAACTAACAAAGAAAACAAGAAATATTTTTGGTTTTTATGGTTTTTTAATTATTTTTTTTTGTATTTTTGAAAATTTTATATGTTTTAGGGTTTTTGAAAGTTTTTATGAAAAAGTAACGTTCACGGTGAACGGATCCCAAAATCCAAGTTCTCACAAAAAACTGTTAATCTTAACGAGAAGAGCCGGCAGCGGCGTCATTTGGTACAATGAGATTTGCTATGGGGTTCTAGATTTAATCTCGGTATCTCCTCGAATTGATCACAGTTCTAAGTGGAATGATTTGTTCTTGGTTAATAAAAAGGTGTTGGTTTGTTTATCTATTTTAAACTAATAGCAATTAAATGTAAATGTCGATGAGCGAAAAGAGTTTTAAAGATTAGACTAAGAGAACGAGTTAAAAATAAATGCTTGAATCCTTAAAGGCAAAATTAGAAAAATACTTGAACACTTAATAAAACTAACACTTAAAAACTTTGTAAAAACATGAACTTATCCAGTCGGAATATACTAAAAGAAAGTAAGATCGGAATATTTAAAACAGTCACTGATCGGAATAACAAACAATCTCGTCGGAATATGCGAACATGATACTGATCGGAATATTACAAACGTTACTAGTCGGAATGATGGGAAGCAAGACTAGTCGGAATATCTTAAAAACATTGCCAATCGGAATACTGAAAACGAGCCAATCTGAATATGGGAATTAATTCACAATCGGAATGTATCAAAACTAGTATAATCGGAATGTTTAAATAAAGACCCGGATCAGAATGACCAACAAGGCCCCGTCGGAATAATAAACCCTATTCTGATCAAAGGTGATCGGAATATAGAGATGCAAATCGGAAAGAACCCAAAACCCTTTTCCGATATATTTGATCAGAATAAAGGGGGTGTTGATCGGAAAGAGCTGATCGGAAAAGGGTTTATCCCTTTTCTGATTTAAGTGGGATTCGAGACTTAAGCAAGGTGATAAGCTATGGGAATAAGCCAACACCAAAACAAGCACGAATATAAAATGAATCGGATCAAATAAGCTCAAATAACAACCTATCTAAACTTCAAATAAGCAAACTTATCAATCAAATAATAAAAAGATGAACTTTTTATGAAAACTTTTAAAAAGTAAATAAGCTAAACAAATAAATAAGCCAATAAGCACAAAGATCTTAAAGCTTATTTATAAGAGGACTCAAATAAACATAAGAAGATTAACTTTTTAAGCACGAAAACATAGATGAACAACACGGATCATAAGTAATTCGTACCAAAATCAATCTAAAAATCAAAGAAAGGTAGAAAGAGATCAAAGATTAAAAGCTTGAATTTAAACTTGATTAATGAAATCAACAATACATAAAGATTTAATCTTGAAAGATTTAAAAGAAAAGATAAACTTAGTGAGAGAAAGTTGAGAACTTTCTCTCTCTAAAACTAGAGAAAAATGAAAAGTGAAAACTAACTACCAAAACTAAGACTCCCCAAAATGGTGAAGTGAAGTCCTATTTATAGGCGTGTGATGGTGGGCTTGTGAATGGGCTTTGGTTTCGGGCTTCTTTTCTTCTTTCTTCTTTAGTCTTTACGTTTATTTAAATAAACGTTTCCGACTTTGGATTTTGAGAAGTGTCGGTGAATAATTCCAACTCGTCTTATAATCTTTTGTTTAATAGACTCGAGTTCTTCGACATATAAGAATATTCCATCTTTGGCCTTTTTCTTCGATAAATCTTCAAATAGGCGCAATGACTTCAAATCTTTTGCATCTCTTGGACAACAGACTTCGTCTTGTCTTTTTCCTCGATAAAACCCGTGCAATCCCGTGTTTTCTTCAATATTCATCCGGTTGACTCTGAAAACACAATAAACACAAAAACCACGCATAATTCCAAACAAATGATATTAAATACGTGTTTTGGTCTTGTTTTAGCCAGAAATAAGTGGTAAAAGGATGGGTGTTTTCACACCTATCACTTGCGTTGCATAAAGAAAAGGTCAAAACTTTTGAAATGGTCCCTCAAGCAGAGAAAATAACATGTTTTGAATTTGACCAATTTCGTTTTGAAAATATTGAACACTTGAAAGAAATAGAATCATTAAAAGCTAATATTTCTAATGAATTAAAAGAAAAGGAGTCGGTTGTCAATGATTTTCAGAAACTTAAAATGGATTTCGAAACTCTCGAGTCTAAAAAGGTTGAATCAGAAATTAATGCTACCAAACTTCTTAAATTCAAGGAACAACAGCTTTTAAAACAATACGCTTCCACAGAAAAGGTTCATCTTTTAACTAAATCATTTAAAGAACTCGAACTTAAACGTCTTCAAGATTTACCACCTAATCCCGGTTATGCAAAACAAGCTCAGGAATATATTTCCGGTCTTTATGATATGACCATAATTGGCAAATCGAAAGAAGCACCTTTTGTTCGTAGTACTGAGAAGACACAGTCACTTGCGGATGAAACTCATTCTAAAATGATTTCAAAATTCCATACAATTGATTATGATCAACATAAAAAAGATCAATTTTCGAAAAAGACACGCATTCGCTTACAAAAGGAATTAGCAGAATTAACAGTTCTTGTGCCCCAAAGTTTCTCAAATGAAAACCTTCTTAGTACGTCTCCTACACTTGTCAAAAAGGATTTAACGAAGTTAATTCCACCGGTAAGTAAGGCGTCCGTTAACTTAAATACGGTTCACCAACACTTAGCCGATTTTGACAAGGTCATTTTGGAACGTACGACGGCCACGGCCATAACGGAAGGTGAATGGAACTTTGAGCACACTAGAGCTGCGTTTCGAGATGAAATTGTTCCGTTTGTAGACAATGTTAAAGCTTGTCTTCGTAATATTGATCACGATTTGTTTTTCGAAATAGAAGAAGTTAGACGTGTTTTCAATGAAATGGAAGATGCTTATGAAAACAGTTTACTTGAAATAGAACGGGTTTCACGCCAAAATGATCTGCTTCTGAAGCAAGTGATGTCTCATGATATAGTTTCTGTCTGTGTGAATATAAGTGTTGATAATGATTCTATTGTGCATAATGTTGAATCTGTGGATACTGTGGTAGATAGTACTTGTCACGAATCTGACGCTGAATTTTTAAAGCTTCAAGATTCATATTCTTCGCTTTCAAAACGTTTTGATGAGATTCAAACACATTGTATTTCGCTTGAATGCAAGCAATAATTTATTCAAGAAATCTTTGAAACGTCATTCGAAGGTGTTAATATCGATGATGCAAACTTTGAAAAGAATTTTCGATTGAATTTACAATCAAAACAGCGTCAGCCAAGTGACAAGGTTGCTCAAGCTTTGCCAATAGACATAGAGAAATCTAAGGAGCTTAACTGTGTGAACGTACTTGAGGCCGCTGAGAATCTTAAACTTGATCTAAATAATCGAGTTTCCAAGATTTTGTCCAAAGTTGATAACTTAAAACAGAAAAATACACGACTCTTCGATTCAGTAAAGCCCACATGTGCTAATACCACTGCACAGAATCAATCATTGATTGAACAATTGAATCGAAAGTCGGTGGAAATATCTGATTTGAGGGAACAAATTTGTGATAAAAATCTGGTCTTGGCTGAGTTAAAGGAAACACTTCGTACTCTAAAAGGTAAAAATGTTGTGGATAACGCAGCCACTGTATCAGCATCATCCTCTAGTGCAATCAAAAGGAACCTTATAGCCGTCACACCACTTAACAAGCGCCCTAGGACTAAACCATCTCAAACTTTGGTCACTAAAGATAAGGCGGAATCAAAACCAGCTTCTAATATTCCCGTGTTGCCTTCTACAGGAGTAAGCACCACTACTAAGGCTCAAAGATCTAAGCTTAAAAGAAACAAGAAGAATGATAGGATCTTGCCCCCATCTAGTAGTCGAGTGAGGAAGAAAGTAGAAGCCCATCCTAGGAATGTTATTTCTGTTTTGAATAAAAAGAATCATGTAGCTAAACCTAAAGGCTCTGCGGTTGTGCAGCGTTCTAAGCCTACTGTGAACTCTAATTTGAAATGTTGGAATTGCAATGAATGTATGTTTTCTAGTCGTCATGATTCTTGCCTTATTGACCATGTGAATGAGATGTATGCCCGGAAAAATGGATTAGAATGGAAACCGACTGGGAAAGTGTTAACCCAAGTTGGCTGGATGTGGCGCCCCACTGGTAGAACTTTCACTATAGTAGGAAATATGTGCCCTTTGACTAGGATCACTCCCACTACAGTGAAGAAAGCGTGCCCTTTAACTAGGAGTCCCAAGGCTACCAAAACACAAGCGTGTCCTTTAACTAGGAACACCGACACTAATGTAGGAACTAAGTGCCCTTTAAATAGGTCTACTCCCACTGTAGTGCCTGCGAATAATCCAAAACCTGAGTAAGTTGGAACAGTAAAACCTGTTAGTGCTAAAACTATCATTAGAAAACGCAGGAAATCTAAGGGTCTAAAAAATGTTAGCAATTCTGATAATTCTATATCTGCATCTGCTAACACTCCGGAACCAATAGTTTCCAATGCATTGTCTACTGTTGTTAAAAACAGGTGGTCCAAATTGTTGTCTGGTATTTGGACTCTGGTTGCTCCAAGCATATGACCGGAGATCGCTCTCAGCTCAGAAATTTCGTCAGCAAGTTTCTTGGTACGGTTCGATTTGGAAATGATCATATTTCTAAGATAATGGGTTACGGTGAATATCATATTGGGAATGCTATAATTTCGAGAGTGTATTATGTGGAAGGTCTCGGTCACAACTTATTTTCTGTGGGACAATTTTGTGATGCAAACCTAGAAGTTGCTTTTCGAGAGCATACCTGCTTCATTCGTAATTTGGAAGGGGTTGATTTATTGAAAGGTACTCGAGGGAATAATTTGTATACTTTGTCTCTACAAGACATGATGGCCGCTTCTCCCGTATGTCTTCTCTCCAAATCATCGAAGACTAAGTCATGGTTATGGCATCGACGGTTATCTCATCTTAACTTTGACGCTATTAATCACTTGGCGAAAAACGAACTTGTTCGTGGTCTTCCTAAACTATCATTTCACAAGGATCATTTGTGTTCCGCGTGTACAATGGGGAAAAGCACTAAGAAATCATACAAACCCAAGACGGAAGACACCAACTAAGAGAAACTTTATCTGTTGCATATGGATCTTTGTGGACCAATGCGTGTTGAAATTCTTAGTGGCAAAAAGTACATCCTCGTCATTGTCGATGATTTCTCTCGGTTTACATGGGTGAAATTTCTTAAAGAAAAAAATGAGGCACCTAAATTTATCATCGGATTTCTCAAGATGATTCAAGTGCGTCTCAACACTACTGTCCGACGCATTCGTACAGATAATGGAACCGAATTTGTGAATCAAATTTTGCGTGATTATTA
Organism: Glebionis coronaria; assembly: GCA_025667525.1. Taxonomy (NCBI): domain Eukaryota; kingdom Viridiplantae; phylum Streptophyta; class Magnoliopsida; order Asterales; family Asteraceae; genus Glebionis; species Glebionis coronaria. The sequence continues at coordinate 4,857,664 of JANFOE010000193.1, forward strand.
TGAAAAAGTTGGCATTTCTCATGAAACATCCGTTGCTCGCACTCCACAACAAAACGGTGTCGTTGAAAGGCGAAATCGCACACTTATGGAAGCTGCTCGAACGATGCTAATTTACGCAAAGGCTCCATTGTTTTTATGGGCAGAAGCAGTATCTACAGCAGTGTACACCCAAAACAGGTCACTAATTCGTAAACGCCATAGTAAAACACCTTATGAGCTTCTCCATGGAAAAGTACCAGATTTATCATATCTTCATGTATTTGGTTCTCTTTGTTATCCAAATAATGATGGTGACAATTTGGGAAAACTTCAACCAAAGGCTGATATTGGTATTTTCATTGGTTACGCCCCCGCAAAGAAGGCATACCGAATCTACAACCGTAACTCTCGAAAGATCCTCAAAACTATGAATGTTGATTTTGATGAGCTGACAGCAATGGCTTCTGAGCAAAGCAGCTCTAAACCCGCACTTCATGAAATGGGACCCAAAAACATTAGTTACGGTCTTGTCCCAAACAACCCTACTTCATCATCATTTACACCACCTTCTAGGACTGAATGCGATACGTTGTTTCAACCGATCTTTGATGAATTCTTTACCCCTACCAGTATTGTTGCTCCAGAACCTGAGGTAATAGCTCCGGTAACCGAAGTTGTCGCTCCAGCCACCGTTGCACAATCAGACACATCTGCACCTACAATTGGTCAGGATATACCTTCAACGAGTAATTCTCAACCAATACATGTAACAACTACCCACGTCATGCCTATTGATGATGAAGAGGATGATGATGATCACGATTTGGAATTCGCTCAAATGCGTGAACTTCCATTCTTTGGTGTACCTATTCCCGACCCTAATCAAGCCGGGTCGTCCACCTCAAAGGAAGCTCCTAGTACGATTTACTCCAATCCACGAATTCGTGAACATGACAGCAAGTGGACAAAGGATCATCCTATAGATTCTATTATTGGTGACCCTAATCGTCCGGTATCCACACGAAGTCAGTTACAAGAAAGTGCAATGTTCTGTCACTTTGATGCTTTTCTCACTGAAGTTGAACCTAAGACATGGCAAGAAGCTTTTACTCAATCCTGTTTGATAGAAGCTATGCAAGAAGAACTTAACGAATTCATACGTCTTGAAGTTTGGGAACTTGTCCCATGCCCGGATCAAGTGCAGTTACTCACTTTGAAATGGGTTTACAAGGTGAAACTCGATGAGTTAGGCGGAATACTGAAGAATAAAGCTCGACTAGTAGCTCGTGGATACAAGCAATTATTGGGCATCGACTTTATGGAATCCTTTGGACCTGTTGCCCGTTTGGAAGCTATTAGACTATTCCTCGCTTATGTAGTCCACATGAATATGATCGTCTATCAGATGGATGTGAAGACGGCATTTCTTAATGGTGAAATCAAGGAAGAGGTCTATGTTCAACAGCCGGATGGTTTTGTGAATCCTAATTATCCTAATCATGTGTACAAGCTTAAGAAGGCTCTCTATGGGTTGAAGCAAGCTCCACGTGCATGGTTATGATCTATTATCACAATTCCTCATTACGCAAGGCTTCGCTAAAGGCAAGGTGGATCCCACGCTGTTCATTCAGAAATGAGGTAAAGATATGATTATGGTACAAATATATGTTGATGATATTATATTTGCAGCCTCGACCCAAACCTTATCGGATGAGTTTGGGACACTCATGTCTTCCAAGTTTAAGATGTCAATGATTGGCAAGGTATCATTCTTCTTAGGTCTTCAGATATCTCAAAGTCCCAGAGGCATCTTTATCAATCAATCCATATATGCCCTTGAATCGCTAAAGAAGTATAAGATGGAATCTTGCGACCCCGTGGAAACTCCAATGGTGGAAAAATTTAAGCTTGATGCAGATCCACATGGAGTTGCCGTTGATCCGACACTTTATCGTGGTATGATCGGTAATCTTCTGTATATTAGAGCCAGTCGACCTGATCTTCAGTTTGCTATATGTATGTGTGCCAGGTATCAAACTAGGCCTACTGAATTACACTTAGCTACTGTTAAAAGGATCTTTCGATATCTTAAAGGAACCATTAATCGGGGAATTTGGTATTCGAAGGACTCTTCTATTGCACTAACGGCATATGCAGATGCGGATCACGCGGGTTGTCAAGATACAAGGCGTAACACGAGTGGAACTTTGCAACTACTAGGAGATCGACTAATCAGTTGGGCATCGAAAAGGCAGAAAAGCACTGCAATTTCAAGTACGGAAGCAGAATACATAGCTATGTCCGGTTGCTGTGCTCAAATTCTTTGGATGAGATCGCAATTAACCGACTATGGTCTAGGTTTCAACAAAATTCCGATGTACTGTGACAACAAGAGTGCAATTGCCTTATGCTGCAACAACGTTCAATTCTCCCGGTCGAAGCATATTGACATTCGCTACCATTTCATCAAGGCGCAAGTGGAAAATGGAATAATAGAGCTTTACTTTGTCCGATCTGAGTATCAATTGGCGGATCTTTTCACGAAGGCATTAGATCGTGCTCGAATTGAGTTTTTGGCCGACAAGCTAGGAATGAGAACTTTCTTGCCTGAGACTCTTAAGGAACTGGCAGATGAAGCGAAAGAATAGTGATGGTAAGCTATTCTCCGTATCCTTGGTGATGATTTGTATATATTGTTTATATTTTTATCCACAAAAGCAAAATACAAAAATATAAAACCATATAAAAACCATAAAAATTGAAAAATCTAGAAAAATCTAGAAAAATCAAAAAATATTTTTACTTTATTTTTCAAAGGCATGTCTTTTGGTACGATAATATTTACGGCCTTAGAAATGTTGATTACTATTGACACGGCGCCATAAATAGAGTTCGTACAAAAGTTGTAAATATTTCATAAAACATGCCTAAATGGCTTGTAGTTATTTCTGACTACAACCCGGTTTTCATATTAAAGTCAAGTATTTCTTATGAAAGCTTTGGCTCACAACGGGAATTAATTTTCTCGGGCAAGGTTTACTTTAAAACCTTGTAAGGGATCAAGTTTACTTTATAACTTGGTTTAACAAAAATCTATGTACGCCTCAGTGCATTTATTTGTTAAAACAAGAGAAGTCTTGTTTTTATGAAGCTATCATCTCTACAACTATGCTATCTACAATTGGTATCTACTTACTCGACGATGCGACTACTCAACCAACGATTACAGCTCTTTCAATAGAACACGGGTCAACAATTGAGGGGGAGCAATTGTCAAGCATTCAGAATCTTCGATGCTGAACGTGCCAAACTCACTAACTGGTGCCAAGACAACAATACCAATCGTACATGTGGTGTCGAGAGATGACTTCAGATGTGACGAGGCGACCAACATATGCTGACAAGAACCATTTGATCTTATCATATGATGTTCTCATCTATCAGGTCCAACCTTGTCAATTCTTTTCTAATATGGTGAATATGTGATCATGTTACAAATCGGTATCATATCTCATACATTTGATATCATGAAGATAAAACGGACTTGCATTTTTCTTCCCAAAACCTTTGTTAAAACTTCATTAAATCAATTGATATTAAAAACATCGATTGGGTCAATATTTTTAATATGGGGGAGAAAATGTGATTTAATATGGGATATTATCACAAATGGTTTGACTTAATATGCTGGCTCATCCTGACATGTGCGAAATGTTTTCGAATATCGTGGCATATGTTAAGGGGGAGCAAAATGGATTTGCATATCAAAATGGATTTTCATGGTGACATATACTTACCCAAAACCCATATATTTCACGACGATGAAGATTGTGGTGACATAAGGATGGTAGGATAGGTTAAGTCCTATGATTCTTCCAGAACCGGAGGAATCTTCCCAAGGACATTCCATAGCTAGAAATAGTAGTCCTTAGGAAAGATGGAGAAAGATTGTGAACGTAGCTGAATGCCGACCAAGTACTTAAGTTAGCACTGGAACAATCACAACAAGGTGCTAGTTATGACGTATTGGTAAGCATTGAAGGGGTTGAAGAATGAAAAAGAATTGTAAAGATAAAGGGTGTAAAGAAAGAAGCCCTCCTTACAACCTTAGACAGAAACCGGGTCAATACATATGCTATTGAGATCATTTTGAATGATTCTTGATATTGAAGATAGACATCATGGACCCAGTGATGCAATGCACAACCCATCCCAGGTAACTCAGATATCTCTCAAAAGGTATTTGTTTTAATCACACAGAGACAACGCATTATCTATTGATTTATTCACTCCGAATAAATTGGTATTGAAAAGGTGGCACTCCTCTCCAGCCTCCGATCACTAAAATCCAAAGTGCGCGATCGAGTCTAGAGCCATTTGAGATCATAAAATATCTCATTAGGACACACTTCCATATTTCCTTGCTTCTTCACACACTATGAAAAGTAAGAAAAATCTTAAGAGTCCTACGTAAAATCTTCATGATCTTGCCTGAACATCCGAGTAATACGAAAGTATTTACAATGAAGATGGAAATCCTTCTTGAGCGAACATTAAAAAGCTCATGGTAGGTGACTTGTGCGATTCTTTATGAATCAAACTTGTGATAACTGGAAAGCAACAGCTGTTTAATTCTTAACTGAATTTAAACACGTTCCAGGCCACTACGCAATATCTTAGTGATCTTGCCAGAACACTCAGAGTGATACCTTAGTGTTCACAGTGATGAGTGGAAATCCTTCTAGTGTTAACCTCAAACAGCACTTGGTAGGTAACTTGCAAGATTCTATACGAATCAAGCTCGTGACAACTGGAAAGCAACGATGGTGCGGTTCTTAATTGAATTTCACTTGTTCCAGGAACATGAATTGACGGCTTCAAATCATGCGGATATTTTTATCCAAATGATTCACTCTTTATGTTCGCAGTCAGCTTTAGACAGTCGAATAAAGAGAACGGGTTTACCCGCGAAATCCTGTCAGGAAGTTACTTAATTGAAACTATCCGTCACGGGTACGATATCTAATATCGTCCAACAGTTTTCACCGACCGGAGGTAAAATGCTACCAATTTAGAATGAAATGTTCAAAGCCATTTTGTTCGTGTCTACTTATGTTGCAGCATTTGAAGACGGTGGCGTTGCGGAATCCAAGAAGAAGTCGTCCCCGCATGCTTATACTTTATGCACTTAATACCTCATCTAATTCAAGAAAGCCTAAAAGTTAAGTCTTCCGTTGTATCAAACTCTGAAGCTTTCAAGAATTACGAAGGTATAAGTATGTGGACATGGTGTCACGAGGAGGCGAAGATCACAAGTGATGGATGCACAAGATCAAGGAAAGAGATTAATGCTAAAGATTGATGTCAAAGATCACATCAGCATGTTCACCAGAAAAGAAAAAGAAAAGAAAGACGAAGACTACGAGCTCAAGACAAGCATAGTATGCTAGGTTTATTTCATTATTGTAACTCGGGTAACGCCCTTATTTGGAGTGACCTCCCTTAGGGGGAGATTGTTGGAAATACGTTTTACGTATTAGAAAGGATCGGTCACTCCAACAATAATCCATGTTATAGCTCGTAGTTTAGTTATTTACATTTATTAAACAAAGCCCAAAACCGAGCCCATGGATTGTATGGGCCGGCGGCCTAATGTAAACCCAAGCCCATCTCATGGGCTTGGGTATATAAACCCTCTCCTTAGATGGACAGGGTGTGTGGTTTCATAATTTACACATAGTTCTCTTAACTTTCTCTCTCTAAAAGTGTGAAATCCACCATCTTTTTCTCTCTCTAAAAACATAAGCAAGATTTACATTTCTACATTAGTGATAATGGGACAGGTTTCTTTTCTTCTAGACCTAGAGCTATGTCTAGAAAAGCCTGTTATACTTGTGAAAGTTTTTCATATTTAGCTTATAAGTGTGTCAATGCTTCAAAGGTCAATGCTGATAGAAAGTCAAACAATGTCAAACCCAAACCTTTTGTCCAACAAAGTCCACAAGTTGTTAGACCAACCCCATTCTTTACCAAAGGGTCTAATACCTATGGACAAAGACCTTTTCATAAGACCAATACGTGGTCTAACAGACAATGGGTTCTTGTAGCAAACCCTAGGTTCAATGCTGATAAGGGTAATTTCAGCGTTGACAAGAACAAATTAAATGCTGACAGGAATATTACCAGACCAAGCAAGGGAAAATATTTGCAACCAAAGGGAAAGGGGTCTAAAGCTTCTTCTAGCTTGACATGGAGACCTAAACAAGACCAAAACCCTAATTCAGATGGAATTTCTATGACTTGTAATAGATTTCATTATATTTCAAAGGTCATAACAAAACCAATTGGGGTTAACTGGGTGTTTAATCCAAAAGGGATGAACAAGGGGTTGTCATAAGGACTAAGTCTATTCTTGTTGAACAACCAAATGAATCCAAGTCTGCTCAGGCTTGGGTCCCCAAAGAAAACTAATTTGTTTTCTTTATGCGCAGGGCATTCAAAAGCAGGTTAATGATTATGGCTATTGGGATAGTGGATGCTCTAGGCACATGACGGGGAAGGAAGATTATCTTAAAATTTTTATCCCCATTAGAGATGGTGACAAAGTGTAATTTAGAGGAGGATATGGGACTATCACTAGCAAAGGAACTCTTCTCACCAACAATTTGCGTTTTGAAAACGGGTTTCTGGTCAAAGAACTTGACTATAATCTGTTTAGTGTATCACAAGTGTGTGATAACAAAAATAAGGTTCTTTTCACTGATACTGAATGCTTGGTGTTGAGCAAAGATTTTAAAATACCAGATGTGAAATTCATTGATTATAGAACACCTAGTCATAAGGACATTTATAATGTGAATCTTAATGGTATTAGGATGAATAATAATTTGTCATGTCTATATGCTAACGCTTCAGTTGATGAGAGTAATCTTTGGCACAGAAGATTAGGGCACACTAACTTAAAAAATATAAATAGACTTGTGAGACATGGTTTAGTTGATGGTTTGCCTGAAAAGACTTTCCACAAATGACCATTCTTGTGTTGCATGCCTTAAAGGAAAACAGCACAAGGTCTCATTTAAGTCTAAACCAGTGCACTCTAGTTCTAAACCACTTCACTTGCTACATATGGACTTGTTTGGTCCAACTAATATAGAAAGCTTAAATGGTAAATCCTACTGTTTTGTCATCACTGATGATTTTTCTAGATTTACTTGGAATTTCTTTTTAGCTTTAAAAGTGACACTGCTGATACTTTGATTACCTTTATTACCCAAATTGAAAAGAAGTCTGGTAATGAGGTTTAGATGCTTAGAAGTGACAATGGTGGTGAGTTTAGAAATAAGTTATTAGATGACTTTTGTGCCAAGAAAGGGATTACTAGACAGTTTAGTATAGCTAGAACCCCACAACAAAATGGGGTAGCTGAGAAAAAGAATAGAACACTCATAGAAGCAGCTAGGACTATGTTGGCTGATGCTCACTTTCCCATAGCTTTTTGGGCTGAGGTTGTGAATACAACTTGTTATGTTCAGAATAGGGCATTAATCAACAAGATCCATAACAAAGCACCTTATGAGCTATTTTGTGGAAGGAAACCCAATATTGGTTTTCTTAAACCTTTTGGATGTCATGTAGTTGTTCTGGACAATAGTGATGCCTTAGGTAAGTTTAGTGCTAAAGGTGATGAAGGCTACTTTATAGGTTATTCTGTGCAGAGTAGAGGATATAGGGTTTACATTAAGAAAGAAAAACGTATACTTGAAAAAGTACATGTTAGGTTTTTAAGAGTAAACCTAGTGATCCTGAGAGTGGTCCAAATTGGTTATTTGACTTGGAACCTCTATCTAGGACATTGAATTATATGCCTGTTACTAATCCAAACATTATGAAGGTGACTTCAAATGTTGTGGAAGAACCAGTTGTTGATATTTCAGGTAAACAGGTTAATGAAGAGGTTGGATCACAAGGAGACAAATCAGCACCCATACTTGAGTATGTTACCATTCCCATATGGACAGATGCATTTGCTGCTGCTGCTGGAAAGGAAAAAGGTGGTCCCCAAGTATCACCAGTTGAAAACATGCATGATCCTTCAGGCGCTGACAAAGGAAATTCTGGCGCTGACAAGACAAATTCAGGCGTTGATGACTCAAACATTGACAGCTTTGGTTCAGGCGTTGACAGATCTTTTGACCATCTTTTCTCTTTCAATAACTTTGAACAAGGTGAACCTTCAAACAGTCATGGAGGGGTTCATTCAGATGATGATGGAAGAGAGTCTGAAGACGATCTTGGTAACTTGGAAGATGATATTGAGGACAACCCAATTATTGAAGGAGGAGTGCTTACTTCTACCATCAAAAATCATCCTCCTTCTCTAATTATTGGTGATGTGGTGACTCCTGTGCAAACTAGAAGGTCTCATCAGAATCATGGAGGATTTATTGCCAATATTCACAAGAAGGTTGATACCCCTCTTGTTCAAGAATGTTTGTTTGCCTGTTTTCTGTCACAACAGGAACCCAAGAAGATTTTTGATGCTCTCAAAGAACCAATTTGGGTGGAAGCAATGCAGGATGAGCTTCACCAATTTGCTATTCAGGATGTTTGGAGTTGGTTGATTGTCCCAGACATGTCAGACCTATTGGGACAAGATGGGTTCTTAGGAACAAAAAGGATGAGAGAGGCATTGTGGTCAAAAACAAGGCACGTTTAGTGGCACAAGGATATACACAAGAAGAAGGAATAGACTATGAGGAGGTCTTTGCACCTGTTGCAAGGATTGAGGCTATAAGGATTTTTCTAGCCTATGCTTCCTGCATGAGATTTACAGTCTATCAAATGGATGTGAAGAGTGCTTTTATTTATGACATAGTTGTAGAGGAGGTTTATGTAATTCAGCCTCCTGGTTTTGAAGATTCAGAACATCCAGACAAGGTGTATAGAGTGAAGAAAGCTATGTATGGACTTCATCAAGACCCAAGAGTATTTTATGGCACATTGTCCACTTATCTGATGGAAAATGGATTTAAAAGGGGCACCATAGACCAGACCTTATTTACAAAGAAGACTGGTAAGGATTTCTTACTTGTACAGGTCTATGTGGATGATATCATCTTTGGCTCTCCTAGTCCAAAGATGAGTGAAGACTTTTCCAAACTCATGACAGACAAGTTCAAGATGAGTGCAATGGGGGAGATGAAATTGTAACACTCTAGATTTTCGTATCGGTACAGCGGAAGGGTCTTTCAGAGTGTTACGGGATAGCACAATAACTCCAATCATAGACAACGCATAAAAATGGTTGTGCAAGGTTCAACATACATTCATTCGATAAAAAGTTTAAAAGTGTACAACAGGTCCCAAATTATACAGGTCATTAAGTTTACAAAACATAGATCGAATGAACATTTTTAATATTAAGTGGGCCATCAGAGTCGATCTCCATCCGGATTACCTTCAAGCACCTGAGATAAAAACATGCAAAAATCATATCAGCGAATGCCGAGTGAATTCATAGAGTTTAATGAAAACCGTTATATAAAACAATCATTTAAAATCAGAACACAAGTATAATATCGGAAGTAAGTCCTCATATTGCTAGTCAGGCAATATATAAATCAAGCATTCATCTTAAACCGTCCATGAGACCGTAGTCTCTATATTACCATGATAGGTAATATATTCATCGTTAATTGCGTCGTTATTATGTATAGAATACCTTTTTATTTGGATTACATACGTTTTAGGATTATTATTAGCCGCATGACATTGTTACCTTACTATGAAAACAGCGGGCCGCGAACCTGACAAACAATTTGCCCATCTAAGTTAGCGTGTCGTCACAAAAATCACGCTATGGAATCTTCTCATACATAAATTCGCTTACCAATCAATGTGGTACGACGGGGATCAACCGTCAAGGCGCGAACTGGGGTGATCGTCCCCAAATAGTACTATCAAATGCATAAGCGTCTACCAAATCCCGGTAGTTCACAATTCATGCTAATGGGACTTTAAGTGACATAACCTAACTACTAATAATCCTTTTAGTCTCGTTTATAGGGTCATAGCATCATTCGAGTCCATATCATTAAGCATACAATCGGGACTACTTGTGTTCTATTTTTATCAAAATCTAGCATGTTATCTCCCTCGTGGGTTTACAAATCATTTTATAAAACATTTAAAAGAGTGCGAGGCTATGAACTCACGTTGTTAATGAAAGGCGGATTATCGGCTACGGGCGTGCTTCGGTCACGGAAACCTATATAAATAATAATCGGTCTTAGACTTTGTCCAATGACTTTTATCAAAATAACAATATACATATGATGATTTTGTACATATGATGATGATCAAGTGGGTTTATACATCCTTATTTACTCATTTTAGTGTTTACGTTTTGGTAATGTCTTACTAGTTCGCTAGTTTTACCTATTTACCTATTTTAAGTCCATTAAGCATTCTATAAGTTCTTCAACTTGTTTTTATCCCTTTTATACCTATATGATCAGTATGTTTACTTTCCATGTTGGGCCCAAATGGGTTAAGCCCAATAAGTTCTTTTTACAAGTTTTTATCTTATTAAGTCCAATTATTAGTCCAATATGTTTAGTTAGCTCCTAAATGTCCGTATTTCTTATAGTTCGGGTTTTATCGTTTTTTACTTGTCTTAGTTACCTATACATCAGTATATGACTTTTATAAACTTTACATTAGACGGGTTTGATCGTCAAAGTTTTATTTGGCGAAAAACGTTAATTTTACGGCGATAGCCGAAAAAGTCGTAAAAATCAAGTTTATAGTTTTTATTACTTATAAATATTATTTCACCACCATTTATATAATTTAACCATTTAATTAACCTTTTATATATTTATATAAATAAGTTTTATAAGTTAGTGTGTTTATATTTTTATATTTTATACATTATAATGTGAGTGCTTATATAATATAAATAAACATTAATTCCAAAAATCTGATTTTTAACTTCATGTTCACCATTTTTAACATATCTAGAGTTCTATAATGAATTAGAAGCTCATTTTTGGGTGACATGTTCTTCATATTATGTGTTACATTTAACTTAGTTATAGATACTGCCCATTTTAAGTTTAACTTGCCTTAACAGTCCCTACAAAACTGCTTATTCAGATTAGACCACCTAACTTGTTTTGATCATATCTCACTCATTATTTTGATTCCATTGCATGGCCAACTCTCACATGTGTATAACAGCTTCTACTTACTGTAAATGGATCAAAACATGCAATTTTATCAATTCATCTTTTAGTTTTCTACTGTTTTTATACAGCCAACTAAATAATCAAGATTTTAGCTTCATTTCTTATAGTTATCAACCTTTTTAAGCATATTTATCAACACTTGATCCCCACACAAAATTTTTATCATCATATATACATCATATACATATACAAAATGAAAGAAAATACATTTGTTCTTTACAAAATAACAAGAGAAAAATGGAGAGGATGATCTTCTTTACCAACCAAGTGGATTTCTTGTTTTTGGAAGACAAGAACTTGATGAACACAACAAGTATCTCCAAGACCATCAAATATCAAGAACATATGTTGGAAAATCAGCCCTAGGACACAATCAAATCACCTCCAAAGATGTTAATATGGACACCAAATGATCAAGGCTTCAAGAGAACTCCTTAATAGAGCTAGTAAACATGTGTTTTATGGCTAGAAGAGATCAAATGGGGTGTTTGTTGGTTTATTTTGGACGGAAAGGGGAGTGGTTTTGAGAGAGTTTGAGAGGATTTTGCAGGTATGAAATGGTGGAATGACAAAACTAGTAGCTAGTTTTGAGGGTTAGTGGAATGTGTTAGCTTAAAGAGTAAGCATGGCTAACACTTGTAATGTGTTAGCTTAACTTGATGCCACCTTAGTGTGTGGTGTCAAGTTATGCCGTCCCAACCAAGCTAGTGGGGTGGGACAATGTGTTTTGTCCCATCTCACTAGTTTACGGGTATTTCTCGATTCTAGTTTTCTCGATTTGCGTGCCCTCGGGTCGTTTTACGAAAAACGTTTTTATAAATTATGAATCAACGTCACAAAACGAATCCAATAAAAATTGTCTCATCAAAAACGAAGTTCAAAAACATAAATACGTAATCCTAAGGTTTCCGGTTTAGTCGTAAAAGACGCCAAATTATGCACGTAAGCCCAAGTTTAAATCCGTAAATTGTGAGTTCGTCAACCAACACAAAAATAAGTTTCAAAATATTATACGAGAAAATATTTTACTACCTGAAAATGTTAGATTGTCACAGCTTTTCCTCCTAAAAGGGATCAACGTCCTCGTGATCCATTTCATTTGGATGTCCGTTTCTTATTGAAATCGAAGAGGTGCGTATATTTCTTCCATATTTCATCCTCTCGTTCCCAAGTATACTCCGGTCCATGCTTTGAATTCCATCAGATCTTGACAATACGTATCCGACTTTATTTCAGTTGCTTTACCTCACGGTCCATAACTTCTACGGGCTCTTCGATAAAATGCAACTTCCCATCTATTCGAACCTTACCTAACGGAATTTTCTCATCACTCACTGCTAGACATTTCTTCAGATTAGATACATGGAATGTGTTGTGAACACCATGAAGTTCTGGGGGTAACTCTAGTTTGTAAGCCACCGAACCTACTCTAAATAAAATCTTAAAGGGTCCAATATAACGGGGATTCAATTTCCCTCGTTTTCCAAATCTTATAACGCCTTTCCATGGCGATACTTTCAACATTACTCGGTCACCCACTTCAAACTCCATTGGCTTCCGCCGCACATCCGCGTAACTTTTCTGTCTACTACGGACAGTCAACAACCTATTCTTAATCTGGACTATCATCTCCGTAGTCTCCTGGATCAATTCCGGTCCCGTGAGCTGGGTATCCCCAACTTCACTCCAACATACAGGAGATCTACACTTCCTACCATACAAAGCTTCAAACGGTGCAGTCTTAATACTAGAATGGTAACTATTGTTATACGAGAACTCTACTAACGACAAATGTTTATCCCAATTCTTACCAAAGTCTAACACACAAGCTCTCAACATATCTTCCAGTGTTTGTATCGTCCTTTCACTCTGCCCATCAGTCTGGGGGTGATAAGCAGTGCTCATGTCGAGATTCGTTCCCAAAGATCTTTGGAGAGATTTCCAAAAATTCGATGCGAATCTAGGATCTCGATCTGAAATGATCGATACAGGCACTCCATGCTTGCATACAAAATTATCAAGGTATATACGAGTCAGCTTCTCTAATGAGAACTGCTCTTTAACCGGAATGAAGTGTGCTGATTTGGTCAGTCTGTCGACAATAACCCAAATCGAATTGTTTCCAGATGATGTTCTAGGAAGCTTGGTGATAAAGTCCATCGTAATTCGCTCCCACTTCCATTCAGGAATCTTTGGTTGTTGAAGTAGTCCTGATGGCTTTTGATGTTCAGCTTTGACTCTAGCACAAGTCAAGCATTGAAGAACATACATAGCTATGTCAGCTTTCATATTCGGCCACCAGTACAACTTCTTCAAATCATGGTACATCTTATCAGATCCCGGATGAATGGAATACTTAGATTTATGGGATTCTAACATAATCAAGTCTCTTAAGCCTCCAAACTTAGGTATCCACATACGACCTCTTAAGCATTTCACTCCATCAGCTCTAACCTCTAAAGGATCTCCTTCTCCTCGGAACCCTTAATTAACAAAATTCTCCTTCTTACAAGCTTCTACTTGCGCCTTTCTAATTCTATCAGGCAAATTATTGTGCACGGTCAAGACTAGAGAACGCACCCTGATAGGCTCTCTATCTTTCCTACTTAAGGCATCGGCAACAACATTGGCTTTTCCTGGGTGATATTTTATATCACAATCATAGTCACTTAACAACTCTATCCATCTTCGTTGCCTCATGTTCAATTACTTCTGATCGAGAATATACTGTAGGCTTTTGTGATCGGTGAATACCGTACACTTGGTGCCATACAGATAATGTCTCCACAACCTAAGAGCAAAGACTACAGCTCCTAACTCAAGATCATGAGTAGTATAATTCTCCTCACTCTTCCTTAATTGCCTAGAAGCATAAGCTATCACTTCTCTCTCTGCATCAAAACAGCTCCATAACCTCTAAGAGATGCATCACAATATACTAAAAAATCTTTACTCCCGTCGGGTAATGATAAGATTGGCGCACTACATAATTTTTGCTTCAATGTCTGAAATGCTCCATCTTCATCACTTCCCCAAACGAAAGGTTTATTCTACTGAGTAAGCTTAGTCAAGGGTTTAGCTATCAAAGAAAATTCTTTAATGAATCGCCTATAATAGCCAGCCAATCCTAAGAAATGTCGCACTTCCATTGGCGTTGTCGGTGCAGACCAATTCTTAATAGCTTCAACCTTTGCAGGATCAACATGAATTCCATCTCTGTTATTCACATGACCAAGAAATTGCACAGAATCTAACCAGAAATCACATTTCGAAAACTTAGCATACAACCTTTCATCCTTCAACAAATTCAAAACAATCCTCAAATGTTCTCTATGTTCATCTTCATTCTTAGAATAGATTAGAATATCGTCAATAAACACAATCACAAATTTATCCAAGTAGGGCTTGCACACTCGATTCATTAAATCCATGAAAACCGCAGGTGCGTTAGTTAACCCAAATGGCATTACTTGAAATTCATAGTGTCCATAACGAGTTCTAAATGCAGTTATAGGAATATCTTCTTCACGGACGCGAAGTTGGTGATATCCTGACCGCAAATCTATCTTAGAATACACACTAGATCCTTGCAATTGATCAAACAAATCATCAATCCTAGGTAAAGGATATCGATTTTTAATTGTCAACTTATTCATTTCCCTATAATCAATGCACATACGAAAAGATCCATCCTTCTTAATGAACAAGACTGGAGCTCCCCAAGGCGACGAGCTCGGTCGAATAAAACCTTTATTAGACAACTCCTTAAGTTGCTCAGATAACTCCTTTAATTCAGAAGGGGCTAATCGGTAAGGCGCACGTGCCACCGGTGCAGCACCAGGAATTAAATCGATTCGAAACTCTACTTGCCTTATCGGTGGAAGTCCGGGTAAATCTTTAGGAAATACCTCAGGAAATTCACAAATAATAGGTACATCTTCCAATCGTTTCTCCCTAGACTCATTCCCGGTCACTTGAGCTAAGAATAACTCACAACCGTTCCTGATGTACTTTTGGACTTTAATACATGAAACGATTTTCAAACGGGATTCACCTCGATTACCATCAATTACTAACGTCCTATTCCTAAGAGGAATCTTAACCTTCTTCTCTCCACATAAAATAGTAGCATTATTCAACGACAACCAATCCATACCAATAATAATATCAAAACTACCTAATTCTATCAACATCAAATCAATCGGAAAGGAATGGTTTAAGAGATTTAGAGAGCATCCTTCTAATAGCTTATTAGTTTTCACTAATTTACCATCAGCCAATTCCACCTCGTAACTGGGACTTATCTCAACAGGTTCAATGTCAATAAGGGCACTAAATTTAGTGGATACAAAGCTCCTATCGGCACCCGAATCGAATAAAGCAACAGCATAATGATTGTTGAGTAAAAACATACCGGTAACGACATTCGGATCCTCTTTCTTCACCTCAATTGTTCCAAGTTGGTAGATACCACCCTGGGGGTTTCTTCCAGGTACAATCGCTTTCAACTTGGGGCATTCCGATTTCCTATGACCTTCTTCATTACAGTTGAAGCAAATGGTTCCCTTTTTACACCTTTCAACCTTGTGTCCAAGCTTTCCGCAATTTCGGCACTTCCAGCAGTCGCCAGCATGCCTCTTGTTGTCACACTTAGGACATCTATCATCGTTGCGCGGTGTGTTGTAGGTAAGAGCATTTGCATTCCCCTTTCTCTTGTTCTGACGGCGATTGAAATTCTTCCTATTATCACCTCTATCTACACGATCACCATCTCCCTTTCTTTTCTCACCTACACGGGCTTCATCTTCCCTATCCTGAATTATCTGTCCAATGAGTTGGTAAGCCATTCGAACAACATCATCAATGGTCAGTGGTTTCGATGATGTCACGTCCCCCCGGATATTCCTGGTCAACCCTTTAACATATTGCTCAATTCGGATCTCTTCGGGTTCAACCAATCGAGGACATAGCAAGGCCAACTCATGGAATCGGTTCGTGTAACTATCAATGTCCACACCTTTCATTCTCAGATGAATCAACTCCTGTTCTAACCTAATAATCACACTACGAGGACAAAACTCCAAAGTCATCCACTTCTTAATTTCAGCCCAAGGAGTAGCATTAGCAGCATCAAGACCCATGAAAGCAATTCTCCCGTTCCACCAAGTCAAAGCACGACCTTTAAGAGTAGCCATAGAAAAACTCACCTTATCTTCCTCCTTACACTTACTAATCCGAAACACCGATTCAATCTTCTCAATCCACTGGCTTAGTCCTACAGCACCTTCAGTTCTATTAAAAGGTAGAGGTTCACACTTCATGAACGTCACATAAGTACAACCACCAACTTCAGGTGCATTCGTTCCAAGTCCTCCTACATTTCCTCCAGCATTAGCATTCACATTATTAGCATTCACATTCACATTAGTACCGCCAATTCCACTACCGCCAGCTCCACTACCGCCAGCTCCACTACCGCCAGCTTCATTTCTAGCATTTGCCATAAATTCAGCCATAGATGCGGTAACTTGCTCCGTAATAATCCTACGTACATCATCCTCAGTCACAGCCTTCTTGGGCGGCATAGTTCTATAATTTCACAATTTCAAAGTATTAAGCATTCATCCAACAAAGGATTCATATAATATGGATCAAATTCATAATCAAGGTACAAATAAGGCACAATATGGAATTCAAGACAAGGTACATATTTCATTCGATTTGAAACAAAAGTATTGTCTTAGTACATCCCATATCAAAGTTCTAGCACTATATACACTCAAAATTCGTGCCAAGTCTATTACTAACAAGTCGGTTCAGTCAAAGCTACAAAGGCACAAAAGATATAAAGGTCACTACTAAATACAGACTGGTCTACTGAGAACCGCCAGATGGTCTATCATCCATCGTCTTCTGAATCTTCGTCGGACTATCAATAGACACATCTTCAGCTGGGCGCTTACGGATTAGTCCTCTTTCAACCATGTCAACATAAAATCTACTGTTCCAACCCACGGATATATTCAACTCCTTTTCAGCTTTCTCACGCATCGCACGAGCTACACTCAACTGAATCTCCATAGTATTCACCTTTCTCTTCATAGCAGCATACTTACCACTTTCCAACACTGATAACCTCCTAAAAGCCTCATTCAAATCACGCTCTACATTACTCAAATCAAAACTAAGCAATTCTCGCTCTTTCTCACCAACCTTAGTCTTCGACTCCAAATAAGCAACCTGAGTCTGAACAACACCTAATCCAACCTCTGTCACACAACTCTTAACACGGGAAGCATCTAGATCACGTCTCAAGGCCCATGGTGCAAGACCATCAATATGAGTAGCCTCTCGAGCACTAGACGACTCTCCTATCTCACATCTACGAGTAGAAATACCATCAGTACCGTCAGGTTCATCATCATCCTCATCCTCCTCTGATTCAGAATCAGATTCAGACGATTCAGACGTTTCATCCCTAGGTAACTCAACCTCAGAATTAGACAAACAAACTGGTGGGGGCAAAGGCTCGCCCTCTGGAACATCATACGGATAAATAAGCTCAGCTTCCTCATCATCATCGACCTCAACATCTATACCTACGTCCTCCTCGACATCCTCGTCGTCAATCTCGTCATCTAAATTATCTAACCCAATCTCATCATCATTCTCAATATCAACAATCTCAATATCCACATTCTCAATCTCATTCTCTACCAAGTCAACCTGAGGGGCAATCTGATCTCCTAGTCCTAACTCGGGCTCGGGATCCTCAAATGGTTCCTCCTCATCATCCATATCATAATCTACTAAGTCTAAATAAGGATCATCATCTACATTAGGTTCGGGAATAGCATGGTTTTCTACAGGAATATTAGGGTCAGCCATGACAATCTGCATTTATATATATATCTCGTATTAGGATAACATACTAGTTAAACAATTACATAATGAAACCACGATATATACATATATATAAATTAAATTATATATATCAAAATATATATCTTCTCGATAGGGCTTGTTGGTAACGTCGGAGATCTCTGGCATCGTTATAGTCAAAAGATTTTTCAAATATTTTCTCAAATGTTCATTGTCAAAAGATTTTGAAAAGTTTTGTTCAAAACCTTGATTTTTAAAATCTTTTGTTCTCTATAACGAGAGCTCTGGTACCAAACTGTAACACTCTCAATTTTCGTATCGGTACAGCGGAAGGGTCTTTTAGAGTGTTACGGGATAGCACAATAACTCCAATCATAGACAACGCATAAAAATGGTTGTGCAAGGTTCAACATACATTCATTCGATAAAAAGTTTAAATGTGTACAACAGGTCCCAAATTATACAGGTCATTAAGTTTACAAAACATAGATCAAATGAACATTTTTAATATTAAGTGGGCCATCAAAGCCGATCTCCATCCAGATTACCTTCAAGCACCTGAGATAAAAACATGCAAAAATCATATCAGCGAATGCCGAGTGAATTCATAGAGTTTAATGAAAACCGTTATATAAAACAATCATTTATAATCAGAACACAAGTATAATATCGGAAGTAAGTCCTCATATTGCTAGTCAGGCAATATATAAATCAAGCATTCATCTTAAACCGTCCATGAGACCGTAGTCTCTATATTACCATGATAGGTAATATATTCATCGTTAATAGCGTCGTTATTATGTATAGAATACATTTTTATTTGGATTACATACGTTTTAGGATTATTATTAGCCGCATTACATTGTTACCTTACTATGAAAACAGCGGGCCGCGAACCCGACAAACAATTTGCCCATCTAAGTTAGCGTGTCGTCACAAAAATCACTCTATGGAATCTTCTCATACATAAATTCGCTTACCAATCAATGTGGTACGACGGGGATCAACCGTCAAGGCGCGAACTGGGGTGATCGTCCCCAAATAGTACTATCAAATGCATAAGCGTCTACCAAATCCCGGTAGTTCACAATTCATGCTAATGGGACTTTAAGTGACATAACCTAACTACTAATAATCCTTTTAGTCTCATTTATAGGGTCATAGCATCATTCGGGTCCATATCATTAAGCATACAATCGTGACTACTTGTGTTCTATTTTTATCAAAATCTAGCATGTTATCTCCCTCGCGGTTTTACAAATCATTTTATAAAACATTTAAAAGAGTGTGAGGCTATGAACTCACGTTGTTAATGAAAGGCGGATTATCGGCTACGGGCGTGCTTCGGTCACGGAAACCTATATAAATAATAATCGGTCTTAGACTTTGTCCAATGACTTTTATCAAAATAACAATATACATATGATGATTTTGTACATATGATGATGATCAAGTGGGTTTATACATCCTTATTTACTCATTTTAGTGTTTACGTTTTGGTAATGTCTTACTAGTTCGCTAGTTTTTACCTATTTACCTATTTTAAGTCCATTAAGCCTTCTATAAGTTCTTCAACTTGTTTTTATCCCTTTTATACCTATATGATCAGTATGTATACTTTCCATGTTGGGCCCAAATGGGTTAAGCCCAATAAGTTCTTTTTACAAGTTTTTATTTTATTAAGTCCAATTATTAGTCCAATATGTTTAGTTAGCTCGTAAATGTCCGTATTTCTTATAGTTCGGGTTTTATCGGTTTTTACTTTTCTTAGTTACCTATACATCAGTATATGACTTTTATAAACTTTACATTAGACGGGTTTGATCGTCTAAGTTTTATTTGGCGAAAAACGTTAATTTTACGGCGATAGCCGAAAAAGTCGTAAAAATCAAGTTTATAGTTTTTATTACTTATAAATATTATTTCACCACCATTTATATAATTTACCCATTTAATTAACCTTTTATATATTTATATAAATAAGTTTTATAAGTTAGTGGGTTTATATTTTTATATTTTATACATTATAATGTGAGTGCTTATATAATATTAATAAACATTAATTCCAAAAATCTGATTTTTAACTTCATGTTCACCATTTTTAACATATCTAGAGTTCTATAATGAACTAGAAGGTCATTTTTGGGTGACATGTTCTTCATATTATGTGTTACATTTAACTTAGTTATAGCTACTGCCCATTTTAAGTTTAACTTGCCTTAACAGTCCCTACAAAACTGCTTATTCAGATTAGACCACCTAACTTGTTTTGATCATATCTCACTCATTATTTTGATTCCATTGCATGGCCAACTCTCACATGTGTATAACATCTTCTACTTACTGTAAATGAATCAAAACATGCAATTTTATCAATTCATCTTTTAGTTTTCTACTGTTTTTATACAGCCAACTAAATAATCAAGATTTTAGCTTCATTTCTTATAGTTATCAACCTTTTTAAGCATATTTATCAACACTTGATCCCCACACAACATTTTTATCATCATATATACATCATATACATATACAAAATGAAAGAAAATACATTTGTTCTTTACAAAATAACAAGAGAAAAATGGAGAGAATGATCTTCTTTACCAACCAAGTGGATTTCTTGTTTTTGGAAGACAAGAACTTGATGAACACAACAAGTATCTCCAAGACCATCAAATATCAAGAACATATGTTGGAAAATCAGCCCTAGGACACAAGCAAATAACCTCCAAAGATGTTAATATGGCCACCAAATGATCAAGGCTTCAAGAGAACTCCTTAATAGAGCTAGTAAACATGTGTTTTATGCTAGAAGAGATCAAATGGGGTGTTTGTTGGTTTATTTTGGACGGCAAGGGGAGTGGTTTTGAGAGAGTCTGAGAGGATTTTGCATGTATGAAATGGTGGAATGACAAAACTAGTAGCTAGTTTTGAGGGTTAGTGGAATGTGTTAGCTTAAAGAGTAAGCATGGCTAACACTTGTAATGTGTTAGCTTAACTTGATGCCACCTTAGTGTGTGGTGTCAAGTTATGCCGTCCCAACCAAGCTAGTGGGGTAGGACAATGTGTTTTGTCCCATCTCACTAGTTTACGGGTATTTCTCGATTCTAGTTTTCTCAATTTGCGTGCCCTCGGGTCGTTTTACGAAAAACGTTTTTATAAATTATGAATCAACGTCACAAAACGAATCCAATAAAAATTGTCTCATCAAAAACGGAGTTCAAAAACGTAAATACGTAATCCTAAGTTTCCGGTTTAGTCGTAAAAGACGCCAAATTATGCACGTAAGCCTAAATTTAAATCTGTAAATTGTGAGTTCGTCAACCAACACAAAAATAAGTTTCAAAATATTATACGAGAAAATATTTTACTACCTGAAAATGTTAGATTGTCACAGAAATTCTTTCTAGGGTTACAAGTACAGCAGAAAGAAGATGGTATCTTCATCTCTCAAGACAAATATGTGGCAGAAATCTTGAAGAAGTTTGGCTTTTCTCCACATGAGAAACGGGCTAGCACACCTATGGATAGGGAACACCCTTGGGGAAAAGTTGGAGATGGAAAAGAGGTGGATGTCAGGCATTATAGGTCAATGATTGGTTCATTGATGTATCTCACATCTTCACGACCTAACATTATGTTTGCTGTGTGTGCATGTGCATGCCATCAAGTGACTCCCAAAGAATGTCACCTTTATGTTGTCAAGAGGATTTTTAGGTACCTTAGGTGTTATCCAGACTTGGGATTATGGTATCCAAAAGATTCCTCATTGGAGCTCATTGCATATTCAGACAGTGATTATGGTGGTGACAAATTTGATAGAAAATCCACAACTGGTGGATGCCAATTTCTTGGGAGTAGATTGATATCTTGGCAATGCAAGAAGAAAATAGTGGTGGCCAACTCTACAACTGAAGCAGAGTATGTTGCTGCAGCTGCTTGTTGTGGACAAGTCTTTTGGATTCAGAACCAACTGTTGGATTATGGGTATAATTTCATGCATACCAAGATTTTTGTTGACAATAACAGTACGTTATGCATTATTAAAAATCCTGTACATCACTCTAAAACAAAACATATAGAAATTATACATCATTATATAAGAGATTGTTTTGAGAAAGGTTTTTACAACCAGATAGGGTTGACACAGAAGAAAATGTGTCTGATTTATTAACTAAACCTTTTGATACTGGAAGATTTCAATACTTGGTAACAAGTATTGGAATGATCAATCTTACTTAACATATGTTTTGGGAACTTATTGTAAAAGTATGTACAGGATATGCATTTGTTATTGGTCTTTATACAAAATTAAATTTTCCACTTTATTTGTCTAAACGCTGACAAAGGTTATTTTAACGTTGACAAGTGTTAAATTGACGTTGTCAGCAACATGTTAGTTTTGTGGTTTTTGATCTAATTATGCAGGCGTTGTTAGCATTATACAATTGGATACAGAGTTGCTTATGGATTCTTGGAGCATTGTTGGAGCATATTTCAGTTTATGGATGATGGTTGGAATATTTATATTCCTATCTTGACATAAATTTTTATTACACGCATATTATTTGGCAACTTATGTATCATAGTTTAAGGGGAGGTTTAGGAACCTTTTAGGACTTTTTGGGTATTCTTATAGTACTCTTATCACAATTCTAGATTGTGTCCACTGTTGAGTATGAATTAGTTTACTAACTCATGAGGCACTGTAGCATGCAAAGTTGATATACTATGCACGCTGCCAAGACTTTTTGGCCTAGAATTGGGAGTGGTCTGTTGGGAGACTTGGGTATGATTTATATTGGGCTTACCTAGGAAGTTACAAAGGAATTTTGTGAGATAAATTCACTTTTAAGAACTTTGGTTAGCAAGGGACACTTGAGGACTGTTATGTCTATCTTGCTTAAGCAAGTTTGGATGATTGGACAGTGCTTGCCACCCTATAATAATTTTCAGTTTATAGGTTATCTTCACTAGGATAAATCACTTTGATAAGGTCCTTTTTCATTTTTATTATTTTATTTTTAGACGTTGACAGATTTATTTCCAAACGTTGTTAGGACCAATTTAGACGTTGACATGGCTTTTTCTAACGTTGACAAGAATATAGCCGTTGGGCGTTGATGGGTTATTTTTGACCGTTGACACTCATTGGGTCCTACCCAGTTGTTATTTTTGACGAAAATTGGGGCCGTAATTTTGGGAGTTGGTAACTTTTAATTAATGCACAAGATAAGTTATTTCCTTTTCAAGATTTTCATAATTATAATTTGAAAATAACTGCCTAATTTTTGACCAATCACATGTGCCTACCTCTCCTATATATTTGGCTCCTTCTTTTTAAACAGGGTAATTTCATATTCTTGTCTAACAAACTTTTCTCCTATATTCATCTTTCATAACCTTTCACACAGCTTTCTACATCAATGGCGCCTAAGTTTAAACCGAGTGACTTGGTATTGGGATTCAGAAGTCAGCATAACATGGTTGCCTATTTGGAGGCTGATGATGCTCTGTTTCCTCAATATACTCAGATGGTGGCGTATTTGAATGCATCTCCTCTACGGTATGCACTTTCTCATGCTCCTCTTATCCCTCTCACTCATATTAAACAGTTTTGGAACACTGTTAGTTCCTCAACGCTTAATAATCTGACTACATTAACTGCTATTGTCCATGGGCGTCCATGGGTGGTTACTGAAGCCTTGGTTCGCCAGGCTTTGCATCTTAATGATGCAAATGGTATAACCACTTTACCCATTGGTGAGATAGAACAGGGACTTCAAGCTTTGGGGTATCCTTTCCCTGAAGAGGGTACTTTAAACAAATATAATAAACAGGAATTTTCCCCAGCTTGGAAGTACTTAATACATGTCATCCTTCAATGTTTAAGTCCCAAATGTACTGCACATAATGAAATTAACAGATCTAATGGTAGTGCCATTGTGTGTATTGCTAATGGGCAAAAGTATAATTTTTCTAAACTGATTTTTGATGGCATGTGTAAAAAAATGGTAGCAAGATGACTCTGGATTACCCAAGATTTTTACAAATGATTTTTGATGAACAAATGTATTGCACCAGGGATCATGATGATTTTTATGCGATCCCTGTGCAAAAGAAAGCTATTTTGTGTAAGAAGAATTCACCCCCTCATAGAGACTTACCCCTTACCCAAGCCATGCTTGCTGTTATTGCAGCAGCACAACCTCAACCTGACCCACAACCATAACTTGACCCATTACCTGAACCATCACCTCCACCTCAACATATGGAACTTGACGAAGATCCCTTCAACGCTGACACATTCAATGTTGGCGTTGATACTTCAAATCCAAACGTTGCCACCTTTCTACAACAGACCCAAACACCCCTTAACCTTCAAACTACTACCCAATCCACATCATCCTCTTCACCCTAGACTTTAGGATGGAAAAACGCCAAAGGACCATTGGAGTGTTCTCCTCTGGTGGTCCTAGCCATGTTGCAGAGAGAACCACCACCACAAGTGTGGTTGGTGATATGGGTGGGGCTAGGACTATTGGTACTAGCTTAGAAGCAGTCCAAGCCAGTCCTAACATCATTAAGACCCCATCCATGCCCCATGACTCTATTTTGGGAGGTCAAATACCCATTCTAGAGGAGGGCAGATTGGAACCCTATAAAATGTTGGAATTGACGGCTGTCTGCATTAGCTTGTAAAAGCAAAATGAAGACCTTGTACATACTGTCTATACCCAAGGCCTTGAACTCAAGCAATTGAGGGAGAGGATTGTTGTTTTGGAAACTGCTAAGGCTAGGAGAAGGCAGACAAGAGTCCTTTCTTCAGGGGAGGATTCTTACAAAGGGGAGGAAGCTGCTAGAGAGCCAATTAATTTGAGTGACAAAAGCTCACATGAAGCTGCTACAGAGCCAATTGATTTGAGTGGCAAAGGCTCACATGATGGAGAATCTTTAGGTGTGGCTGAAGCTCTTACAGATTTGAAGAAGCAACCATGTTTTGATGTTTCTTTGGTTACTCCTACAAATTTGAATTTGTCCTTTACAGAAATGATGGAGCAATTCACAAGAAGCGCTGATAAAAGTAAGGTGAGCGTTGACAAGCAGATTTTGGACGCTGATAAGCCAAGCGCTGACAAGAGTAAGTTGGGCGTTGACACACAGGTTTTGGACGTTGATAGACCTGCAGATATGGTTGATGTATTCTAGTCATCAGCTATCAACAAGGAAGTGTCTTCACAGGTACCATCATCATCTTTACCCATCATTGATACATTAGATAGGGGTAAAGGAATTATGGTAGAAACAGAGGTTCCCAAGGATGCAGCACAAGTAAAATTTGATTCAATGTTGGCTGCACAACTGATGGAACAAGAAAAGAAGAAGGTTGTTGAGTCACCATTTGTGGTTACTTCTGAGGAACAAGAAGGAAGTAATGATGAGAGCACAGATTCAAGTGCTATGATTATTGAAGAACCATAAAGACTTGAATATGGTGACGTGTTGGCAAGGGAGAAACTTGTAGAGTTAAAAATGAAGGTGGATTATGATATGCCAGAAGTTTCCCAGATGTACTTTGCTTGGGAGAAAAAGATCATGGAGAATCCAGATATGTCTTTATCAGATCAGATTTAGGGATTGGATATTCTTCTCAGGATTCAAAAGGATTGCCAGGTAATCCTTAAGTATAAGGCCAACAAAGTTTTCTCACAATCTAAGAGAGAAAGAAGGGAGCTTTATTATATGTTGCTTAGATGTCATCAAGGAGGTTGGACTTTTCAGAAGTTGCAGGAATTGTCCTTTGATGAATTGGAATATAAGGCTTATCCTATTTGGGCAAGAGTGCAAGAAATGAACACTCTCAGACTTCTTTCAGATGAATGGAAAGAAGAACTTGTAGAGGAGATGGAGATCCAAAGGGCTATGATTGTACCAAGACCATTGAAGAAGGGAGTTTCACTTGAGTTTCCTTCAAATTTGAATATAGTGAATCCCAGTGAAGCTGTTATTAGAAAGAGTATTAAGCTCTCACCCATGGAAGCTTCACATATGGTAAAAGTATTACCTCATGATTCCAAAAAACCTATCATTAGTTATGAAGAAGATGCAAGTGGGTTGTGGATGATTGGCAGATATGGGAAAGAGGTACATACTTTTACTACTCTTATGTCTTTGTTTGCAAGTTTGGATAGGGAAGACTTGGCAGACCTTTGGAGGTTACTGCAGGCCAAGTAAGAGACTGAAGCACCTACTTCAGTCAATGGAATAAAGCTGTGGTCAACATTCAAGAGAATGTGTGCACCAAATGAAGAAGATCCAGTTTGGAAGGATCTTGAGGATGATATCAGTGGACTTCAATGGCATCTATATTCAGCAGCTGGTGTGTATCATTTGAGTTCAACAAAGTTTTTTGAGTATTTTCTTGTGGATGCTGAGTAACCTATGTCCAAAGAAGTTTTGGAGAAGATGAATGATATTGTGTATAATGCAGTTCGTTTTTCTCAGTTCTTGCTAATTGAAAGTCCTAACAATATCAGGTTTTTAACTGTTTTTGGTTGTTAATATTTTTTGGATATTCTATTTGCTAATTCAAACAATGCCTTGCAAAACTGAAAAATATTATCTACTTATATGTAAAACATCGTGCAAATACCAAGTTTTTATTCAAGTCAAATTCAAAATGTAAATTTTACAAATAAAAGGACTGAAAATGTAAATTCTATGAAAATTAAATGCTCAAAGTGTAAATCTAACAAGTACAAGGACTGAAATGGTAAATTAGTTAACTATGAGGATCAAATATGTAAACTATGCAACTAACTAACCAATTTTCAACAAATTCCAAAACTACTAACTGATTTTTAACAAAATTCAAACTTAAAGGACCTGATTAGTGAAAACCCTAGAAACTAGCAAGTTTAGCCAAAATTTAACCCAGTTTAATACAAGAAGGACTAATTTGCAATTTTGAAAAGTTCATAAGCAAAAACGGGTTTCAATAACAAATAAGCTCGTTTGAGCTTATTTCTCAACCAAAATCAATCAAACCAATTGCAAAATGCTTAAAATTGAAAATAAGCTAGACCTGTAGGAGGAAATTTGCTAAAAATGACTAATAAGCTAATAAGCACTTTCCAATAAGCACAAAATAAGCTCTACAAGAATCTAGACATGCACAATTAGATTTTTGTACTGAAATTGATTAATGAACTCAAAACATGAACGGGAAATCAAGTCCTATCAAAAATCATCCAGTAATAAGCTTGAAAACTGAATTAAGCTGAAATTGGCTTATGTTGACCAAGCGTTGACCAAGTGTTTTTCCAAAAAGCTGAAAATTTTAAAAATCAACCACCAACACTAACTAATTGATTTTGTAAAAGAAAATTGACAAGTTTATGAAAAGAATTAAGAGATATGAAAAAGCAGTTTGGGTTTTACAGAAACTTGCTTTTGCTTATCAGTCTAGAAATTTGCTTATTTCTACTTGCTTACTAAAAACTGTATCAAATGCTTATGGAATATGAAACTTCATGTTATGACCTACAAATGAGAACGAGTTTGGTAGAATTTCATTAAGAATCAAGTAAATGCCAAGTGAATGAAAATGACAACTTTTTTTGAATGAAACTGACTGAAATAGACCCAAACTTTTTATATAGTCATTTGCCTTTTTGACCTTAGACTTGACTTGAAAATGGTTCAAAACACCCAATAATGACTATGTGACTAGAAATGATCATTAATTTGCCAAAGATCAACACTTAAATTTCAGATATCATATAATGCCAAACACTCTTTAACTGATCTTTATGAAACTTTGTGAAGACTTCTTAAGCACCAGTCAAAGCTGAGTAAAAACCTTTAGCAAACTAAACTCAATGATCAAAATGAGAAGTATGAGAGCTAAATGCAAGTATTGAAAGCAACTAGAACTCAAACAAGGAATCAAGGCTAAAAATGACTGAAATAAGCTATCAACTAGAACAAAAATCAGATCAATAAGCAGAAAGGCTACACTTAAGCTACAAACTGACTAGAATCAAGTTAAGATCAAACTAAACAGGTTTTATCATGCATTCAACAAAGATTTAAGCTAGGAATGAAACATGCATATTGACCATTAAGTGGAACCAAAACAAGAAGCTTTTGCACCTTGTGAAGTATCCTTTGAGCAGTAGAAGAGTGCTGAACTCTACAGTCTAGTGCTAACCACCACCTTAGCACTAGATTCAACTATCTACAATCAACAAAACAGCTACACATCAACAAGAATCATCAAAATGGAATGAATTCATCACATATGCTATGAACTTGGACTGAAATCAATCTAACAGCTACTATCTTCACTCAAAGTCAGTTATGATCAAGGAATGATCATAACAAACTCAATTCAGCAACAAGAGTATCCAAGATGCAAGAAATGAACAGTGTAGAAGGTAAAGAAGATTTGGCGGGAAAAGTAGAATTTGAATTTTATTAATGGAGAATTGGTTACAAGGCTGTTAAGTTGTTACAAACCTACTAACTAACTCAAGAGTGTGTCAAACTCTTGAGTAGTTTAGCTAAAAAGGAGAAATGATGAAAGGAAAAGTAAATGTGTGTGTTTTCACACTTACAACTACACTTCAAAAATGAAGACTAAACAGGCTATTTATAGACTTGAGAAGAAGAACAGTTGGGGTTGGTGACGTGTTGGAACCAATCCCAGGTCTCCACGTGTCATAATTCTGCTCAATTGATTTTGCAGGTATGAACTCAAATTGGGGATTCTTTGTAGAGTTGATTTCAGGTTAATTGATTATGACCAATGGATTCGTCTCTAAAAAATAAGCGGGTTTGATGTTTATAGCATTCCATGAAATCCACTCTAGCTTCAACCCGATCCTGGCAAATTATTTAGATGAAGAAGATGCTACGTGTCACGTGGTTATTGGTTGAAAATAGTGCACATGGATTGCACTGTTGGGATTTGTTATTAAATGATGGCGGCGGTAGTGGATATTAAATGTGGTGATGTGGCGATCCAAAGTCATGTTTTCTTGCCTTATCATTGGTCCACAGCTTATCACATGGATTCACTTGTATTATCTTTCCATAAATGGAAAAAATCACCCCTTGACTTTGGCAGATTGCATTTAAAGGCTAGCAGCTTCATTTTTTTGGCATTTTTAGTCCTTCAAACTTCATCCTTGAGCAAAAATGATCCTTTGACTGAGTTGACTTGAATGTTGACCTTGTTTGACTATGATCTTGAATTTTACATATTTACACTTTGGTCCTTCATCTTTGGCAGATTGTCAAGATAGGTCCTTGCACTTCAAAGTCTTGTCACTTTTGATCCTTCTTTTGTATTTTTCATCAAATTAAGCTTGATTTCCCCTTGTTTGCTTGAAAATGCATCCTTTTACCTACACAAGTGTACACAAACACAAACATACCACATAATACTGTTTTTTACAAGATAAATTGGTATTTTGCTTCATGTTTTAGGGTTATTTGTTGATAAATTGATATGAGTTTTAGCTCATATCAAATCCCCTACACTTGAACATTGTCATGTCCTCATGCAATTCTATATATTTTAAAGCACGAATTTACATTCTCCTCATAATTAATCCACCTTGGCCATATGGAATGCATCTACACTACTCTAAACTACATGATGCATGATTTTGACTTTTAACAATGTAATGAACAAAATACAATTCTATCTATATCTTTTTGGTTTTTCTTGAAATGGTTTTGATGGAAATAACTCATAAAGAATTCAATGACTTTGATTAGGGCTTGGGTACCATGGACATTTATCACCCTCAAGTTTCACTTTCCCATACCAAGCTTAAAAATGGGATCATTGCATTCACAAGTAAAAAGTGCATCAACTTATTCATGACAATTAAATGTGGAACCGGTTATTATTTGAGCAAATTGCTTGTGGGCAAATTTGTCATTTATTCAAGTGTGAAGTATAAGAAGTGCAAAATCCAAAAATAAGGAAGCACGGTTTTAATCCTAAGTAATTCTCTCATCCATTACTTGAAAAACCGCTCACAATTAATACAAGTCCGTTTCAAGAATAATAAGTCATTCGCCTTATGTGTAAAGTCCTCATGTCATGCTTTCATAAGTAGCTACACACTCGCTAAGGAAAGAAAAATAAAACTCACGCAATAATTTACATCCGCCATCTTTTTGAGACTTTGGATCTTCAACCCCACAACCCGTCAAGGTAATATTGGATTGGAGCATTCTATTGAATCCCCGCAACCCGTCAAGGTAATATTGGAACTCAATAGTCACTATAATTAACACCACACCGCCCCTCTTGGGAGTCTTGTATATATTTTTTCTTTTCTTTTTTTTTTCTTTTTTTCTAGCCACTCATTTTTTTTATAAGCCGCTCTTATTTTTCTTTATTCCTCACTAAGAAATTAGAAAAGAATAAAAGGAAAAACACCCGCTAAATATTGAGCATGACATAAGTCTAGTACACATAAAACGTTCTAACTTAGAACCTTAAGACGTACTTATATCAACCATGAATGATTAGACAAAAATGCATAAGAGATTACAAACCGATTAAAACCGTTCTTGATTATTTATTAACAATTATATACATGCGAAGAAAATAGAGATAAAGAAGAGAAGGGTTTAACCACAAGTAATTATCATGAAGTTTATCTAGCCCTTTTATACTTGCTTCAACTCTATCATTTCTCATTCTCCACAAATTTAAAATCTCAAATAATGAGATTGGTGGATGCTTAGCCTAATAGACCAATGAAGGACTACATGGTTAAGGATACTAGCTAGAGAGTGCTTAAGATAAGAAAACTCGGGTTGAGTCAAAATATCCATGGTGGGCCTAATATGTCATAGAAGTCTAAACTTGTTAAACCATTTTTTATTATTTTTTTCTTTTTCAACTTTTGATGAAAGATAAAAGAAGAAAAATATATACAATGCATATGTGTTATGCAAAATGATTGATGCAAAAATTATGAATGCATATTTTTGGTGGCCAAAGTAGATCAAAAATTTGAAAAATGCTGAAAAATCAATTTTCCATGTTATCATGAAAGACAATGAAAAGTTCTAGGTAAGGTCACTTCGATAGAAGACCCCCTACACTTAAGCTAAACATTGTCCTCAATGTTTAAGAGCATGGAAGTATAAAGACTTCCCTACACTTATGACAATGAATAGACTTTGCTTAACCCAAGTTAAGGAAAGGACAACTATTAGTGAAATCATGTTTAAGCACAAGGTGTCAATGAAAAATCACTATAGTAACGAAGTGAACCAGATACAAGGGCCTCCTCCATAAGCTCCAAAGCAAGAAATGGGTGAGTAACCCTACAAACAATCATGAAGACAAAAGAAGGTCTCCCCTACACTTATCTCCAAGTCTATACCTTTATTTCTAACCTACAACACTCTAAACCTAGTTATACGATGCTTGAGTTAATGAGTCTCTAGCTCAACTCGTCCCTCAATGAATCAATTCATGGGGAAAATGGGGATCTCTTGGACCATTTCAACGGAAATGTCCTCCCCAAAGTAATGCTTAACACGGTGACCATTCACTTTATAATTTGGACCATCGGGTTGTGACAACTCAATAGTTCCATATGGAAACACTTGAGTAATAGTGAATGGACCGGACCATCTCGACTTAAGCTTGCCCGCAAAAAGTTTCAACCTTGAGTTAAAGAGGAGAACCGGCTCTCCAACTTTGAACTCAAGATTCTTGATCTTAGCATCATGCAATTTCTTAGTCTTTTCCTTGTAAAGCAAAGAATTTTCATAGGCATTGGCTCTCAATTCATCCATCTCATTGAGTTGATCTTTCCTATGGGAACCGGCTTGGTTTAAATCAAAGTTAGCCCACTTGAGAGCCCAAGATGCCTTGTGTTCTAACTCAAATGGGAGGTGGCACGCTTTTCCATAGACAAGCCTATAAGGAGTACAACCAATTGGTGTTTTAAAAGCCGTCCTAAACGCCCACAAAGCATCATCAAGCTTATCCGACCAAGAAGCTCGATTCTCTCCCACCGTTCTCTCTAAAATTCTATTTAAACCACGATTTGTGACCTCGATTTGACCATTTGTTTGAGGGTGATACGCGGTAGAGAGTCTATGATTAACTCCATATTTCTTCATAACTCTCGTGAATTGATCATTACAAAAGTGTGTACCACGATCACTTATGATGGCCCGAGGTACACCAAATCTAGCAAACAATTGTTTCAAAAACTTCACAACAACTCTAGCATCATTGGTAGGTAAGGCTTTAGCCTCCACCCATTTTGACACATAATCCACCGCCACAAGTATATACTTGTTTCCCTTAGAGGATGGAAAAGGTCCCATGAAATCAATGCCCCACACATCAAATATCTCACACTCTTGAATAAAATTTTGTGGCATCTCATCACGTTGCGTAATTTTTCCTTGTCTTTGACAAACATCACAAAATTTCACCATTTCATGGGCATCTTTGTAAATGGAAGGCCAATAGTAACCCGAATCAAAGACTTTCTTGGCGGTATAATTGGGCCCAAAATGTCCACCCATAGGTCCTTTATGCAACGCTTCTAAGATCTTAAATGCCTCGGGCCCATCTACACACCGTCTAATGATTTGGTCCGCACATTGCCTAAAAAGATAAGGATCATCCCAAAAGTAGTACTTAACTTCCTTAAGAAACTTCTTCTTTTGTTGATAAGTAAGACCCTCAATAAGCACATTGCCCACAAGATAGTTTGCGATATCCGCAAACCAAGGAGTGGCATCCTCTTGGGAAGAGATAGACATGAGCTCCTCTAATGGAAAGGATTCATTGATTTCTTGATGTGGCAAATCTCCTTGAAAAGGATGCTCAAGTCTACTCAAGTGATCCGCCGCTAAATTCTCGGCCCCTTTCTTATCATGAATTTCTATCTTAAACTCTTGAAGCAACAAAACCCATCTCAAAAGCCTAGGCTTAGCATCTTGTTTTGTCATAAGATACTTGAGAGCGGAATGATCCGTATACACTATAGTTTTGGAAAGCACAAGGTATGGTCTAAACTTCTCAAAAGCATATACTATAGCAAGCAACTCTTTTTCCGTGGTAGTGTAATGAAGTTGTGCACCGGTCATGGTTTTACTCGCATAGTGTATAGGTTGAAAATGCTTATTAACTCTTTGTCCTAAGACGGCCCCCACCACATAATCCCTAGCGTCACACATAAGCTCAAAAGGTAATTCCTAATTTGGAGAAACCAAAACGGGAGCCTTAGTCAATTTCTCCTTAAGAGTCTCAAAAGAGTCCAAACAATCTTGGTTAAAAATGAAAGGAGCCTCTTTCTCCAAGAGGTGAGTCATCGGTCTAGCTATCTTAGAAAAATCTTGTATAAAGCGCCTATAAAATCCCGCATGACCTAAGAAACTCCTCACACCTTTAACCGAAGTGGGTGGGGGAAGCTTAGCAATCACATCAATTTTAGCTCGATCCACTTCTAATCCCTTGTTGGATATTTTGTGTCCTAAAACAATTCCCTCTTTTACCATAAAGTGACATTTCTCCCAATTAAGCACTAAACGTGTTTCCTTACAACGCTTAAGCATTCTCTCAAGATTGGTGAGACATGAGGTAAATGAATTTCCAAAGACGGAAAAATCATCCATAAAAACCTCCATAGTTTGCTCTATCATGTCATGGAAAATCGCCATCATGCACCTTTGAAACGTCCCCGGTGCATTACATAAGCCAAAAGGCATCCTCTTGTAAGCAAATGTACCGTAGGGACAAGTGAATGTGGTCTTTTCTTGATCCTTAGGGTCAATGGGAATTTGGAAATAACCCGAAAAGCCATCAAGAAAACAATAGTACTCATTTCCCGCTAAGCGTTCAAGCATTTGATCCATAAAAGGTAATGGGAAATGGTCTTTCCTAGTCGCCTCATTGAGTTTTCTATAATCAATACAAACTCTCCAACCGGTCACAAGTCTCGTGGGAATAAGCTCATTGTTCTCATTAGGTACCACGGTGATTCCACCCTTCTTTGGAACACAATGAACCGGGCTAACCCATGGAGAGTCGGAAATGGGGTAAATCATACCCGCATCTAAGAGTTTAATCACTTCCTTCTTAATAACCTCATGGATTTTTGGGTTAACTCTCCTTTGATTTTGAATGGCGGGTTTATAGTCATCCTCCATAAGGATTTTGTGTGTACAAAAATGTGGATCAATTACCCTTATGTCGGATATTTTTCATGCTAAGGCTTTCTTG
Source organism: Glebionis coronaria (assembly GCA_025667525.1). Lineage (NCBI taxonomy): Eukaryota > Viridiplantae > Streptophyta > Magnoliopsida > Asterales > Asteraceae > Glebionis > Glebionis coronaria. The sequence continues at coordinate 4,892,056 of JANFOE010000193.1, forward strand.
TGTTTCTTAAGGACTTCAATAAGTTGCTCCTTCTCATCCGCTTTCAACTCTTTAGCAATGATCACAGGTAATTGGTATTTGCCCTCTAAGAAAGCATACTCTAAGTGGGATGGAAGGTTCTTAAGTTCAGTAGGAGGTGGACTCTCTATGGAAGGTTTTACTATGGAAGGTTCCTCAATGGTAACTTCTTGTGGAATAGGAGAAGGAATAGGGTCCTCATTGAGCAACATTTGGATCGTAAGAATATCTTCTTCCCAATTAATGGGAGAATCATCATCACCAAGAAAGGTTGACTCAAACTCCTCCAAGAGGAAATCACTCTCTCCAAAAGGTGTTAAAGAGGGAGCAATTGAGGCCACGGTTTCAACATGGGGCATCTCATCACTAGTACTCTTACAAGCATCATGAAAGTGTTCATCACACACCTCATCTAACACATCAACAATGTTAATAGTCTCACACGGTCTAGACTCCTTAACCTCTTTCCTATCACAAAATTTCCCTAACTTAAACACCACTCTCTCATCTTCTACTCTCATAATTAGTTCTCCTTCCGCCACATCTATCAAAGTACGACCCGTTCTCAAAAATGGTCTACCAACAATCAAAGGCACTCTAGGATCCATGTCATAATCAACCACTACAAAGTCGGCCGGAAACGTAAACTTATCCACACCTACAAACACATCCTCCGCTATACCTACGGGGTAAGCTATGGTTCGGTTGGCTAGTTCAAGAGTCATCCTAGTGGGAGTGAGCTCAGGAAGAGAGAGTTTTTTCCAAACCGATAAAGGCATGAGGTTAATGCTTGCCCCTAGATCCGCCAAAGCCATGCAATTTTCAACACCAGGAAAATTACAAGGTATCAAGAAGTGCCCCGGATCTCCAAGTTTTGTTGGTAAGGTTTTAAGTAGCACGACGGAACAATTTTCATTAAGGGATGTGTTGGGCAAATCAACCAATTTTTCTTTGTTGGAGAGTAAATCCTTGAACATCTTAGCAAACTTTGGCATATAAGCAGAGCTTCCACAAAGGATATATTGATGTTGAGTTTCTTGAACATCCTTAAGAAATTGGAGACTTGGGTGTCATCCTTATTCTTTAACTTGTCCTTTTTCAACCTTGAAGGATATGGAAGGGTAGGTTTTGGTGTAGGTGGAATAGGTGTTGTGGTGGAAGATTTGTCTTTGTTAGCTTCTTCATTGGGAAGTGTGGAAGGTAAAGGAGAAGTATGAATGGGTTGAGAAGGGGTGTTTGAGTGAATGGGAGCATTTTGAGGTGGTGAAGTAGAGGTAGAAGGCTTGTCACAAGTAGGAGCACAAGTGGGTTGAACAATAGGAGGTTTAGGAGGTGAAGGATCCTTTGTTGACTTTCCACTCCTTGTTGTAATAGCGTTGACATTTGCCCTTGGATTTGTTTGTGTGTTAGAAGGTAAAGCCCCTTGTGGTCTTTGATTTAATTCCATTAAAAGCCTATTGGTTTTTTCATCTGATATACGTTTCATTTGGTCATTCATTCTCTTCTCAATTTCACGCATTTTCTTGTCAACATACTCTTGAGACTCTTGCATCCCATATCCTTGATTTTGAAGTTGAGGATAAGCTTGATTTGGTATTGGAGCAAATCCTTGATTGGGGAAAAGTGGAAGTGGTTGATTAAATCCTTGATGTGGTGGATAAAAGGTATTTCCTTGATGTTGAACATTGTCGGGTGCCTTGTAGTTATTTCCTTGGTAAGGTGGTCTTTGCCCTTGATTTCTTTGTAAAACTTGAGGAGGATTTTGTTGAATTTGGGTGGGTGGTTGGGGTGGGAATCCCGGTGGAGTAAGGTAGTTTTGGGACTTGTAAGAAAGGTTATTTGGATTGATATTTGGCTTGAAGTGTTCACGATGTCCGTCTTGGTAAGCATAGCATTCCCCTTGATAAACTTGCACCTTATCACATTGTTCATAAGAATGGGGACCTCCATAAGTTACACAAGAAAGAGTAATGGCATTCACATCATTTGAAGAATTGTTCAATGAAAGGCTCTTAATAGCTTGAAGCATTTCTTGTTGTACCTTAAAACTCCTCTCACTATCTCTATCCATCTTTTGAATGATCTCTTGTTGATACTTGAGGAATTGGTTATCACAAGGTGCTTGAGAATTGTTTTGGATAACATGAACCCTTTCTTCAAATTGATTGTTTGTTTGAACCATTGCTTTAGTCTCAATGATGTCCAAGGCCTCTTGCATGGATTTAAGAAGAATATTCCCTCCCGCGGAAGCATTGAGTGAATCTTGGTGATGAGGTTTAAGGCCATCATAGAAGGTATTGATTTGGTGAACGTCATCCAATCCATGGTTAGGGCATCGCCTCAATAACTCGCTATACTCTTCCCAAGCATCACTAAAGGATTGACTAGGTTTTTGTTGAAAGCCTATAATTAAGTTCCTCAAGGCCATGGTCTTAGATAGAGGAAAGAACTTGTTCAAAAACTTAGTGGTGAAACCATCCCATGTGGTGATACTATCGGGTGGTTGGGTGTCTAACCAATGCTTAGCTTGTCCCTCAAGTGAAAATGACACTAACATCAAATTAATAGCATCATGTGGAACTCCATTGTGCTTAATGGTATTGCAAAGAGAAAGGAATCTCTTAAGGTGATCATGAGGATCATCATTCTTGTTACCATAGAAAGGTGATTGTGAAACCATAGTAATCATAGACGTTTTTAGCTCAAATGTATTTGCGGGAATGTCGGGAATCCTAATAGCACTAGCATATCCATGAACATTGGTTTTCATACGTTCCATCAAAGAACGATTATCAACAGCCATGGCTTCTTGTGGTGGAGGAGTCAAAGCACGATTCTCGTGATCGGCTTGATGGACGGTGGTGGTCTTACTCTTTCTCTTTTTCTTCCTTTTCGGAGGAAGAGGTTGTACACCAATCGGTATTTGTGCACGCCCGCGAGTGAGCATGCAACTCAATACGAGGAATGAGAGAGAAGCTCTCGTGTGACTTTGAAGAGAAAAGGATTATCCTCTTCGAGTTTCAATATGAAATATCCACAAGAAAATAATATATATGTATATACTACTTGGGTGCAAGACCCCTAATGAAGCCTTCCTTCTTAGAATACTCACAAGTGAACGGGGGGTTAGGTGGCGCGAAGCACTTAAGTACCTATTGACCCTTAGATGGCATTTTATAGCACATCGCCTTTCTATTCACTTAAATGTTCGTATTCTTCGAATTGTTGCTTATTGAGAGTATTTATCTATTCTTGCTTTATTTTGTTTGATCGATACACGTGTCAAGGACCGGAACGCCCCTCAACACGGTGTATTTCCTTGGCAATACTTATGGAGAATATGTATATTGGTTGTTCTTATACGTATACGTATTTACTTATAATAATATATGGAAAATATTTTTGTATTTATGAGTTTTTAAGAGAAAATACTATATGTACATAAAAACCGAGAGAATCCAATAATATATATTTTTGGGTGCAATCTCTTAGGAAAAAGATTGCTTTTTGGATTTTTTTAATTTGTTTGGTCAATTCTTTAGGAAAAGAATTGTTTTGTTAATTTTTTAGTTTTTATATATTTTTATATATTTTATTTTTTATTTGTTTTTTATTTAGGATACGTAAAAATAACGTTCACAAGGTGAACGGATCCCAAAATCCAATGAAAACCGTCAATCGATATTCTCTCGTAAAGTCAAAGAACCGGCAGCGGCGCCATTTGATATTGTGTATAATGCAGTTCGTTTTTCTCAGTTCTTGCTAATTGAAAGTCCTAACAATATCAGGTTTTTAACTGTTTTTGGTTGTTAATATTTTTTTGGATATTCTATTTGCTAATTCAAACAATGCCTTGCAAAACTGAAAAATATTATCTACTTATATGTAAAACATCGTGCAAATACCAAGTTTTTATTCAAGTAAAATTCAAAATGTAAATTTACAACTAAAAGGACTGAAAATGTAAATTCAATGAAAATTAAATTCTCAAAGTGTAAATCTAACAAGTACAAGGACTGAAATGGTAAATTAGTTAACTATGAGGATCAAATATGTAAACTATGCAACTAACTAACCAATTTTCAACAAATTCCAAAATACTAACTGATTTTGAACAAAATTCAAACTTAAAGGACCTGATTAGTGAAAACCCTAGAAACTAGCAAGTTTAGCCAAAATTTAACCCAGTTTAATACAAGAAGGACTAATTTGCAATTTTGAAAAGTTCATAAGCAAAAACGGGTTTCAATAACAAATAAGCTCGTTTGAGCTTATTTCTCAACCAAAATCAATCAAACCAATTGCAAAATACTTAAAATTGAAAATAAGCTAGACCTGTAGGAGGAAATTTGCTAAAAATGACTAATAAGCTAATAAGCACTTTCCAATAAGCACAAAATAAGCTCTACAAGAATCTAGACATGCACAATTGGATTTTTGTACTGAAATTGATTAATGAACTCAAAACATGAACGGGAAATCAAGTCCTATCAAAAATCATCCAGTAATAAGCTTGAAAATTGAATTAAGCTGAAATTGGCTTATGTTGACCAAGCGTTGACCAAGTTTTTTTTCAAAAAGCTGAAAATTTTAAAAATCAACCACCAACACTAACTAATTGATTTTGTAAAAGAAAATTGACAAGTTTATGAAAAGAATTAAGAGATATGAAAAAGCAGTTTGGATTTTACAGAAACTTGCTTTTGCTTATCAGTCTAGAATTTTGCTTATTTCTACTTGCTTACTGAAAACTGTATCAAATGCTTATGGAATATGAAACTTCATGTTATGACCTACAAATGAGAACGAGTTTGGTAGAATTTCATCAAGAATCAAGTAAATGCCAAGTGAATGAAAATGACAACTTTTTTTGAATGAAACTGACTGAAATAGACCCAAACTTTTTATATAGTCATTTGCCTTTTTGACCTTAGACTTGACTTGAAAATGGTTCAAAACACTCAGTAATGACTATGTGACTAGAAATGATCATTAATTTGCCAAAGACCAACACTTAAATTTCAGATATCATATAATGCCAAACACTCTTTAACTGATCTTTATGAAAATTTGTGAAAACTTCTTAAGCACCAGTCAAAGCTGAGTAAAAACCTTTAGCAAACTAAACTCAATGATCAAAATGAGAAGTATGAGAGCTAAATGCAAGTATTGAAAGCAACTAGAACTCAAACAAGGAAGCAAGGCTAAAAATGACTGAAATAAGCTATCAACTAGAACAAAAATCAGATCAATAAGCAGAAAGGCTACACTTAAGCTACAAACTGACTAGAATCAAGTTAAGATCAAACTAAACAGGTTTTATCATGCATTCAACAAAGATTTAAGCTAGGAATGAAACATGCATATTGACCATTAAGTGGAACCAAAACAAGAAGCTTTTGCACCTTGTGAAGTATCCTTTGAGCAGTAGAGGAGTGCTGAACTCTCTAGTCTAGTGCTAACCACCACCTTAGCACTAGATTCAACTATCTACAATCAACAAAACAGCTACACATCAACAAGAATCATCAAAATGGCATGAATTCATCACATATGCTATGAACTTGGACTGAAATCAATCTAACAGCTACTATCTTCACTCAAAGTCAGTTATGATCAAGGAATGATCATAACAAACTTAATTCAACAACAAGAGTATCCAAGATGCAAGAAATGAACAGTGTAGAAGGTAAAGAAGATTTGGCGGGAAAAGTAGAATTTGAATTTTATTAATGGAGAATTGGTTACAAGGCTGTTAAGTTGTTACAAACCTACTAACTAACTCAAGAGTGTGTCAAACTCTTGAGTAGTTTAGCTAAAAAGGAGAAATGATGAAAGGAAAAGTAAATGTGTGTGTTTTCACACTTACAACTACACTTCAAAAATGAAGACTAAACAGGCTATTTATAGACTTGAGAAGAAGAACAATTGGGGTTGGTGACGTGTTGGAACCAATCCCAGGTCTCCACGTGTCATAATTCTGCTCAATTGATTTTGCAGGTATGAACTCAAATTGGGGATTCTTTGTAGAGTTGATTTCAGGTTAATTGATTATGACCAATGGATTCGTCTCTAAAAAATAAGCGGGTTTGATGTTTATAGCATTCCATGAAATCCACTCTAGCTTCAACCCGATCCTGGCAAATTATTTAGATGAAGAAGATGCTACGTGTCACGTGGTTATTGGTTGAAAATAGTGCACACGGATTGCACTGTTGGGATTTGTTATTAAATGATGGCGGCGGTAGTGGATATTAAATGTGGTGATGTGGCGATCCAAAGTCATGTTTTCTTGCCTTCTCATTGGTCCACAGCTTATCACATGGATTCACTTGTATTATCTTTCCATAAATGGCAAAACTCACCCCTTGACTTTGGCAGATTGCATTTAAAGGCTAGCAGCTTCATTTCTTTGGCATTTTTAGTCCTTCAAACTTCATCCTTGAGCAAAAATGATCCTTTGACTGAGTTGACTTGAATGTTGACCTTGTTTGACTATGATCTTGACTTTTACATATTTACACTTTGGTCCTTCATCTTTGGCAGATTGTCAAGATAGGTCCTTGCACTTCAAAGTCTTGTCACTTTTGATCCTTCTTTTGTATTTTTCATCAAATTAAGCTTGATTTCCCCTTGTTTGCTTGAAAATGCATCCTTTTACCTACACAAGTGTACACAAACACAAACATACCACATAATACTGTTTTTTACAAGATAAATTGGTATTTTGCTTCATGTTTTAGGGTTATTTGTTGATAAATTGATATGAGTTTTAGCTCATATCAATGAAGACAACACAGCTGGAGATAGACTACTCAAGTGACGTTGCCAAGGATTTGATTAGATATATTTATTTCCAATTTGATAAGATTTGTAAGAATACTCCTAGTTCTTAGTTTTTATTCAGAAACTTGATTACTAGAGTAGATATCAAGTTTAGGGGAGGATTGTTGGGAATAAAATGTAGCCAATACACTTGAACGCTGACAAGAGAAATCTAGACGTTGTTAAGAAGAAATCAAGCGTTGACAGGACAAGTGTTGACAGGAAGAAGTCAAGCGTTGATAATAAGAAGTCAAGCACTGATAGAAGACTTAGTCTACACGTATTATGTTTCTAGTATGTTTCTATTAAAGATATGTTCGACAATGTATTTCTTATGTTTATCTTTACCTAAAATAGCTGATACGTAGACTCTTGTACAAGGCTCCTTAATCTATAAAAGGAGGCCTTTAGGTTATAAGTTTATATACGTTTTACACTTTCATTTTACGCAAGTTTGATTTATCAATGAAAGTGAAAGTTTGGTTTATACTGTTTGTGTGTTCTCGTTTAAGTATTAATTCCGCATAATACTTGAATTGTTACAAATACAACAAAGTTTCTCTACGTGTTTAACTTGATTTAATCTCGTTTACACAAGCTAAATCGATCTAAGTTTGGGATCAACAAAGACTTTTCGTGTTTAGTTCGTGTGTAAAGGTCCTACACCTTCACAACTAATTCAAACATACAGACACGTGATCATCCATTGGAAATCCTTCACAACCAGTTCGAACTCACCATTAGACACGTGATTATCCATTGGTAAAAGTTGATGGAAATCCTTCACAACCAGTTCGAACACACAGACAACTCGAAACTGATGGCGATGTATGTGTGTATGCACTCACTATGAGTTTAACTGTAGCTACAAACATCAAACAAGCCATGTCTGATCACGTGTGGATTGTATCAATGCAAGACGAACTACATCATTTGAAAGACTTGGAGTATGGGAACTTGTTGACAGACCATATGGAACATCGGTTCTCGATTTTATATGGATTTGGAAAAACAAATTGGATGAAGAACAAACATTCATCAAAAATAATTCTCGTCTTGTGGTTAAGGGATATCATCAACAAGAAGGAATAGATTTCGATGAATCATTCTCTCAATTCACTCGTTTGGAAGTTGTCAGGATATTTCTTGCTTATGCCACACATAAAGGCTTCACAGTTTATCAGATGGACGTTAAAACTGATTTTCTCAACGGTAATTTGAAGGAAGAAGTGTATGTGAATCAACCGGAAGGATTCGTTGATCCTCATCATCCTGACAAAGACTATCGTCTCAAGAAGTCTGTATATGGACTTAAACAAGCTCCAATGGCGTGGTATGAAGAACTATCAAACTTCTTGGTTAAAGGTTCTATTGATGCCTACTCTCTTTATTAATAAATATGGTGTTGGTCCCTTGTAAATCGTTATTACTTATCAACCTTAAGTAATAACTCTTTACCAAGACTCAAGTGTGTTGTTTTAATAATTAATAAGAACTACGAAAAATTAAAACAACAATACCGATAACATTTCAACGTATAAAATTTTATTAGAATCAATTAAATAATCTATAACCCATTTTATTTGCGGAATAACAAAGTGGTTGAATGACAATGGGTTGTGATCTCCTCTACTTAAACGTATAACCAAAGTTAATGTCTAAGCACCAATCTAAACGTTCATATGCTTCTTGGCTATATGGTTTAGTTGGTATTGAGAGAGAAAGGTTTTCCAGAGTTTCTACTCTTTTATTGGTTAACCCTTTCCTTCTCAATGTACACTCCTTATATAGGCAGTGTAAAACTAGGGTTTACATTTGCATGTTTTAATGCATGGGTTTATCCAGTGGGTGGTTGATGTCCATGTTGGATAAACAGTACAAAGTACAAAATAGACTATTCTAGAAATGATAAAGGTTGTACTTATAGCTAACTATACAAGCAACCTATTTTGACTTAAAGTTATCTTTCCCACCTAATGCAAACCATCAGAATACTAAAGAGTCTTCAATATACTAAGGGAGATCGACATCATTCAGTTTGGTATTGTCAAACCAAACTGAACTGGAGGCTCTTCTTCAGTAGTTGTTCTTCAGCAACTAGACCGCCTAGTATTTGAAGCAAAGACTCCTTTATCTTCTAAGTTAACTGGAAGAGGAAAGTTGAACATCCTTCAGGTACAAAATCATAAGTATGAACTTTGTTCCTCTGGTCATCCTTTAGAAGACTGGCCTTACTGCTGAGCTTGAAACACTTAGGGGGATTTTATATTCAAATCCTAGAGTTGCTTCAGGGTCAGTAAATACTGACCTAACATATGGGGATGACATATTGCTGGTGCAGGTTTATGTTGATGACATTATTTTTGGTTCTACGAACCCAAAACATTCAAAATGTTTTGAAAAACTAATGCACAACAGATTTGAAATGTCAATGATGGTGGAGCTAAGCTTCTTTTTAGGCCTCCAGATTAATCAGTCCCCACGTGGTATCTTTATTAACCAAACTAAGTATGCTCAAGAGATACTTAAAAAGCATGGTATGACATCATGTGCTGGCGTTGGTACACCATTTTCGACCTCATCCCTAGAAACTGACTTGTACTCACCTCCTATAGATCAAACGTGATATCGTAGTATGATCAGGTCTCTAATGTACCTTACAGCCAGCAGGCCTGATATTCATCATGTCACATGTTATTGGGCACAATATCAAGCCAGACCTACTGCAAAGCACCTCAAGGAGGTTAAACGGATCTTTCGGTACCTTAAGAATACCATTCACATAGAACTTTAGTATCCAAAGCAAACCGGTTTTCATCTAATAGCTTTTTCATATTTTGATCATGCAGGTTACCTCGATACTAGAAAGAGCACTTCTGGTGGCGTACAATTTCTAGGGGAAGACAAGCTCGTGAGTTGGTCGTCAAAGAAGAAGGATTGCACCTCACTGTCATTCACAGAAGAAAAGTATGTGTCTCTATCCGCGTGTGGTGCTCAAGTCCTTTGGATAAGAACTCAACTCACGAATTATGGCTTCCACTTTGATAAATTACCTATGTATTGTGACTCAAAGTCGGCCATAGCCACCTCTTGCAATCCGGTTCAGCACTCCCGCACCAAGCACATCGATGTCAGATATCACTTCATAAAGAAACAAGTCGAATGTGGTATCGTGGAATTATACTTTGTCAAAACTGAGTAGCAAATAGCGGACTTGTTTACAAAAGCTTTGTTGCAAGAAAGGTTTGAGTATCTCGTTGGCCGTCTTGGTATGAAGTATATGACTCCAGAAGACTTGGAGGTTCTGGCAAATGAATCTGCTTGATAATTACTCACAATGACTTCTAAGCGCATCACCGCTTAGGACTCGGACCTAAAATAAGGAAAGTTTATCACGGACGATAACTTATCCTTCTCAATGAGAAATTAATATTTCTCTGTCATGAGCTTCTCATAAAAACATTCCAAGTTTTTAAGTTCATGAAAACGACTTCTAAGTAAATGTCAGCTTAGAACTCAAACTTCACCTTAAGGAAAGTTATCACGGATGATAACTTATCCTTCAAAACGGGAAATTAATTTTTCTCGGTCATGATCTGGTAACAAAACATTCAAAGTTTTGAGCTCATGTAAATCGGAATTTATTTTAAAATCGTTGAACACAATTTTTCAAGAATTTCTCAAAAGATTTTTCTAAATCTTTCAAAATTGTGTGTTCAACACTCCCTTGCTCATAAATTGGTTTTTATAAATAAAAAATGTCATATGTTATTTTGATCAATTTTTGAGGGGGAGCATTTTAAAATCAAAGGCTTTAATGTTGATGGGTACATCTTAAATGTCATAATTTATGTATCCAGTACATTCCAAAAATGGTTAAGTTTGTCAAATGTAATTATTATATCAGAAAAGGCATCTCAACTCCGTACCTCAAAATATTTTGTGGGTTCATTTTTCCAAAATTTTGTCAAATTTTGTCTCAAGATACACATATATTGTTGAGGGGGAGCAACCCGACTAAAAGTTCCATGATTCATGCGTGCACACATGTTTATCTCTCAACAATTTTAAGAAATTGTCATATTTAAATCAATTGGTATCTCTAATATTAAATTTTATATTATACATAGGGGAGAAAATATGATTAAAATGTAATATATCGAAACATGTGATCTAAAAGACTCAAGTGCAACTCTTTCCTTCACATGCTAAGTTATTTCGAATACCGATGCATGCATGTAGGGGGAGTATTTCAGAAATGTAAAACTCTCAGAGTGTTAAAAGTTTTGAGTTTTATCAAACACTTTGATTGATTTTCAATGGTTTTATGGTTACGATCGATACCCTAACAACCTACTATCCACGACAGAACGATGGAGTCAAAAGGTGGTTCAGGATAGGAAACTAAGTCCTACGATCCAGCCAGAACCAAAGGGATCTACCTAAGGACATTCAATAGTTAGAAATAGTTGTCCTTAGGAAAGATGGATTTGAATGAAGCTGAATGCAGACTAATTACTTAAGTTATCACTAGAACAATCATAACAAGGTGATAGTGATGACGTATTGGTAAGCATTGAAGGTGTTGAATATTCTATGCAACTTAGGCAGAAACCGGGTTAACACATCTATTGAAGACAAGTGTCATAGACCCAGTGATGCAAAGCATAACCCTTCCCTAGCCATTTGGGTTTATCTCAAAAGAAACTTATCTCATTGTTACAGAGATCAACACGTATCTATTGACTTTCTCACTCTGAGTTAGTTAATATTGAAAAAGGTGGCAGTCTGCTCCAGCCTCCGACTACTTAAAGGCACTTATCGAGAATAGAGCCGAAAAGAGTTAGTCTATCATCTCATTAGGACACAATCGATTCCTATGCATTATCCCTGTGATATTGCCATAACATCTGAGTGATACGATTCACGATGAAGATGGAAATCCTGCTTGAGTCAATGTCAAACAAGCTCATTGTAGGTAACTTGTGTGATTCTACACGAATCAAACATGTGATATCTGGATTGCAACTAAGTTTAGATTCTTAATTGATTTAAACTTGATTCTAAGTCTCTTCACAAAATCCGTGTGATCTTGCCAGAACATTCAGAGTGACACTCTTAGTGCTTACAGTGACGAATGGAATGCTTACAGTGACGAATGGAAATCCTTTCAGTGTTAACAGCAAACAGCACTGTGGTAGATGACTCGTAAGATTCTCTATGAATCAAGCTTGTGACAAACTGGAAAGCAACAATGGTGCGATTCTTATAGAATCAAACTTGTTCCAGGAACTCTGAATTGACGACTTTAATCGACGGATAATTTATACTTATGATTCACTCTTTACGTTCGTAGTCTGCTTTGCCACGGTCGAGTAAAGATAACTAGCTACTACCGCCAGGAAACCCTGTCAAGGAGGTTCTTATTCGAATCTACCCGATCACAGGTATAGTATCTAATACCGTCTAAAGGTCTTCACCGACGAGAGGTAAAACGTTACCGAGTTAGGGTGAAATGTTCAAAGCCATTTCGTCCGTGTCTATACATGTTGTTGCATATCAAGAAGGTGGTGTAGCTGTGTACTAACCGAAGTCGTCTTCACATGTTAATGCTACAAGTTAAAGACTTCTGCTACTCTGGTAATCAATGATACCTCAAGGTCTAACTTCAACTATATTTGTATGGGAGATTGTTAACCTTTCGAAATCAACAACGTATGAACATGTCGATTCATAAGTCATAAAAGACCAAGATGGCGATAATCAAGATACTTAAAATTTTAATAGGTCATCTTAGTCACAAGGAGCACAAGATAAAGACTATCAGGGATAGATTGAAGATCTCAAGCACTCAAAGTTAAATAACAAAGGCTCAAGATAAAGATCACATAAGCATATAGGAACGAAGCCGTTACAAACAAGATCAAGACCAAGTTACAAGATCGAATAAGGAAGATCACCTCGACAAGAATGTATTCATTCAATCATCTTATGTATTTAAAGATGACCGATACATTGGGGGAGATTTTTAGCTCTATATTTTATATAGTCGAACAAGAATATAATAAGGGAGATTTTTAGCTCTATATTTTAAAGATGACCAATCCATGTGTGGAAGAGGGGTTGGTTCATTTTTTTCATATAGTAAAAGTGTAAACCTTCCTGTTGTCCCATAGATTATGTGATGATTCTACACGAGTTAAAGAAGAAAGGTAAATAAAAGATAGATAATTTTTAGAGAGAGAAAGTAGAGAGAGAAAAGAGAGAGAGAAGTGTGTGAAACTTTAGGAATGTTAGATTAGGAAAATGAACAACCAACACCCTTCCTAACATGCTAGGAAGGGTATTTATAGCCTTTGCCTACATGTGACATAACGGGCTATATGTTTGATTGGGTCGGGCTTAAATAAGTGCTTAGTACCTTGAAAGAGGCAATTTAAGCTAGCCATCAAGCCCGTAATGTCACAACTAATTTAACTAACTATTACGACGTTCTAATAAATGTTACAATATAAACCTATGACCGAACATTCTTGTTTGACTCAATATTTTGAGGCTAACAATCTCCCCCAATGTGAGGTCATTCCTCTTTGATATTTGGAGTTAAATAGAGTTTACGAATTTCTTCATAAATGAATCTTGAACGTGTAATGGTAATCTTGTTCCTTCATGCTGTGATCTTTGAGCCTTTGTCGTTGTCTTTCGACTTTTTCTTTAAACTTGAGATCTTCAGATCATTCTTGAATTGTCTTTCCCATCTTGCTATCTTGTGTCTTTATCCACATGCTCATTCTTTGCATAATCTTGAATGCTTGCTAACAATCTCCTTTAAAGAGAGCTCATTCCTCTACATTAATTGATAAGGAAGATTTTGATCATCAGAATTGCGGAAATCTTTAGCTTTCTTGATTGTTGAGTATCTTTGGGCATGAGTATGTGGTTTTAAATCTTTGACTTTGCTGAGTACACCGTAACGCCACCTTCTTGAGACAAAACATAGACACGGACTGAAAGGCTTTGACATTCGTCCTAAATCGGTATTACCTTCGGTCGGTGAAGACCGTTACACGATATTAAATATCGTACCTGTGATTAAGTAGTTTCAATTAAGAACCTCCTTGACAGGGTTTCGCGGTTGTACTAGCCGTTCTCTTTACTCGACCGTCTCAAAGCAAGACTGCGAACAAAAAGAGTGAATCAATTGGATAGGTATCCGCTTGATTAAAGTCGTCAATTTAAATTCCTGGAACAAGTTTGATTCATTAAGAATCTTACCGTTGTTGCTTTCCAGTTGACACAAGCTTGATTCATAAAGAATCTCGTAAGTTACCTACCGTAGCGCTGTTTGATGTTGACGCTAGAAGGATTTCCATTCGTCACAGTGAATATTAATGAATATCACTCTGAATGTTCTGGCAAGACCATAAATATATTGCGTAGAAACCTGAAACGAGTTTGAATCGATTCAGAATCAAACCATTGTTGCTTTTCAGTTTACACATGTTCAATTCTAAAAGAATTTTACACATGACCTACCGCAGTGCTGTTAGACGTTAACACTAGATCGAGTTCCACTCATCATTGTGAATACTAAGTAGTATCACTCTAAGTGTTCTAGCAATATCGCAAGGATATAACGTAGGACTCTCTTTATCGTCATTTTGTGTGTCCTAACGAGATTTGATTGATCTCTTGGCTCTAGACTCGATTTGTGCACTTTTAGTAGTCGGAGACTGGAGCAGATGCCACCTATTCAATCAACTATCTCGGAGTGAGAAAGTCAATAGAATTCGTGTTGATCTCCGTGACAATAAAACAAACTTCTTTTGAGAGAAGCCCGAGTCAGCTAGGGAGGGGTTGTGCTTACATCACTGGGTCCATGATGCGTTGTCTTCATGATGTGTTGACTCGTTTTCTGCCTAAGTTGTATGGAGGGCTTCTTTCTTTACACCCTTTGTCCTTACATTTCTTTTTCATTCTTACCCCTTCAATGTTTACCAAAAGATCATTACTAACACCTTGTTGGGATTGTTCCAGTACTAGCTTCAGTACTTAGTATTCATTCAGCTACGTTCACATTCTACTCCATCTTTGCTAAGGACTTCTAATAATCTATTGGATTGTCCCTGGGAAGATCCCTCTGGTTCTGGTTTGATCATAGGCCTTAAACCTAACCAACCTTTTAACACCAATAACGTCGTGAATTAAAGATGTTGTGGGTATTTGATCGTAACCATGAGTGCTTGAGTCTTTAGATCACATTTTAATCACATTTTCTCCCCCTATCTCTAATATATAAAATCGTTTGATATTAGAGATACCAAATTTGATTAAAATATATTGTGAATAATAGTCTCGAAAAACTTTCGGGAGAAAAGCGTGTCAAACTTTGCATGAATTTGGAACGCTCCCCCTCAAAAATTGATCCAATTGAATTGTCATTGTGAGGATGTGATCCACATTTCACTTTTTGAGGCTAGGAGTTGTTTAACACACAATTTTTGAAAGATTTTGAATAATCATTGAGAAATTCTTGAAAAGTGTGTTCAACGCTTTTTGAAAAAATCCATTTCTTTTTGGTGAAGTAGTTTTTCTAAAGCATAAACTTTAGTTCATAGACTTTGAATGTCTTGACGAATCCCCTCAAGTGTAAGAAGATTTCTCTTCTTTTGTTGAGGTTAAGCGCACTCAATCATACACTCCCCCGTGAATATAGATCCGGGTTGCAATCTGAAAGTGATTACAAGCCATTGTGTTGAGCTCAAAACGTTGAATGTTTTGTGACAAGCTCAACCCAAGATAGATTGCTCTACCTGTTGTTGGAAAAATTGTCCAAAATAGACATTTTCCTTTAAAAATAGAAATGACATGTTTTGAAAAATATATACAACTTTCATTAGAGCTTTATGTACACACCTGTGTCGTTATTGAGTGACATTTCTAGGTACGTTCATATTATCGATACTGAAAGACATGTCGAGAAGAATCTTTTTGGATTTTGAAATATTTTTAATTTTGTATTTTGCTTTTTTTTTAATATTATATACATGTAGATGTTTGATAGATGAATCAAGCAGGCTTCTTTGCCAGAATCTCCGGTTCTGCTGGAGTCAAACATCTCATACCAATTTGCCTAACTAGATACACAAACCTCTCTTTCGAAAGAGCTTTTGTAAACAATTCAGCTAGTTGGTAATCAGTTCCAACAAAGTATAGTTCAACGATACCCCTTTCAACTTGTTCCTTAATGAAGTGATATCTAACATCAATGTGCTTCGTGCGGGAATGATGTACCGGATTGCAGGAGATGGCTATGGTGGACTTTGTGTCATAGTACATAGGTACTTTGTCAAAGTGGAAGCCATAATCCGTGAGTTGTGTTCTCATCCAAAGAACTTGAGCATAACACGTAGATAGAGACACATACTCCGCTTCGGCTGATGACAGTGACGTGCAATATTGCTTCTTGGAATACCATCCCACGAGCTTATCTTGACCTAGAAATTGTGCACCACCAGAAGTACTTTTTCGTGTATCAAGACACCCTGCATGATCAGAATCTGAATAGGCCGTTAGAAAGAAACCGCTTTCCCTCGGATACCAGAGTCCCAAATGAATGGTATTCTTTAGGTACCTAAAGATCCTTTTAACCTCCTTGAGGTGCTTTTCAGTGGGTCGTGCTTGATATCGTACACAATAACACATAGCATGTGATATATCTGGTCGGCTTGCTGTTAAGTACATGAGGAAGCCGATCATGGAACGATATTTCGTTTGATCTATGACATCTCCCTCCAAATCAGCATCTAGGGATGTGGTTGATAATGGTGTCCCAACTGGTCACATGAGGTCATACCATGCTTTTTGATTATCTCTTGACAGTACTTAGCTTGGTTAATAAAGATACCACTTGGGGATTGGTGAACTTGAATTCCTAAAAAGAATTTTAGTTCTCCCATCATTGACATCTCAAATTTGCTGTGCATTAATTTTTCAAACCATTTTGAAAGTTTTGGGTTTGTAGACCCAAAAATAATGTCATCAACATAAATCTACACAAGAAAAATGTCATCCCCATATTTATAAGTGAACAAAGTTAGATCAATGGAACATTTTGAGAAACCTTTGGAGACCAGAAATTTCGAGAGCTCCTCGTACCACGCCCTTGGAGCTTGCTTGAGTCCATAAAGTGCTTTGTGGAGACGATACACCTTGTCAGGATAATGAGGATTGACGAATCCTTCAGGCTGTGTGACATAGACTTCTTCTTTCAAAGGACCGTTAAGAAACACCGTCTTTACGTCCATTTGATAAACGATGAATCCCTTATGTGCAACATAAGCAAGGAAAATCCTGACCGCTTCCATATGAGCTACTGGTGCAAATGATTCTTCAAAATCAATACCCTCTTTCTGTCCATACCCTTTAGCCACAAGCCTAGCTTTGTTCTTAATGATGGTGTTTTCTTCATCCATCTTGTTTTTCCAGACCCATCGAAGATTTAATGGAATTACATCGTATGGTCTTTCAACAAGTTCCCAGACTTTAAGTCTTTCAAATTGAAGAAGTTCATCTTGCATCGATTCAATCCAAACATGATCAGCCATGGCTTCTTTGATGTTTTTTGATTCAGCTGTACTGACGGCGAGTGGGAACATATAAACATCGCCATCAGTTTTAAGCTGTCGTCTTGTACGAACGGGCTGTGAAGGGTTTCTAATTACTTGAACCAAAGTATGATCTCGGGTCCAATGAGGTGTTGACGGATGTCATTGGTAGAACATATGCATATTTGACGGATCAACATGGCGAGTAGAAGACTCTCCTGTTTTGTGTACCGGTGTACCGAATGGGTTGATAAAGTCATCTTCGTCATTTAATGCATAGTCTGCTTGATTTGTGTTCTTTGGAGAAATGACAGTAGTTGTGGATGTTGTAGGAGCAGTTGTTGATGTGATATTCTGAGGAGGTAAATCTACAGTAACCCGTGTTGAAGTAGATGGAGTTGTATCCTTTTGTTGACGATGATCGGTATCATCATTCTTATCATGAGTGACATCGGAAGACTTTGATACAACATGTTTCTCCCCCGTGAAATATTCATCATACATTTGTCCATATAACATTTCCAACTCTTCAATTGTCGTGTTGACTGTCATATCTGCTCTTGGAACATTTCCTTGAACCAGCTTTGAACTTGATGGTTCATTGTTGTGGTCTTGATTTCCGAGTTCCGTGCGGTTGTGAGCGGAAGTCGTTTGTCGTTGTGGATCGGGACTTAAACTATTTTGTTCAAGTGGCATTTCTTGTATTTCATCAAATCGGATATGAATAGTCTCGACTATCAATTTTGTCCGCTTGTTGTAAACTCTATATCCCTTAGACTGAGTTGCATATCCCACTAGAATACATGCATCACGTTTCTCTTTCATCTTATCCAAATTTTCACCATCTCGTATAATGTAACAAGTACATCCAAAAACGTGAAGGTGTTTGAGTGAAGGTTTTCGATCATGAATTATGTGATATGGTGTCTTTTCGTGTCTTGGGATAATTAAGGATCGGTTTTGTGTGTAGCATGCGGTTGACACGGCTTGGCCCAAAGGAATAGTGGAAGTTTTGAAGCGGATAATAATGTTCGAGCAGCCTCAACTAAAGTACGGTTTCGTCTTTCAACAACACTGTTTTGTTCGGGTGCTCGAGCAATAGATGTTTCATGTTCAATCCCTTCTTATTCAAAATATTTCTTCAGAGTTGAATTCAAAAATTCTGTGCCTCTGTCAGTACGAACCACTTTTACTTGAGCTTGAAGACCATGTTGTATCTGCTTAAGGAAGTTGATGAGAACTTCGGGTGTTTCGTCCTTGGACCTCAAGAAGTGAGTCCATGTGTACCTTGAGTAGTCATCGATAATTACCAGAATATATTTCTTCCCATTGATACTTTGAACACGCATAGGGCCACACAAATCCATATGAAGAAAATCTAACTGTCCTTTAGAGCTTGGTGTAGTCTTTGTCTTGAAGCTACTTCGTTTAGCTTTACAAAGTTCACAAGAAGAACAAATATGATCTTTGATGAATTTCAAGCTTGGAAGGACTCTCACAATATCTTTCTTGGAAAGCAAGTTGATGGTATCAAAATTGAGGTGAGATAAACGTTGATGCCATAACCATGCCTGAGTCGTTGAAGCTTTAGCCATGAAACAAATTGGAGTTGAGGAAGTTGTTTCTTGAAGTGAAATTATGTAAAGATCGGTACCCCGTGAACCGGTGAGTAAATCATTCCCATCATAATCACGAACAAAACATGTCTTCTTTCTAAATGCAACCTCCAAATCTGCATCACAGAATTGACCAACCGAGAAAAGATTGTGATTGAGCCCTTCGACGTAGTATACCCTTTTGATCGTGATATTCCCCTGAAACAAATCTCCATATCCTAGGATCGGTGCAAATTGATCATTTCCAGATCGGACCGTACCCAGGAACTTCTCCACAATATTAATTAGAAGCTTAAGATTCCCCGTTATGTGCTTCGTGCATCTGGAGTCCAGTATAAAGAGAAATATTTGTATCACCTGCAGAAGAATTAGAACACAATGGAGCATTTGCTAAATTGGATACCACGTTAGTTGTGATTTCATAATCATTAGTTTCCTTAGCATCATTTAAAGGCATACTAACACTCGTTGTCACATTTTCTGTCCTAACTTTAGGCATCCATTTATATCTTGGAGGACATTGATTAGCAAACCACCATTTCCACGACTTGCTAGCATACTCATATAATTCCCTAATTCTGCTTCTAGGGTTCTTAGTGGTGGATTCTGATGAAATACTTTTCTGAGTGGGGGTTGCACCAGAATGGTTCACTTTGCGTTTGGATTTACTAGCACTAATAGGCATTGTAGCTTGCTTCTTAGTTCTAGTATCTACGCCTTTGACATTATTCATATCATACATAGAATAATTAGCATTAACAGCACATTTTCCACATTTGACACAAACAAATTTCACATCAAAGCGTTCAAATCATTCAAATCGTCATTACATGCGATAACTGACGTTTTATTCTTAGAAACATTCAAATTCCTAGGGTGGTCTTCTACTTCCTTCATCTTCCCTTAACTCTTGTGTTTCCAAACCTTATCATTCACTTGAGTTCTCTTAAGCTGAGGCCGGCTAACACTAGAAGTGGAGACTACTCCTATAGTAGAAGACACACGAATATTAGTGTTTCTAGAAGTCTGAGGCGATTGACTAACTTTGTTTGTGGGTTTAGTGGTCATTCTATACATCCCTGGTTTAATCACATTATTGTGCTTAACGCTTGGTGCTAGAGTATTCCTTATGGGTTGATTCTATGGTAACCTTTCCTTTCCACCCATCTTGGGGCAAACACATGTTTTGCAAACGAGGAATTTGAGAAAGCGGATGGTTCTCCCGAGATAGAGGATCTATTCACTTTATAGGCAATGGGTTGTCTAACAACTGATTTCTTAACGCTAGGTTCCACAACTTTACCTACCATCTTAGAAACGAGTTTCTTCAACTCTTCAGTTGCTATGTATTTTTCTTGTAACTGAACTTTCAAATCCGCAATATCAAGACTTTTTTCGCTTAGTAATTGACAAGACTCAGATAGTTTTACTTCCAAAGGTGTATCATTTGAGAAACTGCCAACTTTTTTTTGTAAAGCAAGTTCAAGTGAATGACAATGTTTTTGAAGAAAATCATATCTATGTTGAAGTAACGAAAACTCTTTTTGGTCAACTTTATTCGAAAGCTCAGATTCAATACGTTTACACTCTTTGATTTGATCAAGATATTTGCATGCAACATCAGAATATTCATCAATATCAGCACAAGATGTAACATAAGTAATAAGTGTGAAAACACTTATCCTTATACCACTTATTACAAGGATAAACCAAGCCAAAACGTGTATTTTATGTCGTAAAAGTTGGAATTATGCTTGGTTTGTGTTTTTGTTGTGATTTAGGACCAAAATGTGAAAAAGGGAAGAAAACACGGGCTTTCACGGGGTTTTATCGAAGAAAAAGACAAAAGACGAAGTCAAAAGATCAAAAGTGCAAAAATATCGGAAGTCAAAGGCCTATTCTGAAGATTTATCAAAGAAAAAGTCTAAAGACGGAAGTTTAGCGAAGTCAAAGAACAAAATCTAATTAATAAAGAAATTAGAAGACGAGTTCAAATTATTTATCGACAAATCCCGAGACAAAGTCGAGAATGACGAGTTTATTGTCAAAGACGAAAGACGATAAGACAAAAGAAAGAAAGAAAGAAAGAAGCACAACCACCATACACGCCCTTCCCTATAAATACCACCCTTAACCTCATTTTAGAGGTATTAGCTAATTTCACCAATAAGTTCTCCACTTTATTTTATGCACTTTTCATATTGTCATTTACATACATTTCATTATTGTCTTTCTTTCATGTAAGTCTTTTAATCTTGTTTTGAATCTTTAAATCTTTACTTTTAATTTCAAGCTTTTCATTATCATTCTCATTCTTCTCTTCTTGTTTTTAAAAATCTATTGTCGGTTTGTTTAATCTTGAAGTTTTCATCGTCATGCTTATTTGATTAAAGTATTTACCTTTTTATTCGTATCAATTTTTATGAAATTTATGGTTTTACCTTATTGTGCTTTTAGCTTGTTTCGTGTTTATCTTATTTTCTTGTAAGTGTTTTCAAAAGTTTAATCCTTTAAAATTTTATTTTATAAATCTTGCTTATTTAGTGTTTTTGAAAGTTTTTCATTTGTGCTTATTTAGTGATTTTTATTATTGATTTGGTCAAGTTTTGGTAAGTGCTTACTAGAAAGTGCTTATTTGGTTTTTTCTTATTTACCTTTTTCATTCCATCGTAATAGATCAAAGGGTTTTACTTGTTCCGACCGAGTATTATGATCGCATAGGCCTTAGGGTTTCTACTTGCGATCAAATACTGCGATCACAAACTACGATCCAGACTGCGATCCAAACTTTGATCCAGACTGCGATCACTACCACGATCTGAGGTTGCGATCTTAGGTTACGATCGAGAGTGCGATCCAGGGTGCGATCGGGAGTGCGATCTCAGGTTGCGATCGGTCAGTACGATCGTGAGTTGCGATCATCAATGCGATCGTTGTTGCGATCTGGTGTTGTGATCGTGAGTGCGATCTAGGACTGCGATCCAAGACTACGATCTGTGGTCACGATCTAGGTCACGATCTAGGTCACGATCCAAGTGCGATCTTACCTCAGTTTTGGTTTTATTTCCTGTTTTTATTTTAATTTCAAATTTAACTTTTCCCGCCATTTTTACTTAGTGTTATTTCAAACTTGTTTGGTCTTAGTTTTATTTTAAAGTTTACTTATTTTTAAGTTTGCAAATTTTACCTTTTGTCGAGTTTTAATATTTTGTCATTTATTTTAAAGTCTTAATTGTTAGGTTAAATTCTAAAGCTCTCGTTTTTACTTTATTTTTCCCTTTACTCAACGACATTTATATTTACATTTTACCATTAGTTTAAAATAGATAATCAATGAATTTCCTTTCCACCAAAGACGACTAAGTCACACGATTAACCGTGATCAATTCGATTAGACCAATTCAAAAGAACTTATTTTTAACGAGTAAAAATCCTGTTATTAAAATGGCGTCGCTGCCGGCTCTTTTCGTAAAGATTAACGGTTTTTTGTGAGAGACGCGTTGGATTTTGGGATCTGTTCTTTTGGGAACATTATTTTCAAGCATAAGAATTTTCAAAAAAATCCTAAAAAATATAAAATTTTCAAAAATCCAAAAAAAATAAAAAAGATAAAAAACCAAAAATATTGTATTTCACTTTTTAGTGTATGCGTACTCGATCTTCGTCTTATTTTGAGCCCGAGACTCTTGAAGACCTAGATATGGACGGTGTACACAACAATAATAATCCACCTCACCCCAACATGAATAATAACAACCATGCCCCTCAACCCGACCTTCGTACGATGGAGGAGCTATCTCGACCGACTATGAATGGACATGGAGGACCGATTGCGCCGATGCAAATCACGGCTCCCGAATTTTCGTTGAAGCATCACATGATCCAAAAAGTTCAAAATACTTGACCATTTCGCGGATTACCGGATGATGATGCCAAAAAACACCTCGAAAAATTCATTACTGTCACTCAAAGCATGAAATTGCCCTGTGTTACCATGGATTTTCTTCGCCTTCATCTATTTCCACACACTTTATCCCACCATGCCGAAAAATGGTTTGATCGTCTTCCTAAGAATTCAATTCATACATGGGACGAAATGACTCAACGATTTTTGTCGCGCTACTTTCCACCATCCATGGTAACGAGCCTTCGTAATCAAATCAGTGGTTTCACTCAAGAACCTGATGAGTCTCTTTTTGATGCTTGGGAATGTTATAATGTTTTGATCGATCGTTGTCCTAATCATAATATGCTCCCCGTCACTCTTATTGATACTTTCTACAATGGTTTAACTTTTTGTGATCGTGATACGATCAATGCTGCCGCCGGTGGTACATTTATGAAAAGAAGACCCGAGGAGTGTAGAGAGCTTATAGAAAACATGGCCACTCATCACAAAAATTGGGATTCATCCGCATCTTCAAGAAATAATCTGAGGGTAAATGCTTCTTCTACTCCATCAAACCCCGAGATGACCGAAATCACCTGCATGATAGCCGAAATGAGCAACAATATCCAACTCATGGCTACGAACCAACTTCAACAAGTTAAAGCTATAGCACTTTCTTGTGAGACTTGAGGCGGTCCTCATTCATACACTGATTGTCCTTCTACTTTTGACAATCCGGAAAATGTGTATGCGGCCAACGGTAACTATTCAACGGAAGGCTATCAAGCCCGACCTCAAGGTGATTGTAACTTGCTAAGTTATCGTTCCAACAACTTTCTTTCACCCGGTTTTTCTCCTCAAAATCACAACCCAAACAACTTCAATAGAAGCAATCCACGCCAACCTCGAGCTTCTAATCCATATCACCCACCCGCTCACCAAAATCCACCCCTCACTCAACCCACGACATTTAATCAAGACGTTAAAACTTTCATGAGGACCCATGGAGAGGTGGTGAAAAACCTTCAAAGCCAAATTATTAACTTGAAAGGTGATATCACTAAACAAGGGAATGATATTCGAACCGAGCTTAAAAATGATATGCAAACTTCTTTAAGCAATCAAATGAATGATTTGAGGGATATGATGGCTTGTTTCTTCCAAAGTACTCAACCCTCTCCTTCGGGCTCTCTTCCTTCGAATACCGTGACCAATCCAAGAGCTAATGTGAGTGCTTTTACTACGCGCAGTGGAGCAACTCTAGTAGGACCATCTACCACTCCCCCAGTTACTCTATCTACACCTCCTCCACCCCCATTTATTCCTCCTACTTCCACGCCTAGTTCTAGTTCTACATTACCGTCTCCACCTCTTACGGAAGAAGTACCAAAGACAAAACCTTCATCAGCCCCACCTTCTACCTCTAAACCTTCTTCCTCTCAACCCTCAACCTCTCTATCTATACCTACACCTCCTAAGCCTAATATTCCGTATCCATCTCAGTTAGACAAGTGTAAATTGCTCACCAAGGATGACATTCAAGTGACAAACTTTTTGAAAAAGATTTCGGGAGTGAACATCACCATTAGCCTTGTTGAAGCTCTTGCAAAAATGCCCAAATTCGTTAAGATGTTTAAAGATTTGCTTAGTGAGAAGGAGAAGATGGCTGAGTTTGTCAACACCCGCTTAAATGAAAATTGTTCTGCATTCCTCCTTAAAGAACTTCCGGAAAAACTTGGAGATCCCGTTCGTTTTGGGTTACCTTGTACATTTTCCAAAACCGAAGAATTTACTGCCTTAGCCAATCTCGGGGAAAGTATAAATTTAATGCCATTAAGTGTTTGGAAAAAGTTATCATTACCCGATCTTACACCAACAAAGATGACTCTTGAGCTAGCAAATCAAACTCTCGCTTACCCTGATGGTATTGTCGAAGATGTGTTTGTTAGAGTTTGTACCTTCACTTTTCTGGTCAATTTTGTTGTTGTTAATTATGAAACGGGCCCTCGTATTCCGTTAATACTTGGACAGTCATTCTTGAGAATCGGAAAAGCTTTAGTCGATGTTGCCAAAGGTGAACTGATATTAAGGGTCGGGAATGATTAACAAATTTTTAAGATGGGGAAGATTTCAAGCAAATCCAATGGAAGAGAATCGGTGAAAATGATTGATGTGCTTCAAGACGAGTTTGTCACAACTCCATTGGAAACTACAAAGCTTGATGTCAATGATTTTACCGTTTACAACAATCCTCTTTTCGATCCTATCTATGATAATCAACATTTTCAAGACCATGTGGATGATTCTGATGATTCTCTTCCCAATTTGGAT
This sequence comes from Glebionis coronaria, assembly GCA_025667525.1. Classification (NCBI taxonomy): domain Eukaryota; kingdom Viridiplantae; phylum Streptophyta; class Magnoliopsida; order Asterales; family Asteraceae; genus Glebionis; species Glebionis coronaria. The sequence continues at coordinate 4,917,342 of JANFOE010000193.1, forward strand.
GTTCCACCAATATATGATGCTCCACCAATCTATGATGATGATTCTAGTTCTGATGTGGATGATTATGATGATTTTTCTTCAGAGTATAAAGACATGCCAACTTATGATGATTTTGATGATGTTGATACTCTTTCGAGTGATTCTTCAAATGATGACCTTGCTCTTACTTTTGATGAAGATCCTCCGCCAACAATGCTTGATCCTACTTTGGATGCTTACTCATTTGAGGAAGATTTTGCTAATTTTCTCAATACATACTTTCCCAATGAGAATGATTCTCCTCCTTTAGACTTTGATTATGGTCTTTATCCTCCTCCAGATATTAAGAAACCCGTTTCAAAGGAGAAGAAACCAGAAAACACCAATATCCGTAGTACCTATGTCTTAACACCTCTCTTTCCACCTTCTTCGGATGAGATTGTGCAGTTTCTGGGCGAATCTTCAAGGTCTACTGAGTCTAAGTCTTATTTTCTCCTATAGGAAAAGGTGTTCGATCCGGGTATCCCAATTCTTCAGCCATCTCAGTATCCATCTGATGAAATAAAAGGTAAGACTTTTGGAAACAATGGAGCTATGCTTTCACTTCATCCTACTTTCTACCACCGTGCTCAACAACTGCTTAAGGGAACCTTACCTACTCTTCTTTGGCTTGTCTTGTTCACCTTAAGCTTGTGCTAATTGATGGATGAAAGCCATGTATTTGACCCCGGTGGATGTTCTTCAAGCTTCTTACCATTTTAATCAAGGTCGAGTCAGGCTCACCACTCGGTGAACAAAAACAAGCGCTTCTCGGGAGGCAACCCGATTATCTATCATTTTATTCTATTTTTCTAATAAGTGTAGGGGGAGACCCTAGTATGTGTTTGTTGTTTTCTTTCTTATAATGTGCAGGGATTGGAGCTTTCAAGATCCACTTTTGATGACTTTTGACAACCCGTGATTCCGTGTCTCGTCTTTTGGGTTCTATCCTAAACTCTTTTGATTCACTATTTTATATTCTTCAATATTAAAATAGGAATCCCTTTAGTTGTCTTTTCCTTAGCATGATTTAAACAACATGCACAATGTCCTAAGTGTAGGGAAGTTTACTCCTACATGCTTAAACATTGAGGACAATGTTTATATCAAGTGTAGGGGGACTTCTATCGTAGTTAAGTGGGCTTTTCCATGAATTTGTCCTCATTTTAACAGGAAAATTGATTTTTCGACATTTTTCAAAAATTTTGATCTATTTTGGCCTATTAGTATTTTCCTTTGTTATCGTTATTTTCTTTCATTAGAATAAATGTTAATAAATGGTTTTGATAAGTTTAGATATATGTGATATATTAGGCATGTCATGAATCTTTTGACTCAACCCGAGTTTACTTCTCTAAGTTTACTCTAGCTAGTATCCTTAACGTGTTTAAATCAAGTTTTGCTAGGCTTTTATATAGGGAACTTTTAAACGCGAAAGTTTTAACTCTTACGGGTTAAGAACAAGAACTTTTCACAAGTTCCTATAACTGATCCTAGAAAGTCGTTTATCAAGGGAACTTTAAAAAGCGAATTCTAAACTTGAAAAAGTCTAAGAAGTTGCAAGATCCTATAGATGACTTGAAAACCCAAAACTTTGATTTAATTGGCTAAGCATCCACGAGTCTCATTCCTTGAGATTTTAAATTTTGGAGAACGAGAGATGAGAGAGTAATTATAAGTTTGGTATTCTTTCATGAATTTATGTAAGTTAATTATTAGCTTTTTCTCCTATCGCTTGTTAATAAATATAATTGCAATAAGTAAGGTCGTACGATTTAAAAAGTTACTTAGCTTCTAGCACAAGATCGTTTAAAAGTTTCTTGGTATTAATTAGAGTTCATAGCCAAGACATAACTTATTGAAGAGGGATGCGAAGATTGGCGAGTCCGAAAAGGCCCTAACAAGGCATGAGGGCTTTTGTTGCTAAAGATCCAAAGTGATGTGAAGAATCATTTATCAAAAATCAATATGAAGGATCAAGACACACGAAGAAAAGCAAATACTCCCCTAAAGATCATGGAGAAGTCTATCCAAAAAGACCCTAACAAGGTATGAAGATAAATAGATCCAAGTCCTAAAAGGATGCAGATCGTTGTATATCAAAATCCCGAATAAAGATTGGAGAAAAATGAAGAAGTCGTGGTCCAAGTTTGAAGAATCTCTCAAAAACTTCAAGTGAAGAAACTCCTATTATGAAGAGAAGACCATTATTCCAAGAACGTCTCTCAAGATTTGAAGTATGAAGTCAATGCCAAATATCGATCCGAGAAAGGTCTCAAATCGTGAAGCGAGTTATGCCAAGATATGAACTTTATGAGGTCTCGAGAAGCAGTTTTAAAAGATTTTTTCCTTTAGCTAATTATTGATTAAATCGTCCTACTTTATTTTCGGCCTAAATAAACTATCGAAATAAGTCAACAATGCATCCTCGTGATCATTCAAGACAACAATAAAATATAAGAGATACACCTAGGAATAAGGGAGTCTAAGTGAATAATTGGGCCACATGAGTGAGTGTTAGCTTACTAACTTATAATAACAATGATCTCGTTTTTAAGCTTGGTATGGGGAACGTGAAACTTGAGGGTGATAAACATTATGACATCCAAAGCCCTAATGTAACTCTTCGATCTCTTTACCTTTTTCTCCCTTCAAGTATTTTGTTATTTTATATCTTTTTAGTTTCATTAATATATTGTGTTTAATAAAGGCTAAGATGGGTTAATTAAGATGGAGAATGTAAATCTTGCTTTGTAAATAATGCATTTCATGAGGGCATTGCAATGGTCAAGTGTAAGGGATTTAATAAGTGTGAAAACACTTATCCTTATACCACTTATTACAAGGATAAACCAAGCCAAAATGTGTATTTTATGTCGTAAAATTCGCAATTATGCGTGGTTTGTGTTTTTGTTGTGATTTAGGACCAAAATGTGAAAAGGAAAGAAAACACGGGCTTTCACGGGCTTTTATCGAAGAAAAAGACAAAAGACGAAGTCAAAAGATCAAAAGTGCAAAAAGAACGGAAGTCAAAGGCCTATTCTGAAAATTTATCGAAGAAAAAGTATAAAGACGGAAGTTTAATGAAGTCGAAGAACAAAATCTAATTAATGAAGAAATTAGAAGACGAGTTCAAATTATTTATCGACAAATCCCGAGACAAAGTCGAGAATGACGAGTTTATTGTCAAAGACGAAAGACGAGAAGACAAAAGAAAGAAAGAAAGAAGCACAACCACCATACACGCCCATTCCTATAAATACCACCCTTAACCTCATTTTAGAGGTGTTAGCTAATTTCACCAATTTTTATGCACTTTTCATATTATCATTTACATACATTTCATTATTGTCTTTCTTTCATGTAAGTCTTTTAATCTTATTTTGAATCTTTAAATATTTACTTTTAATTTCAAGCTTTTCATTATCATTCTCATTCTTCTCTTCTTGTATTTAAAAATCTATTGTTGGTTTGTTTAATCTTGAAGTTTTCATCTTCATGCTTATTTGTTTAAAGTATTTACCTTTTTATTCGTATCAATTTTTATGAAATTTATTATTTTACCTTATTGTGCTTTTAGCTTATTTCGTGTTTAGCTTACTTTCTTTTAAGTGTTTTCAAAAGTTTAATCCTTTAAAAGTTTATTTTATAAATCTTGCTTATTTATTGTTTTTGAAAAAATTTCATTTGTGCTTATTTAGTGCTTTTTATTATTGATTTGGTCAAGTTTTGGTAAGTGCTTATTAGAAAGTGCATATTTGGTTTTTTCTTATTTACCTTTTTCATTCCATCGTAATAGGTCAAAGGGTTTTACTTGTTCCGATTGAGTATTGTGATCGCATAAGCCTTAGGGTTTCTACTTGCGATCAAATACTGCGATCACAAACTACGATCCAGACTGCGATCCAAACTTTGATCCAAACTGCGATCACTACCACGATATGTGGTTGCGATCTCACGTTGTGATTAAGAGTGCGATCCAGGGTGCGATCGGGAGTGCGATCGGTCAGTGCGATCCTGAGTTGCGATTATCAATGCGATCATTGTTGCGATCTGGTGTTGCGATCGTGAGTGCTATCCAGGACTGCGATCCAAGATTACGATCTGTGTTCAAGATCTAGGTCACGATCCAAGTCACGATCCAAGTGCGATCTTACCTCAGTTTTGGTTTTATTTCCTGTTTTTATTTTAATTTCAAATTTAACTTTTCCCGCCATTTTTACTTAGTGTTATTTCAAACTTGTTTTTTCTTAGTTCTATTTTAAAGTTTACTTATTTTTATGTTTGCAAATTTTACTTTTTGTCGAGTTTTAATATTTCGTCATTTATTTTAAAGTCTTAGTTTTTAGGTTAAATTTTAAAGCTCTCGTTTTTACTTTATTTTTACCTTTACTCGACGACATTTATATTTACATTTTACCGTTATTTACATTTTACCGTTATTTACATTTTACCGTTAGTTCTTTCCGCAAGCGGGATCAAAATACTTTTCACAAGCACAGTTATATCGTGAGGAATTTCTTTGTTTCCTTTCAAATGTTCACGTTCTTTCCAGTCGTCGTCAACAACCTTTTTGAAATTTTCGATGTTTTGTTTAAGAAAACTAAGTGTTTGCTTACTCTTGCTTAAAGAAGCTTTATATGGAAAATACTCAATAAATTTTGAAACATTAGTTTTCTTAGTGGCAAAAATTTGTCTCCATTTAATTCTTATTTGTTCACATTCGTAAAATATTTGCTCACGAGACTTCTATTTTTGTGGTTTGAAAATTTCATAAAGACTATTTTCATAAGCATAATTATATGGTTTCACAAAGGCTTTACTCACTTGTGATCTACTCTCTTCTTCAAAAATTAATGACTCATCACCATCGGGCCTAGCAATTAAACAATCAACGTCGGTCCATTGGGACTCCTCACGATATAGGCGCGGGTTCTCAGATTGAGCTTGCTCGAGGTACTTAGGATTAGCAAAACTAGCGTTACCCTTGAAAAACAAACGAGGTGCCAACATGTGCATGGTTTGAATAGATTTATTTGTTTTATAAACAATTTTCTTATAAAAATCAATTTGTACTTCAAGTTCCATGACTTTGTCAATGTCTTTAGCTTGTTTAATTTTAAAATCTTTTTGTAAGTTTGCAACCTCTTCCGTTTTCGCAGTGACTAGTTTAGTTTTATCCTCTTGAATAAAATCAATCTTTTGACTCAACTCATTCACTTTGGTGGTAGCAAGATACGTTTTGTGTCGTTCCGTACTTAAAGAAGTGTTATAATTATGTTTCTCTTGTTCTAAAAGCTTAAGAGTTTCGTTGTATTTAGTTTCAAAAACATCCTTTACAGTAGTAACAACACCCCCTTTGTACTTTGCAAGCTCTTTTTCTTTTTGAATAAGCTCATCTCTGCAGCTTGCAAGAAGCTCACTAGATTTTATGACTGCATCTTTGTTTTCTTCAAAATTTTGAGTGAGCGTAGCGTTTGCCTTCTTTAATTGCTTTTGACTTTTTCTAGTTTTGTTTGACTTCTTTTTGTAAAGAAGCAATTAAGTTAGCAAGTGCATTACGCTCCTCATGATCATCATACTCATTTGCATGTTGATCATCCTCAGACTCATTATTGCACATGTCTGATGAATCGGCTGTGGTATTGCTATCAACTGTTTCCATTATACATGTGTCATTAATGGATTTGGGTAGCTCACAATGCTCATGAATATTACCTAACACATTAGATTCCTCTTCAGTATGTACCTTTTCGATTGGCTCAGTATAAAAGATAGGACCATTATCATCTTTAGTGACATTAAAAACTTCTTCAACCTTTTCCATGTACGAGTAATGTGCTTCAAGTTCTTGGTCGGAGGCTTCATCATGAGTATCATCAAGCATTGCGCCTTCCTCAGCCGACAATTTAACCCGAGCTTCCATCTTCTTACAAAGAAGCATCTTTTCCTTATGATAACCAGAATCCCTAACTCGTTTTGGCTTTCTGCATTCCTTTGCCAAATGCCCATAACCTTGACAATTGAAGAACTGAATCCCGCTTTGCTGAACCACTTGAGTGCCAATAGTTTCCCTATTGCCAGCAACAGTAGCAATCCTCTGATTATCATACTTAGCAGTTTGTCGATCATACCTTGCAGAACCCTCAACATGAGTTGGATTACGTCGATCATACCTAGGAGGGCTTTCATCACGTTGACGTGTGTCATACCTTCGGGGACTCTCAACATATTGTTCCTTGTATTAGATGATGTTCAAAGATTGTTGTTGGTGGGTTTGAAGATTTTCTTGTAGGTCTTCATAATGAAAGCAATTTGTTGTTTCATCTCCCTATCCTTCTGAGCTAGTTCTTCATTATTGTCCTCTTCAGATGATGGCTCAGATGATGGTGATGGTGCTCTTGGTTCTTTGTCTCGTGATCTTATGGGAGCTGAAGACTTGGATGAAGTGGAGTATCTTGGTGAGGAGGATGTATTGGAGTATGACTTTGGAGCACGAGAGCGATGATCTTGGACATGGTAAGTGGTAGACACCAAAGCAAGTGGATTAGCAGTCTTTGATACCCGTTCAGCACGAAGTTCATTTGCCTCATTTTGAAATTGTTTCAAAATGTCAAAGAGCGTGTGATAGTTGACCTCATCCAACTTACTTTGTTGTTTCACCAAAGTTACAAATCTTGTCCACTCTGGTTGAAGTTGTTGTAGAAATTGCACATTTACTTGCATGGTGGAGACTTCCAATTGTTTCTTGTCATATCATTCATCATTTTGTAGAATCTTGAGTAATATGAATCAATTGATTCCCCATCCAAAGAAGTAAACATACCAAAGTTCCAAAACAAGTTTGTTTTGACATCTTGTTTGTTCAATGGTTCTCCTTGTTGCAGACGTTCAATGGCAAACCACATATCTTTAGCAGTAGAACATGCATCAACCGTTGAGTAAATATCATCCCCAATCCCACTTAGAATCCGATAGATCGCTTCCTTCTCTACATCAATCCAAGCACGGTTCTCTTTGGAACTATTCTCATATGTTTCCTTAATAGTCTGCTCAGTGACACCTTGCGTCGAGTCGGTTGCTGGAGTTGCAGGAATGGTGATTGTAGTTGGAGTATAAGGACCATTAGTGATACAACGGCGAAGAACATCACCATTAGGTTTTGTGTCAAGATATCTAAGAAATCGTGATTGCCATTGTGCATATCAACCGGAAACAAGCATTGGTGGTCTCTATTTATTTCCCGCCACCATGATGTTGTTGTTTGAGACACGATACTCTTGAGTAGAATCCATGTTGAAAAACTTGAAAATGTTGAAGTGAAAAAGGATCTTAAGTAGATGTGTTGTGATTGTTGTTGTGGTTTAAATTCCGAATATTGCGATTTTACTTCTGTCCGACAATAAATTCCCCAGTCCGATAAAACGGTAGACCAAAAAATTTGTAATCGCCAAATTTTGAAATCGAGCTAGAAATGTCCTAAAACTAGTATGGAAAAAATTTGAATTTACTTGACGGGAAAATTTTAACTCTTTTTTTTTGGTAAACGATATTCCGAAACTAGTCTAGATAGTGGCTAAGTCTAAAAAGTACTCGAACAAAATTTAGCTAAACATATCATCGGAATGTCCATCGGAATGTGCTATCGGAATGTCCATCGGAATGCTGTCGAAATGTAGTATCGGAATGTTATCGGAATGTAGTATCGGAATGCCGTCGGAATGTACTATCATAATGCTGTCGGAATAATCTATGGGAATACGAACTGTCGGAATATGACCTGTAATAACTAAATTTTTACTCGTTGAAAGTTCGTTTTCTCGGTGTCTAATCGAATTGATTTCCGGTTAATTGTGTGAGATTAGTTGTTCTTGGTGAAACAAATATTTTTGGTTTTGGAAAAATAAATGAGCACGACTTAATAATAAATGACGAGAAATTAACACTAAAACAAGTTAAAATGTAAACGGTGCGATATTTAAAATTTTAAAAGTAAATGATGAGAAATGAAAGGACGTAAGATTAAAACTTAACAACAAGTAAATGATGCAAATAAAAACTTAAACTAAAAGAAAAGTGAATAAAAATTCAAATAAATAAAAAGGCGGGAAGAATCAAACTTGAAATTAAAAGAAGAAAACTTAAAATTAAAAACAGAAAGAAGATTGACAGACCTTCATTCGGAACTTCTAGACTTCCGGATGAAGGTTGCTTCATTCGGAACTTCTAGACTTCCGGATGAAGGTTGCTTCATTCGGAACTTCTAGACTTCCGGATGAAGGTTGCTTCATTCGGAACTTCTAGACTTCCGGATGAAGGTTGCTTCATTCGGAACTTCTAGACTTCCGGATGAAGGTTGCTTCATTCGGAACTTCTAGACTTCCGGATGAAGGTTTCCTGGGAATGATGGAATACAGTAACAACCAAACCGAAGAACAGGGGATGTACAGTAAACACGATTTATCCTTAAATTAATCAGATTCAAACAAAAGATTAAACCAAAACAACCAATAAGCATCAACAAACAATAATCAATCAAAACAAATCATCAAAACTAACAAACATAACCAAATCAATCAAAACCCACTTGATCAAAATCATAAAAACTCAAGAACATGAACAATGATGAATAAGAACAAATCAAACTAGAAAGGAAGAAGATGATGAATTAAAAGCTTAATTAAAAATCACGGATTCAATAACAAAAGCTTAAACACAAATTAATCTAGAGAGAGAAAGCATGAATCTAGAGAGAGAAACTACCTACTCCTAATCTAATCCTAAAACTAAAACTAAAACTAACCAACCTTCTCACATGTTGTGAGGGTGGTATTTATAGGAGAGGGGAGTGGTTGGTGGCTCCCTCTTTCTTTCATTCTTTCTTGGTCCTCAGTCTTCCAGTCTTTCAGTCTTCTTAAATTCTTCGACTTTTCAGACTTCGTCTCGGGATTCTTTGAACTCGTCTTGTAATTTCTTCATATTTTAGACTTGAGTTCTTCGGCTTTTAGTAAACTTCCGTCTTTTGACTTTTTCTTCGATAAATCTTCAGAATTAGTCTTGGACTTCCGTTCTTTTTCCACTTTTGATCTTTCGACTTCGTCTTTTGTCTTTTCCTTCAATAAAAGCCCGTGAAAGCCGTGTTTTCTCCACTTTTCACCTTCTCGACCCTGAAACACAATAAAAAACACAAACCACGCATAATTCCGCCATTTACGACATAAAATATACGTTTAGGTCCCGTTTTAATGTAATTAAGTGGTAGAAAAGATGGGTGTTTTCACACCTATCAAATCCCCTACACTTAACCATTGCAATGCCCTCATGCAATGCTTAGCAATAAAGCAAGGTTTACACTTTCCATCATAATCAACCTACCTTGGCCTTTATTAAACAACTAGGGAAAATCAAAAAGATAGAAAATAACAAGATGCAGCAAGGAAGAAACTTGTAAAGAAATATAAGACTTACATTAGGGCTTGTATGTCATGAATGTTTATCACCCTCAAGTTTCATGTTCCCCATGCCAAGCTTAAAAACAAGATCATTGTTAGTACAAGTTAGCATAACAAACATTTACTCATGCGGTTCAATTAATCACTTAAACTCCCTTATTCCTATGGGTATCTCTTATATTTTATTGATGTCTTGAACGATCACGAGGATGCAATGTTGACTTATTTCGATAATTTATTTAGGCTGAAAGCAAAGTAGGACGATTTGATCAATAGTTAGCTAAAGGACAAAATCTCTTAAAACTGCTTCTCGGGATATCAAAAAGTTCATATCTTGGCATAACTTGGTTCACGATTTGAGACCTTTCTCGGGCCGATATTTGGCATGTACTTCATACTTCATATCTTGAGAGACGTGCTTGAGATAATGGTCTTCTCATCGTTAATAGAGTTTCTTCACTTGGAGACTTTTGATGGGTACTCCAACTTTGTTGACCACGACTTCAATGATTATTTCTTCAATCTCTATTTGGGATTTTGAGATACAACGATCCGCCTCCTTTTCGGACTTGGATCTATTTATCCTCATACCTTGTTAGGGTCTTTTCGGATAGACTTCTCCATGATCTTTATGGGAGTTGATTGCTTTTCGTCGTGAGTCTTGATCCTTCATATTGACTTTGGGAATAATGCTTTTCACATCACTTTGGATCTTTAGCAATAAAATGGAATCCTCATGCCTTGTTAGGGCCTTTTCGGACTCGCCAATCTTCGCACCCCGCTTCATAAGTTATGCCTTGGCTATAAACTCTTATCATTACCGAGCAACTTTTAAACGATCTTGGGCTAGAAGCTAAATAACTTTTCAAATCGTACGACCTTACTTATTGCAGATAATTTATTAGCAAGTGATGGGAGAAAAACATCATAATTAACTCACATAAGTTAAAGAGAGAATACCAAACTTGTAACCAACTCTATCATTTCTCGTTCTTCACAATTTAACATCTCAAGGAATGAGACTCGTGGATGCTTAGCCTAATAAACCAATTAAGGTCTACATGGTTAAGGATACTAGCTAGAGTGAACTTGGATAAGTAAACTCGGGTTGAGTCAAAATATTCACAACGGGCCTAATATATCTAAGATATCTAAACTTGCTAAAACCATTTTATTAAAATAAGAGAAAAGTAGCAAAAATAAAGGGAACTACAACTAGGCCAAAATAGATTAAAAATTTTGAAAAATATTGAAAAATTGATTTTCCGGTTAAAATGAGGACAAATTCAAGGAAAAGGCCACTTAACATCGATAGAAGTCCCCCCTACACTTAATATAAACATTATCCTCAATGTTTAAGCATGTGGGAGTAAACTCCCCTACACTTAGGACATTGTGCACTTTCTTTAAATCTCGTTAAGGGGAAGACAACTAAAGAGATTCCTATTTTAATACTGAGAAATATAAAATAGTGAATCGAAAAGAGTTTAGGATAGAACCGGGAAGAAGGGAACACGGAATCACGGTTCGTCAAAAGTCATCAAGAGTGTGTCGTTGAAGCTCTAATCCCTGCACATGATAAGAAAGAGAACGAGAAACACCAATGGGGCTCCCCCTACACTTATGGTGTAATAAGATAGATAATTGGGTTGCCTCCCAAAAAGCGCTTGTTTTTGTTGACCGAGTCACGAGCCTGACTCGTCCCCGAATTAAATGGTCCATGGGGAAGCCTCGAATGTAATACCGGGATCAAAGACCTTGTCCTCGTTCCCGGTGGACATCAACAAAGGAGAGGCGGGGGGATAAGTCTTGAATGGGAGAAAAACCCTTTCGACATACAAGAAGTATGTGAATTCAAGATCCACGGGAGGTGGGGTGGGTAAAGTAAGCACATTGTCATCCCCCAAAGACAATGGATGTTGAGCACTCGGCAAAGCCGTGAGGGTATCAATTATAGAATTGTCATTGTCACCTCCCGGGTCAAAGCACTCATCCTCATTTCCCGGTATGAAACGAGGAGAGTAAAAGTGATACATCACCCGCTTGGGTGTGCACGTGGTAGGATGAGGTGGCAATGTAATATGAGAAGTATGAGAATAATTACCTTCCACCTGCGTCTCTTTTTCAGTAGATTCACGTCTTTCCACCTCTGGGATAGAAGGAGGTGTGGCTAACAAAGTATGCTCATTAATAGCAAGAGAAGCAGCGCTATCAATGTCCTCAATCCCTTCGTCAAAGAGCGGATTCACCTCACTAGATATGTAGGCGTCATCAAAATCAAATAAAGGGTTCGAATAAATCTTGAAAGTTTCATGCAGAACGTCTTCATCGGATAGTGACTCGTCATCACTAGAAGTAAAATCATCATCTTGATCAAAAAGAGGATTAGAGAAAGCCAAAGAATCATTTCCCAAAGTGTTGGTGGAAGGAACATCATCATTAAGAGCGACCTCATCCGTAAGCTCCTCAAAAGTTAGCACATCACAAACCTCATGAAAGAATTTATCAAGACCGAAATCACTAATCTCACTCGAAGTATCACAATCCTTAGAGGCGTTGGGGAAATTGAGAGGAGGGATGACAATAGCACTAGGACATTGAGCAGTAAGATCATTCCAAGAAATAGTAGGCTCATCGTCATCATCATCGTAATAGTATTGATGCACAAGAGGAGGGGTATAATCACTAAGATTAGATACTTGGTCTTGTTGTAGTCGCTTTTCCTCGTCCCTAAGTTCTTTAAGCAAAACAACGGCTTCTTGAAGTTGCAAAACAATGGAGTGTGTTTCTTCATTCAAGGTAGTGAATTGTGGGTCAAGATTAATTTGTTGAGAGGATTGATGATTGAGGGTGTGATGTGGGGGCTCAAAGTGTTGAAAACCTGAATTATAGTAAGGTTGTGGCTCATAGTTGTTCATCGGTTGAGAAGAATTAGAAACCGGGTTTGGTTCATAATAATCCATAGGTGAAGAAAACTGAGGACACGGATTTTGCTCATAATAATTCATTGGTTGACAAAAATAGGTATCGTGAGGACCCCCCACAGTTGTTGCAAACTGGGTATGGAGAAAAATCAGGTGCGTCTTGTGGATAGCTATTATCATTGTCATAATTGTACCCTGGTTCTTGCCCGTGACCATACGGGTATCGAACCGGGCACGAAACATGCCAATGACAATCGCTTCCACAATAGATGCACGGGGGAACAGGAGGTGGGTTCAAAAAGAGTGAATTAGTCGAGTTGCACAAGGGACAAAATCCGAATTGTGTGTAGTAGATATCTTTTCCGCACCGCTCACATGTACACCAATGGCAAGAGTTTTCCCCAGATAATTGTTTCCCACACCGGACGCAATGGACATAAAAATCCATGAAGAAAGATAGATAAGCAAGAAGAATATTTTTGGTGCAAAACTTTGAAAAGAAATGCTTTTTATGATTTTTCAAATGTTTTTGGATTTTTGAAAATTGTTGGACACGAAAAATAACGTTCACAAGTGAACGGATCCCAAAATCCAACGCGTCACTCACAAAAAACCTTCGATCTTCACGAAAAGAGCAGGCAGCGGCGCCATTTTAATAACTAAATTTTTACTCGTTGAAAGTTCGTTTTCTCGGTGTCTAATCGAATTGATTTCCGGTTAATTGTGTGAGATTAGTTGTTCTTGGTGAAACAAATATTTTTGGTTTTGGAAAAATAAATGAGCACGACTTAATAATAAATGACGAGAAATTAACACTAAAACAAGTTAAAATGTAAACGGTGCGATATTTAAAATTTTAAAAGTAAATGACGAGAAATGAAAGGACGTAAGATTAAAACTTAACAACAAGTAAATGATGCAAATAAAAACTTAAACTAAAAGAAAAGTGAATAAAAATTCGAATAAATAAAAAGGCGGGAAGAATCAAACTTGAAATTAAAAGAAGAAAACTTAAAATTAAAAAACAGAAAGAAGACTGACAGACCTTCATTCGGAACATCTAGACTTCCGGATGAAGGTTGCTTCATTCGGAACTTCTAGACTTCCGGATGAAGGTTGCTTCATTCGAAACTTCTAGACTTCCGGATGAAGGTTGCTTCATTCGGAACTTCTAGACTTCCGGATGAAGGTTGCTTCATTCGGAACTTCTAGACTTCCGGATGAAGGTTGCTTCATTCGGAACTTCTAGACTTCCGGATGAAGGTTGCCTGGGAATGATGGAATACAGTAACAACCAAACCGAAGAACAGGGGATGTACAGTAAACACGATTTATCCTTAAATTAATCAGATTCAAACAAAAGATTAAACCAAAACAACCAATAAGCATCAACAAACAATAATCAATCAAAACAAATCATCAAAACTAACAAACATAACCAAATCAATCAAAACCCACTTGATCAAAATCATAAAAACTCAAGAACATGAACAATGATGAATAAGAACAAATCAAACTAGAAAGGAAGAAGATGATGAATTAAAAGCTTAATTAAAAAGCACGGATTCAATAACAAAAGCTTAAACATAAATTAATCTAGAGAGAGAAAGCATGAATCTAGAGAGAGAAACTACCTACTCCTAATCTAATCCTAAAACTAAAACTAAAACTAACCAACCTTCTCACATGTTGTGACGGTGGTATTTATAGGAGAGGGGAGTGGTTGGTGGCTCCCTCTTTCTTTCATTCTTTCTTGGTCCTCAGTCTTCCAGTCTTTCAGTCTTCTTAAATTCTTAGACTTTTCAGACTTCGTCTCGGGATTTCTTTGAACTCGTCTTGTAATTTCTTCATAATTTAGACTTGAGTTCTTCGGCTTTTAGTAAACTTCCGTCTTTTGACTTTTTCTTCGATAAATCTTCAGAATTAGTCTTGGACTTCCGTTCTTTTTCCACTTTTGATCTTTCGACTTCGTCTTTTGTCTTTTCCTTCAATAAAAGCCCGTGAAAGCCGTGTTTTCTCCACTTTTCACCTTCTCGACCCTGAAACACAATAAAAACACAAACCACGCATAATTCCGCCATTTACGACATAAAATATACGTTTAGGTCCCGTTTTAATGTAATTAAGTGGTAGAAAAGATGGGTGTTTTCACACCTATCAACCTGTCGGAATAATCCATCGGAATAACCGTCGGAATGATGTCGGAATACACAATCGGAACAACCGTCGAAATGTTAAAACCCTTTTCCGATGGAATTCTGTCGGAATAACTGTCAGAATCTTAAAACCCTTTTCTGATGGAATTCTGTCGGAATACTTGTAAAGTTCCGAAATTTTAGGTAAAAAAATGAGATTTTTGACAAGAAATCCGTGATTTTAACCAACCTAAATAACCAAATCCCTACCACAACTATGTAGGAGATTGATGACGTATAGTCCATAGTCGGGCTGGATAGTCCGACTCACGGGTACTACCCGCATCCATCAGGAATGGATTGGATACTAATGCGATATGCGCACATAGCCCATAAAGCCCGGTAAGCCGCTGTCGCACAAGAGGCTGATTACTTAGCCAAGTCTTCGTCGCGGCGTGACAGGATCAGGCAGAATATAACTTATATTATAGTTATATTCACCTAAGGAAAAAGGATATACACTTGCCTTAGTTGGATAATGAAGATCAAGGTATTTTGAGTCATTATCTCTTCCTTAGGCCGCAAGAACAGGGAGCCCAGCCTGGACTCTATCGAGTATAAAAGGAACCCCTTCGGTTCTATAAAGGGACGATACACACAATACCCTAAACACTAATATACTCAAAAACGGTTACTTACTCTCACGCCGGAGTCTAATCGTGGGCCACAAACCCACGCTAAGCCTAATGGTGTCTGTTTAGTGCGCAGGGTCCTAAAGCAAGTTTCACTTGGTGCGAGAGCCAGAGTCCACAAGACCCCAAATTAAGCCTAATTTGGGTTAAGATCGGTCTACCTCAACGTTTGCATCAACAAGTTGGCTCCATCCGTGGGACGCACACTAAGCTCTAACTAATGACGAAAAGCGGTAAGAGTGAAGGCCGTCAAGGATCCACAACGGTAGATGGTCATATCACATCAGTACATGTAACCCTTGGATCTTGTAGTGAGGCAAACACTCGGGACTTGAACAATACCCCAATTATAAGAACAGGAGGACTGTTCTCAACTCCCCTACTCGCCGCGGGGGAAAAAGGCATCGGACGGGAGTCAACTCAGCCTCCTCCCAATAAAAAAAAAAAGAAAGACCCCCCAAGAGGAAAGAAGGGAAGTCATCGCTACAAAGGCACGCATGATGGAGGAGTACGTAGCTCATAACCTACAAGAACTCATCCTTTTGGTGGCTAAGCATGAAAAGATGGTAAAGGAAGCAAAGCGCGCGAAGCATGCCTCATCCTCAGAACGCAATTTGTCAGGATCAAGTGATAATCCGCCCGAAAAACGTACACGCGCAAGTTATTCCTCGGAGGACCAAATCTTCTCACAACCTTAGAGGAGAGCCAGGAAGAACGCTTTTACGAGGTGCATACAGCATTATGGAGACACCAGAAAGCGCCGCATGCCATCAAACGTGAAAACTTATGATGGCACGATGGATCCAGAAGACCACTTGAAAGTCTTTGAATCCCAGGCAGGTATCGAACAATGGCCAGGACCCGTATGGTGTAATATGTTTAACTTTACACTTGTAGGGAACGCACGAACGTGGTTTGATAGGCTTCTGCCGTGAACAATAAACGGGTACGAAGTGTTGCGGAAAGCGTTCAAAAGAAATCATGTGCAACAAAAAAAGACATGATAGGAGTGCTGTATCGCTCGCCAGGTTAAAGCAGAACCAGAGCGAATACCTAGAATACTTTCTGGAGCATTTCAAGAGCGAGTGTCTTCAAATAAAAGACTGCCCAGAAATTTTGAAAGTATCTTGCTTCATGGCGGGCATACGAAACAACGATCTAATAAAGAAGCTTAATGAAAGAACGCCCGAAACATTCGATGGAGTGCTAAGGCTGGTAAGGTCTTTCATACAAGGAGAATCGGCTGCTTCAGAAATAGCACGAAGCACTTATGATCACAGATCTATCCGCATACCCAGTGAAGGACCCAACAAGCAAGGCAGATCTCTAGGCCTTGATTACGTAGGAAGGAGAAGAGAGGGGCGAACTTACAACTCTAGGTTTACCTCCCTTAAGTTAACCCCAAGAGAAATCCTCATATCAGAAGGTGCGAGTTTCACAAGGCCAGCACCAATGACCACCCCGGTCAAAAAACGCGCCAGTAATAGATACTGTGAATACCATAATGAGAAGGGGCATGCTACGAACGAATGTATCCAGCTGCAAAAATATATCAAGAATAGGGTACAGAAAAGAGAGCTAAAACACCTTGTCAAGGAAACCACGAAGGATGATAGACAAAAGGTCGCTGGCGCGAATATTTACATGGTGGAATCGTGGAAACGAAGGACAAGGCAGAAGGTGAGCCAAAAATTCTCGAAGGGAAAAGACATTTCCTTTCCCCTACTCAATGCAAGGAACATCGCAGACGGTCCGCTAGTTTTAGAAATAAGCATTGGTCAGCACAGCATACATCGCATGTATGTGGATGGAGGTTCATCAGTAAAAATAATGTACGAGCACTGCTTTCTAAAGCTTAGCGCAGAAATAAAGAGCCAAATGATGCCTGCGACTTCCCCTCTCATTGGATTCAGCGGAGAAGCGGTATTGCCCTTGGGCCAACTGAAGTTAGCAGTAAGAGTGGGAAATGATGAGCACTCGACGGAAGTCTCAATGAATTTTTGATCATACGGTCTCCATCACAATATAACGGGATCATAGGGCGACCGGCTATGATGAAATTCTCAGTTGATGGAGGGGTCGTAACGATATTCAACACGGTAGTAACACCCCCAGGATGCAATGTGATCATAGAACCGCCTAGGATCACGATAGAACCAAAGGTGAACTCACCACCAAACTTAAAGGTAGCAGTGCATCCGTAGTACCCAGATCAGGAGATAACGATCGAAGGGACATTATCTAACAAAGGAAAGATAGACATGTGTCATCTTTTGAAGGATAATCTAGACATCTTCGCATGGGAACCCAAAGATATGACGGGGGTGCCAAGGTTGATAGCCAAACAAAAGCTTCAAATCCGCGAAGGATACCCTCCGGTTAGGCAAAAGAAAAGAGGGCAGGCCCTAGAGCGTAACAAAGTAATACTGAACGAGGTAAAAAAGCTGGTGGACGCAGGAATCATGAGGGTAGTTTACTATCACGACTGGCTCGCTAACCCGGTAATGGTAAAGAAACATGATGGCAGCTGGCGCATGTGCGTTGATTTCACAGAACTCAATAAAGCTTGTCCCCAAGATTGCTACCCACTCCCGGAAATAGATTGGAAGGTGGAATTGTTGTGCGGATACCCCTTCAAATGTTTCTTGGACGCAAACAAGGGATACCATCAGATACAAATGGCAGAAGAAGATGAGGAAAAGACAGCATTCCATACCAGCCAGGGCGTGTACTATTACATAAAAATGCCGTTTGGACTAAAGAACACAGGGGCCACGTATCAACGACTAGTTGATAATGCATTTGAATGCCAAATAGGGAGAAATTTGGAGGTGTATGTCGATGACTTGGTAATAAAGAGTCATACGGAGAGCGAGCTTATTCGGGATATAGAGGAAACATTATCTAACCTCAGAAGGATAAACGTGAAGTTAAATCCAAAGAAGTGCACTTTTAGGGCGACAGAAGGCATGTTCCTAGGATACATGATTGACCCCAATGGAATCAAACCCTGTCCGGAAAAAACAGACGCGGTCATTCAAATCCAGAGCCCAAAAACGAAAAGGAAGTGCAGTCGCTAAATGGGAAGCTTGCAGGATTGAACAGGTTCCTGTCCAAGTCAGCAGAGAAGTCGCTCCCCTTATTTAAAAAACTTAAAAAGTGCATTAAGAAAGGGGACTTCAATTGGACGAAGGAAGCAGAAAAGGCCTTCGAGGAATTAAAAGCACATGTAGCTTCGCTCCCCATGTTAGTCGCGCCACGACCTAAAGAGGAGCTGATAATATATTTGTCCGCAACGCATGGAGTGATCAGTGCGGTGCTAATGACGGACAGGGAAAATGTGCAAACACAAGTGTAATTTATAAGTAGAGCGTTACAAAGCTCGGATCTAAATTACACACCAATGGAGAAATTAGTGCTCGCGCTAGTGTTTGCAGCAAAGAGGTTGCGCAGATATTTCCAAGCGCACCCAATAGTGGTGATAACGGATCAACCCATAAAGCAGGTGATCTCAAAACCAGATGTCGCAGGCAGGTTCCAAAAATGGAGTGATAAGTGTGAAAACACTCATCAATAATGATCCAAAAACCACTCAAAACACAGTCAAATACATAATATTTAACTAAAAATATCATAACTACGTTGGTATTTGCGTTTCATGTGTTTTCAGGTAAGAAGATACATTTTTGAGCAAACACGCGGTTTCATGGACTTATTTGATGAAAAGACGAGGAAAAGGATAAAAGAAGCTTTCAAGGACCAATCATGCCAAAATTATCAAGATGGAGGGCTAAACTTGTAACTTTTACAAAACAAATGATAAAAAAGAAATTACTTGAAAGTTTTATCACATTTGGAGGAAAGATTGAAATTAAAGGACTAATAAGGAAAATTTTGGAAAAGTTTATTTAACTTGGTCAATTGACCAAGTCATGGTCAAACTCAGATAAACAACACAACATGTCTTTCATCTTCTCAACGAAGAGAGAGAAAGAGAAAATAACCATAAACAGCCGATTTCATCTCTTTCCACCACCATTTACCTGCAACTCGATTTTAAGAGAGATTCATAAGGTTTCAGATGAAGATTATAACAGCAAAAGTGATCCTCATCGCATCCTCTTCAAGAAGATATTGATTAATTGGACAAAGATGGAAGATTGAAGAAACGTCCAATTGGATGTGAAGAACCCTAAATGATTAAACCTCGTATTAAACACGTGGCATCAAGGGATTGGATAGCACACGTCATCAACACCTCTTCTACTCTCTCAAACGCCTATAAATAGAAGACGAAGAGCTCATTTTCAGCGGTTAGACTAGGTGTGAATTTCAATAGTTAGGTGTAGGAGTAGAATTAGTTAGTTGTAAGTTTCATAGTGTCATAGCTAGTTAGTTACTTGTGTAACCGATTCAGTTGTAACCATTTTTTCTTTCACCATTAATGAAGATTTAAGCTTTCTCATTACTGTTCAAATCTTTCTCGCGTCCTGTTACTTTTAGTTAAGAGTTAGTTAAATTCTTGTTAAAATCGTGACTAATCTTTTCCATCAATGAAAACATCAAATTTTCTTTTACAAACTGAGTTCACTTCTCTATTATGCTAACTACTGTTCTTTAAGCTCAATGAGTTTACATATTTTCCATCTGCTTCATCTTGTCTTTGTCATTATGAAATTAGTTTGTATTTTCATTCAAACAATAAATTGAGTGATTAGAGTTCATGTATAGTTTTAATGTCAGTTTTCAAAATTTTCTTCTAGTACTGAATTCATGTTTCTAAGCAATAAGCTCATAAGCTCAAATGAGCTTATGAGGGATTTTTGATAAGCTCTTCATAAGAATACAAGTTTAATAGTGTAGTGTTGGAGTTATCTCAACAAGTTTTCTCAATAGATCAGAGAGTATAATAGTTTTGGTTTAGAAAGTGGATTTTGGATTTGCTGATCTGATAGTCCAGTTAATAGCTTATCTTGGATAAGCTGATGTTAGTAATTACCTTCAGTAGATTTGTTGCTTATCCCACAAGAGCAGTTTTTGTTTGTTTACATTTTATGCAGGTTTCTATTTCAAGTTCAAGGTTCATTGTTCAGCCGATATAGTAGCAGATCCGTGGATGTTTCATTCAATTCAGTTAGTTATCAGAAACAACAAGTAGTTTTCGACCACATCGGACTGGCCTGGATGCAGTGGTTACTAGTTGCAGACATGGCAGGCTAGCAAATCAGTAGTTAGCGATTAGGCGTGCTCGATTCCAAGCCGGCTCAGCGCCGCGCTTCGACTCAAAGGACTAAACGACGGATGTCTTGGTTAAGCACATTTTAGATTTCTGTCCTTTTCTAGTATAATATGCAGTAGCTTAATCATTGACTGATCTATATTGAAATCTGCTTGATTTGTTAGTTGTTGACATGTTTAAGTCTTGATTCTTTCTCAGTTCTTGAATTCAATATTTTTAGCTTAGTATATTCTGAATTTTCGATCTTATCTAGTGTTTGTCATTGTGTTTAAGAAAATTTGTTCTTGGTTAATTCTTGTTAATGAAATGTGTAAGATTAGTTAGACATTCAGATTAAATAGAGAAGTGTTAGTCCACATTTTGTTATAGAATTAAATAGTTCATTTTAGTAGAAAATAATTAGTTGAATTGTTATAGAAACGAGTCAAAGGTCTGTGATCTATTCATTTTGTGAGACTTTTTGCAAACTTTATTAGTTAACGGTTTTGGTCCCTGATCTTGTAGAACTCGTTTAACTAATGCATAGTCACTGTTAGTTAGTCGTTTAGTAACTAGTATAGCATATTGGGCTTTAGGAGGATTGTTGGGCCGTTTATTTGTATTTAGATCAGATTGTTAAAATTTTAGTAGTTAATTGTTTTCCTTTAATAATTGTTTTTGTAATTGTATTTCTAGAATATAAATTAGATTAGTATTTTCATTTGTAGTATAGGTTAGTATTTTTCATTTTAAAATTTCGTGCATTTAAATGTTGTAATTGCACCGTGTTTTAGAATAGTACGTATATGTAGTATATATAGTATTTTACAATTTTTATGTGCTTAATTCCTAAGTAGTCATAGATACCATTCAACATTTTATAACCAAAAACGATTAAGTCAAGCTTAAAATTGTTATATCAATTCGATAAGACGAGAGAAAACTAATTAAAAAAAAGGAAATATTAAATGGCGCCGCTGCCGGTTCTTTTCGTGAAGATTAACGGTTTCGAGTGAGACGATTGGATTTTGGGATCCGTTCACTTTGTGAACGTTATTTTTACGTATTATAATTAAAAACATAAAAAAATCAAAAAGATAAAAATATAAAAATAAAAAAAATCACAAAATCAATTCTTTTCCTAAGAATTGAACCAAAAAAATAAAAATCTAAAAAGTAATCTTTTTCCTAAAAGATTACAACAAAAATATATATTATATCGGTTTTCATCGTTTTTACGTACATATAGTATTTTTCTTAAAAAAATCAAATAAATACAAAAATATTTTCTCTATATTATTATATGTAAATATGTATACGTATAAGAACAACCAATACACATATCTTCCATAAGTATTGCCGAGGCAATACACCGTGTTAGGGGGCGTTCCGGTTCTTGACACGTGTATCGATCGAATTTAATTAAGCAAGAATAGATAAATACTTACAATAGGCAATAATTCGAAGAATACAAACTACAAAGTGAAAAGAAAGGCGATGTGCTATAAAATGCCATATAAGGGTCAATAGGTACTTAAGTGCTTCGCGCCACCTAACCCCCCGTTCACTAGTGCGTATTCTAAGAAGGAAGGCTTAATTGGGGGTCTTGCACCAAAGTAGTAATTACATATATTATACTTTCTTGTGGATATTTCATATCGAACATCGAGGGAGATAATCTTTTCTCCTTCAAAAGTCGACCGAGAGCTTATCTCTCACTCCTCGAGTTTACTTACACGTGTACTTGCACACATGTAAACATACCACCTTTGGTGTATTACTTCCTTTCCCGAGGAAGCTTTTAAACGTCATTATACTTGTATATACATTCGGCCACCTTGTTACACATGGATACTCGTTCCATGTTGGAGATTTTGCAACAACGATCCGCCAACGCTAATTATTCGCCTTTTTCGACTTGTGGTGGTCCACACAATACTTATTTATATGATCAAAACAATGGCTATTATGGGGAGGGATATGCTTACAATGGAACCGAGAACCCTAATTTTCAACCTCACTTTCCAATGGACCATACTTGTAATGACTATATGGGATATTCCGATTTTTCATCACGACCTCCACCATCATTTCATGATCAACCCCTTGATGAGTCATACCAAAGTCAAGGATTTTCAAACAATGAAGGCTCTCAAAATGATGAAAATTTTCCATGCTATAATCAAGATAACTTTCAAAATCAAGGATTTTTACATCATGAGGGTTTTCATAATCAAGGGTTTAACCAAGAGAATATGCAAAATGAATCTCAAATTCTTGAAATCCTTGTTAAGATGCATCAAGCTAATGAGAGGCGATTTCAAGAGAGTGAAAGGAAACTTGAAGAATGGTACGAGGAAACTAATCAAAGATTCATGCTTCTTTTACAATCTTATCAAACTCAAGGTGCTTTACCATGTGATATTGAGCCCTCTTTGAGAGTTGATGATGAGGATGATACTATTAGTGATGCATATCGTGAATCATGTGAAGACGAATATCTTGCTACTCGTAGGCCTTATCCATTCCTTTATGACGATGATGACGAACCTTCGATTTGCATGACACTTAATGATGACACACCTTCATCATCTTTACCTCACGTGGAACCCACCGACTCTTTAACCATAGGGGACGAGCTTCTTAGCACTGATACAAACACCGATTCGGATGAATTAACCCCTTCTAGTGTTGAGAACCTTATCCCAATCCAAAGAGAGCTTGAGGGTGTTTCCAATGAACCATGTGACGAGCTTTGTATTGATACCTCTTCTCTTCATGATCACATTGAGATTTCATCACATGTTGATCTTCATGCTACTACTAGTGATTTTGGTGACTTTGATCTTGATGAATTGTTCAAAGAAAGGGATAATGAGATTGTGGAAGAGTTTGTGAAAGACTTGCCACAAATAGAGGATGATGATTGTGATTCTAGTGATGCGTCTTATGCTATATCATCCGATGACTTGTCTTGTAAAGATAACATTCCTAATTTGGATGAAGAGTTTGCTCCTATAGGAAAAGTGGATCCTTCTCCTCTACCACCTTATGATTCTTATGATGAAACCTTTGATGATCCTTATGATAGTGATGAGTCTTTTACTTCAGATGATGATGACTGCATTTCTTCTATGATTCCTTCACCTATTCCTCCAAGTGATTTTGTGATACATTCAAATCCTCTTTTTGAGACATGTTTTGATAACCCACTTTTTAAGGAGTGTGAAGAACCTAATAATGAGTCTATAGAAGAAGAACCCTTGATTGATCATCCTTCACTGGTTTTTGAGGATACACCTATTGATTTTCATGATCATATCATCCCTTTGAGTGATTCTCTCATTAATACACCTCCTTTTGAGCCTTATGTTCCCACCCTCCCACCCTTGAAGTTGGTTATTGATGAAGATCCTATACTCTTAGAGATTGATCCTTTTTCATCTAAGGCACCTTTAGAACCAAACACCTTTGATATGGATTCTCTTATGGAGATTGATGCCACCATAGAGGCTTATCTTGCTAATATTGATATTGAGGTTGATGATAGTGATTCTAATTGGGAAGAGGAGATTCGTCTTATTGACAATATGCTTTTTGGGAACATAGAGATTACATCTCCTCCACAAGACACTATTAATCTTGATCCTTCTTTTTCTATGCCTTCTATGGAAGATTACCCACCTTTTGATGATGATGAGGAGCCCAATATGGATATAATAGTTATGAATGTTTTGATACCTACACCTTCCTTGTCTCATGATGCTTTGATAACTAAGGGGGAATCTCATATGGTGGATACGAGTTCATCTCCTTATTTTCCCATGAAGGGAAAGGTTTTTGATCCTGGGATACATAAATTTGAGACACCTTGGTTTTCATCTACTCCACTTAAGAGTGTGACTTCTGTTGAGATGGAATTCTTGTATGAGCTTACTTTGGTGATACTACCTACTTTGGAGTTGTTCACTTGTAGAGATGGAAACTATGTATTTGATCCTGGGGTGCTTCATATTTGAGAGATTTCGTGTGTTGGACGAACTTGAGACACGTTGGACCGTTCCATTTATCGAGGCGAATATGGTAAATCTTATAGTAAATGGCAACGTGCTAAGTTTGAGTGTATCATGTGAGACGAGCTTTAAAGTGATATCCTTTATTCTCCATGATGGTTTCCCAAGGACAACCTAATTTGGGGCCGAGTCGAGCTAGCGACTTAGGGTTAAAAAAACTCAAGCTTGAATTACTAGGTTAGACAACGTAGAGTAGATTTTCAATAGGTTAGGTTTAATTAAAAGGATGTTATAGTAGAGTTGAAGTGGAGGGGTGCCTTTCTTCGTCTTTTGGTGTATGCTTCAAGGGTTGCTCTCTCACATTTCATGCTTGGAGCTTATGGAGGAGGCCCGTGTATCTGGTTCACTTCGATTAGTTTTTGCTATCGCGATATTCAAAACACTTGTGCTTAAAATGAATACCCATTAGTTGTCTCTTCCTTAGCTTGAGTTAAGCAAAGTAATCAATGTCATATGTGTAGGGGAGTTTATACTCCCATGCTCTTAAACATTGAGGACAATGTTTATCTTAAGTGTAGGGGAGACTTCTATCGAAGTGTCCTTACCTAGACCATTGCCTTAACTTCATGATAATTGGGAAAATTAATTTTTCAAACATTTTTCAAATTTTTGATCTACTTTGGCCACCAAAAATATGCATTCATAATTTTTGCATTAATCATTTTTCATTTGCATAACACATTTGCATTGTATATATTTCTTCTTTTACTTTTCATTAAAAATATATAAAAAGGAAAAAATATAATAAAAACATGGTTTAACAAGTTTAGACTTCTTTGACATATTAGGCCCGCCATGGATATTTTGACTCAACCCGAGTTTGCTTATCTTAGCACTCTCTAGCTAGTATCCTTAACCATGTAGTACTTAATTGGTCTATTAGGCTAAGCATCCACCACTCTTATTATTTGAGATTTTAAACTAGTGGAGAATGGGAAATGATAGAGTTGAAGCAAGTAAAAAAGGGCTAGATAAAATTCATGATAATTACTTGTGGCTAAACCCTTCTCTTCTTTACCTCTATTTTCTTCGCATGTATATATGTTAATAAATAATCAAGAACGGTTTTAATTGGTTTGTAATCTCTTATGCATTTTTTGTCTAATCATTCATGGTTGGTATAAGTACGTCTTAAGATTCTAAGTTAGAACGTTTTATGTGTACTAGACTTTTGTCATGCTTAATATTTAGCGGGTGTTTTTCCTTTTATTCTTTTCAAATTTCTTTGTGAGGAATAAAAAAAAATAAGAGCGACTTACAAAAAAATGAGTGGCTAGAAAAAAAAGGAGAAAGAAAAAAAATAATTATACAAGACTCCCAAGAGGGGCAGTGAAGTGTTAATTATAGTAACTATTATATTCCAATATTACCTTGACGGGTTGCGGGGATTTAATAGTTGCTCCAATCCAATATTACCTTGACGGGTTGCGGAGTTGAAGATCCAAAGTCTCAAAAAGATGGCGGATGTAAATTATTACGTGAGTTTTATTTTTCTTTCCTTAGCGAGTGTGTAGCTACTTATTAATGCATGACATAAGGATTTTACACATTAGGCGAATGACTTGTTGCTCTTGAAACGGACTTATATTAATAGTGAGCGGTTTTTCAAGTAATGGATGAGAGGATTACTTAGGATTAAAATCGTGCTTCCTTATTTTTAGATTTTACATTTCTTATATTTCACGCTTTAAATAACGACAAATTTGCCAAAAGCAATTTGCTCAAATAATAACCGGTTCCACATTTAGTTGTCATGAATAAGTTGATGCACTTTTTACTTGTGAATGCAATGATCCCATTTTTAAGCTTGGTATGGGGAAAGTGAAACTTGAGGGTGATAAGTATCCATGGTACCAAAGCCCTAATCTAAGTCATTGATTTCTTTATGAGTTATTTCCATCAAAGCCATTTCAAGAAAAAACCAAAAATATATAAATAAAATTATTTTCCTTGCATTGCATTGTAAATATTCAAAACCATTCATCATGTAGTATAGTTTAGTTTATTAAATCACAAAATGGCCAAGGTGGGTTAATTATGAGAAAAGTGCACTCTAGAGCTTTGAAATGTTGCATTGCATGAGGTCATGGCAATGGTCAAGTGGAGGGGAGTTGATAAGTGTGAAAACACTCATCAATAATGATCCAAAAACCACTCAAAACACAGTCAAATACATAATATTTAACTAAAAATATCAGAATTACGTTGGTATTTGCGTTTCATGTGTTTTCAGGTAAGAAGATACATTTTTGAGCAAATACGCGGTTACATGGACTTATTTGATGAAAAGACGAGGAAAAGGACAAAAGAAGCTTTCAAGGACCAATCATTCCAAAATTATCAAGATGGAGGGCTAAACTTGTAACTTTTACAAAACAAAGGATAACAAAGAAATTACTTGAAAGTTTTATCACATTTGGAGGAAAGATTGAAATTAAAGGACTAATAAGGAAAATTTTGGAAAAGTTTATTTAACTTGGTCAATTGACCAAGTCATGGTCAAACTCATATAAACAACACAACGTGTCTTTCATCTTCTCAACGAAGAGAGAGAAAGAGAAAATAACCATAAACAGCCGATTTCATCTCTTTCCACCACCATTTACCTGCAACTCGATTTTAAGAGAGATTCACAAGGTTTCAGATGAAGATTATAACAACAAAAATGATCCTCATCGCATCCTCTTCAAGAAGATATTGATTAACTGGACCAAGATGGAAGATTGTAGAAACGCCCAATTGGATGTGAAGAACCCTAAATGATCAAACCTTGTATTAAACACGTGGCATCAAGGGATTGGATAACACACGTCATCAACACCTCTTCTACTCTCTCAAACGCCTATAAATAGAAGACGAAGAGCTCATTTTTAGCGGTTAGAATAGGTGTGAATTTTACATAGTTAGGTGTAGGAGTAGAATTAGTTAGTTGTAAGTTTCATAGTGTCATAGCTAGTTAGTTACTTGTGTAACCAATTCAGTTGTAACCGTTTTTTCTTTCACCATTAATGAAGATTTAAGCTTTCTCATTACTGTTCAAATCTTTCTCATGTCCTGTTAGTTTTAGTTAAGAGTTAGTTAAATTCTTGTTAAAATTGTAACTAGTCTTTTCCATCAATGAAAACATCAAATTTTCTTTTACAAACTGAGTTCACTTCTCTATTATGCTAACTACTGTTCTTTAAGCTCAATGAGTTTACATATTTTCCATCTGCTTAATCTTGTCTTTGTCATTATGAAATTAGTTTGTATTTTCATTCAAACAATCAATTGAGTGATTAGAGTTCATGTACAGTTTTAATGTCAGTTTTCAAAAGTTTCTTCTATTACTGAATTCATGTTTCTAAGCAATAAGCTCATAAGCTCAAATGAGCTTATGAGGGATTTTTGATAAGCTCTTCATAAGAATACAAGTTTAATAGTGTAGTGTTGGAGTTAACTCAGCAAGTTTTCTGAATAGATCAGAGAGTATAATAGTTTTGGTTCAGAAAGTGGATTTTGGATTTGCTGATCTGATAGTCCAGTTAATAGCTTATCTTGGATAAGCTGCTGTTAGTAATTACCTTCAGCAGATTTGTAGCTTATCCCACAAGAGCAGTTTTCTTTTGTTTACATTTTATGCAGGTTTCTATTTCAAGTTCAAGGTTCATTGTTCAGCTGATATAGTAGCAGATCCGTGGATGTTTCATTCAATTCAGTTAGTTATCAGAAAAAACAAGTAGTTTTCGACCACATCGGACTGGCCTGGATGCAGTGGTTACTAGTTGCAGACATGGCAGGCTAGCAGATCAGTAGTTAGCGATTAGGCGTGCTCGATTCCAAGCCGGCTCAGCGCCGCACTTCGACTCAAAGGACTAAACGACAGATGTCTTGGTTAAGCACATTTTAGATTTCTATCCTTTTCTAGTATAATATGCAGTAGCTTAATCATTGACTGATCTATATTGAAATCTGCTTGATTTGTTAGTTGTTGACATGTTTAAGTCTTGATTCTTTCTCAGTTCTTGAATTCAATATTTTTAGCGTAGTAAATTCTGAATTTTCGATCTTATCTAGTGTTTGGCATTGTGTTTAAGAAAATTTGTTCTTGGTTAATTCTTGTTAATGAAATGTGTAAGATTAGTTAGACATTCAGATTAAATAGAGAAGTGTTAGTCCACATTTTGTTATAGAATTAAATAGTTCATTTTAGTAGAAAAAAGTTCGTTGAATTGTTATAGAAACGAGTCAAAGGTCTGTGATCTATTCATTTTGTGAGACTTTTTGCAAAGTTTAGTAGTTAACGGTTTTGGTCCCTGATCTTGTAGAACTCGTTTACCCAATGCAAAGTCATTGTTAGTTAGTCGTTTAGTAACTAGTATAGCATATTGGGATTTAGGAAGATTGTTGGGTCGTTTATTTGTATTTAGATCAGATTGTTAAAATTTTAGTAATGTAATTGTTTTCCTTTAATAATTGTTTTTGTAATTGTATTTCTATAATATAAATTAGATTAGTATTTTCATTTGTAGTATAGGTTAGTATTTTTAATTTTAAAATTTCGTGCATTTAAATGTTGTAATTGCACCGTGTTTTATAATAGTACGTATATGTAGTATATAGAGTATTTTACAATTTTTATGTGCTTAATTGCTAAGTAGTCATAGATACCATTCAACATTTTATAACCAAAAACGATTAAGTCAAGCTTAAAATTGTTATATCAATTCGATAAGACCGAGAGAGAACGAATTAAAAAAAGGAAATATTATGGATTGTTCTACTAGGGGAACACAATATTACCTACAGATCGCGCAATGCCGTGAAAGGACAAATTCTGGCGGATTTTATCATTGAAAAGCCAGAAGAGGGCGCTCAGTGGCTAGATCAAAAGGAAGAAGACCAAGCCCTGTGGATCTTGTTCACAGATGGGTCATCCTACACGGATGGATCAGGCGCGGGACTCATACTCACCAATCCAGAAGGAATGGAGTTCACATACGCATTACGTTTTGAATTCACAACCCCAAATAATGAGGCAGAGTATGAAGCGCTGATAGCAGGGCTTAGAATTGCAGCAAGAATGGGCGTGCGCAATCTCGAAGCAAATGTAGATTCTCGGCTGGTAGCAAACCATATACTTGGTGATTATGAAGCAAAAGAAGATAATATGGTGCAGTACTTATAAAAAGCCAAAGCACTGATTGATGGGTTCCATAGGTTCCAGATACGCCAAGTACCCAGGGGGGAGAACAAGAAAACAAATGCACTTAGCAAGATAGCTTCCACCAGTTTTGCGCACTTATCGAAACAAGTCCTGGTGGAAATCCTCAAGGACAAGTCAATCAAAGAGCAAAAGGTCGCGTCGATCGTAAAGGAAGAAGGCCCTACAAGGATGACATCGATTATGGATTATTTGACGAATGACTCACTCCCGTATGACGAAATGAGTCACGGCGAGTGCGCAGACGTTCGAGGCAATTTGAAGTCAGAGATGGGGTCCTTTACAAGCGATCATTTCTCTAACCATGGTTAAGATGCGTAGGGCCACAACAGGCGCAGTATATCATTAGCGAAATCCACGCGAGGTCATACGGAATGCACGTAGGACCAAGGTCCGTGGTGGCAACAGCGTTGCGCAGCGGGTACTACTGGCCAACTATGCATACAGACGCGCGAACACTCATTAATAAATTCAATGACTGCCAGGTGCACAGGACAGTACCTAGGCAGCCTCAGGAGGAGCTCACTCCGATTACCTCCCCTTGGCCATTCTTCAAATGGGGAATCGATATCACGGGACCTTTTCCCGTAGCTGCGGGGTAGTTAAGTTCCTCATAGTCGCGATGGATTACTTCACAAGATGGATTGAGGTGGAGGCAGTCGCAACGATAACGGTGAATCAGGTGAAAAGGTTCGTACCGGAAAGCATAGTATGTCGTTTCAGACTGCCCGGTGAAATAGTCTCTGATAATGGAAAGCAGTTCGTAGATAACCCATTCAAGGATTGGTGCGTGAAGAATGGGATACATCAACGGTTCGCGTCGGTTGCCCACCCACAAACGAATGGACTTGTGGAGAGAGTGATAGGTGTGAAAACACCCATCCTTTTACCACTTAACTATAATAATAACCAAGCCAAAACGTGTACTTAATGTCATTAAAGTCGGAATTATGCGTGGTTTGTGTTTTTGTTGTGATTTAGGACAAAAATGTGAAAAGGGAAGAAAACACTGGCTTTCACGGACTTTATCAAAGAAAAAGACAAAAGACGAAGTCAAAAGATCAAGAGTGCAAAAAGAACGGAAGTCCAAGGCCTATTCTAAAGATTTATCGAAGAAAAAGTCTAAAGACGGAAGTTTAATGAAGTCGAGGAACCAAGTCTAATAAAAGAAGAATATTATAAGACGAATTCATTTTATATCGACAAATCCCGAGACAACGTTGAAGAAGACGAAGAAATTAAAAGACGAAAAGAAAGAAAGAAGAAAACAATTCCTTCCATTTCCTCCTATAAATACCTCCTAATATGTCATTAGGAGGTAGTAGTTAATTAGTAGTTAATTTTTAGATAGATTTAATTTCATGTTTTAGGAGTACAATAAATTTACTTTCTCTCTCTAGATTTAATATCATATTTTTCAAGCTTTTATAATTTTAATCTTGTATTTGAATCTTAATCATCTTTAATCCAAGTTTTTTTCATTAATCGTTCTCATTCTTCCTTTCTTTTTAATCTATTGTCTTGATTTAGATAATCATGTAGTTACCTTTATATTTATACTTATTGCTTTATTGATGTGTTTGATTGATTATGCTTATTGGTTTTTATGTGTTTGATTTTTATAGCTTATTGTGTTTGGTCCTTATTGTTTGATTTTACTTATATTGGATTAAAAGTTTTTATTAGTTTATTTTATAAAAAGTTGATTTTAGATTTTTAGATTAATTAGTGTTTTTCAAGTTTTTGATTTGTGGTTTAATTAGTTTTTCTTAAAGTTTGTTTAGATTAAGTTTTGGTTATTTGCTTATTTGGTTTTAGCTTTTTCGTAGCTTATTCCCTGTTTACCAGATAGTACTGTTTTTGTTTTTCCCATTTTTTCATATCTTCGGATTAGGGTTTTAAATTCCGAAATATACCCCTTTTTCCGAAGATTAGTTTATCCGAAATTCCTTTCTTTTCATTTTATTAATCCGAAGTTTTCTATTATTCCGAAAATTTAGTCACTTTTTACGAAATAGTAGTGTTATTCCGAAGTTTTTCCAGTTTATCCGAATTAATAGGTTTTTCCGAAATAGGCAGTTTTTCCGAAGATGTCATTTTTTCCGAATATCCTTATTTTTCGAAATAGGAATTATTCCGAAGATTATCTTTTATCCGAAATAGTATATTATTCCGAAAATCATTGATTTTTCCGAATTAGTTAGTTTTTTCCGAAATTCTTGCATTTATCCGAAGACCCCTGTTTTTCCGAATTTAATTCATTTATCCGAAGATATAGCTTTTTTCCGAAAATCTTTGTTTATTCCGAAAATAGTTTAGTTATCTGAAGTTTTTGATTTTTCTGAAAATTATTTGTTTTTCCAAAATAGTTAAGTTTACGGTTTAATTTTATTTTCAGTTTTATTTTAATTAAGGTTTTAATCTTTTGTCATTTAATTTTTAAGTCTTTAATTTTTAGTTTAATTTTTTCTAGCTTTCATTTTTGTTTATTTTATTTAAATACTCAAAGACATTTACATTTCATTTTTAGTTTAAAATAGATAATCATTTTCCTTTCCTTTCACCAAGAACGACGGAGTCACACAATTAACCGTAATCAATTCGAATCGACCAATTCAACGAATCTTATTTTTATATAGGCAAATCCTTGTATTAAATGGTGCCGCTGCCGGCTCTTTTCGTGAAGATTAACGATTTTTTGTGAGAGACGCGTTAGATTTTGGGATCCGTTCACTCTTGAACGTTATTTTTCTTGCTCAAAAATTTTCAAAAATCCATAATAATTAAAAATTTCAAAAATCCAAAAACATTTAAAAAAAATCATAAAAAACATTTCTTTTTTAAAGATTTTGCACCAAAAATATTTTCCTTTCACGTTAACTTTATTTCTTCTATTTCTTTGCTATTCTTTTCTTTTGTAGGTGTATGCATACTAGTTCACGCAAAAGGAAGTCCATTCAAGCCGCTATTATTGATCCTCCTGTTGTAGAGTCTCTCGTTGTCAACACAATGGAGAACCGTCCAATGGTCGAGCTCTTTCAATCACACGTCGAAAGAAACGATGATGCGATTGTGGTGCCGGCTATTGACGCCAACAACTTCGAGCTCAAGTCCGATTTCATTCAAATGTTTTCTGCAACACCTTTCTTAGGTCGCACTCATGATGATCCACACGATCACATTAAAAGGTTCGTACACTTATCCAATACTGTTAAATACAATGGGGTTTCACAAGAGGCAATTCGTTTGCTCCTCTTTCCTTTCTCCCTCGAGGGACAAGCCCGGACTTGGCTTGATAAGGAACCACCCCAGAGTATTGTCACATGGACGGACCTTGAGACCAATTTAATCAATTACTTTTTCCCACCCTCATGTACTACCGCTTGCGGAATGACATTATCAACTTTGAACAAAAGTACGGTGAGACATTTAGTGAATCTTGGGATTGTTTTAAGGAACTTTTAAGAAAGTGTCCACAACACGGTTTTACAAAGGTACATCAAATTAATACTTTTTATAATGAATTAACTTTGAGTGACCAAGATTTATTAAATACTACTTCGGGGGGTAATATTCTTGTCAAGACTATGAATGAGGCTTGGGCTATCATTGAAAACAAGGCCAAAGTCCAAACCAAGAGTGTTAGGGCTACTATGGCTAGTGCCAGTGAGAATGAGTTGACGAATTATCTTAAGGAACTTACTTCAGCTGTAAAGCAACTTGTTTTAAGAGATCACCCTCCTAATCAACATGCCCATGCTCTCAATATTACTTGTGAAACTTGTGGTGGGCCACACTCTTATGCTAATTGTGATAAAGCTTATGATCAATCTCACGGGGAAGTGTATGCTTACAACAATACCAAGAGAGTTCATTTCAAGCCTAATGTCGATGTTAATCACTTGTCATACAACTCGACGAATTACTTGGCTCCACCCGGTTTTCAACAAGGACCTCACCCACCCACCCATAACAACCAAGGGCCACCAAGAGAAAATGTTCAACAAAATGCTAATGTGAGAGGCTACAATGCAAATCAAGGAGCTTATCCAATATAAAACCAAGGCTTTCAAAACCAAGGTTTCAATCCTCAAGGTTTTCAACCATATAACCAATACCCAAACCAAGGTTTTCAACAACAAAGGTTCAATTTACCTCATCCGCACATGGACTTAATTCTACAAAAATTAACCGATCATGAAAAAACCATGAAGGAAATGCAAGAGTCCACGGATAGGAAATTCGTTCAAATGTTTCAAACCCTTCGTCCCCAAGGTGTTCTTCCTTCTACAACCGAAACAAACCCTAGATCGAATGTGAGTGCTATTACTACGCGCAGTGGAGCAACTTTAGTAGGACCATCTATCCCTCCCCCAGTTACTTCATCTACACCTCCTCCACCTCAATTTATCCCTCCTACTTCCACACCTAGTACTAGTTCTCCATTACCGTCTCCACCTCTCATGGAAGAAGTACCAAAGAACAATCCTTCACCATCCCCACTTTCTACCTCTAAACCTTCACCCTCTCAACCATCAACATCTCAACCTTCACCTTCTACACCTACACCACCTAAACCGAATATCCCTTATCCTTCTCGGTTAGACAAGTGCAAATTGCTCACTAAAGAGGATGCTCAAGTTACTTCTTTTTTGAAGACGATCTCCCAAATGAATTTCAACATTAGCCTTGTTGAAGCACTTGTCCAAATGCCGAAACTTGTCAAAGCATTTAAGGAATTGCTTAGTAAGAAGAAGAAGATGGCCGAGTTTGTTAATAATCGATTGAATGAGAATTGTTCAGCAGTCCTTTTTAAAGAACTTCCGGAAAAACTTGAAGATATCGGTAGTTTTGTGCTACCTTGCATTTTTAACAAAGTTGAAGAATTTACTGCCTTAGCCGATCTCGGGGCAAGTATTAATTTGATGTCATTAAGTGTTTGGAAAAAGTTATCATCACCCGACCTTACACCAACAAAGATGACTCTTGAGCTAGCAAATCGAACTCTCGATTACCCTGTTGGTATTGCCGAAGATGTTTTCGTTAAAGTTGGTACTTCACTTTTCCGGTCAATTTTGTTGTTGTTGATTATGAAATGGACCCTCGTATTCCATTAATACTTGGACGGCCATTGATACAAGGCTTTTGACACCCCGTATAAAAATTAAGTTCTTTGTCGTATGTCTAATCGAATTGATCTGGTTTAACTATGCGACTCAGTCGTTCTTTGGTGAAACAAATAGTTGTGTCATTGTAGTATTTAAAATAAAAGTGAAAAACTTTAAAGTAAATGGGCACTTAAAATAAATCTAATTCTGATTTAAAGCAAATGGCGAGTATTTAAAACGTGACGAGAAATTAAAAGGCACTAAAGTAAATGACGCAAACTTAAATCTATCTAAGGCAAACTTAAAACGCAACTAAAACTTAAAACTAAGGCAAGGCTAAAATAAATCTAAGGCAAAATGAACTTAAAGTGCGACTAAGGAAAAAGGCGGAAAAATAAAGCTTGAAATTAAAAATCAAAGACAAAAACTAAAGAGAACCTGAAAACAGCTTATTCGGAACAATCCTTCGTCCGGAACAATCACTCATCCGGAATGTCACCTTCGTTCGGAATGATTCTTCTTCGCTC
The DNA here is from genome assembly GCA_025667525.1 of Glebionis coronaria. NCBI lineage: Eukaryota > Viridiplantae > Streptophyta > Magnoliopsida > Asterales > Asteraceae > Glebionis > Glebionis coronaria. Next base: position 4,952,692 of record JANFOE010000193.1, read on the forward strand.
GGAATATTACCAAAATCCTTGATCCGGAACAAATTTCCTATTCTGAATATGTCACTTATCCAGAACAATCCTTCGTTCGGAACTTAACTGATTCGGAACTCAATTGGATCGGAACTTCTCAAACAAGCCTTGGTTCGGAACTTTGGTTCGGAAGTTCTTAGTTCGGAAGTTCTTGGTTCGGAAGTTTGTTCGGAACTTCCCTGGCTCGGAACTTCTTAGGCCCAATCCTTGGTTCGGAACTTCCTTGTTCGGAACTTTTGGTTCGGAAGTTCTTGATTCGGAACTTCCCTGGTTCGGAACCTTCTGGTTCGGAAATTTTGGTTCGAAACCTTTTGGTTCGGAAGTTGCTGATTCGGAACCTTTAATTGGTTCGGAACTTCTCTGCTCGGAACTTTTGGTTCGGAAGTTCTTGCTGATCCGGAACATACCTGGGAAAGATCAGAAACAGGAAAACAAACACCCCGAAGAACAGGGAACACAATATACACACGAATCTAATCAAACTTAAGCAAAATCAACCACAAAATTAAATCAAACTAATCACAAAGCATCTACTAAACATAAACAAACAATCCAAATCAACAAATCTAACAAGACTAACCAAAATAATCAAAACCCACTTTGATCAAAATAAGAACACGAACATGAACATAAATATAAACATAAAAATCAAAGATTAAGAAAGATAGATAGGAGATTGACAAGATAAAGTAAAGATTGACAAGAATTAAATGGAAACTTACTTGAAATTAAAGGAATTTAAGGTGCAAGACAAAGTAATTAAATTTGACAAGTAATTAAATGACAAGGTAATTAAAAGTGGAATAACTAATTGTCACTATTAGCCAACAAAATGAAATGATTAACTTCCTAATCTATTTATAGGGGAGGATTAAGGAGTGCTTAGGAAGCTTCCTCCCCTCTTTCCTTTCTCCTTAATTGCATGCTTAGTCCTTCTCTTCTTAATCTTTTGTTAATTGCACCATTGGTCCTTAAGTCTTTTAATCTTCTTTAATCGTGGACTTTAACGACTTTTGGCTCGGGATTTGTTTGGACTCGTCTTTTAATTCTTCAATAAATAAGACTTGAGTTCTTCGGCTTTTAGTAAACTTCCGTCTTTCGACTTTTTCTTCGATAAATCATCAGAATTGGTCTTGGACTTCCGTTCTTTTTGCACTCTTGACTTCTAGACTTCGTCTTTCGTCTTTTTCTTTGATAAAAGCCCGTGAATGCCCGTGTTTTCTCCACTTTTCACCTTTTCGTCCTAAATCACAACAAAAACACAAACCACGCATAATTCCGACATAAAAGACATAAAATACACGTTTTGGCCCGGTTGTTATTGTAATTAAGTGGTAAAAAGGATGGGTGTTTACACACCTATCAAATCCCCTACACTTGACCATTGCAATGTCCTCATGCAATGCATTAGTTACAAAGCACGTTTATATTTTTTATCATAATCAATCCACATTGGCCTTTATTAAAGAGATAAAAAATTATAAACATTCAAAGTAAAGAAATCAAAAGCATACCTTGGGTTTTGGAAATGTTGTGAATAATCATCATCCTCAAGTTTTCACTTTCTCCAAACCAAGCTTAAAAACGAGATAATTGTTATTATAAGTTAGCAAACTAACACGAACTCATGTGGGCCAATTACTCACTTAGAATCCCTTATTCCTAGTGGTATCTCTTATATTTTATTATTGTCTTGAATGATCACGAGGATGCATTGTTGACTTATTTCGATAGTTATTTAGGCCGAAAATAAAGTAAACGATTTAATCAATAGTTAGCTAAAGGACAAAATCTTTTAAAACTGCTTCTCGGGACCTCCTAAAGTTCATATCTTGGCATAACTCGCTTCGCGATTTGAGACCTTTCTCGGACCGATCTTTGGCAGCGACTTCATACTTCAAATCTTGAGAGACGTTCATGAAATAATGGTCTTCTCTTCATATAGGAATTTCTTCACTTGAAGTTTTGAGAGATTCTTCATATTTGGACCACGACTTCTTCATTTTTCTCCAATCTTTATTTTGGACTTTAATATACAACGATCCACCTCCTTTTATGACTTGGATCTATTTATCCTCATACCTTGCTAGGGTCTTTTAGGATACACTTCTCCATGACTTTTGGGGAGTTTTTGCTTTTCGTCGTGTGTCTCGATCCTTCATATTGATTTTCGATAAATGATTCTTCACATCACTTTGGATCTTTAGCAACAAAATATAGCCCTCATGTCTTGTTAGGACCTTTTTGGACTCGCTAATCTTGGCATCCCGCTTCAATAAGTTATGCCTTGGCTATGAACTCTAATCCATACCGAGCAACTTTTAAATGATCTTGGGCTAGAAGCTAAGTAACTTTTCAAATCGTACAACCTTATTTATTGCAGATAATTTTATTAGCAGGCGAGGGGAGAATAGGCTTATAATTAACTCACATAAATTCACGAAAGAATACCAAACTTATAATTGGCGCTATCATCTCTCGTTCTCCACAGTTTAAAATCTCAAGGAATGAGACTCGTGGATGCTTAGCCTATTAAATCAAAGTTTTGGGTTTTCAAGTCGCCTATAGGATCTTGCAAACTCTTAGACTTTTTCAAGTTTAGAAATCGCATTTTAAAGTTCCCTTGATAAACGACTCTCTAGGATCAATTATAGGAACTTGCGAAAAGTTCTTGTTCTTAACCTGTGAGAGTTAAGACTTTCGCGTTTTATAGCCCCCTATATAAAAGCCTAGCAAAACTTGACTTAAACACGTTAAGGATACAAGCTAGAGTAACTTAGACAAGTAAACTCGGGTTGAGTCAAAAGATTCACAACGTTTGAAAACTAAAACCACTTTATTCAAAATTTATTCTAGTAAAGAAAGAAAATAACTATACAAAGGGAAACACTAATGGGCCAAAATAGATCAAAAATTTTAAAAAATGTCGAAAAATTGATTTTCCGGTTAAAATGAGGACAAATACAAGGAAAAGGCCACTTAACTTCGATAGAAGTCCCCCCTACACTTAGATAAACATTGTCCTCAATGTTTAAGCATGTGGGAGTAAACTCCCCTACACTTAGGACATTGTGCACTTTGTTTAAATCTTGCTAAGGAAAGGACAACTAAAGAGATTCCTATTTTAATATTGAGAAAATATAAAATAGTGAATCGAAAAGAGTTTAGGATAGAACCGGGAAAATGGAACACGGAATCACGGGTCGTCAAGAATCATCAAGAGTGGATTATTGAGCTCGAATCCCTGATTAGTAGAAGAGAGGAGAGGAAATAGCAAACCAAAGGGTCTCCCCTACACTTAGGCTAAAGAAAGCGAAAAGATAGATACATGGGTTGTCTCCCAAGAAGCGCTTGATTTTTGATTACCGAGTCGTGAGCCTGACTCGACCTTAATCATCATAGGAAGAAGCATGAAACATATCCAACAGGATCAAAGACATAGTTTTCGTCCATCAAATAGCACAAGCTTAAGGCGAACAAGGCAAGCCAAAGAAGAGTTGGCAAGGTTCCCTTAAGCAGCGATGGAGCACGGTGGAAGCAAGGGTGAAGTGGTGCAAGCATATTTCCATAAGTTCCAAAGATATTTCCTTTTATTTCATCAGGTGGATACTGAGATGGCTGCAGAATATCGATACCGGGGTCGAACACCTTTTCCTTTAGGGGAAAATAGCACTCAGGCTTAGCAGAATGGGGAGAAGATCCGCGAAGAAGCACAACCTCGTCCTCAGAAGGTGTACAAAGAGGTGTTAACTCATACGTGCTGCGGATATTGGTGTCGACCGGTTTCTTCTCCTTTGAAAGAATGTTCTTCAAATCCAAAGTAGGATCAAGACGATAATCTTCAAAATCAAAAGGAGGTGCATCACTCTCATGAGGGAAGTAAGTGTTGAGAAACGTAGAGAAGTCTTCCTCAAATGAGTAATAGTCCAAAGTAGGATCGAGTGATGGCGGAGGATCTTCATCATGTGAAGAATCGCTCGAAAGAGTATCGGCCTCATCAAAATCATCGTAAGTAGGCAGATTGGGATACTCAGAAGTAAGGTCATCATAATCATCCGAATCTGAGCTAGAATCATAATCATCATAAGCATCAAAGATCGGTGGAGAATCATAAATGGGAGAAGGTTCCAAATTGGAAAGAGAATCATCCATAGTGTCTTGAAAGAGTGGATTATCAATGCAAGAGTCGAATAGCGGATTGTTGTAGATGGTAAAATCATCGAGCACATTAATCATATTCACCGATTCTCGGCCTCCAAAGGATTTACTTGTAAGCTTTCCCATTTTAAAAACTTGTGCATCATCCCCGACTCTTAAGATTAACTCACCTTCGGCAACATCAACTAGAGCTCGTCCGGTTCTCAAGAATGGCCGACCAAGTATTAAAGGAATACGAGGGTCCATTTCATAATCAACAACGACAAAGTCGACCGGGAAAGTAAATGTTCCAACTTTAATGAACACGTCTTCGGCAATACCAACGGGGTAAGCGAGAGTGCGATTTGCAAGTTCGAGAGTCATCTTTGTTGGAGTGAGGTTGGGTAATGATAGTGTTTTCCAAACACTCAAAGGCATAAGATTTATACTTGCCCCGAGATCAGCAAGGGCAGTAAATTCTTCAGTTTTGTAGAAAACGCAAGGCAACACAAAACGACCGGGATCTCCAAGCTTTTCCAGAAGTTCTTTAAGAATAACTGCAGAGCAGTTTTCATTTAAGCGCGTGTTGGCGAGCTCAAACAGCTTCTCCTTCTTGTTAAGCAATTCCTTAAATGCTTTAACAAATTTGGGCATGTGGACAAGTGCTTCAAGAAAGCTAATGTTGAAGTTCATTTGAGAGATCATCTTCACATAGCGTGACACTTCAGAGTCATCCTTGGTTAGCATTTTGGTCTTGCCTAAACGAGAGGGATAAGGGATATTGGGTTTGGGTGGTGAAGGTGAAGGCGTAGCAGGTAAAGGTTGAGATGTTGCAGGGTCCTTCCTAGGTACATCGTCATGGCGAGGCGTATACGGTAATGGTGCACTAATACTAGGTGTAGGAGGAGTATGGATAAATGGTGGTGGAGGAGGTGCAGATGATGGGGGTGGGATAGGTGGATCGACAATGGTAATTCCACTACGAGTAGTAATAGCACTCACATTTACTCGCGGATTGGTGATGGTGTTTGAAGGTAGAGAGCTCGTAGAAGAAGGTTGAGCTGCGGGCAAGAAACTAGCAAGCATATTCTTCAAATCATTGGTTTGATTGTTGAAGGAGGATTAGATATTATCTCTAAGCTCGGATCTAATCTCATTTCCTTGCTTTGTGATATCTCCTTTCAGATTGATAATTTGGCTCTGAAGATTCTTGATTTGCTCACCTTGGGTTCTCATGATGGCTTCAACATCGGGGTTAATGGGTGGGGCTTGTTGAGCGGGTGGGTGATAAGGATTAGAAGCTCGAGGTGGAATTTGGTTGCTTCTATTGTAGTTGTTGGCGGGGTTTTGGTTTTAAGGAGAAAAACCGGGTGAAAGGTAGTTGTTGGACCGGTAACTCAGCAAATTTCTATCCCCTTGAGGTCGAGCTTGGTAATTTTCTGGTGAATAATTACCATAAGCAGCATACACATTTTCCGGATTTCCTTGAGTAGAAGGACAATCAGTGTATGAGTGTGGACCGTCGCATGTTTCACAAGGATTAGCAACCACTTTAACTTGTTGTTGTTGGTTTGAAGCGAGAAGCAAGATACTTTTGTTCATCTCAGTCATCATGCGGGTGAATTCGGTCATGTCGGGGTTTGCTGAGGTGGAAGAAACATTGACTCTCGGGTTGTTCCTTGAAGAAGCGGAGGAATCCCAATTTTTGTGGTGAGTAGTCATGTTCTCAATAAGCTCTCTACACTCCTCGGGTCTCCTTTTCATAAATGTGTCACCGGCGGCTGCATTAATCGTATCACGATCACGAAAAGTCAATCCGTTGTAGAAAGTATCTATTAAGGTCACAGGGAGCATGTTGTGGTTTGGACAACGATCAATCAAGACATTATATCTTTCCCAAGCATCAAAAAGAGATTCATCGGGTTCTTGCATGAAACCGCTGATTTGATTGCGAAGGCTCGTGACCATGGATGGTGGAAAGTAGCGCGACAAAAAGCGTTGAGTCATGTCATCCCAAGTATGAATTGAATTTTTTGGAAGACGATCAAACCATTTCTCGGCATGATGTGATAAAGTATGTGGAAAGAGTTGTAGGCGAAGAACATCCATTGTTGCACCAGGCAACTTCATGCGTTGGGTGATTGTAATGAACTTGTCGAGGTGTTTGTTGGCATCATCATCAAGCAATCCACGGAATGGGTTAGTTTGCACTTGCTGAATCATGTGGTGCTTCAACGAAAACTCCGGAGCCGTGATTTGCATCGGCGCAATCGGTCCTCCTCGTCCAAACATTGTAGGTTGACAAAGCTCCTCCATGGTCCGAAGATCGGGCTGTGGAAGAACATTGTTGTTATTGTTGAGGAGCAGTGGATTATTGTTGTTGTTAACACCTGACATACTTAAATCTTCTCGAGTCTCGGGCTCTTGATAATTAGAAGATCTAGTACGCATACACCTACAAAGGCAAAAGAAAACAATACCAAACACAAAGACAATATATATACACAATAAAAATAAAATCTTTTTGGATTTTTGAAATTTTTAATTTTTATGGATTTTTATCAATTTTAATTTTTATGGTTTTTTGAATTTTTTGTGCAAGAAAATAATACTCACAAGTGAACGGATCCCAAAAAACAACAACGCGTCTCTCACAAAAAACCGTTAATCTTTACGAAAAGAGCTGGCAGCGGCGCCATTTGATACAAGGCTTTTGACACCCCGTATAAAAATTAAGTTCTTTGTCGTATGTCTAATCGAATTGATCTGGTTTAACTATGCGACACAGTCGTTCTTTGGTGAAACAAATAGTTGTGTCGTTGTAGTATTTAAAATAAAAGTGCAAAACTTTAAAGTAAATGGGCACTTAAAATAAATCTAATTCTGATTTAAAGCAAATGGCGAGTATTTAAAACGTGACGAGAAATTAAAAGGCACTAAAGTAAATGACGCAAACTTAAATCTATCTAAGGCAAACTTAAAACACAACTAAAACTTAAAACTGAGGCAAGGCTAAAATAAATCTAAGGCAAAATGAACTTAAAGTGCGACTAAGGAAAAAGGCGGAAAAATAAAGCTTGAAATTAAAAATCAAAGACAAAAATTAAAGAGAACCTGAAAACAGCTTATTCGGAACAATCCTTCGTCCGGAACAATCACTCATCCGGAATGTCACCTTCATTCGGAATGATTCTTCTTCGCTCGGAATATTACCAAAATCCTTGATCCGGAACAAATTTCATATTCTGAATATGTCACTTATCCAGAACAATCCTTCGTTCGGAACTTAACTGATTCGGAACTCAATTGGATCGGAACTTCTCAAACAAGCCTTGGTTCGGAACTTTGGTTCGGAAGTTCTTAGTTCGGAAGTTCTTGGTTCGGAAGTTTTTTCGGAACTTCCCTGGCTCGGAACTTCTTAGACCCAATCCTTGGTTTGGAACTTCCTTGTTCGGAACTTTTGGTTCGGAAGTTCTTGATTCGGAACTTCCCTGGTTCGGAACCTTCTGGTTCGGAACTTTTGGTTCGGAACCTTTTGGTTCGGAAGTTGCTGATTCGGAACCTTTAATTGGTTCGGAACTTCTCTGCTCGGAACTTTGGGTTCAGAAGTTCTTGCTGATCCGGAAGTTACCTGGGAAAGATCAGAAACAGGAAAACAAACACCCCGAAGAACAGGGAACACAATATACACACGAATCTAATCAAACTTAAGCAAAATCAACCACAAAATCAAATCAAACTAATCACAAAGCATCTACTAAACATAAACAAACAATCCAAATCAACAAATCTAACAAGACTAACAAAAATAATCAAAACCCACTTTGATCAAAATAAGAACATGAACATGAACATAAACATAAACATAAAAATCAAAGATTAAGAAAGGTAGATCGGAGATTAACAAGATAAAGTAAAGATTGACAAGAATTAAACGGAAACTTACTTGAAATTAAAGGAATTTAAGGTGCAAGACAAAGTAATTAAATTAGACAAGTAATTAAATGACAAGGTAATTAAAAGTGGAAGAACTAATTGTCACTATTAGCCAACAAAATGAAATGATTAACTTCCTAATCTATTTATAGGGGAGGATTAAGGAGTGCTTAGGAAGCTTCCTCCCCTCTTTCCTTTCTCCTTAATTGCATGCTTAGTCCTTCTCTTCTTAATATTTTGTTAATTGCACCATTGGTCCTTAAGTCTTTTAATCTTCTTTAATCGTGGACTTTAACGACTTTTGGCTCGGGATTTCTTTGGACTCGTCTTTTAATTCTTCAATAAATAAGACTTGAGTTCTTCGGCTTTTAGTAAACTTCCGTCTTTTGACTTTTTCTTCGATAAATCTTCAGAATTGGTCTTGGACTTCCGTTCTTTTTGCACTCTTGACTTCTTGACTTCGTCTTTCGTCTTTTTCTTCGATAAAAGCCCGTGAATGCCCGTGTTTTCTCCACTTTTCACCTTTTCGTCCTAAATCACAACAAAAACACAAACCACGCATAATTCCGACATAAAAGACATAAAATACACGTTTTGGCTCGATTATTATTGTAATTAAGTGGTAAAAAGGATGGGTGTTTACACACCTATCAGCCATTCTTGAGAACTGGAAAAGCTTTAGTCGATGTTGCCGAAGGTGAATTAATCTTAAGGGCCGGGAATGATGCACAAGTTTTTAAGATGGGGAAGATTAAAAGTAAATCAAATTGAAATGAATCGGTGAAAATGATTGATGTGCTTCAAGAAGAGCTTACTACTACTTTGGAAAGTATAAAGCTTGATGATTTTGTTGTATATGACAATCCTCTTTTCGAGACATGCTATGATAATCCACTTTTTCAAGATCATGTGGATGATTCTGATGATTCTCTCTCCAATTTGGATCCCCCACCAATCTATGATTCTCCACCAATATATGATGATTATGATGATGACTCTAGTTTCGATGTGGATGATTATGACGATTTTGCTTTAGAGTATAAAGACATGCCAACTTATGATGAGTTTGATGATGTTGATACTCTTTCGAGTGATTTTTCAAATGATGACCTTGCTCCTACTTTTGATGAAGATCCTCCACCAACAATGCTTGATCCTACTTTGGATGACAACTCATTTGAGGAAGATTTTGCTAATTTTCTCAATACATACTTCCCCAATGAGCATGATTCTCCTCCTTTGGACTTTGATTATGGTCTTTATCCTCCTTCAGATATTAAGGAACCCGTTTCAAAGGAGAATAAACCGGAAGACACCAATATCTGTAGTACCTATGTCTTGATACCTCTCTTTCCACCTTCTTCGGATGAGATTGTGCGGTTTATGGGCGAATCTTCAAGGTCTACTAAGCCTAAGTCTTATTTTCCCCTAAAGGAAAAGGTGTTCGATCCAGGTATCACAATTTTTAAGACATCTCAGTATCCATCTAATGAAATAAAAGGAAAGATTTTTGGCAACAATGGAGTTATGCTTTCACTTCATCATGCCTTCTACCACCGTGCTCAACAACTGCTTAAGGGAACCTCGCCTACTCTTCTTTGGCTTGGCTTGTTCACCTTAAGATTGTGCTATTTGTTTGACAAAGACCATGTATTTGATCCCGGTGGATGTTCTTCAAGGTTCTTATCATTCTAATCAAGGTCGAGTCAGGTGATACAAGACTTTTGCCCGTATAAAAATATTAATTTCTAAGTTCGTGTTCTCGGTATCTTAACGAATTGATCTAGGCTCTCTATGTGACTCTATTGTTTTTGGTGAAAGAAATATTTTTGGTTGTTTTTAAGTAAAAGTGCAAAACTTTAAAGTAAAGGTGCTCTTAAAGTAAATCTAAGTCTAATTAAAATAAAGGTGCAAGTATTTAAAAGCGTGACTGAAATTAAAGGGCACTAAAGTAAATGACGTAAACTTAAATCTATCTAAGGCAAACTTAAAGCGCGACTAAAACTAAGGCAAGACTAAAATAAAACTAAGGCAAATAAACTTAAAGTGCAGGAAAAATAAAACTTGAAAATAAAAATCAAAGACAAAAACTAATAAGAACCTGAATTCAGCTCATTCGGAATAAACCTTCGTTTGGAACAATCACTCGTCCGGAATGTCACCTTCGTCTGAAATGATTCTTCTTCGCTTGGAATATTACCAAAATCCTTGATCCGGAACTAATTGATCTTAATATGTCACTTATCCAAAACAACCCTTCGTTCGGAACTTTACTGATTCGGAACTCTAAATTTTGCCTTGATTCGGAACTATTTGGTCACCCTTGATTCGGAAGATTCCGAATGAAGCCCCTTGATTCGGAAGTTTCAGACTTCCGAATGAACCTTTCTTGAATCGGAACTTGCCCCTTTGATTCGGAAGTTTATTCGGAACTTTTAAGTTCCGAATGAACAGCCTTGGTTCGGAACTATGGTGACTTCCGAATGAAGCCCCTTTATTCGGAACTTTTGAAGTTCCGAATGAGTCTCCTTGATCCGGAACGTTTTAAGTTCCGAATGAAGTAAGTTGATCCGGAACTTTTTAGTTCCGAATGAACAGAGCTTGAGTCGGAAGTTTCCCTTCGTTCAGAACTTTGAATGTTCCGGATGAACAGCTTGACTCGGAAGTTTTGCTGACCCCAAAATCTTCCGGATGAAACCTTGATTCGGAACTTTAGAAGTTCCGAATGAGCACTTTCCCTCCTTCTTGGTTCGGAACTTTTCCTGGAAAGATCAGAAACAAAACAAACACTCCCGAAGAACAAGGAGATACAGTAACAGCAGATATAACCACAAATTAATCAAAATAAACACAAAGGATCTAATAAAAATAACAACGAATCAACAGTAATCATAAACAAACAATTTAAAACACGAAATCAAACAACTTTAACCACAATAATCAAAAACCACTTGGATCAAAATAAAAGCATGAACATGAACATAAACATAAACACATAAATCAAAGATTAAGAAAGGTAGATAAGAGATTGACAATATAAAGTAAAGATTGACAATAATTAAATGAAAACTTACTTGAAATTAAATGAATTTAAGGTGCAAGACAAAGTATTTAAATTTGACAAGAAAAGTAAATGACAAGGTATTTAAATGGTGGAAGAGCTAATTGTCACACTTAGCCAACAACAATGAAATGTAAACAAGCCTAATCTATATATAGGGGAGGATTAGGAAGCTTCCTCCCCTCTTTCCTTTTCTCTTAATTGCGTAATTAAGTCCCTCCTTCTTTTAATCTTCATTAATTGCATACTTAGTCCTTTTCTTCTAATCTTCATTAAACTTGGATTTTAAGGGACTTTTGGCTTCGGGATCTCTTTGAATTCATCTTTAATTTCTTCAATAAAATAGACTTGAATTCTTCGGCTTTCGATAAACTTCCGTCTTTTGACTTTTTCTTCGATAAATCTTCAGAATTCCGTTCTTTTTGCACTTTTGACTTCTTGACTTCGTCTTTCATCCTTTTCTTCAATAAAAGTCCGTAAATGCCTGTGAATTTCCGTGTTTTCTCCACTTTTCACCTTTTCATCCTAAATCACAACAAAAACACAAACCACGCATAATTCCGACATAAAAGACATAAAATACACGTTTTGGTCCGGTTATTATTGTAATTAAGTGGTAGAAAAGATGGGTGTTTACACACCTATCAAATCCCCTACACTTGACCATTGCAATGTCCTCATGTAATGCATTAGTTACAAAGCAAGATTACACTTTTCATAATAATCAATCCACGTTGGCCTTTATTAAAGAGATAGAAAATTAAAAAACATACAAAATAAAGAAATCAAAAGCATTCCTTGGGTTTTGGAAATGTCATGAATAATCATCATCCTCAAGTTTTCACTTTCTCCAAACTAAGCTTAAAAACGAGATCATTGTTATTATAAGTTAGTAGACTAACACGAACTCATGTGGGCCAATTATTCACTTAGACTCCCTTATTCCTAGGGGTATCTCTTATATTTTATTATTTGTCTTGAATGATCACAAGGATGCATTTTTGACTTATTTCGGTAGTTATTTAGTCTGAAAATAAAGTGAACGATTTAATCAATAGTTAGCTAAAGGACCAAATCTTTTAAAACTGCTTCTCGGGACCTCATAAAGTTCATATCTTGGCATAACTCGCTTCGCGATTTGAGACCTTTCTCGGACCGATATTTGGCAGCGACTTCATACTTCAAATCTTGAGAGACGTTTATGAAATAATGGTCTTCTCTTCATAATAGGAATTCTTCACTTTGAAGTTTTGAGATATTCATACTTGGACCACAACTTCTTCATTTTTCTGCAATCTTTATTTTGGACTTTGATATACAACGATCCGCCTCCTTTTATGACTTGGATCTATTTATCCTCATACCTTGTTAGGGTCTTTTCGGATACACTTCTCCATGACTTTTGGGGAGTTTTGCTTTACGTCGTGTGTCTCGATCCTTCATATTGATTTTCGATAAATGATTCTTCACATCACTTTGGATATTTAGCAACAAAATATAGCCCTCATGCCTTGTTATGGCCTTTTCGGACTCGCCAATCTTCGCATCCCGCTTCAATAAGTTATGCCTTGGCTATGAACTCTAATCCATACCGAGCAACTTTTAAACGATCTGGGGCTAGAAGCTAAGTAACCTTTCAAATCGTACAACCTTATTTATTAGCAAATAAATTTATTAGCAGGCGATGGGAGAATAGGCTCATAATTAACTTACATAAATTCACGAAAGAATACCGAGCTTATAATTGGCTCTATCATCTCTCGTTCTCCACAGTTTAAAATCTCAAGTAATGAGACTCGTGGATACTTAGCCTATTAAATCAAAGTTTTGGGTTTTCGAGTCGCCTATAGGATCTTGCAAATTCTTAGACTTTTTCAAGTTTAGAATTCGCATTTTAAGGTTCCCTTGATAAACGACTCTCTAGGATCAATTATAGGAACTTGCGAAAAGTTCTTGTTCTTAACCCGTGAGAGTTAAGACTTTCGCGTTTTATAGCTCCCTATATAAAAGCCTAGCAAAACTTGACTTAAACACGTTAAGGATACTAGCTAGAGTAAACTCGGATTGAGTCAAAAGATTCACAACGTTTGAAAATTAAAACCACTTATTAAACATTTATTCAAGCAAAGAAAGAAAATAACTATACAAAACGAAAAACTAATAGGCCAAAATAGATAAAAAATTTTGAAAAATGTCGAAAAATTGATTTTCCGGTTAAAATGAGGACAAATACAAGGAAAAGACCACTTAACTTCGATAGAAGTCCCCCCTACACTTAAGATAAACATTTTCCTCAATGTTTAAGCATATGGGAATAAACTCCCCTACACTTAGGACATTGTGCACGTTGTTTAAATCTTGCTAAGGAAAAGACAACTAAAGAGATTCCTATTTTAATATTGGAAAATATAAAATAGTGATTCGAAAAGAGTTTAGGATAGAACCGGGAAGAAGTAGAACACGGAATCACGGGTCGTCAAGAATCATCAAGAGTAGGTCATTGAAGCTCGAATCCCTGATTAAGAAGTGAGGAGAGGAAAGCAAACCAAAAGGGTCCCCCCCTACACTTATGGTAAAGAAAGCGAAAAGATAGATGCATGGGTTGCCTCCCAAGAAGCGCTTGATTTTTGTTAACCGAGTCGCGAGCCTGACTCGACCTTGATCATCAACGGAAGAAACATGAAACATATCCACCAGGATCAAAGACATAGTTTTCATCCATCAAATAGCACAAGCTTAAGGCGAACAAGGCAAGCCAAAGAAGTGGCAAGGTTCCCTTAAGCAAAGATGGAGCACGGTGGAAGCAAGTAGGGTGAGGTGCAAGCATGTCTTCAATGGTTCCAAAGATTTTTCCTTTTATGTCATCAGGTGGATACTGAGGTGGCTTAAAGACTTCAATACCGGGGTCGAACACCTTTTCCTTTAGGGGAAAATAGCACTCAGGCTCAGCCGAGTGTGAAGAAGATCCGCAAAGAAGCACAACCTCGTCCTCAGAATGGGGACAAAGAGGTGTCAAATCATATGTGCAACGGATTTCGGTGTCGACCGGTTTATTCTCCTTTGACAAAATGTGCTTCAAATCCAAAGTAGGATCAAGTCGATAATCTTCAAAGTCCAAAGGAGGGGCATCACTTTCATGAGGGAAGTAAGTGTTGAGAAATTCAGAGAAATCTTCCTCAAATGAATAATCGTCCAAAGTAGGATCGAGTGATGGCGGAGGATCTTCATCATGTGAAGAATCGCTCGAAAGAGTATCGGCCTCATCAAAATCATCGAAAGTAGGCAGCTCGGGATACTCAGAAGTACAATCAAAATCATCCGAATCTGAGCTAGAATCATCATCATCATAAGCATTAAAGACCGGTGAAGAATCATAAATGGGGGAAGCTTCCAAAGTAGGGGGAGAATCATCCACATCATCGTCAAAAAGTGGATTATTGATGGAAGAATCGAATAGAGGATTGTCATAGACGGTGAAGTCATCGAGCACATTAATCATATTCACTGATTCTCGGCCTCCAAAGGATTTGCCTGTAAGCTTCCCTATTTTAAAAACTTTAGAATCATCCCCGACTCGTAAGATTAACTCACCTTCGGCCACATCTACTAAAGCTCGTCCGGTTCTCAAGAATGGCCGACCAAGTATTAAAGGAATACGAGGGTCCATTTCATAATCAACTACGACAAAATCGACCGGGAAAGTAAATGTGCCAACTTTGATAAACACGTCTTCGGCTATACCAACGGGGTAAGCGAGAGTGCGATTTGCAAGTTCGAGAGTCATCTTTGTTGGAATGAGGTCGGGTAATGATAGTGTTTTCCAAACACTCAGTGGCATCAAATTAATACTAGCCCCGAGATCAGCAAGGGCAGTAAATTCTTCAGTTTTGTTGAACACGCAAGGCAACACAAAACGACCGGGATCTCCAAGCTTTTCCGGTAATTCTTTAAGAATAACTGCTGAGCAGTTTTCATTTAAGCGTGTGTTGGCGAGTTCAATCAGCTTCTCCTTCTTGCTAAGCAATTCCTTGAATGCTTTGACAAATTTCGGCATGTGGCAAAGTGCTTCAACAAGGCTAATGTTGATGGTCATTTTAGTTAGCATATCCACATATTTCGATACTTGGCAGTCATTCTTGGTTAGATCATTGGTCTTGCCTATGCGAGAAGGGTATGGGATTCTAGGTTGATAGGGAGACGGTGAAGGTGTAGTTGGTGAAGGTTGTGATGTTGAAGGGTCCTTCCGAGATACATCGTCATGACGAGGCGGAGACGGTGGTTGTAACACCCCATTTTGGAAATGGAATATTACGCATAATCATGGCGTGTCATCAATGCATACAAGGATAAATGTCTAAGCATTATTCGACCATAAAAGGGAAATACCGGAATCAAACATCGGTATCCCCAAAGTAAAGCTCATCACACACAAACATAGATACTGTAAAAGGAAAGGACGAAACAATGTCCATAGCAACTGTATCAAAGTAAAGGAAATGCATAAAGTAAAGAAAGACAGTAAAGCTTCCAATCCATATGCACGTACGTTTGAGATCTACGAGCATCCCTGAGTACCTGCCGTTTTGGGAACATGAAAAGGAAAACGGCTGAGCAAGACGCTCAGTGCACGGATGTACAATATAGCATGAAATAGAATAAACATGTAACATATAACAGCGGAAGACTAAGTTCTGAGTAAACTGGTTAAGTATCAAGAAAACTGGTTTTATAGTTTGAAAAGCCTTATGTTTATCTTGTGAAAACTGTTTTAACATATATATACCATAGCCCATATAGGTCATGAAAAGGTCACGTGCATGAATACTTGGAGGGGTGACCTCATCATGCTGATTAGAGGGGATGCCTCTAATCAATATACTGGTTTGGGTAGGAGGGATCAACTCCTTGTGAAGGATGCAAGGCACACACCACATTCACCATGATATACTGAATAAAACATGTAACTAGGATGCACCCATACGCCCCACCTGATATAATAATATGGCCAAAACTGAAAAGGGACGCCACGAGCAATCACTCCGTCGTGGGGAAGTCATAACATCGGTGCCTCCAATGCTATGGTTATGGTACCTCCATAACTAGGTGAAACTGGTCATGCTTGTATATGGCTATAGATTATGCTAATTAAACATAAGCAGTTCAAAACAATAAAACAAATACTGGGGAAAACAGTTGGCTGCATACGGGGAAATCCTAATAAGGAAAGAATGTCCATACTGAAAGGAAGGGAATCCGTACCTCAAGTCCAGTGAATGAACGGAAGAAAGACTCCTACTTCTGGATCACTAACGCTACATGAATACACACGTGTATAAGTATCGATTCACTGATTACGTACTGGGTTTTAAGTCTCATTTTAGCTGACTTGGTATGTTTTAGGTCATGGTTCACTGTTTAAAGCCTTAAACTGTGTTTATCTTGTATTTTGATTAATCCGTTTAAGTATTACTGGTATTTCATGTATTATTATACTTACTGTGTAATAATAAGTAACTTTCCAAAAATAGCAGGTTTCCAAAAATAGAAAGTTTCCAAAAATAGAAAGTTTCCAAAAATAGAAAGTTTCCAAAAATAGAAAGTTTCCAAAAATAGAAAGTTACCAAAAATAGAAAGTTTCCAAAAATAGAAAGTTTCCAAAAATAGAAAGTTTCCAAAAATAGAATTTACTGCTTAAAATAGATTAGTTTCTAAAAAATAGAAAGTTTCCAAAAATAGATCAGCTGCCTTAATTAAATAAGTGTCCATATATAGAAGGTTTCCATAATTAGATTAGCTGCCTGAAATAGATAGATTTCCATATATAGAAGGTTTCCATTAATAGATTAGTTGCCTTATTTAATTAAGTTTCTATAAATAGAAGTTTCCATATTTAGAATTAAGCTGGTTACATAAGCAAACATATAAGTCTAAGTGTTTATAAGCTTGTTTCTTAAGTCATATGATATAGTATATAGTTTAATTATTATTTCATGTATTTTAATTAAACTATAGGTTAAGCATTTTAATTAAAGTATAACATGTTTTAATTAAAATGAAATGAAAATACTTAGGTTAAAATATGTATTATTATTATTAATAATATAACCTAAGTCATGTCTAAATTAATTAATTATAGGCATGTTTTAAATAATTAATTAATTATAACTTATAACATAAAATACTTAGGTTAAATTAATATCATGCTAAATTAATAATTTGAATAACCTAAGTCATGGTTTAATTAATATCTCATGTTATTAATTAATTTATATCCTAAGTTCATAATTCATAAAAATTAACATGTAGCATAAATCATGATTTAACCAACGAACCATGAATCGGGCATGAATTCGACACCGTACCCCGAGCCAAACCCGGGGCACGTGTGCCTCCTTGCTGCCGTGGGTCCCACAAGCACCAACCAAGACCTAAAATGGTCTTGGTGGTGGCGGCAATAAGCAAACCAAACCCCCCTCGGGTTTGTTTTGCTAGGCGGCTAAAAACAAACACCCTTTTAAATCATTCTTTGATTTTAATTTATACCAAAACATGTTAGATCAATGATTAATTATCATGTTTAAAAAAGAAAAACAATAACATATTCATGAACATAAACAAAGATTCAAAAGAATTAAAAATAAGGGTTTAAAAAGGTATACCACTATGTAGCTTGGAAAAGGATGAACAAACACTGATTATAGCAATAGTTTTTAAGATCAAAATCAACCAATCACCCTCCTATGGTGATGCTAAGGTGGCGGCACAAAGAGAGAACAAGGAGGAGGAGAGAAAACTCTTTTAGGGTTTTTGTGTTTATTTCTTGAAAGTGAAAAATGAAAACATATTTTTAGCATAACCCCCCCTTTACTTGTAAAAGTCCATGGGCTAAGCCCATTGTGGTTGTTGTGCCGTGGGTATGGGGCCCCACATGGGGTACCGGTACCTTTCTCGTGTCCCGATGTTTCGTGTTCGTTCGTGGTTAAACGTGTTCGTGTCTGAAGCGTTTCTGTTTATTTTATCATGTAGTTATCGTAATCTTAACGCTCGTAATTATATTATATGTATTTACGTAATTATTCTAGTTCGTATTTTAAATGGTGGTCATGATTTAATTATGTTCACGTGACATTTTTATTAACTGTTTATCATGAGTTCGTACGTAATCGATACTTATTCTGTCATACACGTATGCACTTGCTTGATTACTAGCACATGAATGTGATCAATACTAAATGAGGTAAGTTTTAATCTAGGACGTACGATCTTAAAGGCACTATTCATGGTAAAAGCATGCGGGTTTTACAATTCTTCCCCCCTAAAAAGAATAATTCGTCCCCGAATTATAGATAAAGTAAGCTGGAAAGAAGTAACATACCCGAACTCAAAATATGAAGTGAGGGTAAGAAGCCCGGATAGACTCCTCTGTTTCCCAAGTGGCTTCTCGCTCGGTATGGTCCCTCCAAAGAATTTTGACGAATGGAATTGTCTTCCTTCTCATGACTCGTTCTTGCCTGTCGAATACTCGTTCGGGTTCTTCTATAAAAGTGAGATCTTCACGTATCTGTTCCAGTGGATACTGAACCATGTGAAGGGGATGATAATTGTACCCTCTGAGTAAGGACACATGGAACACGTTATGCACGTGCGAAAGCTGAGGAGGTAACGCCAATCGGTAAGATACTTCACCGATTCGTTCAATGATATCAAAAGGTCCGATGAAACGAGGACTGAGTTTCCCTTTGATCCCGAAGCATTTAACACCACGTGCCGGCGAAACCTTGAGGAAGACGTGATCTCCCACATTAAAATGTATGTCTCTACGATGCTTATCGGCGTAACTCTTCTGACGTGACCGTGCTTCCTGCAGTTTCTGCTTAGCTACTTCGATCTTCTCATTGGTCATTTTTATAATCTCTGGTCCTTCGAGGGTTCGCTCTCCCACTTGATCCCAGCAAGTTGGAGCGCGACACTTTCTGCCATACAACATTTCGAAAGGAGCACATTTGATACTTGCGTGCCAGCTGTTGTTGTATGCAAACTCGACTAAACAGATGTAATCGTCCCAATCACCTGTCCATTCCAACGCACACGACCTTAACATATCTTCCAATGTCTGAATTGTTCGCTCCGATTGTCCGTCCGTTTGAGGATGAAAGGCCGTACTCAGCTTAAGTTGTGTACCCCAAGCTTTTTGCAGACCTTTCCAGAATCGCGACGTGAAACGAGGATCTCTGTCTGAGACGATGCTGGAGGGAGTGCCGTGGAGTCTCATGATCTCCCTTCTGTAAGTATCTGCGAGTTTACTTACCGGATCTTCCTTGCGTATCGGTAAGAAATGAGCTGATTTGGTGAGTCAATCAACAATGACCCAAATCGCATCGTGCTTCTTCTTGGTAGGCGGAAGACCGGTAACAAAATCCATGGTGATTTTGTCCCACTTCCACTCTGGAATATCCAACGGTTGAAGGAGACCGCCCGATCGCTGATGTTCGATCTTAACCTGCTGGCAGGTAAGACATTTGGAGACATAAGTGACTACATCCTGTTTCATACCACTCCACCAAAAGTGCTGTCTGATGTCATGGTACATTTTTGTCGACCCAGGATGTATAGAAAATGGGGAGCTGTGAGCTTCAGCTAACAATGCTTCCCGGAGTTCTTGATTGTCAGGAACACAAAGTCTCGTGCCCTGCCAAACGATACCGTCTGCGTCCATTCTGAATTCCGTCTGCTTCTCTAAATTCTGAATTATCGCCCAAATCTCTCCATCATCCTTCTGCGCTTCCTTGATCCTAGTCAGTAACTCAGGTTCTACTCTAAGATTCGCCCAGTATCCGTGCTGCCCACGTACCATGATTTTGATGTCTAGCCGCTCCAAATCTCTTATGTTTTGTTCCTTGATCTCAATGCCGTTGATCATTCCGGACTTTCTGCTGAGTGCATCTGCTACTACATTAGCTTTCCCGGGATGATACTGTAGGTTAATATCATAATCCTTCAACAGTTCCAACCATCTCCTTTGTCTCATGTTCAATTCCCGTTGTGTGAAGATATACTTCAAGCTCTTGTGATCCGTGAAAATGTCGCATGATTCTCCGTATAAGTAATGCCTCCATATCTTCAATGCGAACACCACTGCAGCAAGTTCCATGTCATGCGTAGGGTAGTTTTCTTCATAGGGCTTAAGCTGCCGTGAAGCATACGCGATCACTTTCCCATGTTGCATGAGAACACAGCCCAGTCCCTTCCCCGATGCATCGCTATAGATCTGAAATCCACCTGTACCAGATGGGAGAGTAAGAATAGGTGCAGATACTAACTTCTTCTTTAGGTCTTCGAAGCTCTTCTCTCGATCTTCCGTCTAGACGAATTTCTCTCCTTTTCGCATCAGTTTGGTGAGAGGTAGTGCCAAGCGGGAAAAGTTCTCCACGAATCTGCGATAATATCCAGCTAAGCCTAAGAAACTGCAGACTTCTGTCGCCGACGTTGGTCTTGGCCATTTAGTGATAGCCTCAACCTTCGCTGGGTCCATAGTGATCCCTTCTACTGATACAATGTGACCTAAGAATGCCACCTTGTTTAACCAGAACTCACACTTGGAGAATTTCGCATACAGCTGCTTCTGACGAAGAATCTGTAGTACCATACGAAGATGGTATTCGTGTTCCTCCGTGGACTTTGAGAAAATCAGGATGTCATCGATGAATACAATGACAAATTTATCAAGGAATTCATGGAAGATTCTGTTCATCAGATCCATGAATACTGCTGGAGCGTTAGTCAGGCCGAATGGCATGACCACAAACTCATAATGGCCATAGCGGGTACGAAAAGCAGTCTTAGCAATGTCCTGCTCTTTAACCCTCAGCTGATGGTAGCCTGACCTTAGATCGATCTTTGAGAAGTGTTTGGCTCCTTGATGTTGGTCAAACAGATCATCTATACGTGGTAGTGGATATCTATTGCGGATGGTAATCTTATTAAGCTCGCGGTAGTCAATGCAAAGTCGCATGCTGCCGTCCTTCTTCTTAACGAACAAGACCAGTGCGCCCCATGGAGATGCGCTTGGTCTAATGAACCCTCGTTCAAGAAGTTCCTGCAGTTGGTCCTTCAGTTCTTTTAACTCTATGGGAGCCATACGATACGGAGCCTTAGAGATTGGCTCAGCTCCTGGAACAAGGTCGATGTTGAACTCCACTTCTCTTGCAGGTGGTATGCCTGGAAGTTCATCTGGGAAGACGTCTTGAAATTCCGAAACTACTGGTTGATCCTGAATCGATGGGGATTCAACATCCATGTCGTGAACCGTAGCTAGATAACCTTCGCAGCCATGTGACAGTAATGCACGTGCTTGCAAGGTAGATATCACCTGTACAGACCGTCCGGGTATGAACCCGTTATGAATGTACTCAGGTGCATTAATGTCGCCGAAGATCACCCGATATGAGTGTCAGTCTATGGTAGCATGGTGCTTGGATAGCCAGTCCATGCCGAGAATCATATCGAACTCAATCATGTCTAGGGGAAGTGCATCTACTGCACGAACTTTATCGTCAAACTCTAGAGGAAGACTCTTGTATACTTGAGTTATTAATACAGAGTCCCTCAAAGGCGTGGAAATGGTAAGCCTATTTTCTAATGGCAAGGGAAGTGTCATGATGTTCTTGGCATAAGTAGTGGAAATAACTGAATGAGTGGCACTCGTGTCGAAAAGAACACATGCAGCCTGGCCGTACATATACAAAATTCCAGTAATGGTACCTGTAGATTTGTTTGCCTGATCGCGCGATGTCGTGTAGACACGCCCAGTGGTAGGAGGCGGTTTAGTATCAGCATGACCCGAAGTACCCTCCATTTCACCCTTACGGCAATCTCTCATACGATGGCCAGGGAGGCCGCACTTGTAGCACGCGTCGGAATCACGACGACATGGGCCAGGGTGTCTGCGATGGCAAGTACTGCAAAGAGGATGAGTGAATCCTCCAGCAGGAGTCCTTGCTTGCTGAGGGCCTGCTGATGACAAAACGTGTTAAGAATAAAGTATATGCACGAGTATAGGACGTAAGCGTCATAAGATGTTTACCAGTGTTAGCTGAACGGTTAGGCTGAGAACCCCTGTGGTTCTGGTCCTTCCCGTTACCGTGGTTCCTGGTAGAGGTTAATATAGTGTCAGCATGAGAGATATAACATGAAATCATAATAAGATGCATAAATAGTAGGACCTGCTGTTGTTGGAGTGTACCGCATTGTTACGGTAATTATCATTACCGTTGCGCCTTTCCACAACAGAACGGTCGTTATTGTGACCGTTTCCTTTGGGCTGATGAGGCTGCTGTTGGGTAGCCGGCTGAGACCGCTCCCCAGTTTTCTGCCTGGAAGATACAGTTTAAGAGATGATTATAGAACATATAATGATAGGATGCGGTCTGGTTAACGCTAGAACACGAAATGTTTTACCTCTTGTCGGGTCTTTCAGCTTCCCCGAAGTCATCGCGTTCCTGCAACATCTCAAGCTTCCTTGCTGCGTAAGCCACTTGTGCCACAGTATCCAACGGGGCATCTGATAAATTATTGGCAATCCTTGGGTTAAGGCCCCAACGAAAATGTAGTGCTTGTTCTTCAGTGGTGCCTGCGGATGCCCTCAGGACAGCTGTGTACCCGAGGAACCTCTGCATGAACTGTCTACAATTCTCGTCGGGTCTCTGTCTCATGGCGTAGTATTCCCTCATGAGTCGATTCCTTCCTTCCATGGGGAAAACGATAGGTGGGGGAGGATATTCGTCGTCATGAAGGATGGCGTCTTGCCTTTCTGCCTCCATGTCAGCAAATAACTCCCAGAGTTTGTCTGTGTTTGCCATCTGACAGTATAACATAAAACATATGATCGACAGTTCAAAACATAAAATATAACTTGTATATATACATAAAAAAAAATTTATGCTAAAAAAAAATTCACGAGAAAAATTTATGCAAGAAAATCTTTGTATGAATGCATGATGCGGTTTTATGAAAACTTTTGATGCTCGAGAGTGAACGCCTCAGGTCAGTTCACTCAAAATGAAAGACATATCGAGGGGACGCCTATGGGTCGGTCCCAAATCTAAAAGTTTCGATAAAACACATGCGACTAAATAGGGTCAGTCCTGTACCAACCATTACTTAGTCAAAAACCCTGTAACAATGACATGTATATGTATGCTTAAAAATGATGAATGCATGAAAACAACTGTCAGTTCTAGGAAGACCGTAGTGACTACCCACTAATCACAGGTCATATTTGAGAGCCTACAGGTCGAAACCTTGTCTCTGATACCATAATTGTAACACCCCATTTTGGAAATGGAATATTACGCATAATCATGGCGTGTCATCAAAGCATACAAGGATAAATGTCTAAGCATTATTCGACCATAAAAGGGAAATACCAGAATCAAACATCGGTATCCCCAAAGTAAAGCTCATCACACACAAACATAGATACTGTAAAAGGAAAGGACGAAACAATGTCCATAGCAACTGTATCAAAGTAAAGGAAATGCATAAAGTAAAGAAAGACAGTAAAGCTTCCAATCCATATGCACGTACGTTTGAGATCTACGAGCGTCCCTGAGTACCTGCCGTTTTGGGAACATGAAAAGGAAAACGGCTGAGCAAGACGCTCAGTGCACGGATGTACAATATAGCATGAAATAGAATAAACATGTAACATATAACAGCGGAAGACTAAGTTCTGAGTAAACTGGTTAAGTATCAAGAAAACTGGTTTTATAGTTTGAAAAGCCTTATGTTTATCTTGTGAAAACTGTTTTAACATATATATACCATAGCCCATATAGGTCATGAAAAGGTCACGTGCATGAATACTTGGATGGGTGACCTCATCATGCTGATTAGAGGGGATGCCTCCAATCAATATACTGGTTTGGGTAGGAGGGATCAACTCCTAGTGAAGGATGCAAGGCACACACCACATTCACCATGATATACTGAATAAAACATGTAACTAGGATGCACCCATACGCCCCACCTGATATAATAATATGGCCAAAACTGAAAAGGGACGCCACGAGCAACACTCCGCCGTGGGGAAGTCATAACATCGGTGCCTCCAATGCTATGGTTATGGTACCTCCATAACTAGGTGAAACTGGTCATGCTTGTATATGGCTATAGATTATGCTAATTAAACATAATCAGTTCAAAACAATAAAACAAATACTGGGGAAAACAGTTGGCTGCATACGGGGAAATCCTAATAAGGAAAGAATGTCCATACTGAAAGGACGGGAATCCGTACCTCAAGTCCAGTGAATGAACGGAAGAAAGACTCCTACTTCTGGATCACTAACGCTACATGAATACACACGTGTATAAGTATCGATTCACTGATTACGTACTGGGTTTTAAGTCTCATTTTAGCTGACTTGGTATGTTTTAGGTCATGGTTCACTGTTTAAAGCCTTAAACTGTGTTTATCTTGTATTTTGATTAATCCGTTTAAGTATTACTGGTATTTCATGTATTATTATACTTACTGTGTAATAATAAGTAATTTTCCAAAAATAGCAGGTTTCCAAAAATAGAAAGTTTCCAAAAATAGAAAGTTTCCAAATATAGAAAGTTCCCAAAAATAGAAAGTTACCAAAAATAGAAAGTTTCCAAAAATAGAAAGTTTCCAAAAATAGAAAGTTTCCAAAAATAGAAAGTTTCCAAAAATAGAATTTACTGCTTAAAATAGATTAGTTTCTAAAAAATAGAAAGTTTCCAAAAATAGATCAGCTGCCTTAATTAAATAAGTGTCCATATATAGAAGGTTTCCATAATTAGATTAGCTGCCTGAAATAGATAGATTTCCATATATAGAAGGTTTCCATTAATAGATTAGTTGCCTTATTTAATTAAGTTTCTATAAATAGAAGTTTCCATATTTAGAATTAAGCTGGTTACATAAGCTAACATATAAGTCTAAGTGTTTATAAGCTTGTTTCTTAAGTCATATGATATAGTATATAGTTTAATTATTATTTCATGTATTTTAATTAAACTATAGGTTAAGTATTTTAATTAAAGTATAACATGTTTTAATTAAAATGAAATGAAATACTTAGGTTAAAATATGTATTATTATTATTAATAATATAACCTAAGTCATGTCTAAATTAATTAATTATAGGCATGTTTTAAATAATTAATTAATTATAACTTATAACATAAAATACTTAGGTTAAATTAATATCATGCTAAATTAATAATTAGAATAACCTAAGTCATGGTTTAATTAATATCTCATGTTATTAATTTATTTATATCCTAAGTTCATAATTCATAAAAATTAACATGTAGCATAAATCATGATTTAACCAACGAACCATGAATCGGGCATGAATTCGACACCGTACCCCGAGCCAAACCCGGGGCACGTGTGCCTCCTTGCTGCCGTGGGTCCCACAAGCACCAACCAAGACGTAAAATGGTCTTGGTGGTGGCGGCAATAAGCAAACCAAACCCCCCTCGGGTTTGTTTTGTTAGGCGGCTAAAAACAAACACCCTTTTAAATCATTCTTTGATTTTAATTTATACCAAAACATGTTAGATCAATGATTAATTATCATGTTTAAATAAGAAAAACAATAACATATTCATGAACATAAACAAAGATCCAAAAGAATTAAAAATAAGGGTTTAAAAAGGTATACCACTATGTAGCTTGGAAAAGGATGAACAAACACTGATTATAGCAATAGTTTTTAAGATCAAAATCAACCAATCACCCTCCTATGGTGATGCTAAGGTGGCGGCACAAAGAGAGAACAAGGAGGAGGAGAGAAAACTCTTTTAGGGTTTTTGTGTTTATTTCTTGAAAGTGAAAAATGAAAACATATTTTTACCATAACCCCCCCTTTACTTGTAAAAGTCCATGGGCTAAGCCCATTACGGTTGTTGTGCCGTGGGTATGGGGGCCCCACATGGGGTACCCGTACCTTTCTCGTGTCTCGATGTTTCATGTTCGTTCGTGGTTAAACGTGTTCATGTCTGAAGCGTTTCTGTTTATTTTATCATGTAGTTATCGTAATCTTAACGCTCGTAATTATATTATATGTATTTACGTAATTATTCTAGTTCGTATTTTAAATGGTGATCATGATTTAATTATGTTCACGTGACATTTTTATTAACTATTTATCATGAGTTCGTACGTAATCGATACTTATTCTGTCATACACGTATGCACTTGCTTGATTACTAGCACATGAATGTGATCAATACTAAATGAGGTAAGTTTTAATCTAGGACGTACGATCTTAAGGGCACTATTCATGGTAAAAGCATGCGGGTTTTACAGTGGTGGTGCACTAAAACTAGGTGTAGGAGGAGTAGGGATACATGGTGGTGGAGGAGGTGTAGATGATGGTGGTAGGGTAGGTGGATTGACAATGGTGATTCCACTACGCGTAGTTATAGCACTCACATTAGCTCGCGGATTGGTGACGGTGTTTGAAGGTAGAGAACCCGAAGAAGAAGGTTGAGCTTTGGGCAAGAAACTAGCCAATAGATTCTTTAATTCAGTCGTTTGAGTGCTGAAGGAGGATTGAATATTATCACGAACCTCGGTTCTGATGTCATTTCCTTGCTTCAAGATATCTCCTTTCAAATTGATTATTTGGCTCTGTAGATTCTTGATTTGCTCACCTTGAGTTCTCATGATGGCATCAACATCGGAATGAATGGGTGGGTGTTGTTGGGTGGGTGGTTGATAAGGGTTAGAAGCTCTTGGTGGGATTTGGTTGCTTCTATTGTAGTTGTTGGCGGGGTTTTGGTTTTGAGGAGAAAAACTGGGTGAAAGGTAGTTATTGGATCGGTAGCTCAGCAGATTTCTATCCCCTTGTTGTCGAGTTTGGTAATTTTCTGGTGAATAATTATCGTAAGCAGCATACACATTTTCCGGATTTCCTTATGTCGAAGGACAATCGGTGTATGAGTGAGGACCGCCACATGTTTCACAAGGATTAGCAACCACTTTAACTTGTTGTTGTTGTTGGTTTGAAGCGAGAAGCGTAATACTTTTGCTCATTTCAGCCATCATGCGGGTGAGTTCGGTCATCTCGGGGTTTGCTGAGGTTGAGGAAACATTGACTCTCGGGTTGTTCCTAGAAAAAGCAGAGGAATCCCAGTTCGTGTGATGAGTAGTCATGTTCTCAATTAACTCTCTACACTCCTCGGGTCTCCTTTTCATGAATGTGCCACCGGCGGCTGCATTAATCGTATCACGATCTCGAAAAGTCAATCCGTTGTAGAAAGTGTCTATTAAGGTCACAGGGAGCATGTTGTGGTTTGGATATCTATAGATCAAGACATTATATCTCTCCCAAGCGTCAAAAAGTGATTCATCAGGGTCTTGCATGAAGCCGCTGATTTGATTGCGAAGGCTTGTGACCATGGATGGTGGAAAGTAGCGCGATAAAAATCGTTGAGTCATGTCATCCCAAGTATGAATAGAATTCTTCGGGAGACGATCAAACCATTTCTCGGCATGATGTGATAGAGTATGTGGGAAGAGTTGTAGGCGAAGAACATCCATTGTGGCCCCAGGCAACTTCATGCTTTGGGTGATTGTAATGAACTTGTCGAGGTGTTTGTTGGCATCATCATCAGGCAATCCTCTAAATGGGTTTGTTTGCACTTGCTGAATCATGTGGTGCTTCAACGAAAACTCAGGAGCGTTGATTTGCATCGGCGCAATCGGTCCTCCTCGTCCAAACATTGTTGGTTGACAAAGTTCCTCCATGGTCCGAAGATCGGGCTGTGGAAGAGCATTGTTGTTATTATTATTATTGAGGTTCGATGGAATGTTGTTGTTGTTAACACCTGCCATATCTAAATCTTCTTGAGGCTCGGGCTCTTGATAATTAGAAGATCTAGTACGCATACACCTGAAAATGCAAAAGAAAACAAAACCAAACACAAAAAAAATATATATACACAATAAAGATAAAATCTTTTTGGATTTTTGAAATTTTTTATTTTTATGGTTTTTTGAATTTTTTAATTTTTATGATTTTTTGAATTTTTTAGGCAAGAAAAATAACGCTCACAAGTGAACGGATCTCAAAAAGCAACGTGTCTCTCACAGAAAACCGTCAATCTTAACGAAAAGAGCCGGCAGCAGCGCCATTTGATACAAGACTTTTGCCCGTATAAAAATATTAATTTCTAAGTTCGTGTTCTCGGTATCTTAATGAATTGATCTAGGCTCTCTATGTGACTCTATTGTTTTTGGTGAAAGAAATATTTTTGGTTGTTTTTAAGTAAAAGTGCAAAACTTTAAAGTAAAGGTGCTCTTAAAGTAAATCTAAGTCTAATTAAAATAAAGGTGCAAGTATTTAAAAGCGTGACTGAAATTAAAGGGCACTAAAGTAAATGACGTAAACTTAAATCTATCTAAGGCAAATTTAAAGCGCGACTAAAACTAAGGCAAGACTAAAATAAAACTAAGGCAAATAAACTTAAAGTGTAGGAAAAATAAAACTTGAAAATAAAAATCAAAGACAAAAACTAATAAGAACCTGAATTCAGCTCATTCGGAATAAACCTTCGTTTGGAACAATCACTCGTCCGGAATGTCACCTTCGGCTGAAATGATTCTTCTTCGCTTGGAATATTACCAAAATCCTTGATCCGGAACTAATTGATCTTAATATGTCACTTATCCAAAACAATCCTTCGTTCGGAACTTTACTGATTCGGAACTCTAAATTTTGCCTTGATTCGGAACTATTTGGTCACCCTTGATTCGGAAGATTCCGAATGAAGCCCCTTGATTCGGAAGTTTCAGACTTCCGAATGAACCTTTCTTGAATCGGAACTTGCCCCTTTGATTCGAAAGTTTATTCGGAACTTTTAAGTTCCGAATGAACAGCCTTGGTTCGGAACTATGGTGACTTCCGAATGAAGCCCCTTTATTCGGAACTTTTGAAGTTCCGATTGAGTCTCCTTGATCCGGAACGTTTTAAGTTCCGAATGAAGTAAGTTGATCCGGAACTTTTTAGTTCCGAATGAACAGAGCTTGAGTCGGAAGTTTCCCTTCATTCGGAACTTTGAATGTTCCGGATGAACAGCTTGACTCGGAAGTTTTGCTGACCCCAAAATCTTCCGGATGAAACCTTGATTCGGAACTTTGGAAGTTCCGAATGAGCACTTTCCCTCCTTCTTGGTTCGGAACTTTTCCTGGAAAGATCAGAAACAAAACAAACACTCCCGAAGAACAAGGTGATACAGTAACAACATATATAACCACAAATTAATCAAAATAAACACAAACGATCTAATAAAAATAACAACGAATCAACAGTAATCATAAACAAACAATTTAAAACACGAAATCAAACAACTTTAACCACAATAATCAAAAACCACTTGGATCAAAATAAAAGCATGAACATGAACATAAACATAAACACATAAATCAAAGATTAAGAAAGGTAGATAAGAGATTGACAATATAAAGTAAAGATTGACAATAATTAAATGAAAACTTACCTGAAATTAAATGAATTTAAGGTGCAAGACAAAGTATTTAAATTTGACAAGAAAAGTAAATGACAAGGTATTTAAATGGTGGAAGAGCTAATTGTCACACTTAGCCAACAACAATGAAATCTAAACAAGCCTAATCTATATATAGGGGAGGATTAGGAAGCTTCCTCTCCTCTTTCCTTTTCTCTTAATTGCGTAATTAAGTCCCTCCTTCTTTTAATCTTCATTAATTGCATGCTTAGTCCTTTTCTTCTAATCTTCATTAAACTTGGATTTTAAGGGACTTTTAGCTTCGGGATTTCTTTGAATTCGTCTTTAATTTCTTCAATAAAATAGACTTGAATTCTTCGGCTTTTGATAAACTTCCGTCTTTTGACTTTTTCTTCGATAAATCTTCAGAATTGGTCGTGGACTTCCGTTCTTTTTGCACTTTTGACTTCTTGACTTCGTCTTTCATCCTTTTCTTCAATAAAAGTCCGTAAATGCCCGTGAATTTCCGTGTTTTCTCCACTTTTCACCTTTTCATCCTAAATCACAACAAAAACACAAACCACGCATAATTCCGACATAAAAGACATAAAATACACGTTTTGGTCCGGTTATTATTGTAATTAAGTGGTAGAAAAGATGGGTGTTTACACACCTATCATCAGGCTCATGACTCGATGAACAAAAACAAGCGCTTCTCGGGAGGCACCCCAAGTATCTATCCTTTTTATCTGTTTTCTATAATAAGTGTAGGGGGATACCCTAGTATGTGTTTGTTGTTTTCTTTCTTATAATGTGTACAGGGATTCGAGCTATAAAAGAACCATTCTTGATGACTTTTGACGATCTGATTCCGTGTTCCCTCTTCCCGGTTCTATCCTAAACTCTTTTGATTCTCTATTTTATATTCTTTAATATTAAAATAGGAATCACTTTAGTAGTCTCTTCCTTATCAAGATTTAAACAACGTTCATAATGTCCTAAGTATAGGGGAGTTTACTCCCACATGCTTAAACATTGAGGACAATGTTTATATTAAGTGTAGGGGGACTTCTATCAAAGTTAAATGGGTTTTTCATGTATTTGTCCTCATTTTAATCGAAAAATTGTTTTTCGACATTTTTCAAAATTTTTGATCTATTTTGGCCTTATAGTATTTTCTTTGATATCCTTATTTTCTTTCGTTACTAGAATAATTTAAATAAAATGGTTTTAATAAGTTTAGATGGCTTTGATATATTAGGCCCGTCATGAATCTTTTGACTCAACCCGAGTTTACTTATTTGAGTTTACTCTAGCTAGTATTCTTAACGTGTTTAAATCAAGTTTTGCTAGGCTTTTATATAGGGAACTTTAAAAGGCGAAAGTCTTAACTCTTACGGGTTAAGAACAAGAACTTTTCGCAAGTTCCTATAATTGATCCTAGAAAGTCGTTTATCAAGGGAACTTTAAAATGCGAATTTTAAACTTGAAAATTCTAAGAAGTTGCAGGATCCTATAGATTACTTGAAAACCTAGAACTTTGATTTAATAGGCTAAGCATCCACGTGTCTCATTCCTTGAGATTTTAAAATTATGGAGAACGAGAGATGATAGAGTCAATTTTAAAAAGGGTATCTAAAACTATCTCCTTAATGGAAGCAATCCACAAACTTAACGATCCTCAATGTGAGCTCCTTCTTCTTCGCAATTGTGCCGGGGTTGCGAAACTATCATATGCTCTGAGAACATGTTCTCCTTTGTCTCTATTGGAGGCCCAAGTTCAATTTGATCATGCGTTACGCGCCTCCTTGGAAAGGGTCGTTACATCATCAGGACCGGGGTTTGGTGATTGGCAGTGGCGACTTGCCACTCTTCCAATTAAGTTGGGTGGTCTTGGTATCCTTTCTGCTGGAGACATCATCCATTATGCTTTCCTCGCCTCACGTTTGCAAACTAGCGACATGCAAGACAAGATTTTGACGAAGACTGGTATTGACTCTCATGGTTCTTCTTTTCAACATGCTCTTGATGCTTTCACCACTGCATGCAATGTATATGTGCTTTCTCTCACCACTCGCACTTCTGCCCCCCAAATGATGAAAACATTGGCGAAGTGTTATTTTGGTGTTATTGAGAAAGACCTTGTTCCTAAGTACTCCCTAACTCCAAGACATGTGGCTATTCTCAATTGCATTCGCATCCCACACGCACAAGATTTCCTTTTCACCATCCCTATTGATGGCTTGGGGCAAAGGATGAACCATCGTCAATTTCGTTCTGTGTTATGCTATAGACTTGCAGTACCTATGTTTTCTGAAGGTAGCTTATGCCCGAGTTGCAATACGCATCGGATGGACAAATGGGGGGATCACGCGGTCCATTGTTCTAGTGAAGTGGGTGTGAAGTTTAGACATAATCTGGTACGTGATATTCTTGTTGATATATGTTCCAAGGTTGGGATCATGGTGCGTAAGGAGGCTCCGATGGGTTTCCTTTCGGATGATGGGAAGGATCTACGACCTGCAGACCTTTTGCTATTTAATTGGCTCCAGGGTAAAGACGTGTGTTTGGATGTGACTTGCATCTCTCCCTTTGCTGGTATGGGGGCGACTTCCTGGGCTCCTGGGGTAGCCTTGCACAATGCCGTGGAGAAGAAAAAGAAGAAGTATGAGTCCATATGTGAGGAAAACGGATACAAGTTCATACCATTTGCTTTTTCTACGTTCGGAGAATTTGATACGGAGGCTTTGAACACACTTTCTCGTATTAGGTCTATTTCCATTAGCCACTCAAACAATGCTAAGAGTGGTGCATTTATCTTTCATAGACTGAGCTTTTGTATTCAAAAGGGAGTGGGAGCACAACTGGTGTCTAGACTCCCATCCAACTTTATGTAAAGATTTATGATAATAATAAATGTTTAATCGAAAAAAAAATAAAAAAATTATAAGTTTGGTATTCTTTCATAAATTTATGTGAGTTAATTCTGAGCTTTTTCTCCCATCGCTTGTTAATAAATTTAATTGCAATAAGTAAGGTTGTACGATTTGAAAAGTTACTTAGCTTCTAGCACAAGATCGTTTAAAAGTTGCTCGGTATTAATTAGAGTTCATAGCCAAGGCATAACTTATTGAAGCTGGATTCGAAGATTGGCGAGTCCAAAAAGGTCCTAACAAGGCATGAGGGCTACATTTTGTTGCTAAAGATCCAAAAGTGATGTGAAGAATCATTTATCAAAAATTAATATGAAGGATCAAGACACACGACGAAAAGCAAATATTCCCCTAAAGATCATGGAGAAGTCTATCCGAAAAGACCCTAGCAATGTATGAGGATAGACAGATCCAAGTCCTAAAAGGAGGCGGATCGTTGTATATCAAAATCCCAAATAAAGATTGGAGAAAAATGAAGAAGTTGTGCTCCAAGTATGAAGAATCTCTCAAAAACTTCAAGTGAAGAAATTTCTATTATGAAGAGAGGACCATTATTTCAAGATCATCTCTCAAGATTTGAAGTATGAAGTCAATGCCAAATATCGATCCGAGAAAGGTCTCAAATCGTGAAGCGAGTTATGCCAAGATGTGAAATTTATGAGGTCTCGAGAAGCAGTTTTAAAAGATTTTGTCATTTAGCTAACTATTGATTAAATCGTCCTACTTTATTTTCATCCTAAATAAACTATCGAAATAAGTCAACAATGCATCATCGTGATCATTAAAGACAACAATAAAATATAAGAGACACACCTAGGAATAAGGGAGTCTACATGAATAATTGAGCCACATGAGTTTGTGTTAGTTTGCTAACTTATAATAACAATGATCTCGTTTTTAAGCTTGGTGTGGGGAACGTGAAACTTGAGGGTGATAAACATTCATGACAACCAAAAGCCCTAATGTAAGTCTTTGATCTCTTTACATGTTTTCTTCCTTTAAATATTTTGCAATTTTCTATCTCTTTAAGTTTCCTTAATGTCTTGTGTTTAATAAAGGTCAAGGTGGGTTAATTATGATGAATAATGTTAATCTTGCTTTGTAACTAATGCATTTCATGAGGACATTGCAATGGTCAAGTGTAGGGGATTTGATAGGTGTGAAAACACCCATCCTTTTACCACTTAACTATAACAATAACCAAGCCAAAACGTGTACTTAATGTCGTAAAAGTCGAAATTATGCGTGGTTTGTGTTTTTGTTGTGATTTAGGACAAAAATGTGAAAAGGGAAGAAAACACGGGCTTTCACGGACTTTTATCAAAGAAAAAGACAAAAGACGAAGTCAAAAGATCAAGAGTGCAAAAAGAACGAAAGTCCAAGGCCTATTCTGAAGATTTATCGAAGAAAAAGTCTAAAGACGGAAGTTTAAAGAAGTCGAGGAACCAAGTCTAATAAAAGAATAATATTATAAGAAGAGTTCATTTTATATCGACAAATCCCGAGACAACGTCGAAGAAGTCGAATAAATTAAAAGACGAAAAGAAAGAAAGAAGAAAACAATTCCTTCCATTTCCTCCTATAAATACCTCCTAATATGTCATTAGGAGGTAGTAGTTAATTAGTAGTTAATTTTTAGATAGATTTAATTTCATGTTTTAGGAGAATAATTTACTTTCTCTCTCTAGATTTAATATCATGTTTTTCAAGCTTTTATAATTTTAATCTTGTATTTGAATCTTAATCATCTTTAATCCAAGTTTTTTTCATTAATCATTCTCATTCTTCCTTTCTTTTTAATCTATTGTCTTGAGTTAGATAATCATGTAGTTAGCTTAATCTTTATGCTTATTGCTTTATTGATGTGTTTGATTGATTATGCTTATTGGTTTCTATGTGTTTGATTTTTATAGCTTATTGTGTTTGGTCCTTATTGTTTGATTTTACTTATTTTGGATTAAAAGTTTTTATTAGTTTATTTTATAAAAAGTTGATTTTAGATTTTTAGATTAATTAGTCTTTTACAAGTTTTTGATTTGTGGTTTAATTAGTTTTTCTTGAAGTTTGTTTAGATTAAGTTTTGGTTATTTGCTTATTTGGTTTTAGCTTTTTCGTAGCTTATTCCCTGTTTACCAGATAGTACTGTTTCTGTTTTTCCCATTTTTTCATATCTTCATATTAGGGTTTTAAATTCCGAAATATACCCTTTTTTCCGAAGATTAGTTTATCCGAAATTCCTTTCTTTTCATTTCATTTATCCGAAGTTTTCTATTATTCCTAAAATTTAGTCACTTTTTCCGAAAATTTCATTTTTCCGAAATAGTAGTGTTATTCCGAAGTATTTCCAGTTTATCCGAATTAATATGTTTTTCCGAATAGGCAGTTTTTCCGAAGATGTCATTTTTTCCGAATATCCTTATTTTTCCGAAATAGGAATTATTCCGAAGATTATCTTTTATCCGAATTAGTATATTATTCCGAAAGTCATTGATTTTTCCGAATTAGTTAGTTTTTTCCGAAATTCTTGCATTTATCCGAAGAGCCCTGTTTTTCCGAATTTAATTCATTTATCCGAAGATATAGCTTTTTTCCGAAAATCTTTGTTTATTCCGAAAATAATTTAGTTATCCGAAGTTTTTGATTTTTCTGAAAATTATTTGTTTTTCCAAAATAGTTAAGTTTACTGTTTAATTTTATTTTCGGTTTTATTTTAATTAAAGTTTTAATCTTTTTTCATTGAATTTTAAAGTCTTTAATTTTTAGTTTAATATTTTCTAGCTTTCATTTTTGTTTATTTTATTTAAATACTCAACGGCATTTACATTTCATTTTTAGTTTAAAATAGATAATCATTTTCCTTTCCTTTCACAAAGAACGACTCAGTCACACAATTAACGTAATCAATTCGAATCGACCAATTCAACGAATCTTATTTTTATACTAGGAAAATCCTTGTATTAGAGAGAAAACAGGAGTTTGGGGGGGTGTCATAAAATCACGGTTGGGGGAGCATAATAAGAAGTGGGTCGATGAGTTCTCGCATGTTTTGTGGGCACATCGCACGAAGATCAAGACATCCATAGGTGATACCCCCTTCGCCCTAACATATGGTACAGAGACAGTCATTCCAGCTAAGATAGGACTACAAACACTCCGCACAGCGGAGGTAGACATGGTTACTAACGACGATGAGCTGCGATTGAACCTAGACATAATCGAGGAGTGACAAGAGTTAGCAACAATCCGCGAAGCTAAGTCAAAAGCAAAGATGAAAGGCTACTATGATGCTAGGGTACGCAAGACCTCCTTCAGACCAGGTGACTTTTTGTATCTCTCAAACGCGGCCAGTCGCGCTGAGAATACAGGGAAGCTTGGACCAAAATGGGAGGGACCCTACATAGTGACAGATGCACTTGGAAATGGTGCTTACCGGCTACGCGATATGGATTGTCGCGACCTACAAAGACCTTGGAAAATATGCCATCTAAAGAAGTGCTACCTTTAAGGGCAAAACTTCCTAAGTGAATGTATTGTTTTTCCTCTTATTTTTTGTGTTTAAAATCTTGCAAGTGTTAATAAAACATTCGTGGTCCCTAGCTAGTTCCATGGCGTATTCTCAAAATTTTTTCTTTATGTCATACATACTTTTTTTATTATATATCGCCTATTGGCGCACGCGTGCACAACATTTCCAGAAGAAATAAGAGGAACGGTCCTACCCTACTAATTAGACTCGTCAAGTAAGTGGGATGCACCCCCTTCGACCATGGATCGTGTATCCTTGTTAGGCCCCTTGCTATTAATGACGTCGTAGCAAGTTTTGCAGCCAGTAAACTTTGAGACTATTAAGACACACTTGTGCACACCTATCAATGGGTCAGCCTCACCTGACTGTCCTTATGGTAGTAGCGGTATACCGCACGTAATGAGCTTCTCAAACCCATATGGACCATTTATAAGTTTACATTAACTTATTATGCGAAATTGCGCTATAATCATTAAATAGACTTTTTTATAACAAAAGAAGGATAGTGTTTATTACAAAAGCAAACATTCGGGGATAACAAATACAACATATATTTACAAATCTCTAAGGCGATTGGAGAGCAGATGGGTCTCAGAGGAGGATCTCTTCAGTTTTAGCAAAGGAGGGCAGTAAGCAGTAGTGCGGTGATCCTTCAGACTTTTTCCATCCAGTCTAGCAGGCGCGAATCCCTCTCCTGCAATGGCAATGGCAACACAGGGATGGAAGGAGCAAGATGGGCCGCACCAACGGAAGGCGCTGCTTCTATGTTCAGCAGGGCTTTCTTGGCAGTAGCACGGCTCTCGTGCGCTGCAAGGACCTCAGATAGTGGCACTTCCTTCTCAATCTTGAAGGGATCAAGAATATCCTTGGGATGCGCGAATACTGGCACGGTCAACTGCTCCATGGATGGTTTTAGGTGAAAGTCTTCCAATGCTTCTGCGCCCTCTGCCTTATGGCGCGCTAAGGTGAGGCCCTCCAATACCACTTCAAAGGTAACTTCATGATCCTTTTCCTCCAGGCCAAAAGAGGGTAGCGAACATACGCTCATTTCTTTCATGACTGTGGTGAGCTTGGCATCAGCCTTAGGATCATAAAAAGGCACCTCCGATAGATCTTTGTTCAATAAGTTCTCCTTGTGCGCTGTCACCAAACCTCTTGAAGTGCCCTCATTGATGGCGGCTATGACAGACTTGGAGAATAAGGCTCGCAGGGTGGGGTCTTCCAAAGCAACCATTGCGGCTAGGCGCAGACCATGACGCACTAGCTACTGCTTCTCGGCTATCTCTTTCATTAGGCGGGGGTACAGCTCCTCATCAAATTTGATACTCAGCCTCTTCAACTGTGAACTGAGATTGTTTACATCTTCCTTTACCTTAGCACCCAAAGCATCAACATCAGCAACGAACCTATTCTTTCCCTCCTCAAATGCACCCATAGCAACTGTTGATCCCAAAGTCAGATCTTAAACCTTAATAGCTTGTTTAAGGGTTGTGATAGAAAGAAAGAATTCAATCTAACACTAGAGAAACTTTGCAAAGCAAAGTAACTAAACAAGATGCGGAATATAATGTTTAGCACAAGAACAATATGATTGAAACGTTGAACTTTAATATATCAATGATATACGAATACCCTAAAATGGTATTAGGGTTTACAAAACCTTAAAGTATGACAATGAAAGACAATAGAGAAAGACACACATTGCATGCTAACCTAGTGAGTCCTTTTATAGCCACAAGGACTCACGTACAAGATGACTACTAACAAACTTGGAAAGTATTAAGGAATAATAACTGAAACGCATAAAAATCTATTCCAAGTTTATCTCTGACAGCAGAGCCTTTGACTTCAGCAGGGGAACCAATCCCCCTGCCTTTGTTATTTAGCAGGGGGAACTTACACTAGCAGGGGTACGGATAATCAACTAGCAGGGGTAACAAGTAAGCATAGATTTATTCCCAACAATCCTCCCCTAAACTTGTGCTTTCCCCTAAAGACAAGTTTCTGAATAAATCCTAGTTGATAAGGATGCTTACAAACTTTCTGGCCAAATCTGACTATGAATCATTCTTACCAGATCATAAGCAACAGGCGTTTTAGCATCTACAATCAAGTTAGCCTGTGCTAGTTTCTTCAAGGTCTCCTGAGTGAAGGGATAA
Source organism: Glebionis coronaria (assembly GCA_025667525.1). NCBI lineage: Eukaryota > Viridiplantae > Streptophyta > Magnoliopsida > Asterales > Asteraceae > Glebionis > Glebionis coronaria. The sequence goes on from JANFOE010000193.1 coordinate 4,990,969, forward strand.
TACCTATGATTAATCAAGTACACACTTACTCCTTCCATCACTACCTCACAGACCCCAGAATTGGTAAACAACTTCCAAAACAACAAATCTCCTTTATTCACTACATCAAATATAGGATCAAATAACTCATACTCATACATCCTATGCATGCACTCCCAGATTACCCAATCCTTCTCCACACCATCCATGGTAGGAGGTTTTGCAGCAAAAGTCTTCTTCAAAATTTTCCACAGGTCTTCTAAGTCCTCACTATCTAAGGTTTGAAACATGACATCTAGACTTAGAAATGTCTGTGCTATATTGTCAGCTCTTGTAAGCTTCCACCAAGTCCTCCCTTTGTGTTCATAAACAGCATATTCTATTATAGCAAACTTCTTTCCAAGTTCACTAGGTGAGATATCATCATTTTCCTGCAGAATTGGCTGTTTATCAATTTCATCATTTGAAGGCCGTTGAGACTCCTTAGTAACTATGCCAACCTTCTTCATTCTCTTGAGTCTTTTGGCTGCTCATTGTATATTAAGTGCAGACTTCTCAATTTCTGGAAAACTTCCACCTGCTTGATGTAATGCCCCTGGTTGTGATGATGCACCTTCTTGGGATGACGCACCTGCTTGTGTAGTTTCCAAAGTTGTTCCTTCAACTTTTCTTTTCTTAGATTCCCTAGCTTTCTGTAGCATTTCACTTTGTCTCCTAAGATACTCAGCTTCCTCAGGAGAGTTCATAGTCATCCAATCCTCCACATCATATTCTCTTAGGACTGGTCTGACTGCTCTTTTTATGGCTTCAAAACTCATATCTCTGAAGTCACCATCCTTCCACTTCTTATGTATCTTAAGTAAAACTTTGTAGTGTTCAAGTTGACCTTTCTCTGAAGTTAAATACTTCTCTCTGAATTTGATTTGCCCTTCTTTCCAGATACTTAGTTTGATATTTGTAAACAAGGCAAGTCAACTCATACCTGTCTTCCAAAGGAGCATTTATTAACTCCTTCTCCCATTGATCAAGAAATTCTCCAACATGAAGTACCCTGTCATCCAGCTCTCTATGCATAATCTCAACCTGCTTGAGCATATCTTTGGGCCTCATCTTTTGCATTCTTTGATCCTGCATATCCATCTCCTCTTGTTGTAGCCTGAGAGCTACTTGTGCATCATGTGCTTCTTGAGCCCTTTGCTGTTCAGGAGTTAGATGCTTGTATTTTCTCTTGGGCTGTTCAACCATGATTCCTTTTCCTTTGTCTTTTGGATCCACTGCTGGTGCTGGTTTAACTTTAGATGCAGGTTCTTTGATTGTAATCCCCTTCTGAGCTGGTTGCTTTTTGTTCTTTCTAACAAAAGTTTGAGTAATGTTCTTAGGAGGGAACGACTTACAGCAGTGGGATCAGCAACAGCAGGGGAAACTTTTGAAGTAGGGGCTTCTTCTTGATTGCCCATGGTGAGCAATGTTTGAGCAATTTCTTTTGTTGCACTCCCCTTGTCACTTCCCTTATCAGCACTTCCTTTCTCAATACTTTTCTCAGCACTTGCTATCTTTCCATGTACACCACCAGGATATGAATAGTATTGAGTAGATTCTTCTGTATATGGAACTTCCTCCCCTTTGGAAGCATCCTCATCTGTGGATATGATAAGTCTGGGCTTTCTCCTCCCCTCAAGAGTAGCAAGTCTGGTTTATAAGTTATTGATAACCAGACCTTGCTTTTTGACATTTTGTACCAGTTGTGCATTCTGCCTTTTCAGACTCATACACATTTTCGTCAAATCCAAATTAGTCAAAGGTTTCATGCTACTCTTAATCCTAGAAGGGGATTTCTCCCCTTTTTGGATATCATGGAGTGAGGGAGAGGACTTACTGATGGTGTCACTATCCTGCTCACCCCTTGAGGATGAGACAGTAGTGGCAGCCAAACCCTCAGTTTGCTCCAAACCCTTGGAGACTCTCCTCTCTGCTGCTTGTGAAGATTCACCAGGCAAGGGAGACCTGGCAAACCTGGATTTAGATCGCCTTTCATGTTGTGGATCAGCAGGGGGTAAAGGACTGGCAGGGTGTAGGTTCTTGGCAGTGGAATCAGAAGGTTGGTGTTTAGCTGTTTGATTCTTGGCTTCTTCCTGTCTGATTTGGTTCATCATAATTGAAGTGAGTGGAATGGACCTGCCAGAAAACTGTGGTGATGGTGCAAGAAGTGTGGTGAATAGTTTGGTGGTATGTTTGGTTGCTGAAAAATAGTTTTTGTGTTTAATTGGACCATGATCACTCATATTCAGCAGAAGTTCTATAAACCTTGGGTACATACAAAACTTTGAGTTGCTTGAAACATTTTTAACCATTCCTTTAAAAATCATTTGAGAAAAACAATACTTCCTCCCTGTTGCAAAGCAGATCAGGGCAGAAGCCATATCACTACCAAATTCATTAAAAGCAGTGGTTTTTGGTGAAAACATTGCAAAACTATATGGATCAAATACTTCCAATGAGGGGAAAACTGACCTTTAGCAAACTTACATTTTTGGTTTTTAGAAAGAGTGTACCCCAATTTAACAAGACCCGCAAAGATTTCAGCCTCAGATAGGTTGGTTATCCCATCCTCATCATCAAGAAGAAGATTGTCCCTGATGGAGGCAAGTGTAATCACCTTGGGATGACCATCTACAGTGCTTTGAATTGTAACCTCTCCATTCACTGTTTTGGTCATGGATTTAGACCAGAACTGCTGAATGTGTGAGGTATAAATTCTTGGGTTGATGAGAAGGGCCACTCTAAAGTACGAGGACTTTAGAAAGGCCACAGCATCAGCAAACTCTACTGGTTCATCATGTAATAAAGCGATTTGGTTATGATTAGCAGCAATTTTGAGAGTCATGATAAAGTTTGAAAATAGTTTGAAGGTTTATAAAGGTGAGAGGTAGGTGGGATTTAGTCGAGAGGGAGAGATGGACCTGCTAGTGAAGGGAATTAAGTTTTTATAGACAAATTGAAGAGCTATGATTGGACCAAATATTCAAATTGCAACAATATCAAAGATAAATCTTGATAAAAATAATTTATTTGAAATAATAAAGTAAAGATTACCAATCAGCGAAGAAAGCGCCTTAGATATCTTTTAAAAACAATAAAATATTCCCTAACCAAAATTTGTGCAAGCAGGCCCAACGGCTATGAACAGGGTAACGGTATTGTCGGTCAACGGTCAAACAGGGGAATGTTATGAAAGCAAGGGAAGCAAAAGGTGAAAGCAGGGGAAACTTTCCTAGGGGTATTGGACTAGTCATGGAGAGACCAATGCTAACTAGCTCTGCTCTAATGCACACACTTGTATACACAAGAAAGATACATAGAAACTCAAGAGTCCTCTATTCAGCAAAGGTCTCAGCACAAAAAGTCAACACATAAGTCACCCTGCACCAGGTAAGCCCAAGAAAACATGCATACCCTAGTCACCATCCCTACCTTTTCCCTTACTTATGGTCAGTTAGTCTTGGCAATGTGTACCACACATCTGTACTTGAACAACAAGCTGTTTTAATAGAGAAGTGTAAGTACCCATTATAGTGCCTCAAGGTTTCAGAGTTCTGACAAGCTTTGCAGCAAGTCCTCATCACCCTGAACCCTCACTCACCAATGGATATGATCTAAGATCATATATGAGTATCCTAAGGATACCTTGAGTCCTAAAGGTGTGACCTAACCTCCCCTGAAACATAGAGCATATACCTGATTCACCAATGAGAATAGTATGCACCACATGAAACTCTGCATTGTTAGTCTAAAACCACATATAACCACTTTGTAAAAAGAACAAACCCAACTTAAAGAGAAAAATTCTCTTAGCAGGGGAATGAACCCCCAGCAGGGGAATCTGTGTTAAAAAGTAGTGGAATAAAAAGTGATGGAAAAATGGACTAACAGCTATACAACAACAGCAGTAAAGCAACCCTGAATATACATGACAAAATAGACATCAGTTTTTAGGGAGTAACCATTCCAATACCCGCAACCATGTACTGAAACCTCCCTACTTCAAAAGCTTTTGTTAAAAGATCAGAAACATTAAGTTATGTATCAATTTTCTCAAGGACAATCAGTCCTTTTTCAAAACAATCTCTGATAAAGTGATGTCTAATTTCAATATGTTTAGTTTTGCTATGAAAAACACGGTTCTTAATAATGCAAATGGTGTTGTTGTTATCAATGAATATCTTGGTTTTAAGAAAGTTATACCCATAATCAAGCAGTTGATTTTGCACCCAAAGTACTTGACCACAGCATGCAGCAGCTGCTACATACTCAGCTTTAGTGGTGGATGTGGCCATAATAGTCTGCTTCTTACATTGCCAAGATATAAGTCTGCTTCCCAAAAATTGGCATCCCCCTGTTGTGGACTTCCTATCATTGTTATCACCAGCATAGTCACTATCTGAGTAAGCTATCAACTCAAATGGTGACTCCTTTGGATACCAAAGTCCTAAGGTGGGATGACACTTTAGATACCTAAAAATTCTTTTTACAGCAAATAAGTGACACTCTGTTGGTGCCACTTGGTATCTTGCACATAAGCAGACTGCAAACATGATGTCAGGTCTTGAAGCTGTGAGATACGTAAGAGACCCAATCATAGACCTGTAATTCCTGACATCTATAAGCTTTGCAGGACCATCTCTACCCCATGGATGATCCTTGTCCATTGGAGTGGACACCTTCTTTCCATCAGACATGCCAAACTTCTTCACAATCTCAGCCACATATTTGTCTTGTGAGATAAATATCCCATCTTTCCGCTGCTGAACTTGTAACCCCAAAAAGAAGTTTAGTTCTCCCATGGCACTCATTTGGAATTTGTCCTGCATCAGTTTGGCAAACTCTTTGCTAAGCATAGAGTTAGTGGATCCAAAAATGATGTCATCAACATAGACTTGTACTAGCAGAAGGTCACCCTTTTGTTTCTTGGTAAATAGGGTCTGATCAATTTTCCCCCTGCTGAACCCATTATCTAAGAGATATTTAGAGAGAGTACCATACCAGGCCCTGGGAGCTTGGTGAAGTCCATACATAGCCTTTTTCACCTTGTATACCTTGTCTGGATGTTCTGGGTCTTCAAAACCTGGAGGTTTCATAACATAGACTTCTTCATCAATGGTTCCATATAGAAAGGCACTTTTCACATCCATTTAGAAAATAGTGAAATCCATAAATAAAGCATAAGCAAGGAATAATCTAATGGCTTCAATCCTGGCTACTGGAGCAAATACCTCCTCATAATCAATTCCTTCTTCCTGAGTATACCCTTGTGCCACTAGTCTTGCCTTGGTCCTGACAACTATCCCCCTTTCGTCCTTTTTGTTCCTGAGTACCCACTTTGTCCCAATAGGCCTTGCCCATTTGGGACAATCTACCAGAATCCAAACCTCTTGTATGTCAAACTGTAAGAGCTCCTCTTGCATGGCTTCAACCCAGCTTGGGTCATTTAAAGCCTGAAAAATCTTCTTTGGCTCTTCTTGTGACAAAAATGCAGTAAACAAGCAACACTGCATGTTGTCATGATTGAACTTCATGGTGATGTTAGCAATGAATCTATGCTCCTTTGCTGTATACCTCGTATGTCTAGGGGCTTCAGGATCACTAATGATTTGAGAGATAGGATGATCCTTATTGATTCTGTAGGTAGGCTGCATGATTACTTCTGTTTCATCTTCTTCCAAATCAGAGTTGATGGGGCTATCTTGATTAGGAAAGAAATCCTCATAGGAACTTCCAAAAGATACAGGATGACCTAGAGATGGGTGCTGATGAGCTGAATGTAGCTCTGAGTAACTTGGGCCTCCACTCTTGATTATTATGTTTCCACTGCTGGATATAATAGGACCATCAGATATGGGTGTAGATGATAAAGTGAGTGGGGATTCTCTTTCTTCATCGTTAGTATCATTAGAAACTGGATCCTTTGTGGAAGGGGAAGCAATTGGTCTAGCAGGGGAATCCTGGATTCCACTGCCTTCAGCCATTCCGCTGCTTTCAAGAGGTGACATAGCAGGGGATGAGATTGGCTGTTCTTTTCCTAGAGAGGAATTATCTTCTTCATCAGTAGCTTCTATAGGAAATAGTGAGGGTACATTCATGTACCTCAGGGGTGACTTCTCTGCACCAGATGGTTCTTGTGTACCTGAAATGTTAGTATTCTGCACTGCAACAAGTACATAATTCATAGATTTTGAAAGTACTTCTATATCAAAGAACCAGTCAGGACCTGTTTGAACATCTTCAGGTTTGTCTTCAAGAAAGTTCACATGAAGATTTTATGTGATTTTGCTTGTCTTCTTGTTGAAGACCCTATATCCCTTGCTGTTTAATGAATAACCCACAAAATATCCATCATCTCCCTTTTCACTAAACTTGCCCAGGTTGTCAATAGTGTTCAAGATGATCACATGACATCCAAAAGGTCTGAAGAAGTCAATTAAAGGAGGTCTTCCATTGAATAGCTGATAAGGGGTCTTGTTGTGTGCCTTAACCACCAAGGCCCTGTTTTGTACATAACAAGCAGTGGATACAGCTTCAGCCCAAAAGATAACTAGAAGTTTGGAATCAGACAGCATAGTTCTTGCTGCTTCAATGAGTGTCCTATTCCTTCTTTCTGCCACTCCATTCTGTTGAGGTGTTCTTGCAATGCTGAATTCCCTCTTGATTCCTTTGTTTATCCAGAAAGAGTCCAGTTTCTGATTTCTGAACTCACCACCATTATCTGATCTCATGGTGACTACATTCATGCTTTTTGATAGTTCAATCTGATTGATGAACCCAATGAGTACATCAGCTGTGTCACTCTTCTGAAATAGAAAGAATGTCCATGTGAACCTTGAAAAATCATCAGTAATCACTAGGCAGTACCATTTTTTCATTATGCTTGCCACAGAAGTAGGACCAAAGAGATCCATATGCAGTAGTTCCAATGGCTTGGTGGTGGACATACTTGTTTTTTATTTACAAGATGCTCTGTGTTGCTTCCGTTTCAGACAGGCAGCACAAGTATGATCATTGACAAAATACTTGGAAGAAAGACCTTGAACCAGATTGTATTTCACTAGTTTGTTCATGTTCTTGAAATTCAGATGACCAAGTCTTCTATGCCATTTCTTACACTCATCTACTAAGGCTTTGGAAATGAAACAGGTTTCATTGTCTTGGAGAGAGATGTCCTTGAGGTCAACTGTGTACATGTTCTTTTGTCTTGGTGTTCTGAGTACAATAGGAGTGTCTGGTGGTAAGACAAACTCCTTTCACAATACCAAGCATTCAGTGTCAGTAAACAAGACAAAATTCTTGTTATCAGTCATCTGTGACACACTGAAGAGATTGTACTTGAGTTCTTTCACCAAGTAAACATTGTCAAAGGTCATCCCATTGGTGAAAATAGTTCCTTTTCCTGTTATTGTTCCATGCCCATCTCCAAAAGAAACACCATCATTGTCATGCAGGGGCACAAAGTTAGACAGATAAGATTTTTGTCCAGTCATGCTTCTTGAGCATCCACTGTCCCAATATGCTCTATCATCCTCTGTCTTCTTTGTCACCTGCAAAAAGAAAAACAAGTTAGTTTTTCTTGGGGACCCAAGCCACTACAAACTTGGATCTACCTCGTGTATCAATGTAGGATAGTTTATCAAAAACTAGAGATACACCATTAGATTGAGTACCCCTTTTGGGTACCCAAACCCAACGAGCTGAGGCTTTCACAGCTTTTCCCCATCTACCCATGCTCCTAGAAGGCAAAACTTTGTTAGCATGGGATACCCCAGTTTTAGCAGGGGAATCCCTATGCTTATTAGAGGGAACCCATCTTTTGTTTTGGCCTCTATTCATGTGTTGGTAAGGTCTAGGGCCAGATCTATATGCATTATAAGGTGTTAGGATGGTCACAGAAGTGCTGGGCTTGGTGTGAACATCATTCTCCTTTCTAAGTGCAGGAACAACATATTTGTCAGTCACCCTGTTTCTCAAGGCAGGGGCAACATACTTGGCAGGGGAAAATGATTTTGCCCCTGCATTCAGAAGAATGGTTTTAGGTTGCATATCCTTTAAAGGATTTTCAGCCACCACTTCCAATGGTGCCTTACACTCTTGATAAGTGTGCTCAAAACTGCCACATGTAAAGCAGGGCTTGGTGTTAATCACAAAGTCTTCTCCTAATTGATGAGACTTTTGGTCATTCCAATTTCTTTGATTACCTCTGACAGTCCTGTACATACCAACATATTTAATGGTGGACTTAGGGGACTGTGATCTGGTTTTAGATTTGGGAGAGCTACTCTTAGAACTAGAATCACTACCAAAAAGTCCTTCTTTTGAAAATAGAACAGGTTTATCAATTTTCCATTGTTTTAAAGCAACCTGTTCCTTCTCAAAATCCCTAATAACACTAGTTTTCACTAGAGGCTCTTCAGTATCAAGATTATTAGGTATGTAAGCACTTAAGTCAAACTCAATATCATCCTGTTTTTGAAAACAAGGGAGACCAGTCCAAGACAGGTCTTTTCTAGGAAAAGGTGCCTGGATGTTGACAGGGGGTGGTGGTATGGTAGCATGCTCATTCTTAATCCCAAACCCTGTTTTTTCCCTAGGAGATTGACCAATTTCAACTGCTTTGGTTAAATCTTTTGAAGCTTTTCCAAATTTTTCAACAGTTTCCTCATCTATCTTTTTGTTAGATTTAAAAATTTCAAGTTCAGCAGTCAACTCCTTAATGGATTGGTTATTCTCCTTGGCATCTCTTTCTAGAATCACAATGTGATCCCTATAATCACTTTCTCTTTGCTTAAACTCTCTTATGGTGGACTCTAACTGTTCTAAAGCACGTCTATAATTATCATGATCATTATCACAATTGATATAGTCAGCTTTTACCTTTCTGATTTGATCATTCAAAGACTCAGTATTTTTCCTACAAGCTTTAGTACAATATGAATCGTCAATACCTCATTGTCAGAGTTGGAACTTGACATGGCCATTAGTGCAAACTCTTCTTCTTTTTCCTCAACAACCAAAGCTTGATTTCTTTCCACATTCTCTGTCATGGCACTCCAGTCCCATCCACCTGCTCCATCTATCCCCTGCATGGCTACCATGGCTTTAGCACCAAAATCATCATCTCTGGTTTTCTTCCTATAGTTGTTTCTAGTCTTAGGTCCTCTACATTCCCTTGCAAAATGACCCTTCTTGCCACAGTTGTAGCATTCAACTTTTGTTTTGTCAAACCCAGCCACATCAGAGGGATTGATTGAGATCTTCTTCCCATACTTCTTGTAGAACCTATTGGCTCTCATGCTAAGCAGAGCCATATTCCACTTGATATCCATCTCTTCTATCCCTTGCTTACTGATTTGACTTAGATATTCATGCAACACAGTAGATCCTTGTGGCCCTTGAGATGCTATAAAAGCACAAGCAGTATCAAGGCTGAATGTAGCTGGTCTTTCTTCATCATAAGATGATCCAGACCTGGTAGCAGGGGAATAAGCAGCAGGGGCTACTTCAATTCCACTGTTTTTGGAGATTCCACTGCTTTGTGATATGAATGCCATGTTAGCAGGGGAATCAGTGGATCCACTTGAGTTGGTGGGAATCGTTCCTTTTGACTTCATCTCATTGACAACAGGTTCAAAAACTTTTAAGTTATTGTATATGTCATCAATGTTCTTGTTGTCCAAGTCATCCTTATTCTGCCAAATTGCCTTGTAGACAAACCATTCTTTCTGGAGGCTGTTAAGAAACCTGGTATTCACCTACTCTCTTGACACCTCAATATCAAAGAATTCCAACTGGGCCACCATATCTTGAAGCCTATTGTAAATAGCTCCAATTGATTCATCACCAATTGCTTTGAAAGAAGCAAAATCATCCAGCATTTGATTCTTCTTCTTCTTCTTTGTGGCTTCATTTCCTCCAAAGGTTGTGCCTATGGATTCCCATAGTTCCTTAGCTGTTTTGTATTTTCTGAATCTTAGTTGATGTCTATCAGGTAGAGCCAACAGCAATGAGCTGTGAGCCCTGACATCATGCCTTCTGGCCAGTATTTCCTTATCACAAAGAGCAGAAGATTTCTTCTTGTCCTTACCTTTGGAACTTTCACCTTTCTCTTCTTCCTTGCCCTCTTCAACTGCTAACATTTTGTTGAATTGGTCACCAAATTCTATGATCTCCCAAAGAACATAGTGTTCCATTTTCAGGTATTGTTGGATTCTGAATTCCCATAATTCAAAGTTTTCAGGATCCAACATAGGTAACTTGAGGTTATTGTGGTTGTTGCTGTTTGAGGAAGAGTCTGAAGACATGGTTGTTTTGAAGGTTTTGTTCTTGATTTAGACAAAGTTTCTCAACAAGCTCTGATACCACTTGTTGATCCTAAAGTCAGATCTTAAACCTTAATAGCTTTTTTAAGGGTTGTGATAGAAAGAAAGAATTCAATCTAACACTAGAGAAACTTTGCAAAGCAAAGTAACTAAACAAGATGCAGAATATAATGTTTAGCACAAGAACAATATGATTGAAACGTTGAACTTTAATATATCAATGATATACGAATACCCTAAAATGGTATTAGGGTTTAAAAAACCTTAAAGTATGACAATGAAAGACAATAGAGAAAGACACACATTGCATGCTAACCTACTGGTCCTTATATAGCCACAAAGACTCACGTACAAGATCACTACTAACAAACTTGGAAAGTATTAAGGAATAATAACTGAAACGCGTAAAAATCTATTCCAAGTTTATCTCTGACAGCAGGGCCTTTGACTTCAGCAGGGGAACCAATCCCCCTTCCTTTGTTATTTAGCAGGGGGAACTTACACTAGCAGGGGTACGGATAATCAACTAGCAGGGGTAACAAGTAAGCATATATTTATTCCCAACAGCAACTAGGTTAGAGGCCTTTATCTGGTGAAGTTGGGCGCGCTCTTCATCAAGAGCGGTAGATAACCTGTTCCTTTCTTCTGTTAAGGAATGAAGGAGGGCGGCATCTTTTCTTCCTCTCTCGGCCTCGTGGTCTAATTTTTCTTGCATATCACCAAGAGCGGAGGATTTCTCTTCAGTGACCTGCCTCAGATTTTCCTCCGTAGTATGAAGTTTGGTCGACAAACCCAGGTATCTCTTCTTGAGGTGCAATTTCAGTGTAACTTGTTGTGCTGCCAGATAGCTTGCCTCATCGGCCAGGACAGCATCGCTCATCCCCTCTAGCACTACCTCTTGGCCAGGTGGCACGATGTTGTCTAAGAAGCTTGCGTAGTCAAAAGCGCTCGTTAGGTCAGAGGATGCAAGAAGTTCCCAGTTAGGAACAATGGTAGGATCTTGTGCGAACCAGGTTCCCCCCGCTGATGAAGTCTCCTTATGAGGGGAGGGCGTGGTCTTTGTTTTTTTAGTAGACTTTTCCTGTTCGTCGCTGCTACATAAGGGTAATGGTTAGACGTATAGAAAATAGTGACGTATGAGGGAGAACGTTTGACTAACTGCTACCGTATAGAAGAAGATGGTTACCTCAGATTGATGGTGGTGGGAGGAGTGCGTGGAGGGGTCTTTGCAAGGTTCTTCTCAAACTCTTGCTCTGTTGTGCGCACCCCTGTCCAGGAGGAACCAGCCCTGGTGCGTGCGGATTCGTGTGGAGATGTTGGGGGGCTTCTGTGTCTTTTTCCTAAAGAAGTAATGTCCTCTCCCTCAACACCATCCGCGGCTTTGTCGGCGTCTCTAGTATAATCATCTAAAGACAACGAGGAGCTAAGAAATGGTGGTGGTTGTTTTTGTATGGGTGGTTGTTGTTCCAACTATTGAACTGGTGGAGGGGGCGGTGGTTGATCTGCGCCAGCGTCTTCACTCTCTTGGGCAGCAGATGGCTCCCCAACCTATAAATCCATGGTATTTTTCTGCGCACGGTCACGGAGTGACTCTTCATTTTCCTGCTGAGGGCGAGAGTACACCAGCAAATCTTCAGGAAAGGCACTACGGACAAGGTCAAGAATGTCCATAACTGCGAAAGAAGGCAAACAGAAAACAAGAAAACATATTTTAGTCTTTTGATATGCGATGGTACTTACAGAATGTTAGGATGAAGGTGGGAAGGACCACTAACCATGGCCACTCTCTCTACGAAACATTGGTACCCTGTGCTCGCCGCAGATGACTGCGCGGCTTAAGCCAAGAGTGACTAACACACTCTCCAGATAGGGTTGCACGGGAATGCGGTTGTTGCTCAAGGTTTCCACGTCTGTAGTGTTGTAGGAGTCAGGGCCAGGGGTCAAGAAGGGAAAGTGGAAAGGGAAGGCAGCTTTGTCGATCCAGAAGAATCTGTCGATCCAGTTCCTTAAGGAATCTATCTTTCCATCGAAACATTGCATGTCGCCCTTTCGTTTAGCGAAGGATACCCAGCCATTGGCTAGTTGTCGTTGGTAGAAGATACGGAAGAGGTCTATTGTGGGATCTATGTCTAGGGTGCGACAGTTTATTTTGAAATTCGAAATTTTTGTTGCCCCTATGCAATGCAGTTGGGAAACGTGGGTCTCATAGTGTATGTAAAACCCGCATGCTTTTACCATGAATAGTGCCCTTACGATAGTGCGTACATGATTAGGACTTTGCTTTTATAGCACGTTTACGTTTCACGAACAAGAATTACAAGTATTACGTACGTGTTATAGCACGATAAGTATTTATTACGTATGAACAGACGATAATTATTCCAATAATAATTATAATCACGAACATACGAACATGAAATCATGAACGTAAATTAATCACGAGCTAATATTACTTATGTATATATATTTATTACGAACACGAATAAATATATTAAGTCACGATCGATAACTAATTAGATCACGTAATTTATGAACACGAGAACACAATATTATTTTAGACACGGAAAACGTTCGGGTTACCCCCATGTGGGCCCCATGCCGCGGACACAACAAGGAAAAAGGGCCTAGCCCATTATTTTTTACTAAACATGGAAAAGAGGAAAAACATGTTCATTATTTACAAAATTTAGAAAATAAGAAAAACCCTAGTTTTTCTTTTCCTTGTTCCTTTTGGCCGCCGGGTTTAGCATCACCAAAAGGGTGATTCGGTTTGATTTTGATTTGGGATTTAGTGCAAGATCGTTGTGTGTTCATCCTCATTCGATTCACGTGATTGGTATAACCTTTAACCTTTTTCTTTTTATGTTTTGATTTGTTTATCACATAAAATCATGAAGGTTTTTAATAAACTAATTAAAAACAAGTAATTAAACATGTTATAAATCATGGGGTTTAATCAATCTTGGGTTTAGGGGTGTTTGTTGTTTGGCCGACGCCTAACCGGGCCCCAAGGGGGTCTCGGTTTGGTGATGATGGTGTCACGACAGCAGCAAGGGGAAGAAACCCCGACCTAGGTCGGGGTATGATGATGGTTACGGGTCCGGTTCATGGGTTTTAGTCACAGGTACGGTTCACACATGTTTGGAATAAAAACACGGTCTGGTTCATAAGTTATTTTTCAAGGTTTATTATTTTTACAAGTTATATTATTTTTACAAGACTTAAAATTAAATTAATTAAAGCATGAACATGACTAATTTAATTTACATGACTTAGGTTATTAATTTAATTATTAATTCATAAATTTTAACCTAAGTATTTATCTTTTAATTAGAGTATATAATTAATTAATTAATAAAAACCATGACTATAATTAATTAATTTACATGACTTAGGTTATATTATTAATAGATAATAATACATGTTTTAACCTAAGTATGTTACCTTTATTTAATTAAAATCATGTTATATTTAATCAAATACTTTAACCTATATTTTATTTATTTCACATAAAATAATTAATAAACTATACTATATAATTACATGACTTGGAATAATAATCAGTAAACACTTAAGCTTATATAATTAGCTTAATTATCAAGTTTATATCTAATTATGGAAACTTTCTATTTTTAGAAACTTATTTATTTAAGGCAGCTAATTTATTTATGGAAACTTTCTATTTTTAGAATCTTATCTATTTTAAGCAGTAATTCTATTTTTGGAAACTTTCTATTTTTGGAAACTTTTTATTTTTGAAAACTTTCTATTTTTGGAAAACTTCTTTTTGGAAACTTTCTTTTTTTGGAAACTTTCTATTTTTGGAAACTTTCTATTTTAGGAAACCTGCTATTTTTAGAAAGTTACTTATTATTACATAACAAGTATAATAATACATGAAATACAAGTAATACTTAATCAGAATAGACAGGATATATGATAAACATAGTATAAAGCTTAAATCAGTTTAACATGGCATGAAGGTATAAAACAAGCTAAGACATGATATAAAAACCAGTTACGTACTCAGTAATCAGATACTTATACACGTATGTATTTATGTAGCATTAGTGATACCGAAGTAGGACACTCTTTCGTTCGTCTTCTTCGTTCACTGGACATAAGGTACGGATTCTCCGTCCTTTCAGTATGGACATTCTTTCCTTATTAGGATTTCCCCGTATGCAGCCAACTGTTTTCCCCAGTATATGTTTTATATGTTTTGATTGCTTATGTTTAATTAGAATACCTAAATCCATATACATGCATGACCAGTTCACCTAGTTATGGAGGTACCATAACCATAACACTGGAGGCACCAGTGTTATGACTTCACCACGGCGGAGTGATAGCTCGTGGCGTCCCTTTCAGCTTTTGGCCATATATTATTATCATCAGGTGGGGCGTATGGGTGCATCCTAGTTACATGTTTTCAGTAGATTACTCAGTGTAAATGTGGTGTGTGCCTTGCATCCTTCACAAAGAGTTGATCCCTCCTACCCAAAACCAGTATATTAAATTAGAGGCAGCCCCTCTAATTTGCATGACGAGGTCACCCCTCCAAGTATTCATGCACGTTGATATTTCATGACCTATATTGGCTAACGGTAAAATATGTTAAACAGTTTTTACAAGATAAACATAAGGCTTTTCAAACTATAAAACCAGTTTTACTAAGATATAACCGGGTTATTCAGGACTTAGTTTCTTCCGCTGTTTCATGCTTATATGCTTATATTATTCATGCTCTATTTGTATATCCGTGCACTGAGCGTATTGCTCAGCCGTTTTCCTTTTCATGTTCCCAAAATGCCAGGTACTCAGGGACGCTCGTAGACTTTAAGCGTACGTGCATATGGACTGGAAGCTTTCTAGCCTTCTTTACTTTATGCATTTATCTATACTTTGATACTCTTTTCTATGGACATTGTTTAGTCCTTGCATTTCCAGTGCTTATGTTCGTGTGTGATGAGTTCTACTTTTGGACTACCGATGTTTGATTCTGGTATTTCCTTTATGGTCATGTAATGTTTAGACATTTATCCTTGTATGCTTTGATGACACGCCATAATCACGCGTGACATTCCATTTATCAAAATGGGGTGTTACAGTTATGGTATCAGAGCCAAGGCTTCGACCTGTAGGCTCTCAAAACACGACCTGTGATTAGTGGGTAGTCACTATGGTCTTCCTAGAACTGACAGTCGGTTTTCATGCATTCATCATTTTCATGCATACATATATATGTCATTGTCACATGTTTATGACTAAGTAATGGTTGGTACAGGACTGGCCCTATTTAGTCGCATGTGTTTTATCGAACTTTTGAATTTGGGACCGACCCATAGGCGTCCCCTCTCCATGTCTTTTGTTTTGAGTGAACTGACCATAGGCGTTCACTCTCTAGCATACAAAAGTTTTCATTAAACTGCATCATGCATTCATGTACAAATTTTCTTGCATAAATATTTTCTCATGATTTATTGGTATAAAAAAAATTTCATGTATATATTTTATGTTTTGATCAGTTTAATCATGTATTTTATGTTATACTGTCAGATGGTTCTCACACGCAAGCAGGAACAACTCAATGCGGCAATCCAAGCTGCAATGCAAGCTTTGCTTCCTCAGTCGAGGAACGAAATCAGGGCTGAGGTTCAGGCTGCCAACAATCAGCAGCATCACCCAGTACCTCCTCCTCCTCCTCCAGTGACATTGGTACATGACTGGAGAGATTCAACAAGCTCCGTCCTCGAGATTTTGAGAGAACATATAGCCCCAGTGAAGTTGAAAGCTGGTTGGCTCACATTGAGAAGATCTTCGATGCTATGGGCTATGACCCCGTTTTCAAGTCGAGGTTGGCATGCTACCGGTTCGAAGGTGATGTGTTAAATTGGTGGTTAGCACTAAAGCAGTCTGAGGGAGGTGATAATTGGGTGGATGGTTTGACATGGGCTCAGTTCAGAGATAGGGTGATGGAGCAGTTCTTTCCCAAGGCTGAGCAACATAAGTTGAAGAGGGAGTACCATGGGATTCGACAGAGAGCTGGGGAGAATAGCAACGAGTTCATGCAACGCTTTCTTCGCTTAGCTGGTTTCCTTGGTGCAGCGGAAGGTACTCCTGAAGAGCAGGCACACCACTTCTGGTGGGCTCTTCGCACATCGGTCGCAAACAACTTGGTGTGTGCTACGTTCAACACGATAGCACAAGTGGCCGATGCAGCACGTAAGCTGGAGATGCTGCAGGAGAGAGATGAGTTCGGGGAAGCAGAGAGACCCGATAAGAGGTAAACATTTGTATTCAAGCAGTGATCAATCCGTATTCTTTCAGTATATGTCAATATTTCATCTCTTTAAAATTGTATCTTCCAGGCAGAAGACTGGGGACCGGTCTCAGCCGGCTACTCAGCAGCAGCCTAATCAGCCCAAGGGAAACGGTCAGACTAACGACCGTTCTGCTACGGATAGGCGTGGCGGTAATGATAATTACCGTAACAACGTTGGACACTCCAACAGCAGCAGGTCCTTATACTTACGCATTTTCTAATGATTAAATGTTATGATTCTTAATTCTGACACATTAGCAAATCTTCTACCAGGAATCATGGTAACGGTAGGGACCAGAACCAGAGAGGTTCACAGCCTAACCGTCCAGCAATCACTGGTATTCAATCTTACGATTATCTGCATTGTCCTTTATACCCTATTATCATGTCTCATGTATAATGTTTTATGAGGTTCTCATCCAGTCAGGACACCTGCTGGAGGGTATACTCATCCTCTTCGCTCTACTTGCCACCGTAGGCACACATGGCCATGTCGCCGCGACAGTGACGCATGCTTCAAGTGTGGTCTTCCTGGCCATCGCATGAAGGACTGCCGCAAGGGCGAGATGGAGGGCACATCAGGACATGCTGATACCAAGCCACCTCCTACTAATGGACGCGTTTATACGACATCTCGCGATCAGGCCAACAAGTCTACAAGTACCATCACTAGAATCTTGTATATGTATGGTCAAGCTGCATGTGTTCTGTTTGATACGGGTGCTACTCACTCGGTCATTTCTACTGCTTATGCCAAGAATGTTAGGATACTCCCCATACCACTAGAGAATAGACTCTGTATTTCCACGCCTTTGAGAGACTCTGTACTTATAACCCATGTGTACAAGAGCCTTCCACTAGAGTTTGACGACAAGGTTCGTCCCGTTGACGCACTTCCGCTGGACATGAATGATTTTGACATGATTTTGGGCATGGATTGGCTATCCAAGCATCATGCTACCATAGACTGCCATTCATATCGAGTGATCTTCGGTGATGTTAATGCACCAGAGTACATTCATAACGGGTTCGTACCCGGCAGATCTATACAAATCATATCAACCCTGCAAGCACGTGCACTACTGTCACATGGCTGCGAGGGTTATCTAGCTACGGTTCATGACATGCATGCTGAATCCCCATCAAATCAGGATCAGCCGATAGTGTCAGAATTTCCAGATGTATTTCCAGAAGAACGTTCGGGCATACCACCTGCATGTGAAGTGGAATTTAACATCGAGCTCATCCTAGGAGCTGAGCCGATCTCTAAGGCTCCTTATCGCATGGCTCCCATAGAGTTAAAGGAGCTGAAGGATCAACTACAAGAACTTCTAGAACGAGGTTTTATTCGACCGAGCGCATCTTCATGGGGCGCACCGGTCTTATTTGTTAAGAAGAAGGACGGCAGTATGCGTCTTTGCATAGACTATCGCGAGTTAAACAAGATTACCATCAGGAATAGGTATCCACTGCCACGTATAGACGATCTGTTTGACCAACTCCAAGGGGCCAAACATTTCTCCAAGATTGATCTAAGGTCAGGCTACCATCAGCTACGGGTTAAGGAGCAGGACATCGCCAAGACTGCTTTCCGTACATGCTATGGCCACTACGAATTTGTAGTCATGCCATTCGGCCTGACAATGCTCCAGCAGTGTTCATGGATCTGATGAACAGAATATTTCATGAATTTCTGGACAAGTTCATCATTGTCATCGTCGATGACATCCTGATTTTCTCTAAGTTCAAGGAGGAACACGAAGACCATCTTCGTACAGTACTACAGATTCTTCGCCAGAAGCAGTTGTATGCTAAATTCTCTAAGTGTGAGTTTTGGTTAGACAATGTGGCATTCTTAGGTCACATTGTATCAGCAGAAGGAATCACAATGGATCCAGCGAAGGTTGAGGCTATTACTAAGTGGTCGAGGCCGACATCAGCGACTGAAGTCCGTAGTTTCCTAGGCTTAGCTGGCTATTACCGTAGGTTCGTGGAGAACTTTTCCCGCCTAGCACTACCATTGACCAAACTGATGCGGAAAGGGGAGAAATTCGTCTGGACTGAAGAACGAGAGAAGAGCTTTGAAGACCTGAAGCAGAAGTTAGTATTTGCACCTATTCTTACTCTCCCATCTGGTACGGGTGGATTTCAGATCTATAGTGATGCATCGGGGAAGGGACTTGCTTGTGTTCTCATGCAACATGGGAAAGTGATCGCGTACGCTTCACGGCAGCTTAAGCCTTATGAGGAAAATTACCCTACGCATGACTTGGAACTTGCAGCAGTCGTGTTTGCTTTGAAGATATAGAGGCACTACTTATATGGAGAATCATGTGATATTTTCACGGACCACAAGAGCTTGAAGTATATCTTCACTCAGCGTGAGTTGAACATGAGACAGGGGAGATGGTTAGAGCTGTTGAAGGATTATGACATTAATCTGAAGTATCATCCCGGCAAGGCGAATGTAGTAGCAGATGCACTTAGCAGAAAGTCTGGAATGATCAACGGCATTGAGATTGAGGAGGAAATCATAAGAGACTTGGAGCGACTAGACATAGAGATCATGGTACGTGGACAACACGGTTACTGGGCTAATCTTAGAGTAGAACCTGAGTTACTCTCTAAGATCAAGGAAGCTCAGAAAGATGATAGAGAAATCTGGGCGATAATTCAGAATTGGGAGAACAGACAGAATTTCGAGTAGATGCAGATGGTATCTTATGGAAGGGCACAAGACTTTGTGTTCCTGATGATCAAGAACTCCGGGAAGCCTTGTTAGCTGAGGCTCATAGCTCCCCATTTTCTATTCATCCTGGTTCGACCAAGATGTACCATGACATCAAGCAGTACTTTTGGTGGAGTGGTATGAAACAGGATGTTGCCACTTACGTCTCCAAATGTCTTACCTGCCAGCAGGTTAAGATCGAGCATCAGCTATCTGGCTGTCTTTTTCAACCGTTAGATATTCCAGAGTGGAAGTGGGACAAAATCACCATGGATTTTGTTACCGGTCTTCCGCCAACCAAGAGGAAGCACGATGCAATTTGGGTTATCGTAGATCGACTTACCAAATCAGCTCATTTCTTACCGATCCGCAAGGAAGATTCGGTCAGTAAACTCGCCAATACCTATAAAAGGGAGATCATGAGACTCCACGGTGCTCCATCCAGCATCGTCTCAGACAGAGATCCTCGATTCACGTCGCGATTCTGGAGAAGTCTGCAGAAAGCTTGGGGTACACAACTTAAGCTTAGCACGACTTTTCATCCTCAAACAGACGGGCAGTCAGAGCGAACGATTCAGACATTGAAAGACATGTTGAGGTCATGTGCGTTGGAATGGACGGGTGATTGGGACGATTATATATGTTTGGTGGAGTTTGCATACAACAACAGTTGGCACGCAAGTATCAAGTGTGCTCCTTTCGAGATGTTGTATGGCAGGAAGTGTCGCGCCCATATCTGCTGGGATCAGGTTGGTGAGCGAACACTTGAAGGACCAGAGATCATAGAGTTGACTAATGAGAGGGTCGTAGTAGCTAAGCAGAAACTTCAAGAAGCACGGTCACGTCAGAAGAGCTACGTAGACAAGCATCGTAGGGACATACATTTTAACGTAGGAGATCACGTTTTCCTTAAGGTTTCTCCGGCATGTGGTGTTAGACGTTTTGGAGTTAAAGGGAAGCTCAGTCCTCGATTCATCGGACCGTTTGATATCATTGAACGAGTCGATGAAGTATCTTACCATTTAGCGTTACCTCCGCAGCTTTCTCATGTACACAATGTGTTTCATGTGTCCTTACTCAGAGGGTACCAGTATCATCCCCTTCACATGGTTTAGTATCCACTGGAACAGATTCGTGAAGATCTCACTTTCATAGAAGAACCCGAACGAGTTCTTGACAGACAAGAACGAGTCATGAGAAGGAAGACGATTCCATTCGTCAAAATCCTTTGGAGGGATCATACCGAGCGGGAAGCCACTTGGGAAACAGAGGAGTCTATCCTGGCTTCTTACCCTCATTTCATATTTTGAATTCGGGTATTTTCTTCTTTTCTAGTTTACTTTATCTATAATTCGGGGACGAATTATTCTTATTAGGGGGGAAGAGTTGTAAAACCCGCATGATTTTACCATGAATAGTGCCCTTACGATAGTACGTACATGATTATGACTTCCCTTTTATAGCACGTTTACGTTTCACGAACAAGAATTACAAGTATTACGTACGTGTTATAACACGATAAGTATTTATTACGTATGTACACACGATAATTATTCCAATACATAATTATAATCTCGAACATACGAACATGAAATCATGAACGTAAATTAATCACGAGCTAATATTACCTATGTATATATATTTATTACGAACACGAATAAATATATTAAGTCACGATCGATAACTAATTTGATCACGTAATTTATGAACACGAGAACACACTATTATTTTAGACACGGAAAATGTTCGGGTTACCCCCATGTGGGCCCCATGCCGCGGACACAACAAGGAAAAAGGGCCTAGCCCATTATTTTTTACTAAACATGGAAAAGAGGAAAAACATGTTCATTATTTACAAAATTTAGAAAATAAGAAAAACCCTAGTTTTTCTTTTCCTTGTTCCTTTTGGCCGCCGGGTTTAGCATCACCAAAAGGGTGATTCGGTTTGATTTTGATCTTGGATTTAGTGCAAGGATCGTTGTGTGTTCATCCTCATTCGATTCACGTGATTGGTATAACCTTTAACCATTTTATTTTTATGTTTTGATTTGTTTATCACATAAAATCATGAAGGTTTTTAATAAACTAATTAAAAACAAGTAATTAAACATGTTACAAATCATGGGGTTTAATCAGTCTTGGGTTTAGTGGTGTTTGTTGTTTGGCCGACGTCTAACCGAGCCCCAAGGGGGTCTCGGCTTGGCTTATATTCACACCACCGAGACCTTAAGGTCTCGGTTTGGTGATGATGGTGTCACGGCAGCAGCAAGGGGAAGAAACCCCGACCTAGGTCGGGGTATGGTGATGGTTACGGGTCCGGTTAATGGGTTTTAGTCACTGCTCCGGTTCACACATGTTTGGAATAAAAACACGGTCCGGTTCATAAGTTATTTTTCAAGGTTTATTATTTTTACAAGTTATATTATTTTTACAAGACTTAAAATTAAATTAATTAAAGCATGAGCATGATTAATTTAATTTACATGACTTAGGTTATTAATTTTAATTATTAATTCATATATTTTAACCTAAGTATTTATCTTTTAATTAGAGTATATAATTAATTAATTATTAGAAACCATGACTATAATTAATTAATTTACATGACTTAGGTTATATTATTAATAGATAATAATACATGTTTTAACCTAAGTATGTTACCTTTATTTAATTAAAATCATGTTATATTTAATTAAATACTTTAACCTATACTTTATTTAATTCACATGAAATAATTAATAAACTATACTATATAATTACATGACTTAGAATAATAATCAGTAAACACTTAAGCTTATATAATTAGCTTAATTATCAAGTTTATATCTAATTATGGAAACTTTCTATTTTTAGAAACTTATTTATTTAAGGCAGCTAATCTATTTATGGAAACTTTCTATTTTTAGAAACTTATCTATTTTAAGCATTAATTCTATTTTTGGAAACTTTCTATTTTTGGAAACTTCTATTTTTGGAAACTTTCTATTTTTGGAAACTTTCTATTTTTGGAAACTTTCTATTTTTGGTAACTTTCTGATTTTGGAAACTTTCTATTTTAGGAAACCTGCTATTTTTAGAAAGTTACTTATTATTACACAACAAGTATAATAATACATGAAATACAAGTAATACTTAATCAGAATAGATATGATATATGATAAACACAGTATAAAGCTTAAATCAGTAAAACATGACATGAACGTATAAAACAAGCTAAGACATGATATAAAAACCAGTTACGTACTCAGTAATCAGATACTTATACACATATGTATTTATGTAGAATTAGTGATACCGAAGTAGGACTCTCTGTTGTTCGTCTTCTTCGTTCACTGGTCATAAGGTACGGATTCTCTGTCCTTTTAGTATGGACATTCTTTCCTTATTAGGATTTCTCCGTATGCAGCCAACTATTTTCCCCAGTATATGTTTTATATGTTTTGATTGCTTATGTTTAATTAGAATACCTAAAGCCATATACATGAATGACCAGTTCACCTACTTATGGAGGTACCATAACCATAACACTGGAGGCACCAGTGTGATGACTTCACCACGGCAGAGTGATAGCTCGTGGCGTCCCTTTCAGCTTTTGGCCATATATTATTATTATCAGGTGGGGCGTATGGGTGCATCCTATTTACATGTTTTTAGCAGATTACTCAGTGTGAATGTGGTGTATGCCTTGCATTCTTCACAAGGAGCTGATCCCTCCTACCCAAAACCAGTATATTAAATTAGAGGCATCCCCTCTAATTTGCATGACGAGGTTACCCCTCCAAGTATTCATGCACGTTGATATTTCATGACCTATATTGGCTAATGGTAAAATATGTTAAACAATTTTTACAAGATAAACATAAGGCTTTTCAAACTATAAAACCAGTTTTACTAAGATATAACCGGTTATTCAGGACTTAGTTTCTTCCGCTGTTTCATGCTTATATGCTTATATTATTCATGCTCTATTTGTATATCCGTGCACTGAGCGTATTGCTCAGCCGTTCTCCTTTTCATGTTCCCAAAACGGCAGGTACTCAGGGACGCTCGTGGACTTTAAGCGTACGGGCATATGGACAGGAAGCTTTCTAGCCTTCTTTACTTTATGCATTTATCTATACTTTGATACTCTTTTCCATGGACATTGTTTAGTCCTTTCATTTACAGTACTTATGTTCGTGTGTGATGAGTTCTACTTTTGGACTACCGATGTTTGATTCCGGTATTTCCTTTATGGTCATGTAATGTTTAGACATTTATCCTTGTATGATTTGATGACACGCCATAATCACGCGTGACATTCCATTTATCAAAATGGGGTGTTACAGTGTAGTAGCACGCTCAGGAGAAAGCGCGACATAGGTATACGTTGGTTTGCGTAATCGAAGAAACGGGTGTACAATCCTATCTTCCCTGTGGGGAACTGGCTTATATTATGTTGCGGGTTTGGAACTTCTGGGTGCAGGTAGTCGGGTATGTAGAACTTAGAGGTAAATTCGTCTAGCTGCTCAATGGTCAAGATTGACGTGATGTCGGTTATCTGTTTCACCATCGTGTTGTGTAAACAAAACAGTGGTCGTGAGGATAACCTTAATAAGAGATCTGGTGATGATGGTAAATGATAGAGGCGTTAATGGTGATTTGAAGGTTTTGTAGGTGGTAAACGGTCAAAAGGAGGCGTGATGGGTTTATTTAGGCTTCCTAGTTTTACTGTTCATGGTCAGATGTGTGCCACGTGTCCCCCACTTGCCAGATCTAACGGTAGAAGATGAAGGGGTAACTATGACATGGCAAGCACTTTTTCCGAGTACCAAGGAGGGTAGGTAAAAGGGGGGATGTTTGTCTTCTTGGCGGGAATATTTCGAATATGTTTTTATGCTTGGACTATGTGACTGTTTTGATTATAATTCTAGTAGCCGCGGATTGGACCTGCGACCACTAGACTGGGGGGACATGATGACGTATAGTCCATAGTCGGGCTGGATAGTCCGACTCACGGGTACTACCCGCATCCATCAGGAATGGATTGGATACTTGTGCGATGTGCGCACATAGCCCATAAAGCCTGGTAAGCCACTGTCGCACAAGAGGCTGATTACTTAGCCAAGTCCTCGTCGCGGCGTGACAGGATCAGGCAGAATATAACTTATATTATAGTTATATTCGCCTAAGGAAAAGGGATATACACTTGCCTTAGTTGGATAATGAAGATCAAGCTATTTCGAGTCATTATCTCTTCCTTAGGCCGCAAGAACAGGGAGCCCAGTCTGGACTCTCTCGAGTATAAAAGGAACCCCTTCAGTTCCACAAAGGGACGATACACACAATACCCTAAACAATAATATACTCAAAACCGATTACTTACTCTCACGCCGGTGTCTAATCGTGGGCCGCAAACCAGCGGTAAGCCTAACGGTTTCTGTTTAGTGCGCAAGGTCCTAAAGCAAGTTTCACTTGGTGCGAGAGCCGAAGCCCACAAGACCCCAAGTTAAGCCTAATTTGGGTTAAGCTCGGTCTACACCGACTTTTGCATCAATAATAAGTGTGAAAACACTTATCCTTTTACCACTTAATTATAATAAAAACGAGACTCAAACATGTATTTTATGTCGTAAAGGTCGGAATTATGCGTGGTTTGTGTTTTTGTTATGATTTAGGACCAAATGTGAAAAGGGTAGAAAATATGGCTTTCACGGGCTTTTATCGAAGAAAAAGACAAAATACGAAGTCGAAAGATCAAGAGTGCAAAAAGAACGGAAGTCCAAGGCCTATTCTGAAGATTTATCGAAGAAAAAGTCTAAAGATAGAAGTTTAATGAAGTCGAAGAACCAAATCTATTAAAAGAAGAAAATTAGAAGACGAGTTCATTTCATATCGACAAATCCTGAGACAACGTCGAGAAAGACGAAGAATTTAAAAGACGAGAAGAAAGAAGAAAGCATCAACATTTTCCACTCCTCCTATAAATACCTTCCTTATGTCATTAGGAAGGGTGTTAGCTGATTGACAATTAGTTCTCCACTTTATTTTCATGCACTTTTCATATTGTCTTACTTATTGTCTTCTTTCTTATCATGTAAGTTTTTAATATGTGTCGAATCTTAATCTTTAATCAAGCTTTTCATTAATCTCATTCTACATTTCTTGTTTATTTTATCTTTATGATTATTTGCTTATTGTTATGCTTATTTGATTGTTCTTATAGTTTTTATGTGGTTGATTATTTTAGCTTATTGATCTTATAGCTTATTGTGTGCTTGTTTTAATTTTAATCAAGTGTTTTTAATAGTTTTTTTTATAAAAAGTGATTTTAAACATTTTGATTATTTAGTGTTTTTAAAAGCTTTTAAATTTTGGCTTATTTGATTTTTTTAAAGTTTATTTGGTTAGGTTTTTTATAAGTGCTTATTTGGGTTTTAGCTTATTTTCCTTTTTGCTTAAAGTTGTTCCTTATCCGGGTTTCTAAACCCTAACATTCCAACTTATATGCGAATTTAACTTTTCATGAATTAAGTATAAACCCCAGTAACCCGAATTAGGTATAGAATTAGATTTTCCAGACTTTGCTTTCCCTCTAAAACCAAGCCTATATCCCGGATTAAGTTTAGAATTCTCATTCCGAATTGTGTGCTTATTCTGGATTCCGGATTACGTACTTGACAAGGATTCCGGATTACGTACTTGACAAGGATTCCGAATTAGGTATATAGTGGTTATTCTGGATTGTGTGTGGAGGGTGTATTCCGAATTAGACCACAACTACTACACATTCCGGATTGTATCACAAATCTATATTCCGACTTGTATGTGAAGCCCAAATTCTGGATTAAGTGTTGGACTCACATTCTGAATTGAGTATAGCACTCATATCCCGAATTATGTGTGTGACTTGGATTCCGGATTAAGTAATAACTTGGGATTCCGAATTATGTGTTGGACCAAGATTCCGAATTAGGTTTAGTCGTGGCTTTCCGGATTAGGTCTAAGATCCACTATTCTGAATTATGTGTCGGATATTGATTCTGGATTAGGTTTCCTCCTAGGATTACAACTTAGTTATATTTGGTATATTTCGACTTAGGTTCCTTATTTTTATTCCGACTTATGTGTTTGGTTATTTTCCCGAATTAGTTTTTAAACTTTATTTTTCCCGCCAATTTTCTTAAGTGTTATTTTAATTGTTTTATCTTAGGTTTATTTCAAGTTTGTATTTTTATGAAGTTTTCAAATTCACTTCTTGTCAAGTTTTAATCTTTCGTCATTTATTTTTAAAGCCTTATTTTTTTAGTTTAATCTCTTCAAACTTTTATCTTTAATTTGTTTAAGTCTTTTATTTAAGTTTTAATTAGTTTATCACTTTTATTATTTTGCCTGCATTTTTAATTGATACCCAACGACAACCATTTCTTTTATTCACAAAAAACGACTGAGTCACACATTCAACTGTAATCAAATAGAATCGAGTCGAGACAAAACGAACTTTTAACTAGTAAAATCATTTAAATCAAATGGCGCCGTTGTCGGCTCTTTTCATAAAGATTAACGGTTTTTTGTGAGAGACGCGTTGAATTTTGGGATCCGTTCTTTTGGGAACGTTATTTTCAAGCATAAAAATTTTCAAAAAATCCTAAAAAATATAAAATTTTCAAAAATCCAAAAAATAAAAAAAAATAAAAATAAAAATAAAAAAGATAAAAAAAACCAAAAATATTGTATTTCATTTTTAGTGTATGCGTACTCGATCTTCGTCTATTCTGAGCCCGAGACCCTTGAAGACCTAGATATGGCCGGTGTGCACAACAATAGCAATCCACTTTACCCCAACATGAATAATAACAACCATGCTCCTCAACCTGACCTTCGTACGATGGAGGAGCTATGCCAACCAACTATGAATGGACGTGGAGGACCGATTGCGCCGATGCAACTCACGGCTCCTGAATTTTCGTTGAAGCATCACATGATCCAACAGGTTTGTTGGAAATACGTTTTACGTATTTATGAAGGATCGGTCGCTCCAACGATAATTATGTAATGGGCTCGTGACCCACTTAGTAAATGTATAGTCCATATAGCCCACATGTAGGGTGGGCTATATATATCTCCTCCTAGCATGTTAGGAGGGGTTGGTGATTTTCATTATTCATTCAATCAATCTTTACTTTCTCTCTCTACTCTTCTCTTTTCTCTCTTTTCTCTCCTTTCTCTCTCTACTCCATCATCTCCCTTCTCATCTCTTTTATATTTATCAATAAATCCATACATTTAATCCATCTAATCAATCATGTAGAATAGGCCAAAGATCACGTAGACCTTCAATTGGTATCAGAGCCAAGGTTAGATTGGTTTATTCTTGTTTTTCTTTTGTTTGATTTTGATGGGTTTTGATTTAATCACGCTTAAGTATTAAAAAGTTTGTATTTTTTATACAAAGTTTGTGTTTTTATGTTTTAAATCATAATTAAATCTTTGATTTACTTATTTTATATAAAAATCACAAATTTTTATTCAAAAATCAATTTTTTATAATCAGTTTCCATTTTAATTTTTTATTATTAGTTTTTCTTTTATCAGTTTTTTATATAAATTTTTTTTATAATTTTTTATATAACCTTTTTTTTCATATCTGGGTTTTCGTTTATCAGTTTTATATAACCTTTTTATTTTTTTATAATCAGTTTTTATAGATTTTTTTATATAATCAGTTTCTCAATTTTTATCAGTTTTCTGTTTTTCCTTTTTGGTCAAAATTGTCAAAAGTATCTTGGTTATTAACATTCATCATCTTTCTGTCCAAATCTGTCCCATCATAACTGTTCTTCCACTCATATTGTTCCGAACGAACAAGTTCCGAACGAACCAAAAGTTTCGGATCAAAGAAAGTTCCGAATCAGAGTCTTCCGAACCAAAAGTTCCGGATCAAAGAAAGTTCCGAATCGACAATCTTCCGAATGAACAATCTTCCGAATGAACAATCTTCCGAATGAACAATCTTCCGAATGAACAATCTTCCGAATGAACAATCTTCCGAATGAACAATCTTCCGAATGAACAATCTTCCGAATGAACAATCTTCCGAATGAACATTCTTCCGAATGAACATTATTCAAATATAACGACAACCTCAAACAAAGCCTCGAAACACAAACACACCACACAGACCCGACACTCTCGACATCCTCACCCTCGAAACTCTCGAACACAAACTCGAAGACCCTCGTCCGACTCGCTCACCCATCCTCTCGGTCACCCTCACACTCTCGACCTAGACTCACCAAACCAAACATACTCTTCTCAACTCCCCCAAACAAACAGCCTTGACATCACACCCCGACTAAACCCTCGACTCTCAAATACACTCGATTCGAAAACCTCAGTCTCACACTCAAACATCAACTCTACTCGATTCTCAAACAGGAAACTTAAAGGATCTCAGATTAAGTCTTAACAATTGAAGATCTTCGAAGATCTTGTGTTTTTGACCATTTTTCTTCCTTGACCCATATCGAGAGTAACCCTCTTTTGATATACGAATCTTAAAGAGAAATTTATAACAATTTTGTTATAGTCCTTCTTTGATTCGTTTAATCAACACATGCAAACATAAAGTTTTAAAACTTGTTAAAATCATCTCTTTGTTTCGTTTGACACAAAAAATCAACACATTTTCAATCACCCTCGATCGCAATCTCGACAAACCCGACTCATTTTTTTTTACAGACCCTCTCACCCCAACAACTCTCACCTCACAAGACCCTCAACACAAACCCTCGTCAACAACAACACCTTTATTTTTTCTTTCTCTCGATACACGACAGAAAGACTCGACAGATGAGAGAAAGATTGTGATTAGAAAATAAAAGAAAACCTACCCGAGACCTCATATAGAGATCTAGAAGATGAATTCGTCTTAGTTCTTCTCTTTATATATGCTTCGAATCATTTCTGAGCTCACATATTAGAGGGCACATGAAGGCAGCATAGGATTTGGGATTTTGAGATTTGGGGCGGTGTTTACAAAGTGAGGAGAGAGAGAGAGAGATATTGAGTTTTTGTTATTGAGATTTGTTTGAAGTCAGAGAAATAGACAGACGGAGGAACCAAAGTGACATTGGGAGGCGATTTTTTTTTTTGGGTGTGTAATCAAGAAGAAGTGACGGAGGAAACGCTATTTAAGAGAGAGATAGGATAAAGTCAAGGCGGAGATCTCAAAGGTGGTAGGTAGTGGAAACAGAAAACCAAACACGTGTTTAACTTGGGACACGTTTTTTTATGTTTATCATATGAGTGGTTTATTACTTTTTCTTATTTGGTTTCCAAAAATAAATTGCTATTTCAAAAATTGTAAACCCGTATTGATGCACAACGTATTTTTGAAAATTGTTTTCCTAAATTGTTTTTTAGTTACATTTGTTTTCTCACATTTTTAGTTTCATTTTTATATTTTTATATTTTTAAAGTTAATTTTTTTTTTAGTTACATTTATTTTGTATTTTTGTCACTTTTAAATTTTAGTTTAGTAAATTTTTTGTTTATTAAGTTTTGGTACGTCGTATTGAGGCGGGCATTCCGTTAAGAGTTAACGTGGAAAAACATTTGCCGGGTTAAAAGTGTTTGTGGCCGGATTTGAAAACAAAAGTGACGGGCTTTATTTTTCGTGGCTACGGACTTTTAATCAGATATTCTTATTTGTACGTAAAGAAGGTTTTTATCTACAATCAAGGATTTTTTTCATATTTATTTATGGATCGTTTTGTTGGTTTTGTCATAATTCCGTGACTTTCTGTTTCTACGTTTCTTCACAAATTGTAAAATCACGAAAACAACCACAAAATTCAATGGATTTTTTGAAGTCGACATCAAACGAGGGAGAATCGCATATTTTGCAAAACAAAGTTAGAGAACGTGGCATTACTTCATTTCGAATGCTTCAGTCTCATCTTGTCACTCTTTCATGGATTCAAGGAGGGAGCAAATTTGTGACAATCTTTGGTCAAGATCGTCATATATTCATCGACTCAATATTCACCACTTTGACCCAACTCGCCGAGCAACTCAACCATGAAAACTTTAATCACTCTGCATCCGCACTTACATATAAGACTCTTGTGACACAACTTACGCCTTTCCTCCAATTCAATATCATGACGTCTGAAAGTTCAGTGATTTGCCAATCATTTCTTCGAGATACCCATACCGAGCTTCGAGTTTTCCGTGATACAATATTGAAACTCATGACATCGGTCTCGTCTTTGATTTATGAAAGATCTCGACTTCAGCAAGCGTATGATAATGTAGTGCAAGAATCTATGATGCAGCTACAAGAGGAGAATGGTCATACGGTTGAAAACTTGGAGCCTAACGATGACAAGAGCACGGAATCAGGAGGACCAAATGATACCAGTGGCACGTCAGGGAATGTTCACGAGATCCTTCTTGATGACACCTTACCCGTTTATGACGAAGAGCCTGCAAACATGATACAATGTAATGTTGTTTATGATGTATATGCTGATGATATGCCGCATATTGAGCATTCTGAACCTAATTATGACAAACATAGGATGGAGAAGAGTGATAGCAATACCACTTCTGATTCATCCGATGTAAGTCATAATGGGGGAGAGATTGTTCATAATGCTATAGTACATCATGATAATTGTATTATAACTGCTTCATTGACTGCTTCTGATTTCAAGATTAGAGAGCTCGAAACGATTGTAGCTCAACAATCAAAAGATCTTGAGGATGCCAAACTTGAATTTTCTAAGAAAACGGACAAATTTGAAACATACTTTGAAAAACTTGAAAAGTCAAACGTTGTTCTTGAAAGAAAATTGGATCAAAAAGTTTTAGATTCTAAAGCTGAAAAGGAAAATCTTTTGAAACAAATTCAGTTACTTGAGTCTAAATTGGCATCCCAAGATAGATTGCTCAAAGAGAATGAGACTTTAAAACCTCAAGTCCAAGAAAAGGTGTTTGCTATAGCTGCGTTGAAAAACGAGTTAAGGAAAAATAGAGGACCTAGTGTGGACACTAAGCTTGAAAAACCATCAATCTTGGGGAAACCGCCTACAAATCAGTTCGTCAGACAACCGATTGTCAGACAACCTACTGCATTTAGATCCGAGCGACCACAATCCTCGAGACCGTGGTTTGCCTCCCAAGTTGATTTGGGTCATATTTCTAGAACAGTCACTCCACCAACTAGGCCTAATGTGACTAAATCAGTTTTAGCAAGACCTCATCACATGATTGCCCCTAGTTTCTCTAAGAATAGTTCAATGAACACGTCTAGAACTAGTTCCACTGATGTGCGCCATGATTTTGGTCAAAGGGAAGCTATTCAAAAGACACATGTAAGAGATAGCAATGTCCAACCTAGTCAGATGCCATCTAGATTACCCAACACTGCTAACCGTAGCATGTCATCTCCTAGGAGCATCGATCAATCATCTAGGAATTCTAGATCTTACTCGGACATTAAATATGCTACTTGTAAAACATGTAGAAAATGTGTCTTTACGGCAAATCATGATTCTTGTATCAAGAAACTACTTAATGAGGTGAACTCCCGTGCTAGACTTAAATCCCAGTGGGTAGCTAAAATCAAACCCGTTGGCAAAATGTGGCGCCCCACTGGTAGAACTTTCACTCTTGTAGGAAACGAGTGCCCTTTAACTAGGATAGTCTCTGATTCTACGAAGACTACTAGGGAGGAAATTGCAAAGGATGATACATCACTTAAGCCTGAACTTAAGGTTTTCTATAAAAGGAAACGTTTGCCAACTAAGACAAGTGAATCATCCCCTCAGGCCACCTCTGACACAAGAAAAGAAAACCGTGAACCCCCACGTGCTTCTAAAATAGATATCTCTAACCCATGCAAAAGTATACAAACTCCTAATGAGAATGCAGGTACCAAAGTTGATGTTCCAAAAGAACGAAGCGGTCCAATCGTTGTATACCGTTCAACTAAGGACACTCTTAGAGTTTGGTTGCTGAAGAAGCAGATGTCAGAGAAACAAGTGTCTCAGGGGATTCATGGCTAAGCTCAC
The DNA here is from genome assembly GCA_025667525.1 of Glebionis coronaria. Taxonomy (NCBI): domain Eukaryota; kingdom Viridiplantae; phylum Streptophyta; class Magnoliopsida; order Asterales; family Asteraceae; genus Glebionis; species Glebionis coronaria. The sequence continues at coordinate 5,023,423 of JANFOE010000193.1, forward strand.
AAGGACTTATAGTCACATCACAGACTATAACTCGTTCTTCAAAGAAAGGAAAGCTTATCGCCGATGGTAAACTTATCCTAACAACGAGAAATTAATTTTTCTCGGGCATGAGCTTATATCAAAAACATTCCAAGTTTTTAAGCTCATGCACAATGGCTTATCGTTAAATATCAGAAGATAACCCGTGCATCAAAGAAAGGAAAGTTTATCGCCGATGATAAACTTATCCTTACAACGAGAAATTAATTTTTCTCGGGCATGAGCTAATAATAAAAACATTCGAAGTTTTTAAGCTCATGCACAATGACTTACAGTTAAATCTCAGACTGTAACTCAAACTTAAAATAAAGGAAAGATTATTTTTTATGATAACTTATCCTCTTAACGAGAAATTCACCTTTCTCGGTCATGAGCTTGTATTAAAACATTCGAAGTTTTAAGCTTAGAAAGGAAAGTGTATCTTTTAAATAAGAGAACTTTTCCTCATAACGAGAAATTACCCTTTCTCGGTCATGAGCTTCCCGTTAAAACAGTCAAAGTTTTCAAGCTCATGAAAACGACTTCTAAGTAAATGTCAGCTTAGGACTCGTTCTTCAGATAAAAGGAAAGGTTATCGCCGATGGTAACTTATCCTTACAACGAGAAGTTTACAACTTCTCGGACTTGAGCTTTCCTAAGATATTCCAAATATTAAGCTCAAGTAATTGGTTTTCAAAACTTTGAACACAATTTTTCAAGAATTTCTCAAAAGGTTTTTCTAAATCTTTCAAAATTGTGTGTTCAAAAATGTTTTGATAAAAAGAGCATGTCTTCTGGAATCGATAATATTTACGAACCTAGAAATGTCATTCAATAATGACACGGGATTGTAAATAAAGTTCTAGCAGAAGTTTAAAAAATTTAAAACATGCTCCATTATGGTTTGCTATTATTTCTGATAGTAACCCGCTTTTCACTTTGAAGTCAAGCATTTCACCGGAAAGCTTTGACTTCAGAATCCGAAGTTATCATCTCCACCAACCATATCAACTTACAATTGATATCTACATACTCGACGATGCGACTACTCAAACGGTGACTACATCTCTTTCAATAGAACACGGGTCAACAATTGAGGGGGAACAATTGTTCAGCATTCAGAATCCTTGATGCCGAGAGTGCCAAGTTCACATATTGGTGTCAAGACAACGATATCAATCATACACATGGAGTCAAGAGATAACTTCAGAAGTTACGAGGAAGACCAACATTCGTGAACAAGAACCATGTGCTTCTTTCATATGATGTTCTCCATCATTCAGGTCCAACCTCGTAAATTGCTAATATTGTGAATTCATTATCATATATGATCTTTGCACGTGATAAAAACCTTACACTTGTGTTTAAAAGGTATTTTATTTACGTTTCAAGTACACCCTCATTAATTTGAGGGGGAGCTTGTGTAATTCTTGAAGATAATTGGATTTGCATTTTTCTTCCCAAATTTTCTTAAAATGCTATAAATCAATTGATATTAAAAACATCGATTGGGTTAATATTTTTAATATGGGGGAGAAAATGTGATTTAATATGGGATATGATCAATCATAAATGGTTTGACTTAACGTGATAGCTCATCCCGACATGTGCGGAATGTTTTCGGATATCGTGGCATATGTTAAGGGGGAGCAAAATGGATTTCACTTCAAAATGGATTTCATGGTGACATACACTTACCCAAAAAATCTCTATTCACGATGGTGAAGATTGTGGTGACATAAGGATGGTAGGATAGGTTAAAGTCCAATGATTCCTCTAGAACCAGAGGAATCTTCCCAAGGACATTCCATAGCTAGAAATAGCAGTCCTTAGGAAAGATGGAGAAAGATTGTGAATGTAGCTGAATGTCGACCAAGTACTTAAGTTAGCACTAGAACAATCACAACAAGGTGCTAGTTATGACGTATTGGTAAGCATTGAAGGGGTTGAAGAATGAAAAAGAATTGTAAAGATAAAGGGTGTAAAGAAAGAAGCCCTCCTTACAACTTAGGCAGAAACCGGGTCAATACATATGCTATTAAGATCATTGTTTAATGATTCTTGATATTGAAGATAAACATCATGGACCCAGTGATGCAATGCACAACCCATCCCATCTAACTTAGATATCTCTCAAAAGATATTTGTTTTAATCACACGGAGACAACACATTATCTATTGATTTATTCACTCCGAATAAATTGGTATTGAAAAGGTGGCACTCCTCTCCAGCCTCCGATCACTAAAATCCAAAATGCACGATCGAGTCTAGAGCCATTTGAGATCATCAAATATCTCACCAGGACACACTTTCATATTTCCTTGCTTCTTCACACACTGTGAAAAGTAAGAAAGATCTTAAGAGTCCTACGCAAAATCTTCATGATCTTGCCTGAACATCCGAGTAATACGAAAGTATTTACAATGAAGATGGAAATCCTTCTTGAGCGAATATCAAAAAGCTCATGGTAGGTGACTTGTACGATTCTTTATGAATCAAACTTGTGATAACTGGAAAGCAACAATGGTTTAATTCTTAAATGAATTTAAACACGTTCCAGGCCTCTACGCAATATCTTAGTGATATTGCCAGAACATTCAGAGTAATACTATTAAGTATTTACAGTGACGAATGGCAATCCTTCTAGTGTTAACATCAAACAGCACTTGGTAGGTAACTTGCAAGATTCTATATGAATCAAGCTAGTGACAACTGGAAAGCAACGACGGTGCGGTTCTTAATTGAACTTCACTTGTTCCAGGAACATGAATTGACGGCTTCAAATCATGCGGATAAGATTATCCAAATGATTCACTCTTTACGTTCGCAGTCAGCTTTGGACGGTCGAGAAAAGAGAACGGGTTTACCCGCGAAATCTTGTCAAGGAGGTTCTTTATTGAAACTACCTGCCACAAGTACGATATTTAATATCGTCCAACGGTCTTCACCGACCGGAGGTAAAATGCTACAGAATTAGAATGAAATGTTCAAGGCCATTTCATCCGTGTATATTGTTTGTTGCTAACTGTCTTATGCAGCGTAACAAGAAGGTGGCATTGCGGTGTACAATCCAGAAGAAGTCGTCACCACATGCTTACGCTACATACAATTAGTACTTTAACAAATTCAAGAAAGCCTGAAGGTCAAGTCTTCCGCTGTATCAAACTCTGAAGCTTTCAAGAATTTAAAAGTATAAGTATGTGGAACATGAAGTCACGAAGAGGCAAATATCACAAGTGAAGAATGCACAAGGTCAAGGCAATGAAACATGCTCAAGACTAAAGTCAAAGATCACATCAAGCATATTCACAAGAACAAGATCGAAGACTCAAGCATAGATGCTAGGTTTAAGATTTTGTAAAAAGATGTGACCTCCCTTAGGGGGAGATTGTTGGAAATACGTTTTTCCCAATAAAGTCTCGGTCACATCTTAGTTAGCATAGATCACGAGATATAGACTATTTAGAATTTTGTCTCTTGGAGCGACCTCCCTTAGGGGGAGATTGTTGGAAATACGTTTTACGTATTTATGAAGGATCGGTCGCTCCAACGATAATTATGTAATGGGCTCGTGATCCACTTAGTAAAGGTATAGTCCATATAGCCCACATGTAGGGTGGGCTATATATATCCCCTCCTAGCATGTTAGGAGGGGTTGGTGATTTTCATTATTCATTCAATCAAACTTTACTTTCTCTCTCTACTCTTCTCTTTTCTCTATTTTCTCTCCTTTCTCTCTCTACTCCATCATCTCCCTTCTCATCTCTTTTATATTTATCAATAAATCCATACATTTAATCCATCTAATCAATCATGTAGAATAGGCCAAAGATCACGTAGACCTTCAAAGTTCAAAATACTTGTCCATTTCACGGATTACCGGATGATGATGCCAATAAACACCTCGACAAATTCATTACCGTCACTCAAAGCATGAAATTGCTCGGTGTTACCATGGATTTTCTTCGCCTTCATCTATTTCCACACACTTTATCCCACCATGCCGAAAAATGGTTTGATCGTCTTCCTAAGAATTTAATTCATACATGGGACGAAATGACTCAACGATTTTTGTCGCGCTACTTTCCACCATCCATGGTAACGAGCCTTCGAAATCAAATCAGTGGTTTCACGCAAGAACCTGATGAGTCTCTTTTCGATGGTTGGGAACGCTATAATGTTTTTATCGATCGTTGTCCTAATCATAATATGCTCCCCGTCACCTTAATTGATACTTTCTACAACGGTTTAACTTTTCGAGATTGTGATACGATTAATGTTGCCACCGGTGGTACGTTTATGAAAAGAAGACTCGAGGAGTGTAGAGAGCTTATAGAGAACATGACCACTCATCACAAAAATTGGGATTCATCCGCATCCTCAAGAAATAATCCAAGAGTCAATGTTTCTTCTACTTCATCAAACCTCGAGATAGCCGAACTTACCCAAATCACCCGCCAACTAGCCGAGATGAAAAAATAATTTAACCATTGCTACGAACCAATTTCAACAAGTTAAAGCTGTAGCACTTTCTTGTGAAACTTGCGGCGGTCCTCATTCATACACTGATTGTCCTTCCACTCATGACAATCCGAAAAACGTGTATGCGGCTAACGATAACTATTACACGGAAGGTTATCAAGCCCGACCTCAAGGTGATCGTAACTTGCTAACTTATCGTTCCAACAACTTTCTTTCACCCGGTTTTTCTCCTCAAAACCACAACCTAAACAACTTCAATAGAAGCAATCCAAACCAACCTCAAGCTTCTAATCCATATCACCCACCCGCCCACCAAACTCCACCCATCACTCAACCCACGACATTTAATCAAGATGTTGAAACTTTCATGAGGACCCATGGAGAGGTGGTGAAAAACCTTCAAAGCCAAATTATTAACTTGAAATGTGATATCACTAAACAAGGGAATGATATTCGAACCGAGCTTAGAAATGATATTCAAACTTCTTTAAAAATCAAACGAATGATTTGAGGAATATGATGGCTAGTTTCTTCCAAATTAATCAACCCTCTACTTTGGGCTCCCTTCCTTCGAATACCGTGACCAACCCACAAGCTAATGTTAGTGCTATTACTACTCGCAGTAGAGAAACTCCAGTAGGACCATCTACCCCCTCCCCCAGTTACTCCATCTATACCTCCACCACCCCCATTTATTCCTCCTACTTCCACGCCTAGTACTAGTTCTACATTACCGTCTCCACCTCTTACAGAAAAAGTACCAAAGACAAAACCTTCATCATCCCCACCTTCTACCTCTCAACCCTCAACCTCTACACCTTCACCTTCTACACCTACACCTCCTAAGCCCAATATTCCTTATCCATATCGGTTAGACAAGTGCAAACTGCTCACCAAGGATGACATTCAAGTGACATACTTTTTGAAAAAGATCTCGGGAGTGAATATCACCATTAGCCTTGTTGAAGCTCTTGCCCAAATGCCCAAATTCGTTAAGATGTTTCAAGATTTTCTTAGTAAGAAGGAAAACATGGTTGAGTTTGTCAACACACGCTTAAATGAAAACTGTTATGCAGTCCTTCTTAAAGAACTTTTCGGAAAAACTTTGAGATCCCGATCGTTTTGTGCTACCTTTCATTTTTAACAAAACCGAAGAATTTACTTCCTTAGCCGATGTCGGGGAAAGTATTAATTTGATGTCATTAAGTGTTTGAAAAAAGTTATCATTACCCGATCTTACACCAACAAAGATGACTCTTGAGCTAGCAAATCGAACTCTCGCTTACCCCGATGGTATTGCCGAAGATGTGTTTGTTAAAGTTGGTACCTTCACTTTTCCGGTTGATTTTTTTGTTTTGATTATGAAATGGACCCTCGTATTCTGTTAATACTTGGACGGCCATTCTTGAGAACCGGAAAAGCTTTAGTCGATGTTGCCGAAGGTGAACTAATCTTAACGGTCGGGAATGATCAACAAATTTTTAAGATGGGGAATATTACAAGCAAATACAATGGAAGAGAATCGGTGAAAATGATTGATGTGTTTTAAAACGATTTTGTTACAACTCCATTGGAAACTACAAAGCTTGATGATTTTATCGTCTACAACAATCCTCTTTTCGAGCCTATCTATGATAATCCACTTTTTCAAGAAAATGTGGAAGATTCTGAAGATCCTCTTCCCAATTTGGATGCCCCACCAATATATGATGCTCCACCAATCTATGATGATGATTCTAGTTCCGATGTGGATGATTATGATGATTTTTCTTCAGAGTATAAAGACATGCCAACTTATCATGACTTTGATGATGTTGACACTCTTTCTAGTGATTCTTCAAGGGTTATGTCTTCAAATGATGACCTTGCTCCTACTTTTGATGAAGATCCTCCGCCAACAATGCTTGATCCTACTTTGGATGATTACTCATTTGAGGAAGATTTTGCTACTTTTCTCAATACATACTTTCCGGATGAGCATGATTCTCCTCCTTTGGACTTTGATTATGGGCTTTATCCTCCTTCGGATATTCAAAACCCCGTTTCAAAGGAGAAGAAATTGGACGACACCAATATCCGTGGTACCTATGTCTTGGCAACTCTCTTTCCACCTTCTTCGGATGAGATTGTGCGGTTTATGGGCGAATCTTCAAGGTCTACTAAGTCTAAGTCTTATTTTCCCCTAAAGGAAAAGGTGTTCGACCCGGGTATCACAATTCTTCGGCCATCTCAGTATCCATCTGATGAAAAAAAGGAAAGATTTTTTGATACAATGGAGATATGCTTGCACTTCATCATACTTTCTACCACCGTGCTCAATCTTTGCTTAAGGGAACCTCGCCTACTCTTCTTTGGCTTGTCTTGTTCACCTTAAGCTTATGCTATTTGATGGACGAGAACCATGTATTTGACCCCTATGGATGTTCTTCAAGCTTCTTACCATTGTAATCAAAGTCGAGTCAGGCTCACGACTCGGTGAACAAAAACAAGCGCTTTTCGGGAGGCAACCCGATTGTCTATCCTTTTTATCCGTTTTTATAATAAGTGTAGGGGGAGACCCTAATATGTGTTTGTTGTTTTCTTTCTTATGATGTGCAGGGATTAGAGCTTTCAAAGATCCATTCTTGATGACTTTTGACGACCCGTGATTCCGTGTACCTTTCTTCCCGGTACACGGAATCACTTTAGTTGTCTCTTCCTTAGCAAGATTTAAACAACATGCACAATGTCCTAGGTATAGGGGAGTTTACTCCCACAGGCTTAAACATTGAGGATAATGTTTATATCAAGTGTAGGGGGACTTCTATCGAAGTTGGTTGTAGTGATTTTACACACCTTTAGGAAAAGGAGGTAAATAGGGAAAGTATTAAATACGACGGTTTAGGAAAACCATGTACTAATGAACCAAAGGTGAAAGTTCGTTTCCCAAGGAGGTATATGTGTGTGACTAAAATGTAACAAGATTTGAGATTAATATTTGAAAGAAGGGGATGAGAAATTAGAATGACGGAGACGTGAAATTAATTACTACGACGACTAAACGTAAAACCGTAAAAATAGCTAAAATAAAAATTAATTCTAAAATTCCCAAAAAATTACCAAAAATCAAAATAATTAAACTAAGAGTTTACAAATGATCAAAACTTTTTTAAACCTTTTAATTAATTAAATATTAATTTTTAAATCCTAATTAAAGCCCTAAAAATCAAATTAATTATCAAAAAGCCCAAATAAAGATTTTTCACTTTGTAAACCTCTAAAATGACCTACAAAAATTAAAAACTATTTTTATAAAATTTTAAACTAATTAAAACTATTTAAAATGATTTAAAAGCTATTTAAACTTAAAATAATTATAAAAATTAATCTAATGATGATAAAATTAATCTAAGAGTTAAAAAAATCCTATTTTATTATATTAAACCTAAGAAAAATATAAAAAGTGTAAAAATGTGAAATTTGAAATTTAATAATAAAATAATATTAAAAATCCAAAAATTATAAAAACTTCTAAAAACTTGCAAACTAGTTTATTTTAACCTAAATAATCAGAAAATGAAAGTGAAATTACCAAAATACCCCTAATGGGCCCCCAAATGGGCTAAAAGTAAAACAGTCAACCTTAATGGGCTTTTGGGCCCAAAAAGTCAAACTAGGCCCAAATGACCTGAAAAAGCCCTATCTGACTCAAAACTCAATTCTGAACACAAAAGTCTGAAGGCCCAAAAGCTGGTTTTGAGCTTATAACAGCTTAAATAGTCAACAGCTTATTCTTATTGGGCCAATAAGCCCATTAAGCAATAAGCCAATGCCATAAGCTCTGCTTAAACACACAACCTTATTTTGAGATGCCTAAGAGATCTGTGAAAAGAAATTTTAAAAAAGCACACTCAATAAGCCAGAAATAAGCCAAGAAGATTTTCACTAAAAGACAAAATAGTCGACTTGGAGTTCTAGACCACCTCAGACCTTCTAATAAGTTGCAAAAGACTCTAAATGACTTAACTAAGACAAATCAACAAAGAAAAGTTCAATAAGCTAAGCAAAATAAGCACAATAAGCTGATAAGAACTTATTTAAAAGTCAAAGTGTTTGGTTTTCTAGTCAAACCTCAAAGTCAAACCCTTAAATGCTCCAGAATGAACAAATGGGTCAAATAAGTGACACCTATTACAAATTCAAAGTTGTTGCAGGTTAAAATAAGCTAGAATAGCTTATTGATAAGCACCAGTAATATTCTCTACCCCAGGGAAGTTGCAAGGAATCAAGAAACGACCCGGATCACCAAGTTTGGTGGGTAATTTCCTTAAGAGCACTGCAGAGCAATTCTCGTTAAGTCGGGTCTGAGCAATATCGAGAAGCTTCTCCTTATCACTGAGAAGATCTTTAAACATTTTAGCATATTTTGGCATGTGAGCGAGAGCCTCAGCAAAGGAGATATTGAAATTCAGTTGTTTAAACATTTTAAGAAAGTTAGAAACCTGAATATCATCCTTGTTCTTCAATTTCTCTTTCCTCAACCTTTAAGGATAAGGTATATTGGTTTGAGATGAAGGCTTTGGAATGGAATTCTCGCTCACATCCTTGGGTGGTGGAGGGGTGGAAGTAGAAGGTGGTGGAATTGGAGAAGGAGACTCGTTTTCCGTAGTCACAATCACCGGTGTAGGTGTAGGAAGCTCGGGTTCCTTTAAACGTTTTCCACTGCGAGTGGTGATTGCTTTCATCTCCCCTCTTGGATTAGCAACGGTGTTACTCGGAAGAGAACCCGATCCAGAGGCTTGATTACTTGGGAAAAAACTAGCCATCATGTTCCTTAAGTCATTCGTTTGACTTGCCAAAGTGTTTCGCATATCGGCTCGAAGATTGTTTCCTTGTTTCACCATATCTGCTTTCAAGTTGAGCATTTCCCGCTGAAGATTTTGCACTATCGCATCATTAGTCCTCATGTAAGTTTCAACCTCTTGGTGTAATGCAGTAGGTTGGTTGGGAGGAGCATGGTAGGCAGGTGGTTGATTAGCAGGTTGTTGGTAAACTTGGTTGTTTCTTTGAGGTGGATATGGGTTTCTTTGGTTTTGAAATTGATTTAGAGCACGAGGTTGGGTTTGATTGTTGCGATTGAGGTTGTTTGGGTTTTGTGGGGGAAAACCGGGTGGTGAAAGAAAGTTGTTTGAACGATAGCTGAGCAAATTACGGTCACCTTGAGGACGTGCTTGATAGTCTCCTGTAGAATAGGTACCATTGGCGGCATACACATTTTCCGGATTGTCATGAGTCGAAGGACAATCGGTGTATGAGTGAGATCCCCCGCATATTTCACAAGATTGACTCAAAGCACTAGCTTGGGCAGTGATAGCTTTGGTATTGGTGGCGGCTTGGAGAGCAAGTGATTCAACAAGCGAAGTAAGCTTGTCAATTCTCTTGTCGCTCTCATTAGTGCTAGCACTAGCCACATTAGTCCGAACACTCTTGGTTTGCACTCTAGACTTGTTCTCAATAATATCCCAAGCGGCATTAGCAGACTTAACCAAAATGTTACCCCCCGAGGCACTATTTAGTGAATCTTGGTCATTCATGCTTAAACCATTGTAGAAAGTATTAATTTGATGTACTTTTGTTAAACCATGTTGTGGACACTTTCTTAAAAGTTCCTTAAAATGGTCCCAACATTCACTAAATGACTCACCGTACTTTTGTTCAAAAGTAATGATTTCATTCCGCTAAGCGGTAGTACGTGAGGGTGGGAAAAAGTAGTTGATGAATTTGGTCTCTAAATCCGTCCACGTAAGAATACTTTTTGGCGGTTCCTTATCAAGCCAATGTCGGGCTTGTCCCTCTAAGGAGAAAGGAAAAAGTTGCAAGCGAATTACCTCTTGTGAAACCCCATTATACTTAACCGTATTAGTGAGTTGAAGAAACCTTTTAATATGGTCATGAGGATCATCAATTGAACACCCAAAGAAGGGTTGAGCAGAGACCATTTGAATGAAGCCGGATTTAAGTTCAAAGTTGTTGGCTCCAATCTCGGGTATGACAGTAGCATCAGTGTTGCCTTCTACGTGCGATTGCAAAAGCTCGATCATTGGTTGATTGTCCATGGTGACAATAGGTTGAGTAATGACTTCGACTTGAGCTACTTTCTTCTTACGAGCACGAGTACGCATACACACCTACAAAAGGAAAAGCAAAAATAGACAAGAAATATTTTTGGTTTTTTATGTTTTTCTATTTTTTTTTTTGTATTTTTGAAATTTTTTTAATTTTTATGGATTTTTGAAAATTTTAAAGCAAGGAAAATAACGTTCAAAGATGAACGGATCCCAAAATCCAACGCGTCTCTCACTTAGAACCGTTAATCTTAACGAAAAGAGCCGGCAGCGGCGCCATTTAATACTAGGTTTTTAAGCTCGTATGAAAGTTTGTTAAACCGATCTTTTCGAATTGATTATTGGTAGAAAGTGCGACTCAATTGTTCTTGGTGGAAAATAAAAAGGTTTGGTTATATATTTTAAACTAAAAATGAAAATGTCGTTGAGTAAATAAAGATGAAAGCTTTAAAAGTTGAAAAGTAAATGATTAAAACTTATTAAAATTTAAACTTCAAATATTAAACTAAGACAAGACTAGTTAGAATAATTCTAAGTAAAAAGGCGGGAAAAATTAAAATTTAAAAACTGGAAATACTCAACCTTATCCGGAATAATATCCGGATTGTAGAAAGGAGGCTTATCCGGAAGAATGAGATTGAGTGCTTATCCTGAATACTGTAGATGCAGCTTATCCAGAATACAAGAACTAGAGCCTATCCGGAATGATGAAGGTTTTGATATTCGGAATAATCACGAGGATGCTTATCCGGAAAAAGAAATGAAAACCTTATCCGGAATACAAAAGGGCAACTTATCCCGAATCCTTTTCTGACCACTATCCAGAATAACTATCCGGAATACGAAAAATGCACCTTATCCTGAATCTTGAAAGGGGTCTTATCCGGAATCCTGCTTCTTGGGCTTATCCGGAATAAATGAAATAAAACTTATCCGGAATACTTTGTTCGATCACTTATCCGGAATAATCTGAAGGGTTGCTTATCCGGAAAAACGTGAAGATATGCTTATCCTGAATACTTGACTATCCGGAATAGGAAACAAACGAAGCTTATCCGGAAAAGACCTAGGAGTCTTATCCGGAATACTAGACTAAAGTTGCTTATCCGCGAAACATGGCTACAACGATTCTTATCCGGAATAAGGAATTAATTTCCTTATCCGGATTAAGAGGGTTTTAAGAATCCGAGACTTGGAAAATAAGCTATATCCCAATAAGCACTTTGCCAAAAGTTAAACCAAAAGATTTTTAGAAAAAGATGATTAAGCTAGAATTTAAAAACTTTTAAAACATTAAATAAGCTAGAAATCAATAAGCACTTTTTATAAAAACTTAAAATTATTAAAAACAACTTATTTCTAAAAACTATTAAGCATAAAGATTAAGAAAAATAAGCACTTTTATATAAAAACTTTTGAGATCACCAATTTAATAAGCACAACCAAATAAGCTAAACAATCAAACCATAAACAAGATTAAGATAAAACTACATGATTATCAATATTAAGTAAAAGATTAAGAAAGGTAGAATGAGAATTAAGAAAACAAGATTGATTGATTAAAGATTAATATCAAATGATTACAAGATTAATGTTGATAAACTTGGAAAACTAGAGAGAAGAAAACTTAAGAAAAACTTGAAAAATAAACTACTACTAAAAATTAACCACCTAACCACCCTCCTAATGACACATTAGGAGCGTATTTATAGGAAGTGGGGAGATTACATGCTTAAGCTATCTTATTTCTTTCTTCTCGTCTCGACTCGACTTAATTTCTTTGTCTTTCTCGACGTCGTCTTGGGATTAGTCGATATTAGTTGAACTTGTCTTATAATTTTCTTCAATAATTAGACTTGAGTTCTTCGAATTCATTAAACTTCTATCTTTAGACTTTTTCTTCGATAAATCTTCAGAATTGGCCTTGTACTTCCGTTCTTTTTGAATTCTCGATCTTTCGACTTCATCTTTAGTCTTTTTCTTCGATAAAACCCGTGGTAACCCATGTTTTCTTCCTTTTGCATCTTTTGGTCCTAAAACACAATAAAAACACAAACCACACATAATTCCGACTTTTACGACATAAATACACGTTTTGGTCTTGTTATTATTGGAAATAAGTGGTAAAAGGATAAGTGTTTTCACACTTATTAACCAGTTGAAATAACACTAGCAGTGGCTAGCAGCAGGGGAAAGGAGTTCCCACTGCTTTGACTATTTGACTTGCTTTTTTAGAGAGATCCAGTTGGATTCAAATGGAAACAAGGGCACCCTTATGATCAGTGAATCACAAGGAGTCTATATCAACAAAGAAATCACAAATTGGTTCACTAAATAAGCCCAGATTAAGCAAACAGTCCACAAATATTGCACAGACCTTGAAAATAAGCAGTTATGAACAAATAAGCAGTTTGAGCATGAATAAGCCAGCCAAATTGAACCAAATGCATACACAAGCTATAATAAAGTCCAATTAGCACAAATAAACTTGTTTCAAGCAATGGATCAAAGTAAATAAGCATATTCAAGCACCAAAAGTTACTGATTAGCAAAAGTGATTATCCAAAATCCTTTTGTTGATCTATTTGACCACCAATCCAATTTTAAGCCTTAAAATCTCTTTCCCTGTTAAGTTAACCAAATTTTAATGCTTGTTAACCCTAGTCTACCCTTAGATCTAGGTGTGCCCAAAATTTTAGCCAAAATACCCAAGTAAAACTGATTTTATGACCCTTTGATTGATTTCGTTGTTCAAGCCCACAAAACTTGCAGATAACCACCCCTTAATAATAGATAAACATGTAACAACTCAATAGAACCAAGAACAACAACAAAGAAAGCCTTGAACCTTGAAAAACCAGTTAACCCAAACACCCCTTTGGAATCTGATCTCTCAACTTTCCAAAGGATTGTTGTGTTTTAACCTTCAATCCAAGATCAAAACAACCTAGCAACAATATTCCAAACCTCAGAAATACAAATCAAGCCACAAAACACAAATCCACAACAAATCTTGCAAAATTACCAAATATACAACAAAAATCAGAAAAATGAAAAAGGAGAGAGATGCAAACCTCCAAGACTTACATCCAAGCCTTGGAATGTTTGAGCTGAGGTGCTAGCAAAACAAGCACCAGCTTCCTTGTACCTGCTAAGATCAACAAACCACAAAGATGAACAAATACTATAAAATTTGAGTTTGAAAACAAGAGTTTTATCCCATAAAACCTTTCCTCAAAAACAACAAAACATGAATATGGAACTCAGATTTCAGCTATTCAATCACCAAACTTATATAAATAACAAAAGAGAAAACCACAATTTTCATAAACTCAATTTTATTTCAATAAAAAGGAATTACAAAGAGATAGCTAAAATCTGGAACAAAGGGACTCTCACATGTTGAGGTCTCTTTTTATAGACGAATACAAAGCATAAACAAGTAAAACCCTAGGCTATGAAATCCCAAAAGTACCCTTGAAATCTTCTAGAAGCATTTGTTGTTTTAGCTGTCCAAATGAATTAGGAACATTCATTTTAGCTTTGTAGTTAAGCATTGAGTCTTGGCTGTTGATTTGGCCACGTGGCATTCCTTGTAGAGGAAGTTGGATCATGATTGGTTGACGTGTGAATGGGTGGGGTCACATGGTGAGTGTGATTGAGGGTTTTGTGTGTGGGATGTGTTTCTGGGCGTGTGAATTAAGCGTGGGTGTGGGTAATTTCATTTTACCCTTTGGTTTAAGTGGTATGGTAACTGGGTTCTTCATGGTAAACAGTAAAGGTTTTGATCCATTTTTTGTGGGATAAATTTGTTTGGCGCGTGTTTGTCTGGTTTGAACTTTGGAGAATGACAATAGTAGTCCTTGTGTATTGGTGAAAGTTGTATAACACATTTTTGAGCCACAAAACTTGATTCCCTTTGTTAATTAAGTTACAAACTTCACACATTGGCCACAAAACTTTTCAATAAGGGTTTCAAGGGTTATTTTTGCAATTTTTTAATATTTAAGGGACTGATCTTGGACATTATTGATCTTCAAAGGTCTTCATTGTATCTTTGACTTCATGAGGGACCATTATTGACAATTTAGAATTGATGAGGGACTAAACTTGCCAATTCTTCATGGTTGAAGGACCATTTTGTAATTATTACAAACTTAAGGGACTAAACTTGTAATTATGAATATACAAGGGTTTTAAGTGTCATTTCTTCATTAATTGAGGATCAATCTTATACATCTTCAAGTCTTCAAGGGTTTATCTTGGATAATTCATGAACTAGGGCCCGGTTCTTTGTACGGCTTCGTTTCTCGTGTCCGTTTTTCCTTGTTTTTGTGATCTTTTGTCTTTTTCACGATATCCGTACCTAAAACACACAAGTAAACAAATACAAGCATATAAATGGTATTTTATGACATTTTAATGCATTTAAAGCCCGAAAAGAACGATGAGATCATGTATAAAAGCCATCTCATCACTCCCCATACTAAGCCATTGTCGTGCCCTCACGCAGTGCTAGAATAAAGTATCTAAGCATCACCAAAATTCAATTTTATTACCCCTTATTGAAAATTAAAAGACTTGCAACAATACTACGAAGATGTGTAAAGACATAATGTATGATTTTCATCACGAATGTGACTTTTAGGGTCAATGATTATAAACAAGTAAATGTCCCATAGAGTAAATTTCGTCATCCTTGATTGTCATACATTCCATGCTAAATGCAAAAACGAGATCATTATTGGTACTAGTCACAAATCTAACACTACTCATAGGTCCAAATTGTGTAATACTTTTTCTCCCCGCAATCCTAGTTATTATGAAAGGAAATGGGTTTCTAGAATTTTTTAACTATTTGTCATGGATCACAAGTGATTCATATTGACTTATTTGAGTATTTATTAGTCCGAAAGTAAAGTAGCACGATTTAATCGATAGTTAGCCGAAGGACAAAATCTTTTAAAACGGCTTCTCGTGTATCTCCTTAAGTTCATATCTTGGCATAACTCGTTACACGATTTGAGACCTTTCTCGGACCAATATTTGGCATGTACTTCATACTTCAAATCTTGGGAAGACGTTCTTGAAATTATGGTCTTCTCTTCATATTTTGGAATTTCTTCACCTAACGTTTTTGAGAGATTCTTCATACTTGGACCACGACTTCATCATTTTTCTTCAATCTTTATTTTGGACTTTGATATACAACGATCCGCCTCCTTTTAGGACTTGGATATATTTATCCACATACCTTGTAAGGATATTTTTGGATAGACTTTCTCCATGATCTTTAGGGGAGTAATTGCTTTTCGTCGTGTGTCTCGATCCTTCATATTGATTTTGTAATAATGATACTTCACATCATCTTGGATCTTTTGCAATAAAATAGAGCTCCTCATGCCTTGTTAGGGCCTTTTTGGATCTTCACCAATCTTCGCATCCCGCTTCAATAAGTTATGCCTTGGCTATGAACTCTATTCGACCCCGAGCAACTTTTAAACGATCTTGTGCTAGAAGCTAAGTAACCTTTCAAATCGTACGACCTTACTTATTGCAATTATTTTTATTTCTAATGCATTGATCTTATGGGAGAAAAAGCCACAATTAAAAACATATGATTTTTTGAAAGAACATTTTCATGTTCTACGTTTAGCATGATCACTTGTCTAACTCTATCATCTCTCGTTTTTCACTATTTAAAGACCTCTAATTAAAGAGACTCGTGAATACTTAGCCATGCCAGTCAAAATTTAGCCAAATTTGGATTAGATTTCATTAAGACTATATCAAATCAAAGTTTTGGGGTTTCAAGCCACCTATAGGATCTTGCACTTTCTTGGACTTTTTCAAGTTTAGAGAATGCATTTTATAGTTCCCTTGATAAGTGACTTTCTAGGATCAATTATAGGAACTTGCGAAAAGTTCTTGTTCTTAACCCGAATGAGCTAATACTTTCGCGTTTTAAAGTTCCCCATATAAGAGTCTAGCAAAACTTGAATTGAGCGGGTTAAGGAATGTAAAGGGCTCCAAATTCCCATCAAGTCAAAAATTAGCTCTTATTCTACCCTTCGGAAAATATACATTCGTGTCTTAAAAACACTTATTAAAACTTAAGAAAAATTTTAAAATTTGGCCATTTTTAGCCTTATTAGCAACAAATAAAACATTGGAAGTTGGAAAACATGAGGGCGTAGGAAAGCAAGTATCTATTCACCCCCCCATACTAAAATTAAACATTGTCCTCAATGTTTCGAGTCTAAAGGTGGAGCAACCCCATACTAGAGACGAAGAGTCGAATGCTTAGGATCTAGCATGGAAAGGGTGATCAACAATATATCTAAAGCCGTTTATTAAGTATGCTAGAAGATAATTGTTAGAACAATAAAGGATATGTCATGGATTCGTGAAAAACTTCTTCAAGCCAACCATCGAGGCTCACGTAAACGAACACGAGAGTCTTCAATCGTAGTGATGATGATGATCTAGATAACACACTCACAAACAACCACGAGACAACGAGTTGGAAGGGCACAAATCCCTTTATTAGAAAGCATAAAAAGATAAGCATAGGATCTCCCCCACGAGGCACCTCGTTTTTGATTACCGAGTCATGAGCTCGACTCGATCCCCTCAATGCTAATTATCATTGGGGAAGGTGACTTGGTCGAGGTCATCCAATGAAGGAATTTCCCCACCAAAGTAGTGCTTAAGCCTATGTACATTCACCTTGAAGTTAGGACCATAATTTTGAGCTAGCTCGATGGTCCCATAAGGAAACACTTGTGTAATGGTGAAAGGACCCGACCAACGAGATTTCAATTTCTCGGAAAATATCTTTAATCTAGAGTTAAAAAGTAACACTTGATCACCAACATTAAAAACTCGGTTTTTAATCTTCGCATCATGAAACGTTTTAGTCTTTTCCTTGAAATTTAATGAATTTTCATAAGCATTATCTCTTAGTTCATCCAATTCATTCAATTGTATTTTCCGGTGATCTCCCGCGGTCTTCAAGTCAAAGTTTGCATGCTTAAGGGCCTAACATGCCTTATGCTCCAATTCAATGGGCAAATGAAAATTCTTCCCATAGACTAACTTATAAGGAGTAAAACCGATAGGTGTCTTATAAGCGGTCCTAAAGGCCCATAAAGCGTCATCGAGTTTGTTGGAAACTCACTTTATGTGACGACATTTAAGAATTCCCGTTAGTTATCATAGTCACGCACATTTAGACTAGACTAGGCTCTTTGTAAAGTGCGTGACTATATATACCCCTCCTTAGCTTCCAAGGAGGGGTGTTGATTGTTATTTTGTTCATTTTGAGGAACACACACTTTTACTCTCAACCTCTCTTTCTCTCTCTCTAAGCCATCAATGGCTTCCACCACCACTTACCACCACATTAGACCACCGGATCCATAATTGTATTTCTACATTTGGCATCAGAGCCACGGTTCTATCCTTGGATCGTGTTTACATTTTCGATTTGGTGGTCTAATCTTTTTCTTGTGTCTCGGTTTATATTAATTCTGTCCATTTTGTCAAAAAAATTTTGTCACGTATCATATGTTCTGTCCAATAGTCCAATCTGTCACACGTTTTTGGTCTTATCATATCTATTGGTGTCTCAGTTTCATCAATTTTCATGGTAAAAAGTCATATAAACATGGTCAATATGGGTCCCAATCTAATATGTTCACTGGTCAAAGTTGGAAATGCGTACTTATCTGTTTTTTAACAGCATGTGTATGGATTTTTTCTGGTAATTTTTATGAACATGATGGTGAAATACCAAGATTTGCCAGAAAATCTGCCCAGAAATCAGTCCCGGATTTTCAGAAAAAAAAGGACCCCTTTTGGATTTATCTTCACGGTACAATCGCATGGATTGCGATGAAATGGTATTTGACACATTCCGATGGGTTGGCCATACCCATTGCGATGGACTCATTCCGATGAGTCACATTGCGATGGGTGGCTGACCTGTCGCAATGGCTCAGCCAAGACGTCATGCTGCCCGATTACTCGCAACATTGCGATGGATGTTTTATATTGCGATGGGTACCATTGAGATGGGTACCATCGCAATGGGTACCATCGCAATGAGACGGTTGACTTTGCGATGGTTTTTGATTCCGATGGACTCCTATTGAAAAAACATTGCAACTGTTTTGCGATAGAATGACCAAGACTAAGATGAAATTTGTGACCAAAACCGACCCATCTCAACCGAGTCAACTCGGTCATTACCGAGTTGACTCAGGCAACTCACTGAGTTAGACTCAACATCGCCTCCAACCTTTTATCATCACAACTCCAAAACTAAACCTATCCCATCGACACCTAATCCCATCATCTAGACTCGCTTTAAAAACAGAAAAACTGATCTCAGATTTTAAAAGTTTCGTGTTGTTGCATGTACTGATCTATTAAAGATCTTATCACGAAAATAAGTCATCATCACAGATCCTTGTTTGGTTTTTAACCAATGTTAATATACGAAATTAAAATAAGATTTATAACAAGCTTGTTATAATCTTTATTTTTTTCAATTAAATCAACAAAACCAACATGCATCTTAATTTTCGAATATAAAGAAGATTAATAACAAGTTTGTTATAATCTGTCTTTTATTCGATTTTATCAAAAACCGGACCTACCTGAGATCGTAATAGATCTTGAAGCTTCATTTGGTTGACTGATTCGTGGGTTTTATTATCTACGGGTGTGATGAGGGAGTAGCAGTTTTGATTGTGGAGATGATCTGGTGATGGGGACGGAGAAAACGAGGGAGGTGGGAGATGATCTGGTGAAGGGAGCGGATTTAAGTTAGGTGAGAGAGATTAGGGGGCGGTGTGTTCTATGTGTTTAGGATTCACGTGAATTTAGGGTTGGGTAAGAGTTATTTAACTCACACTCATGGACCGGGTCAATAAAGAATGGGCTGGGCCAATGAATTGTTTTTGGACACTCGATTTTGGTTAAATCAAGACTTAATTAAATTGAGTTGGGCCGTGTATTGAAATGGGCCGTTTGGTTTAAGCAAAATATATACAAATTTTTATTTCACAATTAACTATTTTGAATAAAAATTTTGTGTATATTGTCGGGATTTAACTGTGACATCGGGTCGAGACAAAAAATGTCGAGAAATTGTTAAGGAGTATGGATGCTCAAACAAGCAAATTCCTTTTTTTTGAATTTGTAGTTTTTTTTGTCGCATTTGTGGTTCTTTAGTTCTTTCTTGACACTGATGGGGTAACGAGAAATGTGACGCGACAAATGTGACGAGAATTTATTTTGTCGAGACCAAGAATAATGGACGATTTTTTAGTGGCTTCAGATTTTGTTTGATCGGGTATTAATTACGTGACGTTGAAGACGGATTTTTCGAAGGCGTGTATTTATTTTATCTTTGACTAGATAACTTGCTCGTGCTTAATCCTAGAATGAAGACTTGGTTATCTGGTTTCCCCGGGTTCGGGGTGGATGGTTGATGACTCGGATAACTATCACTTAAAGGGGTTACATTGTTGTACTCAGTGTCACGCGCTTAGTCGACGTGGATAATTTCAAGAGGTGTTGTGCTTATAGACTTCTTCAGTGATGCATTGAGTACTTAGAGATTTCTCCACCGTTCTTCATTCAACAGTAGTGCAAGCTTAAGTCACAAGATCGAAGAATTTTTATTCAGCTTCACGTTTGATGTATCTGGTTCATTCTTTCAGTGGTCACTTCAAATTGCTTTCATGTGGTATGGTAAAGGTGGCCATGGAGAGTTTATGAGAAGAGATTTTCGATCAACAGCTGATTCTCACAAAATATATAATTCAGCTTATTTATTATTCTCACGAGATTTCAGGTTCATGTGCGTACAATTTATTGATGGTTCCGAGTTTCGAAACCATCAAGGGGGAAGAAGCAGACACATTGAACGCACAACGAGTACACGTGATGAACTTCATACCTTCTTTTGATTTGAAGATATTCCGGGATGACATTTGTCATAGCCGCAGAGAAAATCAGTGTTTTAACTCGTGTCGTTATCAATCTCCAAACGGTACACTACTGATTCGAGGTTTAATTGTTTGAGTGTTGAAATTAAACATCATCATTATCCTATATGCATTCCCGGGACTTAATTGACTCTGGTGCATCTCCGGAAGAAGACGTGTGCATTTCCGGGACTTAATTGACTCTGGTGTTACGATGTCAACTTCATGAATGGGATAAAGTGTCCACTTCAGTATTTGAGCTTCATAATTGGGATTGATTTACCTTCTTCAACTATGTGGGGGAAGAAGTGTCTTGATTCTTTCTGGTATGCATAACTTGAACTCTCAGGGGGAAGAAAAATTCAGAAGAATTATTCAAGCATGAGAAGAAAAGTTGTTGATCTACTTGGGGGAAGCTATTTAAAATGCTTCTACATCAAGTTTACGTGGCATGAATTAGGGGGAAGCTAATTCAGAAGCTTCTCCTTAACCAGAAGTGTATGGGTTACTTAGCTCGTGCCGTTACAGTATTTCTACTACAATTTAAAGATGAGTCGTTTTGAAGACGAAGGCCTCAGAAGACTTCATCAGCATTGGATGCTTCATGGAAGCTCTTGTTCTTAATTATTTTGTACTTGATAGGTAGAATATTGTAAGGAATTCTACACGTCGTCCCATGGGGGAAGATTGTTGGAAACTCACTTTATGTGACGACATTTAAGAATTCCCGTTAGTTATCATAGTCACGCATATTTAGACTAGACTAGGCTCTTTGTAAAGTGCGTGACTATATATACCCCTCCTTAGCTTCCAAGGAGGGGTGTTGATTGTTATTTTGTTCATTTTGAGGAACACACACTTTTACTCTCAACCTCTCTTTCTCTCTCTCTAAGCCATCAATGGCTTCCACCACCACTTACCACCACATTAGACCACCGGATCCATAATTGTATTTCTACAGAGTTTGTCGGACCATGAAGCACGGTTTTCTCCAATCGACCTCTCTAAAATCCTTTTCAAAGCTCGGTTCGGAACCTCGACTTGCCCACTCGTTTGCGGGTGATAAGCCGTAGAAAGACGATAAGGAAATACATATTTCTTTAAGACCTTCTCGAATTGGTCATTGCAAAAATGGGTTCCACGATCGCTTATAATAGCACGAGGGGTTCCGAACCGAGAGAATAGTTTCTTCAAAAACTTCATTACCACACGAGCATCATTAGTAGGTAAAGCCTTAGCTTCCACCCACTTAGAAAGGTAGTCGACGGCGACGAGGATATACTTGTTACCATGAGATGATGGGAACGGCCCCATAAAGTCTATGCCCCAAATGTCGAAAATCTCACACACGTGAAATATGTTTTGCGGCATTTCATCATGTTGAGACTATTTTCCTTGACGTTGGCACGAATCACACGACTTCACAAGTGCGTGTGCATCACGATAGATAGAAGGCCAAAAGAATACGGCATCGAACACTTTCTTTGCCATGAGATTAGCACCGTGGTGACCACCCGTGGGTCCCTCGTGACAAGCTCTAAGGATGTTAGAAGCTTCGGCACCAAAAACACAACATCGAACGAGTTGATCCGCACAAACACGAAAGAGATAAGGGTCGTCTCAAAAATAGAACTTGACGTCATGAAAGAATTTCCGCTATTGTTGTGTCGTCATACCCTTGATTATGAAATTGCCCGCATGGTAATTTGCAATGTCGGCAAACCATGGGGTGGTGTCTTTAGAATTCACTACACCGAGAGTCTTGAGACGAAATGTTTCGGTGATTTCCTTGTTCTTGAAAACATCTTTGTGAGGATCTTCTAGACGAGAGAGATGATCGGCCGCTAGATTCTCGGCTTCTTTTTTGTCAAGCACGGTGACATCAAATTCTTGGAGGAGGAGCATCCAACGAAGAAATCTCGGCTTAGAGTCTTGCTTAGCTAAGAGATACTTGATAGCCGAATGGTCGGTATACACGATGCTTTTAGTTAAGACGAGATAAGGTCGGAATTTCTCAAAAGCATAGACCACGACAAGGAATTCCTTTTCCGTTGTGGTGTACTTTAATTGAGCCTCGGTCATCGTCTTACTAGCATAATGGATAGGACGGAAATGCTTTTCATAACGTTGCCCTAAAACGGCCCCTATAAAATAATCACTTGCATCGCACATGATTTCAAAGGGTAATTCCCAATTAGGAGCAACTAGAATGGGAGCTTCGGTAAGTTTCCTTTTGAGAGTTTCGAAAGCTCTAACACAATCCTCATTGAAATTAAAAGGAGCATCCTTCTCGAGAAGGTGTGTCATAGGTCGAGAGATTTTCGAAAAGTCTTTGATGAAACGACGATAAAAGCCCGCGTGGCCTAGGAAACTTCTAACTCCCTTAACGGTTTTGGGATGAGGTAACTTGGCGATGACGTCCTCCTTAGCTCTATCGACTTCAATCCCCGCTTTCGAGATCTTATGTCCTAAGACGATTCCTTGTTTACACATAAAATGACATTTTTCCCAATTAAGCATAAGATTGGTTTCTTCACAATGTTTCAACATTTGCTCGAGATTAGATAAACACGACGTGAACGAATTGCCAAACACCAAAAAGTCATCTAAACACTTCCATCGACTTCTCGATCATATCGTGAAAAATAGCCATCATACACCGTTGAAACGTACCCGGTGCATTACAAAGTCCGAAAGGCATCCTACGATAAGCAAACATTCCATAAGGACACGTGAACGTAGTCTTCTCTTGATCACGAGGGTCGATAGGATTTGAAAGTAACCGGAAAAACCATCTAAAAAGCAATAGAATTCATTTCCCGTGAGTCGCTCCAACATTTGATCCATGAAGGACAAAGGAAAGTGGTCTTTACGAGTGGCGTCATTTAACTTTTGGTAGTCAATACACACCCTCCAACCAGTCACAACACGAGTGGGAATTAGCTCGTTGTTTTCATTGGGCACAACGGTCATTCCTCCCTTTTTAGGGACACAATGGATTGGGCTCACCCATGGGCTATCGGAGATAGGATAAATCATTCCCGTGTCAAGGAGTTTTAGAAATTCCTTTTTGATGACATCGTGAATTTTGGGGTTTACCCTTCTTTGACTTTGAATTGCGGGTTTGTAGTCCTCCTCCATTAAAATCTTGTGAGTACAAAATTTTGGGTCAATACCCTTAATGTCGGAAATTTTCCACGCAATTGCCCCTTTGTGAGCTTTAAGAACTTTCAAGAGCTCGGTTTTTTCATCATTAGCAAGACCTTTTGCAATAATAACCGGAAACTTGTCATCACCTTCCAAGAATGCGTATTCAAGGTGAGATGGAAGATCTTTCAATTCAAGGATAGGAGGTTCCTCGATTGAAGATTTTTGCTCAACACTCATAACTTCCATCGGCGGAAGAAATTGTGGAATAGAAGTATCATCACTAAAATCACCTCATCTTCATTGTCGATTTCATTTGAAGTAAAATCGCCTCCTTGGAATAGAGTGAGATTTGGTGTAGAATTAGCAAGAATCGGATCCAAGATAGTGGGATTGACACATGACGAACTATCGGAAAAACCTAACACTTCTTGTGAAAACTCATCGCAAATTACATCAACTAAGTCGATGTGATTGATGGTAGCGATTGCATAAACACGAGAAGGTGTCGAGTTTTGAGTAGCGTTTTTAACAAGTTCCTCTTCGTTGAATCTCAAAGTAATAGTTCTTGCATGAACGTCGATAAGCGATCTCGAGGTGTCTAAAATGGATGACCTAACATTAGAGGAACTTGAGGATCCGCGGGGATGTCAACTACTATAAAATCAACGGGATAGTAGAACTTCCCCTCTTTCACGAAAACATCCTCGGCTACTCCACATGCTAAAATCGTAGAATGATCGGCCATCTCGATAGACATGTTCGAAGGAGTAAGAGCCGGAAGCGAAAGCGATTTCCAAATGGAAAATGGCATCAAATTAATGCTTGCACCAAGATCGGCCAAGGCGAGGCATTCTTTCATTTCTTGTATGTCACAAGGAATGAGAAACTTTCCGGGGTCACCAACTTTTTCCAGTATGCGGTTAAGATAAACCAAAGAACAATTAGTAAGCTTTGAAAGATTTTCCTTATCATTCATCATACTTTTAAAAGTGGAGGCAAAACAAGGCATATATAACAACGCGTCGGCTAAACATACATCAAAATGAACTTGTTGAAACATTTTTATAAAAAGCTCGATTTGTTGTTTGTTACGTTCTTGCAATTTCTCTTTGTTTCGTCTCGAAGGGTAAGGTAAGGGTGGTGTGGGTTGGACATTAGGCAACGGCCTTGGAATCTCGGGTTCCATGATTGGTATTGGTTCAACCGTAGGTGTGGTTTGAGCGGTACTTCGTGGGCTTGTTATATGCTCCTTTTCGACCATCACCTCGGGCTCTTTCTCGATTTCCTTCTCCGTAGAAGTACTTGGACGAGAGATTGGTTCCTTGAAAGTTTTACCACTACGTGTAGTAATAACCTTCATTTCTCCCTTCGGGTTTGCAATGGTATCACTAGGAAGACCACCCGAAGAAGAGGGTTTACACATGATTGCTTCAAACATTTTTGTCATTCGGTCTTCAAATTTTGATTGCCTTAAATCCGATTTAAACAATTCTTGCTTAATCTCATGATGTCCTTGTTCCATCTTTTGTTGATTTTGTTGAAGACGTTGAACGTTTCCTTCCATTTTTATAGCATGAGTCTTAAGTTCATTAGCAAGTTCGTTTTTAAGCTCGTTTTTCAACTCGGGTCTTAAGCTAATCATCTCACGTTGCATGTTATCAAACTTAGCATCATTTGCTTTAGCATAATCCAAAAATTCACCTTGAAGATTTTTAGTGTGAGCATTTTAAAAACCTTGTGTAGTGTTTTGAAAATCACGGTTTTTGTTTTGATTTGCAATTTATCCATTTCCACTTTGATAATTCCCTTTGTTGTAGTTACGTGAATTGCCTTGATAACCACCATTTTGATTGTTGTTTCGATAGTTATTAACATTTTGATTTGGTGGAGCTTGATTTGGGCGGGAACCTTGGCCGTTTTGGTTGTAAGTTCCCGTTGCTACGTAAGCACTCGAAGTGTTACCACCGGCGGTAATGCACTCGGAAAGATCATGAGCTCCACCACAAGACAAACAACTCTTATCAACCGCTTTAACCGAAGCGGAGTTCAAAGCATCTTGTCCTTTCCAATGAGTCATTAGATTTGAAAACCTATCAAAAACCGTTTTTCCTCATTAGCTTCATCATGTAAGACATTAATGTGACGAGACGATGACGATGACGAACCCATATTGGCAACACTCAGTGTGTTACGAGGGTTGTAAACCTTAGATATATTCTCGATAATCTTTAAAGCTTCATCGGTCGTTTTGCACAAAAAATTACCACTCGCGGCGGCATTCAAATAATCTCGTTCATGATCATTAAGCCCATTATAGAAAGTATCTATTTGATGCAATTCCGAAAAATCATGGTGTGGGCATTCATGTAACATTTCCTTAAATCGTTCCCATGCCATTGAAAAACTCTCATTATTACGATGTGTAAACCTTGAAATCTCATTTTTCAAATGTGTTGTCTTAGATGGTGGAAAAAATTGGTTCACAAACTTAGAGACGAGATCACCCCATGTCAAAATCGAATTTGGCGGTTCTTTCTCGAGCCAAATTTTAGCGGGTCCATCTAACGAGTATGGAAACAACATCATATTGATGGCGTCATGTGGAACATCCTTAAACTTGCTAGTTGCGGTGAGACGATTAAAATTCCTTATGTGGTAATGCGGGTTGTCTTTCTCATGACCTCTAAACTTATTTGCTTGCAAGATAGACATTAAACCCGTCTTAATCTCGAAATTCTCCGCAAGGATGGCGGGAATCACAATAGCTTCTCCAAAACCCTCGGTGGGTGCTTGAAGAAATTCCATCATAGTACGATTAGCCATGATAGCTTCTTGTTCTACAATAGGTTCAACAATTGGAGTTTGTTTTTCAATCAACGTCTCTTGATTTCCTTGACTTTGACGACGTTTACGAGCTCGTTTTGCTTGATTACGAGTTTGCATAAACTTCACGTAGAATGGGAGGTGAGCAAAGAAGATTCTTTTTGGGTGTTTTGTGAATTTTCAATTTTTTGTGTGTTTTTGATTTGTTTTTAATTTTTTTGGATTTTGTGTATCTTCGTAGATAACAATCTACCAAATCTCTCCTCGAAACAAATTCTTGATTAAAGAAGCCTCAAAAGAATGAAAACGATCACGTGGAGTGAACGCCTTCGAATGACTTTAGAACTTTGGTGAAAACCAAATTTTTCAAGAGGGTTTAATCACAAAGAAAACCAAGCAAATATATATGATATGTAATAATACTTTGGGCGGCAAAACCCTCGATTAGCCTTCAATCTCAAAATACTCACAAGCAAGCGGGGAAACGAGGCGGCGCGAAGCACTTAAGAACCTTTTTTCTTAGGGTATATTTTATAATACCCGCCTTATACCCACCTTATAGTTTGTATTTTTCAAAATCGAGCTTCACGAGAGTATTTATCTATTTTTGCCTTTTTCTTTTGTTTGAGATTCGAATACAATAATCAGGAGATCAAATCCCAATTTAGGTTGTGTTTTCACACTTTTGGAGATATTTTGTATTTGTTGTGATACTTAATACAATATAGTAATAATAACTTCACAAGAAAAAACGAAAAAAACCGATAATACGTATTAGTAGATTTCTACTAATACAAATACTATTTTTGGTTAATATTAAAAACAACAAGACAAATTAATCACGACACCTCCCCGGCAGCGGCGCCAAAATGGTTGTAGTGATTTTACACACCTTTAGGAAAAGGAGGTAAATATGGAAAGTATTAAATACGACGGTTTAGGAAAACCGTGTACTAATGACCCAAAGGTGAAAGTTCGTTTCCCAACGAGGTATATGTGTGTGACTAAAATGTAACAAGATTTGAGATTAATATTTGAAAGAAGGGGATGAGAAATTAGAATGACGAAGACGTGAGATTAATTACTACGACGACTAAACGTAAAACCGTAAAAAGAGCTAAAATAAAAATTAATTCTAAAAATTCCCAAAAAAATTACCAAAAATCAAAATAATTAAACTAAGAGTTTACAAATGATCAAAAATTTTTCAAACCTTTTAATTAATTAAATACTAATTTATAAATGCTAATTAAAGCCCTAAAAATCAAATTAATTATGAAAAAGTCCAAATAAAGATTTTTCACTTTGTAAACCTCTAAAATGACCTAAAAAGATTAATAAATATTTTTATAAATTTTTAAACTAATTAAAACTATTTAAAATGATTTAAAAACTATTTAAACTTAAAATAATTATAAAAATTAATCTAATGATGATAAAATTAATCTAAGATTTTCAAAAATCCTATTTTAATGTATTAAACCTAAGAAAAATATAAAAAGTGAAAAAGTGTGAAATTTGAAATTTAATAATAAAATAATATTAAAAATCCAAAAATTATAAAAAATTCTAAAAACTTACAAACTAGTTTATTTTAACCTAAATAATCAGAAAATGAAAGTGAAATTACCAAAATACCCCTAATGGGTCCCCCAAATGGGCTAAAAGTAAAAACAGTCAACCTTAATGGGCTTTTGGGCCCAAAAAGTCAAACTAGGCCCAAATGACCTGAACAAGCCCTATCTGACTCAAAATTCATTTCTAAACACAAATGTTTGAAGGCCCAAAAGCTGGTTTTGAGCTTATAACAGCTTAAATAGTCAACAGCTTATTCTTATTGTGCCAATAAGCCCATTAAGCAATAAGCCAATGCCATAAGCTCTACTTAAACACACAACCTTCTTTTGAGATGCCTAAGAGATCTGTGAAAAGAAAATTTGAAAAAACACACTCAATAAGCCATAAATAAGCCAAGAAGATTTTCACTAAAAGACAAAATAGTTGACTTGGAGTTCTAGACCACCTCAGACCTTCTAATAAGTTGCAAAAGACTCTAAATGACTTAACAAAGACAAATCAACAAAGAAAAGTTCAATAAGCTAAGCACAATAAGCTGATAAGCACTTATTTAAAAGTCAAAGTGTTTGGTTTTCTAGTCAAACCTCAAAGTCAAACCCTCAAATGCTCCAGAATGAACAAATGGGTCAAATAAGTGACACCTATTGCAAATTCAAAGTTGTTGCAGGTTAAAATAAGCTAGAATAGCTTATTGATAAGTACCAGTTGAAATAACACTAGAAGGGCTAATAGCAGGGGAAAGGAGTTCCAACTGCTTTTACTATTTGACTTGCTTTTTTAGAGAGATCCAGTTGGATTCAAATGGAAACAAGGGCACCCTTGTGATCAGTGAATCACAAGGAGTCTATATCAACAAAGAAATCACAAATTGGTTCACTAAATAAGCCCAGATTAAGCAAATAGTCCACAGATATTGCACAGACCTTGAAATTAAGCAATTATGAACAAATAAGCAGTTTGAGCATGAATAAGCCAGCCAAATTGAACCAAATGCATACACAAGCTATAATAAAGTCCAATAAGCACACATAAACTTGTTTCATGCAATGGATCAAAGTAAATAAGCAGATTCAAGCACCAAAAGTTACTGATTAGCAAAAGTGATTATCCAAAATCCTTTTGCTGATCTATTTGACCACCAATCCAATTTGAAGCCTTCAAATCTCTTTCCCTGATTAAGTTAACCAAAATTTAACACTTGTTAACCCTAGTCTACCCTTAGATATGGGTGTCCCCAAAATTTTAGCTAAAATACCCAAGTAAAACTGATTTTATGACCCTTTGATTGATTTGGTTGTTCAGGCCCACAAAACTTGCAGATAACCACCCCTTAATAACAGATAAACATGTAACAACTCAATAGAACCAAGAACAACAACAAAGAAAGCCTTGAACCTTGAAAAACCAGTTAACCCAAACACCCCTTTGGAATCTGATCTCTCAACTTTCCAAAGGATTGTTGTGTTTTAACCTTCAATCCAAGATCAAAACAACCAAGCAAAAATATTCCAAACCTTAGAAACACAAATCAAGCCACGAAACACAGATCTACAAAAAATCATGCAAAATCACCAAATATTCAACAAAAATCAGAAAAATAAACAAGGAGAGAGATGCAAACCTCCGAGACTTACATCCAAGCCTTGGAATGTTTGAGCTGAGGTGCTAGCAAAACAAGCACCAGCTTCCTTGTACCTGCTAAGATTAACAAACCACAAAGATGAACAAATACTATAAAATCTGATTTTTGAAAACAAGAGTTTTATCCCAAAAAACCTTTCCTCAAAAACAACAAAACATGAATATGGAACTCAGATTTCAGCTATTCAATCACCAAACTTTTATAAATAACAAAAGAGAAAACCAAAATTTTCAGAAACTCAATTTTATTTCAATAAAACGGAATTACAAAGAGATAGCTAAAATCTGGAACAAAGAGACTCTCACATGTTGAGGTCTCCTTTTATAGACGAATACAAGGCATAAACAAGTAAAACCCTAGGCTAAGAAATCCCAAAAGTGCCCTTGAAATCTTCTAGACGCATTTGTTGTTTTAGCTGTCCAAATGAATCAGGAACATTCATTTTAGCTTTATAGTTAAGCATTGAGTCTTGGCTGTTGATTTGGCCACGTGGCATTCCTTGTAGAGGAAGTTGGATCATGATTGGTTGACGTGTGAATGGGTGGGGTCACATGGTGAGTGGGATTGAAGGTTTTGTTTGTGGTATGTGTTTCTGGGCGTGTGAATTAAGCGTGGGTGTGGGTAATTTCATTTTACCCTTTGGTTTAAGTGGTATGGTAACTGGGTTCTTCATGGTAAACAATAAAGGTTTTGATCCGTTTTTTGTGGGATAAAGTTGTTTGGCGCGTGTTTGTCTGGTTTGAACTTTGGAGAATGACAATAGTAGTCCTTGTGTTTTTGGTGAAAGTTGTATAACACGTTTTTTAGCAACAAACCTTGATTCCCTTTGTTAATTAAGTTACAAACTTCACACATTGGCCACAAAACTTTTCAATAAGGGTTTCAAGGGTTATTTTTGCCATTTTTGAATATTTGAGGGACTGATCTTGGACATTCTTGATCTTCACAGGTCTTCATTGTATCTTTGACTTCATGAGGGACCATTATTGAAAATTTAGAATTGATGAGGGACTAAACTTGCCAATTCGTCAAAGTTGAAGGACCATTTTGTAATTTTGACAAACTTAAGGGACCAAACTTGTAATTATGAATATACAAGGGTTTTAAGTTTCATTTATTCATTAATTGAGGATCAATCTTATACATCTTCAAGTCTTCAAGGGTTTATCTTGGATAATTCATGAACTAAGGGTCCGGTTCATTGTACGGCTTCGTTTCTCGTGTCCATTTTTCCTTTTTTCTTGTGATCTTTTGTCTTTTCCACGATATCCATACCTAAAACACACAAGTAAACAAATAAAAGCATATATATGGTACTTTATGACATTTTAATGCAGTTAAAGCCCGAAAAGAACGATGAGATAATGTATAAAAGCCATCTCATCAGGAGTTAAGTGGGCTTTTCCATGAATTTGTCCTCATTTTAACCGGAAAATTTATTTTTCGACATTTTTCAAAATTTTTGATCAATTTTGGCCTATTAGTATTTTCCTTTGTTATCGTTATTTTCTTTCATTAGAATAAATGTTAATAAATGGATTTGATAAGTTTAGATATCTGTGATATATTAGGCCCGTCATGAATCTTTTGACTCAACCCGAGTTTACTTATCTAAGTTTACTCTAGCTAGTATCCTTAATGTGTTTAAATCAAGTTTTGCTAGGCTTTTATATAGGGAACTTTAAAACGCGAAAGTCTTAACTCTTACGGGTTAAGAACAAGAACATTTCACAAGTTCCTATAATTGATCCTAGAAAGTCGTTTATCAAAGGAACTTTAAAAAGCGAACTCTAAACTTGGAAAATTCTAAGAAGTTGCAAGATCCTATAGATGACTTGAAAACCCAAAACTTTGATTTAATTGGCTAAGCATCCACGAGTCTCATTCCTTGA
This sequence comes from Glebionis coronaria, assembly GCA_025667525.1. Classification (NCBI taxonomy): domain Eukaryota; kingdom Viridiplantae; phylum Streptophyta; class Magnoliopsida; order Asterales; family Asteraceae; genus Glebionis; species Glebionis coronaria. The sequence continues at coordinate 5,055,111 of JANFOE010000193.1, forward strand.
GATTTTAAATTATGGAGAACGAGAGATGATAGAGTCAATTATAAGTTTGGTATTCTTTCATGAATTTATGTCAGTTAATTATGAGCTTTTTCTCCCATCGCTTGTTAATAAATATAATTGCAATAAGTAAGTTCGTATGATTTAAAAGTTACTTAGCTTCTAGCACAAGATCGTTTAAAAGTTGCTCGGTATTAATTAGATTTCATAGCCAAGACATAACTTATTGAAGTGGGATGCGAAGATTGGCGAGTCCGAAAAGGCCCTAACAAGGCATGAGGGCTACATTTTGTTGCTAAAGATCCAAAGTGATGTGAAGAATCATTTATCAAAAATCAATATGAAGGATCGAGACACACGACGAAAAGCAAATACTCCCCTAAAGATCATGGAGAAGTCTATCCGAAAAGACCCTAGCAAGGTATGAGGATACCTAGATCCAAGTCCTAAAAGGAGGAGGATCGTTGTATATCAAAATCCCAAATAAAGATTGGAGAAAAATGAAGAAGTCGTGGTCCAAGTATGAAGAATCTCTCAAAAACTTCAAGTGAAGAAATTCCTATTATGAAGAGAAGACCATTATTTCATGAACGTATCTCAAGATTCGAAGTATGAAGTCAATACCAAATATCGATCCGAGAAAGGTCTCAAATCGTGAAGCGAGTTATGCCAAGATATGAACTTTCTGAGGTTTCGAGAAGCAGTTTTAAAAGATTTTGTCCTTTAGCTAACTATTGATTAAATCGTCCTGTGACAATCCGTCAATTTCAGGTCGATATTTTAATCTCGACTATTAAATATTATATGTTTACTTTAATGAGAATTTAAAATTATCGACTAACCGAGAAGGTTGTGGCTTGAAACTTAACGTAAGAATGTCGTTTCGATGAAAACTGGCAAGGAATACGCTAGGTATCGATATTATATTCTCAATTTATCATGTGAATGATTTTATTGTATTTATTTTTTATTTCTCGTGTTTTACGTTTTAAGGAATGACGAGAACTACTAATGATCACGATACCGACGGATGCCCAAAAATTTATGCTTTATTATCGATTGTCTCGATATTTTATATTTTCGACGTTTTCGATTTAATTACGTTTTAAGTCGTGTCGAAGTGATATTATTATTTTTAAGAAGCGTTTTAACTTATAAAAAGTATTTTTACGAAACCCGAGTCCCGTAAATATTTTCAAATTTTAATATTTACATTTTCTACCCTTATAACTATTTAATTTCATTTTGGACCAAAACTATGCAAAATTGGCAAAAATTACCCCTCCATCATTACTATATATATTTTTTCCACTAGCAACTAAACGCATACAACATATAAAAAAAATCAACCACCCTTTCTTTTCTTCATGCTTTGGCCGTCCAAGAACACCACACCAAATCAAATTATTTTTGATTTTGAGTTTGATTTAGTGAAATCTAAATTAAGACCCATTCAAGAAATTCAAAGGTTGTTCTTTTGGTATAAAAATTTCCTTCATGCATCATGTTTTTATTTTTATGAAATTATGAGTGTTTGATTTATTATTTGATCATCTATATATATATTATTTTATATTGATCATGGTTTTTTTGTTAGTTGTATGCAAGAATTTTTAATAAAAATTTAATAGAAGTGACATGCAAGTGTGTTAGGAGATTGATCAAGATGTTAGAGTGCTAGTAGGATCATACTAGTAGTATGGAAATGGGTAGATGGTGTTGGAAAATTGATTTGACTTGATTTCAAAATGGGTATTTTGGGACAGCAGCTTATAATAGATTTTTTTTGGGTTTAAGTTCTGATATAGGCTGATATTATTTGATATTGTTGTAGATTTTTCCGAGACGCTCGTTTTGGTATAAGATAGAGCTTCTAATTCATTACGAGTCAAAAGTTATGCTAGTTTTAGTATTCGTGTACCGGGAGACGAGTATCGGCACAATCCGAAAATTGTTGTCGATATTTGGATCGAATCTCGGGGACTATAGAATGAGTTTTAAAAATATTCAAGGACTGATGTAAGTTGCTAAACCTCAGGTGATGAGTCTATTTCAAACCCGGGTGTCGGTTTTATAAATGGAGTTGTTTAGATATGTCAAAATGGTTTACGAGTCAAAGGCGTAAATCTGTCCGGTTTTTGTAACTCATAGATGTGTTGGGCAGAAAGCCTTAGAAGTAATATTTTTAAATGAAACATAAACTGAGTCTTATTCATATTATGTGTGAGTTTGTGACCAAGTTTCGTCGAAATTGGACAAGTGTAGATGGGGTAGATTGGTGTGTATATTTGGAGTGTACATGCTGATTGGTATTTTGAACACGTAGTTCAATAATTATGTGGCGTGAGTTGAGTATTCGTCATTGGACATGGTGATTTACTCAAGTGTTAAGTCATTATATAAATGACTTAGTTACTAGTCCGAGGGAAGTAAAATGATAAGTTTACTTGCGTTGACTTGGCGTCTTAAGACGGGTCAATATCGAGAGTGCAAATGTTTAAAAGAATAGTGTTGGATAAAAGGGTATAGTAGTAACACTTGTATTATTAAATTTTTTGGGATTGTCTTGGTTTTGTAATTTTGATTTTTATATTATTTAAGTATTATTTATACTTGAGTCAATTATTAACGAACGCGCCTTATTTGGTAGGTTGCGGTTTTCGTGTTTAAACGGGCATTACTTATCGTCGGCGATCGTCTCATTACCACTATTGGCTAAGGTGAGTCTATAGCCTCGCTTTTAACATGTTTACTTGTTTTATAAAACCCGCGAGGGGGATAACATTCTTGTTTTATTAAAATAAAGGTTACAACGAGAAATTGTGGAAACGCCATTAATGGGTGCAACGAGAAGTTGTGGGAACCCTATTTACTTGAAAAGTATTTATTGAAATTGAAAGGTACAACTATAAGTTGTGGTAAACTCATGATTGTTTTAAAATTGAACACAAGAAACTTGATTGTATGTTTAGATGAAAGTTATTACATAAGTTTGTTTAGCCTTAAAAGACCCATGAATCGTGAATTGTTAATCGAAGTAACGCTAATGCTATGGATAGATCTATCGGGGTGACGCCCAGTCCGATCGCGACTAGCTATCGCGTGGTGTCGTGATGCACTAGTAATGAAACATCGGATGCATTGTATAAGAGAAATATACGCACTTGGCTAGGTGTGTTGGGCTGAAATAATATATGTTAACGTTCAATGTCACGAGACTTATGTAATGACACGATAATTATGTCCGTACAACATAATTGTCTTTGATAAATTATTAACCATGGAAGGTTATTTTGAATAGTTGTGTTCTCTTTATTTAAATTAAAACTCTATAGATTCACTCGGCAAATTTTGCTGACTTTTTAGCATGTTTTATCTCGGGTCCATATAGAAGGCACTCGATGAAGGCGGTTTCGTGAAGCTTGCTTATTTGAAATGTTTTGGCCCGCTTTTGCAAATAGTATCCATTCAAAGAATCTTTTATTCATTACTGTGTTTGTAAACTTTAAATTATTTGGGACCGTGTGAAAAGTCTTATTGTTAAATGAAAATGAATGGATGTTTTTATTAAAACGACTTGTTTTGAGCCGTTTTCTATGATTATGAGATTCAACCATGATAGTAAGACCCAAGGACCCTTCCGCTGCTATGACCGAAATTGGGGGTGTTACAGATTGGTATCAGAGCTCAAGTTATAGAGAACGAAAAGATTTTCTAAAAAAGAATTTTTGAAATCTTTTAACTATAACTGTTGCAAGCGAAACCTCCGAGTTGCCAATAGACGAGAATGAAAGTATTTATATATATGGCATTATATATATGTTGTTGTAATCTTTATTGATTATTTGAACTTGTGAATTACAAGGTATGTTTTCATTTATTTAATTATAAATGATAATTTTATATTTATACCAGATATTTATACGACGTCGATTGTCACGAAGCCACTCTAGTCATTTTAATGCTATCGGCGAAGCTATTCCTGAAATGAATCCTGTTATTCTCGAGATTAACTAAGTTGTGGATATACATGATCCCAACGAAACGGTTAATGTTTCTTGCTGATATTTTCTTGGTTACAAGGATTTTGATTCCTTAGTTCTTATTCTTGATTTATCGATCCGTTCATTTCATTTAGCAAATTTAATCTGCATTTTCATTAATCATCGACATTATACTGTTTTGATAAAAACAAGTTTGTCTAAGATGGTACTATTGATTGTTAAGAATTAAGATTGATTGTTATGGTGTTCACATGCCAACCAGGACTCCATATCATATCACTGGTCATTTTCTGTTAAATCAGTTTCTCGTTTGTTTCGATCTTGATCTCTTGCTTTGAGCTGGCGATTCTTAAATAAAGCGATTTATAATCGTTGAAATAAATTGGCCATTTATTTGAACAAGGAAATTTTAAATTTGTTGAACTACAAATTTCTGAATCTTATTTGGCAGGAATGGAAATAATGTTTCATAAATGTGTGGGCTTAAGCATATAGCATCTGCGTGATTAAACTCGTATTGACTCATAATTCGTTTGCTCGATTCATTCTTTGATTTTGTTCTTCTAATTCCTGGATCGTGAGATGGTTGTATAAGGGCTTTTCCAAAACCGCCAATTGAGAAGGATATCAAGCGTCTCTGAGAAACATTGAAGAAATCTTCTTCTTGTGGGACCGAGGAGCCTTCTTAGTCACGTGAATTACCTAGTGACTCTTGTAGATTAGTTTATCAATTGTAGTATCTTTTCAAAAATCCCTAAGTAAACTGTGACATCAGTTAGTAGGACTAGTCTTTTAAGTTGTATGGCATTAGACGATGATTATCCATAATGTTGACAATACAACTTGTACTAGTTTGTGATCAATGGAACGACTATCTTTTGATTCCTAATTCTACATCGTTCTATTATTATCTTTCCTTGCTTTTCTCTTTAAATTCTTGTGGTATAACGCAATCATTGAATGAGTACTCATTATGATTTGATTTGTGGCACAAGACTCATGCAGTCAATGGAAGCTATGACTGAAGCACGAATGCGCCAAGTTATTAGTGAATAAGTTGTTGTATCTTTAGTTGAATTCATGGCCAACATGAATGATGGATCTGGAGCTGAAGCTAAAAACTGGTGGAACTGGAACCGGTGGAGCTGAAGCTGAAGCCGATAATGTTCGTGGTACGGATGGAACAAATGTGCCCGTAATTAGAGGCTATAACTACACTTCATTCATTATGTACAAACCGTAGACTCTTAAGGGGACTAAAGATGATAGAGGATTGTGTCAGTTGTTGAAAAGCTGGCGTCAGTCTTTCGAATCAGTGACCTTAATCAGGAGAATAAGGTGCAGTTTGAAATCGCTACTCTCCAAGGTCGTGCATTAATCTGGTGGGATGGCAGACTTGCTTCCATAGGTATCGTTACTTATGGGACACCATGGACTAAGGTGAGGAAGCGGTTAACTGATGAGCTTGTTCTCGAAGTATTTCCAAAGTATGGAGCAAGTGTTGTATAATCTGTGACTGATGGGAACTAACATTGGTAGATATATCAAGTGTTTCCACAAGTTGACTCCTCTATGTCCAAGAATTGTCGAACCCGAACTGTCAAGGTCAAGCAGTATATTCACGGCTGACCAAGAATAAATGCGGTGATGTGAATTCTTCTAGGCCAATTGCTATTTGTGAAGCTGTCTGCATGGCTTATTAGCTCGTGGGACACATAATCCAAGGCAAGGCTGATGAGGTCACTGAAGGGAAAAATAATTCCAAATTGAAAATTCTTTTCGTGCATTAGAGCTCGTAAGTATATCGAAAAAGGTTGTGGATTATTCATGGCTTAGGTATCATAGAAGGAATCGTAAAGAAAGTGAGTAGAGATATTGTAGTCATTCGTGACTATCCCGAAGTGTTTCTGGAAGATTTGCCAAGGCTTCCGCCTCCAAGGCAAATAGAATTCCTAATTGATCTAATTCCTGGTGCTATAATTGTGGCACATGAGCCATATCGATTAGCATCATCCGAATTGAAGGATTTATTTGTGCAGTTTTAAAAACTATCTGATAGATGTTTATTCGACCGAGCTCGTCAGTTTGTAGAACTCCTATTCTATTTGCTAAGAAGAAGGATGGTTGTTTCTTATGTGTATCGATTACCGAGAGCTAAATAAGCTGACGATCAAGAATCGTTATCCGCTTCCAAGAATTGATGATCTATTTGATCAACTTCAAAACTCTCGTGTTTTCTCCAAGATTATGGTGTTTTCTCCAAGATTGATCCTTGTTTTGCTTATCATCAACTTCGCATACGCGAGGAAGATATTCCTACTACGGCGTTTAGAACTTGTGATGATCATTATGAGTTTAGGGTTATGCCTTCTGGTTTGACCAGTACACCTGCTGTATTCATTGACTTAATGAATTGTAGGTGTAAGCCATATCTTGATAAATTCGTGATTGTTTTCATTGATAAAATTCTAATCTGCTCGAAGAGCGAGGAAGAACATGCCGAACACTTAGGGATTATCTTGGAACTTGTTAAAGAACGAAAAGATGTACCCAAAATTTTTAAAGTGTGATTTTTGGCTTGGTTCTGTACAACTTCTCTGTCATGTGATTGACAATAGTGGCATACGTGTTGATTCTGTGAAAATCGAAGCCATCAAAGATTTGAATGTTCCAACTATTCTAACTGAAGTACGACAAATTCTAGGTTTGGCTGGTTATTACTGAAGGTTTATTGAAGGATTCCCTTTGATATCAAAACCATTAACTAAGCTAACTCAAAGAATGAACCGTATGTGTGTGGCATTGATGAAGAGAGAGCTTTTCAAACTCTGAAAGGGAAACTCTGTAGCACGCCGATCTTATCGTTACCTGAAGGAAGTAAAGATTTTGTTGTTGATCATGATACATCTCCTTTATGAATTAGAGTTGTTTTAATTATGTATGCTTGTAGGAAACCTAGGAAGAATGAGGAAACTGCACAACCCACGACTTGTAATTGGGTGCGGTGATTTTACTCTTCGTCTATTGAGACATTAATTGTATGGAACTAATGTACGGTATCCACCGATAGTTAGAGCCTACAATGTATTCTGGAATAAAATAGGTGAATTAGCCTTTAAGTGATTACGATTGTGTTATTCGTTATCATTCGTGAAGTAGGAGCAAATTACAATGGACTTCATTGTTAAGCTCTTGAAAACTCAGACTGAATATGATTTAATTTGTGTTAGTGTTGACCGATTGACTCTGCTCATTTTATTCTGATAAATAAAATGATCGCGCGAACTAAGAATCGTTTGTTAACTGCTCGTAGTAGACATGAAAGTTATGATAATGTGAAGCGAAAACCTTTGAAATTCGAGGTAGGTGGAAAAGTTATGCCAAGTTATCACCATGAAAAAGGTGTTATATATTCTTGAAAACGTGGGAAGTTAAGTCCCCGTTAGTTTGAACCATTTGAGATGATATCGAGTGTAGGTCCGGTGGCATGAAAACTTAAATTACCTTGAGTGCTACAAGGAATTCACGATACTTTTCATATGTCGAACCTAAAGAAATTTCTTACTGACGAAGATCTTATTATCTCTCTTGATGAAGTATGAATCGATGGTAAGTTGCATTTCATCAAAGTACTTGTTGATGTTATCGATAAGGAAGTTAGGCAACCGAAGCAAAGTCTAATTCCTATTGTCATGTGTGATGGAACTCAAGACGAGGACCAAAATACATTTAACTCTTTGATTTCAACGAGCGATTGAGGAAGAACGCAAGTTGATCTTCGGGACGAAGATCCCAATTTGGTGGGGATAATGTGACAATCCGTCAATTTCAGGTCGATATTTTAATCTCGACTATTAAATATTATATGTTTACTTTAATGAGAATTTTAAATTATCGACTAACCGAGAAGGTTGTGGCTTGAAACTTAACGTAAGAATGTCGTTTCGATGAAAACTGGCAAGGAATACGTTAGGTATCGATATTATATTCTCAATTTATCATGTGAATGATTTTATTGTATTTATTTTTATTTCTCGTGGTTTTACGTTTTAACGAATGACGAGAACTACTAATGATCGTGATATCGACGGATGCCCAAAAATTTATGTTTTATTATCGATTGTCTCGATATTTTATATATTCGACGTTTTCGATTTAATTACGTTTTAAGTCGTGTCGAAGTGATATTATTATTTTTAAGAAGCGTTTTAACTTTTAAAAAGTATTTTTACGAAACCCGAGTCCCGTCAATATTTTCAAAATTTAATATTTACATTTTCTACCCTTATAACTATTTAATTTCATTTTGGACCAAAACTATGCAAAATTGGCAAAAATTACCCCTCCACCATTACTATATATATATTTTCCACTAGCAACTAAACACATACAGCATATAAAAAAACCAACCACCCTTTCTTTTCTTCTTGCTTTTGCCGTCCAAGAACACCACACCAAATCAAATGATTTTTGATTTTGAGTTTGATTTAGTGAAATCTAAATTAAGACCCATTCAAGAAATTCAAAGGTGGTTCTTTTGGTATAAAAATTTCCTTCATGCATCATGTTTTTATTTTTATGAAATTATGAGTGTTTGATTTATTATTTGATCATATATATATATTATTTTATATTGATCATGGTTTTTTTTTGTTAGTTGTATGCAAGAATTTTTAATAAAAGTTTAATAGAAGTGACATGCAAGTGTGTTAGGAGATTGATCAAGATGTTAGAGTGCTAGTAGGATGATACTAGTAGTATGGAAATGGGTAGATGGTGTTGGAAAATTGATTTGACTTGATTTCAAAATGGGTATTTTGGGACAGTAGCTTATAACAAATTGTTTCTTTGGGTTTAAGTTCTGAGATAGGCTGAGATTATTTGATATTGTTGTAGAGTTTTCCGAGACGCTTATTTCGGTATAAGATAGAGCTTCTAATTCATTACGAGTCAAAAGTTATGCTAGTTTTAGTATTCGTGTACCGGGAGACGAGTATCGGCACAATTCGAAAATTGTTGTCGATATTTGGATCGAATCTCGGGGACTATAGAATGGGTTTTAAAAATGTTCAAGGACTGATGTAAGTTGCTAAACCTCAGGTCATGAGTCTATTTTCAAACCCGAGTGTCGGTTTTATAAATGGAGTTGTTTAGATATGTCAAAATGGTTTTACGAGTTAAAGGCGTAAATCTGTCCGGTTTTTGTAACTCATAGATGTGTTGGGCAGAAAGCCTTAGAAGTAATATTTTTGAATGAAACTTAAACTGAGTCTTATTAATAATATGTGTGAGTTTGTGACCAAGTTTCGTCGAAATCGGACAAGTGTAGATGGGGTAGATTGGTGTGTATATTTGAAGTGTACATGCTGATTGGTATTTTGAACACGTAGTTCAATAATTATGTGGCGTGAGTTGAGTATTCTTCATTGGACATGGTGATTTACTCAAGTGTTAAGTCATTATATAAATGAATTAGTTACTGGTCCGAGGGAAGTAAAATGATAAGTTGACTTGCGTTGACTTGGCGTCTTAGGACTGGTCAATATCGCGAGTGCAAATGTTTAAAAGAATAGTGTTGGATAAAAGGGTATAGTAGTAACACTAGTATTATTAAATTTTTCGGGATTGTCTTGATTTTGTAATTTTGATTTTTAAATTATTTAAGTATGATTTATACTTGATTCATTTATTAACGAACGCGCCTTATTTGGTAGGTTGCGGTTTTCGTGTTTAAACGGGCATCACTTATCGTCGGCGATCGTCTCATTACCACTATTGGCTAAGGTGAGTCTATAGCCTCGCTTTTAACATGTTTACTTGTTTTATAAAACCCGTGAGGGGGATAACATGCTTGTTTTATTAAAATAAAGGGTACAACGAGAAGTTGTGGAAAACCCATTAATGGGTGCAACGAGAAGTTGTGGGAACCTTATTTACTTGAAAAGTATTTATTGAAATTGAAAGGTACAACTATAAGTTGTGGTAAACGCATGATTGTTTTAAAATTGAACACAAGGAACTTGATTGTATGTTCAGATGAAAGTTATTACATAAGTTTGTTTAGCCTTAAAAGACCCATGAATCGTGAATTGTTAATCGAAGTAACGCTAATGCTATGGATAGATCTATCGGGGTGACGCCCAGTCCGGTCGCGACTAGCTATCGCGTGGTGTTGTGATGCACTAGTAATGAAACATCGGATGCATTGTATAAGAGAAATATACGCACTTGGCTAGGTGTGTTGGGATGAAATAATATATGTTAACGTTCAATGTCACGAGACTTATGTAATGACACGATAATTATGTCCGTACAACATAATTGTCTTTGATAAATTATTAACCATGGAAGGTTATTTTGAATACTTGTGTTCTCTTTATTTAAATTAAAACTCTAAAGATTCACTCGGCAAATTTTGCTGACTTTTTAGCATGTTTTATCTCAGGTCCATATAGAAGGCACTCGATGAAGGCGGTTTCGTGAAGCTTGCTTATTTGAAATGTTTTGGCCCGCTTTTGCAAATAGTATCCATGCAAAGAATCTTTTATCCATTATTGTGTTTGTAAACTTTAAATTATTTGGGACCGTGTGAAAAGTCTTATTGTTAAATGAAAATGAATGAATGTTTTTATTAAAACGACTTGTTTTGAGCCGTTTTCTATGATTATGAGATTGAACCATGATAGTAACACCCAAGGACCCTTCCGCTGCTATGACTGAAATTAGGGGTGTTACACGTCCTACTTTATTTTCAGCCTAAATAACTATCAAAATAAGTCAACCATGCATCCTCTTGATCATTCAAGACAACAATAAAATATAAGAGATACACCTATGAATAATGGGGTCTAAGTGATTAATTGAGCCACATGAGTTTGTGTTAGTTTGCTAACTTATAATAGCAATGATCTCGTTTTTAAGCTTGGTATGAGGAACGTGAAACTTGAGGGTGATAAACATTCATGACATCCAAAGCCCTAATGTAAGTCTTTGATCTCTTTACTTGTTTTCTTCTTTTAAATAATTTGCAATTTTCTATCTCTTTAAGTTTTCTTAATGTCTTGTGTTTAATAAAGGCCAAGGTGGGTTAATTATGATGAAAAATATAAATCTTGCTTTGTAATTAATGCATTACATGAGGGCATTGCAATGGTCTAGTGTAGGGGATTTAATAAGTGTGAAAACACTTATCCTTTTACCACTTAATTATAAGAAAAACGGGACCCAAATGTGTATTTGATGTCGTAAAGGTCGGAATTATGCGTGGTTTGTGTTTTTGTTGGGATTTAGGACTAAAATGTGAAAAGGGAAGAAAATATGGCTTTCACGGGCTTTTATCGAAGAAAAAGACAAAACACGAAGTCGAAACATCAAGAACGGAAGTCCAAGGCCTATTCTGAATATTTATCGAAGAAAAAGTCTAAAGACGGAAGTTTAATGAAGTCGAAGAACCAAATCTAATAAAAGAAGAAAATTAGAAGACGAGTTCATTTCATATCGACAAATCCCGAGACAACGTCGAGAAAGACAAAGAATTTAAAAGACGAAAAGATGAGAAGAAATAAGAAAGCATCAACGTTTTCCACTCCTCCTATAAATACCTTCCTTATGTCATTAGGAAGGGTGTTAGCTAATTGACAATTAGTTCTCCACTTTATTTTCATGCACTTTTCATATTGTCTTTACTTATTGTCTTCTTTCATATCATGTAAGTTTTTAATTTGTGTCGAATCTTAATCTTTAATCAAGCTTTTCATTAATCTCATTCTACCTTTCTTGTTTGTTTTATCTTTATGCTTATTTGCTTATTGTTATGCTTATTTGATTGTTCTTATTGTTTTTATGTGGTTGATTGTTTTAGCTTATTGATCTTATAGCTTATTGTGTGCTTGTTTTAATTTTAATCAAGTGTTTTTAATAGTCTATTTTATAAAAAGTGATTTTAAACATTTTGATTATTTAGTGTTTTTAAAAGTTTTTAAATTTTGGCTTATTTGCTTTTTCTTAAAGTTTATTTGGTTAAGTTTTTTATAAGTGCTTATTTAGTTTTTAGCTTATTTTCCTTATTGCTTAAAGTTGTTCGTTATCCGGGTTTCTAAACCCTAACATTCCGACTTATATGCAAATTTAACTTTTCCCGAATTAAGTATAAACCCTAGTAACCCGAATTAGGTATAGAATTACCTTTTCCAGAATTTACTTTCCCTCCAAAACCAAGCCCATATCTCGGATTAAGTTTAGAATTCTCATTCCGAATTGTGTGCTTATTCTGGATTCTGGATTACGTACTTGACAAGGATTCCGGATTACGTACTTGACAAGGATACCGGATTAGGTATATAGTGGTTATTCCGGATTGTGTGTGGAGGGTGTATTCCGAATTAGACCACAACTACTACACATTCCGGATTGTATCACAAATCTATATTCCGACTTGTATGTGAAGCCCATATTCCGGATTAAGTGTTGGACTCACATTCCGAATTGAGTATAGCACTCATATCCCGAATTATGTGTGTGACTTGGATTCCGGATTAAGTAATTACTTGGGATTCCGAATTACGTGTTAGACCAAGATTCCGAATTAGGTTTAGTCGTGGCTTTCCGGATTAGGTATAAGATCCACTATTCCGACTTAGGTGTCGGATATTGATTCCGGATTAGGTTTCCTCCTAGGATTCCGACTTAGTTATATTTGGTATATTCCGACTTAGGTTTCTTATTTTTATTCCGACTTATGTGTTTGGTTATTTTCCCGAATTAGTTTTTAAACTTTATTTTTCCTGCCAATTTTCTTAAGTGTTATTTTAATTGTTTTATCTTAGATTTATTTCAAGTTTGCATTTTTATTAAGTTTTCAAATTCAATTCTTGTCAAGTTTTATTCTTTCGTCATTTATTTTTAAAGCCTTATTTTTTTAGTTTAATCTCTTCAAGCTTTTATCTTTAATTCGTTTAAGTCTTTTATTTAAGTTTTAACTAGTTTATCACTTTTATTATTTTGTCTGCATATTGAATAGATACCCAACGACAACCTTTTCTTTTATTCACCAAAAACGACTGAGTCACACATTCAACTATAATCAATTCGAATCGAGTCGAGACAAAACAAACTATTAACTAGTAAAATCATTTAAATCAATCAACAGAGATATATATCAAAATTTAGAGCACGGAACACACAAAAGAAATTTGAATTCGAGAGATATTATAGAGATGAAATCTACGAATCAAACAAAAACACAACAATCAATCACAAATCTACCCCATGACGATTGATACCAATTGTTGTCCCATAGATTATGTGATGATTCTACACGAATTAAAGAAGAAAGGTAGATAAAAGATAGATGATTTTTAGAGAGAGAAAGTAGAGAGAGAAAAGAGAGAGAGAGAAGTGTGTGAAACTTTAGGAATGTTAAATTAAGAAAATGAACAATGTTCTAATAAATGTTACAATATAAACCTATGACCAAACATTCTTGTTTGACTCAATATTTTGAGGCTAACACTTCCACCATCTCTCTATTTTCTCTCTCTACTTTATCTCTCTAACTTCTCTCTATTTCTGTCATATGTGTTATAGATTGATATGGGATTAATAGATTTTCATGTTTAAAACCGCTAAAGATATTTGGAATGCTCTTTTAGTAACCCACCAAGGCAATAGCCAAGTGAAAGAAAGTAAAATTGATCTTCTTGTTCAACAATATAAACAATTTGTCATCTTAGAAGATGAAACTATTGATAGTGCATTTGCTAGGTTTAATACTATTATTACTAGTCTAAAAGCACTTGATGAAGGTTTTTCTAGCAAGAACAATGTTAGGAAGTTTCTTAGGGCGTTGCATCCAAAGTGGAGAGCTAAAGTCACGACAATTGAAGAATCAAAGGACCTTACTACATTATCAATTGAAGAAACCAATCTTACGCTTCGTTGAAGTTTTTGTTCTATCATTAGGTACTTGTTAGGAAAAATATTGTAAGGAATTCTACACGTCGTCCCATGGGGGAAGATTGTTGGAAATTCACTTTATGTGACGACATTTAAGAATTCCCATTAGTTATCATAGTCACACACGCAGGGACTAGATTAGGTAACTTTGTATAGTTTATCGTGTGTGACTATAAATACCCCTCCTAGGCTTCCAAGGAGGGGTTGTTGCTTGTGTCATTTTATCATTTTAATACCATTTATCTTTTCACACACAACCTACTTTCTCTCTCTAAAACATCCATGGCTGCCAATACCCTTTACCACCATGTAAGACCACCGGATCTATAAAATAGCAAACCTACAACATATATAAAACCACTAGTTGATAATAATCATAAATAAAGATATATATATATATATATATTGGTATTAAAATGGGACATGTTATATAAATTACAAGTATAAATGTTTTTCCAAGTTATAAAACTATATACCTAAGTTTTACGTCTTTTCGGCTAAAACCGAAAGATTAACGTTTTTGTCAAATAAAACTTAGACGGTCAGACCCGTCTAATGTAAACTTTTATAAACTCACATACTGATGTATAAACTTATATAACAAGTAAAAACCGATAAAACCCGAGCTATACAACATATAGACATTAACGGGCCAAAGTAGCCTTATTGGACTATTAACCCGACTAGTTTGGTAAAACACTTATAAACTTACTGATTGGGCTTACCCACTTGGGCCCAACATGTAAAGTATAATACTGATAATAAAAGTGTAAAATGGACTAATATAAGGTATTGGGCTTATAATAGGCTTATTGGTCCTAAAACATGTAAATAAGTAAAACTAGTAAACTAGTATAAAAGTTACCAATACATAACACTAAAATGAGTAAATGAGAATGTATAAACCCACTTGATCATCATCATATATATAAAATCATCATATGTATACATAATTGTTATTTTTATAAAGTCATTGGACAAGAGTCTAAGACAAGTATTATTTGTCTAGGTTTCCGTGATTGAAGGACGTACCGTACATCCAAATCACCAATAACCGCCTTCCCACATCAACGTGAGTTCATAGCCTCGCACTCTTTCAAATGTTTTTATAAAATGTTTTATAAACCCGCGAGGGAGATGACATGTTAGTTTTGATAAAATAGGACACCATTTGTCCCGGTTATTTGTTTATTGATTTGGACCCGAATGATTGTATGACCCGGTAAATGATTATATGACCCGATATGTGAAATAAAATGGATTATTAAAGTTAGGTTATGTCACTAAAATTCCCATTAGCATGAATTGTGAACTACCGGGATTTGGTAGACGCTTGTGCATATAATAGTACTATTTGGGGACGATCACCCCAGTTCGCGCCTTGACGGTTGATCCCCGTCGTGTCACATTGATTGGTAAGCGAATTTATGTATGAGAAGATTTCCATAACGTGATTATTGTGACGACACGCTAACTTAGATGGGCAAATTGAGTTTCGGGTTAGCTACCCGTTGTTTGTTGTAGTAAGGTAACAATGTCATGCGGCTTATAATAATCCAAATAACGAAATACTGCTATACGCACTGAATTACGATGTATTGCCTGACTAGCAATACGGGGTCTTATTATTGATATTATGTTCGTGTTTTGGTTTTACATAACCATATTCATATAACGGTTTTTATTTAACTCTATTCAACGTTATAAAACGTATTGTATGATCTTTTTACGACAATGGTTCGTATAATGATTTTGAAGGAAAAAGCCTATATTATGATTTTGATAAGGGTTTTTATAAAATGACTTTGCCTATTTTATGGCCTATTACAATGATTTGTACAAAATGATTTTCGGTAATAATTATATACCGATGATATATTAATGGTTTATTAAACTCTATGAATTCACTTGGCGTTATCGCTGACCTTTTCTTTTAACATGATTTGTCTCAGGTACTTGAAGGTAATTCTCGGGAAGACAACAAGAATTCATGGCCCACACTTAAATAATAATTTCCATTCAAATGCTTTGTAAAACTTTGTTGGGTCTACTAGATGTAGATCTTGCAGCCTGTCAGGACCGGTGAATGACTTCTGTAATCACAAGTGAAATCACAAAGAGACTCTATACACAATATGAATGTAGAATATAAATATAAACAAGAGAAACAGAATAACTATAAAGACTTGATCCTTTCTAAGGATTTCTAATATTGATAAAGACTAGAACTACGTTTTTTGAAGGTGTGTCTAACCCTTCTGCCTAAGGTTCCTTTTATACTACAAGGAAACCCTAATACATCATTAAAGAAAACGTGTAAAACTGATATGCATATCCTTTCCTAACATATCTCATGCATATCCTAACAGAATATTAAGTAAATAATAAAGTTTGACTTCGACTAGGACCAGGAGCAGGACTTGCTCCTACTACAACTAGGACCAGGAGGAACTACATACCTCCTAGTCTACCTATTACATATAACTATTACAATGGTCCTAACAATCCTCCCCTAAACTTGAATTTGACCTGTTGAGTTCAAGTTTCCTCGAAAACGTGCAAAGAAAGCCCGAGGATTGTATCAGCAAAACAAATAGCAGCATCAGCAAGATAAGAATCAGAAGAACAGCCGCATGAAACACTAGAAGCTTCTCCAAAGCTTGTAACAAATCAGCATCAGGTTGAATCTTTTCAGCAACATGAGCAGATTTGATGAGCCTTTACCAAGTAGCTGCTCGCTCTTGGGCTAGCTAGTCATTATGGTGGAATAAGCATCACCCTGGGAGACTAGAACCCAGCCCAACTCTTAGAACGTGAATCAATGGTGAGTGGGAGTACCCTGATGATTTTAGGCAAACCATCACAGCCGTCAACGGATTTGATGCGTCTTTACCAGAAGCCGTACCCCTCTGGACTCGCCAACTCTTAGCAATGAAGCATCGGTGAGTTGAACACCCTATAGCTTTAAGCAAGCTATTACAGCTATCAACGGATTTGATAAGATCTTTACCAAGAGCCGTACCCCCTTGGATTAGCCACTTTTCAGTCCAAGACTATGGTAAGTGAAAACCATCCAGTTTTGGGTAACCTGGCAACCATCAACGGATTTGAGAATCGCACCAGGAGCCGTACCCTCAAGGTGAATCAACTTTTTCTTGTCGATGAGACATGGTAAGTTGAGAACCATTTGTTGTGTGGACCACGTCCAACACCAAGTAAAACCAAGTACCAGAACAAACTCAAACCAGGAACCACATCTTGAAACAGCCAAGGGATATTATGTACAAGTATAAAAGCTAAACCGTGTTAAAGTATAAGCAGATATTATATAAAAAGTATATATATATTTTTTTTTATATTTTTTTTTTATTAGTGTGTTTGTTGTTATTTTTTTTCCAACTATAAAGAATAAAAGTCACCAATCACTGTACATATTGGTGAAAAGAATCAAAATAAGAACAAAAATTCAAAGTATAAACACTTACAACCCAGTCACCTTACATACCAGAAGCTGCCTTCTTATCCGCTAGCAACCGTGCTTGAATACCCTCTACCAACGATGTGGCCATACTCGACTCATTCCCAGAAGGAGCAGTAGAAATCTGCAAGTGACTTGCCAACATTGCTTCCATGGAAGAAATAGTCAAAGGATACACAACATCCGTCAACATAAACACCACATGACCAGAACCTAATTCCAACACATGAACTCCACATCCAGCATAAAGCTTCCAGCGAATAATCTCCCATTGCATTTGATCCTTCCATACGCCCAAAGCAGTAGCAGATGGAGGAGGATCCAACATCAGCTTGAGATCGGCCCAAAGACGGATACCAGGCCAGGAAGACACCGCCATAGGGTTAAACGGCATACTAGAATCAACAAGCCCAAACAACGCCATAAGATCCATACGGTCAGCCCACGATAACACACCCTGCAAACCCATGACCAATCGCACAGTCCCATCACTCAAAGTAATCCGATGGGAGACGCCACCAGGAAGTGTTGTAGACCTCTCAACCGTATAACCCGTAATGCTTCCATTGCCCAAAGGTAAGTCAGAATCGCTATCCGAAGCTGCATCAATTAAGTTCTCAGGATCACGCTTCTCAAAAGGAACTGATTTACCACGGCGAACACGACGAGCAAGTTTCTGGCGAGTGGAACGTCGAGGCGTGGGAGCCGAAGGAGTTGATTCAACCTTCACCTTAACTTCAGCAACAGCAGGAGAAGCAGTAGAAGTAGACACATGAACATGTCCACCCAAAGAACCACTAGCAGCTGCATCATAAGTAGGATTAGGTTGTGTTGCAGGAACTTGTGGTGATGAAGATGGCACATCAGATGTAGCAGCAGTAGGTATGGTGGGATCAACAAAAGCGCTTGCAGGAACATGGGTGGTGGTAGTAGTAACAGGTGTGGTGGTGGAAGCATGAGTGGTGGTGGTAGTAACAAAGATGGTAGTAGCAGGACCAGCAGTAGTACCAATAGGAGCAACCAAGGGTGTAGTAGAAGGACCAACAGAAGTAGCAATAGAACCAGAAGGACTACCAACAGAACCAGGAGTGGGTACAGACGAAGGACCAGTAGAATCAGCAGGCATAGAAGCAGTCACACCACGAGGATGGTAAATAAATCTTTCCGGAATGGGTTGGCTCTGACGCTTCACCATCTTCTCATAAAGGACCTTAAGCTCATCAAATGACAAAGCTCTCACCCGAGCCCAAGACCACGGAGCATTGAAGTGAGCAGCAGATTGATATTTTACATAATGTTGCATCTGCTGGCGCTGCTCAGTCCGAGATAGAGGTCTGTTCCGTCGCTGTTTCTTTAGTTCTTCAGCAAGAGCCAACTGGTGCTTACGCATCATCACCATAGCACGCGGAATACAATCGTGTTCATCAACATCATCACCCAACAAATCTTTAAACTGAGCATAATCCCGAGTAAGAACAGTCAACACTTGCATCCATTCACCATCAGTCCAGTGCATGGCATCATGCTGAATTTGCGCACGCCTTCGCTCTCGCAGCTCTTCCTCAGCAACCCTATCCTCCTCATCAATCTCATCCTGAACCCGACGAGCAGCCTCTTCACCAAGTCTTTCTTCTTCAATCTGTCAACGAGTGCGCTTGCGAGTGGGAGATGGAGAATCAGTCATTGGGGCTTTTCCCTTCGGATCATGAGAGGGACCAGCATGAGAACCAGTAGCAGCATCAGAATCACCACCCATAGAAGGGGGAATAGCACTAGGAGAAGGAACATTGGAGGACATTGGAGGACCGGTCAGATCATCATAAACTTTATCAGCAAAGGCAGCCTTTGCCAGCAACGTCAAGCCATCCTCAACATTCTCCGCACCCTCATCCTCAGAATCTGAAAGAACCACATGCTTCTTGCGACGACGTTGTTGATTCTCCAATACCTTTATACGATCGGCCAGAGGAAGAACAAACTCCCTTGTGAGCTTCCGATGTTGGTTCAAGTCAGCTTCCAAACAAATCATCCTCTCATGGTACCTGTGCATAAGATCTAGCAAAGATGTCAGTGTAGTAGGCTCCTCCGCCTGCCCACCAAGAGAACTTGGATCAGGGAAAGCATCACGGGAGCCTGAAGCAACATGTGGGTCAACCTGTGGAGAACTAGCATCAAACGGGATATCAGTCGAGTGTGGAGCAGGGCTAGGAGGTGGAGTCTCCACAAATGGAGACTGGTGTGGAACGGAGGAAGGACCAGCCTTGGAAGGGGATGGTTTTTCAACCACCACTTCCGCAACTAGCTCCTCCTCTACCACAGGAGTGGCACCACCAGCAGGAGCCTCCTCCTCCTCCATGGGGTCATCATCTAACACAACCAACTCAGGAGCCTCCTCCTCCTGACCTATAGGACCCTGAGCCAACCCCATCATGGCTTCAGTCAGGGGCCTCCAATCCCCAGGAAACCCATTCATCATATTATAATACACTTTCGCTGTAAGTTTAGATGGCACATGCTCAGCCCTATCACGTGGAATGCAAACAAGTATTTGTTGAAGAAACCTAGGGTACATAAGAAATTTCTTCCTCGAACCAGCAGTCGACAAATTACTAGCCATCCCCTCAAATAGATAATGAGAAAAATTAAACACTCTACCCTGGGCTAAACATATAAGACCAGTAGCCAAAGGAGTAGGGAACGCATCCCAACTCCCCGACTTGGGACTCAAACAATGGATTAAATAGTGAACCAGAAGCTTCCACTGAGGGGAAAACCTATTCTTTTGGAAGTTAAACTTCCCCCCATGTTCATAACCTATGGCAGCCATACCCTCTAATACTTCCGAATTGGGAAGTGATACAACACCCCCCTCATCCTGAAGATGAAGAGAAGAGCGAATAGACGCTTTAGTTACCACATAAGCACGTCCATCTATGGTAGCATGGAGTGCTCGTGGACGTCCAGCCACATTCACAAGCTCAGCAGACGCCCAAAATTGACGTACCACACTATCATATATGGTAGGACAAACAGTAAATGCAAACCTTAAGTTTGAAGCTTCAATAAACTCCAAGATATCAGCAAAATGTTCACGATTTGGACCATCACCCAGATAAGCAACACGATTATGAGCAGGTTGGTAAGCAAGAGCAGCCATGGATCTTGATGAATGGATGTAAGAAGGATTTGGATTGGGATGTAAAGAGTAGAAGCGGTTTTTGTGTATGTTTTAATTGTAATGAGTGAGTCAAGGGTGTATGTTGACCATATAGGATGAAAGTAGTAACTGTTCATTGACCCCTATTAATGGGGGGTTGCCCTTTCAAATTAAGCCATAATGGCATACTAACCACTTGCCCTTTTTAACATAATAACTTACCCCCAATTTATTTGCTGAATTCAAACTTGTAAATACCAGTATTGGGAGCGTTGACCAAAAGTCAAAGTACACAATAGTCAGACCAGGAGCAAAACGTGATGAACAAAGGACAAAAGGAATGAGCAGTAGCCAGACCAGTACCAGTACCAATAGCCAAACACCACTAGACATGGAAAGATTTCAAACCACCAGAAGACAACCAAGCATAACTAGAAGCTGACCAAGGTGGACCAGAAGCCAGTCATATAAGGCCACATCCACCAAAAGAGAGCAAAAATCCTCCATCAGAAGCACCACACACCACCATAATCAAGAAATTATGTTGTTAAATACTATGAATACGTTAGACTGACCTAATATGTACACAAAGCCTCCCCTTAGGCTTTGCCTCCCCTCAATCCTAGACCTCAAGGATTGACCATCCCAATATGAACCACCAAGTGGTTAAACCGAGGACCATCAAACGCTTTAGTCAGTAAATCAGCAACATTGTCATCCGTATGTACTTTAAGAACCTGTATCAGCTTCTTCTCATTGGCATCGCGTATAAAATGATGCCGAATCTCAATATGCTTCGTCCGTTGATGAAATACAGGATTCTTCACAATGCAAATAGTGCTTTGATTGTCAATAAAAATTTTGGTATTCATAAAATTGAAACCATAGTCCAACATCTGATTTTGGATCCATAAAACTTGTCCACAACAACTAGCAGCAGCTACATATTCAGCTTCTGTTGAAGAAGTAGCTACTATTGTCTGTTTCTTACATTGCCATGAAATAAGCCGACGACCCAAAAATTGACAACCACCAGTAGTAGACTTCCTATCATTATTAGCACCAGCATAATCACTATCACTATAGGCTTCAAGAACAAAGGGAGATTCTATAGGATACCATAGACCCAATTTAGGTTGAGCCTTGATATACTTGAAAATCTTCTTCACTGCATTTAAGTTCGAAACCGTTGGAGTCACCTGGTGTCTAGAACAAGCACTTACTGCAAACATAATGTCCGGACATGATGCAGTCAAATACATGAGAGAGCCAATCATAGACCTGTACATATGAACATTTACCGGTGGATCTGGCTCATTCTTAAGTTTGATTTTAGCAACTTCATAAGGAGTTGCTGCTAGTCTAAGAGGATCCATGTCAAACTTCTGAAGAATCTCATGAACATATTTGTCTTGACTAATGAAAATCCCATCCGATTGTTGCTTGACCTGAAGACCAAGGAAAAATGACAGTTCTCCCATGGCACTCATCTGAAATTCGCCTTTCATCAAGTGTTCAAACTCATCACACCACTCCTTCCTTGTAGAACCAAAGATAATGTCGTCCACATAGACCTGAACAAGGATAATATCCTTGGAATTCCGCCGAAGAAATAGTGTTTTGTCAATAGTACCTCTTCTATAGCCATTCTTTAACAAGAAAGTGGAGAGTCGCTCATACCAAGCTCTAGGAGCCTGATGTAACCCATAAAGAGCCTTGACCACCTTGTAGACTTTCTTGGGATGAAGTGGATCAACAAACCCCTTAGGTTGAGTAACATACACTTCCTCGACAATTTTTCCATAGAGAAATGCACTCTTGACATCCATCTGGAACACCGTAAAGCCAACATACGAAGCAAAGGCTAAAAACAGACAAATGGCCTCGATCCTGGCAACAGGCGTAAAGACTTCCGTATAATCAATGCCCTCAATTTGAGTGTGTCCTTGTGCGACAAGTCTAGCTTTATTCCTGACAACAATTCCCCGTGCATCCTTCTTGTTTTTGAGAATCCATTTGGTATTGATAGCTGTCTTCCCATCTGGTAAGTCAACCAGAACCCAAACATTCTGAAACAAGAATTGCTGCATTTCCTCCTGCATAGCCTCCACCCAACTTTGATCCTCAAGAGCATGAGAAACAGACCTAGGTTCCACCTGTGAAAGAAAACAAGCAAACAAACAGTGTTGAAAGTCCGTATGATTATTACGCTTTTGATCCTCAATATAGCCCACAAGAGCATGATGATCAGACGAGGCCTTCTGTTGCATTCTGCATGTCTTGACGGTAGAACCAGGATCTCCAATAATTTGAGTGGTAGGATGATCTTTATGTGATTGCAAGACTGGATTGGAAGAAACCTCCACTTCTGGTGCTAAATTATTGAGATCACCAACAAAATCAGCATCATATGAAGCATTTTGGAAAATCCCGTCTACCGGTTGTTTATGTATATCATCCAGCTTGGTAGAAGACTTCTTTTCATGGTTCCCCAAATCAGAAGGACTGGAGAAACGTGTATTAGAAGCAGACTCACTAGCCGGTGTACCAGTAGTTGAGAGGCTAGCACTAGGAGCAGAAGCTGGAGTACCAGGAGCAACTTTGTCAGTAGGCTCAACCAAGGGAAACTCAAAACTACCTTGAGCCGCTTCATTAGTAGCTTCTTGTTGTTGCTTGAGAAGAGTATCAAGAGCTGCTTGGGAATCCTGTACATCCAATGGAGTTGCATCACTAGGAGGAGTAGGAGAAACCGTGGTGGAATAGGATGGAACCACAAAAATGTCATCCTCATCATCTGAATCAGAAAGACTAGAAGGAACACCAGTACTTGAAGTTGCAAACACTTGTGGTCCTGCATCATGGTTAGTTTTGAAACGAAAATATCCTAACGAATGACTAAGATAATCAAGATCAAAATACCATTCTGGACCTGTTCCTTGTATGTTTGTCTTCTCCTCAAAATACCTGAGATTAATAGTTTCAATTATCCGTTTGGCTTGAAGATTGTAGACATGATACGCCCGAGAATGAGCTGAATATCCCACAATATATCCTTCATCAGCCTTGCCATCAAACTTCCCCAAATAGTCACTAGTATTCAGAATGGTGACTGGACACCCAAAAGGCTTCAAATGAGCAATATTTGTAACTTTTCCCGTGAGCAGCTCATAAGGTGTTTTCTTGTGTGGATTGGTAATAGACACCCTATTCAAAACATAACTTGCAGTATTAACAGCTTCTGTCCAGAACATGGTCGGAAGCTTGGAATCGGCAAGCATAGTTCTTGCTGCTTCTATTAGTGTCCGGTTCTTTCTTTCTGCCACACCATTCTGTTGAGGAGTCCTAGCAGCACTATAATCTCTTTTGATGCCCTTAGCATTGCAAAGTGCGATGAGGTCTCTATTTTTAAACTCGGTTCCATTGTCGCATCGAATACCTTTAACTTTCTTGGACAACTGATTCTCTATCAAGGTAAGAAAATCTCGAAGAATTGAGTAGGTCTCACTTTTGGCAGCCATGAAGAACACCCACGCAAACCTGCTATAACCATCAGTCACCACCAAACAAAATTGCTTGTGGTCAATGCTTCTGATGGAAGTAGGACCAAATAAGTCCATGTGTAGAAGCTGCAATGGTTCAGTAATAAGACTTAAAGCAGTAATGGCCTTGAAGGATGCTTTGTGTTGTTTGCCTTTGCTGCAGGCAATACAATTTATATCATTTCGAAACGTCTTGGGAGGTAAACCAGAGACCAGATTCATATTGGCAAGTTTGTGAATGGTCTTGAAGTTCACATGTCCCATCCTTCGGTGCCATTTATTGGCTTCATCTTCTGAGGCTTTTGCAACCAGACATGCTAGTTGACCAGTAGGGTGGACTTCATTCAACTTGATACTATATAGATTGTGTCTTCTAGGAATTCTGAGTAGAACTTGTGAGTCATCCGGAAGCTGAAAATCTTTGGAAAGCACAAGTGCATCAGTATCGGTGAAGAGTACAAACTGCTTCTTGTCACAAATCTGAGAGACCGATATCAAGTTGAAGTGTTGAAGTGCTTCCACATAGTAGACCTGCTCAAAATTTAGATTTGGAGTCTTTATCGTTCCTTTGCCAGTGATTCTGCCTTCACCTCCACCAAAATAGACCTTGCCACCATAAAATGGTACAAAGTTAGAGAGAAGGATTTTATTGTCAGTCATGCTCCTGGAGCAACCACTATCAACAATGCCTAGACTAGGATCCTGGTATGGAGTAACCTACAACAACAAGATAATAACAATGCAAAAGTTAGTGTCTTAAGGGGACCCAAACCTTTTCAGGTTTGAGCCTGCCTTGTGGATCATTAAAAGAATGCCAAGAAGATTGATGAGATCCACTATTGTTCCTTGGTTGCCTATGCATCATATGGGTATTATTATTTGACCAAGAACAACCTGCTGAGGACTTAACAGCAGTTCCCAAAGTGCCCAAACCAAGATACGTGTGGTCTAAAGTATGCGGATAGATTGGATTCAAATTTGGAAAGAAATTACTGGTTGGTTGGAATCCATTATCTCTCCAATAATCAGACGCGAAAGGAGAGGATACTCTAGAAGTATTAAACATTGGAGCGCTAGGATTAAGTCTTCTAGAAGCATATGAAGCAGCTCCTGGTGAACCAGGAGCAAGTGAAGCATGATTAACAGATGCATGTGTGTCATAATAATCACAATCTTTAATTAAATGAAAGGAACTGCCACAAACAAAACATGTTTTGAAAGACCTTTTATTAGAATGAGACTGTGTCATACTGCCTACTTTATTACACACATTTCTAGGAAAAACATTCTTCCTAGGACTCAATAAACAAGGACCAGACACACTTGACTTGACAGCAACTTTTTCTCCACACTTCCTAGCACCAGTAGCAGCATGTTCATTCGACTTGGAACTCGTAGGTCTTGACTCTTCACTTGAACCATTAGATGCAGAGTCACCGGCTTTGTCACTGAAAGTACATGAGACAAAGTCATTAGTATTAGTAGAACTAGTTGGGGACTCAAGAATCTGTGATCCATCCGAGTCATTACGCCATGAGGTGGGCATAAAAGTTCCAGTAAGAGGAGGAGGGACAACATGCATTTCTGTTGCTGGTTTAAACCTATTGTAACTAGGTTTGCCCTCATCCTCTTTGTCGGCATCAAAGACACTTGAGAAAGATAAATCAAATACATCTTCAGAATCAATATATTTTTCAAATCCTAAGCCTCTTTTAGTTCTGCCAGACATGCTACTATCAATTAATTTTGAAAGATTTTTAGGTGCCTTTTGTCATTTGTCAAATCTTAACATTGTAGCATCTAATTTAGCTTGCATCTCCTCTTTTTCTTTGATACTAGCATCTCTTTCAGTTTCTGTATATTTAAGCATATTTGTAGTGTTTTCTAAATCAATGCTTAGTATCCTGATTTTATCCTCATACGCACGTTGTGTATCTTGTAACCACTTCTTTTGTTGTTCCAATGTATTTAATGAAGCTTTATAGGCTTGTACCTCTAAAAAATACTTATCATTTTGATCATTTACTTCATTAAATTGGGACAACAATTCTATGTATTTATCATGACAACCAAGAGGACAATGTTGTACCTGAGGTGAGATGCCCATAAGAGCAAACTCTTCTGCTTCTTCTGCATCAGAGAGATTCCCAGCAATCATTGCCAATACATCAGTCGAGGATTCCGCTGATTCCAGAGTAGAAGCCTGATGATCATTCCAGTTGACCATAGAGTCAACAGATACCAATGCCTTCCTGTCATCTTTAACCTCCTGAACCTTGAAAGCGGAGTACCTGCTCTTCTCCTGATCATTCTTGCTAGGGCACTCTCTTGCAAAGTGACCCTGTTGCTGGCAGTTATAGCACCGTACCTTACTTCTATCGAATCTTGCTGGCTCCCGAGGGTTGTAATTAAATTTCCTTCCTGCTTTCTTCTCAAACTTGTGAACCCTAAGAGTAAGCATGGCCATCTGCCATTTAAGATCTATCTCATCCAGATCAAGTTTATCGATCTGTTTGAAGTCATCAAAAGCAAGTTGTTGTTCAGCAGTAACATCAGCCACAAAAGAATGAAGAACAGCTTCTACCATACTACCAGACTTGGCAGCAGGACCAGGAGCAGAAGACATGGGACTAGATGCATATGACATGGGACCAGTATGCTGAATAGTATGCTGGGGAGAGACAGTATTGGTCGGGCTACTTGCATATGACATGGGACTAGATGCCATAGAGCTCACAAAGGCTGAATTAGCAGGGGTGGGAAAAGAGTCACTCGGATATCCTCTCACATGAGGTTCGAATGTTCTGAGCCTATGAAACAGATCATCAAAGGTGAGATAGTCAAGCCCACCTTTGGCTTTGAGAGAGATCACCACCTGGTTCCATGAGTAGGGTAAGGCTTTAAGAAACCTTGCATTAATGTCACCATCATCAGGTTTTGACCGTAGTTGATTCAATTGGCTCAAGATCTTCTGGAACCTATCATACCCTTGATTTAGACCTTCAGTTTCTGAGATTTTGAATTCGGTAAATTCATCTCTCAGCATGGACCTTCGCATTTTCTTTGACTCCTCATTCCCGCCGAACCTTGCTTTTATGCCATTCCAGATCTCTCTGGCATCATCCAAATGGTAGAAGTCACCCATGTGATCTTCAGGAAGAGATTGAAGCAAAATTGTTTTTGCTTTTACCTCCTTCTGAATAGCGATGATTTCCTCATGAGATTTAGGGTCAAGAAGAGTAATATTACCGTTCTTGTCTCGTCCAGTAAGCTTCCTGCTGTTTCCATTCAGAATGATCTTCCAAAGATCTTGATCAGTGTTGGTGATCCACCATTCCATCTTCATTGCCCAGTTATCATATTCACCCTTCTCCAGAAGAGGGAATTTTCCATTCGTGTTGGAGACCGTAGCCAGGATCTGCTGAGGTTGCACAATTTTAGGAGTGCCTTCTTCTCCTGTTTGAGTAGAAGTTGAGGCAGACATGATAAACAGATTGTTAGTAATAAGAGAACTTGATTCTGCTTGTATAGAGACCCTCCCAGGCTCTGATACCACTTGTTGGGTCTACTAGATGTAGATCTTGCAGCCTGTCAGGACCGGTGAATGACTTCTGTAATCACAAGTCAAATCACAAAGAGACTCTATACACAATATGAATGTAGAATATAAATATAAACAAGAGAAACAGAATAACTATAAAGACTTGATCCTTTCTAAGGATTTCTAATATTGATAAAGACTAGAACTATGTTTTTTGAAGGTGTGTCTAACCCTTCTGCCTAAGGTTCCTTTTATACTACAAGGAAACCCTAATACATCATTAAAGAAAACGTGTAAAACTGATATGCATATCCTTTCCTAACATATCTCATGCATATCCTAACAGAATATTAAGTAAATAATAAAGTTTGACTTCGACTAGGACCAGGAGCAGGACTTGCTCCTACTACAACTAGGACCAGGAGGAACTACATACCTCCTAGTCTACCTATTACATATAACTATTACAATGGTCCTAACAAACTTGTATGAAGTACTATGACTTGGGACCTATGTAAATCTGATATTTATGAATGGAAATGCTTTATTATTAAACGACGCGATTTTTAAGCGTTGTCTATGATGTGACTAATGTGCTATCCCGTAACACCAACGAGTCTTCCGCTGTATTGAATTGTGTATATTTGGGTGTGTTACAGTTTGGTACCAGAGCTCTCATTATAGAGAACGAAAGATTTTTAAAACCAAGGTTTTGAATAAAACATTTCAAAATCTTTTAACTATAAACATTTTCTCAAAATGTCTAAAAATCTTTTGACTATAACGGTGCCGAAGAATTCTCGAGTTACCGACAAGGCCAGACTGAGAAGTGTTATTTTAATATATATATATATAACTTGGATTATATATATATATATATATATATATATATATATATATATATATATATATATATATATATATATATATATATATATATATATATATATATATATATATATATATATATATATATATATATATATATATATATATATATATATATATATATATATATATATATATATATATATATATATATATATATAGATATATATATATATGATGTAATTTGATTACATGATTGTTTGATGATTATCTTTTTACTTATACGAGGTATTTATACGATGTAGATTGTCACAAGGAACCCTAACTCCCCTAGCGAATCAATCGAAGCTATTCCCGTAGGAATTCTAGCTATTCTAAATCTAAACCAAGTGGTGGATATTTATAATCCCAACAAAATGGTTGATATTCGTAGGAATGTTGATAATAGTTGATTGTGATATTAAATAAGAATTAGCGAGATTAAATCTGATATCGATGTCATGACAATCTTTCCTTATAGAGTGGGGTTTGACAAAACCTTACCACCTAGAAAGATGTCATCTGATTCGTTGTCACCCAATTCTTAATTTGAAATCGAAAGGGTGAATGTTGCACTTGAGGCTGTCATTGGAACCATTACCCAAAAGCCTCATGCCACTAGTACCTTTCCGAGAAATCTAATTGAATATGTGAGTCATTTCATACTAGTGACTCGTTTGATAACTATTGTTGTAAAAGCTATAGGATTGGAAATTAAGTGTTGATGATATCGAGCTTTTATTGCCATTTTAAGGTCTAAGAATAAGATTGAAAGTATTGGCGAATGAGGTAGGATGTTGCATTGAGTATAAGTTGATTGAGACTTGAATAAAGTAAAATTTAACCCGTATGGAATATGAGATTGTTAAGAGGAAGCCGTTAAGTTTTGTGATTAAATTATTAGGTTTTAAATGATTGTTGGTTCGTGTTAAGGATTGCTCCTAGGCCATTGTCTACTGACGAGGATGCCCAGTGTCCAAGAAATAAATTGAAGAAATCTTCTTCTGAATTGGGACAGATGGATCTTTCGGGACATATGGAACACCTAATGACTCTTGTAGATTAGTATTCATTGTGGTATCTTTTAAAAATACCTAACTTAACAGAGACATCAGTTGGTAGGATGATTTCTTGGAATTGTATGACATAGTGACACGTAATGTGTTACGGTACCATTTTGACTTGTTTGTGATTAATGAAAAGACTACATTTGATTGCTAAATCCTACATGTATCGATGTTATCTATCTTTTCTTGCTTCTTTCTAATGTTCGCATTAGTAATGCAACCATTGAACAAGTACTCATCCCGATATGAGTTGCGTTGTGAATTATTCTTTCTGAGTGCCATCGAGGTCATGAACCTCATGATTAAGTGGCAAAGCTCATTTCCTGATATATTGAAGTTAGTTCTTGGTGAACAACTTTTCATCACTCTTTTGCAGATCACTCATTGTTTTTATAAGTTAAAACAGTGTTGGGAATTATTTGTTAAGTGTCAAGTACCGTTAGTATATTCCAAGTACTGTTAGTGTTATGTAAGTACCGTTAGTGTTAACGCGGTACATAGTAAGTACTGCTACTTAAAAAGTAAGTACTACTATGGTGATTAGGACGAATATATCTTTGTATAAGA
The DNA here is from genome assembly GCA_025667525.1 of Glebionis coronaria. Lineage (NCBI taxonomy): Eukaryota > Viridiplantae > Streptophyta > Magnoliopsida > Asterales > Asteraceae > Glebionis > Glebionis coronaria. The sequence continues at coordinate 5,085,282 of JANFOE010000193.1, forward strand.
TATGTCATAGTTATAGTTAGAGTATATCTTATGTGATATACCTAAATAGTTAGAATATTGATAATATATCGTCTGTGATATAGTTATCTTTATAGAATATTCTAAGGTTTCTAGGGTTCCTTACTCTATAAAAGGAACATAGGTACAATGTCTTTCATGTACCTCATTCAAGTCGACTGATGAGACTGTATTTATACATAGTCTCATCGTCCAAATCGGGCTTAAAATGCTTAAAATATCATCAAAATACCCAAATATATGCTTGTGTTTGTTCATTGTGTATTTTAGGTAAGGATATCGTGAATTCACCAAAAGATCAAAGGAATCAAGCAAAAACGAACACGGGAAACGAAGCCACATAAAGAACCGGACCCGAATGTTGATTTTCCAAAGAATTCCTTGAAGTTTGAAGATTTGGTAAGATTGGTCCCTCAACTTTTGAAGACTTGTCATTTTATACCCTTGTAAAACTCAAAAATTACAAAAGAGTCCCTAAAATAACAAGAATGTACAAGATTGGCCATTGAAGATTCAAATCAATGCAAGATAAGCCATTGGAATAAGTTTACAAAATATTTTGTGGCAAAAGTAGAAAAATGCAAACTTGCATAACAAAGGAATACAAGAATTGGTTGTTTAAACATGAAGTGAACAAACATTGAGAATCCAGGGACTAAACCCATCAAACAACCAAACTCCTCCCATCCTATCACCTTGCCACTTCACCACCACCCACCAATCATAATCCTACACCTCATCAAACACCCCACATCACCCATTTTAATATACTAATCTGGTCAAAATTAGTCATAACCCCCCCCCCCCCCCACTAACTTTTAAACTCGTTTTTTATTAAAAAGATGGGCGGGAAACACTCCCTGTTCATCATCTCCTTAATCCTCCCACCCATAAACCCTATTTTTACCCAGCCTAATTAAATCCCAAAACCATGGGGGTCTTATCAATTAAGTATGGGAATTAGTTCATGACAGCTCACCCATCAAAACCCTTCACCCAGAAAACGACATCTCTACTCTTTGTCCCCTTTACAGCTTGGATAAATCACGGGTTCACCACCTTTTGACTAGTACAAGACCAAATCAACGAATGCCATTAATCCGTAACTTTCATTAAAAATAGACAAAAAATTCAACTAAAAATACGTAACTTTCACAAATAAAATCGGAACAACTTTCAGATAAAACTAAACAATTACGGAACAATACTAATAAATAAGCAAGCAGGCAGGCTAGCTGCTAGAAGCAAGCTAGCTGCTCATTTGGCGCCAAAAACCTCCAAGCACCCAGGTACACACGTCACTTTTCTTTGCTTGCTACAGTACATTTCTGAGTTTTCTTCGCAATACTTGTTATTTCGGAATAAATTTCAAGCAGGCAGGAAGGCACCTCTAATTTATTCGGAATATGCTACAGTGGTTTTCAGAAATTTCATTTCTTCGGAATAATCATTTTCACAACTTTCTTCGGAATAAATCTTTTTCAGAAAAATCTTCGGAATAATTATTTCTTCGGACAAATGACTAAATTCAGAAAAGGGAAAATTTCAGAAAAAGAGGCAATTTCAGAAAAGTGACAAATTCAGAGAAATGACAAAGTTCGGAATAATAAACCCTAATCCGAAAACATGAAAAATTAAAGATACAGTAACACTAAAAATTAGAAAATAAGCCAAAAATAAGAACAAATCAAATAAGCAATTAACCAAAACTAAATCTAAAACAATTTTAAGAAAAACTAAATCAACCACAAATCAAAAACTTGAAAAATACTAATAAATTTAAAAATCGAAAATCAACTTTTTATAAAATAAACTAATAAGCACTAATCTAAAACTTAACCAAATTGATTTTTAGAAAAAGCTAATAAGCTAAAATTTAATAACTTTTAAAAACACTAAATAATAAAAATATTTAAAAACAACTTTTTATAAAAATTAACTAATAAGCACTTAATTAAAAGTAAGAAAATTAACACAATAAGCACTAAAACAATATAAGCTATAAAAATCAAACACATAAAAACCAATAAGCACAATCAATCAAAAGCATCAATAAATCAATAAACATCAAGATTAAGCAACTACAAGATCATCAAAATCAACACAAGATTAATAATAAAGAAAGGAAGAATGAGAATGATTAATTGAAAAGCTTGATTAAGATAAAGATTAAGATCTAATACAAGATTAATGAAAAAGATTAAAACATTAAAGAAAAGCTAGAGAGAGAAAGTATATTAATCTACTCCTAACCTAAAACTAATCTACTCCTAATTTTCTAACCACCTCCTAATGACACATTAGGAGGGTATTTATAGGAGGAGTAAAAATTGATGCTTTCTTCCTTCTTTCTTCTTGTTCTCGACTCGATTTAAATTCTTTGTCTTTTTCGACGTCGTCTCGGGATTTGTCAATATAATTTGAACTCATCTTATAATTTTCTTCTTTAATTTGACTTGGTTCTTCGAATTCATTAAACTTCCGTCTTTAGACTTTTTCTTCGATAAATCTTCAGAATAGGCCTTGGACTTCCGTTCTTTTTCCACTCTTGATCTTTTGACTTCGTCTTTTCTCGTTTTCTTCGATAAAAGCCCGTGAAAGCCCGTGTTTTCTTCCTTTTTCATCTTTTGGTCCTAAAACACAATAAAAACACAAACAAACGCATAATTCCGACATTTACGACATAAAATACACGTTTTGGATTGGTTATTATTATAATTAAGTGGTAAAAGGATAGATGTTTTCACACCTATCAAATCCCCTACACTTGACCATTGCACTGCCCTCATGCAATGCATTAATTTCAAAGCACAAATTACATTTCTCATCATAATTAACCCACCTTGGCCTTTATTAAACATAATTTAAAGGAAGAAAAACAAATAAAGATATTAAAGACTTACATTGGGGTTTTGGATGTCATGAATGTTTATCACCCTCAAGTTTCACGTTCTCCATATCAAGCTTGAAAATGAGATCATTGTTATTATAAGTTAGCAAACTAACATAAACTCATGTGGGCCCATTATTAACTTAGACTCCCTTATTCCTAGGTGTATCACTTATATTTTATTGTTGTCTTAAATGATCACGAGGATGCATTGTTGACTTATTTTGATAATTATTTAGGCTGAAAATAAAGTAGGACGATTTAATCAATAGTTAGCTAAAGGACAAAATCTTTTAAAACTGCTTCTCGGGACCTCATAAAGTTCATATCTTGGCATAACTTGCTTCACGATTTGAGACCTTTCTCGGACAGATATTTGGCAGCGACTTCATAATTCAAATCTTGAGAGACGTTCTTGAAATTATGGTCTTCTCTTCATAATAGAAACTTCTTCACTTGAAGTTTTGAGAGATTCTTCATATTTGGACCACGACTTCTTCATTTTTCTCCAATCTTTATTTTGGACTTTGATATACAACGATCCGCCTCCTTTTAGGACTTGGATCTATTTATCCGCATACCTTGTTAGGGCCTTTTGGATAGACTTCTCCATGATCTTTAGGGGAGTGTTTTCTTTTCGTCGTGTGTCTCGATCCTTCATATTGATTTTTGATAAATGATTCTTCACATCACTTGGGATCTTTAGCAACAAAATGTAGCCCTCATGCCTTGTTAGGGCCTTTTCGGACTCGTCATTCTTCGCATCCCGCTTCAATATGTTATGCCTTGGCTATGAACTCTAATTAATACCGAGCAACTTTTAAACGATCTTGTGCTAGAAGCTAAGTAAATTTTCAAATCGTACAACCTTATTTATTGCAATTAAATTTATTAACAAGCGACGGGAGAAAAATCTTATAATCAACTCACATAAATTCACGATAGAATACCAAACTTATAATTGACTCTATCATCTCTCGTTCTCCACAATTTAAAATTTCAAGGAATGAGACTCGTGGATGCTTAGCCTATTAAATCAAAGTTTTGGGTTTTCAAGTCATCTATAGGATTTTGCAACTTCTTAGACTTTTTCAAGTTTAGAATTCGCATTTTAAAGTTCCTTTGATAAACGACTTTCTAGGATCAATTATAGGAACTTGCGAAAAGTTCTTGTTCTTAACCCGTGAGAGTTAAGACTTTCGCGTTTTAAAGTTCCCTATATAAAATCCTAGCAAAACTTGACTTAAACATGTTAAGGATACTAGCTAGAGTAAACTTGGATAAGTAAACTCGGTTGAGTCAAAAGATTCACAACGTTGAAAATTTTAAAACCACTTTATTGAAAATTTTATTTTAACATAGAAAATAAATAACGATAACAAAGGAAAATACTACTATGCTACTAGGCCAAAATAGATTAAAACTTTTGAAAAATGTCGAAAAATTAGATTTTCCGGTTAAAATGAGGACAAATACAAGGAAAAGCCCACTTAACTTCGATAGAAGTCCCCCTACACTTAATTTAAACATTGTCCTTAATGTTTAAGCATGTGGAAGTAACCTCCCCTACACTTAGGACATTGTGCACGTTGTTTAAATCTTGCTAAGGAAGAGACAACTAAAGTGATTCCTATTTCAATCATAAATGATAAAATAATGAATCAAAAGAGTTTAGGATAGAACCGGGAACACGGGAACACGGAATCACGGGTCGTCAAAAGTCATCAAAAATGTATCTTTGAAAGCTCGAATCCCTGCACATGATAAGAAAGAAAACAAACACATACAAGGGTCTCCCCCTACACTTATTAGAAAAACAGAATAAAAGGATAGATAATTGGGTTTCCTCCCAAAAATTGCTTGTTTTTGTTAACCGAGTCACGAGCCTGACTCGTCCCCGAATTAAATGGTCCATGGGGAAGCCTCGAATGTAATACCGGGATCAAAGACCTTGTCCTCGTTCCCGGAGGACATTAATGAAGGAGAGGCCGGAGGATAAGTCTTAAAGGGAAGAAAGGTCCTTTCAACATACGAAAAGTATGTGAAATCATGATCCACGGGAGGTGGGGTGGGTAAAGGAAGCAAATTGTCATCCCCCAAAGACAATTGATGATCAGAAAGCGGCAAAGCCGTAAAGGTGTCAATCATGAAATGGTCAATGTTACCTCCCGGGTCAAAGCACTCATCCTCCGTAATGGTGTTAAAAGGAGTGGATGAAAGGTGCTCGGGAGGGGGACTTGGGACAATTCCTTCCTGCAGCAAATTATCAAAAATAATTTCCCCCTCCGTGTCATCATCATCAATACCCGGAGGTATTGAGTGAATGTCGATTTCCTCCATAGCTGTATCATTATTCTCAACTGAAGTAATAGACGGACGTAAAGATTATTTAATAGGAGCAGAATTTAATGCTTCAATCTTAGCAATAAGAAGATGAACTTTCAGTAATTTGTCGCGAAAAATAACGTCTTCCACCTCATCTAAAATACCAAGTTCAGGGGCGAACTTCTCATAAGTCGGAGAGAATAAATCAACATCGGCTTCATCGCCCGGAGGAGAAGGAGAAATTTCAAAAGTGAAATTCTCATAGCATGGAGAAAAATCATCATCATTAAGAGCGACCTCTTCCGTAAGCTTAGCACAAGTCGGTACATCACAAACCTCCCCAAATAAGTTTTCGCGACCAAATTCACTAATCTCACTCGATGTATCACAATCCTTAGACGCATTAGGTATATCGAGAGAAGGAAGTACAATTGCACTAGGACATCGAGCAACAAGATCATTCCAAGAAATAGTATTCTCGTCGTCATCATCATCATAATAGTAAGAACGCACAAGAGGAGGAGTAGAAGCACTAAGATTAGATACTTGCTCTTGTCGGCTTTCGTCATGCAAGCTAACTTTGAGTTGATTTAAGCTTTCTAAAATTCCAGCCAAACTAGTGAGTTGTTCCTCAAAAGAAGGTTGATGAACGATGGAGTGTTGTGGGGGCTCAAAATTTTGAAAGCCGGAATTATAGCATGGATGTGGCTCATAGTAATTCATCGGTTGAGAAGAATTAGAACACGGATTTGGTTCATAATAATCCATCGGTGAAGAAAACTGAGGACACGGATTTTGCTCATAATAATTCATTGGCTGACAATAAGAAGTATCGTGAGGGCCCCCACGATTGTTGCAATACGGGTATTGAGGGAAACCCGGTGCTTCTTGTAGATAGATATTACCATTGTCATAATTGTAACCCAGTTCTTGCTCGCCATGAGGCGGGTATCGAATTGGACACGAAACATGCCAATGAGAATCGCTTCCACAATATATGCAGGGGGTATAGGAGGTGGATTAGAAAAGGACGAATTAGTCGAATTGCACGATGGACAAAATCAAAATAGTGTATTGTCGATATCATTTCCACACCGCTCACATGTACACCATTGACATGTTTGAAAGCCATTCAATGGTCTTCCACACCCTGCAGCACAAGCAACATACGAATTCATTAAGAACAATAGATAAGCAAGAAGAATATTTTTGGTGCAAAACTTTCGAAAAAGAAATGCTTTTTATGATTTTTCAAATGTTTTTGGATTTTTGAATTTTTTTTTTAATTTTTATGGATTTTTGAAAATAATTTGAGCAAGAAAAATAACGTTCAAAAGTGAACGGATCCCAAAATCCAGCGCGTCTCTCACAATAAACCGTTAATCTTCACGAAAAGAGCCGGCAGCTGCGCCATTTAATAACTGGGTTTTTGCCCAGTATAAAAATTTGTTCGTCTCGATTCAATTTGAATTGATCACCGGTTAAATGTGTGACTCAATTGTTCTTGGTGGAAAATAAAATGGTTTGGTTATCTATTCTACTAAAAAGGTAAATGCGCAAAATAATAACAATAAGCTAAAAGCGATTAACTAATAAAAACAAAACAATATAAATAATAAAAGGTGAAATTAGGTGAATATTAAAAACTAAAAATTAAAACGATATTAAAACAAATATTAAAACAAATAATAAAACGTGAATTAAAACGAAAAAATTAATAAAAATAAAACTAAAAGACGAAATTAACTATCGACTCGAAAATAAGGTTTACTTAATGAAAAAGGAGAGAATAAAACTAAAATGGTACTTTAAAGCTAAATGAGGCAAAACCTAAAGCGGGTACTAAATAAAAGATAAAACTTGAATTTTACGAAAAAATATTAATTTTAAAAATAGACGAAAAATTCAACTAAAAGTACGTAACTTTCAGAAATAAAATCGGAGCAACTTTCAGATAAAACTAAACAATTACGGAACAATACTAATAATAAGCAAGCAGGCAGGCTAGCTGCTAGAAGCAGCCAAGCTAGCTGCTCATTTGGCGCCAAAAACCTCCAAGCACCCAGGTACACACGTCACTACACGTCACTTTTCTTTGCTTGCTACAGTACATTTCTGAGTTTTCTTCGCAATACTTGTTATTTCGGAAGAAATTTCGGAATAAATTTCAAGCAGGCAGGAAGGCACCTCTAATTTCTTCGGAATATGCTACAGTGGTTTTCAGAAATTTCATTTCTTCGGAATAATCAATTTCACAACTTTCTTCGGAATAAATCTTTCTCAGAAAAATCTTCGGAATAATTCTTTCTTCGGACAAATGACTAAATTCAGAAAAAGGGAAAATTTCAAAAAAAGAGGCAATTTCAGAAAAGTGACAAATTCAGAGAAATGACAAAGTTCGGAATAATAAACCCTAACCCGAAAACATGAAAAATTAAAGATACAGTAACACTAAAAATCAGAAAATAAGCCAAAAATAAGCACAAATCAAATAAGCAATTAACCAAAACTTAATCTAAAACAATTTTAAGAAAAACTAAATCAACCACAAATCAAAAACTTGAAAAATACTAATAAATCTAAAAATTAAAAATCAACTTTTTTATAAAATAAACTAATAAGCACTTATCTAAAAACTTAAACAAATTGATTTTTAGAAAAGGATAATAAGCCAAAATTAAAAACTTTTAAAAACACTAAATAATAAAAATATTTAAAAACAACTTTTTATAAAATTTAACTAATAAGCACTTAATTAAAAATAAGAAAATTAACACAATAAGCACTAAAACACTATAAGCTATAAAAATCAAACACATAAAAACCAATAAGCACAATCAATCAAAAGCATCAATAAATCAATAAACATCAAGATTAAGCAACTACAAGATCATCTAAATCAACACAAGATTAATAATAAAGAAAGGAAGAATGAGAATGATTAATTGAAAAGCTTGATTAAGATAAAGATTAAGATCTAATACAAGATTAATGAAAAAGATTAAAACATTAAAGAAAAGCTAGAGAGAGAAAGTATATTAATCTACTCCTAATCCTAAAACTAATCTACTCCTAATTTTCTAACCACCTCCTAATGACACATTAGGAGGGTATTTATAGGAGGAGTAAAAAATGATGCTTTCTTCCTTCTTTTTTCTTGTTCTCGACTCGATTTAAATTCTTTGTCTTTTTCGACGTCGTCTCGGGATTTGTCGATATAATTTGAACTCATCTTATAATTTTCTTCTTTAATTTGACTTGGTTCTTCGAATTCATTAAACTTCCGTCTTTAGACTTTTTCTTCGATAAATCTTCAGAATAGGCCTTGGACTTCCGTTCTTTTTCCACTCTTGATCTTTTGACTTCGTCTTTTCTCGTTTACTTCGATAAAAGCCCGTGTTTTCTTTCTTTTTCATCTTTTGGTCCTAAAACACAATAAAAACATAAACCACGCATAATTCCGACATTTACGACATAAAATACACGTTTTGGATTGGTTATTATTATAATTAAGTGGTAAAAGGATGGGTGTTTTCACACCTATCAAATATGCTTATTGGGCCTAAAACATGTAAATAAGTAAAACTAGTAAACTAGTATAAAAGTTACCAATACATAACACTAAAATAAGTAAATGAAAATGTATAAACCCACTTGATCATCATCATATATATAAAATCATCATATGTATACATAATTGTTATTTTTATAAAGTCATTGGACAAGAGTCTAAGACAAGTATTATTTGTCTAGGTTTCTGTGATTGAAGAACGTATCGTACATCCAAATCGCCGATAACCGCCTTCCCACATCAACGTGAGTTCATAGCCTCACACTCTTTTACATGTTTTTATAAAATGTTTTTTAAACCCGCGAGGGAGATGACATGTTAGTTTTGATAAAACAGGACACCATTTGTCCTGATTATTTGTTTATTGATTTGGACCCGAATGATTGTATGACCCGGTAAATGATTATATGACCCGATATGTGAAATAAAATGGATTATTAAAGTTAGGTTATGTCACTAAAAGTCTCATTAGCATGAATTGTGAACTACCCGGATTTGGTAGACGCTTTTGCATATAATAGTACTATTTGGGGAGGATCACCCCAGTTCGCGCCTTGACGGTTGATCCCCGTCGTGCCACATTGATTGGTAAGCGAATTTATGTATGAGAAGATTTCCATAGCGTGATTTTTGTGACGACACGCTAACTTAGATGGGCAAATTGAGTTTCGGGTTAGCTACCCGTTGTTTGTTGTAGTAAGGTAACAATGTCATGCGGCTTATAATAATCCAAATAACGAAATACTGTTATACGCACTGAATTACGATGTACTGCCTGACTAGCAATACGGGGTCTTATTATTGATATTATGTTCGTGTTTTGGTTTTACATAACCATATTCATATAACGGTTTTTATTTAACTCTATTCAACGTTATAAAACGTATTGTATGATGTTTTTACGACAATGGTTTGTATAATGATTTTGAAGGCAAAAGCCTTTATGATGATTTTGATAAGGGTTTGTATAAAATGACTTTGGCTATTTTATGGCCTATTACAATGATTTGTACAAAATTATTTTCGGTAATAATTATATACCGATGATATATTAATGGTTTTATTAAACTCTATGAATTCACTCGGCGTTATCGCTGACCTTTTCTTTTAACATGTTTTGTCTCAGGTACTTGAAGGTAATTCTCGGGAAGACAACAAGAATTCATGGCCCGCACTTAAATAATAATTTCTATTCAAATGCTTTGTAAAACTTGTATGAAATACTATGACTTGGGACCTATGTAAATCTGATATTTATGAATGGAAATGCTTTATTATTAAACGACGCGATTTTTAAACGTTGTCTATGATGTGAGTAATGTGCTATCCCGTAACACCAACGAGTCTTCCGCTGTATTGAATTGTGTATATTTGGGGGTGTTACACCATGTATTGACAATTTCATAAGCTTATTGTCTTTAGCCATGATGTCTTCTCTCAGAATTGTTTTTACTAATGTGGATTGATCAATAATCATCCGTACTGAGATACATGTCATTGTTTTATGCATGATGTTTCCTTGTGAATTTTGGATAATATGGGTTAAACCACAGTAGTTCATACTTAGTCACACATTTTTTACAGTTGATTTTCATTTAATTATTTTCATGTATTATTGTTGCAGGTATTTTGACTAAGTAATGGTTTGTACAAGACTGGCCATATTTAGTCGCATGTGCTTTTCATTCGAAATTTTGTTTTGTGAACCGACCCATAGGCGTTCACCATTGCTCATGTTAATTTTGCTTTGTGAACCGACCCATAGGCGTTCACCCTTGCCATGTCAATTTTGTTTGGTGAACCGACCCATAGGATTTTACTCTTACTCATGTCAATCTTGTTCTGTGAACTGACCCATGGTCGTCCATACCAGCGATTGTTAGATTTCATTTCATTACATTCATATTTCTTTCATGTCCACTTTAACACCCCCAAATCATATGCGCAGCGGAAATACAATATTTGGATGCTAAGCAGTTATCATCACACACTAGCTATATCAAACGACTCAAAAGAGACGTTTATACATTAATAAAAATGTACAACAACAAAGTCTAAATAGTTTTTCAACCCAAAAAGTTACAACAAAGTTGCGTTTAGGTCCCCACTGAATGTGAACCAAATTACCATGTTCATACAATTTAAATAAAATAAGACTTAATTGTTTAAATAAAAAGGGAGGAAACCAAATTAGACCACAAAAGTCACAACAACATTCCATAGCATGCTCCGCCACATCCTAGCCTCGATTACCTGAAACACATGCTTAAAAGGGTCAACAAATAATGTTGAGCAAAATCTATAGGTTTTACAATCACATTTTAACATTAGTGTATTAAATTCATTCACGCTCATTCATAGAGTTGTCGATCAAACAATCTATTATTCAAGGTTATTATCTTTAGCAATAGCTAGTAATTGTGTTTAAGCTCATGACACCGATCCGTTAACTTAATCACCCGCATCCGTAGACCGGCATGATCACATTGAAACCAGTGCCACTTCTTAAGGCATCATTTGCAATTATACCTTATTTCTCATATAAAATATCCGTACGCAGATGGTACTCAACGTACAACTCTCGTATCAAATTGGGTCGTCAACCCCGTAGTACCACAATTTGTATAAGCGGTTATTTCCAATTCACACAAGAACTAGACAATAATTAACGGTTCATGAAATTAGGGACTTTTGCAACTAGGTACTCAAGACAATTCAAGGCAACATTCGGGTCCAAGAATCATTCATCACTTATGTTCATTTTCATTTAAATAGCATGTATCTCCCTCGCGGGTAAAAACCTTTGAAATAAGTAAAGAGCGAGGCTATACACTCACCTTATGTAGAAGTATTAGTCGAAGTATTGGAAGACGATCACCGACGATGAGGATGCCCGGGAAATTCGATCACAACACCTAGCGAATAAACGCGTAATGAGTCAACTCATTTATATAATATTTGGTACTGAATAAAATTTAAATAAAGTCAATTGTGACTTCTAAAAACTCACTCCAAAATCCTAACAAGTGATATTTACTAGACTCGTACCATTTTTCTACTTTACTAAAAGTATTACTCTCTTTATAATTCTGTCGGTACATGCCAAATGTACGGGCTGTTTTCCTATACTTAGACATCATGAAAAATTATGACAACATTTGTAAATTTAATTTACAACCTCTAGAAAGTCCATATTAAATTTTATAAAAAGTCCTCACTTCTAAGACCCACTGCTCGTCACATTACTAAACTCAAAATTTCGGACAATTTTGTACACTTGTAATGCAACACTACGTTGACTTACTTAGTCAACACCATTTGGAAATCCGACTCCTAAGTTTGAAAATACTCACAACTCCAGGTTTTGAGCTAAAGAAAAACTCTCAAACATTTTTTAAACTCTAGTTATAGTCCCCGAGATTTGACCTAAAATCGAACACAATTTCGGATTATGTCGACTTTCATCTCCCGGTACACGAAAACTTCAAACTAGCATAACTTTTGAGTCGTTTGGAGTTAAAATCTCTATCTTATATAAAATCAAAGCTTGGAAGAAGCTCTACAACTACATTCTATAATGAAAACCTGGACTTAAACTTAAAACCATGAAAACTACCTTTAAGAATCTGCCTAAAAACGACACTCTCAAAATCATACCTACACTTGTTTTCAAACAATTTCATCTACTCCTATATCTCTAATATCATCACCAAATCATCCTACAACATTCATAACATCCTAAATCACTTGTATGAATCAACCTTCACAAAAACCCATTTCATAAACTACACATGCAATGTAATTAAATCAATTGAAAACATCAAAGACATGATTATAAACATATACCCATAACTAATTAAGATCAAAATCAAAAATCAAACACAAAACCATTTGGGCCGTGGGTTTTGGGGAACAAAAACACCAAGAAAACTTTGATTCAAGCTTAATTAATCAACATCCCTTGTTCATAAACATGAAACAAGAACATGCATTCAAGAAAATTAATTAAAAACCCATTTGTTCATAAGATTAAATTTTTGAAGAAATCAAGTTGTTGCATGTTTGATTTTAATGGATAATAACGCTTACAATGATGAAAGAAGGGTGGGTCTTTGATTAGTTCTATCAAAAACAAAAAAAAATGGTGGTGGCTATGGTGGTGTGGGGTGGCCGTCGGTTTCAAGAGAGAGAGGGGAGAGAGATTGAAAAATTTAAATGTTGAAAATGAAGTGTGTGCTCCTTCCCTTCCCTTTTGTAAAAATTAGAGGGGCCTTTCTTGACAACTTAGCTATCTTTTGGCCTTTTTATTAAATGACACATTTTAAGAGCGAAAATCGACTTACTAGTCAGTTTTGAATTTTTGCGAGAGTCGGGATTAGTCTCGGCTTCCTAAAACATATTTATAAGCCTATACTCACTGATGGTTGTAGAAATACATCTTTTAGGAAAAAGAGCGTAAATAGGGCAAGTATTAACAAGTGACTTAGGAAAATCACAAGTTATGACCCAAAGTGGGGATCGTTCTCAAGGAGGCTTGGTGTGTGTGTAATGAAATGATTAATTATGTGATTATATGATTATGAGAAAGAAAATAGAAATGGGATAAGAAGAGAATGACGGTTACGATGACGATTTAGACTAAGACGAAAAGGTCGAACACGTAAAACCGTAAAAGCACCAAAATTAAAAATTTACCCTAAAAATTCCTAAAAAATTGCAATAAATCCTAAATAATGTAATAATAGTTTACAAAAAAATCAAAAATCACCCAAACCTTTTATTTAATTAAATAATGATTTTTTAATGCTAATTAAAGCCCTAAAAATCAATTTAATTAACAAAAAGCCCAAAATGAGTTTTATCACTTTGTAAACCTCTAAAATACCCTAACTCAATTTAAAACTATTTTTGAAAATTTTAAAATTAATTAAAACTATTTAAAAACAATTAAAAACTATTAAAACTTAAAATAATTATAAAAATCAATCTAAGAACAATAAAAATATTCTAAAAGTTGTAAAATTCCTAACTTAATGTATTTAACCTAAGAAAAATATAAAAACTTGAAAAATCTAAATTTTAATTTTTAATAATAAAATAATAATAAAATAATATTAGAAATCCAAAATTTATAAAAATTTCTAAAAACTTGCAAACTAGCTTAATTTAACCTAAATAAACAGAAAATGAAGTTGAAATTACAAAAATACCCCTAATGGGCCTTCAAATAGGCCAAAAGTCCAAACAGTCACCTTAATGGGCCAAAATAAGCCCAATAAGAAAAATGTTGTCCAATTAAGCTCAAAAGCTCCTATCTGACTCAAAATTTGATTTTAAACACAACTTTTCAAAGGCCCAAAAGCTGAAAATGTTAAATAAGTTGACTTATACCAAACAACTTATTCTTAATGGGCTTTTTGGCCCATTAAGCTATAAGCTGATGCCATAAGCTCAAATTAGACACACAAGCTTATTTTGAGTTGCTTAAGACTTCTGTAAAAATAAATTTGAAATAAGCCAAAGGAATAAGCCTGAAAATGCAAAAAGTAATCTACAAAAAACGACAAAATAGTCGTTTTTGAGTTCTAGGTTATCCCAAGAGCTGATTCAAGTTTCTAAAGCTTTTAAATGACTTAACTAAGCTTAATCAAAAAAAAGTTTTCAAATAAGTTCACTCAATAAGCTGGAATAAGAAAATAAGCACTTATAAAAAAGTCAAATAAGTTGGTTTTCTAGCAAAAAATCAAAGTCAAAGTCTAATAAGCTCCAGTTCAATCAAATGGGTCAAATAATGAAGATCTATCACAAAAAATAAGTTGTTGCAGGTCTGGATAAGCCAAAATGGCTTATTGATAAGCTAACTGAAAAATTGCACTAGCAGGGGCTAGTTTTGGGTGTTGAGCAGTGGAAACTTTTTCCACTGCCTGACTTCTTGACTTTTTTGTCTTTAGTGACTTTTTTGGAGATTCAAGTTACACAAAGGCACCCAATTGATCAGTGGATCAAGAGGAGTCAATACAAACAAAGAAATCACAATCAACAACAGCCAATTTGTACAGGTAATTTAATCAATCACCAGATCACTCATAGACATGAAAACATAAGCAGTTGAGGTTCAATAAGCACTTATAGCACAATTCAGCCAGCCAAACTTAACCAAATGCATACACAAGAAATATTTAACTTAAATAAACAATTCTAAACAAGTTTCATGCACTGATTCAAAGTATTAAGCAAGATTCAAGCACTTAAAGTTACTGATGAACACTAAACATGCAGTTTTTTCACTTTGCTGATGCAATTGACCAACAAGCCAGATTCAAACACTCCAATATCTAAGGTATGTTATGATAACAATGATTTAACAGCTCATATCCCTACACATGCATATACTCTAAGTATTCCCAAAGTTTTAGGTCAAAAACAGTCAAACTTAAGTAGTTATAGAACAATCTTTGATTTCAAGGTTTAAGCCCAAAAACTTACAGCAAATAGCTCTCAACCAAGTAAAGAACAGAAAACAAGCATGAACACAAACTTCCAACAACACAATAACACACAATGATTCAAAACAGGTAATCCCAAACACCCTTTTAACTTTTCAAATCAAGATTTTTCAAATCAAAAGTGAATTTTAAGACCACCCAAGCTCAAATTAACTCAATAACAGATATATTAAGCAGATTTAAGCAAGATTAAGCAATAAAATCAGCAAGAACACAAGTCACACACAAATATCACCAAAAATCAAGATTTTAACAGATTTTGGGATTAAGTATGCAAACCCCATGGATGTACATCCACACCCACGAATTTTGAGCTTATGTACTAGCAAGAACAAGTACAAGCTTCCACAACAAAGCCTGCTAAGATTCAACAAGGTTAGAAGAAAAATATCAAAAACAGTAAGGTTAAAAAGCCTTGATTAATGCAACTCTTGTACTCCACACTTGATTATCCCCAAGTTATAGGCTTCACCACACCTTGATAACTCAATATCAGGATGCTATGATCAGCTTTATAGCCTAAGAATTCCAAGATAGACCAAGAACTTAGCAAAATATCAAGCTTGAAGGAAAATGTGCAAACTTTTGCACACTCCTTGAAAACAGGTTTTGGGGTTCAAGATTAACAAACTATGAGCAATAATAAGCAGTATACAACAATGGCACTTGAGTTTTCTTCAAAGATTCAAACACATTTCATTAACTGAATATTAGATTTACAGAATTTTGTGCAAAGGAAAATTCAAGAGCAAACTAATACTAAGCTAGTGCTATGCCTTATATAGGCTACAAGAAGTGATTCCAAACTCTAAAAATATGAACCCTAATGTTACAAAATCCCTGAAATGCCCTTGAGAACTTTTGGCAGTTTGTTGAATCATGTGATGGAATTGGCTATTTGTGTGTTGCTGCCAAGTTTGAATTGCATCCAATGGCTTGAAATAAGCTTAAGGAGTAAGCAGGATCCTTGGACGTTGGATGACTGGCCTTTTTGGCTTCTTCTTCAAAAGGTGGGACAAGAGGGTTTATCATGTGAGAATGGGATGATGTGGCAAGAAAAGTGAGAGTGGGGTTTTATTTAGTGTCACCTTAATCTTAAATCTGGAGAAGATTAAGGCTTAATTGTAAAAAATGAAGGAATACCCAATTTAGGTTAAGAACATCAAGAACACCCATTTGATCTGTTTTCATTTTTAAAAATGGTGTTAGGCGCGTAATTAACTAATCAGTTGGATTAGTTAATTAAATGGGGTGAGTGGAGTGTGACTTGGCAGCAGGGAGGGTTGTGATTGGATGAGGGGTGTTAGTGGGGCACGTGTCAAGCCCCCATAGGTCTAGGTAAGGTTGTGTGTCTGCCAGAAATAGCCCCTCTTCTTTCCTTTGTCTTCCACTTTGTAAATAAACACCAAAAATCCGTTTTCCTTTGTAAGTGAAGTTTTCATTTTCACACTTTTGCCCCCAAATACTTTTCTAAAGTATTTTCAGGGGTATTTCTTGCCAATTTTTGATTCTTGAAAGACTGATTTGGCATTTTATTGTGTGATAATGGTCTTGACTTGTATGATTGACCTTTTTGGAGGATTGAATTTGCCAAGTCGTGATTAATGAGGGACTATTTTTGCCATTTCTTCAAAGTCAAGGGTCCTTTTGGTAATTTTGATATTTTCAAAGGACCAAATTTGTAATTCTTGTAACTTGGAGTCCTTCTTGGTATGTTTGACTTTGAGGAGGATAAATATTGATAATTTAGTTTTGTTGAGGGACTAAAATTGCCAATTCTTCAAAGTGGAGGGTCCTTTTTCCAATATTGACAAACTTTAGGGACCAATCTTGTAACTATGAAGATACAAGGGTATAAAGTGTCAATTCCTCCATATTGGAGGACCCTTCTTCATAATCTTCAAATCTTCAAGGGTTTTCTTGGAAAATTCTTCACTAGGGCTTGGTTCAATGTGCGGCTTCGTTTCCCGTGTTCGTTTTTGCATGATTCTTGTGATCTTTTGTCATTTTCTCAATATCCGTACCTAAAATACACAAGCAACAAACACAAGAATATATTTGGGTATTTTTATGATAATTAATGCATTTTAAGCCTTTTTTGGACGATGAGACTATGTATAAAAGCAGTCTCATCACTCCCCCATACTAAACCATTGTCGTGCCCTCACACAATGCTAGAATAAAGTATCGTAGCATTTCCAAAATTCATTTTTATTCACTTTATTGAATGATAAACTAACTACACTACTACTATTGCTACTACTACTTGCGTTTTAGACATAATGTATGATTTTCATCGCAAAATGGGATGTTTAGGTTCATAGAATAAGAACACGTGAATGCTTCGTTAGAAATAATTTCATCGTCCTCGATTTTCACCCCAATTCCATGCCAAGCGTGCAACGAGATCATTGTCATTATAAGTTAGTAATGCTAACACTACTCTGTTAGCCCTAAAATGTGAGCGCCATTTACGGAATTATATTTTATTCAGATAGGCAAAACATGGAGGGACTACTATTGACATGTTGTCAAAGTAACCTCTTGTTTAGCCTATATATACCCCTCCATACTTCCATGGAGGGGTGAGGATTCTTCATTCTTTGTGTATTTCACTTTCTCTCTCTAAATACACACACTACGTTCAAGCTTTATCTTTCTCTCTCTAAAAATGTCTAAACACTTATTTTATCCTCCCCGACCTCCGGATCATCTCTTGTTAGCTTGAATCTTATATGATTAACATACTCATATGCCCTAATCACGTACTTATCCTTCCAATTTCCTAAGTTTTATCTCTTATATTTTATTATGTCTTGAATGTTTCACGAGGATACATTGTTTGACTTATGTGATAATAGAGATTTAGGTCTAAAAATAGAGTCCTAACGGTGTAACCAAGACCATCAAATCAATAACCCCTCCTAATAGACAACGATGTCAAAAAATTAAGTCAACAAGAAGGATCTATAAACACGATTTTATAACGGTTTTGAACATGAGACTTATTACCAAGACTTTTATACGCCCCCTAACGGAAGGGCCTTATTATCTTTGGTTTACCTCCATCTTTTATTCAACTTTGACATGAAGCTTTTATTATGACTTCGGTCTTGCCTTGCCTTTTATTATCCACCTTATCGTTAGTTTTATTACCCAAAGACGTATATCCTCACGCTAAGGCATATTTTGGATCTTTAAAGCTTCAAAGATTAAGGCTTGATTCACTTTCAATTTTGCATAGATTTTTCGGCCTTGTGGGGCTTCAAATTGTTTGCTTGATTTAGGTGAGCACTTGAAATCTTATTATTGGGTGAAGCTTTTGATTATTCGGGTGCCAATACTTCAAAACCGTGACGCTGACGATACCTTAATGTCTTCCTAATTTAATTACACGGAAGCTACTAGAAAAGACTAGAAACCCAAAAATCAAGACTAAACTGCTAAGTCAATATTTATTAAGCAAAAAATATTTACAAGCGAAGGGAGAATAAGCAAACAACAAGAACACATGAGTTTTTGAAAGAATACGAGTACTCTACGTTTAGCATATTAACTTATAATTAACCCTATCATTTCTCGTCCTCATTTAAGAGACTTAGCCTAATGTGAAGTTAAGGAATCAAAGCTAAGTGCTCAACACGCACGGTCGAGTCAAAAATTACTCTTATTCTCGCCATCGGAAAATCTGTTGATCCCAAACTTAGATCGATTAAGCTTTGTGTATACGAGATTAGATCAAGTAATACACGTAGAGAAACCTTTGCTTATGAATAAAGTAACTAAGTGTTATGCGGAATTAACACTTAATCTAAAACACAAAGATGTTAAACAAACTTTCACTTGTATTAGAATGATCGAACTTGATTACAATGAAAGAGGTTTAACTTGTGAAAACTTATGAACTGATAATTAACTTTAACCTAAAAGATCTTCTTTTATAGAATAAGAAGTCTTGTACAATAAGCTACGAATCAACTATTCTAGGTAAAGATAATAATGGAAAATACAATGTCGAGCTTATCTTTACCATACACAAATAAAGAAACAAATAAACAAAAAGATTCGTATGAAGATATATTCCATCAGTGCTAATCTTCAAGGCTGTCAGCGTTGACTTCTTCAATGTCAACACTTGGCTGTCAGCGTCCAATATCATTCTATCAGCGTTGACATTCTTCTTATCAGCGTCTAGTGAACTGACCCATATTTTATTCCCAACAATCCTCCCCTAAACTTGATATCCATTCCAATGATCAAGTTTCTGAATAAAAACTTAAGGCTTAGGAGGAATCTTGCAAAAACTTCTTATGTTGGTGATAAACATATCTAATCAAGTCCTTGGCCACGTCACTAGTATAATCAATCTCCAAGGGTGTCTCCATCATCTTCTCCAACACTTCTTTGGACAAGAAATAGTCAGCATCCACAAGTAGATACTCTGAAAACTTTGTAGAGCGCAAATGAAATACACCACAAGTAGAATAAAGCCTCCAATGAAGATTACTGAGATCATCTTCAAGATCCTTCCATATGGCAGGATCTGCTTCCTTTGGACCACACAAAGTCAAAAATGTGTTCCATAGTCTTATTCCATTTGCTGAAGTAGGTGCTTCAGCTGTATACTTGGCCTCTATTAATCTCCATAGATGCACCAAGTCTTCTCTGTCTATGCTTGCAAAGATAGAAATAACTGAAGTGAAAGTATGTACCTCCTTTCCAAATCTGCCAATCTTCCAAAATCCACACTCATCTTCATCAAAACTGATGATTGGATTTCTGTCATCTAGAGGTACTACATTAACCAAATCTGAAGCTTCCAATGGAGAAAGCTTGAGATGCTTCCTTATGACACCTTCAGTTGGAAAATACACATCCATATCTTTGGGAAATTGGAGAGGATCTCCTTTCTTCACTGGTCTTTGAGCAATCCTCATTTCCTTTTGAATCTGCATTTCCTCAGCAAGCTCTTGTTTCCTTTCTTCTGAAAGAAACTGGTAGACATTATTTTCTTGCACATTCCTCCAAATAGGATGTGCCCTATACTCTAACTCCTCAAAAGATAAAGCCAACAGCTTCTTGTATGTCCATCTAGGTTGATGGCATCTAAGCAACTTTTAATACAACTGCCTTCTATCTCTTTTGAGCCAGGTCTTGACCTCTTGTGCATTAAACCTCAAAATCACCTTTATATCCTCTTGTACCCTGAGAAGAACTTCCAACCCCCAAATTTGATCTGACAAACTCATCCCTGGGTTGTCCATAACCTTGTCTTCCCAAGCATGGTACATTCTGGTGATTTCTGGAAGGTCCCAATCAATCTGATTATTCAACTCACTCAATCTTTCCTTTGCTAACTCATCCCCATATTCAAGTCTTTCTGGATCTTCAATAATTTGAACACTTGAATCTGAGCTATCTCCTTCTTTATCATCACCACTCTCTTCCTCACTCTCAGAAGTAGCAACAAATGGTGATCTACCACTCCTCTTCAAATCTCTTTCCAAAAGTTGTGCAGCCAACTGTTCATCAAATGCAATTTGTGCTGCATCTTTCTTTGGAACATCTTCTTCAACCAGAATCCCCTTACCCTTGTCTTTTGGATCAATAATAGGTAAGGTAGAAGAAGAAACCTGTGTGGACACATCTTTGATGATTGTTGATGACTGGAATACATCAACACCACCTGCAACTTTGTCAGCGTTCAAGTTACCTCTATCAGCGCCACGATTACCTTTGTCAGCGCTGGATGTGTCAGCGTTCAAACCTGTATCAGCGCCCATTGTTTCTGTGAAAGATCCTTCCAAGTTTAATGGTGTCACCTTGGATGTATCAATAACAGGATGCTGCTTCAGACTTGTAAGAGCTTCAGCAATACCTAAAGATTCACTAAATTGTGAACTCTTCTTACTAGCTGTATGAATCAGCTCATCCTCTTCATCCTCCCCTTTGGAAGATTCCTCCATCCTACTCCTGCTACTTGGATTCTCCAAAACAGTTACCCGCTCCCTCAATACTTGGAGTTCACGGCCCTGTTTGTTGACAATTTGTACAAGGCTGACATTTTGCTTTTGCAAGCTAATGACAGCAGCCGTCAATTCAGTCAATGTCATAGGTTCCAATCTGCCCTCAGCTAGAATGGGGATTTGACCTCCCAAAATAGAATCATAGGGCATGGATGAGGTCTTAATGATGTTGGGACTATCTTGACCAGCATCTAAGCCTGTGTCAATAGCCTCAGCCTCATCCATGGCACCAGCCACACTTGTGGAGGTGGTTCTCTCTGCAACAAGGCTAGGACCACTAGAGGAGAACACTCCAGTAGTCCTTTGGCGTTTATTCAACCTAGATTGTAATGGGGTGGAAGATGAAGTAGATTGTGTGGGTGTTGGTTGGTTAAGGGGTGTTTGGGATTGTTCAGGGATGTCATCAGTGTTGGGATTGGCTGTGTCAGCGCCAACATTTTGAGTGTCAGCGTTGGGTTGGTCAATGTCCATGTGGTCTGGTGAAGGTAATGGTGCATGGATAGGCTCAAGTTGAGGTGCAGGGTCTGGTTGTGGTTGAGCAGCCTGGATTACTTCAAGCATAGCTTGTGTGAGAGGTATGGATCTGTTTGTGGAGCTCATTTTGGCAAAAATGGTTTTCTGTTGTTTAGGGATCTCATAAAAAGTGTCATGATCCCTAGAACAATATTCTTATAAATCAAAGACCATTTACAAAAATCTTGGGTAAGCCAAAGTCATTTTACTTCCCTTATTTTTACACATCCCTTCAAAAATCATTTTTGAAAAATTATACTTAAGCCCACGTGTTATACAAACCAAAGCACTTGCAATTGACCTGTTTATTTCATTAAAAGAAGTACATTTTGGACTTAAGCATTGGAGAAGGACATGTATCAAATATTTCCAGTCAGAGGGAAATTCCTGCTTATGATATTTATTTAAAGTGACATCAGCAGGAATAGGATAACCCAATTCCCTAAGACCTTGTTCTATTGTTGCAATGGCAAGGGTAGTCACACCATCAGTGTCATCAAGACGCAAAGCTTGGCGAACCAAGGCTTCAGTGACCACCCATGTTCTTCCATGAACAGTAGATGTTAATGTGGTCACTCCATTAGCTGTTGTGGAACTAGCATTGTTCCAAAACTGTCTAATGTGTGCGACAGGGACTAATGGTGTATGAGAAAGTGCATACCTTAGAGAGGATGCATTTAAAAATGCCACCATTTGTGAATACTGAGGGAACAAATCATTATCAGCAGTCAAGTAAGCTACCATATTATGTTGGCTCTTGAACTCCAATGTTAATTTCTTTGAGTTGAACTTTGGTGCCATGGTGAAAGTTGTTTAGGTTATGTGATATGGGAAAAATCTAGGAGAAAAATGTTAGACAAGAAAATATGAATACCCAGAATAAAAAGATTAGCCAAATTTATAGGAGAGATGCATGATTTTGATTGGTCAAAAATGAGGCAGTTATATTCAACTAGCAATGATGAAAATATTGAATCAAATATAACTTATCTCATGCATTAATTAAAAGTAACAACTCCCCAAAATTACGGCCAAAGATTAGTCAAAAATAACAACTGGGTAGGGCCCACTAGGTGTCAACGGTCAAAAATAGCCCATCAGCGCCCAACGGCTATATTTTCTTGTCAGCGTTTGCCTAAAGCCTTGTCAGCATCACGATTGGACGTAACAGCGTTTGAAGAAAAACTTGTCAGCGTCTAAAAATAAAAATAAAAATATTTAAAAAGAAAAAGACCTTAACAAAGTAATTTATCCTAAGGGAAATATCTTACAAGTTGATAATAATTACTGGGCGGCAAGCACTGTCCATTTATGCACACTTGCTTAAGCAAGATAGACACAAATGTCCTCTAGAGTCCCTTGCTAACCAAAATACTTACCAACAAAGTTATTTCATAAAATTCTTTGTAACTCCCAGGTAAACCCATAACAAAACTATTCCCAAGTCTCCCATCAGACCACAACCAATTTTAGGACAAAAATGTCTTGGCAGCATGCATAGGTTGTCACCTTTGCATGCTACAGTGCCTCATGGTTTAGTAAAACTAACCCATACTCACCTGTGGACACAATCTAGAATTGTGATGAGAGTATTATAAGAATACCCAAAAGTCCTAAAGGTTCCTTAAACCTCCCCTTAAACTATGATACATGAGTTCTCAAAATATATATGAACATTAAAAATTTATGTCAAGATAGGAATATAAATATTCCAACCATCATCCATAAAAAAAACATGTCCAAATAGCTCTTCAAAGATCCATAAGCAACTCTGTATCCAATGGCATAAAGCTACCACCACCTACACATTTAGATGAAAACCACAAAACTAACATTTGTTGCTGACAGCGTCCCGACAACACTTATCAACGTTGAAGGAACTCTTGTCAGCGTTAGACAATAATATCTCTAACAACGGCAAAATAACACTTGACAGTGTTACATTTACCTTTGTCAGTGTTAGAAAAATAAAGTGGAAAAATCTAAATCATCACAAAGACCAATAACAATGCATTATCCTGTACATACTTTTACAAAAAGGTTCCAAAACACATATTAAGTGAGATTAACCATCCCAATATTTGTTACCAAATATTGAAATCTTCCAGCATCAAAAGGTTTAGTTAATAAATCAGCCACATTATCTTCTGTGGCTACCCTATCTGGTTGTATTAAACCTTTCTCAAAGCAATCTCTTATAAAATGATGTCTAATTTCTATGTGTTTGGTTTTAGAATGATGTACAGGATTTTTAATAATGCATAAAGTACTGTTATTGTCTACAAAAATCTTGGTATGCATGAAATTATACCCATAATCCAACAGCTGGTTCTGAATCCATAAGACTTGTCCACAACAAGCAGCTGCAGCCACATATTCTGCTTCAGTTGTAGAGTTTGCCACCACTGTTTGTTTCTTGCATTGCCAAGATATCAATCTACTCCCAAGAAATTGGCATCCACCAGTTGTGGATTTTCTATCAAACTTGTCACCACCATAGTCACTGTCTGAATATGCAATAAGCTCCAATGGAGAATCTTTTGGGTACCACAAGCCAAGATCTGGATAGCATCTTAGGTACCTAAAAATTCTTTTCACAGCAAAAAGGTGACATTCTTTGGGAGTCACTTGATGGCGTGCACAAGCACACACAGCAAACATGATGTCAGGTCTTGAGGCTGTAAGATACATCAATGAGCCAATCATTGATCTATAGTGCCTAACATCCACATCCTTTCCAGCTCCAATTTTTCCCCAAGGGTGTTCCCTATCCATAGGAGTGGAAGCATCCTTTTCATGTGGAGAAAAACCATATTTCTTCAAGATTTTAGCTACATACTTGTCTTGGGAGATGAAGATACCATCTTCTTTCTGCTGAACTTGCAATCCTAGAAAGAAGTTCATCTCACCCATTGCACTCATCTTGAATTTATCTGTCATGAGCTTGGAAAAGTCCTCACTCATTTTTGGATCAGTAGACCCAAAAATGATGTCATCAACATAGACCTGCACAAGCAACACATGTTTTCCTTTCTTCTTTGTAAATAGTGTCTGATCTATGGTGCCCCTCTTGAATCCATTGTCCACCAAATATGTAGACAAGGTACCATACCATGCTCTAGGGGCTTGATGAAGTCCATACATAGCTTTCTTCACTCTATAAACCTTGTCTGGATTCTCAGGATCTTCAAAACCAGGAGGTTACATTACATATACCTCCTCAACAATTGTTCCATAGAGGAAAGCACTCTTCACATCCATTTGATAAACAGTGAAGTTCATGCAAGAGGCATAAGCTAGGAAAATTCTGATAGCTTCAATTCTTGCAACTGGAGCAAAAACTTCTTCATAATCTATGCCTTCCTCTTGTGTATATCCTTGAGCTACCAAACGTGCCTTGTTTCTGACCACAATACCTCTTTCATCTTTCTTGTTCCTTAGAACCCATCTTGTCCCAATTGGTCTCACATATCTAGGACAATCAACCAGCTCCCAAACATCCTGTATAGCAAATTGGTGAAGCTCATCCTGCATTGCTTCCACCCAACTAGGTTCTTTGAGAGCATCAAAAATCTTCTTGGGTTCTTCTTGTGACAGAAAACATGCAAACAAACATGCTTGTACAAGAGGGGTATCAACCTTCTTGTGTATATTGGCAATAAATCCACCAAGATTTTGATGGGATCTTCTTGTCTGAACTGGAGCCATAACATCACCAATGATCTGAGATGAGGGGTGATCCTTGGCTGTGGAAGTGAGAACTCCTCCTTCAAAAAGTCTGGTGTCCTCAACTTCACGCTCCATGTTGCCAATATCTTCTTCATCAGACTCTCTTTGATCAACATGAATCTCTTCATGGACATTGGAAGGTCCACCTTGTTCAAAATGGGAAGAGAAAAGATGTGCAAAGGTGTTGTCAAAGTCTGAACCTTGTTTGTCAGCGCTTGGGCTAACAACGCTTGAACTGTTGGTGTCAGCGTCGGATCCATCAGCGTCTGAATTGCTCTTGTCAGCGCTTGATTTCCCTTTGTCAGCGCCTGAAGAACCATGCATGTTTGTATTTGGTGGTATTTGAAAACCACCATTATCTTTTCTAGCAGTAGCAGCAGCAGCATAATACTCATCTGTCCATATAGGAAGTGTAACATATTCTTGTGTGGGAGATGACTCAACTGCTGGTGATCCATCCTTCTTAGCAACCTGTATACCTGAAACATTACCAATTCTCTTTTCCAAAACACTTGAAGTTACCTTCACAATGTCTGGATCAGTAACAGGCATATAATTTAAAGCTCTAGATAAAGGTTCTAAGTCAAACAACCAATTTGGACCACTTTCAGGATCACTAGGTTTACTCTCTAAAAACCTAACATGTACTTTTTCAAGTATACGTTTTTCCTTTTTAATGTAAACCCTATATCCTTTGCTCTGCACTGAATAACCCATGAAGTAGCCTTCATCACCTTTTGAATCAAATTTACCTAGGGCATCACTAGTTTCTAAAACAACTACATGACATCCAAAAGGCTTGAGAAAGCCAATATTTGGCTTCCTTCCCCAAAGTAACTCATAAGGTGTCTTATTATGTATTTTGTTGACCAATGCCCTATTTTGAACATAACAAGCTGTGTTAACCGCTTCAGCCCAAAAGGCTATAGGAAAGTGGGCATCAGCCAACATGGTTCTGGCTGCTTCAATAAGGGTTCTATTCTTCCTTTCAGCAACCCCATTTTGTTGTGGGGTTCTAGCTATGCTAAACTGCCTAGTAATCCCTTTCTTGGCACAAAAATCATCTAACAACTGATTTCTAAACTCACCCCCATTGTCACTTCTAATAATTTTGACCTCATTACCATTCTTCTTCTCAATTTGGGTAATGAAATTAATCAGACTTTGGGCAGTTTCACTTTTCTTAGCTAAAAAGAAAGTTCATGTAAACCTGGAAAAATCATCAGTGATAACAAAACAATATGATTTACCCTTCAAACTTTCTATATTAGTTGGACCAAAGAGGTCCATATGCAATAAGTGAAGTGGTCTAGAACTAGAGTGCACCTGTTTAGATTTGAATGAGACCTTGTGCTGCTTGCCCTTAAGACATGCAACACAAGAGTGGTCATGGTGGAAAGCCTTTTCAGGCAAACCATCAACTAAACCAAGCCTCACAAGTCTATTGATATTTTTAAAGTTTATGTGCCCTAATCTCCTGTGCCAAAGATTACTTTCATCTACTGAGGCTTTAGCATAAAGACATGACATCATTTTATTATTTATCTTAATTCCATTAAGATTCACATTATATATGTCTTTATGCCTTGGTGTTCTAAATTCTATGTATTTCTCCTCAGGGAGCTTATAATCTTTGCTTAACACCAAGCACTCAGTATCAGTGAAAAGAACCTTATTTTTGTTATCACACACTTGTGATACACTAAACAAATTATAATCCAGTTCTTTTACCAGGAAGACATTCTCAAACCGTAGATTGTTGGTGACAAGGGTTCCTTTTCCTGTGATAGTGCCATAGCCCCCTCCAAAGTATACCTTATCACCATCTTGAATAGGAGTGAAGTTTGTCAGATAGTCTTCCTTTCCTGTCATGTGCCTTGAGCATCCACTATCCCAATATCCATAATCATTGATCTTCTTCTGAATGCCCTGCACATAAAGAAAACACATTAGTTTTCTTTGGGAACCCAAGCCTTGGAAGACTTGGATTCATCTGGTTGTTCAACAAGAACAGACTTGGTTCTCATAACAACCCCATTTTCATCCCTTTTTGAATGAAATTCCCAGTTAACCCCAATTGGTGTTGACATTGCTTTTGAAATATAATGAAACCTGTTGCATGTCATAGAAACACCAGTAGAATTAGAGTTTTGGTCTTGTTTTGGTCTCCATGTTAAGCTAGTAGAAGCTTTAGACCTATTTCCCTGTGGTTGCAAATACCTAGGTTTGGTAGTGTGTCTGTCAGCGCTGAAATTGTTCTTGTCAGCGCCCCGATTGCCTTTATCAGCGTTGAACCTAGGGTTTGCTACAGGAACCCATTGCCTATTGGACCAAGTGTTTGACTTTTGAAAAGGTCTTAGGCCTTGTGTGTTAGACCCTCTAGAAAAGAATGGGGCTGGTCTAACAACTTGTGAACTTTTGTTCACAAAGGTATTGGGTCTGACAGTGTTTGACCTATGTTGACTTTTGTCAGCGCTGAAATGGTTCCTATCAGCGTTGACATTGGAAGCGTTGACACATTTGTATGCCAAATGTGAAAAGCTACCACATGAGTAACAAGCTTTTCTAGACATAGTCTTAGGTCTAGAAGCAAAGAAGCCTGTTCAATGGTTACTAACTTGGCTTTTTGGTGACCTAGTATTCCTATACATCTCTGCATACTTAACACTAGGTTTTCTAACAGTTTGTGGGCCAAGGTCAATAGCTTTGCCAGTGGTAGGGTGTGTGATTTTAATAGGTTTAGGATCATTGGACTCCACAATATTATGGCTCGTGATTGGTGTGGGCTCATTTGGACTTTCACACAACAACCCTCCCTTAACAAACAAAGTGTGGTTAGCTTTCTTCCACTCATCTAGGTCAGTCAGTTTTTGTTTGTATTCTTCAACTGGGGAAGTCACTCTAGGTGGAGGAATGAATTCCTTCTCTTGAAGTTCTGGCAAGCCAGTCCAAGATAAGTCCTTTGATTGGACACCATAGAAATCCCCAGCTGGTGGTGGAACACCAGTATAATCTTTCATCCCAATCCCACTCATGTCCTTAGAGTCTCTTTGTTTGCTAACACACTCTCCTAGGGATTGTGTGGCCTTATCAAATCTCTGGATTTTAAGACTCACATTATCTTTATTTTTGTTAGCCTCCTCTAACTGAGCTATCAAATCAAGATTAACCCTGTTTACTATATCTTGAATATCTTTACTTTGATGTAACTCATGTTTTAAGATATTTATTTGATCCTTTAAATCAAACTCCATTTTCTTATACTCAGCTACTGTCTTTTCTGTTTGGGTAAGAGCAATTTGATAATTAGATACTTTGCATCTTTCAGTACTTGCCTCATCTAATAATTTTACTATCTCTTGATTTAGTTTTTCAGTATTTAAACGACAACCCTTAGAACAGAAAGCATCATCATATACCTCATTATCTGATGAAGAGGAGGAGTGTGCCATGAGAGCATATTCAACATGCTCTTCTTTAACTTCAGCAACCAAAGCTCTGTCCTCTTCCTCATCCTTAGCCATAAAGTTCCAGCTCCAGTCCCATCCTCCAACACCATCAATTTGTTGAACAACAACCATGGCCTTGGGATCTTGGCTCTTAACCATTTGGCTTGAAGGCTTACCAGCATCAGATCTTCTTGGAGATCTACATTCCCTCATAAAGTGCCCCATCCTATGACAATTGTAGCACTCAACCTTGGACTTGTCAAATCCAGCAACATCCTTAGCATTAAAGGTCATCTTCTTCTTGAACCTTTTATTAAACCTGTTTGCTCTTAAACTTACAAGAGCCATAGTCCACTTGATGTCCATCTCTTCCAATTGCTCATCACTTATCTGCTCAAGATCTTCATATGTAATCCTTGAATCACTGGGCAAAGAAGCAATGAATGCACACACAGTATCTAGATCTAAACCAGCAGGTTTAATTCTATCAGCGCCAAAGTTGTGTGTGTCAGCGCTTGAGTATAAAGCGTTGACAGGATATGATCCAGCGCTGACAGGCTGTGTTCCAGCGTTGACACATTGAGATCCAGTGACTGGATGTCCATAGAAGTTCATGGAATCAAATTGGCCTTCACTTTGTGAGAAGAAGGCCATGTTGCTACTGGAAGATTTATTATCACTATCCAAAAGCCATTCATTCTCCAACAGTCTTAGTTTGTTGAAGATGTCATCAAACCTGGAGGTCTTGTGGGTGTTATTGACAAGAATGGATCTTGTCTCAATCTTCCATACATCACCAAGGCTTTTGAGAAAAGTAGCATTCAAGTCAGGGTCATCAATCTGTGTTCCCATGAAGGAAAGTTGACTTGTGATATCAAGCAATCTACTTCTCACACTGCTGAGATTCTCATTTGGTTGAGCCTTAAAGACAGCATACTCATGCATGAGTTGCTTCTTCTTTTCATCTTTTGTGTCAGCATTGCCACCATGTGCTACTTCAAGAGCTTCCCAAAGCTCTTTTGCAGACTCAAAGCGTTTGTACTTGTGCTGATTCTCATGACCTAGGGCGTGTTTCATGATGTTCAAGATTTTCATGTCCACCCTTTTCTTGGCTATATCTTCAACAGATACAGCTCTTCCATCTTCAGGCTTTTCCTTCTTATCAGCTTCAGGACAATTAGGAAGAGCTACCCTTGCGGCAATAGCAGCAGCAATCTTTTGAGCTTTGTTGAATGTGTTCCCATATTCAACAATCTCCCAAAGAGTGTAGTCATGGATGGCTATATATTGCTCAAAATTAGACTTCCAAAGCTCGAAGTTCCTGGCATCAAACATGGGAATTTTGATACTAGGGTTTGTGGAGTTGTTTTGTAGCAAAGTAGAAGGCTGATTTGTGCCAGACATGATGTTTTTAGGGTTTTGAGAGATTTAGGGTTTTTAGGGTTTGGTGTTTTAGGGTTCTTGCGTTACTTAAAGATCAAAAGTTTCTCAACAAGCTCTGATACCACTTGTTGATCCCAAACTTAGATCGATTAAGCTTTGTGTATACGAGATTAGATCAAGTAATACACGTAGAGAAACCTTTGCTTATGAATAAAGTAACTAAGTGTTATGCGGAATTAACACTTAATCTAAAACACAAAGATGTTAAACAAACTTTCACTTGTATTAGAATGATCGAACTTGATTACAATGAAAGAGGTTTAACTTGTGAAAACTTATGAACTGATAATTAACTTTAACCTAAAAGATCTTCTTTTATAGAATAAGAAGTCTTGTACAATAAGCTACGAATCAACTATTCTAGGTAAAGATAATAATGGAAAATACAATGTCGAGCTTATCTTTACCATACACAAATAAAGAAACAAATAAACAAAAAGATTCGTATGAAGATATATTCCATCCGTGCTAATCTTCAAGGCTGTCAGCGTTGACTTCTTCAATGTCAACACTTGGCTGTCAGCGTCCAATATCATTCTATCAGCGTTGACATTCTTCTTATCAGCGTCTAGTGAACTGACCCATATTTTATTCCCAACAAAATCTACATCCGTGTCTTCAAACACTTATAAAACATGAGAAAAAAATTTAAAATTTGGCCATTTTTAGCCTTATTTTGCAACAAAACGATAAACAAAAAGATAAACTTTGGAAAGCGTGAAGGTTTGGCAAGGAAAGTATCTATTCACCCCCCCCCATACTAAAGTTAAACATTGTCCTCAATGTTTCGAGTCTAGGGGTGCAAACACCCCCATACTAGAGACGTAGTCGAATGCCTAATCTAGCATGGAAAGGGTGTAACCGTTAAATTTAAAGCCGTTTATGAAGTGTGATAAAAACCTAAGGTTAGAACATCAAAGGATATATCATGGATATTGAGAAAGTCTTCAAAGCAAACGATCGAGTGCTCCCATAAAACGAACATGAGAGGCTCCAATCGTGAAGATCATGATCATCTAAAAACCACAACTCACAAACAACCACAGAACAAAGGTTGGAAGGGCACAAATCCCCACACGTTACTACATTAGAAAGCGATAATATGCACATAGGATAAGCATGGGACTCCCCCACGAGGCACCTCGTTTTTGATTACCGAGTCATGAGCTCGACTCGATGCCCTCAACACTAATTATCTTTGGGGAAGGTGATTTGGTCGAGGTAGTTCAAGGATGGAACTTCCCCGCCAAAGTAGTGCTTCAACCTATGTCCATTCACCTTGAAATTGGGGCCATCATTTTGATCTAGCTCGATGGTCCCATATGGAAAAACTTGAGTCCCGGTGAATGGACCGGACCAACAGGATTTCAACTTACCGGAAAAGATTTTCAAACGAGAATTAAAAAGCAAAACTTGATCCCCAATGTTAAAAACCCAGTTTTTAATTTTAGAATCATGCAACTTTTTGGTCTTTTCTTTATAAATCAATGAATTTTCATAAGCAATATCCCTCAATTCATCCAATTCATTTAATTTCATTTTTCGGTGTTTTCCCGCGGTCTCCATGTCATCATTACAATGCTTTAGGGCCCAATAAGCCTTGTGTTCGAGTTCAATTGGCAAGTGACAATTCTTCCCATACACTAGCTTATAAGGAGTGCACCCAATGGGCGTCTTATGAGCGGCCCATAAAGCATCGTCCAACTTATCCGACCAAGATTTTCGGTTTTCCCCAACGGATCTCTCCAAGATCCTCTTCAACGCTCGGTTTGAACCCTCGACTTGCCCACTCGTTTGTGGGTGATAAGCCGTAAAAAACCGATGTGTAACCCCATATTTCCTTAGGACCCTTTCGAATTGGTCGTTAAAAAAATGGGTTCCACGATCGCTTATGATCGCACGAGGGGTTCCAAACCGAGAAAACAAGCATTTCAAAAACTTGACTACCACACGAGCATCATTGGTGGGCAAAGCCTTAGCTTCCACCCACTTAGATAGGTAGTCAACCGCGACAAGGATGTACTTATTACCACGAGATGATGGGAACGGCCCTATAAAGTCTATGCCCCAAACGTCAAAGATCTCACACACTTGGATGATATTTTGTGGCATTTCATCTTTTTGTGAGGCTTTTCCTTGTCGTTGGCATGAGTCACACGACTTCACAAGCTCATGTGCATCTCGGTAAATAGTAGGCCAAAAGAAACCGACATCAAACACCTTCTTAGCCGTGAGATTAGCACCATGGTGACCACCCGTGGGTCCCTCGTGACAAGCTCTAAGGATGTTAGAAGCTTCGGTGCCAAATACACAACGTCGGATGATTTGATCCACACAAGTTCGAAACAAGTAATGGTCGTTCCAAAAGTAGAACTTGAGGTCACGAAAGAATTTTCGTTTTTCTTGAGTCGTCATACCCTTGATGATGAAGTTGCCCGCATGGTAATTTGCAAAGTCCGCAAACCATGGGGTGGAAGAATCAAGCTCAGAATTCATACACCAAGTGTCTCGAGCGGAAATGTTTCGGTGATTTCCTTGGGCTCGTAAACACTTTGGTGAGGATCTTCCAAACGAGAAAGATGATCGGCCGCTAGATTCTCGGCTCCTTTTTTGTCAACGATTTTGTGATCAAATTCTTGAAGGAGAAGAATCCAACGAAGTAATCTCGGCTTTGCATCTTGTTTAGCCATAAGATACTTGATAGCCGAATGATCTGTATACACTATGCATTTCGTCAAGACGATATAAGGTCAGAATTTCTCAAATGCATACACCACGGCAAGGAACTCCTTCTCCGTTGTAGTGTATTTAAGTTGAGCCTCAGTCATCGTCTTGCTATCATAGTGAATAGGCAAGAAGTGCTTTTCATGACGTTGCCCCAATACGGCCCCAATAGCGTAGTCACTAGCATCACACATGAGCTCAAAGGGGAGGTTCCAATTGGGAGAAACAAGAATGGGAGCTTCGGTAAGTTTTCTTCTTAAGGATTTCAAAGGCTCGTACACAATCTTCGTCAAAGACAAAACGTGCCTCTTTTTCAAGAAGATCTGTGATAGGTCGAGAGATCTTTGAAAAATCCTTGATGAATCGACGAAAAAAGCCCGCGTGGCCTAGGAAACTCCTAACTATCTTAACGGTTTTGGGATGAGGTAATTTGGCGATGACGTCTACCTTAGCTTGATCTACCTCAATCCCCGCTTTCAAGACCTTGTGCCCTAAGACGATTCCACTCTTAACCATAAAATGACATTTTTCCCAATTAAGCACAAGGTTGGTTTCCTCACAACATTTTAACATTTTCTCAAGATTCGACAAACATGAAGTGAACGAATTACCAAACACGGAAAAGTCATCCATGAAGACTTCCATCGTCTTCTCGATTATATCATGAAAAATAACCATCATGCAACTTTGAAAGGTTCCTGGTCATTGCAAAGTCCGAATGACATTCTACGATAGGCAAACGTTCCATATGGACACGTAAACGTAGTTTTTTCTTGATCACGAGGATCGATGGGAATTTGGAAGTAACCGGAAAAACCATCTAAAAAGTAATAGAAATCGTTTCCCGCAAGACGCTCCAACATTTGGTCCATGAAGGGCAAGGGAAAATGGTCTTTTCGAGTGGCTTCATTCAACTTACGATAGTCAATGCACACTCTCCATCCGGTCACGAGTCTAGTGGGAATTAACTCGTTGGCATCGTTTGGCACAACGGTCATTCCTCCCTTCTTAGGGACACAATGGATAGGACTCACCCAAGGGATATCGGAAATAGGGTAAATCATTCCTGCATCAAGGAGTTTTAGGATTTCCTTTTTGATGACGTCGTGAATTTTAGGGTTCACCCTCCTTTGACATTGGATTGCGGGCTTGTAATCCTCCTCCATTAAGATTTTGTGGGTACAAAATTTGGGATCGATCCCCTTAATGTCGGATAACTTCCACGCAATTACCCTTTGTGATCCTTTAGAACATCGACAAGTGCGGTTTTTCATCATCCGAAAGTTCCTTCGCAATAATAACCGGCAACTTGTCGCCCTCCTCCAAATAGACATATTCGAGATGAGGAGGTAAATCTTTCAACTCGAGGATAGGTGGTTGCTCAATTGAAGATTTGGGCTCGATACTCATAACCTCCTCGGGTGGAGGAAATGGGAAATCGTTAAGAAAATCCTTGATAATCGATAAGTCCTCATCATTGTCGGGTCTTCGTTACAAGTACGTGGAACATCGAATTCTTCCAACGTAAAACCACCACCTTCAAATGGAGTGAAGTTTGGTGTCGAGTTATCAAGAATGGGATCTAACATAGTGGGATTGGCACTATTTTCATCATCACCAAAACCTAGAACTTGTGAAAATTCCTCGCAAACCACGTCAATCATATCAATGAGGTTTATGGTCGCAACGGAATAAACATGAGAAATTTGAGAGTTTTGAGTTGCGTTTATAACAAGTTCCTCGTCGTTGAAACGTAAGGTGATTTTTCTAGCATGAACATCGATCAAAGCCATAGACGTATCTAAAAACGAACGACCTAAAATGAGAGGAACTTGAGGATCCGTGGGAATATCGACAATGATAAAATCTACCGGATAATAGAACTTTCCCACTTTCACGAAAACGTCTTCCGCCAATCCACATGCGGGAATTGTGGAATAGTCGGCCAACTCGATAGACATTAGTGAAGGAGTAAGATTAGGAAGATTGAGCGACTTGAAGATTGCAAGTGGCATCAAGTTAATGCTAGCACCAAGATCGGCCAAGGCAAAGCATTCTTCCATATCTTGGATTGCACAAGGGATCAAAAATTTACCGGGATCACCGACTTTTTGAGGTATGCGATTAAGATAAACCGATGAACAACTAGACAATTGATGCAATTTCTCCTTGTTGTTCAACATACTCTTAAAGTTAGCGGCAAATCGAGGCATCATGACCAAAGCATCGGCGAAACTCACATTAAAGTGCAAATCACGAAACATTTTCATAAAAAGCTCAAATTGGTAATTGTCGCGCTCTTGACGTTTCTCCTTTCTAAGTCTCGATGGATAGGGCAAAGGTGGTGTGGGTTGAGGCATAGGCATAGCCTTTGGAATCTCGGGTTCCAATGTTGGTAATGGGTCAACCGTAGGTGTGGCATGAGCGGTACTTCGTGGGATTGGAACATGCTCCTTTTGGACCACCACCTCGGGTTCTTCCTCAATTGCATCCTCCGTAGGAGCAATTGGTTGAGGAGTTGGTTCCTTAAGTGTCTTACCACTACGTGTGTTAATCCCTTTCATCTCACCCTTAGGGTTTGATACGGTGTTGCTAGGAAGACTACTTGAAGACGGTTTGCACATAATTGCCTCAAACATAGATGAAATCTTATCCTCAAACATGGATTGCCTCTTCTCGGCTTTAATCATCTCTTGCTTAATTTCATGTTGCCTTTGTTCCATTTTTTGTTGGTTTTGTTGTAACCTTGTTACATTTCCTTCCATCTTGTTGGTATGGATTTTAAGCTCATTTGCTAACTCATTTTTCAACTCTTTCTTCAAGTCGTTCTTAAACTCGGATCTTAGGCTAATGATTTCTCTTTGAATGTTGTCAAACCTAGCACGTTCCCATTAGCGTATTCAACAAATTCATTTGGAAGATCTTTCAATGTTTGCAAACTTTTGTTGTTGTTTTGAAAATCATTTTGATTTTTGTTTGAAACTTGATTATTAGCCCCTTGATTACCATAGTTTCCCTTGTTGTAATTGTTTTTGAAACCAACTTGATTGTTGCGATAGTTGTTGTTAGCATTTTGATTAGAACCAAAACCCGGTGGAGTCAATTGATTAGAGCGGGTAACTTGACCGTTTTGGTTGTAAGTTCCCGTGGCCGCATAGGCACTCGAAGTGTTACCACCGTTGGTAATACACTCGGAGAAATCATGACCTCCACCACAATACATGCATGAAACCTTAACCACTTTAGCCGTAGTGGGAGCACTTGGTTCTCCAACTTTGAACTCAATCAAAAGACCTTTAAGCTTATAAAAGATTTTTTTTCCAAGTTTGCCTCAATTTGGCAAGCATCGATGGTAGTAGACAAAGAAGGTGAAGCCGAAGACGAAGCCTTACGAACACTAGACGTACTACGAGGACTATACACCTTAGATCTATTCTCAATTATCACCAAAGCTTCCTCAACCATTTTACACAAAAAATTACCACCCGCAGCGGCATTAAGGTAATCCCTTTCATGATCATTAAGTCCATTGTAAAACGTGTCAATTTTGATGCAAATCGGAAAAACCGTGATGAGGACACTCATGTAACATTTCCTTAAACCTATTCCAAGCTGTTGAAAAACTTTCATTAAATTCTTGTGAAAATTTTGAAATCTCGTTTTTCAAGTGCGTAGTCTTAGAGGGTGGAAAAAATTGGTTCACAAATTTTGAAACGAGATCCTTCCACGTCAATATAGAATTGGGTGGCTCTTTCTCTAACCAAATTTTTGCGGGCCCCGCTAAGGAATACGGAAAAAGCATCATCTTAATCGAGTCATTAGCAACATCCTTAAATTTGCAAGTGGCGGTAAGACGATTGAATTGGCGGATATGGTTGTGCGGGTTATCCTTTTCATCACCACGGAATTTGTTGTTTTGTATCATCGTCAACAAACCCGTTTTCACTTCAAAATTCTCCGCAAGGATAGCGGGAATCACAATAGCCTCTCCATAACCCTCGGTGGGTGCTTGAAGTAACTCCATCATAGTTCGATTCGCCATGGTTGGTTCTTCTCTTACAATGGGTTCGTCAATAGGAGACTCCTCACTAGAAAGATTAGGAGTAGGTGTTGACTCCTTTCGGTTTTATCGTTTACGTGCACGTCTTGCTTGGTTGCGGGTTTGCATAAACGTCACGTACAACGAGGGGATGAGCAAAGAAGATTCTTTTTGGTGTTTTGTATTTTTCAATTTTTTTTGTGGTTTTTGATTGTTTTTACTTTTTTTGGATTTTTGTGATTGTATTAAGTAGACCAAAATCTACAAATATCCTCCTTAATCAAATCTCTTGATTAAAGAAGCCTCAATGAATGAAAACGATCACCTGAAGTGAACGCCTTCGATGACTTTATAACGTTGGTGGAACACCAAAACGTTCAAGAGGGTTTAATCAAATGAAACCAAGAAAGTATATATGTTACTTAATAATACTTTGGGCGGCAAAACCCTCGATTAGCTCTCAAAATCAAATACTCACAAGCAAGCGGGGAAACGAGGCGGCGCGAAGCACTTAAGAGCCTTTTTCCTTAGGATATATTTTATAATACCCGCCTTATACCCACCTTAAAGTTTGTATTTTTCAAAATCGAGTTTCACGAAAGTATTTATCTATTTTTGCCTTTCTTTCTTGTTTGAGATTCGAATACAATGATTGGGTAATGACCTCCCAAGTCAAGGTTGTGTTTTCACACTTTTGGGGTACTTGTGAATTTATTGTTCTACGTATACAATATAGTAATAGTATTCACACAAAAAACGAAAAACCGATAATAAGTATTAGTAGAGTGCTACTAATACAATAGATATTATAGCTATATATAAAAACAACAATTTCCAAATCAAAACACAACACGCCTCCCCGGCAGCTGTGCCAAAATGATGGTTGTAGAAATACGTCTTTTAGGAAAAAGAGCATAAATAGGGCAAGTATTAACAAGTGACTTTGGAAAATCACAAGTTATGACCCAAAGTGGGGATCGTTCTCAAGGAGGCTTGGTGTGTGTGTAATGAAATGATTAATTATGTGATTATATGATTATGATAAAGAAAATAGAAATGGGATAAGAAGAGAATGACGGTTACGATGACGATTTATACTAAGACGAAAAGGTCGAACACGTAAAACCGTAAAAGCACCAAAAATAAAAATTTACCCTAAAAATTCCTAAAAATTGCAATAGATCCTAAATAATGTAATAAGAGTTTACAAAAAAATCAAAAATCACCCAAACCTTTTATGTAATTAAATAATGATTTTTTAATGCTAATTAAAGCCCTAAAAATCAATTTAATTAACAAAAATCCCAAAATGAGTTTTATCACTTTGTAAACCTCTAAAACACCCTAATTCAATTTAAAAATATTTTTGAAAATTTTAAAATTAATTAAAACTATTTAAAAATAATTAAAAACTATTAAAACTTAAAATAATTATAAAAATAAATCTAAGAACAATAAAAATATTCTAAAAGTTGTAAAATTCCTAACTTAATGTATTTAACCTAAGAAAAATATAAAAACTTGAAAAATCTAAATTTTAATTTTTAATAATAAAATAATAATAAAATAATATTACAAATCCAAAATCTATAAAAATTCTAAAAACTTGCAAACTAGCTTAATTTAACCTAAATAAACAGAAAATTAAGTTGAAATTACAAAAATACCCCTAATGGGCCTTCAAATGGGCCAAAAGTCCAAACAGTCACCTTAATGGGCCAAAATAAGCCCAATAAGAAAAATGTTGTCCAATTAAGCCCAAAAGCTCCTATCTGACTCAAAATTTGATTTTAAACACAACTTTTCAAAGGCCCAAAAGCTGAAAATGTGAAATAAACTGACTTATACCAAACAGCTTATTCTTAATGGGCTTTTTGGCCCATTAAGCTATAAGCTGATGCCATAAGCTCAAATTAGACACACAAGCTTCTTTTGAGTTGCTTAAGACTTCTGTAAAAATAAATTTTAAATAAGCCAAAGGAATAAGCCTCAAAATGCAAAAAGCAATCCATAGAAAACGACACAATAGTTGTTTTTGAGTTCTCGGGTATCCCAAGAGCTGATTCAAGTTTCTAAAGCTTTTAAATGACTTAACTAAGCTTAATCAACAAAAAGTTTTCAAATAAGTTCACTCAATAAGCTGGAATAAGCAAATAAGCACTTATAAAAAAGTCAAATAAATTGGTTTTCTAGCAAAAAGTCAAAGTCAAAGTCTAATAAGCTCCAGTTCAATCAATGGGTCAAATAATAAAGATCTATCACAAAAAATAAGTTGTTGCGGGTCTGGATAATCCAAAATGGCTTATTGATAACCTAACTAAAAAATTGCACTAGCAGGGGCTAGTTTTGGGTGTTGAGCAGTGGAAACTTTTTCCACTGCTTGACTTCTTGACTTTTTTGTCTTTAGTGGCTTTTTTGGAGATTCAAGTTACACAAAGGCACCCAATTGGTCAATGGATCAAGAGGAGTCAATACAAACAAAGAAATCACAATCAACAACATCCAATTTGTACAGTTAATTCAATCAATCACCAGATCACTCACAGACATGAACACATAAGCAGTTGAGGTTCAATAAGCACTTATAGCACAATTCAGCAAGCCAAACTTAACCAAATGCATACACAAGCAATATTAAACTTAAATAAGCAAGTCTAAACAGGTTTCATGCACTGATTCAAAGTATTAAGCAAGATTCAAGCACTTAAAGTTACCGATGAACACTAAACATGCAGTTTTTTCACTTTGCTGATGCAATTGACCAACAAGCCAGATTCAAACACTCAAATCTCTAAGGTATGTTATGATAACAATGATTTAACAGCTTATATCCCTAAACATGCATATACTCTAAGTATTCCCAAAATTTTAGGTCAAAAATAGTCAAACTCAAGTAGTTATAGCACAATCTTTGATTTCAAGGTTTAAGCCCAAAAACTTGCAGCAA
Organism: Glebionis coronaria; assembly: GCA_025667525.1. Taxonomy (NCBI): domain Eukaryota; kingdom Viridiplantae; phylum Streptophyta; class Magnoliopsida; order Asterales; family Asteraceae; genus Glebionis; species Glebionis coronaria. The sequence continues at coordinate 5,125,462 of JANFOE010000193.1, forward strand.
ATAGCTCTCAACCAAGTCAAGAACAGATAACAAGCATGAACACAAACTTCCAACAACACAATAACACACAATGATTCAAAACAGGTAATCCCAAACACCCTTTTAACATTTCAAATCAAGATTTTGCAAATCAAAAGTGAATTTTAAGACCACCCAAGCCCAAATTAACTCAATAACAGATATATTAAGCAGATTTAAGCAAGATTAAGCAATAAAATCAGCAAGAACACAAGTCACACACAAATATCACCAAAAATCAAGATTTTAACAGATTTTGGGATTAAGTATGCAAACCTCATGGATGTACATCCACACCCACGAATTTTGAGCTTATGTACTAGCAAGAATAAGTACAAGCTTCCACAACAAAGCCTGCTAAGATTCAACAAGGTTAGAAGCAAAATATCAAAAACAGTAAGGTTAAAAAGCCTTGATTAATGCAACTCTTGTACTCCACACTTGATTATCCCCAAGTTATAGGCTTCACCACACCTTGATAACTCATCAGGATGCTATGATCAGCTTTATAGCCCAAGAATTCCAAGATAGACCAAGAAATTAGCAAAATATCAAGCTTGAAGGAAAATGTGCAAACTTTTTCACACTCCTTGAAAACAGGTTTTGAGGTTCAAGATTAACAACCTAAGAGCAATAATAAGAAGTAAACAAGAATGGCACTTGAGTTTTCTTCAAAGATTCAAACACATTTCATTAACTGAATATGAGATTTACAGAATTTTGAACAAAGGAAAATACAAGAGCAAACTAATACTAAGCTAGTGTTATGCCTTATATAGGCTACAAGAAGTGATTCCAAACTCTAAAAACGTGAACCCTAATGTTACAAAATCCCTGAAATGCCCTTGAGAACTTTTGGCAGTTTGTTGAATCATGTGATGGAATTGGCTGTTTGTGTGTTGCTGGCAAGTTTGAATTGCATCCAATGGCTTGAAATAAGCTTAAGGAGTAAGCAGGATCCTTGGAGGTTGGATGACTGGCCTCTTTTGGCTTCTTCTTCAAAAGGTAGGACAAGAGGGTTTATCATGTGATAATGGGATGATGTGGCAGGAAAAGTGAGAGTGGGGTTTTATTTAGTGTCACCTTAATCTTAAATCTAGAGAAAGTTAAGGCTTAATTTTAAAAAATGAAGGAATACCCAATTTAGCTTAAGAACATCAAGAACATCCATTTGATCTGTTTTCATTTTTAAAAATGGTGTTAGGCGCGTAATTAACTAATCAGTTGGATTAGTTAATTAAATGGGGTGAGTGGAGTGTGACTTGGCAGCAGGGAGGGTTGTGATTGGATGAGGGGTGTTAGTGGGGAACGTGTCAAGCCCCCATAGGTCTAGGTAAGGTTGTGTGTCTGCCAGAATTAGCCCCTCTTCTTTCCTTTGTCTTCCACTTTGTAAATAAACACCAAAAATCTGTTTTCCTTTGTAAGTGAAGTTTTCATTTTCACACTTTTGCCCCAAATACTTTTCCAAAGTATTTTCAGTGGTATTTCTTGCCAATTTTTGATTCTTGAAGGACTGATTTGGCATTTTCTTGATTGATAATGGTCTTGACTTGTGTGATTGACCTTTTTGGAGGATTGAATTTGCCAAGTCATGATTAAAGAGGGACCATTTTGGCCATTTCTTCAAAGTCAAGGGTCCTTTTGGTAATTTTGATATTTTCAAAGGACCAAATTTGTAATTCTTGTAACTTGGAGTCCTTCTTGGTATGTTTGACTTTAAAGAGGATAAATATTGACATTTTAGTTTTGTTGAGGGACTAAAATTGCCAATTCTTCAAAGTGGATGGTCCTTTTTGCAATATTGACAAACTTTAGGGACCAATCTTGTAATTATGAAGATACAAGGGTATAAAGTGTCAATTCTTCCATATTGGAGGACCCTTCTTCATAAATATTCAAATCTTTAAGGGTTTTCTTGGATAATTCTTCATTAGGGCTTGGTTCAATGTGCGGCTTCGCTTCCCGTGTTCGTTTTTGCATGATTCTTGTGATCTTTTGTCATTTTCTCAATATCCGTACCTAAAATACACAAGCAACAAACACAAGCATATATTTGGGTATTTTCATGATAATTAATGCATTTTAAGCCCTTTTAGGACGATGAGACTATGTATAAAAGCAGTCTCATCACTCACATCGAATAAGATAAAAATGGTTCTGAATCGTCTTAACACGTAAATAAAAATAAAAATCTCGAAAATTCGAATATCGATCAATCGATAATAAAATATAATTTTTGGGCATCCGTCGGTATCGCGATTACTATCGACTCTTCTTAAATCATCAAACGTAGAAATTTAGCCTCGTTTATTGGTTTCAACTTAAACCGTCAAATAATTCCACGATAAAAATTCTCAAAAATTTCAGAAATATACGTAAAACAGGATTAAATAATGACCTCGGTTTTAGGATGTCACATCCTCCCCTCCTTAAGAGAACGACGTTCCGGCGTTCGCCTCCTCTTATACTCGCATTTTGTACCACTATAACAAATGAGGGTACTTCTCTTTGAAGAAATCCTCACGCTCCTATGTGAATTCCGGTCCACGTCTAGAATTACATCGTACCTTCACAATCGAAATCCTACTATGCTTCTCTTAAACTCTCGATCCATAATCTTCGATGGTTCCTCAATAAAATGCAACTTATTGTCAAGTCGTATCTCATCCAAAGGAATCACCAAATCTTGGTCCTCTAAGCACTTCTTCAAGTTCGACACGTGAAACGTGTTATGAATAGCACTAAGCTCAACTGGCAACTCCAATTTATAAGCAACTGGTCCAATTCGTTTAACGATCTTGAAAGGTCCAATATACCTCGGACTCAACTTTCCTCTCTTCCCAAAACGAATCACACCTTTCCATGGCGATACCTTAAGCATAACCATGTCTCCAATCTCAAATTCCAATGGCTTCCTACGATTATCGGCATAACTCTTCTGTCGGCTTCTCGCAACTAATAATCGATTCTTGATTTGCACAATCTTCTCGGTCGTCTCAAAAATCATTTCAGGTCCAGTCAGTTGACTTTCCCCTACTTCGCTCCAACACACTGGAGATCTACACTTACGTCCATACAACGCTTCAAACGGTGCATCCTTAATACTCGCATGATAACTATTGTTATATGAAAATTATACTAAAGGCAAATGACGCTCCCAACTACCACCAAAGTCTATCATGCACGCTCGGAGCATGTCCTCCAACGTTTGTATAGTCCTTTCACTTTGGCCATCAGTTTTGGGATGATAAGCAGTACTCAAACTCAACTCAGTGCCCATAGAACATTGAAGAGATCTCTAAAATTCTGAAGTAAACCGACTATCATGATCCGAAATAATCGACAACCGCACTCCATGACAACAAACAATCTCTTTCACATACACCTCAGCAAGCTTCCCCATACTATCCGTCTTCTTCATAGGCAAAAAGTATGCATATTTAGTCAATCAATCCACAATTACCCATATCATATCACAACCACTAGCAGTTCTAGGTAAACCTATTACGAAATCCATAGCGATCTTCTCCCACTTCCATCCAGGAATCTCAGGTTGAACCAATAATCCGGACGGTCTCTTGTGTTCAGCCTTAACCTTCGCACAAGTCAAACACTTACTAACGTAGCGCGCAATATCTGCCTTCATATTCGGCCACCAATACACTTTCTTCAAATCATGATACATCTTATCCGATCTAGGATGTATCGAATTCTTCGTCTTGTGGGATTCATTCATCACTAAATCTCGTACTCCTTGTGCACCTTTCTCAGGTGGACACAACGGTAACCAGATTCTATTATCAAAATATCTCATCCCACTCGACCTTACTTCAAACAACGGCTTCAACATTCTTCCTAAATTCTCTTCCTCAACATTCTTCCTCAACAAACCATTGGCTTGAGCTTTCAATATCAACTCGGTCAAGTTAACATGTTCAGTCATTACCAAAGCCCTAACTCTCAGCGGCTTTTCCCTTTCCTTCCTACTAAGCGCGTCAGCTACCATATTCGCTTTACCAGGGTGGTAACGAATCTCGCAGTCATAATCACTCAGTAACTCAACCCATCTCCTTTGTTGCATATTCAACTTTTTTTGATCCAATATATGTTGTAAACTCTTGTGGTCAGTGAACACCACACACTTGGTTCCATACAAATAATGTCTCCACAACTTCAAAAAAAAACAACAGCTCCAAGTTCCAAATCATGAGTCGTATAGTTCTCTTCATGCTTTCTCAGTTGTCTTGGCGCATAAGCAATTACCTTCTCGCGCTGCATCAATACCGCTCCATAGCCCTTGTGAGACGCATCACAATAGACCATGAAATCTTCAGATCCTTCAGGTAACGACAAAATCGGTGCATAACACAGCTTTTCTTTAAGAGTTTGGAAAGCGGTCTCTTCATCTTGTCCCCACACAAACTCTCTATTCTTCTCAGTCAACTTAGTCAAAGACTTAGCGATCAACAAAAATCCTTCGATAATATCCCGCTAAACCTAGAAATTGACGAACTTCAATCGGCGTTGTTGGTACCAACCAATCTTTGATAGCTTCAATTTTGGCAGGATCTACACGAACACCTTTATTGTCAATCACATGCCCAAGAAACTGCACAGATTCTAACCAAAATTCACACTTTGAAAACTTGGCATAAAGCTCCACTTTCTTCAACAAATCCAAAATCGTCCTCAAGTGCATCTCATGCTCCTTCTTGCTTTTGGAGTAGATAAGAATATCATCAATGAAAACTATGACAAACTTATCCAAATACGACTTACACACGCGATTCATAAGATCCATGAATACGGCATGCGCATTCGTTAAACCAAAAGGCATCACTTGGAATTCAAAATGTCCATATCGAGTACGGAAAGCCGTTATAGGAACATCTTTCTCTCTAACTCTCAGTTGGTGATAACCCGATCTCATGTCGATCTTCGAGTACACACTAGATCCTTGCAACTGATCAAATAAATCATCAATCCTAGGCAACGGATACCGATTCTTAATCATCAATTTGTTAAGCTCACGATAGTCAATACACATTCGAAACGATCCATCTTTCTTCTTCACAAACAAAACTGGCGCTCCCCATGGTGATGAACTCGGTCTAATAAATACCTTATCCATTAATTCTATCAATTGATCAGATAACTCCTTCAACTCTGACGGCGCTAATCGATAAGGCGCGCGAGCCACTGGCGTAGCTCCCGGTACCAAATCAATCTGAAATTCAACTTCTCGATGTGGCGGTAGTCCCGGCAACTCTTCAGGAAAAACTTCAAGATAATCTCTAATTACTGGCACGTCTTCCAATTTCTTCTCAACCATACCATCACTAGCGATCTGAGCCAGAAATACATCACAACCTTCCTCCATATACCTCATCATTTTCAAGCAAGATATCACTTTCAAACGAGAAGTACATTCATCACCTTTCACAGTTAATACCCTATTCCTCAACGGAATCTGGACTAACCTTTCTCCACAAACAATCACTGCACTATGCGTAATCAACCAATCCATACCAATCACTACATCAAAAGATCCTAGCTCTATAGGCATCAAATCAATCTCAAATACGTAATTACCCAACTTCAAGGAACACCCTTTTAGTATAGAAATACTGCTAAAAATTTTCCCATCCGCTAATTCCACATTATAACTAGTTGCTAACTCTATTGGTTCTTTATTGATAAGGTGACTGAATTGTATATCTACAAAACTCCTATCTGAACCAGAATCAAACAATACATTAGCATAACGAGCGTCAAGTAAGAATGTACCGTTCACCATGTTCAGACCTTGAGGCTTGTCCACGTTCCCTACAGCATATACTGGAGCAGCAGCATTTCCACCTTGATTATTCCCAACCATAGGATAATTACCTTGCTTGTGTCCTCTTTCACCACAACCAAAGAAAACCATCACTCTAGTAGCGTTAGCACCCGTAGCCACACCTCTAGATTTACACTCCACGGTCTTATGTCCAGCCTTTCCACATTTGCCACATGCAGGTGGACAGTTACCCACATGATACAAATTGCACCGACCACACTTAGGGTTAATCTTGTTTCCTCTTGGCACAATAGCAGCTCTAACCCCATCATTCCTTCTCTGATTAAACTGTTGGTTACAATTCGGTCCTTGATTGTTGCCACGATAACCTCCACGATTCTGACCTTAAAATTGACTAGACTAGGCAGTCTCCCACTTTCTCTTATTTCCTTCAGCCACAATATCTTTCTTATCTTGGATTTAAACATCCATCAAAGCGTGAGCCATTTGGACTGCTTCATCAAATGATGTAGGCCTTGAAGAATTCGTCTCACCCTTGATATTACTCGACAACCCCTTGATATATTGTCACATCTTCTTGCGGTCATCCGTAAAAGCATCAGGACATAGCAAACATAACTCATTAAATCTGCGGGTATAACTAGCAAATTTATTGTTTCTCAACATCAAGTGTCTCAACTCATCTTCCAATTGACCCAGTTCTTCCTCGGGACAAAACCTTTTAGTCAACAATGCCTTAGTGGCAGCCCAAGTTCCCCCATTGGCCACTACCAGTCCAACAGTCGCCACTTGGCTCTTCCACCAACTCAAAGCATCATCTAGGAGGGTAGCAGTTGCAAATTTCACCTTGTTAGCTTCCGAACAACCACTGATTTCAAACACACTTTCAATCTTCTCAATCCATCGACACAATTCCAATGCCCCACCAGTTCCACGAAACTACGAAGGTCCACATTTCATAAAACTAGCATAAGTACACTCCCTTGGGCCTTGCGGTCCAGCATTGTTTCCAACATTGTTTCCAGCATTTTGCACTCGTTTAGCACGATCCTCTACAAGAGCTGTAACGATCGCCTACTGAATCATGTTGTTAACAGTAGTAGAAGTCAACTTTGGAGGCATATTGAAGGACTAGTCAAGTAATGATTCACAAATGACCAAAAATGCCTCTTCATTCCTTCTCTGCAATCATATGGAAAAAAGAACATGATAAGTATACACATCAAGATCAAGAAGGATTTCTTTTTCAGGACATAACATACGTATAGCATGTACATCAACAACTACAAGCATTCATCAAACATATCACAAAAGAGCTAATAAAGACATAATATAGATCATGAAGGGTAAACATCGATTGCATTGATATCAACAAAATTGTGACAAGTCATGTCACTACAATCTATCACCGACCAAACCAAAAGGATATTAAGGTTCATCACAAATCCATAGTACACAAGTCTAAATAAGTTCGATTACAACGAGGAAATAGAAAATGAAATACTAAAAACAAGAACTAATCACGAGCCGGTCCACATGATTTCTTGGGTGGCGGCTCATCATCATCACCGTCTTCTTCGGGTTCCTCCTCATCACTATCTTCATCATCGCTCACTATCCTCTTGACTTTGTCATTAGGGTCACACTACACCACTCTCTTCCTCCTAGAGGTAGATCCGATCTCTGGTGCTGCTTGGTTCCCACAAGTAATACACTCACCCCTGGTGGGCGGTTGAACCATAAAGTCATTGATAGCATACTCGGAATCGTCAATAAACCTCCATTCTTACGGTAGAGATGGCCTCACACGATGCTCCCAGCTTTGCATCCTTTGCAACTTAGCTTGATCCTCTCTAGTTTGCTCAAGGATAGCACTCAAATTCTTGATCATAAACCTTAAACTATCCATTTCACTTCTAACCATCATCCTGTCATACTCAACTCTTGCAGTCCGTGTCAATAGTTTCTAAAAATCTCTTTCATTTTCATCAAAACTCCTAATCACCCGAGTTTCCACAACATAGCGTTCATACATTAACTTATCCAAATTCTTCAAGAAATGGGTAGTATCTTCATACGCGCTCAGACCAGGGAAAAATACTCTAGAAGTATCCTCATGGAGAGAACTAGCACGAGCCGCGGCGTCGGACGCATCAGAATGACCATAACGAACACGGGCAATACTTGGCATACCAACCAAATGAGAAATACGGGCAGGCCTAGGGACACGAACCATTAGTCGACCAACTTGCACATCATCCAACTCAGCTTGATTCACAACATTATTACCAACACTCTCTTCTTCTTCTTCTATCCACCCATTATTGTTGTTTTGTGGGTTCGGTTCATTAACATACTCATCTCCATTATCGTTAGGTGGGATTTCTGACATTTCTGCAATCACAGAAAGTTCGAGGGTATATAAGGTCAATATCCAAAATTTTATACATGCATGCTCATGCAATGAAAAATGTAGTACGTATGCTTATATGATGCAACAATACGATAGCCATGCAAATGCAATGCCAAAAATTTACGATGACAAGTATTCAACATACTTCCGACAATATCTCGATACAATACCATAGTACTTACTCAATAAATACTTGGGAAATAATTTCAATTATAGGGGATACATCTAAAAATAAATAAAGCAATGCTAAAAGTAATCTTACCAGAGCCATGCGGAATAGTTGTGTGCTTTTAAAAACATTTGAGACACCAAAGTTATAGTTTAGGACATTTTTAAAAATCGAACTAGCTCCCTACAACTTGTGGCTCTGATTACCAATCTTTAACACCCCCAAATCATATGCGCAGCGGAAATACAATATTTGGGTGCTAAGCAGTTATCATCAGACACTAGCTATATCGAACGACTCAAAAGAGACGTTGAAAAATTTACATTAATAAAAATGTACAACAACAAAGTGTAAATAGTTTTCCAACCCAAAAAGTTACAACAGAGTTGCGTTTAGGTCCCACTGAATCTCAACCAAATTACCATGTTCATACAATTTAAACAAAATAAGACTTAATTGTTTAAATAAAAAGGGAGGAAACCATTAGACCACAAAAGTCACAACAACATTCCATAGCATGCTCCGCCACATCCTAGCCTCGATTACCTGAAACACATGCTTAAAAGGGTCAAGAAATAATGTTGAGCGAAATCTATAGGTTTTACAATCACATTTGAACATAAGTGTATAAAATTTATTCACGATCATTCATAGAGTTGTCGTTCAAACAATCTATTATTCAAGGTTATTATCTTTAGCAATAGCTAATAATTGTGTTTAAGCTCATGACACCGATCCGTTAAATTAATCCCCAGCGTCCGTAGACCGTCATGATCACATTGAAACCAGTGCCCCTTCTAAAGGCATCAGTTGCAATAATACCTTATTTCTCATACAAAATATCTGTACGCAGAGGGTACTCAACGTACAACTCTCGTATCAAATTGGGTCGTCAACCCCATAGTACCACAAACTGTATAAGCGGCTATTTCCAATTCACACAAGAACTAGACAATAATTAACGGTTCATGAAATTAGGGACTTTTGCAACTAGGTACTCAACACAATTCAAGGTAACATTCGGGTCCAACAATCATTCATGACTTATGTTCATTTTCATTTAAATAGAATGTATCCCCCTCGCGGGTAAAAACCTTTGAAATAAGTAAAGAGCGAGGCTATAGACTCACCTTATGTAGAAGTATTAGTCGAAGTATTGGAAGACGATCACCGACGATGAGGATGCCTGGGAAATTCGATCACAACACCTAGCGAATAAACGCGTAATGAGTCAACTCATTTATATAATATTAGGTACTGAATAAAATTTGAATAAAGTCAATTGTGACTTCTAAAAACTCACGCCAAAATCCGAACAAGTGATATTTACTAGACTCATACCATTTTTCTACTTTACTAAAAGTATTACTCATTTTACAATTATGCCGGTACATGCCAAATGTACGGGCTGTTTTCCTATACTTAGACATCATGAAAAATTATGAGAACATTTGTAAAATTCATTTACAACCTGTAGAAAGTCCATATAAATTTTTAAAAAAAGTTCTCACTTCTATGACCCACTGCTCGTCACATTACTAAACTCAAAATTTCGGACAGTTTTGTACACTTGTAATGCAACACTACGTTTACTTACTTAGTCAACACCATTTGGAAATCCGACTCCTAAGTTTGAAAATAGACTCACAACTCCAGGTTTTGAGATAAAGAACAACTCTCAAACATTTTTAAAACTCTAGTTATAGTCCCTAAGATTTGACCTAAAATCGAACACAATTTCGGATTATGTCGACTTTCATCTTCCGGTACACGAAAACTTCAAACTAGCATAACTTTTGACTCGTTTGGAGTTAAAAGCTCTATCTTATATCAAATCAAAGCTTGGAAGAAGCTCTACAACTAAATTCTATAATGAAAACCTGGACTTAACTTAAAACCATGAAAACTACCTTAAACACTCTGCCTAAAAATGACACTCTCAAAATCATACCTACACTTGTTTTCAATCAATTTCATCTACTCCTATATCTCTAATATCATCACTAAATCATCCTACAACATTCATAACATCCTAAATCACTTGTATGAATCAACCTTCACAAAAACTCATTTCATAAACTACACATGCAATGTAATTAAATCAATTGAAAACATCAAAGACATGATTATAAACATATACCCATAACTAATTAAGATCAAAATCAAAAATCAAACACAAACCCATTTAGGCCGTGGGTTTTGGGGAACAAAAACACCAAGAAAACTTTGATTCAAACTTAATTAATCAACATCCTTTGTTCATAAACATGAAACAAGAACATGCATTCAAGAAAACTAATTAAAAACCCATGTGTTCATAAGATTAAATTTAAAAAAAATTCAAGTTGTTGCATGTTTAATTTTAATAGATAATAACACTTACAATGATGAAAGAAGGGTGGGTCTTTGATTAGTTTTATCAAAAACCAAAAAAAATGGTGGTGGCTATGGTGGTGTGGGGTGGCCATCGGTTTCAAGAGAGAGAGGGGAGAGAGATTGAAAAATTTAAATGTTGAAAATGAAGTGTGTGCTCCCTTCCCTTATCTTTTGTAAAAATTAGAGGGACCTTTCTTGAAAACTTAGCTATCTTTTGGCTTTGTTATTAAACGACACATTTTAAGAGCGGAAATCGACTTACTAGTCTTTTTGAATTTTTGCGGGAGTCGGGATTCTTCTCGGCTTCCTAAAACATATTTATACGCCTATACTCACACCAAATAAGATAACAACGGTTCCGAATCGTCTTAACACGTAAATAAAAATAAAAATCTCGAAAATTCGAATATCGATCAATCGATAATAAAATATAAATTTTGGGCATCCGTCGGTATCGCGATTACTATCGATTCTTTTTAAATCGCCAAACGTAGAAATTTAGCCTCGTTTATTGGTTTCAACTTAAACCGTCAAATAATTCCACGATAAAAATTCTCAAAGATTTCAAAAATATACGTAAAATAGGATTAAATAATGACCTGGGTTTTGGGGTGTCACATCCACTCATTAATTGTTATGTATACTTATGTCAATCTTGTTTTCATACTTTCATGGTTGGCTTCATTTTCATGCTTATTATGTTTTATGCTCCTTTATATTAATTTTGTTTCATGTTTCTTCGTGTTGATTTTGCTTTCATGCTAGACATTGATGGATTGTATTTAATCATGCTTTCATGATAGTCATGGTTGGTTTTCATTAGTCATGTTTTCATGTTGGCCATCATTCGATTCTGTTAAATCATGCTTTTGTGCTTCTTACGCAACTAGAACTACGTCTACGCTAAATTAGCTGGGCTATTACGTTGTACTGTTCAGTTTGGTTTTAACCATGTGATCTTTTACCTTCCTTTGATCATATTACATGGTTGACACCCGTATCAATCATCTCATGTGAACTTATGTGTACTCCACGTACCATATTCTATGTGTACTTCATGAACCACATTCCAGATGTATCCCAGTCACCGCACTCCATGTGTGATACTAATCGATGCTCTAGTTCCTCAGATGTTTTTCCACTTACCAATGTTGTTCAAAAGATGATGCGGCTCGCAGCTTGGAGATTCTACGGAACAAAGACGAAGGCTATAGATCAGAGCAACCAGACTAGAATTATACTTCATCCACCAGACGTTACTATTTCATTCCATATCTTTATATTCTCAGTCATATGTCACGTGTCATTCAGTTGTCTTTTCCAGCATATGAGAATGAACCGGTACAAGTCGACCACTCAAATGAATAGTTACATAAATCACAGTCATGATAATGACCGTCATGGAACTAAAAAACAAGGAGGTACTGACAACTACCGTGACAACAATACTCTGGCAATAACGACAAAAGCTCCTATAACAGACGTGATCAGAAATACAAGGGTCAGCAATCCAACTGATCCGCCAATTCCGGCATGATAACCTAAGATTTTCAGTTTTATTTGTTTCACATCTCGAGACACATGTCAAGACATCAGTCAAGACACGTGTTTCACATACATATTTCCTGAAGACACATGTCAAGACGCCAGTCAAGACACATGTCATATGGATATTGTCCCAAGACACGAGTCAGGACACATGACTCACCTACATATTTTGAAACCAGCCCTAAGAAATTCAAGGTACCCTCCAATGGGTATACCCATTCTGTTGTGTCATGTATGAATCAGGCCTTAAAAATCTTCGTACCATAACCAGCGTATTGTTCATGTTTGGACACGCAGTGTTCGCTCTGTGTGAGACAGGTGAAACACATTCAGTGAAATCTGCCATGTTTACTTCATGTATTGACATGGAACTTTCATTTCCCGATCACATATTTCATATATCCATGATCATAAAGGACGCCATTCGTATCACCCATGTGAACGAAGTTTTTCCTTCAGTCTAATGATAAGATCCAATCTGCTAACGCACTTGCCTCGGACAGATGCAAGTTATATATGACTCTGATTATAGACTACGAACAGCACACCACGCTACGATTGGTCACCATTCATATCAAATTATGTACAGCGATGTTCAGGCTCCTGAATACTTCCAGCATGGTCTTCCATTAGGAAAATCCGTACAAATATCCTTGCTTTACAAGCGCATGTTGTTATTCCATAGCTGCCAAGAGTTTCTCACTATCAGTTATGACACGACTTCTGGAGTTCCTTTTATTTATAATCAGCCGATTATTCCATAATTTCCCCCAAATATACTTCTAGAAAAACCTTCAAGTATACTTCCTATCCGCAAGGTGGAACATAACATCGAGCAGGTTAGGGAGCAGAACCAGTTTCCAAGGCGATGTATAGCATGACTTCCTTAAACTAAGGAGTTGATGGATCAGCTGCAGGAGATGTTTGAATGAGCTCATTCACCAGGTTTACCACCATAGTGTGCACCGGTTCCGTTTATAAAGGAGAAGAACGGTAAAATGAGATTATGTGTCGACTACCGTCGAATTTAAACAAATCACCATTCATAACCGTTATCCTCCTCCATGTATTGACGGCGTGTCCAATCAATTACAGGGTGCTAAGCACTTATCCAAGATCGATTCACGATCATGCTGCCAATAGTGACGAATAAAAGAGCAGGACATTTCCATGACTGACATTCGTATACGTTTGGTTATGCTAAATTCATGATTTTTGTTTTGGTCTCATGAATGCTCCAGCGGCATTTATAGATTTGATGAACTGAGTTTCCCCATGAAATCATAAACAAATTCGTTATTGTCCTCATCGATGTCGACCTGACCTTACCAAAGTCTAGAGAAGAGCACGAAGACCGTATTTGCACTATGTTGCAAATTCTACTACATAAGAAATTTTACCTGAATTTTTCTAGTATGAAGTTCAGGTTGATTATAGTAACACGCCGAATCACATTGTTTCTCACGACTAGTTTTCCATGACTAAGCTTACGCGTAAAGGAGAGAACCCTACACTAAATTAGGTGTTCCAAAAGATCCTACACTAAGAGAAGTCTAATTTCAGAGACTCGTGGTTTTCCAAACTTCTATGTATTTAGTTTCTATGAAACAAGATACAATTACGTTCATATCTAATTGCCTGACATACCAACAGGTTAAGATAGAACACCAACATGTTAGTAGCTATTTTTCCCGAATGGAAATAGGACAAGATCTCCATGTATTTTGTTACCAGATTACCGCAGGCTCGGAAGGGGCATGATGCTATCTGGGTTGTTTTCAACCGTATGACCAAGTCTGGATGTTCCTTGCATATTCAAAGATTTCATAGTTAGCAAATTTATCAGACATCTTCCAGCCAAAGATCGTACGATCACCTGGTATTCCTTCAGCTATCAGCTCAGATGAAGATCCGAATACGCATCTGTTATTACGTCCACATCCTTGTTCAATTTTTACGATTTCCCTTTCACTCACGTTCATGACACTGTTCACGTTCATAATCGTATTCTAGCTTATGATTTATGTTTCACTTTTCGTTCTGGAAAGTTGTAGAAAGCTTGGGAGACTAGACTCAAGTTGAGTAGACTTTCCATCCTTAGACAGATGTTTCATGTCACATTTCACGTCTCACCTCTTATCTTTTGGTGTTACCTCCTCAGTTATCTCACATTCACGATAGGCTTCATATATCATGTTCATTCTACGTTCCTCATATCATGTTCACGATATGTTTCACGTATCATCATTGACCATATGTTTCTCATATTACATTCACCATATCTCCACGTATCACGTTCACAATTGTTCACGTATCACGTTCACAACTGTTCACGTATCACGTTCACAATTGTTCACGTACTACGTTTAAGTATGTCTCGGGCATCACTGCTCAGACGTTACTAATGTAAGTTATTCTAGGTTATTTTGCATCATAACGTTTCATTTACCCCTGCACGTTAATTATTATCCACTCGCATAAATTCTTACGGATCTATCTTACGTCGATGGACCAGAATCTTTTACGTATCGTCAAGTCAGGGTCATGAAGACCAAGATTATTACTTTCACCAAGATCTTTTAGAGGAACCGTTCCGAGCGGGAAGCCACTTGAAACGGAAGGTTCCATCCGGACCTTCTATCCTCGTTTCCGTCCATGAGTCAGATATGTTCTTTTCAGTCACGTCACGTTCTCGGATCTTTACAGTCATGTTACGTCAAGGTTCTTTCCCAGATTATCGTATCTCTAATTCGAGGACGAATTATTCTTTTTAGAGGGGAAGAGTTGTAAAACCCGCGTAAAAATACTCATGAATATAATGCATGAAACCCGAGTAAATAAAAACTTTACATTAATAATATACGACACGTGTCACGAACATTAAATACAATTAATATGTAAATTATTAGTACACGATAAATATCTACGTAAAATATTTAAACACCCCAAGAAATAAAACACGAAATTTAAGACACGAATGCATACTAATAATAATTAGACATGAAAAATGTATGAATTGGTGTTGGGCTTGTGGTTGGACGGCAACCAAAAAAAAGAAACCAAGGGCTTTAAGCCCGGCCCATGTTCTCTTATACCACTAGGGAATTATTTGGTTTTCTCATCTTTACACTTTGCAACAAAACACACAAAACCCTAATACTTCCCTTGGCCACCGGCTGTTCTTCAAGAAAAATAAGGAGAAGTCATTTTGATCTTCTAAGTGGGTTCAAGATATTGTTTGTGTTCTTATAACCCTAAACCATTCACGATCCAGTAATTTTCTAAACCTAGTTCTTTGTTTATTTTTCAATTAATCATGATATTAATTTAATTCACAAAATCAGTAAGCAAAAACATGTAAATCACGAAATTAATTAAGTTTGGAACGGCTTTGGGTTTGAGAGTCACAAAAACCGAGAGTTTAGAACTCTCCTGGTCATATGGTTCGACCGGCCGAGACATATGTGGTCTCGGTAGCAACCTTATGTGGTCAGTCGCTAATCAGGAAGCATCGGGGGTGTTTGTTTTGTTAACAGTGGGAACCCGAGAGCCAAGGGGCTCTCGGTGGGTATGTTTGACACGACAGGGGGAAACGGCCACTGCCGATGGGAAACATTGGCCAAGCAGTGGTAGCCATGAGTAACACAAAAGGGGGCAGGGGTGTTTAGCTGGTGGTTTTCTTTAGGGTGTTCGGCTGATGGTTTAAGGAATTCAAAAGGGGATGTTTGGTTTATCGTTTACAAGTTATTTTAATTAATTTAATTAAGGTATTAAATTAATCATGCAATATTAACTTTATTTAATCTAATTAATATATTGATTTAATCTTGTCAAGATATGCTCTCTTATTTAACCTTTGGTTATATTTATTTTATACAAGTAAACCATGATTTAATTAAATTGGAGTCTATACTTTTAATTAAGTTATACAAGTATACATGTACGGTAAAGTTTATTAATATTAACCAAGCTTTATTATTAATTAATAATCCTCAAATAAACCACGTATTATATTATTAATTCATAACTATCATGTTTAGACTAAAGTATTTTATTTTAATAAACTTTTCTATATTACGATATTTAAATAATCATGATTTATAAAATATATTCATTTAACTCTAGCTTATATTTTGGGCTTATTAATTCAGCTTAATTCTATTTTGGAAACTTTCTATTTTTGAGAAACTTTCTATTTCAGGAAACTTACTATTTTTGGAAACTTTATATTTTCGGAAACTTTCTATTTTTGGAAACCTGCTATTTTTAGAAAGTTACTTATTTTGACGCTACAAGTATAATAATACAAGAATACATGAAATACAGAATCAGAATACATGAAAAACATGAGTAAATACAAGATAACACTTAAAACAAGTAAAACATGACAAGAACATATAAAATAAGCTAAGAACACACATAACTAGTAACACACTCAGTAATCAGACGACTCATACACGTACCTTATTTATGTAGTGTCTGTGAAGTCGGAGTAGATCGTTCAGCTTCCAATCTAGCTTCACTATTGGACATAAGGTACGAATATTCCGTCCTTTAGTATGGACATTCTCTTCCTTTATTAGGATTCTCCGTTTGCAGTCATCTGTTTTCCCCAGTTATTTTATATGTTTTGAATGCTTATGTTTTATTTTAAATGCCTGAGCTATATATACATGCATGTTAGTTCATCTAGTTATGGAGGTACCATAACCATAACACTGGAGGCACCAATGTTATGACTTCCTCACGACGGAGTGATTTCTTGTGGCGTCCCTTTTTGTTTTGGTCATTTATTTATATTATCATGTGGGGCATATGGGTGCATCCTAGTTACATTTTTTTCAGGATTTTCATGGTGAACGCGGTGTGTGCCTTGCATCTTTCACAAGGAGTTGATCCCTCCTACCCAGGCCAGTATAATTAGAGGCAACCCCTCTAATTGCATGATGAGGTCACCCCTCTAAGTATTCATGCACGTTGATACCTCATGACCTATATGGGCTCTTGGTTAAATTTAAAATACTGTTTTTCATAAGTTAATCATAAGCTTTTCAAATTATAAAACCAGATTTATAAACATGTTCCATGTTTTCCAGGACTTACACATTTCCGCTGCTTTTTAGTCTTTACATATGTTTCAGTCATTCATATCATGTTATATATCCATTCACTGAGCGTATTGCTCAGCCGTTACTTTCCTTTCCATGTCACAAAACGGCAGGTACCCAAGGACAGACTTGAGCATTTGGGGGATGTGCATAGGATGGAAGCTGCCTTAGACTTCTTCTCCTTTTTCCCTCTTATACTTATGCTTGTTTGGATACTTGTTTTGTCCTCCTCATTTCATTTACTTTCTTTACGTTTTGGGCTTATGTTTGGGAACCGATGTTTGATTCCGGTTATACGTTTTGGTCATGTATGTTTTAGTACATATTACCTTGCATGCTTTGATGACACATCATAAATACACGTAACGGTCCACTTATCAAAGTGGGGTGTTACAATATTTGTGTAGATTGGTCCTAGCTAAGATTAGGGCTCGACTTTTAGCTTAGAGTCAGAAATTGGTTAAGCGACATTTACGGTTTCTCCACCTTAAGGAGCTTGTTGATTAGTGAACTCTCGAGTAAGGAGTACTCGAGGAGTGGAGTAGGGACGAGGAGTGAGCTTCGTTGCCGAACCACTATAAATCATTGGTGTTTGGTTTGATCTTTCTTTTCCTTATCTCTTTACATTCATTATTCTTTACTTGCACATACTCGTGATTATTAGCTTAGTTGCACTATCCTTTGTCCATATTGTGTATAAGAAGATTTCACGTATTTTCTCTAGTCTATGTTTTTGAAAAGGATTTTTGAAAACCCATATTTAACAAGTAAATTTAAGAAACTATTTAACCCCCCTCCCCCCCCCCCCCCTCCTCTTCTAGTTTCTATTATTTTGATATATAAATTTAGAGCTTAATTTCACACTTCAACCTGTTAGTTATAATTCCTAGATAAATTGTAAAACTTTCTCATCAATATAATATGTCATGCACATGGTTCGTTATAAATGTGTTTTCATATCGTATTTAGATAATATTGTATCGTAATTATGTAAATATCACAATATCATTATTAGAATACGGTTTTCATAATAAATGAATTTAATGCATACACATTTATATATAAGAGGGTGTGAAATATTTGTCCTTACAACATCTACTACTTATCCTTTAAAAGTTTCGAATTCCTTTTTTGAATCATGGCATTTCAATCAACAAATCCCATCGTTGGTCATTGGAATCCACCTGGTATAGGTTGGCTCAAACTCAACACTGATGGCAGTTCAATAAAGAATACGAAAAAAACAAGTTACGGAGGTCTTATAAGGAATGCTCATGGTACATGGATTTGTGGATATGCAGGAAAGATTAAATATGATACAAGTTTGGCCTCTGAAATTTGGGGAATATTTGAAGGTCTGAATCTCATTAGAAAAATGAAGCTAAGAAATGTTGTTATAGAAACCGACTGTCAAGAAGCTTTATCACTTATCACCGTGAGTTGTGTGGATGATTCTCATCCGCAAATTTCTTTGATAAAGGAGTGCAAAAAGAATCTCTTAGAACTGAAATGTTATATGGTGCACACAAGGCGTAATGGTAATCGTTGCGCTGACTTTATGGCAAAGCTAGGAGGAATACAACATGAAGACTTTCTCGTTTACAAAGCGCCACCACCAACAGTGATCTGGTTTTTAAAGAATGATTTTCCAGCTAGTGTTTGAGGAAAATAAATCAAGAACTACATGTTAATTAAAGACAAATTTAATGAATATATAGTTTGAAATTGCATGTGATTAATTATTTGTCTACATAACCGTAGATTAAAAAAGTTGACTTGTCAATCAAAATATACCAAAAGAGAAAAATATTCTATTGAATATTTTAAATACTATATTTTTAATTAAACTAGAGTTATAAAGTTAATTTGTTTCGATATATTTTTGTTGTAACACCCCCAAATTTCACAATGCAGCGGAATACCGTTTTGGGTGTCACTTGATAGCACATTACACAAATTATAGAAAATGACTCCAAATGAGGCATTTTGTAAAAATACTAAACCATTAGACAATTTTATAAATATCAAAGTTTCAATAAATATAGGTCCCAAAAATTATTATAAACTTTAATATAAAGTATTTTTTTGTCAAATGTTATCGAATGGTAATAGTTTGTTTTTCCTTCACTTTTATCTTGTGCAACTCCATGCTCCATCTGCTCTTAAACCTAAGTACCTGAGAATACATGCTAAAAATGTCAACACAACGACTGAGTGAATTCATAGGTTTTTAAATAAGTAATACAACTTTTTAACACCAGAGTCTCATCCATTGGAGATAATGTAAGACATACAAAATCTTTATTCTACACTATTAAGCTAAGCTCATGAGACCGATGCCTTAACGCAGTAACTTTCCCTAGTCAGGTATCTTGCCTAATACCCCTGACTCTACATACAACACACCCGGATGATCCTCTAACTCACGGGGGCGACCTGCACGGGTGGGGGATGTCATTCCTAATAGATCCATTCGTTTGTACCAGCGCCTACCCAATACAAGTAGTTAACGGTTCACGATTAATATGGGCTTTTCAAATGGTAAAACGCAACTTAGTATTACTAATAGTGGCTCATAATCCATAGAATCAACACTTGTGTTCCATTTTCAAAAGCATTCAATCAAACGTCTTGCGTTTATTTATAATAACGTGTATTCGTTCAAAGCATGTTTCAAAACAACGTATGTTCATCCGCAATCATGTACACCTTCTAAAGCATATACAAAAACTATAGAAACTAGATGGGGGTTGAATAGTTTCACTATTTAAATAATCTAAAAGATTGGTTTATAAAAATTATTTTAAGAAAGCTAGATTTGAGTGGATTATGTAAAACCTTCTTATGTACAATATGAACAAGTGATAGTGTTGCTAAGCTAATGAACACAAACTATCTGTAACAATGAATGAAGAATGTAAAGAGATTATAAGGAAAGGAAAAATCAAACCGAACGCCAAGGATTAATAGTGGTTCGCCCACAAAGTTTTGTCTTCGTCCCTACTCTACTCTTCGAGTATCCTACTTGACAGTTCACTTATCAGCAAGCTCCTTGGGGTGGAGAAACCTTACACATCCCTTAACCAATTTCCAACTCTAAGCTAAAAGTCGAGCCCTAATCGTAGGTAGGACCAATCTACACCAATATAGTTTAAGGCCTACATATTAACCACAATACATACACAACTTCCAAATTACACACTAATTTGGATCTTCACGATGACACAAGAATAAAACATTGTTTGGATCTTGAGATGATCTTGAACTCGAGAAAACACTTCAAGGATGAAAGTGTTATTCTCTTTTCACTTGACAGGATGAGATGGGAGGAAAAAGATTCACTTCTTAAACAAGTATATTCAACTAAATAACCAAAGGTTTGAGTGATTAAAGAAGAGTTTTTGAACCTAATAAAGTGTGTGCCAAAGAGGTGAAAAGAAAATTTGGAAATGATCCACAATTTATAAGAGAAAATGGAAACAACTCTTTCTGTAAGGAACCGCTAGCCCCTATAAGGAGTCGCGCACACTAGAGTAAGCTCCCTTTTATCCTTTACGGGGAAACTCCATCTAGTGCAGCTTTTTCCCAAAGGGAATATCCTGTATCCATTTGGGATATCGTATTTCAAATTTTCATTTTCTTTTTAATAAAATATTTTCTTAAAAATAAAGTTTAAAAATTTTGTCACTTAAAAATTAAAGTGAGGTTTAAGAAATTTATAAATCCTTGGTCACTTAGATAGGTTGAGAACTTGTTTATTCATACCTTACGTGATTATAGTTGAGATGGAAAATACTTGAACTCAAGAATTTAATTTCTTTGTTTTTGCTAAATGCTTGTTTTTATATTTTGTCGTAATCAAAATAAAGCAAGACCGAAAAATGCAAATAACGTTTTTAGGCATCATTGCATTAACAATCTCCCCCTTTTGATTGCGACAACATATAAACTTAATCACGTATATAAACAAGATTTTCAAAGGACGAATTTATTCCATTTCTTCGCCTTTGTTGGAGCAAAAAGGTAGCACAAGTATTTAAAGAAGAAAAGAATCTAATTTCCTAAATCTCCCTTTGATGCTTACTCCCCTCGCTTGGGGCATCAAGAGATCGAGATATGGTGACAAGCTACATAGAAGGGTTAGAAGAAAGAAATACCCAAATATATATATATATATACATATATACATATATATATATATATATATATATATATATATATATATATATATATATATATATATATATATATATATATATATATATATATATATATATATATATATATATATATATATATATATATATATATATATATATATATATATATATATAGCAATGGTCACAAAATAAAAGAAAGAACACAAGAATCAAAAGATCCAAGATCTATAGATAAATTATGTTAGAAGCATGAAAAGATACAAGAAGATAAAGTTCATACAAAGGGGTATGAAAAACAATCCTAAAACTTAAGCATGATTTTAATCCTAGTTAAACTAGAATCTTAAGATCTGCTTAAATTATATGTCTTATTATTAAGCAAGGCACTTGATTAATTTAAAGACGAAGTAGTGTCGAAATTCGGTGGAGAAGGCTTGGTGATGTTCTTGTAGTCATAGTTAAGTGAGGGCTTAACTAGAAGTTGTTTTATGAAATTTAATTCATCATAGACGTGAGACAAGGCAAGATATTGATATTGACAACAATGATAATATGTACCATTATGCATGACATTATCATGTGATGGAGGAATAATACAAAAGGGATGAAGAGGAAAAGAAGAGTTTACATAATCAATTTCCTTAATAGGAGATGTGATTGGATTTGGGGTGTTCTTGGGTGAATCTGGGTAAAGGGGAATTGGATAAAATAGCGGTGAATCAAGGCGTTCATTTGGTGAATAAGACATATTTGCTTTGTGATGGACAAGATACAAAAATGTGTGGGTTAAGTAGAGAAAGCACAAGATATTTAGGGAATAGTCAAATAGTAGAAACTAATATACCAGAAAATTTTGGAATAATTAGGGTGGTTCAGAAAAAAGATTTGAGAAGAAATGAATTTAAGGCTTCCTGACCGAGGCTCAATAAATATGTCTGTGGTACCTTAAAGATAAGGATCCATGGATATTTAAAGAACTGTGGGTAGAAGGATGTTTAGAGAATTAAAGGAATTTATCCAATTTAGTAAATCCTATATTCTAGTATAACTTATAATAAAGTTATGCTAAAGAGCAAATAAAGACTAGAACACACACAAGAAACTTCAAACACGACTACGACCAAAAGACTTTTTTGAGAATAAAACAATGTTGGAGGTGTGATTATATAGACATGTAGTCATTGTTGGGAATCACTTGGCCGCTGACAAAGGGATTTTGGACGTTGACAAAATTAATTGAGGCGCTGACAGATTAAGCACTGACAAGACAAATCAAGGCGCTGACAAAGGAAATCCCAATTACAAGACAACTGCTTAGTCAACACGTTTTGTATATTTAGGAAAGATATGTTCAACATTGTATTCTCTATGTTTATCTTTCCTAGAATAGTTGATAGGTTGATTATTGTTCAAGACTCCTTAGGTTATAAAAAGAGGTCTTAGATTTCATTATTGATACATATTCTTAACACTGTCATTGTACCTCATCATTTATCTATACAAGTGAAATTTTGGTATACATTGTGTTTTGCTTTGTTCTTTGTTCTTTGTTCTAAGTGTTAATTCTGCATAACACTTAGATTGTCATTAACATAAAGTTTCTCTACGTGTTATACTTGATTTAATCTCGTTAACACAAAGCTAAATCGATCTAAGTTTAGGATCAACAAGTGGTATCAGATCTTGTTGAGAAACTTTGATCATAAGAACACCAAACCCTAATCGTACAAAAACCTAATTTTTCAAAACACTAAAATCATCATGTCGACCTCAACCTTAGAAATCGAAAGTTCAGGATCATCTAATCATAACTTAAAAATCCCCATGCTTGACCCTGATAACTTTGAACTATGGAAGTTCAATTTTGAGCAATGTCTCCAAGTGGATAATTATATCCTTTGGGAGGTAGTTGAGCTTTGAAACAAGTTCAACCAGGAACAAAAGATCTTGGACTCCATTAAGAAAAGGAGAACAATGCTAAGGCTGATGATTTGCTTCCTAGACCTGAAGATGGACGAGCCACCTCAGCTGCAGAGGTAGCTGACAGAAGGCTTGATGTAACACCCCACTTTGATAAGTGGACCGTTACGCGTAATTATTGCGTGTCATCAAAGCATGCAAGGTAATATGTAATAAACATACATGACCATAGGGATAACCGGAATCAAACATCGGTTCCCAAACATAAGCCTAAAACATAAATAAAGTAAAGGAAATGAGAAATGACTAAACAACATAAGTATATGAAGGCAAAAAAAGGAAAAGAAGTCTATGGCAGCTTTCATCCTATGCACGTCCTCCAAATGCCCGAGTCCTGGGTACCTGCCGTTTTGGGACATGGAAAGGAAAGTAACGACTGAGTATAACGCTCAGTGCACGGATATACAAGCATGGAATGAATAATATAAGCATGTAAAACATATAGCAGCGGAAATGAATAAGTCCTGGAAAACCTGGTAATACTTAGTAAAACTGGTTTTAGAGTTTCAAAAGCCTTATGTTTATCTTATGAAAACTGTTTAACATGTAAACCATTAGCCAATATAGGTCTTGAAATATCAGCGTGCATGAATACTTGGAGGGGTGACCTCGTCATGCAAATTAGAGGGGCTGCCTCTAATTTAATATATTGTTTGGGTAGGAGGGATCAGCTCCTTGTGAAGGATGCAAGGCACACACCACATTCACCTGAATAATCTGCTGAAAACATGTAAACTAGGATGCACCCATACGCCCTACCTGATAATAATAATATGGCCAAAAAGCTGAAGGGATGCCACGAGCTATCACTCCGTTGTGGTGGAGTCATAACACTGGTGCCTCCAGTGTTATGGTTATGGTACCTCCATAACTAGGTGAAACTTGTCATGCATGTATATGGATTTAGGTATCTAATTAAACCTAAGCAATTCAAAAGCATATAAAACATATACGGGGGAAAACAGTTGGCTGCGTACGGGAAATCCTAATAAGGAAAAATGTCCATACTGAAAGGACGGAGAATCCGTACCTTATGTCCATTGAACGAAGAAGACGAAAGGAAGAGAGTCCTACTTCGATCTCACTAATGCTACATACATAATATACGTGTATAAGTATTCTGATTACTGTGTACGTAACTGATTTTATATCATGTCTTAGCTTGTTTTACATATTCATGTCATGTTTTACTGATTTTATCGTTATGCTGTGTTTATCATGTATTCCGGATATTCTGATTAAGTATTACTTGTATTTCTTATTATTATACTTGTTGGGAAATAATAATTATCTTTCTAAAAATAGCAGGTTTCCTAAAATAGAAAGTTTTCCAAAGATAGAAAGTTCCCAAAAACATATTTACTGCTTAAAATAGATAAGTTTCTAAAAATAGAAAGTTTCCATATATAGAAATAATCTGGATTAATAAGCTAATAATTTACTGATTAAATATACTAAGTCATGTGATTAATAATACAGTTTATTAATTATAGCATGTTAATTAGATAAACTATAGGTTATAAGATTTAATTAAATATAAGCATGATTTAATTAAATTAAAGTGTATTTAATACTTAGGTTAAACATGTATTAATATTTATATTAATATAACCTAAGTCATGAAAATTAATTAATTATAGCCATGTTTAATAATTAATTAATACTATAGTGTAAAATAAATAATTAAATACTTAGGTTAAAAACATGTATTACTTATAATAATTAACCAAAGTCCATGTTTTAATTAAATTAATTATTACAATGCCAATTAATTTAATTAACTTGTAAATTATATACTTGTAAAGTTAATCAACTTGTAAAAAAATAAAATCATGAACCGAACCCGTGTATTATACATTTAAACATGACGTGAACCGGACCAAGTTAATTTAATAATTCTCATATAATTAAGGTTTAAATAACATAGCGTAACTTGGCAAGATTAAATCAATATTAGTTAGATTAACTAAAATTAATAATGCATGATTAATTTAATACCCTAATTAAATTAAATTAAAAAAATTAACTTGAAAAATGTTAAACCAAACACCCCTTTTTAAAACCCTAAAACTGTCATCCAAACACCTTGTCTAAAACCAGCAGCCAAACACCCCCTGCCCTGTTTGTGTTGCTACTGGTTGCCACTGCAAGCTCAAGGGTTCCCACCGACTGAGCCGAGTTTCCCCCTGCTATGACCAAAACCCCCACCGAGAGCTGTGAGGCTCTCGGTTACCACTGCTAGAACAAACACCCCCCCCCCCATGGGTTCCCACTGAAAGAACAATCCCAGCCAGCACCCATTAAGGGTTGCGGCTGGTGGTTGGTTTTTACCACCGAGACCATGAATGGTCTCGGTTTTTGGCCATACGACTACGACAGCACCCAAAACGACACCCTCTTTAATCTATCGTTATTACAATGTGTTTTAACATGTTCAAGATCCTTGATCATGGATTCGGGATCAATTAAACACAAAAGAAAAAAACGAGATCAAAGATCATGCATTTGTTTTTAGGGTTTTATCTTTTAAGAAAATTAAACAAGATTCAAACCTGGTTTCTTTCTTGGATTCGTGACCATCATTCTCTCCTGGTTTTGTGTTGTGGGACGACAGCAGAAAGGACACCAAGGGAAGCATACAAAAAATGACGGCTTGTAGAATATTTAGGGTTTTGTGTTTTCTTTTTTTTCTGTCGACTAACATAAAACAAGTACTCCCCTCGTCTTTTATTTGCAATAACCGGCCTAGTATCCTTATTGTGCCACGACCCATTTGTTTGTCCCTTCCATTTCCTTAAACCGTCCCACAAAACAATGCATACATATGTTCTTTTTAATTTTTGGGTTTCAATGGTTAATAACACATGTTCGTGTATTTACATATCGTGCATTCTTTCTTGTTAAATTTCATACATGTTCTACGTAATTACATATAGTATATCAATGATAATAATAATATACAACATTACTTATCGTACGTAATTAATATACGTAAATACTTGTCACGTTTAATTAATATACGCGATTATCATGTTAAATGTTCGTGTTGTATTTAAATACTTGTACGTAACGATATTAATCGTATTATATTTATCAAGTACGTAGTTACGTGTTCGTGATTTTTACATTCATGATTTCATGTTCGTGATTATAATTATCGTGTACTAACACGTATTTAATACTTATCGTGTAATAACACGTACGTAATTCTTGTAATTAATATTCATGATAAGTGTTCATGTTGTTTAAGGAAAGTTTAAATCTTGTGCGTACGATTATTAGTGTATTGTTCATGGTAAAAGCATGCGGGTTTTACAACTCTTCCCCCTTAAAAAGAATAATTCGTCCCCGAATTATAGATAACGTAACTGGAAGCGTAACATACCCGAATCAAACTGAGATGGTATAAAAGATAAAGGACGTGGAGGTGACGTACTTGAAAGGAACGTGGAACGTGAAATGTCTCGAAAGGACATGGAGCGTGACGTGACTGAAAGGACATATCTAATAGATAAGAGAAAAAACGGATAAGAAGTCCGGATGAACTTGTCCGTTTCCAAGTGGCTTCCCTCTTGGAACGGTTCCTTCACAAGATCTTGTTACAAATGATACATCTTGGTCCTCCTGACCTTGACTTGAAAACACGAAGAGTTCATGGTTATCAACATAAGATAGATCCCCTGAATTTGATCGAGGGAATAAGAATTAACGTGCAAGGGTAACTGAAACGTTATGGTGCAAAACAATCTAACTTAACAGATAATTAGCAACGATGCGCGAGACATATTGAAACGTAGTACAAGAAAATTTTGAACGTGATACGTGAAAAACTTTGAACGTGATACGTGGAGATATGGCGAGTCTAATATAAAAAGCATATGCGGAACCATGATACCTGTAACATATCATGAACGTGATATGAGGAACGTGGAATGAACATGACATGTGAAACATATCGTGAACATGTAATACAACTGCATTGCAACACACGCTACCAGGTGAGACGTGGAATGTGACGTGAAACGTCTATCTGAGGATAGGGAGTTATACTAAACTTGAGTATGGTCTCTCAAGTTCTTGCAAAACTTCCCAGAACAGAAAAGAACGTAAAATCGTAAGCCAGGATACGATCATGAACGTGAATAGTGTCATGAACGTGAGCGTGAAAGCAATTCGTGAAATTAGAACAAGGACGTGGACGTAAATAAGGAGCACAAAATGCGAACCCTTGTCTGACCCGATAGCTGACGGATTACCAAGTGATCGGGTGAGCCTTGGCTGGAACGTGTCCGATCAATCTGTTGGTTCTGAAATCCTTGCGGATGTAAGGATTCTGCAGACTTGATCAAACTGTTGGCAATAACCCAGATAGCATCATGCTTCTTCTGAGTTTGCGTTAATCTGGTAACCAAAATCCATGGAGATCTTGTCCCATTTCTGTTTACAATTTCTGATGATGGAAAGACATCCTAGTCTGTTGGTGTTCTATCTTAGCCTGTTGGTGTTCTATCTTAGCCTGTTGGTATGCCAGGTACTTAGATATGAACGTAACTGTATCTTGCTTCATAGAAACTTGATACATAAAAGTTTGCGAAACTCTGAGTCTCCGAAATTAGACTTTCTTAGCGTAGGATTTTCTTGGAACACCTAACGTAGTGTAGGGTTCTCACCTTTATGCATAAGCTGAGTGATGACACTGCTTTTATACATAGTCTCATCGTCTAAAAAGGTCTTAAAATGCATTAAATATCATCAAAATACCCATATATATGCTTGTGTTTGTTGCTTGTGTATTTTAGGTACGTGATAGGTGTGTAAACACCCATCCTTTTTACCACTTAATTACAATAATAACCGAGCCAAAACGTGTATTTTATGTCATTTATGTCGGAATTATGCGTGGTTTGTGTTTTTGTTGTAATTTAGGACAAAATTGTGAAACACTACAAGAAAAAGGGGTATTTGGAAGGGGAGAAAAGTGTGCCAAATACTCAAAAAACTGTGCCAAATGCTATTTGGCACGGCTTTGGCACGCTTTTGGCTCCGTCCTAAATATGAGGGTGCCAAATACATTTGGGTCGGATTAAAACCGTGCTAAATAGTATTTGGCACGGTTCAAGGGACGGTTTAACTTGGGGTGCCATGAGTGAGGTATTTGGCACGACTGATGATTTTTCGTTCCAAAATGAGTATTCATCACATTTCTATATCTCGTGCCAAATGTGTATTTGGTACCAACTTGTATTAAGTGTCGAATGGTATTAGGTAGAGCTTTTATTTAGCGTGCCAAAACTAATTAGGATGGTTTTATCTACCGTGACCAACGTATTTGGCACGGTTTTGGTTTTTGCGCCAAATCTATTTGGCGCATTTTTATGTGCTTGCAAAAAACATTTGTCACGTTTTTATGCTTGTCATAAAAAGCATTTGGTGCAATTTTGCATCGGTCAGTTAATTATTTGTCACATTTCGTGTAATCATTCTAACGTGTATATGTAACAAAAATTAGTGCTAAATTGCACTCTATTTTTATTTATGATCCATACATCAAGTCAACTTATTCGCTTGAAAAACGTAAAGTAAAATACATTCGTCCAAAGAACAAGGTTATAATAAAAACTCAATATAAATCACTAAGACGATTTTTTACTAACGAACAAAGAATAACTCTCGTCGGGTCACGTCTTCATCATAAACCCTGAAAAAAAAACAACTACAAAATATTAGGACCTGCTGGTAACTCCTACAAAAAATTTGGAACACATTTTACAAGAAAGGACGCAAGTAAACCAAGATAGAAAAACAAAAACAAACATAGGAAATAATCTTAGACCTTTAGGGGTAGATCCGATGTATATGAGATACACATATGACATACCACTTGAATATGAATCCTACTGCTCCTTTTCTTGAGCTAGCTTACTTTTTTTTACTTTAATGCACGTATGTATATCAAAGTTGATCTAAAGAGCAAATCAAGGCAAAAGTATCAAATGTATTTATAAGCATTTTATCCACCACGTTATTTTATCTGATTATTCAATTATTTTTGAAGTCCTATAACTACATTTTCCAATGATAACTGAAATATAACTTTAGATGATGATATATACTACTCAAAGATACTTAAAACCACTTATCTTCATCTTCATATGGTATGGTATCATTCTTCGCAGTCTAATGATAACACCATTTGTCTCCTTAGGATCGTTTCACAAGCGAACAGTTGGTCTTTTATTTTTTAAAGGCGCCTCATGAAGTCCTAGCTGATGTCGGTGTTCCTCAACATCATCTTGTAGTTGTTAGCTGCAAATATAAATACCGACGATAACAATATGTGTATATACCTCGGACAAACAAGTGATATTTCAAATAATTTGCATACCATCTTGCTGTTGGCTACTTGTTACCGCCTCTCTGTGGTGACCTCTTCATTGCAGACAACTATGTTTAGATACTATATAACCACCAGACTACTCAAGTAATTCACTACAGTTCATGAAACTAACAATTAAAGAAAATATCCAAGTGCTTCAAAATATAACTTATAAACAACAAAAAAATTGTCATCATTCATGAGTACTACTTTACTCTAGACACATTTTTTTAACTTAATAGAATTAGTCTACTGGTTTCGTATTTGAAATGATCAAAATGAGTGAATTATAGTTTCGTAAGTTTTGTTTTATAACATATAATGAGAGAGTCAATAAAAGGTACTTAATATTGGATGCCTTATTTTTCTACATTCTTTGCGGTTAGAATGAGGATTTGATTTAGATATGACCAACATCACTAAGAATATAATTGCTAAAAGGATTCCTAGTGGTTTCTGTGGATACATCTAGGTGAACCAAGAGATAGTTGTCAGTTACATTTTTGAAGCTTATAATAAAAAATTCTATTTCAAGATAATTTAATTTCAGAGTTTAAACTCTTGTTATATTTCTTAAGGATTTTACTATCAACATTGGTGTTCATAACAAATACAATCCACAATTCATTTTAATTCATAACAAATCCTAGAAATTAAGTAATAATTCATCTACATGTCAACATTTTGATACAAAGTTTCACTAATTCGCAAGAAATTGCTATAATCATTAAATACATATAACATATATATACCTGTCCGATGAGCAGATGATAAGCGCGAACAGAAACTCTCGAGTCTGAGTTGGACTCGGTCGAACGCTTTCGAGTAGCTTCCGGAGATGGCGAGTGGATATGCGACCGATTCATCGAAATGAAATGATGACATATTTGTTAATGAGATTATGAATATTAATATGAGATTGTTAATTGTGGTGACTAACGAGTCTATTAACGCCGAATTTGGTTTCGTTTAGATCTAGAAAGAAAGATGAGGATATGAGATGAGATGAAAAGGATAAGATACATTTAAAATGAAACATGGAAAACGAATGAAGGGGCTGGAGCGGGGATGATTTAATTTTAGTGAAAAAGTTGAGCGGGAACAAAGAAAATGTAAAGGGAGAAATTCTAACTTTTGGATAATTAGATCAGTGTATAGCGGCGGACAATTTATGATATTTTGAACTGATAATTTGGTCACTCGATCAGATTGACCTGTTAGTTGAACTCGTGACCCGGTGGCTCGATTGAGTTGACCTTGTGAGAGAATCTTCAAAACGGTGACTTGGTCGGATTGAACCGGTAGTCAAACTCGTAATACGATGACTCGAGCGGGTTGACATGTTGGTCCAACCCATGATGTAGTGGCTACATTTGTTTTCTATTTAGGCATTAAGTTTATTGATGAAAATGTTTAATTTTTAACTTTTTTAACTTTAAAAATTAAAGATAATATCTTTATATATTAGTTAGATATATATATATATATACATATATATATAATGAAAAATGGGTTGGATTCGGCCTTCTGAGCCGGTTTTGGTTGAAAAACCTATTAAATTAACTTTGGTGGTTTTATATTACATAAACTCGATTGAACTCACTAAGTCCAAAAGTAGTGCACTAATATCACTAGTATCATTGGTGCTTGTTCGGTTATTCATATGCTTTTCTAGAAACCTCCATGTATATTATGCACAGTTCGGTTCGGTTGCGCGCATATATAAATAAAAACCAAAACCGAACTGTGGTAAGTGGATTTTTTTTAGTTTCTATTTGTTTCTTTTCGTATTGAGCGGTCCAGATCAGTCCGTCGGTTTCTCGAATTTTAAACACTAGTAGTTACCATCGGTGGTACGAACCGTTCCAAATACATTGGTATTGAGGACCAACATTAGATAGCGTTCTAAATACATATACAAATTTGGCACAAGTGATACCAACCGTCCTAAATACATATGTATTTGGCACCGTTAACTCAACTTGTCCCAAATACACAAGTATTTGACACCATTATTTGAAACCGTTCCAAACGCATACGTGTTTGGAACAGTTTTTTAAGATCCGTCCTAAATGCCTATTTATTTGACACGATTAGGAAACTTGTCCCAAATACGTGTATTTGGCACGATTATTTGACCGTTCCAAATATGTGTCGTCCCAAAAACTCTCTTTTCTTGTAGTGAAAAGGGGAGAAAACACGGGCATTTACGGGCTTTTATCGAAGAAAAAGACGAAAGACGAAGCCAAGAAATCAAGAGTGGAAAAAGAACGGAAGTCCAAGACCAATTCTGAAGATTTATCGAAGAAAAAGTCAAAAGACGGAAGTTTACTAAAAATCCGAAGAACTCAAGTCTAATTTATTGAAGATTACAAGACGAGTTTGAAGAAATCCCGGGACAAAGTCATTAAAGTCAAAAGATTAAAGAAGATTAAGGACTAATGATGCAATTAGATAAAGAAGAAAGAGGGAGGAAGCTTCCACTAAGCACCTCCCTAAATCCACTATATATAGTTTTCATTTCCTTCATTTTGTAGTTGTTGGGTGGCTTGACAAACCACCACTTCCACCATTTTCAATTACTTGCACAATTTAATTTCTCGCACTTTAATTTTTCTTGTATCGCACCTTTTAATTCCAAGTAAGTTTTATTGAATCTTTATCTTTTCTTCTTAATCTCCTATCTACCTTTCTTGTTTGTGTTTAATCTTTGTGTTCATGTTCTTGAGTTTTTATAGTTTTCAATCAAGTGGGTTTTGATTGATTTGGCTTTATTTGTTAGTTTTGATGATTTGTTTTGATTGGTTATTGTTAGTAGATCATTTGTGGTTGTTTTGGTTTAATATTTTGGTTAATCTTGATTAGTTTTGGTGAAATTCGTGTTCTATTTCATCCCCTGTTCTTCGTTACTGTTTTTAGTTCCCCAGATTATTCCGAATCAGCTTGTTCATCAAGAATAATTAATATTCCGGATGAGTTGTTAATATTCCGAATCAAAGCTTAGTTTCATATATTCTGGATCAAGAGCTTCGTTCGGAATAATAAACATTCCGGATAAAAGGTTTTCATTCAGAATAATATTCCGGATCAACCTTTCATTCGGAATATTCTATTATTCCGGATCAAGTCTTTCATTCGGAATATATTTTATTCCGGATCAACACATTATTCCAAACGAGCATTTATTCCGGATAAAGTCAATTATTCCGGATGAAGCCCAATATTCCGAATGAGAGGAAATTATTCCGGATGAGTTGTTTATTCCGGATAAGCAATTATTCCGGATGAACATGTTTATTCCGGATGAAGCCCTTTTATTCCGGATGAGGATTTTATTCCGGATGAATTGATTTATTCCGAATGAAGGCTTTATTCCGAATAAAGTGTTTTCAGTTTTTTGTAGTTTTATGATTTTAATTTTTAAGCTTTACTTTTCCCGCCTTTTTCTTTATTTGTACTTTTACTTGCCTTCCCTTTTAGTTTAAGTTTTAGTTTGAGTTATTTACCTTTATTGCTTTTAATTTCTCGTCATTTACTTTTTGTCAAGTTTTAATCTTTCATTGTTTCTTTTACCGTCTTTATTTTATTCTTATTTGTTTCAGTCTTTATTTTTCATTAGATTTAGACAACGACCATTCTCTTTTTATTCCACCAAGAACAACTAATCTCTTGCACTTAACCGGAAATCAATTCGAAGAGATTCCGAGAAACGAACTTTTCAAACTAGCAAAATCCTTACATTAAAATGGCGCCGCTGCCGGCTCTTTTCGTGAGGATTAACGGTTTTTTGGGAGAGACGCGTTGGCTTTCGGGATCCGTTCACTCGTGAACGTTATTTTTCGTATCAAAAATTTTCAAAAAAAAAAAATCCAAAAACAATTGAAAAATCATAAAAAGCATTTCTTTTTCAAAGTTTTGCACCAAAACTATTCTTCTTGTTTATCTATTTTTCTTTATGGATTCTTATGTCCGTTGCGTCGGGTGTGGGAGACGATTATACGGGAACGACTCATGTCAATGGTGTACATGTGAGCGGTGCGGAAACGATATCGACAACACACAATTCGGATTTTGTCCATGGTGCAACTCGACTAATTCGTCCTTTTTGAATCCACCTCCTGTTCCCCCGTGCATCTATTGTGGAAGCGATTCTCATTGGCATGTTTCTTGCCCGGTTCAATACCCGTATGATCACGGGCAAGAACCGGGTTACAATTATGACAATGGCAATAGCTATCCACATGACGCACCCAGTTTCTCTCCATACCCGTTGTGCTATATTTGTGGGGGCCCACACGATGCTTCTTCTTGTGATCCGTCGATGGTCTTTGAGAAAGTTCCGTGCTATCATCCCAGTGTGTATAACATTGAGCCCCCACATCACACCCTCAATCATCAATCCTCTCAGCAAATTAATCTTGACCAACAACTCACTTCTTTGAACCATATTCTAGAAAGTATAGCTCAACTCCGAGCTGACTTGCATCAGGAAAAGCAACCTTTGCTTAATAGTGAAGAAATCTTAAAAACCACCGACACCTTTTTGAGCCAATTTAGTCGTTTTCCCTTCTTTTCTACACCAAAATGTTTAATTACAGCGTGGGATAGAATTGGTGAAATTGAACATACTCGGGGAGATGAACAACAAAAATTGCTTCATGAGCTTCTTAAAGATGTGGAGGTTATCAAGGAAGAGTTAGCCGACTACGTCACTACTAACTGGACTCGTCCCATCTATTATGATGATGACGACGACGATGATGTCTACACTTTCAACCAAGCTTCTGAAGTTGCTGCTCCTACTCTCGATGTTCCTACTGCATCTAAGGATCTAGATTCGTTGAATGAGCTTAGTGATGTTGGTCTCGACAAATTATTGGATGATGAGGTTTGGGACTTACCTGCTATGGAGCTTCAGGACGACGTTGCTCTTACGGAAGAGGTCGATCCTAATGATGACGATTTTTCTCTTCGCTATGAGAATTTCACTTTTGAAATTTCTCAATCTCCACCGGGAGATGCGGGCGATGACGATTTATTCCCTCCGGCTTACGAGAAGTTCACCGATGAACTTGATCTTGTGGATGAGGTGGAAGACGTGCTTCTTCGCGATAGATTACGGAAAGTGCACCTTCTTATTGCTCAAATCGAAGAGTTGACTTCTCCTCCTCTTTCTGAGTCTTTACCACCATCTATTCCTCCCGTTGAAGATAATGACATATTGCTGGAAGAAATCGACATTCACTCCATGCCTCCAGGTATTGATGATAATGATACGGAGGGGGATATTATTTTTGATAATTTGCTGCAGGAGGGTATTGTCCCAAGTCCCCCTCCCGAGCACCTTTCATCCTCCCCTTTAGCCACTATTACGGAGGATGAGTGCTTTCACTCAGGAGGTGACATTGATTATGCTATCATTGATAACATTACGGCTTTGCCGAGTTCTCAGCATCCATTGTCTTTGGGGGATGACAATGTGCTTACTTTACCCACCCCACCTCTCGTGGATATTGATTTCACATACTTTTCGTATGTTGAAAGGTATTTTCTCCCATTTAAGACTTATCCCCCCGCCTCTCCTTTGTTGATGTCCACCGGGAACGAGGACAAGGTCTTTGATCCCGGTATTACATTCGAGGCTTCCCCATGGACCATTTAATTCGGGGACGAGTCAGGCTCGTGACTCGGTTAATATAAACAAGCGCTCTTCGGGAGGCAACCCGATTATCTATCTTTATCTGTTTTCAGCATAAGTGTAGGGGGGAGCCCCGTTGGTGTTTCTTGCTTTCTTATCATGTGCAGGGATTAGAGCTTCAAAGACACACTCTTGATGACTTTTGACGAACCGTGATTCCGTGTTCCCTTCTTCCTGGTTCTATCCTAAACTCTTTTCGATTCACTATTTTATATTTCTCAATATTAAAATAGGAATCTCTTTAGTTGTCTCTTCCTTAGCGAGATTTAAACAAAGTGCACAATGTCCTAAGTGTAGGGGAGTTTACTCCCACATGCTTAAACATTGAGGACAATGTTTATATTAAGTGTAGGGGGGACTTCTATCGAAGTTAAGTGGCCTTTTCCTTGTATTTGTCCTCATTTTAACCGGAAAATTTGATTTTTCGACATTTTTCAAAATTTTTAATCTATTTTGGCCTAGTTGTATAGTTGTTTTTACCTTTGTATAGTTATTTTCTTTCCTTATTAGAATAAATTTTTAATAAAGTGGTTTTAATTTTCAAACGTTGTGAATCTTTTGACTCAACCCGAGTTTACTTGTCTAAGTTTACTCTAGCTAGTATCCTTAACGTGTTTAAGTCAAGTTTAGCTAGGCTTTTGTACAGGGAGCTATAAAACACGAAAGTCTTAACTCTCACGTGTTAAGAACAAGAACTTTTCGCAAGTTCCTATAATTGATCCTAGAGAGTTGTTTATCAAGGGAACTTTAAAACGCGATTTCTAAACTTGAAAAAAAAGTCTAAGAATTTGCAAGATCCTATAGGCGACTCGAAAACCCAAAGCTTTGATTTAATAGGCTAAGCATCCACGAGTCTCATTCCTTGAGATTTTAAATTATGGAGAACGAGAGATGATAGAGTCAATTATAAGTTTGGTATTCTTTCGTGAATTTATGTGAGTTAATTATAAGCCTATTCTCCCATCGCTTGCTAATAAATTTATCTGCAATAAATAAGGTTGAACGATTTGAAAAGTTACTTAGGTTCTAGCCCAAGATCGTCTAAAAGTTGCTCGGTATGGATTAGAGTTCATAGCCAAGGCATAACTTATTGAAGCGGGATGCGAAGATTGGCGAGTCCAAAAAGGTCCTAACAAGACATGAGGGCTACATTTTGTTGCTAAAGATCCAAAGTGATGTGAAGAATCATTTATCAAAGATCAATATGAAGGATCGAGACACACGACGAAAAGCAAATACTCCCGTAAAGATCATGAAGAAGTGTATCCGAAAAGATCCTAGCAAGGTATGAGGATAAATAGATCCAAGTCAAAAAGGAGGCGGATCGTTGTATATCAAAGTCCAAAAATAAAGATTGGAGAAAAATGAAGAAGTCGTGGTCCAAGTATGAAGAATCTCTCAAAACTTCAAGTGAAGAAATTCCTATTATGAAGAGAAGACCATTATTTCATGAACGTCTCTCAAGATTTGAAGTATGAAGTCGCTGCCAAATATCGGTTCGAGAAAGGTCTCATATCGTGAAGCGAGTTATGCCAAGATATGAACTTTATGAGGTCCCGAGAAGAAGTTTTAAAATATTTTGTCCTTTAGCTAACTATTGATTAAATCGCCCCACTTTATTTTCAGACTTAATAACAATCGAAATAAGTCAACAATGCATCCTCGTGATCATTCAAGACAACAATAAAATATAAGAGATACACCTAGGATTAAGGGAGTCTAAGTGAATAATTGGCCCACATGAGTTCGTGTTAGTTTGCTAACTTATAATAACAATGATCTCGTTTAAGCTTGGTTTGGAGAAAGTGAAAACTTGAGGATGATGATTATTCATGACATTTCCAAAACCCAAGGTATGTTTTGGATTTCTTTACTTTGAATGTTTATAATTTTCTATCTCTTTAATAAAGGCCATTGTGGATCGATTGTGATGAAAAGTGTAATCGTGCTTTGTAACTAATGCATTGCATGAAGACATTGCAATGGTTAAGTGTAGGGGATTTGATAGGTGTGTAAACACCCATCCTTTTTACAACTTAATTACAATAATAACCGAGCCAAAACGTGTATTTTATGTCATTTATGTCGGAATTATGTGTGGTTTGTGTTTTTGTTGTAATTTAGGACGAAATTGTGAAAAGAGGAGAAAACACGGGCATTTACGGGCTTTTATCGAAGAAAAAGACGAAAGATGAAGTCAAGAAATCAAGAGTGGAAAATGAACGGAAGTCCAAGACCAATTCTGAAGATTTATCGAAGAAAAAGTCAAAAGACGGAAGTTTACTAAAAAGTCGAAGAACTCAAGTCTAATTTATTGAAGATTACAAGACGAGTTTGAAGAAAATCCCGGGACAAAGTCATTAAAGTCAAAAGATTAAAGAAGATTAAGGACTAATGATGCAATTAGATAAAGAAGAAAGAGGGAGGAAGCTTCCACTAAGCACCTTGATATGAGCTTAAATACTCATATCATTTGTATCTTATAACAATGAAATTATGCATACAATGTATTAAAAATGCATTGTATATGTGTATTTCTTGTTTGAATGTGTGTAGGTACCAAGTTCACGAAAATCGGCAAAAACCGGCACGAGATTGATGAAAAAGATTGAAGGAGCCAAAATCGAGCTCGATTTAGAGGATTTTATAATTTGTCAAGTTTATGGGCCATGTGGGACCCACAAATGCTTATTGGGCCTGAGAGTCCAATATTGAAAAATACTTTTGGAATAAGGCAAAACAAAGCCCAAATCAAACGGGCCAAATGGAATAATACACACGGATGGAGTATTTATTTGGGCTGCAAGCCCAATCCAAAGATTGAAATGGAAAGAAAAGAGACGAATTGGGCCTTTTAGGGTTTGGTTTAAGTAAATCGTGTATAATCACGTTGCACATTCACTTTATCTTATAAAACGAATAAAAATATCCCACACATCACACACACCTCACCCACTCATTTACACCACACACTTATTAATAAATCAGCCGTCCCATTTATACCACACAATTATTAATTCATTCGATAAAACCTATGTGAGTTCTCTCTCTCACCTTTCTTCCCTATTTATCTCCTTCCCCAAATAAAACCAGTAACTTTAAGTTACTGTTCCAAACCCTAAGTTGATTAATTCATAAAATTAATAAAGGGCTTTTTCTCACACGGTTAATTCATACATGTGGGAATAAAACCCCCATGGTTTTAGGAAGAGAAGGTATGGTGAGGCAAGGATACGTGGCTGTTTTTTATTGGAGGCAACACCTCACCAATCCTTATTATCCAATCAAAGGGCTCAAAAGAAACACAACTAACACACGGATGCCACGTTGGCAATCCGCGTGCTAGTGTGTGTCATATAGACCATTAGATCAAGGCTAAACAGGAGAGAGAAAGAAGAATAAAGATCCAAGGGTTGAGAAGAATGAAGAATATGCTAGGGAATATTCGGATATTCGCTCATCACAAAGCCTTGGGATGGCTATAAAAACCCCCAATTCTATTGTAATTTATCATCCTTTCTTCACTTTAAAGTTATTATGTAGAATTTGTTTTAGGATTAATTTTGTATTTCTTTTA
This sequence comes from Glebionis coronaria, assembly GCA_025667525.1. NCBI lineage: Eukaryota > Viridiplantae > Streptophyta > Magnoliopsida > Asterales > Asteraceae > Glebionis > Glebionis coronaria. The sequence goes on from JANFOE010000193.1 coordinate 5,164,685, forward strand.
TCTAAATCTTGTAATATTTCTGAGTTTAATAAAAGATCAGTTGTTTTCATTCTTCAACCGTGTCTCATTTATTTTTCTTTACTGCTTGAATTGATATACGAATTAATCTTTATTACTATTTCATATAATAATGTTAGTGATATTGAATATAAGCTAAATAATAGTTTATGTTTAATATTAAAAGTAAAGTTTTGGATAAAGCTTTTCCCCACTAGAAAAGTCTCAAAAATCTGCTCGGTTCAATTAATTATGATGGAGATAGTTCGTGTTTATCTGGTGGTTGGCGATGGCTTTTGTGTCGATTCTGTTCATTAGGTTGCTCAGCGCAATCCTACTGCTCAAAGGGTTCGACTAAAGGTGCTCATCTCTTTAATTTTACATGTTTTTAGATTAAAGTTTGTTTAACTGTTAATATGTTCTTAGATGTCTGAGTAGTTCGGTAATATGAGTTATAACTGCTTGGTTATGTTAAGTTTTTAATTGTTTATGATGATTTGAACTGAGAATAAATTTTAATATGATGTTACTGATTTATTTGATTTATCGAGTTGCTTTGGTTAGATTTTATCTACTGATATGGGATTAGTGTTTTTTTATAAAATGATTTGTGTTTATAATTGAGTTGATTTAGAATTTGAGAGTCTTGCTAGTAAATGATGTTGGTTTCAACTACTGAAGTTATGTTATGTCATGGGTTTAGATTGTATGAATCATGAATGTTTCAAATTTGCTTCGTTTTAAATAAGTCCAGTTAGCTAATGTCTGCTAACTGATTATTTGATAAGCTGATAAGTGAGATATAGGATCTGTTATAGTTTGCTCTATTTTGGTAATTATAATTTGATTGTGCTGTCTTATGCGCTTGTTCTAGTAGTTTACTGCTCCAGATTTTGAATGACTGATTGTTGCATAATTAACACATCTGATTTAGCTAATTTTTCATGTTTCTGTTTCTGTTTTTTATATTGCTAGTTGCTTATCTGATATAGCTGCCTTATTTGTATTTTTGAATTTGCTGAATGTTATTGATAAGCTAACTTTTCTGGTTATATTGCTCTTTTGATTCGCCTGCTTATTCTTAGATTTAGTTTGTTTGATTTGTTTTGTTTAGTTTAGCTTATCGAGATCCAACTGATCTGATAAGCTCAATAAGCTGGTTCCTAGCAGCTTAAACATAATAAGCTTCAAAAGTCACCTCCTGTGACTGGTTTTAATCATATCTGTTAAAAAGAAAATAATACTCAAAAATATGTCCCATCTGGGACTCGAACCCGTGACCTCACGGATGTGTGCATATTGTGTTAGCCAACTGAGCTAAGCACTCTTTTGATTTAATTATCTGATAAGTATTTAATATAGTATTATTCATTCTGCCAGATTTTAATCTTTGTCTCATTTCATTATCAGTCTTAAATAAGTTTTATTAATATTTTCTTTTAAGTTTTAAAAATTCTAATCAGTTTCTTTATTTAAATAAAAATAATAATAAAAAAATAATAAAAAAAAACATTTTTTATAAAATTTAAATAGTTAAATTAGTTTATTTTTAATTAATTAGATTTTTATAAAAGTAGATTTAAACAAAAATAGTTTTTAAGTAGATTTGTTTTAAAGTAATTTGTAATAAAGTAAATTTGTTTTAAAAAGTTTAATTAGATTTTTAAAATAGATTAAAAGTTATCTTTATTAAATAGATTAAATTTTTAAATAATTTTAATTTTTAAGTAATTAATTGTTTTAGATTTAAAAAATAGCGGGGTTTACGATTCATGCACTTTAGGATAGAGTTAAATAGTTTAAAATTGGTAGATTTTAATTCTAGTTTAAAAACCGAAAACCAATTCAAAGCAATTGTCCAAATCGAATCAAAACGTCTCAAATTCACTCGATCTTCGTGTACAACGAACTTGGTTCGTCACGTGTTTAATTGAATTCGTCATTGGTAATATTAGTCTATTACTTTTTCCTAAAGGTAATTTTCTAATTTACCCTATAACGTATCTCAAATTATCACCATATACTATCAACGATACATCAAAAATTTTGACGCCGCTGCCGGGGATCTTGTGTACGATTCGCTTTTGTGGAGATTTGTTGATCGTTGATTTGAAGACCCTTTCCATCCTCGGAAAGTTTTGTTATTTTTCTATTATATAGTATGTATCGTTTTTCTCGTTTTTTGTGAATAATATATTGTATTACGTAGCACAATAAATTTACATACTTATCAAATAAGGCCTTAGTTGGGATTTCATCACCTAGCTATTGTATTCGAATCCAAAACAAAAATAAAAGGCAAAATAGATAAATACTAATAAGAAGTTTGAACTCGATTTATACAAACTATAAGGTGGTATAAGGCGACGTGCTATAAAAGGCCGTCTAAGGAAAAAGGTTTTTAAGTGCTTTGTGCCACATCGTTTCCCCGCTTGCTTGTGCGTATATTGAGAGGGACAACCTATTATTGGTTTGCCGACTCAAGTAGTAATAAATTTTTTTTTGTAGTTTACTTATTGAACCTCGAGACGTTTAGGTTTTCACCTATCGTTTCAAAGTCGACCGAGGGTAATTTACTTCCATAGTAGTTATCCTTATTCCTTGTTTTTTATCGATCATTATTGATTGAGCAATACCAAATAAAATACCAAAAATAATCTTCTTCTTGTCTAATTTCTTTTCTTCAATCCTCTAAATTCTCGTCTTTGTAGTGTATGCAATTACGTTCTTCTCGTCTTGTGATTGATTTTAATAGGCTTGAAAATATTCCTCGTAGAAATAGAAATCGTCAACAATCAATAGTGGAACCCGAGCTTCCACCTATTGTTGTAGAGATGGCCGATAACCGAACAATGGAGGAATTGCTCCGTGCACCCACCGAAGGGTATGGGGAAGCAATCGTTGTGCCGGCTATTTTGGCGGATCATTATGAGATTAAGACGGGTCTTTTATCGCTCATTCGTGCCGACCAATTTCGTGGAAATGAGACCGATAACCCGCACTCTCACATTCGGAATTTTCTTCGAATTACCTCGACTCTCAAGTTTAGAGATGTGCCGAATGACGCGATTAAGATCATGCTTTTTCCGTAGTCGCCCGAGGGTAATGCTAAGATTTGGTATGAGAAAGAACCACCGGGTTCGATCTTAACATGGGATGATTTAGTGTCTAAATTCATGAATTATTTCTTTCCACCTTCTAAGACAACACACTTTAAGAATGAGATCACTAGATTTGAACAAAAAGTGCATGAATCGTTTGGGGTTGCTTGGGAAAGATTTAAAGATTTGTTAAGACAATGTCCACACCACGGTTTCTCGGAATTGCATCAAATTAATACTTTCTATAATGGGCTAAATATGATTGAACAAGATTCTTTAAATGCCGCCGCGAGTGGTAATCTTTTAAGAAAAACTCCTAGAGACGCGGAATAATTGAGAATAAATCTAGAGCACAATATTCACGAAACACACCGGGTGTTTCTAATGTGAATTCATTTAATCCCGAGATTGCTAGATTGGACTCTAAGATTGACAGGATTTTGAATGAGCTTAGGAAGAATCCTCATGGATCGATTAATATGGTTGAGAATGTTTGTGTATCATGTGGTGGAGCACATCCTAATCATGCTTGTTTAACCACGGGGTTTGATCAAGCTAGTGCTTTTGCCGCAACGGGAATTTATGGCTCCAACGGTCAAGTTCCTCGTCAAAATCATGTTGCTCCACCGGGTTTTCCACCGGTTCAAAATAGGTACAACAATGGAAACAATGGGAATACTTTTAACCGTGGTAACCAAGGGAATTATAATCAAGGAAATGGGTTTAATGCTAATCAAAACAATCAAGGTTTTCAAGGGAATAATCAAAATGATTTGTCAAGTTACATTAAATCAAATGAGGCAAATATGAAAGCTTTACAAAATAACATCCAAGGGCAAATTAATACTTTGAAACTCGATTTTCAAAATACGATTAAAGGGAAAAATAACAAGATTGAGCTTAATCAACAAAGGTTAGAACAAAGTCAAAATCGTATGCACCAAAGTTTGGAACAAAGTCAAAATAAATTGCTTTCGATGTTTGAGGGATTCATGTCTAGACCATCTACTTCTTCGGGTTGTTTACCTAGTAACACCATTCCAAACCCGAAGGGAGAGCTTAAGGCCATAACCGTTTATGATGATTGTGAGAATTTACATGAAGTTGAAGTGATTGAGTTTAAGCCTCCACCTAAGGAAAATTTTCTAGAAGTCACTAAGGCTACTTTGAATGTGATTAGTACCTCGGTTTTCTTTGATTTCTTTCCTAAGAAGTATAAAGATCCGGGTCAATTCTTGAGACCTTGTGTTTTCAATGAGCTTGGGGTTTGCAAAGGCCTAGCCGATCTAGGAGCTAGCATAAACATAATGCCCCTAGCCCTTTGGAAGACTATCGACTATGCACCACTTAGTACCACTCTTATGATCATTGAGCTTGCTAATGGAACCACCACTCGACCGGTTGGTATAGCCGAAAATGTCATTATGTGGGAAATTTCTTGTACTTAGCCGATTTTGCTATAGTCGATTATGAGACCAATCATCGTGTGCCTATTATTCTAGGAATACCATTTTTGTGCACGGCTCAAATTCAAGTTGATATGAGGAAAGAGGAAATTAAATTGTTTTATGGTGAAAAAAGCATTGTTTTTAAACCGGAAAAGATTCCAAGATTTGCTCCTAAGAAAATTAAAAGTGTTAAACTTGTTGAAACAATTGAAAGTAATAAGAAAGCTCTTTTTGATAAAGGTATTTTTCCAATTTTGGAAACTTCATTTTGTGAAAGTAAAAAGTTAAATTCAAATGAAGAAGCTTGCTTTGTTGAAACATGTTGTAATCTCTCCTCATCTACACTCACTCCACACGAGGATGATAGTGCTAAGATTGAAAAACAAATTGATGATTACTTAAGTGAGCCATTTGATGCTAGTGAGTTTGTTAGTGAGAATTTTGATCCCGAGAGTGATATTGCTTTAATTGAACAATCTTTGAAAATGGACTCATTTTCACTCTCTTCTAAGGATCATGTTGATGTTCCTAAGGCACAATCTTCAATTGAAGAGCCTTTGATTCCTAACTTCATACCAAGTGAAGTTAGCGACTATTCATGTGATAAGTTCATCGATGAACTTTTTGCTATCATTGATCCACTTCCACGGGGAAGTGAAGACGTTATCGATCTCGAGATCGAATGTGATTCTTGTGTTTTACCTACCATTCTCGAGGAATTCGCCGATGAATTGCCTTCTAATGAGAATGATGATCTTGTATCCGAGTGTGATACACTCGATACTTTGTCGGATATTTCTTGTGATGACAAGGATGACGACACTTTTGTGACCTACTCAAATCCTCTATTTGAAGCTTCATTGAACAATAATCCATTGTTTCAAGAGGATTTTGAGAGCATCATACCTCCTACATCTAACAACCTTTGTGATGATGAGCTTCTTATGAAGGAGGTTGATGAGTTTCTTTATATAGACATTCCTTCGGAATTTGAGGAAGAGTCTAATGACGGTGATGAAGACTCTTGGTTTGATCACCCGATTTATGATGATGATAATGTTGACCCGGAGGGAGAAATTACTTTTGCTCCAATTATCCTTCCCACTCGCTTTGATCTTAATGTGCGGGTTTTTCATGCGACTCGTTTTGAGTACCATGACCCCTTTATTCACATTCATAAGAATGATAAGGTAAACAAAGTCATGCAAGTTGAAACCACTAGTGTTGAGACTTTTATACCACCTTTACCATGTGCTTTATATGATTTAGGATTCGCATGGGGGGACGACACCTTGTTGTCTATTCCTTTCTCCACCGAGGACGAGGTATTCGACCCCGGAATCGTTGATTTAGGGAAATCTCGGCCTTTCACCGATGCAATAATTGAAAGACTTTTTAATCATCTTGGTGCGAGTTTATCTCGGGGAGCATGCTACATCCATACCATTAGTTGTGACCACCATCTCTTTTTAGAGATTTGTGTTAGAGTTTTATCCTTTCGTTTGTCATCCGACAACGAGGATGTAATCTTTGACCCCGGCATCGCGTTTTATGTTGGTTTTTATTCCAATATGCCGGTTTTCACCTTTTTCCCTAAGGACCAATGAATGCGGGGATCGAGTCGAGCTCATGACTCGGTGAACAAAAACGAGGTGCCTTGTGGGGGAGTCCCATACATTCTATCTTCTTTCTATTTTCTAACACTAATAAGGCTTGATCTTTCAAGCTCGTGCTTGTGTTTTGTTGTGTTGTGATCTTAGGTATGACCCTTATATTTGAATACTCTCGTGTTTGGTTTTTGCCGGTCCACTTGATCTTCCATTCTTTGAATGCCAAAAAGGGGCACACTTTCTTTACCCTTGATTTTTATCGACTAACGTTTTATCTTGAGGCATAATTAATAAACGGCTTATAGATTTGCGTGCTCTTTCCATGCTAGGAATTTGCATTAGACTCTTCGTGTTTTAGCAAGGGGGTGTTACTCTTGAGCTAAGAAACATTGAGGACAATGTTTGGTTTTAGCATGGGGGAGTCAATTGATATAATCGCTTGCAATTGCTCTTGTCGTGTCTAAACGTATTGTTTTCTCATTTTTCAATAAAATTTTAAATTTTTAGTGTTATTTTTAAGTTTTAATAATAAAATAAGTGCTTTTGACACGAATGTAGGATTTCCGTTGGTGAAAATAAGAATAGTTTTTGACTCGACTCGGTTTTTAACCTTAGCTTTTCCTTAACGTATTTGAATTAAGTTTTGCTAGGCTATTATGTAGGGAGCTTTAAAGTGCGAAAGTCTTAATTCATACGAGTTAAGAACAAGAACTTTTCGCAAGCTCCTATAATTGATCCTAGAAAGTCGTCTACCAAGGGAACTTTAAAACGCAAATTCTAAAATTTGAAAGAGTATAAGAAGATGCAAGATCCTATAGATGACTTGAAAACCCAAAACTTTGATTTAATAGGCTAAGTATCCATTGATTTCACATTCTTGAAATTTTACAATATGGAGAACAAGAGATGATAGAGCCAATTATAAGTTTGGTATTCTTTCGAGAATTTATGTGAGTTAATTATAAGCCTATTCTCCCATCGCTTGCTAATAAATTTATCTGCAATAAATAAGGTTGTACGATTTGAAAAGTTACTTAGCTTCTAGCCCAAGATCGTTTAAAAGTTGCTCGGTATGGATTAGAGTTCATAGCCAAGGCATAACTTATTGAAGCGGGATGCGAAGATTGGTGAGTCCAAAAAGGTCCTAACAAGACATGAGGACTATATTTTATTGCTAAAGATCTCAAGTGATGTGAAGAATCATTTATCAAAAATCAATATGAAGGATCGAGACACACGACGAAAAGCAAATACTCCCCAAAAGTCATGGAGAAGTCTATCCAAAAAGACCAAAACAAGGTATGAGGATAAATAAAGCCAAGTCCAAAAAGGAGGCGGATCGTTGTAGATCAAAATCCCAAATAAAGATTGGAGAAAAATGAAGAAGTCGTGGTCCAAGTATGAATCTCTCAAAACTTCAAGTGAAGAAATTCTTATATGAAGAGAAGACCATTATTTCATGAACGTCTCTCAAGGTTTGAAGTATAAAGTCGCTGCCAAATATCGGTCCGAGAAAGGTCTCAAATTGCGAAGCAAGTTATGCCAAGATATGAACTTTATGAGGTCCCGAGAAGCAGTTTTAAAATATTTTGTCCTTTAGCTAAGTATTGATTAAATCGTTCACTTTATTTTCGGCCTAATAAATTATCAAAATAAGTCATCCTCGTGATCATTCAAGACAACAATAAAATATAAGAGATACACCTAGAAATAAGGGAGTCTAAGTAAGTAATTGGCCCACATGAGTTCGTGTTAGTTTGCTAACTTATAATAACAATGATCTTGTTTTTGCACTTGGCATGGAAAAGTGAAAAGTCAGGGACGATGAATCTATTTGCGTTTTATGATCCTTAAAGTTATTCTCAATAATGAAAGCCATACATTATGTCTTTGCAAAATAAAATGTCATAAGTTGAATAATGGTGTAGTTAGAGTTTAATTTTATCATTGTGTGAGGACACGGCAATTGCTTAGCAAGGGGGAATTTGATATGAGCTTAAATACTCATATCATTTGTATCTTATAACAATGAAATTATGCATAAAATGTATTAAAAATGCCTTGTATATGTGTATTTCTTGTTTGAATGTGTGTAGTTACCAAGTTCATGAAAATCGGCAAAAACCGGTACGAGATTGATGAAAAAGATTGAAGGAGCCAAAATCGAGCTCGACTTTAGAGGATTTAATTATTTGTCAAGTTTATGGGCCAAGTGGGACCCACAAATGCTTATTGGGCCTGAGAGTCTAATATTGAAAAATACTTTTGGAATAAGGCAAAACAAAGCCCAAATCAAACGGGCCAAATGGAATAATACACACGGATGGAGTATTTATTTGGGCTGCAACCCCAATCCCAAAAATGAAATGGAAAGAAAAGAGATGAATTGGGCCTTTTAGGGTTTGGTTTAAGTAAATCGTGTATAATCACGTTACACATTCACTTTATCTTATAAAACGAATAAAAATATCCCACACATCACACACACCTCACCCACTCATTTACACCACACACTTATTAATAAATCAACCGTCCCATTTATACCACACAATTATTAATTCATTCGATAAAACCTATGTGAGTTCTCTCTCTCACCTTTCTTCCCCATTTATCTCCTTCCCCAAATAAAACTAGTAACTTTAAGTTACTGTTCCAAACCCTAAGTTGATTAATTCATAAAATTAATAAAGGGCTTTTTCTCACACGGTTAATTCATACATGTGGGAATAAAACCCACATGGTTTTAGGAAGAAAAGGTATGGTCAGGCAAGGATACGTGGCTATTTTTCATTGGAGGCAACACCTCACCAATCCTTATTATCCAATCAAAGGGCTCAAAAGAAACACAACTAACACACGGATGCCACGTTGGCAATCCGTGTGCTAGTGTGTGTCATATTGACCCTCCGATCAAGGCTAAACAGGAGAGAGAAAGAAGAATAAAGATCCAAGGGCTGAGAAGAATGAAGAATATGCTAGGGAATATTCGGATATTCTCTCATCACAAAGCCTTGGGATGGCTATAAAAACCCCCAATTCTATTGTAATTTATCATCCTTTCTTCACTTTAAAGTTATTATGTAGAATTTGTTTTATGATTAATTTTGTATTTCTTTTATCTAAATCTTGTAATATTTCTGAGTTTAATAAAAGATCAGTTGTTTTCATTCTTCAACCGTGTCTCATTTATTTTTCTTTACTACTTGAATTGATATACGAATTAATCTTTATTACTATTTCATATAATAATGTTAGTGATATTGAATATAAGCTAAATAATAGTTTATGTTTAATATTAAAAGTAAAGTTTTGGATAAAGCTTTTCCCCACTGGAAAAGTCTCAAAAATCTGCTCGGTTCAATTAATTATGATGGAGATGGTTCGTGTTTATCTGGTGGTTGGCGATGGCTTTTGTGTCGATTCTGTTCATTAGGTTGCTCAGCGCAATCCTACTGCTCAAAGGGTTCGACTAAAGGTGCTCATCTCTTTAATTTTACATGTTTTTAGATTAAAGTTTGTTTAACTGTTAATATGTTCTTAGATGTCTGAGTAGTTCGGTAATATGAGTTATAACTGCTTGGTTATGTTAAGTTTTTAATTGTTTATGATGATTTGAACTGAGAATAAATTTTAATATGATGTTACTGATTTATTTGATTTATCGAGTTGCTTTGATTAGATTTTATCTACTGATATGGGATTAGTGTTTTTTTTATAAAATGATTTGTGTTTATAATTGAGTTGATTTAGAATTTGAGAGTCTTGCTAGTAAATGATTTTGGTTTCAACTGCTGAAGTTATGTTATGTCATGGGTTTAGATTGTATGAATCATGAATGTTTCAAATTTGCTTCGTTTTAAATAAGTCTAGTTAGCTAATGTCTGCTTACTGATTATTTGATAAGCTGATAAGTGAGATATAGGATCTGTTATAGTCTGCTCTATTTTGGTAATTATAATTTGATTGTGCTGTCTTATGAGCTTGTTCTAGTAGTTTACTGCTCCTGATTTTGAATGACTGATTGTTGCATAATTAACACATCTGATTTAGCTAATTTTTCATGTTTCTGTTTCTGTTTTTTATATTGCTAGTTGCTTATCTGATATAGCTGCCTTATTTGTATTTTTGAGTTTGCTGAATGTTATTGATAAGCTAACTTTTCTGGTTATATTGCTCTTTTGATTCGCCTTCTTATTCTTAGATTTAGTTTGTTTGATTTGTTTTGTTTAGTTTAGCTTATCGAGATCCAACTGATCTGATAAGCTCAATAAGCTGGTTCCTAGCAGCTTAAACATAATAAGCTTCAAAAGTCACCTCTTGTGACTGGTTTTAACCATATCTGTTAAAAAGAAAATAATACTCAAAAATATGTCCCATCTAGGACTCGAACCCGTGACCTCACGGATGTGTGCATAGTGTGTTAGCCAACTAAGATAAGCACTCTTTTGATTTAATTATCTGATAAGTCTTTAATATAGTATTATTCATTCTGCCAGATTTTAATCTTTGTTTCATTTCATTATTAGTTTTAAATAAGTTTTATTAATATTTTCTTTTAAGTTTTAAAAATTCTAATCAGTTTCTTTATTTAAATAAAAAAATAATAATAAAATAAAATAATAAAAAAAACGTTTTTTATAAAATTTAAATAGTTAAATTAGTTTATTTTTAATTAATTAGATTTTTATAAAAGTAGATTTAAACAAAAATAGTTTTTAATTAGATTTGTTTTAAAGTAATTTGTAATAAAGTAAATTTGTTTTAAAAATTTAATTAGATTTTTAAAATAGATTAAAAGTTATCTTTATTAAATAGATTAATTTTTAAGTAATTTTAATTTTTAAGTAATTAATTGTTTTAGATTTAAAAAATAGCAGGGTTTACGATTCATGCACTTTAGGATAGAGTTAAATAGTTTAAAATTGGTAGATTTTAATTCTAGTTTAAAAACCGAAAACCAATTCAAAGCAATTGTCCAAATCGAATCAAAACGTCTCAAATTCACTCGATCTTCGTGTACAACGAACTTGGTTCATCACGTGTTTAATTGAATTCGTCATTGGTAATATTAGTCTATTACATTTTCCTAAAGGTAATTTTCTAATTTACCCTATAACGTATCTCAAATTATCACCATATACTTATCTACACTCATCCCACCTCCCTAAATCCACTATATATAGTTTTCATTTCCTTCATTTTGTAGTTGTTGGGTGGCTTGACAAACCACCACTTCCACCATTTTCAATTACTTGCACAATTTAATTTCTTGCACTTTAATTTTCCTTGTATCGCACCTTTTAATTCCAAGTAAGTTTTATTGAATCTTTATCTTTTCTTGTTAATCTCCTATCTACCTTTCTTGTTTGTGTTTAATCTTTGTGTTCATGTTCTTGAGTTTTTATAGTTTTCAATCAAGTGGGTTTTGATTGTTTTGGCTTGATTTGTTAGTTTTGATGATTTCTTTTATTGGTTATTGTTAGTAGATCATTTGTGGTTGTTTTGGTTTAATCTTTTGGTTAATCTTGATTAGTTTTGGTTAAATTCGTGTTCTATTTCATCCCCTGTTCTTCGTTACTGTTTTTAGTTCCCCAGATTATTCCGAATCAGCTTGTTCATCCGGAATAATTAATATTCCGGATGAGTTGTTAATATTCTGAATCAAAGCTTAGTTTCATATATTCCGGATCCAGAGCTTCGTTCGGAATAATAAACATTCCGGATAAAAGGTTTTCATTCGGAATAATATTCCGGATCAACCTTTCATTCGGAATATTCTATTATTCCGGATCAAGTCTTTCATTCGGAATATATTTTATTCCGGATCAACACATTATTCCGAACGAGCATTTATTCCGGATAAAGTCAATTATTCCGGATGAAGCCCAATATTCCGAATGAGAGGAAATTATTCCGGATGAGCTGTTTATTCCGGATAAGCAATTATTCCGGATGAACATGTTTATTCCGGATGAAGCCCTTTTATTCCGGATGAGGATTTTATTCCGGATGAATTGATTTATTCCGAATGAAGGCTTTATTCCGAATAAAGTGTTTTCAGTTTTTTGTAGTTTTATGATTTTAATTTTTAAGCTTTACTTTTCCCGCCTTTTTCTTTATTTGTACTTTTACTTGCATTCCCTTTTAGTTTAAGTTTTAGTTTGAGTTATTTACCTTTATTGCTTTTAATTTCTCGTCATTTACTTTTTGTCAAGTTTTAATCTTTCATTTTTCTTTTACCGTCTTTATTTTATTCTTATTTGTTTCAAGTCTTTATTTTTCATTAGATTTAGACAACGACCATTCTCTTTTTATTCCACCAAGAACAACTAATCTCTTGCACTTAACCGGAAATAAATTCGAAGAGATTCCGAGAAACGAACTTTTCAAACTAGCAAAATCCTTACATTAGTACGGATATTGAGAAAATGACAAAAGATCACAAGAATCATGCAAAAACGAACACGGGAAACGAAGCCACACATTGAACCAAGCCCTAATGAAGAATTTTCCCAAGAAAACCCTTGAAGACTTGAAGACTTATGAAGAAGGGTCCTCCAATATGGAAGAATTGACACTTTATACCCTTGTATCTTCATAATTACAAGTTTGGTCCCTAAAGTTTGTCAAAATTACAAAAAGGCCCCTCCACTTTGAAGAATTGGCAATTTTAGCCCCTCAACAAAGCTAAAATGTCAATATTTATCCTCCTCAAAGTCAAACACATCAAGAAGGACTCCAAGTTACAAGAATTACAAGTTTGGTCCTTTGAAAATCCCAAAATTACAAAAGGACCCTTGACTTTGAAGATTTGGCAAAAATGGTCCCTCATCAAACAAGAATTGGCAATTTCAGTCCTCCAAAATGCCAATCATACAAGTTTAAACCATTATCCTTGAAGAAAATACCAAATCAGTCCTTCAAAAATCACAAAATGGCAAGAATCACCCCTGAATTCACTTTGTAAAACTTTTTGGGGCAAAAGTGTGAAAACTAAAACTTTATTAACAAAGAAAAACAAGTTTGGCCAGTTTTGTTTACAAGTGACAAGAGGAAAAGAAATGAGGGGTTAATATGGGCAGACAACCTAAGTAACCTAGACCAACCACCACTTGCCACGTAGCCCACTCACTCCAATCCACCAATCACAACTCACATTTCCTCCACCTCACCCTTCCACTCACCCGGGTTAATTAATAAAATAACCTTGGTGCCTTAACACCAGTTTAAAAATTAATCTCCCTAAACCTGGATTAAATGTGCAACTATTCATCCAAGAACACATTTGGGCTTTTGTTAATTACAAAAAATTAAACCCCTAAATTGTGCAGATTAATGATTAAGGTGACCCTAATCACAACCCAACCTTAATATTTGTTATCACATCATTCACATGTCCACATGGGACCTCCCCTGCTACACGTTTGAGGAAGAGGACAAAGAAACCAAGTAAATCCAACGCCCCACATTCTAGCTTATTTTCTAAGCTTATTTGAGGCCATTGGATGCACTCTCATCATGACAACTCACACAACACAACAAGAACTTGTCACAAGACTCCAAGCTTTTCAAAAGTTCACAAGGGCATTTCAGGGATTCTCCCAACTAGGGTTTACGTTTTTATGCATTCTAGGATCATTGTACACCCTCTATATAAAGGGTATTAGGTCTTTCATTTACACTTGCTCTTGAATTTTCCTTGTTTACAAATCTGTAAAGCTCATTTTCAGTCTTAAAGAAATGTGTATGAATTTTGTGAAGAAAGATCAAGTGCCATTGTTATAATTTGCTTACTATTGTTCTTTGTTTCTTATTTCTTGAATCAAAAACCTGTTTTCAAAAGAGGAGTGTGCAAAAGTTTGCACATTTTCCACATTTTCTTGATATTTTGCTAAGTTCTTGGTCTATCTTGGAATTCTTGGGCTATAGGGCTGATCATAGCATCCTGATATTGTGTTATCAAGGTGTGGTGAAGCTTATAACTTGGGGATAATCAAGTGTGGAGGACAAGAGTTGCATTAATCAAGAAGTTTTCATATTTCTGTTTTGATAATTGTGCCTCTAACCTTGTTGAATCTTAGCAGGGTTGTTTGTGGAAGCTTGTACTTGTTCTTGCTAGTACATAAGCTCAAAATTCGTGGGTGTGGATGTACATCCATGAGGTACACATCCTTAATCTCAAAATCTGAAAATATTTTGGATATTTGTGATATTTGAGTGTTGCCTATGTTCTTGTGTATTTTGTGGCTTAAAACTGCTTGAATTTGTTTATCTTAGCTATTGTTGTGTTAATTTGGGCTTGGGTGGTCTTAAATCTCACTTTTGAATTGAAAAACTTGGTTTTGAAAAGTTAAAGGGGTGTTTGGGATTACCTGTTTGAGATTGAAAAGTGTTAGTGTGTTGTTAGAAGTGTGTATTTGTGCTTGGTATCTGATAAATGCTTGGTTGAGAGTTGTTTGCTGCAAGTTTTTAGGTTTGAAACCTTGAATCACATAATCTGCTATAACTTGTTGAGTTTGACTGTTTTTTACCTAAGAATTTGGGAAAACCTAGAGTTTATGCATGCTTAGGGTTAAAAGTTGTTAAAACATCATTGTTGTAACATACTTGATAGATCTTGAGGTTTGAATCTGGCTTGTTGGTCAAATACATCAGCAAAGTGAAAACTGCATGTGTTAGTGTTCATCAGTAACCTTCATAAGCTTGAATCTTGATTTAGGCTTTAAGCCATTGCATGAAAACTGTTTAGACTTGTTCATTTGAGTTTATAATAGCTTGTGTATGCATTTGGTTGAATTTGGTTGGCTGAATATTGCTAAAACTGCTTATAAGTGCTCAACTGCTTATTGTTCCAAGTCTGTGATAGATCTGGTGCTTTATTGAATTAACTGTACAAATTGGCTGTTGCTTTTTGTGATTTATTGATTTTTATTGACTCCTTATGATCCAAAGATCATTTGGGTGCCTTTGTGAAATCTGAATATCCAAAAAAGTCACTAAAGACATAAAAGTCTATAAGTCAAGCAGTGGGAAACGTTCCCACTGCTCAACACCCAAAACTGACCCCTGCTAGTGTTAATTTGTACTCAGCTTATCAATAAGCTATTTTAGCTTATCCAGACTTGCAACAACTTATTTTTTGTGATAGATCTTCTTTATTTGACCTATTTGATTAGACTGGAGCTTATTGGACTTTGACTTTGAGTTTTTGCTAGAAAACCAACTTAATTGACTTTTTCATAAGTGCTTATTTGCTTTTTCCAGCTTATTGAGTCAGCTTATTTGAAAACTTTTTGTTGATTTAGCTTAATTAAGTCATTTAAAAGCTTTAGAAACTTGAATCAGCTCTTGGGGTGGCCTAGAACTCAAAAACGACTATTTTGTCGTTTTCTGTATATTGCTTATTGCATTTTTAGGCTTATTCCTTGGGCTTATTTCAAATTTCTTTTTACAAAAGTCTTACTTAGGACAAAAGAAGCTTGTGTGTCTAATTTGAGCTTATGGCATTAGCTTATAGCTTAATGGGCCAAAAAGCCCATTAATAATAAGTTGTTTGGTATAAGCTTGCTTATTTCACACTTTCAGCTTTTGGGCCTTTGGAAAAAGTTGTTTAAAATCAAATTTTGAGTCAAGTAGTGCTTTTTGGACTTATTTGGGCCACTTATTCATTTTGGGCTCAATTTTGGCCCATTAAGGATCTGTTTTGGGATTAGCCCATTTTCTAGGCCCATTAAGGGTATTTAGGTAATTTCAAGTTCATTTTTGAGTTATTTAGGTTAAATTAAGCTAGTTTGCAACTTTTTAGAATTTTTTATGATTTTTGGATTTTTAATAATATTTTAATATTATTTTATTGTTAAAAATTAAAAGTCTGATTTTCTAAGTTTTATATATTTCCTAGGTTCTAAACACTTAATTAGGAATTTTGCAACTTTCCAAATATTTTTAGAGTCTTTTAATTATTCTTTAGAATTAATTTAAGTTTTTATAGCTTTTAATAGTTTTTAATTATTTAAAAATAGTTTTTACTGGTTTTAAAATTTTGAAAAATACTTTTTAGCTTAATTAGGTTATTTTAAAGGTTTACAAACTTTAAGATCTTGATTGGGACTTTTTATTAGTTAATATTGATTTTTAGGGCTTTAATTAGCTTTAAAAAGTTAATATTTAATTAATTAAAGGGTTTTGGCAAGTTTGGATTTTTTGTAAACTCTTAGAATATTTTTGTGGACTTTTAGTGATTTTTAGGAATTTTTAGAGTAAATTTTTTATTTTGGTGCTTTTTACGGTTTTACGTGTACACCTTTTTCGACTTAGTTTAATTCGACATCGTAACCGTCAATCTCTTCATATCCCCTTTCTATTTTTCTTTCTCACAAATATAATCACAAAGATAATCATTTCATTACACACACACCTAGCCTCCTTGAGAACGATCCCCATTGAGGGTCATTAGTGCTTGGTTTTCCTAAACCGACACTTAATACTTGCCACTTTTGCTCTCTTTTCCTAAAGAGTAGTAAAACCACTACATCATTTTGGCGCCGCTGCCGGGGAGACGTGCTGTGTTTTGATTTGGAATTGTTGTTTTTATATACTAACCATAATAGTATTTTTATTAGTAGCACTCTACTAATACGTATTATCGGTTTTCGATTTTTGTGTGAATACTATTACTATATTGTATACGTAGAACAATAAATTCACAAGTACTCCAAATACGTGAGAAATCACAACCTTGACTTGGGAGGTCATTACCCAATCATTGTATTCGAATCTCAAACCAAAGAAAAAGGCAAAAATAGATAAATACTTTCGTGAAGCACAATTTTGAAAAATACAAACTATAAGGTGGGTATAAGGCGGATATTATAAAATATATCCTAAGGAAAAGGGCTCTTAAGTGCTTCGCGCCGCCTCGTTTCCCCGCTTGCTTGTGAGTATTTGATTTCGAGAGCTAATCGAGGGTTTTGCCACCCAAAGTATTACTAAGTATCATATATATTTTCTTGGTTTCAATTGATTAAACCCTCTTGAACGTATTGGTGTTCCACCAACGTTCTAAAGTCATTGAAGGCGTTCACTTCACGTGATCGTTTTCATTCCTTGAGGCTTCTTTAATCAAGAGATTTGATTAAGGAGGAGATTTGTAGATTTATGTTTGCTTAATACATTCACCAAAATCCAAAAAGGTTAATACAATCAAAAACCACAAAAAAAAATTGAAAAATACAAAATACCAAAAAGAATCTTCTTTGCTTATCCCCTTGTTGTACGTGACGTTTATGCTAACTCGTAATCAAGCAAGACGTGCACGTAAACGAAAGAACAAAACTCCCACTCCTAATCTTTCTAGTGAGGAGTCTCCTATTGACGAACCCATTGTAAGAGAAGCACCAACCATGGCGAATCGAACTATGATGGAGTTACTTCAAGCACCCACTGAGGGTTATGGAGAGGCTATTGTGATTCCCGCTATCCTTGCGGAGAATTTTGAAGTGAAAACGGTTTTGTTGTCGATGATCCAAATCAACAAATTCCGTGGTGATGAGAAGGACAATCCACACAACCATATCCGCCAATTCAATCGTCTTACTGCCACTTGCAAGTTTAAGGATGTCTCGAATGACTCGATTAAGATGATGCTTTTTCCGTATTCCTTAGCGGGGCCCGCTAAAATTTGGTTAGAGAAAGAGCCACCCAATTCTATATTGACGTGGAAGGATCTCGTGTCTAAGTTTGTGAACCAATTTTTTCTGCCCTCTAAGAAGATGCATTTGAAAAACGAGATTTCAAAGTTTTCACAAGAGTTTAATGAAAGTTTTTCAACGGCTTGAAATGTTACATGAATGTCCTCATCACGTTTTTTCCGATTTGCATCAAATTGACACGTTTTACAATGGACTTAATGATCATGAAAGGGATTATTTAAATGTCGCCGCGGGTGGTAATTTTTTATGTAAAACGGTTGAGGAAGCTTTGGTGATAATTGAGAATAGATCTAAGGTGTATAGTCCTCGTAGCACGTCTAGTGTTCGTAAGGCTTCGTCTTCGGCTTCACCTTCTTTGTCTACTACCATCGATGCTTGCCAAATTGAGGCGAACTTGGAAAACAAGATTTTTGATAAGCTTAAAGGTCTTTTGATTGAGTTTAAAGTTGGTGAACCAAGTGCTCCCGCTACGGCTAAAGCGGTTGAGGTTTCATGCATGTATTGTGGTGGAGGTCATGATTTCTCCGAGTGCATTACCAACGGTGGTAACACTTCGAGTACCTACGCGGCCACAGGAACATTCAACCAAAACGGTCAAGTTAGCCGCTCTAATCAATTGACTCCACCGGGTTTTGGTTCAAATCAAAATGCTAACAACAACTATCACAACAATCAAGTTGGTTTCAAAAACAATTTCAACAAGGGAAACTATGGTAATCAAGGGGCTAATAATCAAGTTTCAAACAAAAATCAAAATGATTTTCAAAACAACAACAAAGGTTTGCAAACGTTGAAAGATCTTCCAAATGAATTTGTTGAATACGCTAATGGGAATGATGCTAGGTTTGACAATATTCAAAGAGAAATCATTAGCCTAAGATCCGAGTTTAAGAACGACTTGAAGAAAGAGTTGAAAAATGAGTTAGCTAATGAACTTAAAATCCACACCAACAAGATGGAAGGAACCGTAACTAGGTTACAACAAAACCAACAAAAAATGGAACAAGGGCAACATGAGATAAAACAAGAAATGGTTAAAGCCGAAAAGAGGCAATCCAAGTTTGAAGATAAAATCTCATCAATGTTTGAGGCAATTATGTGTAAACCGTCTTCGAGTAGTCTTCCTAGCAACACCGTATCAAACCCTAAGGGTGAGATGAAAGTGATTACCACACATAGTGGTAAGACACTTAAGGAACCGACTCCTCAACCAATTTCTCCTACGGAGGAAGCAATTGAGGAAGAACCCGAGGTGGTGGTCCAAAAGGAGCATGTCCCAATCCCTTGAAGTACCGCTCATGCCACACCTACGGTTGACCCATTACCAACATTGGAACCCGAGATTCCAAAGGCTATGCCTACGCCTCAATCCACACCACCTTTGCCCTATCCATCGAGACTTAGAAAGGAGAAACGTCAAGAGCGCGACAATTACCAATTTGAGCTTTTTATGAAAATGTTTCGTGATTTGCACTTTAATGTGAGTTTCGTCGATGCTTTGGTCATGATGCCTCGATTTGCCGCTAACTTTAAGAGTATGTTGAACAACAAGGAGAAATTTCACCAATTGTCTAGTTGTTCGTCGGTTTATCTTAATCGCATACCTCAAAAAGTCGGTGATCCCGGTAAATTTTTGATCCCTTGTGCAATCCAAGATATGGAAGAATGCTTTGCCTTGGCCGATCTTGGTGCTAGCATTAACTTGATGCCACTTGCAATCTTCAAGTCGCCCAATCTTCCTAATCTTACTGCTTCACTAATGTCTATCGAGTTGGCCGACCATTCCACGATTCCCGCATGTGGATTGGCGGAAGACGTTTTTGTGAAAGTGGGGAAGTTCTACTATCCCGTAGACTTTATCGTTGTTGATATTCCCACAGATCCTCAAGTTCCTCTCATTTTAGGTCGTTCGTTTTAAGATACGTCTATGGCTTTGATCGATGTTCATGCTAGAAAGATCACCTTACGTTTCAACGACGAGGAACTTGTTATAAACGCAACTCAAAACTCTCAAATTTCTCATGTTTATTCCGTTGCAACCATAAACCTCGTTGATATGATCGACGTGGTTTACGAGGAATTTTCAAAAGAAGTTCTAGGTTTTGGTGATGAAGAAACTAGTGGCAATCCCACTATGTTAGATCCAATTCTTGATAATTCGACACCAACCTTCACTCCCTTTGAAGGTGGTGGTTTCACGATGGAAGAATCCGATGTTCCACGTACTTGTAACGAAGACCTCGACAACGATGAGGACTTCTCGATTATCAAGGATTTCCTTAACGATTTCCCATTTCCTCCACCCGAGGAGGTTATGAGTATCGAGCCCAAATCTTCACTTGAGGAACCACCTATCCTCGAGTTGAAAGATTTACCTCCTCATCTCAAATATGTCTATTTGGAGGAGGGCGACAAGTTGCCGGTTATTATTGCGAAGGAACTTTCGAATGATGAAAAAACCGCACTTGTCGATGTTCTAAAGGATCACAAAGGGGAAATTGCGCGGAAGTTATCCGACATTAAGGGGATCGATCCCAAATTTTGTACCCACAAAATCTTAATGGAGGAGGATTACAAGCCCGCAATCCAATGTCAAAGGAGGGTGAACCCCAAAATTCACGACGTCATCAAAAAGGAGGTCCTTAAACTCCTCGACGCGGGAATGATTTACCCTATTTCCGATAGCCCTTGGGTGAGTCCTATTCATTGTGTCCCTAAAAAGGGAGGAATGACCGTTTTGCCAAACGATGCCAACGAGTTAATTCCCACTAGACTCGTGACCGGATGGAGAGTGTGCATTGACTATCGAAAGTTGAATGAAGCCACTCGAAAAGACCATTTTCCCTTGCCCTTCATGGACCAAATGTTGGAGCGTCTTGCGGGAAACGATTTCTATTGCTTTTTACATGGTTTTTCCGGTTACTTCCAAATTCCCATCGATCCTCGTGATCAAGAAAAAACTACATTTACGTGTCCATATGGAACGTTTGCCTATCGTAGAATGCCATTCGGACTTTGTAATGCACCGGGAACCTTTCAAAGGTGCATGATGGCTATTTTTCATGATATGATCGAGAAGACGATGGAAGTCTTCATGGATGACTTTTCCGTGTTTGGCAATTCGTTCACTTCGTGTTTGTCGAATCTTGAGAGAATGTTGAAACATTGTGAGGAAACCAACCTTGTGCTCAATTGGGAAAAGTGTCATTTTATGGTTAAGAGTGGAATCGTCTTAGGGCACAAGTCTCGAAAGTGGGGATTGAGGTAGATCAAGCTAAGGTAGACGTCATCGCCAAATTACCTCATCCCAAAACCGTTAAGGGAGATAGGAGTTTCCTAGGCTACGCGGGCTTTTATCGTCGATTCATCAAGGATTTTTCAAAGATTTCTCGACCCATTACACATCTTCTTGAAAAAGAGGCATGTTTTGTCTGTGACGAAGATTGTGTACGAGCCTTTGAAATCCTTAAGAGGAAACTTACCGAAGCTCCCATTCTTGTTTCTCCCAATTGGAACCTCCCCTTTGAGCTCATGTGTGATGCTAGTGATTACGCTATTGGGGTCGTATTGGGGCAACGTCATGAAAAGCACTTCTTGCCTATTCACTATGCTAGCAAGACGATGACCGAGGCTCAACTAAAATACACTACAACGGAGAAGGAGTTCCTTGCCATGGTGTATGCATTTGAGAAATTTCGAATTATCTCGTCTTGACGAAATGCATAGTGTATACGGATCATTTGGCTATCAAGTATCTTATGGCTAAACAAGATGCAAAGCCGAGATTACTTCGTTGGATTCTCCTCCTTCAAGAATTTGATCACAAAATTGTTGACAAAAAAGGAGCCGATAATTTAGCGGCCGATCATCTTTCTCGTTTGGAAGATCCTCACCAAAGTGTTTACGAGCCCAAGGAAATCACTGAAACATTTCCGCTCGAGACACTTGGTGTAGTGAACTCTAAGCTTGATTCTTCCACCCCATGGTTTGCGTACTTTGCAAATTACCATGCGGGTAACTTCATCATCAAGGGTATGACGACTCAAGAAAAACGAAAATTCTTTCGTGAGGTCAACTTCTACTTTTGGAACGACCCTTACCTGTTTCGAACTTGTGCGGATAAAATTATCCGACTTTGTGTATTTGGCACCGAAGCTTCTAATATCCTTAGAGCTTGCCATGAGGGACCCACGGGTGGTCACCACGGTGCTAATCTCACGGCTAAGAAGGTGTTTGATGCCGGCTTCTTTTGGCCTACTATTTACCGAGATGCACAAGATCTTGTGAAGTCATGTGATTCATGCCAACGACAAGGAAAAGCCTCACAAAAAGATGAAATGCCACAAAATATCATCCAATTGTGTAAGATCTTTGACGTTTGGGGCATCGACTTTATGGGGCCGTTCACATCATCTCGTGGTAATAAGTACATCCTTGTTGCGGTTGACTACCTATCTAAGTGGGTGGAAGCTAAGGCTTTGCCCACCAATGATGCTCGTGTGGTATTCAAGTTTTTGAAAAGCTTGTTTTCTCGGTTTGGAACCCCTCGTGCGATCATAAGCGATCGTGGAACCCATTTTTGTAACGACCAATTCGAAAGGGTCCTAAGGAAATATGGGGTTACACATCGGCTTTCTACGGCTTATCACCCACAAACGAGTGGGCAAGTCGAGGTTTCAAACCGAGCGTTGAAGAGGATCTTGGAGAGATCCGTTGGGGAAAACCGACAATCTTGGTCAGATAAGTTGGACGATGCTTTATGGGCCTTTAGGACCGCTCATAATACGCCCATTGGGTGCACTCCCTATAAGCTTGTGTACGGGAAAAATTGTCATTTGCCAATCGAATTGGAACACAAGGCTTATTGGGCCCTAAAGCATTGTAATGATGATATGGAGACCGTGGAAAAACACCGGAAAATGCAATTAAATGAATTGGATGAATTGGGGGACATTGGTTATGAAAATTCATTGATTTATAAAGAAAAAACTAAAAAGTTGCATGATTCTAAAATTAAAAACCGGGTTTTTAACATTGGGGATCAAGTTTTGCTTTTTAATTCTCGTTTGAAAATCTTTTCCGGTAAGTTGAAATCCCGTTGGTCCGGTCCATTCACCATGACCCAAGTTTTTCCTTATGGGACCATCGAGCTAGCTTAACATGATGGCCCCAATTTCAAGGTGAATGGACATAGGTTGAAGCACTACTTTGGCGGGGAAATTCCATCCTTGAACTACCTCGACCAAGTCACCTTCCCCAATGATAATTAGTATTGAGGGGATCGAGTCGAGCTCATGACTCGATAATCAAAAACGAGGTGCCTCGTGGGGGAGTCCCATGCTTATCCTATGTATATATTATCGCTTTCTAATGTAGTAACGTGTGGGAATTTGTGCCCTTCCAACCTTTGTTCTGTGGTTGTTTGTGAATTGTGGACTTTAGATGATCATGATCTTCACGATTGGAGCCTCTCATGTTCGTTTTATGGGAGCACTCGATCGTTTTCTTTGAAGACTTTCTCAATATCCATGATATATCCTTTGATGTTCTAACCTTAAGTTTATGGCACACTTCATAAACGGCTTTAAATTTAACGGTTACACCCTTTTCCATGCTAGATTAGGCATTCGACTACGTCTCTAGTATGGGGGTGTTTGCACCCCTAGACTCGAAACATTGAGGAAAATGTTTAACTTTAGTATGGGGGGTGAATAGATACTTGCCTTACCAAACCTTCACACTTTCCAAAGTTTATCTTTTTGTTTATCGTTTTGTTGCAAAATAAGGCTAAAAATGGCCAAATTTTAAAAAATTTCTCATGTTTTATAAGTGTTTGAAGACACGAATGTAGGTTTTCCGATGGAGAGAATAAGAGTAATTTTTTACTCGACCGTGCGTGTTGAGCACTTAGCTTTGGTTCCTTAACTTCACATTAGGCTAAGTCTCTTAAATGAGGTCGAGAAATGATAGGGTTAATTATTAGTTACTATGCTAAACGTAGAGTACTCGTATTCTTTCAAAAACTCATGTGTTCTCGTTGTTTGCTTATTCTCCCTTCGCATGTAAATATTTTTTGCTTATAAATATTGACTTAGCGGTTTAGTTGGGATTGTTGGGCTTCTAGTCTTTTCTAGTAGCTTTCGTGTAATTAAATTGGGAAGACATTAAGGTATCGCCAGCGTCACGGTTTTGAAGTATTGGCACCCGAATAATCAAAAGCTTCACCCAATAATAAGATTTCAAGTGCTCACCTAAATCAAGCAAACGATTTGAAGCCCCACAAGGCCGGAAAATCTATGCAAAATTGAAAGTGAATCAAGCCTTAATCTTCGAAGCTTTAAAAATCCAAAATTCGCCTTAGCGTGAGGATATACGTCTTTGGCTAATAAAACTACCGATGAGGTGGATAATAAAAGGCAAGGCAAGACCGAAGTCATAATAAAAGCTTCATGGCGAAGTTGAATAAAAGATGGAGGTAAACCAAAGATAATAAGGCCCTTCCGTTAGGGGGCGTATAAAAGTCTTGGTAATAAGTCTCATGTTCAAAACCGTTATAAAACCGTGTTTATCGATCCTTCTTGTTGACTTAATTTTTTGGCATCGTTGTCTATGAGGAGGGGTTATTGATTTGATGGTCTTGGTTACACCGTTAGGACTCTATTTTTAGACCTAAATCTATATTATCGCATAAGTCAAACAATGTATCCTCGTGAAACATTCAAGACAAAATAAAATATAAGAGATACAACTTAGGAAAATGGGAGGATAAGTACGTGATTAGGGCATATGAGTAGTGTTAGCATTACTAACTTATAATGACAATGATCTCGTTACACGCTTGGCATGGAATTGGGGTGAAAATCGAGGACGATGAAATTATTTCTAACGAAGCATTCACGTGTTCTTATTCTATGAACCTAAACATCCCATTTTGCGATGAAAATCATACATTATGTCAAAAACGCAAGTAGTAGTAGCAATAGTAGTAGTGTAGCTAGTTTATCATTCAATAAAGTGAATAAAATGAATTTTGGAGGTGCTACGATACTTTATTCTAGCATTGCGTGAGGGCACGGCAATGGTTTAGTATGGGGGAGTGATGAGACTGCTTTTATAAATAGTCTCATCGTCCAAAAAGGGCTTAAAATGCATTAAATATCATCAAAATACCCATATATATGCTTGTGTTTGTTGCTTGTGTATATTAGGTACGGATATTGAGAAAATGACAAAAGATCACAAGAATCATGCAAAAACGAACACGGGAAACGAAGCCACACATTGAACCAAGCCCTAATGAAGAATTTTCCCAAGAAAACCCTTGAAGACTTGAAGACTTATGAAGAAGGGTCCTCAAATATGGAATAATTGACACTTTATACCCTTGTATCTTCATAATTACAAGTTTGGTCCCTAAAGTTTGTCAAAATTACAAAAGGGCCCTCCACTTTGAAGAATTGGCATTTTTAGCCCCTTAACAAAGCTAAAATGTCAATATTTATCCTCCTCAAAGTCAAACACATCAAGAACTACTCCAAGTTATAAGAATTACAAGTTTGGTCCTTTGAAAATCCCAAAATTACCAAAAGGACCCTTGACTTTGAAGATTTGGCAAAAATGGTCCCTCATCAAACATGAATTGGCAATTTCAGTCCTCCAAAATGCCAATCATACAAGTTTAAACCATTATCCTTGAAGAAAATACCAAATCAGTCCTTCAAAAATCACAAAATGGCAAGAATTACCCCTGAATTCACTTTGTAAAACTTTTTGGGGCAAAAGTGTGAAAAGTAAAACTTTATTAACAAAGAAAAACGAGTTTGGCTAGTTTTGTTTACAAGTGACAAGAGGAAAAGAAATGAGGGGTTAATATGGGCAGACAACCTAAGTAACCTAGACCAACCACCACTTGCCACGTAGCCCACTCACTCCAACCCACCAATCACAACTCACCTTTCCTCCACCTCACCCTTCCACTCACCCGGGTTAAATAATAAATTAACCTTGGTGCCTTAACACCAATTTAAAAATTAATCTCCCTAAACCTAGATTAAACGTGCAACTATTCATCTAAGAACACATTTGGGCTTTTGTTAATTACAAAAAATTAAACCCCTAAATTGTGTAGATTAATGATTAAGGTGACCCTAATCACAACCCAACCTTAATATTGGTTATCACATCATTCACATGTCCACATGGGACCTCCCCTGCTACACGTTTGAGGAAGAGGACAAAGAAGCCAAGTAAATCCAACGCCCCACATTCCAGCTTATTTTCTAAGCTTATTTGAGGCCATTGGATGCACTCTCATCATGCTAACTCACACAACACAACAAGAACTTGTCACAAGACTCCAAGCTTTTCAAAAGTTCACAAGGGCATTTCAGGGATTCTCCCAACTAGGGTTTACATTTTTATGCATTCTAGGATCATTGTACACCCTCTATATAAAGGGTATTAGGTCTTTCATTTACACTTGCTCTTGAATTTTCCTTGTTCACAAATCTATAAAGCTCATTTTCAGTCTTAAAGAAATGTGTATGAATTTTGTGAAGAAAGCTCAAGTGCCATTGTTATAATCTGTTTACTATTGTTCTTTGTTTCTTATTTCTTGAATCAAAAACCTGTTTTCAAAAGAGGAGTGTGCAAAAGTTTGCACATTTTCCACATTTTCTTGATATTTTGCTAAGTTCTTGGTCTATCTTGGAATTCTTGGGCTATAGGGCTGATCATAGCATCCTGATATTATGTTATCAAGGTGTGGTGAAGCTTATAACTTGGGGATAATCAAGTGTGGAGGACAAGAGTTGCATTAATCAAGAAGTTTTCACATTTCTGTTTTGATAATTGTGCCTCTAACCTTGTTGAATCTTAGCAGGGTTGTTTGTGGAAGCTTGTACTTGTTCTTGCTAGTACATAAGCTCAAAATTCGTGGATGTGGATGTACATCCATGAGGTACACATCCTTAATCTCAAAATCTGAAAATATTTTGGATATTTGTGATATTTGAGTGTTGCCTATGTTCTTGTGTATTTTGTGGCTTAAAACTGCTTGAATCTGTTTATCTTAGCTATTGTTGTGTTAATTTGTGCTTGGGTGGTCTTAAATCTCACTTTTGAATTGAAAAACTTGGTTTTGAAAAGTTAAAGGGGTGTTTGGGATTACCTGTTTGAGATTGAAAAGTGTTAGTGTGTTGTTAGAAGTGTGTATTTGTGCTTGGTATCTGATAAATGCTTGGTTGAGAGTTGTTTGCTGCAAGTTTTTGAGTTTGAAACCTTGAATCACATAATCTGCTATAACTTGTTGAGTTTGACTGTTTTTGACCTAAGAATTTGGGAAAACCTAGAGTTTATGCATGCTTAGGGTTAAAAGCTATTAAAACATCATTATTGTAACATACTTGATAGATCTTGAGGTTTGAATCTGGCTTGTTGGTCAAATACATCAGCAAAGTGAAAACTGCATGTGTTAGTGTTCATCAGTAACCTTCATAAGCTTGAATCTTGCTTTAAGCTTTAAGCCTTTGCATGAAAACTGTTTAGACTTGTTCATTTGAGTTTATAATAGCTTGTGTATGCATTTGGTTGAATTTGGTTGGCTGAATATTGCTAAAACTGCTTATAAGTGCTCAACTGCTTATTGTTCTAAGTTTGTGATAGATCTGGTGCTTTATTGAATTAACTGTACAAATTGGTTGTTGCTTGTTGTGATTTATTGATTGTTATTGACTTCTTATGATCCAAAGATCATTTGGGTGCCTTTGTGAAATCTGAATCTCCAAAAAAGTCACTAAAGATAAAAAAGTCTATAAGTCAAGCAGTGGGAAAAGTTCCCACTACTCAACACCCAAAACTAGCCCCTACTAGTGTTAATTTGTACTCAGCTTATCAATAAGCTATCTTAGCTTATCCAGACTTGCAACAACTTATTTTTTGTGATAGATCATCATTATTTGACCTATTTGATTAGACTGGAGCTTATTGGACTTTGACTTTGACTTTTTGCTAGAAAACCAACTTAATTGACTTTTTCATAAGTGCTTATTTGCTTTTTCAAGCTTATTAAGTCAGCTTATTTGAAAACTTTTTGTTGATTTAGCTTAATTAAGTCATTTAAAGGCTTTAGAAACTTGAATCAGCTCTTGGGGTGGCCTAGAACTAAAAAACGACTATTTTGTCGTTTTCTATAGATTGCTTATTGCATTTTTAGGCTTATTCCTTGGGCTTATTTCAAATTTCTTTTTATAGAAGTCTTATTTAGGACAAAAGAAGCTTGTGTGTCTAATTTGAGCTTATGGCATTAGCTTATAGCTTAATGGGCCAAAAAGCCCATTAAGAATAAGCTGTTTGGTATAAGCTTGCTTATTTCACACTTTCAGCTTTTGGGCCTTTGGAAAAAGTTGTTTAAAATCAAATTTTGAGTCAAGTAGTGCTTTTTGGACTTATTTGGGCCACTTTTTCATTTTGGGCTCAATTTTGGCCCATTAAGGATCTGTTTTGGGTTTAGCCCATTTTCTAGGCCCATTAAGGGTATTTAGGTAATTTCAAGTTCATTTCTGAGTTATTTAGGTTAAATTAAGCTAGTTTACAACTTTTTAGAATTTTTTATAATTTTTGGATTTTTAATAATATTTTAATATTATTTTATTGCTAAAAATTAAAAGTCTGATTTTCTAAGTTTTTATATTTTTCCTAGGTTCTAAACACTTAATTAGGAATTTTTCAACTTTCCAAATATTTTTAGAGTCTTTTAATTATTCTCTAGAATTATTTAAGTTTTTATAGCTTTTAATAGTTTTTAATTATTTAAAAATAGTTTTTAGTGGTTTTAAAATTTTGAAAAATACTTTTTAGCTTAATTAGGTTATTTTAAAGGTTTACAAACTTTAAGATCTTGATTGGGACTTTTTATTAGTTAATATTGATTTTTAGGGCTTTAATTAGCATTATAAAGTTAATATTTAATTAATTAAAGGGTTTTAGGAATTTTTAGAGTGAATTTTTAGAGTAAATTTTTAATTTTGGTGCTTTTTACGGTTTTACGTGTACACCTTTTTCGACTTAGTTTAATTCGACATCGTAACCATCAATCTCTTCTTATCCCCTTTCTGTTTTTCTTTCTTACAAATATAATCACAAAGATAATCATTTCATTACACACACACCTAGCCTCCTTGAGAACGATCCCCATTGAGGGTCATTAGTGCTTGGTTTTCCTAAACCGACACTTAATACTTGCCACTTTTGCTCTCTTTTCCTAAAGAGTAGTAAAACCACTACATCACTGAGTCATAGTAAGATTAATCCTTGAGAATCCATGTGATTCAGCGTGTCACTGTAATCAACCATAATTTATATTGGAAATTTCAAGGTGAAATTTCTCCTGTCGTAAAATTTGCAACATAGTGCAAATATGGTCTTCCTGTTTTTCTCTAGACTTATAGGAAATCAGGTTTTTCCTCAATAAAAACACTAATTAATTTGTTTATGAGTTCATAGAAACTCAATTTATCAAGTCTATAATGTTGCTAGGCAATTATGAGACTAACACAAAATCATGAATCTAGCATCACCGAATCGTGAACGAATATCAGTCATGGAAATGTCCTGCTCTTTCACTCGTCACTGTTGGCAGCATGATCATGAATCCGATCTTGGAAAAGTGTTTGACACCCTAAAGTAGATTGGACATGTTGTCAATACATAGAGGAGGATCATGGTTATGAATGGTGATTTGTTTAAAATCGACGGTAGTCGACACATAATCTCATGTTACCGTCCTTCTCCTTTAAGGTTCTTTTGGAATGTATGGGAAGATTTTGTAATAATCGTCTGGTTATGCGCAAGGAGCTTTAATGGTCATGTCTTAACTGACAGCTAGAAAATTTAGCAGTAACAGCTAAAAACGCACGTGCTTGTAAAGCATAAATAATTTGTACAGATTTTCCTGATGGAAAATCATGCTAAAAATATTCAGGAGCCTGAACATTACTATACAAAAATCATGAATCGTAGCAGGGTGTGTTGTTCTTAGTCCATTATTAGGATTAAATTCAACTCGTGTATGTCCGAGGTAATGCGTTAGCAGCTTGGATCTCCTCATTAGGCTGAAGGGAAACCTTCGTATACATGGAGAATACGAATGGCGTCCTTTATGGTCATGAATATATATGAAATATGGGTGCAAGAAATGAAAGTGTCAATCGAGCAATCGTGATAGTTCTCACTGATATGTCGGTGCTGGTACTGAAATTCTTGTGGCCTGATTAATGCATGGCACAACGAGATGGGTATACCCTTCGGAGGGTACCCTGAATTTCATAGGGATGTTCCAGAATTTGACGTGAGTCATGTATCTTGACTTGTGTCTTGGAAATATAAGCATGACAAGTGTCTTGACTGGTGTCTTGACATGTCGCTAGATGTGAAACGAATAGAGCCACAAATATTAGGTTAATATGCCAGAATTGGCGGATCGGTTGGACTACTGATCCTTTGTATTTCTGATCACGTCCGTGGCCAGAGCTTCGATTGCGATTGCTAGTACAGTTGTTGTCATAGTAGTTGTTACTATCGTCTTGTCTGTCAGTTCCATGACGGTCATTCTCATGACTCTGTTTCATGTAATTATTCAGCTGAGTGGCCGGCTGGTACCAGTCTTTACTCCTATGATTGAAACGACAACTGAATGACGTGTGACATGTAACTAATAATTAGGGACAATGATTGATGGGAATCGTCTAGTGGTGAAGCATATTCTCGTCCGATCGCTTTGATCTAACGCCTTTGTCTTCGTCTTGTAAGATCTCCCGGTTATGAACAGCATCATCATCTCATAGTGATACATGCGTTTAGATAGGTTCAGATTAGTTCTCGGTATCTCCTCGAATTGATCACAGCTCAAAGTGGAATGATTTGTTCTTGGTGACAAATAGTGGGTTTGGTTTTCTATTCTACTAAGAAGGTAAATGCGTAAGGTAATTAAAAGTAAACTAGAAGGAATTAATTAACAAAAATAAAACTTGAATTAAAATTTAAATAAAACAGTAACTGAAAAATACCCTTACTGAAAATGCTCTATTCGGAATAATAGTGCCATCCGGAATATTGAAGCTATTCGGAATATTGAAGCTTATGCGGAATATTAGTCCTACTCGGAATATACACCATGCGGAATAAACAAACTCTATGCGGAATAACAAGGGCTATTCGGAATAGTTAGGCTATGCGGAATAATGACACTATTCGGAATAAATGACCTATGCGGAATAATTACACTACCCGGAATAAAGAGGCTATGAGGAATAATATTGACTATTCGGAATAAAAAAGGTTATGCGGAATAACTGACTATGCGGAATAAAAAGACCATTCGGAATAAAGATCCTATGCGGAATAAACGGGCCTATTCGGAATAAAAAGGTTAAGCGGAATAATGGACTATGCGCAATATTAAAGCTATTCGGAATAGAGGACTCTATCCGGAATATACAAACATTCTGAATAGAAGAAAAAGGAGGCAGACTATCTGGAATAAGTAAATATTCCGAATAGAAGATAAAACACACAGACTATTCGGAATAACTGGGAATGAAGAACAGATTACAGCGAGAAAACAGGGGAAACGAATTTTAACCAAATCAAGCCAAATAAACAAAAAGGTTTTAACCAAACTAACCAATAATCATCTATTAACCATAAGGATCAAATCCCAATAATGAAAACACAAAATCAACAACTTTTAGAAGATCAAATCAACCAAATAAGAACTTTAGAACTTTGAATAAAAAGATGAAGATGAACAAGATGAATGAAAAGATTATATTGATGATTAATGTAAAGTAAACCAAAGGAAAGATTAAACACTTACAAAATTTAAAGGTTTAACAAGAATGAAAAATCACCAACACCTTAATGGTGTTGGCTTTCTACGGAAGAAAAGAAAAAAACTGGGAAAAGAAAAACTAGTGCCAAATGTGTGAGGGGTTTTCCTTATATAGGCTAGTGGTTGGTTGGTGATGTGGGCTTTCTTCCTCTCTTCTTGTCTTCTCGTCTTTTTAGAAAAGTTGACGTTTTCGATTCTGATTCGGGATTTGTCGACGATTAAATTCAACTCGTCTTTTAATTTCTTCGTTTAATAGACTTGAGTTTCTTCGACATATGTAAATCTTCCATCTTTGGTCCTTTTCTTCGATAAATCTTCAAATAGGCCCATTGACTTCCAATCTTTTGCATCTCTTGGACAACAGACTTCGTCTTGAGTCTTTTTCCTTGATAAAACCCGTGCAATCCCATGTTTTCTTCAATATTCATCCGGTTGACTCTGAAAACACAATAAACACAAAAACCACGCATAATTCCAAACAAATGATATTAAACATGCGTTTTGGTCTTGTTTTAGTAAGAAATAAGTGGTAAAAGGATGGGTGTTTTCACACCTATCAAATCCCCTACACTTAACCATTGCCATGCCCTCATGCAATGCTTAGCGATAAAGCAAATTTTACATTTTTCTAATAATTAATCAACCTTGGCCTTATTAACATACTACTAAGCAAAAATTAAAGTACTAAGAGAAATTAAAACTTTAAGGCAAACAAAAGGATAGAAAACCATTTTCACTTGAAAATAGCTATATGGAAATAACTTGCAAAGAGATCAAGGACTTACATTAGGGCTTTGGTGCAGCGAAGATTTATCATCCTCAAGTTTCACGTTCCCCAAACTAAGCTTAAAAACGAGATCATTGTTATTATAAGTTAGCAAATCAAACACTTACACACATGGCTTAATTAAATGCTTAAACTCCCTTATTCCTAGAGGTATCTCTTATATTTTATTTTTGTCTTATGATCATGAAGATGCATTTTTGGACTTATTTCGATAGTTTATTTAGGCTGAAAGCAAAGTAGGACGATTTAAAATCTCAAGTAATGAGACTCTATCATTTCTCGTTCTCCACAATTTAAAATCTCAAGTAATGAGACTCGTGGATACTTAGCCTAATAAACCAATTAAGGTCTACATGGTTAAGGATACTAGCTAGAATAAACTTGGATAAGTCTATTCGGGTTGAGTCAAAATAATCACAACGGGCCTAATATGTCAAAGATTTCAAAACTAGCTTCACCACTTTATTAATATTTTTGACTTTATTGCAGGATATGTACATATGGAAGCAGCGATAAAGATTTAAAAATTACGACTAAATCGCCAAAGTTAATAAAAAATTTGAAAAATGTTGAAAAAGATGATTTTCCGGTTTAAATGAAGGCATTTTCATGGAAAAGTCCACTTAAAACTTCGATAGAAGTCCCCCCTACACTTAAGATAAACATTGTCCTCAATGTTTAAGCATGTGGGAAAAGTCTCCCCTACACTTATGAAATTGTGCACGTTGGTTAAATCAAGTTAAGGAAGAGACGACTAAAGTGATCAATTTCAAATGTGAGTATGATGAAAATTGAATCACGATAGTTGAGAGATAGAACCGGATTTCGGATAACACGGGGGCACGGTTCTTCAAAGGTTCCAAAAGTGCATTCATCCCTGTAATCACATCACCACACAAACACAAAGAACCTATAGAGGTCCCCCTACACTTAGGAGGTTAAAACAGAAAAGGATAGATACTCGGGCTGCCTCCCGAGGAGCGCTTGTTTTTTATAACCGAGTCACGAGCCTGACTCGACCCAAAATTAGTTCATGAGAAACGTGGTGAGGGATGGAAGCATCTCATGAGAGATGTCCTCACCAAAGTACAACTTCACTCGTTGGCCATTCACCTTAAAATTAGGTCCATTAGGTTAAGCGAGCTCGAGAGTACCATATGGAAAAATTTGGGCAATGGTGAATGGGCCGGACCAACGAGATTTCAGCTTGCCCGAAAAGATTTTCAACCGAGAGTTAAAGAGTAAAACTTTGTCTCCAACTTGGAACTCTCGGTTCTTAATCTTAGAGTCGTGAATGAGCTTAGTCTTCTCCTTATAGATCAAAGAATTTTCATAAGCCTCATTACGGAGTTCATTCAGATCATTGAGTTAGATCTTGCGTAGGTCACCGGCTTTGTTGATATCAAAATTAGCCCACTTCAAGGCCCAGTAAGACTTATGCTCCAACTCAATGGGGAGGTGGCACGCTTTCCCGTACACAAGACGATATGGTGTACAACCAATTGGAGTCTTGTATGCAGTACGAAAAGCCCACAAAGCATCATCAGGTTTATCAGCCCATGAGGCACGATGCTCTCCCACGGTTCTTTCGAGAATTCGCTTTAATACTCGGTTGGATATTTCAGCCTGGCCATTAGTTTGTGGGTGGTATGCGGTGGAAAGACGATGATTTACACCATACTTAGCCATGACTCTTGCAAATTGGTCGTTGCAAAAATGAGTCCCGCGATCACTAATAATGGCACGAGGCACACCGAATCTAGCGAATATCGATTTCAAAAAGTTACAAACCACCCTTGCGTCATTAGTAGGTAAAGCTTTGGCTTCAACCCACTTTGAAACGTAGTCAACGGCTACAAGGATGTATTTGTTTCCTTTAGAGGAAGGGAATGGCCCCATAAAGTTGATACCCCAAACATCAAAGATTTCACATTCCTGAATGAAATTCTGAGGCATCTCGTCTTTATGTGTGATCGTGCCTTGTTTTTGGCAAGCATCACAACATTTAACCATCTCGTAAGCATCACGGTAAATGGTGGGCCAATAAAATCCCGAGTCAAACACTTTTTTGGCGGTGTAGTTGGGACCAAAGTGACCACCGGTGGGTCCTTTGTGGCAGGCGTCAAGGATTTCTAAAGCGGCCGGTCCATCAACACATCGGCGAATAATCAAATCAGCACATTGTTTGAATAGATACGGGTCATCTTAAAAGTAAGTCTTAATGTCTTTGAAGAACTTCTTCTTTTGTTGGGATGTTAGCCCGTCAACGAGAATTCCACCCGCCAAGTAGTTTGCAATGTCTGCAAACCACGGGGTTTCATCAGAAGTCGAGTTGATAGACATTAAGGTCTCCAGGGGAAAAGAGTCGTTGATCTCTTTGTTCGGATGTTCCCCTTGGTAAGGATCCTCAAGTCTACTGAGATGATCCGCGGCTAGGTTTTCAGCTCCTTTTTTATCGCGAATTTCGATTTTAAATTCTTAGAGTAGCAAAACCCAGCGAAGAAGTCTTGGTTTGGAATCTTGTTTAGTTAACAAGTACTTCAACGCGGAATGATCGGTGTAAACGATTGTGGTGGAAAGGACAAGATAGGGGCGGAACTTTTCAAAGGCATAGACAACAGCTAAAAGCTCTTTTTCGGTTGTCGTGTAATGCAATTGAGCCCCCGTCATTGTCTTGCTAGCGTAATGGATTGGTTGGAAGTGTTTATTCACTCTTTGGCCCAAAACCGCACCAATAGCAAAGTCGCTAGCATCGCACATCAACTCAAAGGGAAGCTCCCAATTAGGGGTAACTAAGACGGGTGCCTTAGTTAGCTTATCCTTAAGCGAGTTGAAGGCTTCAAGACACTCGTTGGAAAAGATAAAAGGAGTATCTTTTTCCAAGAGGTGGGTCATCGGGCGAGCGATTTTAGAAAAATCTTTGATAAAGCGACGGTAGAAGCCCGCATGACCAAGGAAACTTCTCACACCCTTCACGGTTGAAGGTGGAGGCAATTTAGCGATAACATCAACTTTAGCACGGTCCACTTCAAGACCGGCTTTGGAGATCTTGTGTCCTAGCACGATGCCCTCTTTTACCATGAAATGGCATTTTTCCCAATTAAGAACAAGGCGAGTGTCTTCACACCGCTTAAGCATACGTTCTAAATTGGCAAGGCAAGCAGAGAAAGAGTCGCCATAAACCGAGAAATCATCCATGAATACTTCCATAGTTTCTTCAACCATGTCATGGAAGATAGCCATCATACACCTTTGGAATGTCCCAGGAGCGTTACATAAACCAAAAGGCATGCGTTTGTAAGCAAATGTTCCGTAGGGACAAGTGAATGTGGTATTTTCTTGGTCCTTGGGATCGATGGGAATTTGAAAATACCCGGAGAAACCGTCTAAGAAGCAGTAATAGTCATTACCAGCTAGACGCTCGAGCATTTGATCCATGAAAGGAAGAGGGGATGATCTTTTCTCGTGGCATCATTGAGCTTGCGATAGTCGATACAAACTCTCCACCCAGTAACGAGACGAGTGGGAATCAACTCGTTGTGTTCATTGGGAACAACGGTTATTCCGCCCTTCTTGGGCACACAATGGACGGGACTTACCCACGGCGAATCCGAAATAGGGTAAATCAAGCCGGCATCAAGAAGTTTGATAACCTCTTGTTTTATGACGTCATGAATGCGAGGATTAACCCTTCTTTGGCTCTGGATTGCGGGTTTAAAGTCATCTTCCATGAGAATCTTGTGAGTACAAAAGTTCGGATCAATTCCGCGGATATCGGAAATTTTCCAAGCAATTGCCTTCTTATGATCTTTAAGCACGGCGATGAGGCGAGATTTCTCTTCTTCTTTCAAGTCCTTAGCAATGATGACGGGCGACTTCTTCTTTTCTTCAAGGAACACGTACTCGAGATGGGGCGGCAACTCCTTAAGGTCTAAATCCGGAGGATTTTCGATGGGAGACGTATTCAAATTCGGAGCATCGATAGCAATAACCGTGGGAGATGGTGGAGAAAGATTGTCTTCTTTAAGAATGTTCTCAACGAGACGCATGTCTTCATCCCAATCGGTGGGAGAATCGTCATTTGCTAAGTTCACATCTCCCATGGTGGCTTCCAAATCTTTCCAAAGGAAATCACTTTCTCCAAATAGAGATAGTGATGAATCAATAGAAGAAATGGTTTCAACATTGGGAAGAGAAATAGGAATACTTTTACAAGCATCTTTGAAGTGTTCTTCACAAGCCTCATCAAGAACGTCAATACAATTAACACTCTCGTATGAATAAGGCTGTTTAGAAAGCTTTCCCATGTTGAAGATGATTTTATCGTCACCCACTCTCATGATAAGCTCACCCGCTTCAACATCGATGAGAGTGCGACCGGTCCTCAAGAATGGACGACCAACGATCAATGGCACACGAAGGTCCATGTCATAGTCAACTA
Organism: Glebionis coronaria; assembly: GCA_025667525.1. Classification (NCBI taxonomy): domain Eukaryota; kingdom Viridiplantae; phylum Streptophyta; class Magnoliopsida; order Asterales; family Asteraceae; genus Glebionis; species Glebionis coronaria. The sequence goes on from JANFOE010000193.1 coordinate 5,201,668, forward strand.
CAACGAAATCGGCAGGAAAAGTGAATTTGTCAACTCCTACAAAGACGTCTTCGGTTATCCCCACTGGATAAGCAACCGTACGGTTAGCTAATTCTAAAGTCATTTTGGTGGGGACTAGCTCAGGGAGAGATAATTGCTTCCAAACACTTAAAGGCATTAAGTTAATACTGGCACCTAGATCGGCTAGGGCCATGCAATTCTCTACTCCCGGGAAGTTGCAAGGGATTAAGAAACGACCCGGATCACCAAGATTGGTTGGCAATTTCCTTAAGAGCACTGCAGAGCAATTCTCATTAAGTTGGGTGTTAGCAATATCAAGAAGCTTCTCCTTGTCGCTAAGAAGATCTTTGAACATTTTCGCGTATTTAGGCATGTGAGCGAGAGCTTCAGCGAAGGAGATGTTAAAATTCAATTGTTTAAACATTTTTAGAAAGTTCGAAACTTGAATATCATCCTTGCTTTTGAGCTTCTCTTTCCTCAACCTTGATGGATAAGGTATATCGGAAGAAGAGGAAGGCTTTGGGAGAATAGGATCACTCACATCCTTGGGTGGAGGAGGGGTAGAAGTAAGAGGTGGAGAAATTAGGGAAGTAGAAGGATGAGGAATAGGAGCAGGTGACTCGTTTTCCTTAGTCACAATCACCGGTGGAGGTATAGGAAGCTCGGGTTCCTTGGTACCTTTGCCACTGCGAGTGGTGATTGCTTTCATCTCCCCTCTTGGATTCGCAACGGTGTTACTCGGAAGAGTACCCGAAGAAGAGGATTGATTACCTTGGAAGAAACCAGCCATCATGTTCTTTAAGTCATTCGTTTGACTTGCCAAAGTGTTTCTCATATCAGCTCTCAGATCGTTTCCTTGTTTCACCATGTCTGCTTTCAAGTTGAGCACTTCCCGCTGGAGATTTTCCACAATCACATCATTGGTCCGCATGTAGGTTTCAACATCTTGGTGCAATGCGGTGGGTTGGTTGGGAGGAGGAGCATGGTAAGCGGGTGGTTGATAAGCAGGTTGTTGGTAAACTTGGTTGTTTCTTTGAGGTGGATATGGTTGTTTGTAAGGTGGTATGTATGGTGCACGAGGTTGTTGTTGTTGTTGAGGAGGGCGATTAAGGGTTTGTTGTTGGTTTGGGTTGTTAGGAGGAAAACCGGGTAGGGAAAGAAAGTTGTTAGAGCGGTAGCTAAGCAAGTTGCGGTCACCTTGAGGAAGAGCTTGATAAGCGGCTGGAGGATAGGTACCGTATGCTGCATTAACATTCTCAGAAGGGTATTCTTGGGTGGCGGTACAAGTGGTGTAAGAGTGAGGACCCCCGCAGATTTCGCATGGTTGGCAGACAGCATTGACTTGAGAGTTTTTAGCATTGATGTTGTTGGTGTTGCTAGCGGTTTGGGTAGCAAGCGATTCAAGAAGCGCAGTGATTTTTTCAAGTCGCTTGTCGTTGTCACTAGTACAAGCACTAGCGACATTGGTCCGAACACTCTTGGTTTGCAGACGAGACTTATTCTCAATGATATCCCAAGCGGCATTGGAAGTCTTAACCAAAATATTACCCCCCGAGGCACTATTTAGTTAATCTTGGTCATTCATGCTTAAACCATTATAAAAAGTATTAATTTGGTGCACTTTGGTAAAACCATGTTGTGGGCATTTTCTCAAAAGGTCTTTAAAACGGTCCCAAGATTCACTAAAAGACTCATCGTACTTTTGTTCAAAATTGATAATTTCATTCCGCAAAGCGGTAGTACGAGAGGGTGGGAAAAAGTAGTTGATAAACTTGGTCTCCAAATCCGTCCACGTAAGAATACTTTGTGGCGGTTCCTTAGCAAGCCAATGTCGGGCTTGTCCCTCTAAAGAAAAGGGAAAAAGTTTTAAACGGATTACCTCTTGTGGAACACCATTGAATTTGACCGTATTCGTGAGTTGTAGGAATCTCTTGATGTGGTCATATGGATCATCAATGGTACGCCCCAAGAATGGTTGAGCAGAGACCATCTGGATAAAACCGGATTTAAGCTCAAAATTGTTGGCTGCAATCGCGGGTATGACAATTGGATCATTATTGCCCTCCACATGTGCTTGTAACAGTTCAATCATCGGGAGATTGTCTAGTAGAGGCTCATTGTTGTTGTTATTATTGTTGTTGAGAGGTGGATTGTTATTGTTTTGAGGTGGGTTATTGTTGTTGTTTTGTACACCGGCCATGTCTAAGTCTTCGAGAGGCTCGGGCTCTTGATAAGACGTTGATCGTGTACGCATGCACCTGCAAAAGAACTAACAAAGCAAACAAGAAATATTTTTGGTTTTTATGGTTTTTTACTTTTTTTTTTGTATTTTTGAAAATTTTATATTTTTAGGGTTTTTGAAATTTTTTATGAAAAAGTAACGTTCACGGTGAACGGATCCCAAAATCCAAGTTCTCACAAAAAACTGTTGATCTTAACGAGAAGAGTCGGCTGCGGCGCCATTTGATACATGCGTTTAGATAGGTTCAGATTAGTTCTCGGTATCTCCTCGAATTGATCACAGCTCAAAGTGGAATGATTTGTTCTTGGTGACAAATAGTGGGTTTGGTTTTCTATTCTACTAAGAAGGTAAATGCGTAAGGTAATTAAAAGTAAACTAGAAGGAATTAAATAACAAAAATAAAACTTGAATTAAAATTTAAATAAAACAGTAACTGAAAAATACGCTTACTGAAAATGCTCTATTCGGAATAATAGTGCCATCCGGAATATTGAAGCTATTCGGAATATTGAAGCTTATGCGGAATATTAGTCCTACTCGGAATATACACCATGCGGAATAAACAAACTCTATGCGGAATAACAAGGGCTATTCGGAATAGTTAGGCAATGCGGAATAATGACACTATTCGGAATAAATGACCTATGTGGAATAATTACACTACCCGGAATAAAGAGGCTATGAGGAATAATATTGACTATTCAGAATAAAAAGGTTATGCGGAATAACTGACTGTGCGGAATAAAAAGACGATTCGGAATAAAGATCCTATGCGGAATAAACGGGCCTATTCGGAATAAAAAGGTTAAGCGGAATAATGGACTATGCGGAATATTAAAGCTATTCGGAATAGAGGACTCTATCCGGAATATACAAACATTCCGAATAGAAGAAAAAGGAGGCAGACTATCTTGAATAAGTAGATATTCCGAATAGAAGACAAAACACACAGACTATTCGGAATAACTGGGAATGAAGAACAGATTACAGCGAGAAAACAGGGGAAACGAATTTTAACCAAATCGAGCCAAATAAACAAAAAGGTTTTAACCAAACTAACCAATAATCATCTATTAACCATAAGGATCAAATCCCAATAATGAAAACACAAAATCAACAACTTTTAGAAGATCAAATCAACCAAATAAGAACTTTAAAACTTTGAATAAAAAGATGAAGATGAACAAGATGAATGAAAAGGTTATATTGATGATTAATGTAAAGTAAACAAAAGGAAAGATTAAACACTTACAAAATTTAAAGGTTTAACAAGAATGAAAAATCACCAACACCTTAATGGTGTTGGCTTTCTACGGAAGAAAAGAAAAAAACTAGGAAAAGAAAAACTAGTGCCAAATGTGTGAGGGGTTTTCCTTATATAGGCTAGTGGTTGGTTGGTGATGTGGGCTTTCTTCCTCTCTTCTTGTCTTCTCGTCTTTTCAGAAAAGTTGACGTTTTTGATTTTGATTCGGGATTTATCGACGATTAAATTCAACTCGTCTTTTAATTTCTTCGTTTAGTAGACTTGAGTTTCTTCGACATATGTAAATCTTCCATCTTTGGTCCTTTTCTTCGATAAATCTTCAAATAGGCCCATTGACTTCCAATCTTTTGCATCTCTTGGACAATAGACTTCGTCTTGAGTCTTTTTCCTTGATAAAACCCGTGCAATCCCATGTTTTCTTCAATATTCATCCGGTTGACTCTGAAAACACAATAAACACAAAAACCACGCATAATTCCAAACAAATGATATTAAACACGCGTTTTGGTCTTGTTTTAGTAAGAAATAAGTGGTAAAAGGATGGGTGTTTTCACACCTATCACATAGCGTCTCCAAAAATCAGCAGCATCAACCTTTAGTAACATCTCCAAGTCATGAGCGGCATCAGTAATCTTGTAGAATATCAGCAAGTGGAATATGCACACGGGATACGGTACATGGAGTACACATGGAATGTACATGAAATGATCGGTATGGGGTCGATCATTTGACATGATTTTAAAGGTAAATAATTGATTAAACGGTTAGAAAGACCATCATGATAACCTGGCAATGCCAGTATATACCTCATTCTGGTTGCATAGAGAAACGCTAACGTGTGGTTAAACGAATTTCAACGATGATTTGCCTGAAAGCATGATCAATGAAAACCAACCATGACTATCATGAGAGCAGGATTCAATGAAATCCAACAATGTCTTACATGAAAGCATAATTAACAAAAGAGGCGTAAGACGTAATCAGCATGAAGACGGAATTATCATGAAGAAACATGTAACAACCTAACATGAAGGAGTGTATAACATAATCAGCATGAAACTGAAGTTAACCATGACAGTATGAAAACATACTTGACATAAAAACATAGTAACTTATGAAGGGACATGAAAAAATTTTATGCCAATAAATCATGAGAAAAAATTTATGCATGAATACATGATGCAGTTTATAAAAACCTTTATATGCGCGAGGGGACGCCTATGGGTCGGTCCCAAAACAAAAGACATGGCGAGGTGTTGGAAATACGTTTTACGTATTTATGAAGGATCGGTCGCTCCAACGATAATTATGTAATGGGCTCGTGATCTATTTACTTATTGTATAGTCCATATAGCCCACATGTAGGGTGGGCTATATATAACCCCTCCTAGCATGTTAGGAGGGGGTTGTTGATTCGATTTTACACTTAATCATTTATTCATCTTACTTTCTCTCTCTACAATTCTCTCCCTTCTCTCCTTTCTCTCTCTAATCCTTCATCTAATTCCTTCATTTCTTCTTTATTAATCAATCAATCAACCACTTAAATCCACCAAATCCATGATCTAGAATAGGCCATTAATTTCGTAGACCTTCAATTGGTATCAAGAGCCTTGCAAAAGTTCCGGATCAAGAAGTTCCGGATCAAGGAGTTCCGGATCAAGGAGTTCCGGATCAAGGAGTTCCGGATCAAGGAGTTCCGGATCAAGGAGTTCCGAGTCAAGAAGTTCCGAATCAAGAAACTTCCGAACCAAGAAGTTCCGGATCAAGCCAAACTTCCGAACCAAGAACTTCCGAGTCAAGAAGTTCCTGATCAAGCCAAAGTTCCGGATCAAGAACTTCCGAGTCAAGAAGTTCCGGATCAAGCCAAACTTCCGAACCAAGAACTTCCGAGTCAAGAAGTTCCGGATCAAGCCAAAGTTCCGAACCAAGAACTTCCGAGTCAAGAAGTTCCGGATCAAGCCAAAGTTCCGAATCAAGAACTTCCGAGTCAAGAAGTTCCGGATCAAGCAAAACTTCCGAACCAAGAACTTCCGAGTCAAGAAGTTCCGGATCAAGCCAAAGTTCCGAACCAAGAACTTCCGAGTCAAGAAGTTCCGGATCAAGCCAAAGTTCCGAATCAAGAACTTCCGAGTCAAGAAGTTCCGGATCAAGCAAAACTTCCGAACCAAGAACTTCCGAGTCAAGAAGTTCCGGATCAAGCCAAAGTTCCGAACCAAGAACTTCCGAACCAATAAGTTCCGGATCAATCCAAAAGTTCCGAATCAAGGTGATCTTCCGGATCAATCCAAAAGTTCCGAATCAAGGGAGTATTGGATTCCGATTTGTTTTATCAAACGGTTGAGTCGACAAAAATTTCTTGAGCTGACAATTGAGTTTTCCGTGATACGATTTTGAAACTCATGTCATCGGTCTCGTCTTCGATATATCAAAGATCACAACTTCAGCAAGTGTATGTTAATGGAGGGCAAGAATCAATGACGCAGATGCAAGAGGATAATGGTCATACGGTTGACAACTTGGAGCCTAACGATGGCACGAGCACAGAATCAGGAGGACAACATGATGCCAGTGGCACGTCAGGGAATGTTCACGAGATTTCTCTTGATGACACCTTACCCATTTATGACGCAGAGCCTGCAAACATGGTACAATGTAATGTGGTTTATGATGTATATGCTGATGACATGCCGCATATTGAGCATTCTGAACCTAATTATGACAAACATGGGATGGACAAGAGTGATAGAAATACCACTTATGATTCATCCGATGTGAGTCATAATGGGGGAGAAAGTGTTCAAAATGCTACAGTTCATCATGATAAATGCTTTATAACTGCCTCGTTAACTGATTCTGATTCTATGATTAAAGAGCTCGAAACGATCGTAGCTCGGCAATCTAAAGATCTTGAGGATGCCAAACTTGAATTTTCTAAGAAAACGGACAAATTTGAAACATACTTTGAAAAACTTGAAAAGTCAAACGTTGTTCTTGAAAGAAAATTGGATCAAACTGTTCTAGATTCTAAAGCTGAAAAGGATAATCTTTTGAAACAAATTCAACTGCTTGAATCTAAGCTGGCATCCCAAGATAACGTGCTCAAAGAAAATGAAACATTAAAGGCCCAATTACAGGAAAAGGTTTTTGCTATAGCTGCGTTGAAAAACGAGTTAAGGAAAAGTAAAGGACCTAGTGTGGACACTAAGCTTGAAAAACCATCAATCTTGGGGAAACCGCCTACAAATCAGTTCGTCAGACAACCGATTGTCAGACAACCTACTGCATTTAGATCCGAGCGACCACAATCCTCGAGACCGCGGTTTGCCTCCCAAGTTGATTTGGTTCATCTTATTAGACCAGTCACTCCAGCAACTAGGCCCAATGTGATCACTCCAGCTTTAGCAAGACCAAATCATATGATTGCCTCTAGTTTCCCTAAAGATACCAAGACCACGTCTAGAACTAGTTCAAATGACGTTTGCCATAAATCTGGTCTTGGGGAAGCTAAGCAAAAGACACATGCAAGAGATAACAATGTCCAACCTAGTCAGATGCCTTCTAGATTACCCAACACTGCTAACCGTAGCATGCCATCTTCTAGGAGCATCGATCAATCATCTAGGAATTATTCAGACATTAAATATGCTACTTGTAAAACATGTAGAAAATGTGTCTTTACGGCAAATCATGATGCTTGTGTCAAGAAATTACTTGATGAGGTAAACTCCCGTGCTAGAATTAAGTCCCAGTGGATAGCTAAAATCAAACCCTTTGGTAAAGTTTGGCGCCCCACTGGTAGAACTTTTACTCTTGTAGGAAACGAGTGCCCTTTAACTAGGATAGTCTCTGATTCTACGAAGACTACTAGGGAGGAAATTGCAAAGGATGATACATCACTTAAGCCCGAACTTAAGATTTTCTATAAAAGGAAACGTTTGCCAACTAAGACAAGTGAATCATCCCCTCAGGCCACCTCTGACACAAGTAAAGCCAACTGTGAACCCCCACGTGCTTCTATAATTGATATCTCTAACCCATGTCAAAGTATACAAACTCCTAATGAGAATGCAGGTACCAAAGTTGATGTTCCAAAAGAACAAAGCGGTCCAATCATTGTGTATCATTCAACTAAGGACACTCTTAGAGTTTGGTTGCTGAAGAAGCAGATATCAGAGAAACAAATGTCTCAGGGGATTCATGGTTAAGCTGCAAACTAGGACTTACAGTCACATAACAGACTGTAACTCGATCTCAAAAGACAGGAAAGTTCATCCCGATGATGACTTATCCTAAAAACGAGAAATTCATTTTTCTCGGGCATGAGCTTATATCAAAAACATTCCAAGTTTTTAAGCTCATGCATTATGGCTCATCGTTAAATGTCAGACGATGACCCGTACTTCAAATAAAGGAAAGTTTATCATTAATGATAAACTTATCCTCATAACGAGAAATTCAATTTTCTCGGTCATGAGCTTGTCTTAAAACATTCGAAGTTTTAAGCTCAGAAAGGAAAGTGTATCTTTTAAATAAGAGAACTTTTCCTAATAACGAGAAATTAACCTTTCTCGGTCATGAGCTTTCCGTTAAAACAGTCAAAGTTTTCAAGCTCATGAACACGACTTCTAAGTAAATGTCAGCTTAGGACTCGTTCTTCAGATAAAAGGAAAGTTTATCGCCGATGATAAACTTATCCTTAACAACGGGAAGTTTACAACTTCTCGGACTTGAGCTCGCTTTGTAAGATATTCAACATCTTAAGCTCAAGTAATTGTTTTTTCAAAACTTTGAACACAATTTTTCGAGAATTTCTCAAAAGGTTTTTCTAAATCTTTCAAAATTGTGTGTTCAAAAACGTTTTGATAAAACGAGCATGTCTTCTGGAATCGATAATATTTACGAACCTAGAAATGTCATTCAATAATGACACGGGGTTGTAAATAAAGTTCGAGCAGAAGTTCAAACTTTTAAAACATGCTCTAAATGGTTTGCTATTATTTCAGATAGCAACCCGCTTTTCATAATCAAGTCAAGCATTTCACCGGAAAGCTTTGACTCAACAACGAGAATTAATTTTCTCGGGGACGTGACGAGGTGACCATCATTCGTGAACAAGAACCATGTGCTTCTTTCATATGCTGTTCTCCATTATTCAGGTCCAACCTCGTACATTGCTAATCTTGTGAATTCATTATAATATATTGATCTTTGCACGTGTTAAATACCTTACACTTGTGTTTAAAAGGTATTTAATTCACGTTTCAAGTACACCCTCATTAATTTGAGGGGGAGCTTGTTAAATTCATGAAGATAATTGGATTTGCATTTTTCTTCCCAAATTTTCTTAAAATGCTATTAAATCAATTGATATTAAAAACATCGATTGGGTTAATATTTTTAATATGGGGGAGAAAATGTGATTTAATATGGGAAATGATCAATCACAAATGGTTTGACTTAACGTGTTAGCTCATCCCGACATGTGCGAAATGTTTTCGAATATCGTAGCATATGTTAAGGGGGAGCAAAATGGATTTGCACTACAAAATGGATTTCATGGTGACATACACTTACCCAAAACATCTCTATTCACGACGGTGACGATTGTGGTGACATAAGGATGGTAGGATAGGTTAAAGTCCAATGATTTCTCTAGAACCGGAGGAATCTTCCCAAGGACATTCCATAGATAGAAATAGTAGTCCTTAGGAAAGATGGAGAAAGATTGTGAACGTAGCTGAATGCCGACCAAGTACTTAAGTTAGCACTGGAACAATCACAACAAGGTGCTAGTGATGACGTATTGGTAAGCATTGAAGGGGTTGAAGAATGAAAAAGAAATGTAAAGATAAAGGGTGTAAAGAAAGAAGCCCTCCTTACAACTTTAGGCAGAAACCGGGTCAATACATATGCTATTGAGATCATTTTTGTTAATGATTCTCGATATTGAAGAAAGACGTCATGGACCCAGTGATGCAATGCACAACCCTTCCCAGCTAACTCAACTATCTCTCAAAAGGTATTTGTTTTAATCACACGGAGATCAACACGTTATCTATTGATTTATTCACTCCGAATAAATTGGTATTGAAAAGGTGGCACTCCTCTCCAGCCTCCGATCACTAAAAATCCAAAATGCACGATCGAGTCTAGAGCCATTTGAGATCATCAAATATCTCATTAGGACACACTTTCATATTTCCTTGCTTCTTCACACACTGTGAAAAGTAAGAAAGTTCTTAAGAGTCCTACGCAAAATCTTCATGATCTTGCCTGAACATCCGAGTAATACGAAAGTATTTACAATGAAGATGGAAATCCTTCTTGAGCGAATATCAAAAAGCTCATGGTAGGTGACTTGTGCGATTCTTTATGAATCAAACTTGTGATAACTGGAAAGCAACAGTGGTTTAATTCTTAAATGAATTTAAACACGTTCCAGGCCTCTACGCAATATCTTAATGATCTTGCCAGAACATTCAGAGTAATACTATTAAGTAGTTACAGTGACGAATGGAAATCCTTCTAGTGTTAACATCAAACAGCACTTGGTAGGTAACTTGCAAGATTCTATATGAATCAAGCTAGTGACAACTGGAAAGCAACGATGGTGCGGTTCTTAATTGAACTTCACTTGTTCCAGGAACATGAATTGACGGCTTCAAATCATGCGGATAATATTATCCAAATGATTCACTCTTTACGTTCGCAGTCTGCTTTGGACGGTCGAGTAAAGAGAACGGGTTTACCCGCGAAATCTTGTCAAGGAGGTTCTTTATTGAAACTACCTGCCACAAGTACGATATTTAATATCGTCCAACGGTCTTCACCGACCGGAGGTAAAATGCTACCGAATTAGAATGAAATGTTCAAGGCCATTTCATCCGTGTATATTGTTTTGTTGCTAACTGTCTTATGCAGCGTAACAAGAAGGTGGCATTGCGGTGTACAATCCAGAAAAAGTCGTCACCACATGCTTATACTACATACCATTAGTACTTCAACAAATTCAAGAAAGCCTGAAGGTCAAGTCTTCCGCTGTATCAAACTCTGAAGCTTTCAAGAATTTAAAAGGATAAGTATGTGGAACATGAAGTCACAAAGAGGCAAATATCACAAGTGAAGAATGCACAAGGTCAAGGCAAGGAAACATGCTCAAGACTAAAGTCAAAGATCACATCAAGCATATTCACAAGAACAAGATCGAAGACTCAAGCATAGATGCTAGGTTTAAGATTTTGTAAAAAGATGTGACCTCCCTTAGGGGGAGATTGTTGGAAATACGTTTTTCCCAATAAAGTCTCGGTCACATCTTAGTTAGCATAGATCACGAGTTATAGACTGTTTAGAACTTTGTAACTTGGAGCGACCTCCCTTAGGGGGAGATTGTTGGAAATACGTTTTACGTATTTATGAAGGATCGGTCGCTCCAACGATAATTATGTAATGGGCTCGTGATCTATTTACTTATTGTATAGTCCATATAGCCCACATGTAGGGTGGGCTATATATAACCCCTCCTAGCATGTTAGGAGGGGGTTGTTGATTCGATTTTACACTTAATCATTTATTCATCTTACTTTCTCTCTCTACAATTCTCTCCCTTCTCTCCTTTCTCTCTCTAATCCTTCATCTAATTCCTTCATTTCTTCTTTATTAATCAATCAATCAACCACTTAAATCCACCAAATCCATGATCTAGAATAGGCCATTAATTTCGTAGACCTTCACGAGGGGACGCCTATGGGTCGGTCCCAAAGTTAAAAGTTTCGATAAAAGCACATGCGACTAAATAGGGCCAGTCCTGTACCAACCATTACTTAGTCATAATTCCTGCAACCATGATACATGAACATAAATAAGTAAAAATCATCTGTCAAAACTTATCAGAAAAAAATTTATGTGACTAATTATGAACTACTGGGTTCAGTCCACATAGTCACAGTTCACGAAGAACATCATGCATGAAATAATGACACGTAACTAAATATGAATGACGGTTGTTCATCCATATTAGTAAAACAATATCGATGAAAACATCAAGGTTAAAACATCAAGGTGTTGAAAACATCATGGTTAAAACAACAATGTGCTGAAAACATCAATACGTGGAATAACAAGCGTTGGCTTAGGAAGCTCCTGGTGACTACCCACTAGTCACAAGTCAAGTTTTAGAGCCTACAGGTCGAAACCAAGCTCTGATACCATAATTGTAACACCTCACTTTGATAAGTGGACCTTTACGCGTAATTATGGCGTGTCATCAAAGCATGCAAGGTAATATGTAATAAACATACATGACCATAGGGATAACCGGAATCAAACATCGGTTCCCAAACATAAGCCCAAAACATAAATAAAGTAAAGGAAATGAGAAATGACTAAACAAGCATAAGTATATGAAGTCAAAAAAAGGAAAAGAAGTCTATGGCAGCTTCCATCCTATGCACGTCCTCCAAATGCTCGAGTCCTGGGTACCTGCCGTTTTGGGACATGGAAAGGAAAGTAACGGCTGAGCATATCGCTCAGTGCACGGATATACAAGCATGGAATGAATAATATAAGCATGTAAAACATATAGCAGCGGAAATAAATAAGTCCTGGAAAACCTGGTAATAGTTAGTAAAACTGGTTTTTATAGTTTGAAAATCCTTATGTTTATCTTATGAAAAATGTTTAACATGTAAACCATTAGCCAATATAGGTCATGAAATATCAACGTGCATGAATACTTGGAGGGGTGACCTCATCATGCAAATTAGAGGGGCTGCCTCTAATTTAATATACTGTTTGGGTAGGAGGGATCAGCTCCTTATGAAGGATGCAAGGCACACACCACATTCACCTGAATAATCTGCTGAAAACATGTAAACTAGGATGCATCCATACGCCCCACCTGATAATAATAATATGGCCAAAAAGTTGAAGGGATGCCACGAGCTATCACTCCATCGTGGTAGAGTCATAACACTGGTGCCTCCAGTGTTATGGTTATGGTACCTCCATAACTAGGTGAAACTTGTCATGCATGTATATGGCTTTAGGTATCTAATTAAACATAATCAATTCAAAAACATATAAAACATGTACTGGGGAAAACAGTTGGCTGCATACGGGAAATCCTAATAAGGAAAAATGTCCATACTGAAAGGACGGAGAATCCGTACCTTATGTCCCGTGAACGAAGAAGACGAACGGAAGAGAGTCCTACTTCGATCTCACTAATGCTACATACATAATATACGTGTATAAGTATTCTGATTACTGTGTACGTAACTGATTTTATATCATGTCTTAGCTTGTTTTACATATTCATGTCATGTTTTACTGATTTTATCGTTATGTTGTGTTTATCATGTATTCCGGATATTTTGATTAAGTATTACTTGTATTTCTTGTATTATTATACTTGTTGGGAAATAATAAGTATCTTTCTAAAAATAGTAATTCCTAAAATAGAAAGTTTTCCAAAGATAGAAAGTTCCCAAAAACAGATTTACTGCTTAAAATAGATAAGTTTCTAAAAATAGAAAGATTCCATATATAGAAATAAGTTGGATTAATAAGCTAATAATATAAGTTTAGTTTTAATGATTAAATATACTAAGTCATGTGATTAATAATACAGTTTATTAATTATAGCATGTTAATTAGATAAACTATAGGTTATAAGATTTAATTAAATATAAGCATGATTTTTTAATTAAATTAAAGTGTATTTAATACTTAGGTAAACATGTATTAATATTTATATTAATATAACCTAAGTCATGAAAATTAATTAATTATAGCCATGTTTAATAATTAATTAATACTATAGTGTAAAATAAATAATTAAATACTTAGGTTAAAAACATGTATTATTTATAATAATAATTAAACTAAGTTCATGTTTTAATTAAATTAATTATTACCATGCCAATTAATTTAATTAACTTGTAAAGTTAATCAACTTGTAAAAAAATAAAATCATGAACCGAACCCGTGTATTATACATTTAAACATGACGTGAACCGGACCAAGTTAATTGAATAATTCTCATATAATTAAGGTTTAAATAACATAGCGTAACTAGCAAGATTAAATCAATATTAATTAGATTAACTAAAATTAATATTGCATGATTAATTTAATACCCTAATTAAATTAAATAAAAAAAATTAACTTGAAAAATGTTAAACCTAACACCCCTTTTTAAAACCCTAAAACAGTCATCCAAACACCTTGTCTAAAACCAGCAGCAAAACACCCCCTGCCATGTTTGTGTTGTTGTTGGTTGCCACTGCAAGCTCAGGGGTTCCCACCGGCTGAGCCGAGTTTCCCCCTGCTGTGACCAAAACCCCCACCGAGAGCCGTGAGGCTCTCGGTTGCCACTTCTAGAACAAACACCCCCCCCCCCCCCCGATGGGTTCCCACTAACAGAACAATCCCAGCCAGCACCCATTAAGGGTTGCGGCTGGTGGCTGGTTTTTACCACCGAGACCATGAATGGTCTCGGTTTGTGGCCATACGACTACAACAGCACCCAAAACGACACCCTCTTTTAATCTATTGTTATTACAACGTGTTTTTAACATGTTCAAGATCCTTGATCATGGATTCGGGATCAATTAAACACAAAAGAAAAAAACGAGATCAAAGATCATGCATTTGTTTTTAGGGTTTTATCTTTTAAGAAAATTAAACAAGATTCAAACCTGGTTTCTTTCTTGGATTTGTGACCATCATTCTCTCCTGGTTTTGTGTTGTGGGACGAAGGCAGAAAGGACCCCAAGGGAAGCATACAAAAAATGACGACTTGTAGAATATTTAGGGTTTTGTGTTTTCTTTTTTTTGTCGACTAACATAAAACAAGTACTCCCCCCGTCTTTTATTTGCAATAACCGGCCTAGTATCCTTATTGGGCCACGGCCCATTTGTTTGTCCCTTCCATTTCCTTAAACCGTCCCACAAAACAATGCATACATAAGTTCTTTTTAATTTTCGGGTTTTAATGGTTAATAACGCGTGTTCGTGTATTTACATGTCGTGCATTCTTTCTTGTTAAATTTCATACATGTTCTACGTAATTACATATAGTATATCAATGATAATAATAATAAACAACATTACTTATCGTACGTAATTAATATACGCAAATACTTGTCACGTTTAATTAATATACGCGATTATCATGTTAAATGTTCGTGTTGTATTTAAATACTTGTACGTAATGATATTAATCGCATTATATTTATCAAGTACGTAGTTACGTGTTCGTGATTTTTACATTCATGATTTCATGTTCGTGATTATAATTATTCTTGTTAATAATTATCGTGTACTAACACGTATTTAATACTTATCATGTAATAACACGTACGTAATTCTTGTAATTAATATTCATGATACGTGTTCATGTTATTTAAGGAAAGTTTAAATCTTGTACGTACGATTATTAGTGTACTGTTCATGGTAAAAGCATGCGGGTTTTACACTTGATATGAAGGCTTTGAGTATTCTCAAACTAGCCCTTAGAAGCAAGAACCAACAAAAATTCTGAAAGTATGAAAATCTACTAGAAAGCTTTAGGAAGCCCTTGAGATCACCTATGGTGGTAATGAGGACACTCTCAAACAAAGGAAGAAGTAGTTGGTTATGGAGTTGACTCTTGATACATGATATTTTTCTTGGGGTTCAATATTAATCTCAGAATCATCTCGAATTGATCACAGCTCAAAGTGGAATGATTGTTCTTGGTGACAAATAAAGGGTTTGGTTTTCTAATCTACTAAAAGGTTAATGAGTGAAGTAATTAAAAGTAAACTAGAAGCAGTCAATCAATAAAAATAAAACTTGAATTAAAATTAAACTATCAAAACAATTAAATAGTAGAATAACCTTGCTGAAAAAGTTACTTGATTCGGAATGTATGCTTGATTCGGAATATCCAAGATAAAAGCTTGATTCGGAATAATGTTGTTGATGCGGAATAACTGAAGAAATGCTCTATCCGGAATAATCAATAAAAATAGTTCATTCGGAATACAAGGCTTATCCGGAATCAAAGCTCCATGCGGAATAAAAGCTCCATGCGGAATAAATGGTGATGCGGAATAAAGGTGCTACCCGGAATAAATGGTGATGTGGAATAAAGGTGCTATCCGGAATAAATGGGTGATCCAGAATAAAAGGCTTATGCGGAATAAAAGGCTATTCGGAATAAAATACTTATGCGGAATAAAAGGTTTATGCTGAATAAAAGGCTATTCGGAGTAAACGGTCATGCGGAATAATGAATATTCCGAATAACCAAGATTGATCCGGAATAATGGATATTCCGGATAGATGAACTTGATGCGGAATAAAAATTCACAAAGCTTGATCCGAAATATTCGGATGATCTGAAATACTGGGGACGATGAAGAACTCAGAAAAAACAGGGGAATACGAATTTTAACAAAATCAACCAAGTTTTCAACCAAAACTTAAACAAAACTAAACACTAATCATCTACTAACCATAAACATCAAATCCCAACAATAAAAACACAAAACCCACTAACTTTTGAAGATCAAATCAACCAAATAAGAACTTTAAAACTTTGAATAAAAAGAGAAGATGAACAAGATGAATGGAAGGATTCTATTAAATGATTAAGGTTTAAACAATCAAAGGGAAAGATTAAGAACTTACAAGATTAAAGATTAAATCAAGAAAAATGAAATCACCAAACACCCTAATGGTGTTGGTGATACCTACAAACAAGAAGAAAAAGAGAGAAAAACAAAAACTAAAAACTGGCCAAAATGTGTGAAGGGAGCTCAATATATATGCCTTGTCCTTGGTTGGTGAGTGGGCTTTCTCCCTTTCTTCTTGTCTTCTCGTCTTTTCAGAAAAGTGGACGTTTTCGATTCTGATTCAGGATTTGTCGTCGAATAAATTCAACTCGTCTTTTAATTTCTTCGTTTAATAGACTTGAGTTCTTTCGACATATGTAAATCTTCCATCTTTGGTCCTTTTCTTCGATAAATCTTCAAATAGGCCCATTGACTTCAAATCTTTTGCATCTCTTGGACAATAGACTTCTTCTTGAGTCTTTTTCTTCGATAAAACCCGTGCAATCCCATGTTTTCTTCAATATTCATCCGGTTGACTCTGAAAACACAATAAACACAAAAACCACGCATAATTCCAAACAAATGATATTAAATACGTGTTTTGGTCTTGTTTTAGTAAGAAATAAGTGGTAAAAGGAAGGGTGTTTACACACCTATCAAATCCCCTACACTTAACCATTGCCATGCCCTCATGCAATGCTTAGCGATAAAGCAAGTTTACACTTTCCTTATAATCAATCAACCTTGGCCTTATTAACATACTACTAAACAAAAATTAAAGTACTAAGAGAAATTAAAAATTTAAAGTAACAAAAGGATAGAAAACCATTTCCACTTGAAAATAGCTATATGGAAATAACTTGCAAAGAGATCTAAGACTTACATTAGGGCTTCGGTGCTGCGAAGATTTATCACCCTCAAGTTTCACATTCCCCAAACTAAGCTTAAAAACGAGATCATTGTTATTATAAGTTAGCAAATCAAACACTTACACACATGGCTTAATTATATGCTTAAACTCCCTTATTCCTAGGTGTATCTCTTATATTTTATTTTTGTCTTAGAATGATCATGAAGATGAAATTTTTGGACTTATTTTGATAGTTTATTTAGGCTGAAAGCAAAGTAGGACGATTTGATCAATAGTTAGCTAAAGGAAAAAATCTCTTAAAACTGCTTCTCGGGATATCAAAAAGTTCATATCTTGGCATAACTCGCTTCGCGATTTGAGACCTTTCTCGGGCCGATATTTGGCATGTACTTCATACTTCATATCTTCGAGAGACGTTCTTGAGATAATAGTCTTCTCTTCGTAATAGAGTTTCTTCACTTGGAGACTTTTGAGGGGTACTCCAACTTTGTTGACCACGACTTCATCATTATTTATTCAATCGTTACTTGGGATTTTGAGATACAACGATCCGCCTCCTTTTCGGACTTGGATCTATTTATCCTCATACCTTGTTAGGGTCTTTTCGGATAGACTTCTCCATGATCTTTATGGGAGTTGATTGCTTTTCATCGTGAGTCTTGATCCTTCATATTGATTTTGGGAATAATGCTTTTAACATCACCTTGGATCTTTAGCAATAAGATTGAATCCTCATGCCTTGTTAGGGCCTTTTCGGACTCGCCAATCTTCGCGCCCCGCTTCATAAGTTATGCCTTGGCTATGAACTCTTATCATTACCGAGCAACTTTTAAACGATCTTGGGCTAGAAGCTAAGTAACTTTTCAAATCGTACGACCTTACTTATTGCAGATAAATTATTAGCAAGTGATGGGAGAATAGGCAAATAATTACACCAAGTGAGCTTGTGCAAGAATACCGACTTATAATTGACTCTATCATTTCTCGTTCTCCATAATTTAAAATCTCAAGTAATGAGACTCGTGGATACTTAGCCTAATAAACCAATTAAGGTTTACATGGTTAAGGATACTAGCTAGAATAAACTTAGATAAGTCTATTCGGGTTGAGTCAAAATAATCGCAACGGGCCTAATATGTCAAAGATTTCAAAACTAGCTACACCACTTTATTAATATTTTGACTTTATTGCGGAATATATACATATGAAAGCAACGATAAAAATTTAAAAATTAAGACTAAATGGCCAAAGTTAATAAAAAATTTGAAAAATGTTGAAAAAGATGATTTCCGGTTAAATGAAGGCATTTTAGTGGAAATGTCCACTTAAATCTTCGATAGAAGTCCCCCCTACACTTAAGATAAACATTGTCCTCAATGTTTAAGCATGTGGGAAAAGTCCCCCAGACACTTATGACATTGTGCACGTTGGTTAAATCAAGTTAAGGAAGAGACGACTAACGTGATCAATTTTAAATGTGATTATGAAAAAAATTGAATCACGATAGTTGAGAGATAGACCCGGATTGCGGATAACACGGGAGCACGGTTCTTCAAAGGTTCCAAAATTGAATCCATCCCTGTAATCACATCACCACACAAACACAAGCAACCTATAGAGGTCCCCCTACACTTAGGAGGTTAAAACGGAAAAGGATAGATACTCGGGCTGCCTCCCGAGGAGCGCTTGTTTTTGATAACCGAGTCACGAGCCTGACTCGACCCAAAATTAGTTCATGGGAAACGTGGTGAGGGATGGAATCATCTCATTAGAGATGTCCTCACCAAAGTACAACTTCACTCGTTGGCCATTCACCTTAAAATTAGGTCCATTAGGTTGAGCGAGCTCAAGAGTAGCATATGGAAAAATATGGGCAATGGTGAATGGGCCGGACCAACGAGATTTCAGCTTGCCCGAAATGATTTTCAACCGAGAGTTAAAGAGTAAAACTTTGTCTCCAACTTGGAACTCTCGGTTTTTAATCTTAGAGTCGTGAATGAGCTTAGTCTTCTCCTTATAGATCAAATAATTTTCATAAGCCTCATTCCGGAGTTCATTCAGCTCATTGAGTTGGATCTTGCGTAGGTCACCGGCTTTGTTGATATCGAAATTAGCCCACTTCAAGGCCCAGTAAGCCTTGTTCTCCAACTCAATTGGGAGGTGGCACGCTTTCCCGTACACGAGACGATATGGTGTACAACCAATCGGAGTTTTGTATGCGGTACGAAAAGCCCACAGAGCATCATCAAGTTTATCGGCCCATGAGGCACGATGCTCTCCCACGGTTCTTTCAAGAATTCGCTTTAAGCCTCGGTTAGAGATTTCAGCCTGGCCATTAGTTTGTGGGTGGTATGCGGTGGAAAGACGATGATTTACACCATACTTAGCCATGACTCTTGCGAATTGGTCATTGCAAAAATGAGTCCCGCGATCACTAATAATGGCACGAGTCACATCGAATCTAGCGAACAGCGATTTCAAAAAGTTACAAACCACCCTTGCGTCATTAGTGGGTAAAGCTTTGGCTTCAACCCATTTAGAAACGTAGTCAACGACTACAAGGATGTATTTGTTTCCTTTAGATGAGGGGAATGGCCCCATAAAGTCGATACCCCAAACGTCAAAGATTTCACATTCTTGAATGAAATTCTGAGGCATCTCGTCTTTATGTGTGATCTTGCCTTGTTTTTTGCAAGCATCACAATGTTTAACCATCTCGTGAGCATCACGATAAATGGTGGGCCAATAAAATCCCGAGTCAAACACTTTTTTGGCGGCGTAGTTGGGACCAAAGTGACCACCGGTGGGTCCTTTGTGGCAAGCGTCAAGGATTAAAGCTGCCGGTCCATCAACACAACGGCGAATAATCAAATCAGCACATTGTTTGAATAGATACGGGTCATCCCAAAAGTAAGTCTTAATGTCTTTGAAGAACTTTTTCTTTTGCTGGGATGTTAACCCGTCAATGAGAATTCCACCCGCCAAGTAGTTTGCAATGTCCGCAAACCACGGGGTTTCATCAGAAGTCGAGTTGATAGACATTAAGGTCTCCAGGGGAAAAGAGTCATTGATCTCTTTGTTCGGATGATCCCCTTTATAAGGATCCTCAAGTCTACTGAGATGATTCGCGGCTAGGTTTTCAGCTCCCTTCTTATCATGATTTTCGATTTTAAATTCTTGAAGTAGCAAAACCCAGCGAAGAAGTCTTGGTTTGGAATCTTGTTTAGTTAACAAGTACTTCAACGCGTAATGATCGGTATAAACGATTATGGTGGAAAGGACAAGATAGGGGCGGAACTTTTCAAAAGCGTAGACAACAGCTAAAAGCTCTTTTTCGGTTGTCGTGTAATGCAATTGATCCCCCGTCATTGTCATGCTAGCGTAATGGATCGGTTGGAAGTGTTTGTTCACTCTATGGCCCAAAACCGCTCCAATAGCATAGTCGCTAGCATCGCACATCAATTCAAAAGGAAGCTCCCAATTAGGGGTAACCAAGACCGGTGCCTTAGTAAGCTTATCCTTAAGAAGGTTGAAGGCTTCAATACACTCGTTGGAAAAGATAAAAGGAGTATCTTTTTCCAAGAGGTGGGTCATCGGGCGAGCGATTTTAGAAAAATCTTTGATAAAGCGATCGTAGAAGCCCGCATGACCCAGGAAACTTCTCACATCCTTCACGGTTAAAGGTGGAGGTAACTTAGCAATAACATCGACTTTGGCATGGTCCACTTCAAGACCGGCTTTGGAGATTTTTTGTCCTAGGACGATGCCCTCTTTTACCATGAAATGGCATTTTTCCCAATTAAGAACAAGGCGAGTGTCTTCACACCGCTTCAGCATACGTTCTAAATTGGCAAGGCAAGCAGAGAAAGAATCGCCATAAACCGAGAAATCATCCATGAATACTTCCATAGTTTCTTACACCATGTCATGGAAGATAGACATCATACACCTTTGGAATGTCCCAGGCGCATTGCATAAACCAAAAGGCATGCGTTTGTAAGCAAATGTTCCATAGGGACAAGTGAATGTGGTCTTTTCCTGGTCTTTGAGATCGATGGGAATTTGAAAATACCCGGAGAAACCGTCTAAGAAGCAGTAATAGTCATTACCCGCTAGACGCTCGAGCATTTGATCCATGAAAGGAAGAGGAAAATGATCTTTTCTCGTGGCATCATTGAGTTTGCGATAGTTGATACAAACTCTCCACCCAATAACGAGACGAGTGGGAATCAACTCGTTGTGTTCATTGGGAACAACGATTATTCCGCCCTTCTTGGGCACACAATGGACGGGACTTACCCATGGCGAATCCGAAATAGGGTAAATCAAGCCGACATCTAGAAGTTTGATAATCTCTTGTTTGATGACGTTATGAATGCGAGGATTAACCCTTCTTTGGCTTTGGATTGCGGGTTTAAAGTCATCTTCCATGAGAATCTTGTGAGTACAAAAGTTTGGTTCAATTCCGCGGATGTCGGAAATTTTCCAAGCAATTGCCTTCTTATGATCTTTAAGCACGACGATGAGGCGAGATTTCTCTTCTTCTTTCAAGTCCTTAGCAATGATGACGGACGACTTCTTCTTATCTTCAAGGAACACGTACTCGAGATGGGACGGCAACTCCTTAAGTTCTAAATCCGGAGGATTTTCGGTGGGAGGCGTATTCAAAGTCGGTTCATCGATAGCAATAGCCTTGGGAGATGGTGGAGAAATATTTTCCTCTTTGAGAAGGTTCGCAATGAGTCGAATGTCTTCATCCCAATCGGTGGGAGAATCGTCATGTTCTAAGTTCACATCTCCCATAGTGGCTTCAAAATCTTTCCAAAGGAAATCACTTTCTCCAAATAGAGATAGTGATGAATAAATAGAGGAAACGGTCTCAACATTAGGAGGAGAGGTAGGAATACTTTTACAAGCATCTTTGAAGTGTTCTTCACAAGCTTCATCAAGAACGTCGATACAATTAACACTCTCGTATGAATAAGGCTGTTTAGAAAGCTTTCCCATGTTGAAGACGATTTTATCGTCACCCACTCTCATGATAAGCTCACCTGCTTCAACATCGATGAGAGTGCGACCGGTCCTCAGGAATGGACGTCCAACGATTAATGGCACACGAGGGTCCATATCGTAGTCGACAACGACGAAATCAGCAGGAAAAGTGAATTTGTCGACGCCTATAAAAACCTCTTCGGCTATCCCCACTGGATAAGCAACCGTACGGTTAGCTAATTCCAAAGTCATTTTGGTGGGGACTAGCTCAGGGAGAGATAATTGCTTCCAAACGCTTAAGGGCATTAAGTTAATACTGGAACCTAGATCGGCTAGGGCCATGCAATTCTCTACTCCCGGGAAGTTACAAGGGATTAAGAAACGACCCGGATCACCAAGCTTGGTTGGCAATTTCCTTAAGAGCACTGCAGAGCAATTCTCATTAAGTTGGGTGTTAGCAATATCAAGAAGCTTCTCCTTGTCGCTAAGAAGATCTTTGAACATTTTCGCGTATTTAGGCATGTGAGCGAGAGCCTCAGTGAAGGAGATGTTGAAATTCAATTGTTTAAACATTTTGAGAAAGTTCGAAACTTGAATATCATCCTTGCTTTTGAGCTTCTCTTTCCTCAACCTTGAGGGATAAGGTATATCGGAAGAAGAGGAAGGCTTTGGGATCGAAGGATCACTCACATCCTTGGGTGGAGGAGGGGTAGAAGTAAGAGGTGGAGAAATTGGGGAAGTAGAAGGATGAGGAATAGGAGCAGGTGACTCGTTTTCCTTAGTCACAATCACCGGTGGAGGTATAGGAAGCTCGGGTTCCTTGGTACCTTTGCCACTGCGAGTGGTGATTGCTTTCATCTCCCGTCTTGGATTCGCAACGGTGTTACTCGGAAGATTACCCGAAGAAGAGGGTTGATTAACTTGGAAGAAACTAGCCATCATGTTCCTTAAGTCATTCGTTTGACTTGCCAAAGTGTTTCTCATATCAGCTCGAAGATCGTTCCCTTGTTTCACCATGTCAGCTTTCAAGTTGAGCACTTCCCGCTGGAGATTGTCCACGATCACATCATTAGTCCTCATGTAGGTTCCAATATCTTGGGGTAATGCGGTGGGTTGGTTGGGAGGAGCATTGTAGGCGGGTGGTTGATAAGCAGGTTGTTGGTAAACTTGGTTGTTTCTTTGAGGTGGATATGGTTGTCTTTGAGGTGGTTGGTATGGTGCACGAGGTTGTTGTTGAGGAGGGCGATTGAGGTTTTGTTGTTGGTTTGGTTGTTAGGAGGAAAACCGGGCGGGAAAGAAAGTTGTTTGAGCGGTAGCTAAGCAAGTTGCGGTCACCTTGAGGACGAGCTTGATAAGCGGCCAGAGGATAGGTACCGTATGCTGCATTAACATTCTCAGAAGGATAGTCTTGGGTGGTGGTACAAGTGGTGTAAGAGTGAGGACCCCCGCATATTTCACATGGTTGGCTAACAGCATTGACTTGAGCGTCTTGAGCGTTTTTAGCGTTGATGCTGTTGGTATTGTTAGCGGTGTGGGTAACAAGTGATTCAAGAAGCGTAGTAATTTTGTCAAGTCGCTTGTCGTTGTCACTAGTACTAGCACTAGCGGCATTGGTCCGCACACTCTTGGTTTGCACTCTAGACTTATTCTCGATAATATCCCACGCGGCATTAGAAGTCTTAACCAAAATATTACCCCCCCCCCCCCCCCCCCCCCCCGAGGCACTATTTAGTGAATCTTGGTCATTCATGCTTAAACCATTGTAAAAGGTATTTATTTGGTGCACTTTGGTAAAACCATGTTGTGGGCACTTTCTTAAAAGGTCTTTGAAACGGTCCCAAGATTTACTAAAAGACTCATCGTACTTTTGTTCAAAATTAATGATTTCATTCCGCAAAGCGGTAGTACGAGAGGGTGGGTTAAAGTAGTTGATAAATTTGGTCTCCAAATCCGTCCACGTCAGAATACTTTGTGGCGGTTCCTTCGCAAGCCAATGCCGGGCATGTCCCTCTAAAGAAAAGGGAAAAAGTTGTAAACGGATTACCTCTTGTGGAACACCATTGAATTTGACCGTATTTGTGAGTTGCAGGAACCTTTTGATGTGGTCATGAGGATCATAAATGGTACGCCCCAAGAATGGTTGAGCAGAGACCATCTGGATAAAGCCGGATTTGAGCTCAAAGTTGTTGGCTGCAGTCGCGGGTATGACAATTGGATCATTGTTGCCGTCTACATGTGCTTGCAGAAGTTTAATCATTGGGCGATTGTCCGGTAGAGGCTCATTATTGTTGTTATTATTGTTGTTTTGAGGTGGATTATTGTTGTTGTTGTGTACACCGGCCATGTCTAAGTCTTCGAGAGGCTCGGGCTCTTGATAAGACGTTGATCGAGTGCGCATACACCTGCAAAAGAACTAACAAAGCAAAAACAAAGCAGAAATATTTTTGGTTTTTGAGTTTTTTAATTTTTAGGATTTTTGAAAATTTTATATTTTTTAGGGTTTTTGAAAATTTTTATGAAAAAGTAACGTTCACGGTGAACGGATCCCAAAATCCAAGTTCTCACAAAAAACTGTTAATCTTTACGAGAAGAGCCGGCAGCGGCGCCATTTGATACAAGATATTTTGCTTGGGGTTCAATATTAATCTCGGAATCTTCTCGAATTGATCACAGCTCAAAGTGGAATCATTGTTCTTGGTGACAAATAAAGGGTTTGGTTTTCTAATCTACTAAAAGGTTAATGAGTGAAGTAATTAAAAGTAAACTAGAAGCAGTCAATCAATAAAAATAAAACTTGAATTAAAATTAAACTATTAAACAATTAAATAGTAGAATAACCTTGCTGAAAAAGTTGCTTGATTCGGAATGTATGCTTGATTCGGAATATCCAAGATAAAAGCTTGATTCGGAATAATGTTGTTGATGCGGAATAACTGAAGAAATGCTCTATCCGGAATAATCAATAAGAATAGTTCATTCGGAATACAAGGCTTATCCGGAATAAAAGCTCCATGCGGAATAAAAGCTCCATGCGGAATAAATGGTGATGCGGAATAAAGGTGCTACCCGGAATAAATGGTGATGCGGAATAAAGGTGCTATCCGGAATAAATGGGTGATCCGGAATAAAAGGCTTATGGGGAATAAAAGGCTATTCGGAATAAAATGCTTATGCGGAATAAAAGGTTTATGCTGAATAAAAGGCTATTCGGAATAAACGGTCATGCGGAATAATGAATATTCCGAATAACCAAGATTGATCCGGAATAATGGATATTCCGGATAGATGAACTTGATGCGGAATAAAAATTCACAAAGCTTGATCCGGAATATCCGGATGATCCGAAATACTGGGGACGATGAAGAACTCAGAAAAAACAGGGGAATACGAATTTTAACAAAATCAACCAAGTTTTCAACCAAAACTTAAACAAAACTAAACACTAATCATCTACTAACCATAAACATCAAATCCCAACAATAAAAACACAAAACCCACTAACTTTTGAAGATCAAATCAACCAAATAAGAACTTTAGAACTTTGAATAAAAAGAGAACATGAACAAGATGAATGGAAGGATTCTATTAAATGATTAAGGTTTAAACAATAAAAGGGAAAGATTAAGAACTTACAAGATTAAATATTAAATCAAGAAAAATGAAATCACCAAACACCCTAATGGTGTTGGTGATACCTACGAACAAGAAGAAAAAGAGAGAAAAACAAAAACTAAAAGCTGGCCAAAATGTGTGAAGGGAGCTCTATATATATGCCTTGTCCTTGGTTGGTTAGTGGGCTTTCTCCCTTTCTTCTTGTCTTCTCGTCTTTTCAGAAAAGTGGACGTTTTCGATTCTGATTCGGGATTTGTCGTCGAATAAATTTAACTCGTCTTTTAGTTTCTTTGTTTAATAGACTTGAGTTCTTTCGACATATGTAAATCTTCCATCTTTGGTCCTTTTCTTCGATAAATCTTCAAATAGGCCCATTGACTTCAAATCTTTTGCATCTCTTGGACAATAGACTTCTTCTTAAGTCTGTTTCTTCGATAAAACCCGTGCAAACCCATGTTTTCTTCAATATTCATCTGGTTGACTCTGAAAACATAATAAACACAAAAACCACGCATAATTCCAAAAAAATGATATTAAATACGTGTTTTGGTCTTGTTTTAGTAAGAAATAAGTGGTAAAAAGAAGGTTGTTTACACACCTATCAACTCTCTTCAAAGCACCACCTAATGAAAAGCTAAGTGAGATAAGAAGTCGTCTTCAAGACATCACTAGCAAGCTAGCTTTTCATGGAGACTGAATTTGAAGATGATGACATTAATGTTGCCTTCCTTGGAGCTCTTGGAGATGGATGGGAAATTTATGCCAAGTTAATGATTGCCACTCAAGCCTACAAGAATATGACTTTTGATGACCTATAATCAATTAAAAGTCATGAAATCTGAAGTCTGACACATACAACTATGTTTCACCAAATCTTAAGCCAACAGGAATTGATTTGGATACCGTATGTGCCTATATTGCTTCTTTGCCCAATTGATCATCAATTTCTTTTTAAGATCTTCAGCAAATTAGTGATATTGATCTTGAGGAGATGGATATCAAGTGGAATATGGCTCTTAGCAGTATAAGAGCCCGTAGATGGAACAAGAGATTTGGAAGGAAAATGAATTTCTATAGCAAAGAGACTGTTGGATTTGATAAATCCAAAGTTGAGTGTTTCAATTGTCATATAATGGGACACTTTGCTAGAGAATGTAGATCTCCTATGCGAAATGATGGAGGACGTAATCCTAGGCAGTTCATCAAGGTTGAAGATGATGAACCTAAAGCTATGTTAGCTATGCAAGGAATTGATGGCGATGGATTTGATTGAATCTTTCTGGACAAGAATGAGGTGGAGAATCAAGCTTTGGTTGCTGAAAAGGATGAAGAGCATGTTCAATATACTCTCATGGCCAGATCTTCTTCCTCGTCAGACAATGAGGTATATGATGATGCTTTTTGTAGTAAGGGTTGTAGACTTTACTAATAAGCTTGACAAAGAAGTTTTAAAGTTACAATCTAATATTCTTGGGTTAAATATCACTATTTCAAACTACAAAAATGGGCTTGCACAATCAGATGGGATGGTGCAAGAATATAAGGACATGGAATTTAATCTAAAAGATCAAATAACTGTTCTAAAAAGAGATCTAGCACTTAGCTATGATGCCAAAGCTTCTTACATAGAAGCTAACACATTTTTAAAACTTAAGCTAGAGGAGGCCATTCAAGCTAAAGAGAATGTAGGGCTTAAAATTGAAATGTTTGAAACAGCTATTCAAACCCTAAAAAAGGTTATAAGTGAACAGAGAAACCCTAAAGACATGTCTGGCATTGGGATGCATTTAAAAGAGTATGTTGTTGTTCCACCCCCAGCAGGTGACTTCTATGGGGTTTCTAAGAAAGACTTGTCATGGACTGGTATTCCAGAGTTCTAAGTGGAGGAATTTACTCATCCACCACGTGTGCTCACACCAGTTTAGGAATACAAGCCAAGGGTGAATAACCTTGACCTATGTAAGAAAGCCAACCCTACCCTATTTGTTATGGGAGGAATTCTTAGTGATGAACAATCTGACCCTAAACCCATTTTATCACTAACCCTACTTCTGGCAAACCTGTTAATCTTGGCTCACAACCTAAAAGAAAATCTAGTGCTAAGTGTGCTGAAGTGTATACAAAACCTAGATCACTAAAGAGTCAAGCTAGTGTTAATGGGACTGGATTTTATGAACCTAGACCTAAGGTTATGGTCTAGAAAGGCTTGTTATTCATGTGGGAGCTTCTCACATCTGGCCTATAAGTGTGTCAGCGGATATAAAGCAACCGCTGACAATAGGTCAACTCTGGTCAACCATAATCCTTATGTTCATACTAGATCTGAAGCCACTAGACCAGCTCCAAAGTAGGTTAATAACCATGGATATTGGGATAGTGGATGCTCAAGGCACATGACTGGAAAGGAAGATTATTTGACAAACTTTACTCCTATTCCAAATGGTGATAAAGTGTACTTTTGAGGAGGATTTGGGACAATATCTGGCAAAGGCACTCTTATCACTAACAACTTGAGGTTTGATGAAGTTTTTCTGGTAAAAGAACTTGACTATAACTTGTTTAGTGTATCACAAGTGTGTGACAACAAAAATAAAGTTCCTTTTACTGATAGTGAATGCTTAGTTTTGAGTAAAGACTATGTGTTACCTACTGATAAGTTCATTGAATTTAGAACACCTAGGCATAAGGACATTTATAATGTCAATCTACAAGGGATTAAAATGAGTAATAACTTGTCATGTCTATATGCTAAAGCTTCAGCAGATGAGAGTATCTTATGGCACAGAAGGTTAGGGCACATTAACTTTAAGAACATGAATTGACTTCTGAGGCATGATCTTGTTAAAAGATTGCCTTCAAAAGCATTCCACAATGATCATAATTGTGTTGCATGTCTTAAGGGAAAACAACACAAGTCCTCATTTAAGTCTAAGAGTGTTCATTCTAGTTCTAAACCCCTACACTTGCTTCACATGGACTTATTTGGACCTACTAATATAGAGAGTTTAAATGATAAATCTTATTGCTTTATGGTCACTGATGACCATTCTATGTTTACATGGACTTTCTTTTTAGTCAAGAAGAGTGATACTGCCAAAACCTTAATCAACTTTATTAATCAAATGGAAAAGAAATCAGGGTTTATAGTTAACATTCTTAGAAGTGATAATGGTGGTGAGTTTAGAAATGACATATTAGATGCCTTCTGTGTTGATAAGGATTACTAGCGAGTTTAGCATAGCTAGAACTCCACAGCCAAATGGTGTAGCTGAGAGGATAAATAAAACCCTTATTGAAGCACCTAGAACCATGTTAGCAGATGCTAAGTTACCCATTGCTTTTTGGGCTGAGGTTGTGAATACTGCATGCTATGTTCAGAATAGAGCCTTGGTCAACAAGATTCACAATAAGACCCCCTATGAGCTCTTTTGGAATAGAAAACCTAATATAGATTTTCTTAGACCCTTTGGATGTCATGTAGTGATTCTTAATACTAGTGAAAACCTAGGTAAGTTTAATTCAAAAGGTGATGAGGGATATTTTGTGGGTTATTCGATGAACGGTAAAGGGTATAAGGTTTTGCCACAAGAGGGATAAGGTCATAAAAGAAAAAGTGCATGTTGACTTTTTGGAGGGTAAACCTAGTGATCCTACTAATGGACCAGATTGGATTTCTGATTTAGAGCCATTATCTAGATCCATGAATTATTTGCCTGTTACTAATCGAGTTGTCTTGGAGAACTCTCTAAAGATTGTGGAAGAATCTATTGTTAATAATGCAGGTACATAAGCTACAAAGGTGACAGGATCACAAGCAGATGAGTTTACTCCCACGTTTTCCTTTGTGCACTTACCCATTTAGAGTGACGAATTTATTAAAGCATCTGCTGCTGAAAGAGAAGTGGAGAGAAAGCAACAAGAAGAGCAAGTCAGTGAAAATATTCCATCCGCTGACAAAAGTAATTCAGCCGCTGACACACCCGATCCAGCCGCTGACAGCTTGCTTTCATCCGTTGACAAGGAAGTATTTGAACTTGTTGAAGATTCCATACCTAATGAAGGTGTCAGCGTCATCAATCCAGACGCTGACAACATTTTTTCTAGTTCAAGTGGGTATGGGAATCATAATGATGGGGATTATGGAACCTTGGAGTCTATAGTGCATGACAACACATTGTTTGGGGGAGTAATTGTTACTAAATTATTCAAAATTCATTCTCCCACTCAAATCATTGGTCCCATCAATTCACCAGTTCAAACAAGAAGAAAGAAGAATCCTCAAGGAGGATTCATTGCCAACATTCACAAAAAGGATGATACCCCATTAGTTCAAGAATGTTTATCTGCCTGTTTTCTGTCACAGAATCGGCCCAAGAATATTTTTGACGCTCTTCAAGAACCAAGCTAGGTTGAAGCAATGCAAGATGAGCTTTATCAGTTTACAATTCAGGATGTTTGGGAGCTTGTAGACTGTCCCAAGCATGTTAGACCAATAAGAGCACGTTGGGTTCTAAGGAACAAGAAAGATGAGAGAGGTATTGTGATTAGAAACAAGGCAAGACTCGTTGCTCAAGGTTACATAAAACAAGAAGGCATTGACTATGAAGAGGTTTTTGCACGTGTTGCTAGGATTGAAGCAATAAGGATTTTCCTAGCCTATGCTTCTTTCATGGGTTTCATAGTCTATCAGATGGATGTCAAGAGTGCTTTCTTGTATGGCATAATTCAAGAGGAAGTATATATTATGAAACCTCTGGGTTTTGAAGATTCAGGGCATCCAGACAAGGTTTATAGAGTTAAAAAGGAAATGTATGGCCTTCATCAAGCCCCTAGAGCATGGTATGGTACTTTATCCACTAATCTTGTGGAAAATGGTTTCAAGAAGGGCACCATAGACCAAACTCTCTTTTACCAAGCAGAATGGAAAAGATTTTCTGCTTGTCCAGGTCTATGTTGATGATATCATTTTTGTATCTTCAAATCCAAAGATGAGTGACGATTTCTCCAAACTGATGACTGACAAATTTCAAATGAGTGCAATGGGAGAGATGAACTTCTTTCTAGGTTTGCAAGTCCAACAGAAAGAAAATGGTATCTTCATCTCTCAAGACAAATATGTCGATGAAATTTTGAAGAAATTTGGTTTTTCCCCTCAGGAAAAACGGGCTAGCACCCCATGGACAGGGAACACCCCTGGGGAAAGATTGGAGATGGAAAGGATGTTGATGTTAGGCATTATAGGTCAATGATTAGATCATGATGTATCTCACTGCCTCTAGGCCAGACATCATGTTTGTTGTGTGTGAATGTGCACGTCATCAAGTGACTCCCAAAGAGTGTCATCTTCATGCTGTCAAAAGAATCTTTAGGTATCCTAGGTGCTACCCCACTTTAGGATTATGGTACCCTATGGATTCTCTATTGGATCTTGTGGGCTATTCAGACAGTGATTATGGAGGTGATAATAATGATAGGAAATCCACAACAGGTGGATGTCAATTTCTTGGGAGCAGACTTTTTTCTTGGAAATACAAGAACCAAACATTGGTGGCCAATTCAACAACTGAGGCTGAGTATGTAGCTGTTGCTGCATGTTGTGGGCAAGTACTATGGATTCAAAATCAGCTTTTGGATTATGGGTACAATTTTATGCATACCAAGATAATTGTAGATAATAACAGTACACTTTGCATTATTAAAAATCCTGTGCATCATTCTAAAACTAAACACATAGAAATTAGGCATCATTTTATAAGTGATTGTTTTGAAAGAGGTTTAACACACCCTAATAGAGTAGACACAGAAGATAATGTGGCAGATTTTTTAACTAAACCTTTTTATATTGGGAGGTTCTAGTACTTGGTAACAAGTATTAGAATGATCAATCCATAAAATATATGTTTTTGAATTTAATGTATATTATGTACAGGATGTGCACTATTATTGTTACTTGTAAAAGTGTTAGATTTCCACTATATTTTCTAACCACTGACAAAGGCATTTTATCCACTGACAAGTGGAAAGAAGTCGATGACAGCCTATGTTAGTTTTTGTGGTTTTCATCTAATCATGCAGGCATATTGAGCATTGTGCAATAGGATACAGAGTTGCTTATGGACTTCAAAGTTATGACAAATATTTATTTATGATGGTTGGAATGTTTACATTCCTATCTTGAAATAAAAATTTATCATATTTATTTATTTTGCAAACTGTGTAAGTTTAAGGGGAGGTTTAGGAAACCTTTAGGTTTTTGGGTACTTTTAGATTGCTCTTATCACAATTATAGATTATGTCCACTGATGAGTAGGGGTTAGGAATAATGAAGACCTTTCTTTTTAAGAATTGTTGGAATTTCTAAACCTTGAGGCATTGTAGCATGCGAAGTTGATATAACTGTGCATGTTTCCAAGACTGTTTTACCTAGAATTGGGATTGGTCGGTTGGGAGACTTTGTGTAAATAATAATGGGCTTACCAAGGAGTTACAAAGTCTTTATATGAGATAACTTCGCTCCAAAGGACTTACTTTAGCAAGGTTCACTTGAGGGCAGTTATGTCTATCTTGCTTATGCAAGTGTGTACACTTGGACAGAGAATGCTAATTTCAGTCTGTGTCAGAGGAAGAGTTATCTTCATTAGGGTAAACCTCTTTGTTAAGGTCTTTTTATTTTATTACTTTTTATTTTTGGTCGTTGACATAAAAGTGGTTTAGAGGCTAACAAGCACGTTTTTAGACGCTAACATGGCAAAATTTGCACGCTGACAAATATAGCCGTTACTCGCTGACAAATTATTTGACCGTTGAAGGACACTGGGTCCCACCTAGTTGTTAATTTTATGATATTTTGGGCCGTAATTTTATGGGATTTGGTAATTTCTTTTAAAGCAAAGAAATGAGTTATTGTTTTTCAAGATCATAATCATTACTTTTGGAATAACTTACCTCTTTTTCAACCAATAGTAACCTAGTTTACCTCCTATATATGGCTCATTCTATTTAAACAGGATAACTTGATTGTTTGTCTAAATTTCTCCATAACCAAAATCTTCCATTTTCCTTCATCTTAAAGCTTTCACCAACAGTTTTCATGGCTCCATTGTTTAAACATGCTGCTGCTACATTGGGATTTAGGGATCAGCACAACATGATTGCATATCTTAAGGATGATCATGATAATCATCGAGTATCTTTTGGCGTCTAATCTAAGGTATGCTTTGACTCATGCTCCCCTCATTCCTATCACGCACATCAAGCAGTTTTGGAACACTGCCAGTTCTAAAACGATTGATGGAGTGATTACATTATCTGGGACTGTTCATGGGACAAAATGGGTGGTCACTGAAGCACTTATTCGTCAAGCTTTACAGCTTGATGATGTTGATGGTGTGACTACTATTCCCATTAAACAGATAGAGGAAGGACTTCGAGGCTTGGGCTATGATTTGCCCCCAGAGGGGCGTATTAATAAATATTCCAAACAATTTCCCCCAGCCTGGAAGTTCTTAATACATGTCCTCCTACAATGTCTTAGTCCCAAGTGTACATCTTTCAATGAAATAAACCGTTCATTTGGGAGTGCTCTTGTCTGTATGGCCACTGGGCAAAAATATAATTTTTCTAACATGATTTTTGAGGGCATGTTGCACAACAAGGGTAGCAGGATGACACTTGCTTACCCTAGGTTTTTACAAATGGTTTTTGACCTACAAAGATACTGTCGTATGGATCATGAAAAATTTTATAAGATCCCTACTCAGATGTCAAAAATCTTTTTGTCCATGAACACTGTACCATTCAGGGATCTACCTTTGACCCCTCCTATGTTGGCTGTTATTGAGACAGCCTTACACCCTCCCCTACCACAACAACAACCACCCATTGAACAACCTCTACCTTCCCCTCACCATGAAGACATGAACATTGACCCCCAGCCATCAGCCGCTGACACTCGTGTTTCAGCCGCTGACACAGCCATTACACCCGCTGTCACCTCTCCAACGCCAAAGGACTACTGGAGTGTTCTCCTCTAGTGGTCCTAGTCATGAAGCAGAGAGAAATTTTCCTGATGAATCCACATTGAGGAGTCAAATCCCAATTGTGGAGGAGGGCAGTCTGCAACCACTAACCATTTTGAAATTAACGGCTATATGCATTAGCTTGTAAAAGTCTACTGCAGAACATGTACATAAAGTCACAGAGCAAGGCCTTGAACTCAATCAGTTAAGGGAGAGGATAGTAGTCTTGGAGAATGCTGGTTCTAGGAAGAGGAAGGCTATGGTGATGTCCTTAGGAGATGATTCTTATAAAGGGGATGATGCACCTACTGAACCAACAAATGTAAGTGATAAAGGGTCCCAAGAAGGTTCATATGGGAGAAAGGAGGTAGCTGAGGTGCTTGCAGGTTTGAAAGAACAACAATCTTTAGTTACTCCTATCAAGTAGTCTTTTTATATAAATGATGCTACAAGTGAGTGGGATAGCAGCCGCTGACAAAGGTACATCACACGTTAACACACATATTTCATCCGCAGACAGATCTATGATTGGTTTATCCCAACAACCTTTCATGATCAAGGATATCTCCACTCAAGTAACAACTACTTTACCCTCATTGGATCCATTGGATAAGGGTAAGGCAATATTGGTAGAAGAACAGGTTCCAAAGGATGTAGTCCAAATTTAGTATGATACTATGGTTGCTCATCAGCTATATGAGCAAGAAAGGAAAGGGCTTGAAAAGGGAAGCATTGAAGCTCTGGTTCTTTCATCAGAATCTGAGAGTGATGAGATTGGTAATGATGATGAAAGTTCACACAGCTCAACTGTTGATATGAGCAATCTGGTGGACTTGGAGAAGTTGGAGTATGGAGATGATGAGCTTGCAAGGGAAAAGCTCAAGGAATTGAAGAAACAATTTGATTTTGACATACCTCATGTTTCTGATATGTATTGTAGATGGGAGGACATCTGTGCAGAAAATCCAGACATGACCTTAACAAGACAAATATGGGGGTTTGGAGATTCTATTGAGAGTTCAGATTGACTGTAAGGTTATTTTGAAGCACATGGTAAAAAGAGTACTTTCTGAGAACAATACAGCAAGAAGGGAGCTCTATTATATGCTTCTTAGGTGTCATCAAAAAGGGTGGACCTATGCAAAATTGAGGAAGCTTTCTTTTGACCAATTGGAATACTTTGCTTATGCCATTTGGGAGTCTGTATGTGAAGCAACACATTTAGGATGTTTTCTGTAGAAAGACAAGAATAAATTAAGGAAGAGCTAAAGATCAAGAAGGCATTGGTTGTGCCGAAGCCAGTGAAGAAAGGGTTCAAGTTGCAGTTTCCAGAACTTGACCAAGTGCACCCATCAGATGCAGTTTTAAAGAAAAATATGGTGCTTTCTCGTTGTACCTTTGGACTTCAAGAATCCAATCATCAAATATAAACAAGATTATGTGGGATTTTAGAAGATCACCAGGGCTGGTGATAAGGTACATTCATTTACCTCTTTGGTGAATTTGTTTTCAAGTATGGACAGGGAGGACATAGAGACTCTATGGAGTTTGATGAATGAGATGTATGAGGCTGAAGCTCCTACATATTTAAATGGAATAAAGATCTGGAAAACATTTAGAAGAGTGTTTGTTCATGATGTTTTTGATCCAGTATGGTTGGATCTAGTTGACTTAAGTGAGTTGAAGTGGCACTTATATTTAGTTGTTGGTGTTTACCATCTAAGTACTACAAAGTTTGTAGAATACTTGTTGATAGATCATGAATATCCTCTATCACAAGAATTGTTGAAGAAGTTGGTATGCACCAGGCTTGAAGTTGACTACACCAGTAATGTTAGCATGGACTTTCTAAGGTTTATATATGCTCAGATTAAGGAGTAGCTTTTATTTGTAAGAATCCTCTCTTGTATTTTGTTTTTATTCAGAAACTTAAATATTAGTATAAGTATCAAGTTTAGGGGAGGATTGTTGGGAATAAAATTAGCTAAGTCACTTGGCCGTTGACAAAGGGATTTTAGACGCTGATAAGAGTAATTGAGGCACTGACAGATTAAGCACTGACAAGACAAATCAAGGCGCTGACAAAGAAAATCCCAACAAGACAACTGCTTAGTCAACACGTATTGTATATTTAGGAAAGATATGTTCAACATTGTATTCTCTATGTTTATCTTTTCCTAGAATAGTTTATAGGTTGATTATTGTTCAAGACTCCTTAGATTATAAAAGGAGGTCTTAGGTTTCATTATTGATACACATTCTTAACACTTTCATTGTACCTCATCGTTTATCTATACAAGTGAAAGTTTGGTATACATTGTTTTTTGCTTTGTTCTTTGTTCTAAGTGTTAATTCCGCATAACACTTAGATTGTCATTAACACAAACTTTCTCTACGTGTTATACTTGATTTAATCTTGTTAAAACAAAGATAAATCGATCTAAGTTTGGGATCAACAATGTCCAGTAATCTTGTCAGGTTTATGTCACACAGAACAACTTGAGCTAACAAACAAGAACTTGGTCTCACACCAACCTGGTTTAACATATTTGGTATAATATTAAGTCTTTGATTATGGGTTCAATATTCTTGTGTATTAGTTATGCATTCTTTAACTTTATTTAAAGTGATAGTATTGTATCATTGTACAGGCCATCATACTCAGAAGCCATTTTATAAACGTTTGAGGAGCGAGGGCACTTTAAATTGTAAACCCAACCACTCAGTCAGAACGTAATATCGAGATGGAACATCTTTGTACAAAGTTCCCTACTAACATGACACATAGTAATATAGGTATGTTCTTTTATATTCACGTCTTTTATCCTTTAGTTTTCTAATTGGCAAAAAAAAGTCCTTATACTTTATAATAATTAGAAAATAGGTTTTATCATATAGCATATTTACAATTTTAACCTTCAAAGTATATAGTTTTATAATTTATGTTTTATACCTTAAAATATTAACCTTACGGTTTCAAACTTTGCAATATTGATCCTATAGAAACTAGAAGGGGGGGTTGAATAGTTTCTTAAATTTACTTGTAAAAGATTGGTTTATAAAAATCCTTTTTCAAAAACTTAAGCTTGAGTATTTATGTGAAACCTTTTTATACACAATATGAACAAGGTATAGTGAAACTAAACTAATAATCACAAGTATAAAGAATAATGAATGTATAGTGCAACTAAACTAATAATCACAATTATAAAGAATAATGAATGTAAAGAGGTAAGGGGAGGAAAGATCAAACCAAACACCAAGGATTTATA
Source organism: Glebionis coronaria (assembly GCA_025667525.1). NCBI lineage: Eukaryota > Viridiplantae > Streptophyta > Magnoliopsida > Asterales > Asteraceae > Glebionis > Glebionis coronaria. The sequence goes on from JANFOE010000193.1 coordinate 5,238,541, forward strand.
GTGGTTCGGCAACGAAGCTCACTCCTCGTTCCTACTCCACTCCTCAAGTACTCCTTACTAGAGATTTCACTAATCAACAAGCTCCTTAAGGTGGAGAAACCATACACAACGTCACTTAACCGATTACCGACTCTAAGCTAAAACTCGAGCCCTAATCTTAGCTAGGACCAATCTACACCAATATACTTTAAGGACTAAGTATTAACCTTAATACATACACAACTTCCAAATAGACACAACTACTTGGATCTTCACAACAATGACACAACAATAAATAAATAAGTTTGGATCTTCAATGGATCTTTGAGGTAGACACAACACTTCAAGAATGATAGTGTTCTTCTCTTTGCACTTTGAGAGGAAAAGATGAGAGGAGAAAGATTCACATCTAAACAAGTAGTAATCAAACAAATGATCAAGGATTTGAGTGATTTAATAAGTATGAAAGAATCTGGAAATGTATGTGCAAAAGAGGTGAATTGAAAGTCTGAGAATGGTCCACTATTTAAAAGACAAACAACCAACGGCTATATTTTCTCGTGGTTCCTTATTAGAGCCCGCGGTTCCTTATCGATAAGGAACCGCCATAGGCGCTAAGGAACCGCCGGCGTAGAGTCCACTCCCTTTTGTCTTTTAGTGGATTGATTCGAATCTGGGGAATAAAATATCCTGAAAGGATATTCCAAACCAAGATAGAATATGCCATTTTCAAATTTCAAATTTTCAAATAATTAATTTAATCAAAAAACATTTTCTTAAAAATAAAGTTTAATAATAAAACTTTGTCACACTTAATAAAAAGTGAGTTTTAAGAAAATATTAAATCCTTGATCACTTAATTAGGATAAGTACTTGTTTGTCCATACCTTAAGTGATAATGGTTGAAATGAAAAATACTTGAACTCAAGAATTTGTATTTCGTTGTTTTCATAAATGTTTGTTTTTACATATTGTCGTAATCAAAACAAAGCGAGACCAAAAAATGCAAGTAACGTTTTTAGGCATCATTGCATTAACAATCTCCCCTTTTTTTATTTCGACAATACATAAACTCAATCATCTACTAAAACAAGATTTTCGAAGACGAGTTTATCATTTCTCCCCCTTTGTCGAAGCAAAAAGGTTGCAAAATTCTTTGAAGAAGAAAAGAACCAGACTTTGCAAATGCTCCCCCTTGGTGCTTACCCCCCTTGCTTGGGGCACCAAGGAATCGATATATGGTGACAAGCTACATAGAAGGGTTAGTAGTACAATATATATAGAAAAGGTCACAAAAAATAAGAGAAGAAACAAAAGATCCAAGATAAGTCATGTTAAAAGAGAACAAGATAAAAGGTACAAGGAAATAAATCATACAAAGATGTATGAGACCAAACACAAGCCAAAAGAAAAAGCATAAATCTTATCATAGTTAAACTACAACCCTAAGATTTGCTTGAACTAGATGTCTTGAAGATAAGCAACCAATGCTTAGATAAAATACAAGGTAGTGGTGGAAGTAGGTGGTGGTGGCTTGGTAGAGATCTCATAGTTATAGTGAAGAGGAGGTTTGACTAAGAGACTCTTGATGTAATTCAACTCTTCATAGATATGAGCCATAGCAAGATGTTGATATTGACAACAATGACAATATGTTCCATGATGCATGACATTATCATGTGAAGGAGGTAGAACACTAAAGGCTAGTGGTGGAAGATAAGAAGTTCCACAATCAACATTCTTAGAATAAGAAGAGATGTGATTTTGAGTGTTCTTGGGTGAATTGGGTTGGTCAAAGGGTTGAACCAAAGATTCGAAAAAGTGTTGGAACAAATTTGGAGTTTAAGGAATACCCGAAAAAGAGAGTACTAGGCGCGGTTCATTATCTCAGCCGGCGGTTCCTTATCACTGGGTAACCACGGTATCAATAAAGAACCGCTCAGAGTGGGTTGAAATTGGTAATGAGGGAGGATTTTCCAATTCAGCAAATCCTATTATTCTAGTCTAACTAATCATGGAGACATGCTTAGAGGCAAAGATAGACAAAGAAAACACACAAGAAATCACCAAACAAGGTTTTGACCAAAATACATGGATTTTTTAATAAAATCGATGTAGGAGGTGTGTAGAACTAGACACAAGGTCATGACACAATGATCCTCTATAATTTCCTTTTGTTCTTGCTATATTTGAGAGACCCATACATATGAATTATGTAAGCTCGTTATGAATAGCAAGAAGCTATAAAAATGTTTTTAGATTGAATTAACAATGCAAAAACATTTCTCGACCATTTTTGAAAGAACTTTGAGAGTTTAGAAAAAGGGAAGAGAAGTTTTCCAAAAAGAGTTTACTATACTAAAAAGCTCAAAGAAAGAAAAGACACAAAAGAGAAAATAGACTTGATTAATTAGAATGCATAATTAAGGAATATGTTCCATTAAACCTAGACCTAGACGCAAGTAATTAAAAGGTTCCCTCTTAAGTGGCTTAGTGAAGATATTGGCTAAGTTTTCTACCGATGGTACTTCTCTATCGAAATGTTCCCCTTTTGAACATTATCCCTAAGAAAATGGTGGCGAATCTCTATGTGCTTAGTTCGCGAATGTTGCACCGGATTCTTGCTAAGGTCTATTACACCCTTGTTGTCGCACATGATGGGAACATCATTAAGAGAAATCCCATAATCAACAAGCGCTTGCTTCATCCATAGAGCTTGTTGACAAGCTTTACCGGTACTCACATACTCGGCTTCCGTGGTGGATATAGCAAGAGCAGTTTGTTTCTTGGAGAACCAAGAAGTTAAACAACAACCCATGAAGGTACAAACTCCACTAGTGCTTTTTCGGTCCACATAGTCTCCCGCATGATCCGAGTCCACGTAGACAATGGTTTCTACGTCGGTCCCTTTAGGATACCATAATCCTAAATGTATAGTGCCCTTAATGTATCGGAAGATAAGCTTAACCGCTTCAAGGTGAGAGGTTTTGGGAGCCTCTTGGAAGCGAGCACAAAGGCAAACACTAAACATGATATTCGATCGACTTGTCGTTAGGTACAACAAACTACCAATCATACCTCTATATTTGGTGTTTTCTACCGACTCATAATCATCATCTACGGTGAGTTTAGTATCCGAGGCCATAGGGCTCTTCATTGGTCTAGAGTCTTCTAATCCAAATTTCTTTAGCATTTCTTTAACATACTTGGATTGATTAAAGAAAATACCATCGTCCATTTGTTTAATTTGGAGTCCTAAAAAGAAGTTAAGTTCTCCCATCATACTCATTTCAAACTCGTCATGCATGATTTTGGCAAAGTCATCACACAATGATTGACAAGTTGAACCAAATATAATGTCATCAACATATATTTGTACGATAATGAGGTGAGAACCTTTCTTCTTTGTAAAGAGTGTATTGTCTACCATCCCCATGGTATACTCATGTTTTACAAGAAACGCTTTAAGTCTATCGTGCTTGTTTGAGACCATAAAGAGCTTTATTAAGCTTGTAAACATGATCTGGTTTCTCAAAATCAATGAAGCCGGGAGGTTGAGCCACATATACCTCCTCATTGATCAAACCGTTAAGAATTGCACTTTTTACATCCATTTGTTGAAGCTTAAATTCTAAAGCACAAGCGTAAGCTAAAAGGATTCTAATGGATTCTAATCTAGCTACGGGTGCTTATGTCTCGTCATAATCAATACCTTCTTGTTGATTATAGCCTTGACCTACAAGTCTAGCCTTGTTACGAGACACAACACCATTCTCGTCTAACTTATTCTTATATACCCATTTGGTTCCTATGATGGTCGAACTTCTAGGTGGAGGAACAAGTTCCCAAACGTCATTAGCAATGAATTGATTCAATTCTTCTTGCATGGCGATGACCCAACTCTCATGCATCAAAGCTTCTTTAACATTCTTTGGTTCAATCAAGGAGACGAAACAAAAGAAGTTAATTTGATTTTGGACTTGAGATCTTAGGGTCATTTGTTTTAATTCTCTTATGACGTTATCGAGAGCATGATCCTTAGACTCCTTAATGTTTACTCCCTTTTCAACACTAAGGTCTTCAACTCCTATGTTTCTAACATCTTTGGCATTAACTATGTCTATTTCATCTAAGTCATCATCTACCAATGGTGGTGTCTTAGATGAAGGATGGGTTTCATCAAACGTCACGTTAAGTGATTCTTCAATTACACTCGATGTTCTATTGAGGACTATGTAGGCTTTGCTAGTTTGAGAATAACCTAGAAAGATACCTTCGTAAGACTTTGGGTCAAACTTGGTAAGGTAATATTTGGTGTCGAGAATGAAGCACTTGCTACCAAACACCCTAAAGTTTTCCAATGAGGGCTTCTTATCTTTAAGAATCTCATAGGGGGTCATTCCTAGAAAAGGTTGAATAAGAATTCGATTGAAAATGTAGGTCGATGTGCCCACGGCATTGCACCAAAATTTTTGAGGCAAAGATTGCTCATTTAACATCGTCCTACTCATCTCTTGGATGGTCCTATTCTTCCTTTCAACTACCCCATTTGATTGTGGAGTGCGAGTAGCTGAGAAGTTATGGGTAATACCATGAGCTTCACAAAAGGCACCGAATTGCATTTCATTATCAAATTCCCTACCATGATCCGTTCTAATAGAGACAATGGAACATCCTAGCTGATTTTGAATTCTTCGACTAAAGGTTTCGAAGTGATCGAAAGCTTCTTTCTTAGACGCCAAAAAAGCTAGTCCAAGTGAATCTAGAGTAGTCGTCAACTATAACTAGGTTATAAAGGTTACCTCCATAACTCCGTATGGCGGAAGGTCCAAAGAGATCCATATGTAGGAGCTCTAAGCATCGAGAGGTCGAAACCAAATTCTTGGCTTTGTGACTTGAGTGAAGTTGCTTCCCAATTTTGCAAGCATCACAAAAGTGACTATCAAACTTCATCTTGGGGAGATGTCTTACCAACTCCTTAGAGACTAAAGATTGAATTAAACACATATTAGCGTGACCTAATATCCTATGCCAAAGAGTAGAACTATCATCTAAAGTCGCTAGACATAAGTTGTCCTTTGACTTCCTATTAACCTTCATGACATAAAGCCCATGCTTTCTAACACCTTTCCAATGACTTTTCCATCTTTTACGATTTCACTGTCATATTCCAAAAATATGACCTTACACTTATTGTCACAAATTTGACATATACTTAGAAGGTTAAAACCTAAGTTATCTACGTGCTCTACGTTTTCTATAGTCATAGAGTCAAGATAGACCGTACCTTTGCCAATGATATTACCACGTCGATTACTTACGAATGTAATGTTACCTTCATCATATGCTTTGTAGTGCGAGAACGAATTTCGATTACCCGTCATGTGTTTAGAACAACCACTATCCTTAATCCACTCGTCGGGCTCTAGATCGATTCCCAAGCATATCTCTTTAGAAGTGTGAGCCATGAGACACTTCTCATCTTTGGGGTTGTCATCAACATATTCACCGCTATCGCTCCATGAACCTCCAACAAACGTCGTGTGGTTCTTGTCGCGTGAAGGCTTAGGACAATCACCGATGAAATGATTTGGATCACCACATCTAAAGCATTTCCTATCACCTTTATCATCTTTCTAAAATCGGTTTTTGGAGAAGGATTTCTTTTCGTTGTTTGGTTGCCTCACGTATTAACCTCGTCTTTTGAAGAACTTATTAAAGTCTCTAACCGCCAAGGCATATTCCTCATCATCACTATCCGAGGAGCTTTCATGGTCACTTTGTGCCTTCTTGGCTTTGAGTGCAAGAGACTTTCTTCACTCTTAGTTTTCACCATTTCCGAGTCCTTCAAAATTATCATCTCATGAACCTTCAAGTTACCAATGAGTTCATCGAGTGATAATTTGGCGAGATCCTTTGATTCTTTAATTGTCGTGACGTTAGCTCTCCATTTGGGATGCAACGCCCTAAGAAACTTCCTAACATTGTTCTTGCTAGAAAAACCTTCATCAAGTGCTATTAGACTAGTAATAATAGTGTTAAATCTAGCAAATGCACTATCAATAGTTTCATCTTCTAAGATGACAAATTGTTCATATTGTTGAACAAGAAGATCGATTTTACTTTCTTTGACTTGGATATTACCTTGGTGGGTTACTAAAAGAGTGTTCCAAATGTCTTTAGCGGTTTCACACATAAAAATCCTTTCGTACACTTTCTTTGGTAAAGCATTATAAATCACCATTTTAGCCTCATTATTTTTAGCAAATTTCCTTTTAGTATCATCATTAGCTTTGTCAAAAGTTACTATCTCTTTACTTTTAGAAACTTCATTATATTGGAATGGTAAAAAATCACCATTGGTAATAACATGCCAAAGATCTAAATCTTTTGATTTCACATAAGTCTCAACCCTATTTTTCGAATAAATAAAACTATCAGTTTCAAAAAGAGGTGGTCTTTGCATGGATTACCCTTCTAG